>CM046882.1:251850779-254748279 GCA_025667525.1 Glebionis coronaria
CTCATAAGCTTCATTCCGTAGTTCATTTAGCTCGTTGAGTTGAACCTTGCGATGATCACCGGCTTTGATTATGTTGAAGTTCGCCCACTTCAAGGCCCAGTGCGCCTTGTGCTCCAGCTCGATGGGTAGGTGGCAGGCTTTCCCGTACACAAGACGATAAGGTGTACAACCGATCGGGGTCTTGTAAGCAGTACGGAAAGCCCACAGAGCATCATCTAACTTATCGGCCCACGCGGCACGATGCTCTCCTACAGTACGCTCCAAAATTCTCTTCAAGCCACGATTGGAAATTTCGGCTTGCCCATTGGTTTGGGGATGATAGGCGGTGGAAAGACGGTGATTGACACCATACTTTGCCATGACTCGTGCAAATTGATCGTTGCAAAAATGAGTCCCGCGGTCACTGATGATAGCACGAGGGACGCCAAATCGAGCGAAAAGCTGCTTCAAAAAGTTCACAACCACCCTCGCATCATTCGTAGGAAGAGCCTTAGCTTCAACCCATTTAGAGACGTAGTCGACGGCGACGAGGATGTACTTGTTCCCTTTGGATGATGGAAATGGCCCCATAAAGTCGATGCCCCATACGTCAAAGATTTCACATTCCTGTATAAAATTTTGAGGCATCTCATCCTTATGTGTGATCTTGCCTTGACGTTGGCAAGCATCACAGTGCTTAACCATTTCGTGAGCGTCACGATAAATGGTGGGCCAGTAGAATCCAGAATCAAACACTTTCTTAGCGGTGTAGTTGGGACCAAAGTGACCACCGGTGGGTCCTTTGTGGCAAGCTTGAAGGATGTCAAAAGCTGCCGGTCCGTCAACACATCGACGAATAATCAGATCAGCACACTGTTTGAATAGATAAGGGTCATCCCAAAAGTAAGTCTTAACATCATTCAAGAACTTCTTCTTTTGTTGGGATGTTAACCCTTGGATGAGAATACCACCCGCTAAGTAGTTTGCAATGTCTGCAAACCACGGGGTGCCATCAAGATTGAGATTTATAGACATTAGAGTCTCCAGGGGGAAAGAGTCATTGATCTCTTTGTTCGGATGATCCCCCTGATATGGATCCTCAAGTCGACTCAGATGATCCGCGGCCAGGTTTTCGGCTCCCTTCTTGTCACGAATTTCAATGTTGAATTCTTGAAGGAGCAAAACCCAGCGAAGAAGTCTTGGCTTAGAATCGTTCTTAGTCATCAAGTACTTCAACGCGGAATGGTCCGTGTATACGATGGTGGTGGATAAAACAAGATAGGGGCGAAATTTCTCAAAAGCATAGACAACAGCTAAAAGTTCTTTTTCGGTTGTCGTATAATGCAATTGAGCCCCCGTCATTGTTTTGCTAGCGTAGTGGATTGGTTGGAAGTGTTTATTCACACGTTGGCCCAAAACCGCACCAATAGCAAAGTCGCTAGCATCGCACATCAATTCAAAAGGCAGCTCCCAATTTGGGGTAACCAAGACCGGTGCCTTAGTTAGCTTATCCTTAAGAAGATTGAAGGCTTCAAGACACTCTTTAGAAAAGATAAAAGGAGTATCTTTTTCTAAGAGGTGGGTCATCGGGCGAGCGATTTTAGAGAAATCCTGAATGAATCTACGATAGAAGCCCGCATGACCCAGAAAGCTTCTCACACCTTTCACGGTTGAAGGTGGAGGTAATTTGGCTATGACATCAACTTTAGCACGGTCGACTTCAAGACCGGCTTTTGAGATTTTGTGTCCTAACACAATGCCTTCTTTTACCATAAAATGGCATTTTTCCCAATTTAGAACAAGGCGAGTGTCTTCGCACCGCTTAAGCATACGTTCCAAATTGGCAAGGCAAGCAGAGAAGGAATCCCCGAAGACCGAGAAATCATCCATGAAGACTTCCATGGTTTGCTCAACCATGTCATGGAAGATAGCCAACATGCACCTTTGGAAAGTCCCGGGGGCATTGCATAAGCCAAAAGGCATTCGTTTATAAGCAAAGGTGCCATAGGGACAAGTGAATGTTGTCTTCTCTTGATCTTGGGGATCGATGGGTATTTGAAAATAACCCGAGAAACCATCCAGAAAGCAGTAATATTCATTACCAGCTAAACGTTCAAGCATTTGGTCCATAAAAGGTAGAGGGAAATGATCCTTTCTCGTGGCATCATTGAGTTTGCGGTAGTCTATACAAACTCTCCACCCAGTAACGAGACGGGTAGGAATTAACTCGTTGTTTGCATTGGGCACAACGGTTATACCACCTTTCTTAGGCACACAATGGACTGGACTAACCCATGGTGAATCCGAAATAGGGTAAATCATACCCGCATCAAGAAGTTTGATAACCTCTTTTTTGATGACTTCATGGATTTTAGGATTCACCCTTCTTTGGCTTTGAAATGTGGGCTTAAAGTCGTCCTCCATGAGAATTTTATGTGTGCAGAAATGAGGATCAATTCCACGGATGTCAGAGATTTTCCAAGCGATAGCGCGTTTATGCTTCTTCAACACAGCGACAAGGCGTTCTTTTTCGTCTTCTTTCAGATCCTTTGCGATGATGACCGGTAGCTTCTCGTCGTCTTCCAGGAAAACGTACTCAAGATGAGGCGGTAGGTCCTTAAGCTCAAGAGTAGGAGGGTCCTCAATAGATGGTGAAACTAACGATGGATCATCATTAGTCACCTCTTTAGGAGCAGGAGGAGACAACGGGTCCTCATTGAGAAGTCTCTCAATAGTACGAATGTCTTCATCCCAATTTGTGGATAAATTATCATACTTAATATCGAGAGGACCCAAGCTAGCTTCGAAATCATCCAAGTCACTTTCTCCAAAAGGAGTCAATGCTGGAGCAATTGAGGCAACGGTCTCAACATTGGGTAGAGAATGAGTACTTTTGCAAGCATCATGAAAATGTTCTTCACAAGCCTCATCGAGAACGTCAATAGCATTAATGCTCTCATATGAATAAGGTTGCTTAGAAATCTTACCCATGTTGAAGACAATTTGATCGTCACCAACTCTCATGATTATTTCGCCTGCGGCGACATCAATGAGAGTGCGACCGGTCCTCAGAAATGGACGTCCAACGATTAATGGAACACGGGGATCCATCTCGTAGTCAACGACGACAAAATCCGCCGGGAAGGTGAATTTATCGACGCCAACAAAGACATCTTCGGCTATCCCCACTGGATAAGCAACCGTACGGTTGGCTAATTCCAAAGTCATTTTAGTGGGGACTAGCTCGGGAAGAGATAATTGCTTCCAAACACTTAAAGGCATTAAGTTTATACTAGCACCTAGATCGGCTAGGGCCATGCAATTCTCTACTCCCGGGAAGTTGCAAGGAATCAAGAAGCGACCCGGATCACCAAGTTTGGTGGGTAATTGCCTTAAGAGCACTGCGGAGCAATTCTCATTAAGGTGGGTCTGAGCAATGTCAAGAAGCTTTTCTTTATCACTTAAAAGATCTTTAAACATCTTAGCATATTTGGGCATGTGAGCGAGAGCCTCGGCGAAGGAGATGTTAAAATTCAATTGTTTAAACATTTTAAGAAAGTTTGAAACTTGAATATCATCCTTGCTCTTTTGCTTCTCTTTCCTCAACCTTGAAGGATAAGGTATATTGGATGAAGAAGAAGGCTTTAAGGGGATAGGATCACTCACAACCACGGGTGGTGGGGAAATGGGGATAGAAGGTGAAGGAGGTGGAGAAAGTTGCTCTTTTTCCTTGTTCACAATCACGGGTGGAGGTGTAGGAAGCTCGGGTTCCATATAACCTTTTCCACTACGAGTGGTGATTGTTTTCATCTCCCCTCTCGGATTTGCAACGGTATTACTCGGAAGAGTACCCGAAGCAGAGGGTTGATTACTTTGGATGAGCGAACCAATCATATCACGAAGATGAAGAGCTTGATTATTAAAAGAGTTTTGCATGTTTACATTCATTGTATCATTGTGTTTGGCCATATCGTTCCTTAGCTCGGCTCGAATATCGTTCCCTTGCTTTGCCATTTCTCCCTTCAAGTTGCGGACTTGACTCTGAAGATTCATCACCAACTCCCGATTAGTCTTCATGAATGTCTCGACTTCTGGATTCACTGCCATCGGTTGATTGAGAGGTGGAGCCTGGTAAGCTTGAGAATTTCCTTGAGTTGGGTATGGGTTTCTTTGGGATTGATACTGATTGTTTGCACGAGGTTGGGATTGATTGTAGCTTTGTTGTTGGTTTTGGTTTGCAGGAGGGAAACCGGGGGGAGCAAGATAATTGTTGGATCGATAACTTAGCAAGTTACGGTCTCCTTGAGGGCGAGCTTGATAGCCTCCCGTGGGATAAGTGCCGTAAGCTGCGTTAACGTTTTCAGAATAATTGCCTTGGGTAGAAGGACAATCATTATAAGAGTGAGGGCCACCACATGTGTCACAAGAAATAGCAACGGCTTTAGCTTGTTGAAAGTGGTTTGTGGCCATGGCCATGAAATTCTTGTTCATTTCAGCGAGTTGTCGAGAAATTTCAGACATTTCAGGATTGGAGGTAGTAGAAGAAACATTGACTCTCGAGTTAGATCTTGAGGATGCGGATGAATCCCAATTCTTGTGGTGAGTAGTCATGTTTTCAATCAACTCTCGACACTCCTCCGGTCTCCTTTTCATAAAAGTACCACCGGCGGCGGCATTGATCGTGTCACGATCACGAAAGGTGAGACCATTGTAGAAGGTGTCAATGAGAGTGACGGGGAGCATATTGTGATTAGGACAGCGGTCGATCAAATCATTGTAACGTTCCCAAGCATCGAAAAGCGATTCATCATTCTCTTGCATAAATCCACTGATTTGGTTACGAAGGCTAGTGACCATGGATGGGGGAAAGTAGCGCGATAAAAAGCGTTGAGTCATGTCGTTCCATGTATGAATAGAATTCTTAGGAAGACGGTCAAACCATTTTTCGGCATGGTGAGAAAGCGAGTGTGGAAAAAGTTGGAGGCGAAGGTCATCCATAGAAACACCGGGGGACTTCATGCTTTGGGTAATGGTAATGAATTTGTCGAGGTGTTTGTTGGCATCATCATCCGGAATTCCACGAAACGGGTTCGTTTGCACTTGTTGTATCATATGATGCTTCAACGAAAACTCCTGAGCCGTGACGTGCATTGGCGCAATCGGGCCTCCGCGTCCATTCATGGTGGGTTGGCACAATTCCTCCATGGTTCGTAAATCAGGTAAAAGGACATTGTTGTTGTTGTTGTTATTATTCAAATTATTTTGAGGTGGGTGATTATTGTTGTTGTTAACACCAGCCATATCTAAATCTTCACGATTCTCGGGCTCAGAATAGTTTGTAGATCTAGTACGCATGCACCTGCAGAAGAAAAATATACACAAGGAATATCTATATAATCTTTTTGGTTTTTATAGGTTTTTTAATGTTTTTGAATTTTTGAAAAGTTTTATAATTTTTATGGATTTTTGGAAATTTTAGAGCAATGAAAATAACGTTCAAAGAACGGATCCCAAAATTCAATGCGTCTCTCACTAGAAACCGTTTATCTTAACGAAAAGAGCCGGCAGCGGCGCCATTTAATACAAGGTTTTTGACACCCTATCTGAAAGTTCAAGTTCGTTATAGTTCCGAATCTTTTCGAATTGAAAACCGGTCTAAAGTGCGACTCAATCGTCTTTTGGTGGATCAAAGGTTTGGTTGGTTTGTTTTTAACTAATAGCAAGTAATTAAAGTGTCGTTGAGTAAAATGGAAGTCAAAAGATTAAATTGGATGACGAGTAAAATAATGCATATAAATGTAAAGGTGACAATGGAAAAGTACTAACTCTTTAAATAAAACTAGCACTTAGAAAATTTTCAGAAAAATAAAAGGTACTATAAGAAAGTTATATCGAAAGAAACCAAAAACAGCCAAAAGGTTAATACAAGGTTTTTGACACCCTATCTGAAAGTTCAAGTTCGTTATAGTTCCGAATCTTTTCGAATTGAAAACCGGTCTAAAGTGCGACTCAATCGTCTTTTGGTGGATCAAAGGTTTGGTTGGTTTGTTTTTAACTAATAGCAAGTAATTAAAGTGTCGTTGAGTAAAATGGAAGTCAAAAGATTAAATTGGATGACGAGTAAAATAATGCATATAAATGTAAAGGTGACAATGGAAAAGTACTAACTCTTTAAATAAAACTAGCACTTAGAAAATTTTCAGAAAAATAAAAGGTACTATAAGAAAGTTATATCGAAAGAAACCAAAAACAGCCAAAAGGGAGCCCGATCGGAATGTATTCCGATCGGATGGTCGGAGTGGTGGGAAGAAGTAACACAATCGGAATGTGCAAGACTGTCAATCGGAAAGTGGGATTAGGGACCAATCGGAATGTGCAAACTCACACGAATCGGAATAATGCTTGAATCTCAATCGGAATAGGGAAATGCAACCAATCGGAAAGCACAACAAAGCTTTGATCGGAATCGGCTCAAAGATGAAACCAATCGGAATGGGGATTTAAGGTAACAATCGGAATAAGGGACAAGCCCTACCGTCGGAATATGCACCAATCGGAAAGGGTAAACCCTAATCCGATTGGGGAAATCGGAATGTTGGGGTGCAAAGTCGTCGGAATCTAAACCAATCGGAAAGGAGAATAACAACCTTCCCTAAAATGGTGGAACTAGTTTGGAGGTGCACCGGTCGGAAAGCCAATCGGAAAGGGGATTTACCACCCTTTCCGAAATCTATGGAAATGGAAAAGCTAGGTAATAAGCTAACTTGTATAAGCTAATACCAAAAACTTGTCAATCCAAATACTTAACCAAATCAAATAAGCACTTTAATCCACTTATCCAACTCGAAATCAAGCAACTTTTTAGATCAAACAATAAAAACATAAACTTTTTAATAAAACTTTTTAATGATAAAAATAAGCTAATCATAAAAGTAAGCTAATAAGCACAAAAGTCTTAAAGCTTAATCAAATGAAAACTTATAAAATGATCAAAAGATTAACTTTTTAGCATGAAATCAATTAGAACAACACGGATCACATGATAATCACACCAAAATCAATCTTAAATCAAAGAAAAGTAGAATGAGATTAAGAGATAAAAGCTTAAAATGGAACTTGATTAATAAAAATAAGCATACAAAAGTATTAATCTTGAAAGATTAAAAGTAAAAGATGAACTAGTGAGAGAAAGTTTAAGACTTTCTCTCTCTAAAAACTAAAAAGTGCAAAATTAACTAAAAACTCTAACTACTCTCCTAATGACTATTAGGAGGGTATTTATAGGGAAGGTGGAAGGAGTGCATGTGTTGCATCTTCTTTCTTGCTTTCTTCACGTTTTCTCGACTCGAATTTAATTCTTCGTCTTTGTCGTCTCGGGATTTGAACTTGTCTTTTAATTTTCTTCTTCTATTAGACTTAAGTTCTTCGACTTCGTTAAACTTCCGTCTTTTGACTTTTTCTTCGATAAATCTTCGGAATAGGTCTTGGACTTCCGTTCTTTCTGCACTCTTGATCTTTTGACTTCGTCTTTTTCCCGTTTTCTTCAGTAAAAGCCCGTGAAAGCCCGTGTTTTCTTCCTTTTTCATATTTAGGTCCTAAAACACAATAAAAACACAAACCACGCATAATTCCGACTTTTACGACATAAATCACACGTTTTGGTCTTGTTATTATTGGAAATATGTGGTAAAAGGATAAGTGTTTTCACACTTATTAATAAACATATATAACAAGTAAAACCGATAAAACCCGAGCTTTACAACATATAGACATTAACGGGCCAAAGTAGCCTTAATGGACAATAAACCCGACTAATTTGGTAAAACACTTATAAACTTACTTATTGGGCTTAACCCATTTGGACCCAACATGTAAAGTATAATACTAATAATAAAAGTATAATTGGGCTAATGAATAGTATTGGGCTTGTAATAGGCCCATTGGGCCTTAAAATGTAAACAAGTTGAACTAGTGTAACTAGTCTTGAAAATTACCAACACATAAACACTATAATGAATGAGTAAAGATGTATAAACCCACTTGATCATCATCATATATATAAAATCTTCATATGTATACATAATTATTATTTTGATAAAGTCATTGGACAAGAGTCTAAGACGAGTATTATTTGTCTAGGTTTCCGTGATTGAAGCACGTATCGTACATCCGAATCGCCGATAACCGCATTCCCACATCAACGTGAGTTCATAGCCTCGCACTCTTTTAAATATTTTTATGAAATGTTTATAAACCCGCGAGGGAGATAACATGTTAGTTTTTATATAATAGGACACTAGTTGTCCCGATTGTCTGTTTATTGATTTGGACCCGAATGATTGTATGACCCGATGAATGATTAAATGACCCGATAGATGAAATGAAATGGATTATTAAAGTTAGGTTATGTCACTAAAAGTCCCATTAGCATGAATTGTGAACTACCGAGATTTGGTAGACGCTTATGCATATAACAGTACTATTTGGGTACGATCACCCCAGTTCGCGCCTTGACGATTGATCCCCGTCGTGCTACATTGATTGGTAAGCGAATTTATGTATGAGAAGATTTACACAAGCGTGATTATTGTGACGACACGCTAATTTAGATGGGCAAATGAGTTTCGGGCTAACTACCCGTTGTTTGGTTTAGTAAGGTAACAATGTCATGCGGCTTGTAATAATCCAATTAACGAAATACTGCTTTATGCATTGAATTACGATATATTGCCTGACTAGCAATACGAGGTCTTATTATTGATTTTATGTTCGTGTTTTGGTTTTACATAATCATATACATATAACGGTTTTTATTTAACTTTATACAACGTTATAAAACGTATTGTATAATGTTTTTAACGACAATGGTTCGTATAATGATTTTGAAGGCGAAAGCCTATATTATGATTTTGATAAGGATTTGTATAAAATGACTTTGGCTATTTTATGGCCTATTACAATGATTTGTACAAAAAAAAATTTTCGGTAATAATTTTATACCGATGTTATATTGATGGAAATTATTAAACTCTATGAATTCACTCGGCGTTATCGCTGACCTTTTCTTTTAACATGTTTTATCTCAGGTACTTGAAGGTAATTCTCAGGAAGACAACAAGAATTCATGGCCCGCACTTAAATAATAATTTCCATTCAAATTCTTTGTAAAACTTGTATGAAATACAATGACTTGGGACCTATGTAAATTTGATATTTATGAATGGAAATGCTTTATTACTAAAAGACGCGATTCTTAAGCGTTGTCTATGATGTGACTAATGTGCTATCCCGTAACACCGAGTCTTCCGCTGTATTGAATTGTGTAAATTTGGTGGTGTTACAGTTTGGTACCAGAGCTCTCGTTATAGAAAACGAAAGATTTTTAAAACTAAGGTTTTGAATAAAATATTTCAAAATCTTTTAACTATAAACATTTTTCTAAAAATGTCTAAAAATCTTTTGACTATAACGGTGCCAAAGAATTCCCAAGTTACCGACAAGGCCAGACTGAGAAGTGTTATTTTAATATATATATATATATGATGTAATTTGATTACATGATTGTTTGATGGTTATTTTAATATTTATACGAGGTATTTATACGACGTAGATTGTCACAAGGAACCCTAAATCCCCTAGTAAATTAACCGAAGCTATTCCCGTAGGAATTCTAGCTATTCTTGATCTAAACCAAGTTGCGGATATTTATGATCCCAACAAAATGGTTAATATTCGTAGAAATGTTGATATTAGTTGATTGTGATATTAAAGAATAATTGGCGAGATTATATCTGATATCGATGTCATGACGATCTTTCCTTATAGAGTGGAGTTTGACAAAACGTTACCACCTAGAAAGATGTCATCTGATTCGTTGTCATCCAATTCTTAAATTGAAATTGAAAGGGTGAATGTTGCACTTGAGGCTGTCATTGGAACCATTACCCAAAAGCCTCATGCCACTAGTACCTTTCCGAGAAGTCTAATTGAATGATCGAGTCATTTTAGACTAGTGACTCATTTGATAACTATTGTTGTAGGAGCTATAGGATTGGAAATTAAGTGTTGTTCACATCGAACTTTTATTGCCCTATTAAGGTCTAAGAATAAAGATTGAAAGTATTGGAGAAGGAGGTAGGATATCGCATTGAGTATAAGTTGGTTGAAACTTGAATGAAGTAAAATTTAACCCGTATGGAATATGAGATTGATAAGAGGAAGTCGTTAAGTCTTGTGATTGAATTATAAGGTTTTAAATGATTGTTAGTTTGTGTTAAGTGTTGTTCCTAGGCCATTGTCCACTAACGAGGATGCCCAGTGTCCAAGAAATAAATTGAAGAAATCTTCTTCTGAATTGAGACCGATGGATCTTCTGGGACAAGTGGAAGACCTAATAAGTGTGAAAACACTTATCCTTTTACCACTTATTTCCAATAATAACAAGACCAAAACGTGTATTTTATGTCGTAAAAGTCGGAATTATGCGTGGTTTGTGTTTTTATTGTGTTTTAGGACCAAAATATGAAAAAGGAAGAAAACACGGACTTTCACGGGCTTTTATCGAAGAAAACGAGAAAAGACGAAGTCAAAAGATCAAGAGTGCAAAAAGAACGGAAGTCCAAGACCTATTCTGAAGATTTATCGAAGAAAAAGTCTAAAGACGGAAGTTTAATGAAGTCGAAGAACTTAAGTCTAATAGAAGAAGAAAAGTAAAAGACAAGTTCAAATCCCGAGACGACATCGAGAAAAGACAAAGAATTAAAGTCGAGTCGAGAAGACGTGAAGAAAGAAAGAAAGAAGATGCAACACATGCACTCCTTCCAGTTTTCCTATAAATACCCTCCTAATACACATTAGGAGGGGAGTTAGTCTTTAATTTTTAGTTTTTCATTTTGCACTTTTCTTTCTAGTTTTTAGAGAGAGAAAGTTCTAAATTTTCTCTCACGAAGTTTCATCTTTTCTTTTAATCTTTCAAGATTAAACATTTGTGTATTTCTTATTTCATTAAATCAAGTTCTAGTTAAGCTTTTAATCCTTAATCTCATTGTACCTTTCTTTGATTTTTAGATTGATTTTGGTGCGAATCACATTAAATCCGTGTTGATCTTAATGGTTTTGTGCTTAAAAAGTTAATCTTTTTGTTCCAACATAAGTTTTCATTTGATTAAGCTTTAAGATTCTTATGCTTATTGGCTTATTTACATGATTAGCTTATTTACTTTATAAGAAGTTTTCTTAAAAAGTTCATATTTTTATTGTTTAATTTAAAAGTTTTTTTATTTTAAGTTTAGATAAGTTGAAACTAGTGCTTATTTGATTCGTTTAGTTATTGATTCGTTTTAGTTTCGGTGATAAGCTTATCATTATAGCTTATTCATTGGCTTATTTCGAATCCCATATATATCAGAAAGGGTCTAAACCCCTTTCCGATCTGCGTATTCCGACCAGTCACCACACCCCTCTTTCCGATTGTCAAATCGGAAAAGGGTTTCTGATTTTTCCGATTGCACCTTATTATTCCGATCGTAGTGATCGGATTAGGGATTACACATTCCGATCTGGCCAGTTTGAAACATTCCGATTGAGGCTATTTTTGAGTTATTCCGATTAGTACTTTACCCCATATTCCGATTTGGCTTGCTCTATATCTTTCCGATTGGGGTCTTTAACACATTCCGATTTGATTTGTTTCCAACTATTCCGATTAGTCTCATTTGCTATATTCCGATTGCACCATTTCCCACATTCCGGTCAATAGATCAGAATACATTCCAATCTGGTCCTTTTTTGGGCTCATTCCGATTGAGTGATTATTGTGATATTCCGATCAGTGTCTTTCTCCTATATTCCGATTAGGGCTTGTTTAGTTCATTGTTTTTATAAAGTTTCTAAGTGTTAGTTTTATTTAGTGTGCTAGTACTTTTCTAATATTGCCTTTAAGTTTACAAGCATTTATTTTAACTCGTCATTTTAGTGTTAATCTTTAAACTTCTACTTTACTCAACGACACTTAAATTACTTGCTAATAGTTTAAATTAGATAAACAAAACCAAACCATTCTCTTGTTCACCAAAAGACGATTGAGTCACACTTTAGATCGGTAATCAATTCGAAAAGATTCAGTTCAACGAACTTTCATACTTGGTTGCAAAAACCATGTATTAAATGGCGCCGCTGCCGGCTCTTTTCGTTAAGATTAACGGTTTCTAGTGAGAGACGCATTGAATTTTGGGATCCGTTCTTTGAACGTTATTTTCCTTGCTTTAAAAATTTTCAAAAAATTCTAAAAAATATAAAACTCTTCAAAAATACAAAAACATTAAAAAATCATTAAAAGCAATTCTTTTCCAAAGGTTTTGCACCAAAAAGATTATATAGATATTCTCTCTGTGCATATTTTTCTTCTGCAGGTGTATGCGTACTAGATCTTCGAACTATTCTGAGCCCGAGACTCGTGAAGATTTAGCTATGGCTGGTGTTAATAACAACAATAATAACCCACCTCTACCCAATTTGAATAACAACAACAACAACAACAACAATGTCCTCCTACCTGATTTACGAACAATGGAGGAATTGTGTCAACCCACCATGAACGGACGCGGAGGCCAGATTGCGCCGATGCACGTCACGGCTCAAGAGTTTTCGTTGAAGCATCACATGATCCAACAAGTGCAAACTAACCCATTTCGCGGAATTCCGGATGATGATGCCAACAAACACCTCGACAAATTCATTACCATCACCCAAAGCATGAAGTGCCCCGGTGTTTCTATGGATGACCTTCACCTTCAACTGTTTCCCCACTCGCTTTCTCACCATGCCGAAAAATGGTTTGACCGTCTCCCGAAGAATTCTATTCATACGTGGAATGACATGACTCAACGCTTTTTGTCGCGCTACTTCCCTCCATCCATGGTCAAAAGCCTTCGTAACCAAATTAGTGGATTCATGCAAGACAATGACGAATCGCTCTTCGATGCTTGGGAACGATACAATGATTTGATCGACCGCTGTCCAAATCACAACATGCTCCCCGTCACTCTCATTGATACCTTCTACAATGGTCTCACTTTTCGTGATCGTGACACGATCAATGCCGCCGCCGGTGGTACTTTTATGAAAAGGAGACCGGAGGAGTGTCGAGAGTTGATTGAAAACATGACTACTCACCACAAGAATTGGGATTCATCCGCATCCTCAAGATCTAACTCAAGAGTCAATGTTTCTTCTACTACTTCCAATCCTGAGATGACTAAAATTTCTCGACAACTCGCTGAGATGAACAAGAATTTCATGACCATGGCCACAAACCACTTTCAACAAGCTAAAGCCGTTGCTATTTCTTGTGAAACATGTGGTGGTCCTCATTCTTACAATGATTGTCCTTCTACCCAAGGCAATTTTTCTGAAAACGTTAACGCGGCATACGGTACTTATCCCACGGGAGGCTATCAAGCTCGTCCTCAAGGAGACCGTAGCTTGCTAAGTTATCGTTCAAACAATTATCTTGCTCCACCCGGTTTCCCTCCTTCAAACTAGAACCAACAACAAAGCTATAACCGAAACAACCAATCCCAACCTCGTGCTAACAATCAATATCAATCCCAAAGAAACCCATACCCAACTCAAGGAAATTCTCAAGCTTACCAAGCTCCACCTCTCAGTCAACCGATGGCATTGAATCCAGACGTCGAAACGTTCATGAAGACTAATCGGGAGTTGGTGACGAATCTTCAGAGTCAAGTCATCAACTTGAGGGCGAAATGGCGAAACAAGGGAGCGATATTCGAGCCGAGCTAAGGAATGACATGGCAAAACAAAGCAATGAAATTCGTGCAGACATCAGAGACTCTTTCAGCACTCAAGCGCTTAACATTCGTGATATGATTGGTTCGCTCATCCAAGGTAATCCACCCTCTTCTTCGGGTACCCTTCCGAGTAACACCGTTGCGAATCCAAGAGGGGAGATGAAAGCAATCACCACTCGTAGTGGAAAAGGTTATACGGAACCCGAGCTTCCTACACCTCCACCCGTGATTGTGAATAAGGAAAAAGAGCAACTTTCCCCACCTCCTTCACCTTCTATCCCCATTTCCCCACCACCCGTGGTTGTGAGTGATCCTACTCCCTTAAATCATTCTTCTTCATCCAATATACCTTATCCTTCAAGGTTGAGGAAAGAGAAGCAAAAGAGCAAGGATGATATTCAAGTTTCGAACTTTCTTAAAATGTTTAAACAATTGAATTTTAACATCTCCTTTGCTGAGGCTCTCGCTCACATGCCCAAATACGCTAAGATGTTTAAAGATCTTCTAAGTGACAAGGAGAAGCTTCTTGACATTGCTCAGACCCAACTTAATGAGAACTGCTCCGCAGTGCTCTTAAGGAAATTGCCCACCAAACTTGGTGATCCGGGTCGCTTCCTGATTCCTTGCAACTTCCCGGGAGTAGAGAATTGCATGGCCCTAGCCGATCTAGGTGCCAGTATAAACTTAATGCCTTTAAGTGTTTGGAAGCAATTATCTCTCCCCGAGCTAGTCCCCACCAAAATGACTTTGGAATTAGCCAACCGTACGGTTGCTTATCCAGTGGGGATAACCGAAGATGTCTTTGTTGGCGTTGACAAATTCACCTTCCCGGCGGATTTTGTCGCCGTTGACTACGAGATGGATCCCCGTGTTCCATTAATCGTTGGACGTCCATTCCTGAGGATCGGTCGCACTCTCATTGATGTAGCCGCGGGCGAAATAATCATGAGAGTTGGTGACGATAAAATTGTCTTCAACATGGGTAAGATTTCTAAGCAACCTTATTCATATGAGAGTGTTAATGCTATTGATGTTCTCGATGAGGCTTGTGAAGAACATTTTCATGATGCTTGCAAAAGTACTCTTTCTTCTCTACCCAATGTTGAGACCGTTGCCTCAATTGCTCCGACATTGACTCCTTTTGGAGAAAGTGACTTGGATGATTTCGAAGCTAGCTTGGGTCCTCTCGATATTAAGTATGATAATTCGTCCACCGATTAGGATGAAGACATTCGTACTATTGAGAGACTTCTTAATGAAGACCCGTTTTCTCCTCCTTTTTAAAGAGGTGACTAATGATGATCCATCGTTAGTTACACCATCTATTGAGGATCCTCATACTCTTGAGCTTAAGGACCTACCTCCTCATCTTGAGTACGTTTTCCTTGAAGACAACGAGAAGTTACCGGTCATCATCGCAAAGGACCTAAAAGAAGAAGAAAAAGCCCGACTCATCGCCGTGTTGAAGAAGCATAAAAGAGCTATCGCTTGGAAAATCTCCGACATTCGCGGAATTGATCCTCACTTTTGCACACATAAAATTCTCATGGAGGACGACTTTAAGCCCACAATTCAAAGCCAACGAAGGGTGAATCCTAAAATCCATGAAGTCATCAAAAAAGAGGTTATCAAACTTCTTGATGCGGGTATGATTTACCCTATTTCGGATTCACCTTGGGTTAGTCCAGTCCATTGTGTGCCTAAGAAAGTCAGAATTACCGTTGTGCCCAATGCAAACAACGAGTGGATTCCTACCCGTCTCGTTACTGGGTGGAGAGTTTGTATAGACTACCGCAAACTCAATGATGCCACGAGAAAGGATCATTTACCTCTACCTTTTATGGACCAAATGCTTGAACGTTTAGCGGGTAATGAATATTACTGCTTTCTTGATGGTTTCTCGGGTTATTTCCAAATACCCATCGATCCCCAAGATCAAGAGAAGACAACATTCACTTGTCCCTATGGCACATTTGCTTACAAAAGAATGCCTTTTGGCTTATGCAATGCCCCAGGGACTTTCCAAAGGTGCATGTTGGCTATCTTCCATGACATGGTTGAGCAAACCATGGAAGTCTTCATGGATGATTTCTCGGTCTTTGGGGATTCCTTCTCTTCTTGCCTTGTTAATTTGGAACGTATGCTTAAGCGGTGCGAAGACACTCGCCTTGTTCTGAATTGGGAAAAATGCCATTTTATGGTAAAGGAAGGCATTGTGCTAGGACACAAAATCTCTAAAGCCGGTCTTGAAGTCGACCGTGCTAAAGTAGATGTCATAGCCAAATTACCTCCACCTTCAACCGTGAAGGGTGTGAGAAGTTTTCTGGGTCATGCGGGCTTCTATCGTCGTTTCATTCAGGATTTCTCTAAAATCGCTCGCCCGATGACCCACCTCTTGGAAAAAGATACTCCTTTTATCTTTTCTAAAGAGTGTATTGAAGCCTTCAATCTTCTTAAGGATAAGCTAACTAAGGCACCGGTATTGGTTACCCCTAATTGGGAGCTACGTTTTGAATTGATGCGCGATGCTAGCGACTTTGCTATTGGAGCGGTTTTGGGCCAAAGAGTGAATACACACTTCCAACCGATCCACTATGCTAGCAAAACAATGACGGGGGATCAATTGCATTATACGACAACCGAAAAAGAGCTTTTAGCTGTTCTCTATGCTTTTGAAAAATTTCGCCCATACCTTGTTCTATCCCCCACCATCGTATACATGGACCATTCCACGTTGAAGTACTTGATGACTAAGCTTGATTCTAAACCAAGACTTCTTCGCTGGGTTTTACTCCTTCAAGAATTCAACATTGAAATTCGTGACAAGAAGGGAGCCGAAAACCTGGCCGCGGATCATCTGGGTCGACTTGAGGATCCATATCAAGGAGATCATCCGAACAAAGAGATCAATGACTCTTTCCCCCTTGAGACCTTAATGTCTATAAATCTCAATCTTGATGACACCCCGTGGTTTGCGGACATTGCAAACTACTTAGCGGGTGGTATTCTCATCAACGGGTTAACATCCCAACAAAAGAAAAAGTTCTTGAATGATGTTAAGACTTACTTTTGGGATGACCCTTATCTATTCAAACAATGTGCTGATCTGATCATTCGTCGTTGTGTTGATGGACCGGCAGCTTTGCAAATCCTTGATGCTTGCCATAGAGGACCCACCGGTGGTCACTTTGGTCCTAACTACACCGCTAAGAAAGTGTTTGACGCTGGATTCTATTGGCCCACCATTTATCGTGACGCTCACGAAATGGTTAAGCATTGTGATGCTTGCCAACGCCAAGGCAAGATCACACATAAAGATGAGATGCCTCAAACTTTCATACAGGAATGTGAAATATTTGACGTATGGGGCATCGACTTTATGGGGCCATTTCCATCCTCCAAAGGGAACAAGTACATCCTCGTAGCCGTCGACTACGTTTCTAAATGGGTTGAAGCTAAGGCTCTCCCTACGAATGATGCGAGGGTGGTTGTGAACTTTTTAATGCAGCTTTTCGCTCGATTCGGCGTTCCTCGTGCTATTATCAGTGACCGCGGGACTCATTTTTGCAATGATCAATTTGCAAGAGTCATGGCTAAGTATGGTGTTAATCATCGTCTTTCCACCGCCTATCATCCCCAAACCAATGGGCAAGCCGAGATTTCCAACCGTGGATTGAAGCGAATTTTGGAGCGTACTGTGGAAGAGCATCGCGCCGCGTGGGCCGATAAGTTAGATGATGCTCTGTGGGCTTTCCGTACTACTTACAAGACCCCGATCGGTTGTACACCTTATCGTCTTGTGTACGGGAAAGCATGCCACCTCCCCATCGAGCTGGAACATAAGGCGCACTGGGCCTTGAAGTGGGCTAACTTCGACATCAACAAAGCCGGTGATCATCGCAAGATTTAACTCAACGAGCTCAACGAACTGAGGAATGAAGCTTACGAGAACTCACTGATCTACAAGGAGAAGACCAAGATCATTTATAACGCAAGGATTAAGAACCGAGAGTTCCACGTTGGTGATCAAGTCTTACTTTTTAACTCTCGGTTGAAGATCTTCTCTGGCAAGTTGTAGAGCCGTTGGTCTGGTCCATTCACCGTCACTAAAGTCTTTCCATATGGGACCATTGAGCTTTCTCAGCCTAATGGGCCCAATTTCAAGGTTAATGGCCAGCGTTTGAAGCTGTACTTTGGTGAGGACATCTCTCAAGAGATGATTCCATCCCTCACCACGTTCCCCATGAACTAAATTAGGTCGAGTCAGGCTCGTGACTCGGTGAGCAAAAACAAGCACTTCTCGGGAGGCAACCCGTGACCTATCCTTTACTGCTTTCATAATAAGTGTAGGGGGGAGCCCCGTATGTGTTTGTTGTCTTGTTTCTTGTGCTGTGCAGGGATTAAAGCTTCCAAGAACCAACTTGATGACTTTTGACGAACCGTGATACCGTGTTCCCATCTTCCCGGTTCTATCCTAAACTCTTGTGATTCAATATTTCATATTTTAAATGTTCACATTGAAATCACTTTAGTTGTCCTTTCCTTAGCAAGATTTAAACAACGTGCACAATGTCCTAAGTGTAGGGGAGTTTACTCCCACATGCTTAAACATTGAGGACAATGTTTATCTCAAGTGTAGGGGGACTTCTATCGAAGTACGTGGTCTTTTCCATGAATTTGCCCTCATTTTAACCGGAAAATTTGATTTTTCGACATTTTTCTAAATTTTTAATCTATTTTGGCCTAATTGTATAGTTGTATTTTCCTTTGTTATGGTTATTTTCTTTCCTTGCTAGAATAAATTTTCAATAAAGTGGTTTTAAATTTTTCTTAGTCGTGAACATTTTGACTCAACCCGAGTTTGCTTATCTAAGTTTACTCTAGCTAGTATCCTTAACGTGTTTAAGTCAAGTTTTGCTAGGCTTTTATATAGGGAGCTATAAAACGCGAAAGTCTTAACTCTCACGGGTTAAGAACAAGAACTTTTCGCAAGTTCCTATAATTGATCCTAGAGAGTTGTTTATCAAGGGAACTTTAAAATACGATTTCTAAACTTGAAAAAGTCTAAGAATTTGCAAGATCCTATAGATGACTCGAAAACCCAAAACTTTGATTTAATAGGCTAAGCATCCACGAGTCTCATTCCTTGAGATTTTAAACTGTGGAGAACGAGAGATGATAGAGTCAATTATAAGTTTGGTATTCTTTCGTGAATTTATGTGAGTTAATTATAAGCCTAGTCTCCATTCGCTTGTTAATAAATTTATCTGCAATAAATAAGGTTGTACGATTTAAAAGATTACTTTGCTTCTAGCCCAAGATCGTTTAAAAGTTGCTCGGTACGGATTAGAGTTCATAGCCAAGGCATAACTTATTGAAGCGGGATGCGAAGTTTGGCGAGTCCGAAAAGGCCCTAACAAGGCATGAGGGCTACATTTTGTTGCTAAAGATCCAAAAGTGATGTGAAGAATCATTTATCGAAAATCAATATGAAGGATCGAGACACACGATGAAAAGCAAACACTCCCCAAAAGATCATGGAGAAGTCTATCCAAAAAGACCCTAACAAGCTAACTATTGATTAAATCGTTCACCTTATTTTCGGCCTTAATAACTATCGAAATAAGTCAAACAATGCATCTTCGTGATCATTCAAGACAAAAATAAAATATAAGTGATACACCTAGGAATAAGGGAGTCTAAGTGAATAATTGGCCCACATGAGTTCGTGTTAGTTTGCTAACTTATAATAATAATGATCTCGTTTTTAAGCTTGGTATGGGGAACGTGAAACTTGAGGATGATAAACGTTCATGGCTGCCAAAACCAATGTAAATGTTTGATTTCTTTACTTGTTTCTATCTTTTTATGTTTAGTATTAAATAAAGGCCAAGGTGGGTTATTTATGATGGAACATGTAAACCGTGCTTTAAAATTATGCATTGCATGAGGGCATTGCAATGGTCAAGTGTAGGGGATTTAATAAGTGTGAAAACACTTATCCTTTTACCACTTATTTCCAATAATAACAAGACCAATACGTGTATTTTATGTCGTAAAAGTCGGAATTATGCGTGGTTTGTGTTTTTATTGTGTTTTAGGACCAAAATATGAAAAAGGAAGAAAACACGGGCTTTCACGGGCTTTTATCAAAGAAAACGGGAAAAGACGAAGTCAAAAGATCAAGAGTGCAAAAAGAACGGAAGTCCAAGACCTATTCTGAAGATTTATCGAAGAAAAAGTCTAAAGACGGAAGTTTAATGAAGTCGAAGAACTTAAGTCTAATAGAAGAAGAAAAGTAAAAGACAAGTTCAAATCCCGAGACGACATCGAGAAAAGACAAAGAATTAAAGTCGAGTCGAGAAGACGTGAAGAAAGAAAGAAAGAAGATGCAACACATGCACTCCTTCCACTTTTCCTATAAATACCCTCCTAATACACATTAGGAGGGGAGTTAGTCTTTAATTTTTAGTTTTTCATTTTGCACTTTTCTTTCTAGTTTTTAGAGAGAGAAAGTTCTAAACTTTCTCTCACGAAGTTTCATCTTTTCTTTTAATCTTTCAAGATTAAACATTTGTGTATTGCTTATTTCATTAAATCAAGTTCTAGTTAAGCTTTTAATCCTTAATCTCATTCTAACTTTCTTTGATTTTTAGATTGATTTTGGTGCGAATCACATTAAATCCGTGTTGATCTTAATGGTTTTGTGCTTAAAAAGTTAATCTTTTTGTTCCTACATAAGTTTTCATTTAATTAAGCTTTAAGATTCGTATGCTTATTGGCTTATTTACATGATTAGCTTATTTACTTTATAAGAAGTTTTCTTAAAAAGTTCATATTTTTATTGTTTAATTTAAAAGTTTGTTTATTTTAAGTTTAGATAAGTTGAAATTAGTGCTTATTTGATTCGTTTAGTTATTGATTCGTTTTAGTTTTGGTGATAAGCTTATCATTATAGCTTATTCATTGGCTTATTTCGAATCCCATATATATCGGAAAGGGTCTAAACCCCTTTCCGATCTGCGTATTCCGACCAGTCACCACACCCCTCTTTCCGATTGTCAAATCGGAAAAGGGTTTCTGATTTTTCCGATTGCACCTTATTATTCCGATCGTAGTGATCGGATTAGGGATTACACATTCCGATCTGGCCAGTTTGAAACATTCTGATGGAGGCTATTTTTAAGTTATTCCGATTAGTACTTTACCCCATATTCCGATTTGGCTTGTTCTATATCTTTCCGATTAGGGTCTTTAACACATTCCAATTTGATTTGTTTCCAACTATTCCGATTAGTCTCATTTGCTATATTCCGATTGCACCATTTCCCACATTCCGATCAATAGATCGGAATACATTCCGATCTAGTCCTTTTTTGGGCTCATTCCGATTGAGTGATTATTGTGATATTCCGATCAGTGTCTTTCTCCTATATTCCGATTAGGGCTTGTTTAGTTCATTGTTTTTATAAAGTTTCTAAGTGTTAGTTTTATTTAGTGTGCTAGTACTTTTCTAATATTGCCTTTAAGTTTACAAGCATTTATTTTAACTCGTCATTTTAGTGTTAATCTTTAAACTTCTACTTTACTCAACGACACTTAAATTACTTGCTAATAGTTTAAATTAGATAAACAAAACCAAACCAAACCATTCTCTTGTTCACCAAAAGACGATTGAGTCACACTTTAGATCGGTAATCAATTCGAAAAGATTCGGTTCAACGAACTTTTATACTTGGTTGCAAAAACCATGTATTAACACCTAATGACTCTTGTAGATTAATATTCATTGTGGTATCTTTTAAAAATAATCCCTAACTTAACTGAGACATCAGTTGGTAGGATGAGTTCTTGGAATTGTATGACATAGTGACACGTAATGTGTTACGGTACAATTTTGACTTGTTTGTGATTAATGAAAAGACTACCTTTGATTGCTAGATTCTACATGTATCGATGTTATCTATCTTTTATTGCTTCATCCTAATGATTGAATTAGTGATGCAACCATTGAACAAGTACTCATCTCGATTTGAGTTACGTTGTGGATTATTCCTTTTGAAGTGCCATCGAGGTCATGAACCTCATGATTAATTGGCTAAATTCATTTCCTATCATATTGTAGTTAGTTCTTGGTGAACAAGCTTTCATCACTCTTTTGCAGATCACTCATTGTTTTTATAAGATAAAACAGTATTCCTTGAGAAAAATAGAATTTTCATCACCATAAGGATTATTTAAAGTAAGATTATAAGTGATTGTTATCGAAATGAGGTTGTTTATAAAACACCTTGGAATACTTAACTGTTTTCATAACAAAGAAAATCTTTGTAAATTTATTCTTGATTATTATTTAAGAATTAAGCATGAAAATGTTTTTATTATAAACATGATGATAAAATTTTGATGAACTGAGTATTGCATCGTTAATCTTGAAATTGTATATAGTTGCGCGCCTACATACAATTTGGAAGTGACCATGCAAGGCTGATTAGTAGTCACCATGAAATTATTAATAAACACTAAATTTTCTTTGAAGATTGTGAAAGATTAAATTTTATGAGATCTGCAAGAAGTGAAAAATAGGGACATATTGATAGGGACACCTACATATGTGCCCGTACTATTTATTCTTCTGAGTCGAATTTACTCATCTGTGGAATTTGTCTTATTTGACAAATTGATATTCCTTTCTTGTCCAATTCTCCCGTGGTGAGATTCTTTGGAAAAGTATCTGATTACCGAGTGTTGATACCCGATTGGATGTATCGACGTTCCTATCATTTCTTTTGATTAGATTTCATTTGAATGACCTGGGTAACGATCCGAGGAGCTTTCGAATGCGTACTCAAATTATGAAAACATAGAATATATTCATATTCATTAAATGTTTTCGTCTGTATCTGATTTGAAATTCTCTCCTGTAGATTATGCGTTGAACTTACTCTTTTAAGGTTAGTTATTTATCTAGATATCCTTGAACTTGTGAAGGATTATGAGTTATTATTAGTCTTTTGAAAAATTCACATCTTATCGACGACAATGAAACTGGAAAGTTAATAGTGCCAGTAGAATGGACTGATTGATTATGACATGACGACATTGTCTTAATTGATGGGAACTCGAACAGAATTCCCCTAAATAATAAGATGTTGATTATCAAAAGTGATCTAAATAATTCTTGATGGATGACCATATCCTGCATTTAGACTTGAAATTATACCGTGAATGGTTGTGAATTAGTCATAGATATTATAATCTAGAAAGAACCTAATATGAATTTATTAAAAGATGTTCCTGTTATCTGAAACTTTAGGAGGTATTTGCTGGTGAATTACCTAGACTTTTGCCATTAAGGCAGGATGAATTTGGTATTGATTATATTCTTGGTGTTGCACCTGTGGCGTGTGCAATGTACGACAACACCATCTGAATTAAAAGAATTATCGTGCAACTGAGCTAGTTGTCGGAGAAAGCTTTTATTCTACCAAGCTCGTCATCATGAAGAGCTATGGTGTTATCATTCCTTATGTTTATTGATTATCGTAAACTAAGTAAATTGACGATTAAAATCTATATCCACAACCCAAGATAATAGATTTGTTCGATCATTTACAAGGTTCTAGCGTATGTTTTAAAAATTTGATCCACGGCATGGTTATCATCAACTTCACATCCGCGAAAAAGATTATCTATTCCAATCACTACATCCGAGACTCGTAATAAATATTACGAGTTCATGTTATGTTGTTTGGATTGACTAATGCACATGTAGCATCCATAAATTTGGTGAATCACGTGTGTAGGCTGTAATTTGATAAATTCATGCTTGTGATCATTAAGAACCATCTGTTTGTTTATAAGAATAAGAAGGAGTTAATAATTATTTATAGACTGCCCTGAATTGGTCGAGTAATGAAAAATCTGTACCTTAAATAATTAACATGTAATTTAAGGCTTAATCCTTTATATTAGTTGATCACGTGATTAATAGAAAATGGAATATATTGACTCTTTAAAAAAATTAATTAAGAGCCCTTTTAAGACTTTGGGTTTTACCAAAAAGCTAGTGCAAATATGTTTTGACAAATGTTTTAACAAAGGATTTTTAAGGAATCATTCCTTATAACTAAATCATTTAACTAAACTCCTGTTTAGGGGTAAATGTGCGTAACTCAAAACAACCTAAAAGGGATTGAGAAAAACATTTAAACCATGACTTGGAATTTGAAACGCAAATTTCTGCTTTTCAACTAAGAAAATTTTTGACCAAAGTATAAACAAAGATTTTTCGAACATTTACGGATCTCATTAATTATTTTAATTATTTTCGATAAATCAACAAAAATCTTGTTAATTAAATTCAAATTTATTTTGAACACTTTTATAAAATTGGTCGAACTGAGAAAATTTAAAACTTTTACGTTTACATTTCATAAAATTAATTAATTATTATTTAATTACTTGTAATAATTATCGACTCTTTAGACGTCGGACTGAGCAAAACTGATAAAAATGATAGTTGAGACGAAATTAAGACTTATAAAATATGAAGAAAGAAAGAAATTCTGAGTGAATTTTGGTTATGATAATTATTTCACCAAGAAAGGTGAATATAGATACTGACGCATTACGTAAAAAGGATAAAGAATAAATTAGGATGTGTTCCTTAATAATGACTGTGCAAAATAAATTGCCGAGCAATTTAAAATATAGCTGATACTTGTAAAAAGGATAATATAGATAAAAAAGGGGTTCGCGACTAATGTGAACCATTAGAATTGAGAAGCCTATGGCGTTAAATGCTTTTAAAGACCACTTGTTGTCGACGTATAGTCAGTATTCGGCCCGGCGCAACAGGCCCGCGGCCCACACATACCTAACTTATCCTTCAAGAAACCCTAAGCCTATATAAACAGGGGTAGGGGTCTCATTCTACATCAGGTTTTCTCTCACAACTACACCTCTTATACAACTTATCGTCCCGATACTAACTTGACCGTCGGAGGTGGACCCCGGGGCTTCGGCCGCGGGTCCACGTCTAACTGGTTTACCTTTGTTTGCAACATTACTCAGGACCGGGGAAAACGATGAATGGCCCAGGAGAGTCATCGAACCGGCCCAGCCAAACTATGCTCCAACAAGTTGGCGCCTTCCGTGGGACCCTACACAACCAATGTTTCGTGGTCTCATACTACCGAAAAGTAAAATTCAATGCGAAAATTCGGTAATTTTAAATCCTTTTTATTTTATTTTTCACAATATACGGTACCATGCTTGGCTACTGTCGGTTCACGTCCATAATATATAGTCATCAGAATAAACGTATATCAGTTTACATCCATGCTATATGGTCATCAAAGGAAAAATAAGTGTGATACGATATGGTATTCAAATCCGATATATGATGTATCCCTGTATGGTCTTATGATGTCTAATGCACATAATATAGCTATGATAATATATGTTACTAAAAATTGCTTTACTGAATTGATACATCCATCAAACTTTTCCCTTCCTTGGCTCAAATAAGGAAACATTTAATTCAGGACCTTTGTTAACTTTGATTTCGTCACAGCATACTTTTGTCTCGATTACCAATGTCAATATTCCTTTTTCGAAACGAGTATCTATTAAAAAAACATATTTTAGTTTTTTGATAGTATTACGTAGCCCTACTTAATATTACATATATCTTGAGGGAATCTATGAGCTAAGACGCTTATAAAAAAAATTAATATATTACGCTTATAAAAAATATTACATATATCTTAAGCATATATTTTAACTCGGTGAAAAGATGCTGCGTATATATGTTTTGATTCAATTTATATATTTCTAGTGTATATAGTGGCTCGACCTATTAATCTTGCGTCGCGGGCCGACTCTCCAGCCACGCCCGTCCGCGCGTCCCAGAGCATTTTATTTTTTCATTGCGGTCTCGGGCTGTGTCCTTTTGCGTTAAGCCGCACATCTGAAAATATTGTTTATATTAATGAAAAATATTACACATATTTTTTGAAAAGATATTATTTATCTTTTAAATTTGGCAAAAGCATATTTTTATATTTTTTAAATGGATAATATATTATCCATATCTTTTAAATAGGTAGTAAGATATTACCTATATTTTTTAAACTAATAAAAAGATATCATTTATCTTTTCAAGTTTGGTAAGCATATATTTTGATATTTTTTAGAAAAATTTATAAAAGATTACCCATATCTTTTTAAATGGGTGGCAAGATATTACCCATATCTTTTTAACTAAAAGAAAAAAAATATTACTAATATTTTTATATTAAAAGATATTACGTAAATTGGCAAAAAGATATTATATATATCTTTTAATTTGATTGATATATTTTTTCATATATGTCGCGACCCGACGTAGTAGTATCGTGATTCGTGGTCATGACTCGTCCATCCGCACTCGTCTACACGTTCAGCAGGTATTTTATTCGCGATCATGGTATGTTCAGCCGTGCTCATCTGTATGTTTGGTCATATATTATTGCAATCATGGGTCGTGTCTTTCATATTAATCTGCATGTTCAGATAAATTGTTTATATTAATAAAGGATATTACACATATCATTTAAATTAATACAAGATATTATTAAGGATATATTCCGGTATAATTAAATTATAAAAGATATTATATCTATCTTTTAAATCAGTAAGATATATTTCATATATTTTCTTTAAATAATATATTTTATTTGTCATTCGCGGTCATGGTACGTCCATCCGTGCTAATCCGTACACTCGGATATCTTCTGCCTACGGGCGTACATGTACACATCGTTCCCAGGTGGAATAAGAGGATTGAGTGAACCTAATAATTCAACTTGTCGTGTAAAAGGGATGCAACCCCAACGACCATGGATCATGTATCCTTGTTAGACACCTTGCTATCAAGACGTTGTAGTAAGTTACGCAAACCACATGACTCATGATGGACTTGCAAAAGACACACTGTGCACGTCTAACAAAATTTTGTCAAAACTTTGACCGTCCTTATGGTAGTAGCGGTACGCCGCACGTAATGGCATAGCTCATCCAATAAGTTAGTTAAGATACGTCTTATACTATGTGACAATTCGCGGTTATGGCAAGACCCATCCGCTTTGGTTCGCACGTTCGAAACCAATTTCTATCTTTCATACGCGGCTATAGTACGTCCATTCGTGCTGGTCTACGTGATCGTAATTTTTTGAATACTTGATTAAGTTTAATACTACTAATCGAGTGTAGCACCATTAAACTTGGGGGCCTACTAGGGTATAATAATACCACTATTTATGTGCACGTCACACAAATATCTTTGGATATATTTCTTTGCCGCAGAAGTCCGCATTCTGTCGGGTTATTCCTTTGCATGGAAGTATCTCTTCCATTGGCTTATTCCTTCACCGCGAAGTACTCCTTCCGAGCGCTTGTTTCTGCGCCATGGAAGTATCTATTCATTGGCTTATTCCTTCCACGCGGAAGTACTCCTTCCGCGCGCTTGTTTCTGTGCCATGGAAGTATCTCTTCCATTGGCTTATTCCCTCGCCGCGAAAGTACTCCTTCCGCGCGCTTATTCCTTTTCCATGGAAGTATCTCTTCCATTGGCTTATTCCTTCGCCGCGGAAGTACTCCTTTCGCGCGCTTATTTCTGCGCCATGGAAGTATCTCTTCCATTGGCTTATTCCTTCGCCGCGGAAGTACTCCTTCCGCGCGCTTGTTTCTGCGCCATGGATGTATTTCCTCCATTGGCTTATGCCTTTGCCACGGAAGTATCTCTTCCGTTGGCTTATTCATGCGCCGTGGAAGTATCTCTTCCGCGTGCTCATTATCCTTCGCCGTGGAAGTATCTCTTTCGCGTGCTCATTATCCTTCGCCGTGGAAGTATCTCTTCCACGTGCTCATTATCTTCGCCGTGGAAGTATCTCTTCCACGTGCTCATTATCTTTGTCGTGGAAGTATCTCTTCCACGTGCTCATTATCCTTCGTCGTGGAAGTATCTCTTCCACGTGCTCATTATCCTTCGCCGTAGAAATATCTCTTCCACGTGCTCATTATCCTTCGCCGTGGAAATATCTTTTTCACGTGCTCATTATCTTTATCGTGGAAGTATCTCTTCCACGTGCTCATTATCTTCGCCGTGGAAGTATCTCTTCCACGTGCTCATTATCCTTCGCCGTGGAAATATCTCTTCCACGTGCTCATTATTTTTGTCGTGGAAGTATCTCTTCCACGTGCTCATTATCTTCGCCGTGGAAGTATCTCTTCCACGTGCTCATTATCTTTGCCGTGGAAGTATCTCTTCCACGTGCTCATTATCCTTCGCCGTGGAAGTATCTCTTCCACGTGCTCATTATCCTTCGTCGTGGAAGTATCTCTTCCACGTGCTCATTATCCTTCGCCGTGGAAGTATCTCTTCCACGTGCTCATTATCTTTGCCGTGGAAGTATCTCTTCCACGTGCTCATTATCCTTCGCCGTGGAAGTATCTCTTCCACGTGCTCATTATCCTTCGCCGTGGAAATATCTCTTCCACGTGCTCATTATCTTTGTCGTGGAAGTATCTCTTCCACGTGCTCATTATCATTCGCCGTGGAAGTATCTCTTCCACGTGCTCATTATCCTTCGCCGTGTAAGTATCTCTTCCACGTGCTCATTATCCTTCGCCGTGGAAGTATCTCTTCCATGTGCTCATTATCTTTGCCGTGGAAGTATCCCTTCCACGTGCTCATTATCCTTCGCCGTGGAAGTATCTCTTCCACGTGCTCATTATCCTTCGCCGTGGAAATATCTCTTCCACGTGCTCATTATCTTTGTCGTGGAAGTATCTCTTCCACGTGCTCGTTATCTTCGCCGTGGAAGTATCTCTTCCACGTGCTCATTATCCTTCGCCGTGGAAGCACTTCTTCCATCGGTGCATTCTTTTCGCAACTGAAGTACTCCTTCCGTTGGCTTATTATCTTTGCCGTGGAAGTACTCCTTCCATTGGCTCATTATCATTCGTCGACATGTCCCCTAAGGAACATTAAACTTGGGGGGCTACTAGGGTATAATAATACCACTATTTATGTGCACGTCACACAAATATCTTTGAATATATTCCTTTGCCGCAGAAGTCCGCCTTCTGCCGATTTATTCCTTTGCCATGGAAGTATCTCTTCCATTGGCTTATTCCTTCGCCGCGGAAGTGCTCCTTCTGCGCGCTTGTTTCTGCGCCATGGAAGTATCTCTTCCATTGGCTTTTTTCTTCGTCGTCGCGGAAGTCCTCCTTCCGCGCGCTTGTTCCTTTGCCACGGAAGTATCTCTTCCGTTGGCTTACTCATGCGCCGTAGAAGTATTCTTCCACATGCTCGTTATCTTTGCCGTGGAAGTATTCTTCCACGTGCTTCTTATCTTCGCCGTGGAAGTATCTCTTCCACGTGCTTATTATCTTCTCCGTGGAAGTATCACTTCCACGTGCTCATTATTCCCGCCGTGGAAGTATCTCTTCCACGTGCTCATTATTTTCGCCGTGGAAGTATCTCTTCCACGTGCTCATTATTCCCACCGTGGAAGTATATCTTCCACGTGCTCATTATCTTTGCCGTGAAAGTATCTCTTCCACGTGCTCATTATCTTTGTCGTGGAAGTATCTCGTCCACGTGCTCATTATCCTTCTCCGTGGAAGTATTCCTTCCACGTGCTTATTGTCTTCGCCGTGGAAGTACTCCTTCCACTGGCTTATTGTCTTCGCCGTGGAAGTACTCCTTCCACTGGCTTATTGTCTTCGCCGTGGAAGTACTCCTTCCACTGGCTTATTGTCTTCGCCGTGGAAGTACTCCTTCCACTGGCTTATTATCTTCGCCATGGAAGTACTCCTTCCACTGGCTTATTATCTTCGCCATGGAAGTATTCCTTCCACATGCTTATTATCTTCGCCGTGGAAGTAATTCTTCCACTGGCGTATTATCTTTGCAGTGGAAGTATCTCTTCCACGTGCTCATTATCTTTGCCGTGGAAGTATCTCTTCCACGTGCTCATTATCTTTGCCGTGGAAGTATCTTTTCCACGTGCTCATTATATTTGCCGTGGAAGTATCTCTTCCACGTGCTCATTATCCTTCGCCGTGGAAGTATTCCTTCCACGTGCTTATTGTCTTCGCCGTGGAAATACTCCTTCCACTGGCTTATTGTCTTCGCCGTGGAAGTACTCCTTCCACTGGCTTATTATCTTCGCCGTGGAAGTATCTCTTCCACGTGCTTATTATCTTCGCCGTGGAAGTATCTCTTCCACGTGCTCATTATTCCCGCCGTGGAAGTATCTCTTCCACGTGCTCAATATTTTCGCCTTGGAAGTATCTCTTCCACGTGCTCATTATTCCCGTCGTGTAAGTATCTCTTCCACGTGCTCGTTATTTTCGTGTAGAAGTATCTCTTCCACGTGCTTCTTATCTTCGTCGTGGAAGTATCTCTTCCACGTGCTCATTATCTTCGCCGTGGAAGTATCTCTTCCACGTGCTTCTTATCTTCACCGTGGAAGTATCTCTTCCACGTGCTCATTATCTTCGCCGTGGAAGTATCTCTTCCACGTGCACATTAGTCCCGCTATGGAAGTATCTCTTCCACGTGCTCATTATTTAAGCCGTGGAAGTATCTCTTCCATGTGCTCATTATTCCTGCCGTGGAAGTATCTCTTCCACGTGCTCATTATCTTTGCCGTGGAAGTATCTCTTACACGTGCTCATTATCTTTGTCGTGGAAGTATCTCTTCCACGTGCTCATTATCCTTCACCGTGGAAGCACTTCTTCCATCGGTGCATTCTTTTCGCAACTGAAGTACTCCTTCCGTTGGCTTATTATCTTTGCCGTGGAAGCACTCCTTCCATTGGCTCATTATCATTCGTCGCAGAAGTACTCCTTTTGTTGGCTCGCTGTCTTCGCCGCGTAAGTACGTCTTTCGCCGGCTCGTTATTCATGTCACGGAAGTACGTCTTCCGTTGGCTCATATATTTGCTGCGGAAGTACGCCTTCCGCGACGAATTTCTTTGCCTGGCCATTTGAGTGATTTTCTAAAGTTGATATTGTTTGACCGTAATTAGACGGAGTCTGATCAACTACGTTTTAGTTCGGGAAAAGACGTAAAGAATTTTGGAAAATCATTGTCAAATGTTGTGGCCGCAAGACAGATATAATATCCGCATAAACATGCCACAGAAGTACGTCTTCTGTTCGCCTTAAGACGAATGAAATATTCGCGCTATGCTGCATCATTAGTGGGTATAAGAAGTGCGCCTTCAAATGTTCACGATGCAGCATACGGGTTCCACCTCCACCTTCACAAAAACCTTCTTATCGTCCTCATGTTAGAGATGAATAAGAATGGTACCTTGCCAATGCCAGTGTTACCCCGACTATAGAACAAGTTTTAATTCTTACGGGGTCCTTACCGTCTAATCACGGTAAACCAAGCATCGAGCACACCCACCCGTCTTACGTACACGGATTCCCCACTTCTTTCGACGTAGATATGCTTACAGGTAACGGATATGGTGTAAAGTCTAGTAACCTTGGTGGTGACCTCGCATACTAGACTGGGGGGACATGATGACGTATAGTGGCTACGCTCACTATTCGTAACCCCAGCCCATTATTTTTTTGCTAAACAGTATCCCATTACGAGTGGAGCCATATGTTACAGACGACCCACGAGAATGTCCTAGCATCAAGCCGCACGCGGTTGTTTAGTAAGCGGGATACATGAATGAGTCTAGCATAACATGATCATGAACCATATCATACTAGACTGGGGGACATGTCGACGTATAGTCAGTATTCGGCCCGGCGCAACAGGCCCGCGACCCACACATACCTAACTTATCCTTCAAGAAACCCTAAGCCTATATAAACAGGGGTAGGGGTCTCATTCTACATCAGGTTTTCTCTCACAACTACACCTCTTGTACAACTTATCGTCCCGATACTAACTTGACCGTCGGAGGTGGACCCCGGGGCTTCGGCCTCGGGTCCACGTCTAACTGGTTTACCTTTGTTTGCAGCATTACTCAGGACCGGGGAAAACGATGAACGGCCCAGGAGAGTCATCGAACCGGCCCAGCCAAACTATGCTCCAACACTTGTGGTTGCCTAAATATAGAGATTTTGAGATTTAGTTATGTTGGAATCTTATAAGTTTAAGTATTCTATTTACATCAATCCTGATCTAATGTATCTTTATATGAAGAAGTTGTACTAATGGAAAATTATGAAGGCAGACATCGCCTCATACATTAGTAAACGTCTAACTATTGCAAAGGTCATCATCTGAATTTGATTCGATTTGGGTCATCATCGACAGACTGACCAAATCTGCTAATATCATTCCTGTTAATGATAGATTCTTGATGAAGAAATTGACTCTTTTGTATTTAAAAGAGTTGTGTAAAAATAGTGTGCCGTATCAATCATCTCTATCAAGATCCTCGCTTCGCATCGAATTTTTAGAGATTTGCTCAAAAGTCATTGGGAACGAACCTTGATGAGAGTACTATTTACCACCCCAATCGAAGGGACGAGACAAAGTAACGATACAAAACACTAGAAGTCTTGTGTTATGCTTGAATAATTGACCTTTGGTAATAAACCGTATAATCGTTTTCATTTGGAGAGATTATCGTTGAAAACTATCGTATTAGGATCAAGATCGAATCTTGTGAGGATATACATTAGAGCATCTGTAAGCAGGAGTTGGGATAAAGACACCCGACATACACCCATTGTGAGTTAGACATGTCTTTTAGGTTTGAGGTTTCCTATGATGGCGAACCTAACCTTACAAAATACTCGACCCGCGAGATCTGAATGATTGTTGAAACTAGGATCTGATTATTGACTGCCGGTAGTGTGCAGGAGGTTATGTGAATATGAAATGTAGATCTTGAAGTGCCAAATGGGTAGCGAAGTTATGCCAAAAATTTTCACCTTGGAAAAATGAATAGATGATCTGAAAGATCATGGGATATAAGTCCCCGTAGTATGGGACCATTGAGATGATGTAATAGATTGGTTTGAAAGGCATATAAGCTGGATCTACCCCAGGACTTCAAGAGCTGCGTGAATTATGTTTCGTATATCGAACTTGAGAAAATGTCTATCAAGTGAAAATCTGATTGTTTCTTAGTAAAGTTTAGATCGGCGAAAAGTTGCATTCATCAGAAATCCGTGAACATCATGGATAGAGAAAGTAAGTCAACATTAAGCCTAATCTTATTCCCGTAGTTATGTTTGATGAAAGTCATGTATTGTAATGAATTACACTTGTGAGAAAAGACCGAATGTGGAGGAAATACCCACATGGCTTTAACTCTATAAGAAGCGAGTAGTAAGATAAGATGATCTTTGAGGACAAAGATCCTGTTTAGGGGTAAATGCTGTGACAATCCGTCAATTTATGGTTGATATTTTATTCTCAATATTTATTTAAGAACATTATTTTAATGTTATAATATGAACTCACTTATTTTTGGGAAGAAATTTGGATTTACGTCTTGAAGTAGCATCGACTACGTCTAAACCAGAGGATTCTACGTTACGTGCTTACGTTTACATACACCATTTTGGTGACAGTCCGACATTTCAGGAAATAAATTTATCCGTGAATATTATTTTGGAATTTTAAATTTGTGTTGGTTCATAAACTCACAAATTTACGAGAAGAGATTAGGACTTACGATTTTAATTTAACGTCCTTTACGACTAAACCGGAAACCCTAGGTTTACGTATTTACGTTTTTGAACTCCGTTTTTGATGAGACAATTTTTATTAGATTTGTTTTGTGCCGTTGATTCATAATTTATAAAAATGTTTTTCGTAAAACGACCCAGGGCACGCAAATCGAGGAAACTAGAATCGAGGAATACCCGTAAATTAGCGGGATGGGACAAAACAAGTTTATCCCACCCCACTACTATGGGATGGCCTAAACTTGACACCACACAAGTGTTGTGTCAAAGTTTAAGCAAGTAGCTTACACATGTAAGTTTATGCTTAACATGTAAGCTACTCATCCCACCAAACTAGCAAAAACCACTAACCTTTCCCATTTACTTCCATTTTCACATGCAAAAACCACAAAACTCTCCTCCCTCTCTTTAAAATTCGTCCCACCTCAACCAAAAACACCCTCATTTGATCAATTTTAACCATGAAATCATGTGTTATTCACACATATGATGAAGCCCTTTTGAAGCTCTATAGATTGGTGGTGATTTTAACATCTAGAAAGAAGTTTTCAAAGGAGTCAAGGGCTGATTTTCCACAAGATGATTCATGAAGATAGGTGATCTTGAAGTTGATAATGGTATATCACAAGTTTTGCCATCAAAATCCAAGCCTTGTTCATCAACCTCACATTTTCATCACTATGGTGGTATAAGGATCATTCTTCCCATCCTTATTTTTATTTGATTATGTAATAATGTATTTTCTTTCCTATTGTATATGTATATGATGAATATATGATGATAAAAATATTGTGTGGGGATTTGGTGTTGATAAACATGGGTAAAAAGATGAAAAACTATATGTAAAAATGGTTAATCTTGCTTAATTTAGTAGGCTGTATAAAAACAGTAAATAACCATATGATAAACTGATAAAATGGTATAGATGAATTGATATACAGTGAGTATTGAGGCTTGTACACATGTGAGAGTTGGCCATGCAATGGAATCATAAAAATGAGTGAGATATGATCAAAACAAGTTTAGAGTACAAATCTGAGTACACTGTTTTGGACGAATTTTATAAAATACTTAAAGGTTGATTCATCAGTAGCTATAAAGGAATAAAATGAAGCACATATCATTTAGTTTCTGTGATAACAATTTGAGGTCCTATCTCATTATATAACTCTAGATATGGACATTTTAGTGAACTTAAAATTTAGGACTGATTTTGTGAAATTAAAGTTTAATATTATTATATAAGCACTCAAATAAATATAGTATAAAATGTGAATTAAAACCCACTAACTTATATATTACATTTATATAAATATGTATAAGGATAAATAAATGGACATTTTATAAAATGGTAGTTTAGTAAGTTTTATAAGTTATAAAAACTATAAACATAATTTTTACGTCTTTTCGGCTAAAACCGAAAGATTAACGTTTTTGTTAAATAAAACTTAGACGGTTGGACCCGTCTAATGTAAACTTTTATAAACTCACATACTGATGTATAAACATATATAACTAGTAAAAACCGATAAAACCCGAGCTTTACAACATATAGACATTAACGGGCCAAAGTAGCCTTAATGGACAATAAACTCGACTAATTTGGTAAAACACTTATAAACTTACTTATTGGGCTTAACCCATTTGGACCCAACATGTAAAGTATAATACTGATAATAAAAGTATAATTGGGCTAATGAATAGTATTGGGCTTGTAATAGGCCCATTGGGCTTTAAAATGTAAACAAGTTGAACTAGTGTAACTAGTCTTGAAAATTACCAACACATAAACACTATAATGAATGAGTAAAGATGTATAAACCCACTTGATCATCATCATATATATAAAATCTTCATATGTATACATAATTATTATTTTGATAAAGTCATTGGACAAGAGTCTAAGACGAGTATTATTTGTCTAGGTTTCCGTGATTGAAGCACGTACCGTACATCCGAATCGCCGATAACCGCCTTCCCACATCAACGTGAGTTCATAGACTCGCACTCTTTTAAATGTTTTTATGAAATGTTTTATAAACCCGCGAGGGAGATAACATGTTAGTTTTTATATAATAGGACACTAGTTGTCTCGATTGTCTGTTTATTGATTTGGACCCAAATGATTGTATGACCTGATGAATGATTAAATGACCCGATAGATGAAATGAAATGGATTATTAAAGTTAGGTTATGTCACTAAAAGTCCCATTAGCATGAATTGTGAACTACCGGGATTTGGTAGACGCTTATGCATATAAAAGTACTATTTGGGGACGATCACCCCAGTTCGCGCCTTGACGGTTGATCCCCGTCGTGCCACATTGATTGGTAAGCGAATTTATGTAGGAGAAGATTTACACAAGCGTGATTATTGTGACGACACGCTAATTTAGATGGGCAAATGAGTTTCGGGCTAGCTACCCGTTGTTTGGTTTAGTAAGGTAACAATGTCATGCGGCTTGCAATAATCCAATTAACGAAATACTGCTTTATGCATTGAATTATGATATATTCCCTGACTAGCAATACGGGGTCTTATTATTGATTTTATGTTCGTGTTTTGGTTTTACATAACCATATACATATAACGGTTTTTATTTAACTTTATACAATGTTATAAAACGTATTGTATAATGTTTTTAACGACAATGGTTCGTATAATGATTTTTAAGGCGAAAGCCTATATTATAATTTTGATAAGGGTTTGTATAAAATGACTTTGGCTATTTTATGGCCTATTACAATGATTTGTACAAAATAATTTTCGGTAATAATTTTATACCGATGTTATATTGATGGAAATTATTAAACTCTATGAATTCACTCGGCGTTATCGCTGACCTTTTCTTTTAACATGTTTTATCTCAGGTACTTGAAGGTAATTCTCGGGAAGACAACAAGAATTCATGGCCCGCACTTAAATAATAATTTCCATTCAAATTCTTTGTAAAACTTGTATGAAATACAATGACTTGGGACCTATGTAAATTTGATATTTATGAATGGAAATGCTTTATTACTAAAAGACGCGATTCTTAAGCGTTGTCTATGATGTGAGTAATGTGCTATCCCGTAATACCAACGAGTCTTCCGCTGTATTGAATTGTGTAAATTTGGGGGTGTTACAGAACGGATCCCAAAATCCAACACGTCTCTCACAAAAAACCGTTAATCTTCACGAAAGAGCCGACAGCGGCGCCATTTGAAATTATATCTTTGTTCGTTCTCGGTATCTTAACGAATTGATCACGGTTCAAAGTGGAGCTCAATTTTTTTTCGTTAACAAAAAGAAGGTTTGGTTTTCTATTTCAACTTAAAAGGTAAAAGCGAAACGTAATAAAAATAGGCTAAAAACAATTAACTAATAATAACGAAACAATACAAAATAATAAAACGTAAATTAAAGCAAAACAATTAATAAAAATAAAACTAAACGAAGAAATTAACTTTCGACTGAAAAATGAAATTAACTTAATGAAAAAGGAGAAAATAAAACTAAGAGGGTACTTTAAAACTAGACGAGACAAAAACTAAAGCGGGTACTAAATTAAAGATAAAACTTAAACTTTACGAAAAATTACTAATACTAAAATTAGAGGAAGAATATAACTAAAAATACGTGAATTTCAGAAATAAAATCGGAACAACTTTAAGATTAAACTAAACAATTACAGAACAATATTAATAAATAAACAAGCAGGCAAGCACCCTGCTCAAGCATGCAGGAAAGCTGCTGAAATGGGCGGGAAAAAGACTCAAGCTAGCAAGCTAGCATGACACCCTTAACATTTATACGAAATGTTAGTTTCTTGTCTTATCCGGGGAAAAAAATGCTTCTTATCCGGGAAAAAAATGCTTCTTATCCGGGAAAAAAAAGCTTCTTATCCGGGTTTTGTAGTTTGACTGCTTATCCGGGTTTTGGTTTTGTGTCATATCCGGGATCCAATAAAGATGTTATTCGGGAAAACTAAAATCTAGGCTTTATACGGGAAACAAGGGTTTGTAAAAACCCGGATAAGATTAAAATGCAAATAAGCTAAAGACAAAAAATAAGCAAAATACTAATAAGCACTTATCTAAAAACTTAACCAAATTGATTTTAAGAAAAAGCTAATAAGCCAAAATTTAAAAACTTTTAAAGACACTAAATAAAAAATATATTTAAAAACAACTTTTTATAAAAATTAACTAATAAGCACTTAATTAAAAATAAGAAAACTAACAAAATAAGCACCAAAACACTAAAAGCTATAAAAATCAAACACTAAAAGATCAATAAGCACAATCAAACACAAACATCAATTAAACAAAGAACATGATTAAGAAACTACATGATTATCAAAATTAAACAAGATTAAAAAGATTAAGAAAGGTAGAATGAGAATGATTAATTGAAAAAGCTTGAAATTAAAATGATTAAGATTCAAATTACAAGATTGATGTAAAAAGCTTAAAAACATGAAAGTAATTTTAGAGAGAGAAAGTAAAATACACTTCTCCTACTCCTAGAACTAATCTAGCTACTCCTAAAATGACTAACACCTCCTAATGACATATTAGGAGGGTTTATATAGGAGGAGGAAAATGTTTTGGAGCTTTCTTCTTTCTTTCTTCTCGTCTCGACTCGATTTAAATTCTTTGTTTTTTTCTCGACGTCGTCTTGGGATTTGTCGATATAAATTTAACTCGTCTTATAATTTTCTTCATTTATTAGACTTGAGTTCTTCGACTTCATTAAACTTCTGTCTTTAGACTTTTTCCTCGATAAATCTTCATAATAGGCCTTGGACTTCCGTTCTTTTTGCACTCTTGATCTTTTGACTTCGTCTTTTGTCTTTTTCTTCGATAAAAGCCCGTGAAAGACCGTGTTTTCTCCCCTTTTCACTTTTTGATCCTAAATCACAACAAAAACACAAACCACGCATAATTCCGACATTTACGACATAAAATACACGTTTTAGCTTGGTTATTGTTATAATTAAGTGGCAAAAGGATGGGTGTTTTCACACCTATCAGATAGCTAAAAACTAGGTCTTGAATTCATAGATCTCTTTGGCTTGACCTTCTTTAAAAAACATGTTAATTTTAAAAACCATCATTCATCTCCTAGGAGGTGGAGGATTAGCAAATAGGTTCAACAAGAAGCTTTGAAACTTGATGTGAGCCCCAATCATCTCCAACATAAGGATATCAATGAGGTGAAAGTTGTTCAAGAAACAAGGACAATTAGTTCCACTGTGCATGAAAAAATCAAACAAGTATGGATCACCCAAGAAACGGGAAATGGGAACACCCAAGAGAGGAGTGTTGGTGGTAGGAGGATGAGGAGAAGGCATGGTATCCAAGGGTGATATGGGTGAATTTGGTGGAGTGAAAGGAAGTAGGGATGGCAATGGGTGCAAAAAAACCCACAACCCATGGGTACCCACACAAAAATAGGTGGGTAATTTCGTCGATTTTTACCCACGGGTATGGGTATGGGTGGAAACTTATACCCGTTGGTGGGTGGCGGGTGAGTGACGGGTAAAGTATACCCATCACGGGTAAACCCATTATACCCATTTAAAATACTCACGGGTATACCCGTCAAAATACCCGTAGGTATACCCATTAAAATACCCTATGTATGCCCATCAACCCATCTAAAGATAAACAATATTTATGATGTTATAAATGTATATTTAATAATTATCATTTTTTAATGAAACTCAAGAAACTAAAAGTTTGTTGGTGTCTCGAGACTAAAAAAGAGAATATGAAGAATCCAACAATCAAATATATATTTATGTCTAATCCACGCTTCCTAGTTCCTCCCTTGTGTTAAGAAATTGTAATTCTTCCATAGGCATACACGATTCACATATACTTGTTAAGTCTTTTGTGAACTTGAGGCACATGTTTAAATTTTTTGTGAACTTGATACTTGGAAAAATGATTGATGTATTATTACTCATTTTAATACCTAGTTTACATACATATCAAGGTTTTGGAATTTTGTTTTAATACATTAACCCATGGGTTTACCCACGGGTATGGGTATTGGTAGAAATCTATACACACTTGTAGGTAACGGGTGGGTAATGGGTTTTAAAAAATATACGTGGGTGGGTGACGGGTTTGATATACCCATACCTATTACCCACGGGTGCCATCCCTAAAAGGAAGAGGCTAAAAAACAAAGGGAATCATTTGATGAGGTTGTGATTGAGCATTCACATTTAAGGGAGGACTAGAAATGAGTGGAGAGGAAAACTCATTCATTCTTGATAGGAATGAAGAGGAGGTAGAACCATGTGAATGGTCAGTACCATGGGTTGAGTTTGTTTTCCATGAAGCAAGTGGTAGTGAAAGTGATGAGGAGATGAGAATAGGTGAGGCTTCACTTTTTGGTTTGAGAGAAGATGGAGAACCAAGTTTAGAGGACTTGAGTTTCATCTTAAGGATTCTTTTGGATGAAGAGGTTTTGGAGGAATTGGATGTTCTAGTGGATACCATGGTTGTATGTTAAGGTTTAGAGAAGAGTTAAAGGGATGAAGAACACAATCAACAAGATAGGGTTTAAGAAGAGAAGGGGATGATCCAAACTAGTAATAGGTTAAAATCATTTTATGTGAACAATGAAATTAGGTAGCCTAGTTTAGGAAAGTGCAGGTTTTTGCAAAAGTTTTATCAAAGTTTTACACAGACTAAAGAAAACAGTGTAAAGCAAAGATTCTGTTGAAACAGTACTAGGCGGTTCCATACGTAGGTCCGTAGTTCCTTATCGCTAAGGAACCATGGTTTTGATATGGAACAGCGACCAGAGGTGTTCAAAAATAGCGCTTCCTCAAACTTTTGCTATCCCAGATTTTATACCAAGGTTTATCAAGCCAAAGTGAACTAATAATCAAAAGCTAGGAGGCTATCTAACACACAAGATGCACAGAGCCATGCAAATCGAAATATCGATACCATGGATAATTAGGATTAAAATACTAGATAATCCAAACACAAATTGTTAGTTAAAGAATACACAACATCCTAAGAATAAATATAAAGGAGATAAAGTTCAACAATTCAGACATGTTTACACACATGTTAGTCACACAAGAGTGGTATATATCATTCATCTATGAGCATTTCCTCCTTGCCTTGATTCACTTCTTATTCGATCTTGAAGATGAAGATTGAGACAATACTGATAGTCTGAATCAATGTCTAGTGAAGACAATCGAGAGATAGATGATGACAAGTCATAACGATAAATGAGAGAATTGTCTTGAGAGACATTTTCATCTTCATTTGAATCATGCATGGGAACTGAAGAGACATTTCCTTCAATAGGAAGCATGACTCGAACCACGGAGTGAAAAGATGAAGGATTTAGAGGAGGATGGTCAAGAAGACCTCTCTTAAGAAGCCGCGAGAGAATCATGGCATAAGGAAGAGTAGAACGAGATCCATTGAGAACAAATGTTATCCTTCTAGCTATGAAAAATGCAAGGTTGTATGGAGTAGTGGTAGAAACACAATATAACATATGTGCAAGACAAGCATGCACATGGTTGCGATCACCAACCAAACACATTGCATTTTACCTAATGATTTCGGCCCAAGGAACCATAAAATCACTAAGATCGCTAGTTAGTAATTCCCAAGGAGTGAGAGCACGAAATTCTACTTCAAAATTACCAAGAATAGGATGTTCACGAGGTGAAGCAAGGTCACGAGAGATGGCCGAAGCCAAAGGAATCTCGGTCACATAATGCACATCAATAGGGGCCAATTCTAAGTGGTTTAAACCCCAAGCATCGGTGAACCTACATTGACCTTCGTATGGAACTCCGAGAATCTCACCAAATTCCTCAAGAGTGTACACAAAGGTCTTCCCCTTGATGAAAAATCTTATAGATAGACCATTGTTGATGCACATTAGCTTGAACAAGTTAAAGAATTACATGAGGAAAGAAGGAAAGATTGGCTCATCTATATCAAGCAAACAATCAAAGCCAATGATATTGAGCATGAATCGAATGAAGTCAAGTCCAATAAGATTAGAAGGAACAATACGTCCTTCATGGAAACAACGAGATTCAAGATTATGATAAGTGTTTTGAAAAGAGCGAGTTTGATTTGTCAAAGAAGGATTAGGCATGTATCTTCTAGTAAGTAGATGGTCATTTTGATATCCTGAAGTCATGATAGTACCTAAAAATAACATATAAACATATTTCTCCAATTACTCATATGTTACATATAAACCAAAAATCAAAGAAAGTGAGAATGTGTTTTATCAATCTCTTGACAAACCAAGGTTTAATCCTTATCATTCTCATATTCACAATGTACCAAGTTCATCATTAACAATGACACATTGACCATGTAAGATCAATAATGAACTTGAACATTGGTTTTTGAAAACAAGGTTTTTAGGTAAGTATTTAACAATGCCATTACCAACTTGTTCATGGGTTCATATCAATTCCATCAATCAACCAAATCATTTAGTCAAAATTCAGATTTGTTCTACAAATGGGTTTTAGTGAAATCTCAATGAATACGAACATAAGGAATCATAGTAACAATACTATGTCAACTCTTATTCCTAGTAAGGTTCTAATTCAATGTCAATTTTAAATCCCCAATTATGAATGTATGAACCCTAGAACAAATTAGATGAAATTGAAAGAAATAACTTACAATTTATTGATCTTGGATGATCGATGAGTGAAACCCACGAACTTGAATCAATTAATTTGAGTGATTGAAGGTTTTTGAAGCTTCAACAATGGTGGAAAAACAAAAAACGTCGGTTGTGTGTGTGAAGGAGAGAGAAAGTTTTGTTTGAAAAATGGTATTTTATAAAAACTGGTGCTCTGACAAAGATTCTGCCCGCGGTTCCTTATCGATAAGGAACCGCACTCTGGAACCGCCAGAGATAAAGAACCCCCTACAGACGCAGGTTTTTATCAAAGAAAAACAATGAATTTTTGAAAACCAAATTTTTTAAAATACTTAAAAATATATCTTAAACCTTTTAGGATATCATTGGACCACCACAACACTAGGTAATAATGCCTTGTTGAAGGATTACGAGTTGAATCAAGATAGGAAAAGACCGAGATGAACAAACGACTACTCGTAGTAAAGAAGCAAAGGGGAGAGGAGTCAAGGGAAGTGAATCAAGACTAAGAACATTGCTCAAGAGATAAATGACATTCTTCAAATTGAGGAGGTGAGGAGATTGTGTCATATATAGCGGTTTAAGACGTGCCTTTCCGGCGGAAGTCTAAACGGCTTTGGTAATGAATTATACCAAGCAATTTTGATGCATAGAATAAGATCATTTTTAAGAGTAGTCTTATCCTATTTCAAAACATGAGCAAAGTACAGATTCACTTTCTCTCCCACATGATCGGATAATTATTGCTAGAACTAACAATAACAATATCCTTGGAACATTTCAATTCCAAATGTGTAAAATCCACCTACTACTTAATGAAGTAGTTTGTTATCTCAAGGGATTCACTAATCATCCTAGAGATGAGCTTAATTACACAAGTTACACATGATATTGGTATATATATATATGTATATATATATATATATATATATATATATATATATATATATATATATATATATATATATATATATATAAATAATATACATATATAAATATAAATATATATATATATATATATATATATATATATATAAATAATATACACATATATATATATATATATATATATATATATATATATATATATATATATATATATATATATATATATATATATATATATATATATATATATATATATATATATATATATATATATATATATATATATATATATAGTAAGGTTATTTTCAGAACCAAAAAAATGTACAGAACTGCGAGAACCAATCATATCCATTTATTTTTTTGATCAATGGCTGATAATAATTGTGGCATAACCGTAATAAATTGTAATACTATAAAAAGTTATTTAAAACATGTAAGGGTAGAATAGGGATTCAATCATTAAATATTTCAAGCAAATTAAGAAACCGTCCCATCATTTACATGATCAGATCTACATTTCTATCTTTACTCCATTTCTCTCATTTTATTTGTCTACAAAATACTTTTAATCTATCTAACCATAGCCACCAAATCATCCTCAAAACCAAGCAGGAGCATGAGGCGATTTCCAGCCCACAGCGTAATTGACCATCGATTCAACTATTACGTCCATTCCGCGCTATGGCCAGAATCATAAACTGTCACCGTCGGCAAAGTAGGTTCAGATCTAGTTGTCGTTACCATGGTCAGGTATCGTCCTTGCCGTGAACAATTTCATATCTCGTCTTCGAAAATTGCTTCGGTATCATCTCAAGATGACATATGTTGTATCTTTTGAAATATGGAAGTTTGTTTCATTTTGAATCTTTATATCATTAAAAAGGTACTTTGTTTCCAAATGAACCTGAACTCGTCTTATTCTTGATGCCCCCCATTGGATGTGTTTTTATATCTTTGTTTAGCAAACATATGAATTACCTATACTTATGATCAGGTTTATATGTAGTTTTAGTAATTTTATTTTATTTCCGTTCCTTTGACGTTAGATGAAACATGTTACTTATAGTTTAGTTTAGTTATTTTTCTCTCAATAGTAGTTAAAAAAAGAAGGTGAACACTTCATTCAAACACTATCGGTTCTTATTACGGTAGATGTTATGGTTTTTTGCGAAAAATTTATATGGCTAATTCAAAATCAATTAAAAGAGCGTGCACAAGTGTTTATTACGAGTACATATGTATTTTATGGTTTGTAAATAACAATAAAAGATGTGTGAACATATGGGATTAAGGCTATGTGTCGACCTGTATATGTGTCGGAAAGTTAACATAAAAGGAAAAAGTTATATGTATATGCTTCAGATTGTGCACATGTATTTAGATCGTGCATAAGTATTTCTTCGTTTTATGGTTAAAAATATGTTTAATTATTCAATATAGACAAAGTCTGGACATATGTGATGTGTTTGCTAGTTGCTAATATCATTAAAAAAATTTGTTTATGGTATGTTTGTGGTTTAATAGTTTTGTACATGCTTGTATCAGGTTGATGAAGAAAATGATAGCATTGAAGACTTGGTGATGGATACACATAGATACATGAAGATAAATTACGGATTTAAAAGAGATATAATTATTTCATGTCTTTTTTGTACTTGTGATAAAATGAAATGTAACACATCAGTATATGAATCTTGATTTATATATAAATGATTAATGTTCCTTATTTTTTTTTTAAACTTTATAAAGGATATTAGTTATGTATAAAGTAAAAAATATTAGTTGCTTGACGTATATAAATATACACAACTGCACGCTATTAAAAAGTACACTAATATTTATATTATTCGAAAACACATATGCACATGATGTGTATGTTAATAAACCAAATTTTGAATTTCAAAAATTTAGTAATTTTCAAAAAACGAGATTTTATAAATAAAAAATAAAAATTGACATAAATGTAGCTTTTACTATTTTACCCTTTTGAATTAATTAATAAAAATAAATATTCTAAAAAATTCTATTGGTCGATTTTAGTTCTCACAGTTCTGTACATTTTTTTGGTTCTAAAAATAACCTCACCATATATATATATATATATATATATATATATATATATATATATATATATATATATATATATATATATATATATATATATATATATATATATATATATATATATATATATATATATATATATATATATATATATATATATATATATATATATATATATATATATATATATATATATATATATATATATATATATATATATATATATATATATATATATATATATATATATATAATATACATATATATATATATATATATATATATATATATATATATATATATATATATATATATATATATATACATATATATATATATATATATATATACCGTAAGAGTGCAAACCATGAAATCATGCTTGATACTTTAAGCTTCTACTAACTCACCCTACATCTCCATAGTGAGTCAAGTATCCAAGCAATGAAGGAAAGAATCACAAACCACAAATAGTTGTCAAGGCAAGGATGCCAAGAACAAGCATATAGTCAATTAATGATCAAAAGAATGATCAATAGGGCGTGTGGAAGAACAAAAGCGTACCTTGGCCCCAAATTGCATTCCGAGCTTTCAAGGAACCAATGCAAAGCCCAACTATGACTAATAGTGACTACTAAGTCTTCAAAGACTAGTATCACTCCTACCCATCTTGATATCATCATTTAATGATGTTGGAAATCAAAGAAGATGAGTCTTCTACAAGTGTAAGTAATTCAATCCACAATCAATAGAATGATTTATCTTCATGAGTACCTACACATAACAAGATGCAAACTAGTAGATATATTTCAAGAGTAGATCTAAAATGCATTAACACTACTAATCTAAATAAGATGCAATATTAGCAATTTAAAAGGCTAATTTTCAATAAAAAATAGTTTTGACCAAAGAAAAACTTTAGTACAACTTAACCTTCTAATTTGAGGAGACAATGGATCGATCCAAATTTTAAAGTACAATATACATCAAAGATCTTGTGTCACTGGTTGTAGTAAATTACAACTCTTGTTTAGGAAAGCAAAGAGCGTAAAAAGTAGGGAAAGTATTAAGCGATGATTTAGGAAAATCAAACACTAATGACCCAATGAAGTTCCAAGTTCGTTTCCAAAGGAGGTATATGTGTGTGAATAATTCGTAATTGGTTTGAGATTAATATTTGAAAGAAGGGGATGTGAAAAGAGAATGACGAAGACGTGAAATTAATTTACTACTACGACTAATTGTAAAACCGTAAAATGAGCTAAAATAAGAGTTAATTCTAAAAATTCCCAAAAATTTACCAAAAATCAAAATAAATAAACTAAGAGTTCACCAATGATCAAAACTTTTTCAAACCTTTTAATTAATTAAATACTAATTTTTAAATGCTAATTAAAGCCCTAAAAATCAAATTAATTATCAAAAAGCCCAAATAAAGATTTTTCAATTGGTAAACCTCTAAAGTGACCTAAAAAGATTAAAAACTATTTTTATAAATTTTTAAACTAAGAAAAACTATTTAAACTGATTTAAAAACTATTAAAACTTAAAATAATTATAAATTTTTTTCCAAAGATGATAAAATAAATCTAAGAGTTGTAAAAATCTTATATTAATGTATTTAAGCTAAGAAAAATAGAAAAGGTGCAAAAATGTGAAATTTGAAAAATAATAATAAAATAATATTAAAATAATATTAAAAATCCAAAAATTATAAACAATTCTAAAAACTTGCAAACTAGTTTATTTTAACCTAAATAATTAGAAAATGAAAGTGAAATTACCAAATTACCCCTAATGGGCCCCCAAATGGGCTAAAATAAAAAACAGTCAAGCTTAATAGGCTTTTTAGCACAAAAAGTCAAATAAGCCCAAATGACTTGGAAAAGCCCTATCTGACTCAAAATTTATTTCTAAACACAAAACTCTAAAAAGCCCAAAAGCTGAAAATGAGCTTATCACATCTTAATGAACAAACAACTTATCCTTATTGGGCCAATAAGCCCATTAAGCAATAAGCCAATGCCATAAGCTCTGCTTAAACACACAACCTTCTTTAGGGGTACTAAAGCGATCTGTAAAAAGAAATTTTGAAAAAGCACACTCAATAAGCAAGAAATAAGCCAAGAATAATTCCACAAAACGACAAAATAGTCGGGATAGAGTTCTAGGCTGTTTCAGAAGCTCTCGTTTGTTGCAAAAGCTCACAAATAGCTTAACTAAGAATAATCAATCAAGAAAATCACAAAAAGCCAAGTGGAATAAGCTGTAAGAACCAATAAGCTGGCTGAAAAAGCCAAATAAGCTAGTTTTCTAGCAAAAGCTTAACCAAAAGACTTGTAACCTTCCAGACTTGTTATTAAGCTGAGAAAAATGAGTTCTATTACAAAAACCAAGTTGTTGCATGTACCAATAAGCAAAACAGATTCAATACGCTATAAGACCAAGTTTGACCAAAAGTCAAACGCTGACAAGAGAAAATCAAACACTGACAAGCACAATTTTGGACGTTGACAGACTTAATGAAGTGTTAGAACTTTGTTTTCACCCTGCTGGTCAAGGCTTGAGTACAAACCTTGTGAATCAAGGTCTACCAGTTGGGCAAACTTGCTGAGTTTTGGCACAAATAAGCTAATAAGCCAGTAAGCTTATAAGCTATCAACAAAGCAATCCAAGTAGCCAAATATCTTCACAAGCAGCACATAAACAGGATTCAAGCAACAAAACCACAAGCCTTACACTAGAAATACAAATGCAAGCACCAAATGAGGTGGCCACTTTGCTGATGCAAATAACCACTTCAACCAACTTTGATAAGCTATAGCACACTCAATAAGCCCCCAAATTCAACAACTAGATAACCAATAGATAGCTTATCACCCAAACTATTCCCAAACCTGATTTCAGACCTTAGATCCAACTAACAAAGAAGTTATTGGATATGATATGTTTGACCAATTTCAAAAACACTTTTATCAGATTTTTGCAAAACTTGAAATCCTTTTTCCAAACTTTCAGAAACTTAACCAATGACTAAAACTTGTATATTATGACTTGTTTAGACTTCCCAAACCTTAAGAACCAAGGGCACAAGGCCACAAGGCCTTATGAACCAGTAATCCCAAACAATCCTTTAATAAGCACTTTTCAAACAAAATTCTTAATCCTTCAAACAACCTACTGATTTTATAGATCAAATAGCTACACTAGGTGACTACTAACAGATTGCAACCATAAAACACAAAGCACAAACACAAAATCACCAAATTAAATACCAAAATACAAAACAGACAAGATCATATGATTTTTTTAGAGGAATCTTAACAAGAGGTTATACTTGTCCTCCACAACATCCTAGGAGGACCAGCAATGCTCCTTGGACCTTGTTCAACAACTAGAACAAGACCAAGTTACTTCAAAAAGAAAGATGGATGACTGCCTTGGTTGATGTTTCAAAGCAGAAACTCAAGGGCTTGATTTCTTCAACACAATGAACAAACAGCCCAACCAAAGGCCCTAATCCCTTCACAAGCTTGGTGTCAACAAGCTTGCAAGAGCTTATAGCTTTTGGTTAAGGATTAGTACAACAAAAATTGCAAAATCAGAAACCTCTTTTCAAGCTTTTTCAAACTTGAAAACCTTACCAAACATAAACGTCCTTGAACCAAATGATTCAAGCACACTTATAACATCAAATGGAACTCAGAATTACCCTTAAACAACACCAACTTTCAAAAACATAAAAAGGAATTACAAATTTCTCAAAATACCAACTTTTATAAATTTTAAAAAGGAATTACAATGTTTAAAAGGTAAAACTGGAACAAAGGGACTCTCACAAGTTGAGGTCTCCTTTTATAGGACTAACAGATGATTCTAGAATGCTAAAAATGCTAGCTATGAATTCTCAAAATTGCCCTTGAGTGCTTGATGCTGTCTGATGTGTGTGAGCTGTCCAAAAGCATCAGGGACGTTCATTTTAGCTTTGGAGTTAAGCTATGACTCTAAGCTGTTGATCTTGACACGTCAGAATCCTTGGAGAGAAAGTTGTGTTTTGATTGGTTGACGTGTGAATGGGTGGGACCCTTTGGTGAGTGGGGATGAGGGTTTTGTGTGTGGGATGGGTTTCTGCATGTGTGAATCACACGTAGGTGTGGGTAATTGGGATTTACCCTTTGGTTTAAGTGGAATGGTAACTAGGGGTGAAAGGTGAACAATAACACCTTTGATCCGTTTTTTGTGGAAAGGTAAGTTGTTTGGCACAATTTCCTTGTTTGAATGTTTCATTGCCCATCTTTGGTCCTTTTTCTTTGGCAAAACTAGTAAAACACGTTTTTCAGCCACCAAAACTTATTTCCTTTGTTATTCAAATTCTGATTTTCACACTTTTGCCCCAAAACTTTGGCAAAAGTGTTTCAAGGGTAATTTTTGCCATGTTTGAATATTTGAGGGACTGATTTTGGACATTCTTGATCTTCAAAGGTCTTCAATGTATCTTTGACTTCATGAGGGACCATAATTGGCAAAATAGAATTGTTGAGGGACTAAACATGCAATTTCTACAAAGTTGGAGGACCATTTTGTAATTTTGACAAACTTAAGGGACCAAACTTGTAATTATGAATATACAAGGATTTTAAGTGTCAATTCTTCATTCATTGAGGATCAATCTTGTACATCTTCAAGTCTTCAAGGGTTAATTTTGGATAATTCATTAACTAGGGCCCGGTTCTTTGTACGGCTTCATTTCTCGTGTCCGTTTTTCCTTGTTTCTTGTGATCTTTGGTCTTTTTTCACGATATCCATACCTAAAATACACAAGTAAACAAACACAAGCATATATATATGGTATTTTATGACATTTTAGTGCATTTAAAGCCCGAAAAGAACGATGAGATCATGTATAAATGCCATCTTATCACTCCCCCATACTAAGCCATTGCCGTGCCCTCACGCAATACTAAAATAAAGTATCTAAGCATCACTAAAATTCAATTTTATTAACCTTTATTGAAAAGTAAAAGACTTGCAAAAATACTACGAAGATGTGTAAAGACATAATGTATGATTTTCATCACGAATGTGACTTTTAGGGTCAAAGAATAGAAACAAGTAAATGTCCCTTAGAGTAAATTTCGTCATCCTTGATTGTCATACATTCCATGTTAAGTGCAAAAACGAGATCATTGTTGGTACAAGTCACAATGCTAACACTACTCATACGTCCAAATTGTGTAATACTTTTTCTCCCCGCAATCCTAGTTATTATAAAAGGAAAATGGGTTACTAGCATTTTTTAACTATTTGTCATGGATCACAAGTGATTCATATTGACTTATTTGAGTATTTATTAGTCCGAAAGCAAAGTAGCACGATTTAATCGATAGTTAGCTGAAGGACAAAATCTTTTAAAATGGCTTCTCGTGTATCTCCTTAAGTTCATATCTTGGCATAACTCGTTTCACGATTTGAGACCTTTCTCGGACCGATATTTGGCATGTACTTCATACTTCAAATCTTGGGAAGACCTTCTTGAAATTATGGTCTTCTCTTCATATATATGGAATTTCTTCACTTGATGTTTTTGAGAGATTCTTTATATTAGGACCACGACTTCATCATTTTTCTTTAATCTTTATTTTGGACTTTGATATACAACGATCCGCCTCCTTTTCGGACTTGGATATATTTATCCTCATACCTTGTAAGGGTCTTTTTGGATAGACTTTCTCCATGATCTTTAGGGAGTAATTGCTTTTCGTCGTGTGTCTCGATCCTTCATATTGATTTAGGAATAATGATTCTTCACATCATCTTGGATCTTTAGCAAAAATAGAGCTCCTCATGCCTTGTTAGGGCCTTTTTGGATCTTCACCAATCTTCGCGTCCCGCTTCAATAAGTTATGCCTTGGCTATGAACTCTATTCAACCCCGAGCAACTTTTAAACGATCTTGCGCTAGAAGCTAAGTAACCTTTCAAATCGTACGACCTTACTTATTGCAATTATTTGTATTCCTAATGCATTGATCTTATGGGAAGAAAAAGTCACAATTAAAAACATATGAGTTTTTGAATGAACATTTTCATGTTCTACGTTTAGCATGATCACTTGTCTAACTCTATCATTTCTCGTTCTTCAATATATAAAGACCTCTAATTAAAGAGACTCGTGAATACTTAGCCATGCAAGTAAAAATTAAGCCAAATTTGGATTAGCTTTCATTAAGACTATATCAAATCAAAGTTTTGGGTTTTCAAGCCACCTATAGGATCTTGCACTTTCTTGGACTTTTTCAAGTTTAGAGAATGCATTTTATAGTTCCCTTGATAAGTGACTTTCTAGGATCAATTATAGGAACTTGCGAAAAGTTCTTGTTCTTAACCCGTATGAGCTAAGACTTTCGCGTTTTAAAGTTCCTTATATAAAAGTCTAGAAAAACTTGAATTGAGCGGGTTAAGGAATGTAAATGGCTCCAAATGCCCATCAAGTCAAAAATTAGCTCTTATTCTACCCATCGGAAAATATACATTCGTTTCTTAAAAATACTTATGAAAACTAAGAAATTTTTTTAAAATTTGGCCATTTTTAGCCTTATTAGCAATAAAACAAAACATTGAAAGTTGGAAAGTGTGAGGGCGTAGCAAAGCAAGTATCTATTCACCCCCATACTAAAAGTAAACATTGTCCTCAATGTTTCGAGTCTAAAGGTGGAGCACCCCCATACTAGAGACGAAGAATCAAATGCTTAGGATCTAGCATGGAAAGGGTGATCAATAATATATCTAAAGCGGTTTATTAAGTATGTTAAGAGATAATTGTTAGAACAATAAAGGATATGTCATGGATTTGTGAAAAACTTCTTCAAGCAAACGATGGAGGCTCACGTAAACGAACACGAGAGTCTTCAATTCGTAGATTATGATGATCTAGATAACACAATCATAAACAACCACGAGACAACGAGTTGGAAGGGCACAAATTCCCTCTCATTAGTTATTAGAAAGCATAAAAGGATAAGCATGGGATTTCCCCCACGAGGCACCTCGTTTTTGATTACCGAGTCATGAGCTCGACTCGATCCCCTTAATGCTAATTATCATTGGGGAAGGTGACTTGGTCGAGGTCAACCATTGAAGGAATTTCCCCACCAAAGTAGTGCTTAAGCCTATGTCCGTTCACCTTGAAGTTAGGACCATCATCTTGAGCTAGCTCGATGGTCTCATAAGGAAACACTTGTGTAACGGTGAAAGGACCCGACCAACGAGATTTCAATTTACCGGAAAATATCTTAAGTCGAGAGTTAAAAAGTAACACTTGATCACCAACGTTAAAAACCCGGTTTTTAATCTTTGCATCATGAAACTTTTTAGTCTTTTCTTTGAAAATCAATGAATTTTCATAAGCATTGTCTCTTAGTTCATCCAATTCATTCAATTGTATTTTCCGGTGATCTCCCGCGGTCTTTAAGTCAAAGTTTGCATGCTTAAGGGCCCAATATGCCTTGTGCTCCAATTCAATGGGCAAATGACAATTCTTCCCATAGAATAACTTATAAGGAGTACAACCGATAGGTGTCTTATAAGCGGTCCTAAAGGCCCATAAAGCGTCATCGAGTTTGTCGGACCATGAAGCACGGTTTTCTCCAATAGACCTCTCTAAAATCCTCTTTAAAGCTCGGTTCGAAACCTCGACTTGCCCACTCGTTTGCGGGTGATAAGCCGTAGAAAGACGATGAGTAACTCCATATTTCTTTATGACCTTCTCAAATTGGTCATTACAAAAATGGGTTCCACGATCGCTTATGATAGCACGAGGGGTTCCGAACCGAGAGAATAGTTGTTTCAAAAACATCACTACCACACGAGCATCATTAGTAGGTAAAGCCTTAGCTTCCACCCACTTAGAAAGGTAGTCCACCGTGACGAGGATATACTTGTTACCATGAGACGATGGGAACGGCCCCATAAAGTCTATGCCCCAAGTGTCGAAAATCTCACACACTTGAATTATGTTTTGCGGCATCTCATCACGTTGAGACGATTTTCCTTGACGTTGGCACGAATCACACGACTTCACAAGTGCGTGTGCATCACGATAGATAGAAGGCCAAAAGAAGCCGGCATCGAACACTTTCTTAGTCGTGAGATTAGCACCGTGGTGACCACCCGTGGGTCCCTCGTGACAAGCTCTAAGGATATTAGAAGCTTCGGCACCAAAAACACAACGTCGAACGAGTTGATCCGCACAAACCCGAAAGAGATGAGGGTCATCCCAAAAATAGAACTTGACGCCACGAAAGAATTTTCGCTTTTGTTGTGTCGTCATACCCTTGATTATGAAATTTCCCGCATGGTAATTTGCAATGTCGGCAAACCATGGGGTGGTGTCTTTAGAATTCACAACACCGAGAGTCTCGAGAGGAAATTTTTCGGTGATTTCCTTGTTCTCAAAAACATCTTTGTGAGGATCTTCTAGACGAGAGAGATGATCGACCGCTAGACTCTCGGCTCCTTTTTTTGTCAAGCACAATGACATCAAATTCTTGGAGGAGGAGCATCCAACGAAGCAATCTTGGCTTAGCATCTTGCTTAGCTAAGAGATACTTGATAGCCGAATGATCGGTATACACGATGCTTTTAGTTAAGACGAGATAAGGTCGGAGTTTCTCAAAAGCATAGACCACGGCAAGGAATTCCTTTTCTGTTGTGGTGTATTTTAATTGAGCCTCGGTCATCGTCTTACTAGCATAATGGATAGGACGGAAATGCTTTTCATAGCGTTGCCCTAAGACGGCCCCTATAGCATAATCACTTGCATCGCACATGATTTCAAAGGGTAATTCCCAATTAGGAGCAACAAGAATGGGAGCTTCGGTAAGTTTCCTTTTAAGAGTTTCGAAAGCTCTAACACAATCCTCATTAAAATTAAAAGGAGCATCCTTCTCGAGAAGGTGTGTCATAGGTCGAGAGATTTTTGAAAAGTCTTTGATGAAACGACGATAAAAGCCCGCGTGGCCTAGGAAACTCCTAAATCCCTTAACGGTTTTGGGATGAGGTAACTTGGCGATGACGTCTACCTTAGCTTTATCGACCTCAATCCCCGCTTTCGAGACCTTATGTCCTAAGACGATTCCTTGTTTACACATAAAATGACATTTTTCCCAATTAAGCACAAGATTGGTTTCTTCACAACGTTTTAACATTTGCTCGAGATTAGATAACCATGACGTGAACGAATTGCCAAACACCGAAAAGTCATCCATAAATACTTCCATCGACTTCTCGATCATATCGTGAAAAATGGCCATCATACACCGTTGAAACATACCCGGTGCATTACAAAGTCCGAAAGTCATCCTATGATAAGCAAATGTTCCATAAGGACACGTAAACATAGTCTTCTCTTGATCACGAGGGTCGATAGGGATTTGAAAGTAACCGGAAAAACCATCTAAAAAGCAATAGAATTCATTTCCCGCAAGTCGCTCCAACATTTGATCCATGAAGGGCAAAGGAAAGTGGTCTTTACGAGTGGCGTCATTTAACTTTCGGTAGTCAATACACACCCTCCAACCGGTCACCACACGAGTGGGAATTAACTCGTTGTTTTCATTGGGCACAACGGTCATTCCTCCCTTTTTAGGGACACAATGGATTGCGCTCACCCATGGGCTATCAGAGATAGGATAAATCATTCCCGCGTCAAGGAGTTTTAGAACTTCCTTTTTAATGACATCGTGAATTTTGGGGTTTACCCTTCTTTGCCTTTGAATTGCGGGTTTGTAGTCCTCCTCCATTAAAATCTTGTGAGTACAAAATTTTGGGTCAATACCCTTAATGTCGGAAATTTTCCACGCAATTGCCCCTTTATGAGCTTTAAGAACTTTCAAGAGCTCGGGTTTTTCATCATTAGCAAGACCTCTTGCAATAATAACCGGTAACTTGTCATCACCTTCCAAGAATGCGTATTCAAGGTGAGAAGGAAGATCTTTCAATTCAAGGATAGGTGGTTCCTCGATTGAAGATTTTTGCTCAACACTCATAACTTCCATCGATGGAAGAAATGGTGGAATAGAAGTATCATTACTAATAAACACCTCATCTTCATTGTCGATTTTATTTGAAGTAAAATCGCCTCCTTGGAATGGAGTGAGATTTGGTGTAGAATTAGCAAGAATCAGATCCAAAATAGTGGGATTGCCACTTGACGAGCTATCAGAAAAACCTAACACTTCTTGTGAAAACTCATCGCAAACCACATCAACTAAGTCGATGTGATTGATGGTAGCGATTGCATAAACATGAGAAAGTTTCAAGTTTTGAGTAGCGTTTTTAACAAGTTCCTCTTTGTTGAATCTCAAAGTGATAGTTCTTGCATGAACGTCGATAAGCGATCTCGAGGTGTCTAAAAATAGACGACCTAAAATTAGAGGAACTTGAGGATCCGCGGGGATGTCAACTACTATAAAATCAGCGGGATAGTAGAACTTCCCCACTTTCACGAAAACATCTTCGGCTACTCCACATGCTAAAATCGTAGAATGATCGGCCATCTCGATAGACATGTTCGAAGGAGTAAGAGCCGGAAGCGAAAGCGATTTCCATATGGAAAATGGCATCAAATTAATGCTCGCACCAAGATCGGCCAAGGCGAGGCATTCTTTCATATCTTGTATGTCACAAGGAATGAGAAACTTTCCGGGGTCACCAACTTTTTCCGGTATGCGGTTAAGATAAACCGAAGAACAATTAGCAAGCTTTGAAAGCTTTTCCTTATCGCTCATCATACTTTTGAAAGTAGAAGCGAAAGGAGGCATATATAACAACGCGTCGGCTAAACTCACATCAAAATGCACTTGTTGAAACATTTTTATAAAAAGCTCGATTTGTTGTTTGTTACGTTCTTGCAGTTTCTCTTTGTTTCATCTCGAAGGGTAAGGTAAGGGTGGTGTGGGTTGGACATTAGGAAACGTCCTTGGAATCTCGGGTTCCACATTTGGTATTGGTCCAACCGTAGGTGTGGTATGAGAGGTACTTCGTGGGCTTGTAATATGCTCCTTTTTGACCATCACCTCAGGCTCTTTCTCGATTTCCTTCTCCGTAGAAGTACTTGGACGAGAGATTGGTTCCTTGAAAGTTTTACCACTTCGTGTAGTAATAACCTTCATTTCTCCCTTCGGGTTTGCAATGGTATCACTAAGAAGACCACCCGAGGAAGAGGGTTTACACATGATTGCTTCAAACATTTTTGCCATTCGGTCCTCAAATTTTGATTGCCTTAAATCCACTTTTAACAATTCTTGCTTAATCTCATGTTGTCCTTGTTCCATCTTTTGTTGATTTTGTTGAAGACGTTGAACATTTCCTTCCATTTTATTAGCATGAGTTTTAAGTTCATTAGCAAGTTCGTTTTTAAGCTCGTTTTTCAACTTGGATCTTAAGCTAATCATCTCACGTTGCATGTTATCAAACTTAGCATCATTTGCTTTAGCATAATCCAAAAATTCTCCTTGAAGATTTTTAGTGTGAGCATTTTGAAAACCTTGTGTAGTGTTTTGAAAATCACGGTTTTGGTTTTGATTTGTAACTTGTCCATTCCCACTTTGATAATTCCCTTTGTTGTAGTTACGTGAATTGCCTTGATAATTACCACCTTGGTTGTTGTTTCGATAGTTATTAGCATTTTGATTTGGTGGAGCTTGATTTGGGCGGGAACCTTGGCCGTTTTGGTTATAAGTTCCCGTTGCTACATAAGCACTCGAAGTGTTACCACCGGCGGTAATGCACTCGGAAAGATCATGAGCTCCACCACAAGACAAACAACTCTTTTCAACCTCTTTAACCGAAGCGGAATTCAAAGCCTCTTGTGCTTTCCAATGAGTCATAAGATTAGCAAATCTATCGAAAAACCGATTTTCCTCATTAGCTTCATCATGTAAGGAATTAATGCTACGAGACGATGACGACGATGACGAACCCATATTGGCAACACTCGGTGTGTTACGAGGGCTATAAACCTTAGATCTATTCTCGATAATCTTTAAAGCTTCATCGGTCGTTTTGCACAAAAAATTACCACCCGCAGCGTCATTCAAGTAATCTCGTTCATGATCATTAAGCCCATTATAAAAAGTATCAACTTGATGCAATTCCGAAAAATCATGGTGTGGACATTCATGTAACATTTCTTTAAACCGTTCCCATGCCATTGAAAAACTTTCATTATTTCGTTGTACAAATCATGAAATCTCATTTTTCAAATGTGTTGTTTTAGATGGTGGAAAAAATTTGTTCACAAACTTAGAAACGAGATCACCCCATGTCAAAATTGAATTTGGCGGTTCTTTCTCGAGCCAAATTTTAGCGGGTCCATCTAACGAGTATGGAAACAACATCATCTTAATAGCGTCATGTGGAACATCCTTAAACTTGCTAGTAGCGGTGAGACGATTAAAATTCCTTATGTGATAGTGCGGGTTGTCTTTCTCCTACCTCTAAACTTATTAGCTTGCAACATCGACATTAAACCCGTCTTAATCTCGAAATTCTCCGCAAGGATAGCGGGAATCACAATGGTCTCTCCAAAACCCTCGGTGGGTGCTTGTAGCAACTCCCTCATAGTACGATTAGCCATAATGACTTCTTGTTCTACAATAGATTCAACAATTGGAGTTTGTTCGTCAATCAACGTCTCTTGATTTGCTTGCTTTTGAAGACGTTTAAGAGCTCGTTTTGCTTGATTACGAGTGATCATAAACTTCACGAAGAATGGGAGGTGAGCAAAGAAGATTCTTTTTGGGTGTTTTGTGAATTTTCAATTTTTTTGTGTTTTTGATTGTTTTTAAATTTTTTGGATTTTGGGTGTATCTTCGTAGACAACAATCTACCAAATCTCTCCTCGAATCAAACTCTTGATTAAAGAAGCCTCAAAAGAATGAAAACGATCACGTGGAGTGAACGCCTTCGAATGACTTTAGAACTTTGGTGAAAACCAAATTGTTCAAGAGGGTTTAATCACAAAGAAAACCAGGCAAATATATTATACGTAATAATACTTTGGGCGGCAAAACCCTCGATTAGCCTTCAATCTCAAAATACTCACAAGCAAGCGGGGAAACGAGGCGGCGCGAAGCACTTAAGAACCTTTTTCCTCAGGGTATATTTTATAATACCCGCCTTATACCCACCTTATAGTTCGTATTTTTCAAAATCGAGCTTCACGAAAGTATTTATCTATTTTTGCCTTTTTCTTTTTGTTTGAGATTCGAATACAATAATTAGGAGATTAAATCCCAATTAAGGTTGTGTTTTCACACTTTTGGAGATATTTTGTATTGATTGTGATACTTATATAATATAGTAATAATAATTTCACAAGAAAAATCAAAAAACCGATAATACGTATTAGTAGATTTCTACTAATACAAATACTATTTATGGTTAATATTAAAAAGAACAAGACAAATTAATCACGACACACCTCCCCGGCAGAGGCTCCAAAATGGTTGTAGTAAATTACAACTCTTGTTTAGGAAAACAAAGAGCGTAAAGTAGGGAAAGTATTAAGCAATGATTTAGGAAAATCAAACACTAATGACCCAATGAAGTTCCAAGTTCGTTTCCAAAGGAGGTATATGTGTGTGAATAACTCGTAATTGGTTTGAGATTAATATTTGAAAGAAGGGGATGAGAAAAGAGAATGACAAGACGTGAAACTAATTACTACTACGACTAATCGTAAAACAGTAAAATGAGCTAAAATAAAATTTTATTCTAAAAATTCCCAAAAATTTACCAAAAATCAAAATAAATAAACTAAGAGTTCACCAATGATCAAAACTTTTTCAAACCTTTTAGTTAATTAAATACTAATTTTTAAATGCTAATTAAAGCCCTAAAAATCAAATTAATTATCAAAAATCCCAAATAAAGATTTTTCAATTGGTAAACCTCTAAAATGACCTAAAAAGATTAAAAACTATTTTTATAAATTTTTAAACTAAGTAAAACCATTTAAAATGATTTAAAAACTATTAAAACTTAAAATAATTATAAAAATTAATCTAAAGATGATAAAATTAATCTAAGAGTTGTAAAAATCCTATTTTAATTTATTTAAGCTAAGAAAATATAAAAGGTGCAAAATGTGAAATTTGAAAAATAATAATAAAATAATATTAAAATAATATTAAAAATCCAAAAATTATAAAAAATTCTAAAAACTTGCAAACTAGTTTATTTTAACCTAAATAATCAGAAAATGAAAGTGAAATTACCATATTACCCCTAATGGGCCCCCAAATGGGCTAAAATAAAAAACAGTCAAGCTTAATAGGCTTTTTAGCCCAAAAAGTCAAATAAGCCCAAATGATTTGGAAAAGCCCTATCTGACTCAAAATTTATTTCTAAACACAAAACTCTAAAAAGCCCAAAAGCTGAAAATGAGCTTATCACATCTTAATGAACAAACAACTTATCCTTATTGGGCCAATAAGCCCATTAAGCAATAAGCCAATGCCATGAGCTCTGCTTAAACACACAACCTTCTTTAGGGGTACTAAAGAGATCTGTAAAAAGAAATTTTGAAAAAGCACACTCAATAAGCCAGAAATAAGCCAAGAATAATTCCACAAAATGACAAAATAGTCGGGATAGAGTTCTAGACTGTTTCAGAAGCTCTCGTTTGTTGCAAAAGCTCACAAATAGCTTAACTAAGAATAATCAATCAAGAAAATCACAAAAAGCCAAGTAGAATAAGCTGTAAGAACCAATAAGCTGGCTGAAAAAGCCAAATAAGCTAGTTTTCTAGCAAAAGCTTAACCAAAAGACTTGTAACCTTCCAGACTTGTTATTAAGCTGAGAAAAATGAGTTCAATTACAAAAACCAAGTTGTTGCATGTACCAATAAGCAAAACAGATTCAATACGCTATAAGACCAAGTTTGACCAAAAGTCCAACGCTGACAAGAGAAAATCAAACACTGACAAGCACTATTTTGGACGTTGACAGACTTAATGAAGTGTTAGAACTTTGTTTTCACCCTACTGGTCAAGGCTTGAGTACAAACCTTGTGAATCAAGGTCTACCAGTTGGGCAGACTTGATGAGTTTTGGCACAAATAAGCCAATAAGCCAGTAAGCTTATAAGCTATCAACAAAGCAATCCAAGTAGCCAAATATCTTCACAGGCAGCACATAAACAGGATTCAAGCAACAAAACAACAAGCCTTACACTAGAAATACAAATGCAAGCACCAAATGAGGTGGTCACTTTGCTGATGCATATAACCACTTCAGCCAACTTTGATAAGCTATAGCACACTCAATAAGCCACCAAATTCAACAACCAGATAACCAATAGATAGCTTATCACCCAAACTATTCCCAAACCTGATTTCAGACCTTAGATCCAACTAACAAAGAAGTTATTGGATCTGATGTTTTTGACCAATTTCAAAAACACTTCTATCAGATTTTTGCAAAACTTGAAATCCTTTTTCCAAACTTTCAGAAACTTAACCAATGGCTAAAACTTGTATATTATGACTTGTTTAGACTTCCCAAACATTAAGAACCAAGGGCACAAGGCCACAAGGCCTTATGAACCAGTAATCCCAAACAATCCTTTAATAAGCACTTTTCAAACAAAATTCTTAATCCTTCAAACAACCTACGGATTTTATAAATAAAATAGCTACACTAGATGACTACTAACAGATTGCAACCATAAAACACAAAGCACAAACACAAAATCACCAAATCACATACCAAAATACAAAACAGACAAGATCATATGATTTTTTAGAGGAATCTTAACAAGAGGTTATACCTGTCCTCCACAACATCCTAGGAAGACCAGCAATGCTCCTTGGACCTTGTTCAACAACTAGAACAAGACCAAGGTACTTCAACAAGAAACATGGAGACTGCCTTGGTTGATGTTTCAAAGCAGAAACTCAAGGGCTTGATTTCTTCAACACAATGAACAAACAGCCCAACCAAAGGCCCTAAACCCTTCACAAGCTTGGTGTTAATAAGCTTGCAAGATCTTATAGCTTTTGGTTAAGGATTAGTACAACAAAAATAGCAAAATCAGAAACCTCTTTTCAAGCTTTTTCAAACTTGAAAACCTTACCAAACATAAACGTCCTTGAACCAAATGATTCAAGCACACTTATAACATCAAATGGAACTCAGGATTACCCTTAAACAACACCAACTTTCAAAAACATAAATAGGAATTACAAATTTCTCAAAATACCAACTTTTATAAATTTTAAAAAGGAATTACAATGTTTAAAAGGTAAAACTGGAACAAAGGGACTCTCACAAGTTGAGGTCTCCTTTAATAGGACTAACAGATGATTTTAGAATGCTAAAAACCCTAGCTATGAATTCTCAAAATTGCCCTTGAGTGCTTGATGCCGTTTGATGTGTGTGAGCTGTCCAAATGCATCAGGGACGTTCATTTTAGCTTTGGAGTTAAGCTATGACTCTAAGCTGTTGATCTTGACACGTCAGATTCCTTGGAGAGAAAGTTGTGTTTTGATTGGTTGACGTGTGAATGGGTGGGACCCTTTGGTGAGTGGGGATGAGGGTTTTGTGTGTGGGATGGGTTTCTGCATGTGTGAATCACACGTGGGTGTGGGTAATTGGGATTTACCCTTTGGTTTAAGTTGATCGGTAACCGGGGGTGAAAGGTGAACAGTAACACCTTTGATCCGTTTTTTATGGAAAGGTAAGTTGTTTGGCGCAATTTCCTTGTTTGAATGTTTCATTGCCCATCTTTGGTCCTTGTTCTTTAGCAAAACTAGTAAAACACGTTTTTCAGCCACCAAAACTTATTTACTTTGTTATTCAAGTTCTGATTTTCACACTTTTGCCCCAAAACTTTGGCAAAAGTGTTTCAAGGGTAATTTTTGCCATGTTTGAATATTTGAGGGACTGATTTTGGACATTCTTGATCTTCAAAGGTCTTCAATGTATCTTTGACTTCATGAGGGACCATAATTGGCAAATTAGAATTGTTGAGGGACTAAACTTGCCATTTCTTCAAAGTAGGACCATTTTGTAATTTTGACAAACTTAAGGGACCAAACTTGTAATTATGAATATATAAGGGTTTTAAGTGTCAATTCTTCATTCATTAAGGATCAATATTGTACATCTTCAAGTCTTCAAGGGTTAATCTTGGATAATTCATTAACTAGGGCCCGGTTCTTTGTACGGCTTCGTTTCTCATGTCCGTTTTTCCTTGTTTCTTGTGATCTTTTGTCTTTTTCACGATATCCATACCTAAAATACACAAGTAAACAAACACAAACATATATATATGGTATTTTATGACATTTTAGTGCATTTAAAGCCCGAAAAGAACGATGAGATCATGTATAAATGCCATCTCATCAGTCACCATCGCTCTAATACCAATTGTAGAAACTAGAAGGGAGGGGGGGGGGGGGGGTTGAATAGTTTCTCATTACTTTATCTCCTAATTAAAATTCCTTTCAATTAGGTGAGTGCACAAAACTATCTTTTACTTGAAATCTAGTTGCATAATGATTAGGTTCAATTCTAATGCATTAACAATGTGTAGTAAGTATAATGATAATGAATGTAAGTAAAGAATAAGGAAAGAAACAACCTAGTAGGAAGACACCAAGATTTATAGTGGTTCAGCAACGAGGCTCTATCCTCGTTCATACTCCACTCCTCGAGTACACCTTACTCGAGATTTCCACTATATCCACAAGCTCCCTTCTTGGCGGAGAAAACCTTACAACGTCGCTTACATTATTTTCCAACACTAAGCTAAATGTCGAGACCTAATCTTAGCTAGGACCAATCTACACAATGTCGCCCACTTCACCATTGTACGACACAAGGCCTGATGTTGAGTTCTAATCCAAAGCTAGAACCAATCTTCACAATGTTGCCTACTTCACCATTTTTCGACACAAGGCTAGATGTCGAGTTCTAATCCAAAGCTAGAACCAATCTTCATGACTCTTCACTTTGAAGCTTAGTGAGAAATTCATACAACACAACTACATATCACTTTATAGTTTAGTGCGAACTCACAAGACACAACCACATCACTTTATAGTTTAGTGAGAACTAACACAACTAATTACAACTCAACTAAACATATACAAGTACACACATGTAACTTAGATATACATAACACAAATCCAAGCACACACATATGCAATAGATTTACACAACTCTAATCCAAGTATTCACATATAGCTTGGATGAACATAACTAGTCCAAGTATTCACAAATACATTGGATCTACACAAGAAACAAATAAACAAATGATGAACATGACTAAACCATGACTTAATTAAATTTGTATAACCTGTAGTTTTTTTAATTAACCATGATATATTATTAATTAATAAAACATGAACTATCATTATTAATTAATAATCATTTATAACCTATAGTATTAATTAATAAACTATACTATTAATTACATGACTTATGACTTTTAACCAACAAAAACTAGCTTATATTATTAGCTTATTAATCTAACTTATTTCTAATTATGGATACTTTCTATTTTTGGAATCTTTCTATTTTTGCAAAACCTGCTATTTTTAGAAAGTTACTTATTATTACCCAACAAGTTTAATAATACAAGAATAAAAGATTATACATAATCAGAAGACATGAAATACGTGAATAATACAATATATCATTTAAAATAGTAAAATAAGGCAAGAACATATAAAACAAGTCAAGAACGTTATATATCCAGTAACGTACTCAGATATCAGACAACTCATACATGTCCCTTATTTATGTAGCAATAGTGAGGTTGGAGTAGGACTATTCATCCTTTCATATTTCCTCTTCACTGGACATAAGGTACGGATATTCCGTCCTTCAGTATGGACATTCTTTCCTTATTAGGACTTCCCGTATGCAGCCAACTGTTTTCCCAAGTAGTGTTTTATATGTTTTGATATGCTTATGTTAGTTTTAAATGCCTAAGCCATATTCATGCATGACCAGTGTCACCTAGTTATGGAGGTACTATAACCATAACCCTGGAGGCACCAGTGTTATGACTTCCCCACGGCGGAGTGATTACTCATGGCGTCCCTTTACAGTTTTGGCCATATATTTATATTATCATGTGGGGCGTATGGGTGCATCCTAGTTTCATCTTTTTACATGATTTTCATGGTGAATGTGGTGTGTGCCTTGCATCCTTCACAAGGAGTTGATCCCTCCTATTACACTAGAAATCGTGTTAGGATATCCCCTATTACACTAGAAAATGCCTTAAACATTTTCACGCCCATAAGAGACTCTGTACGCATCACACATGGGTAACAGGGTCTTCCCCTTGAGTTTGATGATAGAATTCATCCAGTTGACGCACTTCCATTGGACATGTGCGATTTTGACATGATGTTAGGCCTGGACTGGCTATCCAAACACCACGCCACCATATACTGCCATTCATATCGGGTCATTTTTGGTGATGTAAACGCACCAGAGTACATTCACAACAGTTTTATACCAGGAAGGTCTGTACAAATAATTTCAACCTTACAAGCACTTTGATATGAGTGTATTTACTCATATCATTTGTAGCTTATAACAATGAAATATTGCATTAAATATATCATATATGCCTTGGATATGCTTGTTTCTTGTTTGAATGTGTGTAGGTACCAAGTTCGCGAAAACCGACGAAAACCGACACGAGATTGATGAAAAAGATCGAGGAAGCCAAGATCGAGTTCGATTTAGAGGATTAAATATTTAAACAAGTATTTTGGTCAAGTGGGTCCCACAATGGGGTAAATGGGCTCAAAAGCCCATTTAAGTTTCAAAGTCATTTTAAAGAATTACTTGATGATCCAAATAAAATTCATAAGGCCCAATTGAGGATTAATATAAACGGATGGTAGAATGTGCATTGGGCCCAAGCCCAACAGCTATGGAAGGAGAAAGAAACAAATAAAGGATATTGGGCTTTTAGGTTTTTTACATGTTTTCACGTCAAGCTTTTCACAATAAATAAAAAAAACGAAACATTCCATTCACAACCGTCCCATTTCACTTTTCATAATAAATATATAAAATCGTGTCATCCACCCACATTCACCCACACACCACACGTTTGTATTAAAACGTTTTTTTCCCCACTCACTTTCATTATTAAATTAAACTTTCGATACAAACTAGGTGTATCTCTTTCACCTTTCTTCCCCAATCTTTCCTTCACAAAACCAGTAAAAAATCCTTACTGTTCATAAACCCTAGGTAAGTAAAAAGTCCAATTAACATAGGGCTTTTTATTTATTCATTTAATTCAAGAAAAGGGGAATAAAACCCCCATTGTTATAGGAAGAGAAGAGGTGGAATAAAGAAGCTACGCGGCAAAATATCATTTGAAGAAACACCTCATCATCCCATATCCACCAATCACAGGGTTCAAAAGAAGCACAACTAGCACACGGATGCCACGTTGGCAATCCGTGTGCTAAATCGTGCTATAACCACCATCAGATCATGAGAGAGAAAGAAAAGTGAAGATCAAAGGCTCAAATTAAAGAGGAATATTCCATGGAAGATTCGGATATTCGTCACCAACAAGCCATTGGGGAGGCTATAAATACCCCCAATTTATCCTGTATTCATCATCCTTTCTTTTACTTTTAGAGTTACTCTGTAGAAATAGTTTTAGGATAATTGTTGTATTTCTCTTTAAGCTTTGTAATGTTTCTTGAAAATTAATGAAAGATTAGCCATTTTAATTTAATTTGTGTCTCGTTCTTTTTATTCTACTGTTAAAAATTGATTTTATGAATTAATCTTTTAACTATTTAACAAGGGTAATGGTGAGATGTTAATTATAAACTAATTAATAGTTTATAATTAATGTTAAAAGTAAGTTTGGATCAATACTTTTCCCCACTGGAAAAGTATCAAAAAGCTGCTTGTTATTGAATGGTGGTCTCGGTTGAATAAGGTTCGGATGGTGATGGCAATGGTGTTTAATTGTGGTTCGAGTTATAGTTCATAGGCAACATAGCGCTGACCTACTTCCCAATGGGTTCGACTTAAGGTACGAAAATCTTTTCATTTTATGTTTTATGTTATAAGCTTAATTAGACCTGTTTGTTTGATTTAATGTGATGCGGATTATATGTAGTTTGATTATATGACGTTATAAGATTAGACGTTTGAGATGATTATTTGTTTCGTTCATATAGTTTAATAAATTCTGAATGAGTTTTTATATGTTTTGATAGCTTTAAGTTTGGATTTATTAGTTATAGATATTTATAAGTTTTTGTTTGGGCATTTTATTGGAACTGCTTAGTTTGTGTTTAAATGGATCTGATATAATGAAAATCGGTGTATGTATTTCATTGAAAATTTTTCTTCTGATCTGTTAATGTGTAAGAATTCAGGACTGTAGGATTGCTTAAGTGGTTTTTGCCTGAACTGTTTTAATAGATTTAAGTTGGATAATATAGGCATGCTGTGTAGTTAATTTCGATTAGTTCAATTATATATCAGATTGTTATTCTGCTATTTTAAAATTAGATTTTTGGGTAAAAGTTTGATGTAAATTCATAAGATTTACCTGCTTAGTGTGAGTTTAAGACTGAATGCTTATTTGTGGTTTTGATGGATTGCATAGTATGATTAGTCTGTTTTTTTTAGTTTAGTTTAAACTGGTTTACATATTCAGAATGTCTGATTTTTACTATATCTGGATTGTTTTAAATTCGATTTGAATTTGGTATTGTCTTGCTGAACATTCTATAGAATTGGTATATTAATTTGTTCTGATGATACATAGTTTATTTGATTGTTTGGTTAGTTGAATGTTTATGCTATTTTTTTGTTCAACTGCTTATCAGATTTACTAATCTGATAAGCTCAAAATAAGCTGTGTCCTCTTAGCTTAAGAAAATAAGCTTCATAAGTTACTCCTGTAACTGGAATTTTACTCTTCTGTCTAAAAAGAAATTAATCCAAAAATAAATGTCACTTGGGGGGTTCGAACTCGAGACCTCCCCTCTATAGGACCAACGAGTTACCAGCTGAGCCAAGTGCTCTTTTGATTTTCTTTCCCTTAATTTCATTATTATAGTGTTTATCTATTTGGCAGTATTAGTTTGAGTTTATAAGTCACGTTTTTATTTTTTATATAACTTCTAATTTTTAATTAAAGTAAATAATAAAAAAAGTAGTTTAATAATAAAAATAAATTTAAAAAAAAAGAAAAAAAAAAGAAAATGTTTTTATTCAAAAAGTTTAATTAGTTTGAATTTTTAGTCAATTTAATTTTTGTAACTTTAGATTTAAATAAATATAGTTTTTAAATAGATTTGTTTAAAGTAATTTTTAATAATAAAGTAAATTAGTTTAAAAGTTATTTCATTAAGTAGAATTAATATTTTATAGATTTTTGATTAGATTAATTTTTAAATAGTGTTTTATTTCTAAATAATTAAATGTTTATAGAATTTTAAATAGGTGGGGTTTACGATTCATGCAATTTAGGATAATTTTAAATGGCTTAAAATTTGTAGATTTTAATTGTAGTTTAAAAACCGAAAACCAATTCAAATCGATTGTCCATATCAAAGCAAAACGTCTCAAATTCATAAGATCTTCGTGTACAACGAACTCGACTCACTCACGTGTTTAATTGAATTCGTCATTGGTATTGTTAGACTATTACTTTTTCCTAAAGGTAATTTTATAATTTACCCTATAACGTATCTCATATTATCACTATACACATCAACTTACATAAAACAATTTGGCGCCGCTGACGGGGATCTTGTGTAGGATTCGTCTTTTGTGGAGATTTGTTGATCGTGGATTTGAAGACCCTTTCCGTCCTCGGAAAGTTTGTTATTTTTCTATTATATAGTATGTATCGGTTTTCTCGTTTTTTGTGAATAATATATTATATTACATAGCACAATAATTTTAAATACTTTTCAAATAAGCCTTAGTTGGGATTTTATCACCTAGCTATTGTATTCGAACCCAAAACAAAAATAAAGGCAAAATAGATAAATACTAATAAGAAGTTTGAACTCGATTTATACAAACTATAAGGTGGGTATAAGGCGACGTGCTATAAAAGGCCGTCTAAGGAAAAAGGTTTTTAAGTTCTTTGTGCCACCTTGTTTCCCCGCTTGCTTGTGCGTATATTGAGAGGGACGACCTATTATTGGTTTGCCGACTCAAGTAGTATTAAATCTTATTTTTGTTGTTTACTTATTGAACCTCGAGACGTTTAGGTTTTCACCTATCGTTTCAAAGTCGACCGAGGGTAATTTACTTCCATAGTAGTTATCCTTATTCCTTGTTTTTTATCGATCATTATTGATTGAGCAATATCAAATAAAATACCAAAAATAATCTTCTTCTTGTCTAATTTCTTTTCTTCAATCCTCTAAATTCTCGTCTTTGTAGTTTATGCAATTACGTTCTTCTCGTCTTGTGATTGATTTTAATAGGCTTGAAAATATTCCTCGTAAAAATAGAAATTATCAACAACGAATAGTGGAACCCGAGCTTCCACCTATTGTTGTAGAGATGGCCGATAACCGAACAATGGAGGAATTGCTCCGTGCACCCACCGAAGGGTATGGGGAAGCAATCGTTGTGCCGGCTATTTTGGCGGATCATTTTGAGATTAAAACGGGTCTTTTATCGCTCATTCGTGTCGACCAATTTCGTGGCAATGAGACCGATACCCCGCATTATCACATTCGGAATTTTAATCGAATTACCTCGACTCTCAAGTTTAGAGATGTGCCGAATGACGCGATTAAGCTCATGCTTTTTCCGTACTCGCTCGAGGGTAATGCTAAGATTTGGTATGAGAAAGAACCACCGGGTTCAATTTTAACATGGGATGATTTAGTGTCAAAGTTCATGAATTATTTCTTTCCACCATCTAAAACAACACACTTTAAGAACGAGATCACTAGATTTGAACAAAAAGTTCATGAATCGTTTGGGGTTGCTTGGGAAAGATTTAAAGATTTGTTGAGACAATGTCCACACCACGGTTTCTCGGAATTGCATCAAATAAATACTTTCTATAATGGGCTAAATATGATTGAACAAGATCCTTTAAATGCCGCCGCGGGTGGTAATCTTTTAAGAAAAACTCCGAGAGGCGCGTGGAGAATAATTGAGGATAAGTCTAGAGCACAATATTCACGAAACACACCGGTTGTTTCCAATGTGAATTCATCTAATATCGAGATTGCTAGATTGGACTCTAAGATTGACACGCTTTTGAATGAGCTTAGGAAGAATCCTCATGGATCGATTAATATGGTTGAGAATGTTTGTGTATCATGTGGTGGAGCACATCCTAATTATGCTTGTTTAAACGCGGGGTTTGATCAAGCTAGTGCTTTTGCCGCGACGGGAACTTATGGCTCCAACGGTCAAGTTCCTCGTCAAAGTCATGTTGCTCCACCGGTTCAAAATAGGTACAACAATGGGAACAATGGGTATAATTTTAACCGTGGTAACCAAGGGAATTTCAATCAAGGAAATGGGTTTAATGCTAATCAAAACAATCAAGGTTTTCAAAGCAATAATCAAAATGATTTGTCAAGCTATATCAAGTCAAATGAGGAAAATATGAAAGCTTTTCAAAATAACATTCAAGGGCAAATTAATACTTTGAAACTCGATTTTCAAAATACGATTAAAGGGCAAAATAACAAGATTGAGCTTAATCAACAAAGGCTAGAGCAAAACCAAAATCGTATGCACCAAAGTTTGGAACAAAGTCAAAATAAATTGCTTTCGATGTTTGAGGGATTCATGTCTAAACCATCTACTTCTTCGGGTTGCTTACCTAGTAATACAATTCCTAGCCCGAGGGGAGAGCTTAAGGCCATAACCGTTTATGATGATGATAATGTGGAAAGAGTGATCAAGAAAATTTATGTTCCACCTAAGCAAAGTTTTCTTAAAGTCACCAAGGCTACTTTGAATGTGATTAGTACCTCGGATTTCTTTGATTTCATTCCAAAGAAATATGAAGATCCGGGTCAATTCTTGATACCTTGTGTTGTTGATGAGCTTGGGGAATACAAAGATCTATCCGATCTAGGAGCTAGTATTAACGTAATGCCCCTAGCCCTTTGGAAAACCATTAATTATGAACCACTTAGGCCTACTCGAATGATAATTGAGCTCGCTAATGGTACTACCACCCATCCGATTGGTATAGCGGAAAATGTCATTGTTAAAGTGGGGGAGTTCATTTACCTTGCCGATTTTGCTATCATTGATTATGAGCCAAATCCTCGTGTGCCTATAATTTTAGGACGACCATTTTTGTGTACGGCCGGTGTTTTAGTTGATATGAGGGAAAAGGAGATTAAAATAAGGTATGGGGATAAACATATGATTTTCAAACCGGAAAAAATTCCTAGATTGGTTTCTAAGAAATTGGAAAGTGTTGAACTTGATAAACCTAATTTTGTTGAATCATGTTGTAATGTTACCTCATCTCCACTCAATCCACACGAGGATGAAAGTTCTAAGATTGAAAAACAAATTGATGATTACTTGAGTGAACCATTTGATGCTAGTGAGTTTATTAGTGAGAATTTTGATCCCGAGAGTGATATTGCTTTAATTGAACAATCTTTAAAAATGGACTCATTTTCACTCTCTTCTAAGGATCATGTTGATGTTCCTAAGGCACAATCTTCCATTGAAGAGCCTTTGATTCCTAACTTCACAGCAAGTGAGGTTAGTGATTATTCATTCGATAAGTTCGCCGATGAACTTGTTGATCCACTTCCACGGGGAAGTGAAGACGTTTCCGATCTTGAGATCGAACGTGATTCTCGTGTTTTACCTACCATTCTCGAGGAATTCTCCGATGAATTCCTTTATAATGAGAATGATGATCTTATATCCGCGTGTGATGATAAGATTGATGCCACTTTAGTGACTTGCTCAAATCCTCTCTTTAAAGCTTCAATGAACAATAATCCATTGTTTCAAGAGGATTTTAAGAACATCATACCTCCTACATCTCACAACCTTTGTGATGATGATCTTTTCATTAGGGAGTTTGATAAGTTACTTTCCATAGACATTCCTTCGGAATTTGAGGAAGAGTCTAATGACGGTGATGAAGACTCTTGGTTTAATCACCCGATTTATGATGATGACAATGTTGACCTGGAAGGAGAAATTACTTTTGCTCCTATTATCCTTCCCACTCGCTTTGATCTTAATGTGCGGGTTTTTCATGCGACTCGTTTTGAGTACCATGACCCTTTTGTTCACATTCCTAAGAGTGATAAGGTCAACAAAGTCATGCAAGTTGATACCACTTTGGTTGAGACTTTTGTACCACCTTTACCATGTGCTTCATATGACTTAGGATTAGCATGGGGGGGGGGGGGGGGGGGGCGACACTTTGTTGTCTATTCCTTTCTCCACCGAGGACGAGGTATTCGATCCCGGAATTGTTTATTTAGCGAAATCTCGGCCTTTCACCGATGTAATATATGAAAGATTTTTCTATCATTTTGGTGCGAGTTTATCTCGGGGAGCATGCTATATCCATCTAGTGATTTGTGACTACCATCTCTTTTTAGAGATTTGTGTTGGAGTTTTATCCTTTCGTTTGTCATCGGACAACGAGGATGAGATTTTTGACCCCGACATCGTGCTTATTCTTGGATTATATGCCGGTTTTTACCACTTTCCCTAAGGACCAATGAATGCGGGGATCGAGTCGAGCTCATGACTCGGTGAACAAAAACGAGTACTTTCTATCTTCTTTCTATTTTCTAACACCTAATAAGGCTTGATCTTTCAAGCTCGTGTTCGTGATTTGTTGTGTTGTGATCTTAGGTATGACCCTAATATTTGAAGACTCTCGTGTTCGGTTTTTACCGGTCCACTTGATCTTACTTTCTTTGAATGCCAAAAAGGGGCACACTCTTTACCCTTGATTTTTATCGACAAATGTTTTTCTTGAGGCATAATTAATAAACGGCTTATAGATTTGCGTGCTCTTTCCATGCTAGGAATTTGTGTTAGACTCTTCGTGTTTTAGCAAGGGGGTGTTACTCTTGAGCTAAGAAACATTGAGGACAACGTTTGGTTTTAGCATGGGGGAGTCAATCGATATAATCGCTTGCAATTGCTTTTGTCGTGTCCAAACGTATTCTTTTTCTCATTTTTCAATAAAATTTTAAATTTTTAGTCTTAATTTTTAAGTTTTAATAAATAAAATAAGTGTTTTTGACACGAATGTAGGCTTTCAATAAGAATATTTTTTGACTCGACTTGGTTTTTAACCTTAGCTTTTCCTTAACGTATTTGAATTAAGTTTGCTAGGCTATTATATAGGGAGCTTTAAAACACGAAAGTCTTAATTCATACGAGTTAAGGACAAGAAATTTTCGCAAGCTCTTATAATTGATCCTAGAAAGTCGTCTATCAAGGGAACTTTAAAACGCAAATTCTAAAACTTGAAAGAGTATAAGAAGATGCAAGATCCTATAGATGACTTGAAAACCCAAAACTTTGATTTAATAGGCTAAGTATCCATTTATTTCACATTCTTGGAATTTTACAATATGGAGAACAAGAGATGATAGAGCCAATTATAAGTTTGGTATTCTTTCGGGAATTTATGTGAGTTAATTATAAGCCTATTCTCCCATCGCTTGTTAATAAATTTAATAGCAATAAATAAGTTTGAACGATTTGAAAAGTTACTTAGCTTCTAGCCCAAGATCGTTTAAAAGTTGCTCGGTATGGATTAGAGTTCATAGCCAAGGCATAACTTATTGAAGCGGGATGCGAAGATTGGCAAGTCCAAAAAGGTCCTAACAAGACATGAGGGCTATGTTTTATTGCTAAAGATCTCAAGTGATGTGAAGAATCATTTATCAAAAATCAATATGAAGGATCGAGACACACGACGAAAAGCAAACACTCCCAAAAAGTCATGGAGAAGTCTATCCAAAAAGACCAAAATAAGGTATGAGGATAAATGAAGCCAAGTCCAAAAAGGAGGCGGATCGTTGTATATCAAAATCCCAAGTAAAGATTGGAGAAAAATGAAGAAGTCGTGGTCCAAGTATGAATCTCTCATAAATTCAAGTGAAGAAATATTATGAAGAGAAGACCATTATTTCGTGAACGTCTCTCAAGGTTGGAAGTATTAAGTCACTGCCAAATATCGGTCCGAGAAAGGTCTCAAATCGTGAAGCAAGTTATGCTAAGATATGAACTTTATGAAGTCCCGAGAAGCAGTTTTAAAAGATTTTTTCCTTTAGCTAACTATTGATTAAATCGTTCACTTTATTTTCGGCCTAATAAATTATCGAAATAAGTCAACAATGCATCCTTGTGATCATTCAAGACAACAATAAAATATAAGAGATACACTTAGGAATAAGGGAGTCTAAGTGAATAATTGGCCCACATGAGTTCGTGTTAGTCTACCAACTTATAATAACAATGATCTTGTTTTTGCCCTTGGCATGGAAAAGTGAAAAGTCGAGGACGATGAATCTATTTGAGCTTTTATGATCATTAAAGTTATTTTATATCTTTGCAAAATAAAGTGTCTAAAGTTGAATAATGGTGTAGCTATAGTTTTATTCTATCATTGCGTGATGACACGACAATTGCTTAGTATGGGGGAATTTGATATGAGTGTATTTACTCATATCATTTGTAGCTTATAACAATGAAATATTGCATTAAATATATCATATATGCCTTGGATATGCTTGTTTCTTGTTTGAATGTGTGTAGGTACCAAGTTCGCGAAAATCGACGAAAACCGACACGAGATTGATGAAAAAGATCGAGGAAGCCAAGATCGAGTTCGATTTAGAGGATTAAATATTTAAACAAGTATTTTGGTCAAGTGGGTCCCACAATAGGGTAAATGGGCTCAAAAGCCCATTTAAGTTTCAAAGTCATTTTAAAGAATTACTTGATGATCCAAATAAAATTCATAAGGCCCAATTGAGGATTAATATAAACGGATGGTAGAATGTGCATTGGGCCCAAGCCCAACAGCTATGGAAGGAGAAAGAAACAAATGAAGGATATTGGGCTTTTAGGTTTTTTACATGTTTTCACGTCAAGCTTTTCACAATAAATAAAAAAACGAAACATTCCATTCACAACCGTCCCATTCCACTTTTCACAATAAATATATAAAATCGTTTCATCCACCCACATTCACCCACACACCACACGTTTGTATTAAAACGTTTTTTTTCCCACTCACTTTCATTATTAAATTAAACTTTCGATACAAACTAGGTGTATCTCTTTCACCTTTCTTCCCAAATCTTTCCTTCACAAAACCAGTAAAAAATCCTTACTATTCATAAACCCTAGGTAAGTAAAAAGTCCAATTAACATAGGGTTTTTATTTATTCATTTAATTCAAGAAAAGGGGAATAAAACCCCCATTGTTATAGGAAGAGAAGAGGTGGAATAAAGAAGCTACGTGGCAGAATATCATTTAAAGAAACACCTCATCATCCCATATCCACCAATCACAGGCTTCAAAAGAAGCACAACTAGCACACGGATGCCACGTTGGCAATCCGTGTGCTAAATCGTGCTATAACCACCATCAGATCATGAGAGAGAAAGAAAAGTAAAGATCAAAGGCTCAGATTAAAGAGGAATATTCCATGGAAGATTCGGATATTCGTCACCAACAAGCCATTGGGGAGGCTATAAATACCCCGAATTTATCCTGTATTCATCATCCTTTCTTTTACTTTTAGAGTTACTCTGTAGAAATAGTTTTAGGATAATTGTTGTATTTCTCTTTAAGCTTTGTAATGTTTCTTGAAAATTAATAAAAGATTAGCCATTTTAATTTAATTTGTGTCTCGTTCCTTTTATTCTACTATTAAAAATTGATTTTATGAATTAATATTTTAACTATTTAACAAGGGTAATGGTGAGATGTTAATTATAAACTAATTAATAGTTTATAATTAATGTTAAAAGTAAGTTTGGATCAATACTTTTCCCCACTGGAAAAGTATCAAAAAGCTGCTTGTTATTGAATGGTGGTCTCGGTTGAATAAGGTTCGGATGGAGATGGCAATGGTGTTTACTTGTGGTTCGAGTTATAGTTCATAGGCAGCACAACGCTGACCTACTTCCCAATGGGTTCGACTTAAGGTACGAAAATCTTTTCATTCTATGTTTTATGTTATAAGCTTAATTAGACCTGTTTGTTTGATTTAATGTGATGCGGATTATATGTAGTTTGATTATATGACGTTATAAGATTAGACGTTTGAGATGATTATTTGTTTCGTTCATATAGTTTAATAAATTCTGAGTGAGTTTTTATATGTTTTGATAGCTTTAAGTTTGGATTTATTAGTTTTAGATATTTATAAGTTTTTGTTTGGGCATTTTATTGGAACTGCTTAGTTTGTGTTTAAATGGATCTGATATAATGAAAATCGGTGTATGTATTTCATTGAAAAATTTTCTTCTGATCTGTTAATGTGTAAGAATTCAGGACTGTAGGATTGCTTAAGTGGTTTTTGCCTGAACTGTTTTAATAGATTTAAGTTGGATAATATAGGCATGCTGTATAGTTAATTTCGATTAGTTCAATTATATATCAGATTGTTATTCTGCTATTTTAAAATTAGATTTTTGGGTAAAAGTTTGATGTAAATTCATAAGATTTACCTGCTTAGTGTGAGTTTAAGACTGAATGCTTATTTGTGGTTTTGATGGATTGCATAGTATGATTAATCTGTTTTTTTAGTTTAGTTTAAACTGGTTTACATATTCAGAATGTCTGATTTTTGCTATATCTGGATTGTTTTAAATTCGATTTGAATTTGGTATTGTCTTGCTGAACATTCTGCAGAATTGGTATATTAATTTGTTCTGATGATACATAGTTTATTTGATTGTTTGGTTAGTTGAATGTTTATGCTATTTTTTTGTTCAACTGCTTATCAGATTTACTAATCTGATAAGCTCAAAATAAGCTGTGTCCTCTCAGCTTAAGCAAATAAGCTTCATAAGTTACTCCTGTAACTGGAATTTTACTCTTCTGTCTAAAAAGAAATTAATCCAAAAATAAATGTCACTTGGGGGGTTCGAACTCGAGACCTCCCCTCTATAGGACCAACGAGTTACCAGCTGAGCCAAGTGCTCTTTTGATTTTCTTTCCCTTAATTTCATTATTATAGTGTTTATCGATTTGGCAGTATTAGTTTGAGTTTATAAGTCACGTTTTTATTTTTTATATAAATTCTAATTTTTAATTAAAGTAAATACTAAAAAAAAAGTAGTTTAATAATAAAAATAAATTTAAAAAAAAAGAAAAAAAAAGAAAATGTTTTTATTCAAAAAGTTTAATTAGTTTGAATTTTTAGTCAATTTAATTTTTGTAACTTTAGATTTAAATAAATATAGTTTTTAAATAGATTTGTTTAAAGTAATTTTTAATAATAAAGTAAATTAGTTTAAAAGTTATTTCATTAAGTAGAATTAATATTTTATAGATTTTTAATTAGATTAATTTTTAAATAGTGTTTTATTTTTAAATAATTAAATGTTTATAGAATTTTAAATAGGCGGGGTTTACGATTCATGCACTTTAGGATAATTTTAAATAGCTTAAAATTTGTAGATTTTAATTGTAGTTTAAAAACCGAAAACCAATTCAAATCGATTGTCCATATCAAAGCAAAACGTCTCAAATTCATAAGATCTTCGTGTACAACGAACTCGACTCACTCACGTGTTTAATTGAATTCGTCATTGGTATTATTAGACTATTACTTTTTCCTAAAGGTAATTTTCTAATTTACCCTATAACGTATCTCATATTATCACTATACACATCAACTTACATCACACGTGCATTACTGTCACATGGTTGTAAGGGCTACTTAGCTACTGTTCATGATACGGAGGGTAAATCTCCATCCATCCAGAATCAGCCTATGGTGTCAGAATTTCTCGACGTGTTTCCTGAAGAACTTCCAGGCATACCACCTGCTCGTGAAGTAGAGTTTAATATTGATCTCATCCTAGGAGCTGAGCCACTTTCCAAGGCTCCTTACCGCATGGCTCTCATCAAGCTTAAGGAGTTAAAGGAACAACTACATGAACTTTTGGAATGAGATTTCATCTGCCCTAGTGCATCTCCATAGGGTGCACCAGTTTTATTCTTGAAGAAGAAGGACGGTAGTATGCGTCTTTGCATTGATTATCGTGAGCTTAAAAAGATCACCATCAGAAATCAATATCCTTTTCTGCGCATTGATGATCTGTTTGACCAACTCCGAGGGGCTAAACATTTCTCCAAGATCGATCTGAGGTTTGGCTATCAACAACTACGAGTGAAAGAGCAGGATATCACCAAGACTTCTTTCCGTACACGTTATGGACACTACGAATTCGTAGTCTTGCCATTTGGCCTTACAAATGCTCCAACAATTTTCATGGACTTGATGAACCGTATCTTCCATGAGTTTCTAGACAAGTTTGTCATTGTCTTCATTGACGATATTATGATTTTATCTAAATCAAAGGAAGAATACGAAGGCCATCTTCGTACAGTATTACAGATACTTCGCCAGAAGCAGCTGTATGCCAAGTTCTCCAAATGCGAACTCTGGTTGAGTAACATGGCGTTTCTAGGCCACATAGTATCCGTAGATGAAATAACCATGGATCATGTGAAGGTTGAGGCTATTACCAAGTGGCCAAGACCGACGTCAGCAACTGAAGTTCGCTGCTTTCTAAGCTTAGCTGGTTACTACCGTAGGTTCGTAGAGAACTTTTCCCGACTAGCACTGCCATTGACCAAACTGATGCGGAAAAGGGAGAAATTCGTCAGGATTGAAGAAAGAGAGAAGATCTTTGAAGACCTAAAGCAGAGGCTGGTATCTGCACCTATTCTTACTCTCCCATGTGGTACAGGTGGATTTCAGATCTATAGTGATGCTTCAGGGAGGGGGCTTGGCTGTGTTTTCATGCAACATGGGAAAGTGATTGATTACGCATCACGACAGCTTAAGCCTTATGAGGAGAACTATCCTACGCATGACGTGGAACTTGCAGTAGTCGTCTTTGCACTAAAGATATGGAGGCACTACTTGTATGGCGAATCATGTGATATCTTCACAGATCACAAGAGCTTGAAATACATCTTCACTCAGCGTGAACTGAACATGAGGCAGAGAAGGTGGTTAGAGCTGTTGAAGGATTATGACATTAAGTCTTTAAAGACTATGATGCATTTAATGGATATAAGTGTTTTGCTTCACCATCAATACATATGTCATTTATATGCTAATAGCTTGTCACTATTTGTGTCAAACACTTGGTAGATTAAAAGTCTTTTACAAAAAGCTATTTATCAAGTCACTGAGGCAATGGTTAAAACAACATTAATAACTTTTTCAAATAGGAAAAAGTCTTTTAAAAAGCATACCATTGTAGATGCTCTTAGAAGTAAGATTGTAAGTTTTGGGAGCTTTTCATAAAAGTCAAAAAGTCAACCCTGGCTTATTAATAAGCTGATTTTGATCATAGGCTTTAATATCTTATTTTGTTGGTGTCTTTCAAATCTAATTAATATTTCACCATTTTTCTCAGCTTTTCTTTACTTTTGCAAAGTTCTAGCTTTTCTCAACAAGTCAATAAGCTCAAATCAACTTTTTACATAAGCTAAAAATTCGAATAAGGACATCTAGCTTATTTCATTAGCTCAAATTAGTATTCCCTAGCTCATTTTCGATTTTAGGAAGAATGCAAGTTATTTCAGCTTATTTGGTGTCCTAGATCTTGAGATACTACTTACTAGAGTCATAAGCCCGTTTCTATAAGTTGTAATTGTGTAATTTTCTATTCAGTCCCTAGAGATCTTGCTTGTTTCTATTTTCAGCCTGTAGAGTAAATCGCATCGTATTCCTATAGTTTAAGTTTCATTTTTTAGTTGCGAAAAAAGTAACCATTGTTTTTGGCCAGATTTAGCTAGAGGATAACGTGTTTTTGGGCTTTCACATTTGGTTTAGGCTGTTTATTTGGGCTCGGCTGGATTCATTTCAAAACTCGGTTTTATTATTAGTTTTAATTTCAAAACTTAATTTTCATTAATAATTATTAAAAATAGTTTTTAATTAATAAAAAAATATTAAAAAAATTCTAAAAATAATAAAAACATATTTTTAATCTTTTGGCATTTTTACATTTTAAATTTGGTGAATTTTTAGATTTTGCATTTTAATTAGTTTAATATTTGCATTTTATTTTTCCATTACGTGCTTTGATTACTTGTACTTTGTGCTTAAGTCGTGGTACGTGCAATTTGTTTTTAGATTAGTAAGTATTTTTACAAAATATAATATTTTTATCTTTTTAGGTGTTTGTTTGAAATTAGAAATAGATTACCAAGCAAGTATTATTAACAAAAAACGATAAATCTTGTGATTAATTTGAAATCAATTCGAGATGAGTCGAGGAAAAACGATACTTGATTACTTGTACTTTGTGTTTAAATCGTGGTATGTGCAATTTGTTTTTAGATTAGTAAGTATTTTTACATAATATAATATTTTTATCTTTTTTTGTGTTTGTTTGGAATTAGAAATAGATTACCAAGCAAGTATTATTAACCAAAAACGATAAATCTTGTGATTAATTTGAAATAAATTCGAGTCGAGGAAAAACGATACTTAATCTCTTATCATTAAAATTCCTATATTAAATTGGCGTCGCTGCCGTTTTGATCTCGTTACGATTGACGATTTTCGTGAGAAGATTTGGATTTTGGGATCTGTTCAATTTTGAACGTTATTTTTCTTGTTTAAACAAATAAAAAATATTAAAAAAAAAATCAAAAATCTAAAAATACAAAAATAATTAAAAAATCACAAAAGCATTTCTTTCCTAAGAATTTGCACAAATGTTAAAAATCAAAATGGGAAAGTGATCCTAAAGTATTACACCAAAAGTATTAAGTATTATTATTATTTTTCCTATTTCGATTTCTCTTGTCTTTTATTGTGAATATATTTTCTTTTAAAAATAAAAAATTCAAAAAGATTTTCTTTTTACTATAAATATTACGTATAAGAACCCCAATACACAATATTCTATAAGTATTGCTTGCAATACCCCGTATTTGGAGACGTTCCAGTTCCATATAAGTGTATCGATCAAAGAAAATAATAGGAAAAAATAGATAAATACTTTGTTAAGAAAGAATTCAAAAAAATACGAACTATACGGTGAATAGAAAGGCGACGTGCTATAAAAGGCCGTCTAAGGGAAGCTAAGTACTTAAGTGCTTCGCGTCACCTCATTCCCCCCGTTCACTTGTGAGTATTTTGAGAAGGAAGGCTGTAAAAACCGGATATAAATACTATGAATAGTACACTACGTAAACCTACGAACCAATTAAAACTTTCCATTTATGTCATGTACATGTGTCACGAACATTAAATTTAGAAACTACGTACGTATTAGTTCATGATAATTATTAAGTACGTAATATTACACGATAATTATTAAGTATATTAATTATAATCACGAACATTTATAAACACAATAATTATTATGAATAATAATTATAAACACGAATAATAAACACGAGTACACACGAGTTATACGTTAACTATGAAAAAGGCACGGTTTGCCTTCAGGCCTTGTGGTAGCCGCAGACAAGAGAAGGGAAGGGGGCCCAAGCTCACTTTGATTTGTAACTAAATAGTATAAACTAAAAACACAGAGATTTACTTTATAGAATTTTAACAAAAGATAAAACCCTAGCTCTCATTTGGTGACTATAGGCCGCATCACCCACACAAGAACAAGAAGCATTCGGGTTGGTTTTTGATCTTTGATTTGTTGGCGATTGTGTTCGTGTTCATGTTATTTTCAATCAAGTATTGGGGTATATCATCAAACCTTCATTCTTTTATTTTTATTTATTTATGAACACATGTTAGATCTTTAAAAACAAGTAAATAAAACATGTTACAGATTAAAATTATCAAGGGGAAGGGTTCGTTTGATTTGGGTTTGTGGTTCGGCAGCCAACCGAGAGTCATACGACTCTCGGTGTCCTTTGTTTGGCCACAGCCGAGACCCCCAAAGGGGCTCGGTGTGTGTTTTGGTTCAACAACAGGAACCACCGGCTGTAGCCGGTGGCTGAGTGGTTCAAGCAGGGGGAACAACGAGCGCAGCAGGGGAACCACCGGCCTAATGCCGGTGAGAACCTTGTTCGGAGAGTGGGTAGCCACGGCAGCAACCGCCACCGTTGGCTGCGCAGCCACCATCCACCACCGCAGCTGCGGCTGTGGGTGGTGGTTGGTGTACGGGTTTTTGGTTTTGTCTCGGGATTCGGGCTCGGGATTATTTGCAAGTTATATTTCTTTACAAGGTTAATTAAATTAATTAACACGATTAATAATTAATTTAATTTAAACATGGACTTAGGTTATATTATTTTTATAAATAATACATGTCTTAGCCTAAGTATTTTATCATATATTTTAGATTATAGTTTATTAATTAATTATTAAAACATGGACTTATAATTAATTATGACTTAGGTTTATTAATTAAAATTAATAATACATGTTAACCTAAGTTTTTCATTAGACTTTATTTAATTAAACCATGACTTAATTAAATTTATATAACCTATAGTTTTTTAATTAACCATGATATATTATTAATTAATAAAATATGAACTATCATTATTAATTAATAATCATTTATAACCTATAGTATTAATTAATAAACTATACTATTAATTACATGACTTATGACTTTAACCAGTAAACACTAGCTTATATTATTAGCTTTTTAATCCAGCTTATTTCTAATTATGGAAATTTCTATTTTTGGAAACTTTCTATTTTTGGAAACTAACCTGCTATTTTTAGAAAGTTACTTATTATTACCCAACAAGTATAATAATACAAGAATACAAGATAATACATAATCAGAACACATGAAATACGTGAATAATACAATATATCATTTAAAACAGTAAAATAAGACAAGAACATATAAAACAAGGAACGTGCTATATCCAGTAACGTACTCAGATATCAGACAACTCATACATGTCCCTTATTTATGTAGCAATAGTGAGGTCGGAGTAGGACTATTCATCCTTTCATATTTCCTCGTTCACTGGACATAAGGTACGGATATTCCGTCCTTCAGTATGGACATTCTTTCCTTATTAGGACTTCCCGTATGCAGCCAACTGTTTTGCCAAGTAGTGTTTTATATGTTTTGATATGCTTATGTTAGTTTTAAATGCCTAAGCCATATACATGCATGACCAGTGTCACCTATTTATGGAGGTACCATAACCATAAAACTGGAGGCACTAGTGTTATGATTTCCCCACGACGGAGTGATTACTCGCGGCGTCCCTTTATAGTTTTGGCCATATATTTATATTATCATGTGGGGCGTATGGGTGCATCCTAGTGTCATGTTTTTACAAGATTTTCATGGTGAATGTGGTGTGTGCCTTGCATCCTTCACAAGGAGTTGATCCCTCCTACCCAGACTAATTAATTAGAGGCAAACCCTTTAATTACAAGATGAGGTATCCCCTCCAAGTATTCATGCACGGTGGAACCTCATGACCTATATGAGCTATTGGCTAATTAATACAGTTTTCATATAAAAACATAAGTCTTCTCAAACGATACAACCAGTTTTATGAACATGTTCCAGGTTATCTAGGACTTATACATTTCCGCTGCTATTAGTCTTATTATGCTATGTCATTTCATGCTATGCTTGTATATCCGTTCACTGGGCGTTATGCTCAACCATTTTCCTTTCATGTTCCCAAACCGCAGGTACTCAGGGACGCTTGTAGACTTTGAGATTATGTGCATACGGATGGAAGCTATCTAGCCTTCATTACTTTATGCATTTCCATACATTACGCTACTTTATTTCTTTGGACATTTTTTAGTCCTTTTCCATTTCAGTACTTATATTCAGGTGTGTGAGCTTATACTTTTACTACCGATGTTTGTTTCAGGTATTTCCATTCCTGGTCATTTAATGTTTTTGGACATTTACCTTTCATGCTTTGATTACATGCCATAATTATCCTTTGATATTCCATTTACCAAAAAGGGGTGTTACAATTATGGTATCAGAGCCAAGGCTTCGACCTGTAGGCTCTAAAACATGACCTATGATTAGTGGGTAATAACCATGGTCTTCCTAGAACTATTAGTTGTTTTACATGCATTTGTTTCATGTATCATTGTTGCAGGAATTTTGACTAAGTAATGGTTGGTATAGGACTGGCCATATTTAGTCGCATGTATTTTTAATCGAATCATTTTGTTTTGATGAACCGACCCATAGGAGAAATCTTTCGAACAACTACCCTGATCACATGGCTGGACCGATTCAATAAGCAGCGTCCGAAATCTTTCGAACAGACTGACAGCCCCGCTGAGCCTGAGAGCTGGATAGCTCACATTGAAAAGATCTTAGACGCAATGGGATGCGAACCTCTCTTTAAGGAAAGGTTAGCTTGTTACAAGTTTGAAGGGAACGTGCTTGCATGGTGGAAGGCACTTAAGCTGTCGAATGGAGGCGACAATTAGGTGACTGACTTGACTTGGGCAGAGTTTAAGGAGTTGGTTACGGGGCGGTTCTTCCCGAAAGCTGAGCAGGATAAGATCAAGAGGGAGTATCATGGTATTAGGCAGAGAGCTGGGGAAAACAACAATGAGTTCATGCAGAGGTTTCTTTGACTGCGCAACAGCCGAGACTACAGAGGAGCAGGCGTATCACTTTCGTTGGGCTCTTCGCACAACTGTCGCCAATAAATTGGTATGTGCTACATTCAATATTGTGGCACAGGTGGCAGATGCAGCCCGCAAGTTGGAGATGCTGCAAGAGAAGGATGAGTTTAGAGAGGCAGAAAGACCCGACAATAGGTATATTTCGTCATCAGCGCTGATCATTTCATTTAATTCAGTACTATCCAAATATTTATATTTCTCTATACAATTGCATCTTTAAGGCAGAAGACTAGGAACCGGTCCCAACCGGCCACTCAATAGCAAAATCAGCCTAAGGGTAACGGTCAGACTCATTACCGTTCTACTTCAGATAGGCGTGGCGGTAATGACAATTACCGTAACAACGCCAATCACTCCAACAACAGCAGGTCCCTAAACTTACTGATTTTTATGTTATATGCTTTATGATTCATAATTCTAACACTTCAGCATCTACTACCAGGAATAATGGCAACGGACGAGAGCAAGACTGATATGAGAGATTTTCTCGTATGAAAAAGATTCGTTATTCCAGTCTTTTCGAATTGATTACTAGTTAAAAGTGTGACCCATTCGTTCTTGGTGGAAAATAAAATGGTATGATTATCTATTTTAAACTAAAAGCAAATATGAAAATGTCGTTGTGCAAAAATGAAAACTTTAAAAATTAAACTAAAAATTACGAGTTAAAAATAAATGATCAAAAACTTAAAAGTAAATTTAGCACTTGAAAACTTAATAAAAATAAACACTTAAACCCGTTGGAATGCCCTTGATCGGAATCCCATCGGAATAGAATCGGAATAAACCTATCGGAATGTATCATAAGTAAATCCTGTCGGAATAACAACCACAGTATCGGAATACTCCGTCGGAAAGACAGTCGGAATCACTATTATCGGAAACAATTCTATCGGAATGTAAGAAAAAGAAAACAGTTGGAATACTGGAAACCAACTTCTATCGGAATATCAAATAATACAGCTGTCGGAATCATGATCAGAAAAACCGTCGGAATCCAAAACCCTTTTCCGATACACAGTATCGGAATACACGTCGGAATGAGAAACCCCAATCCGACGGCAGCGTCGGAATATCAGTCGGAAAGGGTAAACCCTTTTCCGACGGAATGAAATTCGCAATAAGCAAGTCAATAAGTTACCTTTTAATAAGATCAAACCAAAACTTAACCAAATTTATAATGAAAAGAGCTCAATAAGAACGAATAAGCAACTTTCAAAACTTTAAATAAGCAAAACTTTTAAAACTAACTTTAATAAGACGAGACTTTTTAGGAAAACTAAAAAGTAAATAAGCTAAACACAAAATAATCCAATAAGCATGATAAGCTAAAAGCTTAAGTTGTATAAAAACTTAGATATGAATAAAAAGATAAACTTTTTAATCACATAAACATCAAGACGAAACAAGATCAAAGATTATTTCGGATCAAAGATAAACAAAATCAAGAAAGGTAGAAAGAGATTAAATGATGAAAATCTTAAACTTAAACTTGTAGATTAATGATTCCAAAATACAAGATTAAATCAAAGCTTAAACATGAAAGAAAAGAAAAGATGAAATTCTAGTGAGAGAAAGTTAAGCACTTTCTCTCTCTAAAAATTAAAACTACCAAAGAAAAAAATAAACTAGCTAACTAACACCCTCCTAATGACACATTAGGAGGGTATATGTAGGAGGTGGGGAGGTGCATGTGTTGCTTCCTTTTTCTTTCTTCTCGTCTCGACTCGATTTAAATTCTTTGTCTTTCTCGACGTCGTCTCGGGATTTGTCGATATAAATTGAACTCGTCTTATAATTTTCTTCTATAATTTAGACTTGGTTCTTCGACTTCATTAAACTTCCGTCTTTAGACTTTTTCTTCGATAAATCTTCAGAATAGGCCTTGGACTTCCGTTCTTTTTGCACTCTTGATCTTTTGACTTCGTATTTTCTAGTTTTCTTTGATAAAAGCCCGTGATAGCCCATGTTTTCTTCCTTTTTCATATTTTTATCCTGAAACACAATAAAAACACCAACCACGCATAATTCCGACTTTTACGACATAAAATACACGTTTTGGTCTTGTTATTATTGGAAATAAGTGGTAAAAGGATAAGTGTTTTCACACTTATTAAATCCCCTACACTTGACCATTGCAATGCCCTCATGCAATGCATTAGTTTCAAAGCACGGTTCCCACATTTTTCATCATAAATAACCCACGTTGGCCTTTATTAAAAAGATAGAAATATATACAAAACAAGTAAAGAAATCAAAGACTTACATTAGGGTTTTGGCTGTCATGAATGTTTATCATCCTCAAGTTTCACGTTCCCCATACCAAGCTTAAAAACGAGATCATTGTTATTATAAGTTAGCAAACTAACACGAACTCATGTGGCCCAATTATTTACTTAGACTCCCTTATTCCTAGGTGTATCTCTTATATTTTATTGTTGTCTAAAATGATCACGAGGATGCATTGTTTGACTTATTTCGATAGTTTATTTAGGCTGAAAATAAAGTGGGACGATTTAATCAATAGTTAGCTAAAGGACAAAATCTTTTAAAACTGCTTCTCGGGACCTCTTAAAGTTCATATCTTGGCATAACTCGCTTCACGATTTGAGACCTTTCTCGGACCGATATTTGGCAGTGACTTCATTTGTACTTTTTGAGGGATTCTTCATACTTGGACCACGACTTCTTCATTTTTCTCCAATCTTTTTTGGGATTTTGATATACAACGATCCGCCTCCTATTAGGACTTGGATCTATTTATCCTCATACCTTGCTAGGGTCTTTATGGATAGACTTCTCCATGATCTTTTGGGGAGTGTTTGCTTTTCGTCGTATGTCTCGATCTTTCATATTGATTTTTGATAAATGATTATTCACATCACTTTGGATCTTTAGCAACAAAATGTAGCCCTCATGCGTTGTTAGAGCCTTTTCGGACTCGCAAATCTCCGCATCCCGCTTCAATAAGTTATTCCTTGGCTATGAACTCTAATTAATACCGAGCAACTTTTAAACGATCTTGTGCTAGAAGCTAAGTAACTTCTCAAATCGTACAACCTTATTTATTGTAAATAAATTTATTAGCAAGCGATGGGAGAAAAAGCTTATAATCAACTCACATAAATTCATGAAAGAATACCTAACTTATAATTGACTCTATCATCTCTCGTTCTCAACAATTTAAAATCTCAAGGAATGAGACTCGTGGATGCTTAGCCAATTAAATCAAAGTTTTGGGTTTTCAAGTCATCTATAGGATCTTGCAAACTCTTAGACTTTTTCAAGTTTAGAATTCGCATTTTAAAGTTCCCTTGATAAACGACTTTCTAGGATCAATTATAGGAACTTGCGAAAAGTTCTTGTTCTTAACCCGCAAGTGTTAAGACTTTCGCTTTTTAAAGTTCCCTATATAAAAGCCTAGCAAAACTTGACTTAAACACGTTAAGGATACTAGCTAGAGTAAACTTAGATAAGTAAACTCGGGTTGAGTCAAAATATTCACGACTTTGAAAAATTAAAACCCATTTTATTCAAAATTTGTTTTAGTAAAGAAAGTAAATAACGATAACAAAGGAAAAACTACTAGGCCAAAATAGATTAAAAATTTTGAAAAATGTCTAAAAATCAAATTTTCCGGTTAAAATGAGGACAAATTAATGGAAAAGCCCACTTACTTCGATAAAAGTCCCCCTACACTTGATATAAACATTGTCCTCAATGTTTAAGCATGTGGGAGTAAGCTCCCCTACACTTAGGACATTTTGCACGTTGTTTAAATATTTCTTAGGAAAGGACAACTATAGTGATTTCAATGTGAACATATAAGTGAAAGTTTATGGACTTAAAATTAATAGTCGTGAGATAGGATCGAACTCGGGATCACGGGATTGCACACATGACGTAAAGGGTTAATTTATTTATTAAATATATTATATATATATTTATTAAATCAAACCAAAGCTTAACTAACGATCGTTAATAAATAATAGTTAAGTTTTAACGACCGTTATGGAATTAAATAGAAGCTAAAAGAAGAAGGAAAATTACACAAACACCCCTTGGGGGTGTGTTAACCGTCGGCTACAAGGGGGGGGGGGGGCAAATGGAAACTTTTATTTCCTTTTTCGTTTATGACTTGGAGCCCAAGGTTTGCCAAGGCTATATAAACAAACCCATAGCCTCATAATTTTTCAACCCCTCTCTTTTTTCTTTGCTTTTGATCGTCGGCCACCCTACACCCACATTAGGGTTTCGTTTGGTTTTTGATCAAGTCTATTTATCTAATCCTAGCCCCTCTCTAGGGTTGTTGGGTAGATATACCATAAGCGTTGAAGCTCGGTTTGTTCGTGCTAGACTCGCTGTTAACTCGCCGTATTACGTGTATACAAGAACGTGATATAGTCTTGCTTTAGACTATATTCTTGGTGGTGTTCGTGATAAACCCTAGTTGCCGTTCGTTCCGTTGTCTTGTGGATCTTGCTAGGATAAAGGTATGTAACCCTAATCTTGATTAATATAATTGTGTTAAATTAATGATCTTGTTAATTTGCTTCCGCTGTGTGTTCTTTGATCCATATTAGGGTTTTAAATAATTCTTATGATAAATATAAACCGTCAGTGGTATCAGAGCCGTTTTAACATGATTATAATTATCAAGATCTAAAGTTTTTTTAACTAATATTGATTTGTGTTAAAAATTACATGTTGTTTTTAGGTTTTATAAAAATTAGTGTTTTGTTTTTTATTATTTTTAAAATCGGCTATGCCGATTTTTTATAAAAAAATAAAAAAATTTGTAAACCCTAAAATTACATGGTAGTTAACTTTAGATGTTTTGCATGAATTAATTGTTATGTCATGTATGGTTACGATCCGTTTTTTAATTGTTAAGAGAATGTGGGAGATCCGTAATGAACGTGCATGTTTTTTACGGATCATATAATTTTTATTGCTATTTGCTTTATTTGATTTAAAGTTTTAAAATTAGGGAAGACTTTTTATGTTAATAAAAACCCTAGATTTGATGTTCTTTGAATAAATTGTTATGCATGTGGCTATTTGATTTAGTTTTTTTGTACTACTTGTTTTCATGCGTTTTTTTATATTGTATGTTGTAAACAAGGGTAATTTTTTTTTAAGAAAAATAATATGGACTAAATCTTATCAATACTAATGAATTGTTTTGAGATCTAAATTACATATGATTTGTGTTGATTAAAATTGCAATAGCAACTTAACGGCCTACTCAATTTTGGCAAACAATAAAGTGGGTATAACGCACCGTTGGTCAAGTACTCGGTTAAGGAAGGAGGTGTTATGCTTCAGCGCTGACCGAATTCCCAGCTCGCCTGTGCGTCAAAATTGGAATTACCTACGGTTGTTATTGGTATAATTCTATAAGGTTGATTTAACTACATTAATTCACATCCGAAACACAATGAATAAGGTTATTGCTTTGTGCTTTAGCAAAGTTCTAGAAAAAGTATGGTGTGAATTGAGTTGTGTGTAAAATATTTAATTGGTTTAACCAATACCTCAACTTGTAAATATATGATGAACTTTTAGTCTCACCAAAAAAGTTTACTAAACGTTTTTATTAAACTTATGTTATAGAGATGTATGCATGCTTCTCCATACATGATTTTGACACCAAAATCTATACCCTAAAATTTAAGTCATATGCCCTCTAATTGACGAACACTTGAAGTTACAATTGTCGTCATATAAGATATCGGACGATGTTGTAAAGGAGAGAAAACTTCATGACTGAATAAGATTGCACATGAAGGTTTTACGTTCTTTAGATTAGTCGACTTAATTGAGTTACTCAGTGAGAACTGGAAACTTAAGGCATAAAGTAGGGATAAAACATGTTTACAATTGATGGTTTATAGAGTTCATAACAATTATTTAAAACCTTAATATGGATCAAAGAGCGCATAGCGGAAGCGATTAACAAGATCATCAATTTAACACAATTATATTAATCAAGATTAGGGTTACATACCTTTATCCTAGCAAGATCCACAAGACGACGGAGCAAACGGCAACTAGGGTTTATCACGAACACCACCAAGAATATAGTCTAAAGTAAGACTATATCACGTTCTTGTACACACGTGATACGGCGAGTTAACCGTGAGTCTAGCACGAACAAAACGAGCTTCCAAGCCTATGGAAAATCTACCCAACAACCCTAGAGAGGGGCTAGGACTAGATCTAGAATAGCTTTATTGAAAATCAAAGAAGAACCCTAATTAGGGGTGTTTGGCCGGCGGCTAATGCAAGAGAAAAGAGAGATGTGGAGTGAAAAATTATGTGGCATTAAGTTTGTTTATATACACCTTGGAAAACTTCTCTTCCAAGGTTAAACAAGATAAAGCCACAAAATCTTTTCTCCTTATCTTTGTCTCCTCTATTTAGGCCGGATATATACATGCTCCAAAAGAGGTTTCCGGAACTTTTCCGACTCCTTCTTTTAGCTTCTTTAACCTTCTATAACGGTCGTTTAATACTTAACTTTTAATTACTTAACGATCGTTAGCTACGGTTTGATTTAATAAATATAATAAATATATTTAATAAATAAATAAATTAACTCTTCACGTAATGTGTGCAATCCCGTGATCTCGAGTTCGATCCTATCTCACGACAATCGATTTTTAAGTCCATAAACTTTCAGCTCCCACTTGGACAAAATTCGAATATCGTGATCACATTGATTAGCGTCTAGTTACACTAACAATGTCACTAGTACAACTCGAGTAAGGCCTCCTGGACAAGAACCTTTTAATGATTATATCATTATTATTATCCTTTCATTTCAAATACATTGTTAATAAGGATATGGATCTTAGTCATTCCTTCATTAACTATTCTGTTTCTCGTTTACGGATATAGCAAGATCACCAAAACAAATTTGGGTGCGGCCGCACAAATATCTTACTACTTCCCCGAGGGGCCCAACTGTATTATACTTCAAAATAAATTTTAAAGGAAACGAATCCCATTTTGACTACAAGCAAAACTTATGAATTTTGCAACACTTCCGGAAATAATCCTTATAGCTACCAGTTACGTTTAGCGTTAGATTATTCCACAGAAATGCACTAGATCCATGACAGTTTCCTGGTATCTCAGGTCTAAGGATAACTATTTATGATTTACTTGATGACAAAGATCCATAAAGTAAAATCATATAGTTGGGATAAGTCCAATATTTGATCCATCAAATATCATCCAAAATTGACCAATATACTTTCAAGTATACGCAGTCACTATTTTGAATTGTCTTAGTTTAATAATACTCCCATATTATTAATCGACAACGGACATTTAGAAACATCATAATGCTCATGGATTAAAACATGTAAAATAGGATACATAATCAAATAACAGAAAATAAACGAAATCCAATCTTTATTTCATCAATTCAATAATGTCTTACATCCTTTATCCAAATACTAAAAATAGATCAATGCATAAAACTGGTACATGCATCATGCCTCTAGTAATGACATTCATACTTGTTTGGCAAAGCATAAAATAACCAATCTTGACCTATTGAAATTTTGAGAATACTTTCTTCAAGAATTCAATTCATTGAAACTCTTGTACATGTGCATTCAAATAATTTGATATTGCCACATAGTATCAAAATTGTGAAACATCCTTGATCACCAATTTCCTAAACTTCCAAAACACATTTGAAGTTTCAAAGTATTCTAATTCCTTAATGTATAATGCAACTTTAATCAACATGTCATCTCCAAAAGATCTCATGACTAATATTGAGTGTTACCTCAATTATATCTTTTCAAGTTTTACAACTTGCCATAAAAGATATAAATACGTTACCTTTAATATCTATTATGTAATGTTTGATTCCAACCAAAACCTTCAAAGTTTGTTGGCTATGATAATTTGCACAACGATTGACAAATTATTCATCTATAGAATATGGAAGCCGATCCAAGATTTAGGATGTTATTCTATTTCCAAACATATTCCTTCAGAATATTCATTACACAAGTTATTTAATAACTTTTTAGATAGATTAATATATTCAAATCATCATGTATTTTAAGCATGATATAAATACAACACGACACACATGAAAATTTCTCAAACCAGATTTAGATTTCTTCATGTCCTAAATATCCATGTAAACTTACTACATGGCATATTACGTTGTATTTCCACCACATAAATAAATAAATTTATTTATCCCAAGGTTATGTATATCTTATTTCTTAAATCTCCAAAGTAAAGTTTCATCTCAAATCTAAACCAAATCAACATTTAATTTGAATGAAAACTTACTTTCTTACATGTCTATTTGACACATATAATTTTAAGAAAATAACCATAATACTCCCACTAGCTTTTAGGAATACTTAGAAATCATCTTATTCAAATTTAAATCCAATCTTGGATTTCAAATTAAACATAAGAATAATCTTCTAGATGCATGCTTTTATCCATTAATAGATAATTGCATTTTTGTACATTTCCAAAGATTTATATTTTGAAGTAATAAACTTATTTCGATTACTCAAGTCCTTCCTCAAGTAGTCATTCAAGAAATAGTTCATACATATCCAAATTTTTCAATTTAAAATATGACCATCAAAATCTTTATATATTTAATGTGTTTAGGAAAGAATACTCAATCACAATTAATTACTTAAGTGTGACTAATAATCTATTCATAATACATACATTAAATATGTGTACAATTTTGTCCATATAATTTCGACACAAAGATTAAACCACTACAATTGGCGTTTTTCTTCCTTTGACGAAACTTATCTCCAATTTCTAGTCAAACTATTTAAGATAAAACAAATCTAAAATTGATTATCTTATTGGACAACATCTATATCGTTCATAGTATGAGTAATTTACCCAATTCAATATTTGGTAACAAATCATAACAATTATTTGTAACTCATAATTCTCGGCATATAAATCGCATATCCGAGATATCCTTACGGATTCTATGACATAAATTCCTTTATCTTGAGGTTTAGCATTTACACTTCTACCTCATGATAATTACTAGTGTATTTTAGAAGATCATGTATCTTGTAATTTTATCTTTCAAGATCAAAACTCCTACTTGCTTTTAGTAACTTAAAATTACTCTTTAAATACATAGCAAATAGATCAACACTCCAACGTTATCTATATGGGACATTACAAAACACAATGGCCGTTCCATACTCTTTATTTTCTAAACAATCCATTTCATAAATAGTTTAGCAAAATCCGAACTCCATTTAAGATGTAACGTGATTCATCACATTCCATATATAATGGTATCTTATTAATCTTCTTAGATCAAGTCATACTCAACTTTCTAACCTTGATTTCTTTTGGAATAAAGGAAGATATAGTTATCTTGAATCAAACATCACCATCATATTGATAATTTTGATTCTCCTAATGAACATACCATAACAATGATGTATTTCATTTAGTGAAATATTGTAAGTCAATCTTAACAACATTTAAGATAAATATATATCTTTAGGCTTACCTATATACCAACTAAATCATCTTAATGGTATAATAGATTTCCTAACCATTTTGCATGCTTTATAACTCAAGTGCTTTTAATACAAAGTCACTTCATAAAAGTTATAAGTCCATTACACGTTACATGTATATGTCTTTCGTGAAATAGAGACAACATATTAACGTCTTACTTTATATTATACGTCTTCCAAGACTTTATGTTTGTGACTTTATTCAATAAATCATAAACATTTATAACTAAAGTAAATCATGAACACCACTAGGTTTCATTCATCTTTTCAAGTTAATTCAATCATATACTATTATATGAGCACCACTAGGTTTCATTAGTAGTATAAGATTACTCTATGTATCTTATGTCATTCCAGGAATTAGTCCATTTTAAGAAACTTCAAAACATTCCACGCCCGATCTTAGGACATGTGGATATTTTACCCTTGTGTTTACAATTTAGTCCAAGCTCTTACATGACTAAATCAAAACTTCAAGTGTTTCTTAATGTGAATGATATATATACTTTTAAGTAGTCTTTTACTCATATTGACACATGATCTAAATATTAATTAGATTGTTTAATCTCTTATCTTAAGAGAATCATATCTTTATTAGTTGTTTCTTGCACACAATGTTCATTTCTCCCACTTGTGCATGGAACAACCTCATATATAAGATAAACATCACGTCTAACGTTCGTCTATACAAAATATGATTGTGCCACATATATTAGCTTTTTACAAGTAGATGTAGAATCACTTAATCAACAAGAATCAGTACATAACTATCTTTGAGGATATTAGTGTCAACAATTCGAAAGTAATTATCTTAGGACATACTAAAGATAACATGGGTTATTACCAAGACAACAAAGCTTGTAACTCCCACTGACTTAGAGAATGTTTTAATAGACTCAAAATCAGTAATACAACACAATTCTCCCACTGAACTTGACAACATTGAAAATGTTTCATAATCGGTGAAAATAATTAGTGTTGTGTTTACTTTCTTACACTTTTGAAAAACACATTCGCAACAATTACTAATAGTGTTTAAGAGTGTATTCTACTTCGTAAATGATGACTTACCCATCAAATGCTTTTTAACTTGAAAGACTTGACATGCAATTTCTTCCTTAATAGGTCTACCAACCCCAAAATGGTATGTAGTGCCTATAAATGGTCAAAGCACAACTACTAGACAAATATGCTAGTTTGCCTTATAACCAATTAGCGGTAACTTTGAATAACTCAAAATATGCACTTTTCTTAACTATTAAAATTTGCTATGAGTTATGGATTTGAATTTTACATTTCTAAAATCCTTATTACTCCTTCTTTACTCATGAAAAAGAGTTTTAGGTTTATCATTCATTTGTAAATTGACTCTATCCTCAACCATACGGTTTGTAGATCAATAAATGAATAAACCACGTTTACGGTGTAACGTTGCATTAATACATTTGCAAAAAAAAAAATTTACAAAATTCAATTTAGTATTTTCGATAATACCATTCAAGAGAATAAAATTACCCCGGTAATAATAACCATAGTATTTTCCTTGAAAACTAGAATCCAAATTGACATAATTTCATCACATCAGTTGATCTGCTAGCAATGAAAGTATTCAAGATGGTAACTTGTCGAACAATGATTGACAAACAAATTTGCAATTTCTAGACATTTAAGGGATTTACATTGACAAAAGTCATTTTGCATTGTAAACATGTTTCATCCCTTCTTTATGCCTTAAGTTTCCAGATCTCACTGAGTAACTCAATTAAGTCGACTAATCTAAAGAACGTAAAACCTTCATGTGCAATCTTATTCAATCATGAAGTTTTCTCTCCATTACAACATCGTCCGATATCTTATATGACGACAATTGTAACTTCAAGTGTTCGTCAATTAGAGGGCATATGACTTAAATTTTTAGGGTATAGATTTTGGTGTCAAAATCATGTATGGAGAAGCATGCATACATCTCCATAACATAAGTTTAATAAAACGTTTAGTAAACTTTTTGTTGAGACTAAAAGTTCATCATATACTTGCAAGTTGAGGTATTGGTTAAACCAATTAAAGATTTTACACACAACTAAATTCACACCGTACTTTTTCTAGAACTTAGTTATAGCACAAAGCAATAACCTTATTCATTGTGTTTCGGATGTGAATTAATGTAGTTAAATCAACCTTAAAGAATTATATCAATAACAACCGTAGGTAATTCCAATTTTGATGCACAGGCGAGCCGGGAATTTGGTCAGCGCTGAAGCATAACACCTCCTTCCTTAACCGGGTACATGACCAGCGGTGCGTTATACCCACTTTATAGTTTATCAAAATTGAGTAGGCCGTTAAGTTGCTATTGCAGTTCTAATCAACGCAAATCATATGTAAATTAGATCTCAAAAAAAAACATTTATTTTGATATGATTTAGTCCATGTTAATTTTTCTTATAAAAAATTACCCTTTTTTACAACATACAATTAAAACAAAACGTATGAAAACAAGTAGGTACAAAAAAAAATTAAATCATAAACACATAATAACAATTTATATGTGCAATAAATAAATCAAATAGCCACATGCATACGATTTATTCAATAAATAATATCAAATCTAGGTTTTTATATTCATATAAAAGTCTTCCCTAATTTTAGATTTATTGAATCAAATAAAGCATATAGCAAAACACGTAACAATTACCACATAAAACATATGATCCATGAAAAACATGTATGTTCATCACGGATCTCCCACATATCTTAACAATTAAATCTCTATGGATCGAAACATGAATTTACACAACATAACAATTAATCATGCAATTCATCAAAATTCCACCCAAATCACTTAACAATTTAATTAAATCACTACGGATCGTAACCACGCATGACATAACAATTAATTCATGCATACATCTAAAGTTAATTACCATGTAATTTTAGGGTTTAAAAAAAACTTTTTTTTTTTTTTTATAAAAAATTCGGCATAGCCGATTTTAAAAAAAAATAAAAAACAAAACCCTAATTTTTATAAAACCTAAAAAAAACAACATGTAATTTTTAACACAAATCAATATTAGTTAAAAAACTTTAGATCTTGATAATTATAATCATGTTAAAACGGCTCTCGATGCCACTGATGGTTTATAGAGTTCATAACAATTATTTAAAACCCTAATATGGATCAAAGAGCGCATAGCGGAAGCGATTAACAAGATCATCAATTTAACACAATTATATTAATCAAGATTAGGGTTACATACCTTTATCCTAGCAAGATCCACAAGACGACGGAGCAAACGGCAACTAGGGTTTATCACGAACACCACCAAGAATATAGTCTAAAGTAAGACTATATCACGTTCTTGTACACACGTGATACGGCGAGTTAACCGTGAGTCTAGCACGAACAAACCGAGCTTCCAAGCCTATGGAAAATCTACCCAACAACCCTAGAGAGGGGCTAGGACTAGATCTAGAATAGCTTTATTGAAAATCAAAGAAGAACCCTAATTAGGGGTGTTTGGCCGGCGGCTAATGCAAGAGAAAAGAGAGATGTGGAGTGAAAAATTATGAGGCGTTAAGTTTGTTTATATACACCTTGGAAAACTTCTCTTCCAAGGTTAAACAAGATAAAGCCACAAAATCTTTTCTCCTTATCTTTGTCTCCTCTATTTAGGCCGGATATATACATGCTCCAAAAGAGGTTTCCGGAACTTTTCCGACTCCTTCTTTTAGCTTCTTTAACCTTCTATAACGGTCGTTTAATACTTAACTTTTAATTACTTAACGATCGTTAGCTACGGTTTGATTTAATAAATATAATAAATATATTTAATAAATAAATAAATTAACTCTTCACGTAATGTGTGCAATCCCGTGATCTCGAGTTCGATCCTATCTCACGACAATCGATTTTTAAGTCCATAAACTTTCAACAATGCAAATGATTTTGGCAATGTAAATCCCTAACATATCTAGAAATTGCAAATTTATTTGTCAATTATTGTTCGACAAGTTACTGTGTTGAATACATTTGTCACTAGCAGATCAACTGATGTGATGAATCTATGTTAATATGGATTCTAGTTTCAAGGAAATAACTATGGTTTTATTACCGGGGTAATTTTATTTTCTTGAATTGTATTATCAAAAATACTAATGTTTGAACTTATTTCTGTAGAAATGGCTCAACCCGAAAGCAATCTGACAATAAGCTCGGCGTTCAAAGCTTTCTTTGAATGACCTGAACTTACTGGCCCTAATTTCAATGACTGGTATCGCTCACTAAGAATTGTTCTAAGAGCAGCGGGTACTATCAATATCTTGGAAACTCCTTTTCCGGAGGATCTTTCTGAAGGAGCATCTGATGCGGAAAGACTTCAACACGCTGCTAACGTTAAGAAGCACCATGAGGTAGCTGCTGTAATGTTAGGGAGAATGGCTCCATCACTTCAAAGGAAGTATGAGCTATTTCTACCTCAGCAAATGCTTGATGAACTTAAGGCTGTGTATGAAACACCATAAGCTGTAGAGATCTATGATTTGGTTGATGCTCTACATAGTTGCAAGCAAGCTCTTGGAAAGTCCGTAAGTGCACATTATATGGAGATGAGGGGTTATATGGAACAACTCATCGCACTAGAACAACCCTTTGATCATAATATATCTATTAACTTGATCAATAGGTACCTTAATAAGGACTTCAATGATTTCGTTCGTAACTATAATATGCATTGTACGGGGAAGACGGTTAATGATTTGCATGCAATGCTCATTGACTTTGAAAAGGGGTTGAAAGATAAGGCATCCACTGCTACTCCTCAAGTACTTTATGTGCAAAAGGGTAGAGTGAGGAAACCAAAACCGCAAGTGAATAAGAAGCAGAAAGGCAAAGGCAAGGTTGATAAGAGAAAACAAGTTGCGACTACATCAAAACCGAAGCAGAACTTTGTCAAGAAATCTCAGAAAGATGAGACTTGTCACTACTGCAAGATGACTGGACACTGGAAGAGGAATTGCTCTCTCTATCTCCATGAAATGTCAGAACATAAGAAGAAGGCTGAGCTAGCTGCTGCAGCACCATCTTCAGGTAACTTATTTATGATAGAGTTATTTAATCTTTCATACAAATCAAACTCCTGGGTATATGATACGAGATGTGGTATTAATATTTGTAATACCCTGCAAGGATTTGAGTTGAAGAGGAAGCTTTCCTATGGGGAACAATTTCTGCAAGTGGGCAATGGCGCACAAGCAGCGGTTCAAGCTATAGGAATATTTAAATTAGTTTTACCTTCGGGTTTAGTACTGTTTTTAAATAATTGTCATTATGCACCTACAATTGTTAGGGGTTTTATTTCCTTTTCTTGTATTTTGGATCTTGGATTTAATCACACGATTGATAATAATAGAATTTCTGTTTTTAAAGATGGTTTATTCTATTCTGATGCAATTTCTGTGAATGGTGTTTTTGAAATTAACATGCATGATAAAAATTCCAAGAGGAAAAATAATTCTGTTTTTAACATGAATAAGAAGAGAAAGTTAGACAAGAACTCTTCTTATCTTTGGCATTGTAGGCTTGCCCATATTGGGAAGACTCGTATACAAAAGCTTCAACGTGATGGTCTTTTGGAAAATATCAGTGATGAATCATTTGATAAATGCGAATCTTGTATCTCTGGAAAGATGACCAAGAAACCTTTTAATAGCAATTTTGAAAGGGCTACTTAACTACTTGGTTTAATACATACTGATGTGTGTGGACCACTTAGACATGTGTCAAGGAAAGGTGCTAGCTACTTCTTGACGTTTACGGATGATTATAAACATGAGGTATTTGAAACATTCAAAACGTTTAAAGCGGAAGTAGAGTTACAACTAGGAAAGAAGATTAAAGCTCTTCGTTCTAATCGTGGTGGTGAATATTTAAGTCAAGAGTTTAAAGATTATTTATGTGAGAATGGAATTGTTCAGAAACTTACTTCTCCATATACTCCACAACAAAATGGTATATCTGAAAGGAGAAATCGTACATTATTAGATATGGTGCGATCTATGTTTAATCTTACAACTTTACCATTATCCTTTTGGGACTATGCTCTTGAATCTGCTGTTCGTATTGTAAAACCCGCATGATTTTACCATGAATAGTACCCTTAAGATCGTACGTACTAGATTAAAACTTTTCTATTATAGCATGATTACGATTACGTGTTAGGATTTTACGTATTACGTACGTGTTAGAACACGATAAGTATTTACTACGCACGAGCACGTAATAATTATTTGACAATAATTAATCACGAACATGCGATCATGAAATCATGAACGTAATTAAATCACGAACTACTATTAGTTACGTATATATATTTATTACGAGCGTAAATAAATATATTAGGTCACGGAAATTATTTAATGAGAACACATTAAACGCGAACACAAATAATCACGAACGAGTAACTAAACATCGAGACACGGAAAACGGTACGGGTACCCCATGTGGGGCCCCTACCCGCGGCTACAAGGGAGAAATGGGCCAAGCCCATTTCAATTTTCACTAAAAGGGGGTTAAGGGAAAAACACTACTCATTTTTTTTCACTTTACAACGGATTTCACAAAAACCTAAAAAGTTCTCCTCCTCCTTCTTTTCTTTTTTTGGCCGCCACCCTCAAACACACCAAAGGGGTGTGATTTGATCTTTGATCATGGAATTGTTGCTAGTGTTCGTGTTTGTTCATCATTGTTTAGATCCACGCATTCGGTAATTCTTGTAAGCCTTTTCTTTTGATTTAATCTTTTAAATAATTAAGAACATGATATGTTTTTCTTAAAAACCTAATTAAATCATAGATCTAAGATGAAATTGGTTTTGGTATAAATCAAAAGGGATATTTAAGGGGTGTTTGTTCTTGGCCGCCGCCTAAACAGAACCCGAGAGGGTCTCGGTTTGGCTATTTGACCACCACCGAGACCATATGGTCCCGGTTGGTTGGTGTGGGTCCCACGGCAGCAACAAGACAAGGGTAACCCCGAAGTGGTTCGGGGTATGGTGTCGATTTCATGTCCGGTTCATGGTTCTTAGTCAAGATCCGGTTCATGGTGTATGTTAAGATTATTTTTCTTTTATAATCTTATGTTAAAATTAAATTAATAAACATGACATGATTAATTTAATAACATGACTTAGGTTATTTTAATTGTTAAAATCATGAAATTATTAACCTAAGTATTTTATATTTTTAGACTTATAAATTAATTAATTATTTAAAAACCATGGTTATAATTAATTAATTAACATGACTTAGGTTATATTATTAATAAATAATAATACATGTTTTAACCTAATTATTTAACTTTATTTAATTAAAAACATGATATACTTTAATTAAATATTTTAACCTATAGTTTATTTTAATTACATGAAATAATTAATAAACTATACATTATATCATATGACTTAGAAAATAATCATGAAAACACTTAGGCTTATATACTTAGCTTATTTAACCAGCTTATTTCTAATTATGGAAACTTCTATTTTTAGAAACTTATTTAAATAAGGCAGCTAATCTATTTATGGAAACGTTCTATTTTTAGAAACTTATTTATTTCAAGCAGCTAATCTATTTATGGAAACTTATTTAAATAAGGCAGCTAATCTATTTATGGAAACTTTATATTTTTAGAAACTTATCTATTTTAAGCAGTAATTCTATTTTTGGAAACTTTCTAATTTTGGAAACTTTCTATTTATGGAAACTTTCTATTTTTGGTAACTTTCTATTTTTGGAAACTTTCTATTTTTGGAAACATTCTATTTTAGGAAACCTGCTATTTTTGGAAAGTTACTTATTATTACACAGTAAGTATAATAATACATGAAATACCAGAAATAATTAATCAGGGTAAACAGAATATAAGATAAACACGGTTTAAGGCTTAAAACAGTAAAACATGATAAGAACATATAAAATAAGCTAAGACATGACATAAAGCCAGTTACGTATTTAGTAAGCAGATACTTATTCATGTATGTATTTATGTAGCATTAGTGATACGGTAGTAGGATTCCTCTCAGTTCATCTTCTTCGTTCACTGGACATAAGGTACGGATTCTCGTCCTTTCAGTATGGACATTCTTTCCTTATTAGGATTTCCCTGTATGCAGTCAAATGTTTTCCCGTAGTATAAGTATGTGTTTGAATTGCTTATGTTTAAATTAGAATACCTATAGCCATATACATGCATGACCAGTTTCACCTAGTTATGGAGGTACCATAACCATAATATTAGAGGCACTGATGTTATGACTTCACCACGGCGGAGTGATTGCTCGTGGCGTCCCTTCATCTTTTGGCCATTTATATTATATTTATCATGTGGGGCGTATGGGTGCATCCTAGTTATATGTTTTCAGTCAGGATTTCATGGTGAATGTGGTGTGTGCCTTGCATCCTTCACAAGGAGCTGATCCCTCCTACCCAAAAACCAGTATATTAAATTAGAGGCAGCCCCTCTAATTTGCATGATGAGGTCACCCCTCCAAGTATTCATGCACGGTGGATTTTCATGACCTATATTGGCTAATGGTAAAATATGATAAACAGTTTTTACAAGATAAACATAAAGCTTTTCAAACTACAAAACCAGTTCTATCAAGACTTAATCAGATTACTCGGGATTTAGTTTCTTCCGCTGTTATATGTTATATGCTTATCCTATTCATGCTTTATTGTAGATCCGTGCACTGAGCGTATTTCTCAACCGTTTTCCTTTTCTATGTTCCCAAAACGGCAGGTACTCAGGGACGCTCGTAGACTTTAAGAGTACGTGCATATGGACTGGAAGCTTCCTAGCCTTTCTTTACTTTATGCATTACTTTTCTTTTGATACACTTGCTATGGACATTGTTTAGTCCTTCCCTTTACTATATACTATGTTTGTGTGTGATGAGCTTTACTTTTAGACTACTGATGTTTGATTCTTGTATTTTCCTTTTATGGTCATGTAATGTTAGACATTTTTCCTTGTATGCTTTGATGACACGCCATAATTACATGTGACATTTCCATTATGAAAATGGGGTGTTACAATTATGGTATCAGAGCCAAGGCTTCGACCTGTAGGCTCTCAAATATGACCTGTGATTAGTGCTTTGATGACACGCCATAATTACATGTGACATCATTTTTACGCATACATATATATGTCATTGTCGCAGATTTATGACTAAGTAATGGTTGGTACAGGACTGGCCCTATTTAGTCACATATGTTTTATCGAAACTTTTAAATTTGGGACCGACCCATAGGCGTCCCGTCGCCATGTCTTTTGCTTTGGGTGAACTGACCATAGGCGTTCACTCTCGAGCATACAGAAGTTTTCATAAAACTGCATCATGCATTCATACACAAAAATTTTCTTGCATAAAATTTTTCTCTTGAAATTTTGGTATAAATTTTTTTCATGTATATATATTTTATGTTTTGATCTGTTTAATCATATGTTTTATGTTATACTGTCATATGGTTCTCACACGCGAACAGGAACAGCTCAATGCTGCAATTCAAGCCGTTATGCAAGTTTTGCTTCCTCAAATGAGGAATGACATCAGGGCTGAAGTTCAAGCTGCCAACAATCAGCAGCATAATCAGGCACCTCCTCCTCCTCCTCCAGTGACATTAGCAGTATGGCTGGAGAGATTCAACAAGCTCCGCCCTCGAGCTTTTGAGAAGACAGATAGCCCTAGTGATGCTGAAAGCTGGTTGGCTCACATCGAGAAGATTTTCAATGCTATGGGCTGTGACCCCGCATACAAGGCGAGGTTAGCATGCTATCGGTTCAAAGGCGATGTGCTAAATTGGTGGTTAGCATTGATGCAGTCTGAAGGTGGTGACGAGTGGGTTGCTGGTTTGACTTGGGCTCAGTTCAAGGACAGGGTGATGGAGCAGTTCTTTCCCAAGGCTGAGCAGGACAAACTCAAGAGAGAGTACCATGGGATCCGACAGAGAGCTGGGGAGAATAGCAACGAGTTTATGCAGCGCTTTCTTCGCTTAGCTGGTTTCCTTGGTGCGGCAGCAGGTACTCCTGAAGAGCAGGCACACCACTTTAGGTGGGCTGTTCGCACATCGGTCGCAAACAATCTGGTGTGTGCTACGTTCAACACTGTAGCACAAGTGGCCGATGCAACACGTAAGCTGGAGATGCTGCAGGAGAGAGATGAGTTCGGGGAAGCTGAGAGACCCGACAAGAGGTAAACATCGTATTCTAGCGGTGATCAATCCGTATACTTTCCATATATGTCAATTATTCATCTATTTAAATGTATCTTCCAGGCAGAAAACTGGGGACCGGTCTCAGCCGGCTACTCAGCAGCAGCCTCATCAGCCCAAGGGAAACGGTCAGACTAACGACCGTTTTGCTACGGATAGGCGTGGCGGTAATGATAATTACCGTAACAACGCTGGACTCTCCAACAGCAGCAGGTCCTAATACTTACGCCTTTTATTATGATTTCATGTCATAACTCATATTCTGACACTTTGGCAAAACTTCTACTAGGAACCATGGAAACGGTAGGGACCAGAACCAGAGAGGTTCACAGCCTAGCCGTCCAGCCATCACTGATATTCAATCCTACGATTTTCCGCATTGTCCTTTGTACCCTATTATCATGTCTTATGTAAAATGTTTTATCAGGTTCCCAGCCAGCCAGAGCACCTGCTGGAGGATTTACCCATCCTCTTTGCTCTACTTGCCACCGTAGGCACCCAGGGCCATGTCGCCGTAATACTGACGCGTGCTTCAAGTGTGGTCTTCCTGGCCATATCATGAAGGATTGCCGTAAGGGCGAGATGGAGGGTACATCGGGACATGCTGATTCCAAGCCGCCTCCTACTACCGGGCGTGTCTACACGACATCTCGAGACCAGGCCAACAAGTCTACAGGTACCATCACTGGAATCTTGTATATGTATGGTCAAGCTGCATGTGTTCTTTTCGATACGGGTGCTACTCACTCGGTTATTCCTACTGCTTATGCTAAGAACATTAGGATGCTCCCCATGACACTAGAAATTAGGCTTACTATTTCCACGCCTTTGAGGGACTCTGTATTAATCACCCATGTATACAAGAGCCTTCCCCTAGAATTCGACGATAAGGTTCGACCTGTTGACGCACTTTCGCTGGACATGAATGACTTCGACATGATTTTGGGCATGGATTAGCTATCCAAGCATCATGCTACCATAGACTGCCATTCATATCGAGTTATCTTCGGTGATGTCAATGCACCAGAGTACATTCATAACGGGTTCATACCCGGACGGTCTGTACAAATCATATCTACCCTGCAAGCGCATGCACTACTGTCACATGGCTGCGAGGGTTATCTAGCTACGGTTCACGACATGGATGCTGAATCCCCATAAATTAAGGATCAACCTATAGTGTCGGAATTCCAAGATGTTTTTCCAGTAGAACTTCCAGGCATACCACCTGCACGAGAAGTGGAATTCAGTATCGAGCTTATTCCAGGAGCTGAACCAATCTCCAAGGCTCCTTATCGCATGGCTCCCATAGAGCTGAAGGAGCTGAAGGATCAACTGCAAGAACTTCTTGAACGAGGTTTCATTCGACCGAGTGCATCTCCATGGGGCGCACCGGTCTTGTTCATTAAGAAGAAGGACGGCAGTATGCGTCTTTGCATAGACTATCGCGAGCTCAACAAGATTACTATCTGGAATAGATATCCACTGCCACGTATTGATGATCTGTTTGACCAACTCCAATGGGCCAAACACTTCTCCAAGATTGATCTTAGGTCAGGCTATCATCAGCTACGGGTCAAGGAGCAGGACATCGCTAAGACTGCCTTTCGTATCCGCTATGGCCACTACGAGTTTGTAGTTATGCCATTTGGCCTGACAAATGCTCCAGCAGTGTTCATGGATTTGATGAACAGAATCTTCCATGAATTTCTGGACAAGTTCGTCCTCATCTTCATCGATGACATCCTGATTTTCTCAAAGTCCAAGGAGGAATACGAAGACCATCTTCATACAGTACTACAGATTCTTCGCCAAAAGCAACTGTATGCTAAATTCTCTAAGTGTGAGTTTTGGTTAGACAAGGTGGCATTCTTAGGTCACATTGTATCAGCAGAAGGAATCACTATGGATCCAGCGAAGGTTGAGGCCATTACTAAGTGGCCAAGGCCGACATCAGCGACTGAAGTCCGCAGTTTCTTAGGCTTAGCTGGCTATTACCGTAGGTTCGTGGAGAACTTTTCCCGCTTAGCACTACCATTGACCAAACTGATGCGGAAAGGGGAGAAATTCGTCTGGACTGAAGAACGAGAGAAGAGCTTTGAAGACCTGAAGCAAAAGCTAGTATCTGTACCTATTCTTACTCTCCCATCTGGTACGGGTGGATTTCAAATCTACAGCGATGCATCGGGGAAGGGACTTGGCTGTGTTCTCATGCAACATGGGAAAGTGATCGCGTACGCTTCACGGCAGCTTAAGCCTTATGAAGAAAATTACCCCACGCATGACTTGGAACTTGCTGCAGTCGTGTTTGCATTGAAAATGTGGAGGCACTACTTATATGGAGAATCATGTGACATTTTCACGGACCACAAGAGCTTGAAGTATATCTTCACTCAACGTGAATTGGACATGAGGCAAAAGAGATGGTTAGAGCTGTTGAAGGTTTATGACATTAATCTACAGTATCATCCTGGAAAGGCAAATGTAGTAGCAAATGCTCTTAGCAGGAAGTCCGGAATGATCAACGGCATTAAAATCAAAGAGGAAATCATAAGAGACTTGGAGCGACTTGACATCGAAATCATGGTACGTGGACAACAAGGTTACTGGGCTAATCTTAGAGTAGAACCCGAGTTACTCTCTAAGATCAAGGAAGCTCAAAAGGATGACGGAGAAATCTGGGTGATAGTACAGAACTTGGAGAAACAGACAAAATTCAGAGTAGATGCATGGCAGGGCACGAGACTTTGTGTTTCTGATAACCAAGAACTCCGGGAAGCCTTGTTAGTTGAAGCTCATAGCTCCCCATTCTCTATACATCCTATTTCGACTAAGATGTACCATGACATCAAGCAGTACTTTTGGTGGAGTGGTATGAAACAGGATGTGGTCAGTTACGTCTCCAAATGTCTTACCTGCCAGCTGGTTAAGATCGAGCATCAATGATCTGACGGTCTTCTTCAACCGTTAGATATTCCAGAGTGGAAGTGGGACAAAATCACCATGGATTTTGGGACTGGTCTTCCGCCTACCAAGAGGAAGCACGATGCAATTTGGGTTATCGTAGATCGACTTACCAAATCAGCTCATTTCTTACCGATCCGCAAGGAAGATCCGGTAAGTAAACTCGCCGATACGTACAGAAGAGAGATCATGAGACTCCACGGTGCACCATCCAGCATCGTCTCAGACAGAGATCCTCGATTCACTTCGCGCTTTTGGAAGAGTCTACAGAAAGCTTGGGGTACACAACATAAGCTTAGCACGACCTTTCATCCTCAAACGGACGGACAGTCGGAACGAACGATTCAGACATTGGAAGACATGTTGAGGTCATGTGCATTGGAATGGAGGAGTGATTGGGACGATTACATCTGTTTGGTGGAATTTGCATACAACAACAGTTGGCACGCAAGTATCAAGTGTGCTCCTTTCGAGATGTTGTATGGCAGAAAGTGTCGCGCTCCAATCTGCTGGGATCAGGTTGGCGAGCGAACACTTGAAGGACCAGAAATCATTGAGATGACCAATGAAAAGATCCTAGTAGCTAAGCAAAAAATTCAAGAAGCACGGTCACGTCAGAAGAGTTACGCCGATAAGCATCGTAGGGACATACATTTTAATGTAGGAGATCACGTCTTCCTTAAGGTTTCGCCGGCATGTGGTGTTAGACGCTTTGGGATTAAAGGGAAGCTCAGTCCTCGTTTCATCGGACCGTTTGATATTATTGAACGAGTCGGTGAAGTATCTTACTGATTGGCGTTACCTCCGCAGCTTTCACATGTGCACAATGTGTTTCATGTGTCCTTGCTCCGAGGGTACCAGCATCATCCCCTTCACATGGTTCAGTATCCACTGGAACAGATACGTGAAGATCTCACTTTTATAGAAGAACCCGAACGAGTTCTTGACAGACAAGAACGAGTCATGAGAAGGAAGACGGTTCCATTCGTCAAAATCCTATGGAGGGATCATACCGAGCGGGAAGCCACTTGGGAAACAAAGGAGTCTATCCGGGCTTCTTACCTTCATTTCATATTTTGAATTCGGGTATGTTGTTCTTTTCCAGTTTACTTTATCTATAATTCGGGGACGAATTATTCTTTTTAGGGGGGAAGAGTTGTAAAACCCGCATGCTTTTACCATGAATAGTACCCTTAAGATCGTACGTACTAGATTAAAACTTTCATATTATAGCATGATTACGATTACGAGTTAGAATTTTACGTATTATGTACGTGTTAGAACACGATAAGTATTTACTACGCACGAGCACGTAATAATTAGTTGACAATAATTAATCACGAACATGCGATCATGAAATCATGAACGTATTAAAATCATGAACTACTATTAATTACGTATATATATTTATTACGAGCATAAATAAATATATTAGGTCATGGAAATTATTTAACGAGAACACATTAAACGCGAACACAAATAATCACGAACGAGTAACTAAACATCGAGACACGGAAAACGGTACGGGTACCCCGTGTGGGGACCCTACCCGCGGCTACAAGGGAGAGATGGGCCAAGCCCATTTCAATTTTCACTAAAAGGGGGTTAAGAGAAAAACACTACTCATTTTTTTCACTTTACAGGGGATTTCACAAAAACCTAAAAAGTTCTCCTCCTCATTCTTTTCTTTTTTTGGCCGCCACCCTCAAACACACCAAAGGGGTGTGATTTGATCTTTGATCTTGGAATTGTTGCTAGTGTTCGTGTTTGTTCATCATTGTTTAGATCCACGCATTCATTAATTCTTGTAACCCTTTTCTTTTGATTTAATCTTTCAAATAATTAAGAACATGATATGTTTTTCTTAAAAACCTAATTAAATCATAGATCTAACATGAAATTGGTTTTGGTATAAATCAAAAGGGATGTTTAAGGGGTGTTTGTTCTTGGCCGCCGCCTAAACCGAACCCGAGAGGGTCTCGGTTTGGTTATTTGACCACCACCGAGACCATATGGTCCCGGTTGGTTGGTGTGGGTCCCACGGCAGCAACAAGACAAGGGTAACCCCGAAGTGGTTCGGGGTATGGTGTCTATTTGGTTCATGGTTCTTAGTCAAGATCCAGTTCACGGTGTATGTTAAGATTATTTTTCTTTTATAATCTTATGTTAAAATTAAATTAATAAACATGACATGATTAATTTAATAACATGACTTAGGTTATTTTAATTATTAAAATCATGAAATAATTAACCTAAGTATTTATATATTTAGACTTATAAATTAATTAATTATTTAAAACCATGGTTATAATTAATTAATTAACATGACTTAGGTTATATTATTAATAAAAATAATAATACATGTTTTAACCTAAGTATTTAACTTTATTTAATTAAAAACATGATATACTTTAATTAAATATTTTAACCTATAGTTTATTTTAATTACATGAAATAATTAATAAACTATACATTATATCATATGACTTAGAAAATAATCATGAAAACACTTAGGCTTATATACTTAGCTTATTTAACCAGCTTATTTCTAATTATGGAAACTTCTATTTTTAGAAACTTATTTAAATAAGGCAGCTAATCTATTTATGGAAACATTCTATTTTTAGAAACTTATTTATTTCAGGCAGCTAATCTATTTATGGAAACTTATTTAAATAAGGCAGCTAATCTATATATGGAAACTTTCTATTTTTAGAAACTTATCTATTGTAAGCAGTAATTCTATTTTTAGAAACTTTCTATTTTGGAAACTTTCTATTTTTGGAAACTTTTTATTTTGGAAACTTTCTGATTTTGGAAACTTTCTATTTTTGGTAACTCTCTGTTTTTGGAAACTTTCTATTTTTGGAAACTTTCTATTTTAGGAAACCTGCTATTTTTGGAAAGTTACTTATTATTACACAGTAAGTATAATAATACATGAAATACCAGAAATACTTAATCAGGGTAAACAGAATATAAGATAAACACGGTTTAAGGCTTAAAACAGTAAAACATGATAAGAACATATAAAATAAGCTAAGACATGACATAAAACCAGTTACGTATTTGTTAAGCAGATACTTATTCATGTTTGTATTTATGTAGCATTAGTGATACGGAAGTAGGATTCCTCTCAGTTCATCTTCTTCGTTCACTGGACATAAGGTACGGATTCCCGTCCTTTCAGTATGGACATTCTTTCCTTATTAGGATTTCCCCGTATGCAGCCAAATGTTTCCCGTAGTATAAGTATGTGTTTGAATTGCTTATGTTTAAATTAGAATACCTATAGCCATATATATGCATGACCAGTTTCACCTAGTTATGGAGGTACCATAACCATAACATTAGAGGCACTGATGTTACGACTTCACCACGGCGGAGTGATTGCTCGTGGCGTCCCTTCAGCTTTTGGCCATTTATATTATATTTATCATGTGGGGCGTATGGGTGCATCCTAGTTACATGTTTTCAGTCAGGATTTCATGGTGAATGTGGTGTGTGCCTTGCATCCTTCACAAGGAGCTGATCCCTCCTACCCAAAAACCAGTATATTAAATTAGAGGCAGCCCCTCTAATTTCCATGATGAGGTCACCCCTCCAAGTATTCATGCATAGTGGATTTTCATGACCTATATTGGCTAATGGTAAAATATGATAAACAGTTTTTACAAGATAAACATAAAACTTTTCAAACTACAAAACCAGTTTTATCAAGACTTAATCAGATTACTCGAGATTTAGTTTCTTCCGCTGTTATATGTTATATGCTTATCCTATTCATGCTTTATTGTACATCCGTGCACTGAGCGTATTGCTCAGCTGTTTTCCTTTTCTATGTTCCCAAAACGGCAGGTACTCAGGGACGCTCGTAGACTTTAAGAGTACGTGCATATGGAGTGGAAGCTTCCTAGCCTTTCTTTACTTTATGCATTACTTTTCTTTTGATACACTTGCTATGGACATTGTTTAGTCCTTCCCTTTACTATACTATGTTTGTGTGTGATGAGCTTTACTTTTGGACTACCGATGTTTGATTCCGGTATTTTCCTTTTATGGTCATGTAATGTTAGACATTTTTCCTTGTATGCTTTGATGACAGGCCATAATTACATGTGACATTTCCATTATGAAAATGAGGTGTTACACGTATCCTAAATATGGTTCCCACAAAGAAGGTTGATAAGACACCATATGAACCATGGCATGGCAAGAAGCCATGTTTGTCTTATTTGAAAATCTGCGTATGTGAAACGTGACTCTAGAGATAAAATCCAACAACGCTCAGTAAAATGTATCTTTGTAGTTTACCCTAAGGAAACTATGGGTTACTACTTTTATTATCCGGCTGAGAACAAAGTAGTTGTGGCTCGGTATGGAGACTTCCTTGAAAGTGATCTTGTAAATCAAGAAATCAGTGGGAGAAATTATGATCTTGAAGAAATTCAAGAAGATACATTACCTTCTGAAAATACTAGCGAAGAAATTCCTGTAGAACCGGAAAGTCTGGGAGTTCCACCGGAATTAATTCCTCCACGTAGGTCTAAAAGAACCATACGTGTGCCAGACAAACTATGTCTTTAAATAGAGGATGATGAATTGAGGTACCGATTTCTTTATTTTTTATTTCTTCATCTGAAGATGCTTAAACACCTTTTATTCCCAAAAGACTAAGAATCTACTTTTTGATTTAAAACATGCATGTAAAGCCCTTTTGTTGACATATCGAAATAGATACCGCAGTAGACAGATCTCTCAATAGATCAACCAACTCAGCTGATTGTCTTCCTTTCCCTTAATGGATGTAATATCCTTCTCCATATTATTTTAATATTCTTTATCGCCCACGTTACTAACTGTTGAAAATATTGGTTGTCAATGTGACAAGTGCATAAATGTGAGGGACTGGTTGTGAAACTGTTTTCTACTAATATAGCCGTTAGGCTTTATTTTCATTGTTTTGTATTGTGTAGGGGGCTCTTTGCAACTTTTGTTTGACTGTTGACTGAGTCTTTCTTATAACGTTTCATATTGAAGTCATTGTTTTTATCGCTCAATCATTCACTCACCCACCACTCTCACCACACACATCCTTCTCTCATCCACTCAACTCTTATAGATTCAATCTTCCTTAATAAAAAACCTTAATTAGATCCAAACATCAAAGATGTAGATGTTTGGATCATAAGTAGATTAGTAGTTTATTGTTTTGTTTTTTGTTCTTGATGTATGTTTGAGATAACATCCATTTGGGGACTATCTATTTGGTTTGTATGTTGAACAGCATCCGTTTGGGGACTGTTCTTGATCTTTGGTTAATAAAACGTTTTGGGAAAAATATTGTTTTGTTGATTTCATTTTTTAACATGGTATCAGAGCTTATGGCTCTATTTCTTGGATAAATCCTTCTTATAAACCTGTTTTTTGTTATCTTACTACCGATCTATACTTTTATTTTAATTAATTGAAATTAGGGTTTCAAACTTTTTTTGGGGGTTTCTTAATTTCTGGCTTGGGAACTGTTTCTTTGACTATTAATCGTTGATTAATAGTCTTAATTTACATATTTTTTGATCTATTTTGAAAAACCCTAAAATCAGAAATTAGGGTTTTTCATTGGTAAGTTCTATTTCTATATTTATCCGTTATCTAACCCTTTGTGTAGCCTTTTTTGTGACTTTGGGTGTTGGATTGGTTAATTTCTGAAAGTTTAAAATTAGGGTTTGTGAAACCCTAATTTGTAACTTTTGGGGGTTTTTTGTTTGTTGATTCTTTCGTTGCTGGTGACTTGAAATTAGGGTTTGTGAAACCCTAATTGTTGATTTTTGGTCTCACTTGCTCTTGGTGACCTTGTTGTCTCTCCCACCATCTGTGTCTCTTGACTAAGTGAATCAAGAGCACAAGTGGTGTTTATCATCCTTTTAGTCCGCTGTAAGTCACTTGTTTCTTCTTGATCATTGATCTAGTGAGGTGGGTGCAAACGGGTTCGGTTAACACCTTGACCCTCCAGCTTGACTGGTGCGGATACCTGCTCTGGCCAACCCCAGTCCACAAGCTAGAATTGGTGATTCTTGAGTTTCAAGTTTCTCTCTCTCTTTTTTAATTGCTATTTAGTTTTCCTGTTCTTGTTTGGTGTGTTTTCTGTGTTGTTTGTTTGTTATTCATTATGACTACTCATGTTCCTACTCCTGTTTTGATTAGCTCTTTGGATGTTGGTAATCCTTTACATTTACAACCTAATGATCATAATATTGGGACTCTTGTTAGCATTAAACTTACTAGTTGTGACAACTATAGACTTTGGGCTAATGCAGTCAAAATTGCTTTACAAGCTAGAAATAAAATGGGTTTTCTTGATGGTACTTGTGTTAAGTCTGCTTATGCTAATAGTGAACCTCTTTCCAATCAATGGGATAGATGTAATGCTGTTGTTTTATCTTGGTTGTTGAGTTGTATATCTGAAGATCTTTATTTGAGTCAAGTGTACTCTGAAAATGCTGCTGAGGTTTGGAATGAACTTAGGGACACTTATGATAAACTTGATGGCTCAATTCTGTTTAACTTAATTCAAAAAATTAACAACTTTAAACAAAATGGGTTTTCTGTTTCTGAATATTATCACAAATTGAATTCTCTTTGGAGAGAATTTGATATTCTTACCAAGTTTTCTCTTTGTACTTGCATAGCTAGGGCTGAGTCTAGTAAACATCAACAATTAATGAAATTAATGCAAATTTTGATGGGTTTGGATGAAGTTTACCAACCTATAAGAAGTTCTCTATTGACTCAACCTGTGTTACCTGATGTTAAAGATGCTTTTGTGATTGTGTGTAGAGAAGAGTCCCATAGGGGTCTTAACTCTAATTCTGGGGCTTCAAAACCCCAAGTTTCCTCTTTTGCTGCTAAGGCTAATGATTTTCCCAAAAATCAGAATCAAAACAGATCTTCTAACAATAGAAACCAGAATCAGTTTTTTAATGGTAACAATGGGGGAAACAGAAATCATTCTAATCAATTTTCCAATAGCAATAACAGCAATAGGGGAAACAGGAATCAATACAACTCCTTGTTATGTACTAATTGCAATATGAAGGGTCACACTATTGACAGATGTTTTGAGTTAATTGGGTATCCTCCTGGATATAAAAAGAACTCTAATACCAGTAACAATAGGACTCCTTTTAAAGTGAATAACAAAGTTGGTTCTAGTAACAGTGTTGATACTCAGATTTCTAACACCACTTTACCTTTTTCCAATGACCAAATTGCTAAACTTATGAGTTTAATTAGTAAAAAAGAGAATTGTGGTGGTCAAGACAATATGGCAGGTACTGAGTTCAGTTTCTTTAATGGAAATGTGTTTTTTAACAACCATTTTTACAAATTATTTGTTGCTAAGATTAATTACAATGGGATTAAAGTTAATTTTGGTTGGATTATTGATTCTGGTGCAAATCAACATATCACTAACTCAACTAAAAACATGACAAATGTGATTGATATCTCTGATTTAGACATAACTGTGGGTCACCCAAATGGGACTGTTGCTAAAATCACTTGTGTTGGTAATTTAAAACTTACTAATAATGTGATATTATTTGATGTTTTAGTCATTCTTGATTATACTGTGAGTCTCTTGTCTTTTAACAAGTTAATCAAGGATAGTAAACTTAATGTTGGTTTTAACGAACACAATTGTGTTATTCAGGATTTGAAAAAGGAAAATATTCTGGGGATTGGTAATGAGTGTGATGGCCTATACTTGTTTGATTCTGAATGTAAGTTACCCAAATTAAGAGTAACTTGTCTGTTGTCTGTTATCATGCTTCTAAGAATGTTTGGCACAATCGTCTTGGTCACCCCTCTGATAATGTGTTGAATACTTTAAAAAACTCTCTCAATATAAGCAGACACGAACACTTCAGTCCTTGTGAAATCTGTCACTTCTCTAAGCAAACCAGAGAACCGTTTCCTTTGAGTGACCATAAGTCCAAAATGGTTGGTGATCTCATCCACCTAGACTTATGGTGACCCTACCGGGTTACCTCAAAGGAAGGGTTCAGATATTTCCTTACCATTGTTGATGACTTTTCTCGTGCTGTTTGGGTTTACTTGATAAAATCTAAGGATGAAGTATTTAACTATTTTGTGGACTTTGTCAATCTTATTTTGAACCAATTTAAAGGGATAGTTAAGATTGTTAGGTCTGATAATGGGATTGAGTTTATAAATAGTAAAATGGATAATTTTTTGAGAGAAAAAAGGATTGTGCACCAAACTTCATGTGCTTATACTCCTCAGCAAAATGGTGTTGTTGAGAGAAAGCACAGACATCTCCTTAACACGGCTAGAACTCTTTTGTTTCAGAGTAGTATTCCTTTGTATCTTTGGACTAAGTGTATCTTAACTACTACCTACTTGATTAACAGGCTTCCATCTTCTGTCCTTGCTGGAAAATCTCCTTTTTATATGCTTTATGGTAGGGAACCATCCCTTTCCCATCTTAGATGTTTTGGGTGTTTGTGTTTTGCTAGCATTTTAAATAATCATGACAAATTTTCTCCTAAGTCTGAAAAATGTGTTTTGATAGGGTACTCAAGTACCAAAAAGGCTTACAAAGTTTTGAGTTTAGAAAACATAAGTTCTTTCTTTTCTAGAGATGTTAAGTTTTATGAAAGTGTTTTTCCCTACAAAATGAGTTCTAAGAATAAAGTTTTGAATAAAGAGTTTGATAATAAAACTTTTTTTGATTTTTTTGAGTATGAACACCAAAATGTTTCAAGACCCAATGATGAAGGAAGGGGACCATCTGATGATGCAGGTGAGGTAATTATGGATCATTCTTCAACTGACACTGCAGAGGAGCAGCCAGTTGGGAATGATAACCATACTGCATCATCAATGGATGATACTTTATCTATTTCTGAGGGCAATTTTCAAAATCTTGTTCCCACCTTTGATTCCAGCAACAGGGCAGATGATGATAGCCCTCCCATTAGTCCAAGAAGGTCTAGTAGGGTTCCTAAATTACCAGATAAGTTAAATGACTTTGTGTTAGATAACAAAGTAAGGTATGGGTTGCACAAATATGCTAATCATACTAAACTTTCTGAAGTCAATAGATGCTTTATTTCCAATCTTAATAGGACTGTTGAACCTACTTGTTTTCTTGATGCTGTTAAAAATGTTAATTGGGTGCATGCCATGAACAACGAAATAGAGGCCTTGTACTTAAATGACACCTGGACTCTTACCCCTCTGCCCATTAATAGGAAAGCTATTCCCTCTAAATGGGTCTATAAAATCAAATATAAACCTGATGGGGAGATTGATGGATATAAAGCCAGATTGGTGGCTAAAGGTTGTGGGCAGGGAGAGGGGATTGATTATGATAAAATTTTCAGCCCAGTTGTTAAAATGAGTACAATTAGGTGTGTTTTAAACCTTGCTGTTCAATATACTTGGAATATTTTTCAAATGGACATCAACAATGCCTTTCTTTATGGTGACTTAAGTGAGGATGTGTACATGATGCCTCCTCCTAGTTTTTTTGATAAAAGTGAAAAAAGAGTTTGTAAACTAAAAAAGGCTCTCTATGGTCTAAAATAGGCTCCTAGACAATGGAACATAAAACTTGTTGAGTTTCTTAGTAAGGCTGGTTTCTTACAAAGCAAAAATGATCACTCTCTGTTCACAAAGAACAATGATGGAATTTTTCTTGTTTTGCTTGTTTATGTGGATGATATTATTGTTACTGGAAACAATGATGGTGAAATTGATAAGTTTAAAATGTTGCTTAGTCAAAGCTTTAAAATCAAGGATTTGGGTAAACTAAGGTATTTCCTTGGTATTGAATTTTTAAAACTTAACAATGGTTTGTGTCTAAACCAAAGAAAGTATTGTATTGAGCTTCTTCATGAGTATGGCTTACTTGGTTGCAAACCTGTGTGTAACCCCATGACTGAAAATGGCATTTTGGCTCATAAGGAAAGCTTTGATGATAAATTTCTTTCCAACATCACAAGTTATCAAAAGATTGTTGGAAAACTGATATATTTGTGCAATACTAGGTGATGAGACTGCTTTTATACATAGTCTCATCTTCCAAATAGGGCTTAAAATGCATTAAATAACATCAAAATACCCAAATATATGCTTGTGTTTGTTGCTTGTGTATTTTAGGTACGGATATTGAGAAAATGACAAAAGATCACAAGAATCAGTCAAAAACGAACACGGGAAACGAAGCCGCCCGATGAACCAAGCCCTAATGAAGAATTTTCCAAAGAAAACCCTTGAAGATTTGAATAATTATGAAGAAGGGTCTTCTAATATGAAAGAATTGACACTTTATACCCTTGTATCTTCATAATTACAAGTTTGGTCCCTAAAGTTTGTCAAAATTACAAAAAGGACCCTTAAATATGAAGAATTGGCAAATTTAATCCCTCAACAAAACTAAATTGCCAATATTGGTCCTCCAAGAAGTCAACAAACAAGTCAAACCTTGAAGAATGAAGAAAATGTCAAAATCAGTCTTTCAAATATCATCAATTTGCATGTTTAGTCCTTGAAACAAGTTTAAAAACTTGTTGTGCCAAAAATGACAAGTTTACAAAGTTGATTATAAAGGAAATGAAGTTGTGGGCTGTTTTATACAAAGTAAACAAAGGAAGAAACATGGGGGATTAAAGCTGCCAAACAACCAAACTCCCAACCTCCTATCACCTTCTGCCACATCACCCACCCAACTCCCTCCACCAATCAGAATCTTCCCTCACTCCACGTCCACTTTCCACCCAATTAATAAACTGAATAAGTTTATTAAACCCATTTCCCACCCAAAAACGTTTTTAAATTCTCTTAATCCCCAAATCAGATTAAAACCCCACACTAATCCCTTATAAACCCTAGAACTCCCCAGGTCGGATTAAACACAAAACAAGGGGTTTTTGCCTAATTATTTCCAGATTGATAATTCATCACACCCTAATCCCATCCCAACTCCAAAAAAATGTCACCCTCATCCCTACATGGTTCTCCAACCCTCCCCTGACCCACAAAAGAGCTTGAAGACAAAACAGGCCAGAAGGATCAACGACCAAGTCTTGACTTCATATTCACGCATCAATTACACCCCTTGGATCATTTTTGCAACATGGATTTCACCACAAGCAGACAAGAAAAGATCACATGGGACTAAAATTCAAAAATCATTAAAGGGCAAAGATGGAAGTTCATGTCATTAGGGTTTAAGCTTCTTTTCAGTTCTAGAACGAATGTAAGCCTCTATATAAAGGCCTCATAGGACTTAGTTTAGACTGTTCTTACTTTCCTTGTTCACATCCTTGTAAAGCCTCTTTTTAATGAATGAAAGTGGTGAAGTGTTATGTGAAGAAAGCTAGTCCCATTCTTATATTTCAGTTGATTTAAATTATCATTGTTCAGTTTGGTTTTAATTTTCAGCAAGTTTATCAAGTTTTCCAAGTTTCTGTTTTCATTTCAAGGTTTTCCTAAACTTTAAATTTTCATAAAAATCTGATATAATGGTGAGGAAATGTGTTGGTTTAGTGGTGTTTGAGATTGTGTATGTCCATGATACCACGGCTTGTTCTGGTATAGTGGGTACCCAATCTTAGACAACCATAGTTTGACCCATTATTAAGCTTATTCTAGCTCTAACCTAAGCTCAAGCTTACTTCTAGCTTCATCCATAAGCTAGGAGTTAGCTTTTAGCTTTTTACACAGCCTTTTCCTTTTCTCTTAGCAGGATTAAAATCACTTAAAAAGTTTTTGAAGAAATATTGGGTGTGTGTGTCTTTGTGACCACCACTAGCATCTCTACTTGCATCATTGTTCCTATAAGCCATCAGCACAAGCCACCAGCTTGTTAGAGGTGACTTTTCAGTCACTGTTGGGCCTGGATGTAGGCCCAACAAGGTATCATTCTTGTTCTTAGTTTTCAGTTTTCAATATTGAGTGATTCATATGAGATTTGGTGAATTTGAATGATAATTGTTCAAATGTTTGTTTAAGTGTTTGATTTTGCTCAATTTAGGTTTACATGCATGCTAGAAGTTTTTGCAATCAGTTTTGAGTAGATTTAGAAGGTTTGCTTTGTTAATTTTAAGTTTCTGATTATTAAGGGGTGTTTGGATTAGGATTTAAGTAGGGATTAAAGGTTTAAATCTTGCTTGAAAACCTGTTTTAATCACTCACTAGGCAGTTATTAGGTTGTATGCTAGTTTAGTTTTCATTTTGGGAGTTGGAAATCAGATTTGCATGCTTACTTTTTGATAATACTAGTTAAAAATCAGAAAGTCCTTCTTGTGCATGATATTGTGAAATATTGTGCATCAAACTTGACAAATTGTTAGGAGATAGGTTTTAGTAGGTTTTGTAACTGCTTATATGCTACTTGGTGGATGTGTGTGCAAGCTTTGAGGGATTAAAAATCGTTTTAGTGCCAATTGCATCAGAAAAATACCCCTAGACCTACTCATAGCTATATCAGCAACATTCATTGCCATTTGTGTGTGATTTGTGTGGAGGAACTTGCTTGTTTTTTTGTTTGTCTTGACTCCCTATACTCAACTGAGTATAGGGGTGCCCAACTTGTCCAATCGAACATCACTGAATTCCAGGAACAAGACCTCTTGTTCACTTCTTCACAAGTGAAGAAATACACCTTGTGTTCATCAAACAAGGATCCTATCTGAACACGTTTTTGAATCAAGTAGCTTTAATTCTTGTTTATTTGTTATAAAAGTGTGATTTAAAGTAAGTTTAAGTTACTGTGTTTGTGTTTTCAAAGTTTAAAAAAGAAAAAAAAAAGTTTTTCAAAAAGGACGTGGCCAGGACTCGAACCTGCGCCACTCCTCTCACACACCAACGTGATAACCAGTTGCCCTAGGGTCTTTGACTGGTTATCACTTGGTTTGCTTGATATTTAAGTAGTATCTGTTTTTAGCTTATATAACCTAACAGCTTATTAATAAGCTGATTCTAGCTTATTCCTTTTAGGTTTTTGCAAGTTAGTATTTTTCTTTTGTTTTTATTTAGTTTTAGGACTTTTTGGTGCAAAAAGTTTATTTTTCTCGTATTTAATTAATTTTCTAGGATTATTTTAAGTTTAAATTTTAGAAAGTGAATAAAAAATAGGAAAAAGTATTTTAAAAATCTGAAAAAATAGTTTATAGGTTTTTAATTATATTTTTGAGGTTTACATCACTTTAAGTTTTCAAAAAGTCTTATTTTTGATTTTATAGGATTTTAGGGTTTTTAACCAACTTTAAAATTTAATATAAAATTATTAAATAGGTTTTAGAAACTTTTGATTGCATTTTTGTCTTAGTTACATTATTCTAGATTTTTGGTAATTTTTTAGAATTTTTTTTAAACTTTGTTTTTTTCGAATATTTTAATATTATTTTATTATTAAAAATTGAAAGTTTGATTTTTTAAGTTTTTACATTTTTCCTAGATTGTAGACACTTAATTAGGAGTTTTGTAACTTTCCAAATATTTTTAGGGCTTTTCAATTATTTTCTAGAATTAATTTAAGTTTTAATTGATTTTAATAGTTTGTAAGTGTTTAAAAATAGTTTTATTTAGTTTTAAAATTTTAAAAAATACTTTTTAGCTTAATTAGGTTATTTTGAGGTTTACAAACTTTAAAATCTTGTTTAGGGCTTTTTAGTAGTTAATTGTTATTTTTAGGGCTTTAGTTAACATTAAAAAGTCATTATCTAATTAATTAAAAGGTTTTAGCAAGTTTGGATTTTTTGTAAACTCTTAGAATATTATTGTGGATTTTTAGTAATTTTTAGGAATTTTAAGGTTAAAATTTTAATTTTTGCACTATTTACGGTTTTACGAGATCGCCTTTTTCGTCTTAGTTTAATCCGTCTTCGTAACCGTCTTTCTCTTCTAATCTCATTTCTTTCTTTCCTTTTTAATCATATAATCACAAAAGTTAATCATCTCTTAACACAACGCACTTGCCTCCTCGAGAACGAACTCACTTTTAGGGTCATTCACACACGGTTTTCCTAAATCGTCGTGCTTACTTGCCCTACTTTGTTGCTCTTTTCCTAAAGAGTAGCAAAATCACAACAATCATTTTGGCGCCGCTTCCGGGGAGGCGTGTTGTGTTTTGATTTGAACATTGTTGTTTTTATATAGCCATAATTAGTATTTGTATTAGTAGCACTCTACTAATACGTATTATCGGTTTTTCGTTTTTTGTGAATACTATTACTGTATTGTATACGTAGAACAATAAATTTACAAGTACTCCAAATACGTGAGAAATCACAACCTTGACTTGGGAGGTCATTACCCAATCATTGTATTCGAATCTCAAACCAAAGAAAAAAGGCAAAAATAGATAAATACTTTCGTGAAGCTCGATTTTGAAAGATACAAACTATAAGGTGGGTATAAGGCGGTTGTATTTCACGACCTAAATGAAAAAGGCTCTTAAGTGCTTCGCGCCGCCTCGTTTCCTCCGCTTGCTTGTGCGTATTTTGAGATTGAAAGCTAATCGAGGGTTTTGCCGCCCAAAGTATTACTTAAGTATCATATATATTTTCTTGGTTTCTATTGATTAAACCCTCTTGAACGATTTGGTGTTCCACCATCGTTCTAAAGTCATCGAAGGCGTTCACTTCACGTGATCGTTTTCATTCCTTGAGGCTTCTTTAATCGAGAGATTTGATTAAGGAGGAGATTTGTAGATTTGTGTCTACCTAATACATTCCAAAAATTCAAAAAAGTAAAAACAATCAAAAACCACAAAAAAAATTGAAAAAGTAAAAACACCAAAAAGAATCTTCTTTGCTCACCCTCTCGTTGTACGTGACGTTTATGCAAACTCGCTCCAAAGCAAGACGTGCTCGTAAACGATGAAACAAATCAACCACTCCTTCTAGTGAGGAGTCTCCTATTGACGAACCCATCGTAGTGAAAGAAGCACCCATGGCTAATCGAACTATGATGGAGTTGCTTCAAGCACCCACCGAGGGTTATGGAGAAGCGATTGTGATTCCCGCTATCCTTGCGGAGAATTTTGAGGTTAAGACGGGTTTGTTGTCCATGATTCAAAACAACAAGTTTCGAGGTGACGAAAAGGACAACCCTCATAACCACATTCGCCAATTTAATCCTCTCACCGCCACTTGCAAGTTTAAGGACGTCTCGAACGACTCGATTAAGATGATGCTTTTTCCGTATTCCTTAGCGGGGCCCGCAAAAATTTTGTTAGAGAAAGAGCCACCCAATTCTATATTGACGTGGAAGGATCTCGTTTCAAAATTCGTGAACCAATTTTTTCCGCCCTCTAAGACTACGCATTTGAAAAACGAGATTTCAAAGTTTTCACAAGAGTATAATGAGAGTTTTTCAACGGCTTGGAATAGGTTTAAGGAAATGTTGCACGAATGTCCTCATCATGGTTTTTCCGACTTGCTTCAAATTGACACGTTTTACAATGGCTTGAACGATCATGAGCGTGATTATCTTAATGCCGCCGCGGGTGGTAATTTTTTGTGTAAAACGGTCGAGGAAGCATTGTTAATCATTGAGAATAGGTCTAAGGTCTATAGTCCTCGTAGCACGTCGAGTGTTCGTAAGACTTCGTCTTCGCCTTCGCCTTCATTGTCACACACCGTTGATGCTTGCCAAATCGAGGCTAATTTGGAGAACAAGATTTTTGATAAGCTTAAAGGATTGTTAATTGAGTTTAAAGTTGGTGAACAACCCACTCCCGCTACGGCTAAAGCGGTTGAGGTTTCTTGTATGTATTGTGGTGGAGCTCACGATTATTCTGAGTGCATTACCAACGGTGGTAACACTTCGAGTGCCTTCGCGGCCGCGGGAACTTATAACCAAAACGGTCAAGTTCCCCGCACTAATCAATTGACTCCACCGGGTTTTCCACCAAATCAAAATGCTAACAATTATCGAAACAATCAAGTTGGTTACCAAAACAATCAAAGAAACAATTACAAGGGTAATAACAACTATGGGAATCAAGGAAGTAGTAGCCAATTGCAAAATCAAAACCAAAACCGTAATTTTAAAAACACAAGTTAAGGTCTTCAAAATGTTTACACTAAAGAACTTCCAATGGACTTTTTGATTTACGCCACGGCAAATGATAAGATTTTGGAAAACATTCAAGAGCAATTGGCTAGTCAAGCTAGGGACACGGCTAAAAACACCAAGGAATTAGCTAATTTTGTGAAGGAAAATCTTAACATGAGAAATGAGTTGAAAAATGATTTCGCTAATCAAAAATAGAGGTCAAAACAATAAAATTTAACAAAGTCATGATAGGCTTGAACAAAGAATTGACCAAAAAGCCGCTAGTCAATATGTTAAGCTTAATGCCATTTTAGAAGCCGTCATGGGGAACAAAGCCTCTACTTCGGGTAGTTTGCCTAGTAACACCGTTTCAAACCCGAAGGGAGAGATGAATGTGATTACCACACGAAGTGGTAAGGCACTTAAGGAACCGACTCCTCAACCAATTACTACAACGGTGGAGGAAACTAAGGAAGAACCCGAGGTGGTGGTCGAAAAGGAGCATATCTCAAGACCACAAAGTACCGCTCATGCCAAACCTACGGTCGACCCTTTACCAACATTGGAACCCGAGATTCCAAAGGCTATGCCTATGCCCCAACCCACACCACCCTTACCTTACCCATCGAGACTTAGGAAGGAGAAACGACAAGAGCGCGACAACTACCAATTTGAGCTTTTTATGAAAATGTTTCGTGAGTTGCACCTTAATGTGAGTTTCGCCGATGCTTTGGTCATGATGCCTCGATTTTCCGATAACTTTAAGAGTATGTTGAACAACAAGGAGAAATTGCACCAATTGTCTAGTTGTTCGTCGGTTTATCTTAATCGCATACCTCAAAAAGTCGGTGATCCCGGTAAATTTTTGATCCCTTGTGCAATTCAAGATATGGAAGAATGCTATGCCTTGGCCGATCTTGGTGCTAGCATTAATTTGATGCCACTTGCAATCTTCAAGTTGCTCAATCTTCCTAATCTTACTCCTTCACTAATGTCTATCGAGATGGCCGACCATTCCACGATTCGTGCATGTGGTTTGGCGGAAGACGTTTTTGTGAAAGTGGGGAAGTTCTACTATCTCGTAGACTTTATCGTCGTTGATATCTCCACGGATCCTCAAGTTCCTCTTATTTTAGGTCGTTCGTTTTTAGATACGTCTATGGCTTTAATTGATGTTCATGCTAGAAAGATCACCTTACGTTTCAACGACGAGGAACTTGTTATAAACGCAACACAAAATTCTCAACTTTCTCATGTTTATTCCGTTGCTACCATAAACCTCGTTGATATGATCGACGTAGTTTGCGAGGAATTTTCACAAGAAGTTCTAGGGTTTGGTGATGAAGAAACTAGTGGCAATCCCACTATGTTAGATCCAATTATAGATAATTCGACACCAACCTTCACTCCATTTGAAGGTGGTGGTTTCACGTTGGAAGAATGCAATGTTCCACGTACTTGTGACGAAGACCTCGACAACGATGAGGACTTCTCGATTATCAAGGATTTTCTTAACGATTTCCCATTTCCTCCACCCGAGGAGGTTATGAGTATCGAGCCCAAATCTTCACTTGAGGAACCACCTATCCTCGAGTTGAAAGATTTACCTCCTCACCTCGAATATGTCTATTTGGAGGAGGACGACAAGTTGCCGGTTATTATTGCGAAGGAACTTTCGAATGATGAAAAAACCGCACTTGTCGATGTTCTAAAGGATCACAAAGGGGCGATTGCGTGGAAGTTATCCGACATTAAGGGAATCGATCCCAAGTTTTGTACCCACAAAATCTTAATGGAGGAGGATTTCAAGCCTATAATCCAAAGTCAAAGGAGGGTGAACCCCAAAATTCACGACGTCATCAAAAAGGAGGTCCTTAAACTCCTTGACGCGGGAATGATTTACCCTATTTCCGATAGCCCTTGGGTGAGTCCTATTCATTGTGTCCCTAAAAAGGGAGGGATGACCGTTGTGCCAAATGATGCCAACGAGTTAATTCCCACTAGACTCGTGACCGGATGGAGAGTGTGCATTGACTATCGAAAGTTGAATGAAGCCACTCGAAAAGACCATTTTCCCTTGCCCTTCATGGACCAAATGTTGGAGCGTCTTGCGGGAAACGATTTCTATTGCTTTTTAGATGGTTTTTCCGGTTACTTCCAAATTCCCATCGATCCTCGTGATCAATAAAAAACTACGTTTACGTGTCCATATGGAACGTTTGCCTATCGTAGAATGCCATTCGGACTTTGTAATGCACCGGGAACCTTTCAAAGGTGCATGATGGCTATTTTTCATGACATGATCGAGAAGACGATGGAAGTCTTCATGGATGACTTTTCCGTGTTTGGTAATTCGTTCACTTCGTTCTTGTCGAACCTTGAGAGAATGTTAAACCGTTGTGAGGAAACCAACCTTGTGCTCAATTGGGAAAAGTGTCATTTTATGGTTAGAAGTGGAATCGTCTTAGGGCACAAGGTCTCGAAAGCGGGGATTGAGGTAGATCAAGCTAAGGTAGACGTCATCGCCAAATTACCTCATCCCAAAACCGTTAAGGGAGTTAGGAGTTTCCTAGGCCACGCGGGCTTTTATCGTCGATTCATCAAGGATTTTTCAAAGATTTCTCGACCCATTACACATCTTCTTGAAAAAGAGGCACGTTTAGTCTTTGACGAAGATTGTGTACGAGCCTTTGAGATCCTTAAGAGGAAACTAACCAAAGCTCCCATTCTTGTTGCTCCCAATTGGAACCTCCCCTTTGAGCTCATGTGTGATGCTAGTGATTACGCTATTGGGGCCGTTTTGGGGCAACGTCATGATAAGCACTTCTTGCCTATTCACTATGCTAGCAAGACGATGACCGAGGCTCAACTAAAATACACTACAACGGAAAAGGAGTTCCTTGCCGTGGTGTATGCATTTGAGAAGTTCCGACCTTACCTCGTCTTGACGAAATGCATAGTGTATACGGATCATTCGGCTAGTAAGTATCTCATGGCAAAGCAAGATGCTAAGCCTAGATTACTTCGTTGGATTCTCCTCCTTCAAGAATTTGATCACACCATTGTTGACAAAAAAGGAGCCGAGAATCTAGCGGCCGATCATCTCTCTCGTTTGGAAGATCCTCACCAAAGTGTTTACGAGCCAAAGGAAATCATCGAAACATTTCCGCTCGAGACACTTGGTGTAGTGAATTCTAAGCTTGATTCTTCCACCCCATGGTTTGCGGACTTTGCAAATTACCATGCGGGTAACTTCATCATTAAGGGTATGACGACTCAAGAATAATGAAAATTCTTTCGTGACGTCAAGTTCTACTTTTGGAACGACCCTTACTTGTTTCGAACTTGTGCGGATCAAATCATCCGACGTTGTGTATTTGGCACCAAAGCTTCTAACATTCTTAGAGCTTGTCACGAGGGACCCACGGGTGGTCACCACGGTGCTAATCTCACGGCTAAGAAGGTGTTTGATGCCGACTTCTTTTGGCCTACTATTTACCGAGATGCACATGATCTTGTGAAGTCGTGTGACGCATGCAAACGACAAGGAAAAGCCTCACAAAAAGATGAAATGCCACAAAATATCATCCAAGTGTGTGAGATCTTTGACGTTTGGGGTATAGACTTTATGGGGCCTTTCCCATCATCTCGTGGTAATAAGTACATTCTCGTTGCGGTTGACTACCTATCTAAGTGGGTGGAGGCCAAGGCCTTGCCCACCAATGATGCTCCTGTGGTAGTTAAGTTCTTGAAAAGTTTGTTTTCTCGGTTTGGAACCCCTCGTGCTATCATAAGCGATCGTGGAACCCATTTTTGTAACGACCAATTTGAAAGGGTTCTAAGGAAATATGGGGTTACACATCGGCTTTCTACGGCTTATCACCCACAAACGAGTGGGCAAGTCGAGGTTTTAAACCGAGCGTTGAAGAGGATCTTGGAGAGATCCGTTGGGGAAAACCGACAAACTTGGTCGGATAAGTTGGACGATGCTTTATGGGCCTTTAGGACCGCTCATAAGACGCCCATTGGGTGTACTCCCTATAAGCTTGTGTATGGAAAGAATTGTCATTTGCCTATCGAGTTAGAACACAAGGCTTATTGGGCCCTAAAGCATTGTAATGATGATATGGAGACCGCCGGAAAACACCAGAAAATGCAATTAAATGAATTGGATGAATTGAGGGACATTGCTTAAGAAAATTCATTGATTTATAAAGAAAAGACTAAAAAGTTGCATGATTCTAAAATTAAAAACCGGGTTTTTAACATTGGGGATCAAGTTTTGATTTTTAATTCAAGATTGAAAATCTTTTCCGGTAAATTGAAATCCCGTTGGTCCGGTCCATTCACCGTGACTCAAGTGTTTCCGTATGGGACCATAGAGCTAGCTCAAGATGATGGTCCTAACTTCAAGGTGAATGGACATAGGTTGAAGCACTACTTTGGCGGGGAAGTTCCATCCTTGAACTACCTCGACCAAATCACTTTCCCCAATGATAATTAGTATTGAGGGGATCGAGTAGAGCTCATGACTCGGTAATCAAAAACGAGGTGCCTCGTGGGGGAGTCACATGCTTATCCTATGTACATATTATTGCTTTCTAATGTAGTTTAATGTCTGGGGATTTGTGCCCTTCCAACCTTTGTTCCGTGGTTGTTTGTGAATTGTGGTTTTTAGATCATGATCTTCACGATTGGAGCCTCTCGTGTTCGTTTTATGGGAGCACTCGATCGTTAGCTTTGAAGACTTTCTCAATATCCATGATATATCCTTGATTGTTCTAACCTTAGGTTTTTAGCACACTTCATAAATGGCTATTAATTTATTGGTTACACCCTTTCCATGCTAGATTAGGCATTCGACTACGTCTCTAGTATGGGGGTGTTTGCATCCCTAGACTCGAAACATTGAGGACAATGTTTAACTTTAGTATGGGGGGGTGAATAGATACTTGCCTTGCCAAACCTTCACGCTTTCCAAAGTTTGTCTTTTTGTTTATCATTTTTGTTGCAAAATAAGGCTAAAAATGGCCAAATTTTAAATTTTTCTCATGTTTTATAAGTGTTTGAAGACACGAATGTAGGTTTTCCGATGGCGAGAATAAGAGTAATTTTTGACTCGACCGTGCGTGTTGAGCACTTAGCTTTGGTTCCTTAACTACACATTAGGCTAAGTCTCTTAAATGAGGACGAGAAATGATAGAGTTAATTATAAGTTACTATGCTAAACATAGAGTACTCGTATTCTTTCAAAAACTCATGTGTTCTCGTTGTTTGTTTATTCTCCGTTCGCATGTAAATATTTGCTTAATAAATATTGACTTAGCGGCTTAGTTAGGATTGTTGGGTTTCTAGTCTTTTCTAGTAGCTTCCGTGTAATTAAATTGGGAAGACATTAAGGTATCGCCAGCGTCACGGTTTTGAAGTATTGGCACCCGAATAATCGAAAGCTTCACCCAATAATAATATTTCAAGTGCTCACCTAAATCTAGCAAACAATTTGAAGCCCCACAAGGCCGAAAAATCTATGCAAAATTGAAAGTGAATCAAGCCTTAATCTTCGAAGCTTTAAAGATCCAAAATTCGCTTTAGCGTGAGGATATACGTCTTTGGCTAATAAAAGCACCGATGAGGCGGATAATAAAAGGAAAGGCAAGACCGAAGTCATAATAAAAGCTTCATGGCGAAGTTGAATAAAAGATGGAGGTAAACAAAAGATAATAAGGCCCTTCCGTTAGGGGGCGTATAAAAGTCTTGGTAATAAGTCTCATGTTCAAAACCGTTATAAAACCGTGTTTATCAATTCTTCTTGTCAACTTAATTTTTTAACATCGTTGTCTATTAGGAGGGGTTATTGATTTGATGGTCTTAGTTACACCGTTAGGACTCTATTTTTAGACCTAAACCTCTATTATCGCATAAGTCAAACAATGTATCCTCGTGAGACATTCGAGACAAAATAAAATATAAGAGATACAACTTAGGAATAATGGGAGGATAAGTACGTGATTAGGGCATATGAGTAGTGTTAGCATTACTAACTTATAATGACAATGATCTCGTTGCACGCTTGGCATGGAATTGGAGTGAAAATCGAGGACGATGAAATTATTTCTAACGAAGCATTCACGTGTTCTTATTCTATGAACCTAAACGTCCCATTTTGCGATGAAAATCATACATTATGTCTAAAACGCAAGTAGTAGTAATAGTAGTAGTGTAGCTAGTTTATCATTTCAATAAAGTGAATAAAAATGAATTTTGGAGATGCTACGATACTTAATTCTAGCATTGCGTGAGGGCACGGCAATGGTTTAGTATGGGGGAGTGATGAGACTGCTTTTATACATAGTCTCATCTTCCAAATAGGGCTTAAAATGCATTAAATATCATCAAAATACCCAAATATATGCTTGTGTTTGTTGCTTGTGTATTTTAGGTACGGATATTGAGAAAATGACAAAAGATCACAAGAATCAGTCAAAAACGAACACGGGAAACGAAGCCGCCCGATGAACCAAGCCCTAATGAAGAATTTTCCAAAGAAAACCTTTGAAGATTTAAAGAATTATGAAGAAGGGTCCTCCAATATGAAAGACTTGACACTTTATACCCTTGTATCTTCATAATTACAAGTTTGGTCCCTAAAGTTTGTCAAAATTACAAAAAGGACCCTTAACTTTGAAGAATTGGCAAATTTAGTCCCTCAACAAAACAAAATTGACAATATTGGTCCTCCAAGAAGTCAACAAACAAGTCAAACCTTGAAGAATGAAGAAAATGTCAAAATCAGTCCTTCAAATATCATCAATTTGCATGTTTAGTCCTTGAAACAAGTTTAAAAACTTGTTGTGCCAAAAATGACAAGTTTACAACGTTGATTATAAAGGAAATGAAGTTGTGGGCTGTTTTATACAAAGTAAACAAAGGAAGAAAATTGGGGGATTAAAGCTGCCAGACAACCAAGCTCCCACCCTCCTATCACCTTCTGCCACATCACCCACCCAATTACCTCCACCAATCAGAATCTTCCCTCACTCCACGTCCACTTTCCACCCAATTAATAAACTGAATAAGTTTATTAAACCCATTTCCCACCCAAACACGTTTTTAAAATCTCTTAATCCCCAAATCAGATTAAAACCCCACACTAATCCCTTATAAACCCTAGAACTCCCCAGGTCGGATTAAACACAAAACAAGGGGTTTTTGCCTAATTATTTCCAGATTGATAATTCATCACACCCTAATCCCATCCCAACTCCCAAAAAAACATCACCCTCATCCCCACATGGTTCTCTAACCCTCCCCTGACCCACAAAAGAGCTTGAAGACAAACCAGGCCAGAAGGATCAACGACCAAGTCTTGACTTCATATTCACGCATCAATTACACCCCTTGGATCATTTTTGCAACATGGATTTCACCACAAGCAGACAAGAAAAGATCACATGGGACTAAAATTCAAAAATCATTAAAGGGCAAAGATGGAAGTTTATGTCATTAGGGTTTAAGCTTCTTTTCAATTCTAGAACGAATGTAAGCCTCTATATAAAGGCCACATAGGACTTAGTTTAGACTGTTCTTGCTTTCCTTTTCCACATCCTTGTAAAGCCTCTTTTTAATGAATGAAAGTGGTGAAGTGTTATGTGAAGAAAGCTAGTCCCATTATTATATTTCAGTTGATTTAAATTATCATTGTTCAGTTTGGTTTTAATTTTCAGCAAGTTTATCAAGTTTTCCAAGTTTCTGTTTTCATTTCAAGGTTTTCCTAAACTTTAAATTTTCATAAAAATCTGATATAATGGTGAGGAAATGTGTTGGTTTAGTGGTGTTTGAGATTGTGTATGTCCATGATACCATGGCTTGTTCTGGTATAGTGGGTACCCAATCTTAGACAGCCATAGTTTGACCCATTATTAAGCTTATTCTAGCTCTCACCTAAGCTCAAGCTTACTTCTAGCTTCATCCATAAGCTAGGAGTTAGCTTTTAGCTTTTTACACAGCCTTTTCCTTTTCTCTTAGCAGGATTAAAATCACTTAAAAAGTTTTTGAAGAAATATTGGGTGTGTGTGTCTTTGTGACCACCACTAGCATCTCTACTTGCATCATTGTTCCTATAAGCCATCATCACAAGCCACCAGCTTGTTGGAGGTGACTTTTCAGTCACTGTTGGGCCTGGATGTAGGCCCAACAAGGTAGCATTCTTGTTCTTAGTTTTTAATTTTCAATATTGAGTGATTCATATGAGATTTGGTGAATTTGAATGATAATTGTTCAAATGTTTGTTTAAGTGTTTGATTTTGCTCAATTTAGGTTTACATGCATGCTAGAAGTGTTTGCAATCTGTTTTGAGTAGATTTAGATAGGTTTGCTTTGTTAATTTTACGTTTCTGATTATTAAGGGGTGTTTGGATTAGGATTTAAGTAGGGATTAAAGGTTTAAATCTTGCTTGAAAACCTGTTTTAATCACTCACTAGGCAGTTATTAGGTTGTATGCTAGTTTAGTTTTCATTTTGGGAGTTGGAAATCAGATTTGCATGCTTATTTTTTGATAATACTAGTTAAAAATCAGAAAGTCCTTCTTGTGCATGATATTGTGGAAATTTGTGCATCAAACTTGACAAATTGTTAGGAGATAGGTTTTAGTAGGTTTTGTAACTGCTTATATACTATTTGGTGGATGTGTGTGCAAGCTTTGAGGGATTAAAAATTGTTTTAGTGCCAATTGCATCAGAAAAATACCCCCAGACCTACTCATAGCTATATCAGCAACATTCATTGTCATTTGTGTGTGATTTGTGTGGAGGAACTTGCTTGTTTTTTTGTTTGTCTTGACTCCCTTTACTCAACTGAGTATAGGGGTGCCCCACTTGTCCAATCAAACATCACTGAATTCCAGGAACAAGACCTCTTGTTCACTTCTTCACAAGTGAAGAAATACACCTTGTGTTCATCAAACAAGGATCCTGTCTGAACACGTTTTTGAATCAAGTTGCTTTAATTCTTGTTTATTTGTTATAAAAGTGTGATTTAAAGTAAGTTTAAGTTACTGTGTTTGTGTTTTCAAAGTTTAAAAAAGAAAAAAAAGTTTTTCAAAAAGGACGTGGCCAGGACTCGAACCTGTGCCACTCCTCTCACACACCAACGTGATAACCAGTTGCCCTAGGGTCTTTGACTGGTTATCACTTGGTTTGCTTGATATTTAAGTAGTATATGTTTTTATCCTATATAACCTAACAGCTTATTTATAAGCTGATTCGAGCTTATTCCTTTTAGGTTTTTGCAAGTTAGTATTTTTCTTTTGTTTTTATTTAGTTTTAGGACTTTTTGGTGCAAAAAGTTTATTTTTCCCGTATTTAATTAATTTTCTAGGACTATTTTAAGTTTAAATTTTAGAAAGTAAATAAAAAATAGGAAAAAGTATTTTAAAAATCTGAAAAAATAGTTTTTAGGTTTTTAATTATATTTTTGAGGTTTACATCACTTTAAGTTTTTAAAAAGTCTTATTTTTGATTTTATAGGATTTTAGGGTTTTTAACCAACTTTAAAATTTAATATAAAATTATTAAATAGGTTTTAGAAACTTTTGATTGCATTTTTGTCTTAGTTACATTATTCTAGATTTTTGGTAATTTTTTAGAATTTTTTTATAAATTTGATTTTTTTTAATATTTTAATATTATTTTATTATTAAAAATTGAAAGTTTGATTTTTTAAGTTTTTACATTTTTCCTAGATTCTAGACACTTAATTAGGAGTTTTGTAACTTTCCAAATATTTTTAGGGCTTTTCAATTATTTTCTAGAATTAATTTAAGTTTTAATTGATTTTAATAGTTTTTAAGTGTTTAAAAATAGTTTTATTTAGTTTTAAAATTTTAAAAAATACTTTTTAGCTTAATTAGGTTATTTTTGAGGTTTACAAACTTTAAAATCTTGTTTAGGGCTTTTTAGTAATTAATTGTGATTTTTAGGGCTTTAGTTAGCATTAAAAAGTCATTATCTAATTAATTAAAAGGTTTTAGCAAGTTAGGATTTTTTGTAAACTCTTAGAATATTATTGTGAATTTTTAGTAATTTTAAGGTTAAAATTTTAATTTTTGCACTATTTACGGTTTTACGAGATCGCCTTTTTCGTCTTAGTTTAATCCGTCTTCGTAACCGTCTTTCTCTTCTAATCTCATTTCTTTATTTCTTTTTCAATCATATAATCGCAAAAGTTAATCATCTCTTAACACAACGCACTTGCCTCCTCGAGAACGAACTCACTTTTAGGGTCATTCACACACGGTTTTCCTAAATCGTCGTGCTTACTTGCCCTACTTTGTTGCTCTTTTCCTAAAGAGTAGCAAAATCACAACAATCACTAGGCCTGACATTTCTTACTATGTTCATTGCCTTAGTCAACATATGCATGCTCCTATTCAGTCTCACTTTGATGCTACTCTTAGGGTACTTAGGTATCTAAAAGGTGCACCTGGTGCTGGTTTAACTTACCTAAAGTCTAACTCCAAAACCATAAAAGTGTTTTCTGACTCTGATTGGGCTAAGTGTAAAATGACAAGAAGGTCAGTGTCTGGTTATTGTGTTTTCATATGTGGTAACTTGGTGTCTTGGAAAAGCAAGAATCAGGCCACCTTATCCAGGTCCTCTGCTAAGGCTGAATATAGGTCTATGGCATCTGCTGTGTGTGAAGTTATGTAGCTCAACAAAATATTAATGGATCTTAATGCTCCTAATTGTATCCCTGCTTGGTTATTCTGTGACAATAGCTCAGCTATTCAGATTGCAGCTAACCCTGTCATGCATGAAAAACCTAAGCATTTTGATATTGATGTTCATCTGGTAAGAGAGAAAGTTGCTTCTGGTCTTATTAAGACCCTAAAGGTGTCTTCTGAGAACCAAGTTGCAGATATCTTGACTAAAGGACTTGGGAGTTATCAGCACAATGAATTGTGTTCCAGGTTGTGTTTGAAAAACTTTTTTGGTTTATGCACTTGAGGAAGGGTGTTGAAAATATTGGTTGTCAATGTGACAAGTGCATAAATGTGAGGGACTGGTTGTGAAACTGTTTTCTACTAATATAGCCGTTAGGCTTTATTTTCATTGTTTTGTATTGTGTAGGGGGCTCTTTGCAACTTTGGTTTGACTGTTGACTGAGTCTTGGTTATAACGTTGCATATTGAAGTCATTGTTTGTATCGCTCAATCATTCACTCACCCACCACTCTCACCACACACATCCTTCTTTCATCCACTCAACTCTTACAGATTCAATCTTCCTTAATAAAAAACCCTAATTAGATCCAAACATCAAAGATGTAGATGTTTGGATCATAAGTAGATTAGTAGTTTATTGTTTTGTTTTTTGTTCTTGATGTATGTTTGAGATAGCATCCATTTGGGGACTATCTATTTGGTTTGTATGTTGAACAACATCCGTTTGGGGACTGTTCTTGATCTTTGGTTAATAAAACGTTTTGGGAAAAATATTGTTTTGTTGATTTCATTTTTTAACACTAACTTCCCGATTGGTGTAGTCAAATAAGTCTTCATCCATTAGTTACACTTCTATCCTATGACCAATACCTGTTGTTGGATTCTACATCAAAGGACTAAAGCAGAGTGGTGACTGTAACGCCCCATGGCTAGAACCCACTAAAGGTTCAAGTCTCTGGAGCTAATTAGAATAGGCATCAGATCATTCATTCCCATTTGACGTGAACTTGGCAGTTGAACAACGGATTTCACTATTATAGATCCATGGCTTATTGTTTACCTGTTCACATTTATCTTTCCCAATTATTATGCAATACTGATTCTCAACCATTATTTGGCTATTAAGAGCAGGCTCAGCAAGATATTTCTCTAACTGATTGCTTGATAGTTGTCGCGTGACAGTATTTGAAATAGACTTTAGATTAGTTTCAATTATTGTCGACCTACTGTGGTATGTCACTTGTAGGTTATGCACGATTGAAATCTGATCATGGTGAACCTTTAACAATTTATTCATGCCACCATAAGCAGTTGCAGATGAGATATTGTTAGATACGATACTATCTTGATAAAAGTTTGGTATGTTTTCCTTCAAGTTGTCTTGCACTCCACGAAATTTTCTTAGATGATCATCTATAAAATTTACACTCTCTTCAAAGACTCTAAACCGAAAGACCCTAACAAAGAATATTTTCTAATGTAAGAAACAAGTTGGTCATATTATAAACTACTGTATAACATTAGGCGCAAAAAATTTCGTCATTTTTCATGTGGCCCGATCTCAGCTTTTCACATGGACTTATGAAGTGAGGCTCATGTAAGTTTCTGGACCCATCTCTTTTTTTAGTATGATGGAAAGAGATAACATATCTCAAAATATCAAAGAGTCAAGAAGTTCTAGCGTCCTTTTCATCTTCTAAGATTGCCAGACCAACAAGTGTTACAATCATTGTCGTCTTCAATATCTACACCAGCAATGCCTGCACCTGATCTCATCATCTAGGTATGTACCCGTCTTTAAAATGTCTTCCAAATTAAAATCTTTTGTTGTATATGTATACATGCTCTTTTTTATCTGTTTTTATATGATGGTAATGTTACCTGCAAAAAGGAAGCTATTGTACGAATGTGATAGTAAAATTGTTGCGAAAAGTAGTTCGCAAAAACAAAAGTTAAACAAACAGAACTAAGGGAAGGAAACTCGGTTATATTTACGAATGATATGGCCACAAACATTCCCAGTAGCGGCATTTTCATAAACACTCAACCTACCTACAACAACATATAGTTGGCACAAGATGTGGCTATGCTCCCGGTGATAATGGAAAAGACATCTACACACGTAAGTACATATTTGACTAATTACCTTAACTCATACACCTGTCTACGGGTTCCAATTTGATTTTTTTATCATACGTCGCAGGAAATACCGTCAATCCTAATATTACAAATACGGGCTTCCTATCTTCCGACGAGACATGCTTTTCTCCTGGCAATGTTGAAAAATATACACATGTAAGTGTTCATTTGAATAAATCCTTTAACTCATACACATGTCTACATGTTTCAATTGTTAGTTGTTTCTCTACATTGCAGCAACAACCACTAATGCTAATTTAAAGATACGGTCTATCTATGTGTCGTTAATACTAGAGTTACCGAAAGCACGCTAACTAAAAAAACTCCCCTGAACAAACCATTAGTCCAATATATGGAAAAGGATCTATGAAATCGACACACGATCGGCCGTCATTCGTTCAAAATGTAATACCCGAGGGTGTATCTTTGGTAATTGTATTGGTTATGCTGGAATGATTGAATGTTTGAGATTATTTCTAATTCTCCCAACATCTTGATGTAGGTATTAATGATGCTCCAACGAGATGTACGGATTCTGATAATGCAAACAACATACGGTGTTTTTCAACGCCTATATCACCAAATACAAGAACAACCAACCCATCCAATAATGGAAGACCAGCACATCAGAAATTGAGCAGTACATTATACTGATATATTATTTTCAAATGTTTAAAAGCTTTTGAATATTTCTAATTCTTACAACATATTGATGTAGATATTAGTGATCACCCAACGAGAAGTAAAATCTCTGATAATACAAACATCAAAAACGGTTGTTTGATGTCTATATGTAGGTATGGTATCCATTTTCATGGTCTCTCAGTTCTGTTGGAAGATTTAACCAGAATTGTTTCATTTTAATTATTGTTTTTGAATTACAAGTGTCGTAGATATTGTCGAACAACAAACGGAAGAACTACTAGCCTACCTAACGATAGAAAACGAACAAGCCGAATGTCCTACAGTAAGTAAAATCCTTGCTATCTATCTTATGAGAGCAACATGTGCGAAATGCTGATTTCCAGCACATATTTTGAAACTATGCAGGACCACCGTTGGAGTAGTATGCATTTAGGGAAATGCAATCAGGTTTTCCGACATTGCGAAACATTGTTCTGGGATGAAGAAAAGCTAACAGGTACTCTAGAAACTCAGGACCCAAATACCACAAATGCTGCTCAAGCGGACGAGTTGTTTTTAGGTCACCTATGGGATATCCAGAAGATATAGGGGCGTATTATCATATGTTTAGCATGACGACGCTAGGGGCTAAGTGCTAACCTCGATAACTTTATTAATAGGTCGAGGGACATATGTTCTTAAGATTTCAGGGCAAATCTACCACTTGATTGGATCACTATGTCCAAATGAGTGTAACTAGACATGGCTGCTATAGATGTACAAATATGATGCGAACAATGAAGTTACCAACCGAATGAACCACTTTGGTGGAATAGGCGAATGTGGTCTAAAAAAATAAACCACATGACCTTGAAGATGCTATAACAATCACGACATCGAGAACAAAGTTGATGTCTCAACACGACCCACCGAAAACCAACTTTATAAGCTATAGAAAAAACCTTGCTGACTATACAAGCACAGAGGCATATGCAAGAAGGGAACTCTTCAAAGAATCATCAGGCATGTACAAGCATTTTATGCAAAAGAGGTTGGTAAATCTTCTGATAGGCATGCCCGTTTGTAATGATGTGTTGACATTTTCATTCTTCTACCGGATCATACGTTAATCCTAATAATCTGGTATGTGTATTTATGCAGATTGCACATGCATGGTATACATTAGTTCCACATTCAAAACAGAACTCCAATGTATATATATCCTAATAAGGTGTAAGCAATGTCTAGTGCATCATCTTTTAAAGGAGATCATGTCATATTCTCATTCTCATCAGAAGTCGGGATATCAGAAGCAGTCATCTCAGATGCATCAAAATCCAGCCTTGCTTTAGCAGTACTAAACCTCTTTGACTTCATTGGTGATGAGATGCAATGGTTCCTCTCGATTGAATAGTAAGAAACCTACTTCTTCCTTTTTCGTAAGTACATTTCAAGTACCTTACAATATATATAAATTTAAATATGAAGTTTATTATGATTACTTGAATAGCGTCTCGATATGGTTAATACACTAACAGATTCTTGCATGGGTCTCTTTTCGGATTTGAACAACCAAAGCAAGACCATACAATTTTAAAATATACAAGATAATAAGAAAATCAAACATGCAACCACAAAAGCTTTGCATGATTGGTTAAATTCATTTTATAATCGTTTTAACAGTACTATTTTGGGTTAGAAGAAAAAACTTTTATGTACATTCTGTTGTACCTAAACTTCTAAAGAGATCATTTCCATATTTGTAAGACACAGTCAAACGCTCTCCGGAAGCATACCATGCTATCTTCTCGATACCACCGCCGCAATATCAATGCCAACAGACTAAAAACATGTACGCATGATATATATTTAAAAATTGTTCATTATTATATTTCGCTAAGCAAAATGCTATTTGATGCTCATATCTTGTTTGCCATAAAAGCTTAATGTTGCTGAGTATTTCTAATTATATAGGTGGCATATTTTATAAATAAGGCGATATGTGGTACTGTTCAGAAGGTAATAAGTTGTGTATTCTTTTTATAGAAAAGTAAAGTACGACAAGCTCCAACAAAAAAAATAAAGAAAACATAAGGGACTATTTATGTTCCTATGTCGGGAATGATATCAAAGTTTATTCAGTGTTCCATATTAGGACTATTTGGATTTACACCTTAAAGTTATTTGTTTCACTATTTGACTTGAAGTTTTAGTAATGAGTTTAAAAATTCATTGGTTAACTATGATGACTACTTTTTAAGATTATGATAATTTTTCGATGTTTGACAATTGCTTTTAAAAGATGGTGATTACTTATTTTATTTTATTTCGTACATTTTCGAAGGATGCTTTACTTGAGGGAAGGTATCAAGTAAAGCGACGATATTCATCTCGGTTTTTCAAAAATTAGAGAAACGCTCATTAAGGTGTATAAAAGCACCTTATGCTCTTTATAAAATTGTTATATGTTGGGGCATGCTTATTTTCAGCAATTTTGTTGTTTTGATTACTTTTACTACCAAAGTACCAAGGCTACTATATTATAATACAAGTTGGACGTCTTGATTTAATTCGAACAAAATCATATTAGCCATTTTGTTGATCTTACAAATAAGATTTGGATTAACAAGTTCTCTAAGTTTTTAAGATACTAGATACTATAAATATGTTATAGTTAAGTTGATGGTCAAGTAAATTCTCAGATGTACATTAGTTTTCTTAAAGATACTCTCATAAGGCAAACCTGTTCGCACGGACTCCTAGCAAAAAAAAATACCAAGAGGTTTATTATTCTCATGAGTGTCAGTTACTCTTACATATCCCTATTAAAGTTGCAAAAATCACTAGACGCTATACGGACGAACGGATATCGCATAACAAATCTTATATATATATATATATATATATATATATAAAATTACAAAAGAACGTACATGACAATTGCAAATCATATATATCACAAATCATATATATATAAATATATATAACCAGTATTTAGCTAAACAAAAGAACGTTCATGATAATTAAAAATCATGTCCACCCATCGGACATTGCAAACAAATATTTATCAAACAAAAAAAGTTAAACGACAATCAAAAGTTATACCCGTCCATCGGACGGGTTTTGCAACTAGTGTATATATATATATATATATATATATATATATATATATATATATATATATATATATATATATATATATATATATATATATATATATATATATATATATATATATATATATATATATATATATATATATATATATATATATATATATATATATATTATATAGGTATAACTATGACTTGATACCACACCCCTAATCCCAGTCATATGTGACATGGCAGCTATTAGCCAATAGTATTTCAGGAATCCCTAAAAGATCTCCATTTTTCACGATTTTTATGATTTGAAATCTCAATGTCTTTAAATCGCGTTTTAGAAACGCAGTTTTGAAAATTGCGTTTTCAAACGCAGTTCTGATATGGACTTTGGGAAATTATGTAAAAAAACGTGCTAAATGCAAGATTTGACCTCGTGACCTATGGGCTAACAAGTAACCAAGTTTACCACAAAGCCAACCTGCTTTTGATGATTTTCTATACAAAACAATATTAATAAATTAAAAAACCAATGCTCAGGATATACATCCAAACATATACACATTACGAGATAATCTCAAACCCTAATTTTTTTTTGCAGGTTAATTCATCTTTATTGGTCTACAGGGAATACACACAAACACACAAACCCTAAAGCAGCCATCACTATCTCTACACTCTTATCTTTTGATGATTACAAATTCTTAGGGTTCTACAAACAACATCAATATCAAAATCAGATATTTAATCATTAATTTTGATTTGCAAAACCTCGATCAAGAAAGTATGTCTCGATCAACAAGGTATGTCTTTCTGATTTTTATAAGCGTTAAGGGAGTTGAATCTTTAATATTACCTCCTCCCTGGGTAAGTGAGTTAGCTTTTGGTTTATTAGTTTTAACCGACCCTTACCAGTTCTCACAATTTTTGTATTCCTTTTGTTAGCTTAAAAATCATGACATTGGACGTGAAATAGACTGTGTGCATCAAGTTGGCCAATGGAACATGATGAACAAGGTATTGTAGAAGACCTTTTTCTTGTAATTAGTAATTTCTTTTATAACCATTTTTACTAATTTTTTATTAACCTATATCTAAAATATTATAAGTAATTAACGTATTTGTTTTAAATTCAATTGAAACATGGTACAGAACTATAAATAATATAGATCTACTTTTATTGAACGAGTCTGAACTAAAAATTGTTAAGGGAGCTGAAGAAAATATAGACACAAGCATGATTGGTTCGGGATCGGCCTTGGTCTACGCTAATATATATAGAAGGAACAGATTATTTGTTACCATTGGACCAACAAATAAGGAAGCATCAACAACCCTTGAAGTGATGACAACATTAGTATAGTATTTTTCAAGAACCCAAGATTTTAATGTTTTATGGGATTTATTATCTGATTCCAGTAGTGTAATTGAGATGTTGAACTTTAATAACCAGACTTCTGTGAGATAGATCATTCCTGGGTTAATAACCTTTTACATTCAATTTTTCGTTAGGTCTTGTGCTAATACAAGGTGAAATTTTCAAACCCGATCACTTATGAATGGGTCAGACAAAAATAGCTACGACGGCCACCGGTTAAATTGGGCAGAAGTCGTCCAAAGTCTATATTTATGCAAAAGAAATTCTAAATCCCAACCAGTTAAATTGGCCACCGGTTAAATTGGCCTACCGGTTAAATTGGACAAAAAAGCTTTAATGGTTTTAATCCCAACCAGGAGCATCTTGACCCGTACAAAGGTTAATGTATTTGAATCAAACCCATCTCGACCCTATAGGGGTTTTGGGTTCATCCCTAGGAAACTATGGTACAACTTTATCGATTAATTTTGATGAGTATTAGTTTTTGTTTTCTTGGATATTTTCCCTAACTCAATAGGACTTCCAGCTATTAAAAACAAATCAAGCGAAGAAATTATGCTATTTACCAAAGGCAGTCCATATCCAGATTACGAAATGCTTACATATAATGGAATGACTCCATTAGATATACAAGTTTTCTACGCCAATGATAAAACTTCCCTGCTGGAACGTCAACTAAAGTTGGTCATTTCATGGTAAGAATTCCATATTTGAATGCTTTGTGCGTGCTATTATACTGAATCCCAACAAGTAAGAGTCCGTGTCAAAAATAATCATTATTTATAGGACCTGATATGCTGGTTTCAATTTTCTCATGAAGTTCGCTTATTTGATGCCAATAGTTGGTGTAAAAAGAATCTTTGAGATAATGAACATCAAATTTGGATCTTGATATTCTTTCTTAATTGCAAAAGTCAACACGTATGTGAATGAATTATTTACGAACAGATTATAGTTAACCTCTATGTCAAACATGACACTATGGGCCTCACCTTGCTTACACCATCCTTCTTAACAAGAAGAAAATAGATCAGACCACTTTTAACATGAAGGGGATCGCTCTTAGTTTACTTCAGCGACACTAATTTCCATTAGATATACAAGTTTTCTACGCCAATGATAAAACTTTCCTGTTGGAACGTCAACTAAAGTTGGTCATTTCATGGTAAGAATTCCATATTTGAATGCTTTGTGCGTGCTATTATACTGAATCCCAACAAGTAAGAGTCCGTGTCGAAAATAATCATTATTTATAGGACCTAATATGGTGTTCTACCATTTATTTAAATGGACCAGTCGATTGATCAGTATGTGGGTCGATCTGGGTCATAAGTTTGTCAAAGCATGACTCACTTGGGTCATATTCAGATAAATATGTGGGTCGATGGGTCATAATTTAGTCAAACCATGAATCACTTGCGTCATGGGCCTGATCATCATCATTAGTTGGGTCATCGTTACGCTGATATTCTGGTTTTAATTTTCTCATGAAGTTCGCTTATTTGATGCTAATAGTTGGTGTAAAAAGAATCTTTGAGATAATGAACATCAAATTTGGATCTTGATTTTCTTTCTTAATTGCAAAAGTCAACACGTATGTGAATGAATTATTTACGAACAGAGTTTAGTTAACCTCTATGTAAAACATGACACTATGGGCCTTACCTTGCTTACACCATCCTTCTTAACAAGAAGAAAATAGACCAGACCACTGTTAACATGAAGGGGATCGTTGTTAGTTCACTTCAGTGACACTAATTTCCACTAGCTTTGCATAATACTGGGATGTATAGAAACATAAGCTACAATGAATGGTCTTGCCAGCATTACAATGCCATCGTGAATTATCTGAAATCTAAACCAGATAGTAAAAGGATGTTTGGGTACCCAAACTAACTTACATCGACATGTAGTAAAATGGCCTGTCATCATACATGTCCATTTTAAGGAGAAGATTAGAGTGTTATAGGCAAGGCTCATGACCTGCAATTCCTATCTGTTGAATTGCTCAAAGAATTTCGAATATTACTAAAATCATATTTGTTTTAAAGTATTTGTAGTATATTTATCTGTAGTAAAACCATATTTGTAACACGCCCAAATTTACAATACAGCGGAAGACTCGTTGGTGTTACGGGATAGCACATTACTCACATCATAGACAACGCTTAAAAATTGCGTCGTTTAATAATAAAGCATTTCCATTCATAAATATCAATGTTACATAGGTCCCAAGTCATATTATTTCATACAAAGGTTTACAAAGTGTTTGAATGGAAATTATAACTTAAGTGCGGGCCATGAATTCTTGTTGTCTTCCCGAGAATTACCTTCAAGTACCTGAGATAAAACATGTTAAAAGAAAAGGTCAGCGATAACGCCGAGTGAATTCATAGAGTTTAATAAATTCCATCAATATAACCTTGGTATAAAATTATTACCAAAAATCATTTCGTACAAATCATTGTAATAGGCCATAAAATAGCCAAAATCATTTTATACAAATCTTTACCAAAATCATAATATAGGCATTTGCCTTAAAAATCATTATACGAGCCAATGTCGTAAAAACATCATACAATACGTTTTACAACGTTGTATAGATTAAATAAAAACCGTTATATGAATGTGGTTATGAAAACCAAAACACGAACATAATATCAATAGTATGACCCTGTATTGCTAGTCAGGCAATACATCGTAATTCGGTGCGTCTAGTAGTATTTCGTTACCTGGATTATTATAAGCCGCATGACATTGTTACCTTACTAAACCAAACAACGGGTAGCTAACCCGATACTCAATTTGCCCATCTAAATTAGCGTGTCGTCACAAAGGTCACGCTATGGAAATCTTCTCATACATAAACTCGCTTACCAATCAATGTGGCACGACGGGGATCAACCGTCAAGGCGCGAACTGGGGTGATCGTCCCCAAATAGTACTATTATATGCATAAGCGTCTACCAAATCCCGGTAATTCACAATTCATGCTAATGGGACTTTTAGTGACATAACCTAACTTTAATATTCCATTTTATTTCATCTATCGGGTCATTTAATCATTTATCGGGTCATACAATCGGGTCATACAATCATTCGGGTCCAAATCAATAAACAAACAATCGGGACAAATGGTGTCCTATTTTATAAAACTAACATGTTATATCCCTCGCGGGTTTATAAAACATTTCATAAAAACATTTAAAAGAGTGCGAGGCTATGAACTCACGTTGATGTGGGAAGGCGGGTTATCGGCAATTCGGACGTACGGTACGCGCTTCAATCACGGAAACCTAGACAAATAATACTTGTCTTAGAATCTTGTCCAATGACTTTATAAAAATAACAATTATGTATACATATGATGATTTTATATATATGATGATCCAGTGGGTTTACATGTTCTCTTTTACTCATTTTAGTGTTTACGTATTGGTATCTTCTTACTAGTTTACTAGTTTTACCTATTTACGTGTTTTAAGTCCATTAAACTTTGTTATAAGTTCTTTAACTTGTATTAATCCATGTTATACTTATATTATCAGTATCTACACTTTACAAGTTGGGCCTAAATGGGTTAAGCCCAATAAATAAGTTTATAAGTGTTTTAGTCCATTTTGTTGTATTATTAGTCCAATAACGTTAACGTAGCCCGTTAATGTCCGTATGTTATATAGTTCGGGTTTTATCGGTTTTTACTTGTTATATATGTTTATATATCAGTATATGAGTTTTATAAAGTTTACATTAGACGGGTCCGACCATCTAAGTTTTATTTAGCAAAAACGTTAATTTTACGGTAATAGCCGAAAAAGTCGTAAAAATCATGTTTATAGTTTTATAACTTATAAAACTTAACAAGTTACCATTTTTATAAAATTTCCACTTATTTACCATTGTACATATTTATATAAATGAAATATATAAGTTAGTGGGTTTTAATTTATATTTTATACTATTTTTATTTGAGTACTTATATAATACTATTATACTTTAATTTCCAAAATCTGATTTTTATTTTCATCTTCACCAAAACTGCCATATCTAGAGTTCTATATGGAGATAGAAGCTCAAATTTTTATGACATAAACTACATGATATGTTCTCCATTTAACTCTTCTATAGATACTGTTGCATCAGCCTAGAAGTATTTTCTAAAAATCGTCCAAAACAGTGAACTCAGATTGGTACTCTAAACTTGTTTTGATCATATCTCACTCATTACAATGATTCCATTGCATGGCCAACTCTCACATGTGTAAAAGACTCATAGCTTACTGTATATCTATCTATTCAAGTCATTTTACCAGTTTACCATACGATTCTTTACTGTATTATACAGCCATCTAAATTAAGCAAGATTTTAACCTTGTTTCTTATAGTTTTTCATCTTTTTAAGCATGTTTATCAACACCAAATCCCCACAAAGTATTTTTAATCATCATTCATAATCATATACATATCCATATGTAAAAGAAATACAAGATTACATAATCAAAAATAACAAGAGGATGACGAGGACAATCTTTATACCACCAAGTTGATGTAGGTTGTGATTTGGACATGGATTTTGATGGAGAAACTTGTGAATAACCAAGACCATCTTCAAGACCACCATTCTTCATGAACACCTTGTGGAAAATCAGCCCCAAGACTCCATGGAAACTCCTCCTTGGATGTTATAATCACCATCAATCAATAGGGTTTCAAAAGGGCTTCAACATGTGTATGAACAACATGGGATTTCATGGTTAAATCAAGATCAAAATGGGTGTTTTTGGGGTGATATGGGACGGCACATTAGAGAGGAGAAGAGAGAAAATGGTTGTTTTGCATGTTAGAAATGAGGAAGTGGTTTTGGTTTGTGGTTTTGTATTGTAGTAGCTTGATTTGTAAGCTTAACTTACACATGTAAGTATTAAGCTACATGTTTGCCACATCTTGTGGTGTGGTGCCTTGTTGTAGCCGTCCCATATAGTGGGGTGGGACAAGTGTATACTTGTCTCATCCCACTAATTTACGGGTATTCCTCGATTCTAGTTTCCTCGATTTGCGTGCCCTCGGGTCGTTTTACGAAAAACGTTTTTATAAATTATGAATCAACGGCACAAAACAAATCTAATAAAAATTATCTCATCAAAAACGGAGTTCAAAAACGTAAATACGTAATCCTAAGGTTTCCGGTTTAGTCGTAAAGGACGTTAAATTATGAACGTAAGTCCTAATCTCTTCTCGTAAATTTATGAGTTTATGAACCAACTCAAAATTAAAATCCCAAAATAATATTCACGGATAAATTTATTTTCTGAAATGTCAGACTGTCGCCACAACGGTGTATGTAAACGTAAGCACGTAACGTAAAATCCTCCGGTTTAGACGTAGTTGACGCTACTTCAAGACGTAAATCCAAATTTCTTCCCAGAAATAAGTGAGTTCATAATGTAACATTAAAATAATGTTTTCAAATAAATATTGAGAATAAAATATCAATCATAAATTGACGGATTGTCACAGCATTTACCCCTAAACAGGATCTTTGTCCTCAAAGATCATCTTACTACTCGCTTCTTATAGAGTTAAAGACATGTGGGTATTTCCTCCACATCCGATCTTTTCTCATAAGTGTAATTCATTACAATACACGAGGTTCATCAAACATAACTACGGGAATGAGATCAGGCTTAATGTTGACTTACTTTCTCTATCCATGATGTTCACGGTTTTTGATGAATGCAACTTTTCGCCGATCTAAACTTTATCGAGAAGAATTCAGATTTTCACTTAATAGATATTTTATCAAGTTCGATTTACGAAACATAATTCACGCAATTCTTGAAGTCCTAGGGTAGATCCAGCTTATATGCCTTTCAAACCAATCTTTTACATCATCTCAATGGTCCCATATAACGGGGACTTATATCCCATGATCTTTCAGATCAATAATTCATTTTTCCATAGTTAATAATTTTGGCATAACTTCGCTACCCATCTGGCACTTCAAGATCTACATTTCATATTCACATAACCTCGTGCCCACTACCGGCAGTCAATAATAAGATCCTAATTTCAACAATCATTTCAGGTCTCGCGGGTTGGGTATTTTGCAAGGTTAGGTTCGCCATCATAGGAAACCTTAAACCTAAAAGACATGTGCAACTCACAATGGGTGTTTGTAGGGTGTCTTCATCTCAACTCCTGCTTACAGATGCTCTAATATATATCCTCACAAGATTCAATCTCGATCCTAACACGATAGTTATCAATGATAATCTTTCCTAAGGAAAGCGATTATACGGTCTATTACCAAAGGTCAATCATTCAAACATAGAACAACGCTTATAGTATTTTGTATCGTTACTTTACCTCGTCCCTTCGATTGGGGTGGTATATAGTACTCTCATCAAGATTCGTTCTCAATGACTTCTGAGCAATTCTCTAGAAATTCGATGCGAAGCGAGGATCTTGATGGAGATGATCGATACAGGCACACCATGTTTACACAACTCCTTTAAATACAAAAGAGTCATTTTCTTCATCAAGATTCTATCATTAACAGGAATGATATTAGCAGATTTGGTCAGTCTGTCAACGATGACCCAAATCGAATCAAATTCAGATGATGACCTTTGAAATAGCTAGACGTTTACTAATGTATGAGGCGATGTCTGCCTTCATAATTTGCCATTAGTACAACTTCTTCAGACAAAGATACTTTTAGTAAAAAAAAATTGACATACATATAATACTTATACTTACAAGATTTCCAATTTAACTACATCTCACAATCTTCCATATTTAGGCAACCATAAACGGCCCTTTAAAACATTTAATGCCATCGGCTTCTTAATCTTAATGATTCATATTAGTAGCGGATCCCTTTTTATTATCTATATTATTATTCTTTTTTACAAACATTGTTTATTTTTATATCGTTCGGCAATTTATTTTGCACCTTCATTATTAAGAAATACATCGTAATTGATTCTTCATATTTTCTACATAACGTGTCAGTAGTTACGTTCACCTTCCTTCATATTTTCTATGTCTTAGTTCTATCTCAACTATTATTTTTATCCGTTTTGCTCAATCTGACGTTTAAAGCGTCAATAATTACTACAAGTAATTAAATAATAATTAGTTAAATTTTATGAAATGTAAACGTAAAAAGTTTAAATTTCTCAGTTTGTCCAATTATATAAAAATGTTCAAAATAAATTTGAATTTAATTAACAAAAGTTTTGTTGATTTATCGGAAATAATTAATAAGATTCGTAAATGTTTGAAAAATCTTTGGTTATATTTTGGTCAAAATTTTCTTATTTTGAAAAGCAAAATGTATCGTTTCAAATTTCAAGTCATGGTTTAACGGTTTCCTCAATCCCTCTTAGGTTGTCTTGAGGTATACACAAACATTTACCCCTAAACAGAAGTTTAGTTAAATGATTTGTGTATAAGGAAATAATCCCTTAAAAATCCTTTGTTAAAACATTCGTCAAAACATATTTGCACACTCTTTTTGGTAAAAATCCAAAGTCTTAAAAGGGCTCTAATTCTTTGAAGAGTCAATATATATTCCATTATCTTTTAATCACACGATCAAATAATGTAAAAGATTAAGTCTTAAATCTCATGTTAAATATTCAAGGTACATGTTTTTATTGTTCGATCAATTCCGGGCAATCAATAAATAGTTATTAACTCATTCTTATTCTTATAAACAAACATATAGTTCTTAATGATCACGAGCATGAATTTATCAAATTACAGCCTACACACGTGATTCACCAAATTTATGAATGCTACATGTGTATTAGTCAATCCAAACGTCATCACGTGAAACTTATATTGTTTATTACAAGTACCGGATGTAGTGATTGGAATAGATAATCTATTTCGCGGACGCGAAGTTGATGATAACCATGCCGTGGATCAAATTGCTAGAACCTTGTAAATGATCGAACAAATCTTCCATTTCGAGTTATGGATATCGTTTTCGATTGTCAATTTACTCAGTCCACAGTAATCTTATAAATATAAGGAATAATAACATCATAGCTCTTCATGATGACGAGCTTGGTTGAATAAAATCTATCTCCGACAACTCTCTCGGTTGTATGGTAATTAATTTAATTCAGATGGTGCTGACGTAAAGTGCACATGCCACAGGTGCAGCACCGGGAAGATAATCAGTACCAAATTCAACTTGCCCTAATGGCGAAAGTCTAGGTAATTCACTAGCAAATACCTCCTAAAGTTTCAGATAGCAGGAACATCTTTTAATAATTTCATATTAGGTTCTTTCTAGATTACAAATTCTATGACTAATTCACAACTATTCATGGTATAATTTCAATTCTAAATGCAGGATACGGTCATCCATCAAGAATTATTTAGATCACTTTTGATAATCAACATCTTATCATTTAGGGGAATTCTATTCGAGTTCCCATCGAATAAGACAATGTCGTCATGTCGAAATCAATCAATCAATTCTACTGGCACTATCAACTTTCCAGTTGGATTGCCGTCGATAAGATGTGAACTTCTCAAAAGACTAATAATAACTCATAATCCTTCACAAATTCAAGGATATAGAGACACAACTAACCTTAAAAGAGTAAGGTCAACGCATAATCTATGCGAGAGAATTTCAAATCAGATACAGACGAAAACATTTAACAAATATGAATATATCTCATGTTTTCATAATTTGAGTACGCATTCGAAAGCTCCTCGGATCGTTACCCATGTCATTCAAATGAAATCAAATCAAGAGATATGATAGGAACGTCGATACATCCAGTCGGGTATCAACACTCGGTAATCAGATGCTTTTCCTAAGAATCTCACTACGGGAGAATTGGACAAGAAAGAATTATCAATTGTCAAATAAGACAATTTCCACAGATGAGTAAATTCGACTCAGAAGAATAGGTGCTACAGGCACATATGTAGGTGTCCCTAACACTATTTCCCTATTTTTCACTTCTTGTAGATCTCATAAAATTTAATCTTTCACAATCTTTAAAGAAAATGTAGTGTTTATTAATCAGTTTTATGGTGACTACTAATGAGCCTTGCATGGTCCATTCCAAATTTTATGTAGGCGCGCAACTATATACAATTTCAAGATTAACGATGCAATACTTAGTTCGTCAATTTTTTTTTCATCATGTTTATAAAAAGACATTTTCATGCTTAATTCTTAAATAAGAATCAAGAATAAATTTACAAAGATTTTCTTTGTTATGAAAACAATTAAGTTTTCCAAGGTGTTTTATAAACAACTTCATTTCGATAACGATTACTTATAAATCTTATTTTAAATAATCCTTACGGTGATGAAAATTCAATCTTTATCAAGGGATAGTATTTTATGTTTTAAAAACAATGTGTGATCTGCAAAAGAGTGATGAAAAGTTTTTCACCAAGAACTAACATCAATATATCAAGAAATGAGCTTAGCCAATTAATCATGAGGTTCATGATCTCGATGGCACTCAAAAAGAATAATCTACAACGTAACTCAAATCAAGATGAGTACTTGTTCAATGGTTGCATCACTAATGCGAGCATTAGGAACAAGCAACAAAATATAGATAACATCGATACATGTAGAATTTAGCAATCAGAGGTAGTCTTTTCCATTAATCACAAACAAGTCAAAATTGTACCATAACACATTTCGTGTCACTATGTCATACAATTTCAAGAACTCATCCTACCAACTAATGTCTCAGTTAAGTTAGGGATTATTTTTAAAAGATACCACAATGAATACTAATCTACAAGAGTCATTAGGTGTTCCACATGTCCCGAAAGATCCATCGGTCCCCATTTAGAAGAAGATTTCTTCAATTTATTTGTTGGACACTGGGCATCCTCATTAGTGGACAATGGCCTAGGAACAACCCTTAACACGAATAAACAATCAATTAAAACCTTATAATTCAATCAAAGAACTTAACGAATTCTTCTTAACAATTTCTTATTCCATTCGGGTTAAATTTTACTTTATTCAAGTTTCAATCAACTTATACTCAATTCGATATCCTAACTCATATTCCAATACTTTACAACCTTATTTTTAGACCTTAATAGGACAATAAAAGCTCGGTATGATCAACACTTAATTTCCAATCCTATAACTCTTACAACAACAATTATCATATGAGTCACTAGTATGAAATGACTCATACATTCAATTAGACTCCTCGGAAAGGTATTAGTGGCATGAGGCTTTTGGGTAATGGTTCCAATGACAGCCTCAAGTGCAACATTCCCCCTTTCGATTTCAATTTAAGAATTGGATGACAACGAATCAGATGACATCTTTCTAGGTGGTATCGTTTTGTCAAACTCCACTCTATATGGAAAGATCGTCATGACATCGATATCAGATTTAATCTCGCCAATTCTTCTTCAATATCACCATCAACTAATATCTACATTTCTACGAATATCAACCATTTTGTCGGGATCATAAATATCCACAACTTGGTTTAGATCTAGGATAGCTAGAATTTCTACGAGAATAGCTTCGATTAATTTACTAGGGGATTTAGGGTTTCTTGTGACAATCTACGTCGTATAAATACCTCTTATAAATATCAAAATAATCATCAAACAATCATGTAATAAAATTACATCATATATATATATATAATCCAAGTTATATATATATATATATAAAATAACACTTCTCAGTCTGGCCTTGTCGGTAACTCGGGAATTCTTCGGCACCGTTATAGTCAAAATATTTTTAGACATTTTGAGAAAAATTTTTATAGTTAAAAGATTTTGAAATGTTTTATTCAAAACCTTGGTTTTTAAAAATCTTTCGTTCTCTATAACGAGAGCTCTGGTACCAAACTGTAACACCCCCAAATTTATAAAATTCAATACAATTCAATACAGCGGAAGACTCATTGGTGTTACGGGATAGCACATTACTCACATCATAGACAACGCTTAAAAATTGCGTTGTTTAATAATAAAGCATTTCCATTCATAAATATCAAAGTTACATAGGTCCCAAGTCATATTATTTAAGTGCGGGCCATGAATTCTTTTCGTCTTCCCAAGAATTACCTTCAAGTACCTAAGATAAAACATGTTAAAAGAAAAGGTCAGCTATAACGCCGAGTGAATTCATAGAGTTCAATAAATTCCATCAATATAACCTTGGTATAAAATTATTACCAAAAATCATTTCGTACAAATCATTGTAATAGGCCATAAAATAGCCAAAATCATTTTATACAAATCTTTACCAAAATCATAATATAGGCATTTGCCTTAAAAATCATTATACGAGCCAATGTCGTAAAAACCTCATACAATACGTTTTACAACGTTGTATAAATTAAATAAAAACCGTTATATGAATGTGTTTATGAAAACCAAAACACGAACATAATATCAATAGTATGACCCTGTATTGCTAGTCAGGCAATACATCGTAATTCGGTGCGTCTAGTAGTATTTCGTTAACTGGATTATTATAAGCCGCATGACATTGTTACCTTACTAAACCAAACAACGGGTAGCTAACCTGATACTCAATTTGCCCATATAAATTAGCGTGTCGTCACAAAGGTCACGCTATGGAAATCTTCTCATACATAAATTTGCTTACCAATCAATGTGGCACGGCGGGGATCAACCGTCAAGGCGTGAACTGGGGTGATCGTCCCCAAATAGTACTATTATATGCATAAGCGTCTACCAAATATCGGTAGTTCACAATTCATGCTAATGGGACTTTTAGTGACATAACCTAACTTTAATAATCCATTTTATTTCATCTATCGGGTCCTTTAATCATTTATCAGGTCATACAATCGGGTCATACAATCATTCGGGTCCAAATCAATAAACAAACAATCGGGACAAATGGTGTCCTATTTTATAAAACTAAAATGTTATCTCCCTCGCGGGTTTATAAAACATTTCATAAAAACATTTAAAAGAGTGCGAGGCTATGAACTCACGTTGATGTGGGAAGGCGGGTTATCGGCAATTCGGACGTACGGTACGCGCTTCAATCACGGAAACCTAGACAAATAATACTTGTCTTAGACTCTTGTCCAATGACTTTATAAAAATAACAATTATGTATAAATATGATGATTTTATATATATGATGATCTAGTGGTTTTACATGTTCTCTTTTACTCATTTTAGTGTTTACGTATTGGTATCTTCTTACTAGTTTACTAGTTTTACCTATTTACGTGTTTTTAGTCCAATAAACTTATTATAAGTTCTTTAACTTGTATTAATCCATGTTATACTTATATTATTAGTATCTACACTTTACAAGTTGGGCCTAAATGGGCTAAGCCCAATAAATAAGTTTATAAGTGTTTTAGTCCATTTTGTTGTATTATTAGTCCAATAACGTTAACGTAGCCCGTTAATGTCCGTATGTTATATAGTTCGGGTTTTATCGGTTTTTACTTGTTATATATGTTTATATATCAGTATATGAGTTTTATAAAGTTTACATTAGACAGGTCCAACCATCTAAGTTTTATTTAGCAAAAACGTTAATTTTACGGTAATAGCCGAAAAAGTCGTAAAAATCATGTTTATAGTTTTATAACTTATAAAACTTAACAAGTTACCATTTTCATAAAATGTCCACTTATTTACCATTTTAAATATTTATATAAATGAAATATATAAGTTAGTGGGTTTTAATTTATATTTTATACAATTTTTATTTGAGTGCTTATATCATACTATTATACTTTAATTTCCAAAATCTGATTTTTATTTTCATCTTCACCAAAACTGCCATATCTAGAGTTCTATATGGAGATAGAAGCTCAAAATTTTATGACATAAACTAAATGATATGTGCTCCATTTAACTCTACTATAGTTACTGTTGAATCAGCCTCTAAGTATTTTCTAAAAATCGTCCAAAACAGTGAACTCAGATTGGTACTCTAAACTTGTTTTGATCATATCTCACTCATTACAATGATTCCATTGCATGGCCAACTCTCACATGTGTACAAGACTCATAGCTTACTGTATATCAATCTATTCAAGTCATTTTACCAGTTTACCATATGATTCTTTACTGTATTATACAACCATCTAAATTAAGCAAGATTTTAACCTTGTTTCTTATAGTTTTTCATCTTTTTAAGCATGTTTATCAACACCATATCCCCACACAATATTTTTAATCATCATTCTTCATCATATACATATACATAAGTAAAAGAAATACAAGATTACATAATCAAAAATAACAAGAGGATGAGGAGGACAATCTTTATACTACCAAGTTGATGTAGGTTGTGATTTGGACATGGATTTTGATGGAGAAACTTGTGAATAGCCAAGACCATCTTCAAGACCACCATTCTTCATGAACACCTTGTGGAAAATAAGCCCCAAAACTCCATGGAAACTCCTCCTTGGATGTTATAATCACCATCAATCAATAGGGTTTCAAAAGGGCTTCAACATGTGTATGAACAACATGGGATTTCATGGTTAAATCAAGATCAAAATGGGTGTTTTTGGGGTGATATGGGACGGCACATTAGAGAGGAGAAGAGAGAAAATGGTTGTTTTGCATGTTAGAAATGAGGAAGTGGTTTTGGTTTGTGGTTTTGTGTTGTAGTAGCTTGATTTGTAAGCTTAACTTACACATGTAAGTATTAAGCTAAATGTTTGCCACATCTTGGGGTGTGGTGCCTTGTTGTAGCCGTCCCATATAGTGGGGTGGGACAAGTGTATACTTGTCTCATCCCACTAATTTACGGGTATTCCTCGATTCTAGTTTCCTCGATTTGTGTGCCCTCGGGTCGTTTTACGAAAAACGTTTTTATAAATTATGAATCAACGGCACAAAACGAATCTAATAAAAATTGTCTCATCAAAAACGGAGTTCAAAAACGTAAATACGTAATCCTAAGGTTTCCGGTTTAGTCGTAAAGGACGTTAAATTATGAACGTAAGTCCTAATCTCTTCTCGTAAATTTATGAGTTTATGAACCAACTCAAAATTAAAATCCCAAAATAATATTCACGGATAAATTTATTTTCTGAAATGTCGGACTGTCACCACAACGGTGTATGTAAACGTAAGCACGTAACGTAGAATCCTCCGGTTTAGACGTAGTCGATGCTACTTCAAGACGTAAATCCAAATTTCTTCCCAGAAATAAGTGAGTTCATAATGTAACATTAAAATAATGTTTTCAAATAAATATTGAGAATAAAATATCAATCATAAATTGACGGATTGTCACAATATTCGCAATATATCTGTAGTATATTTATTCCATTCATATATATATGTTTTTCTTTAAAAATGGGTTTGAGCACCCGCAGTTCTGACATTGGCAACCGTAATTCTCTACAACGTTATCATAATATCTGTCATAATGTTCTACTACATGAAAGGTATGAGAATACGTACTATTGTACTAACTTATTGATCCTAAAATTTTTTGTATCATCCCATTAGTGTATTATAGTATTTGTTCAATAAAATTGACTTTGACTTTCACACGGTACTCTACAGGCTATGGTATGTTTATGTTCTGCATTTCTGACATCCCCAACATTTGTGGATAGATAAAAGCAGCTGTGGCTAATATTTATCGCTGGTTCAGGAATTTTGATTGGAGTTGGCATGTTGTGGCGGGTCAAAATGTGAATTACACTCGGTTCCGGTGTCAATACAAGCTTTTCTACAGGGGAAAAGCAAAAGGTTCGTTTTGGTCACAGAATCAAAACTCATTTCCAAACATCCCAAATAGCCTAAAATCAGTGTTTTTCCATTTTGTAACAGTCTTTTTGTATCTACTATGCAGTCAAAGCTTAGATTACATGGTGGTGGCGTGTCATTGGGACATCCTCTAGGTTGTGGTGGTGCCCACATCTTGGTCACTCTTTTGGGAAAGAGAGCCAAAGTGTATTAATATAACTAATGCAACATAAGAGGATACAAAATAGAAGTGTTTAGGTTAACTATAGCTGTCGTGATTATGCAGGTTCTAAAGCATAAATGTGGTAAATACAAAGTATCAGGTGTGTGTAAGAGCAGAAATGTGTATATTAACTAATATAAGTTCTAGCCAAGGAGAAGATGATATGTATAATCTTGGAAAAAGAATCATGCAGTAGTTTCAAGGACTCTTTACTGATGAATATCAACCTGTCAGATAAGAGCAACCCAGGTTCGTTCTTACTCTTTAGGCATATAGAATTCTGAATGTGGTTTTATTTAATGAATTGTTGAAGGAGGTCATTTTGAGCCACTGTTTAATGAATTGTTAAAGGTGATAATTTCGAGCCAAATAATTAAAAATTGGTTACATTCAGGTTATGCTTGTGCATTGATTTCCCTTGATTATTTCGGTTATCGATATGATCTGGGTAATGGATATGTGGGTGGATTTAACCGCCTTAGTCTGGAATAATGGAACTGTAAAAATTGAATCGACTTCAAGATTTAAAATAAAAGCTTCAATACTCTTCCCTTAGACTCTCAACATGCACCCCAAGATCCTCTGTGAATATACGCACTAGGAAATCTCAACTGCAGCCCGTTAGAATATCTAATTCATGGGAAGGTTTCACATTTCTAACAACAAACTGAGTGGTGGTGACCCCATGGTAAAAATAAGTAGAAATACTGTAAAGCGTATGCAAATTTGAGGTTTAATAGAAATGTTGTTGCTGGGTTGGATCCCACTTCTTTTTTGGTAGCTTCAGGAATAGTAGCTTATAAGTGGAAAGGGGATTGGAGTATGTGTATGTTCAAGCTATGAGTTTGGGAGATTAAATTGTGTTACTTAATCTTCTCGATAAAACTAGGCCCATTCTGGAAATTTATCGAATAGAAATACTAATGATATTCTTAGCACTTTGGCTTCATTCTTGGCTTAACAGTAGTTCATGAGCTCAATAACTCCTTGGTTGCCGCAGGTAATAAATATTCTTTAGTAGTTTTTTATGCGTGAGTCAACCCAAAATTGAACTTTTTGCGGGTTTTCTCAAGAGGGTGGCACCTACTTATATATCACGTTGCTAAGGACTTAATTCCCTAAATAAGAAAACATTGAAGCAGGGAGACAATTTTTTTTACCCTTTCGCGGCATGGTTTCGTTCCCATATCTGTTGGACGACTCTCTAAAATCTACGGAAAGCATGCTTTTGTGCATAAAATTTGAAATGAATGTCCAACAAAATGTGGTGCTGGTTCAAAAGGGACAGAAAATCAATTCATCTTTTTTTCTTTCAAAATTGATCCGTTATTGCAATAAAATCCACAGACTATGGTCTTAGTTTCGATGTTAAAGTAGTTGTTATTATTTGAAAGGTGGGACGGGTGTGAATTTTATCGACGAAACACTCATTTTAGTTAAGGGCCATCCAATTATGAATGTACCAAAACACTAATTTGATATGGCATTATACGACTCTATTAGGAAGGCTTCACTGCTATGCAATCAACATACTATCAGCGTACTATCAACACTTTAAACAAAAGAGTATGATTATGCGACTGTCTGTATAATACCGGTCTGATATTGATTATGAAGTGATGAAATAAATGAAAGGCGACAAGAGTGGCTGCTGGTTTTTCGGTTTTCCTTTGCCTGGTAATTTATTAGCACATGATAGATGTATCATTTTCCTTTCCTTTTTGTCCATTAAACCTCGAATGTATATGTGTTTTTATTTTGTTTATGCATGGTCATCATTCAACAATAGCTAGATAGCAGATATCATCAGATGGCAGTAGCAGCTGGTAAACAAGACATTTGTTTTTAATCAAGTTTCTCAGCACATAAAAACCAAAGACTGTTGGCTTATCATCTAGGGAAAAGTAACCTCTTATCTTCAACTAAAAATTTTGATATATATTTATTTATTTTAGTTTATCTAGCTAGCTATCTATATACGGACTACCAGATATGATGAACACAGTTGGTAAAAAGGGCGGGGAAGCGTAGGATTGGACTAACAAACATTCTTTTCTCCTTTTAGAGGTTTTACAATAGATAATTAGCTTATAATGATCATAAAAACAATATTGTTACAATAATAATCTAAATATTTGGGTGAAACCAATATAGGAGAGATAATTTGACCAATTTAAATAGTTCCTTTTATAGCTAAAAGAATCAGTTCTACCAATTTTACCTAATTCATCAGGTTCATTGGAAATTGAGGCGAACTTGCCACGTTTAATACCAACGATACATGGTAGTGTAAGCCTTTATAATTTGTATTACTCTTTTCCACAGCCGTGGAGGAAGTATTGGCCGTGGTGGTGGCCCTACACATATGGATATTCGATACCAAATTGATGAAAAAACCACATGATATTGTGAGGGAGTCAAGGTGAACACGAAATCTTTCCAAGTTTTTTGTACAAGTGATAAAAAACCATAGGATTGTCACTTTTACCAAGCAATGACCGCAAAGAAGCAAAGATGGGGCTTCACACTCCCTGTCAATCTGTTGGTAAAGACTTCTTCCCTTATTCCAGACACAAAGCTCATTGACTTCCTATGACAACAAGAATTTTAGTCAACCTGAGCTGAAATGAGTATCTTTAATTAAGTAGTGTGAGTTTGTGTTTCTGAAAATGGGTTTTAGTGAACTAATGACGAGCTCTTGCATTACGCACATAATCACATCATCCGTTATGCATTTCGCTTTACTACATTTTTCTCATACATACATGAATGTTGTTGTACATGCTGCCCATCTGTGATTTTTTATAGAGTTGAACTACCCCTATGGATATTCAAACTCAAAGTGATTAAAAAACCACGTGTTATTATGTGGGAGTTAAGATGAACACGAAATCTTGCCAAGTTTTATACATAAGTGATAAAGAAACCACAAGGTCTTCACTTTTACCAACCAATGACTGCAAAGGAAATTGTGTTGAGAGGCCTTGAGGTCTCTTACTGGAAAAGGTTAGGAAAAATGAAAATTCCACATTTATTTTTTCTAATTTGGTACTCTGATTGTTTTATTGTGTATATATCACAGGGCTAAAAAAGCATGTTGTCTTGCTTCCTGCATCTATGGATACTATCGTACATTACTAGTAGGAAGAAATAATAAGGGGTCTGTGGAAGCCTCGCTAAGCACTGTTGAGATCCTACAAATTCAAGATCACACCTCTTCAGGCAGTTGCTGATGCTTGTGAGTCACTCTCAAATTTTTATGAATGTATTTGTGTAGATAGAAATTATATGCATTTATTTTCTCTAATGGTTCTGTATGAAACCTGAAAAGACTTCAAGTTTATGCTCACTAATGATTGCAATGTGCATGGTTCATGATTTATTCAGACAGTACTACGTTGATCCATCAGGTGTTGCAGCTATTGGGGCACATAGTACAACAGCCAATAATACTGGACCGCATAATTTTTTATTTCATGTACTCCGATGAAACTAAAGTTGCTTGCGATTCTGATGAAACAAAAACTATTGAATCTCAAATGACAGATACCAAAAGGGTTCATTAAAAGCTAGATACATTTGATGTCCAATGTGGCTTGTGGGTCCGACTATTCTTCTTGAAACAGGAATGGTCCCGACTCACTGGTTGCCGATTTCTTCAGTCCTTACGCCCCAACATCACAAACCTTTTGTCATTAACGGTTCTCGACTATATATTTGATATTTTGATTTTGCTAGGGGTTCAGATTTTCTCTCGATATCCTCTCGAATTGATCTTAGTCTTAAGTGGAATGATTGTTCTTGGTTACTAAATAAAAGGGTTTGGTTTTCTAATCTAATAAAAAGTGGAAATGAAAATTTAAATCAAAGATAATTAATTTAATGATGAGTAATAAAACTTGAATTTAAACTTGAATTTAAATTAGAATTAAGCTTAAAAGAAAATTAGAATTAAATCAAGGAAACAGTAAGAAATAGTAAAGAAACAGTAAAACTTTAAAATACCAAAAAGATAACTGATTCAGAAGTTACTGTTCAATCGGAAGTTAAGCTTCATTCGGAACTTTGTGCTTCGTTCAGAACTTTTGGATTCATCCGGAACTTATCCTTCATCCGGAACTTACTGATTCGGAACACTCATCCGGAACTTGCTGATTCGGAACACTCATCCGGAACTTACTGATTCGGAAGTTTTGGACTTCCGAATGAAGCCCCTTTATTCGGAACTTACTGGTTCGGAAGTCTGAAAATTGGTTCGGAACTTTAGCTTCGTTCGGAAGTTTTGGCTTGATCCGGAACTTTTACCTTCGTTCGGAACTTCTTCTTGATTCGGAAGTTTAGCTTGGTTCGGAACTTTTTAATACTAAACTCATTCGGAACTTTTAACTGACTCGGAACTTATGAAAACAAGACTCATTCGGAACTTACTGTTCACTCATTCGGAACTTCTGGAAAACCCAGATACAGAAACTTAAGCGAAGAACAAGGAAACACGGTTTTGATCCAAAAATCACCAAGTTTTTCACCAAAAACTAAAATAAATCAATCACAAAGCATCTACTAATCATAAACTACTAATCCCATCAACAAAAACACAAATCCCAACAACTTTTGAAGATCAAATCAAGAAAAATAAAAAAAACTTAAGAACTTGAAGATAAAGATGAAGATGAACAAGATTAAATGGAAATATTAAACAAGACTTTGTATTGAATGATTAATGTTTTAACAAGATCAAACAAGAATTAAAATAACAAGATTTAGAAAACTAAGATTAAAATCACCAATCACCCTAGTGGTGATGGTGATGAAACGGAACAGAGAGAAAGAAATGGGAGAGAAGAAAAAAAACTAAAAACTAGTCTAAATGTGTGAGGGGAGGGCTATTTATAGCCTTGTCTTGTGGTCGTTGAGTGGGCTTTCTCCCGTTCTTCTTGTCTTTTCGTCTTTTCAGAAAAGTTTCCGTTTTCGATTCTGATTCGGGATTTGTCGTCGATTAAATTCAACTCGTCTTTTAATTTCTTCGTTTAATAGACTTGAGTTTCTTCGACTTATATAAATCTTCCATCTTTGGTCCTTTTCTTCGATAAATCTTCGAATAGGCCCAGTGACTTCAAATCTTTTGCATCTCTTGGACAATAGACTTTATCTTGAGTCTTTTTCTTCAGTAATACCCGTGCAATCCCATGTTTTCTTCAATATTCATCCGGTTGTCTCTGAAAACACAACAAACACAAAAACCACGCATAATTCCAAACAAATGATATTAAATACGTGTTTTGGTCTCGTTTTAGCACGAATTAAGTGGTAAAAGGATGGGTGTTTACACACCTATCAAATCCCCTACACTTAACCATTGCCATGCCCTCATGCAATGCTTAGTGATAAAACAATTTTACATTTTTCTCATAATTAATCAACCTTGGCCTTATTTAAATTCTACTAAACAAAAATTAAAGAAATAAAACTTCAAAGATAACAAAGGGATAGAAAACCATTTTCACTTGAAAATAGCTACATGAAATAACTTGCAAAGAAATCAATGACTTACATTAGGGCTTTTGTGCTGCGAAGATTTATCACCCTCAAGTTTCACGTTCCCCAAACTAAGCTTAAAGACGATATCATTGTTATTATAAGTTAGCAATTCAAACACTTACACACATGGCTTAATTAAATGCTTAAACTCCCTTATTCCTAGGTGTATCTCTTATATTTTATTTTTGTCTTAGAATGATCATGAAGATGCATTTTTGGACTTATTTCGATAGTTTATTAGGGCTGAAAGCAAAGTAGGACGATTTGATCAATAGTTAGCTAAAGGACAAAATCTCTTAAAACTGCTTCTCGGGATATCAAAAAGTTCATATCTTGGCATAACTTGGTTCACGATTTGAGACCTTTCTCGGGCCGATATTTGGCATGTACTTCATACTTCATATCTTCGAGAGACGTTCTTGAGATAATGGTCTTCTCATCATAATAAAGTTTCTTCACTTGGAGACTTTTGAGGGGTACTCCAACTTTGTTGACCACGACTTCATGATTATTTCTTCAATCTCTAATTGGGATTTTGAGATACAACGATCCGCCTCCTTTTCGGACTTGGATCTATTTATCCTCATACCTTGTTAGGGTCTTTTCGGATAGACTTCTCCATGATCTTTATGGGAGTTGATTGCTTTTCGTCGTGAGTCTTGATCCTTCATATTGATTTTAGGAATAATGCTTTTCACATCACTTTGGATCTTCAGCAATAAAATGGAATCCTCATGCCTTGTTAGGGCCTTTTCGGACTCGCCAATCTTCGCGCCCCGCTTCATAAGTTATGACTTGGCTATGAACTCTTATCATTACCGAGCAACTTTTAAACGATCTTGGGCTAGAAGCTAAGTAACTTTTCAAATCGTACGACCTTACTTATTGCAGATAAATTATTAGCAAGTGATGGGAGAAAAGGCAAATAATTACACCAAGTGAGCTTGCGCAAGAATACCGACTTATAATTGACTCCATCATTTCTCGTCCTCCACAATTTAAAATCTCAAGTAATGAGATTCGTGGACACTTAGCCTAATAAACCAATTAAGGTCTACATGGTTAAGGATACTAGCTAGAATAAACTTGGATAAGTCTATTCGGGTTGAGTCAAAATAAACGCAACGGGCCTAATATGTCAAAGACTTCTACACTAGCTACACCACTTTATTAATATTTTTAACTTTATTGCGGGATATATACATATGAAAGCAACGATAAAAATTTAAAAATTACAACTAAATGGCCAAAGTTAATAAAAAATTTGAAAAATGTTGAAAAATATGATTTTCCGGTTAAATGAAGGCATTTTCATGGAAAAGTCCACTTAAAACTTCGATAGAAGTCCCCCCTACACTTAAGATAAACATTGTCCTCAATGTTTAAGCATGTGGGAAAAGTCTCCCCTACACTTATGACATTGTGCACGTTGGTTAACTCAAGCTAAGGAAGAGACGACTAACGTGATCAATTTCAAATGTGAGTATGAAGAAGATTGAATCACGATAGTTGAGAGATAGAACCGGATTTCGGATAACACGGGAGCACGGTTCTTCAAAAATTCCAAGAGTGCACTTATCCCTGTAATTACACCACACAAAGACAAACACGTATAGAAGTCCCCCCCTACACTTAGGGGATTAAAACATAAAGGGATAGATACTCGGGCTGCCTCCCGAGGAGCGCTTGTTTTTGATAACCGAGTCACGAGCCTGACTCGACCCAAAATTAGTTCATGGGGAACGTGGTGAGGGATGGAATCACCTCCTGAGAGGTGTCCTCACCAAAGTACAACTTCACTCGTTGGCCATTCACCTTAAAATTTGGTCCATCAGGTTGAGCGAGCTCGAGAGTACCATATGGAAAAATTTGGGCAATGGTGAATGGGCCGGACCAACGAGATTTGAGCTTTCCCGAGAAGATTTTCAACCGAGAGTTAAAAAGTAAGACTTTGTCTCCAACGTGGAACTCTTGGTTTTTGATCTTGGAGTCGTGAATGAGCTTAGTTCTTTCCTTATAGATCAAAGAATTTTCATAAGCCTCATTACGGAGTTCATTCAGCTCATTGAGTTGGATCTTGCGTAGGTCACCGGCTTTGTTTATATCATAATTAGCCCACTTCAAGGCCCAATAAGCCTTGTGCTCCAACTCAATGGGGAGGTGGCACGCTTTCCCGTACATAAGACGATAAGGCGTACAGCCGATCGGGGTCTTGTAAGCAGTACGGAAAGCCCACAAAGCATCATCAAGTTTATCAGCCCATGAGGCACGATGCTCTCCCACGGTTCTTTCAAGAATTCGCTTCAGCCCTCGGTTTGATATTTCAGCCTGGCCATTAGTTTGTGGGTGGTAGGCTGTGGAAAGACGATGATTTACACCGTACTTAGCCATGACTCGAGCAAATTGGTCATTGCAGAAATGAGTCCCACGATCACTAATAATGGCGCGAGGCACACCGAATCTAGCGAAAAGAGCTTTCAAAAAGTTACAAACCACCCTTGCGTCATTAGTAGGCAAAGCTTTGGCTTCAACCCACTTTGAAACGTAGTCAACGGCTACAAGGATGTATTTGTTTCCTTTAGAAGAAGGGAATGGCCCCATAAAGTCGATACCCCAAACATCAAAAATTTCACACTCTTGAATGAAATTCTGAGGCATCTCGTCTTTATGTGTGATTTTGCCTTGCTTTTGGCAAACATCACATCGTTTGACCATATCGTGAGCGTCACGGTATATGGAGGGCCAATAAAATCCGGAATCAAACACTTTTTTAGCGGTGTAGTTGGGACCAAAGTGACCACCGGTGGGTCCGTTGTGGCAAGCATTAAGGATTTCAGACGCTGCCGGTCCATCAACACATCGGCGAATAATCAGGTCAGCGCATTGTTTGAATAGGTAAGGGTCGTCGCAAAAGTAAGTCTTGATGTCGGTGAAGAACTTTTTCTTTTGTTGGGACGTCAACCCTTCCTTGAGAATTCCACCCGCCAAGTAGTTTGCAAAGTCCGCAAACCACGGGGTTTCATTCGGCTTCGAGTTTATAGACATTAAGGTCTCCAAGGGAAAAGAATCATTGATTTCTTTGGTCGGATGATTCCCTTGGTAAGGATCCTCAAGTCTGCTAAGATGGTCCGTGGCTAGGTTTTCTGCTCCTTTTTTATCGCGAATTTCGATTTTAAATTCCTGGAGCAGCAAAACCCAGCGAAGAAGTCTTGGTTTGGAATCTTGCTTTGTCAACAAGTACTTCAGCGCGGAGTGATCGGTGTACACAATGGTGGTAGAAAGGACAAGATAGGGGCGGAATTTTTCAAAAGCATAGACAACAGCTAAAAGCTCTTTTTCGGTTGTCGTATAATGCAATTGTGCCCCAGTCATTGTCTTGCTAGCGTAATGGATCGGTTGGAAGTGTTTGTTCACTCTTTGTCCAAGAACCTCTCCAATAGCAAAATCACTAGCATCGCACATCAACTCAAAGGGAAGCTCCCAATTAGGGGTAACCAAGACGGGTGCCTTAGTTAGCTTATCCTTAAGCGAGTCTGTTGATGCAAAAGTTGGTTGATCCTTGCTAGACCCGAATTAGGTTTAATTCGGGTTGGCTGGGTACCGGCTCCTGCACCAAGTGAATCGTCTGGTTGGGATCCTGCACACTAAACAACACGCGTTAAGCTTACCGTGGGAAGGTTTCCCACGATTAGACTCCGGCGTGAGAGTAAGTAATCGATTTAGGGTTATATGTGAGTTTAGAGAGAATTGTGATACCTTTGTGGAACCCTTGGGGGTTCCTTTTATAGGCAGTGAAACCCCAGTGGGCTTTCACTGACCCTTCGGCCCCAAGGAAAAGATAAGCACCAGAATTAGAATGATTGCTATCTTCTAATTCTGGCAATGAATATCTCTTCCTATTAGGATTAAGATATGCTTAGACAGAATATTATTCTGTCTGATCTTATGTCGGCCGCTTTGGGCCGTGGGCCGCACACATGTGCGAGCACTGTTCACTCAAGCCCATAAGCCTGAGTGATATTTATCCACCCATTTACGATGGGCCGGATACGGGTAGTACCCGTGGTCCGGGCTCATGACCCGGTTTGGGGACTATACGTCATCATGTCCCCCCAGTCTAGTTGTTACAGCCGTAGGCGTAACCTCTAGACTATCAAGCTGCCCTCCGGTCTTACCAAGAAAGGCCTAAGAAATGATAACGGAAATTTAGTTCCGGCCGCACGTGGCAACCGGTCGTATAAATATCCCTTAGTGAATACTACCGCAGCCGCGCGCGATGGCCGAGACAAATTAAATGCAACATTTAATATGGTCTTACGTAAGAGCCGCATAACCCGACAAGAATCCAGTCGCATTGATGATATGCAACAATCCAGTCGTATATCTGCAAAAAGTGCATGATTACTGACCAGCCTCGAGCCACACGAAACTGTTTAAGAAATGACCCGTGGGTCCCCTACTGACGTTACAGAAATGTCAGAAATCCTATCCATTGGATAGGAAATGTGACTGACACGTGTCAAGAATCCATGGCACCTCGGAAACCGAAGCCACCCTATATAAGGGTGAGCATGCGTGTATGTTACACACACAATTCATTCATCCCCCCGCCATTGTTAATCTTCAAGCTTTTCCTTCACAACTTTTGCCTTCATTTCCACGGACATCCATCACCGCAGGTTAGATCACCACACCCTTAAAAACCTTTTCATAAATTATGGTTAAGGATAACCCCCTCATCACGGACGTCCTGAATGTGATGTCGGGAGAAAAATACCTCGACTTCCTGTCGAAGTACTATGTGCCTGAAAGCGTACACCCCACCTTTCCGGGTGATGGTGAAGCTATTACAGACGCACCGGCGGGGAAAATAGGCATATACACCCGCCTATTTGACTCAGCCAACTACCGTATTCCGCTATCGAAGTTCTTAGTAGATCTTCTCATGTACTATGACTTTCATATCACCCAGCTCCACTGCATAGGGGCGTGTAAGATCAACCAGTTTGAGATTACATGCCACACTTGTAGGGTAACCCCCACCGTTAACCTGTTTAGGGCTTTCTATTTTCCACAGTTGGTGAACGGGTGGTTGTCGTTCAAGAAACGTCCCGGCAATTCCCCGATGACATATAGGAAACCCCTTGACTCCCTGAAGAATTGGTACGACCATTACTTCTTTGTAGATGAGAAGGTATTCCCCACCCCCTTTGTACTTAAAACCAAAGCCCCAAGAGATTATCCGCCCAAGCCTAAAGACTATAGTAGCCGGGACCTGAAAATATTAGATACCCACCGCACGGAATTTCATAGAGGGTTGCCGGAGAACTTTCTGTGCTTGGTAGGAATAAGTCGTCGTTACTTTGGGAGGGATGACTTGTATCCGTGCTTCTTAACGGAGCAAGGCGAGGGTAGGTTATATATACCTTGTATATCCAATATGTCGCGTATATTTAAAATGTTACTAACCCACATACTTCTCCAATCATTTGCAGAGATGAACCTTCACGGATTGATTCGCCAAGGCGACCCCATGAAGGTGAGGGAAGGATTCCGGCCGTTGAAGCCGAATGAGCTCCCTTTGTTGGAAGCATTGGCCGACCGTACTATTCCATTAGAGGAGACAACCGAACCCAGGTCAGACGAGGAGGAACCTGTTATCGAAAAATCCCCATTGGATTTTCACAACGAAGATGGTGACGACCCACTGCTGGAGGGAGGCACCATTAACCAGGAGGAGGAGCGCGACCTGAATGAAGACAATACGCAAGCTTCCGGATCCTCCACACGTACTTCAAAAAAGAGGAAGACAACCAGGCGTGTGGCAAAAAAGATTGGGGAGGATGCCGGGGTTGCGAATGCTCCTCCCAAGAAGTTGCGACCAGACCATCCTCAATATCAGGGGGATGGCAACACCATGCCTGGTCAGGCCGACCCTACCCCGACCATGGAAGGGCCCGTTCTTCGTGTCGCTCCAGTGAACGCCGTAGCCCCTACCGGCCCAGATCCTACTACTGGCACCTCGTAAGTACCCATCCCGATGATGATTTGTATCCTCGCATGATATATGTAGACTAAAAAAAGTTATCTTGTTTTTTAATCACAGGGTAAATCCGGCGGTCGCCACTCAAGGAGAAGAGGTGGGGAGAAATCCATCCCCCGCGGTTACTAACAATCCTCCTTCCCCCACCCATGCCAAGGAACCGTGCCACGAAGGGCCTGAGGAGAGCTTGCGTCTAGCCTGGAACCTATCAAGCTTGACACGGCTAGAAGCCGAATCAGAGTGCTCGGAGTTCATTGAACACATCACTCCGCCCGTCCTCGCACAGGATTTGGATGAGCTGGACCATGAGGCTTTAATCGAGCAGTTTGATGTGTCATCTGCACATCAGGTCACGGTGGGTGCCGCGCTGAGACGCAGACTGATCAAGGCCCTCACCAATGTGAGCCGTGCCGACAAAAGGATCGCCCGCCGGGAGGCTTTGGTTGTGAAGAGCGAGAAGACCATTGCGTCTTTGCAAGCGGCGTTGTTGACTGCTGAGGCGACGGTAAAGGAGCAGGCACTCCATGCCGAGACAAGAGAGAAGCGCATCGCTGAATTGGAGGCCCTTGTAGTCGCATCAAATGAGAAGGTAATCTTCCAAACATGTTGCTCATATATTTCTACTCCTTGTGTGTATGTAGCCCAAAAATATATTCGTACACTAACTCCCAATCTTATACGCAGGTGTCTGCGGCTGAGGCGGCTACCAAGGCGGTGACCGTGCAATCCTTCAGCATTGCTCAGGAGCGCGACGCACTGAAGGAGGAATTGAAGCAAGCTCAAAGCAACTTTGAAAATCACGTTGTCGCTGCTGATGAAGAGTTGAGCCGGGTGGTCGCCAGCTGTGTGGAGAGAGTATGCCCCCCCCTACTGAGTGCAACAGCTGGCCGTAGGTGGATTATCGGGCAAGGGATGCGGCTTGCCGTAAGCGGGGCTCTTAACGCTCCACACCTATTGCAAGCCTTTGCTGGGGTTGTATCTGACGGGATCGACCGTGGTAGGCATGAAGGCATGATCCAAGCTGCGGAAATGATCACCAAAGGTGAGGATATCACCCGGCATCCGTATCACAACCTCTCCGCAGCGGGGAAAATGACTGCGTCCATGGACGCCTTGGCCAACCTTCAACACCCACTTCTGGACGAGCTTGAAGCCTTGAAAGACGCTCCCAACGAAATAATAATGTCTCGGCTGAGTGCTAACCCAACCCTTTTGACGCTGGCTACCTATGACTGTATATCCAAGGCTGTGTCAGGTGAGAAGCCGCTTAATGAAGCTTTAGACACTCTTGCCGTCAAAGTTCAGAACGGGAAAGATGCTCGCGGGGAGGCTCTCCGTGCTTTGATTGAGGAAGGAAAGAAGGATCTAGAAGAATTCCTCCCCCCATGTAACTTGTATGTTTGTAGACATTTGTACTTATATTCGTCCGTGTATGTACACGGCTAAGACATGCATGTAATAACTTGTCTTTTTATTTTAGAAGTCCGTGTCAACCACGGCCATTTTGTTTGTTTAATTTTTAAACTTGTGTATCTCATTGCAATCCAATGCTGCGTGACATATCACGTCTTACATACAAGTCCAATTTACTAGACATGCGACGTGCGTCTTTATTATGCGGATCACCGTATGGCTGTAGCATATGAAACTTACCCCAACGTCTTGTGAGTAAGGTGTCTAGTAAGGATACGTGATCCGTGCGGCTGGGGTTGCATCCCTCTTACGCGGCAAGTTGAATTAGTAGGTTCACTTAATCCTCTTACCCCACCTGGAGGCGTTTGGTACATGTACGGTATTTTGAGGGAATGCATACGAAAGAAGCATGGCATATTATAACACAATTAAAATTCATACGGCTAACAAAGAATCTAACAAAGAAGACAATAATTTGCACGAAACAGGCCGTGGAGCTAGCTAGGCACCACGGCATTTTATTAGAACATTTACATTTTTTGTTTGAACAATGATGACAAGTCCTAAAAAAGTCCATAAAGGAAACTTAAACAAACATAAGAAAAACAAATAAGACAAATAACCCGCATGGTTCTTTATTAAGACCACCTATAGCAAAGTATCCATGCGGGAGCCGTAGCTTTCAAAGATAGCACCTTTTTAGATTGGCGATGTTCCATGTGCGCTCTAGGTCGCGGCCATCCATATCGCGTAGCTTGTACGCGCCTCGTCCCAAGGCTTCAGTGACTTCATACGGTCCTTCCCATTTAGGGCCCAGTTTTCCTGTATTTTCCACGCGACTTGCTTCGTTAGCACGATAGACATAGTCTCCCGATCGAAAAGAAACACCTTTGACCTTGGCATCGTAATAAGCCTTCATCTTAGCCTTGGACTTAGCTTCATTGATGGCTGCTAATTCCCTTTTTTCCTCCAACAGATCTAGGTTGATTCGCAGCTGTTCATCATTTGTGACGGCATTAACCTCCGCTGTGCGGATGGTAGGCATCCCTATTTCTGCTGGTATAACGGCTTCAGTGCCGTAAGCCAATGCAAACGGAGTATCTCCGTTGGCTGTTTTTATCATGGTTCTATGTGCCCATAGCACATGCGACAATTCCTCGACCCATTTGCCCTGTCGTTCATCCAGTCGCGCCTTAATCCCATTCCCCAAGCTCCTATTTGCTCGTTCGACAAGGCCGTTCGTTTGTGGATGCTTGACAGACGCGAAGCGCCGCTTGATGTTCAATGATGCACACCAGTCTTTGAATGGGTTATCCGTGAACTGTTTGCCGTTGTCTGATATAATTTCTCCAGGTAGACCGAAACGGCATACAATGTGTTCCCACACAAACTTCTTGACCTGCTTACCCGTGATAGATTTTACTGCCTTGGCTTCTATCCATCGTGTAAAGTAATCCATTGCAACAATCAAGAATTTAACCCCTCCCGCAGCTACAGGAAATGGTCCTGCGATGTCAATTCCCCACTTGTAGAATGGCCATGGGGACGTGATAGGTGTAAGCTCCTGCTGTGGGTGCCGCGGTACTGGCCTATGCACTTGGCAATCATTGCATCTGCGAATCATGTCGCGCGCGTCTCTGTGCATAGTGGGCCAATAGTATCCTGTTCGTAAGGCTCGAGCTACCACGGATCGTGGACCTGCATGCATGCCGCACAATCCTTCGTGTATGTCACTAATCACATAGGCCGCCTGGCGTGGTCCAACACACCGCAGCCACGGCTGCAAGAAAGAGCGCTTATAAAGGATGCCTTCCCGGAGTTCGAAATATTGTGACTTCCTTCTAACGCGCCTTGCTGCTTTTTCCTCGTCTGGAAGTGTTCCGCTAGCCAGATAGTTGATGATTGGGGTCATCCACGTAGGTCCCTCTTCTTCAACTATCGCAGTCACTTCCCCTTCCGTAATAGACTTTTCTTTGAGTATCTCCACCAAAACCTGTTTAGACAAGTGAGCGAAGCTTGTGGACGCGATTTTACTGAGGGCGTCCGCTTTCTTGTTCTCGCCCCTTGGTACCTGCTTGATGGAAAACTTACTGAAAGTTGCGATTAACGTCTTGACTTTTTCCAGATACCTGACCATGTTGTCCTCCTTAGCCACATACCCACCTAGAATATGGTTCGCGACAAGCCGTGAGTCCACGTAGGCCTCAAGGTTGCGAACTCCCATTCTAGCGGCGATTTTTAAACCCGCAATTAATGCTTCATATTCCGCTTCGTTGTTGGTGGCCGTGAACTCAAAACGGAGGGCGTACGTGAATTCCATACCTTCTGGATTTGTAAGGATGAGGCCTGCCCCGGATCCGTCTGTGCATGAGGACCCGTCCGTGAATAGCACCCAAGGTTCCGATAGGGCCTCCTCTTGCTTAATGATTGGTTCTCCCTCATCCGGCTTCTCGATCAGGAAATCTGCCAAGATCTGGCCTTTAACAGCCGTCCTTGGTCTGTACGATATATTATGCCCCCCCAGTAGGATGCTCCACTTCTCTAGTCTCCCTGCTACGTCTGGTCTAGATATAACCTGCTTGATTGGCTGATCCGTAATCACGACAATCGGGTGCGCCTGAAAGTACCGGCGCAGCCTCTTTGTAGCAAATACTAGTGCTAGTACCAATTTTTCCATGGGGGAATAGTTCAGCTCCGCTCCTTGTAATGTTCTACTTATAAAGTAGACCGGGGTCTGTATTGTGTCTCTGTCCGTCATCAGTACCGCGCTTATTGCGCCATGGGTAGCCGAGAGATACATAACAAGCTCCTCCTTTGGGCGGGGAGCTACCAACATGGGGAGAGATGCGAGATGCTGCTTGAGTTGGCCAAAGGCTTCCTCAGCTTCCTTCGTCCAACGAAAGTCTCCCTTTCTAATACACTTCTTCAGTGTCTTAAATAAGGGCAGTGACTTCTCTGCGGATTTGGATAGAAATCTATTTAGTCCGGCTAACTTCCCATTCAGGGATTGTACCTCCTTCCGTGTCTGTGGGGACGGTAGCCGTATCACTGCGTCCGTCTTCTCTGGACAAGGTTTGATGCCGTTTGGGTCAATCAAATATCCCAAGAACATTCCTTCTGTTGCACCAAACGTACATTTCTTTGGATTTAACTTCATATTAATCCTTCTCAGCGTGTCGAATGTCTCCTGGACATCCCGGAGGAGTGCCTCCTCCGTGTGGCTTTTTATCACCAAGTCATCAACATATACCTCCAAGTTGCGTCCTATTTGTGATTCGAAAGCTTTATCCACCAACCGCTGATACGTAGCGCCGGCGTTCTTTAATCCAAACGGCATTTTCGTATAGCAGTATACGCCCTGGCTTGTGTGGAACGCAGTTTTTTCTTCATCCTCCTCCGCCATCTGGATTTGGTGATACCCTTTATATGCATCCAAGAAGCATTTGAAAGGATATCCACACAAAGATTCTACTTTCCAGTCAATTTCTGGAAGCGGGTAACAGTCTTGTGGGCAGGCCTTGTTCAGGTCCGTGAAATCCACGCACATGCGCCAACTTCCATCATGTTTCTTGACCATGACTGGATTGGATAACCACTCGTGGTAGTATACCTCGCGCATAATGCCTGCATCCACCAGTTTCCGCACTTCCTCCAATATAACTTGGCTTCTTTCGGGCGCCTGGCCGCGCTTCTTTTGCTTGATGGGTTGGTACCCTTGGCGGATCTGGAGCTTATGCTCTGCTATCGTACGTGGCACACCCGTCATATGTTTTGGCTCCCATGCGAATATGTCCAGATTTGCACTTAAAAGTGCACACATGGCCCTTTTGCCGCTATCTGAGAGTGCCCCTCCTATGGATACCTCCTGTTCCGGGTAGTCAGGGTGGATGGCCACCTTCCAATTGGGTGGTGGTGCCCCATCCTTGGGTGGTACAGGTGGTGCCGGTGTTGTCACGGTGTGACACTCGGACGTTGGCACGACTGTATTATAAATAGTAACGATTCCCCCATCAACTGGGAACTTAATCATTCCGTGTGCCGTAGAGGGTACTGCTCGGATAGCCAAAATGCCTGGTCGGCCTATGATTCCATTATAAGGGGAATGTGAACGTATCACCATAAAGTTCATCCACGTTGTAGTGGAATGTTCCTCATTCCCAATGGTGACAAGCAGACGCAACTGCCCTATTGGCCAGATAGTATCTCCACTAAAGCCAGTAAGCGGCGACGTGGCCGGTACTAATTGGCTTCTTATTTCTGGGCATAACTGCACAAAGCAGTGTTCATATAATACCTCTGCTGACGATCCTCCATCCACATACATGCGGCGGACATTGTGCGTTCCAATGCTTATCTCAATAGTGAGAGGCGCATCAACCACGTCACTTGCTGTGATGAGAGGGAATGAGATTTCCTTGCCGCGGGAAAATTTTTGGCCAATTTTCTGTCTCGTGCGGCGCTGTCTGGATTGGATCATGTATATGGTAGAAGGCTTGTCCTTTTGGGGGTCCTTCTTATCATACTTCTTGTTGTTGTCCTTTCCGTCTTTCCAATCCTTAACCAGGTGCTTAAGCTTGCCTGATTTGATTAGCGACTCAATATGCTTCTTTAGCTGGATACACTCCTCCGTGCCGTGTCCTTTGTCATTATGGAATTCGCAGAAGCGACTTCCCTGCCGACGTTCCGGGGGTGTGGTCATTGGGGGAGGCCTTGGAAAATTCGCCCCTTCAGTCAACAAGATCTCCCGGTAGGACATCTTTAGGGGGGTGAACTTGTCGTCTGACCTTCCGCCTTTGCTCTGGCTCTTATAGTCCGAGCCCTTGTTATTGTTCTGGTTGCCTTGACCACCCGACTGTCTCCTGGACTGGTCATTTGAGCGGTACCCATTCCCTCGGGATGGGTAGGCTGCGGCCACCGCTGTCTCTCCCTCTATGAAATTCCTCACTCTCTCCATGAGGTCATCATATCTTTCTGGACGCTTGTCGTTGAGACGCCTGATCAGTTCTCTGTCTGTTATGGCGTGCATGTAGTCCGAGATTTTCAGGAGCTCTGGCATGGTTCTCGTGCGTGTGCACTCATCATTGAAGCGTTCAGTGAAGGCTTCTGTGGACTCCCCCGGCCGTTGCTTAACGGTTGCCAATGAAACCGGATCCCTATTATACTTCTTCCTCTGAGTATAATTGTTTTCGAACGCAGTGCGTAGTTCCGTGAAACTATCAATGCTCCGTGGGGGGAGTGCCTCGAACCAGTCACGAGCGTTACCAATTAAGGTCGAATTGAACATTTGGCACCATATGGGCATGGGCCATCGCTCAATTTTAGCCTGAGTATCAAATATTTTGAGGTGATCGACAGGATCACCGGACCCATCATACGTTTTGATACATGCCGGCATGCGACGTTTGGTGTCCTCAGAGTAGTTCCGTATGCGAAGGGTAAACGGATCTTCCCTAGGATCAGCCCATGGCCGTGTGAGCCTAGGGTCATCCCATGGTTCACACCACGGACGCGAGAGGTCCTCTGCTTCCGTATCCCTATAGTGGGGGCCACCATAATACTCATCATTGCTTGGTGGTGGTGGCGTGCGCCTTGGCCGGCGGCGTTTGGGCGGATGGTCATCTGAGTCCTCCCCAGACGGATCTGGGGACGGTGGTGGTGCCCCGCCTTTCGAGTAGGGACCACTTTTTTGAGACGAGCCAGGAGCCTTCCTTCCTGTGTTCATTCTATCCCACACACTTGGGCGGCGTGTGGTTCTGGTCAGCTCTCGGTCTGGCCGCTCGGGTGAGCCATCCGACCTTTCCACATCTTGAGGTTGCGTTAATTCTTGCATGATGCGATCCCCTATGCGTTCAAACACATTCCGGGGTTGAGGGTCTTCCTCAAAGGTTCCCTGCTCCCGAGGCTGGGTCCTCCTTTTTCTCCGATTTCGGGAAGGAGTGGATGGTCCACTGTCGCCAAAGTTGAGTCGGGCTTGGAGGTTCCTTCCCAGGCTCAATCTTGATGCGATCCCTGGGACGATCCTTTCAAAATTTTGAGTGAGAACTCGAGTGAGCTCGTCCTCGCTGAGTGGTTGAGCTTCCACTTCTTCCTCCATTAAGGGTCTACGTGGCTCCTTGTTAGGAGGGGCTGGCGCACTTCCCGGATCAGGGTTGTCCAGGGTTGAAGTGGGCGGGGGTGTCACCGAGACCGTGCTCATCACCCCTGCGGACTGAAGACTGCTACGGTTACCTGGTCCGCCTGCGAGGCGGCTAGGTGATTGGTTGGGAATAAGAATCCCTTCCCCTGAGGGCTTCCGATTCCCAGGATTCACGTTCCTGGGGTTAACTGGCGGATGCCCCTTCGTCATTGAAACGACCGAGATGAGGTTTTGTTCTAGCTTAGTGTTAAGGTCCCACGGATGGCGCCAACTTGTTGATGCAAAAGTTGGTTGATCCTTGCTAGACCCGAATTAGGTTTAATTCGGGTTGGCTGGGTACCGGCTCCTGCACCAAGTGAATCGTCTGGTTGGGATCCTGCACACTAAACAACACGCGTTAAGCTTACCGTGGGAAGGTTTCCCACGATTAGACTCCGGCGTGAGAGTAAGTAATCGATTTAGGGTTATATGTGAGTTTAGAGAGAATTGTGATACCTTTGTGGAACCCTTGGGGGTTCCTTTTATAGGCAGTGAAACCCCAGTGGGCTTTCACTGACCCTTCGGCCCCAAGGAAAAGATAAGCACCAGAATTAGAATGATTGCTATCTTCTAATTCTGGCAATGAATATCTCTTCCTATTAGGATTAAGATATGCTTAGACATAATATTATTCTGTCTGATCTTATGTCGGCCGCTTTGGGCCGTGGGCCGCACACATGTGCGAGCACTGTTCACTCAAGCCCATAAGCCTGAGTGATATTTATCCACCCATTTACGATGGGCCGGATACGGGTAGTACCCGTGGTCCGGGCTCATGACCCGGTTTGGGGACTATACGTCATCAGAGTCAAAGGCTTCAAGACACTCTTTGGAAAAGATAAAAGGAGTATCTTTTTCCAAGAGGTGGGTCATCGGGCGAGCGATTTGGGAAAAATCTTTGATGAATCGACGGTAGAAGCCCGCATGACCCAGGAAACTTCTCACACCCTTCACGGTTGAAGGTGGAGGCAACTTTGCGATAACATCGACTTTAGCACGGTCAACTTCAAGACCGGCTTTCGAGATCTTATGTCCAAGCACGACGCCTTCTTTTACCATAAAATGGCATTTTTCCCAATTCAGAACTAGGCGAGTGTCTTCGCACCGCTTTAGCATACGTTCTAAATTGGCAAGGCAAGAGGAGAAGGAATCCCCGAAGACCGAGAAATCATCCATGAAGACTTCCATGGTTTGTTCAACCATGTCATGGAAGATAGCTAACATGCACCTTTGGAAAGTCCCGGACGCATTACATAAGCCAAAAGGCATTCTTTTGTAAGCGAAAGTGCCATAGGGACAAGTGAATGTAGTCTTCTCTTGATCTTGGGGATCGATGGGTATTTGAAAATAACCCGAGAAACCATCGAGAAAGCAGTAATATTCATTACCGGCTAAACGTTCAAGCATTTGGTCCATAAAAGGTAGAGGGAAATGATCCTTTCTCGTGGCATCATTGAGTTTGCGGTAGTCTATACAAACTCTCCACCCAGTAACGAGACGAGTGGGAATCAACTCGTTGTGTTCATTGGGAACAACGGTTATTCCGCCCTTCTTGGGCACACAATGGATTGGACTAACCCATGGGGAATCCGAAATAGGGTAAATCATACCCGCATCAAGAAGTTTGATAACCTCTGTTTTGATGACTTCATGTATTTTTGGATTCACCCTTCGTTGGCTTTGAATAGTGGGCTTGAAGTCGTCCTCCATGAGAATTTTGTGTGTGCAGAAGTGAGGATCAATTCCACGAATATCCGAAATCTTCCAAGCAATAGCCTTCTTATGAGCTTTCAGCACGGTAACGAGCCGGGTCTTCTCTGCATCTTTCAAATCCGTTGCAATAATGACGGGCGACTTCTTGTTGTCGTCAAGGAACACATACTCGAGATGTGGCGGCAACTCCTTAAGTTCCAAATCCGGAGGATTTTCGACGGGAGGCGTTTTCAAAGTCGGAGTATCGATAGCAATGACCGTGGGAGATGGAGGCAAAGGATTGTCTTCGGTGAGAAGATTGTCAAAGAAATTCATGTCTTCATCCCCATCGATAGGAGAATCATTAGTAGCTAAATTCGCATCTCCCATGGTATCTTCAAGATTGTTCCAGAATAAATCACTATCTCCAAATAAAGACAACGATGAATCAATAGAGGACACGGTCTCAACATTGGGAAGATAAGTAGGCATACTTTTGCAAGCATCATTAAAGTGTTCTTCACAAGCCTCATCAAGAACGTCAATACAATTAACGCTCTCATATGAATAAGGCTGTTTAGACAACTTTCCCATGTTGAAGACTACTTTATCGTCACCCACTCTCATGATAAGCTCACCGGCTTCAACATCGATGAGAGTGCGACCGGTCCTAAGGAATGGACGACCAACAATCAGTGGCACACGGGGGTCCATCTCGTAGTCGACGACAACAAAATCAGCAGGGAAGGTGAATTTGTCGACTCCTACAATGACGTCTTCGGCTATCCCCACTGGATAAGCAACCGTACGGTTGGCCAATTCCAAAGTCATTTTAGTGGGGACTAGCTCTGGGAGAGATAATTGCTTCCAAACACTTAGAGGCATGAGATTAATACTGGCACCTAGATCGGCTAGGGCCATGCAATTCTCTACTCCCGGGAAATTGCAAGGGATAAGAAAACGACCCGGATCACCAAGCTTGATTGGCAATTTCCTTAAGAGCACTGCAGAGCAGTTCTCATTAAGTTGGGTGTTGGCGAGATCGAGGAGCTTTTCCTTGTCGCTCAGAAGGTCTTTAAACATTTTGGCGTATTTGGGCATGTGAGCGAGAGCCTCAGCGAAGGAGATATTGAAATTCAGTTGTTTGAACATTTTAAGGAAATTCGAAACCTGAATATCATCCTTGCTCTTTTGCTTCTCTTTCCTCAACCTTGAAGGATAAGGTATATTGGAAGAAGAGGAAGGCTTTAGAGGAATAGGATCACTCACAACCACGGGTGGAGGAGGGGTAGAAAGAAGAGGTGGAGAAATTGGGGAAGGAGAAGGGTGCGGAATAGGAGCAGGTGACTCGTTCTCCTTAGTCACAATCACCGGTGGAGGTATAGGAAGCTCGGGTTCCTGGGTACCTTTGCCACTTCGAGTAGTGATTGCTTTCATCTCCCCTCTTGGGTTCGCAACGGTGTTACTCGGAAGAGTACCCGAAGAAGAGGGTTGATTACCTTGGAAGAAACTAGCCATCATGTTCCTCAGGTCATTTGTTTGGCTATCCAACGTATTTCTCATATCGGCTCTCAAATCATTTCCTTGCTTGACCAAGTCTGCTTTCAAATTGCGCACTTCCTCTTGGAGATTTCCCACTATCACATCATTGGTCCTCATATAGGTTGCAACCTCTTGGTGTAATGCAGTGGTCGCTTGGTTGGGAGGAGCATTGTATGCAGGTGGTTGGTAAGCAGGTTGTTGGTAGACTTGATTGTTACGTTGAGGTGGTTGTTGCTGCTTGTGAGGTGGGATGTATGGTTGTCGAGGTTGTTGTTGTTGTTGAGGAGGGCGGTTAAGGTTTTGTTGTTGGTTTGGGTTGGTAGGAGGGAAACCAGGTGGTGAAAGATAGTTGTTGGATCGATAGCTAAGCAAATTACGTTCACCTTGAGGTCTAGCTTGATAAGCAGGTTGAGGATAGGTGCCATATGCCGCATTCACATTCTCAGCAGGGTAATCTTGGGTGGCGGTACAAGTTGTGTAAGAGTGGGGACCACCGCATATCTCACAAGGTTGGCTGACAGCGTTCACTTGTGCGTTTTTGGCGTTGTTGCTGTTGTTGTTGCTGACGGTGTGGGTGACAAGCGATTCAAGAAGCGTGGTGATTTTGTCTAATCGCGTGTCGCTGTCATTAGTGCTAGCACTAGCGACATTGGTCCTAACACTCTTGGTTTGCACACGAGACTTGTTCTCAATGATGTCCCAAGCAGCATTGGAAGTCTTAGCCAATAAATTACCCCCTGAGGCACTGTTCAGTGAATCTTGGTCACTCATGCTTAAACCATTGTAAAAAGTATTGATTTGATGTACTTTGGTAAAACCATGTTGTGGGCATTTTCTTAAAAGATCTTTAAAGCGATCCCAAGATTCACTGAATGACTCATCGTACTTTTGTTCAAAATTTATGATCTCATTCCGCAAAGCGGTAGTACGAGAGGGTGGAAAAAAGTAGTTGATAAACTTTGTTTCCAAATCCGTCCACGAGAGAATACTCTGTGGCGGTTCCTTAGCAAGCCAATGCCGGGCTTGTCCCTCTAAAGAAAATGGAAAAAGTTGTAACCTTATAACCTCCTGTGGAACTCCATTGAACTTGACCATGTTGGTGAGTTGTAGAAATCTCTTGATATGGTCGTGTGGGTCATCAATGGTTCGTCCCAAGAATGGTTGAGCTGAGACCATCTGGGCAAAGCCTGATTTAAGCTCGAAATTGTTGGCGGCAATTGGTGGTATAACAATTGGATCCGTGTTGCCATCGACATGAGCTTGCAGCAATTCAATCATTGGGCGGTTATCCGGAAGGGGCTCATTGTTGTTGTTATTATTCATGTTGTTGTTGTTATTATTGTTTGGAGGTGGTACACCGGCCATGTCTAAGTGATCGAGAGGCTCGGGCTCTTGATATGACGTGGATCGAGTGCGCATACACCTGCAAAAGAACGAACAAAGAGAAACAAAGCACAAATATTTTTGGTTTTTATGTTTTTTTTAATTTTTTTGTATTTTTGAAAATTTTATATTTTTTAGGATTTTTGAAAATTTTTATGAAAAAGTAACGTTCACGGAGAACGGATCCCAAAATCCAAGTTCTCACAAAAAACTTTTGATCTTAACGAGAAGAGCCGGCAGCGGCGCCATTTGATATTTTGATTTTGCTAGGGGTTCAGATTTTCTCTCGATATCCTCTCGAATTGATCTTAGTCTTAAGTGGAATGATTGTTCTTGGTTACTAAATAAAAGGGTTTGGTTTTCTAATCTATTAAAAAGTGGAAATGAAAATTTAAATCAAAGATAATTAATTTAATGATGAGTAATAAAACTTGAATTTAAACTTGAATTTAAATTAGAATTAAGCTTAAAAGAAAATTAGAATTAAATCAAGGAAACAGTAAGAAATAGTAAAGAAACAGTAAAACTTTAAAATACCAAAAAGATAACTGATTCAGAAGTTACTGTTCAATCGGAAGTTAAGCTTCATTCGGAACTTTGTGCTTCGTTCGGAACTTTTGGATTCATCCGGAACTTATCCTTCATCCGGAACTTACTGATTCGGAACACTCATCCGGAACTTGCTGATTCGGAACACTCATCCGGAACTTACTGATTCGGAAGTTTTGGACTTCCGAATGAAGCCCCTTGATTCGGAACTTATTGGTTCGGAAGTCTGAAAATTGGTTCGGAACTTTAGCTTCGTTCGGAAGTTTTGGCTTGATCCGGAACTTTTACCTTCGTTCGGAACTTCTTCTTGATTCGGAAGTTTAGCTTGGTTCGGAACTTTTTAATACTAAACTCATTCGGAACTTTTAACTGACTCGGAACTTATGAAAACAAGACTCATTCGGAACTTACTGTTCACTCATTCGGAACTTCTGGAAAACCCAGATACAGAAACTTAAGCGAAGAACAAGGAAACACGGTTTTGATCCAAAAATCACCAAGTTTTTCACCAAAAACTAAAATAAATCAATCACAAAGCATCTACTAATCATAAACTACTAATCCCATCAACAAAAACACAAATCCCAACAACTTTTGAAGATCAAATCAAGAAAAATAAAAAAAACTTAAGAACTTGAAGATAAAGATGAAGATGAACAAGATTAAATGGAAAGATTAAACAAGACTTTGTATTGAATGATTAATGTTTTAACAAGATCAAACAAGAATTAAAATAACAAGATTTAGAAAACTAAGATTAAAATCACCAATCACCCTAGTGGTGATGGTGATGAAACGGAACAGAGAGAAAGAAATGGGAGAGAAGAAAAAAAACTAAAAACTAGTCTAAATGTGTGAGGGGAGGGCTATTTATAGCCTTGTCTTGTGGTTGTTGAGTGGGCTTTCTCCCGTTCTTCTTGTCTTTTCGTCTTTTCAGAAAAGTTTCCGTTTTCGATTCTGATTCGGGATTTGTCGTCGATTAAATTCAACTCGTCTTTTAATTTCTTCGTTTAATAGACTTGAGTTTCTTCGACTTATATAAATCTTCCATCTTTGGTCCTTTTCTTCGATAAATCTTCGAATAGGCCCAGTGACTTCAAATCTTTTGCATCTCTTGGACAATAGACATTATCTTGAGTCTTTTTCTTCAGTAATACCCGTGCAATCCCATGTTTTCTTCAATATTCATCCGGTTGTCTCTGAAAACACAACAAACACAAAAACCACGCATAATTCCAAACAAATGATATTAAATACGTGTTTTGGTCTCGTTTTAGCCCGAATTAAGTGGTAAAAGGATGGGTGTTTACACACCTATCAATATTCAACATTGATGCATCATTATTTCTGCTTGTGGCAGACATACGAAAAGAGTTAAGAGCCGACTCATCATAAGCAAGGGACATATACTGATGTACGTGACATGTTTTACTCCAATTTTTTCATTATACATTTATAGGTTTCAGGATCAAATGATGACTTATTGGAATTGATTTTTAGGTCAAATTCATCGAGGAATTAATAAAAGAAGCAGGAGTTTTGGGTGATTCTGGTGTTATTTTTTAATTCTTCGTGTAAGGTGTAATTCTGATAATGTCATAGGTTACCATAATCCCAACATCAGATTTGCCTTTTGTAAAGGTGATGCCACTATGAATTCTTTATATTATATGTTTAACATGGTCACAAGGCCATTTCAAACCATGCACAACTGCTTTAGAAAACACCCCTCATAGCCAATCCAATTGTTCAAATAGTTTTTGATGAGATACTATGTTAACCAAGAAAAAAAATAGATTTTGGTGAGATACTATTTCCATGACATGCAGCCTTAGTAGTTTCGGACTTTAACCCTTTGCAGATAAGCAACAAGCTATAACTTGAAACACCAGATACAAAACCTTTAAAACTTACTCAACCAAAGAACACAAGAAGCAGTCCCCCATCTTTCGTGACTCACTAGCCTGAGATCAACTTATCAAGTATTTTTTCTCGGTTGGTATATCCAAATCATTTAATCCTCTTTTGCATAATGAATACAACTCTGGATTTTATAAATTATACTAAACAAAGAACGGATGTTGGTACAAGAATGGTTTACCTTTCTTTTTTTAATGGAGTCTTAGAAATTATAAAGCATTTCCTTAATGCTGTTTTTGATTTAATATTTTCTGTATAGAAACTAATGGAATCAATAGTTCCAGTTCCTTGTATCTTTGACACTATTGGACAAACAAAGTAAACAAACAAAGTAAACAAAATTGGAAAAACAAAGATAAACAAAGTAAAGACATATTGGACAAACAAAGATAAAGTGCGTGTATACCTCCCTTTTACATTAAGCAAAAAAAGAAAAAAAAAATAACGTCGCGATATGCAATGAAACTTCACAAACCAATGGTTTATGGTGCCACAACGTCTAGGGTATAACATTCGATTTTTTCCATATCACATGTAGTAAGTTGAAAGTATTATTTTTCCTATGTACCAACGTTGAGAGGACGGTGACATTAGAGGCTTTCAAAATCAGCAATATGGACAACACAATTAGCCATGTCGATAGCCACTGGTCATGACCTACTCGAGAGAGTTATTATTGTATTTCTTATGCCATAATCCTTGAAATAATGTTAAGTTATATCACGACGTTATTCTTATGTATATGATTTATTATCGTACTGATACAGTATAGGATAGATACATCGTTTACATAATTCTTGAAAATGGAGATACTATATGACTATAGGATTATAAATTTATAATAGACTAGCATGGTACCCGCGCAATGCAACGACAGGTAATAAGTGACGATTTTTTAGTAATCGATTTAACATTAAAATGTAAAAAATTTGAATTAAAATAAATAAAATCAATTAAAAAACAAAAAATTTGTAAAATATATCAAAATGGATGTTAAATTAAAGAGAAATTTTTTTTAAAAAATATGGTAAAATTAGATTATAAAAAAATAAATGAGTTAAAAGATATTTTAATATAAAAGTAAAAGTGGTTTTTTAATAAGTTGTTAAGAAGTTGTTGCAAAAGTGTGTTTCAAAAGAAATGGATGGTCAATATTTGAAGTTATGTTTGGATTAATGATCTAATGATTAAGTTATTAATATGTTTATCTTAATTTTTTGTTTGGAGTTATGTTTGGAGTCATGATGTGTGTATGCACCTTTTATATATTTGTATAGATACAAATATAGATACATATTACGAGAATATACTGTTAAGTAGTTTGTATGAAGATACATTACCGTTTATACATGATTCATACTTATTGGTGTCGTAGATGATTTTAAACTATTATCATAGTTGTTCAAGGATTATGGGGAAAAACACAATAAATGATTCATGATCCGAACCGAAAAATACCTAAACCGGGTTTACAAAATACCGTTTTTTTAGATTGTTTTTTTTCAAATCAATCCGGTGGTTCGTAACCAATTTAATCACCAGTTAAAACCAAACCATTCTGGTTAAAAACAAAATGAATCCGGTTGAAAATTGGTTATAACTGAACCGATCTGGTTAAAATCATGTTAAAATTTTACAAAATCAGTTTCAGACCGATTAAATTTAAGTCAAACCGATTTGTTTACCGTTTGACTAAAAATGAACCAGTTTTAAAAAAATCAGTCTACTTAACTCTAGATGATATAGCTGGATGTATTTGTTGAATTATATATCTAAAAAGTGAATTATATATCTAAAAAGTGGGATTAGCATACAAGAAAATGAAAAATGATCACTTTTTTTTCATGATGTAGATGAATATGTTCAAAAAACTTATTTAATATCTACACTTTATATTTCCAACAAAATATTACTTGATCGAGAACAATATAACTACAATTTCAAGTCGAGGTTTGGAAATTGAGTATGTATACATCTAATACACAAAGGTACTATTGGACAAATATTACAAATAAAACACAGTACTTGAGTCCGTTGGGTGGGTCAAGCCTTAAAAATGTCAAAAATAAAATATTCATTTAAAGTTTCTTTTAACAAAAACGAGTCCCACTGCAAAAAATTAATATTAATACACAAACATACTTAGAAAAAATATTAATGAAACGTGATCAACCAAATAACCATAACAACACGTCATCAAAACCATAAATACAAAAGTTAAAAAAATACAAAAGTTTAAAAACGTATTAAACAAAACCAAATCAAATTATTTATAAAAAAAGTAATAATACTAATATAAACAGAATCGTAGAAAAGAAAACACACCAAACACTGAAAATAAAAACCACATAAATTTAACAAAACGACAACACGATCATTGGGTGGCCTAGGCTAAAAAAGCAAAAAACCAAACCATAACTGTAAACACATAAAATTAACGCACAAACGTAATCTTAGAAAAGATTTATGAAACAACCCCGCCCGTTGGGCGGGTTACGACGCTAGTATATATATATATATATATATATATATATATATATATATATATATATATATATATATATATATATATATATATATATATATATATATATATATATATATATATATATATATATATATATATATATATATATATATATATATATATATATATATATATATATATATATATATATATATATATATATATATATATATATATATCTGTATTATATATAGGTATAATTATGATTTGAAGCCACACTTTTTAATCCAGTCATATCCCAGTCACATCTTTTAGCCAATAGTATTTCAGAATTTCCTAGAAAATCTCCAAATTCCACAAAATTCTGATTTGAAATCGCAGTTTTTTGAAAATTGAGTTTTGGAAACACAGTTTTGAAAACTGCGTTTTGAAGGTCTGGACCGGTCCGGTTCAAGTCTGGGCCGAATTATTTATTGAATTTCATTTTTTTCCGAATTTATTATTTGAATTTCGGATTTTAATAAAAATTTGTTTAATTTCAAAAACTATTAAAAATAATGTTCATGACATGGTTTGAACCTTGGTTTGCGCCTTCACATGCAACCAACTTTACCAACTAGGCTAACCAGTTGTTTTTGTTTTCTTATTAAAAACTCTATTAATATCTTCTATAAACTTAGATATACATGTTTTTGAAAAGATTTAAGATAATAACGATAATATTTTAAAATGTATCCTATATTCATTCAAATCTATCACCTGTTAAAAGAAAATACGTATCTTTTTTATCAATAAAATCAAAAACACAAGTATCCTCATTATTTTAAAACCCTAATAACCCTAATGATCGTATTTTTAGTTTTTTTTCAAGTAAAATTCTTTTTCTCATAACCCGAATTATTTTCTGTTTTTTTTTTGTTTTGTTTCTCAGGCTAAAAAATTGAAATTAGTTTCTTTTGATAGATTGGTCATATTCAAACATCCTTTTCTGTATTTTTGTTATTTGTATTTTGCAGGTATGTTTTTTCTTTATTTTGTTTTACATGTTAATTACTCATTTGATAATATAGTGTTTTGCAGGTTAAATTTATAGATGAGGTTAATCGTTTGAAGCTTTATCATTTGTACTTATTTTAGAATATATTGTTATGATTATATCCACGTTTGTCTAACTTTTAAGGATTTTTGTATAATCAGTTATTTATATTTATGGACACACAGATGTTTTAGGGATACTGCTATGCTGGTGGTGATGGAAGCCAAACCACTTAAAGAGGATAATAACTACATAGTGACAATACATAAGTAAATAAAGTCTGACTAATTTTAAGAACAAATACAAATACACGAAAGATCATTTTTAAGGACATATTTTACATCTAATTTAAGTTTAGAAGGAATCGATTATGTGGTGCATGATCTTGGTTAGATGCGCAAAAAACCGTTTGCACAATTGAGTCATTTACATCCTCGTATTATCACATGGAGAATTGTTTATATGAAGGGTATAATGGGTATTTAAAAATACAAATTGAGTTTTTAATTGATTTATAATGTTAAAATCGATAGATATGTCAAATTCTGTGTTTTAATTGGGTATATATGGCATTAAAGGCTTTTGTTGGGATACTATGACATTTATGTGTTTAATTTGGGGATATATGGAATTACCCTTATTTGTTTGAAGCCTGTTTTGAGTCTTTCACATATATCTCTTTTGGTTACTCTTCCTTTCAGTGGGAAACTCATGGGTCGTCACCAAGTTGCCAGAATCGAGGAAGGATGTCACAAGAAGACCAGAAAAGGCTCGCAAGTGCACCTTGAGTCTGATGTCACAATATAATTTTTGCTGGAGTTATAAACTGATAAAAGGGTGTTTGGAATCGCATATTATCTACTAATGCCTGTTTCTAAATCTTTCTAAAGTAATTTTGGGTGAAGTTGTAAGCTGATCGTTAACTTAGAAAGATGCACATATTGGCGTTTCTGTAAGTTTGTGACTATATGTAAATCATATCATATGTGTAAATTTCAATTATGGTTGTGTTTAAAATTCAGATAATGGAGAGATCATGCAATGAGGGATACAATATTTATCTTTTTTCCGGGTCACTTCTTAAAATCTAGATTATAGGTTTCCTACGTCGTTGGTTTTGGCAGTCCAAAAATATCGATCCAATGAGTGGCAACACGATTAGTAGACAAGTACTTACTCTTTACTTATTAGTTGTGGGGCTGGTGATAAAAAAAGGTACAAAACGTGTCGCAGTTGTCTTTTGCTGATATAAACCATCTATTTAGGAGATGGTTAACATTACTACTTCTTTTCTTATGCGTACACTAACTAAACAGAAGCAGAAGCAGGATCTAGCTGCAGCAGACCAGTGATGATGTATATGAAGAAGAGGTTTTCTTGCATTCTCTTTTTAGGGTCGTTCACAAACATTGATTCATCTACTGGATCCAGCCGTGGACGTCGTAAAAGGGTGGTCAGTGACAACCAATAGGAGACACAATCACCAAAGTTCTGTCAATGAAACGTGAGCGGAACTTATCTCAAATAATTTAAATTATGCAACACCTTCTGCATTAAGTTTCATCCTAGGAAGTTCTATCCTATTTCCTAGACGAAAAAGATGCTCCAGCTTCTCTTGGGGTGATATGTCCCCTATCTTTCCCTAAAAGTTGAAAATGATTATGGTCATTCTAATGAAGAGAAAACAAAAATATTACAATGACAGAGTTGTTTATTCTATTGTTAGGAATCCAAAATCTGAGACATTCTTTAGCTGTTTGAAATGGCCAGTGGCATTCAACTGATGAATATGATGGTCAAGTCAGAGAAACTACATTTAGATGCCTTTGTAATAGTCCTATGTGCCCTCTAGATACAGTGATGAGAGAGGGGCAACACATTCTGCTGTCTACTGAGAAACATTATCTGGTGAGTTTTTTTATTGTTGATGTTCAGATATTATCCTTAATGAGTACTTTATGGGCTATAAAAAATTGTCTATTTGATACCTGCTGGCATACCATTTTTTTAAGGGCAACTGAGATACCACCTTAGTTTACTTGATGGTATCTGCTGTCGCTTCTTTTGTACTTGGCATAAAATCCGAATTTAGTAAATGAAAGCTTCATTACAGCGCCGCATCTGCCCTTATTAAGGTATGAGCGAGGTGAAATGTATACATATCCTACCCCTACCCCTACCCCAGGAAAAACCCGAATCAACCCAACCTGGCCCGCCAGTCATAAAATGACCCATTTCAGTTTTTCCACATTATTAGTTATCAAAAAAATGATCAAAATATTTGTGCGTCAATGTTACCTGTACCACCTTTATCTCCAGTAAATTGACATGTTTTAACCAAATCTTCCTGACCCGCCCATCTTTCCTCCTCCAATATGCATGTATTCTTTATTCTGAATGCCTCATTGTACTCATTTACTAAGTTTCTACATTGTTTCACAGAGCAAGCTAATCATGGTGTGGTTAAGTGGTGCGCTGTTATTGTGATCTTCCAAAGAGAGCTGCTACAATTTTGTTAATGGTGGTGGAATGAAGCAACTGGGTGACATTTTCTGCATAAAAGTGCATTCTACTACTGCTACGTTAAGTCGCTAATGCTTGTCATCGAGCAGGCTACTAGACATTCCATTGGCTGTGAAGGTTTCTTTAATTGGTGGCATCGGGAAGATGATATCTTTCCTATAGGCACAAGATGATACCATTTCTATAGTGCTGCATCTCAGGTCGCAGCACAACAAGAACTACAGTTAGAGAAACCTTCTTCATCTCATTGTCATCTCCTCCTTATGGGCTTCCTGGTAAATATCTGTTTATGCTTGAATCAATCTAAATCATATAAACAAGCTGTTACATTCATAGTTATTGCCCCTTTTGTGTGGTCAAACATAAGATCTTTCTTCCAAACTTGATTAGCGCTGGTAGAGTTAAAAGCTGAAAGAAATGTCATCTTTACATGGTTATGCACATTCTTTGACAGTGACATGTAATTTTTAAGATTGAAATCTAAAATTTTGTTCTGCAAATTCTTTTTTGTGTTTATAGACCGACACAATGTGAAGGATGGCCAAGAAAAAAAGAAAGAAACATATGAGAAGGTCATGTGATGCACTTTATCTATCAATATGGTGTTCTTTTTCGATATCTCTTCTACTTGTATTCACGTTATAGCAAAGTATGCAAAGTCAGGAAGATCTTCATGTAAGAAATGCTTTGAAAAGATCAAATCTAAATCCTTAAGATTGGGATCGGGTAGCTTGGGTCCTTATGGATATGAAAACACTAAATGGTATCACGCAAGCTGCTTCTTTCTGAGAGATTCAGGTCTGGCTTCAGCAAAATAATTTGAAGAATTTCCAGATTTAAAGGTAAACTCAATCGGGTTTGATTTATCTTTGTAGGTACTAATTTTTTTAGTAGCTTTTTTTTTCAAACGGTCAGTACGCTCAGTTTTAAATTTTACAAAACTATACATTCTTACCACCTAGCATTACTAAAGCTGCTCATAATTTGGAAACGTGAACTTTGTACATGTGTTTTTCTAATTTGGGACATCAAAATAATATGATACTCATCTTGCAGATCAATTCAAAAATCCCTACTGATTTTGCGCAATTTTCAAACTTCTCCTGTGATGATTCTACAACCTGAAGTGCTACGACTACATTTGTAGAGTGTACATTTGGATGAGTATCCACACAACGATATGCGGTTCTGGGAAAAGTCCTTCATACTCAAACGAACCATTTTTGAAGGGCTACTGACAGAATGATAAAATAATATAAGAATATAATATTTGTATACTATGTAAAATTCAACCAATGATCAAAGATGGTGCTGCAAACATAATACAATAGTAAAAAAAGAAGACATACTTGATTGCATTCCTACACATGCACACATTCCTCTAAGATCGTCTTTCACATACCCCTAAACCCCATCCAGTTCTGTTTTACCTTCAATGTTAGTAACCTGTCCATATAAACACCAGCAATAGATACCTTAGTAATAAGCCAACACAAATAAGGCCAAGAAGAAAGCACTTCTGGTGAACAACTCGAATAGACTAAAAACAAGGTATTACTTTTCACCTCATTCTAACATCAGATGATATGAATATGCATGCTACAAAAAGAGTCACTTTAACAGCTCCATTCTTCAAAAGAAAACCATTGTAAGTGTCCTTTTTAACACCTTTGACCCGTAACTTGCGTGAGTAGATCTTCCCACCTATAGTTGTCCTTGCTGCAAATCCTTTTTGAGATTTCAGGTATGTTTCCAATTTCACATAATGTTTCCAATTGCTGCAAATCCTTTTTTGACATTTCAGCTCCTGGTGATTCCTTGCTGCAATACCTTTCTTATGCGTGTATTAACGTCCAAATTATTCTCTTATGTATACGCAGCTATGACTACTCTGGCTATGAGCAATCAACCGGAAAGGTTTGCTATCTAATTTGATAAACACCTTAGATATTCTTATGTGTATTTATGGTTCTAGATAATTTGACAATTACTCTTTATTTTTCCCTTCGAACAGGCATCTGAGTGTAACACATACGCTGACGTTGATGCTGTATATAAATGCCTTAAGGAAAAATACGGTGTAAAAGATGACCAACTAATCTTATATGGTCAGTCTGTTGGTAGTGGTCCCACTATTGATCTTGCATCACGTACATCTGATTTAAGAGGTGTGATTCTACACAGTCCAATCCTCTCGGGCATGAGGGTTCTTTATCCTGTCAAACTAACCTATTGGTTCGATATTTACAAGGTGATAATGATATACCAAATTTGCAATGCAGTTTCCTTTCTTTCTCATTTCTCTTTCTCTTGTAAATATGAAGTTAACCCATTATCTGCTTTTCTTGATTTCAAAACATTGACAAGATTGGTTTAGTGAGTTGCCCAGTTCTCGTCATTCACGTAAGATTACTTATTACATTTTTTAATGAAAAAAAAGATGAAAGATATGAGAGTCGGGACAAATTTAAGTTGCTTATGTCATTTATAAGGAACATCAGATGAAGTTGTTGATCATTCTCACAGGAAACAGCTATGGGAGCTTTGCAAGAACAAGTAAGAACCGTTGTGGCTAACAGGTGGACGCCATTGCAACCTTAAGGTTTATCCTGTGTTTATCTGACACTTGAACAAGTTTGTTTTGGACCTTGGAAAGTAAAAAACGACCAGCACTGGGTCAAAAAACTCAACAACGGATGTTGAGAATCAGAAGAAAGCGTCTGAAAGTGGCACCACTGGCACATCAGACACAGTTGATCCGTGGCTTGATCTTCCAGAAGTTTCTAGAAATAGTTTAGATAGTAGACTCGATAAGTTAAAGAAACCAAATAAGCCCGAGAAGTCTAGAATGAGTGTTGACTTGTTTAGAAAACGAAAGGCGTTGGTGTGGTGATACTTTTGAAGCAAGTTTCGTGTGGGATTACATTATGGCGCTAATATGACTCAAGCTTCACCCTCTGATCACCAACATTTGCTATTGATTTGTTATGGAAGTGAGTGTTGTTATTATTTACTGTGTGTTCCAAATCTTGTATATTATTGAACATAGACACAAGGTATCCACTTAATTTGTTTTTGATCTTTTGTTTCTGTTTTCACCTTGTAGTGAACATTATATCAGGATATGAATTGGTGTTGAAGTTTCTTCAGTTCTGTTCTTCCAGTCGTGTAGTCGACCGTTAGTGCTATGTTTACATTCAATGGTGGACAATAGGATCCCTCTTCCCTATGATGCCACTGTTGCTGTGAATGTTTGGTATTGATGTGTAACTATTAGGTACTCCCAGGAGGTTTCCTGTTTGGGTTGAATTAAAATGGATAATTTTATATCATGTTTTGTATAGGTTTTAAATTTGTATACAGTTATAAAGATTACAGCTTATAGAATAACCCAAATCGAACACATACCATATTTAAGATTACTTTGATTGGACATTGAACCGCCACTTGTCAACCAGCCCAAGCCACAATCAGAGCCTGACCAAACCGAGCCACAGTCAGAGCCTGACCAACCAGATGAGCCCGTTGAATGATTAATAAGTGAGCCATGCCAATTGCACCTTTGAAACGTATATCCGCTTTGACATCTTTGTTCATATAGTAAAGGTTTCTAAATCTCTGAATTGGCCTTCTCTTATTGTCTGTAAATCCTATTTTCCAGGCTTACCCGTGCACGACTCTCATTCAACTATTGCAACATGTGTGTGATAACCCGGTTTTGATTCAGATGCCTTCCAAAGCTACGTTAATCTATGTTCTCTTAATGTCGCTCATAGTTGGAAGGTTTGTTAAATATTCTTTGTCTTTCTTCATTGATTATCTCAGATAAATGCTTGTATTTTGTTGAACCTGCTGTTTGATAGGAACTTCAGTCGACATTCAGGGATCTCCTTTGGTTAGTGGAAAACGCGTGGCATCACCGCACAAAGATTTATATGCAATCCAAAGAACTGTTCACGAAATGTTAGACCACTGTATCTCAAATGAGTTTAGAGGAAGAGGTCGTGATACAGTGATAGGAACCGTGCAATTACGTAATCATTTGTATAGTCATATTTTGTGTAATCTCGAGTAATTATCGTATATACGTGTTTCCTGATTAGGTTGAATTAAAATGGATAATTTTGTATCATGTTTTGTATAAGTTTTGATTTTATATACAGCTATGCATATTACAGCTTATAGAATGACCCAATTCGAACGCATATCATCTTTTTGATAGGTTAAGTGTGGCAAAAAATGACAAAAACGGGGAGGTTAACAAGAGTGTTTCATCTCTTAAGGTCCAAATGGGAAAACCAATTGAATATATATCTGACTCTAAGCGTATGTAAACCAATTGAATATATCCGTCTCTTAAGGTCCTAATAAATTTAGACATAGTGACGTGCTTCAAAATTTTATTTTCGTCATCCTCACTTACTATGTACGCTATGGATGTTTATATTGCAGCTACAAAAGGTTAGTGGTTGAAGCAGGCTTCGCTTTCACACAACCCTAATCGTCGTGGTGCTCAGGGTGGCTCAATTGGTATATACGTGTTGCTGCTCCACAGAGTGAAGGTGGTTATGTTGGTGCTCCTGCTGATGCACATACGAAGGTCAAGCAATGTGATGGAACGTGTGAGTCAACCTGTGGTAATTCTCGCATATGGTAGAGTTTGGTTGTTGTTCAGCTGAACTTTAGTGTTTTAGTTGTAAAATTTATGATTTTAAACGTGAGGCAAAAATTGTGGATAAATGATTTTCTTACTTAGGAATAGTATATTAGTTTTTTTTAACTATACAAGCTATTTAACATACTTTTTGGAATAGCTTGCAGGTTCAAGGAAATATAAGCAGTATAATACGAAAGTATATGAAGTGCACAGAACATCAGGAACATCATAAATGTGCTTTGTTTGAAGTGGTCATTGGAATAGAGTCTGGTCATCAACCAACATTGGGCTGAATCTCTGGCGTATCGTGCTTGAGATCAGAATGTTGGAAGCCACTAGCCGAGTTTCTTGGTTTTGTCAAGTGACTTGGTCTCGCTTTTGTGTATATTGTTCTGTTTATGGTCTGATTTTTATGTTCTTGGTTTTGTTTGGGTTCTTTCTTTAGCTGTTTTTTTTGTATAATGTTAACTCATCATTGTAGATAGCCAATTATATTCACATAATTACCATTTGACAGAAAGTATTGTATATGAAGTGCAATGGGAAGATATATGATATTAACACTTTAGAAAGGAATCATGTTGTCTTTCGATTTAAGATATGTAAGCATTTTTATTGTGCTTGGCTTCGTTGTACCTAAAAGTATTGATATCATCTAATTTGGTTTCCTTTGGTTTACTTTAGGCTCCTTAACACTTTGCATCATCATATCAAAAAAGATAGATCGTTTCCAATATGCTTATTTCCACATCTTCGAATTTATTTTCTTCCTAAGTATCTTTACCTAACCAAATGCATCCAAATACTTTTTCTTTGCCATGTATTGAAACACCATCGTGCATCTCCAAAACCTTGAGGCAAAGAAATCACAAATATACCAATCCATATTATTTGTCCACTGTTACCACTTTTCCCTCTTTCATGAAACCTAAGTCCCGTAATAGCTTATATTTATGTTTATTAAAAAAATTTGACCCTCGTGTGTGTTATTGCAGTGAATCAAAGTTGGGCCTAAATACCTTATCCCTCATTGCCTACAATCAAAAATAAATACCAACGTCACATATGTTATATTAGGACAATAATAGTTAGTGAGACAATTATTTTGTTTACTTCAAATTTAAAACCGGTTTAAAATCTTACAAAACCGATTTCAAAGCTATTTCTTTTAAGTCAAACCGGTTTGTTAAGAGGTTGATTAAAATTGAAACGATATGGGCAAGACCGCTTAAAACCGAACAATCAGGTTTAAAACAGGTTAAAACAACACCGATCCGATTAAAAATAAATTAACGCTGAACCGATCACTTTGTTAAACGTCGTACATTAGTTTTCTTCACATAAATAAGTATCTTTAAACTGATGTTTTTGTTCATAGTTACATTAATTCAAATATTTGCAACTACAAAGTTTCTTAAAATCTATCGTATTAGATTTTAACAACTAATAAAAATAAAAGCCTTAGATTATTAGATTTTAAATTTATTGTGCCAGATTTTGACAACTAATTTATTATATTAGATTATTATATTTTAACTACAAAGTTTTTATTGTGTTAGTAATAATAGTGTTTAAAACTTTAAGCTATTAACATTTCCCATTTATTTAATAGATGTATAAAAGTGCAAAAAGTGTATGTCCGGTCTATCATCTCCAAAACCGAGGATCAGACCAACCGAACCGACCCGAGTGGCAATCCGCCCGATCTCTGTCTTTATGGTTTGGTTATCTCAGAGTTTGGTCCAGGTCAGGTATGGTCAGTCAAGTTCGATTCTCACCCAATGCTAACCCTTTCGAAATAATAATCTATTAAAAAATCATAGTGTTTTATAAATTATAATGGAATTATGAACCGAACCCATTCGTTGGGTGAGCTAAAGCCAAACAAATATCAAAAGTTGGTTTGCTATTAATAAAGACAATAACTAATCCACAAACGGAGTATCAAAAATGATTTTACAAACAAAACCCGTCAGTTGGGACAAAACATGACATAGAACGAGATAAAAAGTGTTTTTTTTAAACCGATATTTGTACAACCAGATATTCACATGGGATAAAACACGCATGTTGGGTTGGCCAACCCCTAAAATTATAAAAAATAGTTTCATTTAAGTTTACTTTTATCAATACGAGTCCCACTACAAAAAATATAGTTAATACACAAAAGTACTTTTTTAAAAAATTTACGAAACGAACCCGCCCATTCGGCGGGTTACACCGCTAGTATATATATATATATATATATATATATATATATATATATATATATATATATATATATATATATATATATATATATATATATATATATACTACATTATAAAGACAAAAGGTCAATAGAGTCTTCCATTTTAGGAAAGACCCAATGAATCAATCCACACCCTCTATTTATTTATGATCCAAGGGTTGTAATTAATAGTCTTTTTAATTATAATAAATAAAACTTTAACATAAAAAACACACATACATCGGGATTTTATATCTAGAACCACTGCACCAATCAACCACCACCATCTTCGTCCAGCGCTGCCCACCACCGCCACCACCAACCCTAACACCAACCACCACCAGCAACCACGACCATATCCACACTATCCCGATAAAATCCACGCCACCAAAACTTAATTTTTAGCACTAAGTTTCATTCTTGATGGATATATGAGACGAAATAGATGTTGATGATGGTAAGTTGTTTTGATTATGCTTATTTTTATGTTTTTTTTATTTTGATTATGCTTTAAAATATCATAGCTACTCTAGGTAAAACACATGTTATGATTGTTGATGCACACCATGTGTTTGATGAAATGACACAATGATAATCACACTTATATCGCAAGTGTTTACTTATGAGTGAGTATTTTTTATTAAAGTCTGATGGGTTTTTGTACTTGATAAGGTGATTACAAAACTGTGACTTATGATTTTGTTTAATTTATTGAATCATAGATGAGTTACTGTGACTTATACATGAGTCACTGTGATTCATACATGAGTCACTATGACTCATACATGAGTCACAGACTGTGACTCATAGATGAGTCATTGTGAGAATATTGGGAAATATCAAAAGATATAAAAAAGAATTTCAGGTCTTACTGCCAAAGCCTCCTTTACAGAAAATAGGTGACATGACTGAAGATACTTAGTAGCCAAGTTACGTGCATATCACCATACTGCACAAACTACCAAGAGCAGGATATCAACGAGTATAAACAACAACCATCATGTATGAGTCACTCTGACTCATGTATGAGTCACAATGACTCATGTATGAGTCACACTGACTCATGTATGAGTCACACTAACACATGTATGAGTCACACTGACTCATGTGTGAGTCATTGTTGGGAATCTAAGTTTGTTAGATTCCCTGATCATAGATTTAAAGACAAAGTAAGCTGTTAGAGAGTCACTTGCCTGTGCCTAGGAGGCAGGCAAGTATCGCAAGACTCACAGAGATCCAAGTCTCTGTGAGCAACCTCAGAGGAGTCCATGTCAGAGACATTGTCAAGGAAGTCAAAGATTACTTGAAGACATACTCATTGGCTGTGATGGATAACAGCCAAGATGTATCAGGGACTCTGAGGGGTTGAGGGTTAACAGGGGTGGCAATACCCTGTTAACACTCAGCACACTTTGGACATGCCATTTGTGTGTTCGAGACAATGAAGAAAAAGGAAACTGTTTGAAGATCTGTTTCCTTAAAGCATAATGGCAGACTACCAAGAATAGAAGAGCATCATGTGACTGATGTCTGAAAAGTGAAAGTCTTGTGTAGTCACCATCAAGTACTATTTAGGTCAACCTCGTATCACTATAAATAGGATGTGTATCCTAGCATTAATGTTTAACACTTTGAGTATATTCATAACATTAATTCTTTGAACTTATAGAATTAAACAGCTGCGACTATATTCATAAGTTAAGGTTTATAGTTGTTCAAAGTATGCACAACACATTTTCATCAAACGGTGTTATCCATAACACTTGTAATTCTTTATTATACAATAATAAGATTACGTTTGAAAAGTAATAACTTGTGTTGATTAGTTAAGTTTAGTTTTTCTAGCATTGATTAGGGACTTTCAATTGGTATCACAGCGGTGTTTGATATTAAAACCTTCAAGAAACATCGTTCTCAGTTTTATAATCAAGATCCACCATGCCAGAAACTTCTAACCCACCACATTCACCTTCTGCAACACAATCTTCACCAAGACTCACACCTCCTCCCAATGACGATGATCTACCCCAACTTCTTGACTCAAGAGGTGGATCACATGTCACAAGTGTACCAGTCTTTGTTGAAGAAGATTTTGCTAGCTGGAAGAGTCGATTTCTTGTGTATCTCGATGGACTTGAACCATTCCTTCTAGAAATTTTAGAAAATTGTCCTTATGTTCCCATGGCGCTTACCTCCACTGAAGAAAACCCTCTTCCCAAACCTCTCAAACAATGAACTCCAGTTGATAGAAAATTGGCAAACCAAGATAAACGTCTCAAAAGAATCATCATATCCTGTCTTCCCAAACACATCATGAAGTCTGTCATTCAATGTCCCACAGCCAAGCAAATGTGGAAAGACCTCATCCTTGGCCATGAATGACCCTTAGAAACCAGAGAAACAAAGATTCAGGCTCTCAAACTTCAGTTCAATGCCTTCAAGTCACTTGAAGGTGAAAAGGTTCAACAAACCTATACAAGGCTGAAGATTCTTCTCAATGACCTAGCAATGAATGATGTCACCATTGGTCAAGCTGAGATTAATGCCACATTTGTCAACAGCCTTCCAAGGAAGTGGCTGAGTATGAATCAGACTTAGAGAGCAAATAACTCAAGCAAGAATGATACCTTAGCTCAGCTTTATGGAAAATATAATTATGAAGAAGGGCTGATTGATACTATTTATAAGTCAGAGACTGAAAGATTTGTTGTTCAAGGAGAATCTTCTAAAGCCTTGATCTCTGCACCACATCCTCATGACAGCGACTCTGATGTTGAAGAAGACACCCGCAGCAGCCAAGAGTTCTTAACAGACCTTAATGCAGAGTTTCATGAAAGAGCCTTGCTATCCAACCAAAGAAGATTCTTCAAAAGATCAGGGAGAATAGGATCAGCTAGTAAACAAACTGACATATCAAAAGAAACTTGCTTTGCCTGTGGAAAGCTTGGACACTTCCAAAAAGACTGTCCTTCCACCAAGACATCCTCACCTTCCTATCCATCATCTTCCACCAAACCTTACAAGTTTAAACAACAACACAATAACTCATCTCACCAATCCAATTCATCAGACAATGAGAAGAAGGATTACAAAAACAAGTACAAGGCACTTAAAGCTGAGTTAGAAAAGATGAATTTGAAGCTTGAAGCTCTGTCTAAGAAGACGGGAGGTGATAAAAAGACAGAGAAAGGGTTGGTAGCTGAAGCTTATGATTGGAATGAAGAGCCATTGACTTCAGATGAAGAAGATACCACTAGAGTCAGGGCTTTCATGGCTATAGCTAAGGATGAACCAGTTGTTGGAAAAGGTGATGCAAGATCAAGACAATGGGTTGACATCATAATGAAAAAGGTACACAGGCTTTTATCTATGTCTGATAGTGAAGAACGCAAGCATGTCCTTGATTACACCATTGTTGATTTACACTTTGTTGAGGAACAAAGAAAGAACCTACTTGATAAGCTTCACTCTGTTAAAATTGAACTGCCAAATGCTAAATCTGAATGTAAAACTCTCAGACGGGTTAATTTAGAGAAAATATCCCTGCAAAATGAAGTCACTAGGTTAACCTTGAAAAACATTGCCTTAAATGATCAAGTTTCTGAATTAAACAAGGTTATTGAAAAATGGTTGTGTGTTAGGTTCACTATAGATCAATTGCTTAATGATGAACTGCCTGCTGACATTAAAAGGGATATATTTGCTAAGAAAAATAAGCTGAGAATTCTCACCAAACCCAAAGACATTATCTTCAAATCTATAGAGACTATTCATATGTCAGATACCACTTTGACTAATGACCCTGTCTCTGAAGATGTGGCTAAATTACCACCTTTGCCCAAACTCTCTGGAGTTGAACCTAGCAGTTCCTCACGAGCTGCTAAGGGTGAACATAGAACAGATGTTGAGAAACCACCAGCTAAAGTATTTAATGTGCCTGTTAGACAATCTGGTAAGCAAGTTGCTTTTAAGCCTGTCTCGACTAAAGCTGTGAACAAGGTTGACCCTTCCACTGAAGAATGCCTGTTGTCTCTAATTAAAGAAGTATAACTCTTGAAACAACACATTAAGCCTTCCACTGAATGCTCTACTTCTCGTGAACCTAAGTTTGTCCTAGGTGAACCCAAAGGGGAAAGGTTAATCAAACCTTATTGCAATATATGTAAGAACTCTCACCACATGACCTTAGATCATGATAGACATATGGCAGTTAAGAGAGCTCAAACACCCTCTAGGGATAGACAACAGGGTTCAAAAAGACAACAGGGAAACTACAGACCTTATCCTCCCTGTAAATTCTGTGGATTCACAGACCATCACTCAGACGAGTGTGGTGACTTCCTTGGGTGTGATATTTGTGGAAGTTTTACCCATGAGACAGCCAATTGTCCCTCCCATTGCCAAAAGTTCTACAGGAACACAAGAATTGCTAATCAGAAATTCAGGGAACCCACTGGAAAGTGGGTTCACCATAGTAACTAACCTGTTTCTATGTATCTGTGCAGAAACATCTCAAGGAGTCGGTATGGTATCTAGATAGTGGCTGTTCTAGACACATGACAGGGATTCAACAATACCTGCACATATACTCAAGGGAGGGAGGTCCCAAAGTGGTGTTTGGAGATAATTCTTCAGGTGACACAGAGGGATACGGCTCAGTGAACTGCAATGGGATAACGTTTACCAGGGTTGCATATGTGAATGGTCTTAAACACAATCTTATTAGCATCGGCCAATTGTGTGATGCTGACTACAAGGTTTTGTTTACTAAGACTCAGGGAACCATATTCAACAAAAACAATGATGTTGTGCTTATTGCACCTAGAAGGAGAGATGTTTAAGTCATCAACATGGCTGTTTGCTCTAAAGACAACTCAAATTGTTTTCTTGCTAAAGCCTCTGAAAGTGTCAATTGGTTGTGGCACAAAAGACTGTCTCATCTCAACTTCAAGAACATCAACAAGATAGCCACACAAAACCTGGTTGCTGGTCTACCTTCAGTGATGTTTTCCAAAGACAAGACTTGTTCTGCCTGTGTCAAAGGAAAGCATCACAGATCTTCATTCAAGACTAGGCAATCATTCTTTATTGACAAGTGCTTACATCTCCTTCACATGGATTTGTTTGGGCCTGTCAAACCTCAGACCATTAATCACAACAAATACACCTTGGTCATAGTTGATGAGTTTTCAAGATACACATGGGTGTTCTTCCTCAGAAGGAAAAGTGATGCAGCTGATACCATCATGTCCTTCATCAGACAGGTTGAAAATATGAATGATGTTAGAGTCAAAGCTCTAAGAAGTGATAATGGTACTGAATTCAAGAATCATCAACTTGAATCTTTTTGTGATGAAAAAGGTATTTCACAACACTTCTCTTCAGTTGGCACCCCTGAACAAAATGGTGTGGCTGAAAGAAGAAACAGGACTTTGATTGAAGCAGCCAGAACCATGTTGAATGGTGCAGCCTTACCAAAGCAATTTTGGGGAGAAGCTGTACACACTGCCTGCTACACACAAAACAGATCAATCATTGTCAAAAGACATGGTAAAACTTCCTATGAAGTTTTCAGAAAAAGATCTCCAGATGTCAGTTATTTTCATGTTTTTGGATGCCCTATGTTCATTTACAACTACAGGGATAAACTTGGAAAATTTGATGAAAAAGCTGATGATGGTTTCTTCTTGGGATACTCTCCAACAGCCAAAGCCTTCAGAGTATTCAACATCAGAAGACAAGAAGTAGAAGAAACTTTTCATTTCAGATTCAATGAAGATGATGAAGTCATACAGAGAACTGGAACAGAGGGTGATGAAATTGATTTTAATGAAAATGTGTCTTTCCCAAGTGATGAATTCTCCGAACCAAGACCTGCCAGTCTTCACCATCATCACTCCAACACTCTCACTCCTTATGTTCCTGCTTTTGACCCTCTGTCTACTCACAACATAGAAGTTCCCACCTCTCAGGAGCTTGATGAAGAAGAACCATAGACCTCTTGTAGTCCCTCTTCTTCCACTGCTATTGATGACTCACCAATTCTTCAAATCCCTGAAGAATCTCCTGCTGATAATGAACTTGTACCTCTTGATATGGCTGAAGTAGACTCTGACACTGAAGTAGTCTCTGAAGAACGCCCTCCTAGTCAGCAGGATGAAACTCAAATTGTACCTGCTGTCCCTATAAGTGTTCCTGTCATTGAGTCCCTAGCTCCTCAAAATAAGTGGTCAAGAGATCAACACATTATTCTTGTCAACATTATTGGGGAACCAAATGCAGGGGTTATCACTAGACAGCGAATTCATGACTCAGAATCTGCATCAGCCAATGAATGTCTCTTTGCTGAATTTCTTTCTCAAATTGAACCTAAGAGAGTAGCTGAGGCTCTTGTAGAAGATGGGTGGGTAGCTGCTATGCAAGAAGAAATCAATCAGTTCAAAAGGAACGAAGTATGGACACTAGTGCCAGCTCCACCTGGAAAGAATATCACAGGCACTAGATGGATCTATAGAAATAAGATAGATGAAATTGGAAACATCATCAGAAACAAGGCCAGGCTGGTGGCACAGGGGTATACACAGACTGAAGGAATTGACTATGATGAAACGTTTGCTCCTGTTGCAAGACTTGAAGCCATCAGAATCTTCCTGGCGTATGCTGCTTATATGAACTTCACTGTGTATCAGATGGATGTTAAGAGTGCATTCCTCAATGGAGATTTGGCTGAGGAAGTGTATGTTGAACAACCTGAAGGATTTGAGAACAACAAGTTTCCCAACCATGTGTACAGATTACACAAAGCCATGTATGGGCTGAAACAAGCTCCAAGAGCATGGTATGAAACTCTTTCTAGTTTCTTAACTGAAAATAAATTTGTCAGGGGTTCTATTGATAAAATACTCTTTACCTTCAAGGATAAGAGTGATTTCATCATGGTGCAGATTTATGTGGATGATATCATCTTTGGGTCAACAAATGTTAATCTTAGTAAAAGATTTTCTAAATTAATGACCAAGAAATATGAGATGAGTATGATGGGTGAATTAACTTACTTTTTGGGCTTTCAAATTAAACAATGTCCTAAGGGAATTTCAATTTGTCAAGAAAAGTATGTTAAGGATTTACTTAAAAAATATGACTTAGCTGATTGTGCATCAGTGAAATGCCCCATGCTTCCACCCAACAACTTGGGCCTTGATGAGTCAGGGGTCTCTGTTAATGAGACTTTATATATAGGAATGATTGGGTCACTCATGTATCTGACAGCTAGTCGTCCTGATATCCAATTCTCCACATGTCTCTGTGCAAGGTACCAAGTTAACCCAAAAGAATCCCATCTAGTGGCTGTTAAGAAAATTTTCAGGTATCTCAAAGGAACACCATCCCTAGGTCTATGGTATCCCAAGGAATCCGGCTTTAATCTCAAGGCCTATTCAGATTCAGACTATGTTGGATGCTGTATTGACAGGAAAAGCACCTCAGGCAGCTGTCAAATCCTAAGAGGAAAATTGGTTGGATGGAGTGCTAAGAAGCAAAACTCTGTGGCTATGTCTTCAGCTGAAGCATAATATGTCGTTGTAGCCAGCTGTTGTGCTCAGGTGCTATGGATGAAAAGTCAATTGGATGACTATGAAATTTTATATGACAAAGTGCCAATATTTTGCGACAACACCAGCGCCATTGCCATCTCCAACAACCCTGTTCTTCACTCTCGTAACAAACACATTGATATCAGGTATCATTTTATCAGGGATCATATAATGAAGGGAGATATTGATCTGCACTTTGTTCCACAGAGCTGCAACTAGCTGATATTTCACTAAGCCTTTGGCTGAACCTTCGTTCAACAGGCTAGTTGCTGAGCTAGGGATGCTCAATATCTCAAAGCATGTGGCTTAATAATAAATGTGTTCATTAAATGACTGATTCTATATTAAATGTTTTTCACATGAAACTAGGTAGTTACTTTCCAAGTAAATGCAAAAAACATTCTCAATATTTAATCATTTATTTTTTTAATAACGAGGAGACAAATAAGTTTTGAAAGGTCAAGGGACCCACATGAGCAGTCATTTTACCACTTAGCATTAAATGCTGTTGAATAATTGTTTACTTATTTGAATATATATATTGTCTCTCGTCTCTCCTCACCTACCACTATTCTCATTTCACAAATCCTTTTCTCTCTCTAAGTTCTTCTCTATCTTAAACCATCCTCCATTTTCATTCTCCTTCGACCTTGAATCCATGGCTTTTCCCGTTCCCAAGGCAGCAAATGTTAACTTCAAACTCAACGAAAGCATCCTTGCCTCAAACAACTCCATTGGAGGGATCAAGGCTCCAAATGACACCTACTCAGATCTGGTTAACTTCATGAAAAACTGTGATGTAAGTGAAGCTTTCACCAAATCCCCAACCACCTTCTACCAAGAATACCTTAGGGAATTCTGGTACTCTGCTGAAGTAGTTGATGACACAATAACCTTTAGCCTCTCTTGCAATGAACACCCTTTTGCCTTCTCCCTTAAAGATTTCTCGAGTGTGGTTGGATTAAAACATGGTGATGAATGCCTTAAGGTGGTTGACAAAAAGGCTGTTAAGGATGCCCTGGCCACACTCAAACCCTTCCATGATGTAAACCCTGCTCTTACACCCGCTGAGGTCCTCTCGAAATCTCCTCTAAAGATTAAGTACTTTAAACCTATGTGGCGTGTCCTCTTCACCCACATTGTCAAATCCCTGGGAGGAATGCTGGGATCCCAAGATCAGATGTCCTTTAACCATCAATCTATAGCTTATGGGCTGATCTGGGGAGCTGATGTTGATGTAGGAAGCATTCTCTTTTCCAACCTTGTTGAACAGCTGAAGGGAAGAAACCAAGTCAGGGAAAAGAATATCTGCTATGTTCGCTTTTTGTCGCTGATCTTTGAAAGAACGTTGGGAGACAACTATCATAACTCTGCTCTTACTGCTCTGAATCCCTATCGCATCACAGGTGCCATCTACAAAGAAATTGGAACTGAAGATGTCCCTGTTACCTCCCATATGATGAACGTTGCTAACAAACTACCAACAGCTGAGAAGTCCTTGCTCCCTTCTTCTGAGAAGGTGATTACCTCTAGTGTGTCTGGAAAGTCTAAGTCTTTGACCTCTGGGCAGCACACTACGACGTCCAAGGCTTCTTCTGGCCAACAACCTAAGAAGAAGAAAAACCCATCTTCTTCCCACACCAAATCTGTTGCTAAGGCCAAGGGAAAGAAGACTGTGAACCAAGACACCTCCTCTGTTCCAGATACTCATATGGAATCAGAGACATCGGCTGACCAACAATAGGGGTCTAGCGTCTCAATGTCAGCTGAGACAACAGGAAACCAGCCAAATCCAGCTGATATCACACAGGTAATCAGTGTAAATTTTTAGAGGTTCACAAGCAGCAACTCTCAATTGTCTGTAGGAGAGAGTGGTGAAGTTAGGGTAATCCTCGACCCATAGAAGTCTGTCTATGCACTTAGAACACTTTAAGACTTTTGTACACCCTGTCTATGTACCAGGGAATGATTCATTTGTGTTTATAAAGCACCCCGATGACCCTGCACCCTCTAGACAGTATTCAGGCTAACAACAACCTGAATACACATATGTCTCAACCTTGATCAGCTGTACTTCACACAGCCTCTTGGTTCCCTCAGAAAAAGAATCCCAAAAGTTTTACTTTTAGAGGAGCTAAATAATCATCCTCAGCTCTTCTAAGGACATCATAATAAGACGATCCTAACCCTTAACTTTTTCACCTTAAAAGAATCCCATAGGATTTATCCTTTTCAGGGGGAGCTGAATCATCACCCTCAGCTTTCCTAGGGGAAGCGTAACAGGCGACCTTAACCCACATATGTTTCACTCTTAAAAGAGTCCCAAATGTTTCTTAACCTTTTTTTTTGGGGGGGGGGGGGGGGCTGAATGATCACCCTCAGCCTTCCTAGGGGCAGCGAATGGCGATCCATAAACAACATATGTTTCATAATCAAAAGAGTCCCAAAGGTTTTAACCTTTTTGGGGGGCTGAATAATCACACTCAGCTTTCCTAGGGGCAGCGAATGGCGATCATTAACCATATACTTTTCACACTTAAAAGAATCCTAAGGATTTATCCTTTGGAGTGGCTGAGTAATCACCCTCAGCCTCTCTGGGACAGCAAAATGGCGACCATTCCCCTTACTTTTTTTCCCTGTTACTAATTATAACAACTTGCATGCTGAAATTGTACAGCCAGCCACTGAATCCCAGGTACCAAAAGACAAAGAGGCTGATGTACTCATTCAAGATCAAACAAATGACGAAGAGCCTCTGCTTAATATTGAAGAAGAAATGCTGTCATTAGTGGATGATGGTTCTGATCTTGAATCAATGCCTGAAGATGAAATCCCTGAGGGGATGTTTGAGGAGGAGGATGAAGAAGACGAAGATGATCAACAATCTGTCTCTCCCCCCAAGGAAATAGTTGTGTCCACTCCAGCTGGAAATAATACCCCTCCTCCCAAGGAAGCTGTTGTCACTCCCAACTCTGCTACCTCCACAAGAACAGTCTTCCAACGCCCTACCTATGATCCAACAATTGAATTTCTCATGTTTGATCATCCTGCCCAAACCAACTTTGATCTTTTACCAAGGGGGGATGATTATGCTCAACAAAGCCTGAACATTCATAATCTTCAGCCTGTTCATCATCAATCTGACAATGAACGCTTATCAAGAAAGCTGGATGTGATCAAGTCTGAAATGCATAACTTCACTGTCACATTTCCAGGGATCATACAAAAGGCTGTTGCTGAGGCAGTTACTGAACCCATCAAGGATGGTGCTAGAAAGGGTGTAGCACAAGGACTTAGTCACTTATCCACAAGAATCAAGGATGTAATTGAGACACCGAGGTCCCTCCCTTATTTCATGAACATGAGTTAACTATGCACAGACAGTTTGAAGCTATTCGAAACAGGAAATATCGTCATGCAAACTTCATTGTTAACCGAGTTCAGGGCAATACAAATGGAAGCTGCAATCTTCTGCTGAAGATTGCCAGAGCTTCAAGGAAAAGGCAACGTGCTATGGCTGCCTCTGTTGAACAGATTGCAAGGCACTTTCAAACACGTTCATCCAAACGTCTGCGTAGACAGGATAAATGTGAGGGGGAGAAGGAAACGATACTTAACCTTGAATCTGCTAAACAAGACTCAACATCCGCTGACAACACCATTTCACCTGTCCCCCTCCAAGTCATCACACTTGTTACCATATTTGATGATGAGGATAACACTCAGGGGGAGCAACAGAATCAAGATGGAGTTGATTCATCAAAGTCCATGACTTTGGTTAACACCAGCGAGTCTGGGGATGATGGTGAACCAGCTGCCAAGAAGCTAAAGTTCACTGTTAGCTCCCTTCCCAAAGCAATACAAACTCAGGCTCAGACAACGTTTATCAGAAGAGCTGAAGTTTTGAAAAACATGAGTGTGGAATCCTCTGTCTCGAAGAAAGGAAAGGAGATAGATTTGGTTGACACAGACACCAAACTAAAGAAGATAGCTGCGATGCTAGAGACAGGAGGATCCACCACAGACCTTTCCCAATTTTCAACCTTTACACCTTCCAATGAGAATCCTTTAACCCCTGAAGAAATAGAGAAACAGGCTGAGGAATTCAAAAGACTAAATGAACTCAAGACAGCTAAAGAATTGAATGAAGCTACTCTGAGTCAGATGACTCCACCTGAAAGGGAGAAGCAGAGACAAAGGTTGAGGGAAATGGCAGTTAAACGCGCAAAGGCACTAAGAAAAGTCAAATCTGATTATGATGCCTGCGTTAACAACAGGTATGCACCTGGCAATATAAACAAGTTCAAATACACAATTCACAAAACCACCAACACCCCGCAGATGATCTTATGGAGAGACAACCAACAGGGAAACATGAATGTGCTTGACGAATTCAGGCTAAAGACACTTGGGTTATCTGAATGGTTTGAACTTGAAGCCTTAGCTGCCAAAAGAACTGGACAGGCTAATTTTCTTCTGCTTAAGACTCTTAAGGCTAAGTTTACATGGATCAAAGAAACGGCTGCCAAACTCAAGATAGATCCCCCACCACAGCTTTTTGAACAAGAACCCCCAAAGACTGGTAAGAAAAGAAGAAGAGTTTCTCAACTTGTTAAGGAAACTTTTGTCACGGATGATGTTCAAGTGGATGGAATGCACAGGGATTTGATCCTACCAAATGGTATAGTTGGCCCTGTTGATGGTCAGACATACACAGAGCCTGAAAGAGGAATGGCATTCATGAACAGAGCTTGCTAGTATGCATTTCAAAGAGAAGATGAGCTTGGCTTAGCATCAACAATTTAGCTGATTTGTCTCAAGAAGGGACTCAAGATTAACACATAGTATTCTAAAGTTTTTGCAAAAGCTTTGCAGGCAGAATTGGATAACAGATTAGACATAGTTGAAGCTGAGGAAAAGATTAAAAATAATGACTATTGAAGAAATTCATAGCCCAATTTTACCTTCACATTTTATTTCACTTTTGTAGTGTACTTGTAATTTTCTTTAAGTATGAATAAAATCATGAGGTATGTTTGTTTGTTAGAAGAAGCTGTTAACTCACTTACCTTAACTTAGATAGATCTAGCTATATTTATGTTTAAAAAGGGGGAGATTGTTGGGAATCTAAGTTTGTTAGATTCCCCAATCATAGATTTAAACACAAAAGTAAGCTGTTAGAGAGTCACTTGCATGTGCCTAGGAGGCAGGCAAGTATCGCAAGACTCACAGAGATCCAAGTATCTGTGAGCAACCTTAGAGGAGTCCATGTCAGAGACATTGTCAAGGAAGTCAAAGATTACTTGAAGAAATACTCATTGGCTGTGATGGATAACAGCCAAGATGTATCAGGGACTCTGAGGGGTTGAGGGTTAACAGGGGTGGCAATACCCTGTTAACACTCAGCACACTTTGGACATGCAATTTGTGTGTTTGAGACAATGAAGAAAAAGGAAACTGTTTGAAGATCTGTTTCCTTAAAGCATAATGGCAGACTACCAAGAATAGAAGAGCATCAGGTGACTGATGTCTGAAAAGTGAAAGTCTTGTGTAGTCACCATCAAGTACTATTTAGGTCAACCTCGTATCACTATAAATAGGATGTGTATCCTAGCATTAATATTTAACACTTTTGAGTATATTCATAACATTAATGCTTTGAACTTACAGAATCAAACAGCTGCGACTGTATTCATAAGTTAAGGTTTATAGTTGTTCAAAGTGTGCACAACACATTGTCATCAAACGGTGTTATCCATAACACTTGTAATTCTTTATTATACAATAATAAGATTACGTTTGAAAAGTAATAACTTGTGTTGATTAGTTAAGTTTAGTGTTTCTAGCATTGATTAGGGACTTTCAGTCATATGTTAAAAAAGGTAGGTAGTTTCTGAAACTTCCAAGCATGTCCCAATGTCCATATTGGATTTTGTTGTCACTGATACAAAAGAAGTAGCCGAGATAGCATCAACTGAAAAACCAACAGCTGAGAAAGAAGTAACCGAGAAAGCAGATGCCAGGAAACCATCTGTGTTGTCCCATAAACTATGATGATTAAACAAGAAAGAAAAAAAGAAAATAGATGAAGTTGATGAATTCTTGAGAGAGAAAGTAAAGAGAGAAAAGAGAGAGAAGTGTGTGAAACTTTAGGAATTTTAGATTAAGAAAAATGAACAACCAACACCCTTCCTAACATGCTAGGAAGAGTATTTATAGCCTTGCCTACATGTGGCATAATGGGCTATATGTTTGATTGGGCCGGGCTTGAATAAATGCTTAGTACCTTAAAAAAGGCCATTTAAGCTAGCCATCAAGCTCGTAATGTCATGACTATTTTCACTAACTATTACAACGTTCTAATAAATGTTAAAATATAAACCTATGACCCTGACTCAATATTTTGAGGCTAACAATCTCCCCCAATGTGAGGTCATTCCTTTCGATATATGGAGATCAATGGAGATTATGAATTTCGTCATAAATGAGTCTTGAACGTGTAATTGTCGTCATGTTCCTTCATGCTGTGATCTTTGAACCTTTGTATTTGTCTTTCGACTTTGTCTTATATCTTGAGATCATCAAATCATTCTTGACTTGTCTTTGCCATCTTGCGATCTTGTGTCTTCATCCACATTCTCATACTTTGCACTATCTTGAAAGCTTGTTGATGTAGTGATTTTGCTACCCTTTAGGAAAAGAGAGTAAAAGTGGCAAGTATTAAGTGTCGGTTTAGGAAAACCAAGCACTAATGACCCAAAGTGGGGATCGTTCTCAAGGAGGCAAGTGTGTTGTGTTAAGAAGTGATTAATGGTTTGTGATTATATTGATGAGAAATGAAAAGAAGAAAAGAGATTAGAAGAGAATGACGGTTACGATTATTAATTAAACTAAGACGAATAGTCGTGCACGTAGAACCGTAAAAAGTGACCAAATAAAAAATTTACCCTAAAAATTCCTAGAAAATTAAAATAAATCCTAAAAAATGTAATTAGAGTTTACAAAAAATCAAAAATCACTTAAACCTTTTATTTAATTAAATAATAATTTTTAATGCTAATTAAAGCCCAAAAAATCATTTTAATTAACAAAAATCCCAAAATGACATTTTTTCACTATTTTTGAAGATTTTAAAGTTAATAAAAACTATTAAAAAACAATTAAAAACTATTAAAACTTAAAATAATTCTAAAAACTAATCTAGTGACAATAAAATTAATCTAAAAATGGTAAAGTTCCTAACTTAAGGTATTTGATCTAACAAAAATGAAAAACTTTGAAAAATCTAAATTTTAATTTTTAATAATAAAATAATAATAAAATATTAATAAAAATCCAAAATTTATAAAAAATTCAAAAAAGCTGCAAACTAGTTTATTTTAACCTAAATAAAACAGAAATGAAGTTGAAATTACAAAAATACCCCTAATGGGCCTTGAAATGGGCTAAAAGTCCAAACAGTCCCTTAATGGGCTTAAAATAGGCCCAATAAGAAAAATGTTGTCCAAATAAGCCCAAAATCTCCTATATGACTTAAAATTTTATTTAAAGAACAAAACTCTGAAGGCCCAAAAGCTGAAAATGTGTATAAGCTAGCTTTTTTCAAAGCAACTTATTCTTAATGGGCTTTTTGGCCCGTTAAGCTATAAGCTGATGCCATAAGCTAAAATTTGACACACAAGCTTCTTTTGAGTTACTTAAGAGATATATAAAAAGAAAATTGGAAAAAGCACAAGAAATAAGCCTGAAATAAGCCAAGACTCTCTTCACAAAACGACAAAATAATCGTTTTTGCGTTCTAGACCACCTCAAGTGCTGATTCAACTTTCAAAAGCTTTTAAATGACTTAATTAAGAAAATTAATCAAAAGGTTTTCAAATAAGCACAAGTAATAAGCCAGAATAAGCAAATAAGGTAAAAGTTAACTTAATGAGTTTTCTAGTAAAAAGTCAAAGTCAAAGTCTAATAAGCTCCAGATCAAATAAATGGGTCAAATGAGGAAGATCTATCACAAAAAAATAAGTTGTTGCAAGTCTGGATAAGCTAATATGGCTTATGAATAAGCTGTTTGATGTTTTACTCTAGCAGGGGCTAGTTTTGGAGGTTGAGCAGTGGGAAATTTTCCCCCCGCTTGACCAAATTGACTTTTTGTCTTTTGTGGCTTTTTTGTGGATTCAAGTTAAGCAAAGGCACCCAAATGATCAGTTAATCATAAGGAGTCAATATAAGCAACAAAAACACAATTCCAATCAGCCAATCAGTACAGTTAATTCAAAACATCCACAGACCTAGCCCAAATATGAACAATAAGCAGTTTTGGTTCAATAAGCACTCTTAGGAAAAATCAGCCAGCCAAACTTCACCAAATGCATACACAACCTATAACAAATTCAAATGAACAAATTTTAACAGGTTTCATGCATTGATTCAAAGTCTAGACCAAGATTCAAGAAATCAAAGGTTTCTGATGAACAAGAACAAACATTTATGAACACTTAGCTGGTATACTTGACCACCCATGTTCAAACACTCAAATCTTGTTAACAGGTTACACAAACTATGATTTAACACTTTTTAGCCCTAAACATGCATACACTCTAGGTGTTTCAAAAATCTTAGGTCAAAAATGGCAAAATCAAGTGAGATATAGCACAATCTTTAATTTGATGTTTTAAGTCTGAAAACTTGCAGGTTTTAGCATACAACCAAGTGTTTAGTAGGCACAAACAATAAACAACTTCCTATAACACAATAACAAGTTATGATCTTAAACTGGTTAACCCAAACACCCCTTATCTTTTTTAAATCAAGATTATATAAGTGTGATTCAATGTTACCCAAGCCCAATCAAACACAATAACAAATATATTATGCAGTATCAAGCAAGATTAAACCATAAAAACAACAAGAACACAAGCAGAACACGAAATCATAAAAATCAAGTATTTTTCAGATTTTTTGGTTCAAGAACTCAAACCTCATGAATGTACATCCACACTCACGAATTTTTGAGTTGATGTGCCTAGCAAAACAAGGCACAAGCTTCCTTAAACAAGCTGCTAAGATTCAACAAGGTTAGCACAACAAAATCAAAAACAGGAAGGTGACAACTTGGAAAATAAATTTGATTAATGCAACCTTGTTCCCACACTTGATTATCCCCAAGTTATAAGCCTCACAACACCTTGATAACACTTTATCAGGATGCTATGATCCACTTATAGCCCAAGAATTCCAAGGTTTAAACCAAGACTTAGCAAAATATCAGATTTTTAACTCTTTTACAATTTCTTGCACAAGGTTTGAAAACACTTTTTGAGAATCAAGATTAGTTAACATTAAACAATAACAAGCAGATATAAAGATTAGCACTTGGTTTTTTTCACAAATTCAAACTCTTTTCATTAAACATGAACAAGGATTTACAGAAAAGTGAACTAGGAAAAATCAAGAGCAAGCTGCTATGATGCAGCTTCTATGCCTTATATAGGCTACAAATGACTAACTACAATGCATAAAAACATAAACCCTAAGCTGATGAAGTCCCCATTTTTCCATTGAAGGGTTTGAATATCTTGGAATCATGTGACTGAATTTGGCTGCTTGTGTGAGTTGTCAAGCATGTGGAAGTGATCAAAGGCTCGCAAGGAGCTTAAGATGTAAGCAGGAATCTTGGACGTTAGATGTGGCAGGGTTTTTAGCTTTTTCTCCCAAAACCGTATAGGGAGGGTTTATCATGTGACCAAGGTGATGATGTGGCATGGGTTTTCAAAGATGGGTTGTGTTTAGGGACACCTTAATCTTAACTCTGGAGAAGATTAGGGATTAATTGTTGATAATTAACAAATGCCAAAATTTGTTCAAGAACATGTGTTTAATCCGTTTTTGTTTTTGAATGGGTGTTTAGCGCCTTAATTAATTTATTAATTAAGGTTTGTTAAATCTGGTATGGGTGGGAAATGAGGTGACAGAATGGGGTGTTTTGATTGGTTGTGGGGAGTTGTGGGACAGGTGTCAAGGCATGGTTGGTTAAGGTTAGTTTGGTTGTCTGCCCATTTTAATCCCTCATTTCTTCTTTCTTTGTCACTTCACTTAGAAACTTAAATAATCCGTTTTCCTTTGTTATTCAAGTTTCATTTTTCCCACTTTGGCCACAAATACTTTTTCAAAGTATTTGTAGGGGTAATTCTTTCCAATTCTTGATTCTTGAAGGGCTGTTTTGGCATTTTCTTAATAGATAATGGTCATGACTTGTATGATTGACTTCTTGGAGGACTGAAATTGACATTTCTTCATTGTTGAGGGACCATTCTTGCCAATTCTTCAAAGTGGAGGGCCCTTTTTGTAAATTTGACAAACTTTAAGGACCAAACTTGTAATTATGAATATACAAGGGTTTAAAGTGTCAATTCTTCAATATTGGAGGACCCTTCTTGCATAATCTTCAATTCTTCAAGGTTTTTTCTTGGAAAATCTTCATTAGGGCTTGGTTCTTTGTGCGGCTTCGTTTCCCGTGTTCGTTTTTGCATGTTTCTTGTGATCTTTTGTCATTTTTTCAATATCCGTATCTAAAATACACAAGGAACAAACACAAGCATATATTTGGCATTTTTGATGATATTTAATGCATTTAAAGCCCGTTTTAGATGATGAGACTATGTATGAAAGCAGTCTCATCACTCTCCCATACTAAACCATTGCCGTGCCCTCACGCAATGCTAGAATAAAGTATCGTAGCACCTCCAAAATTCATTTTTATTCACTTTTATTGAATGATAAACTAGCTACACTACTACTATTACTTCTACTTACGTTTTAGACATAATGTATGATTTTTATCGCAAAATGGGACGTTTAGGTTCATAGAATAAGAACACGTGAATGCTTCAATAGAAATAATTTCGTCGTCCTCGATTTTCACCCCAATTCCATGCTAAGCGTGCAAGGAGATCATTGTCATTATAAGTTAGTAATGCTAACACTACTCATATGCCCTAATCACGTACTTATCCTCCTATTTTCCTAAGTTGTATCTCTTATATTTTATTTTGTCTTGAATGTTTCACGAGGATACATTGTTTGACTTATGCAATAATAGAGATTAGGTCTAAAAATAGAGTCCTAACGGTGTAACCAAGACCATCGAATTAATAGCCCCTAATAATAGACAACGATGTCAAAAAATTAAGTCAACAAGAAGGATCGATAAACACGGTTTTATAACGGTTTTGAACATGAGACTTATTACCAAGACTTTTATACGCCCCCAAACGGAAGGGCCTTATTATCATAGGTTGACCTCCATCTTTTATTCAACTTCGCCATGAAGCTTTTATTATGACTTCGGTCTTGCCTTGCCTTTTATTTAACCTCGCCATGAGGTGTTTATTATGGCCAAAGACGTATATCCTCACGCTAAGGCGAATTTTGGATCTTTAAAGCTTCAAAGATTAAGGCTTGATTCACTTTCAATTTTACATAGATTTTTCGGCCTTGTGAGCTTCAAATTGTTTGCTTGACTTAGGTGAGCACTTGAAATATTATTATTGGGTGAAGCTTTCGATTATTCGGGTTGCCAATACTTCAAAACCGTGACGCTGGCGATACCTAAATGTCTTCCCAATTTAATTACATGGAAGCTACTAGAAAAGACTATAAACCAACAATCAAGACTAAACCGCTAAGTCAATATTTATTAAGCAAAAAATATTTACAAGCGAAGGGAGAATAAGCAAACAACGGGAACACATGAGTTTTTGAAAGAATACGAGTACTCTACGTTTAGCATAGTAACTTATAATTAACTCTATCATTTCTCGTCCTCATTTAAGAGACTTAGCCTAATGTAAAAGTTAAGGAATCGAAGCTAAGTGCTCAACATGCACGGTCGAGTAAAAATTTACTCTTTTTCTCGACATCGGAAAATCTACATTCGTGTTTTAAACACCTAAAAAACATGAGAAAATTTTTAAAATTTGCCATTTTTAGCCTTATTTTGCAACAAAACAATAAAAAAAAGATAAACTTTGGAAAGCGTGAAGGTTTCGCAAGGCAAGTATCTATTCACCCCCCCATACTAAAGTTAAACATTGTCCTCAATGTTTCGAGTCTAAGGGTTAGAAAAACCCCATACTAGAGACGTAGTCGAATGCTTAATCTAGCATGGAAAGGGTGTAACCGTTAAATTTAAAGCAGTTTATGAAGTGTGCTAAAAACCTAAGGTTAGAACATCAAAGGATACATCATGGATATTGAGAAATTCTTCAAATCAAACGATCGAGTGCTCCCATAAAACGAACACGATAGGCTCTAATCGTGAAGATAATGATCATCTAAAATCCAAAATTCACAAACAACCACGAAACAAAGGTTGGAAGGGCACAAATCCCCACACGTTACTACATTAGAAAGCGATAATATGTACATAGGATAAGCATGGGACTCCCCCACGAGGCACCTCATTTTTTATTAACGAGTCATGAGCTCGACTCGATCCCCTAAATGCTAATTATCATTGGGGAAGGTGATTTGGCCGAGGTAGTTCAAGGATGTAACCTCCCCGCCAAAGTAGTGCTTCAACCTATGTCCATTCACCTTGAAATTGGGGCCATCATTTTGATCTAGCTCGATGGTCCCATAAGGAAAAACTTGAGTCACGGTCAATGGACTGGACCAACAGGATTTCAACTTGCCGGAAAAGATTTTCAAATGAGAGTTCAAAAGCAACACTTGATCTCCAATGTTAAAAACCCGGTTTATAATTTTCGAGTCATGAAACTTTTTAGTTTTTTCCTTGTAAATCAATGAATTTTCTTAAGCAATGTTTCTCAATTCATATAATTCATTTAATTGCATTTTCCGGTGTTTTCCCGCGGTCTCCATATCATCATTACAATGCTTAAGGGCCCAATAAGCTTTGTGATCGAGTTCAATTGGCAAGTGACAATTCTTCCCATACACAAGCTTATAAAGCATCGTCCACATGCTCATACTTTGCACTATCTTGAAAGCTTGTTGATGTAGTGATTCTACTACCCTTTACGAAAAGAGAGTAAAAGTGGCAAGTATTAAGTGTCGGTTTAGGAAAACCAAGCACTAATGACCCAAAGTGGGGATCGTTCTCAAGGAGGCAAGTGCGTTGTCTTAAGAAGTGATTAATGGTTTATGATTATATTGATGAGAAATGAAAAAGAAGAAAAGAGATTAGAAGAGAATGACGGTTACGATTATGAATTAAACTAAGACGAATAGTCGTGCACGTAAAACCGTAAAAAGTGGCCAAATTAAAATTTTACCCTAAAAACACCTAGAAAATTAAAATAAATCCTAAAAAATGTAATTAGAGTTTACAAAAAATCAAAAATAACTTAAACCTTTTATTTAATTAAATAATAATTTTTAATGCTAATTAAAGCCCAAAAAAATCAATTTAATTAATAAAAAGCCCCGAAATGAGATTTTTCCACTTGTAAACCTCTAAAATGATTTAACTAAAGTTATAACTATTTTTGAAAATTTTAAAGTTAATAAAAACTATTAAAAAACAATTAAAAACTATAAAACTTAAAATAATTCTAAAAATTAATCTAATGACAATAAAATTAATCTAAAAATGGTAAAATTCCTAACTTAAGGTATTTGATCTAAGAAAAATGAAAAACTTTGAAAAATCTAAATTTTAATTTTTAATAATAAAATGATAATAAAATATTAATAAAAATCCAAAATTTATAAAAAATTCTAAAAAGTTGTAAACTAGTTTATTTTAACTTAAATAAAACAGAAATAAAGTTGAAATGACAAAAATACTCCTATTGGGCCTTGAAATGGGCTAAAAGTCTAAACAGTCCCTTAATGGGCTTGAAATAGGCCCAATAAGAAAAATGTTGTCCAAATAAGCCCAAAATCTTCTATCCGACTTAAATTTTGATTTTAAGAACAAATCTCTGAAGGCGCAAAAGCTGAAAATGTGTATAAGCTAGCTTATTTCAAAGCAGCTTATTCTTAATGGGCTTTTTTGCCCATTAAGCTATAAGCTGATGCCATAAGCTAAAATTTGACAGACAAGCTTCTATTGAGTTAGTTAAGAGATCTGTAAAAAGAAAATTAGAAAAAGCACAAGAAATAAGCCTGATATAAGCCAAGGCTCTCTTCACAAAATGACAAAATAGTAGTTTTTGAGTTCTAGACCACCTCAAGTGCTGATTCAACTTTCAAAAGCTTTTAAATGACTTTTAAGCAAAATAATCAAAAGGTTTTCAAATAAGCACAAGCAATAAGCTAGAATAAGCAAATAAGCACTTATGTAAAAGTCAACTTAATGAGTTTTCTAGTAAAAAGTAAAAGTAAAAGTCTAATAAGCTCCAGATCAAATAAATGGGTCAAATGAGGAAGATCTATCACAAAAAATAAGTTGTTACAAGTCTGGTAAGCCAATATGGCTTATGAATAAGTTGTTTGATGTTTTACACTAGCAGGAGCTAGTTTTGGAGGTTAAGCAGTGGGAACTTTTCCCCCTGCTTGACCAAATTGACTTTTTGTCTTTTGTGGCTTTTTTGTGGATTCAAGTTAAGCAAAGGCACCCAAACGATCAGTTAATCATAAGGAGTCAATATAAGCAACAAAAACACAATTCCAACCAGCCAATCAGTGCAGTTAATTCCAAACATCCACAGACCTAACCCAGATATGAACAATAAGCAGTTTTGGTTCAATAAGCACTTTTAGCAAAAATCAACTAGCCAAACTTCACCAAATTCATACACAAGCTATAATAAATTCAAATGCACAAATTTTAGCAGGTTTCATGCATTGATTCAAACTATGATTTAACACTTTTTAGCCCTAAAAATGCATACACTCTAGGTGTTTCCAAAATCTTAGGTCAAAAATGGCAAAATCAAGTGAGATATAGCACAATCCTTAATTTGATGTTTTAAGTCTGAGAACTTGCAGGTTTTAGCATACAGCCATGTGTTTAGCAGGTACAAACAATAAACAACAACTTTCAATAACACAATAACAAGTTATGATCTTAAACAGGTTAACCCAAACACCCCTAATCTTTTTTAAACCAAGATTAAACAAGTATAAGTGTGATTCAATGTTACCCAAGCCAAATCAAACACAATAAAAAATATATTATGCAGTATCAAGCAAGATTAAACCATAAAAACAACAAGAACACAAGCAGAACACAAAATCATAAAAATCAAGTATTTTTAAGATTTTTGGGTTCAATAACTCAAACCTCATGAATGTACATCCATACTCACGAATTTTTGAGTTGATGTGCCAAGCAAAACAAGGCACAAGCTTCCTTAAACAAGCTGCTAAGATTCAACAAGGTTAGCATAATAAAATCAAAAACAGAAAGGTGACAACTTGGAAAATAAATTTGATTAATGAAACCTTGTTCCCACACTTGATTATCCCCAAGTTATAAGCCTCACAACACCTTGATAACACTTTATCAGGATGCTATGATCCACTTATAGCCCAAGAATTCCAAGGTTTAAACCAAGACTTAGCAAAATATCAAATTTTTAACTCTTGTACAATTTCTTGCACAAGGTTATAAAACACGTTTAGAGATTCAAGATTAGTTAACATTAAACAATAACAAGCAGATATAAAGATTGGCACTTGGTTTTATTCACAAATTCAAACTCTTTTCATTAAACATGAACAAGGATTTACAAAAAAGTGAACTAGGAAAAATCAAGAGCAAGTTGCTATGATGCAGCTTCTATGCCTTATATAGGCTAAAATGACTAACTAGAATGCATAAAAACATAAACCCTAAGCTGATGAAGTCCCCATTTTTCCCTTGAAGGATTTGAATATCTTGGAATCATGTGACTGAATTTAGCTACTTGTGTGAGTTGTCAAGCATGTGGAAGTGATCAAAGGCTCACAAGGAGCTTAGGATGTTAGCAGGAATCTTGGACGTTGGATGTGGCAGGGTTTTTGGCTTTTTCTCCCAAAACCGTATAGGGAAGGTTTATCATGTAACCAAGGTGATGATGTGGCATGGGTTTTCAAAGTTGGGTTGTGTTTAGGGACACCCTAATCTTAATTTTGGAGAAGATTAGGGTTTAATTGTTGATAATTAATGTTAGTGCAAACATTACGATGCTTTGTCGATATAATCTCTTTGTGTTTTGTTGATGACAAACGTATAATTCGCAATACATTATGTAAAATGTTAAGGTACTCGTAATCACTCAAGAATACATTTGTATACTTCTCTCGACACCTCCAAGACCGCATTCGGCATGAATCACTCAAGGTATGTACAAACATGTCATTAACCTAACTAAGTGATCAAGGATTAATATTTTCTTAAAACTCACATTTTAATCAATTGTGACAAAATATTTTAATTAACTTTATTTTTAAGAAAATATTTTATTAAAAAGAAAATGGAAATTTAAATTTGGCATATTCCATATGCCAAAGGAATATCCTTTGAGGGTATAAACTACCCCGGATGGCATATCCCCACTAAAGGACAAATTTGCACGGACTCCGACGCGGAGGTTCCTTAAAGGAACCCGCGGTTCCTTATTTATAAGGTACGACGGGTAGAGATAAGGAACCGCGAGTGTTTCTGACCGTTGCAATGTTTTCCTATAAATAGTGGATCATTTCCAGGTTTTCTTTCAACCCTTTTTGCACAGTTTCTTTCAAAAACCATCTTAGATCCTTGATTAGTTAGTTTTGATTAATCTTGTTTAAGATGTGATTCAATCTTCAATCTCCTCATCCTCACAAGTGCAAAGAGAAGAACACTATCATTACCATGATGTGTTGGGTTCACTACATGATGAAGATCTTTCCTTCTATAGATCTAAGTTATGTTTTTAGTCTTCCTACTATGTACATGTAGAAGATCCAAGTGTTGGGTACAATTGGATGTGTTTGTAAGGGTAGAATATCCAAGTGATGGGTATCCTTGGATTAGGTGTTAGTTGTGTAGACCCAAGTCTTGTTAGTACTTGGATATAGTGTTAGAGTTATAGATCTAAGTGTTGTGTGCTTAGATCTATATGGTTTATGTGTTTAGGCCATAAAACACAAGGTTTGTTATGTTGGGCCATAAAACATAACTAGTGGGTAGATTAGGTTGTGTCTTGATAGTTCTCACTAAACTCTAAAGTGATGTGGTTGTGTCTTGTGAGTTCTCACTAAACTTTAAAGTGATTAGTAGTTGTGTTGTGTGAAGTTATCACGTAGCTTCAAAGTGAAGAGTCGTGAAGATTGGTTCTATCTTTCGATTAGAACTCGACATCTAGCCTTGTGTCGTAAAATGGTGAAGTGGGCGACGTTGTGTAGATTGGTCCTACCTAAGATTAGGACTCGACTTTTAGCTTAGAGTCGGAAATTGGATAAGCGACGTTGTGAATGGTTTCTCCACCTTAACGAGTTTGTTGATGATTGTGGTAAAATAACCCATTTAGGAAAAGGAAGGTAATTAGGGCAAGTATGCACGACGATTTAGGAAAACCGTGTGTGAATGACCCTAAAAGTGAGTTCGTTCTCGAGGAGGCAAGTGCGTTGTGTATTGAATTGATTTTGATTTGTGATTATATGATTGAAAAAGAAAGAAATAAATGAGATTAGAAGAGAAAGACGGTTACGAAGACGGATTAAACTAAGACGAAAAAGGCGATCACGTAAAACCGTAAATAGTGCAAAAATTAAAATTTTAACCTAAAAATTCCTAAAAATTACTAAAAATCCACAATAATATTCTAAGAATTTACAAAAATCCAAACTTGCTAAAACCTTTTAATTAATTAGATAATGACTTTTTAATGCTAATTAAAGCCCTAAAAATCACTATTAATTATTAAAAAGCCCTAAACAAGATTTTAAAGTTTGTAAACCTCAAAAATAACCTAATTAAGCTAAAAAGTATTTTTTAAAATTTTAAAACCAAATAAAACTATTTTTAAACCCTTAAAAACTATTAAAATCAATTAAAACTAAAATTAATTCTAGAAAATAATTGAAAAGCCCTAAAAATATTTGGAAAGTTAAAAAATTCCTAATTAAGTGTCTAAAATCTAGGAAAAATGTAAAAACTTAAAAAATCAAACTTTTAATTTTTAATAATAAAATAATATTAAAATATTCAAAAAAATTCAAAGTTTATGAAAAAATTCTAAAAAATCTAAAATAATGTAACTAAGACAGAAATGAAATTTAAAGTTTCTAAAACCTATTTAATAATTTTATATTAAATTTTAAAGTTGGTTAAAAACTCTAGAATCCTATAAAATCAAAAAAAGACTTTTTGAAAACTTAAAGTGATGTAAACCTTAAAAATATAATTAAAAACCTAAAAACTATTTTTTTCAGATTTTTGAAATACTTTTTCCTATTTCTTATTCACTTTCTAAAATTTAAACTTAAAATAATCCTAGAAAATTAATTAAATACGGGAAAAATAAACTTTTTGCACCAAAAAGTCCTAAAACTAAATAAAAACAAAAGAAAAATACTAACTTGCAAAAACCTAAAAGAAATAAGCTGGAATCAGCTTTTAAATAAGCTGATAAGTTATATAAGCTAAAAACCAAGTGATAACCAGTCAAAGACCCTAGGGCAACTGGTTATCACGTTGGTGTGTGAGAGGAGTGGCGCAGGTTCGAGTCCTGGCCACGTCCTTTTTGAAATTTTTTTTTTTAAACTTTAAATACTCAAACACAGTAACTTAAATTACTCTAAAACACAAATTTTATCAAATAAACAAGCTAGATCAACCTTATAGAATCAAAACAAGTGCCCAGATTTCCAAGATGACTGATGAACACAAGAGTAAAAAAAAACGTATCTTCACTTGTGAAGATTAGAACAAGAGGGGCTTGTTCTTGGTGCTTGTTGGTTTTTGATGGACAAATGGGCACCCCTATACCCAGTTGAGTATAGGGAGTCAAAAACAACACAAAAAACAAACAAGTTCTTCACATAAATCAACCACAACTTGCATACAAAGTTCTGATGAAGCTGGTATGTTTCTGATGAACAATTTGCTGGTTCAAATGGCACACAAATGGATTTCAAACCTCAAGATCTTGCACACAATGATACCAAATAGCATATAAGGCCTGCACAATCCTCAAACAACCTATATCCTAGCAAAGATCAAGGTTTGAAGGCTCAAATTCCACAAAACAGGCAGAAAAGGGTACTTTACTGATTATAGTTATTCTACTTAAATTTTATCATGCCAACGTGTTCTATATTCTACTAAATAGAATCCTAAGTGCATATATAATCTAATAACACCCTAAGAAGTGTGTTTAGACAGGTCTAAACCCAAATTCTTGTCACAAATCTCAATTAAACAACTAATCCAAACACTCCTTTAAAACTGAAAATCACTTTTTTTCAAACCAAATCACATTAAATCCACATCAAATTGATTCTAATCACTACTAACATGCATATTAGGCACAAATTAGCATATTCAAACAGCAAAATCAATCAAACCAACAATTTTCATACAAATCACATAAAACTGAAAACTTTTTAAAAACTGAAAAAGGAAACAAGGATGCTACCTTGTTGGGCCTACATCTAGGCCCAACAGTGACTGAAAAGTCACCTCCCACAAGCTGGTGGCTTGTGCTGAACTTTGTTGTAATGGGGATGCCAAATGCTTGGTAAAAAGTGAAAAAGGAATGGGTAAGAATGGAAGCTTTCTTCCTTCTTGTTACCTTCACATACAAAACAAACCAAGAACAACTGCAAGTATCAAAGGCTACAAGCTTTTGGCTTGTAGCTTTTGATATAGTAAAGTGTAAAATAAACAAAGAGAGCCAACTAGCAAGAAAATTTCCACCTCACAACACTTCTTATCCAAGATTATACCCACTGAATCTTGATATCCCTTGGATATCAGGGTTCTATGGTCATATAAGAGCTCAAATGAGTAGCTTATGTGGCCTATAAACTTTCTAGCTCAACTGAAAAACGGATTTAAGAACTTGAAAACAGAAACTTAAAATGCCTTTTTGAAAAAACTTTTTCAAACAAAACACAACATGAAATGTAAAAGGGACTCAATCTTTCTCATCGTCAAACTCAACACCATTTATATTCATTCATAAACTGGTTTTACAAGGCTTGTGAAAAAGGAGAAAAATCAAGAACAGTTTAAACTAAGTCCTATGAGGCCTTTATATAGAGAGGCTTACATTTGTTCTAGAACTGAAAAGAAGCTAAAACCCTAATGACATGAACTCCCATCAATGCCCTTCTCGAATATTTGAAGATGCCAGAAAGATGCCAATTTTTGAACTTGGTCAAGAACCCATGTGATGAATTTTGGATGTATGTGGGATGCCAGTGGTGGAAAGAAGATCTTGGACGTCCATATTTTCTTTGGGAGCACGAAAATGCTAATAGGCGTTGATTAGCTGTCCTCAGTTTGTCTTCAAGCTTGGATGTGGGTCAGGGGAGGGTTGGAGAGCAATGTGAGGGTGAGGGGGACGTTTTTGGGAGTTGGGTTTGGGTTTAGGGTGTGATGAATTATCAATCTAGAAATAATGGGATTATATCCCTTTGATTTGAGGGAATGGTAATTAGGGTTTATTAGGTGAGATTAGGGAATAATTAGGAGTGAAGGATGAACAGTAGACTTTTCCCCCCCATTTTAATTAATATAAAATAGGTTTAAAAACTGATTTATTTAAATAAAAGGGTTAGGGGTGGTGGGATCTGACGTGGTGTGGGAGAGTGAGGTGTAAGGATGTGAGTGGCTGGTGGAGGTGATGTGGATGGATGATAGGCTGGTGTGAGTTAGGGTGTTTGACAGTTTTGGCCCCCAAGGTTTCTTCCTTTGTTTAACTTGTAATAAACAGCTCATGACTCCATTTCCTTTGAAAACAAGTTTGGGCAGTTGACAATTTTGGCACAAAATGTTTTATAACTTGTATCAAGGACTTCAAATGTAAATTTATGATATTTGAAGGACTGATTTTGGCATTTTCTTCATTCTTCAAGGTTTGACTTGTTTGTTGACTTCTTGGAGGACCAATATTGACAATTTAGTTTTGTTGAGGGACTAAATTTGCCAATTCTTCAAGGTTAAGGGTCCTTTTTGTAATTTTGACAAACTTTAGGGACCAATCTTGTAATTATGAAGATACAAGGGTATAAAGTGTCAATTCTTCCATATTGTAGGACCCTTCTTCAAAATTCTTCAAATCTTCAAGGGTTTTCTTTGGAAAATTCTTCATTAGGGCTTGGTTCATCGTGCGGCTTCATTTCCCGTGTTCGTTTTTGACTGATTCTTGTGATCTTTTGTCATTTTCTCAATATTCGTACCTAAACTACACAAGCAACAAACACAAGCATATATTTGGGTATTTTGATGATATTTAATGCATTTTAAGCCCTGTTTGGACGATGAGACTATGTATAAAAGCAGTCTCATCACTCCTCATACTAAACCATTGCCGTGCCCTCACGCAATGCTAGAATAAAGTATCGAAGCATCTCCAAAATTTTAATTTTATTCACTTTATTGGAATGATAAACTAGCTATACTACTACTATTGCTACTACTTGTGTTTTAGACATAATGGATGATTTTCATCGCAAAATGGGACGTTTAGGTTCATAGAATAAGAACACGTGAATGCTTTGTTAGAAATAATTTCATCGTACTCGATTTTCACCCTAATTCCATGCTAAGCGTGTAACGAGATCATTGTCATTATAAGTTAGTAATGTTAACACTACTCATATGCCCTAATCACGTACTTATCCTCCCATTATTCCTAAGTTGTATCTCTTATATTTTATTTTGTCTTGAATGTTTCACGAGGATACATTGTTTGACTTATGCGATAATAGAGATTTAGGTCTAAAAATAGAGTCCTAACGGTGTAACTAAGACCATCAAATCAATAACCCCTCCTAATAGACAATGATGTCAAAAAATTAAGTTGACAAGAAGAATCGATAAACACGATTTTATAACGGTTTTGAACATGAGACTTATTACCAAGACTTTTATACGCCCCCTAACGGAAGGGCCTTATTATCTTTGGTTTACCTCCATCTTTTATTCAACTTCGCCATGAAGCTTTTATTATGACTTCGGTCTTGCCTTGCCTTTTATTATCCGCCTCATCGGTGGTTTTATTAGCCAAAGACGTATATCCTCACGCTAAAGCGAATTTTGGATCTTTAAAGCTTCGAAGATTAAGGCTTGATTCACTTTCAATTTTGCATAGATTTTTCGGCCTTGTGGGGCTTCAAATTGTTTGCTAGATTTAGGTGAGCACTTGAAATCTTATTATTGGGTGAAGCTTTTGATTATTAGGGTGCCAATACTTCAAAACCGTGCCGCTGGCGATACCTTAATGTCTTCCCAATTTAATTACACGGAAGCTACTAGAAAAGACTAGAAACCCAACAATCCTAACTAAACCTCTAAGTCAATATTTATTAAGCAAAAAATATTTACATGCGAAGGGAGAATAAGCAAACAACGAGAACACATGAGTTTTTTAAAGAATACGAGTACTCTACGTTTAGCATAGTAACTTATAATTAACCATATCATTTCTCGTTCTCATTTAAGAGACTTAGCCTAATGTGTAGTTAAGGAATCAAAGCTAAGTGCTCAACACGCACGGTTGAGTCAAAAATTACTCTTATTCTCGCCATCGAAAAACCTACATTCGTGTCTTCAAACACTTATAAAACATGAGAAAAATTTTAAAATTTGGCCATTTTTAGCCTTATTTTGCAACAAAACGATAAACAAAAAGATAAACTTTGGAAAGCGTGAAGGTTTGGCAAGGCAAGTATCTATTCACCCCCCATACTAAAGTTAAACATTGTCCTCAATGTTTCGAGTCTAGGGGTGCAAACACCCCCATACTAGAGACATAGTCGAATGCCTAATCTAGCATGGAAAGGGTGTAACCATTAAATCAATAGCCGTTTATGAAGTGTGCTAAAAACCCAAGGTTAGAACAATCAAGGATATATCATGGATATTGAGAAAGTCTTCAAAGCAAACGATCGAGTGCTCCCATAAAACGAACACGAGAGGCTCCAATCGTGAAGATCATAATCTAAAAACCACAATTCACAAACAACCACAGAACAAAGGTTGGAAGGGCACAAATCCCCACACGTAAGCTACATTAGAAAGCGATAATATGTACATAGGATAAGCATGGGACTCCCCCACGAGGCACCTCGTTTTTGATTATCGAGTCATGAGCTCGACTCGATCCCCTCAATACTAATTATCATTGGGGAAGGTGACTTGGTCGAGGTAGTTCAAGGATGGAACTTCCCCGCCAAAGTAGTGCTTCAACCTATGTCCATTCATCTTGAAGTTAGAACCATCATCTTGAGCTAGCTCGATGGTCCCATACGGAAACACTTGAGTCACGGTGAATGGACCGGACCAACGGGATTTCAATTTACCGGAAAAGATTTTTTAATCTTGAATTAAAAAGCAAAACTTGATCCCCAATGTTAAAAACCCGGTATTTAATTTTAGAATCAGGCAACTTTTTAGTCTTTTCTTTATAAATCAATGAATTTTCATAAGCAATATCTCTCAATTCATCCAATTCATTTAATTGCATTTTCCGGTGTTTCCCCGCGGTCTCCATATCATCATTACAATGCTTTAGGGCCCAATAAGCCTTGTGTTCTAATTCGATAGGCAAATGACAATTCTTTCCATACACAAGCTTATAGGGAGTGCACCCAATGGGTGTCTTATGAGCGGTCCTAAAGGCCCATAAAGCATCGTCCAACTTATCCGACCAAGATTGTCGGTTTTCCCCAACGGATCTCTCCAAGATCCTCTTCAACGCTTGGTTTGAAACCTCGACTTGCCCACTCGTTTGTGGGTGATAAGCCGTAGAAATCCGATGTGTAACCCCATATTTCCTTAAGACTCTTTCGAATTGGTCGTTACAAAAATGGGTTCCACGATCGCTTATGATCACACGAGGGGTTCCAAACCGAGAAAACAAGCTTTTCAAGAACTTAACTACCACACGAGCATCATTGGTGGGTAAGGCCTTGGCCTCCACCCACTTAGATAGGTAGTTAACCGCAACAAGGATGTACTTATTACCACGAGATGATGGGAACGGCCCCCTAAAGTCTATACCCCAAACGTCAAAGATCTCACATACTTGGATGATATTTTGTGGTATTTCATCTTTTTGTGAGGTTTTTCCTTGTCGTTGGCATGCATCACACGACTTCACAAGATCTTGTGCATCTCGGTAAATAGTAGGCCAAAAGAAGCCGGCATCAAACACCTTCTTAGCCGTGAGATTAGCACTGTGGTGACCACCCGTGGGTCCCTCGTGAAAAGCTCTAAGGATGTTAGAAGCTTCGGTGCCAAATACACAACGTTGGATGATTTGATCTGCACAAGTTCAAAACAAGTAAGGGTCGTTCCAAAAGTAGAACTTGACGTCACGAAAGAATTTTCGTTTTTCTTGAGTCGTTATACCCTTAATGATGAAGTTACCCGCATGGTAATTTGCAAAATCCGCAAACCATGGGGTAGAAGAATCAAGATTAGAATTCACTACACCAAGTGTCTCGAGCGGAAATGTTTCAGTGATTTCCTTGGGCTCGTAAACACTTTGGTGAGGATCTTCCAAACGAGAAAGATGATCGGCCGCTATATTCTCGGCTCCTTCTGTCAACAATGGTGTGATCAAATTCTTGAAGGAGGAGAATCCAACGAAGTAATCTAGGCTTAGCATCTTGCTTTGCCATAAGATACTTAATAGCCGAATGGTCCGTATACACTATGCATTTCGTCAAGACAAGATAAGGTTGGAATTTCTCAAATGCATACACCACGGCAAGGAACTCCTTCTCCGTTGTAGTGTATTTTAGTTGAGCCTCGGCAATCGTCTTGCTAGCATAGTGAATAGGCAAGAAGTGCTTATCATGACGTTGCCTTAAAACGGCCCCAATAGCGTAATCACTAGCTTCACACATAAGCTCAAAGGGGAGGTTCCAATTGGGAGCAACAAGAATGGGAGCTTCGGTAAGTTTCCTAATACAAGGCTTTTACCTAGTAAGAAAGTTATCGTTCTAGTGTTCCTGTCTAATCGAATTGATCTTAGTTCTCTATGTGACTCAGTTGATCTTTGGTGGAAACAACTATTTTTGGTTGGTTTTTAATTAAATGTGCAAAGACTTAAAAGTAAATGTCGTTGAAATAAAGGGCAAGTATTAAAAGAGCGTGAAAATAAATCTAAGTCTAATTAAAAGAAAGTGCGATATTTAAAAGCGTGACGGAAGGTAAAATAATTAAATGACTAAAAATAAAGGCGCGACGGAAATTAAATTAGACATAAACTAAAAATTAAACAAGACAAAACATAAAAGTTAACCCAGATCGGAATATATTCCGATCAACCTACCATCGGAATGAACACACCACCTATCGGAATGTTGAAGAAACCCAGATCGGAATATGTCACCTTTTCAGATCGGAATAACCTAACAACCTCAGATCGCAATGTAGCCCAGATCGAAATGTATGCTATCGGAATACCAAGATGTAACCTGTCGGAATGTACCTATCGGAATGTACCTATCGGAATGAGGCTACGGAAAATTGGGCAGCACTTCGACTTAACAAGCCTCAAGAGCCGTCGGAAAGAGCGATCGCAATATGCGATCGCAATCCCCAGATCGGAATGAGGTAAAGTCACTCCTGTCACAATCCCGGATCGGAAAGCAAAACCCTTAAGCCCAATACTGTCACTATCGGAATGTGGAATTGCAAGCCGTCGCAATGTGGAGAAAACCCTAGCTTTCCGATGGAGTACCAAATTCGTAATAAGCACAATTCTAAATAAGCTACTTCTAATAAGCCGTGACCAAGAACTTGAATGAAATGGAATCAAAACATGACAATAAGCTAAAAAGTTAAAAGCTTTTAAAATTTAAAAGACGAAACTTAAATGAAATCAAAACTTAAAAATCAAAACTTTAAAGAAAATTTCCAAAACACTAAAACAAAGTACCAAATAAGCACACAAGGTTGTCAATCTCGTGGCTTAGTTCGTAAGAGGGATTAAAAAGGGACGAGACTTTAATCAAGATAAGCAAATGGATTAAGCAAAACCTTGCTTAATCCGAAATTCAAGCCGAAACAAAAAGAGAGAAAGGTAGAATGAGATTGATAAAAAGACTTGATCAAATGATAAAGAAAGATTAAGACAAGAATTTAAAGAACACAAATCAAAAACTTACTTGGAATTAAAAGTAATTAAAGTGCAAAACATGTATTTAAATGACAAGTAAATAAAGGTGCATAAATGAAAGGTGGAAGAACTAGTTTGTCAATCTAGCCAACAAAAAACTAAAATGAATGAAAATGAGGGGTATAAATAGGTGATTAGGGAATGGTTAGAGGAAGCTTCCTCTCTCCTTCCTTTCTTGTTAATTGCACCATCAAGTCCTTCCTTCTTAATCTTTTTGTTAATTGCGTCATTAGTCCTTTTCTTCTAATCTTTCTTTTAAACTTGGACTTTAAGGACTTGTGGCTCGGGATTTCTTTTGAACTCGTCTTTAATTTCTTCAATAAAATAGACTTGAGTTTCTAGGCTTTTGATAAACTTCCGTCTTTTGACTTTTTCTTCGATAAATCTTCAGAATTGGTCTTGGACTTCCGTTCTTTACCCACTCTTGCCTTCTCGACTCCGTCTTTCATCTTTTTCTTCAATAAAAGCCGTGAACGTCCGTGAATTCCCGTGTTTTCTCTACTTTTCACCATTTCGTCCTAAATCACAACAAAAACACAAACCACGCATAATTCCGACATAAAAGACATAAAATACACGTTTTGGTCCGGTTATTATTGTAATTAAGTGGTAGAAAAGATGGGTGTTTTCACACCTATCAAATCCCCTACACTTAACCATTGCAATGTCCTCATGCAATGCATTAGTTACAAAGCATGTGTACACTTTTCATCATAATCAATCCATGTTTGCCTTTATTAAAGAGATAGAGTTTATAACATTTAAAATAAAGAAATCAAAAGCATACCTTGGGTTTTGAAAATGTCATGAATAGTCATCATCCTCAACTTTTCACTTTCTCCAAACCAAGCTTAAAAACGAGATCATTGTTATTATAAGTTAGTAAACTAACACGAACTCATGTGGGCCAATTACTCACTTAGACTCCCTTATTCCTATGGGTATCTCTTGTATTTTATTATTTGTCTTGAATGATCTCGAAGATGCATTATTTGACTTATTTCGATAATTATTTAGTCTGAAAATAAAGTGCACGATTTAATCAATAGTTAGCTAAAGGACCAAATCTTTTAAAACTGCTTCCCGGGATATCAAAAAGTTCATATCTTGGCATAACTTGGTTCGCGATTTGAGACCTTTCTCGGGCCGATATTTGGCAGCGACTTCATACTTCAAATCTTGAGAGACGTTCATGAAATAATGGTCTTCTCTTCATAATTGGAATTTCTTCACTTGAAGTTTTGAGAGATTCATACTTGGACCACGACTTCTTCATTTTTCTCCAATCTTTATTTTGGACTTTGATATACAACGATCCGCCTCCTTTTATGACTTGGATCTATTTATCCTCATACCTTGTTAGGGTCTTTTCGGATACACTTCTCCATGACTTTTAGGGAGTTTTGCTTTACGTCGTGTGTCTCGATCCTTCATATTGATTTTCGATAAATGATTCTTCACATCACTTTGGATCTTTAGCAACAAAACATAGCCCTCATGCCTTGTTAGGGCCTTTTCGGACTCGCCAATCTTCGCGCCCCGCTTCATAAGTTATGCCTTGGCTATGAACTCTCGTCATTACCGAGCAACTTTTAAACGATCTGGGGCTAGAAGCTAAGTAACTTTTCAAATCGTACAACCTTATTTATTAGCAAATAAATTATTAGCAAGCGATGGGAGAATAGGCTCATAATTAACTCACATAAGTTCACGAAAGAATACCGAACTTATAATTGGCTCTATCATCTCTCGTTCTCCACAGTTTAAAATCTCAAGTAATGAGACTCGTGGATACTTAGCCTATTAAATCAAAATTTTGGGTTTTCGAGTCGCCTATAGGATCTTGCAAATTCTTAGACTCTTTCAAGTTTAGAAATCGCATTTTAAAGTTCCCTTGATAAACGACTCTCTAGGATCAATTATAGGAACTTGCGAAAAGTTCTTGTTCTTAACCCGTGAGAGTTAAGACTTTCGCGTTTTATAGCTCCCTATATAAAAGCCTAGCAAAACTTGACTTAAACATGTTAAGGATACTAGCTAGAGTAAACTCGGATTGAGTCAAAAGATTCACAACGTTTGAAAATTAAAACCACTTATTAAACATTTATTCTAATGAGGAAAGAAAATAACTATACAAAGGAAAAAACTAATAGGCCAAAATAGATCAAAAATTTTGAAAAATGTCGAAAAATTGAGTTTCCGGTTAAAATGAGGACAAAAACAAGGAAAAGGCCACTTAACTTCGATAGAAGTCCCCCTACACTTAAGATAAACATTGTCCTCAATGTTTAAGCATGTGGGAGTAAACTCCCCTACACTTAGGACATTGTGCACGTTGTTTAAATTTCGCTAAGGAAAAGACAACTAAAGAGATTCCTAGTTTAATATTGAGAAAATATAAAATAGTGAATCGAAAAGAGTTTAGGATAGAACCGGGATGAAGTAGAACACGGAATCACGGGTCGTCAAGAATCATCAAGAGTGGATCATTGAAGCTCGAATCCCTGATTAAGAAGTGAGGAGAGGAGATAGCAATCCAAAGGGTCCCCCCTACACTTATGGTAAAGAAAGCGAAAAGATAGATGCATGGGTTGCCTCCCAAGAAGCGCTTGGTTTTTGTTAACCGAGTCGTGAGCCTGACTCGACCTTGATCATCAACGGAAGTAGCATGAAACAAATCCACCAGGATCGAAGACATAGTTTTCATCCATCAATAAGCAAGAGCTCAAGGCAAGCCAAAAGAGAAATGGCAAGGTTCCCTTAAGCAGTGATGGAGCATAGTGGAAGCAAGTAGGAAGAGGTGTAAGCATGTCTTCAATGGTTCCAAAGATTTTTCCTTTTATTTCATCAGGTGGATACTGAGATGGCTTAAAGACTTCAATACCGGGATCGAACACCTTTTCCTTCAGGGGAAAATAGCACTCCGGCTCAGCCGAGTGTGAAGAAGATCCGCAAAGAAGCACAACCTCGTCCTCAGAAGTGGGACAAAGAGGTGTTAAATCATACGTGCAACGGATTTCGGTGTCAACCGGTTTCTTCTCCTTTGACAAAATGCTCTTCAAATCCAAAGTAGGATCAAGGCGATAATCTTCAAAGTCAAAAGGAGGAGCATCACTCTCATGAGGGAAGTATGTGTTGAGAAATTCAGAGAAATCTTCCTCGAATGAGTAATCGTCCAAAGTAGGATCGAGTGATGGCGTAGGATCTTCATCATGTGAAGAGTCGCTCGAGAGAGTATCAGCCTCATCAAAATCATCGAAAGTGGGCGGCTCGGGATACTCAGAAGTACACTCAAAATCATCCGAATCTGAGCTAGAATCATCATCATCATAAGCGTCAAAGACCGGTGACGAATCATAAATGGGAGAAGCGTCCAAAGTAGGGAGAGAATCATCCACATCATCATGAAAAAGTGGATTATCGATGCAAGAGTCGAATAGAGGATTTTTGTAGATGGTAAAGTCATCTAGTACATTAATCATATTCACTGATTCTCGGCCTCCAAAAGTTAAACTAGTAAGCTTCCCCATTTTGAAAACTTTTGCATCATCCCCGACTCGTAAGATTAACTCACCTTCGGCCACATCCACTAAAGCACGTCCGGTTCTCAAGAATGGCCGACCAAGTATTAAAGGGATACGAGGGTCCATTTCATAATCAACGACAACAAAATCGACCGGGAAAGTAAATGTGCCAACTTTAATGAACACGTCTTCGGCTATACCAACAGGGTAAGCGAGAGTGCGATTTGCAAGTTCAAGAGTCATCTTTGTTGGAGTGAGGTCGGGCAATGATAGTGTTTTCCAAACACTCAATGGCATAAGATTAATACTAGCCCCGAGATCAGCAAGGGCAGTAAATTCTTCAGTTTTGTTGAACACGCAAGGCAACACAAAACGACCGGGATCTCCAAGCTTTTCCGGAAGTTCTTTAAGAATAACTGCAGAGCAGTTTTCATTTAAGCGTGTGTTGGCGAGCTCAATCAGCTTCTCCTTCTTGTTAAGCAATTCCTTAAATGCTTTAACAAATTTGGGCATGTGGACAAGTGCTTCAAGAAAGCTAATGTTGAAGTTCATTTGAGAAATCATCTTGATGTAGCTAGTCACTTGAGCGTCCTCCTTGTTTAGCATTTTGTTCTTGCCCAAGCAAGAAGGATAAGGGATATTGGGTTTGGGTGGTGAAGGTGCAGGTGTGGTAGGTAACGGTTGAGATGTTGAAGGGTCATTGGCGGGAACTTCATCACGTCGAGGCGGAGACGGTAATGGTGCACTAATACTAGGTGTAGGAGGAGTAGGGATACATGGTGGTGGAGGTGGTGTTAATGATGGTGGTGGGATTGGTGGTCCTACGATGGTGACTCCACTACGAGTAGTAATAGCACTCACATTGGCTCGCGGATTAGTGACGGTGTTTGAAGGTAGAGAACTTGAAGAAGAAGGTTGAGCGGCTGGCAAGAAACTAGCAAGCATATTCTTCAAATCATTGGTTTGACTGCTGAAGGAGGATTGAATGTTATCTCGAAGCTCGGATCTTATCTCATTTCCTTGCTTTGTGATATCTCCTTTCAGATTGATAATTTGGCTCTGCAAGTTCTTGATTTGCTCACCTTGGGTTCTCATGATGGCCTCAACATCGGGATTAATGGGTGGGTTTTGTTGGGTGGGTGGGTGATAAGGATTAGAAGCTCTTGGTGGGATTTGGTTGCTTCTAGTGTAGTTGTTGGCGGGGTTTTGGTTTTGAGGAGAAAAACCGGGTGAAAGGTAATTGTTGGATCGGTAGCTCAGCAGATTTCTATCCCCTTGTTGTCTAGCTTGGTAATTTTCCGGTGAATAATTACCATAAGCTGCATACACATTTTCCGGATTTCCTTGTGTCGAAGGACAATCGGTGTATGAGTGAGGACCGCCACATGTTTCACAAGGATTAGCAACCGCTTTAACTTGTTGTTGTTGTTGATTTGAAGCGAGAAGCGTAATACTTTTGCTCATTTCAGCCATCATGCGGGTGAGTTCGGTCATCTCAGGGTTTGCTGAGGTTGAGGAAACATTGACTCTCGGGTTGTTCCTTGAAGATGCAGAGGAATCCCAGTTTTTGTGGTGAGTAGTCATGTTCTCAATTAACTCTCTACACTCCTCGGGTCTCCTTTTCATGAATGTGCCACCGGCGGCTGCATTGATCGTATCACGATCTCGAAAAGTCAATCCGTTGTAGAAAGTATCAATCAAGGTGACCGGAAGCATGTTGTGGTTTGGACAACGGTCGATCAAGACATTATATCTCTCCCATGCATCAAAAAGAGATTCATCGGGATCTTGCATGAAACCGCTGATCTGATTGCGAAGGCTTGTGACCATGGATGGTGGAAAGTAGCGCGATAGAAAGCGTTGAGTCATATCATCCCAAGTGTGAATAGAATTCTTCGGGAGACGATCAAACCATTTCTCGGCATGATGTAATAGAGTGTGTGGAAAGAGCTGTAGGCGAAGTTCATCCATTGTGGCACCAGCCAACTTCATGCTCTGGGTGATAGTAATGAACTTGTCGAGGTGTTTGTTGGCATCATCATCAGGCAATCCTCTAAATGGGTTTGTTTGTACTTGCTGAATCATGTGGTGCTTCAACGAAAACTCAGGAGCGTTGATTTGCATCGGCGCAATCGGTCCTCCTCGTCCAAACATTGTTGGTTGGCAAAGTTCCTCCATGGTCCGAAGATCGGGTTGTGGAGGAGCATTGTTGTTATTATTATTATTATTGAGGTGCGGTAGTTGATTATTGTTGTTAATACCTGCCATATCTAAATCTTCTTGAGGCTCGGGCTCTTGATAAGTAGAAGATCTAGTACGCATACACCTGAAAATGCAAAAGAAAGCAAAACCAAAAACAAAGACAATATATATACACAAGAAAGATAAAATCTTTTTGGATTTTTGAAATTTTTAATTTTTATGATTTTTTATCAATTTTCTATTTTTTTATGATGATTTTTTTTATTTTTTTATGCAAGAAAAGTAACGCTCACAAGTGAACGGATCCCAAAAAGCAACGTGTTTCTCACAGAAAACTGTTGATCTTAACGAAAAGAGCCGGCAGCGGCGCCATTTAATACAAGGCTTTTACCTAGTAAGAAAGTTATCGTTCTAGTGTTCCTGTCTAATCGAATTGATCTTAGTTCTCTATGTGACTCAGTTGATCTTTGGTGGAAACAACTATTTTTGGTTGGTTTTTAATTAAATGTGCAAAGACTTAAAAGTAAATGTCGTTGAAATAAAGGGCAAGTATTAAAAGAGCGTGAAAATAAATCTAAGTCTAATTAAAAGAAAGTGCGATATTTAAAAGCGTGACGGAAGGTAAAATAATTAAATGACTAAAAATAAAGGCGCGACGGAAATTAAATTAGACATAAACTAAAAATTAAACAAGACAAAACATAAAAGTTAACCCAGATCGGAATATATTCCGATCAACCTACCATCGGAATGAACACACCACCTATCGGAATGTTGAAGAAACCCAGATCGGAATATGTCACCTTTTCAGATCGGAATAACCTAACAACCTCAGATCGCAATGTAGCCCAGATCGAAATGTATGCTATCGGAATACCAAGATGTAACCTGTCGGAATGTACCTATCGGAATGTACCTATCGGAATGAGGCTACGGAAAATTGGGCAGCACTTCGACTTAACAAGCCTCAAGAGCCGTCGGAAAGAGCGATCGCAATATGCGATCGCAATCCCCAGATCGGAATGAGGTAAAGTCACTCCTGTCGCAATCCCGGATCGGAAAGCAAAACCCTTAAGCCCAATACTGTCACTATCGGAATGTGGAATTGCAAGCCGTCGCAATGTGGAGAAAACCCTAGCTTTCCGATGGAGTACCAAATTCGTAATAAGCACAATTCTAAATAAGCTACTTCTAATAAGCCGTGACCAAGAACTTGAATGAAATGGAATCAAAACATGACAATAAGCTAAAAAGTTAAAAGCTTTTAAAATTTAAAAGACGAAACTTAAATGAAATCAAAACTTAAAAATCAAAACTTTAAAGAAAATTTCCAAAACACTAAAACAAAGTACCAAATAAGCACACAAGGTTGTCAATCTCGTGGCTTAGTTCGTAAGAGGGATTAAAAAGGGACGAGACTTTAATCAAGATAAGCAAATGGATTAAGCAAAACCTTGCTTAATCCGAAATTCAAGCCGAAACAAAAAGAGAGAAAGGTAGAATGAGATTGATAAAAAGACTTGATCAAATGATAAAGAAAGATTAAGACAAGAATTTAAAGAACACAAATCAAAAACTTACTTGGAATTAAAAGTAATTAAAGTGCAAAACATGTATTTAAATGACAAGTAAATAAAGGTGCATAAATGAAAGGTGGAAGAACTAGTTTGTCAATCTAGCCAACAAAAAACTAAAATGAATGAAAATGAGGGGTATAAATAGGTGATTAGGGAATGGTTAGAGGAAGCTTCCTCTCTCCTTCCTTTCTTGTTAATTGCACCATCAAGTCCTTCCTTCTTAATCTTTTTGTTAATTGCGTCATTAGTCCTTTTCTTCTAATCTTTCTTTTAAACTTGGACTTTAAGGACTTGTGGCTCGGGATTTCTTTTGAACTCGTCTTTAATTTCTTCAATAAAATAGACTTGAGTTTCTAGGCTTTTGATAAACTTCCGTCTTTTGACTTTTTCTTCGATAAATCTTCAGAATTGGTCTTGGACTTCCGTTCTTTACCCACTCTTGCCTTCTCGACTCCGTCTTTCATCTTTTTCTTCAATAAAAGCCGTGAACGTCCGTGAATTCCCGTGTTTTCTCTACTTTTCACCATTTCGTCCTAAATCACAACAAAAACACAAACCACGCATAATTCCGACATAAAAGACATAAAATACACGTTTTGGTCCGGTTATTATTGTAATTAAGTGGTAGAAAAGATGGGTGTTTTCACACCTATCAAATCCCCTACACTTAACCATTGCAATGTCCTCATGCAATGCATTAGTTACAAAGCATGTGTACACTTTTCATCATAATCAATCCATGTTTGCCTTTATTAAAGAGATAGAGATTATAACATTTAAAATAAAGAAATCAAAAGCATACCTTGGGTTTTGAAAATGTCATGAATAGTCATCATCCTCAACTTTTCACTTTCTCCAAACCAAGCTTAAAAACGAGATCATTGTTATTATAAGTTAGTAAACTAACACGAACTCATGTGGGCCAATTACTCACTTAGACTCCCTTATTCCTATGGGTATCTCTTGTATTTTATTATTTGTCTTGAATGATCTCGAAGATGCATTATTTGACTTATTTCGATAATTATTTAGTCTGAAAATAAAGTGCACGATTTAATCAATAGTTAGCTAAAGGACCAAATCTTTTAAAACTGCTTCCCGGGATATCAAAAAGTTCATATCTTGGCATAACTTGGTTCGCGATTTGAGACCTTTCTCGGGCCGATATTTGGCAGCGACTTCATACTTCAAATCTTGAGAGACGTTCATGAAATAATGGTCTTCTCTTCATAATTGGAATTTCTTCACTTGAAGTTTTGAGAGATTCATACTTGGACCACGACTTCTTCATTTTTCTCCAATCTTTATTTTGGACTTTGATATACAACGATCCGCCTCCTTTTATGACTTGGATCTATTTATCCTCATACCTTGTTAGGGTCTTTTCGGATACACTTCTCCATGACTTTTAGGGAGTTTTGCTTTACGTCGTGTGTCTCGATCCTTCATATTGATTTTCGATAAATGATTCTTCACATCACTTTGGATCTTTAGCAACAAAACATAGCCCTCATGCCTTGTTAGGGCCTTTTCGGACTCGCCAATCTTCGCGCCCCGCTTCATAAGTTATGCCTTGGCTATGAACTCTCGTCATTACCGAGCAACTTTTAAACGATCTGGGGCTAGAAGCTAAGTAACTTTTCAAATCGTACAACCTTATTTATTAGCAAATAAATTATTAGCAAGCGATGGGAGAATAGGCTCATAATTAACTCACATAAGTTCACGAAAGAATACCGAACTTATAATTGGCTCTATCATCTCTCGTTCTCCACAGTTTAAAATCTCAAGTAATGAGACTCGTGGATACTTAGCCTATTAAATCAAAATTTTGGGTTTTCGAGTCGCCTATAGGATCTTGCAAATTCTTAGACTCTTTCAAGTTTATAAATCGCATTTTAAAGTTCCCTTGATAAACGACTCTCTAGGATCAATTATAGGAACTTGCGAAAAGTTCTTGTTCTTAACCCGTGAGAGTTAAGACTTTCGCGTTTTATAGCTCCCTATATAAAAGCCTAGCAAAACTTGACTTAAACATGTTAAGGATACTAGCTAGAGTAAACTCGGATTGAGTCAAAAGATTCACAACGTTTGAAAATTAAAACCACTTATTAAACATTTATTCTAATGAGGAAAGAAAATAACTATACAAAGGAAAAAACTAATAGGCCAAAATAGATCAAAAATTTTGAAAAATGTCGAAAAATTGAGTTTCCGGTTAAAATGAGGACAAAAACAAGGAAAAGGCCACTTAACTTCGATAGAAGTCCCCCTACACTTAAGATAAACATTGTCCTCAATGTTTAAGCATGTGGGAGTAAACTCCCCTACACTTAGGACATTGTGCACGTTGTTTAAATTTCGCTAAGGAAAAGACAACTAAAGAGATTCCTAGTTTAATATTGAGAAAATATAAAATAGTGAATCGAAAAGAGTTTAGGATAGAACCGGGATGAAGTAGAACACGGAATCACGGGTCGTCAAGAATCATCAAGAGTGGATCATTGAAGCTCGAATCCCTGATTAAGAAGTGAGGAGAGGAGATAGCAATCCAAAGGGTCCCCCCTACACTTATGGTAAAGAAAGCGAAAAGATAGATGCATGGGTTGCCTCCCAAGAAGCGCTTGGTTTTTGTTAACCGAGTCGTGAGCCTGACTCGACCTTGATCATCAACGGAAGTAGCATGAAACAAATCCACCAGGATCGAAGACATAGTTTTCATCCATCAATAAGCAAGAGCTCAAGGCAAGCCAAAAGAGAAATGGCAAGGTTCCCTTAAGCAGTGATGGAGCACAGTGGAAGCAAGTAGGAAGAGGTGTAAGCATGTCTTCAATGGTTCCAAAGATTTTTCCTTTTATTTCATCAGGTGGATACTGAGATGGCTTAAAGACTTCAATACCGGGATCGAACACCTTTTCCTTCAGGGGAAAATAGCACTCCGGCTCAGCCGAGTGTGAAGAAGATCCGCAAAGAAGCACAACCTCGTCCTCAGAAGTGGGACAAAGAGGTGTTAAATCATACGTGCAACGGATTTCGGTGTCAACCGGTTTCTTCTCCTTTGACAAAATGCTCTTCAAATCCAAAGTAGGATCAAGGCGATAATCTTCAAAGTCAAAAGGAGGAGCATCACTCTCATGAGGGAAGTATGTGTTGAGAAATTCAGAGAAATCTTCCTCGAATGAGTAATCGTCCAAAGTAGGATCGAGTGATGGCGTAGGATCTTCATCATGTGAAGAGTCGCTCGAGAGAGTATCAGCCTCATCAAAATCATCGAAAGTGGGCGGCTCGGGATACTCAGAAGTACACTCAAAATCATCCGAATCTGAGCTAGAATCATCATCATCATAAGCGTCAAAGACCGGTGACGAATCATAAATGGGAGAAGCGTCCAAAGTAGGGAGAGAATCATCCACATCATCATGAAAAAGTGGATTATCGATGCAAGAGTCGAATAGAGGATTTTTGTAGATGGTAAAGTCATCTAGTACATTAATCATATTCACTGATTCTCGGCCTCCAAAAGTTAAACTAGTAAGCTTCCCCATTTTGAAAACTTTTGCATCATCCCCGACTCGTAAGATTAACTCACCTTCGGCCACATCCACTAAAGCACGTCCGGTTCTCAAGAATGGCCGACCAAGTATTAAAGGGATACGAGGGTCCATTTCATAATCAACGACAACAAAATCGACCGGGAAAGTAAATGTGCCAACTTTAATGAACACGTCTTCGGCTATACCAACAGGGTAAGCGAGAGTGCGATTTGCAAGTTCAAGAGTCATCTTTGTTGGAGTGAGGTCGGGCAATGATAGTGTTTTCCAAACACTCAATGGCATAAGATTAATACTAGCCCCGAGATCAGCAAGGGCAGTAAATTCTTCAGTTTTGTTGAACACGCAAGGCAACACAAAACGACCGGGATCTCCAAGCTTTTCCGGAAGTTCTTTAAGAATAACTGCAGAGCAGTTTTCATTTAAGCGTGTGTTGGCGAGCTCAATCAGCTTCTCCTTCTTGTTAAGCAATTCCTTAAATGCTTTAACAAATTTGGGCATGTGGACAAGTGCTTCAAGAAAGCTAATGTTGAAGTTCATTTGAGAAATCATCTTGATGTAGCTAGTCACTTGAGCGTCCTCCTTGTTTAGCATTTTGTTCTTGCCCAAGCGAGAAGGATAAGGGATATTGGGTTTGGGTGGTGAAGGTGCAGGTGTGGTAGGTAACGGTTGAGATGTTGAAGGGTCATTGGCGGGAACTTCATCACGTCGAGGCGGAGACGGTAATGGTGCACTAATACTAGGTGTAGGAGGAGTAGGGATACATGGTGGTGGAGGTGGTGTTAATGATGGTGGTGGGATTGGTGGTCCTACGATGGTGACTCCACTACGAGTAGTAATAGCACTCACATTGGCTCGCGGATTAGTGACGGTGTTTGAAGGTAGAGAACTTGAAGAAGAAGGTTGAGCGGCTGGCAAGAAACTAGCAAGCATATTCTTCAAATCATTGGTTTGACTGCTGAAGGAGGATTGAATGTTATCTCGAAGCTCGGATCTTATCTCATTTCCTTGCTTTGTGATATCTCCTTTCAGATTGATAATTTGGCTCTGCAAGTTCTTGATTTGCTCACCTTGGGTTCTCATGATGGCCTCAACATCGGGATTAATGGGTGGGTTTTGTTGGGTGGGTGGGTGATAAGGATTAGAAGCTCTTGGTGGGATTTGGTTGCTTCTAGTGTAGTTGTTGGCGGGGTTTTGGTTTTGAGGAGAAAAACCGGGTGAAAGGTAATTGTTGGATCGGTAGCTCAGCAGATTTCTATCCCCTTGTTGTCTAGCTTGGTAATTTTCCGGTGAATAATTACCATAAGCTGCATACACATTTTCCGGATTTCCTTGTGTCGAAGGACAATCGGTGTATGAGTGAGGACCGCCACATGTTTCACAAGGATTAGCAACCGCTTTAACTTGTTGTTGTTGTTGATTTGAAGCGAGAAGCGTAATACTTTTGCTCATTTCAGCCATCATGCGGGTGAGTTCGGTCATCTCAGGGTTTGCTGAGGTTGAGGAAACATTGACTCTCGGGTTGTTCCTTGAAGATGCAGAGGAATCCCAGTTTTTGTGGTGAGTAGTCATGTTCTCAATTAACTCTCTACACTCCTCGGGTCTCCTTTTCATGAATGTGCCACCGGCGGCTGCATTGATCGTATCACGATCTCGAAAAGTCAATCCGTTGTAGAAAGTATCAATCAAGGTGACCGGAAGCATGTTGTGGTTTGGACAACGGTCGATCAAGACATTATATCTCTCCCATGCATCAAAAAGAGATTCATCGGGATCTTGCATGAAACCGCTGATCTGATTGCGAAGGCTTGTGACCATGGATGGTGGAAAGTAGCGCGATAGAAAGCGTTGAGTCATATCATCCCAAGTGTGAATAGAATTCTTCGGGAGACGATCAAACCATTTCTCGGCATGATGTAATAGAGTGTGTGGAAAGAGCTGTAGGCGAAGTTCATCCATTGTGGCACCAGCCAACTTCATGCTCTGGGTGATAGTAATGAACTTGTCGAGGTGTTTGTTGGCATCATCATCAGGCAATCCTCTAAATGGGTTTGTTTGTACTTGCTGAATCATGTGGTGCTTCAACGAAAACTCAGGAGCGTTGATTTGCATCGGCGCAATCGGTCCTCCTCGTCCAAACATTGTTGGTTGGCAAAGTTCCTCCATGGTCCGAAGATCGGGTTGTGGAGGAGCATTGTTGTTATTATTATTATTATTGAGGTGCGGTAGTTGATTATTGTTGTTAACACCTGCCATATCTAAATCTTCTTGAGGCTCGGGCTCTTGATAAGTAGAAGATCTAGTACGCATACACCTGAAAATGCAAAAGAAAGCAAAACCAAAAACAAAGACAATATATATACACAAGAAAGATAAAATCTTTTTGGATTTTTGAAATTTTTAATTTTTATGATTTTTTATCAATTTTCTATTTTTTTATGATGATTTTTTTTTATTTTTTTATGCAAGAAAAGTAACGCTCACAAGTGAACGGATCCCAAAAAGCAACGTGTTTCTCACAGAAAACTGTTGATCTTAACGAAAAGAGCCGGCAGCGGCGCCATTTAATACAAGGCTTTTACCTAGTAAGAAAGTTATCGTTCTAGTGTTCCTGTCTAATCGAATTGATCTTAGTTCTCTATGTGACTCAGTTGATCTTTGGTGGAAACAACTATTTTTGGTTGGTTTTTAATTAAATGTGCAAAGACTTAAAAGTAAATGTCGTTGAAATAAAGGGCAAGTATTAAAAGAGCGTGAAAATAAATCTAAGTCTAATTAAAAGAAAGTGCGATATTTAAAAGCGTGACGGAAGGTAAAATAATTAAATGACTAAAAATAAAGGCGCGACGGAAATTAAATTAGACATAAACTAAAAATTAAACAAGACAAAACATAAAAGTTAACCCAGATCGGAATATATTCCGATCAACCTACCATCGGAATGAACACACCACCTATCGGAATGTTGAAGAAACCCAGATCGGAATATGTCACCTTTTCAGATCGGAATAACCTAACAACCTCAGATCGCAATGTAGCCCAAATCGAAATGTATGCTATCGGAATACCAAGATGTAACCTGTCGGAATGTACCTATCGGAATGTACCTATCGGAATGAGGCTACGGAAAATTGGGCAGCACTTCGACTTAACAAGCCTCAAGAGCCGTCGGAAAGAGCGATCGCAATATGCGATCGCAATCCCCAGATCGGAATGAGGTAAAGTCACTCCTGTCGCAATCCCGGATCGGAAAGCAAAACCCTTAAGCCCAATACTGTCACTATCGGAATGTGGAATTGCAAGCCGTCGCAATGTGGAGAAAACCCTAGCTTTCCGATGGAGTACCAAATTCGTAATAAGCACAATTCTAAATAAGCTACTTCTAATAAGCCGTGACCAAGAACTTGAATGAAATGGAATCAAAACATGACAATAAGCTAAAAAGTTAAAAGCTTTTAAAATTTAAAAGACGAAACTTAAATGAAATCAAAACTTAAAAATCAAAACTTTAAAGAAAATTTCCAAAACACTAAAACAAAGTACCAAATAAACACACAAGGTTGTCAATCTCGTGGCTTAGTTCGTAAGAGGGATTAAAAAGGGACGAGACTTTAATCAAGATAAGCAAATGGATTAAGCAAAACCTTGCTTAATCCGAAATTCAAGCCGAAACAAAAAGAGAGAAAGGTAGAATGAGATTGATAAAAAGACTTGATCAAATGATAAAGAAAGATTAAGACAAGAATTTAAAGAACACAAATCAAAAACTTACTTGGAATTAAAAGTAATTAAAGTGCAAAACATGTATTTAAATGACAAGTAAATAAAGGTGCATAAATGAAAGGTGGAAGAACTAGTTTGTCAATCTAGCCAACAAAAAACTAAAATGAATGAAAATGAGGGGTATAAATAGGTGATTAGGGAATGGTTAGAGGAAGCTTCCTCTCTCCTTCCTTTCTAGTTAATTGCACCATCAAGTCCTTCCTTCTTAATCTTTTTGTTAATTGCGTCATTAGTCCTTTTCTTCTAATCTTTCTTTTAAACTTGGACTTTAAGGACTTGTGGCTCGGGATTTCTTTTGAACTCGTCTTTAATTTCTTCAATAAAATAGACTTGAGTTTCTAGGCTTTTGATAAACTTCCGTCTTTTGACTTTTTCTTCGATAAATCTTCAGAATTGGTCTTGGACTTCCGTTCTTTACCCACTCTTGCCTTCTCGACTCCGTCTTTCATCTTTTTCTTCAATAAAAGCCGTGAACGTCCGTGAATTCCCGTGTTTTCTCTACTTTTCACCATTTCGTCCTAAATCACAACAAAAACACAAACCACGCATAATTCCGACATAAAAGACATAAAATACACGTTTTGGTCCGGTTATTATTGTAATTAAGTGGTAGAAAAGATGGGTGTTTTCACACCTATCATTTCCTCTTAAGGATTTCAAAAGCTCGTACACAATCTTCGTCAAAGACAAAACGTGCCTCTTTTTCAAGAAGATGTGTAATGGGTCGAGAGATCTTTGAAAAATCCTTGATGAATCGACGATAAAAGCCCGCGTGGCCTAGGAAACTGCAAACTCCTTTAACGGTTTTGGGATGAGGTAATTTGGCGATGACGTCTACCTTAGCTTGATCTACCTCAATCCCCGCTTTTGAGACCTTGTGCCCTAAGACGATTCCACTCCTAACCATAAAATGACATTTCTCCCAATTGAGCACAAGGTTGGTTTCCTCACAACGTTTCAACATTCTCTCAAGGTTCGACAAACACGAAGTGAACGAATTACCAAACACGGAAAAGTCATCCATGAAGACTTCCATCGTCTTCTCGATCATGTCATGAAAAATAGCCATCATGCACCTTTGAAAGGTTCCCGGTGCATTACAAAGTCCGAATGGCATTCTACGATAGGAAAACGTTCCATATGGACACGTAAACGTAGTTTTTTCTTGATCACGAGGATCGATGGGAATTTGGAAGTAACCGGAAAAACCATCTAAAAAGCAATAGAAATCGTTTCCCGCAAGACGCTCCAACATTTGGTCCATGAAGGGCAAGGGAAAAAGGTCTTTTCGAGTGGCTTCATTCAACTTTCGATAGTCAATGCACACTCTCCATCCGGTCACGAGTCTAGTGGGAATCAACTCGTTGGCATCGTTTGGCACAACGGTCATCCCTCCCTTTTTAGGGACACGATGAATAGGACTCACCCAAGGGCTATCGGAAATAGGGTAAATCATTCCCGCGTCAAGGAGTTTAAGGACCTCCTTTTTGATGACGTCGTGAATTTTTGGGTTCACCCTCCTTTGACTTTGGATTGTGGGCTTGAAATCCTCCTCCATTAAGATTTTGTGGGTACAAAACTTGGGATCGATTCCCATAATGTCGGATAACTTCCACGCAATTGCCCCTTTGTGGTCCTTTAGAACATCGACAAGTGCGGTTTTTTCATCATTCGAAAGTTTCTTCGCAATAATAACCGGCAACTTGTCGTCCTCCTCCAAATAGACATATTCGAGGTGAGGAGGTAAATCTTTCAACTCGAGGATAGGTGGTTCCTCAAGTGAAGATTTGGGCTCGATACTCATAACCTCCTCGGGTGGAGGAAATGGGAAATCGTTTAGAAAATCCTTGATAATCGAGAAGTCCTCATCGTTGTCGAGGTCTTCGTCACAAGTACGTGGAACATTGCATTCTTCCAACGTAAAACCACCGCCTTCAAATGGAGTGAAGGTTGGTGTCGAATTATCAAGAATTGGATCTAACATAGTGGGATTGCCACTAGTTTCTTCATCACCAAACCCTAGAACTTCTTGTGAAAATTCCTCGCAAACCACGTCGATCATATCAACGAGGTTTATGGTAGCAACGGAATAAACATGAGAAACTTGAGAATTTTGAGTTGCGTTTATAACAAGTTCCTCGTCGTTGAAACGTAAGGTGATCTTTCTAGCATGCACATCAATTAAAGCCATAGACGTATCTAAAAACGAACGACCTAAAATAAGAGGAACTTAAGGATCCGTGGGGATATCAACGACGATAAAGTCTACGGGATAGTAGAACTTCCACACTTTCACAAAAACGTCCTCCGCCAAACCACATGCACGAATCGTGGAATGGTCGGCCATCTCGATAGACATTAGTGAAGGAGTAAGATTAGGAAGATTGAGCGACTTGAAGATTGCAAGTGGCATCAAATTAATGCTAGCACCAAGATCGGCCAAGGCATAGCATTCTTCCATATCTTGAATTGCACAAGGGATCAAAAATTTACCGGGATCACCGACTTTTTGAGGTATGCGATTAAGATAAACCGACGAACAACTAGACAATTGATGCAATTTCTCCTTGTTGTTCAACATACTCTTAAAGTTAGCGGCAAATAGAGGCATCATGACCAAAGCATCGGCGAAACTCACATTAAGGTGCAACTCACGAAACATTTTCATATAAAGCTCAAATTGGTAGTTGTCGCGCTCTTGTCGTTTCTCCTTTCTAAGCCTCGATGGGTAAGGAAAGGGTGGTGTGGGTTGGGGCATAGGCATAGCCTTTGGAATCTCGGGTTCCAATATTGGTAAAGGTTCGACCGTAGGTGTGGCATGAGCGGTACTTTGTGGGCTTGAGATATGCTCCTTTTCGACCACCACCTCGGGTTCTTCCTCAATTTCCTCCACCGTTGGAGTAATTGGTTGAGGAGTCGGTTCTTTAAGTGCCTTACCACTTCGTGTGGTAATCACTTTCATCTCTCCCTTCGGGTTTGAAACGGTGTTACTAGGCAAACTACCCGAAGTAGAGGCTTTGTTCCCCATGACGGCTTCTAAAATGGCATTAAGCTTAACATCTTGACTAGCGGCTTTTTGGTCAATTCTTTGTTCAAGCCTAGCATGACTTTGTTCAATCTTATTGTTTTGACCTCTAATTTGATTAGCAAAATAATTTTTCAATTCATTTCTCATGTTAAGATTTTCCTTCACAAAATTAGCCAACTCCTTGGTGCTTTTAGCCGTGTCCCTAGCTTGACTAGCCAATTTCTCTTGTATGTTTTCCAAAATTTTATCATTTGCCGTAGCGTAATTCAAAAAGTCCATTGGAAGTTCTTTAGTGTAAACATTTTGAAGACCTTGACTTGTGTTTTGAAAATTACGGTTTTGGTTTTGATTTTGCAATTGGCTACTACTTCCTTGATTCCCATAGTTGTTATTACCCTTGTAATTGTTTCTTTGATTGTTTTGGTAACCAACTTGATTGTTTCGATAATTGTTAGCATTTTGATTTGGTGGAAAACCCGGTGGAGTCAATTGATTAGTGCGGGGAACTTGACCGTTTTGGTTATAAGTTCCCGCGGCCGCGAAGGCACTCGAAGTGTTACCACCGTTGGTAATGCACTCGGAATAATCGTGAGCTCCACCACAATACATACAAGAAACCTCAACCGCTTTAGCCGTAGCGGGAGTGGGTTGTTCACCAACTTTAAACTCAAATAACAATCCTTTAAGCTTATCAAAAATCTTGTTCTCCAAATTAGCCTCGATTTGGCAAGCATCAACGGTGTGTGACAATGAAGGCGTAGGCGAAGACGAAGTCTTACGAACACTTGACGTGCTACGAGGACTATAAACCTTAGACCTATTCTCAATGATTAACAATGCTTCCTCGACCGTCTTACACAAAAAATTACCACCCACGACGGTATTAAGATAATCACGCTCATGATCGTTCAAGCCATTGTAAAACGTGTCAATTTGATGCAAGTCGGAAAAACCATGATGAGGACATTCGTGCAACATTTCCTTAAACCTATTCCAAGCCGTTGAAAAACTCTCATTATACTCTTGTGAAAACTTTGAAATCTCGTTTTTCAAATGCGTAGTCTTAGAGGGCGGAAAAAATTGGTTCAAGAATTTAGAAACGAGATCCTTCCACGTCAATATAGAATTGGGTGGCTCTTTCTTTAACCAAATTTTTGCGGGCCCCGCTAAGGAATACGGAAAAAGCATCATCTTAATCGAGTCGTTAGAGACGTCCTTAAACTTGCAAGTGGCGGTGAGACGATTAAATTGGCGAATGTGGTTATGAGGGTTGTCCTTTTCGTCACCACGAAACTTGTTGTTTTGAATCATGGACAACAAACCCGTCTTAACCTCAAAATTCTCCGCAAGGATAGCGGGAATCACAATCGCTTCTCCATAACCCTCGGTGGGTGCTTGAAGCAACTCCATCATAGTTCGATTAGCCATGGGTGCTTCTTTCACTATGATGGGTTCGTCAATAGGAGACTCCTCACTAGAAGGAGTGGTTGATTTGTTTCTTCGATTACGAGCACGTCTTGCTTTGGAGCGAGTTTGCATAAACGTCACGTACAACGAGAAGGTGAGCAAAGAAGATTCTTTTTGGTGTTTTTACTTTTTCAATTTTTTTGTGGTTTTTGATTGTTTTTACCTTTTTTTTTGGATTTTTAGAATGTATTAGGTAGACAAAAATCTACAAATCTCCTCCTTAATCAAATCTCTTGATTAAAGAAGCCTCAAGGAATGAAAACGATCACGTGAAGTGAACGCCTTCGATGACTTTAGAACGATGGTGGAACACCAAATCGTTCAAGAGGGTTTAATCAATAGAAACCAAGAAAATATATATGATACTTAAGTAATACTTTGGGCGGCAAAACCCTCGATTAACTTTCAATCTCAAAATACGCACAAGCAAGCGGAGGAAACTAGGCGGCGCGAAGCACTTAAGAGCCTTTTTCCTTTAGGTCGTGAAATACAACCGCCTTATACCCACCTTATAGTTTGTATTTTTCAAAATCGAGCTTCACGAAAGTATTTATCTATTTTTGCCTTTTTCTTTGGTTTGAGATTCGAATACAATGATTGGGTAATGACCTCCCAAGTCAAGGTTGTGATTTTTCACGTATTTGGAGTACTTGTAAATTTATTGTTCTACGTATACAATATAGTAATAGTATTCACAAAAAACGAAAAACCGATAATACGTATTAGTAGAGTGCTACTAATACAAATACTAATTATGGCTATATAAAAACAACAATTTTCAAATCAAAACACAACACGCCTCCCCGGCAGCGGCGCCAAAAATGATTGTGGTAAAATTACCCCTTTAGGAAAAGGAAGGTAATTAGGGCAAGTATGCACGACGATTTAGGAAAACCGTGTGTGAATGACCCTAAAAGTGAGTTCGTTCTCGAGGAGGCAAGTGCGTTGTGTATTGAAATGATTTTGATTTGTGATTATATGATTGAAAAAGAAATAAAGAAATGAGATTAGAAGAGAAAGACGGTTACGAAGACGGATTAAACTAAGACGAAAAAGGCGATCACGTAAAACCGTAAATAGTGCAAAAATTAAAATTTTAACCTAAAAATTACTAAAAATCCACAATAATATTCTAAGAGTTTACAAAAATCCAAACTTTCTAAAAGCTTTTAATTAATTAGATAATGACTTTTTAATGCTAATTAAAGCCCTAAAAATCACTATTAATTATTAAAAAGCCCTAAACAAGATTTTAAAGTTTGTAAACCTCAAAAATAACCTAATTAAGCTAAAAAGTATTTTTTAAAATTTCAAAACCAAATAAAACTATTTTTAAACCCTTAAAAACTATTAAAATCAATTAAAACTTAAATTAATTCTAGAAAATAACTGAAAAGCCCTAAAAATATTTGGAAAGTTAAAAAATTCCTAATTAAGTGTCTACAATCTAGGAAAAATGTAAAAACTTAAAAAATCAAACTTTTAATTTTTAATAATAAAATAATATTAAAATATTCAAAAAAATTCAAAGTTTATGAAAAAATTCTAAAAAATTACCAAAAATCTAAAATAATGTAACTAAGACATAAATGAAATTAAAAGTTTCTAAAACCTATTTAATAATTTTATATTAAATTTTAAAGTTGGTTAAAAACTCTAGAATCCTATAAAATCAAAAATAAGACTTTTTGAAAACTTAAAGTGATGTAAACCTCAAAAATATAATTAAAAACCTAAAAACTATTTTTTTCAGATTTTTAAAATACTTTTTCCTATTTTTTATTCACTTTCTAAAATTTAAACTTAAAATAATCCTAGAAAATTAATTAAATACGGGAAAAATAAACTTTTTGCACCAAAAAGTCCTAAAACTAAATAAAAACAAAAGAAAAATACTAACTTGCAAAAACCTAAAAGAAATAAGCTGGAATCAGCTTTTAAATAAGCTGATAAGTTATATAAGCTAAAAACAGATACTACTTAAATATCAAGCAAACCAAGTGATAACCAGTCAAAGACCCTAGGGCAACTGGTTATCACGTTGGTGTGTGAGAGGAGTGGCGCAGGTTCGAGTCCTGGCCACGTCCTTTTTTTTTTAAACTTTAAATACTCAAACACAGTAACTTAAATTACTCTAAAACACAAATTTTATCAAATAAAAAAGCTAGATCAACCTTATAGAATCAAAACAAGTGCCCAGATTTCCAAGATGACTGATGAACACAAGAGGAAAAAAAAACGTATCTTCACTTGTGAAGATTAGAACAAGAGGGGCTTGTTCTTGGTGCTTGTTGGTTTTTGATGGACAAATGGGCACCCCTATACTCAGTTGAGTATAGGGAGTCAAAAACAACACAAAAAACAAACAAGTTCTTCACATAAATCAACCACAAATTGCATACAAAGTTTCTGATGAAGCTGGTATGTTTCTGATGAACAATTTGCTGGTTCAAATGGCACACAAATGGATTTCAAACCTCAAGATCTTGCACACAATGATACCAAATAGCATACAAGGCCTACACAATCCTCAAACAACCTATATCCTAGCAAAGATCAAGGTTTGAAGGCTCAAATTCCACAAAACAGGCAGAAAAGGGCACTTTACTGATTATAGTTATTCTACTTAAATTTTATCATGCAAACTTGTTCTATATTCTACTAAATAGAATCCTAAGTGCATATATAATCTAATAACACCCTAAGAAGTGTGTTTAGATAGGTCTAAACCCAAATTCTTGTCACAAATCTCAATTAAACAACTAATCCAAACAGTCCTTTAAAACTGAAAATCACTTTTTTCAAACCAAATCACATTAAATCCACACCAAATTGATTCTAATCACTACTAACATGCATATTAGGCACAAATTAGCATATTCAAACAGCAAAATCAATCAAACCAACAATTTTCATACAAATCACATAAAACTGAAAACTTTCTAAAAACTGAAAAAGGAAACAACGATGCTACCTTGTTGGGCCTACATCTAGGCCCAACAGTGACTGAAAAGTCACCTCCCACAAGCTGGTGGCTTGTGCTGAACTTTGTTGTAATGGGGATGCCAAATGCTTGGTAAAAAGTGAAAAAGGAATGGGTAAGAATGGAAGCTTTCTTCCTTCTTGTTACCTGCACATACAAAACAAACCAAGAACAACTGCAAGTATCAAAGGCTACAAGCTTTTGGCTTGTAGCTTTTGATAAAGTAAAGTGTAAAATAAACAAAGAGAGCCAACTAGCAAGAAAATTTCCACCTCACAACACTTCTTATCCAAGATTATACCCACTGAATCTTGATATCCCTTGGATATCAGGGTTCTATGGTCATATAAGAGCTCAAATGAGTAGCTTATGTGGCCTATAAACTTTCTAGCTCAACTGAAAAACGGATTTAAGAACTTGAAAAAAAACTTGAAAATAAAAACTTAAAATGCCTTTTTGAAAAAACTTTTTCAAAAAAAACACAACATGAAATGTAAAAGGGACTCAATCTTTCTCATCATCAAACTCAACACCATTTATATTCATTCATAAACTGGTTTTACAAGGCTTGTGAAAAAGGAGAAAAATCAAGAACAGTTTAAACTAAGTCCTATGAGGCCTTTATATTGAGGCTTACATTTGTTCTAGAACTGAAAAGAAGCTAAAACCCTATTGACATGAACTCCCATCTTTGCCCTTCTCGAATATTTGAAGATGCAAGAAAGATGCCAATTTTTGAACTTGGTCAAGAACCCATGTGATGAATTTTGGATGTATGTGGGATGCCAGTGGTGGAAAGAAGATCTTGGACGTCCATATTTCCTTTGGGAGCATGAAAATGCTAATAGGCGATTATTAGCTCTCCTCAGTTTGTCTTCAAGCTCGGATGTGGGTCAGGGGAGGGTTGGAGAGCCATGTGAGGGTGAGGGGGACGTTTTTGGGAGTTGGGTTTGGGTTTAGGGTGTGATGAATTATCAATCTGGAAATAATGGGATTATATCCCTTTGATTTGAGGGAATGGTAATTAGGGTTTATGAGGTGAGATTAGGGAATAATTAGGAGTAAAGGATGAACAGTAGACGTTTCCCCCCATTTTAATATAAAATCGGTTTAAAAACTGATTTATTTAAATAAAAGGGTTAGGGGTGGTGGGATCTGACGTGGTGTGGGAGAGTGAGGTGTAAGGATGTGAGTGGCTGTTGGAGGTGATGTGGATGGATGATAGGCTGGTGTGAGTTAGGGTGTTTGACAGTTTTGGCCCCCAAGTTTTCTTCCTTTGTTTAACTTGTAATAAAAAGCTCATGACTCCATTTCCTTTGAAAACAAGTTTGGGCAGTTGACAATTTTGGCACAAAATGTTTTATAACTTGTATCAAGGACTTCAAATGTAAATTTATGATATTTGAAGGACTGATTTTGGCATTTTCTTCATTCTTCAAGGTTTGACTTGTTTGTTGACTTCTTGGAGGACCAATATTGACAATTTAGTTTTGTTGAGGGACTAAATTTGCCAATTCTTCAAGGTTAAGGGTCCTTTTTGTAATTTTGACAAACTTTATGGACCAATCTTGTAATTATGAAGATACAAGGGTATAAAGTGTCAATTCTTCCGTATTGGAGGACCCTTCTTCAAAATTCTTCAAATCTTCAAGGGTTTTCTTTGGAAAATTCTTCATTAGGGCTTGGTTCATCGTGCGGCTTCGTTTCCCGTGTTCGTTTTTGACTGATTCTTGTGATCTTTTGTCATTTTCTCAATATCCGTACCTAAAATACACAAGCAACAAACACAAGCATATATTTGGGTATTTTGATGATATTTAATGCATTTTAAGCCCTACTTGGACGATGAGACTATGTATAAAAGCAGTCTCATCAGTTGACTAGTGAAGTAACTCTCGAGTAAGGTGTACTCGAGGAGTGGAGTACGGCGAAGAGGAGCTTCGTGACCGAACCACTATAAATCATCGTGTCGGTACTTTCCTTTACATTTATGTCTTTACCTTTGTAGATGTATTTATAGTTGCATACTTGTGTTGTGTGTTGTGTGCATCTCATTATCTAAACATCTAAGTTGCGGAAAAGCTATGGCTTAGTACGTGTGTGCTTCGTGTTTAGATTATGGTCAAGTGTACATCACTTAGTCTAAACATCCTAGTTGCAGAAAAGCTTATGCTTAGTACATGTGTGCTTAGTGTTTAGACTATTGCTTGATGTACTCTTGATTTGATGTGTTTGTGTGTTTACTTACTTGTAGTATTTATCTTTCAATCAAACACGTCTCATATCTAGTCAAGCTTGATCAAGAATTTGATACAAAGGATTGTCAAAGTTTAAACATGTCAGAAATAGTTTCGTCTACTGTCGGGTTCCATAAATGGACCGGCGGTTCTTTATTGATAAGGAACCGCGAGTACACATAAGGAACCGCGCACAGTGGATTAAGCCGAAATGTTTTGAAAACTAACCAGAAACTATTCACCCCCCCCCCCCCTTCTAGTTTCTACAATTGGTATGAGAGCGAGGTTACTCAAGATCTTTGAAGTATATTGTACTTTAAAGCTTGGATCGATCTTTGCACTCTTTTTCAAAACAAATGGTTTTTAAAAATGAAAACGGTTTTTAAAAATAGAGACGATCTTTGTATCAAATTGTTCATAAGGAGTGATTACTTATGAAATGTATTTTGTTGTTTTATTCATACAAGTTTTGGTGTTAAATAAACTTTGTATAATAGCTTGAATTAAATCTTTTCATGTTTGGAAGTATAAAAATCTTTTGTGTCATAATTAACTCTAAAATACGAGTTCTATGTGTCTAAAATGATTTTTTAGAGTCCTAAGTCCTTCCAAAAAGTTACCAAATGATTTTGGCCAAAAACTCATTTTTTGTTCTCTGACCGCGGTTCTTTATTGTTCCCCGTGGATCCTTATCAATAAGGAACCGCAGTCAGTCTGACTCAGATTTTTGAAAACTTTCAAAAATCATATAAAATCAACCGTAAGTCCGTAGAAGTCGTGCCACCCGTCATTTCGAACGTAATTGAATTTTATTTCAATTAAAAATGCTTCCAAACCTTTATTCAAATTTAAAAATTTGGATGGTTTCTAAGTTCCATACTTTGTCCAAAGTATTGAGCGTCGGTTTGTCGTAAAACTTGTGTTTTACTCTTTTCTATTAAGTTGGACATCTCTTGATGATATATTTTTGAAAATTGATATATTTACAAAGTGTTAAACTTAATTAAATTTTAAATGGGTCAAAGACTATTTTCAAATAAAATCAAGCTATGAATACTTTGTTGTATCTAACACTCAAAACATGGACGAATGCTTTTATGTGTTAAGCTAATTGTTTGTATGTGTTTCCTTGTGTGTTATTATTATATGTAGACATTATTAAGTGTTCCTTGCTATTTGTAGTAGTATTGCTTATATGTCTAGTCTCTTGTGCCTTGCTTGGTATTTTTTAGTATCTAGTTTTTCCGAATTAGGATGTATGCCAGATTTCTTGCATTTTAGTTACAACATTATGTGTGCATTGCATATAGGATTAACATCTCTTGGTTTACACATGTTACATAAACATCTTGTACACCTGAACATGTTCTTTAACACTTTTAGGTTTGAAAGCTTTGGGAGCTTGTCAAATCTATTGATTTGGGTCGTCTTACTCGATCATTGTGTTATTAGTTCAAGTAGATAATTGTCTCACTATAAAACATGAAACACCCTTTGAAATCTTAGCTATTTTCTCTTAAAAGAGTGTTTGTGGGAATCAAGAAAGATTTCAATTAAAATCAATGCATTATTCAAACTATGATTGGTATCATTATCGAATCTAATTGACATGTTTTTTTTAGTGTAGACATGAATGTGGTTTATTAATAATATACATCGGATCATAGCTCACACTTGTGTTGATGGTGTATTGAATCTACTTGTTCAAATTGTTAGACATATTTTGTTTAATAATTACTTATAATGCACAATAGAGTCGGTTTGATAACTTGGATGTTTCATCCGAAATACTCAAGTAATTTACATTGCTATGCAATTTATAAATGTGTCATTTCCGAAAGACCAATCAAGAGTGTTCCTTTGGTTTGTGTAAACTTTGTTTATACACTTCAAAGTTATTGGCCTCAAGTTCTATTAAGGTAAATAACCTTAACTAGACTTGTTTGACAAGATATGCAATGGTGCTTTCTTAACCCTCATTAGGTCATGCATTGTGTCGCCATGCAAGTTTCATCCTTGCTAAACTTTATTAGGAAAATGTTGGAATTACATTTTGCCTAACTTGAGAATGACTACTAGATAATTTATGTACTAGGATCTTAATTTGACCTAACGGTTGAATTACTTCCATGTGGGAAGTTGAGTTGGTGTATAACTCGTAAAAATGGTAGTGTTTAGCCTTAATTGAGCACCTCTAGTGATAGTCTCATACTCTATCTCTAAATTGGCTAAATGGCTCTTCCTATATATGACTAATGATAGTTTACTTTGATGAACTTTGTATGTCATTAGGAGTCTTTTTCTTTTGTAGTCATTAGGTTTTTCTTATCTTTCCTCTTACATGCTAATTGAACCTATGTGTCTTTCCTTTGTGTGTGTTCTAGTTTTTATTGCTCTTAAGCATGACTTTATGATAAGTTAGACTAGAACATTAGGATTTGCTGAATTGGAAAATCCTCCTTCACCACCTAAACCTAGCCTCTGTAGGCGGTTCTTTAAATAGACCGCGACTCCATATCAATATGGAACCGCCGGTGGAGATAAAGAACCGCGGGAAGAAGCTCTCAAATTCGGGTTTTCTAAAATTTCCCAATTGTTCCAACACCCTTTGGAATCTTTGTTTCAAACCTTTGATCACTCCCAAAATATCTTGGGCTTTCCCTTTTTAACCCATTACTAGTTTGGATCATCCCCTCACCCTTTTAAACGCACCTTGTTAGCCATGTTATTCACACCTTAAACCACCCTTTACTACCATGGTTTCTACAAGAACCTCCAATTCATCCAAAACCTCCTCTTCAAAGAGGCACCTCAAAATTAAGATTAAGTTACCCAAACTTAACTCTTCACCCTTTCACACACCCAAGAATGAGATTGTTCCAATTCTCATCTCTTCATCACCCTCACCACCTCTTTGCTCCATGCAAGACTACCTCAACCCATGGTAACAACCATTCACATGGTTCTACCTCACCCTTCACTCCAAGTACTCTCTTGGATGTGACTACCCAACCTCAACCCATCCAAAGCATTCCTATTGTGAATGACTTTGTTGATACCTTGGTGACTTAACCTTTTATGCCTTCAAACTCACCCACATCACCCATCCAAAGCATTCCCATTGTGAATGACTTTGTTGAACCCTTGGTGTCTTCACCTTTCACCCCACCAAATTCCACCACCACCCTTGTCTTTCATTTAAGCATGTGGATTGCTTATTGCTAAGACATCTAATTTAAGCAAATCTTAGGATTCTAGTGTAACTAAGATTAAAATTATGCTTAAGTTTTAGGCTTTTTTTTGCATCTTTGTATGATCTTTATTCTCTTGTATTTCCTTTCAGGTTTTTCAACATGATTTTTCTTTGAGTCTTGGATCTTGTTGTTATTATTTTTTTTCTCTTATTTTGAGTCCTTTTCTTAAACTAATAAGAATTAGGAATCTTCTTGGAGATTTACATTACATGTAGCTTGATTTGTGATATCTAGATAGATGACTTGCTTGTATGCTACTTGCTTATATATCTTCTTGCTTATCCGTATGCTATATGCTTAATTGATTAGTTAATGAATGCATGCTTATTATAAAGGTTTTGTCTTTGTCAAGCAATTCTGATATAATATCTCTTAGATGTGTCTGACTCATGCATGTCCTTAAATGCTACGTGCTAACATGTTTTACTTAGTCTTTTCTTTTTAAGTAATCATGGTTCTTGCATGCCATATGTGTTAATAGCGCACCTTCTCTACATTGGTTTATTGTAGACTTCATTAGGCATTGCATGAATTATCCTATGTGCTTACTTGATTATGTGTTAGATTTTGTACTAACTCTTCATGTCTTCTTGAGCTTCTTTTGAGTTCTCTCATTTTCTTTTGAAATTTCACTATCACCTTCTAAGGTATAGTATTCATGAATCTATTTATGAAGTTATCCTTGACTTCTTTGTTGAGTCTCTCTCAATTCATTTTAATCATGCTCTTCTAAGTCGAGTCTCTTTCTTTTAGTCTTTCTAAACTAAGTTGAGTCGAGCCTTACCCTTTCCTCATCATGTAATTGTTCTTTGAACATCCATAATGATTGAGAAGAGCTACGAAACTTTGAGCATGTAGTTTATCGTACGCTAAACACCATTTGGTGTCGACATTCATACGCATTTTTGCCTATAATGTCCTATATCCCGATTTTTTCTTAAAGCGTCGATTTATCCGCTTTTGGTTTTCCTTTATTTTTTTTTGGTCAAAAATGTCTCTAAGTTGAGATATTTTTGTCCCTCTTTTTGAGAGTTGATGGCGGTTAAAATTTACAATTGGTATGGGTGATTCCATCAATTCTAAGTTTTTAACCCCTTGAGATGATATCTTGAAATTCTTGGATGTTTCTTTTCTACCTCTACTCCAACAATTTTGAATTGATTTCCTCAAAATCCTCTCCTTGTTTTTTGAGAGTTGAGGGTTAAATCTTGAATTTTCTTGGGTGATTCCAAAAATTCTATGCTTTTTACCCTTTGACATATTATCATTACAACTGGGTGATTCCAACAATTGTTAATTGATCTTGTCAAGATCCTCTCCTTTGATTTGTTTTTGGATTGATAGCATCGCATGCACACTTCTTTGCTTGTCATTGTTTGTGCAAAAGACTTGTTTATCATCTCCGTTTGGGTGACATCTCTTTTTATATATGCTCTTGTCTACTAACCTTGTTTTGCAGGACACTTCTAACCCTTTTTTGTAGCTCGTCACTATTCTTGCTTTGTTGGTGTCTCAAGCAAGGGGGAGCTCATATCAAGGGGGAGCATTTGCAAGAGTTCAAGTCATTACATTTGCGATCGTTGACTCACTCAAATTGCATTCATCGAACATCTTGCAAGTAATGCATCTTGCAACCTATGTTGATTAAAGACTTCACTAGGATGACGCAAGCTCAATATTTTTGTATGATGGGTTTATGGTTTGGATTCTCGCCTCTCAAACGACAACCACTATGGATGATTAGATTTTTAGATGCATGTTCTCTCGAAGTCAATCCTCGTCTTCTACAAATGAAGACTACCTTTTTGATTCGACAAAAGGGGGAGAAGTAAGTGTAAACGAGTAACTTATGCATTTAAATATGTGTTGCAGTTTACTTGTTTGTCATCATCAAAAAGGGGGAGATTGTTAGTGCAAACATTATGATGCTTTATAGATATAATCTCTTTGTGTTTTGTTGATGACAAACGTATAATTCACAATACATTATGTAAAATGTTAAGGTAGTCGTAATTACTCAAGAATACATTTGTATACTTCTCTCGACACCTCCAAGACCGCATTCGGCATGAATCACTCAAGGTATGTACAAACATGTCATTAACCTAACTAAGTGATTAAGGATTAATATTTTCTTAAAACTCACATTTTAATCAAATGTGACAAAAGATTTTAATTAACTTTATTTTTAAGAAAATGTTTTATTAAAAAGAAAATGGAAATTTGAATTTGGCATATTCCATATGCCAAAGGAATATCCTTTGAGGGTATAAACTACCCCAGATGGCATATCCCCACTAAAGGACAAATTTGCACGGACTCCGACGCGGAGGTTCCTTAAAGGAACCCGCGGTTCCTTATTGATAAGGTATCGCGGGTAGAGATAAGGAACCGTGGGTGTTTCTGACCATTGCAATGTTGTCCTATAAATAGTGGATCATTTCCAGGTTTTCTTTCAACCCTTTTTGCACAGTTTCTTTCAAAAACCATCTTAGATCCTTGATTAGTTAGTTTTGATTAATCTTGTTTAAGATGTGATTCAATCTTCAATCTCCTCATCCTCACAAGTGCAAAGAGAAGAACACTATCATTACCATGATGTGTTGGGTTCAATACATGATGAAGATCTTTCCTTCTATAGATCTAAGTTATGTTTTTAGTCTTCCTACTATGTATATGTAGAAGATCCAAGTGTTGGGTACACTTGGATGTGTTTGTAAGGGTAGAATATCCAAGTGATGGGTATCCTTAGATTAGGTGTTAGTTGTGTAGATCCAAGTCTTGTTAGTACATGGATATAGTGTTAGAGTTATAGATCTAAGTGTTGTGTGCTTAGATCTATATGGTTATGTGTTTAGGCCATAAAACACAAGGTTTGTTATGTTGGGCCATAAAACATAACTAGTGGGTAGATTAGGTTGTGTCTTGGTAGTTCTCACTAAACTCTAAAGTGATGTGGTTGTGTCTTGTGAGTTCTCACTAAACTTTAAAGTGATTAGTAGTTGTGTTGTGTGAAGTTCTCACTTAGCTTCAAAGTGAAGAGTCGTGAAGATTGGTTCTATCTTTCGATTAGAACTCGACATCTAGCCTTATGTCGTAAAATGGTGAAGTGGGCGACGTTGTGTAGATTGTTCCTACCTAAGATTAGGACTCGACTTTTAGCTTAGAGTCGGAAATTGGATAAGCGACGTTGTGTATGGTTTCTCCACCTTAAGGAGTTTGTTGACTAGTGAAGTAACTCTCGAGTAAGGTGTACTCGAGGAGTGGAGTAGGGCGAAGAGGAGCTTCGTGACCGAACCACTATAAATCATCGTGTCGGTACTTTCCTTTACATTTATGTCCTTACCTTTGTAGATGTATTTATAGTTGCATACTTGTGTTGTTTGTTGTGTGCACCTCATAATCTAAACATCTAAGTTGTGGAAAAGCTATGGCTTAGTACGTGTGTGCTTCGTGTTTAGATTATGGTCAAGTGTACATCACTTAGTCTAAACATCCTAGTTGCGGAAAATCTTATGCTTAGTACGTGTGTGCTTAGTGTTTAGACTATTGCTTGATGTACTCTTGATTTGATGTGTTTGTGTGTTTAATTACTTGTAGTATTTATCTTTCAATCAAACACGTCTCATATCTAGTCAAGCTTGATCGAGAATTTGATACAAAGGATTGTCAAAGTTTAAACATGTAATAAACAGTTTCGTCCACTGTTGGCGGTTCCATAAATGGACCGGCGGTTCTTTATTGATAAGGAATCGCGGGTACACATAAGGAACCGCGCACAGTGGATTAAGCCGAAATGTTTTAAAAACTAACTAGAAACTATTCAACCCCCCCCCCCCTTCTAGTTTCTACAATTAACAAATGCCCAAATTTGTCAAGAACACCAAGAACATGTGTTTAATCTGTTTTTGTTTTTGAATGGGTGTTTAGCGCCTTAATTTATTTATTAATTAAGGTTTGTTAAATCTGGTATGGGTGGGAAATGAGGTGGCAGAATGGGGTGTTTTGATTGGTTGTGGGGAGTTAGTGGGACAGGTGTCAAGGCATGGTTGGTTAAGGTTAGTTTGTTTGTCTGCCCATTTTAATCCCTCATTTCTTCTTTCTTTGTCACTTCACTTAGAAACTTAAATAATCCGTTTTCCTTTGTTATTCAAGTTTCATTTTTCTCACTTTGGCCACAAATACTTTTCCAATGTATTTTCAGGGGTAATTCTTGCCAATTCTAGATTCTTGAAGGGCTGTTTTGGCATTTTCTTCATTGATAATAGACTTGACTTGTATGATTGACTTCTTGGAGGACTGAAATTGACAAGTCTTCATTATTGAGGGACCATTCTTGCCAATTCTTCAAACTGGATGGCCCTTTTTGTATTTTTGACAAACTTTAAGTGCCAAACTTGTAATTATGAATATACAAGGGTTTAAAGTGTCAATTATTCATTATTGGAGGACCCTTCTTGCATAATCTTCAATTCTTCAAGGGTTTTTCTTGGAAAATATTCATTAGGTCTTGGTTCTTTGTGCGGCTTCGTTTCCCGTGTTCATTTTTTCATGTTTCTTGTGATCTTTTGTCATATTCTCACTATCCGTACCTAAAATACACAAGTAACAAACACAAGAATATATTTGGCATTTTTGATGATATTTAATGCATTTAAAGCCCGTTTTGGACGATGAGACTATGTATAAAAGTAGCCTTATCACTTGTTAACAATCTCCTTTGAATAGAGGTCATTCCTCTACATTAATTTTTAAGGAAGATTTTGATCGTTAGAGTTGTGGAAGTCTTTAGCTTTCTTGATTGTTGAATGTATTTCGGTATGAGTATGTGGTTTTGAATCTTTGACTTTGCTGAGTACACCGTAACGCCACCTTATTGAGACAAAACATAGACACGGACTGAATGCCTTTGACATTCGTCCCACATCGGTAGCGTTTTACCTCCGGTCGATGAAGACCGTAACATGATATTAAATATCGTACCTATGATAGGTAGATTCAATTAAGAACCTCCTTGACTGGGTTTCGCGGCTGTACTAGACGTTCTCTTTACTCGACCGTCTCAAAGCAAGATTGCGAACATAAAGAGTGAATCAATTGGATAAATATCCGCTTGATTAAAGTCGTCAATTGAAATTCCTGGAACAAGTTTAATTCATTAAGAATCTTACCATTGTTACTTTCCAGTTGACACAAGCTTAATTTATAGAGAATATTGCAAGTTACCTACCATAGCGATGTTTGATGTTGACGCTAGAAGGATTTCCATTCGTCACTATGAATATTGATGAATATCACTCTGAATGTTCTAGCAAGACCATAAAGATATTGCGTAGAAACTTGAAACGAGTTTGAATCGATAAAGAAACAAACCACTGTTGCTTTTCAGTTTTACATATGTTCAATTCATAAAGAATCTTACACATGACCTACCGTAGTGCTGTTTGATGTTAACACTAGAAGGATTTCAACTCATCATTATGACTACTAGGTAGTATCACTCTAAGTGTTCTAGCAATATCTCAAGGATATAGCATAGGAATCTCTTAATTTTCATATATGTGTCCTACCGAGATTCGATTGATCTCTTGGCTCTAGACTCGATTTGTGCACTTTTAGTGGTCGGAGGCTGGAGCAGATGCCACCTATTCAATATCAACTATCTCGGAGTGAGAAAGTCAATAAATGTTGTGTTGATCTCCGTGACAATAAAACAAACTTCATTTGAGAAAAGCCTGAGTCAGCTGGGGAGGGGTTGTGCATTACATCACTGGGTCCATGATGCGTTGTCTTCCTGATGTGTTGACCCGGTTTCTGCCTAAGTTGTATGGAGGGCTAATTTCTTTTCACCGTTTATCCTTACATTTCTTTTTCATTCTTCAACACCTTCAATGCTTACCAAGACATCATTACTAGCACCTTGTTGTGATTTTACTAGTGCTATCATGAGTACTTAGTCGGCATTCAGCTTCGTTCACATTCTACTCCATCTTTCCTAAGGACTTCTAATAATATATTGGATTGTCCCTGGGAAGATCCCTCCGGTTCTGGTTGGATCATAGGACTTAAACCTAACCACCCTTTTGACACCAATAACGTCGTGAATTAAAGATGTTGTGGGTATTTGATCGTAACCATGAGTGCTTGAGTCTTTAGATCACATTTTAATCGCATTTTCTCCCCTATCTCTAATATATAAAATCTCTTGATATTAGAGATACCAAATTTGATTAAAATATATTTTGAGAAATAGTATTGAAAATCTCTGGGAGAAAGATGTGTCAATCTTTGCATGAAGTTGACATGCTCCCCCTCAAAAATTGATCCAATCGAATTGTCATAGTGAGGATGTGATCCACATTTCACTTTTTGAGGATAGGAGTTGTTGAACACACAATTTTTGAAATATTTTAAATAATCAATGAAAAACTCTTGAAAAATTGTGTTCAACGCTTTTTGAAAAACTCTATTTCTTTTTGGCGAAAAAGTTTTTCTAAAGCATAAACTTGAGTTCGTAGACTTTGAATATCTTGACGAATCCACTCAAGTGTAAGAAGATTTCTTTTCTTTTGCTGAGGGTAAGGGCACTAAATTGTACACTCCCCTGTGAATATAGATCCGGGTTGCAATCTGAAAGTGATTACAAGCCATTGTGTTGAGCTCAAAACGTTGAATGTGTTGTGACAAGCTCAACCCAAGATAGACTGATCTACCCGTTTTTAGGATAGGTTATCTTTAAAGATACACTTTCCTTTATTTGAATTTCGAGTTATAGTCTGACATTTAATTGTAAGTCGTTTACATGAACTTAAAAACTTGGAATGTTTTTAATGAAAGCTCATGACCGAGAATTTTAATTTTCCCGTTTTTGAGGATAAGTTATCAACCATGATCAACTTTCCTTTCTTTGAAGAACGAGTCACAATCTGAAGTAATTATAAATCATTTTAGAACTTAGTTGTGAAACTCTTTAGACACTAGTTTCTCAGATATCTGCTTCTTCAGCAACCAAACTCTAAGTGTGTCTTTTGTTGAACGGTATTTAAAGATTAGACCTTTGGGTGTCCGTTGAGTCTTGACTTTGGTACCTGCATTCTTTACAGTAGTTTGTATGCTTGCATATTTGTTAGTGATATCTTTGTGAGAACCATGTCGGGGTTCACAGTGAACCTTTGTCGTGCTAGAGGGAAATATTTTTCTAGTAGGAAACCATTTAAGACCAGTTGTTTTGAAGATTCCACCCGTTGGTATCCACTTAAGACAAGGTCTAAGAAACGTAGTTTTATCATGCACATCAGAAGACTTAATTGGAGAAAAACTATTTCCTATAGGGTTCCATCTTTGAGGTGCTCTAGCTTTTTGGTTCACCTTGTTCAGGACTTTTGTGATGCAATCATCATGAATGGCATTAAACACGTATTTGTTAAATTTCGTACAAACAAAGTGCTTAGCATCTGAGAAGGATCGAGTGTTCCTAGAATAGGCTGATTTGGGCACATCATAGAAGGGTCTAGAATTCCTAGACGTGTGATTAGCGCTCCTATGTTTCGGTTGGGTCCTATCTCTTGAGTGTGTCTTTATCTTAGCATCCTTTAGATAGCTTTTATGACCCGTGACATTTGAACTACTCCGAGGCATGTTCTTGGAGCTAATTCTAGAGTTGCTTGAAATATTCATGTGATTGGGTTTTTTATAGGTGTGAAAACACCCATCCTTTTACCACTTAATTACAATAATAACCAAGCCAAAACATGTATTTTATGTCGTAAATGTCGGAATTATGTGTGGTTTGTGTTTTTGTTGTGATTTAGGACGAAAATATGAAAAGGGAAGAAAACATGGGCTTTCACGGGCTTTTATCGAAGAAAAAGACAAAAGACGAAGTCAAGAGATCAAGAGTGCAAAAAGAACGGAAGTCCAAGACCTATTCTGAATATTTATCGAAGAACAAGTCTGAAGACGGAAGTTTAATAAAGCCGAGGAACCCAAGTCTAATTAATGAAGAATTTTCAAGACGAGTTCAATCAATCCCGAGACAACGTCGAAAAAGTCGAAGAGTTTAGAAGTCGAAAAGACGTGAAGAAAGAAAGAAAGAAGGAGCAACACATGCATCCTTCCCTTCTCCCTATATATAGCACCCATTTTACTTCATTTCTCTTTGTTAGCTACTTGACAAATAGCTTTCCACCATTTTCCTTCCATGCAACTTTATTTTTCATGACATTTTAATTAATTGTCTTGCACTTTAATTCCTTGAATTCAAGTAAGTGTTTTTAATTTTGTTATTGAATCTTTACTTTCAATCAAGCTTTTCTTTAACTTTCTCATTCAACTTTTCTTGTTTTGGTTTGATTGTGGTTCGGATTAAGCATTGATTTTGCTTAATCATATTGCTTATTTGATTAAAAAGTTCATCTTTTTATTTCTATCTAAGCTTTCATACGAAATAAGCTACAAGTTTGACAACCTTATTGGCTTATTTTGTATTTAGCTTATTTATTTTTAAGTTTTCTAAAAAGTTTTTATCTTTTTAAAGTTTGCTTATTTTGTTTGCTTATTTTGTGTCTTGAAAGTTTTCCATTCGTAGCTTATTGAGTCTCCTTAATATTGGTCTTGCTGAGTTTTTGACAAGTCCTTATTAAGTGTGCTTATTGAGTTTTTAGCTTATCTCCATTTTCGGATTATTTTGTGTTCCATCGCAATATTGAGCTTTTACACATTCCGACGTCTCATTCCGATAGGTTGCTTGTTTGTATCGCAATAACCCAAGGGGGGTTCTACTTTGCGATAGCTTGTGTTCTCATTCCCTTATTCCGATCGGGATTGCGATCGCATATTCCGACGGAGTTTAAGGTATATTGCGACGAAGTGATGCAAAATTTTCAATAGCCACATTCCGATGGTTTCAATCTTTAGTATATTTCGATACTTTTCTTTTAGTTTCATTCCGACAGTTATTGTTAATATAATATATTGCGACAGTTTTTAATTAAAAAAAACTATTCCGACACTTTTTATCAAAACATTCCGATGTATATAGTTAAACACATTCCGATAGAAATTAGCAGCATGCCTGCTTGCTTTCCCTTTTTTGGCGCCACTTTCACCTAGCAGGTTGCTAGCTTGAGCTAGCTACCTGCTAGCTTGTTTATTTATTATTTTTGTTTCATAATTGTTTAGTTTAATATGAAAGTTGTTCCGATTTTAATTTTGAAAGTTACGTATTTTTAGTTGAATTTTTCGTCTAATTTTAAAATTAATATTTTTTCGTAAAGTTCAAGTTTTATCTTTTATTTAATACGAGCTTTAGGTTTTACCTCGTTTAGCTTTAAAGTACCATCTTAGTTTTATTATCTCCTTTTTCATTAAGTAAACTTTATTTTAGAGTCGATAGTTAATTTCGTCTTTTAGTTTTATTTTTATTAGTTGTTTCGCTTTAAATTTCGTTTTATTATTTGTTTTAATATTCGTTTTAATATCGTTTTAATTTTTAGTTTTTAATATTCACCTTGTTTTACTTTTATTATTTGTACTTGTCTTTAGTTTGTTTTAAATACTTTTCGCATTTACTTTTTAATTAGTTATAGATAATCAACTTCCCTTTTTCTTAACAAAAAACAACCAAGTCACACTTTGAACCAGAAATCAATTCGTTAAGACACCGAGAAAACGAACTTTTTCAACTAGCAAAATCAGTTATTAAAATGGCGCCGCTGCCGGCTCTTTTCGTAAAGATTAATGGTTTTTTGTGAGAGACGCGTTGGCTTTTAGGATCCGTTCACTCGTGAACGTTATTTTTCGTGTCAAAATTTTTCAAAAATCCCAAAAACATTTGAAAAATCATAAAAAGCATCTCTTTTTCAAAAGTTTTGCACCAAAAATATTCTTCTTGCTTATCTATTTTCTTCATGGATTCGTCTTGCGTACGGTGTGGGAGACCATGGCATGGTTTTCAAACATGTCAATGGTGTACTTGTGAGCGGTGTGGTTCTGATATCGACAATACACAATTTGGATTTTGTCCATTTTGCAATTCAACAAATTCGTACTTCGCCTATTACAATAATTTCTCACCCTCTCCCGTCTATGACAATCCTTATCCTCAAAACGCACCGGGTTTTTCTCCATAGCCGTGGTGCTATATTTATGGGGGCCCTCACGATGCTTCTTCTTGTCAACCGATGAACATCTTTGAGAATCCGTGCTATCATCCTAGTGTGTATAACTTTGAGCCCCCACATCACACCCTCAATCATCAATCCTCTCAGCAAATTAGTCTTGACCAACAACTCACTACTTTGAATGATGTTCTAGAAAGTTTAGCTCAACTACGAGCTGACTTGCATCAGGAAAGGCAACCTTTGCTTGATGGTGAAGAAATCTTGAAATCCACCAACACCTTTTTGAGCCAATTTGGTCGTTTTCCCTTCTTTTCTACACCAAAATGTTTAATTACAGCGTGGGATAGATTCAGTTCAATTGAACAAACTCGGGGAGATGAGCAACAACAGTTGCTTCATGAGCTTCTTAAAGATGTGGAGGTTATCAAGGAGGAGTTACCCGACTATATCACTCCTAACTGGGATGGTCCCGTCTATTATGATGATGATGACGACGATGATGTCTATGCTCTCAACCAATCTTCTGAAGTTGCCACTCCTACTCTCGATATTCCTAATACGTCTAAGGATTGTGATTCATTGCGTGAGATTAGTGATTTTGGTCTCGATAAGTTCTTTGATGATGAGGTTTGTGACATACCGACTGTTATGGAGTTTGAGGACGACGTTGCTCTTACGGAAGAGGTCGATCCTAATGATACCGATTTTTATCCGCGCTATGAGAATTTCAATTTTGAAATTTCTCAATCTCCACCGGGAGATGCGGGCGATGACGATTTATTCTCGCCGGCTTACGAGAAGTTCACCAATGAACTTGCTCTTGTAGATGAGGTGGAAGACGTGATTCTTCGCGACTGATTACCGAAAGTACATCTTCTTATTGCTCAAATCGAAGAGTTGACTTCTCCTCCTCTTTCCAAGTCTTTACCTCCATCTATTCCTACCGTTGAAGATAATGACCCATTGCTAGAAGAAATCGACATTCACTCAATACCTCCGGGAATTGATGATGATGACAAGGAGGGGGATATACTTTTTGATAATTCGATACTTGATGACATTGTCCCAAGCCCCCTCCCGGGCACCTTTCATCCACTCCTTCAGACACCATTACGGAGGATGAGTGCTTTGACACGGGAGGTGAAATTGATTATAATTGATAACCTTATGGCTTTGCCGCTTTCTGAACATCCATTGTCTTTGGAGGATGACAATGTGATTCCTTTATTCACCCCACCTGCCGTGGCTCACGACTTCACATACTTTTCGTATGTTGAAAGGACTTTTCTCCCATTTAAGACTTATCCTCCCGCCTCCCATTTGTTGATGTCTTCCGGGAACGAGGACAAGGTCTTTGATCCCGGTATTACATTCGAGGCTTCCCCATGGACCATTTAATTCGGGGACAAGTCAGGCTCGTGACTCGGTTAATATAAACAAACGCTCTTCGGGAGGCAACCCGAGTATCTATCTTTATCTGTTTTCACCATAAGTGTAGGGAAGAGCCCCGTTGGTGTTTCTTGTTTTCTTTCTTATTATGTGCAGGGATTAAAGCTTCAAAGACACACTCTTGATGATTTTTGACGACCCGTGATTCCGTGTGCCCGTCTTCCCGGTTTTATCCTAAACTCTTCTCGATTCTCTATTTTATATTCTTCAATATTAAAATAGGAATCACTTTAGTTGTCTCTTCCTTAACAAGATTTAAACAACGTGCACAATGTCCTAAGTGTAGGGGAGTTTACTTCCACATGCTTAAACATTAAGGACAATGTTTATATTAAGTGTAGGGGGCCTTCTATCGAAGTTAAGTGGTCTTTTCCTTGTATTTGTCCTCATTTTAACCAGAAAATTTGATTTTTCGACATTTTTCAAAAATTTTAATCTAATTTGGCCTAGTTGTATAGTCGTATTTTCCTTTGCTATCATTATTTACTTTCTTTGCTAGAATAAATTTTCAATAAAGTGGTTTTAAATTTTTCAAAGTCGTGAATATTTTGACTCAACCCGAGTTTACTTATCTAAGTTTACTCTAGCTAGTATCCTTAACGTGTTTAAGTCAAGTTTTGCTAGGCTTTTATATAGGGAACTTTAAAACGCGAAAGTCTTAACTCTTACGGGTTAAGAACAAGAGCTTTTCGCATGTTCCTATAATTGATCCTAGAGAGTTGTTTATCAAGGGAACTTTAAAAAGCAAATTCTAAACTTGAAAAAGTCTAAGAAGATGTAATATCCTATAGATGACTCGAAAACCCAAAACTTTGATTTAATTGGCTAAGCATCCACGAATCTCATTCCTTGAGATTTTAAACTGTGGAGAACGAGAGATGATAGAGTCAATTATAAGTTTATATTCTTTCGTGAATTTATGTGAGTTAGTTATGAGCCTATTCTCCCATCGCTTGTTAATAAATTTATTTGCAATAAATAAGGTTGTACGATTTGAAAAGTTACTTAGCTTCTAGCACAAGATCGTTTAAAAGTTGCTCGGTATTAATCAGAGTTATAGCCAAGTCATAACTTATTGAAGCGGGATGCAAAGATTGGCGAGTCCGAAAAGGTCCTAACAAGACATGAGGGCTACATTTTGTTGCTAAAGATCCAAAAGTGATGTGAAGAATCATTTATCAAAAATCAATATGAAGGATCGAGACACACGACGAAAAGCAAATACTCCCCTAAAGATCATGGAGAAGTCTATCAGAAAAGACCCTAGCAAGGTATGAGGATAAATAGATCCAAGTCCTAAAAGGAGGCGGATCGTTGTATATCAAAGTCCAAAATAAATATTGGAGAAAAATAAAGAAGTCGTGGTCCAAATATGAAGAATCTCTCAAAAACATCAAGTGAAGAAATTCCTATTATGAAGAGAAGACCATAATTTTAAGAACGTCTCTAAAAGATTTGAAGTACGAAGTCGCTGCCAAACATCGGTCCGAGAAAGGTCTCAAATCGTGAAGCGAGTTATGCCAAGATATGAACTTTATGAGGTACCGAGAAGCAGTTTTAAAAGATTTTGTCCTTTAGCTAACTGTTGATTAAATCGTCCTACTTTATATCAGCCCAAATAACTATCAAAATAAGTCAACAATGCATCCTCGTGATCATTCAAGACAATAATAAAATATAAGAGATACATCTAGGAATAAGGGAGTCTAAGTGAATAATTGGGCCACATGAATTTTTGTTAGTTTGCTAACTTATAATAACAATGATCTCGTTTTTAAGCTTGGTATGAGGAACGTGAAACTTGAGGGTGATAATCATTCATGACATTCCAAAACCCTAAGGTAAGTTTTTGATCTTTTTACTTGTTTTCTTCCTTTAAATATTTTGTCTCTTTAATAAAGGCCAATGTGGATTGATTGTGATGGAAAATGTAACACTTGCTTTGTAATTTATGCATTGCATGAGGGCATTGCAATGGTCAAGTGTAGGGGATTTGATAGGTGTGAAAACACCCATCCTTTTACCACTTAATTACAATAATAACCAAGCCAAAACATGTATTTTATGTTGTAAATGTCGGAATTATGCGTGGTTTGTGTTTTTTTTGTGATTTAGGACAAAAATGTGAAAAGGGAAGAAAACACGGGCTTTCACGGGCTTTTATCGAAGAAAAAGACAAAAGACGAATTCAAGAGATCAAGAGTGCAAAAAGAACGGAAGTCCAAGACCTATTCTGAAGATTTATCGAAGAACAAGTCTAAAGACGGAAGTTTAATAAAGCCAAGGAACCCAAGTCTAATTAATGAAGAATTTTCAAGACGAGTTTAATCAATCCCGAGACAACGTCGAAAAAGTCAAAGAGTTTAGAAGACGAAAAGACGTGAAGAAAGAAAGAAAGAAGGAGAAACACATGCATCCTTCCCTTCTCCCTATATATAGCACCCATTTCACTTCATTTCTCTTTGTTAGCTACTTGACAAATAGCTTTCCACCATTTTCCTTCCTTGCAACTTTATTTTTCATGTCATTTTAATTAATTGTCTTGCACTTTAATTCCTTGAATTCAAGTAAGTGTTTTTAATTTTGTTATTGAATCTTTACTTTCAATCAAGCTTTTCTTTAACTTTCTCATTCAACTTTTCTTGTTTTGGTTTGATTGTGGTTTGGATTAAGCATTGATTTTGCTTAATCATATTGCTTATTTGATTAAAAAGTTCATCTTTTTATTTCTATCTAAGCTTTCATACGAAATAAGCTACAAGTTTGACAACCTTATTGGCTTATTTTGTATTTAGCTTATTTATTTTTAAGTTTTCTAAAAAGTTTTTATCTTTCTAAAGTTTGCTTATTTTGTTTGCTTATTTTGTGTCTTGAAAGTTTTCCATTCGTAGCTTATTGAGTCTCCTTAATATTGGTCTTGCTGAGTTTTTGACAAGTCCTTATTAACTGTGCTTATTAAGTTTTTAGCTTATCTCCATTTTCGGATTATTTTGTGTTCCATTGCAATATTTAGCTTTTACACATTCGAACGTCTCATTCCGATAGGTTGCTTGTTTGTATCGCAATAACCCAAGGGGGGGTTCTACTTTGCGATAGCTTGTGTTCTCATTCCCTTATTCCGATCGGGATTGCGATCGCATATTCCGACGGAGTTTAAGGTATATTGCGACGAAGTGCTGCCCAATTTTCAATAGCCACATTCCGATAGTTTCAATCTTTACTATATTCCGATACTTTTCTTTTAGTTTCATTCCGACAGTTTTTGTTAATATAATATATTGCGACAGTTTTTAATTAAAAAAATAAAAAATATTCTGACACTTTTTATCAAAACATTCCGATAATTTTTTAACAAAAACATTCCGATGTATATAGTTAAACACATTCCGATAGAAATTAGCAGCATGCCTGCTTGCTTTTCCTTTTTGGCGCCACTTTCACCTAGCAGGTTGCTATCTTGAGCTAGCTGCTTGCTAGCTTGTTTATTTATTATTTTTGTTCCGTAATTGTTTAGTTTAATCTGAAAGTTGTTCCGATTTTAATTTTGAAAGTTACGTATTGTTAGTTGAATTTTTCGTCTAATTTTAAAATTAAAATTTTTTCGTAAAGTTCAAGTTTTATCTTTTATTTAGTACCAGCTTTAGGTTTTGCCTCGTTTAGCTTTAAAGTACCATCTTAGTTTTATTATCTCCTTTTTCATTAAGTAAACTTTATTTTCGAGTCAATAGTTAATTTCGTCTTTTAGTTTTATTTTTATTAGTTGTTTCGCTTTAAATTTCGTTTTATTATTTGTTTTAATATTCGTTTTAATATCGTTTTGATTTTTAGTTTTTAATATTCACCTTGTTTTATTTTTATTATTTGTACTTGTCTTTAGTTTGTTTTTAAATACTTTTCGCATTTACTTTTTAATTAGTTATAGATAATCAACTTCCCTTTTTCTTAACCAAAAACAAATGAGTCACACTTTGAACCAGAAATCAATTCGTTAGGACACAGAGAAAACGATCTTTTTCAACTAGCAAAATCAGTTATTAGTTTTGCATAGGCAAAATTTGTTAAGGGGGATCTAGATAGTGGAGTGACTGTTTTTGGCAAATTGCTACGCACGTCAACTTTGGATGTAAACCTCGAGTTCGATGTTTTGGGTCGTTCAGATTTAAACGCATTCGGTTGTCTAGCAACTGAACGGTTTCGAAATGGTTGAGTAGTAGGTTTCCCCAAGATTGACTGATTTGCTAGCTTAGTATCCACACTATTTCCTTTTAGCTTCCTTAATTCATTTTTGACCGCTGTTAATGCAAAACCCTTTTCTTGAATCTGAGCTTTCAATTGCTCATTTTGTAGAAGTAATTGAGCGACACGTTGTTCTAACTTAATGTTCATATTATCAAATATTTTGTTACCAGCATTCGCGTCATTACTATCTACAGTATCGATAGGTTGCACAGATATATCACTTAATGAAGCGCACGGAGGACATGGATTTTGAGAAGCCAACTTTGATTCTAACAAATTTATTTGTTTCACAAATGTTCTTTTTCCGCATTAGAATCTTGAATCTTACGATCCAGTTTTTGTTCAAGAACAATGTTTGCTTTTTCAAGTTTTTCAAAATAAGCTTCAAATTTGTCATTTTTCTTCGAAAATCAAGTTTGGCATCCTCAAAATCTTTTGTCTTTTGAGCTAACATAGTTTCAAGCTCATGAATCTTAGAATCAATATATTGATGAAAAGACACAACATTTAATTGTACCTCAGCCATTGGCTCCTCATCATATATGGGTCTGATATCTGTATCATTGGTTGCTTGATCATTCCCTGAGTTGTTGCTGGTATGCTGCTTTTCTAATTCTATCCCACTGCTTTCTGTGCCAATCGAATAAGCATCCAATGGTTGACCATCATCGACATTGCTCTCGTTCTTCTACATTAAGCTATTATTCACCCTTCTTTCAACTTTTAGTTTATGACGCGTTCTTTCAACAATGGACTTCCTTACAACACTCATGTGTTGAAGAAATGTCTCCTTGAATTCTTGAACTTCTAACCGAGTATATTCAAAGAAGTATTTGTTTATGAATTCTCGATCATAGTGTACAGAGACCTGTGTATCAAGGAATTGCTGAAAATGATTCTCGAGAACCAAAACGGCATCTATGGATTCAACCTCTTGAAATTCATCGTTGGCAAGTTGTTGTTCAAGGTGATCTACATTGAGTAGCATTGTGCTTGTGAATGTCTCAACATCTAGACCAACGAGTGACATGAATACCCGCTTGAATCCAAGTACGACGCGAGTGCCTTTTAAATCGTCATTTGAAAGAACTTGAAGGTGTGACTAGAGTGATCTAAAGTGTGTCATGCATCGTTCTCTTGCAACCGACATCTTGGATTTGAATGCATGCACATCTTGTGTTGCGGAATCCATAATGAGTGTTTCAGATGATGAAGTGACTTTGGATCTTAAGTAGATTGGTGTGATTGATTTGTGGTTGAAATTCCGAATATTGTGATTTTTCACAGTCCGATAATAAATTCCTCAGTCCGACAAAACGGTAAACTGAAAAACTTTGAATTACCAAAATTTGAATTCAAGTTAGAAATAGCCCATAACTAGTAGGGAAAATTTTTGAAAAAGGAAAAATTTTGACAAATATAAACCCTAAAAATTTGAATTTTGGTCCGAAAATTTGAATTTTTGGTAGAAATTTTTTTCGCATCGCCAAAATTTGAAATCGAAGCTTAAATGGCCTAAAATGGTCTAGGAAAAAATATTTTTTTTAATCTTTGTGTAAACTATGTTCTGGGACTAGTCTAGATAGTGGCTAAGTCTGAAAAGTACTCGAACAAAATATCCATCGAAATTGTCATCGGAACAGTCATCAGAATAGTCATCGGAATACTCATCGGAATTTTCTTATTGCAATGAGTGATCGCAATGTTAGTGATCGCAATGTGATCGCAATGAGTGATCGCAATGAGTGATCGCAATGTGATCGCAATAAGTGATCGCAATGTGATCGCAATACGTGATCGCAATGCGTGATCGCAATAAGTGATCGCAATAAATGATTGCAATAAGTGATCCCAATGCGTGATCGCAATAAGTGATCAGAATGCTGAAAAACCTATCGCAATGTCCACTGTTCTCGGATATAACACAACCAATTCGATATTTTGAGCCAAAAAATGATCCAAACACCCAAAAATTTTGTGTTTTTAACGAAAGTAACAATACCGAATCACTAACACAACTATGTAGATGATTTGTATCAAGAATAAACCATAAAACACACAAAAAAAATTTGGATCGAATGATTTAGATCAAAATAGGTACGAAAATCAAGAACACAAACACGAATCTTCAATCACCTATCCACTATAGGCTCTTGATACCAATGGTTGTCCTATAAACTATGATGATTAAACAAGAAAGAAAGAAAGAAAATAGATGAAGTAGATGAATTCTAGAGAGAGAATGTAGAGAGAGAAGTGTGTGAAACCTTAGGAATGTTAGATTAAGAAAAATGAACAACCAACACCCTTCCTAACATGCTAGGAAGGGTATTTATAGCCTTGCCTACATGTGGCATAATGGGCTATATGTTTGATTATGTCGGGCTTGAATAAATGCTTAGTACCTTGAAAGAGGCCTTTTAAGCTAGCCATCAATCCCGTAATGTCACGACTATTTTAACTAACTATTACAACTTTCTAATAAATGTTACAATATAAACCTATGACCGAACATTCTTGTTTGACTCAATATTTTGAGGCTAACAATCTGCCAAGAAGAAACAACTAGAGCCTGCAGAAGGAAAGTGTTATATTGTAATAGAACTAATAGTAGTACTTAATTCTATTGATTGTTTTTTAGTGTTTGAGAATCATACTTACGATTTTAAGTAGTATGTTTTAATAATCATAATAGTATGTTTTTAGGTGTCTGAGAATCATAAGTGTCTTTGACTCATACTTGAGTCATGTGACTCATACGTGAGTCATGTGGCTCATGTATGAGTCAGTATGACTCATACATGAGTCATATGACAGAATATGTATTATAATGACTCAGAATATGTATTAACTGCAAAAAAAACTTTTACGTATTAAGCGTAGAAATGACAACAATCAAATGTACAAGTATTTATAAACACTTGCCAAATTATATGACTCATGCATGAGTCATAATGACTCAGAATATGTTTTAACTGTTAAAAACACTTTTACAAATCTATAAAACTGTATTAAGTGTAGAAATGACAACATTCAAATGTACAAGTGTTTATAAACACTTGCAAATTTATATGACTCATGCATGTAAAACCCGCATTAAAATACCATGAATGGTACACATGAACAGTAAACATCCAAAAATACGGTAAAATTAAAACTTTCCATTTATAATATAATTTACATGTCACGATATTTAATAACATGTAATTACGTATATATTATAAATGTGTTAAGTACAAGACATATAAAATCACGATAATTAAACATGAACCATCACGTAAATAATTTAACTCAGGAAGACTACGGGTTTTTTTCCATATGGGCCCTATGAGCCGCGACTAAACAAGGGAGAAAGGAAGGATGGGCTTTGGCCCATGACCCAACCTAAAACCCATATTAACAAAACTCCAGGAAAACATAAAGATATTTTAGGTTTATAGAAAAAAGTTCCCTTGCTCACTTGTCTCCTCTTGCCGTCGGCCACATTAAAGAACAAGAACCAACCGGACGATTTGGTTATTGATTTATTTAGTGTACGTGATCGTGATCTTAATTCTTCCTTCCACGTGTTCGGTATAATCAAACACCTTTTCTTTTCTTATTAATTCTTATTGAATTCATGCTTTTTATTTAATTAATCTTAAAAACAAGTAATTAAAACATGTAGATTAATTAAAACATGAATTAAAGGGGGTGTTTGTTGTTGTTTTATTCGGTCGAGCACCAAACCGAGAGCAAGGGAGCTCTCGGTAGTGTTTGTTTTGCCTAACCGAGACCTCATGGTCTCGGGGTATGGTCTTTGTGGTTCGAACGCAGCAAGGGGACCCCGACTCGGAGTCGGGGTGTGGTTTTGGTTTTGGACCGAGTGCCAACCGAGACCTATAGGGTCTCGGTGGGGCTGTTTTGGCTCGGCTTATGTGTGATCCCGGGCTTCGAGCTCGGGTCAATTTTTAAAACACGGTTTCGGGATTCGGGAAAAATATTAAAATCAGAAAATATGTTTAATTGAATTAATTACTAGACTTTTAATTTAATTATATTCATGACATAGGTTAATATTAAAACTAATATTTTACGTATAACCTAAAGTATTTTATTTAGCTAAATTTAATTAAAACATTTATTTTTAATTAAATTCTTATAACGTATAGTTTAATTAATTAACCAAGTTATTTAATTAATAAGCTATTATCTTTAAACCATGACTTGTATTATACTAATTCAACTTTACTTATTATTAACAATCCAGCTTATTGCTAATTATGGAAACTTACTATTTTTGGAAACTTTCTATTTTTAGAAACATACTATTTATGGAAACCTGCTATTTTTATAAAGTTACTTAGTATTACAATACAAGTATTATAATAATATATTACATGAATAATATACAACAGAACATCAGTATAACTACAGATAACACAGTAACACACTAAAACATGATAGAATAAGTATAACAAGCTAATAACAAACAGAACCAGTAAAACACATGTAATTCAGACAACTCATACACGTTCCTATTCTTATGTAGTATTATCCGTCAAGACGGAGTAGTTTCTTCAGCGTTTCCGTTAGCTTCTACTGGACATAAGGTACGGATCTCTCGTCCTTCAGTAAGGACAACTTCTTCCTTTATTAGGATTTCCCGTATGCAGCCAACTATTTTCCCTAGTAGTTACAGATTAAATTCTTATTTTTTATTAGTTACCTTAGCCATATACATGCATGACCAGTTTCACCTAGTTATGTAGGTACCATAACCATGCATGACCAGTTTCACCTAGTTATGGAGGTACCACAAAAACCGGAAAATCGACACGAGTTTGAAGATTTTATCAAAGCCAAAAGACGGAACCGTTTTTTAAAGAAGTTTATCAAGATTTGTGCCTTTGTAGGACCTACATATGCTTAATGGGCCTTAAATCCCATATATGGAATTATGAATTTAATTTACTTGGGTCAAAGCCCAAAAGGAGAATTGTTAAATGGACGGTTTAAGTTTTATAACTTGAAGATTGTTTGGTCCATTAAAGCCAAAGTAAGATATTGAGACGATGGAAGTATTGGACCCAAAAGCCCAACAGCAAAAAGATATTGAGACGGTGAAAGAAGTTATATAAACTTTCTTTTTGGGTCAACACATTCGGTTAAAACCAAGCAAAAATAAAAATTAAGAAAGAAAACGAGAGAGGAAAAAGGGGATGAACACAATACATAGATATGAAGAACCCTAGAAATTAGGGGTTTCTTCAAATCAAACAGCAAGTGGCCTTCACGCGTCAAAATAAGATAATTGAGGGATGGAAGACGCGTGTTTTACACTTAGATTATTAGTACCAAGTGCCAGGGTAACACTTGGTTACATCACCCTTTCACTCTGATTGGTTGATTTTACTGCCTTCTAACCAAGAACCAATGATCTATTGCCAAGTAAGCAACAAACTAGCACACCTTTGTACACGGTGGCAATCCGTGTGATCAAAGGAGTGTTTCAGCCATTGGATCGAAACAGAAAAAATAGAGAAGAATGAGAAGATCATTCAAAGGCCAAAATCGATTCTTCATCAGCCTCACCTCACCTCACCTAGCCTATCAATACCCCTCAAAAAATCAGTAATTGTATCCCTCTTTTACTTTAATGTTATAATGTTATTTTGTAGTTAGGATTTGTAATTTTCAAGTTCTCAAATATTGTAATGTTGATTTGATATAATAAAGATTGATTTTCAGTTTTAATCTATTTTTATTTAAGTTTTAATATTCTATTGAAAATACTTGCATTTTCTCATTATACAAAATAATATTATAATTGTGAATCACTTGAATAAACTCGTTTAATAGTTTATGTGAGTGATGTTAAGTAGAAATGAGGAAAACACATCTATCCCCACTGGATAAATGTATAAAAATGAAATTGTTAGTTTGATTCATATTGGTGGTTCGAAGTGTTTGATGTCGTTTTATAGAGGTTCGATGTGTTTGGTGTCGTTTTAGTTATAAGTCGGTTCAACACCATACTTCTTCACCAATGGCTATCATCATTAAAAACGGTTAAGCACATGTTTATTTTTATAAATTTTTAGTACAAATTGATATTTAGAATTTGTTATTTGTGAATCTGTTTGGTCGAATTACTTGATTGATGATGTTGGATAACTTGCTGTTATGCTTAGATGGATTGAGTTTTCTGTTATGATAATGATTTCATGATTGTAATTGAATCTGCTTTAGTTAGGTCATCTGCTGTTTGTTTGGACTTTAATATTTGGAAAGTTTCTGTTTATGATATTATTTTAGTTGTTATGAACCTTTTGATGAGTTAACTCATAGAAGTGTTTAAATCTGTTTTTATTAATCTGTCATTAGTAGTTGGATTTATTCTCTAAAATTGGCATTTCTGTCGTAGTATCTTAAACTGATTAATAAAATGCTATCATGTGTTATTTATATATTGTTGTTTAATTCGAACCGCATCTGCTGAGTCTTTGTGTTGAATAATTTTTCCTGCTTAATTTGATAAAACTGGTTATGTTAGTTTCTTAATATGTTGCTGATATTTTATTTATTGGGTGTGACAATCCGTCAATTTATGGTTGATATTTTATTCTCAAGTGTTATTTAAAAATATTATTTTAATGTTATATTATGAACTCACTTATTTTTGGGAAGAAATTTGGATTTACGTCTTGGAGTAGCATCGACTACGTCTAAACCGGAGGATTCAACGTTACGTGCTTACGTTTACATACACCGTTTTGGTGACAGTCCGACATTTCAGAAAATAAATTTATCCGTAAATATTAATTTGGGATTTAAATTTAAGTTGATTCATAAACTCACAAATTTACGAGAAGAGATTAGGACTTACGATTTTTAATTTAACGTCCTTTACGACTAAACCGGAAACCTTAGGATTACGTATTTACGTTTTCGAACTCCGTTTTCGATGAGACAATTTTTATTAGATTCGTTTTGTGCCGTTGATTCATAATTTATAAAAACGTTTTTCATAAAAAGACCCGAGGGCACGCAAATCGAGGAAACTAGAATCGAGGAGTACCCGTAAATAAATGGGGATGAGACAAGTGGGACACTTGTCTCACCCCCACTCAAACCGGCCTAACTAGCTACACAACACACTTGATGTGTCAAGTTGTAAACAATAAGCTTACACTTGTCACCTTAGCTTACAATGTAATCCTTCTACCACAAAACTAGCAACTTCAAACCACTCACTCATTTCTCATTCATGCAAACCTCTCAAACTCACAATCTCTCTCTCTTGGCTCTTCTTCTTTCCGTCCCATCTCAACCAAAACACCACCATCATACAATTTTTAACCACAAACATATGTTATAACTTACATATGTTAATCTCCATTCAAAAAGCGGAAGATTGGTGCAACTTTTAACATCCAAGGAGGAGTTTCCATGGATTATTAGGGCTGATTTTCCACAAGGTGTTCATGAAGAATGGTGGTCTTGAAGATGGTCTTGGTTATTCACAAGTTTCTCCATCAAAATCCATGTCCAAATCATAACCTACATCAACTTGGTGGTATAAAGATTGTCCTCCTCATCCTCTTGTTGTTTTTTATTATGTAATCTTGTATTTCTTTTACTTATGTATATGTATATGATGATGAATGATGATTAAAAATATTTTGTGGGGATTTGGTGTTGATAAACATGCTTAAAAAGATGGACAAACTACATGTAAAATGGGTAAATCTTGTTTAAATGGTAGGCTGTATAAAAACAGTAACTAACCACATGTTAGACTGATAAAATGATGAAATGGAATCCATTTACAGTAAGCTATGGGTCTTGTACACATGTGAGAGTTGGCCATGCAATGGAATCATTGTAATGAGTGAGATATGATCAAAACAAGTTTAGAGTACCAATCTGAGTTCACTGTTTTGGACGATTTTTAGAAAATACTTAGAGGCTGATTCAACAGTAGCTATAAGAGAGTTAAATGGAGAACATATCATGTAGTTTATGTCCCAAAAATTTGAGCTTCTATCTCCATATAGAACTCTAGATATGGCAGTTTTGGTGAACATGAAAATAAAAATCAGATTTTGGAAATTAAAGTATAATAATATTATATAAGCACTCAAATAAAAATAGTATAAAATGTAAAATAAAACCCACTAACTTATATAATACATTTATATAAATATGTAAAATGATAAATAAGTGGACACTTTATAAAAATGGTAACTTGATAAGTTTTATAAGTTATAAAAACTATAAACATGATTTTTACGACTTTTTCGGCTATTACCGTAAAATTAACGTTTTCGTTAAATAAAACTTAGACGGTTGGACCCGTCTAATGTAAACCTTTATAAAACTCATATACTGATATATAAACATATAGAACAAGTAAAAAACCAATAAAACCCGAACTATATAACATGCGGACATTAACGGGCTAAATTAACGTTATTGGACTAATAGAACAACAAAATGGACTAAAACACTTATAAACTTATTTATTGGGCTTAACCCATTTAGGCCCAACGTATAAAGTATAAATACTGATAATAAAAGTATAATTGGACTAATGAATAGTATTGGGCTTGTAATAGGCCCATTGGGCTTCAAAATATAAACAAGATTGAACTAGTATAACTAGTCTTGAAAAATTCCCAACACATAATACTAAAATAAGTAAATAAGAATATATAAACCCACTTGATCATCATATATATAAAATCATCATATGTATACATAATTGTTATTTTTATAAAGTCATTGGACATGAGTCTAAGACAAGTATTATTTGTCTAGGTTTCCATGATTGACGCACGTACCGTACGTCCGAATTGCCGATAACCCGCCTTCCCACATCAACGTGAGTTCATAGCCTCGCACTTTTTTTAATGTTTTTATGAAATGTTTTATAAACCTGCGAGGGAGATAACATGTTAGTTTTGATAAAATAGGACACCATTTGTCCCGATTGTTTGTTTATTGATTTGGACCCGAATGATTGTATGACCCGATGAATGATTAAATGACCCAATAGATGAAATGAAATAGATTATTAAAGTTAGGTTATGTCACTAAAAGTCCCATTAGCATGAATTGTGAACTACCGGGATTTGGTAGATGCTTATGCATATAATAGTACTATTTGGGGACGATCACCCCAGTTCGCGCCTTGACGGTTGATCCCCGTCGTGCCACATTGATTGGTAAGCGAATTTATGTATGAGAAGATTTCCATAGCGTGACGTTTGTGATGACACGCTAATTTAGATGGGCTAATGGAGTATCGGGTTAGCTACCCGTTGTTTGGTTTAGTAAGGTAACAATGTCATGCGGCTTATAATAATCCAGTTAACGAAATACTACTAGACGCACCGAATTACGATGTATTGCCTGACTAGCAATACAGGGTCATACTATTGATATTATGTTCGTGTTTTGGTTTTCATAACCATATTCATATAACGGTTTTTATTTAACTTTATACAACGTCGTAAGACGTATTGTATGATGTTTTTACGACATTGGCTCGTATAATGATTTTTAAGGCAAATGCCTATATTATGATTTTCGATAATGATTTGTATAAAAATGAATTTGGCTATTTTATGGCCTATTACAATGATTTGTACGAAATGGTTTTTGGTAATAATTTTATACCAAAGTTATATTGATGGAATTTATTAAACTCTATGAATTCACTGGCGTTATCGCTGACCTTTTCTTTTAACATGTCTTATCTCAGGTACTTGAAGGTAATTCTCGGGAAGACAACAAGAATTCATGGCCCGCACTTAAACAATAATTTCCATTCAAATACTTTGTAAAACTTTGTATGAAATAATATGACTTGGGACCGATGTAACTTTGATATTTATGAATAGAAATGCTTTATTAATAAACGACATGATTTTTATGCGTTGTCTATGATGTGAGTAATGTGCTATCCCGTAACACCAACTAGTCTTCCGCTGTATTGAGTTGTATAAATTTGGGGGTGTTACAGTTTGGTTCCAGAGCTCTCGTTATAGAGAACGAAAGATTTTTAAAAACCAAGGTTTTGAATAAAACATTTCAAAATCTTGTAACTATAAACATATTTCTAAAAATGTCTAAAAATCTTTTGACTATAACGGTGCCGAAGAATTCCCGAGTTACCGACAAGGCCAGACTGAGAAGTGTTATTTTAATATATATATATATATATATATATATATATATATATATATATATAACTTGGATTATATATATATGATGTAATTTGATTACATGATTGTTTGATGATTATTTTGATATTTATACGAGGTATTTATAAAACGTAGATTGTCACAAGGAACCCTGAATCCCCTAGTAAATTAATCGAAGCTATTCTCGTAGGAATTCTAGCTATCCTAGATCTAAACCAAGTTGTGGATATTTATGATCCTAACAAATGGTTGATATTCGTAGAAATGTAGATATTAGTTGATTGTGATATTGAAAAAGAATTGGCGAGATTAAAACTGATATCGATGTCATGACGATCTTTCCTTATAGAGTGGAGTTTGACAAAACGTTACCACCTAGAAAGATGTCATCTGATTCGTTGTCATCCAATTCTTAAATTGAAATCGAAAGGGTGAATGTTGCACTTGAGGCTGTCACTGGAACCCTTACCCAAAAGCCTCATGCCACCAGTACCTTTCCGAGAAGTCTAATTGAATAATCGAGTCATTTCATACTAGTGACTCATTTTATAACTATTGATGAAGGAGATATAGGATTTGAAATTAAGTGTTATACATATCGAGCTTTTATTGCCCTATTAAGGTTTAAGAATAAGGTTGACGGTATTGGAGAATGATGTAGGATATCACATTGAGTATGATTTGGTTGAAACTTGAATGAAGAAAAATTTAACCCGTATGGAATATGAGATTGTTAAGAGGAAGTCGTTAAGTTTTGTGATTGAATTATAATGTTTTAATTGACTGTTGATTCGTGTTAAGTGTTGTTCCTAGGCCATTGTCCAATGACGAGGATGCCCAGTGTCCAATAAATAAATTGAAGAAATCATCTTCTGAATTGGGACCGATGGATCTTCCGGGACATATGGAACACCTAATGACTCTTGTAGGTTAGTATTCATTGTGGTATCTTTTAAAAAATCCCTAACTTAACTGAGATATCAGTTGGTAGGATGAGTTATTAGAATTGTATGACATAGTGACACGTAATGTGTTACGGTACAATTTTGACTTGTTTGTGATTAATGAAAAGACTACCTTTGATTGCTAAATTCTACATGTATTGATGTTATCTATCTTTTATTGCTTCATCCTAATGCTCGCATTAATGATGCAACCATTGAACAAGTACTCATCTTGATTTGAGTTACGTTGTGAATTATTCTTCCTAAGTGCCATCGAGGTTATGAACTTCATGATTATTTGGCTAAGCTCATCTGCTATTATATTGTAGTTAGTTGTTGGTGAACAACTCTACATCACTCCTTTGCAGATCACTCATTGTTTTTATAAATAAAACAGTATCCCTTGAGAAAAATTGAATTTTCATCACTATAAGGATTATTCGAAGTAAGATTTATAAGTGATTGTTAACGAAATGAGGTTGTTTATAAAGTACCTTGGAAAACTTAATTGTTTTCATAACAAAGAAAATCTTTGTAAAAATTTTCTTGATTCTTATTTAAGAATTAAGCATGAAAATGTTTTCATTATAAACATGATGATAAAAATTTGACGAACTGAGTATTGCATCGTTAATCTTAAAATTGTATATAGTTGCGCGCCTACATACAATTTAGAATGGACCATGCAAGGCTGATTAGTAGTCACCATAAAACTGATTAATAAACACTACATTTTCTTTAAAGATTGTGAAAGATTAAATTTTATGAGATCTGCAAGAAGTGAAAATAGGGACATAGTGTTAGGGACACCTACATATGTGCCTGTAGCATCTATTCTTCTGAGTCGAATTTACTCGTCTGTGGAAATTGTCTTATTTGACAATTGACAATTCTTTCTTGTCCAATTATCCCGTAGTGAGATTCTTAGGAAAAGTATATGATTATCGAGTGTTGATACCCGACTGGATGTATCGACGTTCCTATCATTTCTTTTGATTTGATTTCATTTGAATGACCTGGGTAACGATCTGAGGAGCTTTCGAATGCGTACTCAAATTATGAAAACATGGGATACATTCATATTCGTTAAATGTTTTCATCTGCATCTGATTTGAAATTCTCTCGCCTAGATTATGCATTGACGTTACTCTTTTAATAGTAGTTGTGTCTCCAGATATCCTTGAATTTGTGAAGGATTATGAGTTATTATTAGTCTTTTGAGAAGTTCACATCTTATCAACGGCAATGAAACTGAAAAGTTGATAGTGCCAGTAGAATGAATTGATTGATTATGACAGGACGATATTCTCTTAACTGATGGGAACTCGAGTAGAATTCCCCTAAATGATAAGATGTTGATTATCAAAAGTGATCTAAATAATTCTTGATGGATGACCGTATCCTGCATTTAGACTTGAAATTATACCATGAATGGTTGTGAACTAGTTATAGATATTGTAATCTAGAAAGAACCTAATATGAATTTATTAAAAGATGTTCCTACTATCGGAAACTATAGGAGGTATTTGTTGGTAAAATACCTAGACTTTGGCCATTAAGGCAAGTTGAAATTGGTATTGATTATATTTCCGGTGCTGCACTTGTGGCTTGTGTACTGTACGTCAGCACCATCTGAATTTAAGGAATTACTGTACAACTGAGAGAGTTGTCGGAGAAAGATTTTATTCTACCGAGCTCGTCATCATGAAGAGCTATGGTGTTATCATTCCTTATAGTTATAGATTACTATGAACTGAGTAAATTGACAATCGAAAACGATATCCATGACTCGAAATGGAAGAATTGTTCGATCATTTACATGGTTCTAGCGTATGTTTTAAAGATTTGGTCCACGGCATGGTTGTTATCAACTTCGCGTCCGCGAAGAAGATTATCTATTCCAATCACTACATCCAGAAATTGTAATGAACATTATGAGTTTCACGTGATGTCGTTTGGATTGACTAATACACATGTAGCATTCATAAATTTGGTGAATCACGTGTGTAGGTTGTAATTTGATAAATTCATGCTCGTGATCATTAAGGACTATTTGTTTGTTTATAAGTATAAAAAGGAGTTAGTAATTATTTATAGATTGCCCTAAATTGGCCGAACAATTAAAACCTGTACCTTAAATATTTAATATAAGACTTAAGACTTAATCCTTTACATGATTTAACCGTGTGATTAATAGATAATAGAATACAAATTGACTCTTCAAAATTTAGAAGTCATTTAAGGCTTAGGGTTATAACAAAAAGAAAATGGAAATATGTTTTGACAAATGTTTTAACAAAGGATTTTAAGGGATCATTCCCTTATAACCAAAACATTTAACTAAACTCTTGTTTAGGGGTAAATGTTTTTGCATACCTTAAGACAACTTAAGAAGAATTGTGGAAACCATGTAAACCATGATTTGAAATTTGCAACGACACTTTTTACTTTTCAACTAAGAAAACTTTGACCAAAGTATAAACAAAGGTTTTTCATCTTATTAAATATTTTCGATAAATCAACAAAAATCTTGTTAATTCAATTCAAATTTATTTCGAACATTTTATATAATTGGCCGAACTAAGAAATTTAAAATTTTAACGTTTACGTTTCATAAAAACTTAACAATTATTATTTAATTAATTGTAATAATTATCTACGCTTTAAACGCTGGATTGAGAAAAACTGATAAAAATGATAGATGAGACGAAACTGAAACTTAGAAAATATGAAGAAAGGTGAACGTAATTACTGACGCATAATATAGAAAGAATATCTGAGTGAATTGTGGACATGATAATTATATCATCATGAGAGGTGAACATAGATACCGACGCATTATGTAGAAAAGATAAAGAACCAATTAGGACATGTTCCTTAATAATGAAGGTGCAAAATAAATTGCCGAACGATATAAAAATAAACAATGTTTGTAAAAAGGATAATATAGATAATAAAAAGTGGTTCGCGGCTAATGTGAACCATTAAAATTGAGAAGCCGATAGCGTTAAATGTTTTAAAGACCACTTGTGATTGTCTAAATATAGAGGATTGTGAGATATAGTTATATTGGAAACTTGTAAATATAAGTATTCTATTCCTGTCATTCTGATTTAATGTATCATTATCAGAAGAAGTTATACTAATGGCAAATTATGAAGGCATACATCGCCTCATACATTAGTAAACGTCTAGCTATTGCAAAGGTCATCATCTGAATTTGATTCGATTTGGGTCATCGTCGACAGACTGACCAAATCTGCTAATATCATTCCCGTTAATGATAAATGCAAAAGAATTATGTAAACATAGTGTGCCTGTATCGAACATCTTTATCAAGATCCTCGCTTCGCATCGAATTTCTAGAGATTTGATCAGAAGTCATTGAGAACGAACCTTGATGAGAGTACTATGTACCACCCCAATCGAAGGGACGAGGTAAACTAACGATACAAAATACTATAAGTGTTGTTTTATATTTGAATGATTGACCTTTGTTAATAAACCGCATAATCGTTTTCCTTTGGAAGGATTATCATTGATAATTATCGTATTAGGATCGAGATCGAATCTTGTTAGGATCTATATTAGAGCATCTGTAAGTAGGAGTTGAGATGAAGACACCCGACATACACCTACTGTGAGTTGAACATGTCTTTTAGGTTTAAGGTTTCCTGTGATGGCGAACCTAACTTTACAAAATACTCGACCCGCGAGACCTGAAATGATTGTTGAAATTAGGATCTGATTATTGAGTGCCAATAGTGGGCAAGAGGTTATGTGAATATGAAATGTAGATCTTGAAGTGCCAGGTGGGTAGCGAAGTTATGCCAAAAATTTTCACCATAAAAGGATGAATTGAAGATCTGAAAGATCATGGGAATTAAGTCCCCGTTGTATGGGACCATTGAGATGATGTAAAAGATTGGTTTGAAAGGCAAATAAGCTGGATCTACCCTAGGACTTCAAGAGCTGCATGAATTATGTTTCGTAAATCGAACTTAATAAATGCCTATCAAGTGAAAATCTGACTATTCCTTAATGAAGTTTAGATCGGCGAAAAGTTGCATTCATCAAAAACCCGTGAACATCATGGATAGAGAAAGTAAGTCAACAATAAGCCTGATCTTATTCCTGTAGTTATGTTTGATGAAACTCGCGTATTGTAATGAATTACACTTGTGAGAAAAGACCGGATGTGGAGGAAATACCCACATGGCTTTAACTCTATAAGAAGCGAGTAGTAAGGTAAGATGATATTTGAGGACAAAGATCCTGTTTAGGGGTAAATGCTGTGACAATCCGTCAATTTATGGTTGATATTTTATTCTCAAGTGTTATTTAAAAATATTATTTTAATGTTATATTATGACCTCACTTATTTTTGGGAAGAAATTTGGATTTACGTCTTGGAGTAGCATCGACTACGTCTAAACCGTAGGATTCAACGTTACGTGCTTACGTTTACATACACCGTTTTGGTGACAGTCCGACATTTCAGAAAATAAATTTATCCGTAAATATTAATTTGGGATTTAAATTTGAGGTGATTCATAAACTCACAAATTTACGAGAAGAGATTAGGACTTACGATTTTTAATTTAACGTCCTTTACGAATAAACCGGAAACCTTAGGATTACGTATTTACGTTTTCGAACTCCGTTTTTGATGAGACAATTTTTATTAGATTCGTTTTGTGCCATTGATTCATAATATATAAAAACATTTTTCGTAAAACGACCCAAGGGCACGCAAATCAAGGAAACTAGAATCGAGGAATACCCGTAAATAAATGGGGATGAGACAAGTGGGACACGTGTCCCACCCCCCACTCAAACCGGCCTAACTAGCTACACAACACACTTGATGTGTCAAGTTGTAAACAATTAGCTTACACTTGTCACCTTAGCTTACAATGTAAGCCTTCTACCACAAAACTAGCAACTTCAAACCACTCACTCATTTCTCATTCATGCAAACCTCTCAAACTCACAATCTCTCTCTCTTGGCTTTTCTTCTTGCCGTCCCATCTCAACTAAAACACCACCATCATACAATTTTTAACCACAAACATATGTTATAACTTACATATGTTAATCTCCATTCAAAAAGAGGAAGATTGGTGCAAGTTTTAACATCCAAGGAGGAGTTTCCATAGATTATTAGGGCTGATTTTCCACAAGGTGTTCATGAAGAATGGTGGTCTTGAAGATGGTCTTGGTTATTCACAAGTTTCTCCATCAAAATCCATGTCCAAATCATAACCTACATCAACTTGGTGGTATAAAGATTGTCCTCCTCATCCTCTTGTTATTTTTGATTATGTAATCTTGTATTTCTTTTACTTATGTATATGTATATAATGATGAATGATGATTAAAAATATTGTGTGGGGATTTGGTGTTGATAAACATGCTTAAAAAGATGGACAAACTATATGTAAAATGGGTAAATCTTGTTTAAATGGTAGGCTGTATAAAAACTGTAACTAACCACATGTTAGACTGATAAAATGATGAAACAGAATCCATTTACAGTAAGCTATGGGTCTTGTACACATGTGAGAGTTGGCCATGCAATGGAATCATTGTAATGAGTGAGATATGATCAAAACAAGTTTAGAGTACCAATCTGAGTTCACTGTTTTGGACGATATTTAGAAAATACTTAGAGGCTGATTCAACAATAGCTATAGAAGAGTTAAATGGAGCACATATCATTTAGTTTATGTCACAAACATTTGAGCTTCTATCCCCATATAGAACTCTAGATATGGCAGTTTTGGTGAACATGAAAATAAAAATCAGATTTTGGAAATTAAAGTATAATAGTATTATATAAGCACTCAAATAAAAATAGTATAAAATGTAAATTAAAACCCACTAACTTATATAATACATTTATATAAATATGTACAATGATAAATAAGTGGACAATTTATAAAAATGGTAACTTGATAAGTTTTATAAGTTATAAAAACTATAAACATGATTTTTACGACTTTTTTGGCTATTACTGTAAAATTAACGTTTTCGTTAAATAAAACTTAGACGGTTGGACCCGTCTAATGTAAACCTTTATAAAACTCATATACTGATATATAAACATATAGAACAAGTAAAAAACCAATAAAACCCGAACTATATAACATACCGACATTAACGGGCTAAATTAACGTTATTGTACTAATAGAACAACAAAATGGACTAAAACACTTATAAACTTATTTATTGGGCTTAACCCATTTAGGCCCAACATATAAAGTATAAATACTGATAATAAAAGTATAATTGGACTAATGAATAGTATTGGGCTTGTAATAGGCCCATTGGACTTCAAAATATAAACAAGATTGAACTAGTATAACTAGTCTTGAAAAATTCCCAACACATAATACTAAAATAAGTAAATAAGAATATATAAACCCACTTGATCATCATATATATAAAATCATCATATGTATACATAATTGTTATTTTTATAAAGTCATTGGACATGAGTCTAAGACAAGTATTATTTGTCTAGGTTTCCGTGATTGAAGCACGTACCGTACGTCCGAATTGCCGATAACCCGCCTTCCCACATCAACGTGAGTTCATAGCCTCACACTCTTTTAAATGTTTTTATCAAATGTTTTATAAACCCGCGAGGGAGATAACATGTTAGTTTTGATAAAATAGGACACCATTTGTCCCGATTGTTTGTTTATTAATTTGGACCCGAATGATTGTATGACCTGATGAATGATTAAATGATCTGATAGATGAAATGAAATGGATTATTAAAGTTAGGTTATGTCACTAAAAGTCCCATTAGCATGAATTGTGAACTACCGGGATTTGGTAGACGCTTATGCATATAATAGTACTATCTGGGGACAATCACCCGAGTTCGCGCCTTGACGGTTGATCCCCGTCGTGCCACATTGATTGGTAAGCGAATTTATGTATGAGAAGGTTTCCATAGCGTGACCTTTGTGACGACACGCTAATTTAGATGGGCAAATTGAGTATCAGGTTAGCTACCCGTTGTTTGGTAAGGTAACAATGTCATGCGGCTTATAATAATCCAGTTAACGAAATACTACTAGACGCACCGAATTACGATGTATTGCCTGAATAGCAATACAGGGTCATACTATTGATATTATGTTCGTGTTTTTGTTTTCATAACCATATTCATATAACGGTTTTTATTTAACTTTATACAACATCGTAAGACGTATTGTATGATGTTTTTACGACATTGGCTCGTATAATGATTTTTAAGGCAAATGCCTATATTATGATTTTCGATAAGGATTTGTATAAAAATGAATTTGGCTATTTTATGGCCTATTACAATGATTTGTACGAAATGGTTTTTGATAATAATTTTATACCAAAGTTATATTGATGGAATTTATTAAACTCTATGAATTCACTCGGCGTTATCGCTGACCTTTCTTTTAACATGTCTTATCTCAGGTACTTGAAGGTAATTCTCGGGAAGACAACAAGAATTCATGGCCCGCACTTAAACAATAATTTCCATTCAAATACTTTGTAAAACTTTGTATGAAATAATATGACTTGGGACCGATGTAACTTTGATATTTATGAATGGAAATGCTTTATTAATAAACGACGCGATTTTTATGTGTTGTCTATGATGTGAGTAATGTGTTATCCCGTAACACCAACTAGTCGTCCGCTGTATTGAGTTGTATAAATTTGGGGGTGTTACATTGGGTATCCGCTGCGTGACTTGATTTATTTTATTTTAGATCTAGTTATTTTGATTTACTGCTGTAATTTTATTAAGGTGTTTTTGGTTTGTAACCTGTTGAATGTATGATTTTGCTACTAAAGTTAGTAATGTTTTGGATTCTGCTTTTATCTCAGCTTTCTTTAGGAATCAGTTTAGATCTAGTATGTGTTATATTTGGGTGGAACTTGTTCTCTATAAATTGGTTAATTGTTTTTTTTTGCACAAATGTGCGTAAGGGCTGTGAATCTGGACTCCAAAAATAATAATATCAAAAACTTGCTTCCAGCAGGTCTCGAACTCGAGACCTTCCTTTCACAGGCTCAACGTGTTAACCAACTGCTCTAGCAACTCTTTTTATTATTGTTATATGTATTTGGATTATTATATGCTAATTTGAACTGTCATATGTTAGTAAACGTTTTACATTAACATTTTAGTTTAATAGTTTAAAAAATTTTAAATTGCTTTTTAAAATAGTAAGTTTATTTAAATTTGACAAAAAAAATTATTAGATTTAGATAATATGTATAAAAAAATATATATAATAATAAATAAATAAATATATCAACAAAGTTTTTAAAATAAATAAATTTTCAATTTCTTTTAAAAAATAATATTGTTTTAATAGTTTGTTTCAATTAAAAGTAAAAAATACTAATTTAGTTTTAAATTCGTCTTTTAGATTTAATTTAAGTAGACTATTCATGCACTTTAATTAAAAAAAGGTAGAATATTTAGTTAATAACCGAAACCAATTTTAAATCGATTGTCCATATCAAAACGAAAGTCTCAAATTCACAATTTATTCATGTACAATGAACAGGGATCACTCTCGTGTTTATTTAATCCGTCTTTAGCGAATTTTAGACTATTACTTTTTCCTATAGGTAATTTTCTTAATTTGCTCTATAACGTATTATATTAAAATACACCGACACTTTTCCCACACATCAGTGAATATCCCCTTACATTAAGGTAAATCCCAATTGTAGAAACTAGAAGGGGGGGAGGGTTGAATAGTTTCTTATATTTACTTGTTAAAATGTGGTTTTCAAAAATCCTTTTTCAAAAACTTAGGCTTGAGGAAATTTGTGAAATCTTCTTATGCACAATATGAACAATGATAGTGTAACTAAACTAATACTAACAAAAATATATGCACAAAGAATAAAGAATGTAAAGAGTTAAGGGTAATGAAAGATCAAACTAAACACCAAGGATTTATAGTGGTTCGGCAACGAAGCTCACTCCTCGTTCCTACTCCACTCCTCGAGTACTCCTTACTCGAGAGTTCACTACACAACAAGCTCTTTATGGTGGAGAAAACCGTACACGTCGCTTAACCAATTTCTGACTCTAAGCTAAAAGTCGAGCCCTAATCGTAGCTAGGACCAATCTACACAACTATACTTAGTACATACACAACTTCCAAATAGACACAACTACTTGGATCTTCACAACTATGACACAACTACAAATGTATAAAATTAGATCTTCAATGGATCTTTGGTGGTGGACTCAACACTTCACAAGGATAGTGTTCTTCTCTTTGCACTTGGAGAGGGAGGGATGGAAGAACACGATTCACTTCATAAACAAGTAGTAATCAAACAAATGATCAAAGATTTGAGTGATTAAAGAAGAGTGTTTGAATCTGGAAATAGATGTGCAAAAGAGGTGAATTGAAAAGCTGAGAATGGTCCACTATTTATAGGACAAAGGGCCAACGGCAATATCTGCCCGCGGTTCTTTATCTTAGCCCGCGGTACCTTATCGATAAGGAACCGCCTAGGAGCTAAGGAACCGTTGGACTAGACTCCGCTCCGATTTTGTCCTTTAGTGGTGGAGGTCATATCTGGTTTAAAAATATCCTGATAGAATATTCCTAACCAAATAAGAATATGCCATTTTCAAATTTTCAGATAATTAATTTAATAAAGCATTTTCTTAAAAAGAAAGTTTAATAAAAACTTGTCACAATTAATAAAAAGTGAGTTTTAAGAAAAGATTAAATCACTTGATCACTTGATTAAGGTTAGTACTTGTTTATCCATACCTTAAGTGAAAATGGGTAAAATGAAAAATACTTGAACTCAAGAATTCGTTTTTTCGTTGTTTTCGTAAATGCTTGTTTTTACATATTGTCGTAATCAAAACTAAGAGAGACCAAAAAATGCAAGTAAAGTTTTTAGGCATTATTGCATTAATAATCTCCCCCTATTTGATTCCGACAATACATAAACTCATTCACAAGTCGGTGTTGAAGAGACGGACTTTGCAAATACTCCCCCTTGGTGCTTACTCCCCCTAGCTTGGGGCACCGAGGAATCGAGATATGGTGACAAGCTACATAGAAGGGTTAGTTGAACAAAATAAACAACCAAGAAGATATAGCAATAGGTCACAAAATAAAAGATAAGAAAACAAAAAGACAAAGATCCAAGATAGGTTACTTAAAAAACCATCATACAAAGATGTATGGAAAAAGAAACAAGCCAAAAACATAAATCTAATCCTAGTTATTCTAGAATTCTAAGATTTGCTTGAATTTGGTGTCTTGAGGATAAGCAACCAATGCTTATGTGAAAGACAAGGTAATTGTGGAGGGTGGTGGTGGTGGCTTGTTGGAGATCTCATAATCATAGTGAAGAGGAGGCTTGATTAAGAGACTTTTGATGTAGCTCAACTCCTCATAGATGTGTGCCATAGCAAGATGTTGATATTGACAACAATGACAATATGTTCCATGGTGCATGACATTATCATGAGAAGGAGGAAGAACACTAAAGGGTGGTGGTGGAAGAATAGAGGTTCCACAATCAACATTCTTGGTAGGAGAGATGTGATTAAGACTGTTCTTGGGTAAGTTTGGTTTGTAATGGTTTTTGGGTGAGTTAGGATTGAAAGAAATTAGAGAAAATAGAGGAGATTCAAGGCTTTCATTGGGAGAGTAAGACATTTTGAGATGTGAAGTATTGCAAAATGCTTATGGTTTAAATAGGGAAGGCTTAGGGTATTTTTAGGGTGGTCAAAGGGTTTGAAACAAAGATTCTCAAAAATGTTGGAGCAAATCTGGAGTTTCAGACAAAAACCCAAAAAAGCAAGGGACTATAGGAGATTCCTTATCAAGGTTGGCGGTACCTTATCAATAAGGCACAGCGGTTCACATATGGAACCGCCTGCAGAGGCTGTGATTGGTGTTTGGAGGAAGATTTTTCCAGCAAATCTTATTTTTCTAGTCTAACTTATCATAGGGATATGCTTAAAAGCAAAGAAAGACAAAGAAAACATATGCAAACTTACCAAATAGAGATTTGACCAAAATACATGGATTAAAAAAATCGATGTAGGAGGTGTGTAAGACAAGACCTTAAGTCATGACACAATGATCCTCCATGATTCTATCTTGTTCTTGCTATGTTTGAGAGAATCATACATATGAATTATGTAAGCTCTAGATTAATAGCGAGAATCTATGAAAAATCGTTTTTAGATTGAATTAACAATGTCAAACGTATTTCTCAACCATTTTCGAAAGAGACTTTGAGAATTTTGAAAAGGAGAAGAGAGGGTTTTTCAAAAAGAGTTTGGAAGACTCAATGACTCAAAGTGGTAAAAGAAAACACACAAAAAGAAAAGAAATTAAGGAAGATGTTCCATTAATCCTAGACCTAGACGCAAGTAATAAAAAGGTTCCCTCTTAAGTGGCTTAGTGAAGATGTCGGCTAAGTTTTCTTCAGAGGGTAACTTCTCAATTGAAATGTTCCCCTTTTGAACATTATCCCTAAGGAAATGGTGTCGAATTTCTATGTGTTTGGTTCGCGAGTGTTGCACGGGATTCTTGCTAAGGTCTATAGCACCTTTATTATCGCACATGATGGGAACATCATCAAGAGAAATCCCGTAATCAACAGGCGCTTGCTTCATCCATAGAGCTTGTTGGCATGCTTTTCCGGCACTCACATACTCGGCTTCCGTGGTGGATATTGCAATAGCAGTTTGTTTCTTGGAGAACCAAGAAGTTAAACAACAACCCATGAAGGTACAAACTCCATTAGTGCTTTTCCGGTTCACATAGTCTCCCGCATGATCCGAGTCCGCGTAGACAATGGTTTCTACGTCGGTCCCTTTAGGATACCATAATCCTAAATGTATAGTGCCTTTAATGTATCGGAAGATACGCTTAACCGCTTCGAGGTGAGAGGTTTTGGGAGCCTCTTGGAAGCGAGCACAAAGGCAAACACTAAACATGATATCCGGTCGACTTGCCGTTAGGTACAACAAACTACCAATCATACCTCTATATTTGGTGTTGTCTACCGACTCACAATCATCATCTACGGTGAGTTTAGTATTTGAGGCCATAGGGGTCTTCATTGGTCTAGATTCTTCTAATCTAAATTTCATTAGCATTTCTTTAGCGTACTTACATTGACTAAAGAAAATACCATCGTCCATTTGTTTAATTTGGAGTCCTAAAAAGAAGTCAAGTTCTCCCATCATACTCATTTCAAACTCATCATGCATGATTTTGGCAAAGTCATCACATAATTCTTGACAAGTTGAGCCAAATATAATGTCATCAACATATATTTGTACGATTATGAGGTGAGGAACTTTCTTCTTTGTAAATAGCGTATTGTCTACCATCCCCATGGTATACTCATGTTTAACAAGAAACGCTTTAAGTCTATCATACCAAGCTTTGGGTGCTTGTTTGAGACCATAAAGTGCCTTCTTAAGCTTGTAAACATGATCCGGTTTCTCAAAATCAATGAAGCCGGGAGGTTGAGCCACATATACCTCCTCATTGATCAAACCGTTAAGAAATGCACTCTTTACATCCATTTGTTGAAGCTTAAAGTCTAAGGCACAAGCATAGGCTAAAAGGATTCTAATGGATTCTAATCTAGCTACCGGTGCATATGTCTCGTCATAATCAATCCCTTCTTGTTGATTATAGCCTTGTGCTACAAGTCTAGCATTGTTACGAGACACAACACCATTCTCATCTAACTTATTCCTATATAACCATTTGGTTCCTATATTGGTAGAACTTCTAGGTGGAGGAACAAGTTCCTAAACATCATTGGCAACGAATTGATTCAATTCTTCTTGCATCGCAATGACCCAACTCTCGTCCGTCAAAGCTTCTTTAACATTCTTTGGTTCAATCAAGGAGACGAAACAAAAGAAGTTTCTTTGGTTTTGGACTTGAGATCTTAGGGTCCTTTGATTTAAGTCACCAATGATATTATTAAGAGTATGATCCCTAGAATCCTTAATGTTTACTTCGTTTTCAACACTAAGGTCTTCAACTCCTATTTTTCTAACCTCTTTGGCTTTTACTACTTCTAATTCATCCAAGTCATCATCAACCAATGGTGGTGTCTTGGGTGAGGGAGGGGTTTCATCAAAGGTTACGTTGAGTGATTCTTCAATAACCCCCGAGGTTCTATTTAGGACAATGTAGGCTTTGTTAGTTTGGGAATAACCTAAAAGGATACCTTCGTAAGACTTTGGGTCAAAGTTGGTAAGGTATTCTTTGGTTTTGAGGATAAAGCACTTCCATCCAACCACCCTAAAGTATTCCAATGAGGGTTTCTTACCTTTAAGAATCTCATAGGGGGTCTTTCCTAGGAAAGGTCGAATAAGAATTCGGTTGAGAATATAAGTCGATTTGTCCACGGCATTGCACCAAAACTTTTGAGGCAAAGATTGCTCGTTTAGCATCGTCCTACTCATCTCTTGGAGAGTCCTATTCTTCCTTTCAACTACCCCATTTGATTGTGGAGTGCGAGGAGCCGAGAAGTTATGGGTAATACCATGAGCTTCACAAAAGGCACCAAATGGCACTTCATTATCAAATTCCCTACCATGATCCGTCCTAATAGAGACAATTGGGCATCCTAGTTGATTTTGAAATCTTCGACTAAAGATTTCGAAATGATCGAAAGCTTCATTCTTAGATGCCAAAAATTTAGTCCAAGTGAATCTAGAATAGTCATCAACTATAACTAGGGTATAAAGGTTACCTCCATAACTCCGTATGGCGGAAGGTCCAAAAAGATCCATATGTAGGAGCTCTAAGCACCGAGAGGTTGAAACCAAATTCTTGGCTTTATGACTTGAGTGAACTTGCTTTCCAACTTTGCAAGCATCACAAAAGTGACTATCAAACTTCATCTTGGGGAGGTGTCTTACCAACTCCTTAGAGACTAAAGATTGAATTAAACGCATATTTGCTTGACCTAATCTCCTATGCCAAAGAGTAGAACTATCATCTATAGTCGCAAGACATATGTTGTCTTTTGACTTCTTATTAACCTTCATGACATAAAGCCCATGCTTTCTAACACCTTTTCCAATGACTTTTCCATCTTTTACGATTTCACTGTCATGTTCTGAAAAGATGACCTTACACTTATTGTCACAAATTTGACCTATAATTAAAAGGTTAAACCCTAAGTTATCTACGTGCTCAACATTTGCAATGGTCATAGAGTCAAGAGAAACCGTACCTTTGCCAATGATATTACCACGTAGATTACTTGCAAATGTGACGTTACCTACATTATATGCTTTGTAGTGCGAGAACAAACTTCGATTACCCGTCATGTGTTTAGATCATCCACTATCCTTAATCCACTCGTCGGGCTCCAAATCAATTCCCAAGCATATCTAGGTAACAACACACAAGATCAAACATTTGGTCCCCAATATCTCATGGGTCCAAAATTGTTAGTTCCAAACATCCCTTGCATTTGGTTGGGATGCATGAATGAAGGAGGGGTTCCCCATGGAGAACAAAATGGAGGAGGGTAGTAATTCATATAACCATTTTGTTGTTCGTTATTTCTCCTGGGTGTATTTGATCTAGGTTTAGAGTTATGATAATTTCTTCTAGGTGTTGGGGTTTTACTTCTAGATCGTGAATTGTTTTGATTATCTCTTCTAGGCGTTGTCGTTCTACTTCTAGGCTTAGACTCATTCCGTATTCTAGGTGGAGTAGAAGATGGTCTTGATAAACTTCTATTTCCCATGAGAGGTTTACTTAATGGCTTGTAGAACTTATCAATAGCATTGTCGTCAAGTATGGGTAATTTTACCTTATTAACAATAAGATGCTTTGGTTTTTCACCTGATTTTGACTTTTCAGAAAGTTCATGATTTTCACAAAACTCATGTTCTGGCCGCGATTCCTTATCTATGGCCGCGGTTCCATAGTGATAAGGAACCGCCCCATACAATCTGGGACCGCATACAGTGGGTGATTTTTGTGAAAATCTGACTTGTTTAGGTTCACTAGTTGAGGCTTCATTTGAGTTAAAACCTAGACCAAGTCTTTCCTTAGAATGAACTTGTTTGTTTAACATATCATCAAGAGCACACCTTTCATGAACTTTTCCAATTTAATGGAGGTGCTCTTGAGATTTTCATTCTCTAATCTAAGTTTCTCACAACTTAAGCAACTTAAATCAACTTCTTTATTTTTCTCAAGTTTTTCCAATTTCTCCCTAAAATCATTGATCTCATTTTCAAGCTTAGTTTTGGTTGATTTTAAGGTTTTATTCTTTTCTATGAATTTAAGACTAAGTTTATGTAAGCTATCATATTTACCTTCAAATTCAATATCATCAAAGATGGAGTTATCATTGCTATAATATTCGGTTTCAGAATGTACCTCTTTAGAAGTGTGAGCCATAAGACATTTCTCCTCTTTGGGGTTGTCATCATCATCTTCACCGCTATCGCTCCAAGAGCCACTAACGAACGCCATGTGATTCTTATCACGAGAGGGCTTTGGACAATCACCAATGAAGTGATTTGGATCACCACATCTAAAACAATTCCTATCACCTTTTTCGTTGTTGACAACCCGATTCTTTGAGAATGGTTTTTTGTCATTGTTGGGTTGCCTAGCGTGTTGACCTCGTCTCTTGAAGAACTTCTTGAAATCTATCACCACCAATGCATACTCCTCGTCATCGCTATCCGAGGAACTATCATGGTCACTTTGTGCCTTCTTCGCTTTAAGTGCAAGAGATTTTCTTTCACTCTTGGTTTTCACTAATTTCGAGTCCTTCAAAATTATCATCTCATGAACCTTCAAGTTGCCTATGATTTCATCGAGTGATAAAGTTGAGAGATCTTTCGATTCTTCAATCGCCGTGACTTTTGCTCTCCACTTGGGGTGTAAAGCCCTTAGAAACTTCCTAACATTGTTCTTGCTAGAAAAACCTTCATCAAGTGCTTTTAGACTAGTAATAATGGTGTTAAACCTATCAAATGCACTATCAATAGTTTCATCTTCTAAGATGACAAATTGTTCATATTGTTGGACAAGAAGATCGATTTTGCTTTCTTTGACTTGGCTATTACCTTGGTGGGTTACTAAAAGAGTGTTCCAAATATCTTTAGTGGTTTCACACATAAAAATTCTTTCATACTCTTTCTTAGGCAAAGCATTATAGATCACCATTTTAGCCTCATTATTTTTTGAAAGTTTCTTTTTAGTGTCGTCATTAGCTTTGTCAAAAGTGACCAATTCTTTTGTTTAAGAAACCTCATTAAATTGATAAGGTAAAAATCACCATTGGTAATAACATGCCAAAGATCTAAATCTTTTGATTTCACATAAGTTTAAAATCTATTTTTCCGATAAATAAAGCTATCGGTTTCAAAAAGTGGTGGTCTTTGCATAGATTGCCCTTCTAGGTATTTGTTGGAATCCATAGATCGATTCATGTTTTAAAATACAATATACTTTCAAAATTCTTGAGCAACCTCGCTCTGATACCAATTGTAGAAACTAGAAGGGCGGAGGGGTTGAATAGTTTCTTATATGTACTTGTTAAAATGTGGTTTTCAAAAATCCTTTTTCAAAAACATAGGCTTGAGGAAATATGTGAAATCTTCTTATGCACAATATGAACAATGATAGTGTAACTAAACTAATACTAACAAAAATATATGCACAAAGAATAAAGAATGTAAAGAGTTAAGGGTAAAGAAAGATCAAACCGAACACCAAGGATTTATAGTGGTTCGGCAACGAAGCTCACTCCTCGTTCCTACTCCACTCCTCGAGTACTCCTTACTCGACAGTTCACTACACAACAAGCTACTTATGGTGGAGAAAACCGTACACGTCGCTTAACCAATTTCCGACTCTAAGCTAAAAGTCGAGCCCTAATCGTAGCTAGGACCAATCTACACAACTATACTTAGTACATACACAACTTCCAAATAGACACAACTACTTGGATCTTTACAACTATAACACAACTACAAATGTATAAAATTAGATCTTCAATGGATCTTTGGTGGTGGACTCAACACTTCACAAGGATAGTGTTCTTCTCTTTGCACTTGGAGAGGAAGGGATGGAAGAATAAGATTCACTTCTTAAACAACTAGTCATCAAACAAATGATCAAAGATTTGAGTGATTAAAGAAGAGTGTTTGAATCTGGAAATAGATGTGCAAAAGAGGTGAATTGAAAAGCTGAGAATGGTCCACTATTTATAGGACAAAGGGCCAACGGCTATATCTGCCCGCGGTTCCTTATCTTAGCCCGCAGTACCTTATCGATAAGGAACCGCCTAGGAGCTAAGGAACCGCTGGACTAGACTTCGCTCCCTTTTTGTCCTTTAGTGGTGGAGGTCATATCTGGTTTAAAAAATATCCTGATACAATATTCCTAACCAAATAAGAATATGCCATTTTCAAATTTTCAAATAATTAATTTAATAAAACATTTTCTAAAAAAGAAAGTTTAATAAAAACTTGTCACACTTAATAAAAAGTGATTTTTAAGAAAAGATTAAATCACTTGATCACTTGATTAAGGTTAGTACTTGTTTATCCATACCTTAAGTGAAAATGGGTAAAATGAAAAATACTTGAACTCAAGAATTTGTTTTTTCGTTGTTTTCAAAATGCTTGTTTTTACATATTGTCGTAATCAAAACTAAGCGAGACCGAAAAATGCAAGTAACTTTTTTAGGCATTATTGCATTAACACCAATCTCAGTTAGATTGGGATTATGTCTAACCCTTGCCGCGTATGGCAGAGATGTGGGCCGTGCTCTGACACGTGTGGCCCATGTTACCCAGAGCCTGACAAACTAGATAAAATATATCCAGCCTAAATGTATTAGACTGAATGCGGATAATACCAATGGGTCGGGTCCAAGACCCGGCTCGGGGACTATACGTCATCATGTCCCCCCAGTCTAGTTGTTACAACCGTAGGCGTAATATCTAGACTAATCAATGCCCCTTAGACGTACCAAGAAAAGAATATTTGAAATGTTGAATTGAAACCGTACCCTGGGCGTACATGATGACCAAGACAAAATAAATGTAGCCCTATGTTTCAATAAATGGTATCCCAACCGCACGTGTAGACCGAGACAAAATAAATGAAACTTTTAATATGGTCATATGTATGACCGCATATCCCGACACATTGCACTGTTCATCCGACGTGTTGACTAACAAAGTGCAACAGTCAGTACATCGAGCAACGCAACTTCTGAGTCAGAACTGACCCGCGGGTCCCACCTGACTCTTCACTTGCCACTCCTTTCCCTAGCTACATGATTTATGTTAGTGGAGGACACGTGGTTCTAATATAATGGACCACCACTATAGAGGCAACCCTATAAATAGGCTGCCCACGTGGCTGTGTGTGACACACAGTTGCCTTTGCTTTTTCCGCCATAAACGTTTTCTTCCCAACCACCACTCCTTCTCGCATGGATCTTCCCACACACAGGTTAGAACACCGTGCCTTTCTTCATTTCTCAATAAATTATGGCTAGGAACAATCCCACTATTGGATCCGTGCTGAATGTGATGACGGAAGTAAAACTGGGAGAGTTTTGCTCTGATTATTACATTCCTGACAGCCTTCACCCCAGGGGAAGATAGGTCTGTACACTCACCTTTTCGATGCGGCTAACTACCGCATCCCTTTCACTAGGTTTCTTATAGATTTATTAGGGTACTATGATGTACATATCACCCAATTACACGGCATAGGCGCGTGTAAGATAAGCCAATTCGAAATTTTATGTCGTGGCCGAAACATCCCCCCAACCATAGAGTTGTTTAGGGTGTTCTACCTTCCAAACCTGGTGAATGGCTGGCTTTCCTTTAAGAAGCGATCTCCAAACAGCCCTGTGAGCCATAACAAAGTCATGGACTCACTGAAAAACTGGTACAACCACTACTTTTTCATTGACGCTGTAGTGTGGCCGTCTGATTTTGTTCATAAAAACAAAATACGCCATGACTTCCTTCCTCATGCCAGTACATACAATGCCCAACATGTTCAAGAAATAGATAGAAATTGAACAAGTTTTCACAGAGGTTTACCCTAATCATTCTTTTGTGTCTTAGGCATTAGCCGTAATTATTATGGTCCGTCGAATAGATACCCCGCATTCTGGAGAAGCTGAGGCCAGGGTAGGTGTAGCATATTTCATCTTTAAAGACATTTAAGCGTGTAGTCCGTAACTAACATACCACTTGTTTTGCAGAGATGAACTTCTTTGGAGTCTTACGTCAGGGAGATCCTAAGACCATTCCGGAGGGAATGCGCCCAAGACGAGAAAACGAGCTTCCTTTGCTCGAAAATACCAGGGACATAACCGTCGCCTTAGCGGCTGTGCCCGACCCTCATTCTGACTAGGAAGAGACGACCCTCATGAAGTCCCCCATAGATTTTGATAATGAGGAAGGGGACGTGATGCTGCTGGATACCGATGCTGGCCCCTCCTCATGGCCGAAGACCACCACCCATGCTCATGATGAGGAGCAGGGTGACAACATTGAGAAAACCAGGTCAAGCATAGGTCGAATGAGGGGCGAGGACGATGAGGAGGAAGTGCAACAAGACTCTGAGGAGGCAGAAGAATAACATCCTGCCCTCAGGCGAACCAGAAGGAAAATCAAGAGGGCTAGAAAGAAAACTGATGGTTGAGTTTTTACACACCTTTAGGAAAAGAAGGTAATTAGGGCAAGTATTAAGTGTCGGTTTAGGAAAACCAAGCACTAATGACCCAAAGTGGGGATCGTTCTCAAGGAGGCTAGTGTGTTGTGTAGAGAGATGATTAAGTGTTTGTGATTATAATTTATGAAGAAAAGAAATGAGAAAAAAAAGTAGAAAGGAATGACGGTTACGATTATGAATTAAACTAAGACGAAATCGTGCACGTAAAACCGTAAAAAGTGACCAAATTTAAAAACTACCTTAAAAATTCCTAGAAAATTGCAATAAAATCTAAAAAATGTAATTAGAGTTTACAAAAAATCAAAAATCACCTAAACCTTTTATTTAATTAAATATTAATTTTTTATTGCTAATTAAAGCCCAAAAAATCAATTTAATTAACAAAAAGCCCAAAATGAGATTTTCTAACTTACAAACCTCTAAAATGACTTAACTAAATTTAGAAATTTTTTGAAAATTTTAAAATTAATAAAACCTTTTTAAAAACATTTAAAAATTATTAAAACTTAAAATAATTCTAAAACTTAATCTAATGACAATTAAATTAATCTAAAAAATTTGAAATTCCTAACTTAATGTATTTGAACTAGGAAAAATGAAAAACTTTTAAAAATCTAAAATTTAATTTTTAATAATAAAATAATAATAAAATAATATTAAATATCCAAAATTTATAAAAAAATTCTAAAAAGTTGCAAACTAGTTTATTTTAACCTAAATAAAACAGAAATGGACTTGAAATTACAAAACTACCCGTATTGGGCCTACAAATGGGCCAAATAACCAAACAGTCCCTTAATGGGCTTAGAATTGGGCCCAATAAGAAAAAGTCCACAGAAATGGCCCAAAAGCTCTAGATAAGCTAAAAATTTGATTTTAGACACAACTTTTCAAAGGTACAAAAGATGAAAATGAGCTTAAGTTAGCTTATTTCAAAACAACTTATTCTTAATTGGCTTTTTGGCCCATTAAGCTATAAGCTGATGCCATAAGCTAAAATTTTACCCACGTCCTTCTCTTGACCTAAATAAGCTATTTGCAAAAAGAAACTTGAAATAAGCCCAAGGAATAAGCCTGAAATAAGCCAAAGCTTTCTACACAAAACGACAAAATAGTCGTTTTCGAGTTCTAGGCTATTTCAAGAGCTGATTCAAGTTGCAATAAGTCACAAATAGCTTAACAAAGCTTAACAATCAAAAAACTTTCAAAAAGCACCACTAATGAATATATTTTACTAGTTGAAAGTTTGTTTCTCGGTGTCTTAACGAATTGATTTCCGGTTCAAATGGCGACTCAATTGTTTTTGGTTAAGAAAAAGGGAAGTTGATTATCTATAACTAATTAAAAAGTAAATGCGAAAAGTATTTAAAAACAAACTAAAGACAAGTACAAATAATTAAAGTAAAACAAGGTGAATATTAAAATCTAAAAATTAAAACGATATTAAAAACGAATATTAAAACAAATAATAAAACGAAATTTAAAGCAAAACAATTAATAAAAATAAAACTAAAAGACGAAATTAATTAACGACTCGAAAATAAAGTTTACTAAATGAAAAAGGAGAGAATAAAACTAAAATGGTACTTTAAAGATAAACGAGGCAAAACCTAAAGCGGGTACTAAATAAAAGATAAAAACTTAAACTTTACGATAAAATATTAATACTAAAAATCAACGAAAAACTCAACTAAAAATATGTAACTTTCAAAATTAAAATCGGAACAACTTTCAGATAAAACTAAACAATAACGGAACAATACTATTAAATAAACAAGCTAGCAGGCTAGCTGCTGGAAGCAGGCTAGCTGCTGGAAGCAGCTAGGCAGCCTGGTGAAAATGGCGGGAAACGGTGAGAAGTTGGCAAGCAGGCTGGTGAATCTTATATACTTTGATTCGGAAGATTTCTGGTTCGGAACTTTTCTTTAGGTTCGGAACTTTTTTCATTGTTGATTCGAAACTTAAAAAAAATATTGATTCAGAACTTTTTCAATAAAACTGATTCGGAACTTTAAAGGAAAATTTGTTTCGGAACATTTAAATAAAACGGATTCGGAACATTAAAAAAGAACTTCAATCGAAACATTTAAAGAAATTGATTCAGAACTTTTAAAACACTCATTCGGAACTTTGAAAAACACATTGGTTCGGAACATTTATCTGGGAAACAGTAAGCAAGAATGAAGAACATGGAAAGAACATGAAGGCACGAATTTAAACAAATCTAACCAAAATCAACATAAAGATTAAACCAAAACAACCAATAAACATCAACTAACAATAATCAATCAAAATAAATCAACAAAGCCAACAAATAAAGCCAAATCAATCTAAACCCACTTGATTGAAAACCATAAAAATATCAAGAACATGAACAATAAAGATAAAGAAGAAATCAAACAAGAAAGGTAGAAGGAGATTAACAATAAAGTAAAGATTCAATAAAACTTACTTGAATTAAAGAGTGCAATATAAGAAATTAAAGTGCAGGAAATTAAATTGCAAGGTATGAAAATGGTGGAAGTGGTTGTTTGTCAAGCCACCCAACCACTTGAAAATGAAATTAAATGAAAACATATATAGGGAGATTAGGGAGGAGCGTAGGAAGCTTCCTCCCTCTTTCTTCTTTATCTAATTGCAAGCTTTAGTCCTTGATCTTCTTAATCCTTTGTTAATCTTCTTAATACTTGGATTTAAATGACTTTGGCTCGGGATTTCATTAACTCGTCTTGACATTTCTTCATGAATAAGACTTGAGTTCTTCGGCTTTTTAGTAAACTTCCATCTTTTGACTTTTTCTTCGATAAATCTTTAGAATTGGTCTTGGACTTCCGTTCTTTTTGCACTCTTGATGTTTCGACTTCGTCTTTTGTCTTTTTCTTCGATAAAAGCCCGTGAAAGCCGTGTTTTCTCCACTTTTCACCTTTTCGTCCTAAATCACAACAAAAACACAAACCACGCATAATTCCGACATAAATGACATAAAATACACGTTTTGGCTCGGTTATTATTCTAATTAAGTGGTAAAAAGGATGGGTGTTTACACACCTATCAAATCCCCTACACTTAACCATTGCAATGTCCTCATGCAATGCATTAGTTACAAAGCATGTTTACATTTTTCTTCACAATCAATCCACGTTGGTCTTTATTAAAGAGATAGAAAATAACAAAACAAGTAAAGAAATCAAAAACATACCTTAGGGTTTTGGAAATGTTATGAATGATCATCATCCTCAAGTTTTCACTTTCTCCAAACCAAGCTTAAAAACGAGATCATTGTTATTATAAGTTAGTCAACTAACACGAACTTATGTGGGCCAATTATTCACTTAGACTCCCTTATTCCTAGGTGTATCTCTTATATTTTATTGATGTCTTGAATGATCACGAGGATACATTGTTGACTTATTTCGATAGTTATTATGTCTGAAAATAAAGTGAACGATTTAATCAATAGTTAGCTAAAGGACAAAATCTTTTAAAACTGCTTCTCGGGACCTCATAAAGTTCATATCTTGGCATAACTCGCTTCGCGATTTGAGACCTTTCTCGGACCGATATTTGGCAGTGACTTCATACTTCAAATCTTGAGAGACGTTCATGAAATGATGGCCTTCTCTTCATAATAGGAATTTCTTCACTTGAAGTTTTGAGAGATTCTTCATAAATGGACCACGACTTCTTCATTTTTCTCCAATCTTTATTTTGGACTTTGATATACAACGATCCGCCTCCTTTTTGGACTTGGTTTTATTTATCCTCATACCTTGCTAGGGTCTTTTAGGATAGACTTCTCCATGACTTTTGGGGAGTTTTTTTTTTGCTTTTCGTCGTGTGTCTTGATCCTTCATCTTGATTTTCGATAAATGATTCTTCACATCACTTTTGGATCTTTAGCAACAAAATGTAGCCCTCATGTCTTGTTAGGACCTTTTTGGACTCGCCAATCTTCGCATCCCGCTTCAATAAGTTATGCCTTGGCTATGAACTCTAATCCATACCGAGCAACTTTTAAACAATCTTGGGCTAGAAGCTAAGTAACTTTTCAAATCGTACAACCTTATTTATTGCAGATAAATTTATTAACAAGCGGTGGGAGAATAGGTTTATAATTAACTCACATAAATTCAAGAAAGAATACCAAACTTATAATCGACTCTATCATCTCTCGTTCTCCACAATTTAAAATCTCAAAGAATGAGACTCGTGGATGCTTAGCCTATTAAATAAAAGTTTTGGGTTTTCGAGTCATCTATAGGATCTTGCAAATTCTTAGACTTTTTCAAGTTTAGAAATCGCATTTTAAAGTTCCCTTGATAAACGACTCTCTAGGATCAATTATAGGAACTTGCGAAAAGTTCTTGTTCTTAACCCGTGAGAGTTAAGACTTTCGCGTTTTATAGCTCCCTATATGAAAGCCTAGCAAAACTTGACTTAAACACGTTAAGGATACTAGATAGAGTAAACTTAGACAAGTAAACTCGGGTTGAGTCAAAAGATTCACAACGTTTGAAAATTTAAAACCACTTTATTAAAAATTTATTCTAATAAAGAAAGAAAATAACTATACAACGGTAAAAACAACTATACAACAAGGCCAAAATAGATTAAAAATTTTGAAAAATGTCGACAAATCAAATTTTCCGGTTAAAATGAGGACAAATACAAAGAAAAGGCCATTTAACTTTGATACAAGTCCCCCTACACTTGATATAAACATTGTCCTCAATGTTTAAGCATTTGGGAGTAAACTCCCCTACACTTAGGACATTCTGCACTTTGTTTAAATCTCGCTAAGGAAAAGACAACTAAAGAGATTCTTATTTTAGTATTGGAAAATATAAAATAGTGAATCAAAAAGATTTTAGGATAGAACCAGGAAGACGGGAACACAGAATCACGGTTCTTCAAAAGTCATCAAGAGTGTTTCTTTGAAGCTCTAATCCCTGCACATGATAAGAAAGAAAACAAGAAACACCACGGGGCTCCCCCCTACACTTATGGTAAAGATAGATAGATAATTGGGTTGCCTGCCAAAAAGCGCTTGTTTTTGTTAACCGAGTCACGAGCCTGACTCTTCCCCGAATTAAATGGTCCATGGGGAAGCCTCGAATGCAATACCGGGATCAAAGACCTTTTCCTCGTTCCCGGTTGACATCCACAAAGGAGAGGCGGGGGGATAAGTCTTGAATGGGAGAAAGGTCCTTTCAACATACGAGAAGTATGTGAATTTAAGATCCACGGGATGTGGGGTGGGTAAAGTAAGCACATTGTCATCCCCCAAAGACAATGGAGGCTGAGAATTCGGAAAAGTCGTGATGTTATCAATGATAGCATAATCAATGTCACCTCCCGGGTCAAAGCACTCATCCTCCGCAATAGTGGCCAAAGGGGAGGATGAAAGGTGCTCGGGAGGGGGACTTGGGACAATAACTTCTTGCAGCAAATTATCAAAAATAATATCCCCCTCCATGTCATCGTCATCAATACCTGGAGGTATGGAGTGAATGTCGATTTCTTCCAGCAATGGGTCATTATCTTCAACGGGAGGAATAGATGGAGGCAAAGACTCGGAGAGAGGAGGAGAAGTCAACTCTTCGATTTGAGCAATAAGAAGGTGCACTTTCCGTAATCTATCGCGAAGGAGCACGTCTTCCACCTCATCCACAAGATCAAGTTTATCGGTGAACTTCTCATAAGCCGGAGAGAATAAATCGTCATCGCCCACATCTCCCGGTGGAGATTGAGAAATTTCAAAAGTGAAATTCTCATAGCGGAGAGAAGAATCGTCATCACTAGGATCGACCTCTTCCGTACGAGCAACGTCGTCCTTAGGCTCCATAGCAGGTAAGTCACAAACCTCATCATCCAATACTTTGTCGAGACCAACATCACTAAGCTCATTCAACGGATCTAGATCCTTAGATGCAGTAGGAACATCGAGAGTAGGAGCAGTAACTTCAGAAGATGTGTTGAAAGTGCATACAGCATCATCGTCATCATCATCATAATAGTAGGAAGGACGCACCAGAGGAGGGGTAGAATCACTAAGATTAGATACTTGCTCTTGTTGCAGTCGCTTTTCCTCCGCCCATGCTTCTTTTGTTAGAACAACGACATCTTGAAGTTGCATAATGATGGAGTGTATTTCGTCATTCAAAGTAGTGCGTTGTGGGTCAAGATTAATTTGTTGAGAGGATTGATGATCGAGGGTGTGATGTGGGGGCTCAAAATGTTGAAAACCTGAATTACAGCATGGGTGTGGCTCATAGTAGTTCATCGGATGAGAAGAATTAGAACACGGGTTTGGTTCATAATAATCCATTGGTGAAGAAACTGAGGACACGGATTTTGCTCATAATAATTCATTGGTTGACAATAAGAAGTATCATGAGGACCCCTACAATTGTTGCAAGACGGGTAAGGAGAAAGACTGGGTGCGTCTTGTGGATAGCTATTATCATGGTCATAATTATACCCCGGTTCTTGCTCGTGACCATACGGGTATCGAACCAGGCACGAAACATGCCAATGAGAATCGCTTCCATAATAGAGGCACGGGGGAATAGGAGGTGGATTCAAAAAGAACGAATTAGTCGAGTTGCACAAGGGACAAAATCCGAATCGTGTGTTGTCGATATCGTTTCCGCACCGCTCACATGCACACCATTGACATGAGTCGTTCCCGTATAATCTTCTCCCACACCCGACGCAATGGACATAAAAATCCATAAAGAAAAATAGATAAGCAAGAAGAATATTTTTGGTGCAAAACTTTGAAAAAGAAATGCTTTTTACGATTTTGCAAATTTTTTTTGGGATTTTTGAAAAAATTTTGAGACGAAAAATAACGTTCACAAGTGAACGGATCCCAAAAGCCAACGCGTCTCTCACAAAAAACCGTTAATCTTCACGAAAAGAGCCGGCAGCGGCGCCATTTTAATGAATAGATTTTACTAGTTGAAAGTTCGTTTCTCGGTGTCTTAACGAATTGATTTCCGGTTCAAAGTGCGACTCAATTGTTTTTGGTTAAGAAAAAGGGAAATTGATTATCTATTACTAATTAAAAAGTAAATGCGAAAAGTATTTAAAAACAAACTAAAGACAAGTACAAATAATTAAAGTAAAACAAGGTGAATATTAAAAACTAAAAATTAAAACGATATTAAAAACGAATATTAAAACAAATAATAAAACGAAATTTAAAGCAAAACAATTAATAAAACTAAAACTAAAAGACGGAATTAATTATCGACTCGAAAATAAAGTTTACTAAATGAAAAAGGAGAGAATAAAACTAAAATGGTACTTTAAAGCTAAACGAGGCAAAACTTAAAGCGGGTACTAAATAAAAGATAAAACTTAAACTTTACGAAAAAATATTAATACTAAAAATCGACGAAAAATTCAACTAAAAATATGTAACTTTCAAAATAAAAATCGGAACAACTTTCAGATAAAACTAAACAATTACGGAACAATACTACTAAATAAACAAGCTAGCAGGCTAGTTGCTGGAAGCAGCCAGGCAGCCTGGTGAAAATGGCGGGAAACGGTGAGAAGCTGGCAAGCAGGCTGGTGAATCTTATATACTTGGTTCGGAAGATTTCTGGTTCGGAAATTTTCTTTAGGTTCGGAACTTTTTTCATTGTTGATTCGGAACTTAAAAAAATATTGATTCGGAACTTTTCAATAAAACTGATTCGGAACTTTTTCAATAAAACTGATTCGGAACTTTAAAGGAAAATTTGGTTCGGAACATTTAAATAAAACGGATTCGGAACATTAAAAAAGAACTTCATTCGGAACATTTAAAGAAATTGATTCGGAACTTTTAAAACACTCATTCGGAACTTTGAAAAACACACTGGTTCAGAACATTTATCTGGGAAACAGTAAGCAAGAACGAAGAACTGGGAAAGAACATGAAGGCACGAATTTAAACAAATCTAACCAAAATCAACATAAAGTTTAAACCAAAACAACCGATAAACATCAACTAACATTAATCAATCAAAATAAATCAACAAAGCCAACAAATAAAGCCAAATCAATCTAAACCCACTTGTTTGAAAACCATAAAAATATCAAGAACATGAACAATAAAGATAAAGAACAAATCAAACAAGAAAGGTAGAAGGAGATTAACAATAAAGTAAAGATTCAATAAAACTTACTTGAATTAAAGAGTGCAATACAAGAAATTAAAGTGCATGAAATTAAATTGCAAGGTATGAAAATGGTGGAAGTGGTGGTTTGTCAAGCCACCCAACCACTTGAAAATGAAATGAAATGAAAACATATATAGGGAGATTAGGGAGGAGCTTAGGAAGCTTCCTCCCTCTTTCTTCTTTCTCTAATTGCAAGCTTTAGTCCTTGATCTTCTTTATCCTTTGTTAATCTTCTTAATACTTGGATTTTAATGACTTTGGCTCGGGATTTATTTAACTCGTCTTGACATTTCTTCATGAATAAGACTTGAGTTCTTCGGCTTTTTAGTAAACTTCCGTCTTTTGACTTTTTCTTCGATAAATCTTCAGAACTGGTCTTGGACATCCGTTCTTTTTACACTCTTGATCTTTCGACTTCGTCTTTTGTCTTTTTCTTCGATAAAAGCCCGTGAAAGCCGTGTTTTCTCCACTTTTCACCTTTTCGTCCTAATCACAACAAAAACACAAACCACGCATAATTCTGACATAAATGACATAAAATACACGTTTTGGCTCGGTTATTATTGTAATTAAGTGGTAAAAAGGATAGATGTTTACACACCTATCAACCACTCAATAAGCTGGAATAAGCAATAAGCAATTTTGTAAAAGTCAACTAAGTTCGTTTTCTAGTCAAACCTAAAAGTCAAAGTCCACAAAGATCCAGATCTCTTAAATGGGTCAAATAAGGAAGATTGATTACAAAAACAAAGTTGTTGCAAGTCCCAATAAGCTAGAATCGCTTATGAATAAGTTGTTTGGATTTTACCACTAGCAGGGGCTAGTTTTGGGGGTTTAGTAGTGGGAAAAGTTTCCACTGCTTGACCTTTTTGACTTTTTGTCTTTAGTGACTTTTTGTTGGATCCAGGTTAAGCAAAGGCACCCAAGTGATTATTGAATCACAAGGAGTCAATAACGACAACAAAAACACAAATTCAACCAGCCAATTAGCACAGATTAATCAAAAGATCCACAAACATGCACCAAATATGAACAATCGCAGTTATGAACTCAATAAGCACTTCTAGCAAGAATAAGCCAGCCAAACTTCACCAAATGCATACACAAGCTATAAATAAATCAAATGAACATAAATAAACAGGTTTCATGCATTGATTCAAAGTTTAGATCAATATTGAAGCACTTAAATGTTACCAATGCATAAAGAACAAGCAGTTTTGATACTTTGATGATATACTTGACCACAAATCCAATTTCAAACACTCAAATCTTCTTAACAGGTTATATTAACAATGTTTAATCACTTGTTATCCCTAAGCATGCATACAAACTAAGTGTTACCACTCTTTGATTATCCCCAAACCACAAGCTCCTAACACCTTGATAAGCTCCTTATCAGGGTGTTTAGATCACTTGTAATCCAAAAATTCCAAAGATGTACCAAAGACTTAACAAAACATCAAGATTTGGGAAATTATAAAATTTCTTGCACAATATTTTAAAACAGGTTTTGAAACTTCTAAATCATAAACATGAAACATAAACAAGAATAGAATAAGGTTGGCACTTGGATTTCTTCAACACTTCAAACACGTTTTCATTAAGATTGAAAAAGGATTTACAGAAATGTGAACAATGGAAAAACCAAGAGCAGGGCTCAAAGTTGTAACCCTAATGCCTTTTATAGGCTACAATGACTATCTAGAAAGCATAAAAATGTAAACCCTAATGCTGGTGAAGTCCCAAAATTGCCCCTTGAACTTTTGAATTCTACTTGAACATGTGATGTTTTCTTGGCATCTTGTGTGAGTTGTAAAGGTTGGAGTGTGATCAATGGCCCATAGTGAAGCTTAGAAACAAAGCTGAATACAATTCGTTGATCTTCTGGCCGGTTTTGGTAGTTTCCCCAAAAGTGTGTACAAGGTGAGTATCATGTGACATGGGTGATGTTGTGGCACAAGGTTTAAGAGTTGGGATGTGTTTAGTGTCACCCTAATCTTAATTCTGGATAATATGGGGGGTTAACTACAAGTGATTAAGGAATGCCCAATTTTGTTCTTGAGTGAATAGTGGGTTAGTTTGATCCGGTTTAGGAAAGATTAAGGTTTAAAAACCTGTTTAGGAGCCAAAGGATTAATAAAGATTAAACCGGATTAGTGGGTTTATGAGGTGGCAGTTTAGGGGGTTGTGATTGGTTAGATGGAGTGAGTCGGGCACGTGTCACCCCACCACTGGTCTAGGTTACTTTCTTGTCTTGGCATAAATAACCCCCATTCTTTTTATCTCTTTTCACTTGTAATTTAAATACCCAAAACCGTATTCCCTTTTATAACAAACTTTCAATTTTCATACTTTTGCCCCAAATACTTTTCCAAAGTATTTTCAGGGGTATTTCTTGCCATTTGATGATTCTTGAAGGGCTGTTTTGGCATTTTCTTCAAACTTTATGGTCTTGACTAGTGTTGTTAACTTCTTGGAGGACTAATATTGACAAGTCTTCATTTATGAGGGACCATTCTTGCCAATTCTTCAAAGTGGGGGGACTTTTTTGTAATTTTGACAAACTTTAAGGAACAATCTTGTAATAATGAATAAACAAGGGTTTAAAGTGTCAATTCTTCAATATTGGAGGACCCTTCTTGTACAATCTTCAATTATTCAAGGGTTTTTCTTGGAAAATCCATATTAGGGCTTGGTTCATTATGCGGCTTCGTTTCCCGTGTTCGTTGTTGCTTGTTTCTTGTGATCTTTTGTCATTTTCTCAATATCCGTACCTAAAATACACATGTAATAAACACAAGCATATATTTGGCTTTTTTGATGATATTTAATGCATTTTAAGCCCGTTTTGGACGATGAGATTATGTATAAAAGCAGTCTCATCACTCCCCCATACTAAACCATTGCCGTGCCCTCAGGCAATGCTAGAATAAAGTATCGTAGCACCTCCAAAATTCATTTTTATTCACTTTTATTGAATGATAAACTAGCTACACTACTACTATTGCTACTACTTGCGTTTTAGACATAATGTATGATTTTCATCGCAAAATGGGACATTTAGGTTCATAGAACAAGAACACGTGAATGCTTCATTAGAAATAAATTCGTCGTCCTCGATTTTCACCCCAATTCCATGCTAAGCGTGCAACGAGCTCATTGTCATTATAAGTTAGTAATGCTAACACTACTCATATGCCCTAATGACGTACTTATACTCCCATTTTCCTAAGTTGTATCTGTTATATTTTATTTTTGTCTTGAATGTTTCCGAGGATACATTTTTTACTTATGCGATGATAGAGATTTAGGTCTAAAAATAGAGTCATAACGGTGTAACCAAGACCATTGAATTAATAACCCCTCCTAATAGACAACGATGTCAAAAAAATAAGTCAACAAGAAGGATCGATAAACAGGGTTTTATAATGGTTTTGAACATGAGACTTATTACCAAGACTTTTATACGACCCCTACCGGATGGGCCTTATTATCATAGGTTTACCTCCATATTTTATTCAACTTCGCCATGAAGCTTTTATTATGACTTCGGTCTTGCCTTGCCTTTTATTTAACCTCGCCACGAGGTGTTTATTATGGCCAAAGACGTATATCCTCACGCTAAAAGCTAATTTTGGATCTTTAAAGCTTCAAAGATTAAGGCTTGATTCACTTTCAATTTCGCATAGATTTTTCGGCCTTGTGAGCTTCAAATTGTTTGCTTGATTTAGGTGAGCACTTGAAATGTTATTATTAGGTGAAGCTTTCGATTATTTGGATTACCAATACTTCAAAACCGTGACGCTGACGATACCTTAATGTTTTCCCATTTTTATTACATGGAAGCTACTAGAAAAGACTAGAAACCAACAATCAAGACTAAACTGCTAAGTCAATACTTATTAAGCAAAATATATTTACAAGCGAAGGGAGAATAAGCAAACAACGAGAACACATGAGTTTTTGGAAGAATACGAGTACTCTACGTTTAGCATAGTAACTTATAATTAACTCTATCATTTCTCGTCTTCATTTAAGAGACTTAGCCTAATATAAGTTAAGGAATCGAATCTACGTGCTCAACACGCACGGTCGTGTAAAAAATTACTCTTATTCTCGCCATGAGAAAATTTTTAAAATTTGGCCATTTTTACCCTTATTTTGCAACAAAATGATAAATAAAAAGATAAACTTTGGAAAGCGTGAAGGTTTGGCAAGGTAAGTATCTATTCACCCCCCCCCCCCCCTTAAACATTTTCCTCAATGTTTCGAGTCTAAGGGTTGAAAATCCCCTATACTAGAGACGTAGTCGAATGCATAATCTAGCATGAAGTGTTCTATAAACCTAAGGTTAGAAAAGTCAAGGATATATCATGGATATTGAGAAATTCTTCAAAGCAAACGATCAAGTGCTCCCATAAAACGCACACGAGAGGCTCGAATCGCGAAGATCATGATCATCTAAAAACCACACATCACAAAAAACCACGGAACAAAGATTGGAAGGGAACAAATCCCCTCACGTTAATACATTAGAAAGCGATAATATGTACATGGGATAAGCATGTGACTCCCCCACGAGGCACCTTGTTTTTGATTACCGAGTCATGAGCTCGACTCGATCCCCTCAATACTAATTATCATTGGGGAAGGTGATTTGGTCGAGGTAGTTCAAGGATGGAACTTCCCCGCCAAAGTAGTGCTTCAACCTATGTCCATTCACCTTGAAATTGGGGGCATCATTTTGAGTTAGCTCGATGGTCCCATAAGAAAAGACTTGGGTAACGGTGAATGGACCGGACCAACGGGATTTCAACTTGCCGGAAAATATTTTCAAACGAGAGTTAAAAAGCAACACTTAATCTCCAATGTTAAAAACCCGATTTTTAATTTTTGAGTCATGAAACTTTTTAGTTTTTTCTTTGTAAATCAATGAATTTTCATAAGCAATGTCTCTCAATTCATCCAATTCATTTAATTTCATTTTTCGGTGTTTTCCCATGGTCTCAATATCATCATTACAATGCTTAAGGGCCTAATAATCTTTGTGTTCGAGTTTAATTGGCAAGTGACAATTCTTCCCATACAAAATCTTATAAGGAGTGCACCCGATTGGCCTCTTATGAGCGGTCCGAAAGGCCCATAAAGCATCGTCCAACTTATCCGACCAAGATTGTCGGTTCTCTCCAATCGATCTCTCCAAGATCCTCTTCAAAGATTGATTTGAAACTCGACTTGACCACCCGTTTGTGGGTGATAAGCCGTAGAAAGCCGATGTGTAACCCCATATTTCCTTAGGACCCTTTTGAATTGGTCATTACAAAAATGGGTTCTACGATCGCTTATGATCGCACGAGGGCTTCCAAACCGAGAAAACAAGCTTTTCAAAAACTTGACTACCACACGAGCATCATTCATGGGCAAAGCCTTAGCTTCCACCCACTTAGATATGTAGTCAACGGCGACAAGGATGTAGTTATTACCACGAGATGATGGGAACGGCCCCATAAAGTCAATGCCCCATAAAGTCAATGCCCCAAACGTCAAAGATCTCACACACTTGGATGATGTTTTGTGGCATTTCATCGTTTTGTGAGGCTTTTCCTTATCGTTGGCATGAGTCACACGACTTCACAAGTGCGTGTGCATCTCGGTAAATAGTAGGCAAAAAGAAACCGGCATCAAAGACCTTCTTAGCCGTGAGATTAGCACCATGGTGACCACCCGTGGGTCCTTCTTGACAAGCTATAAGGATGTTAGAATCTTCGGTACCAAAGACACAATGTCGAATGATTTGATCCGCACAAGTCCGAAATAGATAAGGGTCGTTCCAAAAGTAGAACTTGATGTCACGAAAGAATTTTCGTTTTTCTTGAGTCGTCATACCCTTGATGATGAAGTTGCCCGCATGGTAATTTGCGATGTCCGCAAAGAATGGGGTGGATGAATCAAGCTTAGAATTCACTACACCAAGTGTCTCGAGAGGAAATGTTTCGGTGATTTCCTTTGGCTCGTAAACACTTTAGTGAGGATCTTCCAAATGAGAAAGATGATCGACCGCTAGATTCTCGGCTCCTTTTTTGTAAAGGATTTCGACATCAAATTCTTGTAGGAGGAGAATCCAACGAAGTAATCTCGGCTTTGCATCTTGTTTAGCCATGAGATACTTAATAACAGAGTGATCCGTATACACTATGCATCGAGTCAAGACGAGGTAAGGTCGGAATTTCTCAAAGGCATACACCACGGCAAGGAATTCCTTTTCCGCTGTAGTGTATTTAAGTTGAGCCTTGGTTATTGTCTTGCTAGCATAGTGAATAGGCAAGAAGCGTTTTTCATGACGTTGCCCCAAAACGGCCCCAATAGCGTAGTTACTAGCATCACACATGAGCTCAAAGGGGAGGTTCCAATTGGGAGCAACAAGAATGGGAGCTTCGGTAAGTTTCCTCTTAAGGATTTCAAAGGCTCGTACACAATCTTCGTTAAAGACAAAAGGAGCGTCTTTTTCGAGGAGATGTGTAATAGGTCGATAAATCTTTGAAAAATTCTTGATGAATTGACAATAAAAGCCCGCGTGGCCTAGGAAACTCCTAACTCCCTTAACGGTTTTGGGATAAGGTAATTTGGCGATGGCGTCTACCTTAGCTTTATCTACCTCAGTCCCCGCTTTTGAAACCTTGTGCCCTAAGACGATTCCACTTTTAACCATAAAATGACATTTTTCCCAATTAAGCACAAGGTTGGTTTCCTCATAACGTTTTAACATTCTCTCAAGATTCGACAAACACGAAGTGAACAACCAACCAAACACGGAAAAATCATCCATAATGTCTTCCATCGTCTTCTCGATCATGTCATGAAAATTAGCCATGATGCACCTTTGAAAGGTTCCCGGTGTATTGCAAAGACCGAATGGCATTCTACTACAGGCAAACGTTCCATATTGACATGTAAACATAGTTTTTTCTTGATCACGAGGATCGATGGGGATTTGGAAGTAACCAGAAAAACCATCTAAAAAGCAATAGAAATCGTTTCCCGCAAGACGCTCCAACATTTGGTCCATGAAGGGCAAGGGAAAATGGTCTTTACGAGTGGTGTCATTCAACTTACGATAGTTGATACACACCCTCCAACCGGTCACGAGTCGAGTTGGAATTAACTCGTTGGCATCGTTTGGCACAACGTCATTCCTCACTTCTTAGGGACAAAATGAATAGGACACACCCAAGGGCTATCAGAAATAGGGTAATCATTCCCGCATCAAGGAGTTTTAGGACCTCCTTTTTGATGACGTCGTGAATTTTGGGGTTCACCCTCCTTTGACTTGGATTGCGGGTTTGTAATCCTCCTCCATTAAGATTTTATGGGTACAAAATTTGGGATCGTTCCCCTTAATGTCGAATAATTTCCAGGCAATTGCCCCTTTGTGATCCTTTAGAACATCGACAAGTGCGGTTTGTTCATCATTCGAAAGATCTTTCGCAATAATAACCGGCAACTTGTCGTCCTCCTCCAAAAATATATATTCAAGATGAGGAGGTAAATCTTTCAACTCGAGGATAGGTGGTTCCCCGATTGAAGATTTGGGCTCGATACTCATAACCTCCTCGGGTGGAGGAAATTGGAAATGGTTAAGAAAATCCTTGATAATCGAGAAGTCCTCATCGTTGTTGAGGTATTCATCACAAGTACATGGAACATCAAATTCTTCCAACATAAAACCACCACCTTCATATGGAGTGAAGGTTGGTTTCGAATTATCAAGAATGGGATCAAGCATAATGGGATTGCCACTATTTTCATCATCACCAAAACCTAGAACTTCTTGTGAAAAGTCCTCGCAAACAACGTCGATCATATAAACGAGGTTTATGGTCGCGACGGAATAAACATGAGAAATTGGGGAATTTTGAGTTGCGTTTATAACAAATTCCTCGTCGTTGAAACGTAATGTGATCTTTCTAGCATGCACATCAATTAAAGCCATAGACATATCTAAAAACGAACGACCTAAAATAAGAGGAACTTGAGGATCCATGGGAATATCAACAACGATAAAGTCTACTGGATAATATAACTTTCCCACTTTCACAAAAACGTCTTCGTCCAATCCACATGCGGGAATAGTGGAATGATCGGCCAATTCGATAGACATTAGTGAAGGAGTAAGATTAGGAAGATTGAGCGACTTCAAGATTGCAAGAGGCATCAAGTTAATACTAGCACCAAGATCGGCCAAGGCATAGCATTCTTCCATATCTTGGATTGAACATGGAAACAAGAATTTACCGGGATTACCGACTTTTTGAGGTATGCGGTTTAGATAAACCGATGAACAACTAGACAATTGTTGCAATTTCTCCTTGTTGTTTAACATACTCTTAAAGTTAGCGGCAAATCAAGGCATCATGACTAAAGCATCGGTAAAACTCACATTAAAATGAACGTCACGAAACATTTTCATAAAAAGCTCAAATTGGTAATTGTCACGCTCTTGACGTTTCTCCTTTCTAATTTCAATGGATAAGGGAAAGGTGGTGTGGGTTGAGGCATAGGCATAGCCTTTGGAATCTCGGGTTCCAAATATGTTAATGGGTCAACCGTAGGTGTGGCATGAGCGGTACTTCGTGGGATTGGGACATGCTCCTTTTCGACCACCACCTCGGGTTCTTCCTCAATTTCCTCCACCGTTAGAGTAATTGGTTGAGGAGTCGGTTCCTTAAGTGTCTTACCACTTCGTGTGGTAATCACTTTCATCTCTCCCTTAGGGTTCTATATGGTGTTACTAGGAAGACTACTCGAAGACGGTTTACACATTATAGCCTCAAACATGGATGAAATTTTATCCTCAAACATAGATTTCCTCTTCTCGGCCTTAATCATCTCTTGTTTTATTTCATGTTGACTTTGTTCCATTTTTTGTTGGTTTTGTTGTAACCTAGTTACATTTCCCTCCATTTTGTTTGTATGGATCTTAAGCTCATTTGCTAACTCATTTTTCAACTCCTTTTTCAAGTCATTCTTAAACTCGGATCTTAGGCTAATGATCTCTCTTTGAATATTATGAAACCTAGCATCGTTTCCATTTGCGTATTCAACAAATTCATTTGGAAGATCTTTCAAAGTTTGCAAACCTTTGCTGTTGTTTTGAAAATCATTATTTTGATTTTGTTTGAAACTTGATTGTTATTAGCCCCTTGATTCCCATAGTTGTTTCCTTTGTAATTGTTTTTGAAACCAGCTTGATTGTTTCGATAGTTGTTGTTAGCATTTTGATTGGGAGCAAAACCCGGTGGAGTCATTTGATTAGAGCGGGTAACTTGATCGTTTTGGTTGTATGTTCCCGTGTCCGTGTAGGCACTCGAAGTGTTACCACCGTTGGTAATGCACTCGGAGAAATCATGACCTCCACCACAATACATACATTATTCCTCAAACGCTTTAGCCGTAGCGGGAGCACTTTGTTCACCAACTTTGAATTCAATTAAAAGACCTTTAAGCTTATCAAAGATTTTGTTTTCCAAGTTCGCCTCAATTTGGCAAGCATCGATGGTATTGGACAATGAAGGTGAAGCCGAAGACGAAGCCTTACGAAGACTCGATGTGTTACGAGGACTATACACCTTAGATATATTCTCAATTATCAACAACGCTTCCTAAACCGTTTTACACAAAAAATTACTACCCGCAACGGCATTAAGATAATCCCTCTCGTGATCATTCAATCCATTGTAAAACGTGTCAATTTGATACAAGTCGGAAAAACCGTGATGAGGACACTCATGTAACATTTCCTTAAACCTATTCCAAGCCGGTGAAAAACTCTCATTAAATTCTTGTGAAATTTTTGAAATCTCGTTTTTCAAATGCGTAGTCTTAGAGGGCGGGAAAAATTGGTTCACAAACTTTGAAACGAGATCCTTCCACTTCAATATAGAATTGAGTGGTTCTTTCTCTAACCAAATTTTAGCGGGCCCTGCTAAGGAATACGGAAAAAGCATCATCTTAATCGAATCATTAGCAACATCTTTAAACTTGCAAGTGGCGGTAAGACGATTGAATTGGCGGATATGGTTGTGCGGGTTGTCCTTTTCATCACCACGGAATTTGTTGTTTTGGATCATCGACAACAAAACCGTTTTCACTTCAAAATTCTCCGCAAGGATTGCGGGAATCACAATAGCCTCTCCATAACCCTTGGTGGGTGCTTGAAGTAACTCCATTAAATTACGATTCGCCATGGTTGTTTCTTCTTCTACGATAGGTTCGTCAATAGGAGACTCCTCACTAGAAAGGTTAGGTGTGGTCTCCTTTCGGTTTTTTCGTTTACGTGCACGTCTTGCTTGATTACGAGTAAGCATAAACGTCACATACAACGTGGGGATGAGCAAAGAAGATTCTTTTTGGTGTTTTTAATTTTTCCAATTTTTTGTGGTTTTTGATTGTTTTTACCCTTTTTGGATTTTGGTGATTGTATTAAGTAGACAAAATCTACAAATCTCTCCCTTAATCAAATATCTTGATTTAAAGAAGCCTCAAGGAATGAAAATGATCACGTGAAGTGAACGCCTTCGATGACTTTAGAACGTTGGTGGAACACCAAAACGTTCAAGAGGGTTTAATCAAATGAAACCAAGAAAATATATACGATACTTAGATAATACTTTGGTTGGAAAACCCCGATTGGCCCCTTTTATCTAAACATGCACAAGCAAGCGGGGAAACGAGGCGGCGCGTAGCACTTAAGAGCCTTTTTCCTTATGGTATATTTTATAATACCCGTCTTATACCCACCTTATAGTTTGTGTTTTTCAAAATTAAGCTTCACGAAAATAATTATCTATTTTGCCTTTTTTCTTGTTTGAGATTCGAATACAATGATCGAGTGATGAAATCCCGAATCAAGGTTGGGCTTTCACACTTTTGGAGTACTTGTGAATTTATTGTTCTACGTATACAATATAGTAATATTCACACAAAAAAACGAAAAACCGATAATACGTATTAGTAGAGTGCTACTAATACAAATAGCTATTATGGCTAGTATAAAAACAACAATTGTTCAAATCAAAACAAAACACACCTCCCCGGCAGCGGCGCCAAAATGATGGTTGAGTTTTTACACACCTTTAGGAAAAGGAGTTAATTAGGGCAAGTATTAAGTGTCGGTTTAGGAAAACCAAGCACTAATGACCCAAAGAGGGGGTCGTTCTCAAGGAGGCTAGTGTGTTGTGTAGAGAGATGATTAAGTGTTTGTGATAATAATTTATGAAGAAAAGAAATGAGAAAAGAAAGTAGAAATGAATGACGGTTATGATTATGAATTAAACTAAGACAAAGTCGTGCACGTAAAACCGTAAAAAGTGATCAAATTTAAAAATTACCCTAAAAATTCCTAGAAAATTGCAATAAATTCTAAAAAATGTAATTAGAGTTTACAAAAAATAAAAAATCACTTAAACTTTTTATTTAATTAAATATTAATTTTTTAATGCTAATTAAAGCCCAAAAAATCAATTTAATTAACAAAAAGCCAAAAATGATATTTTCTAACTTGTAAACCTCTAAAATGACTTAACTAAATTTAAAACTATTTTGGAGATTTTTAAAATTAATAAAAACTATTTAAAAACAATTAAAAACTATTAAAATTTAAAATAATTCTAAAAATTAATCTAATGACAATAAAATTAATCTATAAATTTTGAAATTCCTAACTTAATGTATTTGAACTAGGAAAAATGAAAAACTTGCAAAAATCTAAATCTTTATTTTTAATAATAAAATAATAATAAAATAATATTAAAAATCCAAAATTTATAATAAATTCTAAAAAGTTGCAAACTAGTTTATTTTAACCTAAATAAAATAGAAATGGACTTGAAATTACAAAATTACCCCTATTGGGCCTTCAAATTGGCCAAATACACAAACAGCCCCTTAATGGGCTTATAATAGGGCCCAATAAGAAAAAGTCCACAGAAATGGCCCAAAAGCTGAAAATGAGCTTAAGTTAGCTTATTTCAAAACAGCTTATTCTAAATGGGCTTTTTGGCCCATTAAGCTATATGATGCCATAAGCTAAATTTTACCCATGATAGTTGTAAAATCACACTTGTTTAGGAAAACAAGGCAATTAGGGTAAGTATTAACGAGTAGTTTAGGAAAACCACAAGTTATGACCCAAATTAAGAGTGAGTTCGTTCTCGAGGAGGCACGTGCGTTGTTAAATGAATTGATTAATGTTTGTGATTATATTGCTAAGAAAAAGAAAATAGAAATGGGGTAAGAAGAGAGTGACGGTTACGAAGACGGATCGAGCTAAGACGAAAAGATCGTTCACGTAAAACCGTAAAAACCTATAAATTAAAAACTTTAAAACTAAAAATTAATTTAAAGCTAAACTAAGTCTAAAATAATATAAATAGAATAAAAATCCAATAAAAATATTTTAAAACCTTTTATTAATTAAATATTCAATTTTAAATGCTAATTAAAGCCCTAAAATTAAATATAATTAATCAAAATGTCCAAAATATTATTTTATTGAACAAATAACTTACTTATATTATCTAAAGACTAAAAAGTATTTTTCCTAAATTTAAAAACTATTTTTCTATTTTTAAATCACTAAAAACTATTTTTAAACTAAAATAATTATAAAAAATAATAAAATAATGCCAAAAATAAGTTGACACTTGTAAAAATCCTAAATTACTCTAATGAACAGAAGAAAAATGAAAAAGTTTGAAGAATATAAAATTTTTCACTAAAAGACAAAAACAATTTAAATAAAACCCCTAATTAAACTAAATTAATTATAAAAAATAAATAAAAAGTGAACAGTAAAATATTTTTGGACTAAAAATCTTAAAATGTTTTTCTGAATCCAAGAAAATTCTTAAAACTGAAAAATGATAATTTTTTACACTAAATGCCAAAAACAGATTAACAAAAAGTATTAAAAATAGCTATAAATCCTAAAAATACCAAATGAACAGTAATAAAAATTCTAATTAAACAGAAAAATCAAAAATAAAATAAGAAAAATATTGAAACAAATTTGAAGTCCTAACTCTAAAATTCAGTCACTAAAGACAAAAAAGAAAGATCACTGAAAGTGACACCTCCAAAGGCTTTGTCTGCTAGTGAAGCAGTGGTAACTTGTATACTAGCAGTGGGAAATTGGTTCCCACTGGTAGTGTAAAAATTTGGTCAGGAGACCTTTAAGCTTAGGAAAGCTTGTATACTTGGTTTTCTTTGGACAAATGGGCACCCCCACACCAATGGGGTTGTGAGGAGTCAGTTTAAGCTATAAAACAAGTAAGTCCTTCATCAAATCAACCACAAATAGCCAAGAAAGTTTCTGATTTAGCAAGGGTGTGTCTGATGAACAGTTGACCAATTTTTCTTGCACAAAAGTGGATTTTAAACCCTTAAAGCTTTCATACAAACTACCCAGATGACTTATAAGCTACACACAATCCTTCAATCTCCTAATAACTAGCAGCTTGACAAATTTGGTGGTCAAATTCACACAAAATTATGTACAAAAGCAGTTACTGGATTTTTGTGCTATTTTCCAATTTTTTATCATGCAAATGTGTTGTAAACTTCACTAAACTGAAACTTAAGTGCATATATCACATAACAATCACCAAAGAAGTGTGTTAAACAGGTATTTAAGCTAGATTCATATTATTAAACCCTACTTAAACCCTAATCCGAACACCCCTTTAAATCTGAAATTCAATTTTTTTAACACCAAATCTATTTAAATCATAACAATACTGATTAAATCTTAGTCTAACATGCATAAACACCTAAAATGAGTAACATCAAACCATATAACTAACAAACAAACAACATCCATCCAAATCACATAAACACCAAATTTTGAAAACTGAAAAATGGAAACAAGGGTTTTACCTAGAGGGACCTACATCCAGGTCCCTCAATGGCTGCATAGCCATCTCCAAACAGACTCGGGCCTGTGCAGAACCTTGGACAACAAGCTTCCACTTGAAACCTGCTAAAATCAAATGAACAAGCAAAATAGGTAATTTCTGATTTTATCTTCCTTTTTAAATCTTTTTCAAATAATCTTCTCAAATATATTCCTTTCAAAAACACTTAAATAAACCAATTTCAACCTAGAAAATCAAATTTGGAACCAGATTTTACCCAAAAAATTCAACCTTTTTCAAAAACTTGAAAAAGGATGACTTTTGAAAAATACTTACTAAAATCACAAATGTGGAACTCAGATTTATCTAAAAACAATACCAACTTTTCAAAATAATAAAAAGGAATTACATTTACTTTAAAAATACCAACTTTTATAACATTAAAAAAGGGATTACAATGTTTCTTAGAAAAAATCTGGAACAAAATGAAGGAGTCACAGGCGACTTCCTTTTATACATGAGCTAGGAATAAAATAATACAGAAAAGAGGGAAAACCCTAAACCCTAGATGTAAATTTCTAGTCTTGCCCTTTGTTTGAACTTGGTCAAGGATGATCATGTGATGCCAGTTGTTTGTGGACCAATCTGAGTCGTTTATCCAGTCTTTGGGAGCAAGACATTGCACTAGAGACGTTGATTTGCTGTAAGATTCTAATTTTGCCCAAAATGGGGGAGCAGGGGAGCCACGTGGGGACCCACACAGGTCACGGGGTGCAAGTTTGAAGGTGGGGATGTGATGTGGATGGGATAAATTAAGGATCTGGAAAGATGCAACAAAAACCCCTTTGGTTTAGTGGGTTAATTAAATTAGGGTTTATGGGTTTTTAGTTTAAGCAAGGGGAGTGTTTTAATCTGATTTGGGGAAAAATCGTTTTAAAAACGTGTTTAGGGGGGAAATTAGGGATGGTTGTTGACCCCAGTTTAATAATAAACTGGGTAAGTGGTGGGTTTGGGCGGGTATTGTGTTTGGTAAATGGGTAGGGTCGGGTTTAGGTGAGGTGTCAGTTTATGAGTGGTGGGAGGAAGTTTGTTGTCTGGGCAGTTTTGGCCCCCCTAGTTTCTTACTTTCTTCACTTTGTAATAAACAGCAACTAATCCCATTTCCTTTTATATCAACTTTGGCAGTTTGACACTTTTGGCACAAATACTTTCTCAAACTTAGAATAAGGATTTTAAATGCATAACTTGCTTTCTTCAAGGGCCATTCTTGTAATATCTTCAAACATGGAGGACCTTTGTTGCCAAATGATGATTTCTTCAAGGTCTTATCTTGCCAAATCTTCAAAAATGAGGGACCAATGTTGACAATCTTCAATTCTTCAAGGACCATTTTGGAAATTCCAGATTCGGGTCCGGTTCATTGTGCGGCTTCGTTTCCCGTGTTCGTTTTTGATTAATTCTTGTGATCTTTTTGTCATTTCCTCAATATCCGTACCTAAAATACACAAGCAACAAACACGAGCATATATTTGGCAGTTTTAATGATATTTAATGCATTTTAAGCCCGATTTGGACGATGAGACTATGTATAAAAGCAGTCTCATCACTCCCCCATACTAAACCATTGCCGTGCCCTCACGCAATGCTAGAATAAAGTATCGTAGCACCTCCAAAATTCATTTTTATTCACTTTATTGAATGATAAACTAGCTACACTACTACTATTACTACTACTTGCGTTTTAGACATAATGTATGATTTTCATCGCAAAATGGGACGTTTAGGTTCATAGAATAAGAACACGTGAATGCTTCGTTAGAAATAATTTCATCGTCCTCGATTTTCACCCTAATTCCATGCCAAGAGTGCAACGAGATCATTGTCATTATAAGTTAGTAATGCTAACACTACTCATATGCCCTAATCACGTACTTATCCTCCCATTATTCCTAAGTTGTATCTCTTATATTTTATTTTGTCTTGAATGTTTCACGAGGATACATTGTTGACTTATGCGATAATAGAGATTTAGGTCTAAAAATAGAGTTTTAACGGTGTAACCAAAATCATTAAATTAATAATTCATCCTAATAGACAACGATGTCAAAAAATTAAGTCAACAAGAAGGATCGATAAACACGGTTTTATAACGGTTTTGAACATGATACTTATTACCAAAACTTTTATACGCCCCCTAAAGGAAGGGCCTTATTATCTTTGGTTTACCTCCATCTTTTATTCAACTTCGCCATGAAGCTTTTATTATGACTTCGGTCTTGCATTGCCTTTTATTATCCACCTCATCGGTGGTTTTATTAGCCAAAGACGTATATCCTCACGCTAAAGCGAATTTTGGATCTTTAAAGCTTCGAAGATTAAGGCTTGATTCACTTTCAATTTTGTATTGATTTTTTGGCCTTGTGGGGCTTCAAATTGTTTGCTAGATTTAGGTGAGCACTTGAAATCTTATTATTGGGTGAAGCTTTCGATTATTCGGGTGCCAATACTTCAAAACCGTGACGCTGGCGATACCTTAATGTCTTCCCAATTTAATTACACGGAAGCTACTAGAAAAGACTAGAAACTCAACAATCCTAACTAAACCGCTATGTCAATATTTATTAAGCAAAAAATATTGACATGCGAAGGGAGAATAAGCAAATAACGAGAACACATGAGTTTTTGAAAGAATACGAGTACTCTACGTTAAGCATAGTAACTTATAATTAACTCTATCATTTCTCGTCCTCATTTAAGAGACTTAGCTTAATGTGTAGTTAAGGAATCAAAGCTAAGTGCTCAACACGCACGGTCAAGTAAAAAATTACTCTTATTCTCGCCATCGGAAAACCTACATTCGTGTCTTAAACACTTATGAAACATGAGAAAAATTTTAAAATTTGGCCATTTTTAGCCTTATTTTGCAACAAAACGATAAACAAAAAGATAAACTTTGGAAAGAGTGAAGCTTTGGCAAGGCAAGTATCTATTCACCCCCCCCCCCCCCATACTAAAGTTAAACATTGTCCTCAATGTTTCGAGTCTAGGGGTGCAAACACCCCCATACTAGAGACGTAGTCGAATGCCTAATCTAGCATGGAAAGGGTGTAACCAATAAATTAATAGCCGTTTATGAAGTGTGCTAAAAACCTAAGGTTAGAACATAAAAGGATATATCATGTGGATATTGAGAAAGTCTCCAAAGCAAACGATCGAGTGCTCCCATAAACGAACACGAGAGGCTCCAATCGTGAAGATCATGATCTAAAAACCACAATGCATAAACAACCACGGAACAAAGGTTGGAAGGGCACAAATCCCCTCTCATTAAACTACATTAGAAAGCGATAATATGTACATGGATAAGCATGGGTCTCCCCCCACGAGGCACCTTGTTTTTGATAACCGAGTCAAAAGCTCGACTCGAATCCCCATAAATGTGATCATTTAGGGATAATCATGGTATGGTCAATTTTTAGTGGGGCTTACATGATAAACAAGGCCCAAAAACAACCGGTATAAAGGACTAAGTCCTTTGATGGTGCAAAATACCGGGATCGAAGATGGCGTTCTCGTTTTCATTTGAAAAACAAATCAACGCCACTTCATCATGAGTCGACAAAAACTCAAAGAGTTTCAAGAAAATAGGAGAGAAGAATTAGAAGGGTGGGACAATGGGTAAGTCATAAAAACATTGAGCTACTCGAGGTAGACTCACACCAATCAAATAGAAAGATTTTCCATTTATTGCATCAGTGGAAGACCGAGATTTCCCTTTATAAGCAATTCCGGGATCAAATATCTCGTCCTCGGTGGAGAAAGGGGAGGGAACTGATTGTGGTATATTACACCTCTTGTTTAGGAAAACAAAGGAGGGTAAATGAGCGGTAAGTATTGAACAAATCACTTTAGGAAAAATCAAGTGTTAATCACCCAATGAAGTTCGTTTCCCAATGAGGTATATGTGTGTGACTAAGATGTACAAGATTTGAGATTAATATTTGGTTTAGAAGGGGATGAGAAAAGAAGATGACGAAATCGTAAAAATAAAAATAAGTACTACTAGAAAGTTAAAACGTAGAACCTTAAAACCCACAAAAATAAAAATTAATTCTAAAAATTACCAAAAATTCACCAAAAACTAAAATAAATAAACTAAGAGTTTACCAATGATCAAAACTTTTTCAAACCTTTTAAATAATTAAATATTCAATTTTTAAATGCTAATTAAAGCCCTAAAAATCAAATAAATTATCAAAAAGCCCAAATAAAGATTTTTCAATTGGTAAACCTCTAAAATGACCTAAAAAGATTAAAAACTATTTTTAGAAATTTTTAAACTAATAAAAACTATTTAAAATGATTTAAAAACTATTAAAACTTAAAATAATTATAAAAATTAATCTAGAAGTGATAAAATTATTCTAAATGTTGTTAAATTCCTATTTTAATGTATTAAACCTAAGAAAAATGTAAAAAGTTGGAAAATGTGAAATTTTAAAAATAATAATAAAATAATAATAAAATAATATTAAAAATCCAAAAATCATAAAAAATTCTAAAAACTTGCAAACTAGTTTATTTTAACCTAAATAATCAGAAAATCAAAGTGAAATTACCAGAATACCCCTATTGGGCCCTCAAATGGGCCAAAACCAAAAACAGCCAACACAATTGGGCTTTTGGGCCCAAAAAAGTCAAACTTGGCCCAATTGACTTGGAAAAGCCCTATCTGACTCAAAATTCAATTCTAAGAACAAAACTCTAAAGGCCCAAAAGCTGAATATGAGCTTATCACAGCTTATTTAACACACAGCTTATTCTTATTGGGCTTTTCAGCCCATTAAGCAATAAGCTAATGCCATAAGCTCTAATTTGACACACAATCTTCTTTTGGGATGCTTATGAGATCTGTAAAAAGAAATTTTGAAAAAGCTCACTCAATAAGCCAGAAATAAGCAAAGTAAAAATTCACTAAAAGACAAAATAGTCGTTTTAGAGATTTAGGGCACCTCAGGACTTGATTCAACTTGCAAAAGATCACAAATGGACTCAATAAGCCAAATCAATCAACAAAAATCCAATAAGCACAACCAATAAGCAAGAATAAGCACAAATGAACTTATGAAAAAGTCAATGGAGTTGGTTTTCTAGTCAAACCCTAAAGTCAACCCACCAAATGCTCCAGTATGAACAAATGGGTCAAAATATGAGCACCTATTACAAAAACAAAGTTGTTGCTGGTTAAAATAAGCTATTATAGCTTATTGATAAGCTGAACCCAATTTTACACTATCAGTGGCAACTAGTAGGGGAAAGGAGTTCCCATTGCTTTGACTATTTGACCAAGCTTATTTGAGAGTTCTGGTTTGATTCAATTGGAAACAAAGGCACCCTTGTGATCAGTGAATCACAAGGAGTCAATAGCAACAAGAAAATCACAAATTGGTTCACACAATAAGCCACAATAAGCTAAACAGTCACCAGATATGCACCGGATATGGAAATAAGCAGTTAAGCACTTAATAAGCAGATTTAGACTGAATAAGCCAACCAAACTTAACAGGATGCATACACAAGATATATAAACTAAGAACAAACACAAAGCAACAAGAATCAAACACTGAATCAAAGTAAATAACAAGATCAAAGCACAAAATGTTTCTGATGAACAATGAACAATATGCAGACAAGTTTTGCTGATCTACTTGACACTTGATCCAATTTCAAGCCTCAAATCCTTCTTCCCTGGTATGATTAACTAAGGTTTAGCACTTGTTAGCCCTAGCCTAAGCTTAGATCTAGGTGTTCTCAAAATCCTAGCCAATTTAACCAAGTATTAAAGATTGTATAGCCTATTTATGAATCTATGTGTTCAAACCCTCAAAACCTGCAAACAGATGATCAATAGCACTCAAATAACAGATACCAACTCTTGCTAACAACAAACCACAACTTAACAAGCCACAAATCCAATTCAAGCAGTAGACCCAAACACTCCTTAATCTACCATTTAACAAAGAAACTTGTGATTTTAACTAATAACCTACTGATTTTAATGATCAAAAACACTTACTAGGTAGCAACTAACACAATCAAACACATAAATCACCAGCACAAACACAAATACTCAAAATCAAAGCACCAAATTCAAAACAGTCATAAACATGAAATTTTTAGGGGAATCTTAATCAAGAGATTATACCTGCCTTCCACAACATCCTAGGAAGGCCAGCAATGCTCCTTGGACCTTGTTCAACAACTAGAACAAGACCAAGGTACTTCAACAAAGATGATCAAAGCCTGCTGATGTTCAAAGTAGAACAAGGCTTTGATTATGATATGTCTTCAACACAAGCAACAAACAAACTCAACCAAATTCTTAGAACCCTTCTCAGGCTTGGTATCAACAAGCTTGAAGGAGCTCAAGGCTTATGGCTAAGGGTTAGTACACAAATTTAAGCCAAAATCAGAAACAAGGACTTCAAGGCTTTTGAACCATGAATACCTTTCAAACCTAGACGTGCCTTAACCACAAGGTTAAGAAAGGTCTAATCAATCAAATGGAACTCAGAATTAGGCTACTCAAACACCAACTTTTAATCAAATCAAAAAGAGAATTCAAAATTTCAGAAATTCAAATTTTATTAAACTTAAAAAGGAATTACAAAGATTGATAGCCTAAAACTGAAACAAAGCTCTCTCATAGGTTGAGGAGTCTTTATATATGCAAATGCCAAGGCTAGCACTATTCATAAACCCTAGAAGTGAAATTCCCTAAATGCCCTAAGTCCTTCTAGACGTTTTGATGGAATGAGCTGTTCAAATGCATCTTGGACGTTTATTTCAGCTGTGATATGAAGCAAAGAGTCTAGGCTGTTGATTTGGCCACGTCATTTTACTTGAATGCCAAGTTGTGTTTTCATTTGTTAAGGAGGTTGAGTGTGGGGTCCAGGGAGTAGTGGGAGTGAGGGTTTTGTGTGTGGGATGGGATTCTGCATGTGTGAATCACACGTGGGTGAGGGTAATTTGGATTTACCCTTTGGTTTAAGTGGAGTAAAAACTGGGTGGATGAAGGGTGAATAGTAGTAGTTTTGATCCGAAATTGGGGGAGTGGATGTGTTTGGCGCGTGTTTCGGGTTTGAATGTTTCAATAGCACAACTTTAGCCCTTCTTTTTCCTTTCTTTTTGCATTTGTGTTTAAAAGTCTGTCAGCGCCCATTTCCTTTGTAACAACTTCCAAGACTTGGCAATTTTGGCACAAAACTTTCTAAAAAGTGTTTCAAGGGTTATTTTTGACACTTTTGCATATTTTAAGGGCTGATTTTGGACAATGTTGATCTTCAAAGGTCTTCAATGTATCTTTGGCTTGATGAGGGACCATATTTGACAATTTGAAATTGTTGAGGGACTAATCTTGCCATTTCTTCAAAGTTGAAGGACCATTTGTGTAATTTTGACAAACTTAAGGGACCAAACTTGTAATTATTAATATACAAGGGTTTTAAGTGTCATTTCTTCAATAAATTAGGATCAATCTTGTTTGTCTTCAAGTCTTCAAGGGTATTTGTTGAGTATTCCATGATTAGGGCCCGGTTCTTTGTACGGCTTCGTTTCCTGTGTCCGTTTTTCCTTGTAACTTGTGATCTTTTGTCTTTTTCACGATATCCATACCTAAAATACACAAGTAATATGGTATTTTATGACATTTTTGTGCATTTAAAGCCCGAAAAGAACGATGAGATCATGTATAAATTCCATCTCATCAGGAACATAAGGGATTTCCCCGACTCTAAGTCCACACAAAGCATCGTCAAAAGGAGAAGACGAGCTTGTAGTCTCAATACACGTGGTGATGACGGAGTTAGAGTTGTAGAAAAGTCTTTTAAATCCAATTTAAAATCTTTTCCTTTTTCATCTTTTAAACTCTCCTTGTGAAAACCCGATTTAATTATGTCAAAAATATTTGGTGTTTCTAAAGCAATGTTAGTCACACTAAAAATTCTCACATTTGAAAACCGTTTTCGTAAAGGTGGTGGCAAGTTCTCAAAACGTTTGTCAACGAAGAAAACTCCCCCATCGGGATCAACATATTCATCATCCGAAGAATCATTCGAGATTGGAATCGTAGGCTTAACACTCTTAACCTCCACCAGCGGATGGGACGGAACTTCATTTTTATCATCAACTCCTAAAACTCTTTCATGTTCTACGTTTAGCATGATCACTTGTCTAACTCTATCATCTCTCGTTCTTCACTATATAAAGACCTCTAATTAAAGAGACTCGTGAATACTTAGCCATGCAAGTCATAATTAAGCCAAATTTGGATTAGCTTTCATTAAGACTATATCAAATCAAAGTTTTGGGTTTTCAAGCCACCTATAGGATCTTGCACTTTCTTGGACTTTTTCAAGTTTAGAGAATGCGTTTTATAGTTCCCTTGATAAGTGACTTTCTAGGATCAATTATAGGAACTTGCGAAAAGTTCTTGTTCTTAACCCGAATGAATTAAGACTTTCGCGTTTTAAAGCTCCCTATATAAAAGTCTAGCAAAACTTGAATTGCGTGTTAAGGAATGTAAATGGCTCCAAATGCCCATCAAGTCAAAAGTTAACTCTTATTCTACCCAACGGAAAATATACATTCGTGTCTTAAAAACACTTATTAAAAACTAAGAAAATTTTTAAAATTTGGCCATTTTTAGCCTTATTAGCAAAACAAAACATTGAAAGTTGGAAAGCGTGAGGGCGTAGCAAAGCAAGTACCTATTCACCCCCCCCCCCCCATACTAAAAGCAAACATTGTCCTCAATGTTTCGAGTCTAAAGGTGGAGCACCCCCATACTAGAGACGAAGAGTCGAATGCTTAGGATCTAGCATGGAAAGGGTGATCAACAATATATCTTAAGCCGTTTATTAAGTAGGCTAAAAGATAATTGTTAGAACAATAAAGGATATGTCATGGATTCGTGAAAAACTTCTTCAAGCAAACGATGGAGGCTCACGTAAACGAACACGAGAGTCTTCAGTCGTAGATGATGATGATGATCTAGATAACACAATCACAAACAACCACGAGACAACGAATTGAAAGGGTACAAATCCCCTTATTAGTGAATAGTAAGCATAAAAGATAAGCATGGGATTTCCCCACGAGGCACCTCGTTTTTGATTACCGAGTCATGAGCTCGACTCGATCCCCTCAATGCTAATTATCATTGGGGAAGGTGACTTGGTCGAGGGTAACCATTGAAGGAATTTCCCCACCAAAGTAGTGCTTAAGCCTATGTCCATTCACCTTGAAATTAGGACCATCATCTTGAGCTAGCTCAATGGTCCCATAAGGAAACACTTGTGTAATGGTGAACGGAACCGACCAACGAGATTTCAATTTCTCGGAAAATATCTTAAGACGAGAGTTAAAAAGCAACACTTGATCACCAACGTTAAAAACCCGGTTTTAATCTTTGAATCATGAAACTTTTTAGTCTTTTCTTTAAAAATTAATAGATTTTCATAAGCATTATCTATTAATTCATCCAATTCATTCAATTGTATTTTCCGGTGATCTCCCGCGGTCTTCAAGTCAAAGTTTGCATGCTTAAGGGCCCAATATGCCTTATGCTCCAACTCAATGGGCAAATGACAATTCTTTCCATAGACTAACTTATAAGGAGTGCAACCGATAGGTGTCTTATAAGCGGTCCTAAAGGCCCATAAAGCGTCATCAAGTTTGTCGGACCATGAAGCACGGTTTTCTCCAATTGACCTCTCTAAAATCCTCTTCAAACCTCTGTTCGAAACCTCGACTTGCCCACTCGTTTGCGGGTGATAAGCCGTAGAAAGACGATGAGTAACTCCATATTTCTTTAGAACCTTTTCGAATTGGTCATTACAAAAATGGGTTCCACGATCGCTTATAATAGCACGAGGGGTTCCGAACCGAGAGAATAGTTGCTTCAAAAACTTCACTACCACACGAGCATCATTAGTAGGTAAAGCCTTAGCTTCCACCCACTTAGAAAGGTAGTCCACCGCGACGAGGATATATTTGTTGCAATGAGACGATGGGAACGGCCCCATAAAGTCTATTCCCCATATGTCGAAAATCTCACACACTTGAATTATGTTTTGCGGCATTTCATCACGTTGAGACGATTTTCCTTGACGTTGGCATGAATCACACGACTTTACAAGTGCGTGTGCATCACGATAGATAGAAGGCCAAAAGAAGCCGGCATCGAACACTTTCTTAGCCGTGAGATTAGCACCGTGGTGACCACCCGTGGGTCCCTCGTGACAAGCTCTAAGGATATTAGAAGCTTCGGCACCAAAAACACAACGTCGAACGAGTTGATCCGCACAAACTCGAAAGAGATAAGGGTCGTCCCAAAAATAGAACTTGACGTCATGAAAGAATTTTCGTTTTTGTTGTGTCGTCATACCCTTGATTATGAAATTGCCCGCATGGTAATTTGCAATGTCGGCAAACCATGGGATGGTGTCTTTAGAATTCACTACACCGAGAGTCTCAAGAGGAAATATTTCGGTATTCCTTTTTCTCGAAAACATCTTTGTGAGGATCTTCTAGACGAGAGAGATGATCGGCCGCTAGATTCTCGGCTCCTTTTTTGTCAAGCACGGTGACATCAAATTCTTGGAGGAGGAGCATCCAACGAAGCAATCTCGGCTTAGCATCTTGCTTAGCTAAGAGATACTTGATAGCCGAATGGTCGGTATACACGATGCTTTTAGTCAAAACGAGATAAGGTCGGAATTTCTCAAAAGCATAGACCACGGCAAGGAATTCCTTTTCCGTTGTGGTGTACTTTAATTGATCCTCGGTCATCGTCTTACTAGCATAATGGATAGGACGGAAATGCTTGCCATAACGTTGCCCTAAGACGGCCCCTATAGCATAATCACTTGCATCGCACATGATTTCAAAGGGTAATTCCCAATTAGGAGCAACAAGAATGGGAGCTTCGGTAAGTTTCCTTTTGAGAGTTTCGAAAGCCTTAACACAATCCTCATTAAAGTTAAAAGGAGCATCCTTCTCGAGAAGGTGTGTCATAGGTCGAGAGATTTTCGAAAAGTCCTTGATGAAACGACGATAAAAGCCTGCGTGACCTAGGAAACTCCTAACTCCCTTAAGGGTTTTGGGATGAGGTAACTTGGCGATGACGTCTACCTTAGCTTTATCGACCTCAATCCCCGCCTTCGACACTTTATGTCCTAAGACGATTCCTTGTTTACACATAAAATGACATTTTTCCCAATTAAGCACAAGATTTGTTTCTTCACAACGTTTTAACATTTGCTCGAGATTAGATAAACATGACGTGAACGAATTGCCAAACACCAAGAAGTCATCCATAAACACTTCCATCAACTTCTCGATCATATCGTGAAAAATCGCCATCATACACCGTTGAAACGTACCGGGTGCATTACAAAGTCCGAAAGGCATCCTACGATAAGCGAACGTTCCATAAGGACACGTAAAAGTAGTCTTCTCTTGATCACGAGGGTCGATAGGGATTTGAAAGTAACCGGAAAAACCATCTAAAAAGCAATAGAATTCATTTCCCGCAAGTCGCTCCAACATTTGATCCATGAAGGGCAAAGGAAAGTGGTCTTTAAGAGTGGCGTCATTTAACTTTCGGTAGTCAATACACACCCTCCAACCGGTCACAACACGAGTGGGAATTAACTCGTTGTTTTCATTGGGCACAACGGTCATTCCTCCCTTTTTAGGGACACAATGGATTGGGCTCACCCATGGGCTATCGAATATAGGATAAATCATTCCTTCATCAAGGAGTTTAAGGACCTCCTTTTTGATGACATCGTGAATTTTGGGATTCACCCTTCTTTGACTTTGAATTGCGGGTTTGTAGTCCTCCTCCATTAAAATCTTGTGAGTACAAAATTTTGGGTCAATACCCTTAATGTCGGATATTTTCCACGCAATTGCCCCTTTATGAGCCTTAAGAACTTTAAAGAGCTTGGTTTTTTCATCATTAGAAAGACCTCTTGCAATAATAACCGGCAACTTGTCATCACCTTCCAAGAATGCGTATTCAAGGTGAGAAGGAAGATCTTTCAATTCAAGGATAGGTGGTTCCTCGATTGAAGATTTTGGTTCAACACTCATAACTTCCATCGGCGGAAGAAATGGTGGAATAGAAGTATCATCACTAATCAACACCTCATCTTCATTGTCGATTTCATTTGAAGTGAGATCGCCTCCTTGGAATGGAGTGAGATTTGGTGTGGAATTACCAAGATTCGGATCCAAAATAGTGGGATTGCCACTTGACGAGCTATCGGAAAAACCTAACACTTCTTGTAAAAACTCATCGCAAACCACATCAACGATGTCAATGTGATTGATGGTAGCGTTTGCATAAACATGAGAAGGTTTCGAGTTTTGAGTAGCGTTTATAACAAGTTCCTCTTCGTTGAATCACAAAGTGATAGTTCTCGCATGAACATCGATAAGCGATCTCAAAGTATCTAAAAATGAACGACCTAAAATTAGAGGAACTTGAGGATCCGCGGGGATGTCAACTACTATAAAATCAACGGGATAGTAGAACTTCCCCACTTTCACGAAAACATCTTCGGCAACTCCACATGACATAATCGTAGAATGATCGGGCATCTCGATAGACATGTTCGAAGGAATGAGAGCCGGAAGCGAAAGCGATTTCCAAATGGAAAATGGCATCAAATTAATGCTCGCACCAAGATCGGCCAAGGCGAGGCATTCTTTCATATCTTGTATGTCACAAGGAATGAGAAACTTTCTGGGATCACCAACTTTTTCCAGTATGCGGTTAAGATAAACCGAAGAACAATTAGCAAGCTTTGAAAGCTTTTCCTTATCGCTCATCATACTTTTAAAAGTGGAAGCGAAACGAGGCATATATAACAACGCGTCGGCTAAACTCACATCAAAATGCACTTGTTGAAACATTTTTATAAAAAGCTTGATTTGTTGTTTCTTACGTTCTTGCAACTTCTCTTTGTTTCGTCTCGAAGGGTAGGGTAAAGGTGGAGTGGGTTGGTCATTAGGCAACGGCCTTGGAAACTCGGGTTCCACAATTGGTATTGGTTCAACCGTAGGTGTGGTATGAGCGGTACTTCGTGGGATTGTAATGTGCTCCTTTTCGACCATCACCTCGGGTTCTTTCTCGATTTCCTTCTCCGTAGAAGTACTTGGACGAGAGATTGGTTCCTTGAAAGTTTTACCACTTCGTGTAGTAATAACCTTCATTTCTCCCTTCGGGTTTGCAATGGTATCACTAGGAAGACCACCCGAGGAAGAGGGTTTACACATGATTGCTTCAAACATCTTAGCCATTCGGTCCTCAAATTTTGATTGCCTAGCATCCGCTTTTAATAATTCTTGCTTAATATCATGTTGTCCTAATTCCATCTTTTGTTGATTTTGTTGAAGACGTTGGACATTTCCTTCAATTTTGTTTGCATGAGTTTTAAGTTCATTAGCAAGTTCATTTTTAAGCTCGTTTTTCAACTCGGATCTTAAGCTAATCATCTCACGTTGCATGTTATCAAATTTAGCATCATTTGCTTTAGCATAATCCAAAAATTCTCCTTGCAAATTTTTAGTGTGAGCATTTTGAAAACCTTGTATAGTGTTTAGAAAATCACGGTTTTGGTTTTGACTAGAAATTTGTCCATTCCCATTTTGATAATTCCCTTTGTTGTAATTGCGTGAATTGCCTTGGTAATTACCTTGGTTGTTGTTTCGATAATTGTTAACATTTTGATTTGGTGGAGCTTGATTTTGGCGGGAACCTTGGCCGTTTTGGTTATAAGTTCCCGTTGCTACATAAGCACTCGAAGTGTTACCATCCGCGGTAATGCACTCGGAAAGATCATGAGCTCCACCACAAGATAAACAACTCTTAGAAACCGCTTTAACCGAAGCGGAATTGGAAGCTTCTTGAGCCTTCCAATGGGACATAAGATTAGCAAATCTATCAAAAAACCGATTTTCCTCATTAGCTTCATCATGTAAGGCATTAATGCTACGAGGCGATTGTGACGATGATGACGAACCCAAATTGGCAACACTCGGTGTGTTACGAGGGCTATAAACCTTAGATCTATTCTCGATGATTTGTAAAGCCTCATTTGTCGTCTTGCACAAAAAATTACCACCCGCGGCGGCATTCAAATAATCTCGTTCATGATCATTAAGCCCATTATAAAAAGTATCAACTTGATGCAATTCCGTAAAATCATGGTGTGGACATTCATGTAACATTTCTTTAAATTGTTCCCATGCCATTGAAAAACTTTCATTATTTCTTTGCACAAATCGTGAAATCTCATTTTTCAAGTGTGTTGTTTTAGATGGTGGAAAAAACTTGTTCACAAACTTAGAAACGAGATCGGCCCATGTCAAAATCGAATTTGGCGATTCTTTCTTAACCCAAATTTTTGCGGGTCCATCTAACGAGTATGGGAACAACATCATCTTAATGGCGTCATGTGGAACATCCTTAAACTTGCTAGTGGCGGTGAGACGGTTAAAATTCCTAATATGGTAATGCGGGTTGTCTTTCTCGTGACCTCTAAACTTATTTGCTTGCAACATCGACATTAAACCCGTCTTAATCTCGAAATTCTCCGCAAGGATGGCGGGAATCACAATAGCCTCTCAAAAACCCTCGGTGGGTGCTTGTAGCAACTCCATCATAGTACGATTAGCCATGACGACTTCTTGTTCTACAATAGGTTAAACAATTGGAGTTTCTTCTACAATCAACGTCTCTTGATTGGCTTGCTTTTGAAGTCGTTTACGAGCTCGTTTTGCTTGATTACGAGTGATCATAAACTTCACGAAGAATGGGAGGTGAGCAAAGAAGATTCTTTTTGGGTGTTTTGTGAATTTTCAATTTTTTTGTGTTTTTGATGATTTTTAATTTTTTTTGGATTTTGGTGTATCTTCGTAGACAACAATCTACAAAATCTCTCCTCGAATCAAACTCTTGATTAAAGAAGCCTCAAAGGAAAGAAAACGATCACGTGGAGTGAACGCCTTCGAATGACTTTAGAACTTTGGTGAAAACCAAATTGTTCAAGAGGGTTTAATCACAAAGAAACCAAGCAAATATATTATACGTAATAATACTTTGGGCGGCAAAACCCTCGATTAGCCTTCAATCTCAAAATACTCACAAGCAAGCGGGGAAACGAGGCGGCGCGAAGCACTTAAGAGCCTTTTTCCTTAGGGTATATTTTATAATACCCGCCTTATACCCACCTTATAGTTTGTATTTTTCAAAATCGAGCTTCACGAAAGTATTTATCTATTTTTGCCTTTTTATTTTTGTTTGAGATTCGAATACAATAATTGAGTGATGAAATCCCAATTAAGGTTGTGTTTTCACACTTTTGGAGATATTGTGAATTTATTGTGATACTTAATACAATATAGTAATAATATTTTTACAAGAAAAACCAAGAAAACCGATAATACGTATTAGTAGAGTTCTACTAATACAAATACTATTTTGGTTAATATTAAAAACAACAATACAAATTAATCACGACACACCTCCCCGGCAGCGGCATCAAAATGATTGTGGTATATTACACCTCTTGTTTAGGAAAACAAAGGAGGGTAAATGAGCGGTAAGTATTGAACAAATGACTTTAGGAAAAATCAAGTGTTAATGACCCAATGAAGTTCGTTTCCCAAGGAGGTATATGTGTGTGACTAAGATGTACAAGATTTGAGATTAATATTTGGTTTAGAAGGGGATGAGAAAAGAAGATGACGAAATCTTAAAAATAAAAATAAGTACTACTAGAAAGTTAAAACGTATAACCTTAAAAACCACAAAAATAAAAATTAATTCTAAAAATTACCAAAAATTCACCAAAAATTAAAATAAATAAACTAAGAGTTTACCAATGATCAAAACTTTTTCAAACCTTTTAAATAATTAAATATTCAATTTTTAAATGCTAATTAAAGCCCTAAAAATCAAATAAATTATCAAAAATCCCAAATAAAGTTTTTTCAATTGGTAAACCACTAAAATGACCTAAAAAGATTAAAAACTATTTTTAGAAAATTTTAAACTAATAAAAACTATTTAAAATGATTTAAAAACTATTAAAATTTAAAATAATTATAAAAATTAATCTAGAAGTGATAAAATTATTCTAAAAGTTGCTAAATTCCTATTTTAATGTATTAAACCTAAGAAAAATGTAAAAAGTTGGAAAATGTGAAATTTTAAAAATAATAATAAAATAATAATAAAATAATATTAAAAATCCAAAAATTATAAAAAATTCTAAAAACTTGCAAACTAGTTTATTTTAACCTAAATAATCAGAAAATCAAAGTGAAATTACCAGAATACCCCTATTGGGCCCTCAAATGGGCCAAAACCAAAAACAGTCAACACAATTGGGCTTTTGGGCCCAAAAAAGTCAAACTTGGCCCAATTGACTTGGAAAAGACCTATCTGACTCAAAATTCAATTCTAAGAACAAAACTCTAAAGGCTCAAAAGCTGAATATGAGCTTATCACAGCTTATTTAACACACAGCTTATTCTTATTGGGCTTTTCAGCCCATTAAGCAATAAGCTAATGCCATAAGCTCTAATTTGACACACAACCTTCTTTTGGGATGCTTATGAGATCTGTAAAAAGAAATTTTGAAAAAGCTCACTCAATAAGCCAGAAATAAGAAAAGTAAAAATTCACTAAAAGACAAAATAGTCGTTTTAGAGATTTAGGGCACCTCAGGACTTGATTCAACTTGCAAAAGATCACAAATGGACTCAATAAGCCAAATCAATCAACAAAAATCCAATAAGCACAACCAATAAGCAAGAATAAGCACAAATGAACTTATGAAAAAGTCAATGTAGTTGGTTTTCTAGTCAAACCCTAAATTCACCCACCAAATGCTCCAGTATGAACAAATGGGTCAAAATATGAGCACCTATTACAAAAACAAAGTTGTTGCTGGTTAAAATAAGCTATTATAGCTTATTGATAAGCTAAATCCAATTTTACACTATCAGTGGCAACTAGCAGGGGAAAGGAGTTCCCATTGCTTTGACTATTTGACCAAGCTTATTTGAGAGTTCTGGTTTGATTCAATTGGAAACAAAGGCACCCTTGTGATCAGTGAATCACAAGGAGTCAATAGAAACAAGAAAATCACAAATTGGTTCACACAATAAGCCACAATAAGCCAAACAGTCACCAGATATGCACCAGATATGGAAATAAGCAGTTAAGCACTTAATAAGCAGATTTAGACTGAATAAGCCAACCAAACTTAACAGGATGCATACACAAGCTATATAAACTAAGAACAAACACAAAGCAACAAGAATCAAACATTGAATCAAAGTAAATAACAAGATCAAAGCACAAAATGTTTCTGATGAACAATGAACAATATGCAGACAAGTTTTGCTGATCTACTTGACACTTGATCAAATTTCAATCCTCAAATCCTTCTTCCCTGGTATGATTAACTAAGGTTTAGCATTGTTAGCCCTAGCCTAAGCTTAGATCTAGGTGTCCTCAAAATCCTAGCCAATTTAACCAATTATTAAAGATTGTATAGCCTATTTATGAATCTATGTGTTCAAACCCTCAAAACCTGCAAACAGATGATCAATAGCACTCAAATAACAGATACCAACTCTTGCTAACAACAAACCACAACTTAACAAGCCACAAATCCAATTCAAGGAGGAGACCCAAACACTCCTTAATCTACCACTTAACAAAGAAACTTGTGATTTTAACTAATAACCTACTGATTTTAATGATCAAAAACACTTACTAGGTAGCAACTAACACAATCAAACACATAAATCACCAGCACAAACACAAATACTCAAAATCAAAGCACCAAATTCAAAACAGTCATAAACATGAAATTTTTAGGGGAATCTTAATCAAGAGATTATAACTGCCTTCCACAACATCCTAGGAAGGCCAGCAATGCTCCTTGGACCTTGTTCAACAACTAGAACAAGACCAAGGTACTTCAACAAAGATGATCAAAGCCTGCTGATGTTCAAAGTAGAACAAGGCTTTGATTATGATATGTCTTCAACACAAGCAACAAACAAACTCAACCAAAGGCTTAGAACCCTTCTCAGGCTTGGTGTCAACAAGCTTGAAGGAGCTCAAGGCTTATGGCTAAGGGTTAGTACACATATTTAAGCCAAAATCAGAAACAAGGACTTCTAGGCTTTTGAACATTGAAAACCTTTCAAACCTAGATGTGCCTTAACCACAAGGTTAAGAAAGGTCTAATCAATCAAATGGAACTCAGAATTAGGCTACTCAAACACCAACTTTTAATCAAATCAAAAAGAGAATTCAAAATTTCAGAAATTCAAATTTTATTAAAATTAAAAAGGAATTACAAAGATTGATAGCCTAAAACTGGAACAAAGCTCTCTCACAGGTTGAGGAGTCTTTATATAGGCAAATGCCAAGGCTAGCACTATTCACAAACCCTAGAAGTGAAATTCCCTAAATGCCCTAAGTCCTTCTAGACGTTTTAATGGAATGAGCTGTTCAAATGCATCTTGGACGTTTATTTCAGCTTTGATATGAAGCAAAGAGTCTAGGCTGTTGATTTGGCCACGTCATTTTACTTAAATGCCAAGTTGTGTTTTCATTGGTTAAGGAGGTTGAGTGTGGGGTCCAGGGAGTAGTAGGAGTGAGGGTTTTGTGTGTGGGATGGGATTCTGCATGTGTGAATCACACGTGGGTGAGGGTAATTTGGATTACCCTTTGGTTTAAGTGGAGTAAAAACTGGGTGGATGAAGGGTGAATAGTAGTAGTTTTGATCCGAAATTGGGGGAGTGGATGTGTTTGGCGCGTGTTTCAGGTTTGAATGTTTCAATAGCACAACTTTAGCCCTTATTTTTCCTTTCTTTTTGCATTTGTGTTTAAAAGTCTGTCAGCGCCCATTTCCTTTGTAACAACTTCCAAGACTTGGCAATTTTGGCACAAAACTTTCTAAAAAGTGTTTCAAGGGTTATTTTTGACACTTTTGCATATTTCAAGGGCTGATTTTGGACAATGTTGATCTTCAAAGGTCTTCAATGTATCTTTGGCTTGATGAGGGACCATATTTGACAATTTGAAATTGTTGAGGGACCAATCTTGCCATTTCTTCAAAGTTAAAGGACCATTTGTGTAATTTTGACAAACTTAAGGGACCAAACTTGTAATTATTAATATACAAGGGTTTTAAGTGTCATTTCTTCAATAAATGAGGATCAATCTTGTTTGTCTTCAAGTCTTCAAGGGTATTTGTTGGGTATTACATGATTAGGGCCCGGTTCTTTGTACGGCTTCGTTTCTTGTGTCCGTTTTTCCTTGTAACTTGTGATCTTTTGTCTTTTTCACGATATCCATACCTAAAATACACAAGTAAACAAAAACAAGCATATATATGGTATTTTATGACATTTTTATGCATTTAAAGCCCGAAAAGAACGATGAGATCATGTATAAATGCCATCTCATCAGGAACATAAGGGATTTCCCCCACTCTAAGTCCACATAAAGCATCGTCAAAAGGAGAAAACGAGCTTGTAGTACTCAATACATGTGGTGATGACGGAGTTAGAGTTGTAGAAAAGTCTTTTAAATCCAATTTAAAATCTTTTCCTTTTTCATCTTTTAAACTCTCCTTGTGAAAACCCGATTTAATTAGGTCAAAAATATTTGGTATTTTTAAAGCAATGTTAGTCACACTAAAAATTCACATATTTGAAAACCGTTTTCGTAAAGGTGGTGGCAAGTTCTCAAAACGTTTGTCAACAAAGAAAACTCCCCCATCAGGATCAACATATTCATCATCCGGAGAATCATTCGAGATTGGAATCGTAGGCTTAACACTCTTAACCTCCACCGGCGGAGGGGACGAAACTTCATTTTTATCATCAACTCCTAAAACTCTTTTTGAAATCTTTTTGCAAATGTTTTTGATGGGATTGACATTGTACAAAGACGTGATAGAGTACACATTAGAAAGCGTAGAGTTTTGAGTTGCGTTAATGACGAGTTCTTTCTCATTGAAACGAAGAGTGATTTTCCTAGCATGCACATCAATAAGTGCTCTCGAGGTATCCAAAAATGATCGACCTAAAATTAGAGGAACTTTAGGATCGATGGGAATGTCAACAACAATAAAGTCTACGGGATAGTAGAACTTTCCAACTTTCACAAAGACGTCCTCGGCAACTCCACAAGCTAGAATTGTAGAATGATCGGCCATCTCGATTGACATTCTTGAAGGAGTGAGATTGGGAAGATTGAGCGATTTAAAAATCTCAAGAGGCATCAAATTAATACTTGCACCAAGATCGGCCAAGTCGTAGCATTCTTCCATGTCTTGTATAGCACATGGGATTAAAAACTTGCCGGGATCACCGACTTTTTGAGGTATGCGGCTAAGAAAAATCGAAGAACAACTAGACGATTTTTGCAATTTCTCTTTGTTATTCAACATACTTTTGAAGTTCGCGGCAAATCGAGGCATCATGACCAAGGCGTCGGCAAAACTTATATTAAAATGCAAGTCACGAAAAATTTTCATAAAAAGTTCAAATTGATAGTTATTTCGTTCTTGTGCCTTTTCCTTGTCTCGTCTTGAAGGGTAAGGTAAGGGTGGTGTGGGTTGGGGCATAGGCATCGGCCTTGAAATCTCGGGTTCCACTATTGGTATTGGTTCAACCGTAGGTGTGGTTTGAGCGGTACTTCGTGGGCTTGGAATGTGCTCCTTTTCGTCCACCACCTCGGGTTCTTTCTCTTTTTCCTTCTCCATAGAAGTACTTGGACGAGAAATGGGTTCTTTGAAAGTTTTACCACTACGAGTAGTAATAACCTTCAATTCTCCTTTCGGGTTCACGATGGTATCACTAGGAAGACCACCCGAAGAAGAGGGTTTACACATGATAGCTTCAAACATTTTTCCCATTCGGTCTTCAAACTTAGATTGCCTAGCATCCACTTTTAACAACTCTTGCTTAATCTCATGTTGACCTTGCTCCATTTTTTGTTGATTTTTTTGGAGTCGTTGAACATTTCCTTCCATTTTATTAGCATGAGTTTTAAGTTCATTAACAAGTTCGTTTTTAAGATTGCTTTTCAACTCGGATCTTAAGCTAACCATTTCACGTTGCATATTATCAAACTTAGCATCGTTTGCCTTAGCATAATTCAAAAATTCTCCTTGAAGATTTTTGGTGTGATCATTTTGAAAACCTTGTGTGGTAGTTTGAAAATCACGGTTTTGGTTTTGGTTTGAAATTTGCCCATTTCCACTTTGATAATTACCCTTGTTGTAATTACGTTGATTGCATTGATAATTACCACCTTTGTTGTTGTTTCGATAGTTATTAGCATTTTGATTTGGTGGAGCTTGATTTTGGCGGGAACCTTGGCCGTTTTGGTTATAAGTTCCCGTGGCTATATAAGCACTCGAAGTGTTACCATCCGCGGTAATGCACTCGGAAAGATCATGAGCTCCACCACACGATAAACAACTATTAGCAACCGCTTTAACCGAAGCGGAATTCGAAGCTTCTTGAGCTTTCCAATGGGACATAAGGTTAGCAAATCTATAAAAAAACCGATTTTCTTCATTTGCTTCATCATGTAAGGCATTAATGCTACGAGACGATGATGAGCCCATTTTGGTAACACTCGGTGTGTTACGACGGCTATAAACCTTAGACCTATTTTCAATTATCACCAAAGCTTCCTCAACCGTTTTACACAAAAAATTACCACCCGCGGCGGCATTTAAATAATCTCTTTCATGATCATTAAGTCCATTGTAAAACGTGTCTATTTGATGCAAGTCGGAAAAACCGTGATGAGGACACTCATGTAACATCTCCTTAAACCTATTCCAAGCCGTTGAAAAACTTTCATTTGATTCTTGTGAAAATTTAGAAATCTCGTTTTTCAAGTGCGTAGTCTTAGAGGGCGGAAAAAATTGGTTAACGAATTTCGAAACGAGATCCTTCCACGTCAATATAGAATTGGGTGGCTCTTTCTCTAACCAAATTTTAGCGGGCCCCGCTAAGGAATACGAAAAAAGCATCATCTTAATCGAGTCATTCGAGACATCTTTAAATTTGCAAGTGGCGGTAAGACGATTGAATTGGCAGATATGGTTGTGGGGATTGTCCTTCTCATCACCACGGAATTTGTTGTTTTGGATCATCGACAACAAACCCGTTTTCACCTCAAAATTCTCCGCAAGGATAGCGGGAATCACAATAGCCTCTCCATAACCCTCGGTGGGTGCTTGAAGTAACTCCATCATAGTTCGATTTGCCATGGTTGGTGCTTCTCGTACAATGGGTTCGTCAATAGGAGACTCCTCACTAGAATGATTGGGAGTGGGAGTTTTGTTCTTTTGTCTACGTGCACGTCTTGCTTGATTACGAGTTAGCATAAACGTCACGTACAACGAGGGGACGAGCAAAGAAGATTCTTTTTGGTGTTTTGTATTTTTCAATTTTTTGTGGTTTTTGATGGTATTAACTTTTTTTGGAAATTGGTGAATGTATTAAGTAGACAAAAATCTACAAATCTCCTCCTTAATCAAATCTCTCGATTAAAGAAGCCTCAAGGAATGAAAACGATCACGTGAAGTGAACGCCTTCGATGACTTTAGAACGATGGTAGAACACCAAATCGTTCAAGAGGGTTTAATCAATAGAAACCAAGAAAATATATATGATATGTAATAATACTTTGGGCGGCAAAACCCTCGATTAGCTCTCAAAATCAAATACGCACAAGCAAGCGGAGGAAACGAGGCGGCGTGAAGCACTTAAGAGCCTTTTTCCTTTAGGTCGTGAAATACAACCGCCTTATACCCACCTTATAGTTTGTATTTTTCAAAATCGAGCTTCACGAAAGTATTTATCTATTTTTGCCTTTTTTCTTTGGTTTGAGATTCGAATACAATGATTGGGTAATGACCTCCCAAGTCAAGGTTGTGATTTCTCACGTATTTGGAGTACTTGTGAATTTATTGTTCTACGTATACAATATAGTAATAATATTCACACAAAAACCGAAAAACGATAATACGTATTAGTAGAGTGCTACTAATACAAATACTAATTATGGCTATATAAAAAACAACAATTGTCAATCAAAACACAGCACGCCTCCCCGGCAGCGGCGCCAAAAATTGATAGTTGTAAAATCACACTTGTTTAGGAAAACAAGGCAATTAGGGTAAGTATTAACGAGTAGTTTAGGAAAACCACAAGTTATGACCCAAAATAAGAGTGAGTTCGTTCTCGAGGAGGCACGTGCGTTGTGTAATGAATTGATTAATGTTTGTGATTATATTGCTAAGAAAAAGAAAATAGAAATTGGGTAAGAAGAGAGTGACGGTTACGAAGACGGATCGAGCTAAGACGAAAAGATCGTTCACGTAAAACCGTAAAAACCTATAAATTAAAACTTTAAAACTAAAAATTAATTGAAAGCTAAACTAAGTCTAAAATAATATAAATAAGAATAAAAATCCAATAAAAATATTTTAAAACCTTTTATTAATTAAATATTCAATTTTAAATGCTAATTAAAGCACTAAAATTAAATATAATTAATCAAAATGTCCAAAATATTATTTTATTGAACAAATAACTTACTTATATTATCTAAAGACTAAAAAGTATTTTTCCTAAATTTTAAAAACTATTTTTCTATTTTTAAATCACTAAAAACTATTTTTAAACTAAAATAATTATAAAAAATAATAAAATAATGCCAAAAATAAGTTGACACTTGTAAAAATCCTAAATTACTCTATTGAACAGAAGAAAAATGAAAAAGTTTGAAGAATATAAAATTTTTCACTAAAAGACAAAAACAGTTTAAATAAAACCCTAATTAAATTAAATTAATTATAAAAAATAAATAAAAAGTGAACAGTAAAATATTTTTGGACTAAAAATCTTAAAATGTTTTTCTGAATCCAAGAAAATTCTTAAAATTGAAAAAATGATAATTTTTTACACTAAATGCCAAAAACAGATTAATAAAAAGTATTAAAAATAGCTATAAATCCTAAAAAAAATACCAAATGAACAGTAATAAAAATTCTAATTAAACAGAAAAATCAAAAATAAAATAAGAAAAATATTGAAACAAATTTGAAGTCCTAACTCTAAAATTCAGTCACTAAAGACAAAAAAGAAAGATCACTGAAAGTGACACCTCCAAAGGCTTTGTCTGCTAGTGAAGCAGTGGAAACTTGTATACTAGCAGTGGGAAATTGGTTCCCACTAGTAGTGTAAAAATTTGGTCAGGAGACCTTTAAGCTTAGGAAAGCTTGTATACTTGGTTTTCTTTGGACAAATGGGCACCCCCACACCAATGGGGTTGTGGGGAGTCAGTTTAAGCTATAAAACAAGCAAGTCCTTCACTCAAATCAACCACAAATAGCCAAGAAAGTTTCTGATTTAGCAAGGGTGTGTCTGATGAACAGTTGACCAATTTTTCTTGCACAAAAGTGGATTTTAAACCCTTAAAGCTTTCATACAAACTACCCAGATGACTTATAAGCTACACACAATCCTTCAATCTCCTAATAACTAGCAGCTTGACAAATTTGGTGGTCAAATTCACACAAAATTATGCACAAACGCAGTTACTGGATTTTTGTGCTATTTTCCAATTTTTTATCATGCAAATGTGTTGTAAACTTCACTAAACTGAAACTTAAGTGCATATATCACATAACAATCACCAAAGAAGTGTGTTAAACAGGTATTTAAGCTAGATTCATATCATTAAACCCTACTTAAACCCTAATCTGAACACCCATTTAAATCTGAAATTAAATTTTTTTTAACACCGAATCTATTTAAATCATAACAATATTGATTAAATCTTAGTCTAACATGCATAAACACCTAAAATGAGTAACATCAAACCATATAACTAACAAACAAACAACATCCATTCAAATCACATAAACACCAAATTTTGAAAACTGAAAAATGGAAACAAGGGTTTTACCTAGAGGGACCTACATCCAGGTCCCTCAATGGCTGCATAGCCATCTCCAAACAGATTCGGGCCTGTGCAGAACCTTGGACAACAAGCTTCCACTTGAAACCTGCTAAAATCAAATGAACAAGCAAAATAGGCAATTTCTGATTTTATCTTCCTTTTTAAATCTTTGTCAAATAATCTTCTCAAATATATTCCTTTCAAAAACACTTAAATAAACCAATTTCAACCTGGAAAAACAAATTTGGAACCAGATTTTACCCACAAAAATCAACCTTTTTCAGAAACTTGAAAAAGGATGACTTTTGAAAAATTCTTACTAAAATCACAAATTTGGAACTCAGATTTATCTAAAAACAATACCAACTTTTCAAAATAATAAAAAGGAATTACATTTACTTTAAAAATACCAACTTTTATAACATTAAAAAAGGAATTACAATGTTTCTTAGAAAAAATTTGGAACAAAATGAAGGAGTCACAGGCGACTTCCTTTTATACATGAGCTAGGAATAATCTAGAACTAGGAATAAAATAATACAGAAAAGAGGGAAAACCCTAAACCCTAGATGTAAATTTCCAGTCTTGCCCTTTGTTTGAACTTGGTCAAGGATGATCATGTGATGCCAGTTGTTTGTGGACCAATCTGAGTCGTTTATCCAGTCTTTGGGAGCAAGAAATTGCACTAGAGACGTTGATTTGTTGTAAGATTCGTATTTTGCCCAAAATGGGGGAGCAGGGGAGCCACGTGGGGACCCACACAGGTCACCGGGTGCAAGTTTGAAGGTGGGGATGTGATGTGGATGGGATAAATTAAGGATCTGGAAAGATGCAACAAAAACCCCTTTTGTTTAGTGGGTTAATTAAATTAGGGTTTATGGGTTTTTAGTTTAAGCAAGGGGAGTGTTTTAATCTGATTTGGGGAAAAATTGTTTTAAAAACGTGTTTAGGGGGGAAATTAGGGAGGGTTGACTGGGTTGTTGACCCCAGTTGAATAATAAACTGGGTAAGTGGTGGGTTTGGGCGGGTATTGGGTTTGGTAAATGGGTAGGGTCCGGTTTAGGTGAGGTGTTAGTTTATGAGTGGTGGGAGGGAGTTTGTTGTCTGGGCAGTTTTGGCCCCCCTAGTTTCTTACTTTCTTCACTTTGTAATAAACAGCAACTAATCCCATTTCTTTTTATATCAACATTGGCAGTTTGACACTTTTGGCACAAATACTTTCTCAAACTTAGAATAAGGATTTTAAATGCATAACTTGCATTCTTCAAGGGCCATTCTTGTAATATCTTCAAACGTGGAGGACCTTTGTTGCCAAATGATGATTTCTTCAAGGTCTTATCTTGCCAAATCTTCAAAAATGAGGGACCAATGTTGACAATCTTCAATTCTTCAAGGACCATTTTGGAAATTCCAGATTCGGGTCCGGTTCATTGTGCGGCTTCGTTTCCCGTGTTCGTTTTTGATTGATTCTTGTGATCTTTTTGTCATTTCCTCAATATCCGTACCTAAAATACACAAGCCAAAAAACACGAGCATATATTTGGTAGTTTTAATGATATTTAATGCATTTTAAGCCCGATTTGGACGATGAGACTATGTATAAAAGCAGTCTCATCAACCCACGTCCTTCTCTTGACCTAAATAAGATATTTGCAAAAAGAAACTTGAAATAAGCCCAAGGAATAAGCCTGAAATAAGCCAAAGCTTTCTACACAAAACGACAAAATAGTCGTTTTCGAGTTCTAGGCTATTTCAAGAGCTGATTTAAGTTGCAATAAGTCACAAATAGCTTAACAAATCTTAATAATAAAACACTTTCAAAAAGCACAACTCAATAAGATGGAATAAGCAATAAGCAATTTTGTAAAAGTCAACTAAGTTCGTTTTCCACTCAAACCTAAAAGTCAAAGTCCACAAAGCTCCAGATCTCTTAAATGGGTCAAATAAAGAAGATTGATTACAAAAACAAAGTTGTTGCAAGTCCCAATAAGCTAGAATGGCTTATGAATAAGCTGTTTGGATTTTAACACTAGCAGGGGCTAGTTTTGGGGGTTCAACAGTGGGAAAAGTTTCCACTGCTTGACCTTTTTGACTTTTTGTCTTTAGTGATTTTTTGTTGGATTCAAGTTAAGCAAAGGCACCCAACTGATCAGTGAATCACAAGGAGTAAATAACAACAACAAAAACACAAATTCAACCAACCAATTAGCACAGATTAATCAAAAGATCCACAGACATGCACCAGATATCAACAATAACAGTTATGAACTCAATACGCACTTTTAGCAAGAATAAGCCAGCCAAACTTCACCAAATGCATACACAAGATATAAATAATTCAAATGAACATAAAGAAACAGGTTTCATGCATTGATTCAAAGTTTAGATCAAGATTCAAGCACTTAAATTTTACTGATGAACAAAGAACAAGCAGTTTTGATACTTTGCTGATATACTTGACCACAAATCGAATTTCAAACACTCAAATCTTCTTAACAGATTATATTAACTATGTTTAATCACTTGTTATCCCTAAGCATGAATGCAAACTAAGTGTTACCAAAGTCTTTGGTCAAAACAAGCAGTTTTCAAGTTTTTATAGCACAATAGAGATTTTGATGTTTAAAAGCCTAGAACTTACAGCAATTAGCACTCAACCAAGTATATATCAGATACCAACAATAAACAACTCTTTCCAATAATTCAAAAACACTTTGTGATCTTAAACAAGTTTACCCAAACACCCCTTGACTTTCTTAAATCCAATTTTAACAAAGCCAATGTGTGATTTAGTGTTATCCAAGCCCAATCTAACACAATAACATCATCATCATGCAGTGTCATGCAATTTTAAGCCACAATATCAACAAGAACAACAGCAGAACGCAAAATCACAAAAAATCAATTATTTTTGACAGATTTTGGGTACAAGGGCTCAAACCTCATGAATGTACATCCACACTCACGAATTTTTGAGCTTATGTGCCTAGCAAAACAAGGCCAAGCTTCCACAACAAGGCTGCTAAGATTCAACAAGTTTAGAGCACAAAATATGAAAAACAGAAAAGTGAAAAAGCTTGATTAATGCAACCTTTGTACCCACTCTTTGATTATCCCCAAACCACAAGCTCCCAACACCTTGATAAGCTCCTTATCAGGGTGTTTAGATCACTTGTAATCCAAAAATTCCAAAGATGTACTAAAGACTTAGCAAAATATCAAGATTTGAGAAATTATGCAATTTCTTGCACAATATTTAAAAACAGGTTTTGAAACTTCAAAATCATAAACATGAAACATAAACAAGCATAGAATAAGTTTGGCACTTGGATTTATTCAACACTTCAAACACGTTTTCATTAAGATTGAAAAAGGATTTACAGAAATGTGAACAATGGAATAACCAAGAGCAGGGCTCAAAGTTACAACCCTAATGCCTTTTATTGGCTACAATGACTATCTAGAAAGCATAAAAACATAAACCCTAATGCTGGTGAAGTCCCAAAGTTTCCCCTTGAACTTTGAATTCTGCTTGAACATTTGATGTTTTCTTGGCATCTTGTGTGAGTTGTAAAGGTTGGAGTGTGATCAATGGCCCATAGTGAAGCTTAGAAACAAAGCTGAATACAATTCGTTGATCTTCTGGCTTGTTTTGGCAGTTTCCCCAAAAGTGTGTACAAGGTGAGTATCATGTGACATGGGTGATGATGTGGCACATGGTTTAAGAGTTGGGATGTGTTTAGTGTCACCCTAATCTTAATTCTGGATAATATGGGGGGTTAATTACAAGTGATTAAGGAATGCCCAATTGTGTTCTTGAGTGAATAGTGGGTTAGTTTGATCCGGTTTAGGAAAGATTAAGGTTTAAAAACCTGTTTAGGCGCCAAGGGATTAATAAAGATTAAACCGGATTAGTGGGTTTATGAGGTGGCAGTTTGGGGGGTTGTGATTGGTTAGATGGAGTGAATGGGGCACGTGTCACCCCACCACTGGTCTAGGTTACTTTCTTGTCTTTGCAGAAATAACCCCCATTCTTTCTATCTCTTTTCACTTGTAATTTAAATACGCAAAAGTGGATACCCTTTTATAACAAGCTTTCAATTTTCATACTTTTGCCCCCAAATACTTTTCCAAAGTATTTTCAGGGGTATTTCTTGCCATTTGATGATTCTTGAAGGGCTGTTTTGGCATTTTATTCAAACTTTATGGTCTTGACTTGTGTTGTTGACTTCTAGGAGGACTAATATTGACAAGTCTTCATTTATGAGGGACCATTATTGCCAATTCTTCAAAGTGGAGGGCCCTTTTTGTATTCTTGACAAACTATAAGGACCAATCTTGTAATTATGATTAAAAAAGGGTTTAAAGTGTCAACTCTTCAATATTGGAGGACCCTTCTTGTACAATCTTAAATTATTCAAGGGTTTTTCTTAGAAAATCCATATTAGGGCTTGGTTCATAGTGCGGCTTCGTTTCCCGTGTTCGTTGTTGCTTGTTTCTTGTGATCTTTTGTCATTTTCTCAATATCCGTACCTAAAATACACATGTAACAAACACAAGCATATATTTGGCCTTTTTGATGATATTTAATGCATTTTAAGCCCGTTTTAGACGATGAGACTATTTATAAAAGCAGTCTCATCAACAACCGAGGCCGTAGTGGGGGAGCACAATGCTCCGGCCAAGAGACTGCGTGAAGATCATCCCCTATACCAATCTGGTGAGACCACCAACAAGGCCTCGGGGACGGCGCAGGATGCCCGCATGGCCCAAACCGTGCCAACCCAGGTTGTTGAGCCGGTCACGTAAGTTCCTCCTTCCACATCAGAGCTGGAGAAGACAAACTTGTAAGTCTTCCTCATTTGTCTGTTTTGTGTTTTTTTCTTTTTCACAAGTGAAAGGCGCTTGCCTTGTAACGACACTTATGTAAATTACGATGTTTTTCGCAGGGATGACCAAGCTGGTGTCGTGTCAGTCATAGAGACAAGGAGGGGAAAGAACCTATCATTCAAGCCTCGGCAACTGGATCTTTCCCGACCTTCGAGGAAGGTTCCCCATCTGCTTCCGCCACGACTTCGCAGGAAGCTCCTGTGTCCGGCCCCTCCCCACGTTTTAACCCTGAGTGGAACATATCCACTACGGATAGGATGAGGGACGCAGGAGAGTGCCGGGACTACCTCGACCATTGTATTCCTCCCGGCCTTGGGAGGGATATTAATGAACTAAGTCATCATGACTTAGTGGACGAATACAATGGGGCCCTTGTGCATCAGATGGCCATGGGCACATTAATTCAGGTGAGGTTTGAGGCCGCCCTTGAGCATGTCGAGTCCCTAAAGAGAAAGAATGGTCATAGGGAGAAGATGATCGAGAAGAATGAATTCCTGATTGCAACCCTTCAATCCCAACTTGCTGCAGCTGAGGCGACCGTGAAAGAACAGGCCGCGCACGCCACTACTCATGACAACCGTGTTGCTGAGCTCGAAGCCCAAATCGAGGCTTCAAAAACTAAGGTATTCATCTGAAAAGTAAATTATGTTATGTCCGCGTCCATATTATGCATGATTTGTTCTAACCTTAGCATAACATTCACAGGTGGCCGCAACCGAAGCTTTGGCAAAGACCTCGGCTCACCAAGCATCCATCCTCTCGAAGGAGTTAGAGGAGGTACGGATGTTGGTCAAGGGCGAGGAGAATTTTAGGAGATAGTTTGTTGAGGAGAAGGAAGCACTGGAAAGAAGAATGCTTGAGACTTCTGCCTATAAGGATGCTGAACTGGACGCCATTGTCACGGATCATGACGAGGTGTTGTGCCCCCAACTACTTACGGCCATTGTTGGTAGTAGGTGGATGGTGGGTCATGGGGCGCGCCTGGCCGTCATGAAGGTGATGGAGGCTCCCCAGTTTGTGTAGCAGTTTGCCGATCTCGTGTCAGACGGCATTGATCGTGGCCGACACGAAGGTATGATTATGGCCGCCGAGTTAATAAGCAGAAAAGAAAACTTCACCAGGCATGCTTACTTTAACCCAGGGGCAGCGGACAAGATGAATGCATCCATGGCCGCTATGAGGGACTTGGAGTATCCTTTCTTAGCCGAGCTTGAGTTCGTAAAGGACGCGTCCAACGAGGAAATCATGGAGAAACTGTGTCTGGACGCGTGATCGCAAGGTGGCGAAGACTCCCGGGCCCATCTCGTGCCTTCCCCCAGCCAGCTCACCCTACCTATTTATGAGGACGTCACGAGGATTGTGATTGGTGAACAGACTTTGAGTGAGACGCTGGAGGCGAACGCGGTTCGGGCCCGTAACAAGAAATAAGTCTTGGTGAAGCATTCTCTTCTTGGCTAGCCGAAGAGAAGAACAAGATAGGCAAGTTCATCCCCCCTATGTAGGGCGTACTTCAGTGGCTGTAGTTTTTGAACACTTGTATTTGTAATGAATATTCGTCCGTGGATGTCCACGACACTTTTGTGTAACCTTTATTTGAACACTTAGAATATGATATGTATGTGTCCGTGGTGATCACGACAAGTTTTGTTTGTTCATATTTGAAACTTGTTTTTATTCGTAGATATCATGTATCTGTTTGCATGACGTGTCACGGCTTACTAAGAATAAAACTAAGTCTATAATTTACTAGACGTGCACTATGTGTCTTTACCATGTCCGGTACTATGTAAGTACGGCATGTGGGAAATATTACAACGTCTTGTAAATAAGGTGTCTAGTAAGGATACATGATCCGCGTCACTGGGGTTGCATCCCTCTTATGCGACAAGTTGAATTATTAGGTTAACTTAATCCTCTTACTCCGTCTGGGAGCGAATAGTACATGTACGGCTGAATGAATGCATATGAACAAGTAATAACTTACTAGAAAATAACAAATAATTCTTAGAACGCAAGACAAGAATTTGCACAAGAACATAGCGTGGAGCTAGCTAGGCACCACGACATTTTATTATAACGGTTACGATTTTGTTGACAGAATTAAAATCCTAAGACAAATAGAACATAGAAAATAGGAAAACGAAAAATACATGGATCGTTATTGAAGCTGACTATAGCGTAGTGTCCATGCGGAGGCCGTAGCCTTTCAGAGGTAGCATCTTTTAAGGTTGCAAATGTTCCATGTACGATCCAAGTCACGGCCATCCATATCACGCAACTTGTACGCTCCTAGCCCCAAAGCTTTTGTGGCCTCATACGACCCTACCCACTTTGGACCAAGTTTCCCCGTGCTCTTCGCGCGACTTGTCTCGTTAGCACTATAGACAAAATCCCCCGATCAAAAGGAAACACCCTTGACATTAGAGTCATAATAATCTTTCATACGTGCCTTAGATTTAGCCTCATTGTTAGCTGCTATCTCCCTTTTTTCCTCTAACAAGTCCCTTTTTTCCTCTAACAGCCTCGGTTCCATAGGCCAGCGCGAATGAAGTGTCCCCATTGGCTGTTTTGATCATTGTCCTGTGTGCCCATAGGACATGCGGCAGTTCATCCACCCATTTGGCGCTTCTTTCATCTAAGTGCGCCTTTATACCTTCACCTAGGCTTCTATTCGCCCGCTCCACCAGACCATTAGTCTGTGGATGTTTAACTGATGCGAAACACCGTCTGATGTTCAACGCCGTACACCAATCTTTGAACGAATTGTCTGCAAACTGTTTTCTGTTATCCGAAATGATCTTTCCTGGTAAACCAAAACGGCACACGATATTTTCCCAAACAAACTTTTTTACCTGTTTGCCCGTGATCGTTTTGACCGCCTTAGCTTCTATCCAGCGAGTGAAGTAGTCCATAGCTACAATCAAGAACTTAACGCCTCCTGCAGCAACAGGAAAAGGTCCTGCGATGTCAATTCCCCACTTATAGAATGGCCATGGGGAGGTGATGGGTGTTAGTTCTTGTTGTGGATGTCGTGGTACTGGCCTGTGTACTTGGCAATCGCTGCATTTAAGAATCATGTCTCGCGTGTCCCGATGCATAGTTGGCCAATCGTATCCTATGCGTAGAGCTCGTGCTACTACTGATCTGGGGCCTGCGTGCATGCCGCATGACCCTTCATGTATTTCACTAATCACATAGCTAGCTTGGCGTGGCCCGACGCATCGCAACCGCGGCTGTAGGAAGGAACGCTTATATAGGACGTGATCTCAGAGTATGAATTGTTGCGACTTCCTTTTGAAGCGCCGCGCCTCCGTTTCGTCCTCGAGAAGGGTCTCATTAGCTAGATAGTTTATGATCGGGGTCATCCATGTAGGCCCCTCATCATCAACTATGGTCGCTATCTCCCTTCTTGTAATGGACTTTTCCCTAAGTATTTCAACCAACACCTGCTTGGATAGATGGGCAAAACTTGTAGACGCGATCTTGCTAAAAGCGTCCGCCTTCTTGTTCTCGCCTCGTGGCACCTGCTTTGTAGAGAACTTACCAAAACTGGCAAAGAGTGACTTGAATTTCTCCAGGTATTGGATCATGTTTTCCTCCTTAGCTTTATACCCACCTAGGATGTGATTCGCGACAAGCCGTGAGTCCACGTAGGCTTCAAGGTTGCGGACTCCCATCCTAGCGGCGATTTTTAAACCCGCAATCAATGCTTCATATTCTGCCTTATTATTCGTGGCTGTGAACTCAAAGCGCAAGGCGTAGGTAATCTCCATTCCTTCCGGATTTGTGAGTATGAGGCCAGCCCCAGATCCGTTCGTGCAAGAAGATCCATCCGTGAACAGAACCCATGGTTCTGGTGGGATATCTTCCTTTTGCACCATCGGCTCGTCCTCCTCGGGCTTCTCAATTATGAAATCTGCCAAAATTTGGCCTTTGATGGTTGTCCTTGGTCTATCGGAGATGTTTTGTTCCCCCAGCAAGACACTCTACTTCTATAGTCTTCCGGCTAGGTCTGGTTTGGAGATCACCTGTTTTATCGGTTGGTCCGTGACTACCACTATTGGGTGCGCCTGGAAGTACCGACGTAACCTTTTTCTGGCATAAACCAACGATAAGACCAATTTCTCCATTGGTGAGTAATTCAGCTCTAGACCTTGTAGCGCTCTGCTTAGGAAATAGACCGGAGTCTGGACCCAATCTCGATCAGTCATGAGGACTGCGCTTATTGCTCCATATGTAGCGGATAAGTACATGATTTGTTCCTCCTTAGGTCACGGGGCGACCAACATGGGGAGAGCCCGCGAGGTGTTGCTTGAGCTGCCCGAATGCTTCCTCCACCTCTCTTATCCAACGAAAGTCCCCTTTCTTTAAGCACTTCTTGAGTGTTTTAAACAAAGGAAGTGATTTTTCTGCTGACTTTGATAGGAACCTATCGTGACCAGCCAACTTTCCATTAAGTGATTGCACCTCTTTGAGTGTCCGAGGGGATAGAAGATGTATTACGGCGTCCGTCTTCTCCGGACAAGGCTTGATGCCGGTCGGATTAATCATGTACCAAAGGAACATTCTTTCGGTTGCTCCGAACGTACATTTTTTGGGATTTAGCTTCATGTTGATTTCTCGCAATGTGTCTAATGTATGATCTTTTAATTCGTTTTTCCAAGCTCACGACAAATTGAGAGTCTAATTAAAATCAAGTTTTTAATTGTTTTTTATGTTAATAAAGGTATTTTGGTATCTATGTCTATTTCAAACAAGGCACATAAAAAGTAAAAATACTATAACTACGTATCCATACTATTCTACAACAAATTGCAATTACAATCAATTAAGCACAAGGTACAAGTAAAACAAACAAATAACCAACTAACAACTTTTTTAACAAAAATAACAAGAATAAAAACTATCTAACAGATTTAACAAATTTAACCAAAATCTAACAAGAAAAATTTAACTAATTATCTAACAAAATTACAACTAACTGTTTATCCAAATCTAGCAAACTTTTTATAAAATTGAAACTAACTTTTTTGAAAAATTTTAACTAATGATTTTTATAAAATCTAAATTCTAATTTTCATCTAAATCACACAAATTAAAAGTTTTAATCTTACTGATTAACAAATTTGTTGTTACTAAATCAATTTGTAATAACTAATGAGCCCAAGAAAGTAAAAAGCCCAAAACACTTACTTCTGAATCAAGATTGCTTGTATTAAAGTTTTGACTATTCTTCAAATCAGTTTTAAACGTTTTTAACCGCAAGTTATACATTCAAGAAACAGTGTATCAACTTTTTATATAATATTCTGCATGCATGAAATCAGTACCATTTACCAACAAATTGCGATTAAAATCTGCCTGATTACTAAAGCTTTACAATTTTGAAACTTAAGTTTGCATGCAAGTCTACTCCATATCACAAAATCAGATAAATCTAGTTGCAAGTAATTCTTGTACTATGAAAATTAAAGGCGTTTTTTACTAAATTTGAATAAAATCAAACATGAGCTTAACCATGTAAAATCGATGAATCCGTTGTCGTCGAATCGTAGCGCTGAGCTAGCTTAAGTCGATCACCACAATCAATAACAAAGATCTACACCTCCTGTACGGTATCGAATCAGGAACGAAAAACAAACTTCATTAACAGCAACTACGAAACAGAATCTACAGCTTCGTCCAATCTATATCTGCAGCTGTAGGACCAAAATCTAACGACTACGGAGTCTCGAACATCATAAGATAAACTTCCAAAACCACGGCAGAAATCGTAAAAAGCGTATGAACACGTGAACTTCACTAACTCAGCTCCATTCTCGAACAGAAACAGTAACTCATTCAAAGTTTGTAATCAACGACTAAATCCCCACAAAAACTCTCGAGAATCACAAAGAGCGATTGAAAAAGAGTATAATCGGTATCATAAATAACTAAATGGAAGATTGAGATCAATATATGATTGAAATAAGGAGTTTTATTGATATAATAAGAATGTGATTTGGTTACAACTAGGATAACAAATTTCAGTTAATCTGTTACAAACTATAATGTGAGTGTGTTTTTTATATACACACTAAAAGTGAAGATGAAGAATGTAACGTGAATACAAAGTCTGTGAAATGTTTATGCTAAACTAACTATTGTGTGTTTTTCACACACTAAAACTACTTGCTAAAAAAGAAAGTAAATCATTGTATTTATAGATAGAGAAAAAGTGAGAAAGGGATGGGATGTTGTGTTGTTTTGGCGAGTAAAATCTTGCCACGTGACATTCTGTTATTGGGTTGTATAGGAGTTAATCCGGATTTAAGAAATGGTGAAATGTGATTGGCTGTGAGGGGTAGCTTGGGATTCGGTGTAGTAATAAATGTTGATTTTAACAGAAGATTCCCTTATAATTGCTGCTGTTGAATACTTACTCGGACTCAATAGTTGCAAATTCCTTTGACTCAATAATGGTTGTAGGGATCATTAATTGCTCATTTATTGCTGCTAGAAAATGATGGCCTCATAAATGTTTCTGAATGTTCGCTGCTCACTTATTCGCCCATCAATGAATGCCAATGATTGTAATTCATTATAATTGTTGCTGATGGTTTCAAGTCTCCTTGGAAATTTAATGGCTGACGATATTCCCTTTAAACGAACATATTAATGCTGCTGTAGGGAATTTCTTTCTTGGACTGTATTTATTAGTTTTGGAATATCAACTCATTTAATAGCCAATGATAGGTTTGATTAAATATTGTTATTAGCCAATCATTACTTTGGACCTTCCCATTTATAGATCATTCCCTTGACTTATTAATGCTTCAATAAATCTCGGTCTATTTATTGATTGTTGTAGTTATGACTTCTTGAGTTCATTAATTGCCATGATTTCCTATCATTGCTCCATCATTCGCCACTCATTGTCATCGATTCCTCGGATCATTTATTGCTGATTTACTCCTTTAACTTAATAATTTGTATATATCTTGTGAACACTTTGGAGATTGAGCATATTTATTGTTGAACTTTGCCTTTAACTTCTTCAAGTCTTTTGATCTTCACATACTTGGAAAGTTAGGTCCTTGATGTCTTGTTTTGTCCTTCTCTTCATCTTTTCTTCAAATAAACTCCATGAAAGCTTGTGTTTTCTTAAAACGTATCTTTTTACCTGCACATTCAAATACAACAAAGAATACACCGTAATTCTGTTTTATTACAATAAAGCTTGGTATTTTCTTTGTGTTTTAGGGGTTTTATAGACATAATTGATATGATATATCACTCATATCAAATCCCCTACACTTGATCATTGCCATGACCTCATGCAATGCCACATTTTAAAGCACCAATTTACACTTTTCTCATAATTAATCCACCTTGGCCAATATGGAATGCTTTTACACTACTTTACCCTATATGATGCATGATTTTAATTTTTACAATGCAACGCAAAGTAAAACAAATCTATTTATATATTTTAAGATTTTCTTGAAATGGTTTTGATGGAAATAACTCATAAAGAAGTCATTGACTTTGATTAGGGCTTTGGTACCATGAACACTTATCATCCTCAAGTTTCACTTTCACCATACCAATCTTAAAAACAAGATCATTGTTTTACATAAGTGAAAGTGCGTCAATTCATTCATATAGATTAATTGTGTTACCATTATATCCCCACTTATTATGCCTCTAAGACTGGTTATTATTTGAGCGAATTGCTTGAGAGAAAATTTGTCATTATTTAAAGCATGAAATATAAGAAGTGTAAAATCTCAAAATAAGGAAGCACGGTTTTAATCCTAAGTAACCATCTTATCTATTACTCGAAAAACCGCCCACAATTGATATAAGTCCGACCAAAAATAATAAGTCATTCGCCTTATGTGTATGATCCTTATGTCATGCATTAATAAGTAGCTATACACTCGCTAAGGAAAGAAAAATAAAACTCCATCAATAATTTATATCCACCGCCTTTTTGAGACCTTGGATCTTCAATCCCGCAACCTATCAAGGTAATATTGGATTGGAGCAACTATTAAATCCCCGCAACCCTGGTGAGAGTAATATTGGAATTTAATAGCTACTATAATTAACACTTCAATTCCCCTCTTGGGAGTCTTGTATAATTTGTTCTTTTTCTTTTTCTTTCTTTTTTTTCTAGCCACTCATTTTTTTTGTAAGCCGCTCTTATTTTTCTTTATTCCTCACAAAGAAAGTTGAAAAGAATAAAAGGAAAAACACCCGCTAAGTATTAAGCATGACATAAGTCTAGTACACATAAAACGTTCTAACTTAGAATCTTAAGATGTACTTATACCAACCACGAATGATTAGTAAAAAATGTATAAGAGACTACAAACCAATTAAAACCGTTCTTGATTATTTATTAACATATATACATGCGTTGACAAGAAAGTAAAGGTTACGAAAGGGGATATAAAAGGCACAATTAATGAAAATGAGGTTTATCTAGCCCTTTACACTTACTTCAAACTCTATCATCTCTTGTTCTCCACAGTTTAAAATCTCAAATAATGAGACTAGTGGATGCTTATCCTAATAAACCAATAAAGGTCTACATGGTTAAGGATACTCGCTAGAGAATGCTTGGATAAGCAAACTCGGGTTGAGTCAAAATATCCATGATGGGCCTAATATGTCAAAGAAGTCTAAATTTGTTAAACCATGTCCTTTATTATATTTTTTTCTTTTTATATATTTTTGATGAAAAATAAAAGAAGAAATATATACAATGCAAATGTGTTATGCAAATGAAAAATGATTTATGCAAAAATTATGAATGCATATTTTTGGTGGCCAAAGTAGATCAAAATTTTGAAAAATGTTTGAAAAATTAATTTCTAAGTTATCATAAAGTCAATAGATATTTTCTGGGTAAGGTCACTTTGATAGAAGACCCCCCTACACTTAAGATAAACATTGTCCTAAATGTTTAAGAGTATTGGAGTAAACTCCCCTACACTTATGACATTGATAACTTTGCTTAACCCAAGCTAAGGAAAGGTCTACTATAGTGAATTCGTTTTAAGCACAATGTGGTTTGAAAATCACAATAGTAACGAAGTGAACCCGCTACAAGGGCCTCCTACATAAGCTCCAATGTATGAAATGAGAGAGAGCAAGCCTACAAACACGAAGAAGACAAAAGATCGACACCCCCTACACTTCTTCTCAACTATATACCCTTTTATGAATCCTATCCTACCATACTCTATTCTAAATGATCTAATCCTAGTTGTTCAAGCTTGATTTAAGGAGTCTCTAGCTCGACTCATGCCACACTTAAAGTGTCTATGGAAACCTATTAATAAGTGTCAAAACACTTATCCTTTTACCACTTAAAACAATTAAAAACAAGACCAAGACGTGTATTTAATGTCGTAAAAGTCAGAATTATGCGTGGTTTGTGTTTTTATTGTGTTTCAGGACAAAAATATGAAAAAGTAAGAAAACACGGGCTTTCACGGGCTTTATCGAAGATAAAGACAAAAGATCAAGAGTGCAAAAAGAACGGAAGTCAAAGGCATATTCTAAAGATTTATCGAAGAAAAAGACAAAATACAGAAGTTTAACGAAGTCGAAGAACCAAGTCTAATAAAGGAAGAAAATTAAAAGACGGGTTCATTTTATCTATCGACAAATCCCGAGACAAAGTCGAGAAAGACGAATTATTTAAAAAGACGAGAAGACAAAGAGAAAGAGAGAAGCAACAATACCACATCCCCTCCTCCTATAAACAGTCTCCTAATCCTTTATTTTTTAGAGTAGTTAATTAGTTTATTTTTCAAGTTTTAGGAGTAGATTACTTTCTCTCTCTAGTTTTACTTTCAAGTTTTCAAGCTTTTCATCTTAATCTTCAAGTTTGTGAATCTTAATCTTCATCTTATTTCAAGCTTTTCAAATTAATCTCATTCTTCCTTTCTTGTTTTTAATCTTATGTTTGATTTGGTTAATCATGTAGTTTATTTGATCTTGTTGCTTATTTGATTGATGTGCTTATTTCATTGTTCTTATTCTTTTCATGTGTTTGATGGTTATTGCTTATTATTCTTATTTATTATTTTATGTTTAGCTTATTTTTAGCTAAGTGGTTTTGGTAGATTAATATTTTTAAAAGTCGATTTTATATATTTTGCTTATTTGGTGTTTTTATAGTTTTTAATTTGTGTCTTATTAGCTTTTTCTAAAAATTAGTTTGGTTTAATTTTTTGTTAAGTGCTTATTTGATTTTTGCTTATTTTTCTTAATCCGGATTTCCTAAACCCTCTTTTCCCGAATTGAGATACAAACCCTTTTCCCGAATTACATCTATACTTGCTATTCTGAATTAATGTGCAATTTAGTTTTCCCGAATTAGATTTAACACATAGGATTCCGGATTAGTAACCAAATTGTATTCCGAATTACTTGTATATGAGCTATTCCGAATTACATGTGAAATTCAACATTCCAAATTACCTTTCAATTAGATATTCTTAACTAGGTCACAATCCAGGATTCCAGATTAGGTTTGCTCTAGGTTTATTTGGAATTACTTTAAATTTGTGGGATTCCGAATTGTAGTTCTTATGTGTTATCCGAATTAGGTGCAGTACTAGACTCCGAATTACATGCTATATTTGGTTTCCGAATTACTTTGAGTTTTTAAATTCCGAATTAATATTTGTGATGGTTTCCGAATTATGTTATGAATCTTGGATTCCGAATTAATGTTTTGACTTTCCTTCCGGATTGTTTTCATAGTTTTATTTTCCCACCATTTTTGTCAAGTCTTATTTTAAATTGTTTAAATTTATTTTATTTTCAAATTTATTTTAAATCAGTTCTTAAATTTGTTTAATTCCTTGTATTTTGTCATTTGTTTTATACTTTTAAAGTTTTCATTTTTAGTTTAAAAAACGACAATTTCTTTTTATCAACCAAGAACGATTGAGTCACACTTAAAACCGGGTCAATTCGATTAGACAAATTCAAGAACATTATTTTTTCAGATATTAAAATGGCGCCGCTGCCGGCTCTTTTTGTGAAGATTAAATGTTTTTTGTGAGAGACGCGTTGGATTTTGTGATCCGTTCACTTTTGAACGTTATTTTTCTTGCTTAAATTTAAAAAAAAAATCAAAATTCCTCAAAATAAAAAATTTCAAAAATTCAAAAACATTTAAAAAATCATAAAAAGCATTTCTTTTTCAAAAGTTTTTCACCAAAAATATTTTCTTTTCACGTTAACTTTATTTCTTCTATTTCTTTGCTATATTCTACTTTTGTAGGTGTATGCGTACCCGTTCACGAAGGAGGAAATCCATTCAAGCCGCTATCATGGAGCCTCCTGTTGTTAACACAATGGATAACCGTCCAATGATAGAGCTCTTGTAATCATACGTTGAAGGCAATGACGATGCAATTATGGTGCCGACTATTGACACAAACAACTTCAAGCTCAAAACCGGTTTTATTCAAATGGTTTATGCAACACCTTTCTTGGGCCGCACTCATGATGATCCTCACGGTCATATCAAAAGGTTTGCCTACTTAACTAATACCATGAAATACAATGAGGTCTCACAAGAGGCAATTCATTTGCTCCTCTTTCCTTTCTCTCTCGAGGGACAAGCCCGGACTTGGCTTGATAAGGAATCACCCCAAAGTATTACAACATGGGCGGACTTAGAAACCAAATTCATCAATTATTTCTTTCCACCCTCACGTACTACCGCTTTGCGGAATGATATCATCAATTTTGAACAAAAGTACGGTGAGACATTTAGTGAATCTTGGGATTGTTTTAAGGAACTTTTGAGAAACTGTCCACAACACGGTTTTACTAAGGTGCATCAAATTAATACTTTTATAATGGATTAAGTTTGAATGACCAAGATTCACTAAACAGTGCTTCGGGGGGGGGGGGGGGGGAAATATCTTGTCATATTTATGAATGATGCTTGGGCAATTATTGAGAACAAGGCTAAAGTTCAAACTAATAGTGTAAGGGCTACTATGGCTAGTACTAGTGATAGTGAGACCACCAATCAAATTCAAGCACTTACTTCAATAGTGACTAAACTTGCCTTACATGTTCAAAACACCCCTAGTCAACATGTGAATGCCCTTAATGTGACTTGTGAAACATGTGGTGGGCAACACTCTTATGCTAATTGTGATAAGGCATATGATCAATATCACGGGGAAGTGTATGCTTACAACAACACATAGAGAGTTCATTTCAAGCCGAATGTCGATGTTAATCATTTGTCATATAATTCGACTAATTTCTTGGCTCCACCCGGTTTTCAACAAAGACCACACCCACCCACCCAGAACAACCAAGGGCCACCACGAGCTAATTTTCAACAAAATGCAAATGTGAGGGGCTACAATGCAAACCAAGGAACTTATCAAGTACAAAATCAAGGCTTTCCAAACCAAGGTTTTAATCCTTAAGGTTTTCCAACATACAACCAATACCAAAACCAAGGTTTCCAACAACAAGGATTCAATTTACCTAATCCGCAAATGGAATTAGTTATTCAAAAGCTTTCAGAACAAGATAAGAAATTAAAAGAAATGCAAGAGTCCACGGATTGGAAATTCGTTCAAATGTTTCAAGCCCTTTGTCCTCAATGTGCTCTTTCTTCAACAACTGAAACCAACCCTAGAGCTAACGTGAGTGCTATTACTATACGTAGTGGAGCCACTATAGTAGGACCTTCTATCCCTCCTCCAGTTATTTCACCTACACCTCCTCCACCCCCATTGATCTCAACTACTACCACGCCTAGTACTAGTTCTCCATTACCGTCTACACCTCTTACTGAAGATGTACCCAAGAAAAAACCTTCATCCTCTACACCTTCACCTTCATCGCCTACACCTTCTAAACCCAATATCCCTTATCCTTCTCGGTTAGACAAGTTCAAATTGCTCACTAAGGAGGATTCTCAAGTTACTTCCTATTTGAAGATGATCTCCAAAATGAACTTTAACATTAGCCTTGTTGAATCACTTGTTCAAATGCCGAAATTTGTTAAAGCGTTCAAGGAGTTGCTTAGTAAGAAGGAGAAGATGGTTAAGTTTGTCAACACCCTCTTAAATGAAAATTGTTCTGCAGTCCTTCTCAAAGAACTTCCAGAGAAACATGGAAATCCCGGTCATTTTGTGCTACCTTTTTCATTTTCTCAAATCTAGGAATGTACTGCCTTAGCCAATCTCGGGGCAAGTATCAATTTAATGCCATTAAGTGTTTGGAAGAAGTTATCATTACCGGATCTTATACCAACACGTATGACTTTTGAGCTAGCAAATCGAAATCCCGGTTACCCCGTTGGTATTGCCGAAGATGTTTTTGTTAATGTTGGTACCTTCACTTTTCCGGTTGACTTTGTTGTTGTTGATTGTGAGATGGATCCTCGTATTCCGTTAATACTTGGACGGCCATTCTTGAGAACCAGAAAAGCTTTAGTCGATGTTACCGAAGGTCAACTAATTCTAAGGGTCGGGAATGATCAACAAGTTTTTAAAATGGGGAAGATTATAAGCAAATTAAATGGAAAAGAATCGGCGAAAATGAATGATGTGTTTCAAGATGAGCTTGTCCCAACTCCTTTGGAAAGTACAAAGCTTGATAATTTTGTGCTACACAACAATCCTCTTTTCTAGACTTTCTATGATAATCCACTTTTTCAAGACCATGTGGATGATCCTAATGATTCTATCTCCGATTTGGATACTCTACCAATCTATGGTGAATATGATTATAATTCTCTTTCCGATTTGGGTGATCCACCAATTTATGATGATTATGATGACTTTACTTCCGAGTATGAAGACATGCCGACTTATGATGACTTTGATGATGTTAACATTATTTCGAGTGATTCTTCTAGTGTTGTGTCTTCTAATGATGATTTTGCTCCTATTTTTTATGAGGATCCTCCACCAACAACGCTTAATACTACTTTAGAGGATTACTCATTTGAGGAAGATTTCACCACCTTTCTCAATACTTACTTTCCTAACGAGCATGATTCTCCTCCTTTGGATTTCGATTATGGCCTCTACCCTCCTTTGGATGTCAAGAAATTCGTTTCAAAGGAGAAGAAATCGAACGACACCAACATCCGTAGTACTTTTGTTTTGACACCCCTCTTTCCACCTTCTTCTGATGAGATTGTGTGGTATATGGGCGAATCTTCTTCAAGGTATACTGAGTGTCAGTCTTATTTTCCCATAAAGGAAAAGGTGTTCAATCCGGGTATCACAGTTTTTAAGCCATCTCACTATCCATCTGATGAAATTAAAGGAAAGATTTGTGGAAAATATGGAGCTATGCTTTTACCATACTACACTTTCTATCACCGTGCTAAACTTTTGCTTAAGGGAACATCGCCTACTCTTCTTTGGCTTGTGCTCTTCACCTTAGGCTTGTGCTACTTGATGGATGAAAACCATGTATTTGACCCTGGCGGATGTTCTTCAAGGTCTTCTATGTGCTTTCCACCATAATATTCAGAGTCGAGTCAGGCTCGTACCTCGGTGAACAAAAACAAGCGCTTATCGGGAGGCAACCCAATGATCTATCATTTTTATCTGTTTTCATAATAAGTGTAGGGGGAGACCCTAGTATATGTTTGTTTTTTTCTTTCTCATGATGTGCAGGGAGTCGAGCTTTCAAAGATCCACTTTTAATAACTTTTGACGACCCATGATTCCGTGTTCCCTTTTTCCCAATTCTATTCTAAACTTTTGATTCACTATTTTATCATCTATGTTGAAATAGAAATCACTTAGTTGACTCTTCCTTAGCAAGATTTAAACAACCTGCACAATGTCCTAAGTGTAGGGGATTTTACTTCCACATGCTTAAACATTAAGGACAATGTTTATAATAAATGTAGGGGGACTTCTATCGAAGTTAAGTGGGCTTTTCCATGAATTTGACCTCATTTTAACCGGAAAATTGATTTTTCAAAATTTTTGATCTATTTTGGCCTAGTAGTATTTTCCTTTGTTATTGTTATTTTCTTTTTTCGTAATTATTTAATAAAATGGTTTTAACGAGTTTAGATGTCTTTGATATATTAGGCCCGTCGTGAATATTTTGACTCAACCCGAGTTTACTTATGTAAGTTTACTCTAGCTAGTATCCTTAACCATATGGACCTTAATTGGTTTCTTATGCTAAGCATCTACGAGTCTCATTCCTTGAGATTTTAAATTGTAGAGAACGAGAGATGATAGATTCAATTATAAGTTCTGTATTCTTTCATGAATTTATGTGACTTAATTATAAGCTTTTTCTCCCATCGCTTGTTAATAAATAATTTCAATAAATAAGGTCGTACGATTTGAAAAGTTACTTAGCTTCTAGAACAAGATCGTTTAAAAGTTGCTCAGGATTAATTAGAGTTCATAGCCAAGGCATAACTTATTGAAGCGGGATGCAAAGATTGGCGAGTCCAAAAAGGCCCTAACAAGGCATGAGGGCTAAATTTGTTTCTAAAGATCCAAAGTGATGTGAAGAATCATTTATCAAAAATCAATACGAAGGATCGAGACACACGACGAAAAGCAAATACTCCCATAAAGATCATGGAGAAGTTTATCCGAAAAGACCCTAACAAGGTATGAGGATAAATAGATCCACGTCCGAAAAGGAGGCGGATCGTTGTATATCGAAATCCAAAATAAAGATTGGATAAAAATGAAGAAGTCGTGGTCCAAGTTTGAAGAATCTCTCAAAAACTTCAAGTGAAGAAATTCCTATTATTAAGAGAAGACCATTATTTCAAGAACGTCTCTCAAGATTCGAAGTATGAAGTCAATGCCAAATATCGATCCTAGAAAGGTCTCAAATCATGAAACGAGTTATGCCAAGATATGAACTTTATGAGGTTTCGAGAAGCAGTTTTAAAAGATTTTGTCATTTAGCTAACTATTGATTAAATCGTCCTACTTTATTTTCGGCCTAAATAAACTATCGAAATAAGTCAAAAATGCATACAAAGATAAATGTTTTAAACATTACATGACCATACAAGCATACAAAGCATACAAAGATAAATGTTTTAAACATTACATGACCATAAAGGAAATACTGGAAACAAACATCGGTACCCCAAAGTATAAGCTCATCACACACAAACATAAGTACTGTAAAGGAAAAGGACAAAATAATGTCCATAGAAACAAGTAGAAAAATGTATGATGAAATGCATAAAGTAATGAAGACTAGAAAGCTTCCAATCCATATGCACGTACGCTTAGAGTCTACGAGCGTCCCTGAGTACCTGCCATTTTGGGAACATAAAAGGAAAATGGCTGAGCATAACGCTCAGTGCACAGATATACAAGCATAGAATGAATCATAAGCACATACAACATATAGCAGCGAAATTGATTAAGTCCTGGAGAAACCTGGTATAACTTAGTAAAACTGGTTTTATAGTTTGAAAAGCCTTATGTTTATCTTATAAAAACTTTTTCACATGTTAACCATTAAGCGAATATAGGTCATGAAATATCAACGAGCATGAATACTTGGAGGGGTGATGTGACAATCATGGTTTTGGGTTCGTCACTGAGACTATAGTTTAGGGTGTTTTGTGCAAATATGTGCTTTTATGTGCTTATGTGTTTATTTTGTGTGTTTGGAGTGAGGTTTGGATATTGTTTATGGGTATATGGTATTCATAAGTAAATTGAGGAACGGTTATTTCATGTTCATGAGCTCACAATGTATTGACTATGAAATGAGATGGTGTTATTTCGTGGTTTTACGTACACGTATATGTATTATAGAAAATCATATTTTTACCATTTAAGGTTTAGCATTAAGAGATCTCGGATGAGGTAATTAGTCACGGGAATAATTTACGGGATGGTTTTAAGTCATTTAGAAATTATTTGTATAGTTTATTTCATATTTTAAAGGTTTTTATAAAACTGTATATTTTTACGTCTTTTACGGTATACGCGCAAATTGACTAGTGTTGCGGTTTAACGGTTTGGGAGGTTTTAGGAGCTGAAATAAATTAAGGAAATTTAAGGTAATGATAATTAATAGTTAATTTACAGTAAATAATAAAAAAATAAAGAAATAGGTTATTTAGGTCGGTTATGGGCCAATTTGGTGGAAGGGGGTTAGAAAATATGGAATGTTTTTGTTTTAGCCTTAAATTTGGATTAGGAAAGGTGTTCTAATATAAATTAAGACCCCTAAAGGCCATGAACGACTTATATCAGTTATAGGGTCGAAAATACATCAATGGAGGTTAGGGTTTTCATGATAAATCAATCCCTTGAAGATTAGAGGTAAAAATCATGTTCTAATTATGTTTTTATTAACTAAATCATGTTTCTAATTCATGTAAACATCTATTATGATGGATTTAGGGTTAGGGCAAAATTAAAATCTGAGAACTAATGTTATTATAATGATTAGAGAAATTAGGGTTTGTGATTAAATAAATTATGAATAATTAATTAGGTTAATTCAATTAAATTCGTAATTAAAAACATGGCAGAATTTTTGGTGCATTATTTTAATCATATATAGAGTTCTACAAACTTTTAATTTTCGAATCTTATATCCCTAAAAAGGTAATTGAATTGGCTTTTAAATGCCAGAAACTAGAATTGAAATGGAGGTGGGAAGTGGGTCAAAAACATGTTACAACAGTCGGAGGTCAAACCAGTTTTGAAATCAGTCGGGTTTAAATTAATGTTTTAAGATGTTTAGGGTACTTAGGAGTATAATTGGACCTTCAAACGAACATGAGACTTAAATTCTATATTAAATAAAATATCTGAAGGAGGGCTAAACAAATGGGTTAGGGTAAGACCCTCTGATCATAACAAAATTTTCATATGTTTAAAATCGGTAAATTCTGGATAGGTAAAAGTTTATATATATATATATATATATATATATATATATATATATATATATATATATATATATATATATATATATATATATATATATATATATATATATATATATATATATATATATATATATATATATATATATATATATATATATATATATATATATATATATATATATATATATATATATATATATATATATATATATATATATATATATATATATATATATATATATATATATATATATATATATATATATATATATATATAGATACATATATATATATATATATATATATATATATATATATATATATATATATATAGATACATATATATATATATATATATATATATATATATATATATATATATATATATATATATATATATATATATATATATATGTATCTATATATATATATATATATATATATATATATATATATATATATATATATATATATATATATATATATATATATATATATATATATATATATATATATATATATATATATATATATATATATATATATATATATATATATATATATATATATATGGAGGCCTTAACAGTAGCTTTAAGGTTGCAGCCAAAGGGGAGAGTTAGCTAACACATGTAAGGGCATAGGATTTCTTTTACATGGCATTTTATTTTGGTTAAGGGGGTGTTCGACCAATAGTTTAAAGTATGGAAAACGGGACTGTTTTGGGTTAAATGTTAACGAGACGAGTTATGAACTAAACTAAGTTAAGGGCTTTATATAGGGGTGTAATGAGATTCATATGGCGTATAAATGGGGTTAAGTTGTAGGAGAAGGTTAGATATCCATCATAGATTGATGAGCCATTTTGGTATGTGGTTCATGTCTTGATTGTATACGTTTGTGTGTTTAGATTTGTGCTAGAGCACGGGTACTTGGAGAAGCTTGTTCAGGTGAGTTTCATAGTCCCATGTTTTTTATGATTTGAATTCTAGATGGGATGGAAGAGACACTCTATGGTTTTGTAACTAATGCTGTGAATGTTTTTATGGTTTGTGATGGACTTGTGTGTGCACTTATTTGATTAACTGCTATGTGATTCTTGATTGTGTTTATGATTTGGATCGGGACACACGTACTATCTCAGTTATTATGGTTTGACTTGGTACCAAGGGGATGTTGACAAGGCGGGGCCTTGGGATTGGTTCATAGGTGTATGGGCGCGTATAAGACCATGGTATTTGGTAAGGCTTGGAGCCTTGCAATTGTGGTTATTGGTTAGGCTTGGAGCCTTGGATTTGTGGTGATTGGTTAATCTTGAATGCTAGTTGTTATTACATAATTGCAGCACATTGTACATATGTTCATTTGTTAGTGGTTGTTGTTCACAGCTTATAATTGATTTGGAGTTGGAGTCTAAACCTATGACTCTCACCAGCATTATTGTTGACGTATTTTAGTGTCTCTTTCAGGTGAGAATGTGGTTAAGCATGAGAATAGGAGTGGCTAGGTGGAAGGCTTAGGATTGCATTTGGAGGAACCCACATTCCTCTTAGCCTTTATTTTATGTTTGAATAAGTGATACATTGTGGACACCTATATGTTGATGTGTGTATTTGTATGTCTTTGGTAAGGGGTAGACCTGTTACCTACTTACCTAGACGCCTACATTGTTTGTGATATTGTCATGACATTTTGTCACCTATTGATGATATTTCCATTTCATTTAGTTATCTCTATAGACACGCTATTGTTGTGATAATATCCATACGTCTCACCCTATATTCCGCCATGGTGGGGTGTGACAGAATGGTATCAGAGCTAATGGTTATAGAGAATTAGGTTGCCTAGTCTAGTAGCCTAGTCTATAGCTTAAGGATCCCTGCATATAGGCGTCATAGGATTATGTGTGTATGGTTTTTATTGTATAATCTGAGTATTGTGGATTCGTTTTCTGTGAGTTTTGACTAGTATGGATTGAACTATAGTCGTTCATACTTAGTCACATGTTAATTTCTGTTTTATTTTTGATATATAAATTACTTTCATAATAATTGATAAGTTATTTGGTGTACCTAATGTATAGTATTTTTCTTTTGATGTTTAAGTCATGTTACCTAAAAAAAATCATGTGGTGATTCGAGTTACTATGAGTAGGTGGATAGGAAGGATTTTAAGTTGTTTCCACTCTTATGGGCGACATGACATATAATTGATTATGATGTTGTGTTGGAGTTTGCCTATGTTGTTTTAGCTAGACAATGGATTTATGTATTCCAAGAGTTTTACTATGTTAATTTAATAGATGGAGTTTTGGACCTTATTGTTTATGTGGTTATGAGCTTATGTGATTAGATTGATTTATGTGTTATATGTTGTATTGAAACTTATAAGTGTCATCATAGGAGGGAGTGCATTGAGAAAAGGGTAATTGTATAAGTATGGTGGCCAATATAGTTATACAAGTACCACAACTTCAATGGGTTCTCAAGTATGATTGAATGAAAGAGGGTTAGTAATGCTTGTATATGATGAGATGTGGATTTTTGGGTATATGTATAATATATGGGTTTATGTAACGGCTGTCTACCAAATGGCTATTTTTGAGTGTGTTATATGTTTTTGGTTATACTCATGTTGTGTGATTATGGGGTCACACGATATGGACTGGTTTTAGTGATGGGTTTTATGCCTTGTGGTAAGATGGTGATTACTCGTATGGAAAAACGAGTGTATGACGCGATTGATTGATCTGACATGTATGGTAATGAGTATGTTTTGGGTGATTTAATAGGTATATATATGTGGATGTATATATACTAGTATGTGTTAAGTTATGATATATGGTCGTTCAGTAGTTATTATAACTTTAACGTACCTTGTGTTTGCTCGTGTTTTATGGTGCTGGAGTTTGATGGAGTTCCAACGACGTTTTGAGTCCTTTGATATGTGTCAATATTCGGGTAGGTATTTTAATTAATGAGAAATACTAAATTTTATTACAAATAAGTGTGGCTAATTATAGGAAAACGGTTTTGAAAATAATTTGTAAGTGTATGGTATGATATCCTGACTTACATATTTTTTTTAAAGTTTGTGGTAGTAAGCTATAAAAAAAATTCGTCTTGAAAATAATTAGATTAGTTTTCTATTTAACCTGTGATAATACATTTTAAAGGGGTAAAGAAATATTACAAAAATTTTCTTAAGTCGAGTTAAAATTTTAGAAGTATTTAACTAGACTGAAAGAGTAAAAAGGGAGTTTTTATTATAGTAATGATAGAAAAACACCACACCTTGTAAACGTGTAGTAGTTTAGTTATAACCAACCTAAATAGATTTTATAAAATAATAATAATAATAATATAGAATAAAATGAAAATAAAACACTGTATTTTATAAACATGTATTGGTTTCATAATAACAAATGAAATACGTTTAATATGGTTAAACAAGATAATGGTTAGAATAAGATTGTAGTATACTAACTAGTTGATATCTTTGATAAAATAATGAAGATAAAAGATGAGTTTATTGTTCCAAACGAATATGATTGATTTTAGTATTATTGAAGTTTGGTTCTTATGAGGAGTAACTAAATGGGGCGAAAGTTTAAAATTTTATGAGGTATCGAAATTTTGTAATACTAACCGTGACAAGTCTAATTTTTCGTTGTTGGCACACTCCATTGAATCTTTTTGATTACAATGTTTCGTTTTTAGATGTTTTGGATAGGGTTCATTATGGTTGATCTTTCGGTTTACCCTATATTTATTATGGGACGCGGTCGTTTGGAATTCTACGCGGTCGTTTGGAATTCTTTTGGTACACGTCATGGTTGACTTAGTTATGCGGTTGTGGAAATGTTAAGATGAGAGGATAGAGTTGGGTAGTATTACTTATGGTTAGATATTAGAATGGAGAGATGTATTTTGGTTTAAAGGTTGTGTTGAAGGAATGATTAAGATTTGTGGAGTTTTAAAACTTAGATTGGTTACGGGAATAAGAATAAGTAAAATTAGTTGACTGGTCGTGGAAACGAGATGTCATGCTATGAGAAGTTGGTTGAAGTACCATTAGGAGATTGATGAAAGTACTAGCGGATGTGAGGGTAGAGTAGAAAGTTTCTACTAATGGAAGGATTAACACGCAAGGGAATTGGTATATTTATGGAGGCAAGGTAGTAGTAGACACGTGAAGTAAAACATGGATGTGAAAGAATAATTGGTAGGAGGCTGATTAATGGGGAAGTACAACAAGTATGGAAGAGTGAGCCATTGATGGGTTGAAGTACCTTTAGAAATATTATGGTAGATGAGTTGAATTTAGAGGCTACTGGGTCGTGTGAAGTTCCTAGGTAACATCATAGATACAAGAAGGAGTGCGTGAAGAGCTACATTGTGAATATAGGAGCTGAAAGGACTACATGCCCGCTGCAAGAAGGAAGCAAGAGATTTCAAAGGAGTCACAGAAGTTGCAAGGACTGGAAAGGTGACAAGCACTATGATGGGAATCTCCGTATGGTTCATGACGAAGAAGGACAGATCGAGTACCGGAGTGGAGTTACAAAGAGCTGAACTAGTGGATCATGATGAATTGAATACATAACATGGGAGATTAAGAACTCGTGGAGGTAACAAAGGGAGTCGAGTGACTACGTGGATAGAATTTTTGTGGCAATTAATATCGAGGGATGAGTAATGAAGCCGAGTTGAATAAGTTCATAGAGAAGTGATTAGAGAGTCGGTTTTGTGAAGGAATTAGGGAGAACCATGCACTAACGATTTCCATAGAGTTGATGAATTGAGTGAGAAGTTTTGGTTGGACATGATAGTGAAGGAATTAGGGAGAACCATAGAAGGAGAGAACCAAGTATTCCTAGAACATGATGATTAAAAGTACCTCATGTTGGGTGCAAGATCAAAATAGAAGTATGAGATTTGAATAAGACATTAAAATATGGCTTAGTTTAGATAAATGGAAACTAATATGGGTATAAGATGAGAGTGTGGTCCGCATGGGATCACATAAAACTCTAGTCTGTCCCTATTAGGAAGGAGTAGGAGAACTGATCGTGAGGAAAAACAAGTGAAGCTACTTGGAAAAATTTTGAGGTATATATGACTTGAATGACGGGAAGCATAACATCAGGATGTATATCATGAGCCGAGGAAGAAGAATGAAGTGTGGATAGATGCGAATCATGAATGAAATAGGTCGACATAGGAACCGAAGGTAAAACTTTGGTATAGCCTAATGAGTAGACTAAGGCACTAAGCATGCTAATATTGTTGTAGTGTGGAAAGGAAATGGTATTGACCTATACTGTTTGATTGGAAGGCTTAGTATAGATAATCGAATGGTTGAGGAGTTATAGATGTGCTGTGTCATAAAGACGAAGGGCTTGGTCTAACTGAGACAAGATGAGGAGCACTATGACCTTGAAGGTAAGACATTGTGTATGTATAAAGGAAGTGTTGAGTATCAGGGGAAAAAATATTTCATGGAGAAAAGTGAGAAAGAAGTGTATAGGTTCTACTAATGATATATCCAAATTTTATGGAACTAGTTGTAGTATGGGTTTGGATGGCAGTTGATAGACTAACTGAGATAACCGTCCTTTTGGTGATGTGTATAGATCATAAGTTGATTTGGATTGGAAGAGCCTCGTTGTGGTAAACTAATCAATATGTGAAATATCATCATAGGTTACTTGTGTAAGGAAATTGGAATTTTTAAGTAGTTTGCGGTATGGACTAAAGGAAGTTTATGAACATGATTGGATATGAGTATATCCAGCTAATTGGAAAATGATGGACGAAGTGGGAAATTGATACAAGTATAGGAGTCGTGTTGAGAGCTTGGGTGACTGATTTAGAGGGATGTGGGAAACTCGTTAGCGATGTTTGAGTTTTCATATAATGATAGTTATCATACTAGAAGTCGATGAATGCCATTTGAGGAACTATATGGAAGGATAGGGTGAGTTGTCCTTATGGTGGATTGAAATTCGTGAAAGAGACTACTAATGTGGAAATGGTGTTTGTGGAAAGGATGAGAGTACCAAGAGATGATATGTTTAAAGAGAGGAAATCACTAGAGTTTAGTCACAAAGTTATGTAATTTCACCTATAGTAATGGGTGGCATGTTTTGGTAAAAGGGAAAAGTTGATGACGAATTTTGTAGGTCCATTTATGATATTTGGAAAGATTGGACCAGAATCTTATGGGTATATAATTATCTAGGGAATTGAATAGTATACATGATATATTTCATGTATTAAGATTGGTAAATGTTGTTTGAGAATGCGTATTTGCATGTATGGTTATTCGGGATTTGTGTTAATAAGAGTCTTCGTTCTATCAAAGAGTTATTTGTGAGATTTATTGGTTGTGAGGTCAAGAGTTTGGGAATGAATTTAAATATTGTTGGTTAGTATATGTGGCATATTGAGTCATGAACTAAGGTACACATGGACATGAGAAGAGTTCATTTTGAACAAGTATCCTCATGTGATTTGTTGTTTGTGTGTTTGATCCTATGGAGTAAATCTCGGGACGAGATTTCTATTGGAACGGGGTGATGTGACAACCATGGTTTTGGGGTTCGTCACTTAGACTATAGTTTAGGATGTTTTGTGCAAATATGTGCTTTTATGTGCTTATGTGTTTATTTTGTGTGTTTGGAGTGAGCTTTGGATATCGTTTATGGGTATATGGTACTCATAAGTAAATTGAGGAACGGTTATTTCATGTTCATGAGCTCACAAGGTAGTGACTATGAAATGAGATGGTGTTATTTCGTGGTTTACGTATACGTATATGTATTATAGAAAATCGTATTTTTACGATTTAAGGTTTAGCATTAAGAGGTCTCGGATGAGGTAATTAGTCACGGGAATAATTTACGGGATGGTTTTAAGTCATTTAGAACTTATTTGTATAGTTTATTTCTTATTCTAAGAGTTTTTATAAAACTGTATATTTTTACGTCTTTTACGGTATACGCGTAAATTGACTAGTTTTGCGGTTTAGCGGTTTGGGAGATTTTAGGAGCTGAAATAAATTAAGGAAATTTAAGGTAATGATAATTAATAGTTAATTAACATTAAATAATTTAAAAATAAAGAAAAAAAGCTATTTGGGTCGGTTATGGGCCAACTTGGTGGAAGGGGGTTAGAAAATATGGAAAGTTTTGGTTTTAGCTTTAAATTTGGATTCGGAAACGTGTTTTAATATAAACTAGACGATTACCCGCGCATAGCGGCTGAATTGCCTGGCGGCAGAAAATTAACGATACGATATATCGTGGTGAAGTAGAAGTAAATGTTATGGGATGTATTTTATGGGTATTTATATGTACGGTGGGATTTTGAAGTATCTTGGTATGAAATATTTTTTTAGGTTTTGAATTTTGATTTGGTTTGTGTAAATTTTGGTTTGGATGGTGGGTATTAGGGTTTAGAGAAAGATTAAAGTTTGTGTGTATGTGTGTGAATTAATTATGTTTGTGTATTAGGGCTGACCCCAAGGAATAATCAATATTTTTCAACATTTTAGTAGGACCCACATTTCAACTTTCAACTTTCAACATTTCAACTTTCAACCAAAATGATACACTCTTTATAATGTAGTAAAGATTAAGACCCCTAAATGCCATGAACGACTTATATCAGTTATAGGGTCGAATATACATCAATGGAGGTTAGGGTTTTCAAGAAAAATCAATCCCTTGAAGATTATAGGTAAAAATCATGTTCTAATTACGTTTTTATTAACTAAATCATGTTTCTAATTCATGTAAACATCAATTATGATGTATTTAGGGTTAGGGAAAAATTAAAATCTGAGAATTAATGTTATTATAATGATTAGATAAATTAGGGCTTGTGATTAAATAAATTATGAATAATTAATTAGGTTAATTCAATTAAATTCGTAATTAAATACTGCGCAGAATTTTTGGTGCAGTGTTTTGATCATATCTATAGTCAAACAAACTTTTAATTTTCGAATCTTATATCCCTGAAAAGGTAATTAAATTGTCTTTCAAATTCAAGAAACTAGAATTGAATTGGAGGTAGGGAAGTGGGTCAAAAGCAGGTTACAACAGTCGGAGGTCAAAGTAGTTTTAAAATCAGTCGGGTTTAAATTAATGTTTTAAGATGTTTAGGGTACTTAGGAGTATAACTGGACCTTCAAAGAAACATGAGACTTAGATTATATATTAAATAAATGATATGGAGGAGGGCTAAACAAATGGGTTCGGGTAAGACCCTCTGATCATAACAAACTTTTCATATGTTCAAAATCAGTAAATTCTGGATAGGTAAAAGTATATATATATATATATATATATATATATATATATATATATATATATATATATATATATATATATATATATATATATATATATATATATATATATATATATATATATATATATATATATATATTATATATATATATAGGCCTTAACAGTAGCTTTAAGGTTGCGTCCAGAGGGGAGAGTTAGCTAACATATGTAAGGACATAGGGTTTTTTTACAGGGCATGTTATTTTGTTTAATAGGGTGTTCGACCAATAGTTTGAAGTATGAAAAACAGGACTATTCTGGGTTAAATGTTAACGAGACGAGTTATGAACTAAACTAAGTTAAGGGCTTTATATAGGGGTGTAATGAGATTCATATGGCATATAAATGGGGTTAAGTTGTAGGAGAAGGTTAGATATCCATCATAGATAGATAAGCCATTTTGGTATGTGGTTCATGTCTTGATTGTATACGTTTGTGTGTTTAGATTTGTGCTAGAGCGCGGGTACTTGGAGAAGCTTGTTCAGGTGAATTTCATAGTCCCATGTCTTTTTATGATTTGAATTCTAGATGGGATGGAAGAGACACTCTATGGTTTTGTAACTAATGCTGTGAATGTTTTTATGGTTTGTGATGGACTTTTGTGTGCACTTATGTGATTAACTGCTATGTGATTCTTGATTGTGTTTATGATTTGGATCGGGGGACACGTACCGTCTCAGTTTTTATGGTTTGACTTGGTACGAATGAGATGTTGACAAGGCGGGGCCTTGGGATTGGTTCATAGGTGTATGGGCACCTATGAGACCATGGTGATTGGTAAGGCTTGGAGCCTTGCAATTGTGGTAATTGGTAAGGTTTGGAGCCTTGGATTTGTGGTGATTGGTTAATCTTGAATGCTAGTTGTTATTACATAATTGCAACATATTGTCAATATGTTCATTTGTTAGTGGTTGTTGTTCACAGCTTATAATTGATTTGGAGTTGGAGTCTAAACCAATGACTCTCACCAGCATTATTGTTGACGTGTTTTATTGTCTCTTTCAGGTGAGAATGTGGTTAAGCGTGAGAATAGAGTGGCTAGCTGGAATGCTTAGGATTGCATTTGGAGGAACCCCCATTCCTCTTAGCCTTTATTTTATGTTTGAATAAGTGATACATTGTGGACACCTATATGTTAATTTTTGTATTTGTATGTCTTTTGTAAGGGGTAGACCTGTTACCTACTTACCTAGGTACCTGCATTGTTTGTGATATTGTCATGACACTGTGTCACCCATTTATGATATTTCCATTTCATTTAGTTATCTCTATAGACACGCTATTGTTGTGATGATATCCATACGTCGCATCCCATATTCCGTCATGGTGGGGTGTGACAGGTAACCTCGTCATGCAATTAAAAACATGTAACATAGGATGCACCCATACGCCCCACATGATAACATAATAATTTGGCCAAAAGCTGAAAGGGACGCCACGAGCTATCACTCCGCCGTTGTGAAGTCATAAAACTGGTGCCTCCAATGTTATGGTTATGGTACCTCCATAACTAGGTGAAACTGGTCATGCATGTATATGGCTTAGGAATTTAAATTAAACATAAGCAACTCAAAACATATAAAACATATACTGGGAAAACAGTTGGCTGCATACAGGGAACCCTAATAAGGAAAGAATGTCTATATTGAAAGGACGAAGAATCCGTACCTTATGTCCAGTGAACGAAGAAGACGAAGGGAAGAGAGTCCTACTTCGATCTCACTAATGCTACATAAATAGTATACGTGTATAAGTATTCTAATTACTGAGTACGTAACTGGTTTTATATCGTGACTTAGCTTGTTTTATAGGTTCATGTCTTGTCTTACTGATTTTAACGTTATGCTGTGTTTATCCTGTATTCTGGATATTCTGATTAAGTATTACTTATATTTCTTGTAATATTATACTTGTTGTGGAATAATAAGTAACTTTCTAAAAATAATTGGTTTCCTAAAATAGAAAGTTTCCAAAAATAGAAAGTTTCCAAAAATAGATTAACTGCTTAAGATAGATAAGTTTCTAAAAATAGAATGTTTCCAAAAATAGTAAGTTTCTGAAATAGAAAGTTTCCATAATTAGAAATAAGCTGAATTAATAAGCTAATAAAATAAGCTTAAGTTTCACTGATTAAATATACTAAGTCATGTGATTATTAACATGTTAATTAAATAAACTATATGTTATACGATTTAATTAAATATAATCATGATTTAATTAAATTAAAGTGTATATAATACTTAGGTTAAAACATGTATTAATATTTATATTAATATAACCTAAGTCATGGAAATTAATTGATTATATGTCACGTTTTAATAATTAATTAATTACTATAGTCTAAATTACATAAATAAATACTTACGTTAAAATCATGTATTATTAAATAATAATAATAAACCTAAGTCCATGTTTTAATTAAAATAATTATATGACATGTTAAATTAATTTAATTAACATGTAAATAAATATAATTGTAAAACAATTAAACTTGTAAAAATAATAAACCGAACCCATGTATTATTTTTATTAAAACATGTCGTGAACCGGACCCGTGAACCCATGAACCGGTCCGAACCAAACCCCCAAAAGTAGTGGCAAACCGGCTTGAACCGGTTGCCCCTACTTGCGGTTAAGCTGCCACCGGCTATATGCCGATGGTCTTGCTTCCTCCCTCGGCCAGCCGTTGACCAAAAGGTTCCCACCGGCAGTTGCCGGAGGTCCCCCTCCCTGTGTGTGGTTCCCCCTGCTTACCATAAATAGCCACTGACTTAAGCTGGTGGTTGGGGCTGTGAGGCTGCAGAGACCAATCGAACCACAAGACACCCCCGACGCGAGTCGGGGTGCCTTGCCCTTGCTGCCGACCGAACACCAACACCACCGAGACATGGGTCTCGTGTGGTGGTGCGAACCAAACGCCGAGAGTCGTGAGACTCTTGATTTATGTGGCGTCCGAGACAAGCAAACCCGAAACACCCCTTTATTAATTTCCCATAAACCCATGACATGTTTTAATTCTCTTGTTTTTAAAACCCATGATTATATATGCATGAAAACATAAAAAGAAAGGTTTGGGGATTACCAAAACACGTGGATTCAATAGATCTTTAATACACGAACACGTACTTATAATTTACTTAAACAATATCAACCAACCCCCTTGTTTCTTTGATGATGTCGCCGGCCAAAGGAAGAGAGAGAGAGATTAGGGTTTTAATTTTTCTAAAACTTCTTCTATGAATGAATATTGTTTTCCATATTTGTTTCTTTAGTAAAATCAACATGGGCTGGGCCCCCTCTCCTTGTTGTGCCACGGCTAGTAGGGCCCACAAAGGGAAACTCGTAACTTTTCCGTGTTCTAAATTATTACGTGTTCGTGTGCTTGTATTTACGTGATGTTATTATTAAATATTCGTGTTATTATATATACTTGTACGTAGTCGTAATAATAATTACGTAAATACATAATTATACGTTCGTGATAATTACGTTCATGATCACATGTTCGTGATTATAATTATTATTGATAATAATTATCGTCTATTAACATGTACTTAATACTTGTCGTAGATATAATACGTACATAACTTCTAAAATTCCCAATCGTGACACGTGTTTAAGCTATAAAAGGAAATTTTTAATCATGTACGTACGATTATAAGTGTATTGTTCATAGTAAAAGCATGCGGGTTTTACAATAAGAGAGTCTAAGTGAATAATTGTGCCACATGAGTAAGTGTTAGCTTTACTAACTTATAATAACAATGATCTCATTTTTAAGCTTGGTATAGGGAACGTGAAACTTGAGGGTGATTAATATTCATGACACCAAAAGCCCTAATGTAAGTCTTAGATTTCTTTTCAAGTTTCTTCCTTTCAACATTTTGAAATTTTCTACCTTTTTAGTTTCCATAATGTCGTAGTATTTAATAAAGGCCAAGGTGGGTTAATTATGATGGAGAATGTAAATGTTGCTTTGTAACTAATGCATTGCATGAGGTCCTTGAAATGGTCAAGTTTAGGGGATTTAATAAGTGTGAAAACACTTATCCTTTTACCACTTAGAACAATTAAAAACGAGACCAAGACGTGTATTTAATGTCGTAAAAGTCAGAATTATGCTTGGTTTGTGTTTTTATTGTGTTTTAGGACAAAAATATGAAAAAGGAAGAAAACACGGGCTTTCACGGGCTTTTATCGAAGAAAAGACAAAAGACGAAGTCAAAAGATTAAGAGTGCAAAAAGAACGGATGTCACAGGCCTATTCTGAAGATATATCGAAGAAAAAGACCAAAGACGGAAGTTTAACGAAGTGGAAGAACCAAGTCTAATAAAAGAAGAAAATTAGAAGACGAGCTCATTTTATCTATCGACAAATCCTGAGACAAAGTCGAGAAAGACGAATTATTTAAAAAGACGAGAAGACAAAGAGAAAGAGAGAAGCAACAGCACCACATCCCCTCCTCTTATAAATAGTCTCATAATCCTTCATTTTAGAGAGTAGTTAATTAGTTTATTTTTCAAGTTTTAGGAGTAGATTACTTTCTCTCTCTAGTTTTACTTTCAAGTTTTCAAACTTTTCATCTTAATCTTCAAGTTTGTGAATCTTAATCTTATTTCAAGCTTTTCAAATTAATCTCATTCTTCCTTTCTTGTTTTTAATCTTATGTTTGATTTGGTTAATCATGTAGTTTGTTTGATCTTGTTGCTTATTTGATTGATGTTCTTATTTCATTGTTCTTATTGTTTTCATGTGTTTGAGGGTTATTGCTTATTATGCTTATTGATTATTTTGTGTTTAACTTATTTTTAATTAAGTGGATTTGGTAGATTAATATTTTTAAATGTTGATTTTATATATTTTGCTTATTTGGTGTGACAATCCATCAATTTATGGTTGATATTTTATTCTCAGATATTATTTAAAAACATTATTTTAATGTTATATTATGAACTCATTTATTTTTGGGAAGAAATTTTGATTTACGGCTTGAAGTAGCATCGACTACGTCTAAACCGGAGGATTCTACGTTACGTGATTACGTTTACATACACCGTTTTTGGTGACAGTCCGACATTTCCGAAAATAAATTTATTCGTGAATATTATTTTGGTGATTTAAATTTGTGTTGGTTCATAAACTCACAAATTTACGAGAAGAGATTAGGACTTACGATTTTAATTTAACGTCCTTTACGACTAAACCGGAAACCTTAGGATTACGTATTTATGTTTTCGAACTCTGTTTTTGATGAGACAATTTTTATTAGATTCGTTTTGTGCCGTTGATTCATAATTTATAAAAACGTTTTTCGTAAAACGACCCGAGGGCACGCAAATCAAGGAAACTAGAATCGAGGAATACCCGTAAATTAGTGGCATGAGACAAAACAAGTTTTGCCCCACCCCACTAATATGGGAAGGCTAAGGAAGCTCCACCACATCAATGATGTGTCAAAAGCTTCACAAGGAAGCTTAACACTTGTATATATTTTCCCTAAACCACTTTGCTAAACCATTTCCTCACAAAAACATACATGCAAAACCACTAATTTCTCTCATCTCTCTCTCTTATTTTCGTCCCATATTCACCCAAAACAACCTCCATTTGATCTTGATTCAATCATAAATCATATGTATAATTTACATATGATGAAAAACCATTGAAGTTATAAAGATTGGAGGTGATCTTAACATGTAAAAAGGAGTTTTCAAGGTAGTTTGGGGCTGATTTCTCAAGGAGTTTTCATGAAGAACAAGGGCTGATTTTTGGAGGAATATACAAATACTTGGTGATCCTAGAAGTGATGTTGATATCTCATAAGATTGGTTACCCAAAACCAAGTCTTGTTCATCATCAACCCCATCTTTTCATCACTTTGGTGGTATAGAGATTGTTCTTCCCAACCTCTTGTTATTTTTATTATGTAATCATGTATTTTCTTTCTTATTGTATATGTATATGATGAATATATGATGATAAAAATGTTGTGTGGGGATCAAGTGTTGATAAATATGATTAAAAAGATGAAAAATCATAAGAAACAAGGCTAAAATCTTGCTTAAATTGTTGGCTGTATAAAAACAGTAAGTAACCAAGTTATGAACTGATAAAATTGCATGGTGGAATCCATTTACAGAAAGTGTTAGATGTCATACACATGTGAGAGTTGGTCATGCAATGGAATCATCAAAATGAGTGAGATATGATCAAAACAAGATTAGTGTACCAATCTGAATAGTCTGTTTTGTAGGGACTGTTAAGGATAGTTAGACATGGAATGAGCAGTAACTATAACTAACTTATTTGTAGCATAATATGAAGTTTATGCCATCCAAAAATGAGCTTCTATCTCCTTATAGAACTCAAGATATGATAAAAATGGTGAAGATGAAACTAAAAATCAGATTTTGAAGAATTAATGTTTAATAGTACTATATAAGCACTCCAACTAATATAGTATAAAATGTGAATTAAAACCCACTAACTTATAAATTTAATTTATATAAAAATGCTTAAGGATAAATAAATGGACATTATATAAAAATGGTAGTTTGGTAAGTTTTATAAGTTATAAAAACTATATACTAAGTTTTACGTCTTTTCGGCTAAAACCGAAAGATTAACGTTTTTGTTAAATAAAACTTAGACGGTTGGACCCGTCTAATGTAAAATTTTATAAACTCAAATACTGATATATAAACATTTATAACAAGTAAAAATCGATAAAACCCGAGCTTTACAACATATAGACATTAACGGGCCAAAGTAGCCTTAATGGACAATAAACACGACTAATTTGGTAAAACACTTATAAACATATTTGTTGGGCTTAACCCATTTGGGCCCAACATATAAAGTATAATACTGATAATAATAGTATAATTGGGCTAATGAATAGTATTGGGCTTATAATACTGATAATAATAGTATAAATGTAAACAAGTTGAACTAGTGTAACTAGTCATGAAAATTACCAACACATAAACACTATAATGAATGAGTAAAGATGTATAAACCCACTTGATCATCATAATATATATAAAATCATCATATGTATAAATAATTATTATTTTGATAAAGTCATTGGATAAGAGTCTAAGACGAGTATTATTTGTCTAGGTTTTCGTGATTGAAGCACGTACCGTACATCCAAGTCGCCGATAACCGCCTTCCCACATCAACGTGAGTTCATAGCCTCGCACTCTTTTAAATGTTTTTATGAAATGGTTTATAAAACCGCGAGGGAGATAACATGTTAGCTTTTATGAAATAGGACACCAATTGTCCCGATTGTTTGTTTATTGATTTGGACCCGAATGATTGTATGACCCGATGAATGATTAAATTACCCGATAGATGAGACAAAATGGATTATTAAAGTTAGGTTATGTCACTAAAAGTCCCATTAGCATGAATTGTGAACTACCGGGATTTAATAGACGCTTATGCATATAATAGTACTATTTGGGGACGATCACCCCAGTTCGCGCCTTGACGGTTGATCCCCGTCGTGCCACATTGATTGGTAAGCGAATTTATGTATGAGAAGATTTCCATAGCGTGACCTTCGTGACGACACGCTAATTTAGATGGGAAAATTGAGTATCGGGCTAGCTACCCGTTGTTGGTTATAGTAAGGTAACAATGTCATGCGGCTTATAATAATCCAATTAACGAAATACTGCTTTAAGCATTAAATTACAATATATTGCCTGACTAGCAATACGGGGTCTTACTATTGATATTATGTTCGTGTTTTGGTTTTCATAACCACAATCATATAACGATTTTTATTTAACTCCATACAACGTTATAAAACGTATTGTATGATATTTTTACGACATTGGTTCGTATAATGATTTTGAAGGCGAAAGCCCATATTATGATTTTGATACGGAATTGTATAAAATGACTTTGGCTATTTTATGGCCTATTAAAATTATTTGTACAAAATGATTTTCGGTAATAAATTTTATACCGATGTTATATTGATGGTTTATTAAACTCTATGAATTCACTCAGCGTTATCGCTGACCTTTTCTTTTAACATGTTTTGTCTCAGGTACTTGAAGGTAAATCTCGGGAAGACAACAAGAATTCATGGCCCGTACTTAAATAATAATTTCCATTCAAATGCTTTGTAAAACCTGTATGAAATAATATGACTTGGGACCTATGTAACTTTGATATTTATGAATGGAAATGCTTTATTAATAAAACGACGTGACTCTTATGCGTTGTCTATGATGTGAGTAATGTGCTATCCCGTAACACCAACTAGTCTTCCGTTGTACTGAGTTGTATAAATTTGGGGGTGTTACAGTTTGGTACCAGAGCTCTCGTTATAGAGAACGAAAGATTCTTAAAACTAAGGTTTTGAATAAAACATTTCAAAATCTTTTAACTATAAAAATTCTTCTCAAAATGTCTAAAAATATTTTGACTATAACGGTGCCGAAGAATTCCCGAGTTACCGAAAAGGCCAGACTGAGAAGTGTTATTTTAATATATATATATAACTTGGATTATATATATATATATATATATATATATATATATATATATATATATATATATATATATATATATATATATATATATATATATATATATATATATATATATATATATATATATATATATATATATATGATTTAATTTGATTACATGATTGTTTGATGATTATTTTGATATTTATACGAGGTATTTATACGCTGTAGATTGTCACAAGAAACCCTAACTTCCCTAGTAATTAATCGAAGCTATTCCCGTAGGAATTCTAGCTATCCTAGATCTAAACCAAGTTCTGGATATTTATGATCCCAACAAAATGGTTGATATTCGTAGAAATGTTGATAGTAGTTGACTATGATTTTGAAAAAGAATTGGCGAGATTAAAACTGACATCAATGTCATGAAGATCTTTCCTTATAGAGTGGAGTTTGACAAAACGTTACCACCTAGAAAGATGTCATCTGATTCGTTGTCATCCAATTCTTAAATTGAAATCGAAAGGGTGAATGTTGCACTTGAGGTTGTCATTGGAACCATTACCCAAAAGCCTCATGCCACTAGTACCTTTCCGAGAAGTCTAATTGAATGTGTGATTCATTTAAGACTAGTGACTCATTTGATAACTATTGTTGTAAAAGCTATAGGATTGGAAATTAAGTGTTGTTCATATCGAGCATTTATTGCCTATTAAGGCCTAAGAATAAGGTTGAAAGTACTGGAGAATGAGGTAGGATATCGAATTGAGTATAAGTTGATTGAAACTTGAATGAAGTAAAATTTAACTCGTATGGAATATGAGATTGTTAAGAGGAAGTCATTATGTTTTGTGATTGAATTATAAGGTTGTTCCTAGGCCATTGTCCACTAATGAGGATGCCCAGTGTCCAAGAAATAAATCGAAGAAATCTTCTTCTGAATTGGGACCGATGGATCTTCTGGGACATGTGGAACACCTAATGACTATTGTAGATTAGTATTCATTGTGGTATCTTTTAAAAAAAATTCCCTAACTTAACTGAGACATCAGTTGGTAGGATGAGTTCTTGGAATTGTATGACATAGTGACACATAATGTGTTACGGTACAATTCTGACTTGTTTGTGATTAATGAAAAGACTACCTTTGATTGCTAAATTCTACATGTATCGATGTTATCTATCTTTTATTGCTTTATCCTAATGTTCACATTAGTGATGCAACCATTGAACAAGTACTCATCTTGAATTAAGTTACGTTGTGGATTATTCTTTTGAGTGCCATCGAGATCATGAACCTCATGATTATTTGGCTAAAGCTCATTTCCTATCATATTGTAGTTAGTTCTTGGTGAACAAGCTTTCATCACTCTTTTGCAGATCACTCATTGTTTTTATAAGATAAAACCGTATCCATTGAGAAAAATTGAATTTTCATCACTATAAGGATTATTCAAAGTAATATTTATAAGTGATTGTTATCGAAATGAGGTTGTTTATAAAGTACCTTGGAAAACTTAACTGTTTTCATAACAAAGAAAATCTTTGTAAATTTATTCTTGATTCTTATTTAAGAATTAAGCATGAAAATGTTTTTATTATAAACATGATGATAAAATTTTGACGAACTGAGTATTGCATCGTTAATATTGAAATTGTATATAGTTGCGCGCCTACATACAATTTGGAATGGACCATGCAAGACTGATTAGTAGTCACCATAAAACTAATGAATAAACACTACATTTTCTTTAAAGATTGTGAAAGATTAAAATTTATGAGATCTGCAAGAAGTGAAAAAAATAGGGACATAATTTTAGGAACACCTACATATGTGCCTGTAGCATCTATTCTTCTGGGTCGAATTTACTCATCTGTGGAAATTGTCTTATTTGACAATTGACGATCCTTTCTTGTCCAATTCTCTCCCGTAGTGAGATTCTTAGGAAAAGTATCTGATTACCGAGTGTTGATACCCGACTGGATGTATTGACGTTCTTATCATTTCTTTTGATTAGATTTCATTTGAATGACCTGGGTAACGATCCGAGGAGCTTTCGAATGCGTACTCAAATTATGAAAACATGGGATATATTCATATTCGTTAAATGTTTTCGTCTGTATCTGATTTGAAATTCTCTCGCATAGATTATGCGTTGACCTTACTCTTTTAACAGTAGTTGTGTCTCCATATATCCTTGAATTTGTGAAGGATTATGAGTTATTATTAGTTTGTTGAGAAGTTCACATCTTATCGACGACAATAAAGCTGAAAAGTTGATAGTGCCAGTAGAATGGATTGATTGATTATGACATGACGACATTGTCTTAATTGATGGGAACTCGAATAGAATTTCCCTAAATGGTGAGATGTTGATTATCAAAAGTGAAATAAATAATTCTTGATGGATGACGATATCCTGTATTTAGACTTAAAATTATACCATGAATGGTTGTGAACTAGTTATAGATATTGTAATCTAGAAGAACCTAATATGAATGTATTAAAAGATGTTTCCGTTATCTGAAACATTAAGAGGTATTTGTTGATGAATTACCTAGACTTTTGCCATTAAGGCAAGTTGAAATTGGTATTGATTATATTTCCGGTGCTGCACATGTGACATGTGCACTGTACATCAGCACCATCTGAATCGAAAGTGCTACCGTACAACTGAAAGAGTTGCCGGGAAAAGCTTTTATTCTACCGAGCTCGTCATCATGAAGAGCTATGGTGTTATCATTCCTTATATTTATAGATTACTGTGAACTGAGTAAATTGACAATCGAAAACGATATCCATAACTCGAAATGGAAGATTTGTTCGATCATTTACAAGGTTCTAGCGTATGTTTGAAAGATTTGATCCACGGCATGGTTATTATCAACTTCGCTTCCACGAAGAAGATTATCTATTCCAATCACTACATCCGGTACTTGTAATGAACATTATGAGTTTCACGTGATGTCGTTTGGATTGACTAATGCACAGGTAGCATCCATAAATTTGGTGGATCACGTGTGTAAGCTGTAATTTGATAAATTCATGCTTGTGATCATTAAGGACCATTTGTTTGTTTATAAGTATAAGAAGGAGTTAGTAATTATTTATAGATTGCCCTGAATTGGCCGAACAATTAAAAACTGTACCTTGAATAATTAACATGTGACTTAAGACTTAATCCTTTACATGATTTAACTATGTGATTAATAGATAATAGAATATAAATTGACTCTTCAAAAATTAGAAGTCATTTAGGACTTTGGGTTTTACCAAAAAGAAAATTCAAATATGTTTTGACAAATATTTTACCAAAGGATTTTTAAGGGATTATTCCCTTATACACAAATCATTTAACTAAACTCTTGTTTAGGGGTAAATGTTTGTGTATACCTCCAGACAACCTAAGAGGGATTGAGGAAACCATTTAAACCAAGACTTGAGATTTGAAACGATAATTTTTACTTTTCAACTAAGAAAATTTTGACCAAAGTATAACCAAAGATTTCTCGAACATTTACGAATCTTATTAATTATTTTCGATAAATCAACAAAAATCGTGTTAACTGAATTCAAATTTGTTTTGAACATTTTATTATAATTGGTCGAACTAAGAAATTTAAACTTTTAACACTTACGTTTCATAAAAACTTAATATTTATTGTTAATTTACGTATAATAATTATCGACGCTATAAAAACATCGAATTGAGCAAAACTGATAAAAACGATAGTTGAGACGAAACAAAAACATAGAAAATATGAAGAAAGAAATTATGAGTGAACTTTGGTTATGATAATTATTTCACCAGGAAAAGTGAATGTAGATACTGACACATTATATAGAAAGGATAAAGAATCAATTAAGATGTATTTCTTAATAATGACTGTGCAAAATAAATTGCCGAACAATATAAAAATAAACGATGTTTGTAAAAAGGATAATATAGATTAAAAAAGAAAAAAAGGGGGTTCGCGGCTAATGTGAACCATTAGAATTGAGAAGCCGATAAGCGTTAAATGTATAACAGGTCACTTGAGGTTGCCTAAAAATGGAGATTTTGAGATATAGTTATGTTGGAATCTTGTAAGTATAAGTATTTTATTCATGACATTTATGATTTAATGTATTTTTATCTGAAGAAGTTGTAATAATGGCAAATTTCGAAGGCAGACATCGCCTCATACATTAGTAAACGTCTAGCTATTGCAAATGTCATCATCTGAATTTGATTTGATTTGGTTTATCGTCGACAGACTGACCAAATCTGCTAATATCATTCCTGTTAATGATAAATTCTTGATGAAGAAATTGACTCTTTGTATTTAAAGGAGTTGTGTAAACATAATGTGTCGTATCAATCATCTCTATCAAGATCCTCGCTTCGCATCGAATTTCTAGAGATTTGCTCAGAAGTCATTGAGAACGAATCTTGAAGAGAGTACTGTGTACCACCCCAATCGAAGGGACGAGGTAAAGTAACGATACAAAATACTATAAGTGCTGTTTTATGCTTGAATGATTGACCTTTGGTAATAAACCGTATAATCGTTTTCCTTTGGAGAAGTTATCATTGATAATTATCGTGTTAGTATCGAGATCGACTCTTGTTAGAATCTATATTAGAGCATCTGTAAGCAGGAGTTGAGATGAAGACACCCGACATACACCCATTGTGAGTTGGACATGTCTTTTAGGTTTAAGGTTTCCTATGATGGCAAACCTAACCTTACAAAATACTTGACCAACGAGACCTGAAATGATTGTTGAAATTAGGATTTGATTATTGACTGCCGGTAGTGGGCAGGAAGTTATGTGAATATGAAATGTAGATCTTGAAGTGCTAGATGGGTAGCGAAGTTATGCCAAAAATTTTAACCATGGAAAATGAATAGATGATCTGAAAGATCATGGGATATAAGTCCCCGTTGTATTGGACCATAGAGATGATGTAAAAGTTCGTATGAAAGGCATATAAGCTGGATCTACCGTAGGACTTCAAGAGTTGTGTGAATTATGTTTCGTAAATCGAACTTGATAAATATCTATCAAGTGAAAATCTGAATTCTTCTTGATAAAGTTTAGATCGGCGAAAAGTTGCATTCATCAAAAACCCGTGAACATCATGGATAGAGAAAGTAAGTCAACATTAAGCCTGATCTTATTCGCGTATTTATGTTTGATGAAACTCGCGTATTGTAATGAATTACACTTGTGAGAAAAGACCGAATGTTGAGGAAAAACCCACATGGTTTTAACTCTATAAGAAGCGATTAGTAAGGTAAGATGATCTTTGAGGACAAAGATCCTGTTTAGGGGTAAATGCTGTGACAATCCGTCAATTTATGGTTGATATTTTATTCTCAGATATTATTTAAAAACATTATTTTAATGTTATATTATGAACTCACTTATTTTTGGGAAGAAATTTGGATTTACGGCTTGAAGTAGCATCGACTACGTCTAAACCAGAGGATTCTACGTTACGTGCTTACGTTTACATACACCGTTTTTGGTGACAGTCCGACATTCCGAAAATATATTTATCCGTGAATATTATTTTGGAGATTTAAATTTGTGTTGGTTCATAAACTCACAAATTTACGAGAAGAGATTAGGACTTACGATTTTAATTTAACGTCCTTTACGACTAAACCGGAAACCTTAGGATTACGTATTTACGTTTTCGAACTCCGTTTTTTATGAGACAACTTTTATTAGATTCGTTTTGTGCCGTTGATTCATAATTTATAAAAACATTTTTCGTAAAACGACACGAGGGAACGCAAATCGAGGAAACTAGAATCGAGGAATACCCGTAAATTAGTGGCATGAGACAAAACAAGTTTTGCCCCACCCCACTAATATGGGAAGGCTAAGGAAGCTCCACCACATCAATGATGTGTCAAAAGCTTCACAAGGAAGCTTAACACTTGTATATATTTTCCCTAAACCACTTTGCTAAACCATTTCCTCACAAAAACATACATGCAAAACCACTAATTTCTCTCATCTCTCTCTCTTATTTTCGTCCCATATTCACCCAAAACAACCTCCATTTGATCTTGATTCAATCATAAATCATATGTATAATTTACATATGATGAAAACCCATTGAAGTTATAAAGATTGGAGGTGATTTTAACATGTAAAAAGGAGTTTTCAAGGGAGTTTGGGGCTGATTTCTCAAGGAGTTTTCATGAAGAACAAGGGCTAATTTTTGGAGGAATCTACAAATACTTGGTGATCCTAGAAGTGATGTTGATATCTCATAAGATTGGTTACCTAAAACCAAGTCTTGTTCATCATCAACCCCATCTTTTCATCACTTTTGTGGTATAGAGATTGTTCTTCCCATCCTCTTGTCATTTTTATTATGTAATTGATAACTAGAGATTTTACCTGGTTATAAAAATTTAAAAATTAAGTTCGTGTTCTCGGAATCTTAACGAATTGATCTAGGCTCCCTATGTGTAACTTAGTTGATCTTTGGTGAAAAAGAATATTTTTGGGTGATTTTAAATTTAAATGCAAAGACTTAAAAGTAAAAGTGCTCCTAACGTAAATCTAAGTCTAATTAAAGCAAAGTGCAAGTATTTAAAAACGTGACTAAAATTAAAGGACACTAAAGTAAAATGACGTAAACTTAAATCTATCTAAGGCAAACTTAAAGTGCGACTAAAACTAAGGCAAATAATCTAAAAATGCAATTAATTAAAAGGCAAGAAAAATAAAGCTTGAAAGATTAAATCAAAGACAAAAGCTAATAAGAGCCTGAACACAGCTCATTCGGAATAAACCTTCGTTTGGAACAATCACTCGTCCTAAATGTCACCTTGGATAGGAATGATCCTTCTTTACTTGGAATATTACCAAAATCCTTGATCCGGAACAAATTTGATCTGAATATGTCACTTATCCAAAACAATGCTTCGTTCGGAACTTACTGATTCGGAACTCTCACTTGTTGCCTTGATTCGGAAGTCTTTGGTCACTCCTTGATTCGGAACGTTCCGGATGAAACCCCTTGATTCGGAAGTTTATAACTTCCGAATGAACCTTTCTTGAGTCGGAAGATTTCCCTTGGTTCGGAAGTTTAAAGTTCCGAATGAACAACCTTTACTCGGAAGTTTTTGACTTCCGAATGAACAGCCCTGATTCGGAACTTTGGTCCTTGATTCGGAACTTTGAGTTGATTCGGAACTTTTGAAAAGTTCCGGATGAAACCCTTGGTTCGGAACTTGGGAAGTTCCGAATGAGTATGTTTGGTTCGGAAGTTTTGGATTTCCGAATGAAGAGTCTTGGTTCGGAAGTTTTGACTTCCGAATGAACAAGTTTAATCTTCCGGATGAAGAGTTGATTCGGAACTTTAGAAGTTCCGAATGAACACTTTCTACCTTCTTGGTTCGGAACTTATCTGGAAAGATCAGAAACAAACAAATATTCCCGAAGAACAAGGAAACAGTAGCAGCAGGTATAATAACAATTTAACCAAAATCAAACACACGTATGAATAAAATCAATAACGATTCAATGAAATAGTATCAACAAGCAATTAAAAACATGAAATTAAACAACTTTTACCACAACAATCAAAAACCACTTTAGATCAAAATAAAGCATGAACTTGAACATAAACACAACAAATCAAAGAATAAGAAAGGTAGATAAGAGATTGACAAGATATAATAAAGATTTGACAAGAACTAAAATGAAAACTTACTTGGAATTAAATGGTAATAAAGGTGCATAACATGAATTAAAATGACATGAAAAGTAAATGACAAGTATTTAAATGGTGGAAGACTAATTGTCACCTTAGCCAACAAGAGTGAAATGATAACTATCCTAATCTATATATAGGGGAGGATTAAGGAAGCTTCCTCCCCTCTTTCCTTTCTTCTTAATTACAAGTTTAAGTCCCTCCTTTTATTAATCTTCATTAATTGCGTCATTAGTCCTTTTCTTCTAATCTTCTTTAAACTTGGACTTAAGGGACTTTTGACTTCGGGATTTCTTTTGAACTCGTCTTTAAATTCTTCAATAAAATAGACTTGAATTCTTCGGCTTTTGATAAACTTCCGTCTTTTGACTTTTTCTTCGATAAATCTTCAGAATTGGTCGTGGACTTCCGTTCTTTTTGCACTCTTGACTTCTTGACTTCGTCTTTTATCCTTTTCTTCAATAAAAGTCCATAAATGCCCGTGAATGTCCGTGTTTTATCCATTTTTCACCTTTTCATCCTAAATCACAACAAAAACACAAACCACGCATAATTCCGACATAAAAGACATAAAATACACGTTTTGGTATGGTCATTATTGTAATTAAGTGGTAGAAAAGATGGGTGTTTACACACCTATCAAATCCCCTACACTTGACCATTGCAATGTCCTCATGCAATGCATTAGTTACAAAGCAAGATTACACTTTTCATCATAATCAATCCACGTTGGCCTTTATTAAAGAGATAGAAAATTAAAAACATACAAGATAAAGAAATCAAAAGCATACCTTGGGTTTTGAAAATGTTATGAATAATCATCATCCTCAAGTTTTCACTTTCTCCAAACCAAGCTTAAAAACGAGATCATTGTTATTATAAGTTAGTAAACTAACACGAACTCATGTGGGCCAATTACTCACTTAGACTCCCTTATTCCTAGGTGTATCTCTTATATTTTATATTTTGTCTTGAATGATCATGAAGATGCATTGTTTGACTTATTTCGATAGTTATTTAGTCTGAAAATAAAGTGCACGATTTAATCAATAGTTAGCTAAAGGACCAAATCTTTTAAAACTGCTTCTCGGGATATCAGAAAGTTCATATCTTGGCATAACTTGGTTCGCGATTTGAGACCTTTCTCGGGCCGATATTTGGCAGCGACTTCATACTTCAAATCTTGAGAGACGTTCATGAAATAATGGTCTTCTCTTCATATTTGGAATTTCTTCACTTGGAATTTTTGAGAGATTCTTCATATATTGACCACGACTTCTTCATTTTTCTCCAATCTTTATTTTGGACTTTGATATACAACGATCCGCCTCCTTTTATGACTTGGATCTATTTATCCTCATACCTTGTTAGGGTCTTTTCGGATACACTTCTCCATGACTTTTGGGGAGTTTTGCTTTACGTCGTGTGTCTCGATCCTTCATATTGATTTTCGATAAATGATTCTTCACATCACTTTGGATCTTTAGCAACAAAACATAGCCCTCATGCCTTGTTAGGGCCTTTTCGGACTCGCCAATCTTCGCGCCCCGCTTCATAAGTTATGCCTTGGCTATGAACTCTCGTCATTACCGAGCAACTTTTAAACGATCTGAGGCTAGAAGCTAAGTAACTTTTCAAATCGTACAACCTTATTTATTAGCAAATAAATTATTAGCAAGCGATGGGAGAATAGGTTCATAATTAACTCACATAAATTCATGAAAGAATACCGAACTTATAATTGGCTCTATCATTTCTCGTTCTCCACAGTTTAAAATCTCAAGTAATGAGACTCGTGGATGCTTAGCCTATTAAATCAAAGTTTTGGGTTTTCGAGTTGCCTATAGGATCTTGCAAATTCTTAGACTCTTTCAAGTTTTAGAAATCGCATCTTAAAGTTCCCTTGATAAACGACTCTCTAGGATCAATTATAGGAACTTGCGAAAAGTTCTTGTTCTTAACCCGTGAGAGTTAAGACTTTCGCGTTTTATAGCTCCCTATATAAAAGCCTAGCAAAACATGACTTAAACACGTTAAGGATACTAGCTAGAGTAAACTCGGGTTGAGTCAAGAGATTCACAACGTTTGAAAATTAAACCACTTATTAAGCATTTATTCAAGCAAAGAAGGAGAATAACTATACAAAAGGAAAAACTAATAGGCCAAAATAGATCAAAAATTTTGAAAAATGTCGAAAAATTGATTTTCCGGTTAAAATGAGGACAAATACAAGGAAAAGACCACTTAACTTCGATAGAAGTCCCCCCTACACTTAAGATAAACATTGTCCTCAATGTTTAAGCATGTGGGAGTAAGCTCCCCTACACTTAGGACATTGTGCACGTTGTTTAAATCTTGCTATGGAAAAGACTACTAAAGAGATTCCTATTTTAATATTGAGAAAATATAAAATAGTGAATCGAAAAGAGTTTAGGATAGAACCGGGAAGAAGTAGAACACGGAATCACGGGTCGTCAAGAATCATCAAGAGTGGATCATTGAAGCTCGAATCCCTGATTAAGAAGCGAGGAGAGGAAAGAGCAATCCAAAGGGTCCCCCCTACACTTATGGTAAAGAAAGCGAAAAGATAGGTGCATGGGTTGCCTCCCAAGAAGCGCTTGATTTTTGTTAACCGAGTCGTGAGCCTGACTCGACCTTGATCATCAACGGAAGTAGCATGAAACAAATCCACCAGGATCAAAGACATAGTTTTCATCCATCAATAAGCAAGAGCTTAAGGCGAACAAGGCAAGCCAAAAGAGAAGTGGCAAGGTTCCCTTAAGTAGTGATGGAGCACAGTAGAAGCAAGGATGGTGCGGTGCAAGCATGTCTTCAATGGGTCCAAAGATTTTTCCTTTTATTTCATCAGGAGGATACTGAGATGGCTTAAAGACTTCAATACCGGGATCGAACACCTTTTCCTTTAGGGGAAAATAGCACTCAAGCTCAGCCGAGTGTGAAGAAGATCCGCAAAGAAGCACAACCTCGTCCTCATAAGTGGGACAAAGAAGTGTCAAATCATACGTGCAACGGACTTCGGTGTCAACCGGTTTCTTCTCCTTTGACAAAATGCTCTTCAAATCCAAAGTAGGATCAAGACGATAATCTTCAAAGTCAAAAGGAGGAGCATCACTCTCATGAGGGAAGTATGTGTTGAGAAATTCAGAAAAATCTTCCTCAAATGAATAATCGTCCAAAGTAGGATCGAGTGATGGTGGAGGATCTTCATCATGTGAAGAATCGCTCGAGAGAGTATCGGCCTCATCAAAATCATCATATGTAGGCAGCTCGGGATACTCAGAAGTACAGTTAAAATCATCCGAATCTGAGCTAGAATCATCATCATCATAAGCATCGAAGACCGGTGGAGAATCATAAATGGGAGGAGCTTCCAAAGTAGGAAGAGAATTATCCACATCATCTTCAAAGAGTGGATTATCAGTGGAAGACTCGAATAAAGGATTATCGTAGACGGTAAAGTCATCGAGCACATTTATCATATTCACTGATTCTCGGCCTCCAAAGGATTTGCCTGTAAGCTTCCCCATTCTAAAAATTTTAGAATCATCCCCGACTCGTAAGATTAACTCACCTTCGGCCACATCTATTAAAGCACGTCCGGTTCTCAAGAATGGCCGACCAAGTATTAAAGGAATACGAGGGTCCATTTCATAATCAACTACGACAAAGTCAACCGGGAAAGTAAATGTGCCAACTTTAATAAACACGTCTTCGGCTATACCAACGGGGTAAGCGAGAGTGCGGTTTGCAAGTTCGAGAGTCATCTTTGTTGGAATGAGATCGGGCAATGATAGTGTTTTCCAAACACTGAGTGGCATAAGATTAATACTAGCCCCGAGATCAGCAAGGGCAGTAAATTCTTCAGTTTTGTTGAATACGCAAGACAACACAAAACGACCGGGATCTCCAAGCTTTTTCGGAAGTTCTCTAAGAAGGACTGCAGAGCAGTTTTCATTTAAGCGTGTGTTGGCGAGTTCAAGCAGCTTCTCCTTCTTGCTAAGCAATTCCTTGAATGCTTTGACAAATTTTGGCATGTGGCAAAGTGCTTCAACAAGGCTAATGTTGATGGTCATTTTAGATAGCATATCCACATATTTCATTACATTACAGTCATTCTTGGTTAGCTCGTTGGTCTTGCCTATGCGAGAAGGGTATGGGATTCTGGGTTGATAAGGGTTAGGTGGAGGTGTAGTTGGTGAAGGTTGTGATGTTGAAGGGTGTGATGTTGAAGGGTCCTTCCGAGATACATCGTCATGACGAGGCGGAGTCGGTAATGGTGTACTATCACTAAGTGTAAGAGGAGTAGGGATACATGGTGGTGGAGGAGGTGTAGACAATGGTGGTGAATCAGGTGGATTGACAATGGTAATTCCACTACGCGTAGTTATAGCACTCACATTAGCTCGCGGATTGGTGACGGTGTTTGAAGGTAGAGAACCCGAAGAGGAAGAAGAAGGTTGAGCTTCGGGCAAGAAACTAGCCAATAGATTCTTTAATTCAGTTGTTTGAGTGATGAAAGAAGATTGAAGATTTTCACGAACCTCGGTTCTGATGTCATTACCTTGCTTCAAGATATCTCCTTTCAAATTAATAATTTGGCTCTGTAGATTCTTGATTTGCTCACCTTGAGTTCTCATGATTGTGTCAACATCGGGATTAATGGGTGGGTGTTTTTGGGTGGGTGGTTGATAAGGGTTAGAAGCACGAGGTGGGATTTGGTTGCTTCTATTGTAGTTGTTGGCGGGGTTTTGGTTTTGAGGAGAAAAACCGGGTGAGAGGTAATTGTTGGAACGGTAGCTCAGCAGGTTTCTATCCCCTTGTTGTCTAGCTTGGTAATTTTCCGGTGAATAATTACCGTAAGCAGCATACACATTTTCCGGATTTCCTTGTGTCGAAGGACAATCGGTGTATGAGTGAGGACCGCCACATGTTTCACAAGGATTAGCGACTGCTTTAACTTGATGTTGTTGTTGGTTTGAAGCGAGAAGCGTAATACTTTTGCTCATTTCAGCCATCATGCGGGTGAGTTCGGTCATCTCAGGGTTTGCTGAGGTAGAAGAAACATTGACTCTCGTGTTGTTTCTAGAAGAAGCAGAGGAATCCCAGTTCTTATGATGAGTAGTCATGTTCTCTATTAACTCTCTACACTCCTCGGGTCTCCTTTTCATGAATGTGCCACCGGAGGCTGCATTAATCGTATCACGATCTCGAAAAGTCAATCCATTGTAGAAAGTATCGATCAAGGTGACCGGAAGCATGTTGTGGTTTGGACAACGGTCGATCAAGACATTATATCTCTCCCATGCATCAAAAATAGATTCATCAGGGTCTTGCATGAAACCGCTGATCTGATTGCGAAGGCTTGTGACCATGGATGGTGGAAAGTAGCGCGAAAGAAAGCGTTGAGTCATGTCATCCCAAGTGCGAATAGAATTCTTCGGGAGACGATCAAACCATTTCTCGGCATGATGCGATAAAGTATGTGGGAAGAGTTGTAGGCGGAGTACATCCATTGTGGCCCCAGGTAACTTCATGCTTTGGGTGATTGTAATGAACTTGTCGAGGTGTTTGTTGGCATCATCATCAGGCAATCCTCTAAATGGGTTTGTTTGCACTTGCTGAATCATGTGGTGCTTCAACGAAAACTCAGGAGCGTTGATTTGCATCGGCGCAATCGGTCCTCCTCGTCCAAACATTGTTGGTTGACAAAGTTCCTCCATGGTCCGAAGATCGGGCTGTGGAAGAGCATTGTTGTTATTATTATTATTGTTGAGGTGCGGTAGTTGATTATTGTTGTTAACACCTGCCATATCTAAATCTTCTTGAGGCTCGGGCTCTTGGTAGTTAGAAGATCTAGTACGCATACACCTGAAAATGCAAAAGAAAAAGAAACCAAACACAAAGACAATATATATACACAAGAAAGATAAAATCTTTTTGTATTTTTGAAATTTTTAATTTTTATGGTTTTTGAATTTTTTAGGCACGAAAAATAACGTTCACAAGTGAACGGATCCCAAAAAGTAACGTGTCAAGCACAGAAAACTGTTGATCTTAACGAAAAGAGCCGGCAGCGGCGCCATTTAATAACTGGTATTTTACCTAGTTATAAAAATTTAAAGATTAAGTTCGTGTTCTCGGAATCTTAACGAATTGATCTAGGCTCCCTATGTGTGACTTAGTTGATCTTTGGTGAAAAATAATATTTTTGGGTGATTTTAAATTTAAATGCAAAGACTTAAAAGTAAAAGTGCTCCTAACGTAAATCTAAGTCTAATTAAAGCAAAGTGCAAGTATTTAAAAATGTGACTAAAATTAAAGGACACTAAAGTAAAATGACGTAAACTTAAATCTATCTAAGGCAAACTTAAAGTGCGACTAAAACTAAGGCAAATAATCTAAAAATGCAATTAATTAAAAGGCAAGAAAAATAAAGCTTGAAAGATTAAATCAAAGACAAAAGCTAATAAGAGCCTGAATACAGCTCATTCGGAATAAACCTTCGTTTGGAACAATCACTCGTCCTAAATGTCACCTTGGATAGGAATGATCCTTCTTTACTTGGAATATTACCAAAATCCTTGATCCGGAACAAATTTGATCTGAATATGTCACTTATCCAAAACAATGCTTCGTTCGGAACTTACTGATTCGGAACTCTCACTTGTTGCCTTGATTTGGAAGTCTTTGGTCACTCCTTGATTCGGAACGTTCCGGATGAAACCCCTTGATTCGGAAGTTTATAACTTCCGAATGAACCTTTCTTGAGTCGGAAGATTTCCCTTGGTTCGGAAGTTTAAAGTTCCGAATGAACAACCTTGACTCGGAAGTTTTTGACTTCCGAATGAACAGCCCTGATTCGGAACTTTGGTCCTTGATTCGGAACTTTGAGTTGATTCGGAACTTTTGAAAAGTTCCGGATGAAACCCTTGGTTCGGAACTTGGGAAGTTCCGAATGAGTATGTTTGGTTCGGAAGTTTTGGACTTCCGAATGAAGAGTCTTGGTTCGGAAGTTTTGACTTCCGAATGAACAAGTTTAATCTTCCGGATGAAGAGTTGATTCGGAACTTTAGAAGTTCCGAATGAACACTTTCTACCTTCTTGGTTCGGAACTTATCTGGAAAGATCAGAAACAAACAAATATTCCCGAAGAACAAGGAAACAGTAGCAGCAGGTATAATAACAATTTAACCAAAATCAAACACACGTATGAATAAAATCAATAACGATTCAATGAAATAGCATCAACAAGCAATTAAAAACATGAAATTAAACAACTTTTACCACAACAATCAAAAACCACTTTAGATCAAAATAAAGCATGAACTTGAACATAAACACAACAAATCAAAGAATAAGAAAGGTAGATAAGAGATTGACAAGATATAATAAAGATTTGACAAGAACTAAAATGAAAACTTACTTGGAATTAAATGGTAATAAAGGTGCATAACATGAATTAAAATGACATGAAAAGTAAATGACAAGTATTTAAATGGTGGAAGACTAATTGTCACCTTAGCCAACAAGAGTGAAATGATAACTATCCTAATCTATATATAGGGGAGGATTAAGGAAGCTTCCTCCCCACTTTCCTTTCTTCTTAATTACAAGTTTAAGTCCCTCCTTTTATTAATCTTCATTAATTGCGTCATTAGTCCTTTTCTTCTAATCTTCTTTAAACTTGGACTTAAGGGACTTTTGACTTTGGGATTTCTTTTGAACTCGTCTTTAAATTCTTCAATAAAATAGACTTGAATTCTTCGGCTTTTGATAAACTTCCGTCTTTTGACTTTTTCTTCGATAAATCTTCAGAATTGGTCGTGGACTTCCGTTCTTTTTGCACTCTTGACTTCTTGACTTCGTCTTTTATCCTTTTCTTCAATAAAAGTCCATAAATGCCCGTGAATGTCCGTGTTTTATCCATTTTTCACCTTTTCATCCTAAATCACAACAAAAACACAAACCACGCATAATTCCGACATAAAAGACATAAAATACACGTTTTGGTATGGTCATTATTGTAATTAAGTGGTAGAAAAGATGGGTGTTTACACACCTATCAGTAATCATGTATTTTATTTCTTATTGTATATGTATATGATGAATATATGATGATAAAAATGTTGTGTGGGTATCAAGTGTTGATAAATATGATTAAAAAGATGAAAAATCATAAGAAACAAGGCTAAAATCTTGCTTAAATTGTTGGCTGTATAAAAACAGTAAGTAACCAAGTTATGAACTGATAAAATTGCATGGTGGAATCCATTTACAGTAAGTGTTAGATGTCATACACATGTGAGAGTTGGCCATGTAATGGAATCATCAAAATGAGTGAGATATGATCAAAACAAGATTAGTGTACCAATCTGAATAGTCTGTTTTGTAGGGACTGTTAAGAATAGTTAGACATGGAACGAGCAGTAGCTATAACTAACTTATTTGTAGCACATAATATGAAGTTTATGCCATCCAAATATGAGCTTCTATCTCCTATATAACTCAAGATATGATAAAATAGTGAAGATGAAACTAAAAATCAGATTTTGAAGAATTAATGTTTAATAGTATTATATAAGCACTCAAACTAATATAGTATAAAATGTGAATTAAAACCCACTAACTTATAAATTTCATTTATATAAAAATTCTTAAGGATAAATAAATGGACATTATATAAAAATGGTAGTTTGGTAAGTTTTATAAGTTATAAAAACTATATACTAAGTTTTACGTCTTTTCGGCTAAAACCGAAAGATTAACGTTTTTGTTAAATAAAACTTAGACGGTTGGACCCGTCTAATGTAAACTTTTATAAACTCACATACTGATATATAAACATATATAACAATTAAAAATCGATAAAAACCGAGCTTTACAACATATAGACATTAACGGGCCAAAGTAGCCTTAATGGACAATAAACCCGACTAATTTGGTAAAACACTTATAAACATATTTATTGGGCTTAACCCATTTGGGCCCAACATATAAAGTATAATACTGATAATAATAGTATAATTGGGCTAATGAATAGTATTGGGCTTATAATACTGATAATAATAGTATAAATATAAACAAGTTGAAATAGTGTAACTAGTCTTGAAAATTACCAACACATAAACACTATAATGAATGAGTAAAGATGTATAAACCCACTTGATCATCATAATATATATAAAATCATCATATGTATACATAATTATTATTTTGATAAAGTCATTGGATAAGAGTCTAAGACGAGTATTATTTGTCTAGGTTTTTGTGATTGAAGCACGTACCGTACATCCAAGTCGCCGATAACCGCCTTCCCACATCAACGTGAGTTCATAGCCTCGCACTCTTTTAAATGTTTTTATGAAATGTTATATAAACCCGCGAGGGAGATAACATGTTAGCTTTTATGAAATAGGACACCAATTGTCCCGATTGTTTGTTTATTGATTTGGACCCGAATGATTGTATGACCCGATGAATGATTAAATGACCCGATAGATGAGACAAAATGGATTATTAAAGTTAGGTTATGTCACTAGAAGTCCCATTAGCATGAATTGTGAACTACCGGGATTTGGTAGACGCTTATGCATATAATAGTACTATTTGGGGACGATCACCCCAGTTCGCGCCTTGACGGTTGATCCTCGTCGTGCCACATTGATTGGTAAGCGAATTTATGTATGAGAAGATTTCCATAGCGTGACCTTTGTGACGACACGCTAATTTAGATGGGCAAATTGAGTTTCGGGCTAGCTACCCGTTGTTGGTTATAGTAAGGTAATAATGTCATGCGGCTTATAATAATCCAATTAACGAAATACTGCTTTAAGCATTAAATTACGATATATTGCCTGAATAGCAATACGGGGTCTTACTATTGATATTATGTTCGTGTTTTGGTTTTCATAACCACAATCATATAACGATTTTTATTTAACTCCATACAACGTTATAAAACGTATTGTATGATATTTTTACGACATTGGTTCGTATAATGATTTTGAAGGCGAAAGCCCATATTATGATTTTGATACGGAATTGTATAAAATGACTTTGGCTATTTTATGGCCTATTAAAAATGATTTGTACAATTCGGTAATAAATTTTATATCGATGTTATATTGATGGTTTATTAAACTCTATGAATTCACTCGGCGTTATCGCTGACCTTTTCTTTTAACATGTTTTGTCTCAGGTACTTGAAGGTAATTCTCGGGAAGACAACAAGAATTCATGGCCCGCACTTAAATAATAATTTCCATTCATATGCTTTGTAAAACCTGTATGAAATAATATGACTTGGGACCTATGTAACTTTGATATTTATGAATGGAAATGCTTTATTAATAAAACGACGCGACTCTTAAGCGTTGTCTATGATGTGAGTAATGTGCTATCCCGTAACACCAACTAGTCTTCCGCTGTACTGAGTTGTATAAATTTGGGGGTGTTACATTTGGTGTTTTTATAGTTTTTAATTTGTGTCTTATTAGCTTTTTCTAAAAATTAGTTTGGTTTAATTTTTGGTTAAGTGCTTATTTGATTTTTGCTTATTTTTCTTAATCCGGATTTCCTAAACCCTCTTTTCCCGAACTGAGATACAAACCCTTTTCCCGAATTATATCTATACTTGCTATTCTGAATTAATGTGTTATTTAGGTTTCCCAATTATATATAACACATAGGATTCCGGATTAGTAACCAAACTATATTCCGAATTACTTGTATATGAGCTATTCCGAATTACATGTGAAATTCAACATTCCGAATTACGTTTCAATTAGATATTCCGAACTAGGTCACAATCCAGGATTTCGGATTAGGTTTGTTCTAGGTTTATTCCAAGTTACTTTAAATTGTGGGATTCCGAATTGTAGTTCTTATTGTTGGAAATACGTTTTTACGTATTTAGGAAGATTCGGTCACTCCAAAAATATATTAAGTTGTAGCTCGTAGTCTAGATATCTTTTTACTAACTAACAAGGAAAGGCCTAGTCCAAGTTATGTATGGACGGCCCAAATGTAAGCCCAAGCCCATCTTATGGGCTTGGTATATAAACCCTCTCTTTAGATGGAGAGGGTGGTGGTTTTCTCATATAATACACATAGTAAAGTGTGTTTTCTTATTATTCTCTCTCAAGTGTGTATGTGTGAAATCTACCATCTTTCTATCTCTTTCTCTCTCTAAACATAAGCAAGATTTACATATCCTACAAACGGTATTAAGAGCCATGGGATGATTGTATTGTTTATGTGTTTGTGTTCTTTATTTTAGTTGCTTTTGATCTATATAAACCCACGTCCAATTTTTTTTTTTGTGTTTTTTATGGTCTTTTCTTGATACAAATCTTCTAAATAGTTGTGGTAGAGATTTGGTATATTTACTTTGGCTAAAAAGACAAAAATTTTGGGTGTTTGGATCAATTTTTGGCTTAAAATCTATAATTAGGTGTGTTTTGTCCGAGAAAAGTGGAAAATTTGTACACTCTTTGTACTATTGCAACAGTTATCACATCACAATATCTAGGGTTTTACATTGTGATCCGTATTGCGGTTGGCATTGCGATTGGAGTTCATTTTGTGACATTGTGATCCGTATTGCGATTGTCATTGTGATTGGAGTTCATTTTGTGATATAGCGACAGGGTATTGCGATTGGAATATTGCGATAGGACTTATTGCGATTGGAATATTGCGATAGGATTTATTGCGATTGGAGTATTATGATAGGATTTATTGCGATAGGACTTATTGCGATACGTGATATTGCGACACGGTATTGCGAAAATATTGCGATTGGAAGTATTGCGATAGGATTTATTGCGATTGCGATTGGACTTATTGCGATACGTGACATTGCGACAGCAATCCTTTTGGTTTATCGAGATCATAATTTAGGGGATTTTAACATTATTTCTCGGCTTCTACACACAACATGAAACACATTTACTTTCTCTCATTGATCGATCAACTTTGTAAATCTTTACTTATAGAAATGGAGTACACATCTCTTACGGATAAGTCCATCCTCTCGGGTACGGATAATCGTCCACCAATGTTGGTCAAAACTATGTACGAGGATTGGGCTTCCCGCATGGAACTCTATATGTTGAACAAGGAGAATGGAAAACTTATTTGGGCATCGGTGCTCAATGGACCATTGGTATATGGTACTGTGACGGAAGGTGTTGTTACTCGTCCTCGCACAACGGGTGAACTCACTAGAGATGCTAAGATACAAGACAAGTGTGATAAACAAGCTACAAATATCATTCTCCAAGCCCTTGCTCCAGATGTCTACAAACTCGTCAGTAAACATAAAGTTTCCAAAGAGTTATGGGATAGAATTCGTGTTCTAATGCAAGGCACCTCGTTAACTAAACAAGAACGATAGTGTAAGCTTTATGATACTTCTGATAAGTTTGCCTATGTCCCAGCGGAGACTCTTAATGATTACTATTTTAGATTTACCCTATTGTTGAATGAGCTCAATATCTATGGCATGGCAATTCCTACGTTTCAATTGAACACTAAGTATTTGAACACTATTCCTTCAGAATGGAAAAAATACGTGATGGATGTTAAATTGGCTAAGGACTTGCATAACACCAATGTGGATCAACTTCAAGCTTTTCTTCAACAACACGAGTGCCATGTGATCGAGGCTCGGTTGTCTACACCTCAAGTTTTTGATCCACTTGCCATGTATGCTTCTCAACAAAACATGGATTATACTTATCAACAACCATCATACTTGCAGCAGCCACTACCACACAACTATCAACAACCACAACAACCATCTTATCAACCACTAATGATGCCACAGCAAGCATTTCAACAAAGTGTTCATCAACATTCTTTTCCACAGCAACCACCACATCAGACATCACCATCACAAGCCAACACTTCTCCAATGGGCTATACTCCTCAGCAAGGATATTTTCCAATTGAAGCACAACCAACACAAGCCTTCTACTCTAATGAACTTCCACCAATCCAAGCACTGGTCTTTACTCTAAATGATACGCCAGCTGATGTTCTAAACCATCTCACTGCCTACTTGTCAAAACTTGTTGCAACTAGAGGATTTCCACCAACAAACAAGCAGCTCCGCACCTCTTCAAATCCTCGACAACAAGCCACTGTTCAAGATGGTCAAGTGATGGTGTAACCTATTCAGGGAAGGCAAACTTCATATGGACCTCCTACAAGGATTGTGAATGCTCAAGCTGTGAATTCTCAAGCTAATGGAAATGGAAGCCCTATTGCTCCTCAAAAGGTTGTGACTTGCTACAATTGTCGAGGACAAGGTCATATGGCTAGGGAATGCACTCAGCCAAAAAGAAGAAGGGATGCAACATGGTTTCGTGAGAAGATGTATTTGGTTGATGCTCAGTCTAAGGGAAAGATTTTGGATTCAGAAGAGTTAGCATTTCTTGCAGACCCAGGGGCAGCAGATAATGAAGGCATTGCAGTCGTTTCCAATTCTAATGCAGCTTATCAAGCAGATGATCTTGACGCATATGATTCGGATTGTGATGACATTCACTCTGCCTAAGCTGCTCTCGTTGTTAATCTCTCTCACTACGGTTCTGATGTCGTCAGTGAGGTACCAACCACATCTAATAATATTGATGATAACCAACATCAAGTTGGGCATGAAAATGACAACCTCGAACAACATTTGGGAGCTAGTAACTCAAATGATGTGGTACCCAATCCTACACATTTGAGTGAACCTCAACCAAATGCTACGACGGGTATGGAATCTTATGCTCAACATGATTTGGTCATGGTGCCTAAACATATTATTGATCAAATGCATATGGCTCTCAGACAATCCGTAGATACGAATTCCACCCTAACAGCTGAGCTTGCGTTGCATAAAGAAAAGGTCAAAGCTTTTGAAATGGTCCCTCAAGCTGAAAAAATAACTTATTCTGAATTTGACCAATTTCGTTTTGAAAAGATTGAACACTTAAATGAAATAGAATCATTAAAAGCTAATCTTTCCAATGAATTAAAAGCAAAAGAGTCGGTTGTAAATGATTTTCAGAAAGTTAAAAAAGATTTTGAAACTCTCGAGTCTAAAAAGTTTGAATCGGAAATTAATGCTACCAAATTTCTTAAATTCAAGGAACAACAGCTTTTAAAGCAATACGCTTCCATAGAAAAGGTTCATCTTTTAACTAAATCGTTTAAAGAACTCGAACTTAAGCGTCTTCAAGATTTACCACCTAATCCCAGTTATGCAAAACAAGCTCAGGAATATATTATGTGTCTTTATGATGTGACGCTAATTGGAAAATCAAAAGAAGCACCTTATGTTCGTAGTACTGAGGAGACACAGTTACTTGCGGAAGAAACTCATTCTAAAATGATTTCAAAATTCCATAAGATTGATTATGATCAGTATAATAAAGATCAATTGTCTAAAAACACTCGTATTCGTTTACAAAAGGAATTAGCTCAATAACAGTTTTTGTACCTCAAAGTTTGTCAACGGAAAACCCTCCTAGTACGTCTCCTACACTTGTCAAAAAGGATTTAACTAAGTTAATTCCACCAGTAAGTAAGGCATCCGTTAGCTTAAATGTGGTGCACCAACACATAGCCGATTTTGACAAGGTCATTGTGGAATGTACGACGGCTTCGGCCATAACGGAAGGTGAATGGAATTTTTAGCACACAAGAGCTGCATTTCGAGACGAAATTATTCCATTTGTAAACAATGTTAAAGCTTTTCTTAGTAATATTGATCATTATTTACTTTTGGAAATAGAAGAAGTTAGACATGTTTTCAATGAAATGGATGATGCTTATGAAAACAGTTTACTTGAAATTGAACGAGTTTCACGCCAAAATGATCAGCTTTTGAAGCAAGTGATGTCTCATGATATAGTTTCCGTCTGTGTGAATAAAAGTGTTGATAATGATTCTATTATGCATAATGTTGAATTTGTGGATAATGTAGTTGATAGTACTTGTCACAAATCTAAGGCTGAATTTTTAAAGCTTCAAGATTCTTATACTTTGCTTTCAAAAAGTTTTGATGAGATTCAAACACATTGTATTTCGCTTGAATGCAAGCAACAATTTATTCAAGAAATCTTTGAAATATCATTTGAAGGTATTAGTATCGATGATGCAAATTTTCAAAAGAATTTTTGATTGAATTTACAAACAAAACAGCGTCAGCCGAGTGACAAGGTTGATAAATCTTTGCCGATAGACATAGAGAAATCTAAGGAGCTTAACTGTGTGAACGTACTTGAGGCCACTGAGACTTTAAAACTTGATCTAGATAATCGAGTTTCCAAGATTTTGTCCAAAGTTTATAACTTAAAACAGAAAAATACACAACTCTTCGATTCAGTAAAGCCCGTATGTGCTAATACCACTGCATAGAATCAATCTTTGATTGAACAATTGAATCGAAAGTCGGTGGAAATATCTGATTGAGGGAACATATTTGTGATAAAAATCTGGCCTTGGCTGAGTTAAAGGAAACACTTCGTACTCTAAAAGGTAAGATGGATAACGCAACCACGGTCTCAGCATCATCCTCTAGTGCAGTCAAAAGGAACCTTATAGCCGTCACACCATTTAATAAGGGCCCTAGGACTAAACCATCTCAAACATTGGTCACTAACGATAAGGCAAAATCAAAACCAGCTTCTAATATTCTCGTGTTGCCTTCTACAGGAGTAATCACCACTACTAAGGCTCAATGATCTAAGCTTAAAAGAAACAACAAGAATGATAGGATCTTGCCCCAATCTAGTAATCAAGAAAAGAAGAAAGTAGAAGCCCACCCTAGGAATGTTATTTCTGTTTTGCATAAAAAGAATCATGTAGCTAAACCTAAAGGCTCTACAGTTGTGAAGCATTCTAAGCCTACTGTGAATTCTAATTTGAAATGTTGGAATTGCGATGAATGTATGTTTTCTAGTCGTCATGATTCTTGCCTTATTGACCATGTGAATGAGATGAATGCCCGGAAAAATGGATTAGAATGGAAACCGACTGGGAAAGTGTTAACCCAAGTTGGTTGGATGTGGCGCCCCACTGGTAGAACTTTCACTATAGTAGTAAATGCGTGCCCTTTAACTAGGATCACTCCCACTAAAGCGAAGAAAGCATGCCCTTTAACTAGGAGTACCAAAGCTACCAAAACACAAGCGTGTCCTTTAATTAGGAACACCAACACTACTGTAGGAAACAAGTTCCCTTTAAATAGGTCCACTCCCACTGTAGTGCCCGCTAATATTCCAAAACCTAAGAAAGTTGGAACAGTAAAACCTGTTAGTGCTAAAACTCACATTAGAAAAAGCAGGAAATCTAAGGGTAACACAAATGTTAGCAATTTTGATAATATTATATATGTATCTGCTAACACTCTGGAACCAATAGTTTCCAATGCATTGTCTACTGTTGTTACTGAAAATAGGTGGTCTAAATTGTTCTCTGGTATTTGGACTCTGGTTGCTCCAAGCATATGACCGGAGATCGCTCTCAGCTCAGAAATTTCGTCAGCAAGTTTCTTGGTACGGTTCGATTTGGAAATGATCATATTGCAAAGATAATGGGTTACGATGAATATCATATTGAGAATGTTATAATTTCAAGAGTGTATTATGTGGAAGGTCTCAGTCACAATTTATATTCTGTGGGACAGTTTTGTAATGCAAACCTAGAAGTTGCTTTTCGAGAGCATACCTGCTTCATACGTAATTTGTAAGGGGTTGATTAATTGAAAGGTACTCGAGGGAATAATTTGTACACTTTGTCTCTAAAAGACATGATGGCCGCTTCTCCGGTATGTCTTCTCTCCAAAGCATCGATGACTAAGTCATGGTTATGGCATCAACGGTTATCTCATCTTAACTTTGACGCTATTAATCATTTGGCGAAAAACGAACTTGTTCATGGTCTTCCTAAACTTTCATTTCACAAGGATCATTTGTGTTCCGCATGTACAATGGGGAAAAGCACTAAGAAATCATACAAACCCAAGACTGAAGACACCAACCAAGAGAAACTTTATCTGTTGCATATGGATCTTTGTGGGCCAATGCGTGTTGAAAGTCTTAGTGGCAAAAAGTACATCCTCGTAATTGTCGATGATTACTCTCGGTTTACATGGGTGAAATTTCTTACAACAAAAAATAGGCACCTAACTTCATCATCGGATTTCTCAAGATGATTCAAGTGTGTCTCAACACTACTGTCCGACGCATTCATACAGATAATGAAACCGAATTTGTGAATCAAATTTTGCGTGATTATTATGAAGAAGTTGGCATTTCTCATGAAACATCCGTTTCTCCCACTCCACAACAAAACGGTTTCGTTGAAAGGAGAAATTGCACACTTATGAAAGCTACTCGAACGATGTTAATTTACACAAAGGCTCCATTGTTTTTATGGGCAGAAGTAGTATCTACTGCAGTGTACACCCAAAACCAGTCACTAATTCGATAACACCATGGTAAAACACCTTATGAGCTCCTACATGGAAAAGTACCAGATTTATCATATCTTTATGTATTTGGTTCTCTCTGATAGTGGTATTTTCATTGATTATGCACCCACAAAGAAGGCATACCGAATCTACAACCGTAAGTCTCGTAAGATCCTCGAAACTAAGAATGTTGATTTTGATGAGCTGACAGCAATGGCTTCTGAGCAAAGCTGCTCTGAACCCACACTTCATGAAATGGGACCCAGTAACATTAGCTCTGGTCTTGTCCCAAATATCCTACTTCATAATCATTTATACCACCTTCTAGGAATGAATGAGATACGTTGTTTCAACCATTCTTTGATGAATTCTTTACTCCTCCAAGTATTGTTGCTCCAGAACCTGAGGTAATAGCTCCGGTAACCGAAGTTGTCGCTCCAGCAACCGAAGCACAATCAGACACATCTACACCTACAATTGGTCAAGATATACCTTCAACGAGTAATTCTCAAACAACACATGTTTCAACTACCCATGTCATGCCTACTGATGATGAAGAGGATGATGATGATCACGATTTGGAATTCGCTTAAATGCGTGAACATCCATTCTTTGGTGTGCCTATTCCCGACCCTAATCAAGTCGGGTCGTCCACCTCAGAGGAAGCTTCTACCACGGTTTATTCCAATCCACGGATTCGTGAAGATGACAGTAAGTGGACAAAGGATCATCCTATAGATTCTATTATTGGTGACCCTAATCGTCCGGTATCAACACGAAGTCAGCTAAAATAAAATGCAATGTTCTGTCATTTTGATGCTTTTCTCACTGAATTTAAACCTAAGACATGGAAAGAAGCTTTTACTCAATCCTGTTGGATAGAAGCTATGCAAGAAGAACTTAATTAATTTATACGTCTTGAAGTATGGGAACTTGTCCCATGCCCGGATCAAGTGCAATTACTCACATTGAAATGGATTTACAAGGTAAAACTCGACGAGCTAGGCGGAATATTGAAGAAAAAGCTCGACTAGTAGCTCGTGGATACAAGCAATTATTGGGCATCGACTTTATGGAATCCTTTGCACTTGTGCCCGTTTGGAAGCTTGATGAGACTGCTTTTATACATAGTCTCATCGTCCAAAAAGGGCTTTAAATGCATAAAATATCATGAAAATGGCCAAATATATGCTTGTGTTTGTTGCCTGTGTATTTTAGGTACGGATATTTAGAAAATGACAAAAGATCACAAGAACCATGTAAAAACGAACACGGGAAACGAAGCCGCACAATGAACCAAGCCCATATGAAGATTTTCCAAGAAAAACCCTTGAAGATTTGAAGATTATGCAAGAAGGGTCCTCCAATATTGAATAATTGACACTTTAACCCCTTGTATATTCATAATTACAAGTTTGGTCCTTAAAGTTTGTCAAATTTACAAAAAGGGCCCTCCAATTTGAAGAATTGGCAAATTTAGTCCCTCAACAAAACTAAATTGTCAATATTAGTCCTCCTCAAAGTCAAACATGCCATGAAGGCCTTCAAGTTACAAGAAAGAACAAGTTTGGTCCTCAAAATATGTCAAATTGCAAAAAGGACCCTTAACTTTGAAGAAATGGAAAAAATGGTCCCTCATAAATCATGACTTATCAATTTCAGTCCTCCAAGAAGTCAACCATACAAGTCAAGACCATTAACTATGAAGAAAATGCCAAAACAACCCTTCAAGAATCAACAAATGGCAAGAAATACCCCTGAGAATACTTTGGAAAAATATTTGGGGGAAAAATGTGAAAAGTGAAACTTGTATAACAAAGGAAATCAAGTTTTCGTTGTTTAAAATGCAAGTGAAAGGAATTCAAGAGTTGAGGGGTTAAACCTGGGCGACACAATACATACCTAGACCAGTAGTGGGGTGACACGTGCCCCACTACCACTTTTCCACCAGTCACCATCTCCCATTCAACCACCTAACCATCCACTCACAACAAACTTAACTAACCGATTTTAACTTGTTTAATTAAGTTAAAAATCTGGCGGTTAACACCTTTTTAAACTTAAACTAAGATCAAACACCACTATTCATCCCAAGAACACCAATTGGGTATTTGTGTTTTAGCAAAAATTGACCCACCATATTATCCAGAATTGTGATTAAGTTGATGTTAATCATATCCCAAACCTTAAACTTGCCACCTCAACAACACACAAGTCACATGATAAACCCCCATGCATACGTTTTGAAGATACTGCCAAAAACTCTGCCACATCCAACGTCTAAGATTAAAGCTTGAAACTTAAGCTTATTTTGAGCCTTTGATGCAATTCCAACAGCTCATACATCAACAAACAGCCAAAAATTCATCACATCATTCCAAGATATTCAAAATTTCAAAGGGCATTTTGGAGACTTCATCAACATTAGGGTTATGTTTTAATGCATTCAGTAGCTAGTTTGTAGCCTATATAAAGGCATTAGGGTTTCACTTTGAGCCCTGCTCTTGAATTTTTCCTTGTTCACTTTTCTGTAAATCTCATTTTCAAGTTAATGAAATGTGTTTGAAATTGTGAAGAAAAGTCAAGTGCCAATCCTTATTTCAGCTTGTTTATGTTTAATGTTTGCTAATCTTGAATCTCAAAACTTGTTTTCAAACCTTGTGCAAGAAATTGCACAAGAGTGAAAAATCTGATATTTTGCTAAGGCTTGGTTTAACCTTGGAATTCTTGGGCTATAAGTGATCTATACGCCCTGATAAGGAGCTTATCAAGGTGTTGTGAGCTTATAGTTTGGGGATAATCAAGTGTGGGAACAAGGTTGCATCAATCAGATTCATTTTGCCACTTTTCACCTTTCTGTTTATGATTTTTGCTTCTAACTTTGTTGAATCTTAGCAGGGTTGTTTGTGGAAGCTTGTGCTTGTTCTTGCTAGCACATAAGCTCAAAATTCTTGGGTGTGGATGTACATCCATGAGGTTTGAACCTTTCTACCAAAAATCTGCTTAAAAACTTGATTTTTGGTGATTTGGTGCATTCTTATGTTCTTGTTGTTTTTATGGTCTAATCTTGCTTGATACTGCATGATATAACTGATATTGTGTTTGATTGGGCTTGGGTAACCTTGGAATACGCTTATACTTGTTTAAATTGTGATTTGAAAAAGATAAGGGGTGTTTCGGATTATCTGTTTAAGATCATAGCTTGTTATTTTGTTGTTGGAAGTTGTTGTTTATGCTTTGTATCTGCTATTCACTTGGTTGAGTGCTCATTGCTGCAAGTTATTGGCTTTAAAACATCAAATCCAAGATTGTGCTATATCTCACTTGTTTTAACTGATTTTGACCTAAGAATTTGGAAATACCTAGAGTATATGCATGCTTAGGGCTAAAAAGTGTTTAATCATAGTTTATATAACCTGTTAACAAGATTTAAGTGTTTGAAATTAGACTTGTGGTCAAGTATATCAGCAAAGTGAAAAATCTGCTTGTTTAGTGTTCATCAGTAACTATTTTGTGCTTGAATCTTGATTTAGGCCTTGAAACAATGCATGTAACTTGTTAATTTATGCTCATTTGAATTAAATGTATCTTGTGTATGCTTTTGGTGCAATTTGGTTGGCTGAATTTTGCTTAAACAGCTTATTAAGTTCATAACTACTTATTGTTCATGTCTGTGTGATAAGCCCCTGCTAGTGTTAATTCTCTTTCAGCTTATTTATAAGCCAATTTGGTTTATCCAGACTTGCAACAACTTATTTTTTGTGATAGATCTTCCTTATTTGACCCATTTATTTGATCTGGAGCTTATTAGACCTTGGCTTTGACTTTTTGCTAGAAAACTCATAAGGTTGACTTTTAATTAAGTGCTTATTTTCTTATTACAGCTTATTGATTGTGCTTTTTAGAAAACTTTTTGTTGATTAAGCTTAGTTAAGTCATTTAAAAGCTTTTGAAAGTAGAATCAGCTCTTGGGATGGCCTAGAACTCGGAAACGACTATTTTGTCGTTTTGTGAAGATAGCTTTGAGCTTATTCAGGCTTATCCCTTGTGCTTTTTCCAATTTTCTTTTTACAGATCTCTTAAGTAACTCAAAAGAAGCTTGTGTGTCAATTTTGAGGTTTGGGCATCAACTTATAGCTTAATGGGCCAAAAAGCCCATTAAGAATAAGCTGCTTTGAAATAAGCTAGCTTAAACAAATTTTCAGCTTTTGGGCCTTCAGAGTTTTGTTCTTAAAATCAAATTTTGAGTCAGATAGGAGCTTTTGGGCTTATTTGGACAACATTTTTCTTATTGGGCCTTAAATAACCCATTAGGGGTCTGTTTGGACTTTTGGCCCATTTCAAGGCCCATTAGGGGTATTTTGTAATTTCAACTTCATTTATGTATTATTTAGGTTAAAATAAGCTAGTTTTCAACTTTTTAGAATATTTTTATAAATTTTGGATTTTTATTAATATTTTATTATTATTTTATTATTAAAAATTAAAATTTAGATTTTTCAAGTTTTGATATTTTCCTTAGGTTAAATACATTAGATTAGGAATTTTACAATTTTTAGAATTTTTATTGTCATTAGATTAATTTTTAGAATTATTTTAAGTTTAAATAGTTTTTAATTGTTTTAAATAGTTTTAATTAATTTTAAAATTTTCAAAAATAGTTATAAAATTAGTCAAGTCATTTTAGAGGTTTACAGTTGAAAAAATCTCATTTTGGGCCTTCTTGTTAATTAAATTGATTTTTTGGACTTTAATTAGTATTAAAAAATTATTATTTAATTAAATAAAAGGTTTAAGTGATTTTTGATTTTTTGTAAACTCTAATTACATTTTTTAGGATTTATTGTAATTTTCTAGGAATTTTTAGGATAAATTTTTTATTTTGTCACTTTTACGGTTTTACGTGTACGACTAATCGTCTTAGTTTAATTCACAATCGTAACCGTCATTCTCTTCTAATCTCTTTGCTTCTTTTCTTTTCTCATAAATATAATCACAAAGTTAATCAATTCTCAGCACACCGCACTTGCCTCCTTGGGAAACGAACTTGAACTTCATTGGTCATTAGTGCTTGGTTTTCCTAAACCGACACTTAATACTTTCCCTATTTTGCTCTCTTTTCCTAAAGAGTAGTAAAAACACTACATCAATTTTTGGCGCCGCTGCCGGGGAGGCGTGTTGTGTTTTGATTTGGAAATTCTTGTTTTTATATACTAACCATAATATCTATTTGTATTAGTAGCACTCTACTAATACGTATTATCGGTTTTTCGTTTTTTGTGTGAATACTATTACTATATTGTATACGTAGAACAATAAATACACAAGTACTCCAAAAGTGTGAAAACACAACCTTGATTGGGTGGTCATTACTCAATCATTGTATTCGAATCTCAAACAAGAAATCAAAGGCAAAATAGATAAATACTTTCGTGAAGCTTAATTTTGATAAACACAAACTATAAGGTGGGTATAAGGCGGGTATTATAAAATATACCCTAATGAAAAAGGCTCTTAAGTGCGTCGCGCCGTCTCGTTTCCCCGCTTGCTTGTTAGTGTTTAGATAAAAAGGGCTAATCGAGTGTTTGCCAACCAAAGTATTATCTAAGTATCATATATATTTTCTTGTTTTCATTTGATTAAACCCTCTTGAACGTTTTGGTGTTCCACCAACGTTCTAAAGTCATCGAAGGCGTCCACTTCACGTGATCGTTTTCATTCCTTGAGGCTTCTTTAATCAAGAGATTTGATTAAGGAGGAGATTTGTAGATTTTTGTCTACTTAATACAATCACAAAAATCCAAAAAAAGCAAAAACAATCAAAAACCACAAAAAATTGGAAAAATACAAAACACCAAAAAGAATCTTCTTTGCTCATCCCCACGTTGTACGTGACGTTTATGCAAACTCACAACCAAGCAAGACGTGCACGTAAACGTAGAAAGCGAAAGGAGTCAACACCTACTCCTAATCTTTCTAGTGAGGAGTCTCCTATTGACAAACCTATCGTAAGAGAAGAACCAACCATGGTGAATCGAACTATGATGGAGTTACTTCAAGCACCCACCGAGGGTTATGGAGAGGGTATTTTGATTCCCGCTATCCTTGCGGAGAATTTTGAAGTGAAAACGGGTTTGTTGTTGATGATCCAAAACAACAAATTCTATGGTGATGGAAAGGACAACCCGCACAACCATATCCGCCAATTCAATCGTCTTACAGCCACCTGCAAATTTAAGGATTTTGCTAATAACTCGATTAAGATGATGCTTTTTCCGTATTCCTTAGCGCGGCCCACTAAAATTTGGTTAGAGAAAGAGCCACCCAATTCTATATTGACGTGGAAGGATCTCGTTTCTAAGTTTGTGAACCAATTTTTCCCGCCCTCTAAGACTACGCATTTGAAAAACGAGATTTCAAAATTTTCACAAGAATATAATGAGAGTTTTTCAACGGCTTGGAATAGGTTTAAGGAAATGTTACATGAGTGTCCTCATCACGGTTTTTCCGACTTGCATCAAATTGACACGTTTTACAATGGTTTAAATGATCATAAAAGGGATTATCTGAATGCCGCCGTGGGTGGTAATTGTTTGTGTAAAACGGTTGAGGAAGCGTTGTTGATAATTGAGAATAGATCTAAGGTGTATAGTCCTCGTAACACATCGAGTGTTCGTAAGGCTTCGTCTTCGGCTTCACCTTCTTTGTCTAATACCATCGATGCTTGCCAAATTGTGGCGAACTTGGAAAACAAAATCTTTGATAAGCTTAAAGGACTTTTAATTGATATCAAAGTTGGAGAACAAAGTGCTCCCGCTACGGCTAAAGCGGTTGAGGTTTCATGTATGTATTGTGGTGGATGTCATGATTTCTCCGAGTGCATTACCAACGGTCGTAACACTTCGAGTGCCTACGCGGTCACGGGAACTTACAACCAAAACGGTCAAGTTACCCGCTCTAATCAATTGACTCCACCGGGTTTTACTCCCAATCAAAATGCTAACAACAACTATCGAAACAATCAAGTTGGTTTTAAAAACAATTACAAAGGAAACTATGGGAATCAAGGGGCTAATAGTCAAGTTTCAAACAAAAATCAAAACAATGATTTTCAAAACAACAACAAGGGTTTGCAAAGTTTGAAATATCTTCCAAATGAATTTGTTGAATACGCTAATGGAAACGATGCTAGGTTTGACAACATTCAAAGAGAAATCATTAGCCTAAGATCTGAGTTTAAGAACGACTTGAAGAAGGAGTTGAAAAATGAGTTAGCAAATGAGCTTAAAATCCATACAAACAAAATGGAAGGAAATGTAACTAGGTTACAACAAAACCAACAAAAAATGGAACAAGGGCAACATGAAATAAAACAAGAGATGATTAAGGCCGAGAAGAAGCAATCCATGTTTGAGGATAAAATTTCATCTATGTTTGAGGCTATTCTGTGCAAACCGTCTTCGAGTAGTCTTCCTAGTAACACCATATCGAACCCTAAGGGAGAGATGAAAGTGATTACCACACGTAGTGGTAAGACACTTAAGGAACCGACTCCTCAACCAATTGCTCCTACAGAGGATGCAATTGAGGAAAAACCCGAAGTGGTGGTCGAAAAGGAGCATGTCCCAATCCCATGAAGTACCGCTCACGCCACACCTCCGGTTGACCCATTACCACATTTGGAACCCGAGATTCCAAAGGCTATGCCTATGCCTCAACCCACACCACCTTTGCCCTATCCATCGAGACTTAGAAAGGAGAAACGTCAAGAGCATGATAATTACCAATTTGAGCTTTTTATGAAAATGTTTCGTGACGTTCATTTTAATGTGAGTTTTGCCGATGCTTTGGTCATGATACCTCGATTTGCCGCTAACTTTAAAAGTATGTTGAACAACAAGGATAAATTGCAACAATTGTCTTGTTGTTCATCAGTTTATCTTAACCGCATACCTCAAAAATTCGGTGATCCCGGTAAAATCTTGATTCCTTGTGCAATCCAAGATATGGAAGAATGCTATGCCTTGGCCGATCCTGGTGCTAGTATTAACTTGATGCCACTTGCAATCTTTAAGTCGCTCAATCTTCCTAATCTTACTCCTTCACTGATGTCTATCGAGTTGGCCGACCATTCCACGATTCCCGCATGTGGATTGGCGGAAGACGTTTTTGTGAAAGTGGGAAAGTTCTATTATCCGGTAGACTTTATCGTTGTCGATATTCCCACGGATCCTCAAGTTCCTCTCATTTTAGGTCGTTCGTTTGTAGATACGTCTATGGCTTTAATTGATGTGCATGCTAGAAAGATCACCTTACGTTTCAACGACGAGGAACTTCTTATAAACGCAACACAAAATTCTCAAATTTCTCATGTTTATTCCGTTGCAACCATAAACCTCGTTGATATGATTGACGTTGTTTGCGAGGAATTTACACAAGAAGTTCTAGGTTTTGGTGATGATGAAAATAGTTGCAATCCCACTATGTTAGATCCCATTCTTGATAATTCGACACCAACCTTCACTCAATTTGAAGGTGGTGGTTTTACGTTTGAAGAATTCAATGTTCCACGTACTTGTGACAAAGACCTCGACAATGATGAGGACTTCTCGATTATCAAGGATTTTCTTAACGATTTCCCATTTCCTCCACCCGAGTATCGAGCCCAAATCTACAACTAAGGAACCACCTATCCTCGAGTTGAAAGATTTACCTCCTCATCTCGAATATGTCTTCTTGGAGTAGGACGAAAAGTTGTCGGTTATTATTGCGAAAGAACTTTCGGATGATGAAAAAACCGCACTTGTCGTTGTTCTAAAGGATCACAAAGGGGCAATTGCGTGGAAGTTATCCGACATTAAGGGGATCGATCCCAAATTTTGTACCCACAAAATATTAATGGAGGAGGATTACAAACCCGCAATCCAATGTCAAAGGAGGGTGAACCCCAAAATTCACGACGTCATTAAAAAGGAAGTCCTAAAACTCCTTGACGCGGGAATGATTTACCCTGTTTCCGATAGCCCTTGGGTGAGTCCTATTCATTGTGTCCCTAAAAAGGGAGGGATGACCGTTGTGCCAAACGATGCCAACGAGTTAATTCCCACTAGACTCGTGACCGGATGGAGAGTGTGCATTGACTACCGTAAGTTGAATGAAGCCACTCGAAAAAACCATTTTCCCTTGCCCTTCATGGACGAAATGTTGGAGCGTCATGCGGGAAACGATTTCTATTGCTTTTTAGATGGTTTTTCCGGTTACTTCCAAATTCCCATCGATCCTCGTGATCAAGAAAAAACTACGTTTACGTGTCCAGATGGAACGTTTGCCTATCGTAGAATGCCATTCGGACTTTGCAATGCACCGGGAACCATTCAAAGGTGCATGATGGCTATTTTTCATGATATGATCGAGAAGACGATGGAAGTCTTCATGGATGACTTTTCCGTGTTCGGTAGTTCGTTCAATTCGTGTTTGTCGAATCTTGAGAGAATCTTGAAGCGTTGTGAGGAAACGAACCTTGTGCTTAATTGGGAAAAATGTCATTTTTATGGTTAAAAGTGGAATCGTCTTAGGGCACAAGGTTTCGAAAGCGGGGATTGAGGTAGATCAAGCTAAGGTAGACGTCATCACTAAATTACCTCATCCCAAAACCGTTAAGGGAGTTAGGAGTTTCCTAGGCCACGCGGGCTTTTATCATCGATTCATCAAGGATTTTTCAAAGATCTCTCGACCTATTACACATCTCCTTTAAAAAGATGCACGTTTTGTCTTTGACAAAGATTGTGTACGAGCCTTTGAAATCCTTAAGAGGAAACTTACCGAAGCTCCCATTCTTGTTGCTCCCAGTTGGAACCTCCCCTTTGAGCTCATGTGTGATGCTAGTGACTACGCTATTGGGGCCGTATTGGGGCAACGTCATGAAAAACACTTCTTGCCTATTCACCATGCTAGCAAGATGATGTCCGGCTCAACTAAAATATACAACAACGGATAAGGAGTTCCTTTCCGTGGTGTATGCATTTGAGAAGTTCCGACCTAATCTCGTCTTGACTAAATGCATAGTGTATACGGATCATTCGGCTATCAAGTATCTTATGCCTAAACAAGATGCAAAGCCGAGATTACTTCGTTGGATTCTCCTCCTTCAAGAATTTGATCACAAAATCGTTGACAAAAAAGGAGCCGAGAATCTAGCGGCCGATCATCTTTCTCGTTTGGAATATCCTCACCAAAGTGTTTACGAGCCCAAGGAAATCACCGAAACATTTCCACTCGAGACACTTGGTGTAGTGAATTCTAAGCTTGATTCTTCTACCCCATGGTTTGCGGACATCGCAAATTACCATGCGGGCAACTTCATCATCAAGGGTATGACGACTCAAGAAAAATGAAAATTCTTTCGTGATGTCAAGTTCTATTTATGGAACGACCCTTACTTGTTTCGAACTTGTGCGGATCAAATTATTCGACGTTGTGTCTTTGGTACCGAAGCTTCTAACATCCTTTGAGCTTGTCACGAGGGACCCACGGGTGGTCACCATGGTGCTAATATCATTGCTAAGAAGGTCTTTGATGCCGGTTTCTTTTGGCCTACTATTTACCGAGATGCACATGAGCTTGTGAAGTCATGTGACTCATGTCAACGACAAGGAAAAGCCTCAAAAAAGATGAAATGCCACAAAATATCATCCAAGTGTGTGAGATCTTTGAAGTTTGAGTCATTGACTTTATGGGGTCGTTCCCATCATCTCGTGGTAATAAGTACATCCTTGTCGCCGTTGACTACCTATCTAACTGGGTGGAAGCTAAGGCTTTGCCTACCAATGATGTTCGTGTGGTAGTCAAGTTTTTGAAAAGGTTGTTTTCTTGGTTTGGAACCCCTCATGCGATCATAAACGATCGTAGAACCCATTTTTGTAACGACCAATTCAAAAGGGTCCTAAGGAAATATGGGGTTACACATCGGCTTTCTACGGCTTATCACCCACAAACGAGTGGGCAACTCGAGGTTTCAAATCGAGCTTTGAAGAGGATCTTGGAGAGATCTATTGGGGAAAACCGACAATCTTGGTCGGATAAGTTGGACGATGCTTTATAGGCCTTTAGGACCGCTCATAAGACGCCCATCGGGTGCACTCTTTATAAGCTTGTGTATGGGAAGAATTGTCACTTTCCAAGTGAACTTGAACACAAAGCTTATTGGGCCCTTAAGCATTGTAATGATGATATGGAGACCGCGGGAAAACACCAGAAAATGCAATTAAATGAATTGGATGAATTAAGGGACATTGATTATGCAAATTCATTGATTTATAAAGAAAAGTCTAAAATGTTTCATGATTCAAAAATTAAAAACCGGGTTTTTAACATTGGGATCAAGTTTTGCTTTTTAACTCTCGTTTGAAAATCTTTTCCGGTAAGTTGAAATTCCGTTGGTCCGGTCCATTCACCGTGACTCAAGTTTTTCCATATGGGACCATCGAGCTAGCTCAAAATGATGGCCCCAATTTCAAGGTGAATGGATAATACAAGGATTTTCACTAAGTATCAAATAATTTCATTCCAATCTTTTCGAATTGATTACCCGTAGAAAGTGTGACTCAGTCGTTCTTGGTGGAAAAATAAATGGTTTGGTTGATTATCTATTTTAAACTAATAGAAAATATGAAAATGTCGTTGAGTAAAATTAAAGCTTTAAAAATTAAACTAAAATAACGAGTTAAAAATAAATGATAGAAAACATAAAAACAAAATTAGAAAAATACTTGGTAAAAATAGAGATTTCGGTAAGCATGCAATTTTTGGGAATTAAAACTAAACAAATAAAAACTTGGTAAAAACAAAACTCAAACCCATCAGAATAATACCAATTGGAATGTTGTCGGAATAGGCCACAAAGGAAAGCAATCGGAATGTGTAAAAGGAAACTGATCGGAATAAGCTAAAATAATGCAATCGGAATGTGTAAAAGGAATCCACGTCGGGATACACAAAACCCTATTCCGATCCTTCGTCATCGGAATACAACTGAACTAGATCGGAATGCAAGAAAAGACACTATAGTCGGAATGTCAAAACCCTTTTCCAATCAAGATGATCGGAATAACAAGGGGAGCAAATCGGAATGTCCAATCGGAAAGGGGTTTACCCTTTCCGATGGTATGTACACGAAAATAAGCTAAGTATTATGCTATTTTCAATAAGCCAAATCCAAAACTTGATCGAATCTATAATGAAAGAGACCAAATAAGCACGAATAACAACTTTTCAAAACTTTAAATAAGCAAACTTTTAAATCAACTTTAAAAAGATGAAACATTAAAGAAAGATGAAAAGTAAATAAGATAAATACAAACTAAGCCAATAAGCATAATAAGCTCAAAGCTTAATCCGTATAAAAACTTAGAGATGAATAAAAAGATGAACTTTTTATTCACATAAACATGAAAATCAACCACGGATCATGAATAATTTGGAACAAAAGTAAAACAAAATCAAGAGAGGTAGAAAGAGATTAAAGAACAAAAAGCTTAACTTGAACTTGTGATTAATGAAATCCAAATACAAGAAACTTTCTCTCTCTAAAAACTAGAAAGGAAAATTGAAATATAAAACTAAATTAACTAACTACCCTCCTAATGTGTTTAGGAGGGTATTTATAGGGAACTGGGGAGGTGCATGTGTTGCCTCCTCTTTCTTTCTTCTCGGCTCTTTGTCTTTTAAGTTCTTCGACTTTTCTTGACGTCGTCTCGGGATTAATTAAACTCGTCTTATAAATTCTTCACTTATTTAGACTTGAGATCTTCGACTTCATTAAACTTCCGTCTTTAGACTTTTTCTTCGATAAATCTTCAGAATAGGCCTTGGACTTCCGTTCTTTTTGCAATTTTGATATTTTGACTTCGTCTTTTCTCGTTTTCTTCGATAAAAGCCCGTGAAAGCCCGTGTTTTCTTCCTTTTTCATCTTTTGATTCTAAAACATAATGAAAACACAAACCACGCATAATTCCGACTTTTACGACATAAAATACACGTTTTGGCCTTGTTATTATTGCAAATAAGTGGTAAAAGGATAAGTGTTTTCACACTTATTAAATCCCCTACACCTGACCGTTGCAATGCCCTCATGCAATGCATTAATTTTAAAGCACAGTTTACATTTTCCATCATAAATAATCCACCTTGGCCTTTATTAAATACTAAACATTAAGGAAAATAAAAAGATAGAAACAGGTAAAGAAATCAAATACTTACATTGGGGTTTTGGCTGCCATGAACGTTTATCATCCTCAAGTTTCGCGTTCCCCAAACCAAGCTTAAAAATGAGATCATTGTTATTATAAGTTAGCAAACTAACAAGAATTCATGTGGGCCAATTATTTACTTAGACTCCCTTATTCCTAGGTGTATCTCTTATATTTTAATTTTTTCTTGAATGATCACGAGGATGCATTGTTTGACTTATTTCGATAGTTATTTAGGCTGAAAATAAAGTGGGACGATTTAATCAATAGTTAGCTAAAGGACAAAATCTTTTAAAACTGCTTCTCGGGACCTCTTAAAGTTCATATCTTGGCATAACTCGCTTCACGATTTGAGACCTTTCTCGGACCGATATTTGGCAGCGACTTCATACTTCAAATCTTTGAGAGACGTTCTTGAAATTATGGTCTTCTCTTCATAATAGGAATTTCTTCACTTGAAGTTTTGAGAGATTCTTCATATTTGGACCACGACTTCTTCATTTTTCTCCAATCTTTATTTTGGACTTTGATATACAACGATCTGCCTCCTTTTAGGACATGGATCTATTTATCCTCATACCTTGTTAGGGCCTTTTTGGATAGAGTTCTCCATGATCTTTTGGGGAGTTTTTGCTTTTCGTCGTGTGTCTCGATCCTTCATATTGATTTTCGATAAATGATTCTTCACATCACTTTGGATCTTTAGCAACAAAATGTAGCCCTCATGCCTTGTTAGGGCCTTTTCGGACTCGCCAATCTTCGCATCCCTCTTCAATAAGTTATGCCTTGGCTATGAACTCTAATTAATACCGAGCAACTTTTAAACGATCTTGGGCTAGAAGCTAAGTAACTTTTCAAATCGTACGACCTTATTTATTGCAGATATGTTTATTAGCAAGCGGTGGGAGAATAGGCTTATAATCAACTCACATAAATTCACGAAAGAATACCAAACTTATAATTGACTCTATCATCTCTCGTTCTCCACAATCTAAAATCTCAAGGAATGAGATTCGTGGATGCTTAGCCAATTAAATCAAAGTTTTGGGTTTTCGAGTCGCCTATAGGATCTTGCATCTTCTTAGACTCTTTCGAGATTAGAATTTGCATTTTAAAGTTCCCTTGATAAACGACTCTCTAGGATCAATTATAGGAACTTGCGAAAAGTTCTTGTTCTTAACCCGTGAGAGTTAAGACTTTCGCGTTTTAAAGTTCCCTATATAAAAGCCTAGCAAAACTTGACTTAAACATGTTAAGGATACTAGCTAGAGTAAACTTAAATAAGTAAACTCGGGTTGAGTCAAAAATTCACAACGTTGAAAACTTTAAAACAACTTTACTAAACTTTTATTTTAGAAAGGAAGGCAAATAACGATAACAAAGGAAAATACTACTATACTACTAGGCCAAAATAGATTAAAAATTTTGAAAAATGTCGAAAAACTAGATTTTCAGGTTAAAATGAGGGTAAATTTATGGAAAAGACCACTTACTTCGATAGAAGTCCCCCTACACTTGATATAAACATTGTCCTTAATGTTTAAGCATGTGGGAGTAAACTCCCCTACACTTAGGACATTGTGCACTTTTGTTTAAATCTTGCTAAGGAAAGGACAACTATAGTGATTTCAGTGTGAACATATAAGATATGAAATATTGAATCATGACAGTTTAGGATAAAACCAGGAAGATGGGTACACGGGATCAAGGTTCGTCAAATGTCATCAAAAGTGCTCTTTGAAGCTTTAATCCCTGCACAGCATAAGAAACAAGACAACAAACACATACGGGGCTCCCCCTACACTTATTAAGAAAACGGTAAAGGATAGATCACGGGTTGCCTCCTGAGAACCGCTTGTTTTTGTTCACCGAGTCACGAGCCTGACTCGACCCAGAACTTAATTCAAGGGAAACGTGGTGAGGGATGAAATCATCTCATGAGAGATGTCCTCACCAAAGTACAACTTTACGCGCTGGCCATTCACCTTAAAATTGGGCCCATTTGGCTGAGAAAGCTCAATGGTGCCATATGGGAAGACTTTGGCGACGGTGAATGGACTAGACCAGCGGCTCTTCAGCTTTCCCGAGAAGATCTTAAACCGAGAGTTAAAGAGTAAAACTTGATCACCAACGTGGAACTCTTGGTTCTTAATTCTTGCATCATGGATGATCTTAGTCTTCTCCTTGTAGATCAATGAGTTCTCATAAGCTTCATTCCTTAGTTTGTTGAGCTCGTTGAGTTAAATCTTCCGAAGATCGCCGGCTTTGTTGATCGCCGGCTTTGTTGATGTGTAAAGTCGGTGATTAACACCGTACTTAGCCATGACTCGTGAAAATTGATCATTTCAAAAATGAGTCCCGCGGTCACTGATGATAGCACGAGGGACACCGAATCGAGCCAAAAGTTGCTTCAGAAAGTTCACAATATTGATCCCAAACTTAGATCGATTTAGCTTTATGTAAACGAGATTAGATCAAGTTATACACTTAGAGAAACCTTTGTATATGTATATGATAATCTAAGTGTTATGCGGAATTAACACTTAAACAAGAACACACAAGATGTAAACAAACTTTCACTTTGATTAATGATAACAAACTTGCTTACAATGAAAGTGTTTAACGCATGAAAGCTTATATTGAACAATAACCTAAAGGTCTTCTTTTATAGACATAAAAAGCCTTGTACAATAATCTACGTATCAACTATTCTAGGTAAAGATAAATATAGAAAATACATTGTTGTTCCTATCTTTACTAGAAATAATCTAGAACATAATAAACGCGTAGACTATATCTTCCCATCAGTGCTTGTCTTCAATGTATCAACGCTTGACTTCTTCTTGTCAACGCTTGATCTGTCAGCGTTTGTTTTCTTCCTGTCAACGCTTGTTTTACTCTTGTCAGCGCTCAAGTAGACTGGCTATATTTTATTCCCAACAATCCTCCCCTAAAGTTGAGATCAACTCTAGTAATCAAGTTTCTGAATAAACATTAAGAACTAGGAGGAATCTTACAACACTTATCATATTGGTAATAAATAAATCTGATCAAATCTTTGGCCACGTCACTTGAATAATCAATTTCCAGCTGTGTATTCTTCATCTTCTCCAAGACTTCCTTGGACATGGAATACTGAGCATCTACAAGAAGATACTCAGCAAACTATGTAGAACTCAAATAAATAACACCAGCAGCTGAATACAAACGCTATTGAAGACCACTGAGGTCATCTTTAAGATCCTTCCAAATAGCAGGATCTTCATCTCTTGGTCCACACATTCTCTTGAATGCTGACCACAGTTTTATTGCATTGACTGAAGTGGGAGCTTCAGTCTCATACTTGGCCTCTAACAACCTCCATAGGTCTACCAAGTCTTCTCTATCAAAACTTGCAAACAAAGATATAAGAGTGGTAAAAGTTTGAACCTCTTTTCCATAACTGCCAATCTTCCAAAACCCGCATTCATCTTCTTCATAGCTTATAATAGGGTTTCTGGAATCAAGTGGTAACACTTGTACCATATCTGAAGCTTCTAATGGTGAGAGCTTGAGGATTTTTCTTATAAGAGCATCACTTGGATTTAACCTATCCATATCTTTGGGAAACTCAAGAGGGACTCCCTTCTTCACAGGTCTGGGAACAATCATTGCCTTCTTAAGCTCCATTTCTTCTACAAGTTCTTATTTCCTTTCATCAGAAATAAGTCTTAGAGTGTTTTCTTCCTGCACTCTTACCCAAATGGGATAAGCTTTGAACTCCCACTCTTCAAATGTCAAAGCAATCAATTTCTTATAAGTCCATCCTGTTCCATGACATCTGAGTAGCATGTAGTACAACTCCCTTCTATCCCTTCTCAACATTGAGAGAACATTGCTAGCCCTGTGTCTCAGAATTACCTTGCAATCCTTTTGTACTCATAGAAGAATCTCCAAACCCCATATCTGGTCTAAAATAGTCAAATGTGGATTCTCCATACACCTATCTTCCCAAGCATGGTACATCTGGACAACTTTTGGCATGTCAAAATCAACTTGCAATTTCAACTCATTCAACTTCTCTTTTGCCAACTCATCACCATATTCAAGTCTTTCTGGTTGTTCTATAATCATTACACTTGAGTCTGAACTGGCCTCATCACTTCCTTCTTGCTCTTCTGAAGTGACAACAAAAGGTGATTCACCCACCTTCTTTCTTTCTTGTTCCACAATGTGTGCAGCCAACCTTCTATCAAACTCAATCTGTGCTGCATTCTTTGGAACATCTACCTTCTACCATAATACCTTTACCCTTATCTAATGGATCAATGGAGGGTAAGGTAGATGGTAATACCTGTGAAGAAACATCTTTGATGATGGATGATGACTGGAATACATCAACCTCATCTGCAGGTCTGTCAACGCTCAATTTTGCTTTGTCAGCGCCCAAGATACTCATGTCAGCGTTCAAATCTTGCTTGTCAACGCCCAAATTACATGTCTCAGTGCCTCTTGTAATTTCCTCCAACATAGCTGTAAAAGACACATTTAAGTTTGTAGGAGTGACTAGATACGTATCAAAACCTGGTTGTTTCTTCAAACTTGTTAGGGCCTCAGCAACACCCAAAGATTCACCATCATGTGAGCCCTTATCACTCACATTTATCTATGCATCCTCCCCTTTGGAAGATTCCTCCATCCCTCTCCTTGTGCTAGCATTTTCCAAAACAACAATCCTCTCCCTCAATTGCTTGAGTTCAAGGCCTTGTGTACTGACAATATTTACCAAGTCTGCATTTTGCTTTTACAAGCTTATGCAGACAGTTGTCAATTCCAATAATGTCATTGGTTCCAATCTGCCCTCTTCTAAAATGGGTATTTGACCTCCCAAGGTAGATTCATTGGGCATGGATGAGGTCTTAATAATAGTAAGACTGTCTTGGCCAGCTTCTAAGCCAGAACCAATAGTCCCAGCCTCATCCATTGCACCAACCACACATGTGGTGGTAGTTCTCTCTGCTACATGGCTAGGACCACTAGAGGAGAACACTCCAGTAGTCCTTTGGCGTTTTTTCAACCTATATTGTGTTGGGGGAGAAGATGATTTGGATGTGGGTTGGTTAAGGGGTGTTTGGGTCTGTGAAGGATTGGTGTCAACGTTTGGAATAGGCATGTCAACGCCAACATTTAAAGTGTCAGCATCGAAGGGTTCTTGGTCAAGTTTCATGTGTTGTGGTGAAGGTAATGGTTCAGGTATTGGGGAAATTTGGGGTTGTGGGTCTGGTTGGAGTTGTGCTGCTTCAATGACAGCAACCATAGCAGGGGTTAGGGGTAAGTCACGATGTGGGGGTGAGTTCATCTTTGTAAAAATTGCTTTCTTTTGCACATGGATCTCATAAAAATCATCATGATCCCTTTTGTAGTAACCTTGGACATCAAAAACTGTGACAATCCGTCAATTTATGGTTTATATTTTATTCTCAATATTTAATTGAAAACATTATTTTAATGTTATAATATGAACTCACCTATTTTGGGAAGAAATTTGGATTTACGTCTTGAAGTAGCATCGACTACGTCTAAACCGGAGGATTCAATGTTACGTGCTTACGTTTACATACACCATCTTTGGTGACAGTCCGACATTTCAGAAAATAAATTTAACCGTGAATATTATTTTGGGATTTTAAATTTGTGTTGGTTCATAAACTCACAAATTTACGAGAAGAGATTAGGACTTACGATTTTAATTTAACGTCCTTTACGACTAAACCGGAAACCTTAGGATTACGTATTTACGTTTTTGAACTCCGTTTTTGATGAGACAATTTTTATTAGATTCGTTTTGTGCCGTTGATTCATAATTTATAAAAACATTTTTCGTAAAACGACCCGAGGGCACGCAAATCGAGGAAACTAGAATCGAGGAAACTAGAATCGAGGAGTACCCGTAAATTAGTGGGATGAGACAAAACAAGTTTTGCCTCACCCCACACATGGGATGGTTCACTAGCTACCACCAACACCATGAGGTGTCAAAATTACAAGCCATAAGCTAACACTTGTACTTAGCTTAACTTGTAAGCACCAAAACCACAAAACCACTCACTCCAAAACCATTTCTCCATTTACATACATGCAAACTACTCATACTCTCCTCCCTCTCTCTCTAAATTCGTCCCATCTTCACCAAAAACACCCTCATTTGATCAATTATTAACCATGAAATCATGTGTTATTCACACATATGATGAAGCCCTTTTGAAGCTCTATAGATTGGTGGTGATTTTAACATCCAAAGATAAGTTTGCAAGATGAAGTAGGGCTGATTTTCAGAGACCAACATCTCCCTTGGTGATCTTGAAGATTTCATTCAAGAGTTCATAAGATTTGGTGACCCAAAACCAAGTCTTGATCCTTCCAACTACTTAATCTTGGTGGTATAAAGATTGTTCTTCCTATCCTCTTGTTATTTTGATTATGTAATCTTGTAATTTCCTTATTTATGTATATGTATATGATGATGAATGATGATTAAAAATATTACGTGGGGATTTGTTGTTGATAGATTTGATAAATGTGGTTAAAAAGATGAAAACCATATGTAATAATGTTAAAATCTTGCTTAAATGTGATGGCTGTATAAAAACAGTAAGTAACCAAATGTTAAACTGATAAAATGGTAATGTGGAATCAATATACAGTAAGTATTAGGTGTTATACATATGTGATAGTTGGCCATGCAATGGAATCATAAAAATGAGTGAGATATGATCAAAACAAGTTTAGAGTGCAAATCTGCCTACACTGTTTTGGACGAATTTATTAAAATATTTAGAGGTTTATTCATTAGTAGCTAAGGAATAAAATGAAGCACATATCATGTAGTTTCTGTGGTAAAAATTTGGGGTTCTATCTCCATGTAGAACTCTAGATATGATCATTTTAGTAAACTAGATTTTTAGGACTGATTTTGTGAAATTAAAGTTTAATATTATTATATAAGCACTCAAATAAATATAATAAAATGTGAATCAAAACCCACTAACTTATATATTTCATTTATATAAAAATGCATAAGGATAAATAAACGGACATTATATAAAAATGGTAGTTTGGTAAGTTTTATAAGTTATAAAAACTATATACTAAGTTTTACGTCTTTTCGGCTAAAACCGAAAGATTAACATTTTTGTTAAATAAAACTTAGACGGTTGGACCCGTCTAATGTAAACTTTTATAAACTCACATACTGATATATAATCGTATATAACAAGTAAAAACCGATAAAACTCGAGCTTTACAACATATAGACATTAACGGGCCAAAGTAGCCTTAATGGACAATAAACCCGACTAATTTGGTAAAACACTTATAAACTTATTTATTGGGCTTAACTCATTTGGGCCCAACATATATAGTATAATACTGATAATAAAATTATAATTGGGCTAATGAATAGTGTTGGGCTTGTAATAGGCCCATTGGGCTTCAAAATGTAAACAAGATTGAACTAGTGTAATTAGTCTTGAAAATTACCAACACATAAACACTATAATGAATGAGTAAAGATGTATAAACCCACTTGATCATCATCATATTTATAAAATCATCATATGTATACATAATTGTTATTTTTATAAAGTCATTGTAAAAGAGTCTAAGACGAGTATTATTTGTCTAGGTTTCCGTGATTGAAGCACGTACCGTACATCCAAATCGCCGATAATCGCCTTCCCACATCAACGTGAGTTCATAGCCTCGCACTCTTTTAAATGTTTTTATGAAATGTTTTATAAACCCGCTAGGGAGATAACATGTTAGTTTTTATGAAACAGGACACTAGTTGTCCCGATTGTTTGTTTATTGATTTGGACCCGAATGATTGTATGACCCGATGAATGAATATATGACCAGATAAATGAAATGAAATGGATTATTAAAGTTAGGTTATGTCACTAAAAGTACCATTATCATGAATTGTGAACTACCGGGATTTGGTAGACGCTTATGCATATAATAGTACTATTTGGGGACGATCACCCCAGTTCGCGCCTTGACGGTTGATCCCCGTCGTGCCACATTGATCGGTAAGCGAATTTATGTATGAGAAGATTTACACAAGCGTGATTATTGTGACGCCACGCTATTTTAGATGGGCAAATGATTGTCGGGTTAGATACCCGTTGTTTGTTTTAGTAAGGTAACAATGTCATGCGGCTTATAATAATCCAAAAATAACGAAAATGCTGCTTTATGCATTGAATTACGATATATTGCCTGACTAGCAATACAGGGTCTTATTATTGATTTTATATTCGTGTTTTGGTTTTATATAACCATATTCATATAACGGTTTTTATTTAATCTATACAACGTTATAAAACGTATTGTATGATGTTTTTAACGACAATGGTTCGTATAATGATTTTGAAGGCGAAAGCCTATATTATGATTTTGACGAGGATTTGTATAAAATGACTTTGGCTATTTTATGGCCTATTACAAAGATTTGTACAAAATGATTTTCGATAATAATTTTATACCGATGTTATATTGATGGATTTAATTAAAACTCTATGAATTCACTGGCCGTTTTCGCTGACCTTTTCTTTTAACATGTTTTATCTCAGGTACTTGAAGGTAATTCTCGGGAACACAACAAGAATTCATGGCCCGCACTTAAATAACAATTTCCATTCAAATCTCTTGTAAAATTGTATGAAATGACTATGACTTGGGACCTATGTAAAATTTGATATTTATGAATAGAAATGCTTTATTATTAAACGACGCGATTTTTAAGCGTTGTCTATGATGCGAGTAATGTGCTATCCCGTAACACCAACGAGTCTTCCGCTGTATTGAATTGTGTAAATTTGGGGGTGTTACAGTTTGGTACCAGAGCTCTCGTTATAGAGAACGAAAGATTTTTAAAACCAAGGTTTTGAATAAAATATTTCAAAATCTTTTAACTATAAACATTTTCTTAAAATGTCTAAAAATCTTTTGACTATAACGGTGCCGAAGAATTCCCGAGTTACCGACAAGGCCAGACTGAGAAGTGTTATTTTAATATATATATATATATATATATATATATATATATATATATATATATATATATATATATATATATATATATATATATATATATATATATATATATATATATATATATATATATATATATATATATATATATATATATATATATATATATATATATATATATATATATATATATATATATATATATATATATATATATATATATAACGTAGATTGTCATAAGGAACCCTAAATCCCCTAGTAAATTAAACGAAGCTATTCCCGTAGGAATTCTAGCTATTCTAGATCTAAACCAAGTTGTGGATATTTATGATCCCAACAAAATGGTTGTTATTCGTAGAAATGTTGATATTAGTTGATTACGTTCTTGAAGAAGAATTGGCGAGATTAAATCTGATATCGATGTCATGACGATATTTCCTTATAGAGTGGAGTTTAACAAAATGTTACCACCTGGAAAGGTGTCATCTGATTCGTTGTCACCCAATTCTTAAATTTGAAATCGAAAGGGTGAATGTTGCACTTGAGGCTGTCATTGGAACCATTACCCAAAAGCCTCATACCCCGAGTACCTTTCCGAGAAGTCTGATTGAATGATCGAGTCATTTAATACTAGTGACTCATTTGATAACTATTGATGAAAGAGCTATAGGATTGGAAATTAAGTGTTGATCATATCGAGCTTTTATTGCAATTTGAAGGTCTAAGAATAAGATTTAAAGTATTGGAGAATGAAGTAGGATATCCAATTGTGTATAAGTTGGTTGAAACTTGAATAAAATAAAATCTAACCCGTATGGAATATGAAATTGTTAAGAGGAAGTTGTTGAGTCATGTGATTGAATTATAAGGTTTTAAATGATTGTTAGATCGTGTTAAGGGTTGTTCCTAGGCCATTGTCCACTAATGAGGATGCCCAGTGTCCAAGAAATAAATTGAAGAAATCTTCTTCTGAATTGGGACCGATGGATCTTTCGGGACATGTGGAACACCTAATGACTCTTATAGATTAGTATACATTGTGGTATCTTTTAAAAATCCCTAACTTAAATGAGACATCAGTTGGTAGGATGAGTTCTTAGAATTTTATGACATAGTGACACGTAATTTGTTACGGTACAATTTTGACTTGTTTGTGATTAATGAAAAGACTACCTTTGATTGCTAAATTCTACATGTATCGATGTTATCTATCTTTCCTTGCTTCTTCCTAATGCTCGCATTAGTGATGCAACCATTGAACAAGTACTCATCTCAAATTGAGTTACATTGTGGATTATTCTTTTTGAGTGCCATCGAGGTCATGCACCTCATTATTAATTGGCTAAGCTCATTTCCTATTATATTGTGGTTAGTTCTTGGTAAACAACTCTTCATTACTCTTTTGCAGATCACTCATTGTTTTTATAAGATAAAACAGTATCCCTTGAGAAAAATTGAATTTTCATCACTAAAAGGATTATTCAAAGTGAGATTTATAAGTGATTGTTATCGAAATGAAGTTGTTTATAAAACACCTTGGAAAACTTAATTGTTTTCATAACAAAGAAAATCTTTGTAAATTTAATTTTGATTCTCATTTAAGAATTAAGCATGAAAATGTTTTTATTATAAACATGATGATAAAATTTTGACGAACTGAGTATTGCATCGTTAATCATAAAATTGTATGTAGTTGCGCGCCTACATACAATTTGGAAGTGACCATGCAAGGCTGATTAGTAGTCACCATGAAATTATTAATAAACACTAAATTTTCTTTGAAGATTGTGAAAGATTAAATTTTATGAGATCTGCAAGAAGTGAAAAATAGGGACATATTGATAGAGACACCTACATATGTGCCCGTACTATTTATTCTTCTGAGTCGAATTTACTCATCTATGGATATTGTCTTAATTGACAATTGATATCCCCTCCTTGACCAATTCTCCGGTGGTGAGATTCTTTGAAAAAAGTATCTGATAACCGAGTGTTGATACCCGACTGGATGTATCGACGTTCCTATCATTTCTTTTGATTTGATTTCATTTGAATGACCTGGGTAACGATCCGAGGAGCTTTCGAATGCGTACTCAAATTATGAAAACATGAGATATATTCATATTCGTTTAATGTTTTCGTCTGTATCTGAATTGAAATTCTCTCGCGTAGATTATGCGTTGAACTTACTCTTTTAATGGTAGTTGTATCTCCATATATCATTGAATTTGTGAAGGATTATGAGTTATTATTAGTCTTTTGAGAAGTTCACATCTTATCAACGGTAACGAAACTAGAAAGTTGGTAGTGCCAGTAGAATGGATTGATTGATTGTGACATGACGACATTGTCTTAATTGATGGGAAATCGAATAGAATTCCCCTAAATGATAAGATGTTGATTATCGAAAGTGATCTAAATAATTCTTGATGGAAGACCATATCCTGCATTTAGACTTGAAATTATACCATGAATGGTTGTGAATTAGTCATAAATATTATAATCTAGAAAGAACTTAAAGAAAATTTATTAAAAGAGGTACATGTTATCTGAAACTTTAGGAGGTATTTGCGGGTGAATTACCTAGACCTTCGCCATTAAGGAAAATTGAATTTGGTATTGATTATATTCCCGGTGCTGCACCTGTGGCGTGTGCACTATACGTCAGCACCATATGAATTAAAATAATTACCGTACAACTGAGAGAGTTGTCGGAGTAAGCTTTTATTTTACCAAGCTCTTCATCATGAAGAGCTGTGTTATCATTTCTTATGTTTAATGATTACCATGAACTAGGTAAATTGACGATTAAAATCTATATCAACTAACCAAGATGATAGATTTGTTCGATCATTTACAAGGTTCTAGCGTATATTCAAGATTTGATCCAAGGCATGGTTATCATCAACTTCGCATCTGCGGAAAAGATTTTCTATTCCAATCACTACATCCAGAACTTGTAATGAACATTATGAGTTTCACGTGATGTCGTTTGGATTGACTAATACACATGTAGCATCCATAAATTTGTTGAATCACGTCTGTAGGCTGTAATTTGATAAATTTATGCTTGTGATCATTCAGGACTATTTGTTTGTTTATAAGAATAAGAATGAGTTAATAATTATTTATAGATTGCCCTGAATTGGCCGAACAATGAAAACCTGTACCCTGAATATTTAAACGTGTGATTTAAGACTAAATCCTTTACATTATTTGACCGTGTGATTAATAGATAATGGAATCTATATTGACTCTTCAAAAATTAAGAGCCCTTTTAAGACTTTGGGTTTTACCAAAAAGAAAGTACAAATGTGTTTTGACAAATGTTTTAACAAAGGATTTTTAAGGGATTATTCCCTTATACCCAGAACATTTAACTAAACTCTTGTTTAGGGGTAAATGTTCGTGTATACCTCAAGACAACCTAAGAGGGATTGAGGAAACCGTTTAAACCAAGATTTAAAACGACAATTTTTGCTTTTTAACTAAGAAAATTTTTACCAAAGAATAAACGAAGGTTTTTCGAACATTTACGGATCTTACTAATTATAATCAACAAAAATTGTGTTAATTAAATTCAAATTTATTTAGAACATTTTTATATAATTGGACAAAATGAGAAAATTTAAAAACTTTTTTTTGCGTTTACGTTTCATAAAAATTAAATCTTTATTATTTAATTACTTGTAGTAATTATCGACGCTTTAAACGTCGGATTGAGCAAAACTGATAAAAACAATAGTTGAGATATAACTGAGACTTAGAAAATGTGAAGAAAGAATTTTCGAATAAATACGGTCATGATATTTATTCCATCTAGGAAAGTGAACGTAGATACTGACACATTATGTAGAAAAGATAAAGAACCAATTAGGACATGTTCCTTAATAATGAAGGTGCAAAATAAATTGTTGAACGATATAAAATAAACAATGTTTGTAAAAAGGATAATATAGATAATAAAAGGGATTCACGACTAATATGAATCATTAGAATTGAGAAGCTGATAGCGTTAAATGTATAAAAGGCCACTTGTGGTTGCTTGAATATAGAGGATTTTGAGATTTAGTCATATTGAAATCTCGTAAGTATAAGTATTCCATTCATGTCATTTCTGACTAAATGTATCTTTATCTGAAGAAGTTGTACTAATGGCAAATTATGAAGGCAGACATTGCCTCATACATTAGTAAACGTCTAGCTATTGCAACGGTCATCGTCTGAATTTGATTCGATTTGGGTCATCGTCGACAGACTGACTAAATCTGCTAATATCATTCCTGTTAATGATAGATTCTTGATGAAGAAATTGACTCTTTTGTATTTAAAGGAGTTGTGTAAACATGGTGTGCCTGTATCGATCATCTCTATCAAGATGCTCGCTTCGCATCGAATTTCTAGAGATTTGCTCAGAAATCATTGAGAACGAATCTTGATGAGAGTACTGTGTACCACCCCAATCGAAGGGACGAGGTAAAGTAATGATACAAAATACTATAAGTGCTGTTTTATGTTTGAATGATTGACCTTTGGTAATAAACTGTAAAATCGTTTTCCTTTGGAGAGATTATCATTGATAATTATCGTATTAGGATCGAGATCGAATCTTGTGAGGATATATATTAGAGCATCCGTAATCAGGAGTTGGGATGAAGACACCCGACATACACCCATTGTGAGTTGGACATGTCTTTTAGGTTTAAGGTTTCCTATGATGGCGAACCTAACCTTAAAAAATACTAGACCCGCGAGACCCGAAATGATTGTTGAAATTAGGATCTTATTATTGACTGCCGGTAGCGGGTAGGAGGTTATGTGAATATGAAATGTAGATCTTGAAGTGCCAGATGGGTAGCGAAGTTAAGCCAAAATATTTCACCTTGGAAAAATGAATAGACGATATGAAAGATCATGGGAATTAAGTCCCCGTTGTATGTGACCATTGAGATGATGTAAAAGATTGGTTTGAAAGGCATATAAGCTGGATCTACTCCAGGACTACAAGGGCTGCATGAATTATGTTTCGTATATCGAACTTGATAAAATGCCTATCAAGTGAAAATCTGACTATTCCTTAATGAAGTTTAGATCGGCGAAAAGTTGCATTCGTCAAAAACCCATGAACATCATGGATAGAGAAAGTAAGTCAACATTAAGCCTGGTCTTATTCCCGTAGTTATGTTTGATGAAACTCGCGTATTGTAATAGATTACACTTGTGAGAAAAGACCGAATATGGAGGAAATACCCACATGGCTTTAACTCTATAAGAAGCGAGTAGTAAGATAAGATGATCTTTGAGGACAAAGATCCTGTTTAGGGGTAAATGCTGTGACAATCCGTCAATTTATGGTTTATATTTTATTCTCAATACTTAATTGAAAACATTATTTTAATGTTATAATAGGAACTCACTTATTTTTGGGAAGAAATTTGGATTTACGTCTTGAAGTAGCATCGACTACGTCTAAACCGGAGGATTCAACTTTACGTGCTTACGTTTACATACACCATCTTTGGTGACAGTCCGACATTTCAGAAAATAAATTTAACCGTGAATATTATTTTGGGATTTTAAATTTGTGTTGGTTCATAAACTCACAAATTTACGAGAAGAGATTAGGACTTACGATTTTAATTTAACGTCCTTTACGACTAAACCGGAAACCTTAGGATTACGTATTTACGTTTTCGAACTCCGTTTTTGATGAGACAATTTTTATTAGATTCGTTTTGTGCCGTTGATTCATAATTTATAAAAACATTTTTCATAAAATGTGACAATCCGTCAATTTACAGTTGATATTTTATTCTCAATATTATTTAAAAACAATTTACAATATGAACTCACTTATTTTTGGGAAGAAATTTGGATTTACGTCTTGGAATAGCATCGACTACGTCTAAAACCGGAGGATTCTACGTTACGTGCGTACGTTTACATACACCGTCCTTGGTGACAGTCCGACATTTCGGAAAATAAATTTATCTGAGAATATTATTTTGGAGTTTTAAATTTGTGTTAGTTCATAAACTCACAAATTTACGAGAAGAAATTAGGACTTACGATTTTATTTTAACGTCCTTTACGACTAAACCGGAAACCCTAGGATTACGTATTTACGTTTTCGAACTCCGTTTTTGATGAAACAATTTTTATTGGATTCGTTTTGTGACGTCGATTCATAATTTATAAAAACGTTTTTCGTAAAACGACCCGAGGGCACGCAAATCGAGGAAACTAGAATCGAGGAGTACCCGTAAATAAATGGGGATGAGACAAGTGGGACACTTGTCCCACCCCCATCAAAACCGGCCAAAGTAAGCCACAATATGCATTTGGTGGAAAGTTATAACAAGTGACATAACACTTGTCACTTAAGCTTAAGGTTTAAGCTTACTCCACCCACAAAACATCAAAACCACCAAACCAAACTAACAAACTCATTTCTCACCATGCAAACCACTTCAAACACACACAATCCTCTCTTCCTTCTCTATGTATGCCGTCCCATATAGCCTCCAAAACACCACCTTCATATGATTTTTAACCACAAAATCCTATGTTATTTACACCTATGTTGAAGCCACTTCAAAACCCTATTGATTGGTGGTACTTATAACATCCATGGAGGAGTTTTCATGGTGTCATGAGGATGATTTTCCACAAGGAGTTCATGGAGCATGGTGGTCTTGAAGATGGTCATGGTTGTCTACAAGTTTCTCCATCAAAAACCATGTCAAAATCATAACTTACATCAACTTGGTGGTATAAAGATTGTCCTCCTCATCTTCTTGTTATTTTTGATTATGTAATCATGTATTTATTTCCTATTGTATATATTTATGATGATTATATGATGATAAAAATGTTATGTGGGGATTTGTTGTTGATAAACATGATTAAAAAGGTGAAAAATCATAAGAAACAAGGTTAAAATCTTGTTTAAATTACATGGCTGTATAAAAAAGTAAAGAAACATGTTATAAACTGATAAAATGATGAAGTAGAATCCATTTACAGTGAGCTATGGGTCTTGTACACATGTGAGAGTTGGCCATGCAATGGAATCAAAGTAATGAGTGAGATATGATCAAAACAAGTTTAAGGTATAAATCTGAGGTTACTGTTTTGGACGATTTTTATAAAATATTTAGAAGATCATTCAACAGTAGCTATAGAAGAGTTAAATGTAGCAAATATCATGTAGTTTATATGATAAGAATTTGAGCTTCTATCTCCATATAGAACTCAAGATATGGCAGTTTTGGTGAAGATGAAGTTAAAAATCAGATTTTTGGAAATTAAAGAATAATACTATTATATAAGCACTCACATTTTAATATATAAAATGTAAAATAAAAACCCACTAACTTATAAAACTTATTTATATAAATATATATAAAAGGTTAATCAAATTGATAAATTATATAAATGATGGTGAAATAATGTTTATAAGTAATAAAAACTATAAACATGATTTTTACGACTTTTTCGGCTATTGCCGTAAAATTAACGTTTTTGCTAAATAAAACTTAGACGGTTGGACCCGTCTAATGTAAACTTTTATAAACTCATATACTGATATATAGACATGTATAACAAGTAAAAACCGATAAAACCCGAATTATAGGGCATACGGACGTTAACGGACTAAATTAACGTTATTGGACTAATAATACAACAAAAATGGACTAAAATACTTATGAGCTTATTATTTGGCTTAACCCATTTAGGCCCAACTTGTAAGTATAGATACTGATAATATAGGTACAAAATGGATTAAAATAAGTTAAATAACTTATAATAAGCTTATTGGACTTAAGACACGTGAACGGGTAAAACTAGTAAACTAGTATGAACGTTATCGACACATAACACAAAAATGAGTAAATAAGGATATGTAAACCCACTTGATCATCATATATATATATAATCATCATATGTATACATAATTGATATTTTTATAAAGTCATTGGACAAACGTCTAAGACCGATTATTATTTATATAGGTTTCCGTGATTGAAGCACGTACCGTACGTCCGAATTGCCGATCACCCGCCTTCCCACATCAACGTGAGTTCATAGCCTCGCACTCTTTAAATGTTTTATAAATGTTTTATAAACCCGCGAGGGAGATAACATGTTAGTTTTTATAAAATATGACACCATTTGTACCGATTGTTTGTTTATTGATTTTGGACCCGAATGATTGAATGACCCGATTGTATGACCCGATAAATGATTAAAGGACCCGATAGATGAAATTAAATGGATTATTAAAAGTTAGGTTATGTCACTAAAAGTCCCATTAGCATGAATTTTGAACTACCGGGAGTTGGTAGACGCTTATGCATTTAATAGTACTATTTGGGGACGATCACCCCAGTTCGCGCCTTGACGATTGATCCCCGTCGTGCCACATTGATTGGTAAGCGAATTAATGTATGAGAAGATTTCAATAGCGTGACCTTTGTGACGACACGCTACTTTAGATGGGCAAAATTGGTATCGGGTTAGCTACCCGTTTTGGTTTTAGTAAGGTAACAATGTCATGCGGCTTATAATAATCCAATCACCAAAATATTACTGGACGCTCCGAATAACGATGTATTGCCTGAATAGCAATACAGGGTCATACTATTGATATTATGATTGTATTTTGGTTTTCATAACGATATTCATATAACGGTTTTTATTTGATTTTATACAACGTCATAAGACGTATTGTATGATGTTTTTACGACATTGGCTCGTATAATGATTTTTAAGGCAAATGCCTATATTATGATTTTCGATAAGGATTTATATAAAATGATTTTGGCTATTTTTATAGCCTATTACAAAGATTTGTATAAAACGATTTTGGCTATTTTACGGCCTATTACAATGATTTGTTCGAAGTGATTTTTGGTACTAATTTTATACCAAGGTTATATTGATGGAATTTATTAAACTCTATGAATTCACTCGGCGTTATCGCTGACCTTTTCTTTTAACATGTTTTATCCCAGGTACTTGAAGGTAATTCTCGGGAAGACGACAAGAATTCATGGCCCGCACTTAAACAATATTTTTCCATTCAAACACCTTGTAAAACTTTTGTATGAAACGTAATGACTTGGGACCGATGTAACTTTGTTGTTTATGAATGGAAATGATTTATTATTAAACGACGCGATTTTTATGCGTTGTCTATGATGTGAGTAATGTGCTATCCCGTAACACCAACTAGTCTTCCGTTGTATTGAGTTGTATAAATTTGGGGGTGTTACAGTTTGGTATCAGAGCTCTCGTTATAGAGAACGAAAGATTTTTAAAACCAAGGTTTTGAATAAAACATTTCAAAATCTTTTAACTATAAACATTTTTCTAAAAATGTCTAAAAATCTTTTGACTATAACGGTGCCGAAGAATTCCCGAGTTACCGACAAGGCCAGACTGAGAAGTGTTATATTAATATATATATAACTTGGATTATATATATACATATGATGTAATTTTATTACATGATTGTTTGACGATTATTTTGATTTTTATACGAGGTATTTATACGACGTAGATTGTCACAAGAAACCCTAAATCCCCTAGTAAATTAGTCGAAGCTATTCTCGTAGGAATTCTAGCTATCCTATATCTAAACCAAGTTGTGGATATTTATAATCCCAACAAATGGTTGATATTCGTAGAATTGTAGACATTAGTTGATTGTGATATTAGAGAAGAATTGGCGAGATTAAAACTGATATCGATGTTATGACGATCTTTCCGTATAGAGTGGAGTTTGACAAAACGTTACCACCTAGGAAGATGTCATCTGAGTCGTGTCATCCAATTCTTAAATTGAAATCGAAAGGGTGAATGTTGCACTTGAGGCTGTCATTGGAACCATTACCCAAAGGCCTCATGCACTAGTACCTTTCCGAGAAGTCTAGTAGAATGATCAAGTCATTTCATACTAGTGACTTATTTGATAATTGTTGTTGTAAGAGCTAATAGGATTGGAAATTAAATGTTGATTCATATTGAGATTGTATTGCCTTTACAAGGCCGAAGAATAAGGTTGTAAGTATTTGAAAATGAGGTAGGATATCGAATCGAGTATAAAATTGGTTGAAACTTGAATGAAGTAAAAATTTAACTTATATGGAATATGAGATTGTTAATAGAAGTCGTTAATTTTGTGAATGAATTATAAGGTTTTAAATGATTATTAGTTTGCGTTAAGGGTTGTTCCTAGGCCATTGTCCACTAATGAGGATGCCCAGTGTCCAATAAATAAATTGAAGAAATCTTCTTCTAAATTGGGACCGATGGATCTTCTGGGACATGCGGAACACCTAATGACTCTTGTAGATTAGTATTCATTGAGGTATCTTTGAAAATAATCCCTAACTTAACTGAGACATCAGTTGGTAGGATGAGATATTGGAATTGTATGACATAGTGACACATAATGTGTTACGGTACAGTTTGACTTGTTTGTGATTAATGAAAAAGACTACCTTTGATTTCTAAATCCTACATGTATCGATGTTATCTATCCTTTATTGCTTCATCCTAATGTTCGCATTAGTGATGCAACCATTGAGCAAGTACTCATATTGATTGAGTTACGTTGTGAATTATTCTTTTGAGTGCCATCGAGATCATGAACCTCATGATTATTTGGCTAAAGCTCATTTCCTATCATGTTGTAGTTAATTCTTGGTGAACAAGCTTTCATCACTCTTTTGCAGATCACTCATTGTTTTTATAAAAGATAAAACAGTATTCCTTGAGAAAAATTGAATTTTCATCACTAAAAGGATTACTCAAAGTAAGATTTATAAGTGATTGTTATCGAAATGAAGTTGTTTATAAAACACCTTGGGAAAACTTAATTGTTTTCATAACAAGGAAAATCTTTGTAAATTTTTATTGATTCTTATTTAAAAATTAAACATGAAAATGTTTTTATCTTAAACATGATGATAAAATTTTGACGAACTGAGTATTGCATCGTTAATCTTGAAATTGTATATAGTTGCGCGCCTACATACAATTTGGAATGGACTATGCAAGGCTGATTAGTAGTCACAATAAAATTAATGAATAAACACAACATTTTCTTTGAAGATCGTGAAAGATTAAATTTTATGAGATCTGCAAGAAGTGAAAAATAAGGACATAGTGTTAGGGACACCTACATATGTTCTTGTAGCATCTATTCTTCTGAGTGGAATTTACTCATCTGTGGAAATTGTCTTATTTGACAATTGACAATTCTTTCTTGTCCAATTCTCCTGTAGTGAGATTCTTAGGAAAAGTATTTGATTACCGAGTGTTGATACCCGACTGGATGTATCGACGCTCTTATCATTTCTTTTGATTTGATTTCATTTGAATGACCTGGGTAACAATCCGAGGAGCTTTCGAATGCGTACTCGAATCATGAAAACATGGGATATATTCATATTCGTTAAATGTTTTCATCTGTATCTGATTTGAAATTCTCTCGCGTAGATTATGCGTTGACCTTACTCTTTAGATAGTAATTGTGTATCCAGATATCCTTGAATTTGTAAAGGATTACAAGTTATTATTAGTCTTTTGAGAAGTTCACATCTTATCGACGGCAATAAAACTGGAAAGTTGATAGTGCCAGTAGAATGGATTGATTGATTATGACATGACGAAATTGTCTTAATTGATGGGAACTCGAGTAGAATTCCCCTAAATGATAAGATGATGATTATAAAAAGTGATCTAAATAATTCTTGATGGATGACCATATCCTGTATTAAGACTTGAAATTATACTGTGAATGGTTGTGAACTAGTTATAAATATTGTAATCTAGAAGAACCTAATATGAATGTAATACAAGATGTTTATGTTATCTGAAACTTTAGTAAGTATTTGTTGTTGGTGAATTACCTAGACCTTCGCCACTAAGGCAAGTTGAAATTAGTATTGATTATATTCCCGGTGCTGCACTTGTGGTTTGTGCACTATACGTCAGCACCATCTGAATTTAAGGAATTACCGTACAACTGAGAAAGTTGTCGGAGAAAGATTTTATTCTACCAAGCCTGTCATACTGAAGAGCTATGGTGTTATCTTTCCTTATATTTATAAATTACTGTGACTGAGTAAATTGACAATCGAAAACAATATCCATAACTCGAAATGGAAGATTTGTTCGATCATTTACAAAGTTCTGAGTGTATGTTTTAAAAATTTGATCCACAGCATGGTTATCATCAACTTCGCATCTGCGAAAAAGATTATCTATTCCAATCATTACATCCAGAACTTGTGATGAACATTATGAGCTTCACGTGATGTCGTTTGGACTGACCGATGCACATGTAGCATTCATAAAATTGGTGAATCACGTGTGTAGGCTGTGATTTGATAAATTTATGCTTGTGATCATTAAGGACAAATTGTTTGTATATAAGAATAAGAATGAGTTAATAATTATTTATAGTTTGCCCTGAACTGGCCGAACAATGAAAACATGTACCTTGAATAATTAACACGTGATTAAAGACTTAATCCTTTACATAAAATGACCATTGGATTAATAATGGTAAGATGTATGCATATAGACTCTTCAAAAATTGAGAGCCCTTTTAAGACTTTGGATTTTACCAAAAAGAAAGTGCAAATATATTTTGACAAATATTTTAACAAAGGATTTTAAGGGATTATTCCCTTATACACAAACCATTTAACTAAACTTCTATTTAGGGGTAAATGTTTGTGTATACCTCAAGATAACCTAAGAAGGATTGAGGAAACCCATTTAAACCATAACTTGAAATTTGAAACGATAATTTTTGCTTTTCAACTAAGAAAATTTTGACCAAAAGTATAAACAAAGGTTTTTCGAACATTTACGAATCTTATAAAATATTTTTGATAAATCAACAAAAATCTTGTTAATATAATTCAAATTTATTTTTGAACATTTTATATAGTTGGTCGAACTAAGAAATTTAAAACTTTTACGTTTACGCTTCATAAAAATTAACTAATAATTAATTTAATATAATAATTATCGACGCTTTAGACGCCGGATTGAGAAAGACTGATAAAAATGATAGTTGAGACGAAACTGAAACATAAAAGATATGAAGAAAGAATTTTGAATAAATACGGTTATAATATTTATTTCATCAAGAAAGTGAACGTAATTACTAACGCATAATATAGAAAGAATGCCTGAGTGAATGATGGACATGATAATTATATCATCGTGAGAAGTGAATATAGATACTGACGTATTATACAAAAAGGATAAAGAACCAATTAGGATATATTTCTTAATAATGAACGTGCAAAATAAATTACCGAACGATATAAAAATGAACGATGTGTGTAAGAAGGATAATATAAATAGTGAAAGGTTTTACGGCTAGTATGAACCATTAGAGTTGAGAAGCCGATAGCGTTGAATGTATAAAAGACCGCTTGTGATTGTATAAATATGGAGATAGTGAGATATAGTTATATTGGAATTTGTAAGTATAAGTATTATATGTATGTCATTTTTTACTAAGAGTATCTTTGTCTGAAGAAGTTGTACTAATGGCAATTATGAAGGCAGACATCGCCTCATACATTAGTAAACGTCTAGCTATTGCAAAGGTCGTCATCTGAATTTGATTCGATTTGGGTCACCGTCGACAGACTGACCAAATCTGCTAATATCATTCCCGTTAATGATAAACGCAAAAGAGTTATATAAACATAGTGTACCTGTATCGATCATCTATATATCAAGATCCTCGCTTCGCATCGAATTTCTAGAGATTTGCTCAGAAGTCATTGAGAACGAACCTTGATGAGAGTACTATGTACCATCCCAAATCGAAGGGACGAGGTAAAGCAACCATACAAAATACTATAAGCGTTGTTTTATGTTTGAATGATCGACCTTTGGTAATAGACCGTATAATCATTTTCCTTTGGAGAGATTATCCTTGATAATCATCGTATTAGGATTGAAATCGAATCTTGTTAGAATCTATATTAGAGCATCTGTAAGCAGGAGTTGAGATGAAGACATCCGACATACACCCACTGTGAGTTGGACATATCTTTTAGGTTTAAGGTTTCCTATGATGGCGAACCTAACCTTGCCAAATACCCGACCCACGAGATCTGAAATGATTGTTGAAATTAGGATTTGATTATTAACTGCCGATAGTGGGCAAGAGGTTATGTGAATGTGAAATGTAGATCTTGAAGTGCCAAATGGGTAGCGAAGTTATGCCACAATTTTTAACCTTGGAAAAATGAATTCATGATCTGACAAATCATGGGATATAAGTCCCCGTTGTATGGGACCATTGAAATGATGTAAAAGTTGGGATTGAAAGGCATATAAGCTGGATCTACCCTAGGACTTCAAAGACCGCGTGAATTATGTTTCGTAAATCGCACTTGATGGAATATCTATCAAGTGAAATTCTGATTATTCTTAATAGAGCTTAGATCGGCGAAAAGTTGCATTCATCAGAAACCCGTGAACATCATGGATAGAGAAAGTAAGTCAACATTTAGCCTGATCTTATTCCCGTAGTTATGTTTGATGAAACTCGCACATTGTAATGAATTGCACTTGTGAGAAAAGACCGAATGTGGAGGAAATACCCACATGGCTTTAACTCTATAAGAAGCGAGTGGTAAGGTAAGATGATCTTTGAGGACAAAGATCCTGTTTAGGGGTAAATGCTGTGACAATCCGTCAATTTACAGTTGATATTTTATTCTCAATATTATTTAAAAACAATTTACAATATGAACTCACTTATTTTTGGGAAGAAATTTGGATTTACGTCTTGGAATAGCATCGACTACGTCTAAAACCGGAGGATTCTACGTTACGTGCGTACGTTTACATACACCGTCCTTGGTGACAGTCCGACATTTCGGAAAATAAATTTATCTGAGAATATTATTTTGGACTTTTAAATTTGTGTTAGTTCATAAACTCACAAATTTACGAGAAGAAATTAGGACTTACGATTTTATTTTAACGTCCTTTACGACTAAACCGGAAACCCTAGGATTACGTATTTACGTTTTCGAACTCCGTTTTTGATGAAACAATTTTTATTGGATTGTTTTGTGACGTCGATTCATAATTTATAAAAACATTTTTCGTAAAACGACCCGAGGGCACGCAAATCGAGGAAACTAGAATCGAGGAGTACCCGTAAATAAATGGGGATGAGACAAGTGGGACACTTGTCCCACACCCATCAAAACCGGCCAAAGTAAGCCACAATATGCATTTGGTGGCAAGTTATAACAAGTGACATAACACTTGTCACTTAAGCTTAAGGTTTAAGCTTACTCCACCCACAAAACATCAAAACCACCAAACCAAACTAACAAACTCATTTCTCACCATGCAAACCACTTCAAACACACACAATCCTCTCTTCCTTCTCTATGTATGCCGTCCCATATAGCCTCCAAAACACCACCTTCATATGATTTTTAACCTATGTTATTTACACCTATGTTGAAGCCACTTCAAAACCCTGTTGATTGGTGGTACTTATAACATCCATGGAGGAGTTTTCATGGTGTCATGAGGCTGATTTTCCATAAGGAGTTCATGGAGCATGGTGGTCTTGAAGATGGTCATGGTTGTCTACAAGTTTCTCCATCAAAAACCATGTCAAAATCATAACTTACATCAACTTGGTGGTATAAAGATTGTCCTCCTCATCTTCTTGTTATTTTTGATTATGTAATCATGTATTTATTTCCTATTGTATATATTTATGATGATTATATGATGATAAAAATGTTATGTGGGGATTTGTTGTTGATAAACATGATTAAAAAGGTGAAAAATCATAAGAAACAAGGTTAAAATCTTGTTTAAATTACATGGCTGTATAAAACAGTAAAGAAACATGTTATAAACTGATAAAATGATGAAGTAGAATCCATTTACAGTAAGCTATGGGTCTTGTACACATGTGAGAGTTGGCCATGCAATGGAATCAAAGTAATGAGTGAGATATGATCAAAACAAGTTTAAGGTATAAATCTGAGGTTACTGTTTTGGACGATTTTTAAAAAATATTTAGAAGATGATTCAACAGTAGCTATAGAAGAGTTAAATGTAGCAAATATCATGTCATTTATGTGATAAAAATTTGAGCTTCTATCTCCATATAGAACTCAAGATATGGCAGTTTTGGTGAAGATGAAGTTAAAAATCAGATTTTTGGAAATTAAAGAATAATACTATTATATAAGCACTCACATTTTAATATATAAAATGTAAAATAAAAACCCACTAACTTATAAAACTTATTTATATAATTATATATAAAAGGTTAATCAAATGGATAAATTATATAAATGATGGTGAAATAATGTTTATAAGTAATAAAAACTATAAACATGATTTTTACGATTTTTTCGGCTATTGCCGTAAAATTAACGTTTTTGCTAAATAAAACTTAGACGGTTGGACCCGTCTAATGTAAACTTTTATAAACTCATATACTGATATATAGACATGTATAACAAGTAAAAACCGATAAAACCCGAATTATAGGGCATACGGACGTTAACGGACTAAATTAACGTTATTGGACTAATAATACAACAAAAATGGACTAAAATACTTATGAGCTTATTATTGGGCTTAACCCATTTAGGCCCAACTTGTAAGTATAGATACTGATAATATAGGTACAAAATGGATTAAAATAAGTTAAATAACTTATAATAAGCTTATTGGACTTAAGACACGTGAACGGGTAAAACTAGTAAACTAGTATGAACGTTATCGACACATAACACAAAAATGAGTAAATAAGGATATGTAAACCCACTTGATCATCATATATATATATAATCATCATATGTATACATAATTGATATTTTTATAAAGTCATTGGACAAACGTCTAAGACCGATTATTATTTATATAGGTTTCCGTGATTGAAGCACGTACCGTACGTCCGAATTGCCGATCACCCGCCTTCCCAGATCAACATGAGTTCATAGCCTCGCACTCTTTAAATGTTTTATAAATGTTTTATAAACCCGCGAGGGAGATAACATGTTAGTTTTTATAAAATAGGACACCATTTGTCCCGATTGTTTGTTTATTGATTTTGGACCCGAATGATTGAATGACCCGATTGTATGACCCGATAAATGATTAAAGGACCCGATAGATGAAATTAAATGGATTATTAAAAGTTAGGTTATGTCACTAAAAGTCCCATTAGCATGAATTGTGAACTACCGGGAGTTGGTAGACGCTTATGCATTTAATAGTACTATTTGGGGACGATCACCCCAGTTCGCGCCTTGACGGTTGATCCCCGTCGTGCCACATTGATTGGTAAGCGAATTAATGTATGAGAAGATTTCAATAGCGTGACCTTTGTGACGACACGCTACTTTAGATGGGCAAAATTGGTATCGGGTTAGCTACCCGTTTTGGTTTTAGTAAGGTAACAATGTCATGCGGCTTATAATAATCCAATCACCAAAATATTACTGGATGCTCCGAATAACGATGTATTGCCTGACTAGCAATACAGGGTCATACTATTGATATTATGATTGTATTTTGGTTTTCATAACCATATTCATATAACGGTTTTTATTTGATTTTATACAACGTCATAAGACGTATTGTATGATGTTTTTACGACATTGGCTCGTATAATGATTTTTAAGGCAAATGCCTATATTATGATTGTCGATAAGGATTTATATAAAATGATTTTGGCTATTTTTATAGCCTATTACAAAGATTTGTATAAAACGATTTTGGCTATTTTACGGCCTATTACAATGATTTGTACGAAGTGATTTTTGGTACTAATTTTATACCAAGGTTATATTGATGGAATTTATTAAACTCTATGAATTCACTCGGCGTTATCGCTGACCTTTTCTTTTAACATGTTTTATCTCAGGTACTTGAAGGTAATTCTCGGGAAGACGACAAGAATTCATGGCCCGCACTTAAACAATATTTTTCCATTCAAACACCTTGTAAAACTTTTGTATGAAACGTAATGACTTGGGACCGATGTAACTTTGTTGTTTATGAATGGAAATGATTTATTATTAAACGACGCGATTTTTATGCGTTGTCTATGATGTGAGTAATGTGCTATCCCGTAACACCAACTATTCTTCCGCTGTATTGAGTTGTATAAATTTGGGGGTGTTACATAAAACGACCCGAGGGCACGCAAATCGAGGAAACTAGAATCGAGGAGTACCCGTAAATTAGTGGGATGAGACAAAACAAGTTTTGCCTCACCCCACACATGGGATGGTTCACTAGCTACCACCAACAACATGAGGTGTCAAAATTACAAGCCATAAGCTAACACTTGTACTTAGCTTAACTTGTAAGCACCAAAACCACAAAACCACTCACTCCAAAACCATTTCTCCATTTACATACATGCAAACTACTCATACTCTCCTCTCTCTCTCCCTAAATTCGTCCCATCTTCACCAAAAACACCCTCATTTGATCAATTATTAACCATGAAATCATGTGTTACTCACACATATGATGAAGCCCTTTTGAAGCTCTATAGATTGGTGGTGATTTTAACATCCAAAGAGAAGTTTTCAAGATGAAGTAGGGATGATTTTCAAAGACCAACATCTCCCTTGGTGATCTTGAAGATTTCATACAAGAGTTCATAAGATTTGGTGACCCAAAACCAAGTCTTGATCATTCCAACTACTTAATCTTGGTGGTATAAAGATTGTTCTTCCTATCCTATTGTTATTTTGATTATGTAATCTTGTAATTTCCTTATTTATGTATATGTATATGATGATGAATGATGATTAAAAATATTATGTGGGGATTTGGTGTTGATAGATTTGATAAATGTGGTTAAAAAGATGAAAACCATATGTAATAATGTTAAAATCTTGCTTAAATGTGATGGCTGTATAAAAACAGCAAGTAACAAAATGTTAAACTGATAAAATAGTAAAGTGGAATCAATATACAGTAAGTATTAGGTGTTATACATATGTGAGAGCTGGCCATGCAATGGAATCATAAAAATGAGTGAGATATGATCAAAACAAGTTTAGAGTGCAAATCTGCCTACACTGTTTTGGACGAATTTATTAAAATATTTAGAGGTTGATTCATTAGTAGCTAAGGAATAAAATGAATCACATATCATTTAGTTTCTGTGATAAAAATTTGGGGTTCTATCTCCATGTAGAACTCTAGATATGATCATTTTAGTAAACTAGATTTTTAGGACTGATTTTGTGAAATTAAAGTTTAATATTATTATATAAGCACTCAAATAAATATAATAAAATGTGAATTAAAACCCACTAACTTATATATTTCATTTATATAAAAATGCATAAGGATAAATAAATGGACATTATATAAAAATGGTAGTTTGGTAAGTTTTATAAGTTATAAAAACTATATACTAAGTTTTACGTCTTTTAGGCTAAAACCGAAAGATTAACGTTTTTGTTAAATAAAACTTCGACGGTTGGACCCATGTAATGTAAACTTTTATAAACTCACATACTGATATATAATCGTATATAACAAGTAAAAACCGATAAAACCCGAGCTTTACAACATATAGACATTAACGGGCCAAAGTAACCTTAATGGACAATAAACCCGACTAATTTGGTAAAACACTTATAAACTTATTTATTGGGCTTAACCCATTTGGGCCCAACATATATAGTATAATACTGATAATAAAAGTATAATTGGGCTAATGAATAGTATTGGGCTTGTAATAGGCCCATTGAGCTTCAAAATGTAAACAAGATTGAACTAGTGTAACTAGTCTTGAAAATTACCAACACATAAACACTATAATGAATGAGTAAAGATGTATAAACCCACTTGATCATCATCATATTTATAAAAAAATCATATGTATACATAATTGTTATTTTTATAAAGTCATTGGAAAAGAGTCTAAGACGAGTATTATTTGTCTAGGTTTCCGTGATTGAAGCACGTACCGTACATCCAAATCGCCGATAATCGCCTTCCTACATCAACGTGAGTTCATAGCCTCGCACTCTTTTAAATGTTTTTATGAAATGTTTTATAAACCCGCTAGGGAGATAACATGTTAGTTTTTATGAAAAAGGACACTAGTTGTCCCGATTGTTTGTTTATTGATTTGGACCCGAATGATTGTATGACCCGATGAATGAATATATGACCCGATAAATGAAATGAAATGGATTATTAAAGTTAGGTTATGTCACTAAAAGTCCCATTAGCATGAATTGTGAACTACCGGGATTTGGTAGACGCTTATGCATATAATAGTACTATTTGGGGACGATCACCCCAGTTCGCGCCTTGACGGTTGATCCCCGTCGTGCCACATTGATTGGTAAGCGAATTTATGTATGAGAAGATTTACACAAGCCTGATTATTATGACGACACGCTAATTTAGATGGGCAAAATATTGTCGGGTTAGCTACCCGTTGTTTGTTTTAGTAAGGTAACAATGTCATGCGGCTTATAATAATCCAAAAATAACGAAAATGCTGCTTTATGCATTGAATTACGATATATTGCCTGACTAGCAATACAGGGTCTTATTATTGAATTTATGTTCGTGTTTTGGTTTTATATAAACATATTCATATAACGGTTTTTATTTAATCTATACAACGTTATAAAACGTATTGTATGATGTTTTTAACGACAATGGTTCGTATAATGATTTTGAAGGCGAAAGCCTATATTATGATTTTGACGAGGATTTGTATAAAATGACTTTGGCTATTTTATGGCCTATCACAAAGATTTGTACAAAATGATTTTCGGTAATAATTTTATACCGATGATATATTAATGGTTTTATCAAACTCTATAAATTCACTCGGCGTTTTCGCTGACCTTTTCTTTTAACATGTTTTATCTCAGGTACTTGAATGTAATTCTCGGGAAGACAACAAGAATTCATGGCCTGGACTTAAATAACAATTTCCATTCAAATCTCTTGTAAAATTGTATGAAATGACTATGACTTGGGACCTATGTAAAATTTGATATTTATGAATGGAAATGCTTTATTATTAAACGACGCGATTTTTAAGCGTTTTCTATGATGCGAGTAATGTGCTATCCCGTAACACCAACGAGTCTTCCGCTGTATTGAATTGTGTAAATTTGGGGGTGTTACAAAAACCATTTGTAAAAATCTGGGATAAGCTAAAGTCATTTTGTTCCCTTTATTTTTACACATGCCCTAAAAAATCATTTTGGAATAATTAAACATTTGCCCAGTAGCAATGCACACAATAGCACTAGCAATGGATCTATTGATCTCATTGTGTGCAGTACACTTGGGACTCAAACATTGCAAGAGGACATGTATTAGGTACTTCCAGGCTGGGGGAAACTCTTGTTTATGATATTTATTTAAAGTTCCCTCATCAGGAAAAGGATAACCCAAAGCCCTTAGTCCTTGTTCTATTTCATGAATGGGGAGAATGGTTACACCATCTGCATCATCAAGATGCAAAGCTTGGCGAACCAAAGCTTCAGTAACCACCCATGGCGCCCATGAACAATAGATGATAATGTAGTCACCCTATTAACTGTTGAGGAACTAACATTGTTCCAAAACTGTTTAATATGTGTGACAGGAATGAGTGGAGCATGAGAAAGAGCATACCTAATTGGAGATGCATTCAAATACGTCACCATTTGTGTATATTGGGGAAACAGAGTGTCATCAGCGTCCAAGTATGCTACCATGTTGTGTTGACTCCTGAATCCCAACTCCAAATCACTTGGTTTAAATTTTGGTGCCATTGTTGAAAGCTGTTTGAATGAATGATAAAGATGAAGTATAGGAGAAAATATTGTTAGACAAGAATGATAGGGACCCTGTTTAAAATAGGAGCCAAATATATAGGAGAAAATAATGCATGTGATTGGTAAAAAATGAGGCAACTATTTTCAAAATACAATCATGAAAATATTGAAAAGAAATAAGTTTATCTCATGCATTAAATGAGAGTTATCTGCTCCCAAAATTAGGGCCCAAAAATATGTCAAAAAGTAACAACTGGGTAGGTCCCATTGAGTGTCAACGGTCAAAAATAACCCATCAACGCCCAACGGCTATATTCTTGTCAATGTTTGCCAAAGCCATGTCATCGTCTAAATTGGTCACAACAACGCTTGGAAAAATACTTGTCAGCGTCCAAAAATAAAAATTTATAAAAATAAAAAATGACCTTAACAAATTAATTTATCCTAGAGAAGATACCCTATAAGTTGATAATTATTATAGGGCGGCAAGCACTGTCCAATTATGCACACTTGCTTATGCAAGATAGACATAACAGTCCTCTAGTGTCCCTTGCTAACCAAAACTCTTAACAACTAAGTTACCTTATAAAATCCCTTGTTACTCCCAGGTAAACCCATGAGAAAATCATTCCCAAGTCTCCCAACAGACCACAACAAATTCTAGGCCAAAAATATCTTGGCAGCATGCATAGTATATCAACTTTCCATGCTACAGTGCCTCATGATTTAGTAAAACTAACTCATACTCACCTGTGGACACAATCTAGAATTATGATAAGAGTATCATAAGGATACCCAAAAGTCCTAAAGGTTCCTAAAAACCTCCCCTTAAAATGTGATACAAATGTTGCTAAAAATATGCATGAACATAAAAATTTATGTCAAGATAGGAATGGAAAATTCCAACCATCATCTATAAATAAAATGTAACACCCCCAAATTTATACAACTCAGTACAGCGGAAGACTCGTTGGTGTTACGGGATAGCACATTACTCACATCATAGACAACGCATAAAAATCGCGTCGTTTAATAATAAAAGCATTTCCATTCATAAATATCAAAGTTACATCGGTCCCAAGTCATTACATTTCATACAAAGTTTTACAAAATAATTGAATGGAAAATATTGTTTAAGTGCGGGCCATGAATTCTTGTCGTCTTCCCGAGAATTACCTTCAAGTACCTGAGATAAAACATGTTAAAAGAAAAGGTCAGCGATAACGCCGAGTTAATTCATAGAGTTTAATAAAATCCATCAATATAATATCAGTATAAAATTATTACTGAAAATCATTTTGTACAAATCATTTTAATAGGCCATAAAATAACCAAAGTCATTTTTATACAAATCCTTATCGAAAATCATAATATAGGCATTTGCCTTAAAAATCATTATACGAGCCAATGTCATAAAAACATCATACAATACGTCTTACGACGTTGTATAAAGTTAAATAAAAACCGTTATATGAATATGGTTATGAAAACCAAAACACAAACATAATATCAATAGTATGACCCTGTATTGCTAGTCAGGCAATACATCGTAATTCGGAGCGTCTAGTAGTATTTCGTTAGTTTTGGATTATTATAAGCCGCATGACATTGTTACCTTACTAAACCAACAATGGGAAGCTAACCCGATACTCAATTTGCCCATCTAAAGTAGCGTGTCGTCACAAAGGTCACGCTATGGAAATCTTCTCATACATAAATTCACTTACCAATCAATGTGGCACGACGGGGATCAACCGTCAAGGCGCGAACTGGGGTGATCGTCCCCAAATAGTACTATTATATGCATAAGCGTCTACCAAATCCCGGTAGTTCACAATTCATGCTAATGGGACTTTTAGTGACATAACCTAACTTTAATAATCCATTCTTATTTCATCTATCGGGTCCTTTAATCATTCATTGGGTCATACAATCATTCGGGTCCAAATCAATAAACAAGAAATCGGGACAAATGGTGTCCTATTTTATAAAAACTAACATGTTATCTCCCTCGCGGGTTTATAAAACATTTCATAAAAACATTTAAAAGAGTGTTAGGCTATGAACTCACGTTGATGTGGGAAGGCGGGTTATCGGCAATTCGTTCGTACGGTGCGTGCTTCAATCACGGAAACCTAGACAAATAATACTCGTCTTAGACTCATGTCCAATGACTTCATAAAAATAACAATTATGTATACATATGATGATTATATATATATGATGATCAAGTGGGTCTACATATTCTCGTTTACTCATTTTAGTGTTATGTGTCGATAACTTTTATACTAGTTTACTAGTTTTACCTATTTACGTGTTTTAAGTCCAATAACTTATTATGAGTTCTTTAACTTGTATTAATCCATGTTATACTTATATTATCAGTATCTACACTTTACAAGTTGGGCCTAAATGGGTTAAGTCCAATAAGTTCTTTTTTATAAGTGTTTAACTTATTTACTCCAATTATTAGTCTAATATGTTTACTTAGCTCGTTAATGTCCGTATGTCCTATAGTTCAGGTTTTATCGGTTTTTACTTGTATTAGTTACTTATATATCAGTATATGACTTTTAAAAACTTTACATTAGACGGGTTTGATCGTCTAAGTTTTAATTGGCGAAAAACGTTAATTTTACGGTAATAGCCAAAAAAGTCGTAAAAGTCAAGTTTATAGTTTTTATTACTTATAAGTATTATTCCACTACCATTTTTATAATTTATACACTTATTTAACCTTTTACATATTTATATAAATAAGTTTCGTAAGTTAGTGGGTTTTTATTTTACATTTTATACAATAAAATTTGAGTGCTTATATAATAATAATAAACATTAATTCTCAAAATCTGATTTTTATTTTCATGTTCACCTTTTTTATCATATCTAGAGTTCTATAATTAATTAGAAGCTCATTTTTGGGTGACATGTTCTTCCTATTATGTGCTACATTTAACTTAGTTATAGCTACTGCTCATTTTAAGTTTATCTTGCCTTAACAGTCCCTACAAAACTGCTTATTCAGATTAGAACACCCAACTTGTTTTGATCATATCTCACTCATTATATTGATTCCATTGCATGGCCAACTCTCACATGTGTATAACATATTGTACTTACTGTAAATGGATCATACCATGCAATTTTATCAGTTCAAGTTTTAGTTATATACTGTTTTTATACAGCCAACTAAATAAGCATGATTTTAGCCTTATTTCTCATGGTTATTAACATTTTTAAGCATATTTATCAACACCAAATCCCCACACAATATTTTTATCATCATATAATCATCATATACATATACAATAGGAAATAAAATACATGATTACATAATAAAAATAACAAGAAGATGGGTAGAACAATCTTTATACCACCATGATGATGTAGGTTGTGATCAAAACATGGATTTTGATGGAGAAACTTGTGCATAGCCAAGACCATCTTCAAGACCACCAATCTTCATGAACACTTTGTGGAAAATCAGCCCTAATACTCCATAGAAACTCCTCCTTGGATGTTATAACTTGCACCAATCTTCATCTTTTTGAATGGAGATTAACATATGTAAGTTATAACATATGTTTGTGGTTAAAATTGATCAAGTGAAGGTGGTTTGGAGGTGTAGTATGGACGGCATCCTTAGAGAGAGGGAGGAGAAAATGAAGTTGTTTTGCATGTATGGAAATGGTGGTGTGTGTAGTAGCTAATGGTTTTGACTAGGAAGTGGAAAGTGTAAGCTTAAGGTGTAAGCTAAGTTACACTTGTAACTAGTTAGCTTAACATGATGCCACATCCTTAGATGTGGTGTCATGTGCCGTCCCATTTAAGCTAGTGGGGTGGGACAATGTATTTTGTCCCATCTCACTAGTTTACGGGTATTCCTCGATTCTAGTTTCCTCGATTTGCGTGCCCTCGGGTCGTTTTACGAAAAACGTTTTTATAAATTATGAATCAACGGCACAAAACGAATCTAATAAAATTGTCTCATCAAAAACGGAGTTCGAAAACGTAAATACGTAATCCTAAGGTTTCCGGTTTAGTCGTAAAGGACGTTAAAATAAAATCGTAAGTCCTAATCTCTTCTCGTAAATTTGTGAGTTTATGAACCAACACAAATTTAAAACTCCAAAATAATATTCACGGATAAATTTATTTTCTGAAATGTCGGACTGTCACCAAAAACGGTGTATGTAAACGTAAGCACGTAACGTTGAATCCTCCGGTTTAGACGTAGTCGACGCTACTTCAAGACGTAAATCTAAATTTCTTCCCAAAAATAAGTGAGTTCATATTGTAACATTAAAATAATGTTTTTAAATAATATTCGAGAATAAAATATTAACCATAAATTGACGGATTGTCACAGCATTTACCCCTAAACAGGATCTTTGTCCTCAAAGATCATCTTACTACTTGCTTCTTATAGAGTTAAAGCCATGTGGGTACTTCCTCCACATTCGGTCTTTTCTCACAAGTGTAATCCATTACAATTCGCGAGTTTCATCAAACATAACTACAGGAATAAGATCAGGCTATATGTTGACTTACTTTCTCTATCCATAATGTTCACGGGTTTCTGATGAATGCAACTTTTCACCGATCTAAACTTTACTAAGAAGAATTCAGATTTTCACTTGATAGATATTTTATCAAGTTCGATTTACGAAACATAATTCACGCAGTTCTTGAAATCCTAGGGTAGATCCACCTTCTATGCCTTTCAAACCAATCTTTTACATCCTTTCTATGGTCCCATACAACGGGGACTTATATCCCATGATTTGTCAGATCATGAATTCATTTTTCCAAGGTTAAAAATTATGGCATAACCTTTGCTACCCATTTGGCACTTCAAGATCTACATTTCGTATTCACATAACCTCTTGCCTGCTACTGGCAGTCAATAATCATATCCTAATTTCAACAATCATTTCAGGTTTCACGGGTCGGGTATTTTGTAAAGTCAGGTTCGCCATCATAGGAAACCTTAAACCTAAAAGACATGTCCAACTCACAATGGGTGTATGTCGGGTGTCTTCATCTCAACTCCTGCTTACAGATGCTCTAATATAGATCCTAACAAGATTCTATCTCAATCCTAATACGATGATTATCAATGATAATCTTTCCAAAGGAAAAGAATTATACGGTCTATTACCAATGGTCAATCATTCAAATATAAAACAGTACTTATATTACTTTGTATCGTTACTTTACCTCGTCCCTTCGATTGGGGTGGTACATAGTACTCTCATCAAGGTTCGTTCTCAATGATTTCTGAGCAAATCTCTAGAAATTCGATGCGAAGCGAGGATCTTGATAAAGATGTTCGATACAGGCACACTATGTTTACATAACTCTTTTGCATTTATCATTAACGGGAATGATGTTAGCAGATTTGGTCAGTCTGTCGACGATGACCCAAATCGAATCAAATTCAGATGATGACCTTTGCAATAGCTAGACGTTTACTAATGTATGAGGCGATGTCTGCCTTCATAATTTGTCATTAGTACAACTTCTTTAGACAAAGATACTTCTAGTCAGAAATGACATAAATAGAATACTTATACTTACAAGATTCCAATATAACTATATCTCAAAATCTCCATATTTAGGCAACCACAAGTGACCTTTTATATATTTTAACGCCATCGGCTTCTCAATTTTAATGGTTCACATTAGCCGTGAAACCTTTCACTATTTATATTATCCTTCTTATAAACAACGGCTATATTTTAAATTATTCGGCAATTTGCACATTCATTATTAAGAAATACATTCTAATTTGTTCTTTATCTTTTATACATAATGTGTCAGTAATTACGTTCACCTTTCTTCATATTTTCTAAGTTTCATTTTTGTCTCATCTATCATTTTTATCAGTTTTTCTCAATCCGGCGTTTAAAGCGTCGATAATTATTATAATTAATTAAATAATAATTATTAAATTTTTATGAAACGTAAACGTAAAAATTTTAAATTTCTTAGTTCGACAAATTATATAAAATGTTCAAAATAAATTTGAATTTAATTAACACGATTTTTGTTGATTTATCGAAAATAATTATTAAGATTCGTAAATGTTCGAAAAATCTGTGTTTATATTTTGGTCAATATTTTCTTAGTTGAAAAGCAAAAAGTATCGTTTCAAATTTCAAGTCATAAGTTATATAGTTTCCTCAATTCTTCTTAGGTTGTCTAGAAGTATACACGAACATTTACCCCTAAACAGGAGTTTAGTTAAATGTTCTGGGTATAAGGGAATAATCCCTTAAAATCCTTTGTTAAAACATTTGTCAAAATATATTTGCACTTTCTTTTTAGTAATAATCCAATGTCTTAAATGACTTCTAAATTTTGAAGAGTCAATTTATATTCCATTAATTCTTTTTAATCACACGGTCAAATAATGTAAATGATTAAGTCTTAAATCTCATGTTAAATATTCAAGGTACAATTTTTAATTGTTCGGCCAATTCAGGGTAATCTATAATTAATTATTAACTTCATTCTTATTCTTGTAAACACACATATAGTCCTTAATGATCACGAGCATGAATTTATCAAATTACAGCCTACACACATGATTCACCAAATTTATGAATATTACATGTGCATCGGTCAATCCAAACGACATCACGTGAAACTCATAATGTTCATTACAAGTTCTGGATGTAATGATTGGAATAGATAATCTTCTTCGCGAAATTGATGATAACCATGTCGTGGATCAAATTGCTAGAACCTTGTAAATGATCGAACAAATCTTCCATTTCGAGTTATGGATTTCGTTTTCGATTGTCAATTTACTTAGTTCACAGTAATCTAAAAAAAATATAAGCAATGATAACACCATAGCTCTTCATGATGACAGGCTTGGTAGAATAAAATCTTTCTCTGACAACTCTCTCAGTTGTACGGTAATTCCTTAAATTCAGATGGTGCTGATATACAGTGCACAAGCCACAAGTGCAGCACCGGAAATATAATCAATACCAATTTCAACTTGCCTTAATGGTAAAAGTCTAGGTAATTCACCAACAAATACCTCCTAAAGTTTCAAATAACATAATTATCTTTTAATAAATTCATATTAGGTTCTTTCTAGATTATAAAATCTATGACTAATTCACAATCATTCACAATATAATTTCAAGTCTAAATACAGGATATGGTCATCCATCAAGAATTATTTAGATCACTTTTGATAATCAACATCTTATCGTTTAGGGGAATTCTACTCGAGTTCCCATCAATTAAGACAATGTCGTCATGTCATAATCAATCAATCCATTCTACGGGCACTATCAACTTTCCAGTTTTATTGTCGTCGATGAGATGTGAACTTCTCAAAAGACTAATAATAACTCATAATCCTTCACAAATTCAAGGATATATGGAGACATAGCTACTATTAAAAGAGTAAGGTCAACGCATAATCTAGGCGAGAGAATTTAAAATCAGATACAGATGAAAACATTTAACGAATATGAATATATCCCATGTTTTCATAATTTGAGTACGCATTCGAAAGCTCCTCGGATCGTTACCCAGGTCATTCAATGAAATCAGATCATAAGAAATGATAGGAACGTCGATACATCCAGTCGGGTATCAACACTCGGTAATCAGATACTTTTCCTAAGAATCTCACTACGGGATAATTGGACAAGAAAGAATTGTCAATTGTCAAATAAGACAATTTCCACAGATGAGTAAATTCGACTCAGAAGAATAGATGCTACAGGCACATATGTAGGTGTCCCTAACACTATGTCCCTATTTTTCACCTCTTGCAGATCTCATAAAATTTAATCTTTCACAATCTTCAAAGAAACTGTAGTGTTTATTCATTAGTTTTATGGTGACTACTAGTCAGTCTTGCATGGTCCATTCTAAATTGTATGTAGGCGCGCAACTATATACTATTTCAAGATTAACGATGCAATACTCAGTTCGTCAAAATTTTATCATCATGTCTATAATAAAAACATTTTCATGCTTAATTCTTAAATAAGAATCAAAAATAAATTTACAAAGATTTTCTTTGTCATGAAAACAATTAAGTTTTCCAAAGGGTTTCATAAACAACTTTATTTCGATAACAATCACTTATAAATCTCACTTTGAATAATCCTTATTGTGACAAAAATTAAATTTTCTCAAAGGATACCGTTTTAACATAATAAAAACAAGGTGTGATCTGCAAAAGAGTGATGAAAGCTTGTTCACCAAGAATTAACTACGATATGATAGGAAATGAGCTTAGCCAATTAATCATGAGATTCATGACCTCGATGGCACTCAAAAGAGAATAATTCACAATGTAACTCAAATCCAGATGAGTACTTGTTCAATGGTTGCATCAATAATGCGAACATTAGGATGAAGTAATAAAGGATAGATAATATCGATACATGTAGAATTTAGCAATCAAAGGTAGTCTTTTTCATTAATCACAAACAAGTCAAAATTGTACCGTAACACATTACATGTCACTATGTCATAGAATTCTCAGAACTCATCCTACCAACTAATGTCTCAGTTAAGTTAGGGATTTTTAAAAGATACCACAATGAATACTAATCTACAAGAGTCATTAGGTGTTCCATATGTCCCGGAAGATCCATTGGTCCCAATTCAGAAGAAGATTTCTTCAATTTATTTCTTGGACACTGGGCATCCTCATTAGTGGACAATGGCCTAGGAACAACCCTTAACACGAACCTACAATCATTTAAAACCTCATAATTTTATCAAAGAACTTAACGACTTCCTCTTAACAATCTCATATTCCATACGAGTTAAATTTTACTTTATTCAGGTTTCAACCAACTTATACTCAATTCGATATCCTACCTCATACTCCAATACTTTCATCCTTATTCTTGCACCATAATAGGGCAATAAAAGCTCGATATGATCAACACTAAATTTCCAATCCTATAGCTCTTACAACAACAATTATCAAATGTGTTACTAGTATGAAATTACATGATCATTCAACTAGACTTCTCGGAAAGGTATTAGTGGCATGAGGCTTTTGGGTAATGGTTCCAATGACAGCCTCAAGTGCAACATTCACCCTTTCGACTACAATTTAAGAATTGGATGACAACGAATCAGATGACATCTTTCCAGGTGATAACGTTTTGTCAAACTCCACTCTATAAGAAAATATCGTCATGACATCGATATCAGATTTAATCTTGCCAATTCTTTTTCAATATCACGATCAACTAATATCTACATTTCTACGAATATCAACCATTTTGTTGGGATCATATATATCCACAACTTGGTTTAGATCTAGGATAGCTTGAATTCCTACGAGAATAGCTTCGATTAATTTACTAGGGGATTTAGGGTTTCTTGTGACAATCTACGTCGTATAAATATCTCGTATAAATATCAAAATAATCATCAAACAATCATGTAATAAAATTACATCATATATATATATATATATAAACCAAGTTATATATATATATATATATATATATTAAAATAACACTTCTCAGTCTGGCCTTGTCGGTAACTCGGGAATTCTTCGGCACCGTTATAGTCAAACGATTTTTAGACATTTTGTGAAAAATGTTTATAGTTAAAAGATTTTGAAATGTTTTATTCAAAACCTTGGTTTTAAAAATCTTTCGTTCTCTATAACGAGAGCTCTGGTACCAAACTATAACACCCCCAAATTTATACAACTCAGTACAGCGGAAGACTCGTTGGTGTTACGGGATAGCACATTACTCACATCATAGACAACGCATAAAAATCACGTCGTTTAGTAATAAAAGAATTTCCATTCATAAATATCAAAGTTACATCGGTCCCAAGTCATTACATTTCATACAAAGTTTTACAAAATAATTGAATGGAAAATATTGTTTAAGTGCGGGCCATGAATTCTTGTCGTCTTCCCGAGAATTACCTTCAAGTAGCTGAGATAAAACATGTTAAAAGAAAAGATCAGCGATAACGCCGAGTGAATTCATAGAGTTTAATAAAATCCATCAATATAATATCAGTATAAAATTATTACTGAAAATCATTTTGTAAAAATCATTTTAATAGGCCATAAAATAGCCAAAGTCATTTTTATACAAATCCTTTTCGAAAATCATAATATAGGCATTTGCCTTAAAAATCATTATACGAGCCAATGTCGTAAAAACATCATACAATACGTCTTACGACGTTGTATAAAGTTAAATAAAAACCGTTATATGAATATGGTTATGAAAACCAAAACACAAACATAATATCAATAGTATGACCCTGTATTGCTAGTCAGGTAATACATCGTAATTCGGAGCGTCTAGTAGTATTTCATTAGTTTTGGATTATTATAAGCCGCATGACATTGTTACCTTACTAAACCAACAACGGGTAGCTAACCCGATACTCAATTTACGCATCTAAAGTAGCGTGTCGTCACAAAGGTCACGCTATGGAAATCTTCTCATACATAAATTCGCTTACAAACCAATGTGGCACGACGGGGATCAACCGTCAAGGCGCGAACTGGGGTGATCGTCCCCAAATAGTACTATTATATGCGTAAGCGTCTATCAAATCCCGGTAGTTCACAATTCATGCTAATGGGACTTTTGGTGACATAACCTAACTTTAATAATCAATTTTTATTTCATCTATCGGGTCCTTTAATCATTCATAGGGTCATACAATCATTCGGGTCCAAATCGATAAACAAGCAATCGGGACAAATGGTGTCCTATTTTATAAAAACTAACATGTTATCTCCCTCGCGGGTTTATAAAACATTTCATAAAAACATTTAAAAGAGTGCGAGGCTATGAACTCACGCTGATGTGGGAAGCCGGGTTATCGGCAATTCGGACGTACGGTGCGTGCTTCAATCACGGAAACCTAGACAAATAATACTCGTCTTAGACTCATGTCCAATGACTTCATAAAAATAACAATTATGTATACATATGATGATTATATATATATGATGATCAAGTGGGTTTACATATTCTCGTTTACTCATTTTAGTGTTATGTGTCGATAACTTTTATACTAGTTTACTAGTTTTACCTATTTACGTGTTTTAAGTCCAATAACTTATTATGAGTTCTTTAACTTGTATTAATCCATGTTATACTTATATTATCAGTATCTACATGTGACAACCCTAGGTTTTGGGTTTGTCACTTGGTCTTACTTTTAGGTTATTTTATGTGTGCTTACTTGAATTGTGTGTTTACGTGTTTATTTTATGTGAACGAGGTTGGTGTGGTTATCGTTTATGAGTATAGAGTACTCATAAGTAAATCGAGGAACGGTTATTTCATGTTCATGAGCTCACAAGTGGTGACTATGAAATGAAAATGGTGATATTGTGGTGTTTACGTATACGTATAAGTATTATAGTAGTAGTATTTTTTTTAGGATTTACGGTTTAGCATTTAGAGGTCTCGGGTGAGGTAATTATCCATATGAATATTTTTTGGGATGGTTTTAAGTCATTTAGGACTTAGTTATAAAGTTTATTTCAAAATTTGAGATTTTTTATAAAAGTGTATATTTTACGTCTTTTACGGTAAAACGCGTAAATTTGACTAGTTTTACGGTTTTGAGGTTTTGGGAGTTTTAGGAGCTGAAATAAATTAAGGTAAATTAAGGTAATATTAATAAGATATTAATTAACAATAAAAAGAAAAAAAAAATAAAGAAAAAAACGAAATTAGGGGTGTTTGGGTCGGTTTAGAAGAGAAAAAAAAGGAAAAAAGGTAAAAGATTTATGGTAAGTGGTAATTGGGTTGGACAAGGATTGTTTTGGCTATATAAGGAACCCCCAACACTAAAAAAATGAATTTTCTTTTATTCCCTGGAGTTTTAGTCGACCAAAAGAGGAGAAGAATTAGGGTTCTTCATAAAATTAGGTTTTCTTCATCTTCCATTAAATAAAAGGTAAAATCTTCATAACCCTTTTCATATTAATTGTTTTTAATGTTTCTATGATCATCTTATGATGGATTTAGGTTAGGGTTTAGTTAAAAACAGTATATTAATCATATTATAATGATTAAATAAATTAGGGCTTGTAATTAGTGGGGTTAGGGTTAATTAATTAGGTTAATTTGATTAAACCCGTTTTTAAAAACTGGGCAGAATTTTGAGTCTATTGTTTTGATCATATCTCGAGTTCTAGGAACATTCAAGATGCAATCAAACTAGCCCTGAAAAGGTATTTGAAGTGGCTTTCCAATGCAAGAAACTAGAACTAAATTGGAGGTCGGGAAGTAGGTCAAAAACAGGTTAAAACAGTCGGAGGTCAAAACAGTTTTGAATTCAGTCTGTTTTCTTTTTAAGTTTTGGGTTGTTTGGGGTACTTAGGGTTTCATTGGGATCTTCTCACGAACATGAGAGATGGTTTATATATTGTAATAAGGATCTGCACTTGGGCTAAGATTGTAGTTTAGGGTAAGACCCTCTAATGGTAATGAACTTTTCATACGTTTAAAATCAGGAAAACTGGAATGACAAAAGTATATATATATATATCAGGGCCTTAACAGTAGCTTTCAGGTTAGGGCAAGTGGGAGGTGTTAGCCAACATATGTAAGGGTATGAATATTCCTTTTACAGAAACCATGGGTATGTTTAAGTGGACGTTTGACTTAAAGTTTTGAGACCTAAAACTGGGACTGTTTTGTGTAAAATTGTGAACGGGATAGCTATTAAACTTAACCAAGTTAAGGACTTGTTAGGGAAGGGTAATGGGGTGTTTAGAGTTATAAATGGGGTATTTATATGAGAGGAGGTTAGATGTCCATCATAGGTTGATGAACCGTTTTAGAGGTTGGTTCATGTATTGATTTATGTGTTTTTGGATTATTAGCTTGGGCTAGAGCAAGGACTTTTGGAGAAGCAATCAGGTGAGTTCATAGTCCCATTTTAACTAAGTTTTTAAATGTTTTTCTAGTATGGGATGGAGATGACGCTTCTAATGTTCTTAAAAGATTCATAACTATGATTTTAAATATGTGGACATAATTGTGCTATTGTGTGACTTGCGTGCTTATATGTTCTCATATGTGCATTGATATGTGTTATGATATGTGAATCTTGATTGTGGTATGATTGGTATTGGTACATAGATGTATGGGAGTCTATGGGACCAGTTGTGATGTGTGTGGAGCGTGGGGCACGATCCGTCCTGAGTACTTGTGCATCGTCTCTTCGGAGGCAAGATATCTCGACGGGGATATAGTTCATCTTCCACAGGTGGTGTGGGAAAGATCCGGATAGTGGTGTGTGTTCTTGTGCGTGTGACAGGATGCTTCTTGATTGCTATAATGTGCTTTGTGAATTGTAGATGTGATTGGTACTTGGCTTGAGTTTTGTTGTGGATGCATGTAGCATGATTATCACATTATGGTCCATTACTATAAATTGTTTTTCTTCAACTTATTTACAGCGGTTGACAAGGTTTCTTAAGATATTTTGATAACTTAAACCTATGTTCTCACCAACTTTATGTTGACAGATTTTAGTGTCATTTTCAGGTGAGGTAGTTGTGCAAGATGATGTTAGAAGTGGCTAGAGTATAGAGGCTGCTAGGATTGCATTCGGAGGAATCCCCTTTTCCTCTTAGATTTTACTTTGTGTTTTGATTAAGTGAACTTTGTGGTACCTATATGTTTGATGTTTGTTTATTTGTATGTCTTTGGTAAGAGGTAGGCCTGTTACCTTCTTACCTAGACGCCTGCATTGTTGAGATATTGTCACGACATTTGTGTCGCCATCTATGATATTTCAATTTCATTTAGTTCTCTCTATAGACACGCTGTTGTTGTGATGATATCCATACGTCGCGCCCCATATTCCACCATGGTGGGGTGTGACAGAATGGTACCAGAGACAATGGTTATAGAGAATTAGGTTTCCTAGTCGTGTAGCCTAGTCTATAGCTTAAGGGTCCCTGCATATAGGCGTCATAGGAGTATGTGTGCATTTTATAGTAGTTGATGTGTTTGAATATTATTTTCGCAGAATTTGTTTGGTTATGAACTACTATGGTTCATACTTAACTACATGTTATTTTCTTTACGAGTTTTGATTAGTGCGGGTGGAACCATGGTCGTATACGCTAGTCATTGTTGGATTTCGCTTAATTATGTTTTCATGTTCTTTATACATTTTGAATTTTGTCTATGCTGGTTCAGCTGGACTACGAGTTTATGTGTTTCGTGCATTGGCTATGTTATTTTAATACATGGGGTTTTGGATCTTATCTTGTGTGGTTATGTGCTTGTGAGTTGTTGGATTATGTGTTATGTGTAGTATTAATTTCTTATAAGTGTCATCATAGGAGGGAGTACATTGGTGAAAGGGAACATGTATAATTATGGAGGCCTACACAATTATATATGTGCCACAACACCACTGGACTTTCAAGTATGATTGCATGAAAGAGAGTTAATACATGCTTGTATAGTATATGTTGGATGGATTTGAGTGTATGTACGCTTATGCCTATGTATGTAAAACTATTTTCTACTCACCGGTTGTATTCTTGGGATGGTTGCTAGCTCGTTTCTCTTTGAGATGTTCAACTTCTGTAGTAGCGCATTTCTCGGGTCCTCATTTCGCGTGTTTGTTAGTACGGTACTTTTGGCGTGAAGGATTTTGAGATGGTGGAGATTTCTTTTTGGGGTAACGATGTCTTTTGTTTCGAGTTATACATGGTAAAAAAAAAGAACTTGCAAATTGAAAAAAATGTTGTTGGTAGTCGATGAAATAAGGAAGTGTCGGGATCATGTTTCAAATAAGGTGGAATATAAAATCTTTAACATATAAGCATGACTCGGTTATTTTAAAATATTTTGGTTTTGATCACCTAAAGTTATTGTTCTTAAGTTAAAAATTTTGTTCTTATTTAGTGATATATGTTAAAATCATGTAATTAATAGAGTTTTAATTTTCTGGAATTAAAATAAATTAGGTTCTAGTTTTGGTAATTAATGGGGGGTTTTAGGGTTTAAAAATCGTTTTTTTAGGTATAAATCGGAGTAGGCAGATTTTGAGAAAAATCGTTTTGGTCATAACTTATTCGTTTTGAAAGGTTTTTGGGTGATTCAAAAGCCTAAAATTATGTACTCGGAACATACTTTTCAAATTATGTACTCGGAACATACTTTTCAAATATTCAGAAAGTTTCGTAATTGGAAGTCAGTAGCTTGGTCGAATTAATTGTACAAGTGTTGAGTTCAAGGTTAATTTTCGGACAACATGGTTTAAACTCGTGTTTTGGGTATATTTCGGTAATGAACACTTGGAGGGTTAACATAGAAATGAGTTGGGAAGGAATTTGAGAGTTCTTTAGACCTTATTATACGTGGTTATATTTTGATGAGTTTTGATTTATGGTTTTGATAAGTTTCTTCGCGGACGGTTAAGGATCATGTGTTGTTGGTTGAGATTATTTTCGTGTAAACTGAGTTCACGTTTGAACGTGAAGGTTTTATCAAGGATATGTATCCTCGTTTGTTTGCTGAGAATAAGTTTGAGTTTGGGAGTAAATCTCGGGACGAGATTTCAATTAGGAGGGAGTGATGTGACAACCCTAGGTTTTGGGTTTGTCACTTGGTCTTACTTTTAGGTTATTTTATGTGTGCTTACTTGAATTGTGTGTTTACGTGTTTATTTTGTGTGAACGAGGTTGGTGTGGTTATCGTTTATGAGTATAGAGTACTCATAAGTAAATCAAGGAACGGTTATTTCATGTTCATGAGCTCACAAGTGGTGACTATGAAATGAAAATGGTGATATTGTGGCGTTTACGTATACGTATAAGTATTATAGTAGTAGTATTTTTTTTAGGATTTACGGTTTAGCATTTAGAGGTCTCGGGTGAGGTAATTATCCATATGAATATTTTTCGGGATGGTTTTAAGTCATTTAGGACTTAGTTATAAAGTTTATTTCAAAATTTGAGATTTTTTATAAAAGTGTATATTTTACGTCTTTTACGGTAAAACGCGTAAATTTGACTAGTTTTACGGTTTTGAGGTTTTGGGAGTTTTAGGAGCTGAAATAAATTAAGGTAAATTAAGGTAATATTAATAAGATATTAATTAACAATAAAAAGCAAAAAAAAATAAAGAAAAAAACGAAATTAGGGGTGTTTGGGTCGGTTTAGAAGAGAAAAAAAAGGAAAAAAGGTAAAAGATTTATGGTAAGTGGTAATTGGGTTGGACAAGGATTGTTTTGGCTATATAAGGAACCCCCAACACTAAAAAAACGAATTTTCTTTTATTCCCTGGAGTTTTAGTCGACCAAAAGAGGAGAAGAATTAGGGTTCTTCATAAAATTAGGTTTTCTTCATCTTCCATTAAATAAAAGGTAAAATCTTCATAACCCTTTTCATATTAATTGTTTTTAATGTTTCTATGATCATCTTATGATGGATTTAGGTTAGGGTTTAGTTAAAAACAGTATATTAATCATATTATAATGATTAAATAAATTAGGGCTTGTAATTAGTGGGGTTAGGGTTAATTAATTAGGTTAATTTGATTAAACCCGTTTTTAAAAACTGGGCAGAATTTTGAGTCTATTGTTTTGATCATATCTCGAGTTCTAGGAACATTCAAGATGCGATCAAACTAGCCCTGAAAAAGTATTTGAAGTGTCTTTCCAATGCAAGAAACTAGAACTAAATTGGAGGTCGGGAAGTAGGTCAAAAACAGGTTAAAACAGTCGGAGGTCAAAACAGTTTTGAATTCAGCCTGTTTTCTTTTTAAGTTTTGGGTTGTTTGGGGTACTTAGGGTTTCATTGGGATCTTATCTGCACTTGGGCTAAGATTGTGGTTTAGGGTAAGACCCTCTAATGGTAATGAACTTTCCATACGTTTAAAATCAGGAAAACTGGAATGACAAAAGTATATATATATATATCAGGGTCTTAACAGTAGCTTTAAGGTTAGGGCAAGTGGGAGGTGTTAGCCAACATATGTAAGGGTATGAATATTCCTTTTACAGAAACCATGGGTATGTTTAAGTGGACGTTTGACTTAAAGTTTTGAGACCTAAAACTGGGACTGTTTTGTGTAAAATTGTGAACGGGATAGCTATTAAACTTAACCAAGTTAAGGACTTGTTAGGGAAGGGTAATGGGGTGTTTAGAGTTATAAATGGGGTATTTATATGAGAGGAGGTTAGATGTCCATCATAGGTTGATGAACCGTTTTAGAGGTTGGTTCATGTATTGATTTATGTGTTTTTGGATTATTAGCTTGGGCTAGAGCAAGGACTTTTGGAGAAGCAATCAGGTGAGTTCATAGTCCCATTTTAACTAAGTTTTTAAATGTTTTTCTAGTATGGGATGGAGATGACGCTTCTAATGTTCTTAAAAGATTCATAACTATGATTTTAAATGTGTGGACATAATTGTGCTATTGTGTGACTTGCGTGCTTATATGTTCTCATATGTGCATTGATATGTGTTATGATATGTGAATCTTGATTGTGGTATGATTGGTATTGGTACATAGATGTATGGGCGTCTATGGGACCAGTTGTGATGTGTGTGGAGCGTGGGGCACGATCCGTCCTGAGTACTTGTGCATCGTCTCTTCGGAGGCAAGATATCTCGACGGGGATATAGTTCATCTTCCACAGGTGGTGTGGGAAAGATCCGGATAGTGGTGTGTGTTCTTGTGCGTGTGACAGGATGCTTCTTGATTGCTATAATGTGCTTTGTGAATTGTAGATGTGATTGGTACTTGGCTTGAGTTTTGTCGTGGATGCATGTAGCATGATTATCAAATTATGGTCCATTACTATAAATTGTTTTTCTTCAACTTATTTACAGCGGTTGACAAGGTTTCTTAAGATATTTTGATAACTTAAACCTATGTTCTCACCAACTTTATGTTGACAGATTTTAGTGTCATTTTCAGGTGAGGTAGTTGTGCAAGATGATGTTAGAAGTGGCTAGAGTATAGAGGCTGCTAGGATTGCATTCGGAGGAATCCCCTTTTCCTCTTAGATTTTACTTTGTGTTTTGATTAAGTGAACTTTGTGGTACCTATATGTTTGATGTTTGTTTATTTGTATGTCTTTGGTAAGAGGTAGGCCTGTTACCTACTTACCTAGACGCCTGCATTGTTGAGATATTGTCACGACATTTGTGTCGCCATCTATGATATTTCAATTTCATTTAGTTCTCTCTATAGACACGCTGTTGTTGTGATGATATCCATACGTCGCACCCCATATTCCGCCATGGTGGGGTGTGACACTACACTTTACAAGTTGGGCCTAAATGGGTTAAGTCCAATAAGTTCTTTTTTTATAAGTGTTTAACTTATTTAGTCCAATTATTAGTCCAATATGTTTACTTAGCTCGTTAATGTCTGTATGTCCTATAGTTCGGGTTTTATCGGTTTTTACTTGTATTAGTTACTTATATATATCAGTATATGACTTTTAAAAACTTTACATTAGACGGGTTTGATCGTCTAAGTTTTAATTGGCGAAAAACGTTAATTTTACGGTAATAGCCGAAAAAGTCGTAAAAATCAAGTTTATAGTTTTTATTACTTATAAGTATTATTCCACTACCATTTTTATAATTTATACACTTATTTAACCTTTTACATATTTATATAAATAAGTTTCATAAGTTAGTGGGTTTTTATTTTACATTTTATACAATAAAATTTGAGTGCTTATATAATAATAATAAACATTAATTCTCAAAATCTGATTTTTATTTTCATGTTCACCATTTTTATCATATCTAGAGTTCTATAATGAAATAGAAGCTCATTTTTGGGTGACATGTTCTTCATATTATGTGCTACATTTAACTTAGCTATAGCTACTGCTCATTTTAAGTTTATCTTGCCTTAACAGTCCATACAAAACTGCTTATTCAGATTAGAACACCCAACTTGTTTTGATCATATCTCACTCATTATATTGATTCCATTGCATGGCCAACTCTCACATGTGTATAACATCTTGTACTTACTGTAAATGGATCATACCATGCAATTTTATCAGTTCAAGTTTTAGTTATATACTGTTTTTATACAGCCAACTAAATAAGCATGATTTTAGCCTTATTTCTCATGGTTATTAACATTTTTAAGCATATTTATCAACACCAAATCCCCACACAATATTTTTATCATCATATAATCATCAGATACATATACAATAGGAAATAAAATACATGATTAAATAATAAAAATAACAAGAAGATGGGGAGAACAATCTTTATACCACCATGATGATGTAGGTTGTGATCAAAACATGGATTTTGATGGAGAAACTTGTGCATAGCCAAGACCATCTTCAAGACCACCAATCTTCATTAACACCTTGTGGAAAATCAGCCCTAATACTCCATGGAAACTCCTCCTTGGATGTTATAACTTGCACCAATCTTCATCTTTTTGAATGGAGATTAACATATGTAAGTTATAACATATGTTTGTGGTTAAAATTGATCAAGTGAAGGTGGTTTGGAGGTGTAGTATGGACGGCATCCTTAGAGAGAGGGAGAAGAAAATGAAGTTGTTTTGCATGTATGGAAATGGTGGTGTGTGTAGTAGCTAATGGTTTTGACTAGGAAGTGGAAAGTGTAAGCTTAAGGTGTAAGCTAAGTTACACTTGTAACTAGTTAGCTTAACATGATGCCACATCCTTAGATGTGGTGTCATGTGCCGTCCCATTTAAGCTAGTGGGGTGGGACAATGTATTTTGTCCCATCTCACTAGTTTACGGGTATTCCTCGATTCTAGTTTCCTCGATTTGCGTGCCCTCGGGTCGTTTTACGAAAAACGTTTTTATAAATTATGAATCAACGGCACAAAACGAATCTAATAAAAATTGTCTCATCAAAAACGGAGTTCGAAAACGTAAATACGTAATCCTAAGGTTTCCGGTTTAGTCGTAAAGGACGTTAAAATAAAATCGTAAGTCCTAATCTCTTCTCGTAAATTTGTGAGTTTATGAACCAACACAAATTTAAAACTCCAAAATAATATTCACGGATAAATTTATTTTCTGAAATGTCGGACTGTCACCAAAAACGGTGTATGTAAACGTAAGCACGTAACGTTGAATCCTCCGGTTTAGACGTAGTCGACGCTACTTCAAGACGTAAATCCAAATTTCTTCCCAAAAATAAGTAAGTTCATATTGTAACATTAAAATAATGTTTTTAAATAATATTCGAGAATAAAATATCAACCATAAATTGACGGATTGTCACATAAAAACATGCTCAAATGATCCTCCAATGATCCATAAGCAACGCTGTATCCAATGGTATAATGCTAACACCACCTGCACATTTAGATTGAAAACCACAAAACTAACATTGTTGCTGACAATGTCCCGATAACACTTGTCAGCGTTAAGAAAAGCTTTGTCAGCATTAGGCAAATATATTGCCGACAACGTCACAATAACACTTATCAGCTTTGAAGTAACCTTTATCAGTGTTAGAAAAATATAGTGGAAAATCTAAATCCTCAATAAGACCAATAACAATGCATTATCCTGTACATACTTTTACAAAAATACTCCAAAACACATATTATGTGAGATTGATCATTCCAATACTTGTTACCAAGTATTGAAACCTTCCAGCATCAAAAGGTTTAGTTAGTAAATCTGACGCATTTTCTTCTGTGTCAACCCTATCTGGTTGTATTAAACCCTTTTCAAAACAATCTCTTATAAAATGGTGTCTAATTTCTATGTGTTTTGTTATAGAATGATGTACAGGATTCTTAATAATGCATAAAGTGCTGTTATTGTCAACAAATATCTTGGTATGCATGAAATTATACCCATAATCCAACAGCTGGTTCTGAATCCATAAAACTTGTCCACAACAAGCAGCTGTAGCCACATACTCTGCTTCAGTTGTAGAATTAGCCACCACTGTTTGTTTCTTGCATTGACAAGATATTAATCTGCTCCCAAGAAACTGACATCCACCAGTTGTGGATTTTCTATCAAACTTATCACCTCCATAATCACTGTCTAAATTTGCAATCAGCTCCAAAGGTGAATCTTTTGGGTACCACAAGCCAAGACTTGGATAGCATCTTAGGTACCTAAAGCTTCTCTTGACAGCATAAAGGTGACATTCTTTGGGAGTCACTTGACGGCGTGCACATGCACACACAGCAAACATGATGTCAGGTCTGGAGGCTGTAAGATACATCAATGAACCAATCATTGATCTATAGTGCCTGACATCCACATCTTTTCCATCTCCAATCTTTCCCCAAGGGTGTTCTCTATCCATAGGAGTAGTAGCCCTCTTTTCATGTGGAGAAAAGCCAAACTTCTTCAAGATCTCTGCCACATATTTATCCTGGGCGATGAAGATACCATCTTCTTTCTGCTGAACTTGTAACCCTAGAAAGAAGTTCATCTCCCCCATTGCACTCATCTTGAATTTTTCTGTCATGAGCTTAGAAAAGTCTTCACTCATCTTTGGATTGGTGGATCCAAAGATGATATCATCAACATAGACCTAAACAAGTAGAACATCCTTACCATTCTTCTTTGTAAATAATGTCTGGTCTATGGTGCCCCTCTTGAATCTATTTTCCACCAAATAAGTGGACAATGTACCATACCATTCTCTTGGGGCTTGATGAAGTCCATACATTGCCTTCTTGACTCTATACACCTTGTCTGGATTCTCTGGATCTTCAAAACCAGGAGGTTGCATCACATATACCTCCTTAACAATTTTTCCATAGAGGAAGGCACTCTTCACATCCATTTGATAGACAGTGAAGCCCATGCATGAAGCATAGGCTAGAAATATCCTTATAGCTTCAATCCTTGCAACTGGTGCAAAGACCTCCTCATAGTCTATCCCCTCCTCTTGTGTATATCCCTGAGCCACTAAACGTACCTTGTTTCTGACCACAATGCATCTTTCATCTCTCTTGTTTCTTAGAACCCATCTTGTCCCTATAGGTCTGACATATCTGGGACAATCAACCAGCTCCCAAACATCCTGAATTGCAAATTGGTGAAGCTCATCCTGCATTGCTTCCACCCAACTTGGTTCTTTGAGAGCATAAAATATCTTCTTGGGTTCCTGTTGTGACAGAAAACAGACAAACAAGCATGATTGCACAAGAGGGGTATCAACCTTCTTGTGTATATTGGCAATGAATCCACCAAGATTCTGATGAGATCTTCTAGTCTGAACAGGAGTCATAACATCCCCAATAATTTGTGATGGAGGATGATTCTTCATAGTAGAAGTGAGAACTCCTCCTTCAAAAAGTCTGTTGTCTTCAATCTCATTATCCAAGTTGCCAATATCTTCTTCATCAGACTCTCTTTGATCAACATGAGGATGAACCTCTTCATATAAATTGTAAGGTTCACCTTGTTCAAAAGTAGAAGAGAAAAGAGGCTCAAAAGTGTTGTCAACGCCTGAACCTTGGTTGTCAGCGTTGGAAATGTTGTTGTCAACGTTTGAGCCATCAACGTCTGAATTTGTCCTGTCCGTGCTAGATTTGCCTTTGTCAGCGCCTGAAGGATCATGCATGTTGTTAACTGGTGGTACTTGGGGACCACCATCATCCTTTCCAGCAGCAGCAGCAACAAAAGCATCTGTCCATATGGGAATTGTAACATACTCTTGTATAGGATATGTCTTTTCTGCTTGTGATCCAACCTCTTCATTAACCTGTGTACCTGAAACATCAACAACTTGTTCCTCCACAACATTTGAAGTTACCTTCACAATGTCTGGATTAGTGACAGGCATATAATTTAAAGTCCTAGATAGAGGTTCCAAGTACTCTTTCAAGTATACGTTTACTCTCTAAAAACCTAACATGTACTCTTTCAAGTATACGTTTTTCCTTTTTAAGATAAACCCTATATCCCTTGCTCTGCACAGAATAATCCATGAAATAGCCTTCATCGCCTTTTGCACTAAATTTACCTAAGGCATCACTAGTATCAAGTACAACTACATGACAACCAAAAGGTTTAAGAAAACCAATATTAGGTTTCCTTCCCCAAAGTAATTCATAAGGTGTTTTGTTCTGTATTTTGTTGACCAATGCTCTATTTTGAACATAGCATGCTGTATTCACATCCTCAGCCCAAAAAGCTATGGGGAAATGAGCATCAGCCAACATGGTTCTGGCTGCTTCAATTAGGGTTCTATTCTTCCTCTCAGTAACCCCATTTTGCTGTGGGGTTCTAGCAACACTAAACTGCCTAGTAATCCCTTTCTTGGTACAAAAATCATCTAAAAGTTTATTCTTAAATTCACCACCATTGTCACTTCTAAGCATTTTAACTTCATTACCTGTTTTCTTTTCAATCTGGGTAATAAAATCAATTAAAATGTCAGCTGTATCACTCTTCATAGCTAAGAAGAAAGTCCAAGTAAACCTAGAAAAGTCATCTGTGATGACAAAGCAATATGATTTACCATTCAAACTTTCTATATTAGTTGGACCAAAAAGGTCCATATGTAGCAAGTGAAGTGGTCTAGTACTAGAGTGCACCTGTTTAGACTTGAATGAGACCTTGTGCTGCTTGCCTTTAAGACATGCAACACAAGAGTGGTCGTTGTATAGAGCCTTTCCAGGCAAGCCATCAACCAAGCCAAGTCTCACAAGCCTGTTTATATTCTTAAAGTTTATGTGCCCTAGTCTCCTGTGCCATAGATTACTCTCATCTACTGAAGCTTTTACATGAAACCATGACATATTGTTATTCATTATAATCCCATTCAGATTCACATTATATATGTCTTTATGTCTAGGTGTTCTATAGTCAATATATTTCTCATCTGGGATCTTATAATCCTTGCTTAACACCAAGCATTCAGTGTCAGTAAACAGAACTTTATTTTTGTTATCACAAACTTGTGATACACTAAAACGATTGTAATCAAGTTCCTTTACCTGAAATACGTTCTCAAAACGCAAGTTCTTGGTGAGAAGTGTTCCTTTGCCTGTGATAGTTCCATATCCGCCTCCAAAGTAAACCTTACCACCATCCTTAATGGGAGTGAAGTTAGTAAGATAATCTTCCATCCCTGTCATGTGCCTTGAGCATCCACTGTCCCAATATCCATAATCATTGACCTGTTTTTGAATGCCCTGCACATAAAGAAAACAAGTTAGTTTTCTTTGGGAACCCAAGCCTTAGCAGAATTGGATTCATCTGGTTGTTCAACAAGAACAGACTTAGTTCTCAAAACAACCCCTTGTTCATCCCTCTTTGGATGAAATGCCCAGTTAACCCCAATAGGTTTTGTAATGACCTTTGAAATGTAATTAAATCTGTTGCAGGTCATAGAAATCCCATTATCATTAGGGTTTTGATCTTTCTTAGGTCTCCATGTCAAACTTGAAGAAGCTTTGGACCCCTTACCCTATGGTTGCAAATATTTAGGTCTGGTCATGTTTCTGTCAGCGTTGGATTTGGTCTTGTCAACGCTGAAATCACCCTTGTCAGCGTTGAACCTAGGGTTTGCTACAGAAACCCATTGCCTATTAGACCAAGTATTTGTCTTTTGAAATGGTCTTTGTCCATGAGTGTTAGACCCTCTAGTGAAGAATGGGGCTGGTCTAACAACTTGTGGACTTTGCTGCACACAAGGTTTGGGTCTGACAACGTTTGACTTTTTAACAGCGTTGACCTTGGAAGCGTTGACACACTTATATGCTAAATTTGAAAAGCTACCACAAGTGTAACAGGCTTTTCTAGACACAACCCTAGGTCTAGAAGAGAAGAAGCCTGTTCCATCATTACTAACTTGGCTTTTCGGTGACCTAGTATCCCTATACATTTCTGCATACTTGACACTAGGTTTTCTAACAGTGTTTGAGCCAAGGTCAACAGCCTTACCAATGATTGTGTTTGTTACCTTAATAGGGGTTGACTCATTAGGACTTTCACATAACAAACCACCCTTAAAAAATAAGTTAGGGTTGGCTTTCTTCCATTCATTCAAGTCAGTCAACTTCTGTTGATACTCTTCAACTGGGGTAATGACTCTTGGTGGAGGAATGAATTCCTCCTCTTGGAGTTCTGGTAGACCAGTCCAAGATAGGTCCTTTCTTTGGACACCATAGAAGTCCCAGTTGGTGGTGGAACCACAGTATAGTCTTTCATCCCAATCCCAGTCATGTCCTTAGGATCCCTTTGTTTATTAACATATTCTCCTAGGGTTTGTGTGGCCTTATCAAATCTATGAATTTTAAGGCCAACATTATCCTGATTCTTAATGGCCTCATCTAACTTAGCCTGTAACTCACCATTAACTATTTCCATAATGCTCCTAATATCATTGCTAGCATTTAACTCATGTTTTAAGATGTTTATTTTGTCTTTTAAGTCAAATTCCATTTTCTTGTACTCAGAAACTGTCTTCTCAGTTTGAGTGAGAGCAAGTTGATAATTAGAAAGTTTGCATCTTTCAGTACTCACATCATCTAATAATCTTAACACATCTTTGCTAAGTTTCTCAGTATTTAACCTACAACCCTTACTACAAAAAGCATCATCATATACCTCATTATCTGATGAAGAGGAGGAGTGTGCCATGAGAGCATATTGAACATGCTCTTCTTCTATTTCAGCAACCAAAACTTTATCCTCTTCCCCATCCTTAGCCAAATAGCTCCAGTCCCATCCCATACCATTAATTTCTTGCATTGCAACCATGGCCTTAGGATCCTGAGCCTTAACAATTTGGCTTGAGGGTTTGCCAGCATCAGATCTTCTTGGAGATCTGCATTTCCTCATGAAGTGCCCCATACGATGACAGTTGTAGCACTCAACTTTGGATTTATCAAATCCAGTAGTGTCCTTTGCATTAAAGGTCATCTTCTTCTTAAAGATTCTATTCCACCTGTTTGCTCTTATATACTAGCAAGAGCCATGTTTCACTTAATATCCATCTCTTCTAAGTGCTCATCACTTATTTGCTCAAGGTCCTCATATGTAATCACTGAACCATTGGGCAAAGAAGCAATATAAGCACATACAGTATCCAGACCCAAACCAGCAGGTTTAACTCTTGGTGAGTCACTTTTGTATGTGTCAGCGTCTGAATATGAGGCGTTGACAGGACATGTTCCAGCGTTGACACATGATGACCCAGTAACTGAATGCATGTAAGAGTCCTTCTGATTAAATTGACCTTCACTATGTGAGAAGAAGGCCATGTTACTGTTGGTAGACTTACTTCCATGCTCCAAAAGAGTTTCATTCTCTAACAGCCTTAGTTTGTTGTAGATATCATCAAAAGTAGAACTTTTGTGAGTGTTATTGGCAAGTATAGATCTTTCCTCAATCTTCCATGCTTCACCAAGGCTCTTAAGAAAAGTAGCATTAATGTTAACATCACCAAGTTGTGTCCCCATGATGGAAAACTTGCTTGTAATGTCAAGCAGTCTGCTTCTCACACTACTAAGCTTCTCATTAGGTTGAGCCTTGAAAACAGCATACTCATGCATGAGTTGCTTCTTCTTCTCTTCCTTAGTATCATCATTACCACCATATGCAACTTCAAGAGATGCCCAAAGGTACTTAGCAGATTCATAACCTCTGTATTTATGCTGGTTCTCTTGTCCCAAAGAGAGTTTCAAAATATTTAGGGTTTTTATATCAACCCTTTTCTTTGCTATATCTTCAGCAGACACACCTCTACCATCATCAGGCTTTTCTTTCTTATCTGCTTTTGAACATCCAGCAACAGCTGCTCTTCCAGCAATGGCATCAGCAATCTTTTGAGCTATATTGAATGTGTTTCCATATTCAATAATTTCCTAGAGAGTGTAGTCATAGATCCCCATATATTGCTCAAAGTTGAATTTCCACAATTCAAAGTTGGTTGCATCAAGCATGGGACTCTTGATGTTTGGTAAAGGTGAGGAGGAGGAGGTTACTTCTGGATTTGACATGATGTTTTTAGGGTTTTGAGAAAATTAGGGTTTTGGTGATTTTAGGGTTCTTGTGTTCTTTAAGATCAAAAGTTCCTCAACAAGCTCTGATACCAATTGTTGATCCCAAACTTAGATCGATTTAGCTTTATGTAAACGAGATTAGATCATGTTATACACTTAGAGGAACCTTTGTATATGTATATGATAATCTAAGTGTTATGCAAAATTAACACTTAAACAAGAACACACAAGATGTAAACAAACTTTCACTTTGATTAATGATAACAAACTTGCTTACAATGAAAGTGTTTAACGTATGAAAACTTATATTGAACAATAACCTAAAGGTCTTCTTTTATAGACATAAGAAGCCTTGTACAATAATCTACGTATCAACTATTCTAGGTAAAGATAAATATAGAAAATACATTGTTGTTCCTATCTTTACTAGAAGTAATCTAGAACATAATAAACGCGTAGACTATATCTTCCCATCAGTGCTTGTCTTCAATGTATCAACGCTTGACTTCTTCTTGTCAACGCTTGATCTGTCAGCATTTGTTTTCTTCCTGTCAACGCTTGTTTTACTCTTGTCAGTGCTCAAGTAGACTGGCTATATTTTATTCCCAACACACAACCACCCTCGCATCGTTCGTAGGGAGAGCGTTAGCTTCAACCCATTTGGAAACGTAGTCGACGGCTACGAGGATATCCTTGTTCCCTTCAGATGATGGAAACGGCCCCATAAAGTCGATGCCCCATACATCAAAGATTTCACATTCTTGTATGAAATTTTGAGGCATCTCATCTTTATGTGTGATTTTGCCTTGTCTTTGGCAAGCATCACAACGTTTAACCATTTCATGAGCGTCATGCTAAATGGTGGGCCAATAAAATCCAGAGTCAAAAAATTTCTTCGCGGTGAAATTGGGACCAAAGTGACCACCGGTGGGTCCTTTACGGCAAGCATCAAGGATTTGTAAAGCTGCCGGCCCATCAACACATCGGCGAATGACAAGATCCGCACATTGTTTGAAAAGGTAAGGGTCGTCCCAAAAATAGTGTTCATTGTCTTTAAAGAACTTTTTCTTTTGCTGGGACGTTAAGACGTCCTTGAGAATTCCACCCGCTAAGTAGTTTGCAATGTCCGCAAACCACGGGGTGTCATCAAGATTGGAATTGATAGACATTAAGGTCTCAAGGGGAAAAGAGTCATTAATCTCTTGGTTCGGATGATCCCCTTGATAAGGAACCTTAAGTCTACTTAGATGATCCGCGGCTAGGTTTTCGGCTCCCTTCTTATCACGAATTTCAATATTGAATTCTTGAAGGAGAAAAACCCTACGAAGAAGTCTTGGCTTAGAATCTTGCTTAGTCAACAAGTACTTCAACATGGAATGATCGGTGTACACGATCGTGGTAGAAAGGACAAGATAAGGGCGGAACTTTTCAAAAGCATACACTACAGCTAAAAGCTCTTTTTCGGTAGTGGTATAATGAAATTGAGCCCCCGTCATAGTCTTGCTAGCGTAATGGATTGGTTGGAAGTGTTTGTTCACTCTTTGGCCCAAAACCGCCCCAATAGCAAAGTCGCTAGCATCACACATCAATTCAAAAGGTAGCTCCCAATTAGGGGTAACCATGACCGATGCCTTAGTTAGCTTATCCTTAAGAAGATTGAAGGATTCAATACACTCTTTGGAAAAGATGAAAGGAGTATTTTTTCCAAGAGGTGGGTCATCGGGCGAGAGATTTTAGAAAAATCATGAATGAATCGACGATAGAAGCCCACATGACCAAGGAAACTTCTCACACCCTTCACGTCACACCCTTCACGGTTGAAGGAGGAGGTAATTTGGCTATGACATCCACTTTAGCATGGTCCACTTCAAGACCGGCTTTAGAGATTTTATGTCCAAGCACAATGCCTTCTTTCACCATAAAATGGCATTTTTCCCAATTTAGAACAAGGCGAGTGTCTTCACACCTCTTAAGCATGCGTTCCAAATTGGCAAGGCAATGAGAGAAAGAATCACCATAGACTGAGAAATCATCCATGAATACTTCCATAGTTTCTTCAACCATGTCAGGGAAGATAACCATCATACACCTTTGGAACGTCCCAGGAGCATTGCATAAGCCGAAAGGCATTCTTTTGTAAGCAAATGTTCCATAAGGACAAGTGAATGTGGTTTTCTCTTGGTCTTTGGGATCGATGGGAATTTGAAAATACCCTGAGAAACCGTCTAAGAAGCAGTAATAGTCATTACCCGCTAGACGTTCAAGCATTTGGTCCATAAAAGGAAGGGGAAAATGATCCTTTCTCGTAGCATCATTGAGTTTGCGATAGTCTATACAAACTCTCCACCCTGTAACGAGACGAGTAGGAATCAAATCTTTGTTTTCATTAGTCACAACGGTGATTCTGCCTTTCTTAGGCACACAATGGACCGAACTAACCCATGGTGAATCCGAGATAGGATAGATCATGCCCGCATCAAGAAGTTTGATAACCTCTTTTTTGATAACGTCATGGATCTTGGGATTCACCCTTCATTGTCTTTGAATAGTTGGTTTAAAGTCGTCCTCCATGAGAATTTTATGTGTGCAAAAGTGAGGATCAAATCCACGAATATCGGAGATTTTCCACGCAATCGCTTTCTATTGATTCTTCAGCACGGCAATAAGTCGGGATTTTTCTTCTTCTTTCAAGTCCTTAGCGATGATGACGGGTGACTTCTTGTTGTCTTCAAGGAAAACGTACTCGAGATGAGAAGGTAGGTCCTTAAGCTCTATATCCGGAGGATTTTCGATGGAAGGCATAGTCAAATTCGGTTCATCGATAGAGATATCCTTAGGAGATTGATAGGTGTGTAAACACCCATCCTTTTACCACTTAATTCTGGCTAAAAACGAGACCAAAACACGTATTTAATATCATTTGTTTGGAATTATGCGTGGTTTTTGTGTTTATTGTGTTTTCAGAGCCAACCGGATGAATATTGAAGAAAACATGGGATTGCACGGGTTTTACTGAAGAAAAGGACTCAAGATAAAGTCTATTGTCCAAGAGATGCAAAAGATTTGAAGTCACTGGGCCTATTCGAAGATTTATCAAAGAAAAGGACCAAAGATGGAAGATTTTCATAAGTCGAAGAAACTCAAGTCTATTAAACGAAGAAATTAAAAGACGAGTTGAATTTAATCGACGACAAATCCCGCATCAGAATCGAAATCGTCAACTTTTCTGAAAAGACGAGAAGACACGAAGAACGGGAGAAAGCCCACTCACCAACCAAGGAAAACACCTATAAATAGTCCACCCCTCACACATAGTGCCAGAGTTTTGAGTTTTCTTTCTCCCCACTTTTCTCTCTTCTGTTTCGTAGGTATCACCAACACCACTAGGGTGTTTGGTGATTTTGATTATTGTTTCTCAAATCTTGTAATCTTAATCTTTGTTTGATCTTGTTAAAACATTAATCATCAATACAAGTTCTTGTTTAATCTTTCCATTTCATCTTGTTCATCATCATCTTTATCTTCAAGTTCTTAAGTTCTTATTTTATTGAGTTTTGATCTTCGAAAGTTGGTGGGTTTTATGTTTTTGTTGATGGGATTTGTAGTTTATGGTTAGTTGATGCTTAGTGATTAGTTTATTTAAGTTTTTGGTGAAAAACTTGGTGATTTTTGGATTAAAATTGGTTTTCCCTGTTTTTCGGCTTAGTTACTGTATTTGTGTTTCCAGACTTCCGGATGAACTCAAAACTTCCGGATGAACACAAATCTTCCGGATGAACACAAAAGTTCCGAGTGAACCACTTTAGTAAAAAGTTCCGAATGAATCAAAACTTCCGAACGAACTGAAAGTTCCGGATGAACCAATCTTCCGAATGAACTGAAGTTCCGGATAAGTAGAAAGTTCCGAATGAATGCATGTTTTTAAGTTCCGAATGAGTTTTTGTTTCAAAAAAGTTCCGAATCAACTAAACTTCCGGATGAACCAGAGTTCCGAATAAAGTTCCGCATGAACCAAAGTTCCGAATGAGCTTATTTTTGAAAAGTTCCGAATGAACCTAAATCTTCCGAATCAACCAAAGTTCCGGATGAATGTTTATTTTCCAAAGTTCCGAATGAATGCTTTCTCCAAAGTTCCGGGTGAATCTTCCGAATCAACTTCCGAGTGAAGGATCCGAGTAAAGTTCCGAATCAAGTCTAATCTTCCGAATCAGTTTCTTTTGGGTATTTTTAAGGACTACTTACTGTTTCTTTACTGTCTCTTTATTTCATATTATATTTTAACTGTGACTTTAATTTTAATTTTAAATTTTAATTCTAATTTTAATTTTAATTTTAATTCAAGTTTTACTAATTGTTATTAATTCAATTACTTTTAAATTTAAGTTTACATTTTAGATCATTTAACATTTAGTAGATTAGAAAACCAAACCCTTTTATTTAGTAACCAAGAACAATCATTCCACTTAAGGCCGAGATCAATTCGAGAGGATATCGAGAGTAAAATTGAAACCCCTAGCAAAAACCAAGTATCAAATGGCGCCGCTGCCGGCTCTTCTCGTTAAGATCAAATGTTTTTTGTGAGAACTTGGATTTTGGGATCCGTTCCCCGTGAACGTTACTTTTTCATAAAAAATTTCAAAAAAAATCCTAAAAAATATAAAATTTTCAAAAATACAAAAAAATTTAAAAAACATAAAAACCAAATATTTTTGCTTTGTTTTTCTTTGTTCGTTCTTTTGCAGGTGTATGCGCACTCGATCCACGTCTTATCAAGAGCCCGAGCCTCTCGATAACTTAGACATGGCCGGTGTACACAACAACAACAACATACCACCTCCAAACAATAATAATAACAACAACAACCCGCCTTTCAACAACATGAATAACAACAACAATGAGCCCCTTCCGGATAATCGCCCGATGATTGAACTGCTGCAAGCTCATGTAGACGGCAACACGGATCCAATTGTCATACCTCCAATTGCCGCCAACAACTTTGAGCTAAAATCAGGCTTTATCCAGATGGTCTCCGCTCAGCCATTCTTGGGACGTACCATCGATGACCCACATGACCACATCAAGAGATTTTTGCAACTCACTAACACGGTCAAGTTCAAGTGTGTTCCACAAGAGGTTATAAGGTTACAACTTTTTCCCTTTTCTTTAGAGGGACAACCCCGACATTGGCTTGCTAAGGAACCGCCAAAGAGTATTCTCTCGTGGACGGATTTGGAAACAAAGTTTATCAATTACTTTTTCCCACCCTCTCGTACTACCGCTTTGCGGAATGAAATCATAAATTTTGAACAAAAGTACGATGAGTCGTTCAGTGAATCTTGGGATCGTTTTAAAGATCTTTTAAGAAAATGCCCACAACATGGTTTTACCAAAGTACATCAAATTAATACTTTTTACAATGGTTTAAGCATGAGTGACCAAGATTCACTAAACAGTGCCTCGGGGGGTAATCTATTGGCTAAGACTTCCAATGCTGCTTGGGATATCATTGAGAATAAGTCTCGTGTGCAAACCAAGAGTGTTCGGACCAATGTCGCTAGTGCTAGCACTAGTGACAGCGACAAGCGACTTGATAAAATCACTACGCTTCTTGAATCGCTTGTCACCCACACTGTCAGCAACAACAACATCAACAACGCTAAAAACGCCCAAGTTAATGCTGTCAGCCAACCTTGTGAGATATGCGGTGGTCCTCACTCTTACACAACTTGTACTGCCACCCAAGACAACCCTGCTGAGAATGTGAATGCAGCTTATAGCACCTATCCTCAACCTGCTTATCAAGCTAGACCTCAAGGTGACCGTAATTTGCTTAGCTACCGCTCCAACAACTATCTTTCACCACCTGGTTTTCCTCCAAACAACCAAAACCAACAACAAAACCTCAACCGCTCTCCTCAACAACAACAACCTCGTACACCATACATCCCACCTCACAAGCAGCAACAACCACCTCAACGTAACAACCAAGTTTACCAACAACCTGCTTATCAACCACACGCATACAATGCTCCTCCCAACCAACCCACCGCTCTTCACCAAGAAGTGGAAACTTATATGAGGACTAACGATGTGATAGTGGGAAACCTTCAGAGAGAAGTGCTCAACCTGAAAGTAGACTTGGTCAAGCAAGGAAACGATTTGAGAGCTGACATGAGAAATACGTTGGATACCCAAACAAATGAATTGAAGAACATGATGGCTAGTTTCTTCCAAGGTAATCAACCCTCTTCTTCGGGTACTCTTCCGAGTAACACCGTTACGAACCCAAGAGGGGAGATGAAAGCAATCACCACTCGAAGTGGTAAAGGTACCAAGGAACCCGAGCTTCCTCTACCTCCACCGGTGGTTGTGACTAAGGAGAACGAGTCACCTGCTCCTATTCCTCATCCTTCTCTTTCCCCAATTTCTCTACCTCTTCCTTCTACCCCTCCTCCACCCGTGGTTGTGAGTGATCCTATTCCCCTAAAGCCTTCTTCTTCATCCAATATACCTTATCCCTCAAGGTTGAGGAAAGAGAAGCAAAAGAGCAAGGATGATATTCAGGTTTCGAACTTTCTTAAGATGTTCAAACAATTGAATTTTAACATCTCCTTCGCTGAGGCTCTCGCTCACATGCCTAAATATGCGAAAATGTTTAAAGATCTTCTGAGCGACAAGGAAAAGCTCCTCGATATTGCCAACACCCAACTTAATGAGAACTGCTCTGCAGTGCTCTTAAGGAAATTGCCAACCAAGCTTGGTGATCCGGGTCGTTTCTTAATTCCTTGCAATTTCCCGGGAGTAGAGAATTGCATGGCCCTAGCTGATCTAGGTGCCAGTATTAATTTAATGCCTCTAAGCGTTTGGAAGCAATTATCTCTCCCAGAGCTAGTCCCCACCAAAATGACTTTGGAATTGGCCAACCGTACGGTTGCTTATCCAGTGGGGATAGCCGAAGACGTCATTGTAGGAGTCGACAAATTCACCTTTCCTGCTGATTTCGTTGTCGTCGACTACGAGATGGACCCCCGTGTGCCACTAATTGTTGGTCGTCCATTCTTGAGGACCGGTCGAACTCTCATTGATGTTGAAGCCGGTGAGCTTACCATGAGAGTGGGTGATGATTAAGTAGCCTTCAACATGGGAAAGTTGTCTAAACAGCCTTATTCATATGAGAGTGTTAATTGTATTGACGTTCTTGATGAGGCTTGTGAAGAACACTTCAATGATGCTTGCAAAAGTATTCCTACCTCTCTTCCCAATGTTGAAACCGTGTCCTCTATTGATCCATCGTTGTCTCTATTTGGAGATAGTGATTTATTTTGGAACAATCTTGAAGATACCATGGGAGATGCGAACTTAGCTACTAATGATTCTCCCACCGATGGGGATGAAGACATGAATTTCTTTCACAATCTTCTCAACGAAGCTAATCCTACGCCTCCATCTCCCACGGTCATTGCTATCGATACTCCGACTTTGAATACGCCTCCCGTCGACAATCCTCCGGATTTAGAACTTAAAGAGTTGCCGCCCCATCTTGAGTATGTATTCCTTGAAGAAGAGAAGAAGTCGCCAGTCATCATTGCTAAGGACCTAAAGGATGAAGAAAAATCTCGCCTTGTCGCCGTGTTGAAGAATCATAAAAAGGCTATTGCTTGGAAGATTTCTGATATTCGTGGAATTGATCCTCACTTCTGCACATACAAAATTCTCATGGAGGACGACTTTAAGCCCACAATTCAAAGCCAACGAAGGGTGAATCTAAAAATCCATGAATTCATCAAAACAGAAGTTATCAAACTTCTTGATGCGGGTATGATTTACCCTATTTCGGATTCACCATGGGTTAGTCCAATCCATTGTGTGCCCAAGAAGGGCGGAATAACCGTTGTTCCCAATGAACACAACGAGTTCATTTCCACTCGTCTCGTTACTGGGTGGAGAGTTTGTATAGACTACCGCAAAATCAATGATGCCACGAGAAAGGATCATTTCCCTCTACCTTTTATGGACCAAATGCTTGAACGATTAGCGGGTAATGAATATTACTGCTTTCTTGATGGTTTCTCGGGTTATTTCCAAATACCCATCAATCCCCAAGATCAAGAGAAGACTACATTCACTTGTCCTTATGGCACATTTGCTTACAAAAGGATGCCTTTTGGCTTATGCAATGCCCCCGGGACTTTCCAAAGGTGCATGTTAGCTATCTTCCATGACATGGTTGAACAAACCATGGAAGTCTTCATGGATGATTTCTCGGTCTTCGGAGATTCCTTCTCTTCTTGCCTTGCCAATTTGGAACGTATGCTTAAGCGGTGCGAAGACACTCGCCTTGTTCTAAATTGGGAAAAATGCCATTTTATGGTAAAAGAAGGCATCATGATGGGACACAAGATTTCCAAAGCCGGTCTTGAAGTAGACCGTGCTAAAGTCGATGTTATCGCCAAGTTGCCTCCACCTTCAACCGTGAAGGGTGTGAGAAGTTTTCTGGGTCATGCGGGCTTCTACCGTCGATTCATCAAAGATTTTTCTCAAATCGCTCGCCCGATGACCCACCTCTTGGAAAAAGATACTCCTTTTATCTTTTCCAAAGAGTGTCTTGACGCCTTCAACTCGCTTAAGGATAAGCTAACTAAGGAACCCGTCTTGGTTACCCCTAATTGGGAGCTGCCTTTTGAGTTGATGTGCGATGCTAGTGATTTTGCTATTGGAACGGTTCTGGGACAAAGAGTGAACAAACACTTCCAACCAATCCATTACGCTAGCAAGACAATGACGGGGGCACAATTGCATTATACGACAACCGAAAAAGAGCTTTTAGTTGTTGTCTATGCTTTTGAAAAATTCCGCCCCTATCTTGTCCTTTCCACCACAATTGTGTATACCGATCATTCGCGTTGAAGTACTTGTTGACAAAGCAAGATTCCAAACCAAGACTTCTTCGCTGGGTTTTGCTGCTCCAGGAATTTAAAATCGAAATTCGCGATAAAAAAGGAGCTGAAAACTTAGCCGCGGATCATCTCAGCAGACTTGAGGATCCTTACCAAGGGGATCATCCAAACAAAGAAATCAATGATTCTTTTCCCTTGGAGACCTTAATGTCTATAAATTCGAAATCTAATGAAACCCCGTCGTTTGCGGACTTTGCAAACTACTTGGCGGGTGGAATTCTCAAGGAAGGGTTGACGTCCCAACAAAAGAAAAAGTTCTTCACCGACATCAAGACTTACTTTTGGGACGACCCTTACCTATTCAAACAATGTGCCGACCTGATTATCCGTCGATGTGTTGATGGACCGGCAGCTTCGGAAATCCTTGATGCTTGCCACAAAGGACCCACCGGTGGTCACTTTGGTCCCAACTACACCGCCAAAAAAGTGTTTGATTCGGGATTTTATTGGCCCTCCATATATCGTGACGCTCACAATATGGTTAAACAATGTGATGTGTGCCAGAAACAAGGCACGATCACACATAAAGACGAGATGCCTCAGAATTTCATTCAAGAGTGTGAAATCTTTGATGTTTGGGGTATCGACTTTATGGGGCCATTCCCTTCTTCTAAAGGAAACAAATACATCCTTGTAGCCGTTGACTACGTTTCTAAGTGGGTTGAAGCCAAAGCTTTACCTACTAATGACGCAAGGGTGGTTTGTAACTTTTTAAAAGCTCTTTTCGCTAGATTCGATGTGCCTCGTGCCATTATTAGTGATCGTGGGACTCATTTCTGCAATGACCAATTCGCAAGATTCATGGCTAAGTACTGTGTAAATCATCGTCTTTCCACAGCCTACCACCCATAAACTAATGGCCAGGCTGAAATATCCAACCGAGGACTTAAGCGAATTCTTGAAAGGATCGTGGGAGAGCATCGTGCCTCATGGGCTGATAAACTCGATGATGCTTTGTGGGCTTTCCGTACTGCTTACAAGACCCCGATCGGCTGTACCCCTTATCGTCTTGTGTACGGGAAAGCGTGCCACCTCCCCATTGAGTTGGAGCACAAGGCTTACTGGGCCTTGAAGTGGGCTAATTTTGATATTAACAAAGCCGGTGACCTACGCAAGATCCAACTCAATGAGCTCAATGAACTTCGGAATGAGGCTTATGAAAATTCTTTGATCTAGAAGGAAAGAACTAAGCTCATTCACGACTCCAAGATCAAAAACCGATAGTTCCATGTTGGAGACGAAGTCTTACTTTTTAACTCTCGGTTGAAAATCTTTTCGGGCAAGCTCAAATCTCGTTGGTCCGGCCCATTCACCATTGCCCAAATTTTTCCATATGGTACTTTCGAGCTCGCTCAACCTAATGGACCTAATTTTAAGGTGAATGGCCAACGAATGAAGTTGTACCTTGGTGAGGACACCTCTCAGGAGTGATTCCATCCCTCACCACGTTCCCCATGAACTAATTTTGGGTCGAGTCAGGCTCGTGACTCGGTTATAAAAAACAAGCGCTCCTCGGGAGGCAGCCCGAGTATCTATCTTTTTCCGTTTTAACCCCCTAAGTGTAGGGGAGCCTCTATAGAGTGTTTGTATTTGTGTGGTGTCTTGGAAACTTTGAAGAACCGTGCTCCCGTGTTATCCGAAATCCGGTTCTATCTCTCAACTATCATGATTCAATTTTCTTCATACTCACATTTAAAATTGATCACTTTAGTCGTCTCTTCCTTAACTTGAGTTAACCAACGTGCACAATGTCATAAGTGTAGGGGAGACTTTTCCCACATGCTTAAACATTGAGGACAATGTTTATCTTAAGTGTAGGGGGGACTTCTATCGAAGTTTTAAGTGGACTTTTCCATGAAAATGCCTTAATTTAACCGGAAAATCCTATTTTTCAACATTTTACAAATTTTTTATTAACTTTGGCCATTTAGTCGTAATTTTTAAATTTTTATCGTTGCTTTCATATGTATATATTCCGCAATAAAGACAAAAATATTAATAAAGTGGTGTAGCTAGTTTAGAAATCTTTGACATATTAGGCCCGTTGCGTTTATTTTGACTCAACCCGAATAGACTTATCCAAGTTTATTCTAGCTAGTATCCTTAACCATGTAGACCTTAATTGGTTTATTAGGCTAAGTGTCCACGAGTCTCATTACTTGAGATTTTAAATTGTGGAGGACGAGAAATGATAGGGTCAATTATAAGTCGGTATTCTTGCACAAGCTCACTTGGTGTAATTATTTGCCTATTCTCCCATCACTTGCTAATAATTTATCTGCAATAAGTAAGGTCGTACGATTTGAAAAGTTACTTAGCTTCTAGCCCAAGATCGTTTAAAAGTTGCTCGGTAATGATAAGAGTTCATAGCCAAGGCATAACTTATGAAGCGGGGCGCGAAGATTGGCGAGTACGAAAAGGCCCTAACAAGGCATGAGGATTCCATTTTATTGCTAAAGATCCAAGGTGATGTGAAAAGCATTATTCCCAAATTCAATATGAAGGATCAAGACTCACGACGAAAAGCAATTAACTCCCATAAAGATCATGGAGAAGTCTATCCGAAAAGACCCTAACAAGGTATGACGATAAATAGATCCAAGTCCGAAAAGGAGGCGGATCGTTGTATCTCAAAATCCAAAATAGAGATTGAAGAAATAATCATGAAGTCGTGGTCAACAAAGTTGGAGTACCCCTCAAAAGTCTCCAAAGTGAAGAAACTCTATTACGATGCGAAGACCATTATCTCAAGCACGTCTCTCAAGATATGAAGTATGAAGTACATGCCAAATATTGGCCCGAGAAAGGTCTCAAATCGTGAACCGAGTTATGCCAATATATGAACTTTTTGATATCCCGAGAAGCAGTTTTAAGAGATTTTGTCCTTTAGCTAACTATTGATCAAATCGTCTTTCAGCCTAATTAAACTATCGAAATAAGTCCAAAAATGCATCTTCATGATCATTCTAAGACTAAAATAAAATATAAGAGATACACCTAGGAATAAGGGAGTCTAAGCATTTAATTAAGCCATGTGTGTAAGTGTTTGAATTGCTAACTTATAATAATAATGATCTCGTTTTTAAGCTTAGTTTGGGGAACGTGAAAACTGAGGGTGATAAATCTTCGCAGCACCAAAGCCCTAACGTAAGTCATTGGTTTCTTTGCAAGTTATTTCCATCCTTTTGTTTATTCTAAAGTTTTAATTTCTCTTAGTATTTTTGTTTTTGTTTAGTAGTATTTTAATAAGGCCAAGGTTGATTAATTATGAGAAAAGTGTAAAATTGCTTTATCACTAAGCATTGATGAGGGCATGGCAATGGTTAAGTGTAGGGGATTTGATAGGTGTGTAAACACCCATCCTGTTACCACTTAATTCTAGCTAAAAACGAGACCAAAACACGTATTTAATATCATTTGTTTGGAATTATGCGTGGTTTTTGTGTTTATTGTGTTTTCAGAGCCAACCGGATGAATATTGAAGAAAACATGGGATTACACGGGTTTTACTGAAGAAAAGGACTCAAGATAAAGTCTATTGTCTAAGAGATGCAAAATATTTGAAGTCACTAGGCCTATTCAAAGATTTATCAAAGAAAAGGACCAAAGATGGAAGATTTTCATAAGTCGAAGAAACTCAAGTCTATTAAACGAAGAAATTAAAAGACGAGTTGAATTTAATCGACGACAAATCCCGAATCAGAATCGAAATCGTCAACTTTTCTGAAAAGACGAGAAGACACGAAGAACGGGAGAAAGCCCACTCACCAACCAAGGGAAACACCTATAAATAGTCCACCCCTCACACATAGTGCCAGAGTTTTGAGTTTTCTTTCTCCCCACTTTTCTCTCTTCTGTTTCGTAGGTATCACCAACACCACTAGGGTGTTTGGTGATTTTGATCTTTGTTTCTCAAATCTTGTAATCTTAATCTTTGTTTGATCTTGTTAAAACATTAATCATCAATACAAGTTCTTGTTTAATCTTTCCATTTCATCTTGTTTATCATCATCTTTATCTTCAAGTTCTTAAGTTCTTATTTTATTGAGTTTTGATCTTCAAAAGTTGTTGGGTTTTATGTTTTTGTTGATGGGATTTGTAGTTTATGGTTAGTTGATGCTTAGTGATTAGTTTATTTAAGTTTTTGGTGAAAAACTTGGTGATTTTTGGATTAAAATTGGTTTTCCCTGTTTTTCGGCTTAGTTACTGTATTTGTGTTTCCAGACTTCCGGATGAACTCAAAACTTCCGGATGAACACAAATCTTCCGGATGAACACAAAAGTTCCGAGTGAACCACTTTAGTAAAAAGTTCCGAATGAATCAAAACTTCCGAACGAACTGAAAGTTCCGGATGAACCAATCTTCCGAATGAACTGAAGTTCCGGATGAGTAGAAAGTTCCGAATGAATGCATGTTTTTAAGTTCCGAATGAGTTTTTGTTTAAAAAAAGTTCCGAATCAACTCAACTTCCGGATGAACCAGAGTTCCGAATAAAGTTCCGCATGAACCAAAGTTCCGAATGAGCTTATTTTTGAAAAGTTCCGAATGAACCTAAATCTTCCGAATCAACCAAAGTTCCGGATGAATGTTTATTTTCCAAAGTTCCGAATGAATGCTTTCTCCAAAGTTCTGGGTGAATCTTCCGAATCAACTTCCGAGTGAAGGATCCGAGTAATGTTCCGAATCAAGTCTAATCTTCCGAATCAGTTTCTTTTGGGTATTTTTAAGGACTACTTACTGTTTCTTTACTGTCTCTTTATTTCATATTATATTTTAACTGTGACTTTAATTTTAATTTTAATTTTAATTCTAATTTTAATTTTAATTTTAATTCAAGTTTTATTAATTGTTATTAATTCACTTTTAAATTTAAGTTTACATTTTAGATCATTTAACATTTAGTAGATTAGAAAACCAAACCCTTTTATTTAGTAACCAAGAACAATCATTCCACTTAAGGCCGAGATCAATTCGAGAGGATATCGAGAGTAAAATTGAAACCCCTAGCAAAAACCAAGTATCAGAGATGGTGGAGAAATATGGTCCTCATTGAGAAGTTTCTCAATGGTACGAATGTCTTCATCCCAATTGGAGGGAGAATCGTCATATTTTAAGTCCACGTCGCCCAAAGTGGCTTCAAATTCTTTCAAGATGAAATCACTTTCTCCAAATGGAGTTAGTGATGGAGCAATAGAGGCAACGGTCTCAACGATGGGTAGAGTAGAAGAACCACTTTTACAAGCGTCTTTGAAATGTTCTTCACAAGCCTCATCAAGAACGTCAATGAAATTAACACTCTCGTTTTCAGAAGGCTGCTTAGAAAGTTTACCCATGTTGAAGACGATTTTATCGTCACCAACTCTCATGATTAATTCGCCCGCGGCTACATCAATGAGAGTGCGACCGGTCCTCAAGAATGGACGTCCAACGATTAATGGAACACGGGGGTCCATCTCGTAGTCAACGACAACAAAATCCGCCTGAAAGGTGAATTTGTCGACACCAACGAAGACATCTTCGGCTGTCCCCACCGGATAAGCAACCGTACGGTTAGCTAATTCCAAAGTCATTCGGGTGGGGACTAGCTCGGGTAGAGATAAATGTTTCCAAACACTTAATGGCATTAAGTTTATACTAGCACCTAGATCGGCTAGGGCCATATAATTCTCTACCCCGGGGAAGTTGCAAAGAATCAAGAAACGACCCGGATCACCAAGTTTGGTTGGTAATTTCCTTAAGAGCACTGCGGAGCAATTTTCATTAAGTTGGGTCTGAGCGATATCAAGGAGTTTCTCCTTATCACTGAGAAGATCTTTAAATATTTTAGCATATTTGGGCACGTGAGCGAGAGCCTCAACAAAGGAGATATTGAAATTCAGTTGTTTAAACATTTTTAGAAAGTTAGAAACCTGAATATCATCCTTATTCTTCATCTTCTCTTTCCTCAACCTTGAGGGATAAGGTATATTGGGTTGAGATGAAGGCTTTGGAATGGAGTTCTCACTCACATCCTTGGGTGGTGGAGGGGTGGAAGTAGAAGGTGGTGGAATTGGAGAAGTAGAAGTTGGAGGAATTGGAGAAATAGAAGGTGGAGGAGTTAGAGAAGGAGATTCGTTTTCCTTTGTCACAATCACCGGTGTAGGTGTAGGAAGCTCGGGTTCATTTAAACCTTTTCCACTGTGAGTGGTGATTGCTTTCATCTCCCCTCTTGGATTAGCAACGATGTTACTCGGAAGAGAACCCGAACCAGAGGCTTTATTACTTGGGAAGAAACTAGCCATCATGTTCCTTAAGTCATTCGTTTGACTTGCCAAAGTGTTTCGCATATCGGCTCGAAGATCGTTTCCTTGTTTCACCATATCTGCTTTCATATCGTCCATTTCCCGCTGAAGATTCTGCACTATCGCATCATTAGTCCTTATGTAAGTTTCAACCTCGTGATTAAATACGGTGGGTTGGTTGGGAGGAGGAGCATGGTAGGCAGGTGGTTGATAAGCGGGTTGTTGGTAAAGTTGGTTGTTTCTTTGAGGTGGATATGGGGTTCTTTGGGTTTGATATTGATTTGGAGTACGAGGTTGGTTTTGATTGTTGCGATTGAGGTTGTTTGGGTTTTGAGGTGGAAAACAGGGTGGTGAAAGAAAGTTGTTTGAGCGATAGCTGAGCAAATTGCGGTCACCTTGAGGACGTGCTGGATAGCCTCCCGTAGCAAAGTTACCGTTGGCGGCATACACATTTTCCGGATTGTCATGAGTCGAAGGACAATCGGTGTATGAGTGAGATCCCCCGCATATTTCACATGATTGAGTCAAAGCATTAGCTTGGGCAGTGATTTGTTTAGCATTGTTGGCGGTTTGGAGGGCAAGTGATTCAACAAGCGAAGTAAGCTTATCAATTCTCTTGTCGCTCTCATTAGTGCTAGCACTAGCCACATTAGTCCGAACACTCTTGGTTTGCACTCTAGACTTGTTCTCAATAATGTCCCATGCAGCATTAGAAGACTTAACCAAAATATTACCCCCCGAGGCACTATTTAGTGAATCTAGGTCATTCATGCTTAACCCAGTGTAAAAAGTATTTATTTGATGTACTTTTGTGAAACCATGTTGTGGACACTTTCTTAAAAGTTCCTTAAAATGGTCCCAAGATTCACTAAATGTCTCACCGTACTTTTGTTCAAAAGTAATGATTTCATTCCGCAAAGCGGTAGTACGTGAGGCTGGGAAAAAGTAATTGATGAATTTGGTCTCTAAATCCGTCCATGTAAGAATACTTTGTGGCGGTTCCTTATCAAGCCAATTCTGGGCTTGTCCCTCTAAGGAGAAAGGAAAAAGTTTCAAGCGAATCACTTCTTGTGAAACCCCATTATACTTAACCGTATTGGTGAGTTGAAGAAACCTTTTTATATGGTCATGAGGATCATCAAGTGAACGCCCCAAGAAAGGTTGAGCAGAGACCATTTGAATAAAGCCTGATTTTAGTTCAAAATTGTTGGCTCCAATCTCGGGTATGACAATAGCATCGATGTTGCCCTCTACGTGCGATTGCAAAAGCTCGATCATTGGTTGATTGTCAATGGTGACAATAGGTGGAGTAATGACTTCGGCTTGAGCTACTTTCTTCTTACAAGCACGAGTACGCATACACACCTATAAAAAGAAGAGAAAAATAGACAAAAAATATTTTTGGTTTTTAATGTTTTTTTTTTTGTATTTTTGAAAATTTTATTTTTTTAGGAGTTTTTAAAAATTTAAGCAAGAAAATAACGTTCAAAGATGAACGGATCCCAAAATCCAACGCGTCTCTCACTTAAAACCATTAATCTTAACGAAAAGAGTCGGCAGCGGCGCCATTTAATACAAGGTTTTGGCCAAGTATAAAATAATTTCGTTCCAATCTTTTCGAATTGATTACCAGTAGAAAGTGCGACTCAGTCGTTCTTGGTGGAAAAATAAATGGTTTGGTTGATTATCTATTTTAAACTAATAGCAAATATGAAAATGTCGTTGAGTAAAATTAAAGCTTTAAAATTTAAACTAAAATAACGAGTTAAAAATAAATGATAGAAAACTTAAAAACAAAATTAGAAAAATACTTGGTAAAAATAGAGATTTCGGTAAGCATGTAATTTTTGGGAAATTAAACTAAACAAATAAAAACTTAGTAAAAACAAAACTCAAACCCATCGGAATAATACCAATCGGAATGTTGTCGGAATAGGCCAAAAAGGAAAGCAATCGGAATGTGTAAAAGGAAACTGATCGGAATAAGCTAAAATAATGCAATCGGAATGTGTAAAAGGAATCCACGTCGGAATACACAAAACCTATTCCGATCCTTCGTGATCGGAATACATCTGAACCAGATCGGAATGCAAGAAAAGACACTATAGTCGGAATGTCAAAACCCTTTTCCAATCAAGATGATCGGAATAACAAGGGGAGCAAATCGGAATGTCCAATCGGAAAGGGGTTTACCCTTTCCGATGGTATGTACACGAAAATAAGCTAAGTATTAAGCTATTTTTAATAAGCCAAATCCAAAACTTGATCGAATCTATAAGGAAAGAGACCAAATAACCACGAATAACAACTTTTCAAAACTTTAAATAAGCAAACTTTTAAATCAACTTTAAAAAGATGAAACTTTAAAGAAAGATGAAAAGTAAATAAGCTAAATACAAACTAAGCCAATAAGAATAATAAGCTCAAAGTTTAATCCGTATAAAAACTTAAAGATGAATAAAAAGATGAACTTTTTATTCACATAAACATGAAAATCAACCACGGATCATGAATAATTCGGAACAAAAGTAAAACAAAATCAAGAAAGGTAGAAAGAGATTAAAGAAAAAAAAGCTTAACTTGAACTTGTGATTAATGAAATCCAAATACAAGAATGATTAAAAGCTTAAACTAAAAATAAAGAAAAGAAGAAACTTAGTGAGAGAAAGTTTGAAACTTTCTCTCTCTAAAAACTAGAATGGAAAATTGAAAATAAAACTAAATTAACTAACTACCGTCCTAATGTGTTTAGGAGGGTATTTATAGGGAAATGGGGAGGTGCATGTGTTGCCTCTTCTTTCTTTCTTCTCGGCTCTTTATCTTTTAAGTTCTTCGACTTTTCTTGACGTCGTCTCGGGATTAATTAAACCAGTCTTATAAATTCTTCACTTATTTAGACTTGAGTTCTTCGACTTCATTAAACTTCCGTCTTTAGACTTTTTCTTCGATAAATCTTCAGAATAGGCCTTGGACTTCCGTTCTTTTTGCACTCTTGATCTTTTGACTTCGTCTTTTCTCGTTTTCTTCGATAAAAGCCTGTCAAAGCCCGTGTTTTCTTCCTTTTTCATCTTTTGGTCCTAAAACACAATGAAAACATAAACCACACATAATTCCGACATTTACGACATAAAATACACGTTTTGGTCTTGTTATTATTGGAAATAAGTGGTAAAAGGATAAGTGTTTTCACACTTATTAATAGAAATAGGTTGAAGCACTACTTTGGCGGGGAAGTTCCATACTTGAACTACCTCGACCAAATCACCTTCCCCAATGATAATTAGTATTGAGGGGATCGAGTCGAGCTCATGAATCGGTAATCAAAAACGAGGTGCCTCGTGGGGGAGTCCCATGCTTATCCTATGTACATATTATCCGTTTCTAATGTAGTATCGTGTGGGGATTTGTGCCCTTCCAACCTTTGTTCTATGGTTGTTTGTGTATTGTGGATTTTAGATGAACCTTATTTTCACGATTGGAGCCTCTCGTGTTCGTTTTATGGGAGCACTCGATCGTTTGCTTTGAGACCTTCTCAATATCCATGATATATCCTTTGATGTTCTAACCTTAGGTTTATAGCACACTTCATAAACGGCTTTAAATTTAACGGTTACACCCTTTTCATGCTAGATTAAGCATTCGACTACGTCTCTAGCATGGGGGTTTTTCCAACCCTTAGACTTGAAACATTGAGGACAATCTTTAACTTTAGTATGGGGGTGAATAGATACTTGCCTTGCCAAACCTTCACGCTTTCCAAAGTTTATCTTTTTGTTTATCGTTTTGTTGCAAAATAAGGCTAAAAATGGCCAAATTTAAAAAAATTTCTCATGTTTTATAAGTGTTTGAAGACACGAATGTAGTTTTTCCGATGGCGAGAATAAGAGTAATTTTTGACTCGACCGTGCGTGTTGAGCACTTAGCTTTGATTCCTTAACTTTATATTAGGCTAAGTCTCTTAAATGAGGACGAGAAATGATAGAGTTAATTATAAGTTACTATGCTAAACGTAGAGTACTCGTATTCTTTCAAAAACTCATGTGTTCTCGTTGTTTGCTTATTCTCCCTTCGCTTGTAAAAATTTTTTTTTTCTTAATAAATATTGACTTTGCAGTTTAGTCTTGATTGTTGGTTTCTAGTCTTTTCTAGTAGCTTCCATATAATTAAATTGTGAAGACATTAAGGTATCGCCAGCGTCACGTTTTTAAAGTATTGGCAACCCGAATAATCGAAAGCTTCACCCAATAATAAGATTTCAAGTGCTCACCTAAATCAAGCAAACAATTTGAAGCTCACAAGGCCAAAAATCTATGCAAAATTAAAAGTGAATCAAGCCTTGATCTTTGAAGCTTTAAAGATCCAAAATTCGCTCTTAGCGTGAGGATATACGTCTTTGGCCACAATAAACACATCATGGTGAGGTTAAATAAAAGGCAAGGCAAGACCAAAGTCATAATAAAAGCTTCGTGGAGAAGTTGAATAAAAGATGGAGGTAAACCTATGATAATAAGGCCCTTCGGTTAAGGGGCGTATAAATGTCTTGGTAATAAGTCTCATGTTTAAAACCGTTATAAAACCGTGTTTATCGATCCTTCTTGTTGACCTAATTTTTTGACATCGTTGTCTATTAGGAGGGGTTATTAATTCGATGGTCTTGGTTACACCGTTAGGACTCTTTTTTTAGACCTAAATCTCTATTATCACTTAAGTCAAACAATGTATCCCCGTGAAACATTTAAGACAAAATAAAATATAAGAGATACAACTTAGGAAAATGGGAGGATAAGTACGTGATTAGGGCATATGAGTAGTATTAGCATTACTAACTTATAATGACAATGATCTTGTTGCACGCTTAGCATGGAATTGGGGTAAAAATCGAGGACGACGAAATTATTTCTAACGAAGCACTCAAGTGTTCTTATTCTATGAACCTAAACATCCCATTTTGTGATGAAAATCATACATTATGTCTAAAACGCAAGTAGTAGCAATAGTAGTAGTATAGCTAGTTTATCATTCAATAAAAGTGAATAAAAATGAATTTTGGAGGTGCTACGATACTTTATTCTAGCATTGCGTGAGGGCACGACAATGGTTTAGTATGGGGGAGTGATGAGACTGCTTTTATACATAGTCTCATCGTCCAAAAAGGGCTTTAAATGCATAAAATATCATGAAAATGGCCAAATATATGCTTGTGTTTGTTGCTTGTGTATTTTAGGTACGGATATTGATAAAATGACAAAAGATCACAAGAATCATGTAAAAACGAACACGGGAAACGAAGCCGCACAATGAACCAAGCCCTAATGAAGATTTTCCAAGAAAAATCTTGAAGATTTAAAGATTATGCAAGAAGGGTCCTCCAATATTGAAGAATTAACACTTTAACCCCTTCTATATTCATAATTACAAGTTTGGTCCTTAAAGTTTGTCAAATTTACAAAAAGGGCCCTCCACTTTGAAGAATTGGCAAATTTAGTCCCTCAACAAAACTAAATTGTCAATATTTGTCCTCCTCAAAGTCAAACATGCCATGAAGGCCTTCAAGTTACAAGAAAGAACAAGTTTGGTCCTCAAAATATGTCAAATTGCAAAAAGGACCCTTAACCTCATAAATCATGACTTGTCAATTTCAGTCCTCCAAGAAGTCAACCATACAAGTCAAGACCATTAACTATGAAGAAAATGCCAAAACAACCCTTCAAGAATCAACAAATGGCAAGAAATACCCCTGAAAATACTTTGGAAAAGTATTTGGGGAAAAAGTGTGAAAAGTGAAACTTGTATAACAAAGGAAATCAAGTTTTGGCTGTTTAAAATGCAAGTGAAAGGAATTCAAGAGTTGAGGGGTGGGCGACACAATAAATACCTAGACCAGTAGTGGGGTGACACGTGCCCCACTACCACTTTTCCACCAATCACCATCTCCCATTCAGCCACCTCACCATCCACTCAAAACAAAATTGACTAACCGGTTTTAACTTATTTAATTAAGTTAAAAATCTGGCGGTTAACATCTTTTTAAACTTAAACTAAGATCAAACACCACTATTCATCCCAAGAACACAAATTGGGTATTTGTCTTTTAGTAAGAATTAACCCACCATATTATCTACAATTGTGATTAAGGTGATGTTAATCATATCCCAAACCTTAAACTTGCCACCTCAACAACACACAAGTCACATGATAAAACCCCATGCATACATTTTGAAGATACTGCCAAAAACTCTGCCACATGCAACGTTCAAGATTAAAGCTTGAAACTTAAGCTTATTTTGAGCCTTTGATGCAATTCCAACAGCTCATACATCAACAAACAGCTAAAATTTCATCACATGATTCCAAGATATTCAAACTTTCAAAGGGAATTTTGGGGACTTCATCAACATTAGGGTTACATTTTTATGCATTCAGTAGTTAGTTTGTAGCCTATATAAAGGCATTAGGGTTTCACTTTGAGCCCTGCTCTTGAATTTTTCCTTGTTCACTTTTTTGTAAATCTCATTTTCAAGTTAATGAAATGTGTTTGAAATTGTGAAGAAAAGTCAAGTGCCAATCCTTATTTCTGCTTGTTTATGTTTAATGTTTGCTAATCTTGAATCTCAAAACTTGTTTTCAAACCTTGTGCAAGAAATTGCACAAGAGTGAAAAATCTGAGATTTTGCTAAGGCTTGGTTTAACCTTGGAATTCTTGGGCTATAAGTGATCTATACACCCTGATAAGGAGCTTATCAAGGTGTTGTGAGCTTATAGTTTGGGGATAATCAAGTGTGGGAACAAGGTTGTATCAATCAGATTCATTTTGCCACTTTTCACCTTTCTGTTTATGATTTTTGCTTCTAACTTTGTTGAATCTTATAAGGGTTGTTTGTGGAAGCTTGTGCTTGTTCTTGCTAGCACATAAGCTCAAAATTCGTGGGTGTGGATGTACATCCATGAGGTTTGAACCTTTCTACCCAGAATCTGCTTAAAAACTTGATTTTTGGTGATTTGGTGCATTGGTTATGTTCTTGTTGTTTTTATGGTCTAATCTTGCTTGATACTGCATGATATAACTGATATTGTGTTTGATTGGGCTTGGGTAACCTTGGAATACACTTATACTTGTTTAAATTATGATTTGAAAAAGATAAGGGGTGTTTGGGATTATCTGTTTAAGATCATAGCTTGTTATTTTGTTGTTAGAAGTTGTTGTTTATGCTTTGTATCTGCTATTCACTTGGTTGAGTGCTCATTGCTGCAAGTTATTGGCTTTAAAACATCAAATCCAAGATTGTGCTATATCTCACTTGTTTTAACTGATTTTGGCCTAAGATTTTGGAAATACCTAGAGTATATGCATGCTTAGGGCTAAAAAGTGTTAAATCATAGTTTATATAACATGTTAACAAGATTGAGTGTTTGAAATTGGACTTGTGGTCAAGTATATCAGCAAAGTGAAAAATCTTGTTGTTTAGTGTTCATTAGTAACTATTTTGTGCTTTAGTCTTGAATTAGGCCTTGAACCAATGCATGTAACTTGTTAATTTATGTTCATTTGAATTAAATATAGCTTGTGTATGCTTTTGGTGCAATTTGCTTGGCTGAATTTTGCTTAAACAACTTATTAAGTTCATAACTGCTTATTGTTCATGTCTGTGTGATATCTGGTGATAAATTGAATTAACTGCACTAATTGGCTGATTGGAAGTGTGATTTCATTGTTGTTTCTGACTCCTTGTGATTCACTGATCACAAGGGTGCCTTGTTTGTAACTTGATTCCAACAAAAAGTCACTAAAGACAAAAAGTCTAGAAAGTCAAGCAGTGGGAGAAGTTCCCACTGCTTAACACCCAAAACTAGCCCCTGCTAGTGTTAATTATCTTTCAGCTTATTTATAAGCCTATTTGGGTTATCTAGACTTGCAACAACTTATTTTTTGTGATAGATCTTCCTCATTTGACCCATTTATTTGATATGGAGCTTATCAGACCTTGGCTTTGACTTTTTGCTAGAAAACTCATAAGGTTGACTTTTAATTAAATGCTTATTTGCTTATTTTAGCTTATTGATTGTGCTTTTTGGAAAACTTTTTGTTGATTAAGCTTAGTTAAGTCATTTAAAAGCTTTTGAAAGTTGAATCAGCTCTTGGGGTGGCCTAGAACTCGAAAACGACTATTTTGTCGCTTTGTGAAAATAGCTTTTAGCTTATTCAGGCTTATTCCTTGTGTTTTTTCCAATTTTCTTTTTACAGGTCTCTTAAGTAACTCAAAAGAATCTTTTGTGTCAAATTTGAGCTTATGGCATCAGCTCATAGCTTAATGGGCCAAAAAGCCCATTAAGAATAAGCTGCTTTGAAATAAGCTAGCTTAAACACATTTTCAGCTTTTAGGCCTTCAGAGTTTTGTCCTTAAAATCAAATTTTGAGTCAGATAGGAGCTTTTGGGCTTATTTGGACAACATTTTTCTTATTGGGCCTTAAATAGCCCATTAAGGGGTCTGTTTGGACTTTTGGCCCATTTCAAGGCCGATTAGGGGTATTTTGTAATTTCAACTTTATTTCTGTATTATTTAGGTTAAAATAAGCTAGTTTGCAACTTTTTAGAATTTTTTATAAATTTTGGATTTTTAATAATATTTTATTATTATTTTATTATTATTTTATTATTAAAAATTAAAATTTAGATTTTTCAAGTTTTTATATTTTTCTTAGGTTAAATACATTAAGTTAGGAATTTTAAAATTTTTAGAATATTTTTATTGTCATTAGATTAATTTTTAGAATTATTTTAAGTTTAAATAGTTTTTAATTGTTTTTAAATAGTTTTAATTAATTTTAAAATTTTCAAAAATAGTTATAAAACTAGTTAAGTCATTTTTGAGGTTTACAATTGGAAAAATCTCATTTTGGGCTTTTTGTTAATTAAATTGATTTTTCGGGCTTTAATTAGCCTTAAAAAATTATTATTTAATTAAATAAAAGGTTTGAGTGATTTTTGATTTTTCGTAAACTCTAATTACATTTTTCGGATTTATTGCAATTTTTTGGGAATTTTTAGGATAAATTTTTAATTTTGTCACTTTTACGGTTTTACGTGTACGACTAATCGTCTTAGTTTAATTCACAATCGTAACCGTCATTCTCTTCTAATCTCTTTTCTTTTCTCATAAATATAATCACAAAGTTAATCATTTCTTAGCACAACGCACTTGCCTCCTTGGGAAACGAACTTGAACTTCATTGGTCATTAGTGCTTGGTTTTCCTAAACCGACACTTAATACTTTCCCTATTTTGCTCTCTTTTCCTAAAGAGTAGTAAAAACACTACATCAAAACTATTAGACTATTCCTCGCTTATGCAGCCCATATGAATATGATCGTCTATTAGATGGATGTGAAGACGGCATTTCTTAATGGTGAAATCAAGGAAGAGGTTTATGTTCAACAACCGGATGGTTTTGTGAATCCCAAATATCCCAATCATGTGTACAAGCTTAAGAAGGCTCTCTATAGGTTGAAGCAAGCTCCACGCGCATGGTATGATCTATTGTCACAATTTCTCATAACGCAAGGCTTCGCTAAAGGCAAGGTGGATCCCACGCTGTTTATTCAGAAACGAGGTAAAGATATGATTATGCTACAAATATATGTTGATGATATTATATTTGCAGCCTCGACCCAAACTTTATCCGACGAGTTTGGGACACTCATGTCTTCCAAGTTTAAGATGTCAATGATGGGCAAGGTATCATTCTTCTTAGGACTTCAGATATCTCAGAGTCCCAGAGGCATCTTTATCAATCAATCTAAGTATGCCCTTGAATCTCTTAAGAAATATAAGATGGAATCTTGTGACCCCGTGGATACTCCAATGGTAGAACGAATTAAGCTTGATACAGATCCACAGGGAGTATCCGCTGATCCGACACTTTATCGTTGAATGATCGGTACTCTTCTCTATATCACAGCTAGTCGACCTGTTCTTCAGTTTGCTATATGTATGTGTTCTCGGTATCAAACTAGACCTACTAAGTTACACTTAGCTAATGTTAAACGGATCTTTCGGTATCTTAAAGGAACCATTAATCGGGGACTTTGGTATTCGAAGGACTCTTCGATTGCACTGATGGCATATGCAGATGCGGATCACGCGGGTTGTCAAGATACAAGGCCTAGAACGAGTTGAACTTTGCAATTACTAGGAGATCGACTAATCAGTTGGGCATCGAAAAGGCAGAAAAGCGCTGCAATTTCAAGTACGGAAGCAGAATACATAGCTATGTCCGGTTGCTGTGCTCAAATTCTTTGGATGAGATCGCAATTAACCGACTATGGTCTAGGTTTCAACAAAATTCCGATGTACTATGACAACGAAAGTGGAATTGCCTTATGCTGCAACAATGTTCAATTCTCCCGGTCGAAGCATATTGACATTCGCAACCACTTTATCAAGGAGCAAGTGGAAAATGGAGTGATAGAGCTTTACTTTGTCCGATCTGAGTATCAATTGGCGGATATTTTCACGAAGGCTTTAGATTGCGCTCGAATGGAATTTTTGGCCGACAAGCTAGGAATGAGAACCTTCTCGCCTGAGACTCTTAAGGAACTGGCAGATGAAGCGAAAGAATAGTGATGGTAAACTATTCTCCGTATCCTTGGTGATCATATGTATATATTGTTTATATTTTTATACGCAAAAGCAAAATACAAAAATATAAAACCATTTAAAAACCATAAAAATTGAAAAATTTCATAAAAATCCAAAAATATTTTTACTTTATTTTTCAAAGGCATGTCTTTTTGTACGATAATATTTATGGCCTTAGAAATGTTGATTAATATTGACACAACGCCGTAAATAGAGTTCGTACAAAAGTTGTAAATATTTCATAAAACATGCCTATATGGCTTGTAGTTATTTCAGACTGCAACCCGCTTTTCATATTAAAGTTAAGTATTTCTTATGAAAGTTTTGGCTCAACAACGAGAATTAATTTTCCCGGGCAAGGTTTACTTTAAAACCTTGTAAGTGATCAAGTTTACTTTATAACTTCGTCTAACACAAATCTATGTACGCATCAGTGCATTTATTTGTTAAAACAAGAGAAGTCTTGTTTTTATGAAGCTATCATCTCTACAACCATAGCTATCTACAATTGGTATCTACATACTCGACGATGCGACTACTCAACTGACGACTACAGAAATTTCAATAGAACACGGGTCAACAATTGAGGAGGAGCAATTGTCAAGCATTCAGAATCTTTGATGCCGAACGTGCCAAGCTCACTAACTTGTGTCAAGACAACTATACCAATCGTACACGTGGTGTCAAGAGATGACTTTAGACGTGACGAGGCAACCAACATATGCCGACAAGAACCATTTGATCGTATCATATGATGTTCTCATCAATCAGGTCCAACCTTGTCAATTTTTCTAATATGGTGAATATGTGATCATGTTACAAATCGGTATCATATGTCATACATTTGGTATCATGAAGATATAACGAACTTGCATTTTTCTTTCCAAAACCTTTGTTAAAACCTCATTAAATCAATTGATATTAAAAACATCGATTGGGTTAATATTTTAAATATAGGGGAGAAAATGTGATTTAATATGGGAAATTATCACAAATTGTTTGACTTAATGTGATAGCTCATCCCGACATGTGCGAAATGTTTTCGAATATCGTGGCATATGTTAAGGGAGAGCAAAATGGATTTGCACTTTAAAATGGATTTCATGGTGATTTATACTTACCCAAAACCCATTTATTTCACGACGATGAAGATTGTGGTAACATAAGGATGGTAGGATAGGCTAAGTCCTATGATTCTTCCTGAACCGGAGGAATCTTCCTAAGGACATTCCATAGCTAGAAATAGTAGTCCTTAGGAAAGTTGGAGAAAAGATTGTGAATGTAGCTGAATGCCGACCAAGTACTTAAGTTAGCACTGGAACAATCACAACAAGGTGATAGTTATGACGTATTGGTAAGCATTGAAGGGGTTGAAGAATGAAAAAGAATTGTAAAGATAAAGGGTGTAAAGAAAGAAGTCCTCCTTACAACCTTAGGCCGAAACCGGGTCAACACATATGCTATTGAGATCATTTTAATGATGCTCTATATTGAAGATAGACATCATGGACCCAGTGATGCAATGCACAACCCATCCCAGCTAACTCAGATATCTCTTAAAAGGTATTTGTTTTAATCTCACGGAGACAACGCATTATCTATCGATTTATTCACTCCGAATAAATAGGTATTAAAATGGTGGCACTCTTCTCCAGCCTCTGATCATTAAAATGCACGATCGAGTCTAGATCCATTTGAGATCATCAGATATCTCATTAGGACACACTTCCATATTTCCTTGATTCTTCACACACTGTGAAAAGAAGAAAGATCTTAAGAGTCCTACGCAAAATCTACATGATCTTGCCTGAACATCCGAGTAATACGAAAGTATTTACAATGAAGATGGAAATCCTTCTTGAGTGAACATTAAAAAGCTCATGGTAGGTGACTTGTGTGATTCTTTATGAATCAAACTTGTGATAACTGGAAAGCAACAGTTGTATAATTCTTAATTTAATTTAAACACGTTCCAGGCCTCTACGAAATATCTTAGTGATCTTTCCAGAACATACATAGTGATACCTTAGTGTTCATAGTGATGAGTGGAAATCCTTCTAGTGTTAACCTTAAACAGCACTTGGTAGGTAACTTGCAAGATTCAATATGAATCAAGCTCGTGACAACTAGAAAGCAACGATGGTGCGATTCTTTAATGAATCAAACTTGTTTCAGGAATCAGAATTGACGGCTTCAATCATGCGGATAATTCTATCCAAATGATTCACTCTTTACGTTCGCAGTCAGCTTTGGACGGTCGAGTAAAGAGAACGGGTTTACCCGCGAAATCTTGTCAAGGAGATTTTTAATTGAATCTACCTGCCACAAGTATGATATTTTATGTCGTCCAACGATCTTCACCGATCGGATGTAAAATGCTACCAAATTAGAATCAAATGTTCAAAGCCATTTTGTTCGTGTCTACTTATGTTGCGGAATTTGAAGAAGGTGGCGTTGCGGAATCCGAGAAGAAGTCGTCCCCGCATGCTTATACTTTATGCACTTAATACTTCATCTAATTCTAGACAGCCTAAAAGTCAAGTCTTCCGCTGTATCAAACTATGAAGCTTTCAAGAATTACGAAGGTATAAGTATATGGGACATGGTGTCATGAAGAGGCGAAGATCACAGGTGAATGATGCAAAAGATCAAGGCAAGGGATTAATGCTAAAGATTGATATCGAAGATCACATCAGCATGTTCACAAGAAAAAGAAAAAGAAAAGAAAGACGAAGACTACGAGCTCAAGACAAGCATAGTATGCTAAGTTTATTTTATTATTGTAACTTGGGTAATGCCCTTGTTTGGAGTGACCTTCCTTAGGGGGAGATTGTTGGAAATAGATTTTTACGTATTTAGAAAGATTCGGTCACTCTGAAAATATATTAAGTTGTAGCTCGTAGTCTAGATATCTTTTTACTAATTAACAAGGAAAGGCCTAGTCCATGTTATGTATGGACGGCCCAAATGTAAGACCAAGCCCATCTTAAGGGCTTGGTATATAAACCCTCTCCTCAGATGGAGAGGGTGGTGGTTTTCTCATATAATACACATAGTAAAGTGTGTTGTCTTATTATTCTCTCTCAAGTGTGTGTGTGAAATCTACCATCTTTCTATCTCTTTCTCTCTCTAAACATAAGCAAGATTTACATATCCAACACTTATGTGTTATCCGAATTAGGTGCAGTACTAGATTCCGAATTACATGCTATATTTGGTTTCTGAATTACTTTGAGTTTTTAAATTCCGAATTAATATTTGTGATGGTTTCCGAATTATGTTATGAATCTTGGATTCCGGATTAATGTTTTGACTTTCATTCCGGATTGTTTTCATAGTTTTATTTTCCCACCATTTTTGTCAAGTCTTATTTTAAATTTTTTAATTTTATTTTATTTTCAAATTTATTTATAATCAAAGTCTTAAATTTGTTTAATCCCTGTATTTTGTCATTTGTTTTATACTTTTAAGTTTTTATTTTTAGTTTAAAAATTGATAATCAACGACAATTTCTTTTTATCAACCAAGAACGATCGAGTCACACTTAAAACCGGGTCAATTCGATTAGACAAATTCAAGAACATTATTTTTCAGTTATTACCTATCATGGAGAGTAAAACATTTACCCTCTTAGGAAAAACTCTCCATGATAAGGTAAAACAAGTTCTCAAGTATACAAAACCCCATAAATATCCTCTAGGATCAAATATAATTTCCCTCCCAAGAGTAGCACAACCCAAAAGTGGACTTCTTAATCAATGGTGAGGTGGGTGGGGTTTCCTTATCGATGATTCTTTCCCATAAGGTTCCCATAAGATGATAAGGTAATACTCTAAAATTTCCGACAAGTTTTCCTCTTAATGCATCAGGCGGATACTAAGTTGGCTCAACATCTCTATGCCAGGATCAAAAATCTTTTCCTTCATGGGAAAATAACAAGTGGTGGTAGCCATAGAAGATTCCCCTTGATACTTCACATCTTGAGAGAAAGGTTGTGGAGTAGTACGTGTCATCAAACTTGTAGAGGAAATCACAATATCTTTCTTGTTCTTGGAAAACTCCTCATCAAAAATATCCTCATAATGTGGCATAAAGAATCTCTCCAATTCAACATCCAAATTATACAAGTCACTATCATCTTGGAACTTCTCAAATATTGGTTTATCAATTGAAGGCTCAAAGAGAGTGTGTGAATTGATTTGTAAGAAAGGTGGTGAAATAGGTGAAGCATTTAGGTTATGATATGTTTCACAAGGTGTGTGAGAAAGAGTAGTATGTGAAGGTTCATGAGAAGGTTGAGTGGGAATGGAATCTCCATAAAGCAATCTCTCTATTTCACGAATATCCTCATCCCAATTAGAAGGTGATGTATCAACCACAAGATCATCTCTCTTAAGATAAGCCTCAATCTCCTCCATAATCAACTCATCTTCACTAAGCAATATCTCAATCTTTAGAACATCCTCTTCCCAATTTAAACTAGAGTTATCAATCTCAATATCATCTCTCTTAAGATAATCTTCAATTTCTTTATCTATCAATTCATCTTCACTAAGCAATCTTTCAATCTCAAGAACCTCATCATTCTCATCAATTATAGACCCCTCCTCATCACTATAGTCATCATAGATTGGTAGGTTAAAAAGATTGGTGTTTCAAAAGGTATCTCCTAAAAACTCAAGGTAGTGTGATCATCAAAGAATGGAGGCTCAAAAATGGAGAACTCGTCATCACTATATTCATCATAAATTGGTGTATCAAAAAGAGGTGGTTCATCATCACTAGAATCCTCATTAACTTCCTCATTGTTATAGAAAAGAGGATTAAAATCTCGAAAATGAAGTTGTTGGGGTTCATGAATATTCAATGAGGAAGCAATGGAGGCTATGGTCTCAACATAGGGAAGATCATATTACCACTCTTACAAGCTTCGTGAAAGTATTCATCACACACTTCATCAAGAATATCAACATGATTCACCTCTCTATCAAGAATATCAACATGATTCACCTCTTTATCAAGAATATCAACATGATTAACCGTCTTGGGCTCATTGGATTTCTTAGACAATTTTCCCATGTTAAACACAATCTTTTGATCTTCCACCCTCATAATAAGTTCCCCCTCCGCCACATCAATAAGAGTACGACCGGTCCTCAAGAAAGGTCTACCAACAATAAGAGGAACTCTCGGGTCCATATCATAGTCAAAAACTACAAAATCCACGGGAATGTGAATTTATCAACCCCTACAAACACATCCTCCGTAATGCCTACCAGATAAGCTATGGAACGGTTTGCTAACTCAAGGGTCATACTAGTAGGAGTGTGTTCGGGAAGAGAGAGTTTTTGTCAAACCGATAAAGGCATGAGATTGATACTTGCCCCAAGATCCGCTAGTGCCATGCAATTTTCTAGCCCGGGAAAATTACAAGGAGTCAAAAATCACCCCGGATCTCCAAGTTTTGTGGGTAAAGTCTTGAACAAAATAGCGGAGCAATTCTCATTAAGTGATGTGTTAGGCAAATCTACCAACTTTTCCTTGTTTGAGAGGAGATCTTTTAACATTTTAGCAAACTTTGGCATATAGGCAAGAGATTCCATAAAGGATATGTTTAGTTTCAATTGTTTGAACATCCGCAAAAAGTTTGACACTTGAATATCATACTTGTTTTTAAGGTTCTCCTTTCTCAATCTTGATAGATATAGAAGGCTTGATTTTTGTGTAGGTTGAGTAGTTGTTGTGGAAGGGTTATCTTTGTTGGTTTCTTCATTGATAGGTGTTGAGGGTGAAGGAGTAGTAGGTGTAGGATTAGAAGGTGTAGGTGTTGAAGTTGTAGAGCTTGAAGGTGTTGGTTTTGATGTTGTAGGCTTATCACAAGGTGGAACCATAGTAGGCTTAACCAAAGGAGGTATAGGAGGCATTGAAGAATCAATAGTTGTTTTCCCACTCCTTGTTGCGATTTAATTAACATTAGCCCTTGGATTTGTTTGTGTGTTTGAAGGTAAAGCACCTTGAGGTCTTCGAGTGTGCAAAATTTGAGTTTGTAAAAGGGCAAATTTCATGTTTTTTTCTTCTTGAGTCTCCTTCATTTGTCTTTCATAAGAAGTAAGCTTTTGAAGAATCAATCCATGGGATTAGGTTGCATATTTCCTTGATAAAAACCTTGGTTTGGATATTAAGGTGGAGGTGGTTGGTTAAATCCTTGATTGTTTGCATGAAAGTTGTTTCCTTGATGTTGAAAGTTATTGGGTGCTCTATAGTTGTTGTGACCTTGGTTGTTTGGCCTAAACCCTTGATTTCTTTGAAGTAATTGAGGAGGATTTGTTTGGTTATGGGTGGGTGGATGGGGTGGAAAGCTAGGTGGAGCAAGGTAGTTATTTGACATGTAAGAGAGATTGTTAGGGTTGATGTTAGGTTTGAAGTTCTCTCTTTGTTCATCTTGATAAGCATAACATTCACCTTGAAATTTTTGAACCTTGTCACAATGTAGGTAAGAATGAGGACCTCCACATGTTTCACAAGATGTAGTAATGGAATTGACATTATTGGTGGAAGAATTGTTCAAGGTGATTTCACAAAGTTTCAAAACCATATCACTAATAGTATAAAACATTTGATATAAAACTTTGTCAACTTGTTGAATAGCACCCTCTTGCACCACATGAACCCTCTCATCTCTTTGGTTATTTGTGTGAACCATGGATTTAGTCTCAGTTATGTCCCATGCCTCTTGTGTGGATTTGGAAAGAATGTTCCCACCCGCGGAGGAGTTGAGGAAATCTTGATGATGTGGTCCTAATCCATTGTAAAAGGAATTGATTTGGTGAACTTCATTAAATCCATGATTGGGGCATTTTCTCAATAACTCCTTGAACTCTTCCCAAGCATCACTAAAGGTTTGATCATTCTTTTGTTGAAATCCAATAATTAGGTTTCTCAAGGCCGTGGTTCTAGATGGAGGAAAGAACTTGTTCAAAAACTTCTTGGTAAAGTCCTCCCAAGTGGTAATGCTCTTAGGTGGTTGTCTATCTAGCCAATACCTAGCATTACCCTCTTAGGAGAATGGAACTAAGATCAACTTAATGGCATCATTAGGAGCCCCATTATACTTAAGTGTATTGCAAAGTGACAAGAACCTCTTGATATGGTCGTGGGGGTCATCCATGGATCTCCCTAAGAATGAGATAGAAGAAACCAAAGTGATGATATGTGTATTAAGCTCAAAAGTGTGTGCGGGTATCTCGGGTATAACAATAGCATCGGCATTTCCCACCACATTTGATTGGAGGATCTCTATCAATTGTCTATTATTAACGGCGGCCATGGCTTTGTTTACGGGGTGATAGTTATATTTTTACACTTGTTTAGGAAATCAAGGTAATTATGGTAAGTACGACGGTTTAGGAAGACCGTACACAAATGACCCAAAGGGAGTTCATTCTCAAGGAGGCTTGGTGTTTGTGTTAAGACTTGATTTAATGTTTGTGATTAATATTAAGAAAGAAAAGAAGGAAGGAAATGATGATGGTTACGATTCTAAATTAAACTAAGACGAATGAGGTAAACGTAAAACGTGATGAAATTTAAAAATTACCCAAAAAATTCCTAGGAAATTACAATAAATCCTAATAAATGCACTTAGAGTTTACAAAAAATAAAAAATTACTCAAACCTTTTATTTAATTAAATAATAATTTCTTAATGCTAATTAAAGCCCAAAAAATCAATTTAATTAATAAAAAGCCCAAAATAAGATTTTTCAATTTGTAAACCTCTAAATTAACTTAATTAAACTAAAAAGTATTTTTGAACAATTTAATACTAATTAAAACTATTTAAAAATGATTAAAAACTATTAAAATATTAAAATAATCCTAAAAATTAATTAAACGATGAGAAATTTAATCTAAAAGTTTTAGAAATCCTAACTTAATGTATTTGAGCAAAGAAAAATGAAAAAGTTGCAAAAATATTAATTTACCCCTAAAAACAATTTTTAATAATAAAATAATAATAAAAAATCCAAAAATTATAAAAAATTCTATAAACTTGCAAACTAACATATTTTAACTTGCATAAACAGAAAATGAAAGTGGAATGACCAAGTTACCCCTAATGGGCCTCCAAAATGGGCCAAAAGTCCAAACATATAGCTTAATGAGCTGATTAGGCCCAATAAGAAAAATGATCACCAAATAAGCCCAAAACTTCCAGTCTTGCTTAAAATTTGATTTTAAACACAAAATTCTAAAGGCCCAAAAGCTGAACCAGTGCTTATAACAACTTAATAAGCAAACAGCTTTTTCTTAATGGGCTTTTTTGCCCATTAAGCCATAAGCTAAAATTTGACACACATCCTTCTAATGAGATTATAAAGCTGTTTGTAAAAAGAAATTTTACATAAGCCCAAGAAATAAGACTGAAATAAGCAAAAGCTCTCTACACAAAACGACAAAATAGTCGTTTTCGAGTTCTAGGTTGATTCAAGAGCTAATTCTTTTTGCAAACCTAAAAGTCAAAGTATTAATAATCAAAAAGATTAAGCTTAATAATAAAAAAAGATTTCAAATAAGCACACAAAACAACAAAGGTTTTAAATCACTTAATTAATCTTAATAATCAAAAAGATTTCAAATAAGCACACTGAATAAGCTGGAATAAGCAATAAGCTGTTTTGAAAAAAGTCAACTAGTTCGTTTTCTAGTCAAACCTAAAAGTCAAAGTCTCAAATTGTAACGCCCCATTTTGATAAATGGAATGTCACGCGTAATTATGGCGTGTCATCAAAGCATGCAAGGTAATATGTAGTAAAACATACATGACCATAGGGAAAACCGGAATCAAACATCGGTTCCCAAACATTAGCCCAAAACATAATAAAGTAAATGAACTGAATGAAATACTAAACAAGCATAAATATATGAAGGAAACAGGAGAAGAAGTCTATGGCAGCTTCCATCCTATGCATGTCCTCCAAATGCTCGAGTCTTGGGTACCTGCCGTTTTGGGACATGGAAAGGAAAGTAACGGCTGAGCAAAACGCTCAGTGCACGGATATACAAAATAGCATGAAATCGGATAAGCATGTAACATATAACAGCGGAAGACTAAGTTCTGAGTAGACTGGTTAAGTACCGAGAAAACTGGTTTTATAGTTTGAAAAGCCTTATGTTTATCTTATGAAAACTGTTTTAACATAAATATACCATAGCCCATATAGGTCATGAAAAGGTCACGTGCATGAATACTTGGAGGGGTGACCTCATCATGCTGATTAGAGGGGATGCCTCTAATCAATATACTGATTTGGGTAGGAGGGATCAACTCCTTGTGAAGGGTGCAAGGCACACACCACATTCACCATGATAAACTGAATAAAACATGTAACTAGGATGCACCCATACGCCCCACATGATATAATAATATGGCCAAAACTGAAAGGGACGCCACGAGCAATCACTCCGCCGTGGGGAAGTCATAACATCGGTGCCTCCAATGCTATGGTTATGGTACCTCCATAACTAGGTGAAACTGGTCATGCTTGTATATGGCTATAGATTATGCTAAATTAACATAAGCAGTTCAAAACAATAAAACAAATGCTGGGGAAAACAGTTGGCTGCATACGGGGAAATCCTAATAAGGAAAGAATGTCCATACTGAAAGGACGGGAATCCGTACCTCAAGTCCAGTGAATGAACGGAAGAAAGACTCCTACTTCTGGATCACTAACGCTACATGAATACACACGTGTATAAGTATCGATTCACTGATTACGTACCTGGTTTTATGTCACGTCTTAGCTTACTTTGTATGTTTTAGGTCATGATTTACTGTTTAAAGCCTTAAACTGTGTTTATCTTGTATTCTGATTAATCTGATTAAGTATTATTGGTATTTCATGTATTATTATACTTACTGTGTAATAATAAGTAACTTTCCAAAAATAGCAGGTTTCCAAAAATAGAAAGTTTCCAAAAATAGAAAGTTTCCAAAAATAGAAAGTTACCAAAAATAGAAAGTTTCCAAAAATAGAAAGTTTCCAAAAATAGAAAGTTTCCAAAAATAGAAAGTTTCCAAAAATAGAAAGTTTCCTAAAATAGAATTTACTGCTTAAAATAGATTAGTTTCTAAAAATAGAAAGTTTCCAAAAATAGATCAGCTGCCTTAATTAAATAAGTTTCCATATATAGAAGGTTTTCCATGATTAGATTAGCTGCCTGAAATAGATAGATTTCCATATATAGAAGGTTTCCATTAATAGATTAGTTGCCTTATTTAATTAAGTTTCTATAAATAGAAGTTTCCATAATTAGAATTAAGCTGGTTACGTAAGCTAACATATAAGTCTACGTGTTTATAAGCTGATTTCATAAGTCATATGATATAGTATATAGTTTAATTATTATTTCATGTATTTTAATTAAACTATAGGTTAAGCATTTTAATTAAAGTATAACATGTTTTAATTAAAATGAAATGAAAATACTTAGGTTAAAATGTGTATTATTATAATTAATAATATAACCTAAGTCATGTCTAAATTAATTAATTATAGGCATGTTTTAAATAATTAATTAATTATAACTTATAACATAAAATACTTAGGTTAAATTAATATCATGCTAAATTAATAATTAGAATAACCTAAGTCATGATTTAATTAATATCTCATGTTATTAATTAATTATATCCTAAGTTCATAATTCATAAAAAAATTAACATGTAGCATAAAGCATGATTTAACCAACGAACCATGAATCGGGCATGAACTCGACACCGTAACCCGAGCCAAACTCGGGGTACGTGTGCCCCCTTGCTGCCGTGGGTCCCACATGAGCCAACCAAGACCAAAAATGGTCTTGGTGGTGGCGGCTAAAAAGAAACCGAACCCTCCCCCGGGTTGATAAAACTAGGCGGCCAAAAACAAACACCCTCTTTTAACAACCTTTGATTTTAATTAACCCCAAAACATGTTAGATCTATGATTAATTACCATGTTTTAATAAGAAAAACAATAACATGTTCATGAACATAAACAAAGATTCAAAAGAATTAAAAAGAAGGGTTTAAAAAGATATACCACTATGTAGCTTGGAAAAGGATGAACAAACACGGATTAAAGCAATGATTTTTAAGATCAAAATCAACCAATCACCCTCCTATGGTGATCTTAGGGTGGCGGCATAAAGAGGAGCAAAGGAGGAGAAGAGAAACTTTTTTAGGGTTTTTGTTTATTTTCTTGAAAAAGTGAAAAATGAAATGAAAAGTTACATAACCCCCCTTTTCTTGTAAAAAGTCCATGGGCTAAGCCCATTATGGTATATGTGCCGTGGGTATGGGGGCCCCACATGGGGTACCCGTACCTTTCTCGTGTCCCGATTTTTCGTGTTCGTTCGTGGTTAAACGTGTTCGTGTCTGAAGCGTTTCTGTTTATTTTATCATGTAGTTATCGTAATCTTAACGCTCGTAATTATATTATATGTATTTACGTAATTATTCTAGTTCGTATTTTAAATGGTGATCATGATTTAATTATGCTCACGTAACATATTTATTAACTGTTTATCATGAGTTCGTACGTAATCGATACTTGTCATGTCATACACGTATGCACTTGCTTGATTAATAGCACATGAATGTGATCAATACTGAATAAGGTAAGTTTTAATCTAGAACGTACGATCTTAAGGGCACTATTCACGATAAAAGCATGCGGGTTTTACAATTCTTCCCCCCTAAAAAGAATAATTCGTCCCCGAATTATAGATAAAGTAACTGGAAGTGAAACATACCCGAATCAACTGGAAAGGTATGCAAAATGACGGAAATGAAGGTGATATGGTAGAAGGGAACGTGGAACGTGACATGTCTTGAAAAGACATGGAACGTGACGTGACTGAAAGGACATATCTAATCGATGAGAGAAAACGGATAAAAGTCCGGATGAACTTGTCCGTTTCCAAGTGGCCTCCCTCTTGGAATGGTTCCTTCAGAAGATCCTGACACTAATGATAAATCTTGGTCCTCCTGACCTTGACTTGGAATACGAAGAAATTCTTGGTTATCAACGGAAGGTAGATCCCCTAAATTCGATCGAGGAAAATAAGAGTTAACGTGCAAGGGTAGCTGAAACGTTACGATGCAAGACAATCTGACTTAACTGATAATTAGAAACGATGCGCGAGACATAAAGAAACGTAGTACGTGAAAAATTTTGAACGTGATACGTGAAAAATTTTGAACGTGCTACGTGGAGATATGGCGAGTGTAGTATGAGTAAACATATCGTGATCCATGATACATGTAACATATCTTGATCATGATATGAGGAACGTGGAATGAACATGACATGTGAGACATATCGTGATCATAGAATATAATGGTGGTAACGCCAAACGCTACAAGGTGAGACGTGGAATATGACGTGAAACGTCTATCTGATGGTGGAGAGTTATACTAAACTTGGGTCTGGTCTCACAAGTTCTTGCAAACTTCCCAGAATGAGAAAAGAAATGAACGTAAAATCGTAAGCCAAAAATACGATCATGAACGTGAATAGTTTCATGAACGTGAGTGCGAAAGCAAGTCGTGGAATTAGAATGAAGACGTAAAGTAAGTTAGGAGTACAATTACTAATCTTTGTCTGACCGATAGCTGAGGGATTGCCAAGTGATCGGATGAGCCTTGGCTGGAACATGTTTGTTCAATCTGTTGGTTCTGAAATCCGTACGGATGTAAGGATTCTGCAGACTTGATCAAACTGTTGACAATAACCCAGATAGCATCATGCTTCTTCTGAGTTTGCTGAAATCTGGTAACTAAAATCCATGGAGATCTTGTCCCTTTTCGATTCACAATTTCATATGATGAAAACATCCCAGTTTGTTGGTGTCCTATCTTAACCTGTTGGTATGTCAGGTACCTAGATATGAACGTAACTGTATCTTGCTTCGTAGAACTTGATACCTAGGAGTTTGCGAAACTCTGAGTCTCTGAATCTAGACTTCTCCTAGCGTATAATTTTCTAGAACACCTAATGTAGTGTAGGGTTCTCTCCTTTACGCATAAGCTGAGTCATGGTAAGATTAACCATAGAAACCCATGTGATTCAGTGTGTCACTGTAATCAAACAGAACTAATATTGGAAAAAATTTCCAGGATAGAATTTCTCTTGTCATAGAATTTGCAACATAGTGCAGATATGGTCTTCCTGTTCTTCTATAGGCTTAGAGGAAATCAGGTTATCCTCAATGAAAACGCTGATGAATTTGTTTAGGAGTTCATGGAAACTCAATTTATTAAGTCCATAATGCGGTTGGAGCATTGATGAGACTAATTCAAAATCATAAATCTGGCATGACCGAGTCGTGCACGAATAGCAGTCATGGACATGTCCTGCTTTTTCACTCGTCACTGTTGGCAGCATGATCGTGAGTTCGATCTTGCAAAAAATGATTAACACCATACGGTTGATTGGACATGTTGTCAATATGTGGAGGAGAATAACGGTCATGAATGGTGATTTGTTTAAGTCGACGGTAGTCGACACATAATCTCATGGTACCATCCTTCTCCTTGAAGGTTCTTCTGGAGTGTAAGGAACAATTTTGGAATAATCCGTTGGTTATGCGTCAAAAGACCTTAGTAGTCGTGTGATACTGACAGGTAGAAAATTTTAGCATTTATGGCTAACAAAGCATGTGCTTGAAAAGCATAGATAATTTGTACAGATTTTCCTGATGGAAAATCAAGCTGAATGTATTCAGGAGCCTGAACGTTACTGTACATAATTATGAATCATAGCATGGTGTGGTGTTCATAGTACATAATTAGGATAAAATTCATCTCGTGTCAGTCCGAGGAAATGCGTTAGCAGCTTGGATCTTATCATTAAGCTGAAGGAAAACCTTCGTATGCGTGGGAATACGAAAGGCATCCATCATGGTTATGAATATATGAACTATGGTGAAAGAAATGAAAGTGACATCGGCAACGTGACAGTTCTCACTGATGCGCCGATAATGGTATTGAAATTCTTGTGGCCTGATTAATACATGGCACAACAACATAGATATACCCTTGGAGGGTACCCTGAATTTCTTAGAAATGTTCCATAATCAGACGTGAGTCATGCGTCTTGACTCGTGTCTTGAGAAATGTAAGCGTGACATATGTCTTGACTGGTATCTTGACATGTGTCCTCAGAAAGTATACGTGAGACATGTGTCTTGACTGATGTCTTGACATGTGTCTCGAGATGTGAAACAATTAGAATTACAAATATTAGGTTAATATGCCAGAATTGGCGGATCGGTTGTACTACTGATCATTTGTATGTCTGATCACGTCCGTGGCCGGAGCCTCGGTCGCGATTTCTAGGATAGTTGCTGTCATAGTAGTGGTTACTATCATCTTGTCTGTCGGTTCCATGACGGTCATTCTCATGACCGTGACTCATGTAACTATTTAGCTGAGTGGCCGGCTGGTACTGGTTTGCACTCATATGGCTGAAATGACAGCCGAACGACGTGTGACATGTAACTATGAATTTGGGACAATGATTGATGGGAATTGTCTGATGGTGAAGCATCTTCTCGTCCAATTGCTTTGCTCCGACGCCTTTGTCTTCGTCTTTTAGGACCTCCAGGTTGTGAACAGCATCAGCATCAGCATCTCGTAGCGTCTCCCAACACCAGCAGCATCAACCTTCAGTAACATCTCCAAGCTATGAGCGGCATCGACAATCTTGTAGAATATCAGCAAGTGAACATACGCCTGAGATGATTTAGAATCGACTAGCGAATACTCGTGAAGTATTGCAAGTGGAATACACATGGATTAAGGTACATGTAATACACATGAAATACGGTACGTGGAGTACACATGGAGTGCACATGAAATGATCGGTATGGCTCGATCATTTGTCATGATTTAAGGAAAGTAAACCGGTTAAACTGTTAGGAAACCATCATGATAACCTGGCAGTATTAGCATAGACATCATTCTGGTTGCATAGAGAAACGCTAAAGTGTGGTTACACAAAATTCAACGATGATTTGCCTGACAGCATGATCAATGGAAACCAACCATGACTATCATGAAAGCATGATTCAAGGAATCTAACAATGTCTTGCAGGACAACGTAAATAACAAAAGAGGCGTGAAACATAAACAACATGAAGACGGAATTATCATGAGGAAACATGAAACCATCTATTACGAAGAAGTGTATAACATAATCAGCATGAAACTGAAGTTAACCATGACAGTATGAAGGCATACTTGACATAAAAACATAATAACTTATGATGGGACATGAAAAAAAAATTTTATGCCAATTTAAATCATGAGAAAAATTTTATACAAGAAAAACAGTGCATGAATACGTAATGTAGTTTATAAAACCTTTATATGTGCGAGGGAACGCCTATGGGTCGGTTCCAAAACAAAAGACATGGCGAGGGGACGCCTATGGGTCGGTCCCAAAGTTAAAAGTTTCGATAAAAGCACATGCGACTAAATAGGGCCAGTCCTGTACCAACCATTACTTAGTCAAAATTCCTGCAACAGATGACATATGATATAAATGCATGAATGCATTGAACATAATAATTAAAAGTCATTGTCAAAACTTAATAGAAAAAATTTTATGTGAAAATTGTGAACTACTGGGGTCAGTCCACATCGTCACAGTTTACGAGGAACATCATGCATAGACAATGACACATAACTAAGTATGGATGACGGTTGTTCATTCCATATTAGTAAGATGATACTGGTGAAAACATCATGGTGAAAACAACAAGGTGCTGAAAACGTCATGGCTAAAACAAAAAGGTGCTGAAAACATAATGGTCAAAACAACAACGCGCTGAAACATCAATACGTAGAATAACAGACGTTGGCTTAGGAAGCTCCTGGTGACTACCCACTAGTCACAGGTCGAGTTTTAGAGCCTACAGGTCGAAGCCTTGGCTCTGATACCATAATTGTAACGCCCCATTTTGATAAATGGAATGTCACGCGTAATTATGGCGTGTCATCAAAGCATGCAAGGTAATATGTAGTAAAACATACATGACCATAGGGAAAACCGGAATCAAACATCAGTTCCCAAACATAAGCCCAAAACATAATAAAGTAAATGAACTGAATGAAAGACTAAACAAGCATAAATATATGAAGGAAACAGGAGAAGAAGTCTATGGCAGCTTCCATCCTATGCATGTCCTCCAAATGCTCGAGTCTTGGGTACCTGCCGTTTTGGGACATGGAAAGGAAAGTAACGGCTGAGCAAAACGCTCAGTGCACGGATATACAAAATAGCATGAAATCGGATAAGCATGTAACATATAACAGCGGAAGACTAAGTTCTGAGTAGACTGGTTAAGTACCGAGAAAACTGGTTTTATAGTTTGAAAAGCCTTATGTTTATCTTATGAAAACTGTTTTAACATAAATATACCATAGCCCATATAGGTCATGAAAAGGTCACGTGCATGAATACTTGGAGGGGTGACCTCATCATGCTGATTAGAGGGGATGCCTCTAATCAATATACTGATTTGGGTGGGAGGGATCAACTCCTTGTGAAGGGTGCAAGGCACACACCACATTCACCATGATAAACTGAATAAAACATGTAACTAGGATGCACCCATACGCCCCACATGATATAATAATATGGCCAAATCTGAAAGGGACGCCACGAGCAATCACTCCGCCGTGGGGAAGTCATAACATCGGTGCCTCCAATGCTATGGTTATGGTACCTCCATAACTAGGTGAAATTGGTCATGCTTGTATATGGCTATAGATTATGCTAAATTAACATAAGCAGTTTAAAACAATAAAACAAATGCTGGGGAAAACAGTTGGCTGCATACGGGGAAATCCTAATAAGGAAAGAATGTCCATACTGAAAGGACGGGAATCCGTACCTCAAGTCCAGTGAATGAACGGAAGAAAGACTCCTACTTCTGGATCACTAACGCTACAGGAATACACACGTGTATAAGTATCGATTCACTGATTACGTACCTGGTTTTATGTCACGTCTTAGCTTACTTTGTATGTTTTAGGTCATGATTTACTGTTTAAAGCCTTAAACTGTGTTTATCTTGTATTCTGATTAATCTGATTAAGTATTACTGGTATTTCATGTATTATTATACTTACTGTGTAATAATAAGTAACTTTCCAAAAATAGCAGGTTTCCAAAAATAGAAAGTTTCCAAAAATAGAAAGTTTCCAAAAATAGAAAGTTACCAAAAATAGAAAGTTTCCAAAAATAGAAAGTTTCCAAAAATAGAAAGTTTCCAAAAATAGAAAGTTTCCAAAAATAGAAAGTTTCCTAAAATAGAATTTACTGCTTAAAATAGATTAGTTTCTAAAAATAGAAAGTTTCCAAAAATAGATCAGCTGCCTTAATTAAATAAGTTTCCATATATAGAAGGTTTTCCATGATTAGATTAGCTGCCTGAAATAGATAGATTTCCATATATAGAAGGTTTCCATTAATAGATTAGTTGCCTTATTTAATTAAGTTTCTATAAATAGAAGTTTCCATAATTAGAATTAAGCTGGTTACGTAAGCTAACATATAAGTCTACGTGTTTATAAGCTGATTTCATAAGTCATATGATATAGTATATAGTTTAATTATTATTTCATGTATTTTAATTAAACTATAGGTTAAGCATTTTAATTAAAGTATAACATGTTTTAATTAAAATGAAATGAAAATACTTAGGTTAAAATGTGTATTATTATAATTAATAATATAACCTAAGTCATGTCTAAATTAATTAATTATAGGCATGTTTTAAATAATTAATTAATTATAACTTATAACATAAAATACTTAGGTGAAATTAATATCATGCTAAATTAATAATTAGAATAACCTAAGTCATGATTTAATTAATATCTCATGTTATTAATTAATTATATCCTAAGTTCATAATTCATAAAAAAATTAACATGTAGCATAAAGCATGATTTAACCAACGAACCATGAATCGGGCATGAACTCGACACCGTACCCCGAGCCAAACTCGGGGTACGTGTGCCCCCTTGCTGCCGTGGGTCCCACATGAGCCAACCAAGACCAAAAATGGTCTTGGTGGTGGCGGCTAAAAAGAAACCGAACCCTCCCCCGGGTTGATAAAACTAGGCGGCCAAAAACAAACACCCTCTTTTAACAACCTTTGATTTTAATTAACCCCAAAACATGTTAGATCTATGATTAATTACCATGTTTTAATAAGAAAAACAATAACATGTTCATGAACATAAACAAAGATTCAAAAGAATTAAAAAGAAGGGTTTAAAAAGATATACCACTATGTAGCTTGGAAAAGGATGAACAAACACGGATTAAAGCAATGATTTTTAAGATCAAAATCAACCAATCACCCTCCTATGGTGATCTTAGGGTGGCGGCATAAAGAGGAGCAAAGGAGGAGAAGAGAAACTTTTTTAGGGTTTTTGTTTATTTTCTTGAAAAAGTGAAAAATGAAATGAAAAGTTACATAACCCCCCTTTTCTTGTAAAAAGTCCATGGGCTAAGCCCATTATGGTATATGTGCCGTGGGTATGGGGGCCCCACATGGGGTACCCGTACCTTTCTCGTGTCCCGATGTTTCGTGTTCGTTCGTGGTTAAACGTGTTCGTGTCTGAAGCGTTTCTGTTTATTTTATCATGTAGTTATCGTAATCTTAACGCTCGTAATTATATTATATGTATTTACGTAATTATTCTAGTTCGTATTTTAAATGGTGATCATGATTTAATTATGCTCACGTGACATATTTATTAACTGTTTATCATGAGTTCGTACGTAATCGATACTTGTCATGTCATACACGTATGCACTTGCTTGATTAATAGCACATGAATGTGATCAATACTGAATAAGGTAAGTTTTAATCTAGGACGTACGATCTTAAGGGCACTATTCACGGTAAAAGCATGCGGGTTTTACACAAATGCTCCAGAATAGTAAATGGGTCAAATTAGGAAGATTGATTACCAAAACAAAGTTTTTGCACGTTTAAATAAGCTATTATAGCTTATTAATAAGCTGTTAACAAAATAACACTAACAGTGGCTAGAAACAGTGGGAATGGGTTCCCACTGCTTTGACTTTTTGACCTGTTGTTTTTAGTGAGTTTTTGTTGGATTAAATGGACAAACAAGGCACCCTTTCAACCAGTGGGTTGTAAGGAGTCACGAACAAGCAACAAATCACAAAAATCACCAAGCCAAATTGTACAGTTTAATCAAACAGTCACCAGATATGATACAGACATGAACAATAAGTATTTTATCACGAAATAAGCAGATTAAGCAAGATTAAGCCAACCACAATCCACCAAAAACATACAAAAGCTTAAATAAACTTAAGTGAACACAAATCAACTCATGTCATTTACTGGTTTCAAGATTAGAACTAGACTCAAGCTTATGATACTAAAAAGACTTTACTGATGAACAAAAAAATCCCTTTACTGATATACTTGACCAATTCTTGAATTTTAAAAACTCAAATCCATAAATCAGGTTATGCCAATTATGTTCTATCACTTGTTTACCCTAGATAAGCATATAATCTAAGTGTGCGCAAGATTTTAGTCCAAAATTACCTAAAACAAACTAGATAGACCAATGATTAGGTTTTGATGTTACAAAGCACAAGTCTTGCAGAATTCAGCATACAAACACCTCAATGACAGATATAAACACAAACAAACTCCTAACACCTACTCAATTTCAACCAAGTTGTATGATTCAATAAACCCAAACAACCCTTTCACTTTTTAAAACAAAATTAAACCAACCAAATGTATTTTCAAGACTGAATCAAGCTCAAACATGCATCATAACAACATCAATAAGCAATAAGAACAAGATTCAAGCCACAAGAACACCACATACAACAATAGAATCACAACATCACTTAGAACCACTTTTTGACAGATTTTTCAAGAAAATATGACAAACCTCATGAATTTACATCCACACTCATGAATTTTATAGCTTATGTGCCTAGCTAAACAAGGCACAAACTTCCAGTAACACCTGCTAAGAACAACAACAACGTCAAAGCAACAATTTATGAAAGAAAAAATGAAAATGAACTGAATCTTTCCAAGCTTGTTCCCCACTCCTTGATCCTTCCCAAACCTAGATCTCACTACACCTTGATAATCTTCTTATCAGGGTGCTACGATCAATCCAAGGCTCAAAAAGTTCAAGTGTTTGAACTAAGAACTTGAAAAATTCAGGTTTTGGAAAAACTTTGAAATACTTGCATAAACTTCAAACCAACTTTTAAAACTTCTAAATCACAAACCTATAACAATAATAACAAGATATAAAGAGTGGCACTTGGATTTCATCAACAAATTCAAACACTATTTCATTCACTTGAACATAGGATTTACAGAAAAGTGACCAAAGAAAAACCAAGAGCAAAAGCTAATGTAGTATGCTAAGGGCTTTATATAGAGCCATACAAGAGTCCTACAAAGCTGAAAAACTAAGAACCCTATTTTATGAAGTTCCCATAATGCCCTTGCAAAGTTGAAATATGCTTGATCATGTGACGTTTCTTGGAGCCTTGTGAAGCTGTAAAGTTAATGCCAATTGATCTAGAGGCTTCAAATGAGCTTAGTATGAAAGCTACATTGTGGCTCTTTGATTTACTGGCTGGTTTTTGTATTCTTCCCCAAAGGTGTATGCAGGGGTGTATCATGTGACATATGAGGTGATATGGCACCAAGTTTAAGTTTTGGGTTTTGATAAGTAAACCCTTAATCACTAATCTGGATAGTAGGGTTTAATTTTTGATAATTAGAAAAACCCTAATTGTGTTCTTGGTTGTGAATAGTTGAGTTTGATCTGGTTTTGGGTTTAAAAACATGTTTAGCACGAGTTTATTATATTAATTAACGTTTGAAAGTTAATTAATAATAAAAGGGTGAGTGGGATTATGATGTGGCAGCAAGGTGGGTTGTGATTGGTGGAAAAGATTGAGTGGGGCACGTGTCAAGGTGTGAGTGGTCTAGGTATCTTATAATGTCTGCCAGCTTTAACCCCTTATCTTCTTCCCTTGTTTCATTTCTTGTTTAAACCTTCAAAATCCGAATTCCCTTTGTAAAACAAGTTTCATTTTTTATACATTGGCCACAAAAATGTTTTATAAAGTGTAATCAAGGACTTGTTTTGCCATTTGATGATATTTGAAGGACCAAAGTTCACATGTCTTCAATCTCCAAGGTCTTCACTTGTATTCTTGTCTTCATGGAGGACTAAAAGTGACAAGTCTTCCATTTTGAGGGACCATTCTTGCCAATTCTTCATTGTTAAGGGTCCATTTTATAAATTTGACAAACTTTAGGGACCAAACTTTTAATTATGAGTATACAAGGGTTTAAAGTGTCAATACTTTAATAATGAAGGACCCTTCTTGTACAATCTTCAATTCTTCAAGGACTTTTCTTGGAAAATCAAATCTAGGGCCCGGTTCATTGTGCGGCTTATTTTCCCGTGTTCGTTTTTGCTTGTATCTTGCGATCTTTTGTCATTTTCTCGATATCCGTACCTAAAATACACATTGAACAAACACAAGCATATATTTGGCACTTTTTATGAAATTTATCAAAGAAAACACGGGCTTTCACGGGCTTTTATCGAAGAGAAAGACAAAAGACGAAGTCAAAAAATCAAAAGTGCAAAAAGAACGGAAGTCAAAGGCCTATTCTAAAGATTTATCAAAGAAAAAGACCAAAGACGGAAGCTTAACGAAGTCGAAGAACAAAGTCTAATAAAAGAAGAAAATTAGAAGACGAGTTCATTTTATCCATCGACAAATCCCGAGGCAAAGTCGAGAAAGACGAATTAATTAAGAAGACGAGAAGATGAAGAGAAAGGAAGCAACAACACCACAATCCTTCCACCTATAAATGAGAAAGAATTAGTCTTTTTCATAAGTTTTTCATTATTAGATAGTTTAGATTAGGAGTAGGAGTAGGAGTAGGTTAATTACTTTCTCTCTCTAAACTTCCTTTAATGTTTTCAAGCTTTTCAATTTTAATCTTCTAATCTTCAATCTTAATCTTCATCTTAATTTTAAGCTTTTTTAATAACTCTCATTCTTCCTTTATTGTTTTTAAACTATTGTTTGGTTTGATTAATAATGTAGTTTGCTTAATCCTGTTACTTGTTTGATTGATGTGCTTATTTGATTGATCTTATTGTTTTCATGTTATTGATGGTATTTGCTTATTGCTTATTGTGCTTATTGATTATTGTATGTTTGTCTTATTTTTTTAAGTGGTTTTAATAGTTTAATCTTTTAAAAGTTGATTTTATTGATTTGGCTTATTTAGTGTTTTTAGAGTTTTTGATTTGTGGCTTATTTAGCTTTTCTAAAAATTAGTTTGGTTTAGTTGTTGGCTAAGTGCTCATTTGGTTTTAGCTTATTTTATATAAATACGGATTAAGAAACCCTTATTCCAAACACTGTTCTCCTATTTTTCCCCGAATTAGCTAACATAAGGTTTGTCCGAATTACATTCATTTTATGTTCAATCCGGAATATATTCCGGATTAGGTCAATATTGGTTATTCCGAATTAGGGCTTATAATTCCGTATTTCGTATTGTTTAAGACTCACACATTCTGAATTGTAGTTTTAAATGGATTCCAGATTACAATCCGGAATCCATGTATTCCAAATTGCTTGTTTCTTTCACATTCCGAACTAGATTGATTTCTATATGTATTCCGAATTAGTAGCTTTCATCACTTTCCGAATTATGTCTTAATGCTTATATTCCAAACTGTTTGATTTTTATAGATTCCGAATTAGGGTTATAATACTTATTCCAAATTATTTTTGAATTTTATTTTTCCCGCCATTTTTATTAAACTTTGTTTTAAATTGTTTTGCTTTATTTCATTTTTAAATTTAATTTTAATTAAGTTTTAAATTTGTTTAATTTATTTTATTTTGAGTTTATATTTTTAAAGTTTTTATTTTTATTAGATAATCAACGACATTTTCTCTTTTTATCAACAAGAACACCTGAGTCGCACGTTAAACCTGGATCAATTCGATTAGACCAGTTTCAAAGAACAATAAAAATCATAGTTCTTAAAATGGCGCCGCTGCCGGCTCTTTTCGTGAAGATTAACGGTTTTTTGAGAGACGCTGTAACACCCCCAAATTTATACAACTCAGTAAAGCGGAAGACTAGTTGGTGTTACGGGATAGCACATCACTCACATCATAGACAACACTTAAAAGTCGCGTCGTTTTAATAATAAAGCATTTGCATTCATAAATATCAAAGTTACATAGGTCCCAAGTCATTGTATTTCATACAAGTTTTACAAAGAATTTGAATGGAAATTATTGTTTAGGTGCGGGCCATGAATTCTTGTTGTCTTCCCGAGAATTACCTTCAAGTACCTGAGATAAAACATGTTAAAAGAAAAGGTCAGCGATAACGCCGAGTGAATTCATAGAGTTTAATAAAATCCATCAATATAACATCGGTATAGAATTATTACCGAAAATCATTTTGTACAAATTATTGTAATAGGCCATAAAATAGCCAAAGTCATTTTATACAAATCCTTATCAAAATCATAATATAGGCTTTCGCCTTAAAAATCATTATACGAACCATTGTCGTTAAAACATCATACAATACGTTTTATAACGTTGTATAGATTAAATAAAATCAGTTATATGAATATGGTTATATAAAACCAAAACACGAACATAATATCAATTATAAGACCCTTTATTGATAGTCAGGCAATATATCGTAATTCCATGCTTAAAGCAGTATTTCGTTAATTGGATTATTATAAGCCGCATGACATTGTTACCTTACTACAACAAACAACGGGTAGCTAGCCCGAAACTCAATTTGCCCATCTAAATTAGCATGTCGTCACAATAATCACGCTTGTGTAAATCTTCTCATACATAAATTCGCTTACCAATCAATGTGGCACGACGGGGATCAACCGTCAAGGCGCGAACTGGGGTGATCGTCCCCAAATAGTACTATTATATGCATAAGCGTCTACCAAATCCCAGTAGTTCACAATTCATGCTAATGGGACATTTAGTGACATAACCTAACTTTAATAATCCATTTCATTTCATCTATCGGGTCATATATTCATTCATCGAGTCATATAATCATTCGGGTCCAAATCAATAAACAAACAATCGGGACAAATGGTGTCCTATTTGTGACAATCCGTCAATATATGGTTGATAATTTATTCTCAATATTTATTTGAAAATATTATTTTATGAACTCACTTATTTTTGGGAAGAAATTTGGATTTACGTCTTGAAATAGCGTCGACTACGTCTAAACCGGAGGATTCTACGTTACGTGCTTACGTTTACATACACCGTCTTTGGTGACAGTCCGACATTTCAAAAAATAAATTTATCCGTGAATATTATTTTGGATTTTTAAATTTGTGTTGGTTCATAAACTCACAAATTTACGAGAAGAGATTAGGACTTACGATTTTATTTTAACGTCCTTTACGACTAAACCGGAAACCTTAGGATTACGTATTTACGTTTTCGAACTCCGTTTTTGATGAGACAATTTTTATTGGATTCATTTTGTGACGTTGATTCATAATTTATAAAAACGTTTTTCGTAAAACGACCGGAGGGCACACAAATCGAGGAAACTAGAATCGAGGAGTACCCGTAAATAAATGGGGATGAGACAAGTGGGACACTTGTCCCACCCCCACTCAAACCGGCCTAACTAAGTTACACAACACACTTGATGTGTCAAGTGTAACTTAACTTCACCACTTGTCACTTAAGCTTATACATTTAGCTAACACTTACTCAAAACCATCAAACCATTTCATTTCTACCATTTCACCATGCAAAACTAGCTACAACTCTCTCCCCCTCTCTTGTTTATGCCGTCCATACTCCACCCTAAACATCCATTTTTAATCAAAAATTAACCATAAACCTCATGTTATTTCTACATATGTTGAAGCCCTCTTGAAGCTCTCTTGAATGGTGGTGATTATAACATCCATGGAGGAGTTTTTATAGTGTCTTGGGGCTGATTTTCCACAAGGATTTTATGAAGATTGGTGGTCATGAAGATGGTCTTGGTGCATCACAAGTTTCTCCATCAAAATTCATGTTTTGATCAACCTACATCATCATGGTTGTATAAAGATTGTCCTCTTCATATTCTTGTTAATTGGATTATGTAAACATGTATTTTATTTCCTATTGTATATTAATATGATGATTATATGATGATAAAAATGTTATGTGGGGATTTGGTGTTGATAAACATGCTTAAAAAGATAAAAGACTATAAGAAACAAGGCTAAAATCTTGTTTAAATTTGATGGCTGTATAAAACAGTAAATAAACATGTCATGAACTGATAAAATGATGAAGTAGAACTAATTTACAGTAAGCTATGGTTCTTTTACACATGTGAGAGTTGGCCATGCAATAGAATCCTTGTAATGAGTAAGATATGATCAAAACAAGTTTAAGATACAAATCTGAGTTCACTGTTTTGGACGATTTTTAGAAAATACTTATAAGATGATTCAACAGTATCTCTAGTAAAGTTAAATGGAGCACATATCATTTAGTTTATGTGATAAACCTTTTTGAGCTTCTATCTCCATATAGAACTCTAGATATGGCAGTTTTGGTGAAAGGGAAGATAAAAATCAGATTTTGGAAATTAAAGTATAATACTATTATATAAGCACTCAAAATTTAATAGTATAAAATATAAATTAAAACCCACTAACTTATATAATACATTTATATAAATATGTACAATGGTAAATAAGTGGACATTTTATAAAAATGGTAACTTGTTAAGTTTTATAAGTTATAAAACTATAAACATGATTTTTACGACTTTTTCGGCTAATACCGTAAAATTAACGTTTTTGTTAAATAAAACTTAGACGGTCAGACCCGTCTAATGTGAACTTTATAAAACTTATGTACTGATATATATACATGTATAACAAGTAAAAACCGATAAAACCCGAACTATATAATATACGGACATTAACGGACTAAATTAACGTTATTGGACTAATAATACAACAAAAATGGACTAAAACACTTATAAACTTATTATTGGGCTTAACCCATTTAGGCCCAACTTGTAAAGTGTAGATACCGATAATATAAGTATAACATGGATTAATACAAGTTAAGAACTTATAATAGGCTTATTGGACCTATAACACGTAAATAGGTAAAACGAGAAAACTAGTATAAAAGTTATCGACACATAACACAAAAATGAGCAAACGAGAATATGTAAACCCACTTGATCATCATATATATAAAATCATCATATGTATACATAATTTTTATTTTTATAAAGTCATTGGACATGAGTCTAAGACGAGTATTATTTGTCTAGGTTTCCGTGATTGAAGCACGTACCGTACGTCCGAGTTGCCGATAACCCGCTTTCCCACATCAACGTGAGTTCATAGCCTCGCACTCTTTTAAATGTTTTTATAAATGTTTTATAAACCCGCGAGGGAGATAACATGTTAGTTTTGATAAAATAGGACACCATTTGTCCTGATTGTCTGTTTATTGTTTTGGACCCGAATGATTGTATGCCTGATTGTATGACCTAATAAATGATTAAAGGACCCGATAGATGAACTCAAATGGATTATTAAAGTTAGGTTATGTCACTAAAAGTCCCATTAGCATTAATTGTGAACTACCGGGATTTGGTAGACGCTTGTGCATATAATAGTACTATTTGGGGACGATCACCCCAGTTCGCGCCTTGACGGTTGATCCCCGTCGTGCCACATTGATTGGTTAGCGAATTTATGTATGAGAAGATTTCCATAGCGTGACCTTTGTGACGACACGCTACTTTAGATGGACAAACTTGGTATCGGGTTAGCTATCCGTTGTTGGTTTAGTAAGGTAACAATGTCATGCGGCTTATAATAATCCGACTAACGAAATACTACTAGACGCTCAGAATTACGACGTATTGCCTGACTAGCAATACAGGGTCATACTATTGATATTATGTTCGTGTTTTGGTTTTCATAACCATATTCATATAACGGTTTTTATTTTCATACAGCGTCATAAGACGTATTGTATGATGTTTTTACGACATTGGCTCGTGTAATGATTTTTAAGGCAAAAGCCTATATTATGATTTTGATGAAGATTTGTATAAAATGACTTTGGCTATTTTATGGCCTATTAAAATGATTTGTACAAAATGATTTTTCAGTAATAATTTTATACTGATATTATATTGATGGATTTTATTAAACTCTATGAATTCACTCGGCGTCATCGCTGACCTTTTCTTTTAACATGTGTTAACTCAGGTACTTGAAGGTAATTCTCGGGAAGACGACAAGAATTCATGGCCCGCACTTAAACAATATTTTCCATTCAAATACTTTGTAAAACTTTATATGAAATAATATGACTTAGGACCGATGTAACTTTGATATTTATGAATGGAAATGCTTTATTAATGAACGACGCGATTTTCATGCGTTGCCTATGATGTGAGTAATGTGCTATCCCGTAACACCAACGAGTCTTCCGTTGTATTGAGTTGTATAAATTTGGGGGTGTTACAGTTTGGTACCAGAGCTCTCGTTATAGAGAACGAAAGATTTTTAAAAACTAAGGTTTTGAATAAAACATTTCAAAATCATTTAACTATAAACATTTTTTTAAAAATGTCTAAAAATCTTTTGACTATAACGGTGCCAAAGAATTCTCGAGTTACCGACAAGGCCAGACTGAGAAGTGTTATTTTAATATATATATAACTTGGATTATATATATGATGTAATTTGATTACGTGATTGTTTGATGATTATTTTGATATTTATACGAGGTATTTATACGACGTAGATTGTCACAAGTAACCCTAAATCCCCTAGTAAATTAATCGAAGCTATTCTCGTAGGAATTCTAGCTATCCTAGATCTAAACCAAGTTGTGGATGTTTATGATCCCAACAAATGGTTGATATTCGTAGAAATGTAGATATTAGTTGATTGTGATATTGAAAAAAATTGGCGAGATTAGATCTGATATCGATGTCATGACGATCTTTCCTTATAGAGTGGAGTTTGACAAAATGTTATCAGCTGGAAATATGTCATCTGATTCGTTGTCATCCAATTCTTAAATTGAAAATCGAAAGGGTGAATGTTGCACTTGAGCCTGTCATTGGAACCATTACCCAAAAGCCTCATGGCACTAGTACCTTTCCGAGAAATCTGATTGAATGTGTGAGTCATCTCATGCTAGTGACTCATTTGATAATTGTTGTTGTAAGAGATATAGGATTGGAAATTAAGTGTTGTTCATATTGAACTATTATTGCCCTTTTAAGGCCTAAGAATAAATATGAAACTATTGGAAAATGAGGTAGGATATCGAATTGAGTATAAAATTGGTTGAAACTTGAATAAAGTAAAATTTAACTCGTATGGGATATGGGATTGTTAAGAGGAAGTCGTTAAGTTTTGTGATTAAATTATAAGGTTTTAATTGATTGTTAGTTTGTGATAAGTATTTTTCCTAGGCCATTGTCCACTAATGAGGATGCCAGTGTCCAAGAAATAAATTGAAGAAATCTTCTTCTGAATTGGGACCGATGGATCTTCTGGGACATATGGAACAACTAATGACTCTTGTAGGTTAGTAATCATTGTGGTATCTTTTAAAATCCCTAACTTAACTGAGATATCAGTTGGTAGGATGAGTTCTGAGAATTGTATGACATAGTGACACGTAATGTGTTACGTTACAATTTTGACTTGTTTGTGATTAATGAAAAGACTACCTTTGATTGCTAAATCCTACATGTATCGATGTTATTTATCTTTTATTGCTTCATCCTAATGCTCGCATTAGTGATGCAACCATTGAACAAGTACTCATCTTGAATTGAGTTACGTTGTGGATTATTCTCTTTGTATTCCTGAGTGCCATCGAGGTCATGAACCTGATTATTTGGTTAAAGCTCATTTCCTATCATATTGTAGTTAGTTCTTGGTGAACAACTTTTCATCACTCTTTTGCAGATCACACATTGTTTTTATAAAGTTAAAACGGTATCCTTTGAGAAAATTTAATTTTCATCACAATAAGGATTATTCAAAGTGAGATTTATAAGTGATTGATATCAAAATGAAGTTGTTTATGAGATGCTTTGGAAACTTAATTAGTTCCATAACAAAGAAAACCTTTGTAAATATATTTTTGATTCTTATTTAAGAATTAAGCATGAAAATGTTTTATTGTATACATGATGATAAAATTTTGACGAACTGAGTATTGCATCGTTAATCTTGAAATTGTATATAGTTGCGCGCCTACATACAATTTGGTATGGACCATGCAAGGCTGATTAGTAGTCACCATAAAACTAATGAATAAACACTACATTTTCTTTGAAGATTGTGAAAGATTAAATTTTATGAGATCTGCAAGAAGTGAAAAATAGGGACATAGTGTTAGGGACACCTACATATGTGCCTGTAGCATCTATTCTTCTGAGTCGAAATTACTCATCTGTGGAAATTGTCTTATTTGACCATTGACAATTCTTTCTTGTCCAATTCTCCCGTAGTGAGATTCTTAGGAAAAGTATCTGATTACTGAGTGTTGATACCCTACTGGATGTATTGACGTTCTTATCATTTCTTATGATTTGATTTGATTTGAATGACCTGGGTAACGATCCGAGGAGCTTTCGAATGCATACTCAAATTATGAAAACATGGGATATATTCATATTCGTTAAATGTTTTCGTCTGTATCTGATCTGAAATTCTATCGCGTAGATTATGCGTTGACCTTACTCTTTTAATATTAGTTGTGTATCCTAATATCCCTGAATTTGTGAAGGATTATGAATTATTATTAGTCTTTTGAGAAGTTCACATCTTATCGACGGCAATGAAACTGGAAAGTTGATAATGCCAGTAGAATGGATTGATTGATTACGACATGACTACATTGTCTTAATTGATGGGAACTCGAGTAGAATTCCCTTAAATGATAAGATGTTGATTATCAAAAGTGATCTAAATAATTCTTGATAGGTGACTTGAAATTATACCATGAATGGTTGTGAATTAGTCATAGATATTATAATCTAGAAAGAACCTAATATGAATTTATTAAAAGATGCTCCTGCTATCTGAAACTTTAGGAGGTATTTGCTGATGAATTACCTAGACTTTTGCCATTAAAGGTAGTTGAAATTAGTATTGATTATATTCCCGGTACTGCACCTGTGGCTTGTGCACTATACGTCAGCACCATCTGAATTTAAGGAATTACCGTACAACTGAGAGAGTTGTCGGAGAAAAATTTTATTCTACCAAGCCTGTCATCATGAAGAGATATGGTGTTATCATTCCTTATATTTATAGATTACTGTGAACTGAGTAAATTGACAATCGAAAACGATATCCATAACTCGAAATGGAAGATTTGTTCGATCATTTACAAGGTTTTTGATCCACGGCATGGTTATCGTCAACTTCGCGTCCGCGAAGAAGATTATGTATTCCAATCACCACATCCAGAACTTGTAATAAACATTATAAGTTTCACGTGATGACGTTTGGATTGACTAATACACATGTAGCATTCATAAATTTGGTGAATCACGTGTGTGGGCTGTAATTTGATAAATTCATGCTCGTGATCATTAAGGACTATATGTTCGTTTATAAGAATGAGTTAGAAATTAATTATAGATTGCCCTGAATTAGCCGAACAATTAAAAATTGTACCTTGAATATTTAACATAAGACTTAAGACTTAATACTTTACATGATTTAACCATGTGATTAATAGATAATGGAATATAAATTGACTCTTCAAAATTTAGAAGTCATTTAAAACTTTGAGTTATACTAAAAAGAAAGTGCAAACATGTTTTGACAAATGTTTTAACAAAGGATTTTAAGGGATTATTCCCTTATACACAAACCATTTAACTAAACTTTTGTTTAGGGGTAAATGTTTGTGTATACCTCAAGATAACTTAAGAAGGATTGAGTAAAACCATTTATACCATAGCCTGAAAACTTAAAACGACAATTTTTGCCTTTCAACTAAGAAAACTTTGACCAAAGTATAAACAAAGGTTTTTCGAAGATTTACGAATCTTATTAAATATTTTCGATAAATCAACAAAAATCGTTTTAATTAAATTCAAATTTATTTTTGAACATTTTATATAATTGGTCAAACTAAGAAATTTAAAACTTTTACGTTTACGCTTCATAAAAATTAACTAATAATTATTTAATTAATTATGATAATTATCGACGCTTTAGATGTCAGATTGAGTAAAATGGATAAAAAAATGATAGTTAAGAAGAAATTAAAACTTAGAAAATGTGAAGAAAGAAATTCTGAATAAATTGAAGACATGATAATTATATCATCAGGAAAAATGAATATAAATACTGACACATTATGTAGAAAATATAAAGAACCAATTAGGATGTGTTCCTTAATAATGAAAGTGCAAAATAAATTGCCAAACAATATAAAAATAAACGATGTTTGTGAAAAGGATAATATAAATAATAAAAACTGGTTCGCGTCTAATGAGAACCATTAGAATTGAGAAGCCGATAGCGTTAAATGTTTTAAAGGCCACTTGTGGTTGCCTAAATATGGAGATTGTGAGATATAGTTATGTTGGAATTTGTAAGTATAAGTATTCTATTTATGTCATTTATGACTAAAAGTATCATTGTCTAAAGAAGTTGTACTGATGGCAATTATGAAGGCAGACATCGCCTCATACATTAGTAAACGTCTAGCTATTACAAAGGTCATCATCTGAATTTGATTCGATTTGGGTCATCGTCGACAGACTGACCAAATCTGCTAATATCATTCCCGTTAATGATAAATGCAAAAGAGTTATGTAAACATAGTGTGCTTGTATCGAACATCTTTATCAAGATCCTCGCTTCGCATCGAATTTCTAGAGATTTGCTCAGAAACCATTGAGAACGAACCATGATGAGAGTACTATGTACCACCCCAATCGAAGGGACGAGGTAAAGTAACGATACACAGTAATATAAGTGCTGTTTTATGTTTGAATGGTTGAAAAGATTATCATTTTCCTTTGAAAAGATTATCATTGATAACCATCGTGTTAGGATTAAGATCGAATCATGTTAGGATATATTAGAGCATCTGTAAGCAGATGTTGAGATGAAGACACCCGACATACACCCACTGTGAGTTGGACATGTCTTTTAGGTTTAAGGTTTCCTATGATGGCGAACCTAACCTTACAAAATACCCGACCCGCGAGATCTGAAATGAATGTTGAAATTAGGATCTGATTATTGACTGCCGGTAATGGGTGATGTAGGTTTTTCGTACACGTTTTAGGAAAAACGCGTATGAGTGGCAAGTATTAAGTTGCACGCTTTAGGAAAAACGCGAAACCGAATAAATTCGGGTTCGTTCTCGAAGGAGGTGTGTGGATTAGGTGTGCCAAATATATAAAATCAAGTTTGGATTAGTGACGTTTTTAGTTTAGAAGAGAAAAATTAAAGACGAGCTACGACTACGATTAAACTACGACGTTGACGTAAAACGATGACGTAATTACGTAAAACGCGACGAAATTAAAAATTAAACCTAAAAATTAATTAAAAATTATAACTAAGTCTAAATAATATAAATAAGAATAAAAATCCAACAAATATATTTTTAAACCTTTTATTAATTAAATATTCAATTTTAAATTCTAATTAAAGCCCTAAAATTAAATATAATTAAGAAAAAGCCCAAAATATTAATTTATTGAACTAATAACTAACTTATATTATTTAAAGACTAAAAAGTATTTTTCCTAAATTTTAAAAACTATTTTCTATTTTTAAAACACTAAAAACTATTTTTAAATTAAAATAATCATAAAAAATAATAAAATAATGTCAAAAATAATTTGACAATTTTAAAAATCCTAAATTACCCTAATGAATAGTAGAAAATGGAAAAAGTTTGAAAAATGTAAAAATTTGCACTAAAAGACAAAACTGTTTAATAATTAAACCCTAATTATACTAAATTAATTATAAAAATGATTAAAAAGGTGAACAATAAATATTTCTTAAACTAAAAATCTTAAACTAATTTTCTAAATCTAAGAAAAATTTTATAACAGAAAAATATGTATTTTTACCACTAAAAGACAAAAACAGCATAATTAAAAGTAAATAAAAATAGCAATTAAATGTGAAAAATAGCAAATGAACAGTAACACCAAAATAAACTAAACTAAAAAATAAGAAATTAAAAAAGAAAAATTTTAAAACTAGTTTGAAGTCCTAAAACCTAATTTGACCCACAAAAGACAAAAAATTGAAAACTGATAGTGACCTTTGTGTGTTTTCTGTCTTTTAGTAGAGCAGTGGAAACTTTCCCACTAGCAGGGGTAACTTTGTTCCCCCTGCCTTCAATAAAAATCAAGTCTGGTGATGTTTCAGCTTAGTAAAGCTGTTTGATTGCTTTTTTATGGACAATAAGGCACCCCCACAACCAGTTGGGTTGTGGGGATTCTATAATAACACAAAAATCAGCAAGTATATCACAAAAATCAAGCACAAAGGCACAATCAAAGTGACTGTTTAAGCTATAGGGTGTCTGTGAACAGTGCTAGTTTTCTAGGTGCACAAAAACGAATTTTAATGCTCACAAACTTGCACACTACTCAACTAAATCACATATAAACTAGATGAAACCCTAGATTGATCTAAACCCTAGCAGATTACAAAGATGATAGGCAAATTTAAACTAAAACAAGGCAGAAAAATGCACTTGCTGAATTCTACTATATTATACCACTTTGTGACATACAAATTCCTATAAAGTCCAATCAAACTGCATACAAAGCACTAAAACAGAACTAAAACATCATGAGAGAAGTGTCAAAGCTGATTTAAACCCAAGAGATTGTCAATATCCTAGCTTATCATGCAGACCCAAACACTCCCTTAAAAATCAGAACTAGAAAATTAACAAAGAAATTTAAGCTAAACACTACAACATGAATCTAAAAGCACTCAATCATACAATAAGAACCTATACTACTCAAAATATTCATGCCCCAAACTAGCATAAGCATATAAGACCAAAATCATATAACACTCAAGAAAACTGAAAATTAAGAGAGGGTTCAAGTCTTTACCCAACTGATGCCTTCTCTCCAAATGTGACAGCTTCAAGGGGCTTATGAGATGGGTTAAAAGGAGCTTGCTGATGTAGAGAAGTGATGGTGTTGACTAACAGTCAACACCCCATATATCTTCAATCTTGAAATGGGATGGAAATGGTGATAAGCTTGTGCACCTGCCAAGAAAACAAGAGAGACAAAAAAAATGACCTGTGAAGAAACCAATAAGCTATAAACAAGCTTATTAAGTAAGCTATTATAGCTTATTGCTTATGCAAAAAAGGAAATGAAAACAGATTTTCTTTCTTATAAAATCTTTTGGAACCAAACTTGAAACTTCTAATGACTTTAACAAACAACAAAACAGCTTTGAAATCACACACACAAATCCACTATCACTTCATTGTGTGTGTGGATTTCAAGCAGTAAAAAAAACGTTTTTGGAAAGAAACCTCTTCAACCAAACTATTTTACTGGAACTTTGGAACCTACACTAATTTTTTTGCAATGAATGTAACTACTATACTGTTGAAAACAGAACAAAGGAACTCAGTTATTTTGCAAAATATTCATCTTTTCATTGTCATTACTTCAATAAAGATTTTTACAAGAAAAAACTGGAACAAAGAAAGTATGAGTACAATCCACTCATACTTATACTAAGCTAAATAAAATTCTAGATACAATAAACCCTAGCTACTGTTTTTCCTCATTTGCCCTTGGTCAAATCTTTGAAAATCGTAAAGGAAGCCCATGTGACTTGCCAGCTGGAGTTTTGTGATCTTAGCTGTTAATCTGAACGTAGGGAGCAAGTTTTTGCATCTTGGCCATTGATTTTAGTCAAAAGATTCGACTTTGCCATTTTTGTTGAAGCAGCGGAGGTCCTTGTGGGGTCCAGGTGTTGGTGTAGTCGTTTTCTGGGTTGGGGGTTATGTTGGGAGTGGGGTAAGGATGAAAACCCCTATGGATAATTAGGATTAGGGTTGGTAGTTAGTGTGATTGATACTGGGGTGTTATTAGGGTTTAGGGATTGGGGGTGATTAAATAGTGAAGTTTAAATCCAGATTTGGGGTGTTTAGTTTTTAAATCTGTGTTTCCCCCACAAAACATGTTTAATTAAAAAGGGGTTCAAAAAGGATTTGTGACAGGGTCGAAATAGGTTATGGACTGGTTCGTTGGACTGGAAGGGGTTGTATAGTGGGTGGGGGTGACGTGTCTCAATGGCAGTGGTGGAAAGAGTTTGGTGTCTTGGCACATATGGCCCCCTAGCTTTCTTCACTTCTTTACTTTCCATTAAACAGCCAAAAGTTCTTTCCCCTTTATAATAAGTTTGGACATCTTTGCAAATTCAGTCCCTCTAAGTTTAATATGATGAACACAAGGGCTAAACTTGTAATCTTTGAGATCTTCAAGGGCTATTCTTGTATATTCTTGGTAATTTAGGGACCCCAATGTAATTTATGAGTTTTACAAGGGTATAAATTGCCAAGTCTTCCTAAGTTGAGGGACCATTCTTGCCAATCTTCAATTCTTCAAGGGCTTTTGCAAAATCATGATTCGGGTCCGGTTCTTTGTGCGGCCTCGTTTCCCGTGTTCGTTATTGCTTGATTCCTTTGATCTTTTGGTGAATTCACGATATCCGTACCTAAAATACACAATGAACAAACACAGGCATATATTGGGGTATTTTGATGATATTTTAAGCGTTTTAAGCCCGATTTGGACGATGAGACTATGTATAAATACAGTCTCATCACTCCCCCATACTAAACCATTGTCGTGTCCCCACGCAATGCTAGAATTAAGTATCATAGCACTTCCAAAATTCATTTTATGATGACATTTATTCAAGACATAAATTTAAATAAACTACTACACGCGCTTTAGACATAATGTATTGTTTTCATCACGAGAATGTGACTTTTGGGATCATAGAACAAGAACACGTGAATGCATCGTTAGAAATAATTTCGTCGTCCTCGATTTTCACCCAATTCCATGCTAAGCGTGTAACGAGATCATTGTTATTATAAGTTAGCAACATGATCATATCTCATGAGTGTTAATTACGAACCTAAACTCCCTTATTCCTACTTGGTATCTCTTATATTTTATTTTGTCTTAATGATCACGAGGATACATCATTGACTTATGCGTGAATAGAGATTAAGTCTAAAAATAGAAACTTAACGGTGTAACCAAAATCATTAAATTAATAATTCACCCCAATAGACAACGATGTCAAAAAATTAAGTCAACAAGAAGGATCGATAAACACGGTTTTATAATGGTTTTGAACATGAGACTTATTACCAAGACTTTTATACGCCCCCTAACGGAAGGGCCTTATTATCTTTGGTGTACCTCCATCTTTTATTCAACTTCGCCATGAAGCTTTTATTATGACTTCGGTCTTGCCTTGCCTTTTATTATCCGCCTCATCGGTGGTTTTATTAGCCAAAGACGTATATGCTCACGCTAAAGCGAATTTTGGATCTTTAAAGCTTCGAAGATTAAGGCTTGATTCACTTTCAATTTGGGCATAAATTTTTCGGCCTTGTGAGCTTCAAATTTTTGCTTAATTTAGGTGAGCACTTGAAATTTTATTATTAGGTGAAGCTTTCGATTATTCGGGTGCCAATACTTCAAAACCGTGACGCTGGCGACACCTTAATGTTTTCCCAATTTAATTACATGGAAGCTACCAAAACAAATTAGAAACCAACAATAGTGACTAAACCGCCAAATCAATATTTATTAACAATTTATTATGCAAAAGCGTGGGGAGAATAAGCTAATAATTACTACACATAAGAACGTGACGATTACGAGACTTATAAATAACTCTATCATTTCTCGTCCTCATTTAAGAGACTTAGCCTAAAAAGTTAAGGAATCGAAGCTAAGTGCTCAACACGCACGATCGAGTCAAAAATTACTCACGTTCTCACCATCGGAAAACCTACATTCGTGTCTTAAACACTTATGAAAAACTAGAAAAAATTTAAAATTTGGCCATTTTTAGCCTTATTTGCAACAAAACGATAACAAAAAGATGAATATTGGATAGCGTGGTGATGTAAGCAAGGTGAAGTATCTACTCACCCCCCATACTAAAACTAAACATTGTCCTCAATGTTTCGAGTCTAGGGGTGTAAACACCCCCATACTAGAGACGAAGTCGAATGCTTAATCTCGAGCATGGAAAGGGTAAAACGAATAACCTAAAAGCCGTTTATGAATTATGCTAATAAGATAAACGTTAGAACATAAAAGGATATCATCGGATATCGGAATCTCCAAAGGCAACGATCGAAGCTCGAGTGATCCGTAAAACGAACACGAGAGGCTTCAATGATGACGATGAACCTAATGAATCACAATCACAAACAACCACGAAACAAAGGTTGGAAGAGCACAAGTCCCCTCATTACATTAAACTAAGAAAGCGATAATATGTACAAGGATAAGCATGAGAATCCCCCACGAGGCACCTTGTTTTTGATAACCGAGTCAAAAGCTCGACTCGAATCCCCATAAATGTGATCATTTAGGGATAATCTTGGTATGGTCATTTTTAGTGGGGCTTACATGATGAACAAGGCCCAAAAGTACATGCAGTACTTTAAAAACCCGATAAACGTATACCGGGGTCAAAGATAGCGTCCTCGTTTTTGGATGAAAGACGAAACAACGCCACTCCAAGACAAACCCCAATGGGGTAGAAGAAAATATATAAGAAGTAGAAAGGTGGGGCAATGGGTAAGGCAAACTTATGAGCTACTCGAGGTAGACTCACACCAAGCAAATAGATACGATTTCCATTTATTGCATCGGTGGAAGACCGAGATTTCCCTTTACAAGCAATTCTGGGATCATAAATCTCGTCCTCGGTGGTAAAGTGTGAAGGAACATTTGGGGCTTCCCCCATACTAAGACCACACCAACCATCGTCAAAAGGAGTAGACGAGGTGGTAGTACTCATAAAACGCGGTGATGACGGAGTTAAACATGTAGAAAAATCTTTTAAAACATTTTTAAAATCCTTTCCTTTTTCATCGTTTAAAAACTCTCTATGAAAACCCGATTTAATGATGTCGAAAATATTTGGCGTTTCTAGTTCAAAATTAGTCGCGCTAAAAATTCTCACATTTAAGTCTTTGGCGGGAGGGGGTGGCGGATTATATAAGTTCTCAAAACATTTATCAATAAAGAACACCGCCCCCTCGGGTTCTACATACTCGTCATCCTCATGAACGTCGATCCCATCGATTTCTTCATCAAAGATAGGCTTGTCAAACCAAGGTTTGTCATTCCCCTCCTTGAGTATCTTAGAAACTCTCTTGAAAAGATCACGATCAAGCACAAAACCATCATTCTTTTGTGGAGATCGTTGATAAGTTAGATCCTCACGAATGTGGTAAACGTCATTCTCAAATGAGGAGTGTTGATTAGGTAACTCCTCGAGAATGGGATTTTTAGTGGTCACATGAGTTGGTTCGTCATTGAAAATAAGACGTTCCAACTCATTAAGTTCATCCTCGATTTTGGAAAGGTCGACCTCACTCGTAGGTGGAAGTGAAGGCATAAGAGCTAGCTCTCGTTCAATGATTTCCTCAATCTCGGGATCAAACTCATAATCATCGTACTTCACATGTTTCTTCTTAGGAGAATCAAAAATTGCATGTGGATGTCGAAGTACGTGATCAAGCACGGCAAAATCGCCATCGTCATCGTCAAAGAAAGAGTCGATGTGAGCACTCACAACCATGGACTTACAAGTCAAATGACTATGCTTAGGTGACTTTTCTAAGACGAGAGGATCGATGTCGATAAACCCTTTAGCCTCAACGGGTGTTGGGCTAGGCAAAGGAGGCACTTCGATGGTGTTAGAAGTTGAAGCCTCAAAGACGTGGTCCTTCGAAGGTGGTGAAGACGAGACCATATTGGTCTTTGTCGTGATGGCACTAACGTCGCCCTTCAGAATTTGTGTTTCACTTGTTTAGCTAAAAACATCCCAAAGTGAGTTTTCATCCATAAATTTACACATACCCTTTTGAATTAGGTACACGTATTCTTTATCATTAAAATCATCATCTTTAAAACCGTTTTTCTTAATTCTTTCAGAACATGCATCAAGCTTCATTCTTCCCGCTAAAGTAAACATTTTGAAATCATTAGAATTTGAATCATTAGGTTTTGAAACCTTGTTTTTTTCATTCTCATTAAATCCTTGGGATTTTATAGCGAAAAAGTCTATTTTTTCATCCCCATATCTCATAGTAAGTCTCCCCTCGTGAACATCGATCATGGTTCGAGCCGTCGATAAGAATGGTCGGCCTAAAATTATGGGACATTTAGGGTCACACTCGTAATCGGATATAACGAAATCCGCGGGAAAAACAAACTTTCCAATCCTAACATAGACATCCTCGGCTATTCCAATTGGTATAAGTGGCGTACAATTTGCAAGCTCGATTGTCATGTTTGTAGGGGTAAGCGAAGGCAATCTCATCAATTTCCAAAGAGAATGAGGCATGAGATTGAAGCTAGCACTTAAATCGGCAAGGGCTAAACATCCCTCAATCTCGGAAAAATCACAAGGTAGTAGAAATTGGCCCGGATCCTTTTCCTTTCTCGGCATACGCCTTTTGGGTTTTTTAAGAAGGATTGAAGCACAAGTTTCTTCAAGGGTTACTTTGGTATGGTCGACAAAGCTCTCTTTTTGAACCGTGGATGGAATTTGAGGTACACGAGGGTGTGCACTCTTTTCCTTGGTCGCCACGTTCACCCCATCGACTTTAGAACAAGAAGACGTCTTAGAAGTCGAGGGTTGAGAGGGATAAACAACACGGAATCCTTCAAGGTTAGGGGTAATCACACGACCTTTCTCACGAGACGAGGCGGCTTTACATTGTTCTTTCGGATTAGCAACGGTGTCACTAGGTAACGAACTTGATGACGAACCCGAGGCTTTGTTCATAATGGCCGAAAACATCTTTTTAATATCAATTTGCCCTTGCTCAATCTTCGTGTTTTGCAATTTCAAAGTATTTGTAAAGTCGTTTTTCAAAGTACCAATTTCTCCCTCTAATCGTCTCATATTAGCCTCATTCGTTTTCATGTAATTTTGAAAATCGTTTGACGAACTATTTTGATTTAAATTAAAGTTCCCTAGGTTTTGATTGTTTCTTTGAAAATTTCCTTGATTCCCACTTGAAATTTTTTTTCCTTGATTGTTATCTCGATTTTTCCAAGTTATATTACGACCTTGATTATAACCTCCTTGATTTTGATTCGAAAAATTTCCTTGTTGATTGTTTCCTTGAAAATTGTTTCGATTTTGAAAGTTGTTGCCTTGGTTATAATTGCCTTGTTGTGATGGACCCGCGTTATTTTGATTTTGAAAATTGTTGTTTAACGCACTCACATTCGACGTTTGGCCATCCGTAGCCGCACACTCGTAATAGTTATGAGGTCCACCACAAAACGTACACGAAACCTCAACCGCTTTCACCGTAGCGGGAGCGTCTTTCTTTTGCATCTCAACGAGAAAAGACGTGAACACATTCGTTAACTTGTCGACTTTTGCATCAACCCTCTCAATGTCGCGATTAGAACTACTAACATTGGCGACATTGGCAACACTCGGTGCATTGCGGAGTTGGTAAACCTTGGATCGGTTCTCGATAATTATCAATGCATATTTCGGAGTTTTACACAAAAAGTTGCCACCGGCGGCGGAATTCAACGAATCTTGTTCGTGAAAATTAAGACCGTTGTAAAACGTATCGATTTGGTGCAACTCGAAAAAACCATGGTGAGGACATTGCCTAAGCAATTCCTTAAAGCGATCCCACGCGTCTCTAAAAGATTCATTCGGTTTTTGCTCAAATTTCGTAATCTCGTTTTTGAAAAACGTTGTCTTAGACGGTGGGAAAAAATAATTAACGAACTTGGAAACGAGATCCTTCCACGTAACTATGGAATTAGGTGGCTCTTTCTCGTACCAATCCTTGGCGGCACCATCGAGCGAGTACGGAAAAAGCATAAGCTTGACGACATCGGTGTCGACGTTCTTAAACTTGCTCGTGGCCAAAAGACGATCAAAATTCCGAATATGGTCGTGAGGATTATCGGCTTCACGACCTCGAAACTTCGTAGGTTGGATCAACGAAAGCATTCCGCTCTTAATCTCAAAATTCTCCGCCTCGATAGCGGGAATTACGATCGCGTCTCCATAACCCTCGGTGGGCGCTTGGAGCAATTCCATCATCGAACGATTGTCGGCCATCTCCTCTACGGTTTCTTCAACAACGATATTAGGAACGTCGGTTTCTAATTCTCGTCTACGTCGTCGATTCCTTTGATTACGATTGCGTCGATTCGAAGCTTCACTAGAATTGGAATAATCCTTCGATCGAGTGCGCATGCACTAAGCGTAGAATGGGTGGTAGCAAAGAAGATTCTTTTTGCGGTTTTTTCGATTTTTCAAATTTTTTTTTTTGGTTTTTGATTGGTTTTTTATTTTTTTTTTGATTTTTGAATGTATTACGTAGACACAAATCTACAAATCTCTCCTCGAATCGACTTTCTCGATTAAAGGAGCCTCAAAGAATGAAAACGATCACGTGGAGTGAATGTTCTCGATGACATTAGAACGTTGGTGGAACACCAAAACGTTCAAGAGGGTTTAATCTTGAAAACACAAGCAAATATAATATACGTAGATAATACTTGGGCGGCAAACCCTCGATTAGCCCTCATTCTCAAAACACGCACAAGCAAGCGGAGGAAACGAGGCGGCGCGAAGCACTTAAGAGCCTTTTTCCTTTAGGTCGTGAAATACAACCGCCTTATACCCACCTTATAGTTTGTGTTAATTGAAATTAAGCCTCACGAAAGTATTTATCTATTTTGCCTTTAAACTTTTGCTTTAGATTCGAATACAATGATCGAGTGATGAAATCCCGAATCAAGGTTGCGTTTTCACGCTTTTGGAGTACTTGTATATTTATTGTTCTTACGTAAATACAATATAGTAATAATATATTCACAAGAAAAACGAAAACCAATATATCTACAATATAGTAAATGATTGTTGGGTGTTTAATTTAGGAAAATTAAACACGTTTTATTTGGATACTATAATATATTAAGATAAAATAACAAAAATGAGTATGTACGATATTTACGCTTTCCAAAAATTGAAAAGCAAAAACGCACTACTCACACAAACACGATACTAATAATGGCACACTAAAAACACCTCCCCGGCAGCGGCGCCAAAAATATGATGTAGGTTTTTCGTACACGTTTTAGGAAAAACGCGTATGAGTGGCAAGTATTAAGTTGCACGCTTTAGGAAAAACGCGAAACCGAATAAATGCGGGTTCGTTCTCGAAGGAGGTGTGTGGATTAGGTGTGCCAAATATATAAAATCAAGTTTGGATTAGTGACGTTTTTGGTTTAGAAGAGAAAAATTAAAGACGAGCTACGACTACGATTAAACTACGACGTTGACGTAAAACGATGACGTAATTACGTAAAACTCGACGAAATTAAAAATTAAACCTAAAAATTAATTAAAAATTAAAACTAAGTCTAAAATAATATAAATAAGAATAAAAATCCAACAAATATATTTTTAAACCTTTTATTAATTAAATATTCAATTTTAAATGCTAATTAAAGCCCTAAAATTAAATATAATTAACAAAAAGCCCAAAATATTAATTTATTGAACTAATAACTAACTTATATTATTTAAAGACTAAAAAGTATTTTTCCTAAATTTTAAAAACTATTTTTCTATTTTTAAAACACTAAAAACTATTTTTAAATTAAAATAATCATAAAAAATAATAAAATAATGTCAAAAATAATTTGACAATTTTAAAAATCCTAAATTACCCTAATGAACAGTAAAAAATTGAAAAAGTTTGAAAAATGTAAAAATTTGCACTAAAAGACAAAACTGTTTAATAATTAAACCCTAATTATACTAAATTAATTATAAAAATGATTAAAAAGGTGAACAGTAAATATTTCTTAAACTAAAAATCTTAAACTAATTTTCTAAATCTAAGAAAAATTTAAAACAGAAAAATATGTATTTTTACCACTAAAAGACAAAAACTGCATAATTAAAAGTAAATAAAAATAGCAATTAAATGTGAAAAATAGCAAATGAACAGTAACACCAAAATAAACTAAACTGAAAAATCAGAAATTAAAAAAGAAAAATTTTAAAACTAGTTTGAAGTCCTAAAACCTAATTTGACCCACAAAAGACAAAAAATTGAAAACTGATAGTGACCTTTGTGTGTTTTCTGTCTTTTAGTAGAGCAGTGGAAACTTTCCCACTAGCAGGGGTAACTTTGTTCCCCCTGCCTTCAATAAAAATCAAGTCTGGTGATGTTTCAGCTTAGGAAAGCTGTTTGATTGCTTTTTTATGGACAATAAGGCACCCCCACAACCATTTGGGTTGTGGGGAGTCTATAATAACACAAAAATCAGCAAGTATATCATAAAAATCAAGCACAAAGGCACAATCAAAGTGACTGTTTAAGCTATAGGGTGTCTGTGAACAGTGCTAGTTTTCTAGGTGCACAAAAACGAATTTTAATGCTCACAAACTTGCACACTACTCAACTAAATCACATATAAACTAGATGAAACCCTAGATTGATCTAAACCCTAGCAGATTACAAAGATGATAGGAAAATTTAAACTAAAACAAGGCAGAAAAATGCACTTGCTGAATTCTACTATATTATACCACTTTGTGACATACAAATTCCTATAAAGTCCTATCAAACTGCATACAAAGCACTAAAACAGAACTAAAACATCATGAGAGAAGTGTCAAAGCTGATTTAAACCCAAGAGATTGTCAATATCCTAGCTTATCATGCAGACCCAAACACTATGGATCATGAGGACGTTGATCCCTTTTAGGAGGAAAAGCTGTGACAATCTAACATTTTCAGGTAGTGAAATATTTTCTCGTATAATATTTTGAAACTTATTTTTGTGTTGGTTGACGAACTCACAATTTACGGATTTAAATTTGGGCTTACGTGCATAATTTAACGTCCTTTACGACTAAACCAGAAACCTTAGGATTACGTATTTACGTTTTTGAACTCCGTTTTTGATGAGACAATTTTTATTGGATTCGTTTTGTGACGTTGATTCATAATTTATAAAAATGTTTTTCGTGAAACGCCCCGAGGGCACGCAAATCGAGAAAACTAGAATCGAGGAATACCCGTAAACTAGTGAGATGGGACAAAATACATTGTCCCACCCCACTAGCTTAAATGGGACGGCACACATGACACCACATCTAAGGATGTGGCATCATGTTAGCTAAATAGTTACAAGTGTAACTAAGCTTACACTTTAAGCTTACTCTTTCCACTTCCTAGCTAAAACCATCAACTAACTCACACATACCATTTCCTTACATGCAAACAACCTCAAACTCTCTCAAAACCCTCCACCTTGCCGTCCACTTTGAAGCACAAAACACCCCTTTTGATCTTTTCTAGCCACAAAATACATGTTAACTAGCTCTATCATGGAGTTATCTTGAAGCCTTGATCATTCGGTGGCTATATTAACAACAAAGGAGGTGATTTTATTGTGTCCTAGGGCTGATTTCTCAACTATTGTTCTTGGTGTTTGATGATCTTGGAGTTACTTTTGGTGTTCATCAAGTTCTTGTCTTCCAAAAACAAGAAATACACTTGGTTGGTAAAGAAGATCATCCTCTCTATTTTCGCTTGTTATTTTTGTAAAGAACAAATGTATTTTCTTTCTTATTTTATATTTATATGATGAATATATGATGATAAAAATGTTGTGTGGGGATTAAGTGTTGATAAATATGCTTAAAAAGGTTAATAACTATAAGAAATAAGGCTAAAATCATGATTATTTAGTTGGCTGTATAAAAACAGTATATAACTAAAACTTGAACTGATAAACTTGCATGGTATGATCCATTTACAGTAAGTACAAGATGTTATACACATGTGAGAGTTGGCCATGCAATGGAATCATTATAATGAGTGAGATATGATCAAAACAAGATGAGTATGCAAATCTGAATAAGCTGTTTTGTAGGGACTATTAAGCATAGATAAACTTAAAATGAGCAGTAGCTATAACTAAGTTAAATGTATCACATAATATGAAGATCATGCCATCCAAAAATGAGATTCTAATTCATTATAGAACTCTAGATATGATAAAAATGGTGAACATGAAAATAAAAATCAGATTTTGAGAATTAATGTTTATTATTATTATATAAGCACTCAAATTTTATTATATAAAATGTAAAATAAAAACCCACTAACTTATGAAACTTATTTATATAAATATGTAAAAGGTTACTTAAATGGATAAATTGTATAAATGGTAGTGGAATAATACTTATAAGTAATAAAAACTATAAACTTGATTTTTATGACTTTTTCGGCTATTACCGTAAAATTAACGTTTTTCGCCAATTAAAACTTAGACGATCAAACCCGTCTAATGTAAAGTTTTCAAAAGTCATATACTGATATATATGTGTCTAATACAAGTAAAAACCGATAAAACCCGAACTATAGGACATACGGACATTAACGAGCTAACTAAGCATATTGGACTAATAATTGGACTAAATAAGTTAACCACTTATAAAAAGTACTTATTGGGCTTAACCCATTTGGGCCCAACATGGAAAGTATATATACTGATAATATATGTATAAAATGGATTAAAACAAGTTAAAGAACTTATACCAAGCTTATTGGACTTAAATTAGGTAAATAGGTAAAACTAGCAAACTAGTAAAACGTTACCAAAACGTAAACACTAAAATGAGTAAACAAGGATATATAAACCCACTTGATCATCATAATATGTACAAAATCATCATATGTATATTGTTATTTTGATAAAAGTCATTGGACAAAGTCTAAGACCGATTATTATTTATATAGGTTTCCGTGACCGAAGCACGCCCGTAGCCAATAATCCGCCTTTCATTATCAACGTGAGTTCATAGCCTCGCACCCTTTTAAATGTTTTATAAAATGATTTGTAAACCCGCGAGGGAGATAACATGCTAGATTTTGATAAAAATAGAACACAAGTAGTCCCGATGGTATGCTTAATGATATGGACCCGAATGATGTTATGACCCTATAAACGAGAGTAAAAGGATTATTAGTAGTTAGGTTATGTCACTTAAAGTCCCATTAGCATGAATTGTGAACTACCAGGATTTGGTAGACGCTTATGCATTTGATATTACTATTTGGGGACGAATACCCCAGTTCGCGCCTTGACGGTTGATCCCCGTCGTGCCACATTTATTGGTAAGCGAATTTATGTATGAGAAGATTCCATAGCGTGATTTTTGTGACGACGCGCTACTTAGATGGGCAAATTGTTTGTCGGGATCACGGACCGCTGTTTTTATAGTAAGGTAACAATGTCATGTGGCTAATAATAATCCTCAAATGTATCCTACAACCTATATACAAAAACGATAACGACGCTAATAACGATGAATATATTACCTATCATGGTAATATTGAGGCTACGGTCTCATAGACGTTTTAAGATGTATGCTTGATATATATTGCCTGACTAGCAATACGTGGACTTACTTCCGATATTATACTTGTGTTCTGATTTTAACGATTGTTTTATATAACGGTTTTTATTAAACTCTATGAATTCACTCGGCATTCGCTGATATGATTTTTGCATGTTTTTATCTCAGGTGCTTGAAGGTAATCTGGATGGAGATCGACTCTGATGGCCCACATAATATTAAAAATGTTCATTCGATCTATGTTTTGTAAACTTAATGACCTGTATAATTTGGGACCTGTTGTACACTTTAAAACTTTTTATCGAATGAATGTATGTTGAACCTTGTACAACCATTTTTATGTGTTGTCTATGATTGGAGTTATTGTGCTATCCCGTAACACTCTAAAAGACCCTTCCGCTGTACCGATACGAAAAATGAGAGTGTTACAAAATTTCCAATCCTATAGCTCTTTCAACAATAATTATCAAACGAGTCACTAGTATGAAATGACTGACATATTCAATTAGACTTCTCGGAAAGGTACTAGTGGCATGAGGCTTTTAGGTAATGGTTCCAATGACAGCCTCAAGTGCAACATTCATCCTTTCGATTTCAATTTAAGAATTGGGTGACAATGAATCAGATGACACCTTTCCAAGTGGTAGCGTTTTGTCAAACTCCACTCTATAAGGAAATATCGTCATGACATCGATATCAGTTTTAATCTCGCCAATTCTTCTTCAATATCACAATCAACTAATATTTACATTCCTACGAGTATCAACCATTTTGTTGGGATCATAAATATCCACAACTTGGTTTAGATCTAGGATAGCTAGAATTCCTACGAGAATAGCTTTGATTAATTTACTAGGGGATTTAGGGTTCCTTGTGACAATCTACGTCGTATAAATACCTCGTATAGATATCAAAATAATCATCAAACAATCATGAAATAAAATTACATCATATATATATATATATATATATATATATATATATATATATATATATATATATATATATATATATATATATATATATATATATATATATATATATATATATATAATCCAAGTTATATATATATTAAAATAACACTTCTCAGTCTGGCCTTGTCGGTAACTCGGGAATTCTTCGGCACCGTTATAGTCAAAAGATATTTAGACATTTTTAGAAAAATGTTTATAGTTAAAAGATTTTGAAATGTTTTATTCAAAACCTTAGTTTTAAAAATCTTTCGTTCTCTATAACGAGAGCTCTGACACCAAACTGTAACACCCCCAAATTTATACAACTCAGTACATCAGATGACTAGTTGGTGTTACGGGATAGCACATTACTCACTTCATAGACAACGCTTAAAAGTCGCGTCGTTTTAATAATAAAGCATTTCCATTCATAAATATCAAAGTTACATAGGTCCCAAGTCATTGTATTTCATACAAGTTTTACAAAGAATTTGAATGGAAATTATTGTTTAGGTGTGGGCCATGAATTCTTGTTGTCTTCCTGAGAATTACCTTCAACTACCTGAGATAAAACATGTTAAAAGAAAAGGTCAGCGATAACGCCGAGTGAATTCATAGAGTTTAATAAAATCCAGCAATATACCATCGGTATAGAATTATTACCGAAAATCATTTTGTACAAATCATTGTAATAGGCCATAAAATAGCCAAAGTCATTTTATAACATTGTATAGATTAAATAAAATCAGTTATATGAATATGGTTATATAAAACCAAAACACGAACATAATATCAATTATAAGACCCTATATTGCTAGTCAGGCAATATATCGTAATTCAATGCTTAAAGCAGTATTTCGTTAATTGGATTATTATAAGCCGCATGATATTGTTACCTTACTACAACAAACAACGGGTAGCTAGCCCGAAACTCAATTTGCCCATCTAAATTAGCGTTTCATCACAATAATCACGCTTGTGTAAATCTTCTCATACATAAATTCGCTTACCAATCAATGTGGCACGACGGGGATCAACCGTCAAGGCGCGAACTGGGGTGATCGTCCCCAAATAGTACTATTATATGCATAAGCGTCTACCAAATCCCGGTAGTTCACAATTCATGCTAATGGTACTTTTAGTGACATAACCTAACTTTAATAATCCATTTCATTTCATCTATCGGGTCATATATTCATTCATCGGGTCATACAATCATTCGGGTCCAAATCAATAAACAAACAATCGGGACAAACGGTGTCCTATTTTATTAAAACTAACATGTTATCTCCCTCGTGGGTTTATAAAGCATTTCATAAAAACATTTAAAAGAGTGCGAGGCTATGAACTCACGTTGATGTGGGAAAGCGGGTTATCGGTAATTCGGATGTATGGTACGTGCTTCAATCATGGAAACCTAGACAAATAATACTCGTCTTAGATCATGTCCAATGACTTTATAAAATAACAATTATGTATACATATGATGATTATATATATATGATGATCAAGTGGGTTTACATATTCTCATTTACTCATTTTAGTGTTATGTTGATAACTTTTATACTAGTTTACTAGTTTTACCTATTTACATATTTTAAGTCCAATAAACTTATTAGAAGTTCTTTAACTTGTATTAATCCATTTTATACTTGTATTATCAGTATTTAGACTTTACATGTTGGGCCCAAATGTGTTAAGCACAATAAGTACTTTTTATAAGTGTTTAACTTATTTAGTTAAATTATTAGTCCAATATGCTAACTTAACTCGTTAATGTCCGTATGTCCTATAGTTCGGGTTTTATCGGTTTTTACTTGTATTAGATACTTATATATCAGTATATGACTTTTAAAAACTTTACATTAGACGGGTTTGATCGTCTAAGTTTTAATTGGCGATAAACGTTAATTTTACGGTAATAGCCGAAAAAGTCGTAAAAATCATGTATATAGTTTTATAACTTATAAAACTTATCAAACTACCATTTTTATAAAATGTCCATTTATTTATCCTTATACATATTTATATAAATGTATTATATAAGTTAGTGGGGTTTAATTCACATTTTATACTATATTTATTTGAGTGCTTATATAATACTATTATACTTTAATTTCCCAAAATCTGATTTTTACTTTCATGTTCACCAAAACAGCCATATCTAGAGTTCTATATGGAGATAGAAGCCCAAATTTTTATTTCAAAAACTACATGATATGTTCTACATTTAACTCTTCTATGGCTACTGTTGAATCAGCCTCTAAGTATTTTTTAAAATTCGTCCATAACAGTGTACTCAGATTTGCACTCTAAACTTGTTTTGATCATATCTCACTCATTTTTATGATTCCATTGCATGGCCAACTCCCACATGTGTACAAGACATATTAATTACTGTATATCCATTAATCTATGCTATTTTATCAGTTCATCATATGGTTATTTACTGTTTTTATACAGCCTACTAATTTAAGCAAGATTAACCACTTTTACATATAGTTTTTCATCTTTGTACCCATGTTTATCAACACCAAATCCCCACACAATACTTTTATCATCATATATTCATCATATACATATACAATAGGAAAGAAAATACATGATTAAATAATTAAAATAACAAGAGGATGGGAAGAACAATCTTTATACCACCATGATGATGTAGGTTGTGATCAAGACATGGATTTTGATCACACAACTTGTGATAAACCAATATCATCTTCAAGTCCATCAATCTTCAAGAACTCCTTGTGGAAAATCAGCCCTAAGACTCCATAGAAACTCCTCATTGGATGTTATAATCACCACCAATCAATAGGGCTTCAAAAGGTTATCATCTTGTGCAAGAATAACATAGGATTTCATGGATAAATTTAGATCAAATGGGGTATTTATGGTGTAGGTTAGACGAAAATGGAGCTAGAGAGAGAGATTGTTTGGTTGTTTTGCATGTAAGAATGAGAGAATAGTTTGTGCTAGTGGTTTTTGTTATGTGGTAGCTTATTTTGTAAGCATTAAGAAACAAGTGTAACACTTGTTTATGTAAAGTTGACACCTCAAGTGTGTATGTGTCATGGTTTTGGCCATGGGTATGTGGGGATGGGGCAAGTTTATTCTTGTCTCATCCCCATTTAATTACGGGTACTCCTCGATTCTAGTTTTCTCGATTTGCGTGCCCTCGGGTCGTTTTACGAAAAACATTTTTATAAATTATGAATCAATGGCACAAAACGAATCTAATAATAATTGTCTCATCAAAAACGGAGTTCGAAAACGTAAATACGTAATCCTAAGGTTTCCGGTTTAGTCGTAAAGGACGTTAAATTATAATCGTAAGTCATAATCTCTTCTCGTAAATTTGTGAGTTTATGAACCAACACAAATTTAAAATTCCAAAATAATATTCACGGATAAATTTATTTTCTGAAATGTCGGACTGTCACCAAAGACGGTGTATGTAAGCGTAAGCACGTAACGTAGAATCCTCCGGTTTAGACGTAGTCGATGCTACTTTAAGACGTAAATCCAAATTTCTTCTAAAAAATAAGTGAGTTCATAATATAACATTTAAAATAATGTTTTTAAATAATACTTGAGAATAAAATATCAACCATAAATTGACGGATTGTCACAGACGCGATGGATTTTGTGATCCCTTCACTTTTGAACGTTATTTTTCTTGCTTAATTTTCAAAAAAAAAAATTCTAAAAATCCAAAAAAAAAGAAAATTTCAAAAAATCAAAAAACAAATTTTAAAAAAATAATAAAAAAATTTCAAAAATCCAAAAAAACATTTAAAAAATCATAAAACTCATTTCTTTTTCAAGAGTTTTGCACCAAAAATATTCCTTTTAATCCTCTATTGTATTTAATTCTTTTTCTAACCCACTCTTATTTTTTACTTATTAATGGATTCGTATGACGATTGTGTAGGGTGTGGGAGACCATCGTCTGGAAGTCAATCATGTCCATGGTGGTCCTGCGAACGGTGCGGAAGAGATATCCTCAATTCCGGATTTGAACGTTGTCTATCGTGCAATTCGATCAATTCATACTTCAATTCATTCTTCACTAATGATTAAACTATCTCACCATCTTCCATATATGAGGATCCGTATCAGCAAAATGCATCGGATTTTTCTCAATACTCGTGTTGCAACAACTGTGGGGGCCCTCACGATGCTTCTTATTGTCAACCGATGAATTATTATGAGCCAAATCCGTGCTATAATTCCGGTTTTGATAATTTCGAGCCCCCACATTACTCCCTCGATCATCAAAATTCTTTTGGAATGAGTGAAGAAGAACGTGCCACTATTTTGATTGCACTTCTAAGAGTTCAAGAAGAATTAGATAGAATACGCGAAACAAGGGCCGAGCAAAGGCGAAAAGAGCAATTATCTAATCTTAGTGCTTATACCCAAACGCCTCTTGTGCGTCCCTTTTGTTATTATGATGACTAGGATGATATCTTTGATCTCAACACATGTACTGAAATTACTACTCCTACTCTTGATATATATTGATACATCGAGTGATATTAGTGATTTTTGTCTCGGCAAATCTTTTGATGATGTTTGTGATGTACCGACTTTTGCGGAGTAATACTTAGATTTTACTAAGAATCGAAGTTCGTTATTCCGATCATTTCGAATTGATTACAAGTTGTAAGTGCGACTCAATTGTTCTTGGTGGAAAATAAAAAGGTCTGGTTATCTATTTTAAACTAAAAATGAAAATGTCGTTGAATAAATAAAGATGAAAGCTTGAAAATTTAAAAAACTAACAATGAAGACTTTAAAAATCAAAAAGTAACTGATTAAAACTTATAAAAATGCAAACTTTAAATATTTAAACTAGAATAAGACAAGTTAGAATAAAGCTAAGTAAAAAGGCGGGAAAAGTAAAAATTCAAAATCTGAAAGTAAAGAACCTTATCCGGAATAATATCCGGATTGTGATCAGAAGGGTTATCCGGGATAAGTTGGGAGACTTATCCGGAATGTTGGGCAAAACCTTTATCCGGAATAAATTGATGCAGCTTATCCGGAATAAATGACAAATGAAGGCTTAATCAGAATAATGAAGAAACGATGCTTATCCTAAATATCTCTTCTTGGGCTTACCCGGAATAAACTAAGGAAGCTTATCCGGAATGACTTATCCGGAATAATTGTTCGGAATGAACTTGTTAAGCTTATCCAAAATACTTCACTGGGGCTTATCCGCAATCCGACTTTACTGGGGCTTGTCCGGAATAAATAGTAATGTACCCTTATCCGGAATTGATGACTATCCGGAATAACTGAAACTACCACTATGCGGAATAATCTGAAACTACCACTATTCGGAATGCTGAGGAGTGCTGCTTATCCGGAATAATCTAAAGATGATTATTCGGAATATTGAAGACTAAGAGCTTATCCGGAATAATAGGGTTAAGATCCTTATCCGGAATAACTAGGAGATGACTATCCGGAATGAAGAACTAGGTGCAATTCGGAATAAAAGGGTTTAGTTCCGTAACAAGAAACTTAAGAAAATAAGCTAAAATCCAATAAGCATTTTACCAAAAACTTAATCAAAAGATTTTTAGAAAAAGATGATTAAGCTAGAATTTAAAAACTTTTAAAACATTAAATAAGCTAGAAATCAAAAAGCATTTTTTATGAAGAAACTTTTTTTAGATTACCAATTTAATAAGCACAATCAAATAAGCTACATAATCAAACCATCAACAAGATTAAGATAAAACTACATGATTATCAAGATTAAGTAAAAGATTAAGAAAGGTAGAATGAGAATTAAGGAAATAAGCTTGATTGATTAAAGATTAAAATCAAATGATTACAAGATTAAAGTTGATAGACTTGGAAAACTAGAGAGAAGAAAACTTAAGAAAAACTTGAAAACTAAAAATAAACTACAACTAAAAAATTAACCACCTAACCACCCTCCTAATGACACATTAGGAGGGTATTTATAGGAGGTGGGGAGATTACATGCTGAAGCTATCTTATATCTTTCTTCTCGTCTCGACTCGACTTAATTTCTTTGTCTTTCTCGACGTCGTCTCGGGATTAGTCGATATAAATTGAACTTGTCTTTTAATTTTCTTCTATAATTAGACTTAAGTTCTTCGACTTCATTAAACTTCCGTCTTTAGACTTTTTCTTAGATAAATCTTCAGAATAGGCCTTGGACTTCCGTTCTTTTTGCATTCTCGATCTTTCTACTTCGTCTTTAGTCTTTTTCTTCTATAAAAGCCCGTGATAGCCCATGTTTTCTTATTTTTGCATCTTTTGGTCCTAAAACACAATAAAAACACAAACCACGCATAATTCCGACTTTTACGACGTAAAATACACGATTTGGTCTTGTTATTATTGGAAATAAGTGGTAAGAGGATAAGTGTTTTCACACTTATTTAATCCCCTACACTTGACCATTGCAATGCACTAATTTCAAAGCACGGTTTACATTTTTCATCATAGATAACCCATCTTGGCCTTTATTAAATGCTAAATACTAAGGAAACTATAAGAACAAAACAAGTAAGAAATCAAAGACTTACATTGGGTTTTTGGTTGTCATGAATGTTCATCATTCTCAAGTTTCACGTTCCCCATACCAAGCTTAAAAAACGAGATCATTGTTATTATAAGTTAGCAAACTAACACGAACTCATGTGGCCCAATTATTCACTTAGACTCCCTTATTCCTAGGTGTATCTCTTATATTTTATTGTTGTCTTGAATGATCACGAGGATGCATTGTTTGACTTATTTCGATAGTTATTTAAGTTGAAAACTAAGTGGGACGATTTAATCAATAATTAGCTAAAGGACAAAATCTTTTAAAACTGTTTCTTGGGACCTCATAAAGTTTGTATCTTGGCATAACTCGCTTCACGATTTGAGACCTTTCTCGGACCGATATTTGGCAGCGACTTCATACTTCAAATCTTTGAGAGACGTTCTTGAAATTATGGTCTTTTCTTCATAATAGGAATTTCTTCACTTGAAATTTTGAGAGATTCTTCATATTTGGACCACGACTTCTTTATTTTTCTCTAATCTTTATTTTAGACTTTGATATACAACGATCCGCCTCCTTTTAGGACTTGGATCTATTTATCCTCATACCTTGCTAGGGTCTTTTCGGATAGACTTCTCCATTATCTTTTGGGGAGTACTTGCTTTTCATCGTGTGTCTCGATCCTTCATATTGATTTTCGATAAATGATTCTTCACATCACTTTTGGATATTTAGCAACAAAATGTCGCCCTCATGCCTTGTTAGGGCCTTTTCGGACTCGCCAATCTTCGCATCCCGCTTCGATAAGTTATGCCTTGGCTATGAACTCTAATTAATACCGAGCAACTTTTAAACGATCTTGTGCTAGAAGCTAAGTAACTTTTCAAATCGTACAACCTTATTTATTGCAGATAAATTTATTAGCAAGCGATGGGAGAATAAGCTTATAATCAACTCACATAAATTCACGAAAGAATAACAAACTTATAATTGACTCTATCATCTCTCGTTCTCCACAATTTAAAATCTCAAGGAATGAGACTCGTGGATGCTTAGCCAATTAAATCAAAGTTTTGGGTTTTCGAGTCATCTATAGGATCTTGCAAACTCTTAGACTTTTTCAAGTTTAGAAATCGCATTTTAAAGTTCCCTTGATAAACAGCTCTCTAGGATCAATTATAGGAACTTGCGAAAAGTTCTTGTTCTTAACCCGTGAGAGTTAAGACCTTCACGTTTTAAAGTTCCCTATATAAAAGCCTAGCAAAACTTGACTTAAACACGTTAAGGATACTAGCTAGAGTAAACATAGATAAGTAAACTCGGGTTAAGTCAAAATATTCACGACTTTGAAAAATTAAAACCACTTTATTGAAAATTTACTCTAGCAAAGAAAGTAAATAACGCTAACAAAGGAAAATACTACTATATAACTAGGCCAAAATAGATTAAATTTTTTGAAAAATATTGAAAAATCAATTTTCCGGTTAAAATGAGGACAAATACAAGGAAAAGCCCACTTACTTCGATAGAAGTCCCCCCTACACTTAATATAAACATTGTCCTCAATGTTTAAGCATGTGGGAGTAACCTCCCCTACACTTATGACATTGTGCACTTTGTTTAAATCTTGCTAAGGAAAGGAAAACTATAGTGATTTCAATGTGAACATATAAGATATGAAATATTGAATCACGACAGTTTAGGATAGAACTGGGAAGACGGGTACACGGGATCACGGTTCGTCAAAAGTCATCGAGAATGGATCTTTGAAGCTTTAATCCCTGCACAGAAGAAGAAACAAGACAACAAACACATACGGGGCTCCCCCTTACACTTATTATGAAAACGGTAAAGGATAGATCAACGATTTGCCTCCCGAGAAGCGCTTGTTTTTGATAACCGAGTCACGAGCCAGACTCGACCTAAAACTAGTTCATGGGAAACATGGTGAGGGATGGAATCATCTCATGAGAGATGTCCTCACCAAAGTACAACTTCACACGCTGGCCATTCACCTTAAAATTGGGCCCATTTGGCTGAGAAAGCTCAATGGTGCCATAGGGAAAGACTTTGGCGATGGTGAATGGACCAGACCAGCGGCTCTTCAACTTGCCCGAGAAGATCTTCAACCGAGAGTTAAAAAGTAAGACTTGATCACCAACGTGGAACTCTCGGTTCTTAATCCTTGGATCATGGATGATCTTGGTCTTCTCCTTGTAGATCAGTGAGTTCTCGTAAGCTTCATTCCTCAGTTCATTAAGCTCGTTGAGTTGAATCTTCTGAAGATCACCGGCTTTGTTGATGTCGAAGTTAGCCCACTTCAAGTCCCAATATGCCTTATGTTCCATCTCAATAGGGAGGTGGCATGCTCTCCCGTACACAAGACGATAAGGTGTACAACCGATCGGGGTCTTATAAGAGGTACGGAAAGCCCACAAAGCATCATCTAACTTATCGGCCCAAGAGGCGCGATGCTCTCCCACAGTACGCTCCAGAATTCGCTTCAATCCGCGGTTAGATATCTCGGCTTGCCCATTATTTTGGGGATGATAAGCGGTGGAAAGACGGTGATTGACACCGTACTTAGCCATGACTCTTGCGAATTGATCATTGCAAAAATGAGTCCCGCGGTCACGGATTATAGCACGAGGAACACCGAATCGAGCAAAAAGTTGCTTAAAAAAGTTCACAACCACCCTCGCATCGTTCATAGGGAGAGCCTTAGCTTCAACCCATTTAGAAACGTAGTCAACGGCTACGAGGATGTACTTGTTCCCTTTAGATGATGGAAATGGCCCCATAAAGTCGATGCCCCATACATCAAAGATTTCACATTCTTGTATGAAATTTTGAGGCATCTCATCTTTATGTGTGATCTTGCCTTGTCTTTGGAAAGCATTACAATGTTTAACCATGTCGTGAGCGTCAAGATAAATGGTGGGCCAATAAAATCCAGAGTCGAATACTTTCTTCGCGGTGTAAATGGGACCAAAGTGACCACCGGTGGGTCCTTTATGGCAAGCATCAAGGATTTGTACCGCTGCCGGCCCATCAACACATCGACGAATGACAAGATCCGCACATTGTTTGAAGAGGTAAGGGTCGTCCCAAAAATAATGTTCAATATCTTTAAAGAACTTTTTCTTTTGTTGGGACGTTAACCCTTCCTTGAGAATTCCACCGCTAAGTAGTTTGCAATGTCCGCAAACCACGGGGTATCATAAATATTGGAGTTGATATACATTAAGGCCTCAAGGGGAAAAGAGTAATTGATCTCTTGATTCGGATGATCCCCTTGATAAGGATCCTCAAGTCTACTTAGATGATCCGCGGCTAGGTTTTTGGCTCCCTTCTTGTCACGAATTTCAATGTTGAATTCTTGAAGGAGCAAAACCCAATGAAGAAGTCTTGGCTTAGAATCTTGCTTTCTTGTGATTATTTAGCACGGCAATAAGTCGGGATTTTTCTTCTTCTTTCAAGTCCTTAGCGATGATGACGAGTGACTTCTTGTTGTCTTCAAGGAAAACGTACTCGAGATGAGACGGTAGGTCCTTAAGCTCTAAATCCGGAAGATTTTCGATGGAAGGCGTAGTCAAATTCGGTTCATCGATAGAGATATCCTTAGGAGATGGTGGAGAAATATGGTCCTCATTGAGAAGTTTTTCAATGGTACGAATGTCTTCATCCCAATTGGAAGGAGAATCGTCATACTTTAAGTTCACATCTCCCAAAGTTGCTTCAAATTCTTTCAAGATGAAATCACTTTCTCCAAATGGAGTTAGTGATGGATCAATAGAGGCAACAGTCTCAACAATGGGAAGAGAAGAAGAACCACTTTTACAAGCGTCTTTGAAATGTTCTTCACAAGCCTCATCAAGAACGTCAATGAAATTGACACTCTCGTTTTCAGAAGGCTGTTTAGAAAGTTTACCCATGTTGAAGACGATTTTATCGTCACCAACTCTCATGATTAATTCGCCCGCGGCTACATCAATGAGAGTGAGACCGGTCCTCGGGAATGGACATCCAAAGATTAATGGAACACGGGGGTCCATCTCGTAGTCAACGACAACAAAATCCGCCGGAAAGGTGAATTTGTCGACACCAACAAAGACGTCTTCGGCTATCCCCACTGTATAAGCAACCGTACGGTTAGCTAATTCCAAAGTCATTCATGTGGGGACTAGCTCGGGTAGAGATAATTGTTTCCAAACGCTTAAAGGAATTAAGTTTATACTAGCACCTAGATCGGCTAGGGCCATACAATTCTCTACCCCAAGGAAGTTGCAAGGAATCAAGAAACGACCCGGATCACCAAGTTTGGTTGGTAATTTCCTTAAGAGGACTGTAGAGCAATTCTCATTAAGTTGGGTCTGAGCGATATCAAGGAGTTTCTCCTTATCACTGAGAAGATCTTTAAACATTTTGGCATACTTTGGCATGTGAGTGAGAGCCTCAGCAAGGAGATATTGAAATTTAGTTGTTTAAACATTTTAAGAAAGTTAGAAACCTGAATATCATCCTTTTTCTTCAATTTCTCTTTCCTCAACCTTGAAGGATAAGGTATATTGAGTTGAGATGATGGCTTTGGTATGGAATTCTCACTCACAACCTTGGGTGGTGGAGGGGTGGAAGTAGAAGGTGGTGGAATTGGAGAAGGAGACTCGTTTTCCGTAGTCACAATCACCGGTGTAGGTGTAGGAAGCTCGGGTTCCTTTAAACCTTTTCCACTGCGAGTGGTGATTGCTTTCATCTCCCCTCTACAATTAGCAATGGTGTTACTCGGAAGAGAACCCGATCCAGAGGCTTGATTACTTGGGAAGAAACTAGCCATCATGTTCCTCAAGTCATTCGTTTGACTTGCCAAAGTGTTTCGCATATCAGCGAGTGGTGATTACTTGGGAAGAAACTAGCCATCATGTTCCTCAAGTCATTCGTTTGACTTGCCAAAGTGCTTCACCATATCTGCTTTCATGTTCGCTATTTCCCGTTGAAGATTTTGCACTATCGCATCATTAGTCCTCATGTAGCCTTCAACCTCTTGGTGTAATGCAGTGGGTTGGTTGGGAGGAGCATGGTAGGCAGGTGGTTGATAAGCAGGTTGTTGGTAAACTTGGTTGTTTCTTTGAGGTGGATATGAGGTTCTTTGGTTTTGATATTGATTTTGAGCACGAGGTTGGTTTTGATTGTAACGATTGAGGTTGTTTGGGTTTTTTGGGGGAAGTCGGGTGGTGAAAGAAAGTTGTTTGAGCGATAGCTGAGAAAATTGCGGTCACCTTGAGGACGTGCTTGATAGCCTCCTGTAGAATAGGTACCGTTGGCGGCATACACATTTTCCGGATTGTCATGAGTCGAAGGACAATCGGTGTATGAGTGTGATCCCCCGCATATTTCACATGATTGAGTCAAAGCACTAGCTTGGGCAGTGATAGCTTTGGTATTGTTGGCGGCTTGGAGAGCAAGTGATTCAACAAGCGAAGTAAGCTTATCAATTCTCTTGTCGCTCTCATTAGTGCTAGCACTAGCCACATTGGTCCGAACACTCTTGGTTTGCACTCTAGACATGTTCTCAATAATATCCCAAGCGGCATTAGCAGACTTAACCAAAATGTTACCCCCCGAGGCACTATTTTGTGAATCTTGGTCATTCATGCTTAAACCATTGTAAAACGTATTGATTTGATGTACTTTTGTTAAACCATGTTGTGGACACTTTCTTAAAAGTGCCTTAAAACGGTCCCAAGATTCACTAAATGTCTCGCCGTACTTTTGTTCAAAAGTAATGATTTCATTTCGCAAAGCGGTAGTACGTGAGGGTGGGAAAAAGTAGTTGATGAATTTGGTCTCTAAATCCGTCCACGTAAGAATACTTTGTGGCGGTTCCATATCAAGCCAATGCCGGGCTTGTCCCTCTAAGGAGAAAAGAAAAAGTTGCAAGCGAATTACCTCTTGTGAAACCCCAATATACTTAACCGTATTAGTGAGTTGAAGAAACCTTTTAATATGGTCATGAGGATCATCAATTGAACGCCCCAAGAAGGGTTGAGCAGAGACCATTTGAATAAAGCCGGATTTAAGCTCAAAGTTGTTGGCTCCAATCTCGGGTATGACAATAGCATCGGTGTTGCCCTCTACGTGCGATTGCAAAAGCTCGATCATTGGTTGATTGTCCATGGTGACAATTGGTGGAGTAATGACTTCGGCTTGAGCTACTTTCTTCTTACGAGCACGAGTACGCATGCACACCTACAAAAGGAAAAACAAAATAGACAAGATATTCATTTTTATGGATTTTTGAAAATTTTAAAGCAAGGAAAATAACTTTCAAAGATGAATGGATCCCAAAATCCAACGCGTCTCTCACTAAAAACCGTTTATCTTAACGAAAAGAGCCGGCAGCGGCGCCATTTAATACTTAGATTTTACTAAGAATCAAAGTTCGTTATTCCGATCTTTTCGAATAGATTACAAGTTAAAAGTGCGACTCAATTGTTCTTGGTGGAAAATAAAAAGGTTTGGTTATCTATTTAAAACTAAAAATGAAAATGTCGTTGAATAAATAAAGATGAAAGCTTTAAAATTTAAAACTAACAATGAAGACTTTAAAAATCGAAAAGTAACTGATTAAAACTTATAAAAATGCAAACTTAAAATATTTAAACAAGAATAAGACAAGTTAGAATAAAGCTAAGTAAAAAGGCGGGAAAAGTAAAAATTCAAAAACTGAAAGTAAAGAACCTTATCCGGAATAATATCCGGATTATGATCAGAAGGGTTATCCGGGATAAGTTGGGAGACTTATCCGGAATGCTGGGCAAAACCTTTATCCGGAATAAATTGATGCAGCTTATCCGGAATAAATGACAATGAAGGCTTAATCGGAATAATGAAGAAACAATGCTTATCCGGAATATCTCTTCTTGGGCTTACCCAGAATAAACTAAGGAAGCTTATCTGGAATGACTTATCCGGAATAATTGTCCGGAATGAACTTGTTAAGCTTATCCGGAATACTTCACTGGTGCTTATCCGCAATCCGACTTTACTGGGTCTTGTCCGGAATAAATTGTAATGTACCCTTATCCGGAATTGATGACTATCCGGAATAACTGAAACTACCACTATCCGGAATAATCTGAAACTACCACTATTCAGAATGCTGAGGAGTGCTGCTTATCCGGAATAATATTAAGATGATTATTCGGAATATTGAAGACTAAGATCTTATCCGGAATAATAGGGTTAAGATCCTTATCCGGAATAACTAGGAGATGACTATCCGGAATGAAGAACTAGGTGCAATTCGGAATAAAAGGGTTTAGTTCCGTAACAAGAAACTTAAGAAAATAAGCTAAAATCCAATAAGCATTTTACCAAAAACTTAATCAAAAGATTTTTAGAAAAAGATGATTAAGCTAGAATTTAAAAACTTTTAAAACATTAAATAAGCTAGAAATCAAAAAGCACTTTTTATGAAGAAACTTTTTTTAGATCACCAATTTAATAAGCACAATCAAATAAGCTACATAATCAAACCATCAACAAGATTAAGATAAAACTACATGATTATCAAGATTAAGTAAAAGATTAAGAAAGGTAGAATGAGAATTAAGGAAATAAGCTTGATTGATTAAATATTAAAATAAAATGATTACAAGATTAAAGTTGATAAACTTGGAAAACTAGAGAGAAGAAAACTTAAGAAAAACTTGAAAACTAAAAATAAAATACAACTAAAAAATTAACCACCTAACCACCCTCCTAATGACACATTATGAGGGTATTTATAGGAGGTGGGGAGTTTACATGCTTAAGCTATCTTATTTCTTTCTTCTCGTCTCGACTCGACTTAATTTCTTTGTCTTTCTCGAGGTCGTCTCGGGATTAGTCGATATAAATTGAACTTGTCTTATAATTTTCTTCTATAATTAGACTTAAGTTCTTCGACTTCATTAAACTTCCGTCTTTAGACTTTTTCTTCGATAAATCTTCAGAATAGGCCTTGGAATTCTGTTCTTTTTGCATTCTCGATCTTTCGACTTTGTCTTTAGTCTTTTTCTTCGATAAAAGCCTGTGATAGCCCATGTTTTCTTCATTTTGCATCTTTTGGTCCTAAAACACCATAAAAACACAAACCACGCATAATTCTGACTTTTACGACATAAAATACACGATTTGGTCTTGTTATTATTTGAAATAAGTGGTAAGAGGATAAGTGTTTTCACACTTATTACGGAGCTTACGGACGAGGTCGCTCTTAATGATGATTTTTCTCCATGCTATAAGAATTTCACTTTTGAAATTTCACATTTTTTCCCATTTCCTCCGGGAGATGAGGGCGATGTCAATTTATTCTCTTCGGCCTACGAGAAGTTCACCGATGAACTTGGTCTTTTAGATGAGGTGGAAGACGTTCTTCTTCGCGACAAATTATTGAATGTTCATCTTCTTATTGCTGAAATTGAAGCTTTGATATCTACTCCTATTACCGAGTCTTTACCCCCGTCTCTTACTCCCGTTGAGAATAATGACACATTTATAGAGGAAATCGACATTCTCTTAATACCTTCGGGTATTGATGATGATGACACGGAGGGGGACATTCTTTTTGACAATTTGATGCTAGAGGATATTGTCCCAAGTCCCCTTCAGGAGCACCTTTCATCCTATACTTTAGAGACCATTATTGAGGATGAGTGTTTTGACCCGGGAGGTGACATTGATTATTCTATGATTGATACCTTTACGGCTTTGCCGCTTAGCGAGCATCAACTGTAATGGGGGGATGACCATTTGCTTCCTTTACCCACCCCACCTCCCGTGGATCACAACTTCACATACTTCTCGTATGTTGAGAGGACCTTTTTACCTTTAATGACCTATCCCCCGACCTCTCATTTATTATGTTCCTCTGGACCGAGGACAAGATTTTTTATCCCAATATTACATTAGAGGCTTCCCCATGGACAATTTAATTCGGGGTCGAGTCAGGCTCGTGACTCGGTAAACAAAAACAAGTGCTTCTCGGGATGTAACCCGCTTATCTATCCTTCTTTATCCGTTTTCATAATAAGTGTAGGGGGGAGCCCCGTAGGTGTTTGTTGTTTTCTTTCTTATGATGTGCAGGGATTAGAGCTTTCAAAGATCCACTTTTGATGACTTTTGACGACCGGGATTCCGTGTACCCGTCTTCCCGGTTCTATCCTAAATTCTTTTGATTCAATATTTAATCATATATATGTTGAAATAGGAATCACTTTAGTTTTCTCTTCCTTAGCAAGATTTAAACAACGTGAACAATGTCCTAAGTGTAGGGGAGTTTACTTCCACATGCTTAAACATTAAGGACAATGTTTATATTAAGTGTAGGGGGTACTTCTATCGAAGTTAAGTGGGCTTTTCCATGAATTTGTCCTCATTTTAACCGGAAAATTGATTTTTCGACATTTTTCTAAATTTTTGATCTATTTTGGCCTAGTAGTATTTTCCTTTGTTATCGTTATTTTCTTTCATTGCTAGAATAAATTCTAATTAAACGATTTTAACAAGTTTAGATGTCTTTGATATATTAGGCCCGTCGTGAATATTTTGACTCAACCCGAGTTTACTTATTTGAGTTTACTCTAGCTAGTATCCTTAACCGTATGGACCTTAATTGGTATATTAGGCTAAGCATCCACGAGTCTCATTCCTTGAGATTTTAAATTATGGTGAACGAGAGATGATAGAGTCAATTATAAGTTTTGTATTCTTTCATGGATTTATGTGAGTTAATTATAAGCTTTTTCTCCCATCGCTTGTTAATATATAATTGCAATAAATAAGGTCGTACGATTTGAAAAGTTACTTAGCTTATAGAACAAGATCGTTTAAAAGTTGCTCGGGATTAATTAGAGTTCATAGCCAAGGCATAACTTATTGAAGCGGGATGCGAAGATTGGCGAGTCCAAAAAGGAATTAACAAAGCATGAGGTCTCCATTTTGTTGCTAAAGATCCAAAGTGATGAGAAGAATCATTTATCAAAAATCAATATGAGGGATCGTGACACATGACGAGAAGCAATTACTCCCATAAAGATCATGGAGAATTCTATCCTAAAAGACCCTCACAAGGTATGAGGATAAATAGATCCAAGTCCGAAAAGGAGGCGGATCGTTGTATATCAGAATACCAAATAAAGATTAGAGAAAAATAAAGAAGTCATGGTCCAAGTTTGAAGAATCTCCCAAAAATTTCATGTGAAGAAATTCCTATTATGAAGAGAAGACCATTATTTCAAGAACGTTTCCCAAGATTCGAAGTATGAAGTCAATGCTAAATATCGATCCGAGAAAGGTCTCAAATCGTGAAACGATTTATGCCAAGATATGAACTTATGAAGTTTCGAGAAGCAGTTTTAAAAGATTTTGTCCTTTAGCTAACTATTGATTAAATTATCCTACTTTATTTTCAGCCAAAATAAACTATCGAAATAAGTCAACAATGTATCCTCGTGATCATTCAAGACAACAATAAAATATAAGAGATACACTGTAGGAATAAGGGGTCTAAGTGAATAATTAAGCCACATGAGTGAGTGTTAGCTTTACTAACTTATAATAACAATGATCTCGTTTTTAAGCTTGGTATGGGGAACGTGAAACTTGAGGGTGATGAATATCTATGACACCAAAAGCCCTAATGTAAGTCTTTGATTTCTTTACGAGTTTCTTCCTTCAAGCATCTTTCAATTTTCTATTTTTTTAGTTTCCATAATGTCGTAGTATTTAATAAAGGCAAAGGTGGGTTAATTAGGATGAAGAATATAAATCATGCTTTGAAATTAATGCATTGCTTGAGGGCATTGCAATGCTCAAGTGTAGGGGATTTAGTAAGTGTGAAAACACTTATCATTTTACCATTTAAAACAATTAAAAATGAGACCAAAACGTGTATTTAATTTCGTAAAAGTCGGAATTACGCATGATTTGTGTTTTTATTGTGTTTTAGCTCCCAAATATGAAAAAGGAAGAAAACACGGGCTTTCACGGGCTTTTATCGAAGAAAAAGGACAAAAGACGAAGTCAAAAATCAAAAGTACAAAAAGAACGGAAGTCAAATGCCTATTCAAAAGATTTATCAAAGAAAAAGACCAAAGACGGAAGTTTAACGAAGTCGAAGAACCAAGTCTAATAAAAGAAGAAAATTAGAAGACAAGTTCATTTTATCCATCGACAAATATCGAGGCAAAGTCGAGAAAGACGAATTAATTAAGAAGACGAGAAGACAAAGAGAAAGGAAGCAACAACACCACAATCCTTACACCTATAAATAGAGAAAGAATTAGTCTTTTTCATAAGTTTTTCATTATTAGATAGTTTATTTTAGGAGTAGGAGTAGGTTAATTACTTTCTGTCTCTAAACATCCTTTAATGTTTTCAAGGTTTTCAATTTTAATCTTGTAATCTTGAATCTTAATCTTCATCTTAATTTCAAGCTTTTTATATTATTCTCATTGTTCCTTTCTTGTTATTAATCTATTGTTTGGTTTGATTAATCATGTAGTTTGTTTAATCTTGTTACTTGTTTGATTGATGTGCTTATTTGATTGTTCTTATTGTTTTCATGTTATTGATGGTATTTGCTTATTGCTTATTGTTCTTATTGATTATTGTGTGTTTGTCTTATTTTTTAATTAAGTGGTTTTAATAGTTTAATCTTTTAAAAGTCGATTTTATTGATTTGGCTTATTTAATGTTTTTAGAGTTTTTGATTTGTGGCTTATTTAGTTTCTCTTAAAATTAGTTTGGTTTAGTTTTTGGTTAAGTGCTCATTTGGTTTTAGCTTATTTTATATTAATCCGGATTAAGAAACCCTTATTCCGAACACTGTTCTCCTATTTTTTTTCCCGAATTAGCTAACATAAGGTTTATTCAAATTACATTCATTTACGTTATTCCGGATTACTATCCGGAATATATTCCGGATTAGGTCAATATTGGTTATTCTGAATTAGGGCTTATAATTCTGTATTCCGGATTGTTTAAGACTCACACATTCCGAATTGTAGTTTTAAATGGATTCCGGATTACAATCCGGAATCCATGTATTCCGAATTGCTTGTTTCTTTCACATTCCGAACTAGATTGATTTCAGTATGTATTACGAATTAGTAGCTTTCATCACTTTCCGAATTATGTCTTAAAGCTTATATTCTGAACTGTTTGATTTTTATAGATTCCAAATTAGGGTTATAATACTTATTTCGAATTATTTTTGAATTTTATTTTTACCGTCATTTTTATTAAACTTTGTTTTAAATTGTTTTGCTTTATTTCATTTTCAAATTTACTTTGAATTAAGTTTTAAATTTGTCTAATTTCTTTTATTTTGAGTTTATATTTTTAAAGTTTTCATTTTTATTAGATAATCAACGACATTTTCTCATTTTATAACCAAGAACAACTGAGTCGCACATTAAACCGGTATCAATTCGATTATACCAACTTCAAAGAACAATAAAAATCTCAGTTATTATATACATTCAGCATATTTAATTCTAGATTTGGTCTTAGTTGTAGAGTCAAGGTCAATAGGTCTTTCAGTTGTAGGATTAATGATGGATATTGGTTTAACATTAGTTTCTTCATCACTAAGAAGCCCCCCCTTAACAAATAACATAGGGTTTGCTTTCTTCCACTGTTCAAGGTCAATCACTTTCTACTTATACTCTTCAACTGGGGAAAGCACTCTAGGTGGAGGAATAAATTCCTTTTCTTGGAGTTCTGGAATACCAGTCCAAGAGAGATCCTTTTTCAGGACACCATAGAAGTCCCAGTAGGTGGTGGAATGGCAGCATATTCATTCATCCCAATTTCTGACATGTCCATAGGGCTTCTTTGTTCACTCACACATTTTTCTAGGGTTTGGCTGGCTTTATCGAATTTTTCAATTTTAAGCCCTACATTCACTTTATCCTTAATGGCTTCACTTAACTGAAGTTGCAAGTCAACCCTACATTCATTAAGGATTCTCTAGCTTCATTGGTGACATTCAAATCTCTAGCTAAAACATTAATTTGATCTTTTAGGTCAAATTCCATTTTATTATATTCCTCTACCATTCCATCAGATTGTGCAAGCCCCCTTTTTAGTTTGTAAGTCTAATTTCTACATAAAAAACATCTGATTTTAATTTTAAAATTTCTTTGTTAAGTTTTTCAGTGTTTAACCTGCAACCTTTACTGCAAAAGGCATCATCATATACCTCATTATCTGATGAGGAGGAGGAGTTGGCCATGAGAGCAAAGTGGCCATTCTTTTCCTCTTCCTTTTCAGCCACCAAAGCTTTATTTTCTACCACTTCATCTGCCATAAAGCTCCAGTCCCATCCAATGCCATCAATACCTTGCATGGCAACCACAGCCTTTAGCTCAGCATCCTTAATAGTAATCATCTATCTTGACTTCTTTCTAGCATCATCACTTAGTGGAGATCTACACTCTCTCATGAAATGTCACATCCTATGACATTTATAGCATTCAACCTTGGATTTGTCAAATCTAGTTGTGTCTTTGCCATTAAAAGTCATCTTTGTACCAAACCTCCTGTTCCATCTATTGGCCCTTATACTAGAATGTGACATATTCCACTTGATCTTCTAGATCAACATCACTGATTTGCTCCAGATCTTCATAGGTAACTAAGGAACCATTGGGCAAGGTAGCAATGTATGCACATATTGTATCCAAATCAATACCATCAGGTTTAATACTTGGTGAGCCAACACTGTATGTGTCAGCGTCAATTTGAGCCGCTGACAAAAGTTGATCCACCGCTGACAAGGGTTGATCCAGTAGCAGGATGTACATTCAATCCATTAACATATGAATCTTTGTCAATGCTTGAGAGTCAATATGATAGAAGAAGGCCATGTTTCTAGATGTTGACTTCTTCCCATGTTCAAATAATATCTCATTTTCCATAATTTTCAGCTTATTGTAGATATCATCAAAAGTTGCACTCTTATGGACATTTGTAGCAACAATTGATCTGGCTTCAATTTTCCATGCATCACCCAGACCTCCAAGGAATGTAGCAATGATATCAGTATCTTCAAGTTCTGTTCCCATAAAATCCAACTTCCTAGTGATGTCTTGAAGCCTACTTCTTACCTTACTTAGCTTCTCATTGGGATGAGCCTTAAACACAGCATATTCACTCAACAGTTGATTCTTCCTTTCTTTGGTTGTATCATCATTACCACCATAGGTAACTGGAAGGGATGCCCAAAGATTTTTAGCAGATTCATAACTTCTGTATTTGTGCTGGTTCTTTGGACCCAAGGAAAGTTTAAGAATGTTTAAGGTGTTCATATCATTCTTTCTCAAGGCTATCTCAGCCACTGAGATAGCTCTTCCATCTTTAAGTCTTTCATTAAGAGCATCACCAGTTTGTCCGGCTGTACTTCGTGCTACAATAGCAGCCTGAATCTTAGATGCTTTCTCGAATTGATTGCCATATTCAATGACTTCCCAAAGGGCATAGTGATCAGATGGCATTTATACATGATCTCATCGTTGTTTTCGGGCTTTAAATGCATAAAATGTTATTAAAATACCATATATATGCTTGTGTATGTTTACTTGTGTATTTTAGGTAAGGATATCGTGAAAAAGACCAAAGATCACAAGAAACAAGAAAAAACAAACACGAGAAACGAAGCCGCACAATGAACCGGGCCCTAGTTATGGATTTCTCAAAAGTCCTTGAAGACTTAAAGATTTACAAGAATGATCCCTTATCAATGAAGAAATGACACTTAATACCCTTGTATATTCATAATTACAAGTTTGGTCCCTTAAGTTTGTTTAAATTACAAAAAGGTCCCTCAACTTTGAAGATTTGGCAAGATTAGTCCCTCAAGATTCAAAATTGTCAATAATGGTCCTCCAATATGTCAAACAAACAATGAAGACCTTCAAAGATGAAGAATGTCCAAGATTAGTCCTTGAAATATTCAAAAATGGCAAAACAAACCCTTGAAAATACTTTGGAAAAGAATTTGTGGCAAAAGTGTGAAAAGAGAAACATAAATAACAAAGGAAAGTGAGTTTGATGGCTGAAAAACACGTTTTACAAGTTTTCCAAAAGAACAAGTAATACTATTGCCATTCTGAAAGTTTGAATACACAAACACGCGCCAAACAAATAATTCCCATCTTTTTCGGATCAAACCACATACTATTCACACGTATGAACCCAGATTTAACTTTTTACAGCCAAAGGAGTTTTCCAAATTACCTTTAACAAAACATAATTCACCTTCACACTATTACATGCCACACTTGAAACACCACTCCACTCCACTCATGGTCCCCACCCCATTCAGCCTTCAACCAATCATGTGACGACTTAGCCTCCATGTAATGCCACATGGACAAATCAACAGCCTACAACAAATACTTGCTCCCAAAGGCAAAAAGGAATGGATAGGATCACTTTGGACAGCTCATCAACAACAAACGACTCAATGGAAAATTTGAGATTTTCTAGCTAGGGTTTTCATGTATTCAGCATTCTAGAATAGTCCTTTAGTCCTATATAAGGAGACCTCAACATGTGAGACTCCCTTGTTCCAGTTTTTCTCTTAAACATTGTAATCTCTTTTTAAAATTTATAAAAGTTTGGTATTTTTTAGAAATTGTAATTCCTATTTATGTTTTATGAGTTGGTATTATTTAAGAGTGATTCTGAATTCCATTTTATGTTACAAAGCTTTTTTGATCTTTGGATTGAAGCACGTTTTGATTTGAACAAGTTTTCAAGTTTGAAAAAAATTGAAAATCTTGTTCCTGTTTGGTTTCTTTTGACTGTACTAACCCCTACCATTTTCCTAAAGCTCTTGCAAGCTTGTTGACACCAAGCTTGTGAAGTGATTTAAGCCCTTGGTTGGTCTGTTTGCTCTTTGTGTTGAAGAAATCAAGTCCTTGAGGTTCTTCTTTGAACCATCAGCCAAGGCTTCATACCATCTCCTTTGTTCAAGTACCTTGGTCACTCTCTAGCTGTTGAGAGTGGTCCAAGAAGCATAGTTGATCCCCCTAGGAAGTTGTGGGGGATAGGTATTGATTTCCTTTAAGTTTCCTCTAAAAAATATCTGTGTTGAATCTGTTATGTGATTTGCCATGTGATTTGGTATTCTTGTGTTTGTGTGGTTGTTTTTATTGTTGAGATCTATTAGTTGTCACCTAGTTGAGCTAATTGAATCATAAAATCAGTAGGTTGTGTGTGAAATTAAAGAGTTTGTTTGAAAAGGGGCTAAAACAAGGTTGTTTGGATTTTGGGATCAAAAGGCCTTGTGACCTTGTTCCCTTGGTTCTTGAGGTTTGGATACTTTAAACAAGGTATTTTTCACAGGTTTTGGTCATTGGTTAAGTGTTTTAAGGTTTGGAAAAGGTTTGACAAGTTTTGGAAAAATATGAAAATATGGTTTGAAAATGGTCAAACACATCAGCAAGGATTAAATCCTTGTTTTTTTGGATTTAGAGTCTGATTTTTGCTTTGGGAAGAGTTTAAGTGATAATCTATCTGTGCAATATCTGTTTATGGAATTTGGTGGCTTATTTTGGTTGCTAGAGCTTATTGAAGTTGGCTGAAGTGGTCATTTGCATCAGCAAACTGACCACCTCAATTGTGCCTTGCATTTTGTTATCTAGTGTATGCCCTGCTATCTGGTTGCTTGATCTTCGTTACTTTTCTGCTTGTGAGTGTATTTGGCTATTCGGTTTGCTTATTTGAGTGCTTATAAGCCAACAGGCTTATTGGCCTATTTTGTCCAAAACTAAAAGTCATTTGTCTAACTAGCCACTTGATTCACAAGGACTCAGCCTTGATTCCTTCACAAAAGTTGCTTATAACAAGCTCATAAACAATCCCTGGCAATTTGGTAACATTTGGAACACTTTGACTTTTGGTCAAATAAGCTATATTTGGCTTATTTTTCAGTTCTGCTTATTGGCTCATACAACAACTTACTTTTTGTGATAGGTGTCATTTTTCTTAGCTTTATATCATATTTGAGAAGTTACAGGTCTCGTGGTTAAGATTTTGCTAGGAAACTAGCTTATTTGGCTTTTTCAGCCAGCTTATTTGCTTCTACAGCTTATTCTACTTGACTTTTTGTGATTTTTCTTTTTGATTATTCTTAGTTAAGCTATTTGTGAGCTTTTTCAAAAAGAATCAGCATTTGAAACCCTCTAGAACTCAAACCCGACTATTTTGTCTTTTAGTGAAAAAGTTATTTTCTACTTTCTGGCTTATTACTTGAGCTTTTTCAAAATATCTTTTTGCAAAGGGTTTAGAATCTCAATAAGATTGTGTGTTCAAGCAGAGCTTATGGCATTGGCTTATAGCTTAATGGGCTTATTGGCCCTAGAATAAGTTGTTCACTCATTAAGCTGTGATAAGCACATTTTCAGCTTTTAGGCTTATACTTTTGTGCTTAAAATTAAATTTTGAGTCAGACTGGTGATTTTGGGCTTATTTGGTTGAGTTTGATTTTATTGGGCTAAAAAGCCTATTAAGGTTGACTATTTTTGTTTTTAGCCCATTTAGGGGGCCAATAGGGGTATTTTGGTAATTTCACTTTCATTTTCTATTTATTTAGGTTAAAATAAACCAGTTTGCAAGTTTTTAGAAATTTTTATTATTTTTGAATTTTTAATATTATTTTAATGTTTAATTTTAGATTTTAATCATTTTAAATAGTTTTAATTCGTTATAAATTTTTCAAAAATAGTTTTTAGTTTAATTAAGTCATTTTAGAGATTTACAAATTGAAAAATCCTAATTTGGGATTTTTATTAATTATATTGATTTTTAGGGCTTTAATTAGCATTTAAAAAATTAATATTTTATTTAATAAAAGGTTTGAAATAGTTTTGATCATTTGTAAACCCTATATGCATTTTTAGTTATTTCTGGTAATTTTTTAGGAATTTTTAGAATTAATTTTTATTTTGTCAATTTTTAAGGTTTTACATTTAATCGTCGTAGTGTAATTTTAACGTATCCGTCATTCTAATTTCTCATCTTTTCTTTCTCTCATATTAATCCAAAATCATACAAGTTATTCAAACACAATAAACCTCCTTGGGAAACGAACTTATTTGGGTCATTAACACTTGATTTCCCTAAATCATTTGTTTAATACTTACCGCTCTTTTACGCCCTTTTGTTTTTCTTAAAGCAAAGGTGTAGTAAAATACCACAATCATTTTGGCACTGCTGCCGGGGAGGTATGTCGTGATTAATTTGAAAATTTTGTTTTTAATATCTAAGCATAAATAGTATTTGTGTTATATAGAAATCTATTAACACGTATTATCGGTTTTTTTCGTTTTCTTTATCAATTATTATTACTATATTGTATATGTATCACAACTAATACAAAATATCTCCAAAAGTGTGAAAACACAACCTTAATTAGGATTTGATCTCCTAATTATTGTATTTGAATCTGAAACAAAAAGAAAAAGGCAAAAATAGATAAATACTTTCGTGAAGCTCGATTTTGAAAAATACGAACTTTAAGGTGAATAGATAGGCAACATGCTATAAAAGGCCGTTAACGGGAAGTTAGGTACTAATACTAGATATTTTGTATGTAAAAAGTTATCGTCTCGTCTCGATTCGAATTGACTATTGGTTGAAAGTGTGACTCAGTCGTTCTTGGTGGAATATAAAGGAAAAAGGTTATCTATTTTAAACTAAAGTAAAATGAAAATGTAAATGTCGTTAAGTAAAAGTGGAAGCTCAAAAATTAAAACTAAAAATTAAAACTTAAAAATAAATGACGAAAAAATTAAACTTTAAAAGTAAATTTTGAAAACTTAATAAAAATGTAAACTTAAAATAATTCTAAGATAAAAACAATTTAATATAAAGTTTAAAAAAATGGCGGGAAAAATAAATGTTTAAAACTAAACAGGAAACAAATAAAACGTAAGTCGGGATCAAAATCCTGTCACAATCCGGAATCCACGATCTACACTCAATTCGGAATACTAAATGATTATCCTAGTTCGGAATAAGCGAATACTCAACCTAGTTAGGAATGTGAATACTCAACCTAATGAGGAATAATGAAAACTGGACCTAGTGAGGAATAATGAAAACTGGACCTAGTGAGGAATAATGAAAACTTGACCTAGTGAGGAATAATAAAAACTAGACCTAGTGAGGAATAATGGAAACTGGACCTAATGAGGAATAATGAAAACTAGACCTAATGAGGAATAATGAAAACTGGACCTAATGAGGAATAATGAACACTGTACCTAATGAGGAATAATGAAAATTGGACCTAATGAGGAATAATGAAAGCTGAACCTAATGAGGAATAATGAAAACTGGACCTAATGAGGAATAATGAAAACTGAACCTAGTGAGGAATAATGAAAACTGGACCTAATGAGGAATAATGAAAAGTGGACCTAATGAGGAATAATAAAAACTGGACCTAGTGAGGAATAAGGGAAACTGGACCTAATGAGGAATAATGAAAACTAGACCTAATGAGGAATAATGAAAACTGGACCTAGTGAGGAATAATGAAAACTGGACCTAATGAAGAATAATGGAAACTGGACCTAATGAGGAATAATGAAAACTGAACCTGGTGAGCAATAATGAAAACTGGACCTAATGAGGAATAATGAACACTGTACCTAATGAGGAATAATGAAAATTGGACCTAATGAGGAATAATGAAAGCTGGACCTAATGAGGAATAATGAAAACTGGACCTAATGAGGAATAATGAAAACTGAACCTAGTGAGGAATAATGAAAACTGGACCTAATGAGGAATAATGAAAACTGGACCTAATGAGGAATAATGAAAACTGGACCTATTGAGGAATAATGAAAACTGGACCTAGTGAGGAATAATGAAAACTGGACCTAGTGAGGAATAATGAAAACTGGACCTAATGAGGAATAATGAAAACTGGACCTAATGAGGAATAATGAAAACTGGACCTAGTGAGGAATAATGAAAACTGGACCTAATGAGGAATAATGAAAACTGGACCTAGTGAGGAATAATGAAAACTGGACCTAATGAGGAATAATGAAAACTGGACCTAATGAGGAATAATGAAAATTGGACCTAGTTAGGGAAACTAGGGTTTTAAAGTAATCTGAACTAGATCAAAAATAACAAAAACTAAAAATAAGCTAAAATCAAATAAGCACTTATCTAAAAGTTTAACCAAAACAAGTGTAAGAAAAAGCAAATAAGCCAAAATTTAAAAACACTAAATAATAAAAATATTTTAAACCAACTTTTTATAAAAATAAACTAATAAGCACTTAATTAAAAATAAGGAAATAACACCATAAGCTAGAAAAGCAATAAGCTAAAACATCAAACACTTAAAAATCAATAAGAACAACCATAAAGCAAATAAGCATAAAGATCAAATTAAACTACATGATTAACCAATTCAAAACACGAGATTAAAAAGATTAAGAAAGGAAGAATGAGAATGATTAATTAAAAAGCTTGAAATTAAGGTGATTAAAGATTCAAATTACAAGATTAATGAAAAAGCTTGAAAAACATTAAGATAATCTAGAGAGAGAAAGTAATATTAAACTACTCGTAATTACCTTACCAAATTAAAACTAACTAAAAATTATCTAACCCACTCGTAATGACACATTAGGAGGGTATTTAAAGGAGGAGTACATGTTGATGCTCTCTTCTTTCTTTCTTCTCGTCTCGACTCGATTTAAATTCTTGGTCTTTCTAGACGTCGTCTTGGGATTTGTCGATATAAATTTAACTCGTCTTATAGTTTTATTCATTTATTAGACTTGAGTTCTTCGACTTCATTAAACTTCCGTCTTGAGACTTTTTCTTTGATAAATCTTCAGAATAGGTCTTGGACTTCCTTTCTTTTTACACTCTTGATCTTTTGACTTCGTCTTTTATTTTTTCATCGATAAAAGCTCGTGAAAGCCCGCGTTTTCTTCCCTTTTCACATTTTGGTCCTAAATCACAACAAAAACACAAACCACGCATAATTCCGACATAAATGGCATAAAATACATGTTTTGGCTTGGTTATTATTGTAGTTAAGTGGTAAAAGGATGGGTGTTTTCACACCTATCAAATCCCCTACACTTGACCATTGCAATGCCCTCATGCAATGCATTAGTTACAAAGAAAGTTTTACATTTTTCATCATAATTAACCCACCTTGGCCTTTATTAAACATAAGACCTAATTAAAGGAAGAAAAACTAATTAAGAGATTGAAAACTTACATTAGGGTTTTCGAATGTCATGAATGTTCAGCACCCTCAAGTTTCACGTTCCTCATACCAAGCTTATAAACGAGATCCTTGTTATTATAAGTTAGCAAACTAACACAAAATCATGTGGCACAATTATTCACTTAGACTCCCTTATTCCTAGGTGTATCTCTTATATTTTATTGTTGTCTTAAATGATCACGAGGATGCATTGTTGACTTATTTTGATAGTTATTTAGGCTGAAAATAAAGTGGGACGATTTAATCAATAGTTAGCTAAAGGACAAAAATCTTTTAAAACTGTTTCTCGGGACCTCATAAAGTTCATATCTTGGCATAACTCGCTTCACGATTTGAGACCTTTCTCGGATCGATATTTGGCATTGACTTCATACTTCAACTCTTGAGAGACGTTCATGAAATAATGGTCTTCTCTTCATAATAAGAATTTATTCACTTGAACTTTTTGAGAGATTCTTCATATTTGGACCACGACTTCTTCATTTTTCTCCAATCTTTATTTGGGATTTTGATATACAACGATCCACCTCCTTTTAGGACTTGGATCTATTTATCCTCATACCTTGTTAGGGCCTTTTTGGATAGACTTCTCCATGATCTTTACGGGAGTATTTTCTTTTCGTCGTGTGTCTCGATCCTTCATATTGATTTTTGATAAATGATTCTTCACATCACTTGGGATCTTTTGAAACAAAATGTAGCCCTCATGCCTTGTTAGGGCCTTTTCGGACTCGCCAATCTTCGCATCCTGTTTCAATAAGTTATGCCTTGGCTATGAACTCTAATTAATACCGAGCAACTTTTAAACGATCTTGGGCTAGAAGCTAAGTAACTTTTCAAATCGTACAACCTTACTTATTGCAATTAAATTTATTAACAAGCAATGCGAGAAAAAGCTCATAATCAACTCACATAAACTCATGAAAGAATACCAAACTTATAATTGACTCTATCATCTCTCGTTCTCCACAATTTAAAATCTCAAGGAATGAGACTCGTGGATGCTTAGCCAATTAAATCAAAGTTTTGGGTTTTCAAGTCATTTATAGGATCTTGCAACTTCTTAGACTTTTTCAAGTTTAGAATTCGCATTTAAAGTTCCCTTGATAAACGACTTTCTAGGATCAATTATAGGAACTTGCGAAAAGTTCTTGTTCTTAACCCGTAAGAGTTAAGACGTTCGCGTTTTAAAGTTCCCTATATAAAAGCCTAACAAAACATGACTTAAACACGTTAAGGATACTAGCTAGAGTAAACTTGGATAAGTAAACTCAGATTGACTCAAAAGATTCACAACGTTTTAAAATCAAAACCACTTTATTAAAATTTATTCTAGCAACGAAATAAAATAACTATAACAAAGGAAAAACTACAAGGCCAAAATAGGTCAAATTTTTTTGAAAAATGTCGAAAAATCAATTTTCCAGTTAAAATGAGGACAAATACAAGGAAAAGCCCACTTACTTCGATAGAAGTCCCCCCTACACTTGATATAAACATTATCCTTAATGTTTAAGCATGTGGGAGTAAACTCCCCTACACTTAGGACATTGTGCACGTTGTTTAAATCTTGCTAAAGAGAGACAACTAAAGTGATTCCTATTTTAATATTGAAGAATATAAAATAGAGAATAAAAAGACTTTAGGATAGAACCGGGAAGATGGGTACATGGAATCACGGGTCGTCAAAAGTCATCAAGAATGGATCTTTGAAAGCTCGAATCCCTGCACATGATAAGAAAGAAAAGAACAAACACATACTAGGATCTCCCCTACACTTATTATAAAAAACGAAAGAAAAAGGATAGATACTACGGGTTGCCTCCCGAGAATCGCTTGTTTTTGTTAACTGAGTCGTGAGCCTGACTCGACCTTGATTGGCATGGTAAGAAGCTTGAAGAATATCCACCGAGATCAAATACATGGTTTTCATCCATCAAGTAGCACAAGCTTAAGGCAAACAAGGCAAGCCAAAGAAGAGTAGGCATGGTTCCCTTAAGCAAAGATTGAGCACGGTGGTAGAAGGTAGGTTGAAGTGCAACCATATCTCCACTAGTTCCAAAAATCTTTCCTTTTATTTCATCAGATGGATACTGAGATGGCTTAAAAATTGCAATACTGGGATCGAACACCTATTCCTTTAGGGGAAAATAACACTCAGGCTCAGTAGACGTTGAAGAAGATCCGTTCATAAATCGCACAATCTCATCCTCAGAAGGTGGATAGAGAGGTGTCAAAACATAAGAACTACGGATGGTGGTGTCTTCTGGCTTCTTCTTCTTTGAAACGGGTTTCTTCATATCCGAAGAAGGATAAAGACCAAAATCAAAGTCCAAAGGAGGAGAATCATTCTCATTAGGGAAGTATGTATTGAGAAAAGTAGCAAAATCTTCCTCAAATGAGTAATTATCCAAAGTATCAAGAGTGTTCGATGGAGGATCTTCATCGAAAGTAGGAGTAAGGTCATCATGAGAAGAATCACTCGAGAGAGTATCAACATCATCAAAATCATCATATGTTGGTATGTCTTTATACTCTGAAACAAAATCATCATAATCATCCCCATCGGAACTAGAATCATCATCATAGTCATCATAGATCGGTGGAGAATCATAAATTGGTGGGGGATCCAAATTGGAGATAGAATCATTAGAATCATCCACATCGTCTTGGAAAAGTGGATTATCATAGGAAGACTCGAAAATAGGATTATCATATACAACAAAATCATCAAGCTTAAAACTTTCCAAAGTAGAAGTAAGCTCTTCTTGAAGTACATTAATCATTTTCACTGATTCTTTTCCATTTGACTTAGTTGTAATTTTCCCCATCTTAAAGACTTGTGCATCATTCCCGACCCTTAAAATTAATTCACCTTCGGCAACATCGAATAAAGCTTTTCCGGTTCTAAAAAATGGCCGACCAAGTAGTAACGGAATATGAGGGTCCATTTCATAATCAACAACAAAAAAATCGCCCGGAAAAGTGAAGGTACCAACTTTAATAAATACACCTTCCGCAATACCAACGGGGTAAGCGAGAGTTCGATTTGCTAGCTCCAGAGTCATCTTTGTCGGTGTAAGGTCGGGTAAGAATAGCTTTTTCCAAACACTTAATGGTATCAAATTTATACTTGCCCCGAGATCGTCTAAGGCAGTAAATTCTTCAACTTTGTTAAAAATGCAAGGCAACACAAAATGACCAGGATCTCCAAGTTTTTCCGGAAGTTCTTTAAGAATGACTACAGAACAGTTTTCATTTAAGCGTGTGTTGACAAACTCAGCCATCTTTTCCTTCTTGTTAAGCAATTCCTTGAATGCTTTGACGAATTTAGGCATTTGGACAAGTGCTTCAACAAGGCAAATGTTGAAATTCATTTGAGAGATCATATTCAAATAAGAAATAACTTGAGAATCCTCTTTTGTGAGCAATTTGCACTTGTATAACCGAGAAGGATAAGGGATGTTGGGTTTAGGTGGTGTAGGTGTAGAAGGTAAAGGTTGAGATGTTGAGGGTTGAGACGTAGAAGGTTTAGAGGTGGTAGGTGGGGTTGGTGGAGGGTTTTGCTAGGATACTTTGTCAGTATGAGGTGGAGACGGTAATGGAGAACTAGTACTAGGCGTGGAAGTAGGAGGAATAAATTAAGGTGGAGGAGGTGTAGATGGAGTAACTTGAGGAGGGATAGAAGGTCCTACTAGAGTTGCTTGATACAAGGTTTTACCTTGTATAAAAATAAAGTTCGTTGAACAAGTCTTTCGAATTGATTACCAGTTGAAAGTGCGACTCAGTCGTTCTTGGTGGAATATGAAGGAAAAAGGTTATCTATTTTAAACTAAAATGTAAAGAAAAATAAAATAAATGAAAAATGTAAAATGAAAATTTAAATGTCGTTAAGTAAAAGTGGAAGCTTTAAAAGTTAAACTAAAAATTAAAACTTAAAAATAAATAACGAAAAAATTAAACTTTAAAAGTATATTTTGAAAACTTAATAAAAATGTAAACTTAAAATAATTCTAACATAAAAACAATTTAAAATAAAGTTTAAAAAAAATGGCGGGAAAAATAAATGTTTAAAACTAAACATGAAACAAATAAAACATAAGTCAGGATCCAAAATCCTGTCACAATCCGGAATCCACGATCTACACTCAATTCGGAATACTAAATGATTATCCTATTTCGGAATAATCGAATACTCAACCTAGTTAGGAATGCGAATACTCAACCTAGTTAGGAATGTGAATACTCAACCTAGTTAGGAATGCGAATACTCAACCTAGTTAGGAATGCGAATACTCAACCTAGTTAGGAATGCGAATACTCAACCTAGTTAGGAATGCGAATACTCAACCTAGTTAGGAATGTGAAAACTGGACCTAGTTAGGAATAATGAAAACTGGACGTAGTTAGGAATAATGAAAACTGGACCTAGTTAAAAATAATGAAAACTGCACCTAGTTAGGAATAATGAAAACTGGACGTAGTTAGGAATAATGAAAACTGGACCTAGTTAGGAATAATGAAAACTGGACGTAGTTAGGAATAATGAAAACTGGACCTAGTTGAGAATAATGAAAACTGGACCTAGTTAGGAATAATGAAAACTGGACGTAGTTAGGAATAATGAAAACTGGACGTAGTTAGGGATAATGAAAACTGGACTTATTTAGGAATAATGAAAACTGGACGTAGTTAGGAATAATGAAAACTGGACGTAGTTAGGAATAATGAAAACTAGACCTAGTTAGGAATAATGAAAACTGGACCTAGTTAGGAATAATGAAAACTGGACCTAGTTAGGAATAATGAAAACTGGACCTAGTTAGGAATAATGAAAACTGGACCTAGTTAGGAATACTAGGGTTTTAAAATTATCCGAACTATAATAAAAATAAGCAAAATCTAAAAAGTTAAGCTAAAACCAAATAAGCACTTAGTTAAAAACTGAACCAAATCAATATTAAGAAAAAGCTAATAAGCCAAAATTTAAAAACTTTTAAAAACACTAAATAATAAAAATATCTAAAAAACAACTTTTTATAAAAATAAACTAATAAGCACTTAATTAAAAATAAGAAAATCAACACAATAAGCACTCAAACACTATAAGATAAAAAAATCAAACACTAAAAGATTAATAAGCACAATCAAACACAAACATCAATCAATCAAAGAACACGATTAACAAACTACGTGATTATCCAAATTAAACAAGATTAAAAAGATTAAGAAAGGTAGAATGAGAATGATTAATTGAAAAGCTTGAAATTAAGATGATTAAAGATTCAAATTACCAGATTAATGAAAAAGCTTGAAAAACATTAAGAAAAGCTAGAGAGAGAAAGTATATTAATCTACTCCTAACTACCTAAAACTAATCTATCTACTCCTAAAATGACTAACACCTTCTAATGACATATTAGGAGGGTTTATATAGGAGGAGAGGAGGAGTGTTGATGCTTTCTTCTTTCTTTCTTCTTGTCCCGACTCGATTTAAATTCTTTGTATTTCTCTACGTCGTCTCAGGATTTGTCGTTATAAATTGAACTCGTCTTATTATTTTCTTCTTTAATTAGACTTGGTTTTTGGACTTCATTAAACTTCCGTCTTTAGACTTTTTCTTCGATAAATCTTCAGAATAGGCCTTGGACATCCGTTCTTTATGCACTCTTGATCTTTTGACTTCGTATTTTCTCGTTTTTTTCGATAAAAGCCCGTGAAAGCCTGAGTTTTCTTCCTTTTTCATCTTTTGGTCCTAAAGCACAATAAAAATGCAAATCATGCATAATTCCGACTTTTACGACATAAAATGCACGTTTTGGCTTGGTTATTATTATAATTAAGTGTTAAAAGGATGGGCGTTTTCACACCTATCAAATCACCTACACTTGACCATTGCAATGCCCTCATGCAATGCATTATTTACAAAGCAAGATTTACATTTTCCATCATAATTAACCCACCATGCCCTTTATTAAACATAATTAAAGGAAGAAAAACAAATAAAAGAGATTAAAGACTTACATTGAGGCTTTGGATTGTCATGAATGTTTATTATCCTCAAGTTTCACGTTCCCCAAACCAAGCTTAAAAACGAGATCATTGTTATTATAAGTTAGCAAACCAACACAAACTCATGTGGCCCAATTATTCACCTAGACTCCCTTATTCCTAGGTGTATCTCTTATATTTTATTGTTGTCTTAAATGATCACGAGGATGCATTTGAGACCTTTCTCGGATCAATATTTGGAATGGACTTCATACTTCAAATCTTGAGAGAATTTCATGAAATAATGGTCTTCTCTTCATAATAGGAATTTCTTCACTTGAACTTTTTGAGAGATTCTTTATTTTTGGACCACGACTTCTTCACTTTTCTCCAATCTTTATTTGGGATTTTGATATATAACAATCCGCCTCCTTTTAGGACATGGATCTATTTATCCTCATACCTTGCTAGGGCCTTTTTGGGTAAACTTCTCAATGATCTTTAGTGGATTATTTGCTTTTCGTCGTGTGTCTCGATCCTTCATATTGATTTTTGATAAATGATTCTTCAGATCCATTGGATATTTAGCAACAAAATGTAGCCCCCATGCCTTGTTAGGGCCTTTTCGGACTCGCCAATCTTCGCATCCCGCTTCAATAAGTTATGCCTTGGCTATGAACTCTAATTAATACCAAGCAACTTTTAAACGATCTTGGGCTAGAAGCTAAGTAACTTTTCAAATCGTACAACCTTATTTATTGCAAATATATTTATTAACAAGCGATGGGAGAAAAATCTTATAATCAACTCACATAAATTCATGAAAGAATACCAAACTTATAATTGACTCTATCATCTCTAGTTCTCCATAGTTTAAAATCTCAAGGAATGAGATTCGTGGATGCTTAGCCTCTTAAATCAAAGTTTCGGGTTTTCAAATCATCTATAGGATCTTGCAATTTCTTAGACTTTTTCAAGTTTTAGAATTCGCATTTTAAAGTTCCCTTGATAAACGACTTTCTAGGATCGATTATAGGAACTTGCGAAAAGTTCTTGTTCTTAACCCGTAAGAGTTAAGAGTTTCGCGTTTTAAAGTTCCCTATATAAAAGCCTAGCAAAACTTGACTTAAACACGTTAAGGATACTAGCTAGAGTAAACTTAGATAAGTAAACTCGGGTTGAGTCAAAAGATTCATGACGGGCCTAATATATCAAAGACATCTAAACTTATTAAAACCATTTTATTTAAATTTTTTTCTAATGAAAGAAAATAACGATAACAGAGGAAAAACTACAAGGCCAAAATAGATAAAAAATTTTGAAAAATGTCGAAAAATCAATTTTCCGGTTAAAATGAGGAAAATACAAGGAAAAGGCCACTTAACTTCAATAGAAGTCCCCCATACACTTAATATAAACATTTTTCCTCAATGTTTAAGCATGTGGAAGTAACCTCCCCTACGCTTAGGACATTGTGCACGTTGTTTAAATCTTGCTAAGGAAGAGACAACTAAAGTGATTCCTATTTCAACATAAATGATAAAATAATGAATCAAAAGAGTTTAGGATAGAACCGGGAAGACGGGAACACGGAATCACGGGTCTTAAAAAGTCATCAAGAATGGATCTTTGAAAGCTCGAATCCCAGCACATCATAAGAAAGAAAACAACAAAAACATACTAGGGTCTCCCCTACACTTATTATAAAAATAGATAAAGATAGATAGATAATCGGGCTGCCTCCTAAAAAAGCGCTTGTTTTTGTTAACCGAGTCACGAGCCTGACTCGACCCCGAATTAAATGGTCCATGGGGAAGTATCGAATGTAATACTGGGATCAAAGACCTTGTCCTCGTTCCCGGAGGACATTAATGAAGGAGAGGCCAGAGGATAAGTATTAAAGGGTAGAAAAGTCCTCTCAACATACGAAAAGTATGTGAGGTCGTGATCCATGGGAGGTGGGGTGGGTAAAGGAAGCACATTGTCATCCCCCAAAGATAATGGATGTTGACCAAGCGGCAAAGTCGTAAAGTTATCACTCATAAAATAGTCAATGTCACCTCCTGGGTCAAAGCACTCATCCTCCGTAATGGTGTCTAAAGGAGTGGATGAAAGGTGCTCGGGAGGGGGACTTGGGACAATATCTTCATGCAGCAAATTATCAAAAAGAATATCCCCCTCCGTGTCATCATCATTAATACCCGGAGGTATTGAGAGGTTGTCAATTTCTTTCATAAATGGGTCATTATTCTCAACGGGTGAAAAAGACAGAGGTAAAGATTCATTGATAGGAGTAGAATTCAACGCTTCAATTTTTGCAATAAGAAGATGAACTTTCAATGGACTTTAGAAGCACTCCTAATTTAGTTGGGAGTACATTGAATGTACAGAAATGGTAATTTTTTGCGAAGAATAGCGTCGTCCACCTCATCTACAAGACCAAGTTTAGTGGTGAACTTCTCGTAGGTCGGAGAGAATAAATCAACATCGCCTTCATCTCCCGGAGGATATTGAGAAATTTAAAAAGTGTAATTCTCATAGCATGGAGAAAAATCATCATTAAGAGCGACCTCGTCCGTAGGCTCCATAAAATTCGGTGCATCACAAACCTCATCAAAGAATTTATCAAGACCAAAATCACTAATCTCACTCGATGTATCACTATCCTTAGACGCATTAGGGATATCAAGAGTAGGAGTAGTAATCTCAGAAGATGGGTTGAGATCATAATCATCATCGTCATCATCATAATAGTAGTATGGACGCACAAGAGGAGGAGTATAATTACTAAGATTAGATACTTGCTCTTGTTGTTGTCGCTTTTCCTCCTCCCATGCTTATTTTAGTTGAACTACGGCTTCTTGAAGTTCCAAAAGAAGGGCTTGTGTTTCGTCATTCGGATTCGAAGAAGGTTGATGATCGAGGGTGTATTGTGGGGGTAAAAATTATGAAAACCGGAATTATAGCACGGATGTGGTCCATCATAAATCATCGGTTGAAAAGAATTACAACACGGATTTGGCTCATAATAATTCATCGGCTGACAAGAAAAGTTATCGTGAGGGCACCCATAATTGTTGCAACACGGGTATTGAGAGAAACCCGATGCATTTTGTTGATATGGATCGTCATATATGGGAGAGGGTGAAATAGTGTCATTAGAAGGGAATAATGAATTGAAGTATGAATTGATCGAATTGAACGATAGACAACGGCCAAATTCGTAATTAGGGATATGCATTCCACACCGTTCGCATGAACACCATTGACAGGATTGACTACCAGAAGATGGTCTTCCACACCCTACACAGTGAACAAACGAATCCATTTAACACAATAGATAAGCAAGAAGAATATTTTTGGTGCAAAACTTTCGAAAAAACATGCTTTTTATGATTTTTTAATTGTTTTTGGGATTTTTTTGGAATTTTTTATTCTTTAGGATTTTTGAAAATTTTTGGCAAGAAAAATAACGTTCAAAAGTGAACGGATCCCAAAATCCAACGCGTCTCTCACAAAAAACCGTTAATCTTCACGAAAAGAGCCGGCATCGGCGCCATTTGATACAAGGTTTTACCTCGTATAAAAATAAAGTTCGTTGAACCAGTCTTTTCGAATTGATTACCAGTTGAAAGTGCGACTCGGTCGTTCTTGGTGGAATATAAAGGAAAAAGGTTATCTATTTTAAACTAAAAATGTAAAGTAAAATAAAATAAATGAAAAATGTAAAATGAAAATGTAAATGTCGTTAAGTAAAAGTGGAAGCTTTAAAAGTTAAACTAAAAATTAAAACTTAAAAATAAATGACGAAAAAATTTAACTTTAAAAAGTAAATTTTGAAAACTTAATAAAAATGTAAACTTAAAACATTTCTAAGATAAAAAAAATTTAAAATAAAGTTTAAAAAAAATGGCGGGAAAAATAAATGTTTAAAACTAAACAGGAAACAGATAAAACGTAAGTCGGGATCTAAAATCCTGTCACAATCCGGAATCCACGATCTACACTCAATTCGGAATACTAAATGATTATCCTAGTTCGGAATAATCGAATACTCAACCTACGTCTTTAATGTTTTTGAAAAACCATCCTGTCTAGTGTTAATCTGGCTGGAACTACGTTTTTGTGATCTAAATTTGACCCATTTAAAGTTCAAATCATGACTAGCTCATAAAGAACATTCTCGTAGCCTACTAGGTGGGCTATCTACAGAAACTTCGTTTGCTTCATAATTCTAAAGTATACAAAAGTTATGGATTCTCAAAATAGTGTAGTTGGACACTTTTTATATTTTTGAAAATGTTAAAAATTGTCATTTTACGTAAAATTTCAACTAGTAACATGTATGTAAGACGCCTAGTTAAGTTACGACTATGTAGACTTAATTACTAATAGAATACACGTAAAAATGACATTATCATAAAAAATCCAATTACACTAAAACCTAATTACGCTAAAACTGTTATAAACGTTGTAAGCACAACAAAATATTAATAAAATAACATGAATCGTGTTAGTATAATGAAAGTGACACACTATAGTAGCTCTCAAAATAATGAAGAAAATGATTGTAAAACACTACTCTTGTAGGAATTAAATAAAACTTATACCGTAATAATATTATTTTCAAAACTCGAATAATTAAATTTATTTGAATTCATATCAACCTATAAATGATTTATAATGCATAAACATGAAAATGTAAAATGATAAAGAATGATGAAACCCTAGTTTAAAAGATAAAACCTGACACTAAATAATTAAACTAATTAATAGTCGAAAACGTTTTATAAAAACTTTAGTCGTTATTATTCCAACCTAAAGCACCAACTAACAACGGGTTTATACATGTATATTATTTTCATATTTCATGTGGTTATAAATGTACATTATTCTTATTAGGTTACGGTAGATTTCTACTTTGTTTCTGCAACTACTTTCCGTCAACAAGGTGAGTTTACTAGCCCCCTCTCTAAAATTGTTTTATCATCTTTTTGGGTAAGAACATTGCTTGATTTCTAAACGCGTGAACACAAGTGAAATATTCTTTACTAGTTGATCTAAGTCCCGAAACAACCCAAATGAGAACTGCCCACGAATCATGCACCGTTAGTCACCTAGCTGAGTTACAGAGAAGTGAGTGCGAATGTTTTGGATAGATCTATCGGAGTTGACAGTCCTATTTACTTTGAATCAGTCTGTTCAAGTAAATATAGTTTCATTTGAAGACAATGGGTGACTTGGGTTAGTCACCTTCACTGGCACACACACGAAGTCAGTTAGACTCGTTAACGCATCAGTGTCATGAGCTTAGACAGTAGTAAAGATAAACTGTGTGACTTTGTATGTGTTATATTGTCACATGTGGATACGAATCTTGTGGTTCATTGAAATGATTTTATTGTTTTCTTAATCTCAAACCTAGGAACTCAAAAACTTTGTGTTGACACTTTAGCAATGTGGAGTCTGCATTGTTGTTTTGGCATGTAGAGGTCGTTCTCTCGCATCAAGTCCTCTTCACGCCATTTAGTCGCAACCCAAATCTATTCTTCCGCTGTAGTGAAATTTGGGGGCGTGACATAACTGGTGGATGTCAATTTCTTGGGAGTAGACTTATATCTTGCCAATGCAAGAAACAAACAGTGGTTGCAAATTCTACAACTTAAGCTAAGTATGTTGTTGCACCTGCATGTTATGGACGAGTTCTATGGATTCAAAACCAGGTGTTGGATTATGGGTATAATTTTGTGCATTCCAACATATTTGTAGATAATAACAGCACATTATGCATTATTAAGAATCCTGTTCGTCATTTTAAAACTAAACACATAGAAATTAGGCATCATTTTATAAGAGATTGTTTTGAAAAAGGTTTAATACATCCAGAAAGGGTAGACACAGAAGAAAATGTGGATGATCTTTTAACTAAACCTTTTGATGTGGGGATGTTCCAGTACTTGGTAACAAGTATTGGAATGATCAATCTCACCTAAATGTGTTTATGGAATCATTATATAGTATGTACATGATGTGCACTGTTATTTATATTTGTAAAGTATTAAATTTTCCACTTTATTTTTCTAAAGCTGACATAGGTTATTTGAACGCTGACAAGTGTAAAAATGGCCACTGACAACAACATGTTAGTTTTGTGGTTTTTGATCTAATCATGCAGGCATTATGAGCATTGTAAAATTGGATACAGAGTTGCTTATGGATCTTGGAGCTTACAAGGAATGTGTCACAAGTTTATTTATGATGGTTGGAATGTTTACATTTCTATCTTGAAATAAATTTTTGTCATATACTTTTTATTTGGCAACTATGTATATCCTAGTTTAAGGGGAGGTTTAGGAAACCTTTAGGATTTATGTATTTTTAAAACACTCTTATCACGATTCTAGATTGTGTCCCCTAGTGAGTAAGAATTGGAAATTATAGTTCTTGAGGCACTGTAGCATGCAAAGTTGATATACTATGCATGTTGCCAAGACGTTTTGGCCTAGAATTGGGATTGGTCGGTTGGGAGACTTGGTGTAAATTTTTATTGGGCATACCTGGGAAGTTACAAAGAGTTTATATGAGATTTCATCATTGTTAAGAACTTTGGTTAGCAAGGGACACTTGAGTACAATTATGTCTATCTTGCTTATGCAAGTGTGTATGATTGGACAGTGCTTGCCACCCTATAGTCATTTTCAGTATAAGAGTTATCTTCACTAGGGTAAACTTCTTTGTTAAGGTCTTTTTATTTTTTTATTTTATTTTATTTTTGGCCACTGACATAGTTTACTTCCAACGCTGATAAAACCAATTTAAACGGTGACATGGCAAAATTTCAACGTTGCCAAGAATATAGCCGTTACACGCTGATGTTTAGTTTTAGACCGTTGAAAAACATTGAGGTCCACCCATTTTTTATTTTTGACGATATTATGGGCCTTAATTTTAGCGAGTTGGTAACTTTTAATTAATGAAAGATATAAGTTATATATTTTTCAAGATTGTGATCATTACCTTTATGAATATAACTACCTCATTTTTCAACCAATAGTGTGCTTTTACCACTCCTATAAATTTGTCTCTATTCTTTCAAACAGGGTAACTACTATTCTTGTTTGCTAAAATTCTTAAAACCTTCATACCTCCATTGTTATCATCTTACAGTTTTCGTAAATCATTCTAAATGGCACCAAAGTTTAAACCTGCTAGTGTGGAATTGGGGTTTAGAAGCCAACACAATATGGTGGCTTATATGGTTGATGATAATACTTTGCACACCCAATACACAGAGATGATTAGGTATTTGATGGCGTCTCCTCTAAGGTATGCACTTTCTCATACTCCACTCGTCCTTATCACACACATCAAGCAGTTTTTGAACATTTTTAGTTCCAAAACAATTGATGGAGTGATTACATTGGTTGGCACTGTTCATGGGACTCAATGGGTTGTTACTGAAGCTTTAGTTCGTCAAGATTTATATCTTGATGACACTGATGGTATAACAACCCTTCCCCTAGCAGAGCTAGAGTTAGGGCTTCAAGGCTTGGGATATGCTTTGCCCCCAGTTGGGCACATTAACAAATATACTAAAGAACAATTTCCCCTAGCCTGGAAGTACTTGATACATGTCATTCTTTAGTGTTTGAGTCCCAAATGCTCTTCTTTTAATGAAATCAATCTAACCATCAGTTGTGCTCCTGTTTGCATTGCAAATAGGCAAAAATTTAATTTTTCCAAAATTATTTTTGATGGCATGTGTCACAACTAGGGTAACAAGATGACTCTTGCTTACCCTAGGTTTTTACAAATGTTTTTAATGAAGAAAGATATTGTCGTAGGGAGCATGATGATTTTTATGAGGTCCCTACTCAAAATAAAACTGTGTTTGGTAACATGAATATCGCACCATTTAGAGACCTTCCCCTCACCCCAGCCATGCAAGCTGTCATTCAGGCAGCTGCACAACCTCGACCACAACTAGACCATCTACCAATACAACCTCCATCACCACAACATATCCACCTTGACACTCAACCCTCAGCTGCTGACACTCACAATGTGGGCGCTGACATAGCCCACTCAAACGCTAGCACCAATATCCCCCAAACCCAAACAGACCCCCATTCTACTTCCTCCTCAGAACCACACGACTATAGGTTTGAGAAACGCCAAAGGAATACTGGAGTGTTCTCCTCTAGTGGTCCTAGCCATGTAGCAGAGAGAACCATCACCACAAGTGTGGTTGGTGACGTGGCTAGGGCTGAGACTATTGACACTGGCTTAGAAGAAGGTCAAGACAGTCCCAACATCATTAAGACCACACCCATGCCTAATGAATCTCTCTTGGGGGGGTCAAATCCCCATGATATAGGAGGGAAGACTGGAACCTTTATCAGCTATGTAATTGAAGGTGGTTTGCATGTGCTTGCAAAAGAAAAATGCAGATCTTGTATATGTTGTCACAGCTCAAGGCCTTGAACTCAAATCATTAAGGGAGAGATTGGTTATTTTGGAGGCTGTCAATAATAGGAGAAGGTAGGAGGATTCTTCCAAAGGGGAGGATGAGCCAGTAAATATGGAAACCTAAGTTTCCTCGATCTTTTAGCAACTAGGAACGATTCCCATTCACTTGATTGAATCAAGGCGGAATAGAATGAAAACCGTTAACAAGGTGTTTAGGCACAATAACATATGAATTACTAACAAGGGTTGCACATTATATTAATAATAAACAACCACTAGATGTGTATACATTTTATCCCACGTCTAGTGCAACACATGCTTTAGGTTTACTTTATGAATAAAAGTTATGAATAAAACCTAAGATCCTTGTTCCTTTTATAGAGTAAGGATTAGGGTTTACAAGAGATAAGAGTGAATAAACATGTATATCTTCTATTTAGATAACTATATACTGAATATATCATAAATAATATACTCAATATATTCCCTAATTAGAAGATTCTATCAGCCCGTATACGTCCATCAGCACTTGATCATTGTTAGCGTCTAGTTTACATGTGTCATCGTCTAGCTTGCACATGTCAGCGTGTCTTAAACAAACGTGTTGATGTTTCTTCATTTTGTGTTTCTGCCACATCAACTTCTTGACCCAACAATCTTCCCCTAGTTGATGTCGGCAAAACTCTTTGTGTATCTCTTGTAAGTGGTACATCATCTTCAAACTGCTTCCCCTCAAGTGTAGCATGTATATTTCCCCCTTTTTGTCACATCATATAGGGAATGAAACAATGTATGCAATGGAAGATTCTCCAAATGTAGGCTCTATGTATTGATCTTGAAGAAAAATAATTATAATAATCTTGATATAGAAGTAGGTAACCCAAAGCTATGTTCCATGTCTTGAACTATCCACGTGATAAAGAACTTATACTCATGGTACAAAGTATAAGTAGACCTCAATCCCTTTGTCAAAATCCTCATCTTTTGTGATACACTGAGCACGTAATGTAACTCCTTCAAGTGATAGCAATTGGGTTGCTAGATATGACAAGTCTTTGACACTAACCATTTAAGTATGAACAAGTTATTGTTAAAGTTCAATGGCTATCGTCCACAACTTTAACAACATGATAAAACACAAACTCGCGAAAATCTACTTCAAGCATCAATTTTACCATAAGAATTCTTCCGCTTAATCATATACGTCTTCTAAGGAAAATATCCGAGCCATAAATATCAAAATGATATTCTGAATAATAACAGAGATCCCATGTACCTATGTGTAATCTCTTTGTTTGTGTGCCAAAATCTAACCAATTTTCCAAACAGTAGCATTTCCTTTGTCGTCCAATAACCTTCACTGTCCAATATCTTTACCATATGTATTGTCCAATATTGGACAATACTTGTCAGCGCTTTGTACAAAATATCTCGGACAACACATGTCAGCGCTTTCTGCAGCGCTTGACTTATTACTTGTCAGCGGCTAACTTCATTCCTGGGCTAACATCACTTCATGATGAATCTTTATGAAATAATATCTTCATATGATATGTAAAAGTTTCGCAACGGATAACTCTTTCACAAGGCTACCCTGATTACATAATTTAATCAAATATTATTCCATAAAAAAACTTCATGAATAGATGCTAAGTATAAATATTACCCCACTTTGTAGTGACGAATATAGCTAAATACCAGGAATTATCTCATATTCTTAGTTAATATATTGAATAATATATTATCCAAAAATAAAACTAATATTGCATAGTGTACCTCTACCTTGTTTGTACACGATCTGCTTGTCATGGACCACACCCTTGTATTTGTGTACATCAACTGAAACCCTTCACAAGCTGTCAACCAATCGTGATCACATTAATAATATGACATATTCTGAGACCCTGAGCAGTTCTTTAAACGTTTTGTTGGGACCACCATATCAATATCACTGGAAGAACTGTATATGATAATATACTTCTGCACTTGTCTACTCATGTAAACATTCACATATTCACAAAAACTTTCGTCCAATAAAACATCACGTGAACATTCTTCTTTCTTTGGCTGCTACAAAAAACAAAGCAACTCCTTTTTGCTTTCTTGGTGTGAACATACAAATATCATCTAGTCCTTACTTGTCCCACAACTTTCTTGATCAATAACAATCCATGACGTGATTCTTTTATTCACTGTGACTCCCACGTAACTTTGGCAATAATACTTTTACCCACATCTGTCTCTACTGAAATCGTGGATCTAGGGTTTGTTAAAACCGAAAAACATCACATCCATTAACAAATAACATCATACTAGGTTTCATCATGAATTGATGAATCCACTCACCAAGACTAGTAAAACATGATCATAAACAACACTTCTGGAACAGGTTTTTGCTTTAGAGTCGAGCTAGGGTTTGGAAGAAACCCTAATTCGTGATTTTATGTGAAAAGCAAAAACTGAATTCCTTTACTACAACGAACTTTGACACTGAATAACATTTTCGTGAGAGACCAGATCGAAGATCCCTTTGGTGAGATCCTAGACACAAGTACCTAGAACCTACAATTCAAATTGCACGATGACCCAACGGTTAACGAAGGAGAAATCGTGTTTTTACTATTACTGTTCACCGAAAACTGCACCTATTCTAATGCTGACTTCGACATGCTATATCTTTCTCTTGGGAATAGATCTTGACAATCCCTCTAATAGATATCTATATATATGTGTCTAGAACACACACAAAAATTTTTGTGACGATCCAACAATTCAATAAAAAGTTATGGCCTTCTGAATACTGCTGCGCACACAAAATCGCCCAGAAAAACCCTAGACAGATTTTTCTTCCATCTCAAAACACGAACACCTTGTTGGTCCTAGAATCACGAGCCACGAGGCTCTGATACCAAATGTGGAAACCTAAGTATCCTTGATCTTTTAGCAACTAGGAACAATTCCCATTCACTTGATTGAATCAAGGCAGAATAGAATAAAAACCGTTAACAAGGTGTTTAGGCACAATAACACATGAATTACTAACAAGGGTTGCTCATTATATTAAAAATAAACAACCACTAGACTTGTATACATTGTATCCCACGTCTAGTACAACACACGCTTTAGGCTTATATTGTGAATCAAAGTTATGAATAAAACCTAAGACCCTTGTTCCTTTTTGTTGATCCCAAACTTAGATCGATTTAGCTTTATGTATACGAGATTAGATCAAGTAATACACTTAGAGAAACCTTTGTATATGCTTATGAATTTAAGTGTTATGCGGAATTTAACACTTAAACAAGAACAAAAAATGATATAAACAAACTTTCACTTTGATTAATAATATCAAACTTGCTTACAATGAAAGTAGTTTACGAATGAAAACTTATATCAAACATTAACCTAAAGGTCTTCTTTTATAGACATAAGAAGCCTTGTACAATAATCTACGTATCAGCTATTCTAGGTAAAGATAAATATAGAAAATACATTGTTGTTCCTATCTTTACTAGAAGTAATCTAGAATACAATAAATGCGTAGAGTATATCTTTCCATCAGTGCTTGTCTTCAATGTGTCAACGCTTGACTTTATCTTGTCAACACTTGAGATGTCAGCGCTTGTTTTGTTCTTGTCAACGCTTGTTTTACTCTTGTCAGCGCTCAAGTGATCTGGACTTAATTTATTCCCAACAATCCTCCCCTAAACTTGATATCCACTCTTATGATCAAGTTTCTGAATAAACATTAAGGAATAGGAGGAATCTTACAAACCTTCTCATATTGGTAATGAATAAATCTGATCAAGTCTTTTGCCACGTCACTTGAATAATCTATTTCCAGCTGAGTGTCCTTCATCTTCTTCAAAATAGCCTTGGATATGAAATACTGACCATCCACAAGTAGATACTCAGCAAACTTTGTAGAACTCAAATGGTAAACACCAGCAGCTGAATATAATCTCCATTGAAGACCACTGAGATCATCTTCAAGATCATTCCAAATAGCAGGATCCTCATCTTTTGATCCACACATTCTTTTGAATGTGAACCATAATTTTATTCCATTAGCTGAAGTTGGTGCTTCATCCTCATACTTGGTCTCCAGCAACCTCCAAAGGTCCACCAAGTATTCTCTATCACAACTTGCAGACAAAGATATGAGAGTGGTAAAAGTGTGTACCTCTTTGCCATATCTGCCAATCTTCCAAAACCCACATTCATCTTCTTCATAGCTCACAATTGGGTTTCTGGAATCTAATGGTAACACTTGCACCATATCTGAAGCTTCTAATGGTGAGAGCTTGAGGCTCTTTCTTATAACAACTTCACTTGGATATAGTGGATCCATATCTTTGGGAGACTTAAGAGAAACTCCCTTTTTCACTGGTCTGGGAATAAACATAGCTTTCTTGAGTTCCATTTCTTCTGCAAGTTCTTCTATCCTTTCATCAGAAAGAAGTCTGAGAGTGTTTGCTTCCTGCACTCTCACCCAAATGGGATAAGCCTTGCATTCCAACTCATCAAATGTCAATGCCTTCAACTTCTGATAAGTCCATCCTACTCCATGACATCTGAGCAACATGTAGTATAGCTCCCTTCTATCCCTTTTCAATTCTGAGAGAATATTACTTGCCTTGTGTTTCAAAATTACCTGGCAATCTTTCTGAACTCTGAGGAGAATCTCCAAACCCCATATTTGATCTGAAGTGGTCAAGTGTGGATTCTCCATACATCTTTCTTCCCAAGCATTGTACATTTGAACCACCTCTGGCATGTCAAAGTCAACCTGCAATTTCAATTCTCTCAATTTCTCCTTGGCCAACTCTTCTCCATACTCAAGTCTTTCTGGTTCTATAATCATCACACTTGAGTTTGAGCTAGCTCCATCACTTCCTTCTTCTGAAGTCACAACAAATGGTGACTCTTTCACCTCCTTTTTATCTTGTTCCATGATTTGTGCAGCTAATCTTCTATCAAACTCAACTTGAGCTGCATCCTTTGGAACACTCTCTTCTACCATAATCCCTTACCCTTATCTAATGGTGCAATTGTTGGTAAGGTAGATGGTGATACCTGTGTAGAAACCTCCTTGATGATGGATAATGATTGGGATACATCACCTTTGTTGGGAATAAATTAAGGCCAGATTACTTGAACGCTGACAAGAACAACTCAAGCATTGACAAGAGCAAAGTGAGCGCTGACAGCTTAAGCGTTGACAAGTTAAAGTCAAGCGTTGACTGATTGAAGACAAGCACTGATGGAAGATGTGAGCTACACGTTTATTATGTTCTAGAATACTTCTAGTAAGGATAGAAACGACAATGTATTTTCTATGTTTATCTTTACCTAGAATAGTTGATACGTAGCTTATTGTACAAGGCTTCTTAGTCTATAAAAGAAGGCCTTTAGGTTAATGTTTTATATCAAGTTTTCATTAAGTTTTTCATTCGTAAACATCTTTCATTGTAAGCAAGTTCGACATTGATAATCAAAGTGAAAGTATTGTTTACATCTTGTGTTCTTGTTTAAGTATTAAATTCCGCATAATACTTAGATTCACAAGCATACAACAAAGGTTTCTCTACGTGTTATACTTGATCTAATCTCGTATACACAAAGCTAATCGATCTAAGTTTGGGATCAACAAGTGGTATCAGAGCTTGTTGAGGAACTTTTGATCTTTGAAGAACACTAGAACGATATACGAACACCAAAACCCTAATTTTCTCAAAACCCTAAAAACATCATGTCTGAAGCAAACATCATGTCCTCCTCTTCATCCTTACCTAACATCAAGATTCCCATGCTTGATGCAACCAACTTTGACTTATGGAGGTTCAACTTTGAACAATATCTGGGGATCTTTGACTACACACTCTGGGACATTATTGAATATGGAAACTCATTCAATAAAGCTCAAAAGATTCTGAATGCCATTGCGACAAGAACAGCTGTTGAAGGATGTCCTGATGAAGATAAGAAAGAAAAACCTGGAGATGGTAGAGTTGTAAGTGCTGAAGATATTGCAAAGAAAAGGGCTGACATGAAAGCCCTAAATATTCTGAAAGTGTCTCTGGGACAAGAAAATCAGCACAAATATAGAAGCTATGAATCTGCTAAGGATCTTTGGGAAGCAATTGAAGTTGCATATGGTGGTAATGCAGAAACTAAGGAAGAAAAGAAAAAGCAACTTCTGCATGATTATGCTGTCTTCAAAGCTCAGCCCAATGAGAAACTGAGCAGTGTGAGAAGCAGATTGCTTGACATCACAAGCAAATTGTCCTTCATAGGGACACAAGTTGGTGACATTGACATCAATGCTACTTTTCTGAAAAGTCTTGGTGAGACATGGAAGATTGAGGCAAGATCTATTCTTGCCAATAATACTCACAAGAGCTCTTCGTTTGATGACATCTACAACAAACTAAGATTGTTGGAAGATGAAACTCTTTCAAGCAAAGCTAGCACCAACAACATGGCCTTCTTTTCTCATAGTGAAGGTCAATTCAATCAGCAGGACTCTTTTATGCATCCAGTTGCTGGATCACCGTTTGTCAGCGCTGGAACAAGTCCTGTCAACGTCTCCTTTTCAGACGCTGACACATTTATGAATGACTCACCAAGAGTTAAACCTGCTGGTTTGGATTTGGATACTGTTTGTGCTTACATTGCTTCTTTGCCCAATGGTTCAATGATTACATATGAGGACCTTGAGCAGATAAGTGATGAACACTTGGAAGAGATGGACATCAAGTGGAACATGGCTCTTGCTAGTATAAGAGCAAATAGGTGGAATAGGAGGTTCAAGAAGAAGATGTCCTTCAATGCTAAAGACACTGCTGGATTTGATAAATCCAAAGTTGAGTGCTACAACTGTCATCGCATGGGGCACTTCATGAGGGAATGCAGATCTCCTAGAAGATCTGATGCTGGTAAACCCTCAAGTCAGGTTGTTAAAGCTCAAGACTCCAAAGCCATGGTTGCAGTTCAAGGAATTGATGGTACTGGATGGGATTGGAGCTATCTGGCCAAGGATTCTGAAGAGGACAAAGCTTTGATTGCTGACATTGAAGAAGAAGAGCATGTTGAATATGCTCTCATGGCACACTCCTCCTCTTCATCTGATAATGAGGTATATGATGATGCTTTTTGTAGCAAAGGTTGTAGGTTAAACACTGACAGACTTAACAAAGAAGTGTTAAAACTAAAAGAGGATATGAGCACTGAAAGGTGTAAATTATCCAATTACCAACTAGCTCTTACTGAAACTGAGAAAACCGTTTCTGAATACAAGAAAATGGAATTTGATTTAAAAGATAAGATAAATATCTTAAAACATGAGCTAGAGGGTAGTATGGATGTTAGAAATATCATGTCAAAAGTCAATAAAGACCTACAGGCTAAGTTAGATGAGGCCATTAAGAACAAAGATAATGTTGACCTCAAGATTCAAAGATTTGATAGAGCCACCCAAGCCCTAGGAGACTGTGTAGCTAAACAAAGAGATCCTAAGGATATGACTGGTCTTGGGATGAATAAGAATGATTACTCTCTGGTTCCACCACCAGCTGGTGACTTCTATGGTGTCCTTAGAAAGGATTTATCTTGGACTGGTATTCCAGAATGCCAAGAAGAGGAATTTATTCCTCCACCAAGAGTTGTCACCCCAGTAGAAGAGTATCAACAAAAACTGACTGACCTAAATGAGTGGAAGAAAGCTAACCCTACTTTATTTGTTAAGGGAGGTTTGCTGTGTGAAAGTCCTATTGAATCCCCACCCATTAAGGTTACTCGCCCAGTTACTGGTAAAGCTGTTGACCTAGGCTCCAACACTGTTAGAAGACCTACCATTAAATATGCAGAGATGTATAGAAATAATAGGTCACCCAAGAGCCAAGTTAACAATCATGGAACAGGTTTCTTTGCTTCTAGACCAAAGAACGTGTCTAAGAAAGCCTGTTATACTTGTGGTAGCTTTTCACATTTAGCATACAAATGTGTCAACGCTCCCAAAGTCAGCGCTGATAGGAACAATTGCAGCGCCGATAGGAAGAAAGTCAACGTTGTTAGGAAGTCAAACGTTGTCAGACCCAGACCTGGTGTGCAGCAAAGTCCACAAGTGATTAGACCAGCCCCATTCTTTACTAGAAGGTCTAACACTCATGGACAAAGACCTTTTCAAAAGATAAATACCTGGTCAAATAGGCAATGGGTTCCTGTAGCAAACCCTAGGTTCAACGCTGATAAGGGTAAATTCAGCGTTGACAGGACAAAATCCAACGCTGACAGAAACGTGACCAGACCTAAGTATTTGCAGCCACAAGGTAAGGGGTCTAAAGCTTCTTCAAGCTTAACATGGAGACCCAAGAAAGATCAAAACCCTAATAATAATGGAATTTCAATGACTTGCAACAGGTTTAACTATATTTCAAAAGTCATTACAAAACCAATTGGGGTTAACTGGGTATTTCATCCTAAAAGGGATGAGAATGGGGTTGTTATGAGAACTAAGTCTGTTCTTATTGAACAACCAGATGAATCCAAGTCTTCTGAGACTTGGGTTCCCAAAGAAAACTAATTTGCTTTCTTTATGTGCAGGGCATTCAAAAGAAGATCAATGATTATGGATATTAGGATAGTGGATGCTCAAGGCACATGACATGAAAGGAAGACTATCTGACAAACTTCACTCCTATTCAAGATGGTGATAAGGTATACTTTGGAGGGGGCTATGGCACCATCACAGGAAAAGGAACCCTTATCACCAATAATCTACGTTTTGAGAATGTCTTCCTGGTAAAAGAACTGGACTATAATCTGTTTAGTGTATCACAAGTGTGTGATAACAAAAATAAGGTTCTTTTCACTGATACTGAGTGTTTGGTGTTAAGCAAGGATTTTAAGATCCCTGATGAGAAGTATATTGAGTATAGAACACCTAGGCATAAGGACATATACAATGTGAATTTAAATGGGATTAAAGTGAATACTAATATGTCTTGTTTTTATGCTAAGGCCTCAGTAGATGAAAGTAATTTGTGGCACAGGAGACTAGGGCACATAAACTTTAAAAATATAAATAGACTTGTGAGGCTCGGTTTAGTTCATGGTTTGCCTGAGAAGGCCTTCCACAATGACCACTCTTGTGTTGCATGTCTTAAAGGCAAGCAGCACAAGGTCTCATTTAAGTCCAAGCAGGTGCATACTAGTTCCAGACCTCTTCATATGCTTCACATGGACCTCTTTGGTCCAACTAATATAGAAAGTTTGAATGGCAAGTCATATTGTTTTGTTGTCACTGATGACTTTTCTAGGTTTACTTGGACATTCTTTCTAGCTATGAAGAGTGACACAGCTGATGTTCTTATTGAATTCATCACTCAAATTGAGAAAAGGTCTGGCAATGAGGTTAAGATGCTTAGGAGTGATAATGGTGGAGAATTTAGGAACAAGAAGCTAGATGATTTTTGTGCCAGGAAGGGAATTACTAGGCAGTTTAGTATTGCTAGAACCCCACAACAAAATGGGGTTGCTGAAAGGAAGAATAGAACCCTAATTGAAGCAGCCAGAACAATGTTGGCTGATGCTCACTTTCCCATAGCCTTTTGGGCTGAGGCTGTTAATACAGCATGTTATGTGCAAAATAGAGCATTGGTTAACAAAATTCAGAACAAGACACCTTATGAGTTACTTTGGGGAAGAAAACCTAATATTGGTTTTCTCAGACCTTTTGGATGTCATGTAGTAGTCTTAGACACTAGTGATGCCTTAGGGAAATTTAGTGCAAAAGGTGATGAAGGTTACTTCATGGGGTATTCAGTGCAGAGCAAGGGTTATAGGGTTTATCTTAAGGAGGACAAACGTATTGTTGAAAGAGTACATGTTAGGTTCTTAGAGAATAAACCTAGTGATCCCGAAAGTGGTCCTAATTGGTTGTTTGATTTGGAACCCTTATCTAGAACTTTAAATTATATGCCTGTCACTAATCCAGACATTATGAAGGTAACTTCAAATGTTGTGGAGGAACAAGTTTTTCATGTTTCAGGTACACAGGTTGATAAAAGGGTTGGATCACAAGCAGAAAAGGCATCTCCTACATTTGAATATGTCACAATTCCCATTTGGACTGATGCTTTTGCTGCTGCTGCTGCTACTGGACAAGATAATGGTGGTTTGCAAATACCACCAGATACAAACATGCATGGTTCTTCAGGCGCTGACAAAGGCAAATCAAGCGCTGACAAGAGTAATTCAGACGTTGATGGCTCAGACATTGACAACAACAGTTCAAGCGTTGTTAGCCCAAGCGCTGACAAACAAGGTTCAGACGTTGACAACACCTTTGCACATCTTTTCTCTTCCAATTTTGAACAAGGTGGACCTTCCAATGTCCATGAAGAGATCCCTGTTGATCAAAGAGAGTCTGATGAAGAAGATATTGGCAACATGGAGCGTGAAGTTGAGGACACCAGACTTTTTGAAGGAGGAGTTCTCACTTCCACAATGAAGAATCACCCCCCATCTCAGATCATTGGTGATGTTATGACTCCAGTTCAGACAAGAAGATCCCATCAAAGTCTTGGTGGATTTATTGCCAATATACACAAGAAGGTTGATACCCCTCTTGTACAAGCATGTTTGTTTGCATGTTTTCTGTCACAAGAAGAACCCAAGAAGATATTTGATGCTCTCAAAGAACCAAGTTGGGTGGAAGCAATGCAGGATGAGCTTCACCAATTTGCTATTCAGGATGTTTGGGAGCTTGTTGATTGTCCTAGATATGTCAGACCAATTGGGACAAGATGGGTTCTCAGGAACAAAAGAGATGAAAGAGGTATTGTGGTCAGAAACAAGGCAAGGTTAGTGGCTCAAGGTTATACACAAGAGGAGGGGATAGACTATGAAGAAGTCTTTGCACCAGTTGCAAGGATTGAAGCTATTAGGATTTTTCTAGCCTATGCATCTTGCATGGGCTTTACAATCTATCAAATGGATGTAAAGAGTGCATTCTTGTATGGCACCATTGTTGAAGAAGTTTATGTCATGCAACCTCCTGGTTTTGAGGATCCTGAGCATCCAGACAAAGTGTATAGAGTCAAAAAGGCTATGTATGGCCTTCATCAAGCCCCTAGAGCATGGTATGGTACTTTGTCTACCTATTTGGTGGACAATGGATTCAAGAGGGGCACCATAGATCAGACACTATTTACAAAGAAGAAAGGCAAAGATGTGTTGCTTGTGCAGGTCTATGTTGATGATATCATTTTTGGGTATACTGATCCAAAGATGAGTGAGGATTTCTCCAAGCTCATGACAGACAAATTCAAGATGAGTGCTATGGGGGAGATGAACTTCTTTCTTGGCTTACAAGTTCAGCAGAAAGAAGAGGGTATCTTTTTAACACCCCCAAATTTACACGCAGCGGAATACATCTTTGGGTGCTAAACAATGATACAACAACACATAATTTATAAAGAACGACTCGAAAAGAGACGTTTTAGATTTATCGTTCCTAAAACATTTGTCAGGTAGCGTAGTCCCAAGTAATCGTTACCAAAAGATAAGTTAAAACAACATATTGGTTTGTTTTGAAAATGGAACGATAAATAAATCAAAGAGTTTGAACAACAAAAGCAGTGCACAACTTCATTCCCCGTGACCTCCAAGCTTCCACTTCTTGATTACCTGAAATACATGTGAGTAAAACAATCAGCAAAAATGCCGAGTGAATCTATAGGTTTATGAAATCAATTTGAACACAAGCAAAGATTATAAGTTTGTGGCATGCTTATAAGCATCAAATAATAATTTGCATCAACAATGATAATTGTATATAGCATAAATTGCAATAAGCTCATGGAACCGAGCCCTTAGACACTCCCATATCAGTCTAATAAGACGAGAGATTTATTAATTGTCGGTTACCTCCAGATTATTGGTACATTGCCGTATACCTGACTTCTCAATACAATATGCTCAAACAGTGTGGAGGTCGGGCCTAAGCTTCTATGACAAGTCCACAAAAACTGAACCGGGGCGGCTTCCCCCATAGATCTATTAATTGTACTAGCGGTTAACCCATCATAGGTTAATTAACGGTCCATAATTGAGGCTTTAACTAAGGCAATCACTTAATGCAATTTAAAGGCAACCACGGGTCCCTTCATAGAGGGACAAAGCATACCATAAAAATCTTGTGTTCTAAGTTTATAAAACATGTATTCCCCCTCGCGGGTTTAAAATCATTTAATAACTAGTATAAAGCGAGGCTATAGACTCACGTTGATAATGAAAGGCGGATTATCGGCTACGGGCGTGCTTCGGTCACGGAAACCTATATAAATAATAATCGGTCTTAGACTCTTGTCCAATGACTTTTATCAAAATAACAATATACATATGATGATTTTATACATATGATGATGATCAAGTGGGTTTATATATCCTTGTTTACTCATTTTAGTGTTTACGTTTTGGTAACTTTTTACTAGTTTACTAGTTTTACCTACTTACCTATTTTAAGTCCAATAAGCTTAGTATAAGTTCTTTAACTTGTTTTAATCCATTTTATACCTATATTATCAGTATCTATACTTTCCATGTTGGGCCCAAATGGGTTAAGCCCAATAAGTTCTTTTTATAAGTGTTTATCTTATTTAGTCCAATTATTAGTCCAATATGCTTATTTAGCTCATTAATGTCCGTATGTCTTATAGTTCGGGTTTTATCGGTTTTTACTTGTATTAGTTACTTATGTATTAGTATACGACTTTTAAAAACTTTACATTAGACGGGTTTGATCGTCTAAGTTTTATTTGGCGAAAAACGTTAATTTTACGGTAATAGCCGAAAAAGTCGTAAAAATCAAGTTTATAGTTTTTATTACTTATAAGTATTATTCCACTACCATTTATATAATTTATTCATTTATTTAACCTTTTACATATTTATATAAATAAGTTTCATAAGTTAGTGGGTTTTTATTTTACATTTTATACAATAAAATTTGAGTGCTTATATAATAATAATAAACATTAATTCTCAAAATCTGATTTTTATTTTCATCTTCACCATTTTTATCATATCTAGAGTTCTATAATGAATTAGAAGCTCATTTTTGGGTGGCATGATCTTCATATTATGTGCTACATTTAACTTAGTTATAGCTACTGCTCATTTTAAGTTTATCTTGCCTTAACAGTCCCTACAAAACTGCTTATTCAGATTAGAACACCCAACTTGTTTTGATCATATCTCACTCATTATATTGATTCCATTGCATGGCCAACTCTCACATGTGTATAACATCTTGTACTTACTGTAAATGGATCATACCATGAAATTTTATCAGTTCAAGTTTTAGTTATATACTGTTTTTATACAGCCAACTAAATAAGCATGATTTTAGCCTTATTTCTTATAGTTATTAACCTTTTTAAGCATATTTATCAACACTTGATCCCCACACAACATTTTTATCATCATATATACATCATATACATATACAATAATAAAGAAAATACATTTGTTCTTTACAAAAATAACAAGAGAAAATGGAGAGGATGATCTTCTTTACCAACCAAGTGTATTTCTTGTTTTTGGAAGACAAGAACTTGATGAACACCACAAGTAACTCCAAGATCATCAAACACCAAGAACAATATTTAAGAAATCAGCCCTAGGACACAAGCAAATCACCTCCAATGTTGTTAATATGGCCACCAAATGATCAAGGCTTCAAGATAACTACATGATAGAGCTAGTTAACATGTATTTTATGGCTAGAAAAGATCAAAAGGGGTGTTTGTAGCTTGAAAGTGGATGGCAAGGGTGAGGTGGTTGAGAGGATTTGAGAGAGTTTTGCATGTAAGTAAATGGTATGTGTGAAAGTTGCTAGTGGTTTTGAGTTAGTGGGAAAGAACTAAGCTTAAGGTGTAAGCTTTGCTTACACTTGTAAGTGTTTAGCTAACATGATGCCACATATGGTTGTGGTGTCATGTTGGTGCCATCCAAGCTAGCTAGTGGGGTGGGACAATGTATTTTGTCCCATCTCACTAGTTTACGGGTATTCCTCGATTCTAGTTTTCTCGATTTGCATGCCCTCGGGTCGTTTCACGAAAAACGTTTTTATAAATTATGAATCAATGTCACAAAACGAATCCAATAAAAATTGTCTCATAAAAAACGGAGTTCAAAAACATAAATACGTAATCCTAAGGTTTCCGGTTTAGTCGTAAAGGACGCTAAATTATGCACGTAAGCCCAAATTTAAATCCGTAAATTGTGAGTTTGTCAACCAACACAAAAATAAGTTTCAAAATATTATACGAGAAAATATTTCACTACCTGAAAATGTTAGATTGTACTTTTTAAAAGTTTAAACGCACACGAAAAATAATAATATAACGACTCGATACGTAATTGAAATGATATCGTCGAAAGTATTAAATATCGAAACTATCGATAATAAAATATAAAATTTTTGGCATCCGTCGGTATCGTGATCACTAGTAGTCCTCGTTGCTTGTCAAAATATTAAAATATAATATTTAATATCGGTTTCAACTTAAACCGTTAAACATAATAATATTTAAAGTTATAAAATACTTTAAAATAATTGAAAGTAGAATTAAATTATGACCTTATTTTTACGGGTTTTACATCCTCACCACCTTAAGGGAGCGACGTCCCGGCGCTCAACTCACCTCATACACGAGTTGATCACTACCCGGAAGGATGACGGCATTCCTTATAAAGAAGTCTTCACGTTCCCACGTGAATCTCGATCCACGATCTCCATTGGTTCTTTTACAAAACGCAACTTGTCGTCAAGTTGTATCTCACCAAAAAGGAATAAATAAGTCCTTATCCACAAGTCACCCGTCAAGCTCGACACATGAAAATTTTATGAATCACACGAAGCTAATTTGACGACAAGAATAGATGACAGGATTTTCGGGTAAGTCCAGTAAAAAGGAAGGTTTTAATTTAAAGGATATCCATCGGCCGGATAGCCATGGACACACATCAAAAAGAACTAACAAGAAAACATTTTCGTCATCGGAGGGTGCTCACACGCGGGTCCCTACTCAAAAGATAATACAAAGACACCATCTCACTTTTGCCAACGCGCATTCAAAGACTCAATAAACATCGTTGTTGAAAGTCAAAAAGATATTACATAATATGTGTTCTACATGATCGGACGTCATCGGATGATGCCGTCTCAAGTTCTCACAACTTAAGATCATTTGACTAGATCACACACCATATAAGTACATAAAAGAAAAAGGTCGAACAAAAACATCGATTATAGATCTCCACCGTTAATCATCGAGAAAACCTTGAACGAACCCTTGATAATAACCACTTGATCTCCAGAGTCTTTCCACTTTCGGTGTCGGCTTCAACATACTCCTCGAGGTCGTAACGAATTTATTAACTCCATTCATTAAGAGATTCGGTCCTCAATCATTCCACAAGTACACTCATAAATCCTGGTGACACTTATCGTTTCTTCTTATACACTGCTTCCCGAGATTCATTTTAACTCAGAATAAAATAGTGATCTTCAATACGAGGAACAGAACGATATAAAAATAAACTCAATAAACGCATAAACGGACAAGATATGGTAAAATGATTTAAGGTTGACGATCGACGAGGGATCTCGACTCACGTAACCATAAAACATAATAATTCGCAATACTAGAAAAAATGAGAGCGAAAAATAAATTAAATATCAACATTAAAATAACGTTTGTCACAATTATCCATCCCGGTTTTGGTATTACCTTCAAACTCAGTTGAGGTACTTTCTTAATAAAGATGATACATCAAAAATAGAAGTAAAATAGTTTCAAAATTTATTTGGTCGTCTTAAGAAACTTTGAAAGAATGACGTAAATTTATTAATTATACTCATATTGATTGTTACGATTTAGAAAATATAATTTCCAAATTAAATCATTGTTAGGAATATAAATTAAACCGGTAATTTCATTATATTAAAAATAAAGTATGATAAGTCAATTAGTTCAAAAGGTAGAAAATAATTTTATTTTTAACACTAGTTTTAGTTATACAAAATATGATGTATAAGTTTGACCTTTTTCTTGTAATGGTTATTTTGATAATTGAAAATCATTGGAAAATGTATAAAAGTTCCATAAAAATTTTATAATACTTTGTAGAAATACATAAAGGTGTTTATTATTTCAAAATAACATGGGATATATTCGGGTTTAAAAATATGACAAGATAATAAATGAATACGAATGGAAATAATGGTCAACAATTAGCACAAAATCAGCGGTACGAAAGAAAACGAAGCAAATGTCGTATGAATTCCTAAAGAGAATAATAAAATAAAGGCGTTGATGGTAAGACGATAAGAAATGATAGATTAAACAAGTTGTCGATTTTGTTAGTGCGGTTGATGGTTCACCAATATCAGCTCGTTAACTTAGCGGTGGTCGATACATGATCGGAAAGAAGATCCATACAAAAATTTTAATAAATAAAATTTCTAATAATCACTTGTAATTAAAACAAATCAAATGAACGATGTTAGTGTTTAAAGAAAGAAGTCAAAGCACGGTTCACAAGAGTGGATTTCGAGACAAACGAGAGTGACGTACGTCATCCCGGATATACGGAAATCACTCTAGTGATAATTCATTATTCACGTGCGGAGACATTCCAAAGATCTACCCAGTCGCATAAAGAAAATTGGACGAGAAGGAAGGATAAAACATTGAGACTTTCAAGTCATTTATCAACAGTCAGTAATTAGACGAACGGTCAAAAGAAATCAGTTGTAAGACAAAATGAAGTAACAAGTGGAAAAACGATTATCGAGTAAAAACGTACTTAAAATCACGTAATTCGTTTAACGAAAGGTAAGAAAACATATGCGGATGCATAGAAATTGCGCTACTTGCATAAAATAATAAGGTTTTCAAAACTTCTTTTCACATTTTATTTATCTTTATCATAAATACAAGTAAAAAGTTCTTTATTATGAAGATTTTTAAGGTGACTACTATTCAGCCTAGCATGGCTCCTTCTAAATTAGACATAGGTGATCAGGCCATGTATAATTTAGGGCTAGCAATGCAGTGCTCAATTTCGTCGAAAAGTATTACGTTTCTTATGTTTATATAAACCATGCCATTTGTAAAATGGAATTTAAAAATAGTTTATGAACTTATAGTTTACAAGTAATTTGTGAGATACTCAATAAGCAACTTTTAATGTTACAAAAAGTATTTTATAAGACCAAAGTAAAAACAATTGGTGAAAATAATCGTAAAACAATATCAGATTTATTTATAATGTGACATTATGACAATGGATAAAGTAGTCAAAGTTTTGCAAAAAGTGGCAAATAGTAGCTCATAAAACAACCAATGAAATGGTTACAAGTTGTTAAGGTTTGAAAAGGTTATAGGGTTTAGACGGAAACGCCATGAGACACGTGATAAAAAAAATATCGACGAAGAATGTGAAGACAAAACTTCGAAACTCAACCCAAATCAGTGGACGGTTAGAAGAAAATAAAAATAAAATAACATCGAATGACAAATGAGTCATATATATAAAAAGAATAAATCAATCCATATGTGTATTCGTTAGTTGTAAAATAATATTTGTTAAAATTTTACGATCTCAAATGAAATCAAAACAGCTTAGAAACATTTAAAACTCATGTTCTGAATTTTCTATCAGATTTAACTTTTAAATATGAGCCGATTAATTGACCCGATAAACGACATCTCCAAGACTCAGAGTCTAAAGCATTTTGATGCAAAACGACGTTTCAGACGACTTTCTAGTTTTACCCGAGACCTGAAACCCAATGTAAAATGACCAAAATACCCCTGCAAGTTCTGTGCAGGTTTGACTGTTTTATTTTAAAAACGCAGGTTTTACTTTTATGTTTTGACCTGTTATACTGCCCCTGCAGTTTCTACAAAAAATGTATTTTTCGACACTTCTTAACGGCTCAAAATATATACATATATACACACATGTCTTATGGATTTTATAACAACGAAAAATAAATCTCGTAATGAGCATCAAATAAAATATAGCATGATGAATGACAGAAAATGCTTCAAGGTATTCAACACGAAATTTAGGAAGCAAGACGGTGAAAGACGTTCCTAATTTAGATTCCAAAATGCAATGTAGGCAAATCTCCTTGGTGCCACGATTGTCAAAAACACAAAACATAACAAGAAAAGAATGAAACATTAACATGCTACACTCCGGGAGCGAGAAGGTTAATGAAAAACAAATGATACAATTTTATATAAGTAAAATCGTATTCCAATTCTAGTGCCATAATCTAGACGATGATTTAGGAAATAACGATGACGTTACCGAGATATAAGTGAACAATACACTTCGGAGTCGATTATATAAATGTCAATAAATAGCGGTTAGTCTATTCCAAGGACACATTGAGCTACACAATGGTCTAGAGACTACGTTTCAAGACGTCCAAGCACAAATAGCCGGAAGGTATGTAAGGTCATAATATAAAAAATTTGCAATAAAGGCAATTTAAATACTTCAAAAATAAATACAGAAAGATCTTGAAAATTCAATGTATTTATTTAAGTTAATCATTAATAAATGATAAACTTTTATCGAAAAGTTTAACGACATAAATATATATCGATAAAGGATTATAGTATTTATTTAGAAATACTTAGCAATAAGGCATACATAATAATGTATACTAAAGTTGTAATCCCAGAAGTAGCTTGAACCTGAAGTCACGCGAAATCATGTGCACCGACTCTTTGAAAAATAAAACCGACAGTTATAGTTTTGGTTTTTAGAAAAAGACCTAGTTCTCTATAACTCATGGCTCTGGTACCAATCTTTAACACCCCCAAATTTACACGCAGCGGAATACATCTTTGGGTGCTAAACAATGATACAACAACACATAATTTATAAAGAACGACTCGAAAAGAGACGTTTTAGATTTATCGTTCCTAAAACATTTGTCAGGTAGCGTAGTCCCAAGTAATCGTTACCAAAAGATAAGTTAAAACAACATATTGGTTTGTTTTGAAAATGGAACGATAAATAAATCAAAGAGTTTGAACAACAAAAGCAGTGCACAACTTCATTCCCCGTGACCTCCAAGCTTCCACTTCTTGATTACCTGAAATACATGTGAGTAAAACAATCAACAAAAATGCCGAGTGAATCTATAGGTTTATGAAATCAATTTGAACACAAGCAAAGATTATAAGTTTGTGGCATGCTTATAAGCATCAAATAATAATTTGCATCAACAATGATAATTGTATATAGCATAAATTGCAATAAGCTCATGGAACCGAGCCCTTAGACACTCCCATATCAGTCTAATAAGACGAGAGATTTATTAATTGTCGGTTACCTCCAGATTATTGGTACATTGCCGTATACCTGACTTCTCAATACAATATGCTCAAACAGTGTGGAGGTCGGGCCTAAGCTTCTATGACAAGTCCAAAAAACTGAACCGGGGCGGCTTCCCCCATAGATCTATTAATTGTACTAGCGGTTAACCCATCATAGGTTAATTAACGGTCCATAATTGAGGCTTTAACTAAGGCAATCACTTAATGCAATTTAAAGGCAACCACGGGTCCCTTCATAGAGGGACAAAGCATACCATAAAAATCTTGTGTTCTAAGTTTATAAAACATGTATTCCCCCTCGCGGGTTTAAAATCATTTAATAACTAGTATAAAGCGAGGCTATAGACTCACGTTGATAATGAAAGGCGGATTATCGGCTACGGGCGTGCTTCGGTCACGGAAACCTATATAAATAATAATCGGTCTTAGACTCTTGTCCAATGACTTTTATCAAAATAACAATATACATATGATGATTTTGTACATATGATGATGATCAAGTGGGTTTATATATCCTTGTTTACTCATTTTAGTGTTTACGTTTTGGTAACTTTTTACTAGTTTACTAGTTTACTATTTTAAGTCCAATAAGCTTAGTATAAGTTCTTTAACTTGTTTTAATCCATTTTATACCTATATTATCAGTATCTATACTTTCCATGTTGGGCCCAAATGGGTTAAGCCCAATAAGTTCTTTTTATAAGTGTTTATCTTATTTAGTCCAATTATTAGTCCAATATGCTTATTTAGCTCATTAATGTCCGTATGTCTTATAGTTCGGGTTTTATCGGTTTTTACTTGTATTAGTTACTTATATATTAGTATACGACTTTTAAAAACTTTACATTAGACGGGTTTGATCGTCTAAGTTTTATTTGGCGAAAAACGTTAATTTTACGGTAATAGCCGAAAAAGTCGTAAAAATCAAGTTTATAGTTTTTATTACTTATAAGTATTATTCCACTACCATTTATATAATTTATTCATTTATTTAACCTTTTACATATTTATATAAATAAGTTTCATAAGTTAGTGGGTTTTTATTTTACATTTTATACAATAAAATTTGAGTGCTTATATAATAATAATAAACATTAATTCTCAAAATCTGATTTTTATTTTCATCTTCACCATTTTTATCATATCTAGAGTTCTATAATTAATTAGAAGCTCATTTTTGGGTGGCATGATCTTCATATTATGTGCTACATTTAACTTAGTTATAGCTACTGCTCATTTTAAGTTTATCTTGCCTTAACAGTCCCTACAAAACTGCTTATTCAGATTAGAACACCCAACTTGTTTTGATCATATCTCACTCATTATATTGATTCCATTGCATGGCCAACTCTCACATGTGTATAACATCTTGTACTTACTGTAAATGGATCATACCATGAAATTTTATCAGTTCAAGTTTTAGTTATATACTGTTTTTATACAGCCAACTAAATAAGCATGATTTTAGCCTTATTTCTTATAGTTATTAACCTTTTTAAGCATATTTATCAACACTTGATCCCCACACAACATTTTTATCATCATATATACATCATATACATATACAATAATAAAGAAAATATATTTGTTCTTTACAAAAATAACAAGAGAAAATGGAGAGGATGATCTTCTTTACCAACCAAGTGTATTTCTTGTTTTTGGAAGACAAGAACTTGATGAACACCACAAGTAACTCCAAGATCATCAAACACCAAGAACAATATTTAAGAAATCAGCCCTAGGACACAAGCAAATCACCTCCAATGTTGTTAATATGGCCACCAAATGATCAAGGCTTCAAGATAACTACATGATAGAGCTAGTTAACATGTATTTTATGGCTAGAAAAGATCAAAAGGGGTGTTTGTAGCTTGAAAGTGGATGGCAAGGGTGAGGCGGTTGAGAGGATTTGAGAGAGTTTTGCATGTAAGTAAATGGTATGTGTGAAAGTTGCTAGTGGTTTTGAGTTAGTGGGAAAGAACTAAGCTTAAGGTGTAAGCTTTGCTTACACTTGTAAGTGTTTAGCTAACATGATGCCACATATGGTTGTGGTGTCATGTTGGTGCCATCCAAGCTAGCTAGTGGGGTGGGACAATGTATTTTGTCCCATCTCACTAGTTTACGGGTATTCCTCGATTCTAGTTTTCTCGATTTGCATGCCCTCGGGTCGTTTCACGAAAAACGTTTTTATAAATTATGAATCAACGTCACAAAACGAATCCAATAAAAATTGTCTCATAAAAAACGGAGTTCAAAAACGTAAATACGTAATCCTAAGGTTTCCGGTTTAGTCGTAAAGGACGCTAAATTATGCACGTAAGCCCAAATTTAAATCCGTAAATTGTGAGTTTGTCAACCAACACAAAAATAAGTTTCAAAATATTATACGAGAAAATATTTCACTACCTGAAAATGTTAGATTGTACTTTTTAAAAGTTTAAACGCACACGAAAAATAATAATATAACGACTCGATACGTAATTGAAACGATATCGTCGAAAGTATTAAATATCGAAACTATCGATAATAAAATATAAAATTTTTGGCATCCGTCGGTATCGTGATCACTAGTAGTCCTCGTTGCTTGTCAAAATATTAAAATATAATATTTAATATCGGTTTCAACTTAAACCGTTAAACATAATAATATTTAAAGTTATAAAATACTTTAAAATAATTGAAAGTAGAATTAAATTATGACCTTATTTTTACGGGTTTTACAATCTTCATCTCCCAAGACAAATATGTTGCTGAAATCTTGAAGAAGTTTGGTTTTTCTCCACATGAAAAGAGGGCTTCTACTCCTATGGATAGAGAACACCCTTGGGGAAAGATTGGAGATGGGAAAGATGTTGATGTCAGGCATTATAGATCCATGATTGGATCCTTGATGTATCTTACTGCTTCCAGACCTAATATCATGTTTGCTGTGTGTGCATGTGCACGCCATCAAGTGACTCCCAAAGAATGTCACCTTTATGCTGTGAAGAGGATCTTTAGGTACCTAAGATGTTTTCCTACTCTTGGTTTATGGTACCAAAGGATTCACCATTGGAGCTGATTGCATATTCAGATAGTGATTATGGTGGTGACAAGTTTGATAGGAAATCCACAACTGGTGGATGTCAATTTCTTGGGAGCAGATTAATATCTTGGCAATGCAAGAAACAAACAGTGGTGGCTAACTCTACAACTGAAGCAGAATATGTGGCTGCAGCAGCATGTTGTGGTCAAGTGTTGTGGATTCAGAACCAGCTGTTGGATTATGGGTATAACTTCATGCATACTAAGATATTTGTGGACAATAATAGTACTTTATGCATCATTAAGAATCCTGTGCATCATTCTAAAACTAAACACATAGAAATTAGACACCATTTTATAAGAGATTGCTTTGAGAAAGGTTTAATACATCCAGATAGGGTTGACACTGAGGAAAATGTGTCAGATTTATTAACTAAACCTTTTGATACTGGAAGATTTCAGTACTTGGTAACAAGTATTGGAATGGTTAATCTCACTTAAGTATGTGTTTTGGATTCTTTTTGTAAAAGTATGTACAGGATGATGCATTATTATTATTGGTCTTATTGATAATTTAGATTTTCCACTATATTTTTCTAACACTGACAAAGGTTGTTTGAAAACTGATAAGTGTTTTTGCAACGTTGTCAGCAATATAATTGTCTAACGCTGACAAAGCTTCCTTCAACGCTGTTATGTGTTATCGGGGCGTTGTCAGCAACAATGTTAGTTTTGTGGTTTTCAATCTAAATGTGCAGATGGTGTTAGCAGTATACCATTGGATACAGAGTTGCTTATGGATCAAAGGAGAAGCATTTGGACATGTTTTTGTTTATGGATGATGGTTGGAATGTTTCATTCCTATCTTGACATAAATTTTTTATGTTCATGCATATTTTTGGAAAACTCTTTGTATCTTTGTTTAAGGGGAGGTTTTAGGAACCTTTAGGATTTTTGGGTATCCATATGATACTCTTATCACAATTCTAGATTGTGTCCACAGGTGAGTATGGGTTAGTTTTCTAAACCATGAGGCACTGTAGCATGCATAGTATATCAACTTTGCATGCTGCCAAGACATTTTTGGCCTAGAATTGGTTGTGGTCTGTTGGGAGACTTGGGAATCATTTTTGATATGGGATTTCCCTGGGAGTAACAAGGATTTTATAAGGTAACTTGGTTGTTAAGAATTTTGGTTAGCAAGGGACACTAGAGGACTGTTATGTCTATCTTGTTTATGCAAGTGTGCATAACTGGACAGTGCTTGCCGCCCTATAATAATTATCAGCTTTTGGTTATTTTCTCTAGGATAAATTACTTGTTAAGGTCATTTTTCACTTTTTAAAACAATTTTATTTTTGGACGCTGACAAGATTTTTCCAAGCGTTGTTTTGACCAAATTGGACGCTGACATGGCTTTAGGCGAACGTTGACAAGATTATAGCCGTTGGGCGTTGATGGGTTATATTTGACCGTTGACAATCAATGGGACCTACCCAGTTGTTACTTTTTGACATATTTTCAAGCCGTAATTTTAGGAGTTGTTACTTTCATTAAATGCATGAGATAACTTATAACTTTTTCAATATTTTCATGATTAGTTTTTGAAAATCTTTGCCTATTTTTGGGCCAATCACATGCATTCATCCACTCCTATAAATTTGGCTCCTATTTTTAAACAGGGTATCTATAATTCTTGTCTAACTCTTTTCTCTTATCAACCTTCATCTTCTATACTTCAAATTAACAGCTTTCATCAATGGCACCAAGATTTAACTCAGCAGAATTGGATTTGGGGTTCAAGTCTCAACACAACATGATTGCTTATCTTGTTGCTGATAATACTTTGTTCCCTCAATACACACAAATGGTGGCGTATTTGAACGCATCCCCATTAAGGTATGCTCTTTCTCATGCACCACTCATTCCAGTCACACACATTAAACAGTTTTGGAACACTGTAAGTTCCTCAACAGTTAATGGAGTGACCACATTAACTTCTATTGTTCATGGGAGATCTTGGGTGGTTACTGAGGCCTTGGTACGCCAGGCCTTGCATCTTGATGATGCTGATGGTATAACTATTCTTCCCATATCTGATATAGAACAAGGGCTTAGGGCTTTGGGATACCCTATTCCTGATGATGGTACTCTTAATAAGTACCATAAGCAGGAATTTCCCCCAGCCTGGAAGTACCTCATTCACATTCTCCTTCAATGTTTGAGTCCCAAATGTACTGCACACAATGAGATCAATAGATCCATTGCAACTGCTATTGTGTGTATTGCAACAGGGCAAAAATATAACTGGTCTAAAATGATTTTTGAAGGAATGTGTAAAAACAAGGGGACAAAAATGACTTTAGCTTATCCCCTTTTTCTGCAAATGATTTTTGATGATCAAAGATATTGTTCAAGGGATCACAATGATTTTTATAAAATCCCTGAACAAAAGAAAGCTATTTTTACCAAGATGAATTCACCACCTCATAGAGACCTACCTTTAACCCCAGCCATGCTTGCTGTTATTGCAGCAGCACAACCCCAACCAGACCCCCAACCTCATATTGACCCTCACCCACAACTTGAACCTATCCCTGAACCTTTACCCTCACCTGACCAAATGCAAATAGACCAAGATCCCTTTGACGCTGACACATCTAATATGGGCGTTGATGTGCCTATTTCCAACGCTGACACCCAACCATCACAATCCCAAACACCCCTTAACCAACCCACATCTACCCATTCTTCCACACCATCTTCCACACCACCTGAATATAGGTTGATTAAACGCCAAAGGACTGCTGGAGTGTTCTCCTCTGGTGGTCCTAGCCATGAAGCCGAGAGAACCACCACCACAAGTGTGGCTGGTGACCTGGATGAGGCTGGGACTATTGGTTCTGGCTTAGAAGCTGGCCAAGGCAGTCCCACCATAATTAAGTCCTCATCCATGCCCAATGAATCTGACTTGGGAGGTCAAATCCCAATTTCAGAAGAGGGCAGACTGGAACCAATGACTCTTTTGGAATTGACGGCTGTCTGCATTAGCTTGCAAAAGCAGAATGCAGACTTAGTACAAATTGTCAGCAACCAAGGCCTTGAACTCAAGGAATTGAGGGAGAGGATTGTTGTTTTGGAGAGTGCTCATGCAAAGGGAGGTATGGAGGAGTCTTCCAAAGGGGAGGAAGATCAAAGAAATCTGAGTGATAAGAGCAGTCAAGATGGTCAATCATTGGATGTTGCTGAAGCTCTTACTACTTTGAAGGAACAAACAGGTTTTGATACGTCCTTGATCTCTCCAACCAATTTAAATTTATCATTTACAGATATGTTGAGAGAGGTTACACAAGGCGCTGAGGGAAAATATTTGAGCGTTGACAAGACAAGTTTGGACGCTGATAGAAGTATTTTGGGCGCTGATAGAGGAAATTTGGGCGTTGACAGATCTACATATGGAGGTGATGTATTCCAGTCATCATCTATCATCAAGGATGTTTCTACTCAGGTATTACCATCTACCTTACCAACAATTGCACCATCAGATAAGGGTAAGGGTAAGTTGGTAGAAGAAATTGTTCCAAAGAATGCAGCTCAGGTTGAATTTGATAGAAGATTGGCTGAGCAAATGATGGAACAAGGTGAAAAGGAAAAGTCACCATTTGTTGTGACTTCTGAAGAAGAAAGTGATGGGGCTAGCTCAGATTCAAGTGTGATGATTATTGAACCAGAAAGACTTGAGTATGGTGATGAGCTTGCTAGGGAAAAGCTGAGAGATTTAAAGTTGCAGATTAATTTTGATATGCCAGAGGTGGTTCAGATGTACAATTCTTGGGAAGAAAGCTGTATGGATAATCCAGACTTGACCATTTCAGATCAGATACGGGGTTTGGAGATTCTTCTTAGAGTTCAGAAGGATTGTAAGGTGATTTTGAAGCACAAGGCAAGCAACATTCTTTCAGAGTTGAAAAGGGATAGAAGGAAGCTCTACTTTATGTTGCTCAAATGTCATGGAGTTGGATGGACACATCAGAAGCTGAAGGCTTTGACATTTGATGAGTTGGAACATAGGGATTATCCTATTTGGGTGAAAGTGCAGGAAGAAAACACTTTCAGACTTCTTTCAGATGAAAGAAAGGAGCAACTTGTAGAAGAGATGGCAATCAAGAAAGCTATGATAGTTCCCAGACCAGTAAAGAAGGGGTTTACACTTGAGTTTCCAAAAGATATGAATCAACTATATCCAAGTGAAGCAGTTATTAGAAAGATCCTCAAGCTCTCCCCATTAGAAGCTTCAGATATGGTGCATGTGTTACCACTAGATTCCAGGAATCCAATTGTGAGTTATGATGAAGATGAATGTGGATTCTGGAGGATTGGAAGATTTGGCAAGGAGGTACACACTTTTACCACTCTCATATCTTTATTTGCAAGTTGTGATAGAGAAGACTTGGTGGACCTTTGGAGGTTGCTAGAGACCAAGTATGAGGCTGAAGCACCAACTTCAGCTAATGGAATAAAACTTTGGACCACATTCAAAAGAATGTGTGGGACAAAAGAGGAAGATCCTGAAATATGGAAGGATCTTGAAGATGACCTCAGTGGTCTTCAATGGAGGTTATATTCAGCTGCAGGTGTATATCATTTGAGTTATACAAAGTTTGCTGAGTATTTACTTGTAGATGCTCAGTATTTCATATCCAAGGCTGTTTTGGAAAAGATGAAGGACACCCAGTTGGAGATAGACTATACAAGTGACGTGGCAAAGAATTTGATCAGATTTATTTATTACCAATATGATAAGGTTTGTCAGACTCCTCCAAGTTCTTAATGTCTATTCAAAAACTTGATCATAAGAGTGGATATAAAGTTTAGGGGAGGATTGTTGGGAATAAATTAAGGCCAGATTACTTGAACGCTGACAAGAACAACTCAAGCGTTGACAAGAGCAAAGTGAGCGCTGACAGCTTAAGCGTTGACAAGTTAAAGTCAAGCGTTGACAGATTGAAGACAAGCACTGATGGAAGATGTGAGCTACACGTTTATTATGTTCTAGAATACTTCTAGTAAGGATAGAAACGACAATGTATTTTCTATGTTTATCTTTACCTAGAATAGTTGATACGTAGCTTATTGTACAAGGCTTCTTAGTCTATAAAAGAAGGCCTTTAGGTTAATGTTTTATATCAAGTTTTCATTAAGTTTTTCATTCGTAAACATCTTTCATTGTAAGCAAGTTCGACATTGATAATCAAAGTGAAAGTATTGTTTACATCTTGTGTTCTTGTTTAAGTATTAAATTCCGCATAATACTTAGATTCACAAAGCATACAACAAAGGTTTCTCTACGTGTTATACTTGATCTAATCTCGTATACACAAAGCTAATCGATCTAAGTTTGGGATCAACAACCTTCATGTGCAGGTCTGTCAACGCCCAATTTTGTTCTATCAGCGCTCAAAATATTTCTGTCAGCGTCCAAATTCTCCTTGTCAACGCCCAAATATCCTGCCTCAGCGTCTTTTGTAACCTCTTCCAACATGGCTGTAAATGATAAATTCAAGTTGGTAGGAGAAACTAAGGACGTATCAAAACCTGTTTGTTTCTTCAAAGTTGTAAGGGCCTCAGGAACATCCAAGGATTGACCATCATGGCTGCCCTTATCACTCAGATTTATTGGATCTTCCTCCCCTTTGGAAGATTCCTCCATACCCCTCCTTGCACTAGCACTCTCCAAAACAACAATCCTCTCCCTCAATTGCTTGAGTTCAAGGCCTTGTGAGCTGACAACTTGTACTAAGTCTGCATTTTGCTTTTGCAAGCTCATGCAGACTGCCGTCAATTCCATAAGAGTCATTGGTTCTAGTCTGTCCTCTTCTAAAATGGGGATTTGACCTCCCAAGTCAGATTCATTGGGCATGAATGAGGACTTAATGATGGTGGGACTGCCTTGGCCAGCATCTAAGCCAGAACCAATAGTCCCAGCCTCATCCAGGTCACCAGCCACACTTGTGGTGGTGGTTCTCTCTGCTACATGGCTAGGACCACCTGAGGAGAACACTCCAGTAGTCCTTTGGCGTTTCATCAACCTATATTCAGGGGGTGTGGAAGATGGTGTGGAAGATTGTGTGGATGTGGGTTGGTTAAGGGGTGTTTGGGTTTGTGAAGGTTGTGTGTCAACGTTGGAAATAGGCACATCAACGCCAACATTTAATGTGTCAGCGTTGAAGGGATCTTGGTCAAGTTGCATATGTTCAGGTGAAGGTATGGGTTCAGGTATTGGGTCAAGTTGTGGTTGAGGGTCAATTTGGGGTTGGGGGTCTGGTTGGGGTTGTGCTGCTGCAATAACAGCAAGCATAGCTTGGGTTAAGGGTAGGTCACGATGGGGTGGTGAGTTCATCTTTATAAAAATAGCTTTCTTTTGCTCAGGGATCTTATAAAAATCATTATGATCCCTTGTGCAGTATCCTTGGACATCAAAAACCATTTGTAAAAAACGGGGATAAGCTAAAGTCATTTTGTTCCCCTTATTTTTACACATGCCCTCAAAAATCATTTTTGAATAATTAAATTTTTGCCCTGTTGCAATGCACACAATAGCACTGGCAATAGATCTATTGATCTCATTGTGTGCAGTGCATTTGGGACTCAAACACTGAAGGAGGACATGTATGAGGTACTTCCAGGCTGGGGGAAATTCGTGTTTATGATACTTGTTTAAGGTACCTTCATCAGGAAAAGGATATCCCAAATCCCTTAGCCCTTGTTCTATTTCATTAATGGGAAGGGTGGCTATACCATCAGCATCATCAAGATGCAAGGCTTGACGTACCAAAGCCTCAGTAACCACCCAAGGTCTCCCATGAACAATAGAAGTCAATGTAGTCACTCTATTAACTGTTGAGGAACGGACAGTGTTCCAAAACTGTTTAATATGTGTGACTGGAATGAGTGGTGCATGAGAAAGAGCATACCTTAAGGGGGATGCGTTCAAATACGCCACCATTTGTGAGTATTGGGGAAACAGAGTATCATCAGCTACAAGATACGCGATCATGTTATGTTGACTTCTGAACCCCAATTCCAACTCTGATGGTCTAAACTTTGGTGCCATTGTTGAAAGTTGTTAAATTTAAGTGATGAAGATGAAGTTGATAAGAGAAAATTGTGTTAGACAAGAATTATAGATACCCTGTTTAAAAATAGGAGCCAATTTTATAGGAGAAGAAAATGCATGTGATAGGCCCAAAAATAGGAAAGTATTTTCAAAAAGTAATCATGAAAATATTGAAAAATTATAAGTTTATCTCATGCATTAAATGAAAAGTAATAACTCCCAAAATTACGGCCTAAAAATATGTCAAAAAGTAACAACTAGGTAGGTCCCATTGAGTGTCAACGGTCAAAAATAACCTATCAACGCCCAACGGCTATAATCTTGTTAACGTTTGCCTATAGCCATGTCAGCGTCTAAATTGGTCACAACAACGTTTGGAAAATTCTTTTCAGCGTCCAAAAATAAAAATGTTTAAAAATGAAAAATGACCTTAACGTGGATAACCAAAAATCTGATAATTATTATAGGGCGGCAAGCACTGTCCAGTTATGCACACTTGCTTAAGCAAGATAGACATAACAGTCCTCTAGTGTCCCTTGCTAACCAAAACTCTTAACAACTAAGTTACCTTATAAAATTCTTTGTTACTCCCAGGTAAATCCCATAACAAAACTATTCCCAAGTCTCCCAACAGACCACAACCAATTCTAGGCCAAAAATGTCTTGGCAGCATGCATAGTATATCAACTTTGCATGCTACAGTGCCTCATGATTTAGTAAAACTAACTCATACTCACATGTGGACACAATCTAGAATTGTGATAAGAGTATCATATGGATACCCAAACATCCTAAAGGTTCCTAAAACCTCCCCTTAAACTATGATACATGAGTTGCCAAAAATATGCATGAACATAAAAATTTATGTCAAGATAGGAATTGAAAAATCCAACCATCATCCATAAACAAGAACATGTCCAAATAAATGCATTCCTAGTAGCTTCAAAGATCCATAAGCAACTCTGTATCCAATGGTATACTGGTAACACCATCTTCACATTTAGATTGAAAACCACAAAACTAACATTGTTGCTGACAACGCCCCGATAACACATGTCAGTGTTGAGGGAAGCTTTGTCAGCGTTAGACAATTATATTGCTGACAACGTTACAAAAACACTTATCAGTGTTCAAGTAACCTTTGTCAGTGTTAGAAAAATATAGTGGAAAATCTAAATCATCATAAGACCAATAACAATGCATCATCCTGTACATACTTTTACAAAAAGACTCCAAAACACATATTATGTGAGATTGACCATTCCAATACTTGTTACCAAGTATTGAAATCTCCCAGCATCAAAAGGTTTAGTTAGTAAATCTGACACATTTTCCTCAGTGTCAACCCTATCTGGTTGTATTAAACCTTTTTCAAAGCAATCTCTTATAAAATGGTGTCTAATTTCTATGTGTTTAGTTTTAGAATGATGTACAGGATTCTTAATGATGCATAAAGTGCTGTTATTGTCAACAAATATCTTGGTATGCATGAAAAAATACCCATAGTCCAACAGCTGGTTCTGAATCCACAAAACTTGTCCACAACAAGCAGCTGCAGCAACGTACTCAGCTTCAGTTGTAGAATTAGCCACCACTGTTTGTTTCTTGCATTGCCAAGATATCAACATGCTCCCAAGAAACTAACATCCACCAGTTGTGGATTTCCTATCAAATTTATCACCTCCATAATCACTATTTGAATATGAAATCAGCTCCAATGGTGAATCCTTTGGGTACCACAAACCAAGACTAGGATAACATCTTAGGTACCTAAAGATCCTTTTCACAGCATAAAGGTGACATTCTTTGGGAGTCACTTGATGGCGTGCACAAGCACACACAGCAAACATGATGTAAGGTCTGGAGGCAGTAAGATACATCAAGGATCCAATCATGGATCTATAGTGCCTGACATCAACATCTTTCCCATCTCCAATCTTTCCCCAAGGGTGTTCTCTATCCATAGGATTAATAGCCCTCTTTTCATGTGGAGAAAAGCCAAACTTCTTCAAGATCTCAGCCACATATTTATCCTGAGAGATGAAGATACCATCTTCTTTCTGCTGAACTTGTAAACCAAGAAAGAAGTTCATCTCCCACATAGCATTCATCTTGAATTTGTCTGTCATAAGCTTGGAGAAATCCTCACTCATCTTTGGATCAGTAGACCCAAAAATGATATCATCAACATAGACCTGGACAAGTAACACATCCTTGCCTTTCTTCTTTGTAAACAGTGTCTGATCTATGGTGCCCCTCTTGAATCCATTGTCCACCAAATAGGTAGACAAAGTACCATATCATGCTCTAGGGGCTTGATGAAGGCCATACATAGCCTTTTTTGACTCTATACACTTTATCTGGATGCTCTGGATCCTCAAAACCAGGAGGCTGCATGACATATACTTCCTCAACAATAGTTCCATAGAGGAAGACACTCTTGACATCCATTTGATAGACTGTGAAGCCCATGCAGGATGCATAGGCTAGAAAAATCCTAATAGCTTCAATCCTTGCAACTGGTGCAAAGACCTCCTCATAGTCTATCCCCTCCTCTTGTGTATATCCCTGAGCCACTAACCTTGCCTTGTTTCTGACCACAATGCCTCTCTCTTCTCTCTTGTTCCTTAGAACCCATCTTGTCCCTATAGGTCTGACATATCTAGGACAGTCAACCAGCTCCCAAACATCCTAAATTGAAAATTGGTGAAGCTCATCCTGCATTGCTTCCACCCAACTTGGTTCTTTGTTAGCTTCAAATATTTTCTTGGGTTCCTGTTGTGACAGAAAACAGGCAAACAAACATGCTTGCACAAGAGGGGTATCAACCTTCTTGTGTATATTGGCAATAAACCCACCAAGACCTTGATGAGATCTTCTAGTCTGAACTGGAGTATTAACATTACCAATGATTTGAGAAGGATCATTGTTGGGTCAAAAAGTTGATGTGGCAGAAACTCAAAAACGAAGAAAACATGAAGGTAATTGTCTAAGCGTTGACAAGAGTATTCCAGGCGTTGACAAGAACAAATTAGGCGTTGATGGAAGCAAGCATTGTCAAGAGCAATTCAAGCATTGTCACATGCAATTCAAGCATTGACAAAACGTAGAGAAAGAAGCCTTTAGAAGCTTCTATTTGGATATATATGCAGGATATATTCTGTATATAGTTATTTAAGTAGAAGATTCACATGTTTATTCATTCTTATCTCTTGTAAACCCTAATCCTTACACTATAAAAGGAACCAAAGGTTATTAGGTTTTATATATCAATTAATTCACAATGTAAACCTAAAAGCGTGTGTGCACTAGACGTGGGATTCAATGTATACACGTCTAGTGGATGTTTGTTATTAATATAATGAACATCCCTTTTGTTTTAATTCATGTTATTCGTGCCTAAACACCTTGTTAATGTGTCGTGTTCTAATTCCGCTTTAATTGTATAATCATATGAACATGATGCATTCCTAGTTGCTTAAAAGATCCGGAAACCAAGGTTTCCACAATTGGTATCAGAGCCTCGTGGCTCGTGATGCTAGGACCAACAAGGTGTTCGTGTATGGTGAAGAAAAGAAAAATCCGTCTAGGGTTTTTCTGGACGTTTTTGTGTGCGCAGCAGTATTCAGAAAGTCATAACTTTTTATTGAACCATTGGATCGTCACGAAATTTTATATGTGTGTTCTACATACATATATCTAAAAATCCACCGGAGGGATTGTCGAGTTTTATCCCCAGGAAAAAGTTATTAAGCGTCAAAGTCAGAAGTGAGTGAATGCAGTTTTCTATAAACAGCCATGTTCAAAACACGATCTCTCCTCCGTTAACCGTTGGATCTTCGTGATTTTTGAACTGTAGATTCTTGGCACTTGTGTCTAGAATCTCACCAAAGGGATTTTCGATCTGAGCCCAAATGAAAAAGTTATTCAGTGTTGAAGTTCCCTGCTGTAAAGGTATTCAGTTTTTGCTTTTCACATGAAATCATGACCTAGGGTTCCTCAAAACCTAGATCGACTTAAAAAGCAGAAGGTTATGAGGGTTGTGACGTTGTGATTCAACAAATAAAGTACAATCACAACATACGTAGGACCTGTTCACGTGGATTCATGTCAAGTATGGCCCATGGTACTATTCTTTGTTTAGTCATATAGTTACAGACGTGACTTGCTACAAGAGAAGAAAAGAAGGATATTACTGTTTGTTTTTAAAGCAAAGTTACTCTTATGAGAACAGCAATAGTACGTGTCCTTGTGTTTATGGTTAAAAGTGTGGATAGTACATAACTGCTATCAAGATTGGATTCATTGTGCATTATGAAAAAGGTTGTGGTCCAAGCGCTGTTCACATGGGACCATAGGCAAAGGCAAGTATACGTATTATTGTATTCATGAGAGTTGCTATAGTCCAAAGAAGAAGCAAGTAATATTTGCTGATCAAAAAGGATGCATTCGATTGGTTGTTCAGCTTTTTGTTCACATGGTTCAAAAGATGTGATTGGATGAAGCAAATGGGCATATATTGGCATTCCAAAATTGATATCTTCACGTGATGGTTTTAAATGTTGCTGGTTTCACACGACAAGTTATTCAACCATGGGATTTGTTCTATTCTTGGACGTGATATTACGATATATATTCTATGGATTCATAATTCTAAGACGTGTGAATATTTACAAAGAGGATCTCAATTTCATTTGAGAACAAGTTACATGCATACAGTGATATTATTTTGGGAGATGACGTTGACAATGTTTGAAGTTGACGCTGATGTTTGTTGAATGGACGCTGACAGGAAGTATTTTGACGCTGACAGAATAAGTCAACACTGACAGGTTGACAGTATTGTCCGAGATATGGTTTTTCAAACGCTGTTAGGTATTGTCCGATATTGGACAATACACATTCCAGATATATTGGATAGAGAAGGATCTCGGATAACACAGGGATTGCTGCTGTTTGAGAAAATTTGACGTTTTTAGCACACAAAAAGGTGGTATTTACACACGAAGGTACATGGAATCTCCGTTTTAATATAGAATATCATGTTGATATTTATGGCTCGGATATTTTTAAAAGGAATTAATGATCTTAAAGCGAGTTATCAACTATTCATGAGAATTCGATGGATATTTTAAACTATGTAATAGCTTTGAGAAGTGGCTTTTACATCATGAAGAGGTGGTAGCTTAAGGGGAAGAATTCTTATGGTAAGTTTGATGATTGAAGAAGATTTTCGCGAGTTTGTGTTCTATCATATCTTAAAGTCGTGCACTCTCAGTCATAGACTTTAAAGATAACTTGTTCGTGCTTTAAATGTTTGGTGACGAAGACTTGTCATAACACTTGAAGGAGTTACATTATCGTGCTCAGTGTCTCACATAGGATGAAAATATTGACAAGGGATCGAGGTCTACTTATACTTGGTCTGATATAAGTACTTTATCACATGGATAGTACAAGACATGGAACACAAGGTTGGGTTATTCTACTTCTACATCAAAAATATTATATTAATTGTTCTTCAAGATCATTACATAGAGCTACAATTGGAGAATCTTCAAAGATTGCATACATTGTTTACTTTCCTGTTGATGTGACAAAAAGGGGAAGAAATACATGCTAAACTTGAGGGGAAGCAATTTGAAGATCATGTACAACTTACAAGAGATACACATAGAGTTTTGCCACTATCAACTAGGGGAAGATTGTTGGGTCAAAAAGTTGATGTGGCAGAAACTCAAAAACGAAGAAAACATGAAGGTAATTGTCTAAGTGTAGACAAGAGTATTCCAGGCGTTGACAAGAACAAATTAGGCGTTGATGGAAGCAAGCATTGTCAAGATCAATTCAAGCATTGTCACATGTAATTCAAGCATTGACAAAACGTAGACAAATAATCCTTTAGAAGCTTCTATTTGGATATATATGCAGGATATATTCTGTATATAGTTATTTAAATAGAAGATTCACATGTTTATTCATTCTTATCTCTTGTAAACCCTAATCCTTACACTATAAAAGGAACCAAGGATTATTAGGTTTTATATATCAATTAATTCACAATGTAAACCTAAAAGCATGTGTGCACTAGACGTGGGATTCAATGTATACACGTCTAGTGGATGTTTGTTATTAATATAATGAACATCCCTTTTGTTTTAATTCATGTTATTCGTGCCTAAACACCTTGTTAATGTGTCGTGTTCTAATTCCGCTTTGATTGAACATGATGCATTCCTAGTTGCTTAAAAGATACGGAAACCAAGGTTTCCACAAGTACTCCTCCCTCAAAAAGTTTGGTATCTTCAACTTCATTCTCCATGTTGCCAATATCTTCTTCATCAGACTCTCTTATATCAACATAAGGATGACCTTATTCATATGATTTGGAAGGTTCACCTTGTTCAAAAGTGGAAGAGAAAAGATGTGCAAAGGTGTTGTCAACGCCTAAATCTTGATTGTCAGCGCTTGGGCTAACAACGCTTGAACTGTTGTTGTCAACGTCTGAACCATCAACGTCTGAATTGGTCTTGTCAGCGCTAGATTTTCCTTTGTCAGCGCCTGAAGGACCATGCATGTTTGTATCTGGTGATACTTGGAACCACCATTATCTTTACCACCAGCAGCAGCAGCAAAAGCATCTGTCCAAATGGGAATTGTGACATATTCTTGTATAGGAGATGCCTTTTCTACTTGTGATCCAACCTTTTCATTAACCTGTGTACCTGAAACATCAACAACTTGTTCCTCCACAACATTTGAAGCTACCTTCACAATGTCTGGATTAGTGACATGCATATAATTTAAAGTTCTAGATAAGGGTTCCAATTCAAACAACCAATTAGGACCACTTTCAGGATCACTAGGTTTATTCTCTAAAAACCTAACATGTACTCTTTCAAGTATACGTTTTTCCTCTTTAAGATAAACCCTATATCCCTTTCTCTACACTGAGTACCCCATGAAGTAGCCTTCATCACCTTTTGCACTAAATTTACCTAAGGCATCACTAGTGTCCAAAACTACTACATGACAACCAAAAGGTCCGAGAAAACCAATATTAGGTTTTCTTCCCCAAAGCAACTCATAAGGTGTTTTATTCTGAATTTTGTTAACCAATGCTCTATTTTGAACATAACAAGCTGTATTAACAGCCTCATCCCAAAAGGCTATAGGAAAATGAGCATCAGCCAACATTGTTCTGGCTGCTTCAATTAGGGTTCTATTTTTCCTCTCAGCAACCCCATTTTGTTGTGGGGTTCTAGCAATACTAAATTGCATAGTAATTCCTTTCCTGGCACAGAAATCATCTAGCTTCTTATTCCTAAATTCACCACCATTATCACTCCTAAGCATTTTAACCTCATTGCCAAACCTCTTCTCAATCTGAGTGATAAAATCAATTAGAATATCAGTTGTGTCACTCTTCATAGCTAGAAAGAATGTCCATGTAAACCTAGAAAAGTCATCTGTGATGACAAAGCAATATGACTTACCATTCAAACTTTCTATATTGGTTGGACCAAAGAGATCCATGTGTAGTATATGAAGAGGTCTAGAACTAGTATGCACCTGTTTGGACTTGAATGAGACCTTGTGCTGCTTGCCTTTAAGACATGCAACACAGGAGTGGTCATTGTGGAAGGCCTTCTCAGGCAAACCATCAACCAAACCAAGTCTCACAAGCCTATTTATATTTTTAAAGTTTATGTACCCTAGTCTCTTGTTCCACAAATTACTCTCATCTACTGAAGCTTTAGCATAAAAACAAGACATATTATTATTCATTTTAATCCCATTCAAATTCACATTATATATGTCCTTATGCCTAGGTGTTCTATACTCAATATATTTCTCATCAGGGATCTTAAAATCCTTGCTTAACACCAAACACTCAGTATCAGTAAACAGAACTTTATTTTGATTATCACAAACTTATGATACACTAAAAAGGTTGTAATCAAGTTCTTTTACCAGAAATACGTTCTCAAAACGCAAATTCTTGGTGAGAAGGGTTCCTTTGCCTGTGATAGTACCATATCCGCCTCCAAAGTAAACCTTATCACCATCTTTAATGGGAGTGAAGTTCGTCAAATAGTCTTCCTTCCATGTCATGTGCCTTGAGCATCCACTATCCCAATATCCATAATCATTGACCTGTCTTTGAATGCCCTGCACATAAAGAAAACAAATTAGTTTTCTTTGGGAACCCAAGTCTTGAAAGACTTGGATTCATCTGGTTGTTCAATAAGAACAGACTTAGTTCTCACAACAACCCCATTCTCATCCTTCTTAGGATGAAATACCCAGTTGACCCCAATAGGTGTTGTAATGACCTTTGAAATGTAATTAAATCTGTTGCAGGTCATTGAAATCCCATTATCATTAGGGTTTTGATCTTTCTTGGGTCTCCATGTTAAGCTTGAAGAAGCTTTAGACCTCTTACCTTGTAGTTGCAAATATTTAGGTCTGGTCACGTTTCTGTCAGCGTTGGAATTAGTCTTGTCAACGCTGAAATTACCCTTGTCAGCGTTGAACCTAGGGTTTGCTACAGAAACCCATTGCCTATTAGACAGGTGTTTGTCTTTTGAAATGGTCTTTGTCCATGAGTGTTAGACCCTCTAGTAAAGAATAGGGCTGGTCTAATCACTTGTGGACTTTGCTGCACACAAGGTTTGGGTCTGACAACGTTTGACTTCCTAACAACGTTGACTTTGTTCCTGTCAGCGCTGAAATTGTTCCTGTCAGCGCTGGCTTTGGGAGCGTTGACACACTTGTATGACAAGTGTGAAAAGCTACCACAAGTGTAACAAGCTTTTCTAGACACAACCTTAGGTCTAGAAGAGAAGAAGCCTGTTCCATTATTGCTAACTTGGCTCTTAGGAGACCTAGTATTTCTATACATCTCTGCATATTTAATGCTATGTTTTCTATCAGTTTTGAGCCTAGGTCAACAGCTTTACCAGTGACTGGGTTTGTGACCTTAATGGGAGTTGACTCATTGGGACTTTCACATAGTAAGCCACCCTTAACAAATAAAGTAGGGTTAGCTTTCTTCCATTCATTCAGGTCAGTCAACTTTTTTTGGTACTCTTCAACTGGAGTGAAAACTCTTGGTGGAGGAATGAAGTCCTCCTCTTGGAATTCTGGCAAATCAGTCCAAGATAAGTCCTTTTGTTGGACACCATAGAAGTCACCAGCTGCTGTTGGAAACAAAGAGTAATCATTCATCCCAATCCCAGTCATGTCCTTAGGATCCCTTTGTTTACCCACACAGTCTCCTATGGTTTGGGTGGCTCTATCAAATCTTTGAATTTTAAGGCCAACATTGTCTTTATTCTTAATGGCCTCATCTAATTTAGCCTGTAATTCACCGTTAACCCTTTCCATGATGTTTCTAATATCCATACTAGCTTCTAACTCATGTTTTAAGATATTTATTTTATCTTTTAGGTCAAATTCAATTTTCTTGTATTCAGAAACGGTTTTCTCAGTTTGAGTGAGAGCTACTTGATAATTAGATAGTTTGCACTTTTCAGTACTCACATCACTCATTAATCTTAACACTTCTTTGTTAAGATTCTCAGTGTTTAACCTACAACCTTCACTACAAATAGCATCATTGTATACCTCATTATCAGATGAAGAGGAGGAGTGTGCCATGAGAGCATATTCAACATGCTCTTCTTCTTCAACCTCAGCAACCAAAGCTTTATCCTCTTCAACATTCTTAGCAAGAAAGCTCCAATCCCATCCCATACCATCAATTCCTTGAACTGCAACCATGGCTTTGGAATCCTGAGCTTTAACAACTTGACTTGAGGGTTTACCAGCATCATATCTTCTAGGAGATCTGCATTCCCTCATGAAGTGCCCCATACGATGACAGTTGTAGCATTCAACTTTGGATTTATAAAATCCAGCTGTGTCTTTTGCATTGAAGGTCATCTTCTTCTTAAACCTTCTGTTCCACCTATTTTCTCTTATACTAGCAAGAGCCATGTTCCACTTAATGTCCATCTCTTCCAAGTGCTCATCACTTATCTGCTCAAGGTCCTCATATGTAATCACTGAACCATTGGGCAGAGAAGCAATATAAGCACATACAGTATCCAAATCTAAACCAACAGGTTTAACTCTTGGGGAGTCACTCTTGAATGTGTCAGCGTCTGAATAGGAGACGTTGACAGGACTTGTTCCAGCGCTGACATATGATGATCCAGTAACTGGATGCATGTAAGAGTCCTTCTGATTGAATTGACCTTCACTATGAGAGAAGAAGGCCATGTTACTGGTGGTAGACTTGCTTCCATGCTCTAAAAGAGTTTCATCTTCCAACAGCCTTAGTTTGTTGTAGATGTCATCAAACGAGGAACTCTTGTAAGTATTGTTGGCAAGAATAGATCTTGCCTCAATCTTCCATGCCTCACCAAGACTTTTAAGAAAGGTAGAATTAATGTCAACATCACCAAGTTGTGTTCCCATGAAGGACAACTTGCTTTTAATGTCAAGCAATCTGCTTCTCACACTACTCAGTTTCTCATTGGGTTGAGCTTTGAAGACAGCATAATCATGCATGAGTTGCTTTTTCTTTTCTTCCTTAGTGTCTGCATTGCCACCATATGCAACTTCAAGAGCTTCCCAAAGGGTTTTAGCAGATTCATAGCCTCTATATTTATGCTGGTTCTCTTGTCCCAAAGAGACTTTCAGAATATTTAGGGCTTTCATGTCGACCCTTTTCTTTGCTATGTCTTTAGCAGCCACAGCTCTACCATCTCCAGGTTTTTCTCTCTTATCCTCTTCAGAACATCCAGCAACATCTGATCTTTGAGCAATAACATTAGCAATAATTTGGGCTTTATCGAATGTGTTTCCATATTCAATAACCTCCCAGAGTGTGTACTCATAGATTCCCAGATATTGCTCAAAGTTGAATTTCCACAAATCAAAGTTGGTTGCATCAAGCATGGGAATCTTGATGTTTGGTAAAGATGAGGAGGAGGAGGTTATTGCTTCAGACATGATGTTGTTAGGGTTTTTGAGAAAATTAGGGTTTTGGTGATTTTTAGGGTTCTTGTGTTCTTTAAGATCAAAAGTTCCTCAACAAGCTCTGATACCACTTGTTGATCCCAAACTTAGATCGATTTAGCTTTATGTATACGAGATTAGATCAAGTAATACACTTAGAGAAACCTTTGTATATGCTTATGAATTTAAGTGTTATGCGGAATTTAATACTTAAACAAGAACACACAATGATATAAACAAACTTTCACTTTGATTAATAATATCAAACTTGCTTACAATGAAAGTAGTTTACGAACGAAAACTTATATCAAACATTAACCTAAAGGTCTTCTTTTATAGACATAAGAAGCCTTGTACAATAATCTACGTATCAGCTATTCTAGGTAAAGTTAAATATAGAAAATACATTGTTGTTCCTATCTTTACTAGAAGTAATCTAGAATACAATAAACGCGTAGAGTATATCTTTCCATCAGTGCTTGTCTTCAATGTGTCAACGCTTGACTTTATCTTGTCAACACTTGAGATGTCAGCGCTTGTTTTGTTCTTGTCAAAGCTTGTTTTACTCTTGTCAGCGCTCAAGTGATCTGGACTTAATTTATTCCCAACACTTTTATAGAGTAGGGATTAGGGTTTACAAGAGATAAGAGTGAATAAATATGTATATCTTCTATTTAGAAAACTATATACTGAAAATAATATACTCAACATATTACCTAATTAGAAGATTCTATCAGCCCGTAGACATCCATCAGCATTTGATCATCGTCAGCGTCTAGTTTACATGTGTCAGCGTCTAGCTTGCACATATCAGCGTGTCTTGAACAAACGTCTTGATGTTTCTTCATTTTGAGTTTCTACCACATCAACTTTTTGACCCAACAGTAAATGTGAGTGACAAGGGCTCACAAGAAGGTGGTTCTTACATGACTGTGGAGATAGCTGAGACACTGACAAGTTTGAAGGAGAAGCCAGCTGTTGATATTTCTTTGGTTACTCCCCAGAATCTTTCATTTGTAGAGATGATGCTGAAAGTCACAGAGTCAGCCGCTGACATTCAAGATTTGAACGCTGACAAGAACAAATCAGACGCTGACAGACTTGCAGGTATGACTGGCGTATCCTAACCACCAGTTATCATCAAGGATGTTTCTACATAGGTACCATCAATCACTTTACCAACTATTGGAGCATTAGATAAGGGTAAAAGGATTATGCAAGAAGTACAAGTACCTAAGGATACAACTCAGGTACATTTTGATTTTGTTTTAGCTGCACAACTTGAAGAAAAGGATAGGTTAGAGATTGCCATTTAAAGCAATAAAGATGGTAGTGATGATGAGAGTTATGGTTCTAGTGTAATGATTATTGAAGAGCCAGAGAAATTGGAGTATAGGGAAAGATGAATTAGCTAAGGAGAAGCTTAGAGAGTTAAAGATGCAAGTTGAAATTGACATACCTGAAGTGGTTGATATGTATTTTGCATGGGAAGCTTTGATTATAGAAAATCCAAACATGACACTTACTGGATAAATTTGGGGTTTGGAGATTCTGTTGAGAGTTCAAAAGGATTGCAAGGTTATTTTGAAGCATAAGGAAAGTAAGGTACTCTCTTAGCTAAAAAGGGATAGAAGGGAGCTCTATTATATGCTTCTTAGGTGCCATCAAGGAGGATGGACCTATGAGAAATTGCAGAAGCTTTCCTTTGAAGAATTGGAGTTTTTTGCATATCCTATTTGGGAGCGTGCTTGTGAAGAGAATACTCTCAGACTTCTTTCTGATGATAGAAAAGAAGAAATTGTTGAAAAATATGCAGATCAAGAGGGCTTCCATTGTGCCAAGACCAGTGAAGAAGGGAATACCTATTGAATTCCCATTACTTGATAAAGTGAATCCAAGTGAGGCTTTTATAAGGAAGAATATAAAGCTTTCACCTTTGGAGGCTTCAGATGTTGCAGAAGTGTTACCTTTAGATTTCAGAAACCCAATAATCAATTTTGAAGAATATGCAAGTGGTTTCTGGGTGATCACCAGATATGGTGACTAGGTACATACTTTCACTTCTTTGATTTCATTGTTTGTAAGTATGTATAGAGAAGACTTTGTGGATATATGGAAGTTGATGAAGGCTAAGTATGAAGCTGAAGAGCCTTCTTTAGTCAATGGAATAAAGATCTAGAAAACATTCAAGAGAATGATTGCTCCAGATGAAGTTGATCCAATATGGTTGGATCTGGATGATCTCAGTGGGTTGAAGTGGCATTTACATTCAGTTGCTGGTGTGTACCATCTTAGCACCTCAAAATTTATATAATATCTTTTGGTTGATGTTGAATATCCTCTACCTCAAGATGTTTTAAAGATGATGGTATCCACACAGTTAGAGGTTGATTATACCAGTGATGTTAGTAAGCATTTAATTACATTTGTTTATTATCTAATTAAGAAATAGTTGGTTTTTGTAAGAATCCTCCTTGTACTTAGTTTTTATTCAGAAACTTGACTACTAGAGTAGATATCAATTTTAGGGGAGGATTCTTGGGAATAAAATTAGCTAGGTCACTGGGACGCTAACAAGAGAAACTTGGACGCTGACAAGAGTAAAAGAGGCGCTGACAGATGAGCACTGACAAGACATATTTGAGCGCTGACAAGTAGAAGATCAACCACTAATAGGAATACTTAGTCAACACGTTTTTTATTTGATGTAAAGATATGTTCAATATTGTATTTTCTATAATTATCTTTACCTAGAATAATTGATAGGTAGACCTTTGTACACGACTCCTTGTGTTATAAAAGGAGGACGTAGGGTTCATAGTTTGATATCAGTCTTAATAAGTTTTACACTTTCATTGTACGTAAATTTCATTGTTAATCGAAGTGAAAGTTTGGTTTACTTTTTTTGTTTGTTCTTTGTTCTAATTTTTAATTCCGCATAACACTTAGATTGTTAAATACACAAAGTTTCTCTATGTGTTAATATTGATTCAATCTCGTTTAACACAAAGCTAATCGATCTAAGTTTGGGATCAACAATAATTACTATTTACCCCATGACGTTGAAGCATTAACGAGTTAGTATGCCCGTAGTGAGTATTCAGCCTAAATACTCAAGTAACAAATCATATGTGAAATGCGTCAATGGTTTAACAACCGCGACATGCGACAGGGATTGTCAGTCCAGATGGATCCACCCACAACATTCGCGCTAAGCAACACAAAGAAATTAACGGTTCATGATAAAGAGGGGACTTTACGGCTATTGGTACTAAAAGTGTAAAACCCGTAAAAATAAGGTCATATTTTATTTCTATTTTCAATTATTTTGAAGTATTTTATAACGTTAAATATTATTATGTTTAACGGTTTAAGTTGAAACCGATATTAAATATTATATTTTAATATTTTTACGAGTAACGAGGACTACTAGTGATCGCGATACTGACGGATGCCTAAAATTTTATATTTTATTATCGATCGTTTCGATATTTAATATTTTCGATGATATCGTTCTAATTACGTATCGAGTCGTTATATTATTATTTTTCGTGTGCGTTTAAACTTTTAAGTATTTTTACAAACCCGAGTCCCGTAAATATTTGTAAAATTGACTTTTAGTCATTTCCCGCTTTTTAACTAATATTTACATTTTGGACCAAAACTATCACAAATTGGCAAAAACTACACCAACTCCACACTATACCTAACATTTCCACTAGCACTTTCTTTTAATAAATTCATTTAACAAAAAAAATCAACCAACTTCTTCTTCACCCATTGTTTAGCCATCCACCATCAACAACACAAACACCTTAACCAAAAATTTTCTAGCTTGATCCAAGAGAAACTAAAACAAGTCCCATCCTCCATTTTCAAAGGGCTACAATTTGGTATAAAATTTTCATACATGCAACCATATAAATTTTTCAAGAAAAGTTGGTTATGTTTGATCCAAATTTGTTGTATGCATGTGTTAGTAATGATGATCAAAAGATTTTCATGCCATGTTTTTTGTTAAAAAGTTGATTTTTAATTTTTGGGTTTTTGATTTTGATGATTATGCAAGTGTTAGGAATAGTTTATGATGATATTAGGGGTGTAGGATGATGAGGAAAATTGTTAGAATTGATCAAAAACATGATTTTGTGGGAGATTTTAATAGTCAATTTTGGGCAGTAGGTAAACTGAAAAATCCGAATTTTTATATTTTTAAAATGACTTAACTTATAGCCTAGGGTTGTAGATAATTTCCTTAGCTTCGATTTGATATAAGGTAGAGCTTCTAGCTCAAAACGAGCGCAAAGTTATGATGTTTTGAATGATTGTGTACCGGGAAACGAGTGTCGACACAATCCGAAAATTGTTGTCGATATTTGGATCGAATCTCGGGGACTATAAAATGAGTTTCAAAATGATTCAAGGGCTGATCTCAGGCTCCAAGTTTAGTATTTTGAGTCTATTTTTAGAATCAAGTGGCGGTTTTACAAATGGAGTTGTTTAATATGGTCAAAATGGTTTCGTAAGTCAAGGTCGCTAAACTGTCCGGATTTTGTGATTCAAAGATGAGTCGGGCAGGGAACTTTAGAAGTAAAATCTTTTAATGGGATTTTGAGAGGACTTTCTATATATAGTAAGTAAGTTCTCTGAGTAGTATCATAAAAATTTGATATGTTTAAGTATGGGAAAACGGCTTGGACATTCGGTATGTTCCGACAGATTTTTATTAAAGGCATATAATAATAAAATGAATATATAGGAGAGTAAAATAGAACCACTTGCATCGTTTTCTCTCGAGTTGTCGTGATTTTATACTTGAGCTTGATTTTATTAAGTATCATTTATTTCTGGAGTCTATTATTAATGTACTCACCTTATTTGCTAGGTTGCGGTTGTCGTGTTTTTCGGGCATCTACTATCGTCGGCGATCGTCTTCAACTACTATAAGTACTAAGGTGAGTCTATAGCCTCGTTTGAGCTCATTCAAATATTTTTAAAACCCGCGAGGGGGAATACATGTTTTTTTTTTAATTAGAACACAAGATTTTTATGGTATGCTTGTCCCTCTATGAATGGACCCGTGGTTGCCTTTAAATTGCATTAAGTGATTGCCTTAGTTAAAGCCTCAATTATGGACCGTTAATTAACCTATGATGGGTTAACCGCTAGTACAGTTAATAGATCTATGAGGGAAGCCGCCCCGGTTCAGTTTTTGTGGACTTGTCATAGAAGCTTAGGCCCGACCTCCACACTGTTTGAACATATTGTATTAAGAAGTCAGGTATACGGCAATGTACCAATAATCTGGAGGTAACCGATAATTAATAAATCTCTCGTCTTATTAGACTGATATGGGAGTGTCTAAGGGCTCGGTTCCATGAGCTTATTGCAATTTATGCTATATACAATTATTATTGTTGATGCGAATTATTATTTGATGCTTGTTGCCTTTAAGCATGCCACAAACTTATAATCTTTGCTTGTGTTCAAAATGATTAAATAAACCTATAGATTCACTCGGCATTTTTGCTGATTGTTTTACTCACATGTATTTCAGGTAATCAAGAAGTGGAAGCTTGGAGGTCACGGGAATGAAGTTGTGCACTACTTTTGTTGTTCAAACTCTTTGATTTATTTATCGTTCCATTTTTAAAACAAACTAATATGTTGTTTTAACTTATCTTTTGGTAACGATTACTTGGGACTACGCTACTCTGATGAATGTTTTGGGAACGATAAATCTAAAACGTCTCTTTTCGAGTCGTTCTTTATAAATTATGTGTTGTTGTATCATTGTTTAGCACCCAAAGATGTATTCCGCTGCGTGTAAATTTGGGGGTGTTAAAGATTGGTACCAGAGCCATGAGTTATAGAGAACTAGGTCTTTTTCTAAAAACCTAAACTATAACTGTCAGTTTTATTTTTCAAAGAGTCGGTGCACATGATTTCGCATGACTTCAGGTTCAAGCTACTTCTGAGATTACAATTTTAGTATACGTTATTACGTATACCTTATTGCCAAGTATTTATAAATAAATACTATGATCCATTTACGGATATATATTTATATTTAGGATCCCTTTAATCGATATATATATTTATGTCGTTAAACTTTTCGATAAAAGTTTATCATTTATTAATGATTAACTTAAATAAATACATTGAATTTTCAAGATCTTTCTGTATTTATTTTTGAAGTATTTAAATTGCTTTTATTACAAATTTTATATTATGACCTTACATACCTTCATCTGCGCACGTTACTTTCATTGTTTAACCCTTTGTGATATCTATATAGATATCCAAATCGTCTTTCGGTTGTTTGTGCTTGGACGTCTTGAAACGTAGTGTCTAGACCATTGTGTAGCTCAATGTGTCCTTGGAATAGACTAACCTCTATCGTGTGAGTCACACATTTTGAAACATTTCCTATAATCGTGTTGAATAATATCATGGTTTTCATAATATTTTGTTGATTTTTATCACCGTTTTATACGACATGTGAAGATTTAATTCGTTGACATTTATATGTATCGACTCCGAAGTGTATTGTTCGCTTATATCTTGGTAACGTCATTCACCGTTTTGCTTCCTAAATTTCGTGTTGAATACCTTGAAGCATCTTATGTCATTCATTATACTATATTTTTATTTGATGCTCATTATGAGATTTATTTTTCATTGTTGTAAAATCCACAAGACATGTGTGTATATATTTTGAGCCGTTAGAAAGTGTCGAAAAATACATTTTATGTAGAAACTGCAGGGGCAGTATAAACAGGTCACAACTTAAAAGTAAAACATGCTTTTAAAAAAAAAAAAAAAAGAGTCAAACCTGCACAGAACTTGCAGGGGTATTTTGGTCATTTTACATTGGTTTTCAGGTCTTGGGTAAAACTAGAAAGTCGTCTGAAACGTCGTTTTGCATCAAAATGCTTTAAACTCCGAGTCTTGGTGATGTCGTTTATCGGGTCAATTAATCGGCTCATATTTAAAAGTTAAATCTGATAGAAAATTCAGAACATGAGTTTTAAATGTTTCTAAGTTGTTTTGATTTCATTTGAGATCGTTAAATTTTAACAAATATTATTTTACAACTAACGAATACTAGTTGCATGTGAAAATGTTTAAAAATAGAAACAGTACAGGATTAGCAATTACCGGATTAATGGTGTAATTTAAAAACGAATAACATACTTTCTTAAAAGCATGTTGTGTCGAGTATCTTCCAAAGAATACACATGTGGATTGTTTTATTCTTTTCATATATATGACTCATTTGTCATTCGATGTTATTTTATTTTCGTTTTCTTCTAACCTTCCACTGATTTGGGTTGAGTTTTGAAGTTTTGCCTTCACATTCTTCGTTGACATTCTTATCGCGTATCTCATGGCGTTTTCGTCTAAACCTTATAACCTATTGAAAACTTAACAACTTGTAACCATTTCATTTGTTGTTTTATGAGCTACTATTTGCCACTTTTTGCAAACCTTTGACTACTTTATACATTGTCATAATGTCATATTATAAATAAATCTGATAGTGTTTTACGATTTTTTTCACCAAGTATTTTTACTTTGGTCTTATAAAATACTTTTCGTAAGATTAAAAGTTGCTTATTAAGTATCTCACAAATTACTTGTATCCTATTAATTTATAAACTATTTTTAAATTCCATTTTACAAATGGCATGGTTTATATATAAACATAATAAACGTAATACTTTTCGACGAAACTGAGCACTGCATTGCTATTTCTAAATTATACATGGCCTGATCACCTATGTCTAATTTAGAAGGAGCCATGCTAGGCTGAATAGTAGTCACCTTAAAAATCTTGATAATAAAGAACTTTTTACTTGTATTTATGATAAAGATAAATAAAATGAAATAAAGTGAAAAGAAGTTTTGAAAACCTTTATATTTTATGCAAGTGGCGCAATTTCTATGCATCCGCATACGTTTTCTTACCTTTTCTAAAACGAATTACGCGCTTACGGATACGTTTTTACTCGATGATCGCTTTTTCACTTGTTACTTCATTTTGTCTTGTAACTGATTTCTTTTGACCGTCCGTCTAATTATGGACTGTTAATAAATGACCTAAAAGTCTCGATATTTTATCCTTCCGTCTCGTCCAATCTTCCTTATGCGACTGGGTAGATCTTTGGAATGTCTCCGCACGTGAATAATGAATTATCACTAGAGTGATTTCCGTATATCCGGGATGACGTCCGTCACTCTCGTTTGTCTCGAAATCCACCCTTGTGAATCGTGCTTTGACTTCTCCCTTTAAACACTAACATCGTTCGTTTGATTTGTTTTACTTACAAGTGATTATTAGGAATTTCCTTTTATTAAAATTTTTGTATGGATCTTATTTCAGATCGTGTAACGACCACCGCTAAGTTAACGAGCTGATATTGGTGAACCATCGACCGCACCAACCAAATTTGACAACTTGTTTAATGCATTATTTCTTATCGTCATACCATCAATGCCTTTATTTTATTATTCTCTTTAAGAATTCATACGACATTTGCTTTTTTCTCTTTTGTACCATTGATTTCGTATTAATTATTGACTATTATTTTCATTCGTATTCGTTTGTTATCTTGTCACATTTCGAAACCCGAATATATTCTATGTTTATATTGAAATAATAAACACCTTTAAGTATTTCTACAACATATTATAAAATTTTTATGTTTATACATTTTCCAATGATTTTCAATTATCGAAATAACCATCACAAGTAAAAGGTCAAATTTATACACCATATTTTGTATAACTAAAACTAATGTTTAAAACAAAATTATGTTCTACCTTTTGAACTAATTGACTTATCATACTTTACTTTTAATGTAATGAAATTACCAGTTTAATTTATATTCCTAATAATGATTTAATTTGGAAATTATATTTTCTAATTGTAACCATCAATACGAGTTTAATTAATAAATTCATGTCATTCTTTCAAAGTTTATTAAGACAACCAAAATAAATTATGAAGCTATTTAACTTCTATCTTTAATATATCATCTTTATCAAGAAAGTACCTCAACTGAGTTTTAAGGTAATACCAAATCCGGGACGGATAATTGTGACAAACGTTATTTTAATGTTAATATTTAATTTATTCTTCGCTCTCATTTTTCTAGTATTGTGAATTATTATGTTTTACGGTTACGTGATTCGAGATCCCTCGTCGATCGTCAACCTTAAATCATTTTACCACATCTTGTCTGTTTATGCGTTTATTGAATTCATTTTTATCTCGTTCTGTTCCTCGTATTGAAGATTCCTATTTTATTCTGAGTTTAAATGAATCTCGGGAAGCAGTGTATAAGAAGAAACGATAAGTGTCACCAGGATTTATGCGTGTACTTGTGGAATGATTGAGGACCGAATCTCTTAATGAATGGAGTTAATAAATTTGTTATAACCTCGAGGAGCATGTTGAAGCCGACACCGCAAGTGGAAAGACTCTTGTGATCAAGTGGTTATTATCAAGGGTTCGTTCAAGGTTTTCTCGATGATTAACGATGGAAATCTATACTTGATGTTATTGTTCAACCTTTTTTTTTATGTACTTATGTGGTGTGTGATCTAGTCAAATGATCGTAAGTTATGAGAACTTGAGACGGCATCATCCGATGACGTCCGATCATGTAGAACACATATTGTGTAATATCTTTTTTACTTTCAACGACGATGTTTATTAAGACTTTAATGCGCGTTGGCGAAAGTGAGATGATGTATTTGTATTATCTTTTGAGTAGGGACCCGCGTGTGAGCACCCTTCGATGACGAAAATATTTTCTTGTTAGTTCTTTTGATGTGTGTCCATGGCTATCCGGCCGATGGATATCCTTTAGTTTGCAACCTTCCTCTTAACTGGACTTACCCGAAAATCCTGTCATCTATTCTTGTCGTCGAATGAGCTTCGTGTGATTCATAAAAGTTTCAGGTGTCGAGTTTGACGGGTGACTTATGGATAAGGATTTATTTATTCTTTTTTTTGGTGAGATACAACTTGACGACAAGTTGCGTTTTGTAAAAGAACCAGTGGAGATCGTGGATCGAGATTCACGTGGGAACGCGAAGACTTCTTTATAAGGAATGTCGTCATCCTTCCGGGTAGTGATCAACTCGTGTGTGAGGTGAGTTGAGCGCCGGGACGTCGCTCCCTTAAGGTGGTGAGGATGTAAAACCCGTAAAAATAAGGTCATATTTTATTTCTATTTTCAATTATTTTGAAGTATTTTATAACGTTAAATATTATTATGTTTAACGGTTTAAGTTGAAACCGATATTAAATATTATATTTTAATATTTTGACGAGTAACGAGGACTACTAGTGATCGCGATACTGACGGATGCCTAAAATTTTATATTTTATTATCGATCGTTTCGATATTTAATATTTTCGACGATATCGTTCTAATTACGTATCGAGTCGTTATATTATTATTTTTCGTGTGCGTTTAAACTTTTAAGTATTTTTACAAACCCGAGTCCCGTAAATATTTGTAAAATTGACTTTTAGTCATTTTCCGCTTTTTAACTAATATTTACATTTTGGACCAAAACTATCACAAATTGGCAAAAACTACACCAACTCCACACTATACCTAACATTTTCACTAGCACTTTCTTTTAATAAATTCATTTAACAAAAAAAATCAACCAACTACTTCTTCACCCTTTGTTTAGCCATCCACCATCAACAACACAAACACCTTAACCAAAAATTTTCTAGCTTGATCCAAGAGAAACTAAAACAAGTCCCATCCTCCATTTTCAAAGGGCTAAAATTTGGTATAAAATTTTCATACATGCAACCATATAAATTTTTCAAGAAAAGTTGGTTATGTTTGATCCAAATTTGTTGTATGCATGTGTTAGTAATGATGATCAAAAGATTTTCATGCCATGTTTTTTGTTAAAAAGTTGATTTTTAATTTTTGGGTTTTTGATTTTGATGATGATGCAAGTGTTAGGAATGGTTTATGATGATATTAGGGGTGTAGGATGATGAGGAAAATTGTTAGAATTGATCAAAAACATGATTTTGTGGGAGATTTTAATAGTCAATTTTGGGCAGTAGGTAAACTGAAAAATCCGAATTTTTATATTTTTAAAATGACTTAACTTATAGCCTAGGGTTGTAGATAATTTCCTTAGCTTCGATTTGATATAAGGTAGAGCTTCTAGCTCAAAACGAGCGCGAAGTTATGATGTTTTGAATGATTGTGTACCGGGAAACGAGTGTCGACACAATCCGAAAATTGTTGTCGATATTTGGATCGAATCTCGGGGACTATAAAATGAGTTTCAAAATGATTCAAGGGCTGATCTCAGGCTCCAAGTTTAGTATTTTGATTCTATTTTTAGAATCAAGTGGCGGTTTTACAAATGGAGTTGTTTAGAATGGTCAAAATGGTTTCGTAAGTCAAGGTCGCTAAACTGTCCGGATTTTGTGATTCAAATATGAGTCGGGCAGGGAACTTTAGAAGTAAAATCTTTTAATGGGATTTTGAGAGGACTTTCTATATATAGTAAGTAAGTTCTCTGAGTAGTATCATAAAAATTTGATATGTTTAAGTATGGGAAAACGGCTTGGACATTCGGTATGTTCCGGCAGATTTTTATTAAAGGCATATAATAATAAAATGAATATATAGGAGAGTAAAATAGAACCACTTGCATCGTTTTCTCTCGAGTTATCGTGATTTTATACTTGAGCTTGATATTTGTTAGAAATACGTTTTTACGTATTTATGAAGGATCGGTCGCTCCAACGATAATTATGTAACGGGCTCGTGATCTATTTACTTTATGTATAGTCCATATAGCCCACATGTAGGGTGGGCTATATATATCCCCTCCTAGCATGTTAGGAGGGGTTGTTGATCATCATTTACACATTAATCATTTTCCATTTTACTTTCTCTCTCTAACTTCTCTCCCTTCTCTCTCCTTTCTCTCTCTAATCCCTCATCTCCTTCCTTCATCTCTTTATGTTTATCATCTAAATCAACCATCTAAATCCACCAAATCAATCACATAGAATAGGCCATTAATCACGTAGACCTTCAATTGGTATCAAGAGCCAAGGTTTGATTGGTTTATTCTCCTTTTATTTCTTTTTTTTGATTTTGGTGGGTTTTTGATTTAATCATGCTTAAATTATAAAAAGTTTGTATTTTTTTATAAAAAGTTTGTGTTTTTATGTGTTAAATCATATCAAATCTTCAAATTTACTTACTTTTTAGATAAAAAATCACAAATTTTTATATAAAAATCAAAAATTTCTTTATCAAATTTCAAAAAAGTTTGTGTTTTTATAAAAAGTTTGTATTTTTTATTGTTTTTAATCACAAATTTAATCATCAATTTATATAAAAAGTTTGTATGTTTTCTAAATTTTATCAATTTATATAAATTTTTATCAATTTTTAGTTCGTATTTTTTTATGTTTTATTTTATTTTTATCAGTTTTTGTTAAATTTTTTCTTGATCTGGGCTTGTGTCAAATTTTTGTCCAACAGTCTTTCTCTATATATTTTATTATTTTAATTTTATTTTTAGTATCATTTTTTTAACAGTCTTCTATCTGGATTTTTCTGTCATTTTTTTTTTTTGGTCATCTGGCAATTTTTGGTCCTGTCATAACTGTCCAAATTTGTCCAACAATACTGTTACAAAAGCTTCGTATCATCTCAAAAGTTCCGGGTCAAATTCACAAGTTCCGAATCAGACTTCAAGTTCCGGATGAAAAAGTTCCGGACGAATAAGTTCCGGGTGAACGAAACTTCCGAGTGAACCAAAAGTTCCGAATCAAACCCAAAAGTTCCGGGTGAACGAAACTTCCGGGTGAAGAAAAAGTTCCGGGTGAAGAAAAAAGTTCCGGGTGAAGGAACTCTTCCGATTCGGAACTCTTCCGAACGAACAAGTTCCGATTCGGAACTCTTCCGAACGAATGCAAAGTTCCGAATGAAGACCATTCAAATATAACGGGAAAATTTGTTTTGACTCGACACCAATTTAAAACCAACACCTCTCGACTCCATACTCTCACCCACACCCCCTTACACCCTCTCGACTCACCCCAACAGACTGACACATCCCTCGACACAACCCTTACCCTCTCGACAAACAACACCCTCTCGTCACACCTCTCGACTCACCCCAACCAGACAAACAAACCCCCCCAACACCCTCGAAACCCTCCACTGCCAAACAAAATCCTTCTGTTAACCCAACTCACAGACTCACAAACAACAAACTCTCAATCCACCATCCAGACTCACTCACGTCCAAATCTAGACTCGGACAACGAAACCCATCAACCTAACCAGACTCGGACATCGGGACTCAAACACACTCCAAAGCAAACACCATCGACGAACACCCACACAACCCAAAACAACTCAACACACCTTCACTTAACAACAACACACAGTTTTGAAATCAACTCTCGACCCATCCCGCTCCACACCATCTCGGACACCACTCGACCCCCTCACACCCTCCCCTCACCAGAACACCCTCGAACATAAAAACAACCAAGACTCGAAACGACCCCCACTTCACAAGAAAGACACTACAGAAGAGAGAAGGACTCAATTAAACAAACATGCAATACGAAACACCTACCCGAGACCTTCGATAGATCTTGAAGACGAAATCGTTTTGTTTCTTGGCTCTTTCTTATGATTTATGCTTGTTCATAATCTTAGATGGTGATTGTGATTTAACTTGGCACTGATCTTAACACCATTGGATTGAATGGGTTTATTATTTACTTGATGAGTGTATAAGAGATTGGGATATAATTTTTGAAGCGGAGGAAACAAGATAGAAGATTACTGGTTAGTTTTGGGAGGATTGGAAAGAAGTCGTTTCATTGGGAGAGAGAGAGGACGATCGATTGTGAGAGAGAGATTAAGATTATTGGGCGGATATAACAAGGAAACAGGAGTGGGGCGGTGGAATCATTTTGATTGGCCCACGTGTTGTTGTTAGACGGAGAAAACAAGGGCAGATAATTTTGGGACACGTTTTTGGGATACTATAATATATATCCGATTTTTTTGGCAAATTTATTTTAATTAGATATTGACTCTCTCAAAAATATATCCGATTTTTTTATTTGTTTTATTTCTTTTACTTTTATTTTTATTTTCTAAGTTTAAGTTAACTTTTTAAGTTAGTTAACTTAGTATGTTTGTCAATTAATATTTTGTCACTTGTTGGTTTTTGGCAAATGTGTTGAGGCGGGTATTTTTAAAAACGAATATCAGATTGTTTTTATTATTATTTTTTATTATTATTTTCAGTTACATTATTTTTCTTAAGCCAATTTTTTAAATTTATAGATTTTTAATTGAACTTTTTAGTTAAGAAAATTTTGTTTATTAATTTTTGGTACGTCATATTAAGGCGGGCATTCCGTTAAGAGTTAACGTGAACAAACATTTTTACGGGTTTAACATTTTTGTGGCCGGATTTGAAAGACAAAAGTGACGGACTTCATTTTTAGTGACTACGAATTTTTGATCGGGTTTAATTTTTTCATCATCTGAGACCGACAACATTTTTTGAGCCGAGTCGACTTGTAAAAACCCGACTACAACAACATCCACATCATTTTCCTTATCTTTCCTCGATTTTCAATGGATTCGTTCAATTCGACACTTAAAGAGGGAGAATTGCATCAAGTGCAAGCCAACGCTAGGGAAAGTGGTATAACTTCATTTCAAATGCTCCAGTCTCATCTTGTCACTCTTTCGGGGATTCAAGGAGGGAGCGAATTTTTGACAATCTTTGGACAAGATCGTCATATATTCATCGACTCAATTTTTACCATCTTGCCCCAACTGGCAGAGCAACTCAACAATGAAAACTTTAATCACTCTGCATCGGCACTTGCTTATAAGGCTCTGGTGACACAACTCACGCCTTTCCTCCAGTTTAATATCATCAAGTCTGAAAGTTCGATGCTTTGCCAATCATTTCTTCGAGATACACATACCGAGCTTCGAGTTTTTCGTGATACAATATTGAAACTCATGACTTCGGTCTCGTCTTCGATTTATGAAAGATCTCGACTTCAGCAAACGTATGATAATGGAGTGCAAGAATCAATGCCGCAGATGCAAGAGGAGAATGGTCATACGGTTGAAAACTTGGAGCCTATCAATGCCAAGAGCACGGAATCAGGAGGACAACATGATACCAGTGGCACGTTAGGAACTGTTCACGAGATCTCTTTTGCTGACACCATACCCGTTTATGACGAAGAGCCGGCAAACATGGTACAATGTAATGTTGTTTATGATGTATATGCTGATGATATGCCGCATATTGAGCATTCTGAACCTAATTATGACAAACATGGGATGGAAAAGAGTGATAGAAATACCACTTCTGATTCATCCGATGTGAGTCATAATGGGGGAGAAAGTATTCAAAATGCTAAACATCATGATAATTGTCCTATAACTGCTTCATTGATTGCTTCTGATTCCAAGAATAGAGAGCTCGAAATGATTGTAGCTCAACAATCAAAAGATCTTGAGGATGCCAAACTTGAATTTTCTAAGAAAACGGACAAATTTGAAACATATTTTGAAAAACTTGAAAAATCAAATGTTGTTCTTGAAAGAAAATTAGATCAAACTGTTCTAGATTCTAAAGCTGAAAAGGATAATCTTTTGAAACAAATTCAACTGCTTGAATCTAAGTTGGCATCCCAAGATAACTTGCTCAAAGAGAATGAGACTTTAAAGGCTCAAGTACAGGAAAAGGTGTTTGCTATAGCTGCGTTGAAAAACGAGTTAAGGAAAAATAGAGGACCTAGTGTGGACACTAAGCTTGAAAAACCATCAATCTTGGGGAAACCGCCTACAAATCAGTTCGTCAGACAACCGATTGTCAGACAACCTACTGCATTTAGATCCGAGCGACCACAATCCTCGAGACCGCGGTTTGCCTCCCAAGTTGATTTGGGTCATATTTCTAGAACAGTCACTCCACCAACTAGGCCTAATGTGACCAAAACAGCGTTAGCAAGATCTAATCAGATGATTGCCCCTAGTTTCCCTAAAAATACCAAGACCACGTCTAGAACTAGTTCAAATGACGTTGGCCATAAATCTGGTCTAAGGGAAGTTATGCAAAAGACACATGTAAGAGATAGCAATGTCCAACCTAGTCAGATGCCTTCTAGATTACCCAACACTGCTAACCGTAGCATGTCATCTCCTAGGAGCATCGATCAATCATCTAGGAATTATTCAGACATTAAATATGCTACTTGTAAAACATGTAGAAAATGTGTCTTTACGGCAAATCATGATGCTTGTATCAAAAAATTGCTTAATGAGGTGAACTCCCGTGCTAGACTTAAATCCCAGTGGGTCGCTAAAATCAAACCCTTTGGTAAAATGTGGCGCCCCACTGGTAGAACTTTCACTCTTGTAGGAAACGAGTGCCCTTTAACTAGGATAGTCTCCGATTCTACTAAGTCTACTAGGGAGGAAACTGATAAAGATGATACTTCACTTACGCCTAAACTTAAGGTTTTCTATAAAAGGAAACGTTTGCCAGCCAAGACTACTGAATCATCTACTCAGGTCGCCTCTGAAACAAGTAAAGCCAATTGTGAACCCCCATGTGCTTCTATAATTGATGTCGCTAACCCACGTCAAAGCATGCAAATTCCTAATGAGATTGCAGGTACCAAAGTTGATGTTCCAAAAGAACGAAGCGGTCCAATCGTTATGTACCGTTCAACTAAGGACACTCTTAGAGTTTGGTTGCTGAAGAAGCAGATATCAGAGAAACAAATGTCTCAGGGGATTCATGGTTAAGCTGCAAACAAGGACTTATAGTCACATCACAGACTATAACTCGCTCTTCAAAGAAAAGAAAGTTTATCGCTGATGGTAAACTTATCCTAACAACGAGAAATTAAGTTTTCTCGGGCATGAGCTAAAATTAAAAACATTCAAGGTTTTTTTTTAAGCTCATGCACAATGACTTACAGTTAAATGTCAGACTGTAACTCGAACTTTATATAAAGGAAAGATTATCTTTTATGATAACTTATCCTCTTAACGAGAAATTCACCTTTCTCGGTCATGAGCTTGTATTAAAACATTCGAAGTTTTAAGCTCAGAAAGGAAAGTGTATCTTTTCAATAAGAGAACTTTTCCTCGTAACGAGAAATTAACCTTTCTCGGTCATGAGCTTTCCGTTAAAACAGTCAAAGTTTTCAAGATCATGAAAAACGACTTCTAAGTAAATGTCAGCTTAGGACTCGTTCTTCAGATAAAAGGAAAGTTTATCGCCGATGATAAACTTATCCTTAACAACGGGAAGTTTACAACTTCTCGGACTTGAGCTCGTTTTATAAGATATTCAACATCTTAAGCTCAAGTAATTGGTTTTCAAAACTTTGAACACAATTTTTCGAGAATTTCTCAAAAGGTTTTTCTAAATCTTTCAAAATTGTGTGTTCAAAAATGTTTTGATAAAAAGAGCATGTCTTCTGGAATCGATAATATTTACGAACCTAGAAATGTCATTCAATAATGACACGGGGTTGTAAATAAAGTTCGAGCAGAAGTTCAAATTTTAAAACATGCTCAAAATGGTTTGCTATTATTTCAGATAGCAACCCGCTTTTCATAATCAAGTCAAGCATTTCACCGGAAAGCTTTGACTCAACAACGGGAATTAATTTTCTCGGGAACGTGACGAGGAGACCAACATTCGTGAACAAGAACCATGTGAATCTTTCATATGATGTTCTCCATCATTCAGGTCCAACCTCGTAAATTGCTAATCTTGTGAATTCATTATCATATATGATATTTGCACGTAATAAATACCTTACACTTGTGTTTAAAAGGTATTTAATTTACGTTTCAGCACACCCTCATTAATTTGAGGGGGAGCTTGTGTAATTCATGAAGATAATTGGACTTGCATTTTTCTTCCCAAATTTTCTTAAAATGCTATTAAATCAATTGATATTAAAAACATCGATTGGGTTAATATTTTTAATATGGGGGAGAAAATGTGATTTAATATGGGATATGATCAATCATAAATGGTTTGACTTAACGTGATAGCTCATCCCGGCATGTGCAAAATGTTTTCGGATATCGTAGCATATGTTAAGGGGGAGCAAAATGGATTTGCACTTCAAAATGGATTTCATGGTGACATACACTTACCCAAAACATCTCTATTCACGACGGTGAAGATTGTGGTGACATAAGGATGGTAGGATAGGTTAAAGTCCAATGATTTCTCTAGAACCGGAGGAATCTTCCCAAGGACATTCCATAGCTAGAAATAGTAGTCCTTAGGAAAGATGGAGAAAGATTGTGAACGTAGCTGAGTGCCGACCAAGTACTTAAGTTAGCACTGGAACAATCACAACAAGGTGCTAGTGATGACGTATTGGTAAGCATTGAAGGGGTTGAAGAATGAAAAAGAAATGTAAAGATAAAGGGTGTAAAGAAAGAAGCCCTCCTTACAACTTTAGGCAGAAACCGGGTCAATACATATGCTATTGAGGTCATTTTTGCTAATGATTCTCGATATTGAAGAAAGACGTCATGGACCCAGTGATGCAATGCACAACCCTTCCCAGCTAACTCAAATATCTCTCAAAAGGTATTTGTTTTAATCACACGGAGATCAACACGTTATCTATTGGTTTATTCACTCCGAATAGACTGGTATTGAAAAGGTGGCACTCCTCTCCAGCCTCCGATCACTAAAATCCAAAATGCACGATCGAGTCTAGAGCCATTTGAGATCATCAAATATCTCATTAGGACACACTTTCATATTTCCTTGCTTCTTCACACACTGTGAAAAGTAAGAAAGATCTTAAGAGTCCTACGCAAAATCTTCATGATCTTGCCTGAACATCAGAGTAATACGAAAGTATTTACAATGAAGATGGAAATCCTTCTTGAGCGAATATCAAAAAGCTCATGGTAGGTGACTTGTGCGATTCTTTATGAATCAAACTTGTGATAACTGGAAAGCAACAGTGGTTTAATTCTTAAATGAATTTAAACACGTTCCAGGCCTCTACGCAATATCTTAATGATCTTGCCAGAACATTCAGAGTAATACTATTAAGTATTTACAGTGACGAATGGAAATCCTTCTAGTGTTAACATCAAACAGCACTTGGTAGGTAACTTGCAAGATTCTATATGAATCAAGCTAGTGACAACTGGAAAGCAACGATGGTGCGGTTCTTAATTGAACTTCACTTATTCCAGGAACATGAATTGACGGCTTCAAATCATGCGGATAATATTATCCAAATGATCCACTCTTTACGTTCGCAGTCAGCTTTGGACGGTCGAGTAAAGAGAACGGGTTTACCCGCGAAATCTTGTCAAGGAGGTTCTTTATTGAAACTACCTGCCACAAGTACGATATTTAATATCGTCCAACGGACTTCACCGACCGGAGGTAAATTGCTACCGAATTAGAATGAAATGTTCAAGGCCATTTCATCCGTGTATATTGTTTTGTTGCTAACTGTCTTATGCAGCGTAACAAGAAGGTAGAATTGCGGTGTACAATCCAGAAGAAGTCGTCACCACATGCTTACACTACATACAATTAGTACTTCAACAAATTCAAGAAAGCCTGAAGGTCAAGTCTTCCGCTGTATCAAACTCTGAAGCTTTCAAGAATTTAAAAGTATAAGTATGTGGAACATGAAGTCACAAAGAGGCAAATATCACAAGTGAAGAATGCACAAGGTCAAGGCAAGGAAACATGCTCAAGACTAAAGTCAAAGATTACATCAAGCATATTCACAAGAACAAGATCGAAGACTCAAGCATAGATGCTAGGTTTAAGATTTTGTAAAAAGATGTGACCTCCCTTAGGGGGAGATTGTTGGAAATACGTTTTTCCCAATAAAGTCTCGGTCACATCTTAGTTAGCATAGATCACGAGTTATAGACTATTTAGAACTTTGTTTCTTGGAGCGACCTCCCTTAGGGGGAGATTGTTAGAAATACGTTTTTACGTATTTATGAAGGATCGGTCGCTCCAACGATAATTATGTAACGGGCTCGTGATCTATTTACTTTATGTATAGTCCATATAGCCCACATGTAGGGTGGGCTATATATATCCCCTCCTAGCATGTTAGGAGGGGTTGTTGATCATCATTTACACATTAATCATTTTCCATTTTACTTTCTCTCTCTAACTTCTCTCCCTTCTCTCTCCTTTCTCTCTCTAATCCCTCATCTCCTTCCTTCATCTCTTTATGTTTATCATCTAAATCAACCATCTAAATCCACCAAATCAATCACATAGAATAGGCCATTAATCACGTAGACCTTCAATATTATTAAGTATCATTTATTTCTGGAGTCTATTATTAATGTACGCACCTTATTTGCTAGGTTGCGGTTGTCGTGTTTTTCGGGCATCTACTATCGTCGGTGATCGTCTTCAACTACTATAAGTACTAAGGTGAGTCTATAGCCTCGTTTGAGCTCATTCAAATATTTTTAAAACCCGCGAGGGGGAATAAATGTTTTTTTTTAAATTAGAACACAAGATTTTTATGGTATGCTTGTCCCTCTATGAATGGACTCGTGGTTGCCTTTAAATTGCATTAAGTGATTGCCTTAGTTAAAGCCTCAATTATGGACCGTTAATTAACCTATGATGGGTTAACCGCTAGTACAGTTAATAGATCTATGAGGGAAGCCGCCCCGGTTCAGTTTTTGTGGACTTGTCATAGAAGCTTAGGCCCGACCTCCACACTGTTTGAACATATTGTATTAAGAAGTCAGGTATACGGCAATGTACCAATAATCTGGAGGTAACCGACAATTAATAAATCTCTCGTCTTATTAGACTGATATGGGAGTGTCTAAGGGCTCGGTTCCATGAGCTTATTGCAATTTATGCTATATACAATTATTATTGTTGATGCGAATTATTATTTGATGCTTGTTGCCTTTAAGCATGCCACAAACTTATAATCTTTGTTTGTGTTCAAAATGATTATATAAACCTATAGATTCACTCGGCATTTTTGCTGATTATTTTACTCACATGTATTTCAGGTAATCAAGAAGTGGAAGCTTGGAGGTCACGGGAATGAAGTTGTGCACTGCTTTTGTTGTTCAAACTCTTTGATTTATTTATCGTTCCATTTTTAAAACAAACTAATATGTTGTTTTAACTTATCTTTTGGTAACGATTACTTGGGACTACGCTACTCTGATGAATGTTTTGGGAACGATAAATCTAAAACGTCTCTTTTCGAGTCGTTCTTTATAAATTATGTGTTGTTGTATCATTGTTTAGCACCCAAAGATGTATTCCGCTGCGTGTAAATTTGGGGGTGTTAAAAAAAGCAATAATAGTTAGGTAATCATCTGGAAGCATACAAGTTCTGAGTAGCATAAAGTTAAAATGGTTGTGTTCCAACATGTAATCTCACCCCACGTCTAGAAACAAAGCATAAGTAGGAAAAAGGGGGCTATGAACTCACCTTAGTATAAATGTGACAGAAATGAGAAATGGGGCTATAGAAGGCAATGGGAAATACTCCAAGGTCTACCCGCGACCTACAAGAGTGATCACGGTCTTAGGTATCCGTTTTATAAATATATAAAACAATTATATCAAAATATTTTGTAAAAATGTAATATGTATATAATTTGCACACGCAACCGAGTCTAAGTGTGATCATGACCTTAATGCCACACAACTTTTAGGAAATACTTTTAATAGAAACCTAAGGTATCAAACCATGTATACCAAATCGTTTGCACATAACGCCCTAGGTTTACATAACCGCAGGCGTAAAAGTCACAATTTCCGGTATGGCTGTTTTAGAAAGGTCGTATCTCCGAAACCATAAGTCCAACAACCATGGGGTTTTCACCCCTTGAAAGGGTCTCTTATGAGGTTTCAAAACTCTAAACCAATAAACTTAAATATTTACCAATCTTTCTAAATGACCAAATTACTAACAGCTAGTCATGGCAGAAATCCAGGTCCAACTGTTTTAGTCCAACGTTACGAAAGTGGTCCTCCCAATCCGTAAAGAATATGATCATGAAGATTTCACCCCTGGAAAGCCTCAAGAGTCTAGTTTTTAAAAAATTCAGCCAATCAATCTAAACCATTTTCAATCCACGGAAATGCAGTTTCATTAAAAAGAGGTCATAGCAAAATCATAGTTCAAAAGTTTAGCTCGGTCGTTCTGGTCATAAATCACAAACCTTGATAGCAATAGACGAAGTCCAGTGGCTATGCTTAGGTTATAATTTCTAGTGACTACCCAAAGAAAAACATAGGGGTTCAATGGGTCATAGCTTTTAGCAAAACACCAAGCATAACTGATGGGTCAGAGTGGGAACTCAACCGTAAATCGGCTATAACTTCCTCATCCGGAGGACTTGAGCGCCCATCCAACTCGCCACTACAATATAAAATGTCCATTATACCCATATAAGTCATAATATTAGTGGCTACAATGGAAAATATCATGGTTTCTAGGTAGAATTACTTGTTGTCCAAATTTATGCTAAAACTTACCCATCACTTCATTACCACCAACACTCAAATCAACTCTCAATATCTCTTATCCTCACATGCATTCAGCAAAAACCACTCATCAATCAATATGCATGATCTTATATAATTAATAAATCAAAAGGGTAAAGATGAGGATACTTACAACTATTTCCTACAAAACACTTGTTGCATATTTTGAAAATTATTGATTCTTCTAAAAACTTGTTGCATATTTGCAAATTTATGATACTTTGGTTTGATTTAACTATAAAATAATTGAGTTTTAATTGATGAAGCTGATGATTTTGGGGTTGTTTGGGTCGAAGAGACGAGTAGTATATGTTTTGGTAAGAATTTTTTTTTGTATATGTTTATGATGGTGTTATTTGACCGACAGAAAGAAACAAGAGAAAATGGTGGGCTTTTTGGCCCATCATACTAGTCTTACTAGCTTAATTTAGCCCAAGACCTAATTACTCTTAGCCTGAGTTAATTCTTAAAACGCTTGTCGTTCTGACTCGGTGTAAGTTATACTATGTAAATGAAATATTTATAAGAACATAATATGTTTGACTTTTTAAAGTCGAAATATATCGCTCCCGGTTCTCGTTCCATCGAATCGGGTATAATTTTTCAAAATTCATGTAAGGGCTTTTAAATCAAAAATCTTGATTTAAATTAATATGAAAAAATAAAATAAAATTTCTATAAATCTAAATAAATTATTTTTAAAGGATAGAAAAATAACTAAAATATAATTTTATAAAAATTCTCAGAATCTCAGGATTTACGTATGAAAAAGTAAAAGAAAAAATTAAAACATTGTAAAACTCGAGAAGTAAGAATAAAAGACTAATTTAATTACCGGGAAAATACGAGTTATCACATCTATAGGCGTTTTATCCCTAATTTTTGTTCCATTTTGACAGATTATATCAAGGGAAAGTCATTTTTGTGAACGAAGGAATTACATCTGGCTTTTCAGGTTGTCAAGGAAAAGCTTACTATAACGCCAATCCTGGAATTGCCATATTTTTCTAAAGTTTTCTTAGCTTCATATTGATGCTTCTAAGGTTGCAATTAATAGAGCTCTTAGTCAAGGTGAGCGACATCCATTCTATTTTAGTGAGAAGTTGACATGGCCGAAGTCTAGGTACTCCACTTATGAGTTGGAGTTATATGCAGTGGTCGAAGCTGTAAAGCATTGGCGCCATTATTTGTTTCATAGGGAGTTTCGTTTGTTCATTGATCATGATTCGATAAGGCATATTCGTAATCAAGATAAGGTATCCCATATGCATGGGCGTTGGTTGTCTTTTCTTGATAAGTTTACTTTTATGGTCAAACACAAAACTAGTATTTACATTCGTGTTGTTGATGCCTTGAGCAGTAGGGTAATTTACATGTAACTATGCAGGTTGATGTGCCAGGAGTTGATGTCATTCGTGACATGGTGATTATGGACCCATACTTTTCGGTTGTTTTGTAGGGTGTTCAATCTGGGGAGAAAACAAATTTTGTTCTGCTTGATGAGTTCCTATTCAAAGGGAATTAACTTTGTATTCCTAATTCAATTCGTCGCATGCAAATTAGTAAGGAGTTGCATGGTAAAGGGCATGTTGGTCGTGACCTCAATCTACAGTTTGTTTAAACTTCTTTTTTTGCCTACTATGAGGAAGGAAGTGGATCGTTACATCAAGAGGTGTCGTATTTGTCAAGTTTCAAAGGACACGACTATGAATGCATGACTTTATATGCCATTGCTTGTTCCTTTGTAGTCAAAGGGTAACCTCATACTGAAAGGGCTAATGATTCAATATTTGTTGTTTTTGATCGTTTTTAAAAAATGCTCTAGTTTATTTCTTGCAAGAAGACAATAGATGTAGTTACTGTAGCCCAAATTTTCTTTAGGTATGTGTACCGTTTACATGGTTTACATTCCTCCATTGTTTCTGGTATAGATACTAGGTTTTTGAGTCATTTTTGGTGTAGTTTATGGAAGATGGTGAACACTCAATTCAATTTTTAGTAGTGCTTATCCTCCTCAAACTGATGGACAAAAAAAAGTTGTTAACAGGTCCCTTGGTAACTGTTAAGTTGTTTGGTGGGAGATCCTGTGAAGGTAGGGGATCAAAAGTTGTGTCAAGCTGAGTTTGCTTATAATCATGTTGTTAATCGGAGCACTGGGTTTAGTCTATTCCAGGTGGTTTATTCTGCTTAACCACGTGGTCCTCTTGATCTTATGACTCCTCAGCTTTCTAGGTTTGTTCCAAAGAAAGTGCGAGATTTTGTTGAGAGGTTATATGATGTGCATAAAGTACAAGCAAGATGCGGATCAAAAGAGGCGACAAGTTGATTTTGAAGTAGCAGACTTGTGTGGGCTAATTCGACAAAAAATCATTTTCCAGCTGGTGAGTACAACAAGTTATCTACAAAGGAGATCGGTTCGTTGAAAATTGTGAAGGAGATTAACTCGAATGCTTATCGTTTAAAGTTACCAAACCATATTCTATGTATATATGTTTCTAATATGAAGGACTTGTTTATTTACCATGGTGATTCTTCTGATGATGATACTGTTGGGAATTCAAGGACGATTATTCATATCGAGGGGAATTAAATCGTACATGATTTGGGTATGTTTTTGCCAGACTGTTTTTGGGCTAGTCTTGGGTTTATGGGCCATAGCATGGGTTATGTAATGACTAGGATTAAAACCATCTTCTGAGGCCTTATAGACCTATATAGAAGCCTGTTTTTATTTTATTAGAATGTGTGGGAACTTAATTATGCGGTAACCAAGTAGTAACATTTACCATAAATACTGGCATAAAATCAGAATATGGAAACTTTTATTTTGAGTAGTAACTACCACATATTTTTAGAAACTCTTGTAGTAGTGATCTATTGGTGGTGTGTATGATATGTATTCATGTTTTTGTAGTTCCGATGACACGGGTTTAGTCTCTTAGCGTTTGCGTGTGGTTTCTTGTTTGCGCAGCCGTTAAGGTACATATATGATCCCTTATGATTACTCGCTGATTTGTATGATCTCATTAATTCCTTTAATTTATTATGATTCGTATGCCTCTTTTGCTATGTTATGATTACCTTTATGATGCCTTTGATTTTTTATGTTTTCCTTTATGTCCGAGCTATTTGTAACAAGTCATGGAGGTACCATGACCATGTCATGATGCACCAGTGGCATGACACCATCTAGGGCGGTGTGATTAGTTACCGGTTTTCCCTTTCGTATGCACATTTATATATATATTATGTGTGTATGTATTCTAGTCATGAGCTAGTGTACATACTATGACTTTGTTCTGCAAGGAGCGTATTATGATTTAGTGAATGGGTTGTGTGTGCAATAGACCCTACATCACTTTCGGTACATGTGACTTGCTCCCCATGTACACTTGTGTGGCAATATGTGATGTGGTATGTTATGTTATGTGTATGAGCTAATGAGCACTTCCTTTCATTTATGTTATTCTTCTTTTCATATACCTTGCTTATTCCTCTTGAAAATCCTTATGATTATATTTCGCAACTTCCATTATGTTTCTCCTTATTTACAACTTTGTTACTATATCTGTTCACTGAGCGTTAGCTTAGCCTTATTTTATTTTCCTTTGGCAGGTATTAAGCGGGAAGCTAGGAACTGAGAGTTGGGTGTGAGATATATCTATAGTTACCCGGAGTGAATAATTACGGATGACATTTTTATGATTTCAGTACTTTTACATTTTAGACCCTGTTGTTTTGGGGATTTTATTTTGTTAGAGTTATTTTGTGGTGGTTATGTTTTAATAAGTATGTTATGTTTTAAACCTTTGATTTTTATATGTCTATGATATGACACCATAATGTGACACTTAGTCTCTTTACCGGAGCAGGTGTTACAATTATGGTATCAGATACCTACGACCTAGGATATGACATGTGAGTATTGGGTAGATTTAGCTTCCTTCGTACTCTTATATTATCGCTTCCTTCGTATTTACGTATTTTCTTATCTAAGCTTTGTTTTTTTCTTCACTATATCGTTTATGTCTTAGATGGTGAACACGCGCGGAATTTCCCCCAATAATTCTAGTCCGACTTTTGATTAGGCAATGCAACGGGCCATTGCTGCATTGATTCCTGGCCTCACCGCTGAGATCACCAATCAGGCCCGTCAGAATGCTGCTAGTGGAAGTGGTGACCGGACACCCACTATTCACACTTGGTTGGAGCGGTTCGGTAAGTAGAAACCTTGATCTTTTATGTTAATCCCAATATCAATCCATATCACATACCAAAGTATAGAAAATAGAGCGAATTTACAGAGAGAAAGTAGAGAGAATGGTGGAAGGTTAATAAACTAGAGAGAGAAAGTAAATGAACCAACACCCTCTTCCACACGTGGAAGAGGGTTTATATACCCACGAGCTTCGTGGGATCGTGGGTTTTGTGACATGGTCCAGGCTTGGCTTATCTTTGGCATAAAGCACCTAACTTAGACAATATTAGCTTATAGTCTAAGCCCGGTTATCCCGACTAGCCTATTATTATACAAGACCTTTAACGGCTAAGATGACCTATTACATTCTTGTTCGACTATATAAAATATAGGGCTAACAATTTCCCCAATGCATCGGTCATATTTAAACACTTAAGATGATTGAGTGAATACATTCTTTTGGAGTTGATCTTCCTTGTTAGGTCTTGTATCTTGGTCTTGATCTTGTTTGTAACGGCTTTGTTCCTTCATGATTTTGCGATCTTTATCTTGAGCCTTCGTCTTTTGACTTTGGGTGATTGGGATCTTCAATCTATCTTTGATAGTCTTCATCTTGTGCTCTTGTTACTTCTGAATCGACATGTTCATACTTTGTTGATTTTGAAAGGCTAACAATCTCACATATAAGTATAGTTGTAGTTAGACCTTGAGGTAACCATTGATTATCAGAGTAACAGAAGTCTTTAACGTTTTCGTATGAACATGTGGAGACGACTTCGGTTAGTACTCAGCTACGCCACCATCTTGATAGGCAGCAACATATATAGACGCGGACGAAATGGCTTTGAACATTTATCTCTAAATCGGTAGCGTTTTACCTCTAGTCGGTGAAGACCGTTAAACAGTATTAGATAACGTACATGTGATCGGGTAGATCTAACTAAGAACCTCCCTGACAGGGTTTCCCGGCGGGACTAGCCATTTCTCTATACTCGACCGTCCCAAAGCAGACTGCGAATGTAAAGAGTGAATCAGTTGGATAGGTTATCCGTCTGATTAAAGTCGTCAATTCAGATTCCTAGAACAAGTTTGATTCAAATAAGAATCGCACCATTGTTGCTTTCTAGTTTTTCACAAGCTCGATTCACAAAGAATCTTGCGAGTCACCTACCGTAGTGCTGTTTGAGGTTGACACTGGATGGATTTCCATTCGTCACTGTGAGCACTAAAGAGTGTCACTCTAAATGTTCTGGCAAGATGACACGGATATTGGGAAGATACCTGGAATCAAGTTTGAATCATTTAAGAATCTAAACTTAGTTGCGTTTTAGTTATCACAAGTTTGATTCATGTATAATCGCACAAGTTACCTACCATGAGCTTGTTGCATGTTGACTCAAGAAAGATTTCCATCTTCATTGTGAATCGTATCACTCAGATGTTCTGGCAATATCACAAAGATAATGTGCTGGACTCGACTGTGTCCTAATGAGATGATAGATTGATCTCCGATGTTGAGTATTTTAGTGTCTTACTTTATTTTAGGAAAAACAAAGCAACAAATCGTCGGTAAGTATTAAACACTATGTTTTAGGAAAAACGTAAATGTTCGACAATTAAGTTCGTTCTCGAGGAGGTATGGTGTTTATATTGCCAATTTAGAAACATTTTTAGAGTTATTACGCTTTTGGGAAGAGAAAAGAAAAGAAAATGAAAGACGGATTAAGCTAAAAATGAACTACGTCGTAAAACGCGACGAAAAATTCGACAAAATTAAAAAAATAGGGAAAAATCTCAAATAAATCGAAAAAATTCTAAATAAGAAGCAAAATTTGACCAAATTTTGTAAAAAACAATTTGATTAATTATTATTTAATTTTAAAGTTCAATTAAAAAACAAAAAACCAAAATAATTAAAAAAAGTCAAATCCAAAATTTTTCAAATGTAAACCTAAATTTTTTTCTAAGCGTAAAAAGTGTTATTTTTAAATATAAAACTTATTTTTTTGTAAAACCCGCATAAAATACATCAAGAAAATAAATACACGAAAACACGGATTAATTAAAGCTTTATAATTAATCGATACACGACAAGAAATGATGACCATTAAATGAATAAACACAAGTATTACGTATGTCATTTATTTAAGTACAAGTATTTATGTATAATAAATAATGCACGACAAGATTTAAATGAAAAAAATACGAACCTACGTCACGAATATAAATACATGAAAATTAATAATACATGAAAATGAAATATATATTGAGGTGTATTTGTGGCCGGCCATAAAGGAGAAAAACAAGAAAAGGCCCAAGCCCGGCCGTTATGAAAATTTAACAACACAGAGTTTTCACTTTTCTTTCATTCCACAAGTTTTAAAAAAATAAAGGCTAGGGTTTATGTTGGAGGGTGGTCGCCTGCAATAGAACAACAACATGGAGGAAGGAAAATAGTTTTGATGTTTGATTCATGCGGGTAGTGTCGTGATCACTCTTTTCCATTAATCATTCACAAATCGGTAATCCTTAATCTTTCTTTTCATTTTTAAAGATCATGAATTTAATTAATATATGAACATGTAATTATGATTTACAAAACCAGATAATAGACCGGGTTTGTTTGGGGTTCACACGGAAACTGACACCAAGGAGGTCTCGGTGGCTATTTTATTTAAACAGCCGCAACCCCATAAAGGGGCGCAGTTGCTGTTGTGCCCAACACAGTGGCTTTTGTGCGCAACGCAGTGGCTACTATGCACAACGCAGTGGCTGCTGCGCGCAGCGCAGTGGCAACCAAGCTGCTGCTGCCGGTGGGAACCAAGACTTTCGGTGGGTTTTGTTTCTAGGCAGTGGGAACCCGTAGCAAGGGCTGCGGGGTGGTGACGTTTGTTCGGTTCGGGTAAAACGAAACAACAAAGAGGGGCGTTTGGATTTTGGGTTTGTCTCGGCTTATGTTAAAACACGAGTTTATGAAACTAACTTATTACAGAAATAGTATTATTCACTACGGCTTCTCATTTTTATTTACTTAATGATCATACAATTGATTTCACATGGGTGTAGTTAATTATAATTCATGAATATTACTAATTAATAATCAAGGAATAAATCATGATATACATTATTAAATAGTAATTATTTTTAAACATTATTATGTTAAAGTTAATTATTAAAGATAACTTAGTAACATGATAATTATTTTATTAATCATTCATGAAATTAAACATGACACATTTAATTAAAATAATTGGGGACTTAGCCTATTTAATGAAATACATTTTAACCATGATATAATTAAATTAATAATAACCTTTAATTTAATTATTTAATTATCAAGTTTAGGGTAAAGTTTAATATCATTCTTTATTAATTAATAATCACTTAAAACATGTTATATTATTATTAATTAATAAATATCTATATGATTATGACATGTTATATTGTTTATTAAATAAACTTTACTATATGACATTTAATTAACAATGATTTATAAAATATGTTCATTAAGATTTACCTTATATCATATGCTTATTAAACAAGCTTATTACTATTTATGGAAACATACTATTTATGGAAACATGCTATTTATGGAAACATACTAATTATGGAATTTTCTATTTTTGGAAACTTACTATTTATAGAAACTTACTATTTTTGGAAACTTGCTATATATGGGAACATGCTATTTTTGGAAAGTTACTATATATAGAAACCTTCTATTTTTAGAAAGTTACTCATTATGAAATATCAAGTATTATAACACGTGAAACATGAAATACGTTAATCAAGAACACATGAAACAGTAAGAAATGCAGATAAAACATGAAACAACAAAACAAGTCAAGAACACGTAAAACAAGTCAAGAACAAGTAAAACAAGTCAAGAACAATTAAAGTAAATTAAGAATCGGTAAGTTATACATGAGCATACAACTAATTCACGCCCTTTATTATGTAGCACTCGTTAAGTCAGAGTACTTACTTCTCGCCTTTCATCTTTATTCGTTATTGGACATAAAGTACGGATATTCTGTCCTTCCGTAAGGACATCCTCTTTCTATGCATGATTAAGATTCCCCGTTTGCTTCCATCTGTTTTACCCAGTAGTTACATGTTATAAAACTTTTCAGTAATTACCATGCTAAGATTTTAAATTCCCTGAGCTATATACACACATGCCATGTTCACCTAGTTACGGAGGTACCATAACCATGACACTCAAGGCACCGGTGTTATGACTCTTCCTTGACGAGAGTGATTTCTCGCGGCGTCCCTTTCAGTTATTTGGCCATTAATATTATTATCATGTGGGGCGTATGGGTGCATCCTAGTACATGTTTTGCAGATTTACAAGGTGACTGTGGTGTGTGCTCTACATCCGTCACATTTGAGTTGATTGACGGTTTGTCGTAATCGTTGGATTATCTAACTATGGAGATGATTACTAGAGAGAGATAGATGAAGATGTAGAGAGAGAAAGTAGAGAGAAGTTGGAGAGAAATATGAAATATTAGATTAGAAGTGTGTAAATGTGATAACCAACCCCTCCTAACATGCTAGGAGGGGGTATATATAGCCCATCCTACATGTGGGCTTTGTAGGTTATATTGTTACATATTGGATCACGAGCCCAATACTTGAATATATCGTTGGAGTGACCGATCCTTTCTAAATGCGTAAAAACGTATTTCCAACAATCTCCCTCTAAGGGAGGTCACTCCAAGTTACAATGTCCTAAATAGTCTATAGCTCGTGATCTATGCTAACAATGATGTGATCGAGACTTTCTTTGGAAAAACGTATTTCCAACAGTCTCCCCCTAAGGGAGGTCACACCATTTTACAAAATCTTAAACCTAGCATACTATGCTTGAGTCTTCGATCTTGTTCTTATGAATATGCTAATGTGATCTTTGACTTTAATCTTGAGCATGTTTCCTTTCCTTTACTGTGTGCATTCATCACTTGTGATATTCGCCTCCTCGTGACTTCATGATCCACATACTTATACCTTTATAATTCTTGAAAGCTTCAGAGTTTGATACATCGGAAGACTTGACTTTTAGGCTTTCTTGAATTTGTGGAAGTATTAAGTGCAGAAATTATAAGCATGTGGGGACGACTTCTTCTCGGATACCGCAATGCCACCTTCTTGTTATGCTGCATAAGAAAATTAGCAACAAAACAAGGATATGGATGAAATGGCTTTGAACATTTCAACCTAATTAGGTAGCATTTTACCTCCGGTCGGTAAAGACCGTTGGACGATATTAAATATCGTACTTGTGGCAGGTAGTTTCAATTAAGAACCTCCTTAACAAGATTTCGCGGGTAATCCCGTTCTCTTTACTCGACCTTCCAAAGCTGACTGCGAACGTAAAGAGTGAATCATTTGGATAAAATTATCCGCATGATTGAAGCCGTCAATTCCGATTCCTGGAACAAGTTTGATTCATTAAAGAATCGCACCATCGTTGCTTTCCAGTTGTCACGAGCTTGATTCATATAGAATCTTGCAAGTTACCTACCAAGTTCTGTTTGAGGTTAACACTAGAAGGATTTCCACTCATCACTATGAACACTATAGAGTGTCACTCTCATTGTTCTGGCAAGATCACTAGGATATTTCGTAGAGGCCTGGAATGTGTTTAAGTTCAGTTAAGAATCAAACTACTGTTGCTTTCCAGTTATCACAAGTTTGATTCATAAAGAATCGCACAAATCACCTACCATGAGCTTTTTGATATTTGCTCAAGAAGGATTTCCAACTTCATTGTAAATACTTTCGTATTACTCAGATGTTCAGGCAAAATCATGAAGATTTTGCGTAGGACTCTTAAGATCTTTCTTACTTTTCACAATGTGTGAAGAAGCAAGGAATTATGAAAGTGTGTCCTAATGAGATATTTGATGATCTCAAATGGCTCTAGACTCGATCGTGCATTTTGGATTTTAGTGATCGGAAACTGGAGAGGAGTGCCACCATTTCAATACCAACTTATTCGGAGTGAATAAATCGATAGAAGACATGTTGATCTCCGTGTGATTAAAACATATACCTTTTGAGAGATATCTGAGTTAGCTGGGTTGGGTTGTGCATTGCATCACTAGGTCCATGATGTCTATCTTCAATATCGAGCATCATTAAAAATGATCTCAATAGCATATGTGTTGACCCGGTTTCTGCCTAAGTTGTAAGGATGACTTCTTTCTTTTCACCCTTTATCTTTACAATTCTTTTTCATTCTTCAACCCCTTCAATGCTTACCAATACGTCATAAGTAGCACCTTGTTGTGATTGTTCCAGTGCTAACTTAAGTACTTGGTCGGCATTCAGCTACGTTCACAATCTTTCTCCATCTTTCCTAAGGACTACTATTTCTAGCTATGGAATGTCCTTGGAGAGATTCCTCCGGTTTTAGAAGAATCATTGGACTTAACCTATCCTACCATCCTTATGTCACCACAACCGTCACCGTCATGAATAGAGATGTTGTGGGCAAGTATATGTCACCATAAAATCCATTTTGATATCCAAATCCATTTTGCTCCCCCTTAACATATGCCACGATATTCGAAAACATTTCGCACATGTCGGGATGAGCCAACACATTAAGTCAAACCATTAAATTGATTGATCTCATTATTAAATCACATTTTCTCCCCCATATTAAAAATATTAACCCAATCGATGCTTTTAATATCAATTGATTTAATAAAGTTTTAAGAAAATTTGGGAAGAAAAATGCAAATCCAATTATCTTCATGCTTTACACAAGCTCCCCCTCAAATTAATGAGGGTGTACTTGAAACGTGAATGAAGTACCTTTTAAACACAATTGTAAGGTACTTATCAAATGCAAAGATCATATATGATAATGTATTCACAAGATTAGCGATTTATGAGGTTGGACCTAAATGATGGAAAACATCATATAAAGAAGCACATTGTTCTTGTTCACGAATGTTGGTTGCCTCATCATGTCTGAAGTTATCTCTGACTCCATGTGTACGATTGATATCGTTGTCTTCACACCAACATGTGAAGTTGGTACTTTTTGCGTCAAAGATTCTGAATGCTGGACAATTGCTCCCCCTCAATTGTTGACCCGTGTTCTATTAAAAGAGCTGTAGTCGCTGTTTGAGTAGTCGCATTGTCGAGTATGTAGATATCAATTTGTAAATTGCTACGGTTGGTGGAGATGATAACTTCATAAAAACAAGATTTCTCTTGTTTTAACAAATAAATGCACTGACACGTACATATATTCGTGTTAGATTATGTTATTACGTAAACACAATCCCTTACATGGTTATAAAGTAAACCATGCCCGAGAAAATTAATTCCCGTTGTGGAGTCAAAGCTTTCCAGTGAAATGCTTGACTTTAAAGTGAAAAGCGGGTTACTATCTGAAATAATAGCAAACCATTTTGAACATGTTTTAAAAAATATTTCAACTTCTGCTCGAACTTTATTTACAACCCCGTGTCATTATTGAATGACATTACTAGTATCGTAAATATTATCGATTCCAGAAGACATGCTCTTTATCAAAACATTTTTGAACACACAATTTTGATAGATTTAGAAAAACCTTTGAGAGATTCTCGAAAAATTGTGTTCAAAGTTTTGAAAACCAATTACTTGAGCTTAAGATGTTGAATATCTTACAAAACGAGCTCAAGTCCGAGAAGTTGTAAACTTCCCGTCGTGAGGATAAGTTTATCATCGGCGATAAACTTTTCTTTTAAATGAAGAGCGAGTTCTAAAATGACATTTACTTAGAAATCGTTTTCGTGAGCTTGAAAAACTTTGAATCTTTTAACGTATAGCTCATGACCAAGAAAGGTGAATTTCTAGTTATAAAGAAAAGTTTTCTTATTTAAAAGATACACTTTCTATTATGAGCTTAAAACTTGGAATGTTTTAATACAAGCTCATAACCGAGAAAAATGAATTTCCGTTACGAGGATAACTTATCATTAAAGATAAGCTTTCCTAAAATGAAGTCTGAGTTACAGTCTGATATTTAACTGTCATTCTTTGTGCATGAGCTTAAAAACTTCGAATGTTTTTAATATTAGCTCATGCCCGAGAAAAATTAAATTCTCGTTTTAAGGATAAGTTTATCATCGGTGATAAACTTTCCTTTCTTTGAAATCCGGGGCATATCTGAAATATATTTATACGCCATTTACACGAGCTTAAAACTTTTGAATAGTTTTAATGTAAGCTCGCGTCCGAGAAAATTTAATTTCTCGTTAATGAGGATAAGTTTATCATCGGCGATAAACTTTCTTTTATTTGTAGATCGGGTCATCATCTGATATTTAATGATGAGCCTTTTACACGAGCTTAAAACCTTTGAATAGTTTAAATGTAAGCTCGTGTCCGAGAAAATTTAATTTCTCGTTAATGAGGATAAGTTTATCATCGGCGATAAACTTTCCTTTATTTGAAGAACAGGTCATTGTCTGACATATAACAATGAACCAAATACACGAGCTTAAAACCTTTGAATGGTTTTAGGATAAGCTCGTGTCCGAGAAAACTTAATTTCTCGTTTTGAGGGTAAGTTATCGTTGCGTAGATAAACTTCCCTTTCTCTGAGGTCCGGGTCATCGTCTGTCATTTAACGAGGAGCCATATACACGAGCTAAAAACCTTTGAATGGTTTTAATGTAAGCTCGTGTCCGAGAAAAATTAATTTCTCGTTTTGAGGGTAAGTTATCGTTGCGTAGATAAACTTCCCTATCTCTGAAGTTCGGGTCACAGACTGTGATTTGAATGTGAGCCATTGTTGTTAGCTTAATCGTAAATCCCCTGAAACACTTGATTCGTAGATATCAAACTTCTTCAACAACCAAACGCTAAGAGTGTCCTTAGTTGAATGGTATACAGAGATTTGACCAGTTTGTTGTTATTGATGCTTGACTTTAGTACCTGTACTAGAATCAACAATTTGCATACTTTCACATGGGTTAGCGATATCTATTTTCGAACCATGCAGGGGTTTACAGCCAACTTTGGTAGTGCAAAAGGGAAACATCCTTCCTGTAGGAACCCATTGAAGATTAACTGGTTTGATAATCCTACCCGTGGGTTGCCACCTAAGATTGGATCTAGGCGACATGGTTTTCTTATGCACAGCGAAAGACTTAACGGTAGAAAACCTATTTCCTTTAGGAATCCATCTTTTAGCACTTGAGTTCAGCTCCTTCAAGACTTTAGTTACACAAGCCGCATGATTTTTCGTGAAGACACTTTTCATGCATACAGAACAAACACCGTATTTGTAATCTGAATGAGATCTAGAAATCCTAGTTCTTTCTTGTTTCATTTTCTTAGATGCATCGACATAGTGATTATTAGGCATGCTATTCGACCTATGTATTTAGGAAATACGTTTTTACGTATTTAGGAAGATTCGGTCACTCCGACAATATATTAAGTAGTAGCTCGTAGTCTAGGTATCTTTATTAAACAAACAAGGCCAAGCGTAGCCTACAACATGTGTAGGCCGGCCCAATATTGTAAGCCTAAGCCCATCATAAGGCTTGGTTATATAAACCCTCTCCTTTGATGGAGAGGGTGGTGGTTTTCTTAATTTACACATAGTTATCTTTCACTTTCTCTCTTTAGAAGTGTGTGAACTCCATCATCTCTCTATCTCTTCTCTCTCTAAAACATAAGCAAGATTTACATATCCTACAAAAGGTATCAGAGTGCCATGGGATGATTATATTGTTTATGTGTTTGTGTTCTTGATTTTAGTAGCTTTTGATCAATATAAACCCACGTCTAAATTTTTTTTGTGTTTTTTATGGTTTTTTCTTGATACAAATCTTGTACATAGTTGTGGTAGAGATTTGGTATATTTACCTTGGCTAAAAACACAAAATTTTTGGGTGTTTGGATCAATTTTTGGCTTAAAATCTCGAATTAGGTGTGTTTTGGCCGAGAAAAGTAGAAAATTCATATACTGCTTGTACTATTGCGACAGCTTACCCATCGCAATATCTAGGGTTTGGGATTGCGATCCATATTGCTAGTGGTATTGCGATTGGATTTCATCTTGTGACATTGCAATCCGTATTGCGATTTGGATTCTGATTGGAGTTCTTTATTATTGCGATCCGTATTGCGATTCACATTGCGATAGGATTTATTGCGACTGGAGTATTGCGATAGGATTGCGACAGGGTATTACGACAGTATTGCGATTGGAAGTATTGCGATTGGAAGTATTGCGATTGGGAATATTGCGATTGGACTTATTGCGATACGTGTCAGTGCGAAAACATTCCTTTAGGCATTGCGATTGAACAACAAGTATTCCAAGATTTTTCAAAAACGTGTTTTTGAAAATTTTTAGGGGATTTTATCAAGAACAATTATTAGGGGATTTTAACATTATTTCTCGACTTCAACACACAACATCAAACACATTTACTTTCTCTCATTGATCGATCAACTTTGTAAATCTTAACTTATTGAAATGGAGTACACATCTCTTACGGATAAGTCCATCCTCTCGGGTACAGATAATCGTCCACCAATGTTGGTGAAGACTATGTATGAGGAGTGGGCTTCCCGCATGGAACTTTATATGTGGAACAAGGAGAATGGACATCTTATTTGGGCATCAGTGCTCAATGGACCATTGGTATATGGTAGTGTGACGGAAGGTGCTGTTACTCGTCCTCGCACAACGGGTGAACTAACTGGAGATGCTAAGATACAAGACAAGTGTGATAAACAAGCTACAAATATCATTCTCCAAGCCCTTCCTCCAGATGTCTACAAACTCGTCAGTAAGCATAAAGTTGCCAAAGAGTTATGGGATAGAATTCGTGTTCTAATGCAAGGAACCTCGTTAACTAAACAAGAACGAGAGTGTAAGCTTTATGATACTTTTGATAAGTTTGCCTATGTGCCAGGGGAGACTCTCAATGATTACTATCTGAGATTTACCCTATTGTTGAATGAGCTCAATATAAATGGCATGACAATTCCTACGTTTCAATTGAACATCAAGTATTTGAACACTCTTCCTTCAGAATGGAAAAAGTACGTGACGGATGTTAAATTGGCTAAGGACTTGCATAACACCAATGTGGATCAACTTCAAGCTTTTCTTCAACAACAAGAATGCCATGTGATCGAGGCTCGGTTGTCTACACCTCATGTTCATGATCCACTTGCCATGTATGCTTCTCAACACAACATGGCTTATACATATCAACAACCATCATTCTTGTAGCAGCCACCACCACACACCTATCAACAACCATCTTATCAACCACCAATGATGCCACAGCAAGCATTTCAACAAAGTGTTCATCAACAATCTTTTCCACAACAACCACCATATGAGACATCACCATCACAAGCCAACACTTCTCCAATGGGCTATACTCCTCAGCAAGGATATTTTCCAATAGAAGCACAACCAGCACAAGGTTTCTACTCTAATGAACTTCCACCAATCCAAGCAACGATCTTTAGTCCAAATGATACGCCAGCTGATGTTTTAATCCATCTCACTGCCTACTTGTCAAAACTTGTTGCAACTAGAGGATTTCCACCAACAAACAATCATCTATGTACCTCTTCAAATCCTCGACAACAAGCTACTGTTCAAGATGGTCAAGTGACGGTGCAACCTAATCAGGGAAGGCAAAATTCATATGGATCTCCTATAAGGACTGGGAACAATCAAGCTGTGAATTCTCAAGCTAGTGGAAATGGAAGTCCTATTGGTCCTCAAAAGATTGTGACTTGCTACAATTGCCGAGGAAAAGGTGATATGGCTAGGGAATGCACTCATCCAAAAAGAAGAAGGTATGCAACATGGTTTCGTAAGAAGATGTATTTGGTCGATTCTCAGTCTAAGGAGAAGATTTTGGATTCAGAGGAGTTAGCATTTCTGGTAGACCCAGGGGCAGCAGATAATGAAGGCATTGCAGTCGTCTCTACATATAATGAATCATATCAAGCTGATGATCTTGATGCATATGATTCGGATTGTGATGACATTCACTCAGCCCAAGCTGCACTCGTTGCTAACCTCTCTCACTACGGTTCTGATGTCGTCAGTGAGGTACCAACCACATCTAATAATGTTAATGATAATCCACATCATGTTGACCATGAAAATGACAACCTCGAACAGCATTCGGGAACTAGTAACTCAAATGATGCGGTATCCAATCCAACACATTTGAGTGAACCTCAACCAAATGCTACGACGGGTATGGAATCTTATGATCAACGTGATTTGGTAACGGTGCCTAAACATATTATTGATAACATGAATGTGGCTATCCGACAAACCGTAGATATGAATGCCAACCTAACCGCTGAGCTTGCGCTGTATAAGGAAAAGGTCAAAACTTTTGAAATGGTCCCTCAAGCTGAAAAAATAACTTATTCTGAATTTCACCAATTTCGTTTTGAAAATATTGAACACTTGAAGAAATAGAATCATTAAAAGCTAATCTTTCCAATGAATTAAAAGCAAAAGAGTCGGTTGTCAATGATTTTCAGAAACCTAAAAATGTATTTCGAAACTCTCGAGTCTATAAAGTTTGAATCGGAAATTAATGCTACCAAACTTCTTAAATTGAAAGAACAACAGCTATTAAAACAATATGCTTCCACAGAAAAGGTTCATCTTTTAACTAAATCGTTTAAAGAAATCGAACTTAAGCGTCTTAAAGATTTACCACCTAATCCCGGTTATGCAAAACAAACTCAGGAATATATTTCGTGTCTTTATGATATGACCATAATTGGAAAATCGAAAGAAGCACCTTATGTTCGTAGTTCTAAGGAGACACAGTTACTTATGGAAGAAACTCATTCTAAAATGCTTTCAAAATTCCATACGATTGATTATGATCAGCATAACAAAGATCAATTGTCTAAAAAGACCCGCATTCGCTTACAAAAGGAATTAGCTGAATTGACAGTTCTTGTGCCCCGAAGTTTGTCAAATGAAAACCCTCCTAGTACGTCTCCTACACTTGTCAAAACGGATTTAACAAAGTTAATTCCACCGGTAAGTAAGGCGTCTGCTAACTTAAATGCGGTACACCAACACTTAGCCGATTTTGACAAGGTCATTTTGGAACGTACGACGGCTTCGGCCATAACGGAAGGTGAATGGAACTTTGAGCACACTAGAGCTGCGTTCCGAGACGAAATTGTTCCGTTTGTAAAGAATGTTAAAGCTTGTCTTAGTAATCTTGATCAAGATTTGCGTTTGGAAATAGAAGAAGTTAAACGTGTTTTCAATGAAATGGATGATGCTTATAAAAACAGTTTAATTGAAATAGAACGGGTTTCACGCCAAAATGATCAGCTTCTGAAACAAGTAATGTCTCATGATATAGTTTCCGTCTGTGTGAATAAGTGTGTTGATAATGATTCTATTGTGCATAATGTTGAATCTGTGGATAATGGGGTAGATAGTACTTGTCACGAATCTGACGCTGAATTTTTAAAGCTTCAAGATTCATATTTTTTGCTTTCAAAACGTTTTGATGAGATTCAAACACATTGTATTTCGCTTGAATGCAAGCAACAATTTACTCAATAAATCTTTGAAATGTCATTCGAAGGTGTTAATATCGATGATGCAAACTTTGAAAAGAATTTTCGATTGAATTTACAATCAAAACAGCGTCAGCCAAGTGACAAAGCTGCTAAATCTTTGCCGATAGACATAGAGAAATCGAAGGAGCTTAACTGTGTGAACGTACTTGAGGCCGCTGAGAATTTTAAACTTAATCTAGATAATCGAGTTTCTACGATTTTGTCCAAATTTGATAACTTAAAACAGAAAGATACACGACTCTTCGATTCAGTAAAGCCCGCATGTGCTAATACCACTGCACAGAATCAATCCTTGATTGAACAATTGAATCAAAAGTCGGTGGAAATATCTGATTTGAGGGAACAAATTTGTGATAAAAATCTGGCCTTGGCTGAGTTAAAGGAAACACTTCGTACTCTAAAAGGTAAGAATGTTGTGGATAACGCAGCCACTGTCTCAGCATCGTCCTCTAGTGCAATCAAAAGGAACCTTATAGCCGTCACACCATTTAATAAGGGCCCTAGGACTAAACCATCTCAAACTTTGATCATTAAAGATAAGGCGGGATCAAAACCAGCTTCTAATATTCCTGTGTTGCCTTCTACAGGAGTAAGCACCACTACCAAGGCTCAAAGCTCTAAGCTTAAAAGAAACAAGAAGAATGCTAGGATCTTGCCTCCATCTAGTAGTTCAGTGAAGAAGAAAGTAGAAGCCCATCCTAGGAATGTTATTTCTGTTTTGAATAAAAAGAATCATGTTGCTAAACCTAAAGGCTCTGCGGTTGTGCAACGTTCTAAGCCTACTGTGAATTCTAATTTGAAATGTTGGAATTGCAATGAATGTATGTTTTCTAGTCGTCATGATTCTTGCCTTATTGACCATGTGAATGAGATAAATGCCCGGAAAAATGGATTAGAATGGAAACGGACTAGGAAAGTGTTAACCCAAGTTGGTTGGTTGTGGCGCCCCACTGGTAGAAATTTCACTACAGTAGGAAATATGTGCCCTTTGACTAGGATCACTCCCACTATAGCGAAGAAAGCGAGCCCTTTAACTAGGAGTACCAAGGCTACCAAAACACAAGCGTGTCCTTTAACTAGGAACACATACACTATTGTAGGAACCAAGTGCCCTTTAAATAGGTCTACTCCCACTATAGTGCCAATAAATAATCCAAAACCTAAGAAAGTTGGAACAGTAAAAGTTGTTAGTGCTAAAACTCACATTAGAAAACGCAGGAAATCTAAGGGTCACAAACATGTTAGCAATTCTGATAACATTTTATATGTATATGCTAACACTCCGGAACCAATAGTTTCCAATGCATTGTCTATTGTTGTTATTGAAAACAGGTGGTCCAAATTGTTCTCTGGTATTTGGACTCTGGTTGCTCTAAGCATATGACCGGAGATCGCTTTCGGCTCAGAAATTTCGTTAGCAAGTTTCTTGGTACGGTTCGATTTGGAAATGATCATATTGCAAAGATAATGGGTTATGGTGAATATCATATTGGGAATGTTATAGTTTCAAGAGTGTATTATGTGGAAGGTCTCGGTCACAACTTATTTTCTGTGGGACAATTTTGTGATGCAAACCTAGAAGTTGCTTTTCGTGAGCATATCTGCTTCATTCGTAATTTGGAATGGGTTGATTTATTGAAAGGTAATCGAGGGAATAATTTGTATACTTTGTCTCTACAAGACATGATGGCCGCTTCTCCCGTATGTCTTCTCTCCAAAGTATCGAAGACTAAATCATGGTTATGGCATCGATGGTTATCTCATCTTAACTTTGACGCTATTAATCATTTTGCGAAAACAAACTTGTTCGTGGTCTTCCTAAACTTTCATTTCACAAGGATCATTTGTGTTCTGCGTATACAATGGGGAAAAGCACTAAGAAGTCATACAAACCCAAGACTGAAGACACCAACAAAGAGAAACTTTATTTGTTGCATATGGATCTTTGTGGGCCAATGTGTGTTGAAAGTCTTAGTGGCAAAAAGTACATCCTCGTAATTATCGATGATTACTCTCGGTTTACATGGGTGAAATTTCTTACAACAAAAAATGAGGCACCTAAATTCATCATCGGATTTCTCAATATGATTCAAGTGAGTCTCAACACTACTGTCCGACGCATTCGTACAGATAATGGAACCGAATTTGTGAATCAAATTTTGCGTGATTTTTATGAAGAAGTTGGCATATCTCATGAAACATCTGTTGCTCGCACTCCACAATAAAACGGTGTCGTTGAAAGGCGAAATCGCACATTTATGGAAGCTGCTCGAACGATGTTACTTTACGCAAAGGCTCCATTGTGTTTATGGGCAAAAGCAGTATCTACAGCAGTGTACACCTAAAACCGGTCACTAATTCGTAAACGTCATGGTAAAACACCTTATGAGCTTCTCCATGGAAAAGTACCAGATTTATCATATCTTCATGTATTTGGTTCTCTTTGCTATCCAAATAATGATGGTGACAATTTGGGAAAACTTCAACCAAAGGCTGATATTGGTATTTTCATTGGTTACGCCCCCGCAAAGAAGGCATACCGAATCTACAACCGTAACTCTCGCAAGATCCTCGAAACTATGAATGTTGATTTTGATGAGCTGACAGCAATGGCTTCTGAGCAAAGCAGATCTGATCCAGCACTTCATGAAATAGGACCCAGTAACATTAGTTCTGGTCTTGTCCCAAACAACCCTACTTCATCATTTATACCACCTACTAGGAATGAATGGGATACGTTGTTTCAACCATTCTTTGATGAATTCTTTACTCCTCCAAGTATTGTTGCTCCAAAACCTGAGGTAATAGTTCCGGTAACCGAAGTTGTCGCTCCAGCAACCAAAGCACAATCATATACGTCTGCACCTATAATTGGTCAAGATATACCATCAACGAGTAATTATCAACCTACACCCGAACCAACTACCCATGTCATGCCTATTGATGATGAAGAGGATGATGATGATCACAATTTGGAATTCGCTCAAATGCGTGAACTTCCATTCTTTGGTGTACCAATTCTCGACCCTAATCAAGTCGGGTCGTCCACCACAGAGGAAGCTCCTACTACAGTTTACTCCAATCCACAGATTCGTGAACATGACAGCAAGTGGACAAAGGATCATCTTATAGATTCTATTATTGGTGACCCTAATCGTCTGGTATCCACACGAAGTCAACTATAAGAAAATGCAATGTTTTGTCATTTTGATGCTTTTCTCACTGAAGTTGAACCTAAGACATGGCAAGAAGCTTTTACTCAATCATGTTGGATAGAAGCTATGCAATAAGAACTTAATGATTTTATACGTCTTGATGTATGGGAACTTGTCCCATGCCCGGATCAAGTGCAGTTACTCACTTTGAAATGGGTTTAAAGGTGAAAGTGGATGAGTTAGGAGGAATATTGAAGAACAAAGCTCGACTAGTAGCTCGTGGATACAAGCAATTATTAGGCATCGACTTTATGAAATCCTTTGCACCTGTTTCCCGTTTGGAAGCTATTAGACTACCTCGCTTATGCAGCTCACATGAGTATGATCGTCTTTCAGATGGATGTGAAGACGGCATTTCTTAATGGTGAAATCAAGGAAGAAGTCTATGTTCAACAGTCGGATGGTTTTGTGAATCCTAAATATCCTAATCATGTGTACAAGCTTAAGAAGGCTCTCTACGGGTTGAAGCAAGCTCCCCGCGCATGGTATGATCTATTGTCACAATTCCTCATTACGCAAGGCTTCGCTAAAGGCATGGTGGATCCCACGTTGTTCATTCAGACACAAGGTAAAAATATGATTATGGTACAAATATGTGTTGATAATATTATATTTGCAGCCTCGACCCAAACCTTATCCGACGAGTTTGAGAAACTCATGTCTTCCAAGTTTAAGATGTCAATGATGGGCAAGGTATCATTCTTCTTAGGTCTTCAGATATCTCAGAGTCCTAGATGCATCTTTATCAATCAATCCAAGTATGCCCTTAAATCGCATAAGAAATATAAGATGGAATCTTGCGACCCCGTGGATACTCCAATGGTGGAACGAACTAAGCTTGATGCAAATCCACATGGAGTTGCCGTTGATCGAACACTTTATCGTGGAATGATCGGTACTCTTATGTACATCACATTCAGTCGATCCGATCTTCAGTTTGCTATATGCATGTGTGCTCGGTATCAAACTAGGCCTACTGAGTTACACTTAGCTACTTTTAAACGGATCTTTCGATATCATAAGGGAACCATTAATCGGGGAATTTGGTATTCAAAGGACTCTTCGATTGCACTTATGGCATATGCTGATGCGGATCACGCGGGTTGTCAAGATACAAGGCATAGCACGAGTGGAACTTTGCAACTACTAGGAGATCGACTAATCAGTTGGGCATCGAAAAGGCATAAAAGCGCTGCAATTTCAAGTACGGAAGCAGAATACATAGCTATGTCCGGTTGCTGTGCTCAAATAATTTGGATGAGATCGCAATTAACCGACTATGGTCTAGGTTTCAACAAAATTCTGATGTACTGCGACAACAAAAGTGCAATTTCCTTATGCTGCAACAATGTTTAATTCTCCCGGTCGAAGCATATTGACATTCGCTACCATTTCATCAAGGAGCAAGTGGAAATGGAGTGATCGAGCTTTACTTTTTCCGATCTGAGTATCAATTGGCGGATATTTTCTCGAAGGCTTTAGATCGCGCTCGAATGGAATTTTTGGTCGACAAGCTAGGAATGAGAACTTTCTCGCCTGAGACTCTAAAGGAAATGGCAGATGAAGCGAAAGAATAGTGGTGGTAAACTATTCTCCGTATCCTTGGTGATCATCTGTATATATTGTCTATATATTTTTATCCACAAAAGCAAAATGCAAAAATATAAAACCATATAAAAACCATAAAAATTGAAAAATCTAGAAAAATCCAAAAATATTTTTACTTTATTTTTCAAAGGCATGTCTTTTGGTACGATAATATTTACGGCCTTAGAAATGTTGATTAATATTGACACGGCACCATAAATAGAGTTCGTACAAAAGTTGTAAATATTTCATAAAACATGCCTATATGGCTTGTAGTTATTTCAGACTACAACCCGGTTTTCACATTAAAGTCAAGTATGTTGGGAATAAAATATAGCCAGTCCACTTGAGCGCTGACAAGAGGAAAACAAGCGTTGATAGGAAGAAAACAAACGCTGACAGATCAAGCGTTGACAAGAAGAAGTCAAGCGTTGGTAGGTTGAAGACAAGCACTGTTGGAAAGATTTAGTCTACGCGTATATTGTTTCTAGTTTATTTATAGTAAAGATAAGTTTAACATTGTATTTTCTATAATTATCTTTACCTAGAATAGTTGATACGTAGACTCTTGTAAAAGGCTTCTTATGTCTATAAAAGAAGACCTTTAGGTTATTGTTCAAATAAGTTTTCATGCGTTAAACACTTTCATTGTAAGCAAGTTTGTTATTATCAATCAAGTGAAAGTTTGTTTACATCTTTGTGTGTTCTTGTTTAAGTGTTAATTCCGCATAACACTTAGATTACTTTATACATAAACAAAGTTTCTCTACGTGTATAACTTGATCTAATCTCATATACACAAAGCTAAATCGATCTAAGTTTGGGATCAACAAAGTATTTCTTATGAAAGCTTTGGCTAACAACGGGAATTAATTTTCTCGGGCAAGGTTTACTTTAAAACCTTTTTAGGGATCAAGCTTACTTTATAACTTGGTCTAACACAAATCTATGTACGCTTCAGTGAATTTATTTGTTAAAACAAGAGAAGTCTTGTTTTTATGAAGCTATCATCTCTACAACCATAGCTATCTACAATTGGTATCTACATACTCGATGATGCGACTACTCAACCGACGACTACAGCTCTTTCGATAGAACACGGGTCAACAATTGAGGCGGAGCAATTTTCAAGCATTCAGAATCTTCGATGCCGAACGTGCCAAGTTCACAAGTTGGTGTCAAGACAACAGTACCAATCGTATACGTGGTGTCAAGAGATGACTTCAGATGTAACGAGGCGACCAACATATGCTAACAAGAACCATTTGATCTTATCATATGATGTTCTCTTCAATCAGGTCCAACCTTGTCAATTTTTTTCTAATAAGGTGAATATGTGATCATGTTACTAATCGGTATCATATCTCATACATTTGGTATCATGAAGATAAAACGGACTTGCATTTCTCTTCCCAAAACCATTGTTAAAACTTCATTAAATCAATTGATATTAAAAACATCAATTGGGTTAATTATTTTTAATATGGGGGAGAAAATGTGATTTAATATGGGAAGTTATCACAAATGGTTTGACTTAATGTGCTGGCTCATCCCGAAATATGCGAAATGTTTTCGAATATCGTAGCATATGTTAAGGGGGAGCAAAACGGATTTGCATATCAAAATGGATTTTCATGGTGACATATACTTACCCAAAACCCATTTATTTCACGACGATGAAGATTGTGGTGTCATAAGGATGGTAGGATAGGTTAAGTCTAATTATTCTTCCTAAACCGGAGGAATCTTCCCAAGGACATTCCATAGCTAGAAATAGTAGTCCATAGGAAAGATGGAGAAAGATTGTGAACGTAGCTGAATACCGACCAAGTACTTAAGTTAGTACTGGAACAATCACAACAAGGTGCTAGTTATGACGTATTGGTAAGCATTGAAGGGGTTGAAGAATGAAAAAGAATTGTAAAGATAAAGGGTGTAAATAAAGAAGCCCTCCTTACAACCTTAGGCAGAAACCGGGTCAATACATATTCTATTGAGATCATTTTTAATGATTCTTGATATTGAAGATAGACATCATGGACCCAGTGATGCAATGCACAACCCATCCCAGCTAACTCAGATATCTCTCAAAAGTTATTTGTTTTATTCACACGGAGACAACGCATTATCTATCGATTTATTCACTCCGAGTAAATTGGTATTGAAAAGGTGACACTCCTCTCCAGCCTCCGATCACTAAAATCCAAAATGCACGATCGAGTCCAGAGCCATTTGAGATCATCAAATATCTCATTAGGACACACTTTCATAATTCCTTGCTTCTTCACACACTGTGAAAAGTAAGAAAGATTTTAAGAGTCCTACGCAAAATGTTCATCATCTTGCCTGAACATCTGAGTAATACGAAAGTATTTACAATGAAGATGGAAATCCTTCTTGAGCAAATATCAAAAAGCTCATGGTAGGTGACTTGTGCGATTCTTTATGAATCAAACTTGTGATAACTAGAAAGCAACAGTGGTTTAATTCTTAACTGAATTTAAACACGTTCCAGAACTCTACGAAATATCTTAGTGGTCTTGCTAGAACACTCAGAGTGATACCTTAGTGTTCACAGTGATGAGTGGAAATCCTTCTAGTGTTAACCTTAAACAGCACTTGGTAGGTAACTTGCAAGATTCAATATGAATCAAGCTCGTGACAACTGGAAAGCAATGATGGTGCGATTCTTTAACGAATCAAACTTGTTCCAGGAATTAGAATTGATGGCTTCAATCATGCGGATAATTTTATCCAAATGATTAACTCTATACGTTCGCAGTCAGCTTTGGACGGTCGAGTAAAGAGAACGGGTTTACCCGCGAAATCTTGTCAAGGAGATTTTTAATTAAATCTACCTGCCCCAAGTATGATATTAATATCGTCCAACGGTCTTCATTTACCGGAGGTAAAATGCTACCAAATTAGAATGAAATGTTCAAAGCCATTTCGTTCGTGTCTACTTATGTTGCGGCATTTGAAAACGGTAGCGTTGCGGAATCCAAGAAGAATTCGTCCCCGCATGCTTATACTTTATGCACTTAATACCTCATCTAAATCAAGAAAGCCTAAAAGTTAAGTCTTCCGCTGTATCGAACTCTTAAGCTTTCAAGAATTACAAAGGTATAAGTATGTGGGACATGAAGTCACGAAGAGGCGAAGATCACAAGTGATGGATGCACAAGATCAAGGCATGATATTAATGCTCAAGATTGATATCAATGATCACATCAGCATGTTCACCTGAAAAGAAAAAGAAAAGAAAGAAGAAGACTACGAGATCAAGACAAGCATAGTATGCTAGGTTTATTTTATTATTGTAACTTGGGTAACGCCCTTGTTTGGAGTGACCTCCCTTAGGGGGAGATTGTTGGAAATAAGGTTTTACGTATTTAGGAAGATTCTGTCACTCTGACAATATATTAAGTAGTAGCTTGTAGTCTAGATATCCTTATTAAACAAACAAGGCCAAGCCTAGCCTACAACATGTGTAGGCCGACCCAATATTGTAAGCCCAAGCCCATCATAAGGCTTGGGTATATAAACCCTCTCCTTTGATGGAGAGGGTGGTGGTTTTCATAATTTACACATAGTTATCTTTTACTTTCTCTCTCTAGAAGTGTGTGAACTCTATCATCTCTCTATCTCTTTCTCTCTCTAAAACATAAGCAAGATTTACATATCCAACAGTTGTGGCATATTCTTAGAACTATACTTAGAAGCACTAGTAGCAGTCTTGTTTGTAGGTTTTGCATAGGCTGATTTGATCACAGTAGGCCTAGATAGTGGAGTGACTGGTCTAGAAATATGAACCATATCAACATGGGAGGCAAACCGTGGTCTCGAGGATTTTGTTCGCTAGGATCTAAATGCATTTGGTTGTCAAACAGACTGAATTTTAGGCGGTTTCCCCAAAATTGATGGTTTTTCAAGCTTAGTGTCCACACTAGTGCCCTTAATTTTCCTTAGCTCGTTTTTCAGATCACCTATAGCAAAAACCTTTTTCTGAACCTGAGCCTTTAAATCAGCATTTTCAGTAGTTAACAAGGTCGTTGACTCTAGAGTTTTAGACCTCATCTCTACGATAGTATTATTTAACTCATAACAATGTTGTTCTAAGGTCTCTTGTTCCTTTTGTATGACTTCTTGGGATACCAACTTAGATTCTAGCAAAATAATTTGTTTCACAAAATTATTTTTTTCGGCTTTAGAATCTTGAATTTTTTGATTTAATTTTCGTTCAAGAACAACGTTTGAATTTTCAAGTTTTTCAAAATACTTTTCAAATTTATCTGTTTTCTTATAAAATTTAATTTTGGTATCCTCAAGCTCTTTTGATTGTTGAGCTATGATCGTTTCAAGCTCTTCAATCCTAGAAGCATAATTGGTTAAAGAAGCAGTCATAGGGCATATATTATGATTTTGAGCATTTTTATCATTCTCTCCCCCATTATGACTCACATTAGATGAATCAGAATTGGAATCACCCTTTTCCATCCCATGTTTGTCATAGGTGGGTTCTGAGTTCTCAACATGATGTAGATCATTGTGAGATTCAATATTCAATTGTACCTCAACTAGTGGCTCTTCGTCATGCATGCTTGAGTCATGTTGTCGTGATACATTGACGCTGCTGTCATCGTTAACCAAATCGGTCTCCTTTGAGTCATCCGTAAGACTATTTGTTTCCACTGGCATCTGCATCGGATTTTCTTGCTTCCAAGTATCATAAGCAATTTGAAGTCGTGATCGTTCTTATAACAGATGTGTAAGAGAAGTCATGTATTTGAACAAAGTACCACAAAAGTCTTGAATCTCTTTATGCATGTCTTCAAGGAATGACTGACAAGGCACTGAAATTTCTTTCTTGGCAACATCGAATTGAAATAAAATCGATAATTGTTTCAAAAGAACTTGAAGTGCAGATGCAAATTCAATATGGTTAAAGTCTTCTTTGTCAAGTTGCTGCTGAAGAATATCCAAGTTTATCATCATAGCCTCCATGAAGAAAGGAGCATCTTGGTCCATAGTCTAGCTTGGTAAGCTCGTAGAGATGACATTCAAATTGTCTAAATGAGACCTGACATTTTTGTCTTGCTTCTTCTTGCATCATCTGCAGTTCTCCCTCTCGAGATGTCGAATTCAACGAGTCCATTGAAAATCGATGATAAATGAAAGTAAGGATTACTTGTCGATCGATCAATGAAAGAAAGTAATTCTGTTTGTTGTTGTGTGTAGAAGTCGAGAAATAATGTTAAAATCCCCTTAAAAGTGTTCTTTATGACCAAAAAATTCCAAGACGAATAAAAACACACGAAATAGTCTATCGGAATACCAATCGGAAAACTGTCAGAATACCCCTGTCGGAATATCGTCGGGATATTCTGTCGGAATACCACTATCGGAATAACCTCTATCAGAATACCGTCGGAATACTATGTCAGAATATCACTGTCGGAATACCGTCGGAATAACCAGTGTTGGAATACCGATATCAGAATACTGGTCGGAATAATGGTCGGAATGATAAACCCTTTTCCGATGGAAGCTGTCGGAATACTTAAACCCTTTTTCGATGGTTTCGGTCAGAATATTTCCCACTTTTCTCGGACAAAACTCAACCAATTCGAGATTTTTAAGCCAAAAAAATGATCAAAACACCCAAAAATTTTGTGTTTTTAGCCAAAGTAAATATATCAAATCTCTACCACAACTATGTAGAAGATTTGTATCAAGAAAAAACCATAAAAAACACAAAAAAACATTTTGTTCGTATGAAATGGATCAAAATAGGCACAAAAAATCAAGAACACAAACACAAAAACAAAACAATCATCCCATGGCTCTTGATACCAATTGATAGTTTGTCGTAATCCTTAGATTATCTAACTATGGAGATGATTACTAGAGAGAGAGATAGATGAATATGTAGAGAGAGAAAGTAGAGAGAGAGGTTGGAGAGAAATATGAAATATTAGATTAGAAGTGTGTAAATGTGAGAACCAACCCCTCCTAACATGCTAGGAGGGGGGTATATATAGCCCACCCTACATGTGGGCTTTGTGGGTTATATTGTTATATATTGGATCACGATCCCAATACTTGAATATATCGTTGGAGTGACCGATCCTTTCTAAATACGTAAAAACATATTTCCAACACTGATCCCTCCACCCAGACTTATATAATTAAGAGGTCACCCCTCTAATTGCATGACGAGGTCACCCCTCTATGTATTCATGCACGTTGATATATTACATGACTTATATTAGCTCTTTGGCATTTAAATTACGTTTTCATTAATAAACATAGGACTTTTCAGTTATAAACCAGTTTATAAAACATGTTCCAGGTTTTCCAGGACTTACACATATTCCGCTGCATGTCATATCTTCTAATTATGATTCACTCATTCTTATCATGTTATTATATCTATTTACTGAGCGTATTGCTAATCCGTATTTTCTTTCCATGCCCCATACGGCAGGTACCCAAGGACAGACATAAGCTATTGAGAGTACGTGCATAGGATGGGAGCTACCTTAGACTTCTCTTCCTTTTGCACTTCATATATTTATGCTTGCTTGGACACTCATTTACTCCTTCCTATTTCTTTTACTTTATGCATGTTTGGGCTTATGTTTGGGAACCGATGTGTGATTCCGGTTTTCCTTTTGGTCATGTATGCTTTAGGACATATTACATTGCATGCTTTGATGACACACGATAATTATCATGTAACGGTCTACTTATCAAAGTGGTGTGTTACAGTTATGGTATCAGAGTTTGGTTTCGATCTATAAGCTCTAAAATTTGACCTGTGACTAGTTGGTAGTCACCAGGCTCTTCCCAAAATGACGTTTGTTTCAATCCATGTAATGATATTTTCGGAGTATTGTTGATCCTTACTCATGATGTTTTCATTAAAGTTCCGACTAGTATGGATTGGACCACAACCATCCATATTTAGTCCCATGTTGTTTATTTTTATCCATGAAGTTTTCTCTTGAATTTTCTTACAAGTATGGATTGAACCATAATCGTCCATACTTAGTCACATGTCTTTTCTTCGAATTTTATGTTTGTGCTGATTATGTTCATGCCTCCTTATGTTAATTATGTTTTCATCATCTTGATTTTGTTTTCATGACTAGACATTTATGGATTTCGTTTAATCCTACTTTCATAATAAGTCATGGTTGGTCTATATTAATCATGCATTCTTGCTGACCATTGTTGAAATTCGTTTAATCTTTTTTTCGTGTTTCTTCATGCAAGTGGATTTATGTCTACGCTAGGTTAGCTAGGCTATTACGTCGTCCTCTTCAGTGTGTTTCTAAACGTTTAATCAATTTCATTCATTGGATCACGACGTATGGTTAACACCAGTACCGATCATCTCATGTGCATTTCATGTGTGCTCCGTGTACTGTGCTCCATGTGTACTTCATGTACCAAATTCCATGTGTACTCCATGTACCGTATTCCATGTGTACTCCATGTATCGTATTCCGCGTGTACTTCACGTACTGTATTCCATGAGTATTCCACTTACCGTACTTTATGTTTATTGCTATTCGATTCTCAATCATCTCAGGCGTGTTCCACTTACCGATGTTGCTCAAGTGATGATGTTGCTCGCAGCATGGAGATTCTACAGAACAAAGACGAATGCGATAGGTTGGAACTACCAGACAAGAAATATACTTCATCCACCAGATGTTTCCATTTCATTCCATGTCTCTATTTTCTCAGTTATATGTCACATGCCATTCAGTTGTCTCTTCAGGGATAAGAGTGGGAACCGGTACCTGCCGACCACTTAACAGAATAGTTACATGAATCACGGTCATGATAATGACAATCAAGGAACTGACAGACAAGGCATGGCCGCTACCATTACAACAAATATTCTTGCAATAACAACAAAAACTCTAATAACGGACGTGACCAAAAGTACAAAGGTCAGCGGTCCAACCGACCCGCCAATTCTAGTATTATGACCAAAATTTTCAACTTTATTCGTTTTCACATCTAAAGACATCCACCAAGACACACGTCTCACATATATTTTCTGAAGAAACATGTCAAGACATCCGTCAAGATACATGTCTCACATATATTTTCTGAAGACACATGTCAAGACATCTGTCAAGATACATGTCTCACGTATATTTTCTGAACATGCATGTCAATACATTAGTCAAGACACATGTCCCACGTATATTTTCTTGAGACACATGTCAAGGCACAAGTTAAGACACATATCATACGAATACTTTCTCAAGGCACGAGTCAATACACATAACTCATGTATATCTTCTGTACCAGGACCTTAGTAATTCAGGGTACCCTCCAAGGGGTATACCCATCCTGTTGTGCCATGTGTGAATAAGAACACTAAAATTTCAGGAACCATCACCAGCGTATTGTTCACGTTTGGACACTCAGTGTTCGTTCTATGTGATACTGGGGAAACACATTCAGTGAGATTCACCACGTTTACTTCGTGTATTGACATGGCACATTCATTTCTGGATCATGTATTACTTATATCTACACCTAGAAAAAACTCTGTTCGTATCACCAGGTATAAAGAATTTCTTTTAGTCTAAGGACAAGATCCATTCTGTTAACGCACTTTCCTTTGGGCAGGTGCGAGTTTGATATGATTTCAGGTATGAACTGGTTAGCAGCACTCCATGCTACGGTTTATTACCACTCATATTGGGTCATATTCGGCGATACACAAGCCCTTGGATAAATTCATCATGGTCCCCTACCAGGAAGATTTGTACAAATTATTTCTTCTTTACAAGCACGTGTTTATTATCCCATGGCTACGAAAATTTTCTAGCTACCATTTATGACGCGATTTCTGAAGGTTCTAAAATCCATGATCAGCCTTTTGTTTTTGAGTTTCCAGATATATTTCTAGAAGAACTTCCGAGTATATTTCCTATTGCGAGGTGGAGATTAACATCGAACATGTTTCGGAAGCAGAACTAGTCTCCAAGGCTCTTTATCGCATGGCTTCCTTGACCTAAAAGAGTTGAAGGATCAGCTACAAGAATTGCTAGATCAAGGTTTTATTCGCACAAGTGTATCACCATGGTGTGCACCGATACTGCTTTTAAAGAAGAAGGACAGTAACATAAGATTATGTATTGACTACCGTAAAATTGAACAAGATCACCATTCGTCATCGTTATCCCCTTTCACGTCTTGATAACATGTTTAATCAACTACCGGGTGCTAAATACTTTTCCAAGATCGATTTACGGTCAGAATACCAACAGTTGTGAGTGAAAGAGCATGAGATTTTCAAGACTTCTTTTCGTACATGTTATGGTCATTATAAATTCGTGGCCATGTATTTTGGTCTCACGAATTCCGTAGCTGTAATTATGGACTTGATCAATCGAATATTCATGAGTTCTTAGACAAGTTCGTCATTATGCTCATTGATAACATCCTGATCTTCTCCAAGTCTAGAGAAGAGCATGAAGATCATCTTTGCACTATGTCACAAATTCTACGACAAAAGGAACTGTACACTGATTTCCTCAAGTATGAATTTTTGTTGATTACAGTGAATCACATTGTTTCTCACACTAAATTATGTGTTCCAAAGGACCCTACGCTAAGAGAGGTCTAATTTACCGAGAATCATAGTTTTCCATCTTCTATGTATCCAGTTTCTACAAAGTGTATCACGATTCTCAAACCGCATTTTGGTGGAGCGGAGCAAAACAAGATGTAGTACGTTCATATCTAAATGCCGGCCATGCCAGCAGGATAAGATAGAACGCCAACATGCTAGTAGTTATTTCAACAATTAGAAATTTCCGAATGGAAGTGAACAAGATCTACATGGATATTATTATCATACTACCACAAACTCAGAGGAGGCATGATGCTATCGGAGTTGCTACCGATCGTTGACAACTCTGCACATTACCTCTTTATCTGTATGAATTATACAGTTAACCGTTGACAGAGATATTTCAACATGAGATTGTATGATTTCATGGTATTCCAACAATAATCATATCAGATAGAAATTTACGTTGACACTCACGTTTACGTAGACGCTCGTGATTACGTCTCACGTTCGCGATCACGACGTTGCACACATTCACTTCCTTGCCTCGTTTCGAGATTTTCTTTTCGTATTCACGTTCATGACATTGTTCACGGTGATGATCGTATTCCATCTCATGATTTATCTTTCACTTTTCATTCTGGAAAAGGTTGCCTAAACCTTGGGTGACCAGACTCAAGTTGAAAGTCCCTAAATATAAAAATTGTCGAAACTATTACTCGTATAAACACAAATACAAAATGAAATACTTTTCAAACACGTAATTCTTTATTAACTATTATAAACCAAGTATTACAAAGTTATATGAATACACCCGTTGAATGACAATAAGAAATGAACCCTAGAACAAGTAAACTCGATTCGAGACTCAAGTTTACAAGAGAACCTATGAGTCGCCGGTAGACAGTTGAGGGCTCAAAGGTTCCAAAGGGAGAAAGAACTTAGATAATTTATCCAAGCACAAGGGTTAATTTAACTCTTCTTTCTCACTCTTATTTATAGTGGTAGAAGGTTATTTCCTTAGTGGGAGTAGTTCATACGTGTCATCTTCTGAGTGGAAGAGTACAACGTATTAAATGCATGTCCAAATCGAGACATACCTTTAAACAACTTTAGGTGAACAGTTCTACCAACTGTTCACCTTTTGTCCCACTAGGTCGTACTAGGCTTTATCTTGAATCTCTTGTTTTGTCCCGCTTAAAACACTTTGTAGATTCTCCCGCCTAAACTATAAAGGATTAGAAAAGCTTTGCTTGTATCATACTTCTAGGGTTCTTAAGTTGTAATATCCCATACTTAACGTCATCGTTTTACCCCAACTATGTAACGTATTTTGAGGTTCTAAGTAATGGTGAGTATTGTTATGTTTGATGGTTTACGTTGAAATCGGTAATGTGTGCATATATTTAATTGTTTTGATGACTGAAGAGTACTACTAGTGAACGTGATGCCGATGGATGCCCAAATTTTATATTTTAGTATCGACTATCTCAATATTGGAGATTTTTGAAATTTTTGTTTCATTACGTATTAAGTTGAGTCGGAACCTTACTATTGCTTTTCGTGTGCGTTAAATCTTTGAAAAAGTATTTTATTGAACGAGACTTAAAATTTTATGAATCCGGGACGAGACCCGACTCTCGTAAATTTATAAAAACCGACTAGGTACCATTCCCGCTCTTTAAAACTAGCTTTGCAACAAAGGCCAAAATAAGACTATATTGACAATTTCTACCCTCTCTCTCATATTTAAGGAACTTTCACACACACATCTCTCATTTTTACACTCAAAAATTTCACACACTCTCCTCTCTCTCTCTACACCATACGGCCACCATCACACCACCACCAAACCACCACCAAAAATCATTTTTGGAGAAATCTAATCAAAGACCCATGTTTCTAACATCATTGTGAGTAAATCCCACCACAAAAATCCAACATGTAACAACATTTTTCTTAAGATTTGATTTTGATAATTTTTGATAAAAACTATGTTTTGATCTAATTAAATTAGTGGGTTTGTGTTTAATTGTGTTTAGGAACACACTATTGAAATAATGGAGCTTGGAGCAAACATTTTCTTGATGATTTCAGCCCTCAAACCCACGAAATTTGTGGGGGGTTTGGGTGTTCTTGGTGTTTTTGATCCATTTAATCATTGTAAGGTTCCATTGTGGTTGTTATTATTATTTTAATCATTTTCCTTTGAGTGCATGCATTTGTTTATAATTTTTGATAAAGTGCATGATGATCATGCAAGTGATTAGGATATTGGGAGTTGTTGTAGATGATTAATATAGGTTATTTGAGGTGTTGGTAAAGTTGGAAATGGGTCAAAATAGGATTTGGTATAGTTTTGAAGTAGTCATTTTAGACCAGTAGGTCTAAGGCTATTTTCGTGGTTTTAGGTCTGAGGTAAGGTTTATATTATTAGATATAGTTGTAGTGGTCGTCGAGACGGTCGTTTCGATATAAGATAGAGCTTTTAACACCAAACGAGTCAAAAGTTACATAGGTTTGAATATTCGTGTACCGGGAGGCGAGTATCGACGCAATCCGAAATTGTTGTCGATATTAGGTCAAATCCCGGGGACTATAACTTGAGTTTCAAAAATGGTCAAGGGCTGTTCTCAGGCTCTAAACATAGCATTTTGAGTCTATTTTCAAAGACAAGTGGCGCTATTATAAATGGGAATGTTTAACAAAATCAAAATGGTTTTACGAGTCAAGTGTGTAAAACAGTCCGGTTTTTAAGGTCGAAAGATGTGTCGAGCAGGTGGGTTTAAAATGTGAATCATTTGATGAAATTTTAACTGAGTCTTCTACAGATATTGAGTGAGTTTGTCACCAAGTTTCTTCGAAAATGGAGATGTGTAGGTATGGGAAAACAGTGGGTACTTTTAGTAAGTACCGGCTGAGTATTATTGAGAGGTACTTAACCTCGCGCCATAGTTTGAGGTGAGAGACTAAACTATTAAATTCTAAAATTTCTAAAAGATATAAGTCTTAGGATTAAGTTTATATTCTGAGATTAGAGACCCGTGTTGGGTACTTGAACCGTGTTGATTTGGCATCATGAGATGGATCAATATCGAAGATACTAGTTTTGGAAAGCTAGTATATGTTATGGGGTTTGGAAGGGGTTCACTTGCATTGGTTGGCCATGTCTATGTACATACAATTTTGAATCATTGGTTTTATTATACTAAGTATGTTTGAGATACTTGAGTATGTGGTTAAGCGCGCACCTTATTTGTTAGGTGGCGGCTTTTGGCGTGTATATTTGGGAGGCATCTTCACTTCGGCGATCACTACTACTTCTAGCTTCGTGTATCATCTAAGGTGAGTCTATAGCCTCGCTTTTATACTGGTTTTAAATGATTTTAACTCGCGAGGGGGAATACATGCTATTTGAAACAAATAGAACACAAGTCTTTGAATGATTGCTTAAACTTAAATGTTGTTTTGATTGTAACAAGTACGTCGAGTACAATGGAATTGGTACGCTGAGTACAATGGAATTGGTACGTTGAGTACAATAGATTGGTACGTTGAGTACAATGGATTGGTACGTTGAGTACAATGAATTGGTGTGGACTCGTATAACAACGTAGGGTCACACAAGGGAATTGTGATTGAAATGGATTGGTGATATTAGCATTTTCAATGGTTCAGAATAAAGTTCTCTCGATATCCTCTCGAATTGATCTCGGCCTTAAGTGGAATGATTTGTTCTTGGTTACTAAAAAGGAGTTGGTTTGTTTATCTAATTTTAAACTAATAACACTTAAATGTAAATGACGTTGAGTAACTTAAAGTTGAGTGCTTGAAAACGTAAAGGAAAGATTAGAAAAGTACTTCGAAAACTTAATTGAATTAATGCTTAAAAACTTGTTCTATCGGAATATCAAAAATTATTTCTATCGGAATATAAGAAAATCAAAGGCATCGGAATGTACAAAATGGTCCATCGGAATGTATTTGTTAACCACCATCGGAATGTTCAAAATCCAAACTGTCGCAATGATGCTGTCGGAAAGTTTCTAGATCGGAATGTTGCAAATAAAATTTGGCCAGAGTTTCGACTAAACAAGGGACCTAACCCCGTCGGAATGTGCGATCGCAATATGCGATCGCAATCCCAGATCGGAATAGGTGAACTAACAACCTATCGCAAAGTGAAACCCCTTTTAGGGTTATTGCGATACCAAGACCAAAGAAGACCCGTCGGAATGTGTTAAAACCCCTCTTTTGCGATGGAAGGAATCTTGTTCCGAAATTGGTGGAAAGCTAAAAACTCAATAAGCAAAAGCAATAAGCCAAGGGATTCGAACTCGAACACTTCAAAACGATTAAATTTGATAACTTTTGAAAGTAAGAAACTTTAAAACTTAATAAACAAAACTTTTGAATGATTAAAACTTGAAGAAATCCGAAAACAATGAACTTTAACAAACAATAAGCCAAAAAGCATGGAAAGCTTATGGCTTATTCACGTAAAGTTTAAAAAGACTAGAAAGATCAAACTCTATTCACGAACACATCCACAATCCCAACCGTATGGTTTTAACAATCGGATCAAGGATTTGACAAATGAAGAAAAGTAGAAAAAGATTAAGGAACTTAAAAGCATAAACTTGATTAATGAAATCAAAAGTACAAGAAAGCTTGAATTAAAAGATGAAATCAAAAGAAAAGTTTAGTGAGAGAAAGTATGGAACTTTCTCTCTCTAAAACTAGAGAAATGAAAAACTAAAAACTAAAAACTAAAACTAAGTGTGTGAAAATTTGTGAGGTGAAGGCTTTATATAGGCGTGTGTATGTTGTTGATGGGCTCTTGATTGGGCTTTGATTCGGGCTTCTTTTTCTTCTTTCTTCTTAAGTCTTCACGCGTCTTTTAAATAAACGTTTCCGACTTGGATTTGAGAAGTGTCGGTGAATAATTCCAACTCGTCCTATAATATTTTATTTAATAGACTCGAGTTCTTCGACATATATGAATCTTCCATCTTTGGCTCTATTCTTCAATAAATCTTCAAATAGGCACAATGACTTCAAATCTTTTGCATCTCTTGGACAATAGACTTCGTCTTGAGTCTTTTTCCTTGATAAAACCCGTGCAATCCCCTGTTTTCTTTAATATTCATCTGGTCGACTCTGAAAACACAATAAACACAAAAACCACGCATAATTCCAAACAAATGATATTAAATACGTGTTTTGGTCTCGTTTTAGCCCGATTTAAGTGGTAAAAGGATGGGTGTTTTCACACCTATCAAATCCCCTACACTTAACCATTGCCATGCCCTCATGCAATGCTTAATGACAAAGCATAATTACACTTTTCTCATTATCAATTAACCTTGGCCTTATTAAAATACTACTAAACAAAAATTTAAAGTACTAAGAAATTAAAATTTTAATGTAAATAAGAGAATAGAAAGTAACTTATGTGGTAATAACTTGGAAAGAGATCGAGGACTTACATTAGGGCTTCGGTGCTGCGAAGATTTATCACCCTCAAGTTTCACGTTCCCCAAACTAAGCTTAAAAACGAGATCATTGTTATTATAAGTTAGTAATTCAAACACTCACACACATGGCTTAATTAAATGCTTAAACTCCCTTATTCCTAGGTGTATCTCTTATATTTTATTTTTGTCTTAGAATGATCATGCAGATGCATTTTTGGACTTATTTCGATAGTTATTTAGGGCTGAAAGCAAAGTAGGACGATTTGATCAATAGTTAGCTAAAGGACAAAATCTTTTAAAACTGCTTCTCGGGATATCAAAAAGTTCATATCTTGGCATAACTTGGTTCACGATTTGAGACCTTTCTCGGGCCGATATTTGGCAGCGACTTCATACTTCATATCTTCGAGAGACGTTATTGAGATAATGGTCTTCTCATCATAATAGAGTTTCTTCGCTTGGAGACTTTTGAGGGGTACTCCAACTTTGTTGACCACGACTTCATGATTATTTCTTCAATCTCTAATTGGGATTTTGAGATACAACGATCCGCCTCCTTTTCGGACTTGGATCTATTTATCCTCATACCTTGTTAGGGTCTTTTCGGATAGACTTCTCCATGATCTTTATGGGAGTTGATTGCTTTTCTTCGTGAGTCTTGATCCTTCATATTGATTTTGGGAATAATGCTTTTCACATCACTTTTGGATCTTCAGCAATAAAATGGAATCCTCATGCCTTGTTAGGGCCTTTTCGGACTCGCCAATCTTCGCGCCCCGCTTCATAAGTTATGCCTTGGCTATGAACTCTCGTCATTACCGAGCAACTTTTAAACGATCTTGGGCTAGAAGCTAAGTAACTTTTCAAATCGTACGTCCTTACTTATTGCAGATAAATTTTTAGCAAGTGATGGGAGAATAGGCAAATAATTACACCAAGTGAGCTTGCGCCAGAATACCGACTTATAATTGACTCTATCATTTCTCGTCCTCCACAATTTAAAATCTCAAGTAATGAGACTCGTGGACACTTAGCCTAATAGACCAATTAAGGTCTACATGGTTAAGGATACTAGCTAGAATAAACTTGGATAAGTCTATTCGGGTTGAGTCAAAATAAACGCAACGGGCCTAATATGTCAAAGATTTCTAAACTAGCTACACCACTTTATTAATATTTTTGACTTTATTGCGGAATATATACATATGAAAGCAACGATAAAAATTTTTAAAAATTACGACTAAATGGCCAAAGTTAATTAAAAATTTGAAAAATGTTGAAAAAGATGATTTTTCGGTTAATTGAAGGCATTTTCATGGAAAAGTCCACTTAAAACTTCAATAGAAGTCCCCCCTACACTTAAGATAAACATTGTCCTCAATGTTTAAGCATGTGGGAAAAGTTTCCCCTACACTTATGACATTGTGCACGTTGGTTAACTCGAGTTAAGGAAGAGACGACTAAAGTGATCAATTTCAAATGTGAGTATGAAGAAAATTGAATCACGATAGTTGAGAGATAGAACCGGATTTCGGATAAACACGGGAGCACGGTTCTTCAAAGATTCCAAGAGTGCACTTATCCCTGTAATCACATCACCACACAAATACAAACACCTATTGCAGGCCCCCCTACACTTAGGAGGTTAAAACGTAAAAGGATAGATACTCGGGCTGCCTCCCGAGGAGCGCTTGTTTTTGATGACCGAGTCACGAGCCTAACTCGACCCAAAATTAGTTCATGGGGAACGTGGTGAGGGATGGAATCATCTCCTGAGAGATGTCCTCACCGAAGTACAGCTTCAGACGCTGGCCATTCACCTTAAAATTGGGCCCATTTGGCTGAGAAAGCTCAATAGTCCCATACGGAAAGACGTTGGCGACGGTGAATGGACCAGACCAGCGGCTCTTCAACTTGCCAGAGAAGATCTTCAACCGAGAGTTGAAAAGTAAGACTTGATCACCAACGTGGAACTCTCGGTTCTTGATTTTTGCGTCATGGAGGATCTTCGTCTTCTCTTTGTAGATCAGCGAGTTCTCATAAGCTTCATTCCTTAGTTCGTTGAGCTCGTTGAGTTGAATCTTGCGATGATCACCGGCTTTGTTGATGTCGAAGTTAGCCCATTTTAAGGCCCAGTGCGCCTTATGCTCCAGCTCGATGGGAAGGTGGCATGCTTTCCCGTACACAAGACGATAAGGTGTACAACCGATTGGGGTCTTGTAAGCAGTACGGAAAGCCCACAGAGCATCATCTAACTTATCGGCCCACGCGGCACGATGCTCTCCCACAGTACGCTCCAAAATTCGCTTCAATCCACGATTGGATATCTCGGCTTGCCCATTGGTTTGGGGATGATAGGCGGTGGAAAGACGGTGATTGACACCATACTTGGCCATGACTCTTGCAAATTGATCGTTGCAAAAATGAGTCCCGCGGTCACTGATAATAGCACGAGGGACGCCGAATCGAGCGAACAGCGATTTCAAAAAGTTACAAACCACCCTTGCATCATTAGTAGGTAAAGCTTTGGCTTCAACCCACTTGGAGACGTAGTCAACGGCAACAAGGATGTATTTGTTCCCTTTAGATGAAGGAAATGGCCCCATAAAGTCGATACCCCAAACATCAAAGATTTCACACTCTTGAATGAAATTCTGAGGCATCTCGTCTTTATGTGTGATCGTGCCTTGTTTCTGGCAAGCATCACATTTTTTAACCATATCGTGAGCATCACGATAAATGGAGGGCCAATAAAATCCTGAATCAAACACTTTTTTGGCGGTGTAGTTGGGACCAAAGTGACCACCAGTGGGTCCTTTGTGGCAAGCATCAAGGATTTCGAAAGCTGCCGGTCCATCAACACATCGGCGAATAATCAAGTCAGCACATTGTTTGAAAAGATACGGGTCATCCCAGAAGTAAGTCTTTATGTCTTTGAAGAACTTCTTCTTTTGCTGGGATGTTAACCCGTCAACGAGGATTCCACCCGCCAAGTAGTTTGCAATGTCCGCAAACCACGGGGTTTCATCAGCAGTCGAGTTTATAGACATTAAGGTCTCCAGGGGAAAAGAATCGTTGATTTCTTTGTTCGGATGATCCCCCTGGTAAGGATCCTCAAGTCTACTAAGATGGTCCGCGGCCAAGTTTTCTGCTCCTTTCTTATCACGAATTTCAATTTTAAATTCCTGGAGCAGCAAAACCCAGCGAAGAAGTCTTGGTTTGGAATCTTGCTTTGTCAACAAGTACTTCAACGCGGAATGATCGGTGTACATAATGGTGGTAGAAAGGACAAGATAGGGGCGGAATTTTTCAAAAGCATAGACAACAGCTAAAAGCTCTTTTTCGGTTGTCGTATAATGCAATTGTGCCCCAGTCATTGTCTTGCTAGCGTAATGGATTGGTTGGAAGTGTTTGTTCACTCTTTGTCCAAGAACCGCTCCAATAGCAAAATCACTAGCATCGCACATTAACTCGAAAGGCAGCTCCCAATTGGGGGTGACCAAGACGGGTGCCTTAGTAAGCTTATCCTTAAGCGAGTCAAAGGCTTCAAGACACTCTTTGGAGAAGATAAAAGGAGTATCTTTTTCCAAGAGGTGGGTCATCGGGCGAGCGATTTGAGAAAAATCTTTGATGAATCGACGGTAGAAGCCCGCATGACCCAGAAAACTTCTCACACCCTTCACGGTTGAAGGTGGAGGCAACTTATCGATAACATCGACTTTAGCACGGTCTACTTCAAGACCGGCTTTGGAGATTTTGTGTCCTAGCACGATGCCCTCTTTTACCATAAAATGGCATTTTTCCCAATGAAGAACTAGGCGAGTGTCTTCGCACCGCTTGAGCATACGTTCCAAATTGGCAAGGCACGCAGAGAATGAATCGCCATAGACCGAGAAATCATCCATGAATACTTCCATAGTGTCTTCCACCATGTCATGGAAGATAGCCATCATACACCTTTGGAATGTCCCAGGAGCATTACATAAACCAAAAGGCATGCGTTTGTAAGCAAATGTTCCACAGGGACAAGTGAATGTGGTCTTTTCTTGGTCCTTGGGATCGATGGGAATTTGAAAATACCCGGAGAAACCGTCTAAGAAGCAGTAATATTCATTACCAGCTAGACGCTCGAGTATTTGATCCATGAAGGGAAGAGGAAAGTGGTCTTTTCTCGTGGCATCATTGAGCTTGCGATAATCAATACAAACTCTCCACCCAGTAACGAGACGAGTGGGAATCAACTCGTTGTGTTCATTGGGAACAACGGTTATTCCGCCCTTCTTGGGCACACAATGGACGGGACTTACCCACGGCGAATCCGAAATAGGGTAGATCAATCCGGCATCTAGAAGTTTGATAACCTCTTGTTTGATGACGTCATGAATTTTAGGATTAACCCTTCTTTGGTTCTGGATTGTGGGTTTGAAGTCATCTTCCATGAGAATCTTGTGAGTACAAAAGTTCGGATCAATTCCGCGGATATCGGAAATTTTCCAAGCAATTGCCTTCTTATGAGCTTTAAGCACAGCGATGAGACGAGTTTTCTCTTCATCCTTCAAATCCTTAGCAATGATGACTGGCGACTTCTTCTCTTCTTCAAGGAACGCATACTCGAGATGGGGGTGGCAACTCCTTAAGTTCCAAATCCGGAGGATTGTCGACGGGAGGCGTATTCGAAGTCGGAGTATCGATAGCAATGATAGTGGGAGATGGAGGAGAAGGGTTGTCTTCTTTGAGGAGGTTTGCAATGAAACTGAGATCGTCATCCCAAGTGGCAGTAGAATCGTCATTGTCTTGCTTCACATCTTCCAAGGTGGCTTCCAAATCTTTCCAAAGGAAATCACTTTCTCCAAATAGAGATAGTGATGAGTCGATAGAGGAAACGATCTCAACATTGGGAAGAGAGGTAGGAATGTTTTTACAAGCATCCTTGAAGTGTTCTTCACAAGCCTCATCAAGAACGTCAATACAATTAACATTCTCGTAAGAAGAAGGCTGTTTAGATAACTTTCCCATGTTGAAGACTACTTTATCGTCACCCACTCTCATGATAAGCTCACCGGCTTCAACATCAATGAGAGTGCGACCGGTCCTCAAGAATGGACGACCAACAATGAGTGGCACACGGGGGTCCATCTCGTAGTCGACGACAACAAAATCAGCAGGGAAGGTGAATTTGTCGACTCCTACAATGACATCTTCGGCTATCCCCACTGGATAAGCAACCGTACGGTTAGCTAATTCCAAAGTCATTTTGGTGGGGACTAGCTCTGGGAGAGATAATTGCTTCCAAACACTTAGAGGCATGAGATTAATACTGGCACCTAGATCGGCTAGGGCCATGCAATTCTCTACTCCCGGGAAATTGCAAGGGATAAGGAAACGACCCGGATCACCAAGCTTGATTGGCAATTTCCTTAAGAGCACTGCAGAGCAGTTCTCATTAAGTTGGGTGTTGGCGAGATCGAGGAGCTTTTCCTTGTCGCTCAGAAGATCTTTAAACATTTTCGCGTACTTAGGCATGTGAGCGAGAGCCTCAGCGAAGGATATATTGAAATTCAGTTGTTTAAACATTTTAAGAAAGTTAGAAACCTGAATATCGTCCTTGCTTTTGAGCTTCTCTTTCCTCAACCTAGATGGATAAGGTATGTTGGAAGAAGAGGAAGGCTTTGGGATGATATGATCACTCACATCCTTGGGTGGAGGAGGGGTAGAAGGAAGAGGTGGAGAAATTGGGGAAGGAGAAGGGTGAGGAATAGGAGCAGGTGACTCGTTCTCCTTAGTCACAACCACCGGTGGAGGTATAGGAAGATCGGGTTCCTTGGTACCTTTACCACTGCGAGTAGTGATTGCTTTCATCTCCCCCCTTGGATTCGCAACGGTATTACTCGGAAGAGTACCCGAAGAAGAGGGTTGATTACTGTTGAAGAAACTAGCCATCATGTTCCTCAAGTCATTCGTTTGACTATCCATAGTGTTCTTCATATCAGCTCTTAGATCATTCCCTTGTTTCATCAGATCTGCTTTCAAGTTGTGCACTTCCTGTTGAAGATTATCCACGATCACATCGTTAGTTCTCATGTAGGTTCCAATGTCTTGATGTGATGCGGGGGTTTGGTTGGAAGGAGCAGTGTATGCGGGTGGTTGATAAGCAGGTTGCTGGTAAACTTGGGTGTTTCGTTGTTGTGGTTGTTGCTGCTTATGAGGAGGGATGTATGGTGTGCGAGTTTGTTGTTGTTGAGGAGGGATGTATGGTGTGCGAGTTTGTTGTTGTTGAGGAGGGCGGGTGAGGTTTTGTTGTTGGTTGTGGTTGTTAGAATTAAAACCAGGTGGTGAGAGATAGTTGTTGGAATGGTAGCTAAGCAGGTTGCGGTCACCTTGAGGTTTTGCTTGATAAGCAGGTTGAGTATAGGTGCCATATGCTGCATTAACATTCTCAGCAGGGTAATCTTGGGTGGCGGTACAAGTTGTGTAAGAGTGAGGACCACCGCATATCTCACAAGGTTGGTTGACAGCGTTCACTTGTGCATTTTTGGCGTTGTTGCTGACGGTGTGGGTGACAAGCGATTCAAGAAGCGTGGTGATTTTGTCTAATCGTTTGTCGCTGTCATTAGTGCTAGCACTAGCAACATTGGTCCTAACACTCTTGGTTTGAACTCGAGATTTGTTCTCAATGATGTCCCAAGCAGCATTGGAAGTCTTAGCCAATAAATTACCCCCTGAGGCACTATTCAGTGAATCCTGGTCATTCATGCTTAAACCATTGTAAAAAGTATTTATTTGATGAACTTTGGTAAAACCATGTTGTGGGCATTTTCTTAAAAGATCTTTGAAACGATCCCAAGATTCACTGAATGACTCATCGTACTTTTGTTCAAAGTTTATAATCTCATTCCGCAAAGCGGTAGTACGAGAGGGTGGAAAAAAGTAGTTGATAAACTTTGTTTCCAAATCCGTCCACGAGAGAATACTCTGTGGCGGTTCCTTAGCAAGCCAATGCCGGGCTTGTCCCTCTAAAGAAAAGGGAAAAAGTTGTAACCTTATCACTTCTTGTGAAACTCCATTGAACTTGACCGTGTTAGTGAGTTGTAGAAATCTCTTGATGTGGTCGTGTGGATCATCAATGGTGCGTCCCAAGAACGGTTGAGCAGATACCATCTGGATAAAGCCTGACTTGAGCTCGAAATTGTTGGCGGCAATTGGAGGGATGACAATTGGATCCGTATTGCCATCGACATGAGCTTGCAGCAATTCAATCATTGGCCGATTATCCGGAAGGTGCTCATTGTTGTTGTTATTATTCATGTTGTTGAAAGGCGGGTTGTTGTTGTTATTATTGTTGTTCGGAGGTGGTATGTTATTGTTGTTTTGTACACCAGCCATGTCTAAGTTATCGAGAGGCTCGGGCTCTTGATAAGACGTGGATCGAGTGCGCATACACCTGCAAAAGAACGAACAAAGAAAAACAAAGCAAAAATATTTTTGGTTTTTATTGTTTTTTTACTTTTTAGGATTTTTGAAAATTTTATATATTTTTGTTGTTTTTGAAGATTTTCTTGAAAAAGTAACGTTCACGGGGAACGGATCCCAAAATCCAATTTCTCACAAAAAACTTTTGATCTTAACGAGAAGAGCCGGCAGCGGCGCCATTTGATATTAGCATTTTCAATGGTTCAGAATAAAGTTCTCTCGATATCCTCTCGAATTGATCTCGGCCTTAAGTGGAATGATTTGTTCTTGGTTACTAAAAAGGAGTTGGTTTGTTTATCTAATTTTAAACTAATAACACTTAAATGTAAATGACGTTGAGTAACTTAAAGTTGAGTGCTTGAAAACGTAAAGGAAAGATTAGAAAAGTACTTCGAAAACTTAATTGAATTAATGCTTAAAAACTTGTTCTATCGGAATATCAAAAATTATTTCTATCGGAATATAAGAAAATCAAAGGCATCGGAATGTACAAAATGGTCCATCGGAATGTATTTGTTAACCACCATCGGAATGTTCAAAATCCAAACTGTCGCAATGATGCTGTCGGAAAGTTTCTAGATCGGAATGTTGCAAATAAAATTTGGCCAGAGTTTCGACTAAACAAGGGACCTAACCCCGTCGGAATGTGCGATCGCAATATGCGATCGCAATCCCAGATCGGAATAGGTGAACTAACAACCTATCGCAAAGTGAAACCCCTTTTAGGGTTATTGCGATACCAAGACCAAAGAAGACCCGTCGGAATGTGTTAAAACCCCTCTTTTGCGATGGAAGGAATCTTGTTCCGAAATTGGTGGAAAGCTAAAAACTCAATAAGCAAAAGCAATAAGCCAAGGGATTCGAACTCGAACACTTCAAAACGATTAAATTTGATAACTTTTGAAAGTAAGAAACTTTAAAACTTAATAAACAAAACTTTTGAATGATTAAAACTTGAAGAAATCCGAAAACAATGAACTTTAACAAACAATAAGCAAAAAAGCATGGAAAGCTTATGGCTTATTCACGTAAAGTTTAAAAAGACTAGAAAGATCAAACTCTATTCACGAACACATCCACAATCCCAACCGTATGGTTTTAACAATCGGATCAAGGATTTGACAAATGAAGAAAAGTAGAAAAAGATTAAGGAACTTAAAAGCATAAACTTGATTAATGAAATCAAAAGTACAAGAAAGCTTGAATTAAAAGATGAAATCAAAAGAAAAGTTTAGTGAGAGAAAGTATGGAACTTTCTCTCTCTAAAACTAGAGAAATGAAAAACTAAAAACTAAAAACTAAAACTAAGTGTGTGAAAATTTGTGAGGTGAAGGCTTTATATAGGCGTGTGTATGTTGTTGATGGGCTCTTGATTGGGCTTTGATTCTGGCTTCTTTTTCTTCTTTCTTCTTAAGTCTTCACGCGTCTTTTAAATAAACGTTTCCGACTTGGATTTGAGAAGTGTCGGTGAATAATTCCAACTCGTCCTATAATATTTTATTTAATAGACTCGAGTTCTTCGACATATATGAATCTTCCATCTTTGGCTCTATTCTTCAATAAATCTTCAAATAGGCACAATGACTTCAAATCTTTTGCATCTCTTGGACAATAGACTTCGTCTTGAGTCTTTTTCCTTGATAAAACCCGTGCAATCCCCTGTTTTCTTTAATATTCATCCGGTCGACTCTGAAAACACAATAAACACAAAAACCACGCATAATTCCAAACAAATGATATTAAATACGTGTTTTGGTCTCGTTTTAGCCCGATTTAAGTGGTAAAAGGATGGGTGTTTTCACACCTATCAATTGGTACGTTGAGTACAATGGATTGGTACGTTGAGTAGAATGGATTGGTACATTGAGTACAATGAATTGGTGTGGACTCGTATACCAACGTAGGGTCACACAAAGGAACTGTAAATGAAATTTCTTTTTATATACTTGTGTTCAAATGATAATTTGCAAAACCTATAGATTCGCTCAACCTTTGTGTTGATCCTTTTAAGCATGTATTTCAGGTAGTCAAGATGGATAGCAGCGGAGCATGCAAGGAGGGAGTTGGTGCTTACTTGTCTAAATTTTGTTTATTTTTCATCCTTTTTAAATTAACCATTTCATTAAAGTATTTTGAGGAACATGTTGTGTTGGTAACGGTTTTTGGGACTAAAACGCTACTCTGATGGTATCTTTTGGGATGGAAAATATTTTAGACAATGTTGTATTTATACATTTTAACGTCTCTTTTGGGATTGTTTTCTATGATTGTGTGTGATGTGCTATGAGTAACGCCCAATGTGGACATTCCGCTGCGTGGTAATTTGGGGCTGTTATAAATTGGTATCAGAGCCACAAGTTATAGAGAACTAGGTCGATTTTTTTTTTGAAAATGTCCTAAACTATAACTTTCGGTGTGTCGTAAAAGTTTTAAGCACGCAACTACTCCGCATGGCTCCGGTAAGGCTATTCTTGTATTACTTTATATTTGACTATGATTATGTGAATCTATGAGTATATAGGAATGGTAGTATGTATATGTATGAATATACTATGATATTTAAAGGCATTGTACGCGAAGCAATGGTCCTTGAATGATTGTTGTACATTTTATAATTCGGTTTTGAATAGGATTTGGCCTCATCGCCAATCACCGATCTTGATAATTATGTATTATGAATACGAGTGTGAAACTCGTTTGATACTTTGGGTACGTGTATGTTGTTTCGTAATCTATCGCATATCGACTTGTTTAAGTTCGATCGTTGTCGTCACATTGTGATGTGCCACTTTTGGACAACTCATATTGAAACCTAATTGATTAACGTGATATTTTTACTTCCGTTACTTTTTATGATTCTAAAGAATCATTTACCCAAGGCGACATCTTCTACGTAATGCGACGTGTGATTTGAATTTATATGACTACGTTTTACTGGCGAAAAAGGAGGATGCCAATGTTGGACTTAAGATATATATATCCTAATCAAATATATATAGTTTGGGTACAACAAAGATATGCTCGTAGTAGTCATTCGGTTGAGTGGCTTAATGCCTTGTATCTAATTGGAATGGGACATTTAGATATAGAGATTTTAACTCACTCAACTATGAGTTGTTTAAGGGTACCTTATTGAAATGGATTGGGACATTTGAATAATAAGGTTTTAAACCACTAGACCTTAGATCGTTATGATCTCCTTATTCAAATGGAATGGGACATTTGAATACGGAAATCATGATGTAAGTTTAATTGACACCTTATATTTACTATGGTATTTGGATATGATATCGTGTTGAGAGATAGTAATACTTGAGTAGGATGACTTATAATCGTCTTGTTGAAATGGATTGGGACGCCTTTTCATTTGAACAAGAAATTTATAAGTTCCCAAACCGTAAATTTATAAACTCTTGTATACATGGAGGGGGACGCCTTTTGATGTAGACAAGGAGTTATAAATGAGTGGGCCCGAGTATGTCTGGCTCGATTTGTGGATTTTTGGTGTGTGTACGTCTTCCTTCGACTCGTATTTCGTTGGTAAGAATCGTTCGATGTTGTCGTCATTATGATGATCATCGATTATCATCTATGTACAAGTAACCCGTTGGACTTCTCTCGAGTTATGATTTATTTTGATGGACCATTTCTAATGTGTCTCGATGATCGCGAGCTTTATAAACAGATTGTTAAGAACCGTTGACCGTTCCGAGAATAGGCGACTCGCTTAAGCGTCACCATGATTTATGTGTGTACTTGCGGATTGACTGAGGATCAAGTTATCAATGACAACTTATCGTGGATGTGAAGATTTTGTAATTTTACTTGCTACTATCAAAGGGACACTGAATACTTTTTTTGATGACGAAACTCTTCGGGCTAGTATGACGAACTAAAAACGAGGAATATGATGCATCACCTTGAGCACTGAAGTTTAAATTATTGGGACGCCTTTGTACGATGAACGCTGAAGCAAAAGTTAGTGGGACGCTTTTGTACGTTGAACACTGGAGTAGAACTTAATGGCATGCCCGATATGTTGTAAATCTTCCCAACGGATCAAATTTCTTAATGACTGGAATTAGTAAATTTATTATCACCTTGAGGAGTATGTTGCAGACGACACCGCAAATGGAAAGACTTTGAAGATCGAGTTGTATTATCAAAGGCTCATTCAAGGTTTATCGATGATCAATGATGGAGATTTACATTTGATGTGTGTGTTCGACCTTTTCTTTTTATGTACTTAGATGGTATGTGATATAGTCGAATGATCGTATGTTGTGCGAACTTTAGACATCATTGTCCAATAACGTCCGATCATGTAGGGCATGTATCATGTAATATCTTTTTGACTTTCAACGACGAGGCTTATTGATACTTTGACTATGCGTAGGCGGAAGTGAGATGGTGTGTTTGTATTATATTTTGGTTATGGACCCACGCGTGAGCGCTCTCTGATGAGATGGCATTTATACATGATCTCATCGTTCTTTTCGGGCTTTAAATGCATAAAAATGTCATCAAAATACCATATATATGCTTGTGTTTGTTTACTTGTGTATTTTAGGTATGGATATCGTGAAAGAGACAAAAGATCACAAGATACAAGGAAAAACGGACACGAGAAACGAAGCCGTATAAAGAACCGGGCCCTAATCATGGAATTTTCAACAAATACCCTTGAAGACTTGAAGACAAACAAGATTGATCCTCCATTAATGAAGAAATGACACTTAAAACCCTTGTATATTAATAATTACAAGTTTGGTCCCTTAAGTTTGTCAAAATTGCAAAAAGGTCCTTCAACTTTGAAGAAATGGCAAGATTAGTCCCTCAACAAATCAAAATTGCCAATTATGATCCCTCATGAAGTGAAAGACACATTGAAGACCTTTGAAGATCAACATTGTCCAAGATCAGCCCTTGAATTATTCAAACATGTCAAAAATAGCCTTTGAAACATTTTTGGAAAAGTTTAGTGCCAAAAGTGTCAAGAGATGGAAGTTATTTGCAAAGGAAATGAGTTTCTAGGGCTGAAAAACATGTTATGCCAAAAACCTCAAAAGAAAAGGACCAAAGTTGTGCTGTTTGAAACATTTAAACACAACTCGCGCCAAACACTATCTGTTCCCCCAAAATCGGATCAAGGAGAGTTACTATTCACCTTTTACACCTCCAGTTTTCACCTCACTTAATACTTGGGTAAAAACCAATTAACTTTGCCCACGTGTGATTCACACACGCAGGAACCCATCCCACACCTAAAAACCCCAATCCCACCACTGTGGACCCTACCCCCAATTCCCCATTCCACCAATCAGCATACACCTTGGTCCCCAAGCATCATGACGTGTCCAAAATCAACAGTGGAGGTTATTTGCTTACTCACAACGCACAAATAAACGTCCAGGATCCAATATGACAACTCATCACTCAAAAACGTCTAAGGGCATTTTGGAGAATTTCTACTGATTAGGGTTTTGTTTTTAGCCTTCTAGTATGTTCTTTAGGTAGTATATAAGGAGACCCAAGCTTGTGGTGATCCCTTGTTCCAGTTTTTCCTTCAAAAATCTTGTAATCCTTTTTAATATAAAATAAAAGTTTGGTATTTGTTTTAAGCATTATAATTCCTTTTTATGTTTATTTAAAGTTGGTAAAAGTGTTGAAGGAAAACTGAGTTCCATTTGTTATTTGGTTAACTAATTTTGTTTTTCAAAATTTAGTTAAAGGTTTATGAAACTTGAATTTCTTGGTAAGAATTTTGGTTCAGGTTTTGGTGTTTAGAGTTAGGTTTAATTGGTGAAACATTGTTATAAAAACGTGTTTTGAGAAGTGTTAAAAGGTTTTGGATAAGTTTAAAAAAAAAAAAAAAAAAGAAAAAGAGAAAACAGGTTATAATATATTGCTTGTATTTTGTCTGTTTTTGTTTGATTTGTCTTTAGCAGGGTGTTGGATTGTTGCTGTTAAAGGATCAGCACCAACCCCAGTTGGTATTGGAGATGGATATTCATCCACTAGGGCTTTGGATGTAAAGCCCTAAGGTAATTTCCTTTTCCTTTTGAAAAATCTCAGAAAAAGCAAGTGAATGTGATCTGGTTTGATTGGATGTTATTGTGTGTTTAAGTGGTTGAATTTGTGTTGGTATGCATGTTGGATGATCATAGGATCAGTTAGAATAGGATTTAAGGTACTTTGGTTTGATAAAAGTTGGTTTTCAAGATTTAAAAGGCTGTTTGGAAACGTGTTTTAGCAGAGCATAAATTTTGATTTGTGTCTTAAAATTGTTAGAAGAGTTGAATCAGGTTAAGATAGGTTGCATGTTAGTTCTAGGGTAGATTAGAACAAGATTTGAAACAAGTTTGGTGAGTAAAAAGTGAAAATAGCATAGAGATCTGCTTATGCCACTTTCTGCTTAATTTTTATGAGATTTGTAAGCTTGATTCTTGAATTCTGTTGAGACTTAGGGTGTTAAAGGTTTGCAAACTTGTTGTGCATCATTTTGTGGGTTTGTGTGCCAAATTTGGTCATCTGAAGTTCATTAGAGTGCAAGTAGCTAAGCCACAAAGTCCACCAGACTTAGAATTTTTGTGCATCAGCAACTTGGATTCACTTTGGTGTGCATTTGGTTGTGAATTTTGCTTGCTAGTGTGTATTTTCTGCTTTGTTCATGACTCCTTGTGCTTCAATAAGCACAAGGGTGCCCCTATTGTCCATAATCATCCACCAAATAAGCTCACAGCCAGGCCCCTCTTGGCTCAAAAAGTGCACAAGTGTGTACTCACACTTGTTCATCAGCAATACAGCCCACTGGCACATTTTTGATCTTCAATCTGTTTAAATCTTGCATAAAAAGTGAATTTGGTTTGGATTGTTAGCTTATAAAGGGTCACTGATTTGTTGGAAAAAGAAAAAAATAAAAAAAGAAAATAAAAGTAAAAAGGTAGCCCGCAACGGACTCGAACCCCAGACCTCTCGCTGGAGGGTTAAGGGAACTACCACTGATCTAGACTCCTTTTTACGTTTAAGTTTGTTTTCAAACTTTATTTAACCTATTTTTGCTTTGTTATATTAACTAAAGCCGTGAGCAAATAAGCTCATTTGAGCTTATTGGTTTAACATTTTTGCTTATTTTCATTTTTCCTAGGATCATTGTAGTATTTAAGACTTTTCTAGCTAATTTTTATATTTTTCCCTTTATTAGATTATTTTCTAGAATTTATTTATTATACGTTTTTTATTAAATCATTAAAAAATAGAAAAAAGATTTTTAATTTTTAGGAAAAATTATTTTTAGCTTTTAAAATAATATTTTGAGGTTTACAGCTTATTAGGTTTTTAATTTGGCTTATTTTTAATTTTATAAGATTTTAGGATTTTTAAGCAACTTTAAAAATTAATATAAAATTAATTAAGAGGTTTTAGAAACTTTAATTTACATTTTCTTCTTAGTTAGAATATTTAGGATTTTTGAGAATTTTTTAGAATTTATTTTAGAAACTTTTTATTTTTAGCATTATTTTAATATTATTTTATTATTAAAAAATCAAAATTTTATTTTTATTTCTTTTTCATTTTTCTTAAGATCTTTATCATTAATTAGGACCTTTTCCATTTTTAGAATATTTTTATAGCTTTTAGATTTATTTTTATAATTATTTTAAGTTTAATTAGTTTTTAATCATTTTAAATCATTTTTAGAGTTTTAAAAATAGTTTTAATAGCTTTTAATTTTTAGAAAATTACTTTTTAGTCTTCTAATAATATAAGTTAAGTGATTATTCGATAAAATCATATTTTAGACATTTGAATTAGTTATATTTAATTTTAGGGCTTTAATTAGCATTTAAAATTAAATATTTAATTAATAAAAGGTTTTAAAATATCTTTGTTGGATTTTTGTCTTTATTTATATTATTAGTGACTTCTTTTTAATCTTTTATTTACTTTGTTTTTGGTTTTAGTTAAATTTTTAATTTGGGTAGTTTTTCACTGTTTTACGTTTACGTCGTAGTGTAATTTTAACGTATCCGTCTTTTCATCCTCTCATCCCCATTCTTCCAAATATTAATCTCAAATAATTACAAGTTAATTCACAACACATATACCTCCTTGGGAAATGAACTTTCTCTCTTTTTAAGTGATTGGGTCATTAGTGTTGATTTTTCCTAAAATCATCACTCGATACTTACCGCTCATATACGTTCTTTTGTTTCCCTAAACAAGAGTCGTATTTTACTACAATCATTTTGGCGCCGCTGCCGGGGAGGTGTGTTGTGCTTTAATTTGGAAGCTTTTGTTTTTGATATTATCCATAATAAGTATTTGTGTTAAGTGGAACTCCCTTAACACGTATTATCGGTTTTCTTGGTTTTTTCTTGTATAAATATTATTAATATATTGTATTAAGTATCACAATCAATATACAATATCTCCAAACGTGTGAAAACACAACCTTAATTGGGATTTGATCTCCTAATTATTGTATTCGAATCTCAAACAAAAAGAAAAGGCAAAAATAGATAAATACTTTCGTGAAGCTCGATTTTGAAAAATACAAACTATAAGGTGGGTATAAGGCGGGTATTATAAAATATACCCTAAGGAAAAAGGCTCTTAAGTGCTTCGCGCCGCCTCGTTTCCCCGCTTGCTTGTGAGTATTTTAAGATTGAAGGCTAATCGAGGGTTTTGCCGCCCAAAGTATTAATACGTATACTATATTTGCTTGGTTTTCTTTGTGATTAAACCCTCTTGAACAATTTGGTTTTCATCAAAGTTCTAAAGTCATTCGAAGGCGTTCACTCCACGTGATCGTTTTCATTCCTTTGAGGCTTCTTTAATCAAGAGTTTGATTCGAGGAGAGATTTTGTAGATTGTTGTCTACAAAGATACACCAAAATCCAAAAAAATTAAATATCATCAAAAACACAAAAAAATTGAAAATCCATAAAACAATCAAAAAGAATCTTCTTTGCTCACCTCCCATTCTTCGTGAAGTTTATGATCACTCGTAATCAAGCAAAACGAGCTCGTAAACGTCTTCAAAAGCAAGCAAATCAAGGATCGTTGATTGTTGAAGAACCTCCAATTGTTGAACCTATTGTAGAACAAGAAGTCGTCATGGCTAATCGTACTATGATGGAGTTGCTACAAGCACCCACCGAGGGTTTTGGAGAGGCTATTGTGATTCCCGCCATCCTTGCGGAAAATTTCGAGATTAAGACGGGTTTAATGTCTATGTTGCAAGCAAATAAGTTTAGAGGTCACGAGAAAGACAACCCGCATTACCACATTAGGAATTTCAACCGTCTCACCGCCACTAGCAAATTTAAGGATGTTCCACATGACGCCATTAAGATGATGTTGTTTCCATACTCGTTGGATGGACCCGCAAAAATTTGGCTCGAAAAAGAACCGCCAAATTCGATTTTGACATGGGCCGATCTCGTTTCTAAGTTTGTGAACAAGTTTTTTCCACCATCTAAAACAACACACTTAAAAAATGAGATTTCACGATTTGTGCAACGTAATAATGAAAGTTTTTCAATGGCATGGGAACAATTTAAAGAGATGTTACATGAATGTCCTCACCATGATTTTTCGGAATTACATCAAGTGGATACTTTTTATAATGGGCTTAATGATCATGAACGAGATTATTTGAATGCCGCCGCGGGTGGTAATTTTTTGTGCAAGACGACAAATGAGGCTTTACAAATCATTGAAAATCGATCTAAGGTTTATAGCCCTCGTAACACACCGAGTGTTGCCAATATGGGTTCGTCATCTTCGTCACAATCGTCTCGTAGCATTAACGCCTTACATGATGAAGCTAATGAGGAAAATCGGTTTTTTGATAGATTTGCTAATCTAATGTCCCATTGGAAGGCTCAAGAAGCTTCCAATTCCGCTTCGGTTAAAGCGGTTGCTAAGAGTTTTTTATCTTGTGGGGGAGCTCATGATCTTTCCGAGTGCATTACCGCGGATGGTAACACTTCGAGTGCTTATGTAGCAACGGGAACTTACAACCAAAACGGCCAAGGTTCCCGCCAAAATCAAGCTCCACCAAACCAAAATGTTAACAATTATCGAAACAACAACCAAGGTAATTACCAAGGCAACACACGCAATTACAACAAAGGGAATTATCAAAGTGGGAATGGACAAATCTCTAATCAAAATCAAAACCGTGATTTTCAAAACACTACACAAGGTTTTCAAAATGCTCACACGAAAAATTTGCAAGGAGAATTTTTGGATTATGCAAAAGCAAATGATGCTAAATTTGATAATATGCAACGTGAGATGATTAGCTTAAGATCCGAGTTGAAAAACGAGCTTAAAAATGAACTTGCTAATGAACTTAAAACTCATGCAAACAAAATGGAAGGAAATGTCCAACGTCTTCAACAAAACCAACAAAAGATGGAATTAGGACAACATGAGATTAAGCAAGAGTTATTGAAAGCGGATGCTAGGCAATCAAAATTTGAGGACCGAATGGCTAAGATGTTTGAAGCTATCATGTGTAAGCCCTCTTCTTCGGGTGGTCTTCCTAGTGATACCATTAACAACCCGAGGGGAGAATTGAAGGTTGTTGCTACACGAAGTGGTAAAATGAAGGTCTACGTGATTATTGGCTTATTCTATATCATGGATTTGGTGGATTTAGATGGTTGATTTAGATGATAGACATAAAGAAATGAAGGAAAGAGATGAAGGATTAGAGAGAGAAAGGAGAGAAGGGAGAGAATTAGAGAGAGAAAGTGAAAGATGAATAAATGATTAAGTGTAAAATGGTAATCAACAACCCCTCCTAACATGCTAGGAGGGGATATATATAGCCCACCCTACATGTGGGCTATATGGACTATACATAAGATAAATAGATCACGAGCCCATTACATAATTATCGTTGGAGCGACCGATCCTTCATAAATACGTAAAAACGTATTTCTAACAATCTCCCCCTAAGGGAGGTCGCTCCAAGAAACAAAGTTCTAAATAGTCTATAACTCGTGATCTATGCTAACTAAGATGTGACCGAGACTTTATTGGGAAAAACGTATTTCCAACAATCTCCCCCTAAGGGAGGTCACATCTTTTTACAAAATCTTAAACCTAGCATCTATGCTTGAGTCTTCGATCTTGTTCTTGTGAATATGCTTGATGTGATCTTTGACTTTAGTCTTGAGCATGTTTCCTTGCCTTGACCTTGTGCATTCTTCACTTGTGATATTTGCCTTTTTGTGACTTCATGTTCCACATACTTATACTTTTAAATTCTTGAAAGCTTCAGAGTTTGATACAGCGGAAGACTTGACCTTCAGGCTTTCTTGAATTTGTTGAAGTACTAATTGTATGTAGTATAAGCATGTGGTGACGACTTCTTCTGGATTGTACACCGCAATGCCACCTTCTTGTTACGCTGCATAAGACAGTTAGCAACAAAACAATATACACGGATGAAATGGCCTTGAACATTTCATTCTAATTCGGTAGCAATTTACCTCCGGTCGGTGAAGACCGTTGGACGATATTAAATATCGTACTTGTGGCAGGTAGTTTCAATAAAGAACTTCCTTGACAAGATTTCGCGGGTAAACCCGTTCTCTTTACTCGATCGTCCAAAGCTGACTGCGAACGTAAAGAGTGGATCATTTGGATAATATTATCCGCATGATTTGAAGCCGTCAATTCATGTTCCTGGAACAAGTGAAGTTCAATTAAGAACCGCACCATCGTTGCTTTCCAGTTGTCACTAGCTTGATTCATATAGAATCTTGCAAGTTACCTACCAAGTGCTGTTGGATGTTAACACTAGAAGGATTTCCACTCGTCACTGTGATCAATAAAGAGTCACTCTGAGTGTTCTGGCAAGATCATATGATAATGCGAAGAGGCCTGGAACGAGTTTAAGTTCAATTAAGAATTAAACCACTGTTGCTTTCCAGTTATCACAAGTTTGATTCATAAAGAATCGCACAAGTCACCTACCATGAGCTTTTTGATATTCGCTCAAGAAGGATTTCCATCTTCATTGTAAATACTTTCGTATTACTCGGATGTTCAGGCAAGATCATGAAGATTTTGCGTAGGACTCTTAAGATCTTTCTTACTTTTCACAGTGTGTGAAGAAGCAAGGAAATATGAAAGTGTGTCCTAATGAGATATTTGATGATCTCAAATGGCTCTAGACTCGATCGAGCATTTTGGATTTTTAGTGATCGGAGGCTGGAGAGGAGTGCCACCTTTTCAATACCAATTTATTCGGAGTGAATAAATCAATAGATAACGTGTTGATCTCCGTGTGATTAAAACAAATACCTTTTGAGAGATATTTGAGTTAGCTGGGAAGGGTTGTGCATTGCATCACTGGGTCCATGACGCCTTTCTTCAATATCGAGAATCATTAGCAAAAATGACCTCAATAGCATATGTATTGACCCGGTTTCTGCCTAAAGTTGTAAGGAGGGCTTCTTTCTTTACACCCTTTATCTTTACAATTCTTTTTCATTCTTCAACCCCTTCAATGCTTACCAATACGTCATCACTAGCACCTTGTTGTGATTGTTCCAGTGCTAACTTAAGTACTTGGTCGGCATTCAGCTACGTTCACAATCTTTCTCCATCTTTCCTAAGGACTACTATTTCTAGCTATGGAATGTCCTTGGGAAGATTCCTCCGGTTCTAGAGAAATCATTGGACTTTAACCTATCCTACCATCCTTATGTCACCACAATCTTCACCGTCGTGAATAGAGATGTTTTTGGGTAAGTGTATGTCACCATGAAATCCATTTTGAAGTGCAAATCCATTTTGCTCCCCCTTAACATATGCTACGATATTCGAAAACATTTCGCACATGTCGGGATGAGCTAACACGTTAAGTCAAACCATTTGTGATTAATCATTTCCCATATTAAATCACATTTTCTCCCCCATATTAAAAATATTAACCCAATCGATGTTTTTAATATCAATTGATTTAATAGCATTTTAAGAAAATTTGGGAAGAAAAATGCAAATCCAATTATCTTCGTGATTTTAACAAGCTCCCCCTCAAATTAATGAGGGTGTACTTGAAACGTAAATTAAATACCTTTTAAACACAAGTGTAAGGTATTTATCACGTGCAAGGATCATATATGATAATGTATTCACAAGATTAGCAATGTACGAGGTTGGACCTGAATAATGGAGAACAGCATATGAAAGAAGCACATGGTTCTTGTTCACGAATGTTGGTCACCTCGTCACGTTCCCGAGAAAATTAATTCCCGTTGTTGAGTCAAAGCTTTCCGGTGAAATGCTTGACTTGATTATGAAAAGCGGGTTGCTATCTGAAATAATAGCAAACCATTTTGAGCATGTTTTAAAAGTTTGAACTTCTGCTCGAACTTTATTTACAACCCCGTGTCATTATTGAATGACATTTCTAGGTTCGTAAATATTATCGATTCCAGAAGACATGCTCTTTTTATCAAAACATTTTTGAACACACAATTTTGAAAGATTTAGAAAAACCTTTTGAGAAATTCTCGAAAAATTGTGTTCAAAGTTTTGAAAACCAATTACTTGAGCTTAAGATGTTGAATATCTTAAAAGCGAGCTCAAGTCCGAGAAGTTGTAAACTTCCCGTTGTTAAGGATAAGTTACCATCGGCGATAAACTTTCCTTTTATCTGAAGGACGAGTCCTAAGCTGACATTTACTTAGAAGTCGTTTTCATGAGCTTGAAAACTTTGACTGTTTTAACGGAAAGCTCATGACCGAGAAAGGTTAATTTCTCGTTATGAGGAAAAGTTCTCTTATTTAAAAGATACACTTTCCTTTCTGAGCTTAAAACTTCGAATGTTTTAAGACAAGCTCATGACCGAGAAAATTGAATTTCTCGTTATGAGGATAAGTTCATCATTAATGATAAACTTTCCTTTATTTGAAGTTCGAGTTACAGTCTGACATTTAACTGTAAGTCATTGTGCATGAGCTTAAAAACCTCGAATGTTTTTAATTTTAGCTCATGCCAGAGAAAACTTAATTTCTCGTTGTTAGGATAAGTTTATCATCGGCGATAAACTTTCCTTTCTTTGATGAGCGAGTTATAGTCTGTGATATGACTATAAGTCCTTGCGCATGAGCTTAAAAACGTGGAATGTTTTTAACATAAGCTCATGCCCGAGAAAAATGAATTTCTCGTTTTTAGGATAAGTCATCATCGGGATGAACTTTCCTGTCTTTTGAAATCGAGTTACAGTCTGTTATGTGACTGTAAGTCCTTGTTTGCAGCTTAACCATGAATCCCCTGAGACATTTGTTTCTCTGATATCTGCTTCTTCAGCAACCAAACTCTAAGAGTGTCCTTAGTTGAACGGTACACAACGATTGGACCGCTTCGTTCTTTTGGAACATCAACTTTGGTACCTGCAATCTCATTAGGAATTTGCATGCTTTGACGTGGGTTAGCAATATCAATTATAGAAGCACATGGGGGTTCACAGTTGGCTTTACTTGTTTCAGAGGCGACCTGAGTAGATGATTCACTAGTCTTGGCTGGCAAACGTTTCCTTTTATAGAAAACCTTAAGTTTAGGCGTAAGTGAAGTATCATCTTTATCAGTTTCCTCCCTAGTAGACTTAGTAGAATCGGAGACTATCCTAGTTAAAGGGCACTCGTTTCCTACAAGAGTGAAAGTTCTACCAGTGGGGCGCCACATTTTACCAACGGGTTTGATTTTAGCAACCCACTGGGATTTAAGTCTAGCACGGGAGTTCACCTCATTAAGCAATTTTTTGATACAGGAATCATGATTTGCCGTAAAGACACATTTTCTACATGTTTTACACGTAGCATATTTAATGTCTGAGTAAGATCTAGAATCCCTAGATGATTGATTGATGCTCCTAGGATTGGACATGCTACGGTTAGCAGTGTTGGGTAAACTAGAAGGCATCTGACTAGGTTTGAAATTCCTATCTCTTACATGTGTCTTTTGCTTAGCTTCCCTAAGATCAGATTCATGGAAAACGTCATTTGAACTAGTTCTAGACGTGGTCTTGGTATTTTTAGGGAAACTAGAGGCAATCATATGATTTGGTCTTGCTAAAGCTGGAGTGATCACATTGGTCCTAGTTGCTGGAGTGACTGGTCTAATAAGATGAACCAAATCAACTTGGGAGGCAAACCGCGGTCTCGAGGATTGTGGTCGCTCGGATCTAAATGCAGTAGGTTGTCTGACAATCGGTTGTCTGACGAACTGATTTGTAGGCGGTTTCCCCAAGATTGATGGTTTTTCAAGCTTAGTGTCCACACTAGGTCCTTTACTTTTCCTTAACTCGTTTTTCAACGCAGCTATAGCAAAAACCTTTTCCTGAACTTGGGCTTTTAACGTTTCATTTTCTTTGAGCAAGTTATCTTGGGATGCCAATTTAGATTCAAGCAGTTGAATTTGTTTCAAAAGATTATCCTTTTCAGCTTTAGAATCTAGAACAGTTTGATCCAATTTTCTTTCAAGAACAACGTTTGACTTTTCAAGTTTTTCAAAGTATGTTTCAAATTTGTCCGTTTTCTTAGAAAATTCAAGTTTGCCATCCTCAAGATCTTTTGATTGCCGAGCTACGATTGTTTCGAGCTCTTTAATCTTGGAATCAGAAGCAGTCAATGAATCAGTTATAGGATAATTATCATGATGTTTAGCATTCTGAACAATCTCTCCCCCATTATGACTTACATCGGATGAATCAGAAGTGGTATTGCTATCACTCGTTTCCATCCCATGTTTGTCATAATTAGGTGCAGAATCCTCAATATGCGGCATATCATCAGCATATACATCATAAACCACATTACATTGTACCATGTTTGCAGGCTCTGCGTCATAAATGGGTAAGGTGTCATCAAGAGAAATCTCGTGAACATTCCCTGACGTGCCACTGGCATCATGTTGTCCTCCTGATTCTGTGCTCGTGCCATCGTTAGGCTCTAAGTTGTCAACCGTATGACCATTATCCTCTTGCATCTGCGTCATTGATTCTTGCACTCCATTAACATACACTTGCTGAAGTTGTGATCTTTGATATATCGAAGACGAGACCGATGACATGAGTTTCAAAATCGTATCACGGAAAACTCGAAGCTCGGTATGTGTATCTCGAAGAAACGATTGGCAAATCATTGAACTTTCAGGCTTGATGATATTAAATTGGAGGAAAGGCGTGAGGTGTGTCACAAGAGCCTTATATGCAAGTACCGATGCAGAGTGATTAAAGTTTCCATGGTTGAGTTGCTCGGCGAGTTGGGTCAAAGTGGTAAAAATGGAGTCGATGAATATATGACGATCTTGTCCAAAGATTGTCACAAATTCGCTCCCTCCTTGAATCCGTGAAAGAGTAACTAGATGACACTGAAGCATTTGAAATGAATTTATACCACTTTCTCTAGCTTTGTCTTGCATTCGATGCAAGTCTCCCTCTTTAAGTGTCGATTTGAACGAATCCATTGAAAATCGAGGAAAGATAAGGAAAAATGATGTGGATGTTGTGGTTTTCAGGATTTTACAGTTCGATTCGGCTCAAAAGATGTTGTCGGCTCAAACGATTATGAATTAAACCCGATCAAGAATCCCGGCACGTTGACTCGTCACTTTGTCGTCAAATCCGACCACAAAAACTGTTAACCCGTCAAATATTTTTTCACGGTAACTTTTAAAGTACCCGCCTCAACACAATTTGCCAAAATTTAGTAAACAAAAAATTTATAAAACTAAAATTTTAAAAATGACAAAAAGACAAAATAAATATAACTAAAAATAAAAATTTAGACTTAATCTTAAATATACTTAAAAGAAAATGTAACCAAAATAGTAACTAAATATATGTAACTAAATATAGAGATTACGTCTTCTAAAAAAATAAATATTATAACGATTTCCCAATATTTAAAATATCTAAGATTAAAAAAAAATAAAAAAAAAATAAGATATGGCGCTTTGTTTTCTCCGCCCTATTTAAAAACAAACGTGGCTTGTTTATAATTACACCACACGTGGCCCAATAAAATGAGTCCACCGCCCCCACTTGCTTTCTTGTTTAATCCGCCCAGTCAAATAAGTCTGTCTCCTCAGTTTTGACGAAATCACATAACCAAAAACATTTTTCTTTCTCTCACCAAAATAAGACTCGTCTAAACCTAATCTCTCTCTCTCCTCACAAAACCCAGTCACCAATCTCACAATCTAACAAAAAATCAACAACCGATGCGATGAAATAGGCTTCAAGATCCTAAAATGGGTCTCGGGTAGGTTTTCTTTAAATTAATTGCATGCGTGTGTTAATCTTGATTTGAGTCTCTCTTTTCTACTGTAGTGTCTTTCTGTTTGTGTGGTCAAAATTGAGTCGAGGGTGAGTTTTTGTGGGGTTTGAATCAGACAAGGGTGATGGTGTGTCGAGATAGAGAGAGAGGGTTTGAGGGTGTGAGTCGTGTCAGGTGAGAGGGTGAGAGGGTGTTTGTTTGTGTTTGTGTTTGTTTGGTGCGAGGGGTGTCGAGGGTGGAGAGGTGTCGAGGGTGGGTAAATGATTGGGTATGGGTTGGTTTCTTGAGTCGGTCGTGAGGGTGAGAGAGTCCGGATGTTGTTTGTTTGGTTCGAGGGAGAGAGTGAGGGTTATTTGTCGTGTCAGTTTTTTGAGTGAGGGTCGAAAGATGTGTCGAGGATGAGGGTTTGGGAGGGAGTCTGTGACGAGGGTGAGGGTTTTCGAGGGTGTTGTTGATGTTGGTGAGGGTGGGGGGGTCAGAAAGATGAGACGAGTCTGTGAGTGAAGGGGTTGAGAGAGTCTAGATGTTAGTCGAAAGATCACATGGAAACTTTAATCGTTATTTTGAGTGAGACGAAATGGGTGTGTTTGTGTCAGTTTCGAGGGAATGAGTCTATTCAAAAGACGATGATTTGCCCGTTGAGTTTGAATATGGTTGCTTCATTCAGAAGAGTTCCGAATCGGAACTTTTTTCTTGATCCGGAAGTTCTTGGTTCGGAAGTTCTTGGTCCGGAACTTCTTGATGCGGAACTTTTGGCTTGATCCGGAAGTTCTTGGTTCGGAAGTTCTTGATCCGGAACTTCTTGATCCGGAACTTCTTGATCCGGAAGTTCTTGGTTCGGAAGTGGTTGGTGCGGAACTTTTCTGTTTGATTCGGAACTTAGAGATTGATTCGGAACTTTTAGTTTGATTCTGAACTTTAGGATCAGTTTTGATGGACAAATTTTGGACAGAAATGATAGTTGACCAAAAATTAAGAAAAAATCCAAAAATTATAACTGAAAACTGATAACTGATAACTTGACCAAAAAAGACGGATAAACGAAAAAGGATAACAGGCAACGGATTAAAAAAAATTAAATAAAAAACTGATTAAAAAAAAATAAAAAAAAAATAAAAAGGATAAAAATTGATAAAAAATTTAGAAAACTAATAATAGAATACCAATTAAAGTGGCAAAAATTGATTAAAGAAATAAAAAAGGACAAAATTAAAGGTTCAATTTAATAAATTTAAACAAAAAGGCAATCAAAATAGAAGGATTTAAACAAAAAAAAATACAAAATTAAAAAGAGAAAAACAAAAACTTTTATAAAAAAAAACACCAACTTTTTATAAACACAAACTTTTTAAGGTTTTATATAAAAAAAATTTTGATTTTTATATAAAAATTTGTGATTTTTTATCTAAAAAGTAAGTAAATTTGAAGATTTGATATGATTTAACATATAAAAACACAAACTTTTTATAAAAAATACAAACTTTTTATGATTTAAGCATGATTAAATCAAAACCCACCAAAATCAAAAAGAAATAAAACAAGAATAAACCAAACTAACCATGGCTCTGATACCAATTGAAGGTCTACGTGATTATTGGCTTATTCTATATCATGGATTTGGTGGATTTAGATGGTTGATTTAGATGATAGACATAAAGAAATGAAGGAAAGAGATGAAGGATTAGAGAGAGAAAGGAGAGAAGGGAGAGAATTAGAGAGAGAAAGTGAAAGATGAATAAATGATTAAGTGTAAAATGGTAATCAACAACCCCTCCTAACATGCTAGGAGGGGATATATATAGCCCACCCTACATGTGGGCTATATGGACTATACATAAGATAAATAGATCACGAGCCCATTACATAATTATCGTTGGAGCGACCGATCCTTCATAAATACGTAAAAACGTATTTCTAACATAAAACTTTCAAGGAACCAATCTCTCGTCCAAGTACTTCTAAGGAGAAGGAAATCGAGAAAGAACCCGAGGTGATGGTCGAAAAGGAGCACATTACAATCCCACGAAGTACCGCTCAAACCACACCTACGGTTGAACCAATACCAATTATGGAACCCGAGTTTCCAAGGCCGTTGCCTAATGACCAACCCACACCACCTTTACCCTACCCTTCGAGACGAAACAAAGAGAAAGCACAAGAACGGAACAATTATCAATTTGAACTATTTATGAAAATGTTTCGTGATTTGCATTTTAACATAAGTTTTGCCGACGCTCTTATCATGATGCCTCGATTCGCCGCAAACTTCAAAAGTATGCTTAACAACAAAGAGAAGTTACAACAATCATCTAGTTGTTCATCGGTTTTTCTTAGCCGCATACCACAAAAAGTCGGTGATCCCGGTAAATTTTTGATTCCGTGTGCTATTCAAGATATGGAGGAATGCTACGCCTTGGCCGATCTTGGCGCTAGTATTAATTTGATGCCTCTCGAGATTTCCAAATCGCTTTCGCTTCCGGCTCTTACTCCTTCGAACATGTCTATCGAGATGGCCTATCATTTTACGATCATGGCATGTGGAGTAGCCGAGGACGTTTTCGTTAAAGTCGGAAAGTTTTACTATCCCGTTGACTTTATCGTTGTAGACATTCCTATTGATCGAAAAGTTCCTCTCATTTTGGGTCGTTCATTTTTGGATACATCAAGAGCACTTATCGATGTTCATGCTCGAAAAATCACCCTTCGTTTCAATGAGGAAGAACTTGTCATCAATGCAACACAAAACTCCAATCTTTCTCATGTCTATTCTATTGCAACTTTAAACCATGGTGACTCGACCAAAGTCGTTTGCAAACAATTTTCACCAAGAGTTTTAGGAAATGTCGCTAAAAACAATTTACCATTTCCTCCGCCGGTGGAGGTTATGAGTGCTAAGCCTACAAAGAAGAAACCATCAATACTTGAATCGAAAAATCCTTCGCCTCACCTCGAACATTCATTCTTGAAAAGTGTTGATAAATTGCCGGTTTCTACGGAAGATCTTTCGGATGATGAATATGTAGACCCCAATGGGGAGGTTTTCTTCGTCGATAAACGTTTTGAGAACTTGCCACCACCAAAACCAAAACGGTTCCAAAATGTGAGAATTTTTAGTGTAACTAACATCGTCTTAGAAACACCGAATATTTTCGACATAATCAAAAAGGGTTTTCATAAGGAGAGTTCAAAAGATAAAAAAGGAAAAGATTTTAAATGTGATTTAATTGATTTTTCTACAAATCTAACTCCGTCATCACCACGTGTTTTGAGTGCTACAAGCTCGTCTACTCCTTTTGACGATGTTTTGTGTGGTTCTAGTATGGGGGAAGCCCCTTATGTTCCCTCATCCTTGTCCACCGAGGACGAGATATTCGATCCCGGAATTTCATGTAAAGGGAAATCTCGGTCTTCCACCGATGCAATAAATGGAAACTATATCTATTTGCTTGGTGCGAGTCTACCTTGAGTAGCTCAAACGTTTGTCTTACCAATTGTCTCACCCTTCTATTTCTCATCTATTTTCTTCAAACTCTTTGAGTTTATGGCACATGTTGAAGTGGCGTTGAATTGTTTTTCCAATGGAAACGAGAACGCCATCTTCGACCCCGGTATTTTGCATCATTTAAGGACTTAGTCCTTTATACCGGTTGCTTTTGGGCCTTGTTAATCATGTAAGCCCCATCAAAAATTGACCACACCATGATTTTCCCTAAATGTTCACATTTTGAGGGGATCGAGTCGAGCTCATGACTCGGTAATCAAAAACGAGGTGCCTCGTGGGGGAAATCCCATGCTTATCTTTTATATTCACTAATAAGGGGACTTGTACCCTTCCAACTCGTTGTCTCGTGGTTGTTTGTGATTGTGTTATCTAGATCATCATCATCTATGATTGAAGACTCTCGTGTTCGTTTACATGAGCCTCCATCGTTCGTTTGAAGAAGTTTTTCACAATTCCATGACATATCCTTTATTGTTCTAACAATCATCTTTTAGCATAATTAATAAACGGCTTTAGATATATTGTTGATCACCCTTTCCATGCTAGATCCTAAGCATTCGACTCTTCGTCTCTAGTATGGGGGTGCTCCACCTTTAGACTCGAAACATTGAGGACAATGTTTACTTTTAGTATGGGGGGGTGAATAGGTACTTGCTTTGCTACGCCCTCACGTTTTCCAACTTTCAATGTTTTGTTTTGCTAATAAGGCTAAAAATGGCCAAATTTTAAAATTTTTCTTAGTTTTCATATGTGTTTTTAAGACACGAATGTATATTTTCCGATGGGTAGAATAAGAGTTAATTTTTGACTTGATGGGCATTTGGAGCCATTTACATTCCTTAACCCGCTCAATTCAAGTTTTGCTAGACTTTTATATAGGGAGCTTTAAAACGCGAAAGTCTTAATTCATTCGGGTTAAGAACAAGAACTTTTCGCAAGTTCCTATAATTGATTCTAGAAAGTCACTTATCAAGGGAACTATAAAACGCATTCTCTAAACTTGAAAAAAGTCCAAGAAAGTGCAAGATCCTATAGGTGGCTTGAAAACCCAAAACTTTGATTTGATATAGTCTTAATGAAAGCTAATCCAAATTTGGCTTAATTTTGACTTGCATGGCTAAGTATTCACGAGTCTCTTTAATTAGAGGTCTTTATATAGTGAAGAACGAGAAATGATAGAGTTAGACAAGTGATCATGCTAAACGTAGAACATGAAAGTGTTCTTTCAAAAACTCATATGTTTTTAATTGTGGCTTTTTCTTCCCATAAGATCAATGCATTAGGAATAAATCATAATTGCAATAAGTAAGGTCGTACGATTTGAAAAGTTACTTAGCCTCTAGCGCAAGATCGTTTAAAAGTTGCTCGGGGTTGAATAGAGTTCATAGCCAAGGCATAACTTATTGAAGCGGGACGCAAAGATTGGCGATCATCCAAAAAGGCCCTAACAAGGCATGAGGAGCTCTATTTTTGCTAAAGATCCAAAGATGATGTGAAGTATCATTATTCCAAAATCAATATAAAGGATCGAGACACACGACGAGAAGCAATTACTCCCCTAAAGAATGGAGAAAGTCTATCCAAAAAGACCCTAACAAGGTATGAGGATAAATATATCCAAGTCCGAAAAGGAGGCGGATCGTTGTATATCAAAATCCAAAGTAAAGATTGAAGAAAAATGATGAAGTCGTGGTCCTATATGAAGAATCTCTCAAAAACGTCAAGTGAAGAAATTCCAAAATATGAAGAGAAGACCATAATTTCAAGAACGTCTTCCCAAGATTTGAAGTATGAAGTACATGCCAAATATCGGTCCGAGAAAGGTCTCAAATCGTGAAACGAGTTATGCCAAGATATGAACTTAAGGAGATACACGAGAAGCCGTTTTAAAAGATTTTGTCCTTCGGCTAACTATTGATCAAATCGTGCTACTTTGCTTTCGGACTAATAACTACTCAAATAAGTCAATATGAATCACTTGTGATCCATGACAAATAGATAAAAAATGCTAGTAACCCATTTCCTTTTATAATAACTAGGATTGCGGGGAGAAAACGTATTACACAATTTGGACGTATGAGTAGTGTTAGCATTGTGACTTGTACCAACAATGATCTTGTTTTTGCACTTAGCATGGAATGTATGACAATCAAGGATGACGAAATTTACTCTAAGGGACATTAACTTGTTTCTATTCTTAGACCCTAAAAGTCACCTTTTGGTGATGAAAATCATACATTATGTCTTTACACATCATCGTAGTATGTTGCAAGTCTTTTACTCTTCAATAAAGGTTAATAAAATTGAACTTTGGTGATGCTTAGATACTTTATTCTAGCATTGCGTGAGGGCACGGCAATGGCTTAGTATGGGGGAGTGATGAGATGGCATTTATACATGATCTCATCGTTCTTTTCGGGCTTTAAATGCATAAAAATGTCATCAAAATACCATATATATGCTTGTGTTTGTTTACTTGTGTATTTTAGGTATGGATATCGTGAAAAAGACAAAAGATCACAAGATACAAGGAAAAACGGACACGAGAAACGAAGCCGTACAAAGAACCGGGCCCTAATCATGGAATTTTCAACAAATACCCTTGAAGACTTGAAGACAAACAAGATTGATCCTCCATTAATGAAGAAATGACACTTAAAACCCTTGTATATTAATAATTACAAGTTTGGTCCCTTAAGTTTGTCAAAATTGCAAAAAGGTCCTTCAACTTTGAAGAAATGGCAAGATTAGTCCCTCAACAAATCAAAATTGCCAATTATGATCCCTCATGAAGTGAAAGACACATTGAAGACCTTTGAAGATCAACATTGTCCAAGATCAGCCCTTGAATTATTCAAACATGTCAAAAATAGCCTTTGAAACATTTTTGGAAAAGTTTAGTGCCAAAAGTGTCAAGAGATGGAAGTTATTTGCAAAGGAAATGAGTTTCTAGGGCTGAAAAACATGTTATGCCAAAAACCTCAAAAGAAAAGGACCAAAGTTGTGCTGTTTGAAACATTTAAACACAACTCGCGCCAAACACTATCTGTTCCCCCAAAATCGGATCAAGGAGAGTTACTATTCACCTTTTACACCTCCAGTTTTCACCTCACTTAATACTTGGGTAAAAACCAATTAACTTTGCCCACGTGTGATTCACACACGCAGGAACCCATCCCACACCTAAAAACCCCAATCCCACCACTGTGGACCCTACCCCCAATTCCCCATTCCACCAATCAGCATACACCTTGGTCCCCAAGCATCATGACGTGTCCAAAATCAATAGTGGAGGTTATTTGCTTACTCACAACGCACAAATAAACGTCCAGGATCCAATATGACAACTCATCACTCAAAAACGTCTAAGGGCATTTTGGAGAATTTCTACTGATTAGGGTTTTGTTTTTAGCCTTCTAGTATGTTCTTTAGGTAGTATATAAGGAGACCCAAGCTTGTGGTGATCCCTTGTTCCAGTTTTTCCTTCAAAAATCTTGTAATCCTTTTTAATATAAAATAAAAGTTTGGTATTTGTTTTAAGCATTATAATTCCTTTTTATGTTTATTTAAAGTTGGTAAAAGTGTTGAAGGAAAACTGAGTTCCATTTGTTATTTGGTTAACTAATTTTGTTTTTCAAAATTTAGTTAAAGGTTTCTGAAACTTGAATTTCTTGGTAAGAATTTTGGTTCAGGTTTTGGTGTTTAGAGTTAGGTTTAATTGGTGAAACATTGTTATAAAAACGTGTTTTGAGAAGTGTTAAAAGGTTTTGGATAAGTTTAAAGAAAAGAAAAAAAAAGAAAAAGAGAAAACAGGTTATAATATATTGCTTGTATTTTGTCTGTTTTTGTTTCATTTGTCTTTAGCAGGGTGTTGGATTGTTGCTGTTAAAGGATCAGCACCAACCCCAGTTGGTATTGGAGGTGGATATTCATCCACTAGGGCTTTGGATGTAAAGCCCTAAGGTAATTTCCTTTTCCTTTTGAAAAATCTCAGAAAAAGCAAGTGAATGTGATCTGGTTTGATTGGATGTTATTGTGTGTTTAAGTTGTTGAATTTGTGTTGGTATGCATGTTGGATGATCATAGGATCAGTTAGAATAGGATTTAAGGTACTTTGGTTTGATAAAAGTTGGTTTTCAAGATTTAAAAGGCTGTTTGGAAACGTGTTTTAGCAGAGCATAAATTTTGATTTGTGTCTTAAAATTGTTAGAAGAGTTGAATCAGGTTAAGATAGGTTGCATGTTAGTTCTAGGGTAGATTAGAACAAGATTTGAAACAAGTTTGGTGAGTAAAAAGTGAAAATAGCATAGAGATCTGCTTATGCCACTTTCTGCTTAATTTTTATGAGATTTGTAAGCTTGATTCTTGAATTCTGTTGAGACTTAGGGTGTTAAAGGTTTGCAAACTGGTTGTGCATCATTCTGTGGGTTTGTATGCCAAATTTGGTCATCTGAAGTTCATTAGAGTACAAGTAGCTAAGCCACAAAGTCCACCAGACTTAGAATTTTTGTGCATCAGCAACTTGGATTCACTTTGGTGTGCATTTGGTTGTGAATTTTGCTTGCTAGTGTGTATTTTCTGCTTTGTTCTTGACTCCTTGTGCTTCAATAAGCACAAGGGTGCCCCTATTGTCCATAATCATCCACCAAATAAGCTCACAGCCAGGCCCCTCTTGGCTCAAAAAGTGCACAAGTGTGTACTCACACTTGTTCATCAGCAATACAGCCCACTGGCACATTTTTGATCTTCAATCTGTTTAAATCTTGCATAAAAAGTGAATTTGGTTTGGATTGTTAGCTTATAAAGGGTCACTGATTTGTTGGAAAAAGAAAAAAATAAAAAAAGAAAATAAAAGTAAAAAGGTAGCCCGCAACGGACTCGAACCCCAGACCTCTCGCTGGAGGGTTAAGGGAACTACCATTGATCTAGACTCCTTTTTACGTTTAAGTTTGTTTTCAAACTTTATTTAACCTATTTTTGCTTTGTTAGATTAATTAAAAGCCGTGAGCAAATAAGCTCATTTGAGCTTATTGGTTTAACATTTTTGCTTATTTTCATTTTTCCTAGGATCATTGTAGTATTTAAGACTTTTCTAGCTAATTTTTATATTTTTCCCTTTATTAGATTATTTTCTAGAATTTATTTATTATATGTTTTTTATTAAATCATTAAAAAATAGAAAAAAGATTTTTAATTTTTAGGAAAAATTATTTTTAGCTTTTAAAATAATATTTTGAGGTTTACAGCTTATTAGGTTTTTAATTTGGATTATTTTTAATTTTATAAGATTTTAGGATTTTTAAGCAACTTTAAAAATTAATATAAAATTAATTAAGAGGTTTTAGAAACTTTAATTTACATTTTCTTCTTAGTTAGAATATTTAGGATTTTTGAGAATTTTTTAGAATTTATTTTAGAAACTTTTTATTTTTAGCATTATTTTAATATTATTTTATTATTAAAAAATCAAAATTTTATTTTTATTTCTTTTTCATTTTTCTTAAGATCTTTATCATTAATTAGGACCTTTTCCATTTTTATAATATTTTTATAGCTTTTAGATTTATTTTTATAATTATTTTAAGTTTAATTAGTTTTTAATCATTTTAAATCATTTTTAGAGTTTTAAAAATAGTTTTAATAGCTTTTAATTTTTAGAAAATTACTTTTTAGTCTTCTAATAATATAAGTTAAGTGATTATTCGATAAAATCATATTTTAGACATTTGAATTAGTTATATTTAATTTTAGGGCTTTAATTAGCATTTAAAATTAAATATTTAATTAATAAAAGGTTTTAAAATATCTTTGTTGGATTTTTGTCTTTATTTATATTATTAGTGACTTCTTTTTAATCTTTTATTTACTTTGTTTTTGGTTTTAGTTAAATTTTTAATTTGGGTAGTTTTTCACGACTTTACGTTTACGTCGTAGTGTAATTTTAACGTATCCGTCTTTTCATCCTCTCATCCCCATTCTTCCAAATATTAATCTCAAATAATTACAAGTTAATTCACAACACATATACCTCCTTGGGAAACGAACTTTCTCTCTTTTTAAGTGATTGGGTCATTAGTGTTGATTTTTCCTAAAATCATCACTCGATACTTACCGCTCATATACGTTCTTTTGTTTCCCTAAACAAGAGTCGTATTTTACTACAATCACTCTCCAATGATGAAGACATTTTCTTGTTGTTTCTTTTGATATTTCATCCATGGTTATCCGTTCAGTGTATATCCTTTAACTTACAACCCTCCAGTTGACTAGACCTACCCGAAGGTCTTGTCAAGTGTTTTTATTTATCATGGCTTGGCTACTTAGCAAGCATGAGTTAACCTGATTGAATTTATTGATTTGGCATGGGTTGATTATTTTGCAAACATGTGGTGACTTAATACTTACGTTCCTGGTGTTGGCTTTTGTGATTGAATTAGATCGTAATGCGTCCAATGGAGTAATGTATACGCCGAATGATTTCCATATCGATGAACTCGCTTTTTACGAAGTAGGTTGGCATGTTCGAGATTACACAATAAGGTGACTTTGTACGACCCGAACTAATCATCTCGTCCTGAGTATTCTAGAATGTTTTCGATGGTATTATGTGCGACCCATGCAACTTTCTTTTATGAGTAATTGTTTTTGTGAGGACCGTTGGATCGTTTGGGATCGACCAACGGATGGGACCGATTATTTATAATTTAATATCGTTGGATGAGCTTCTTGTAATTCGTGTAAATTTTCGTGTGTCGAGCTTGAAGAAGTTCCTGGCGGATAAGGACTCATTCATCCCCTTTTGGTGAGATACAACATGGCGACGAGTTGCATTTTGTAGAAGAACCAGTAGAGATCTTTGATCGATAGGTTAAGCGTTTGAGACCGAGTAAGATTCTCATTACGAAGGTGCGATGTATTTCGAGACGTGGAACGAGATTCACGTGGGAACGTGAGGATTTCTTTATTAGAAGTGCCCTCGTTTTCCAAGGAGAGCGCGATACGAGTATGAGGCGAGGCGAGCGCCGGGACGTCGCTCCTTTAAGGAGGTGAGAATGTAATATCCCATACTTAACGTCATCGTTTTACCCCAACTATGTAACGTATTTTGAGTTTCTAAGTAATGGTGAGTATTGTTATGTTTGATGGTTTACGTTGAAACCGGTAATGTGTGCATATATTTAATTGTTTTGATGACTGAAGAGTACTACTAGTGAACGTGATGCCGATGGATGCCCAAATTTTATATTTTAGTATCGACTATCTCAATATTGGAGATTTTTGAAATTTTTGTTTCATTACGTATTAAGTTGAGTCGGAACCGTACTATTACTTTTCGTGTGCGTTTAAATCTTTGAAAAAGTATTTTATTGAACGAGACTTAAAATTTTATGAATCTGGGACGAGACCCGACTCTCGTAAATTTATAAAAACCGACTAGGTACCATTCCCGCTCTTTAAAACTAGCTTTGCAACAAAGGCCAAAATAAGACTATATTGACAATTTCTACCATCTCTCTCATATTTAAGGAACTTTCACACACACATCGCTCATTTTTACACTCAAAAATTTCACACACTCTCCTCTCTCTCTCTACACCATACGGCCACCATCACACCACCACCAAACCACCACCAAAAATCATTTTTGGAGAAATCTAATCAAAGACCCATGTTTCTAACATCATTGTGAGTAAATCCCACCACAAAAATCCAACATGCAACAACATTTTTCTTAAGATTTGATTTTGATAATTTTTGATAAAAACTATGTTTTGATCTAATTAAATTAGCGGGTTTGTGTTTAATTGTGTTTAGGAACACACTATTGAAATAATGGAGCTTGGAGCAAACATTTTCTTGATGATTTCAGCCCCCAAACCCACGAAATTTGTGGGGGGTTTGGGTGTTCTTGGTGTTTTTGATCCATTTAATCATTGTAAGGTTCCATTGTGGTTGTTATTATTATTTTAATCATTTTCCTTTGAGTGCATGCATTTGTTTATAATTTTTGATAAAGTGCATGATGATCATGCAAGTGATTAGGATATTGGGAGTTGTTGTAGATGATTAATATGGGTTATTTGAGGTGTTGGTGAAGTTGGAAATGGGTCAAAATAGGATTTGGTATAGTTTTGAAGTGGTCATTTTAGACCAGTAGGTCTAAGGCTATTTTCGTGGTTTTAGGTCTGAGGTAAGGTTTATATTATTGGATATAGTTGTAGTGGTCATCGAGACGGTCGTTTCGGTATAAGATAGAGCTTTTAACACCAAACTAGTCAAAAGTTACATAGGTTCAAATATTCGTGTACCGGGAGGCGAGTATCGACGCAATCCGAAATTGTTGTCGATATTAGGTCAAATCCCGGGGACTATAACTTGAGTTTCAAAAATGGTCAAGGGCTGTTCTCAGGCCCTAAACATAGCATTTTGAGTCTATTTTCAAAGACAAGTGGCGATATTATAAATGGGAATGTTTAACAAGATCAAAATGGTTTTACGAGTCAAGTGTGTAAAACAGTCCGGTTTTTAAGGTCGAAAGATGTGTCGAGCAGGTGGGTCTAAAATGTGAATCATTTGATAAAATTTTAACTGAGTCTTCTACAGATATTGAGTGAGTTTGTCACCAAGTTTCGTCGAAAACGGAGATGTGTAGGTATGGGAAAACAGTGGGTACTTTTGGTAAGTACCGGCTGATTATTATTGAGAGGTACTTAACCTCGCGCCATAGTTTGAGGTGAGAGACTAAACTATTAAATTCTAAAATTTCTAAAAGATATAAGTCTTAGGATTAAGTTTATATTCTGAGATTAGAGACCCGTGTTGGGTACTTGAACCGTGTTGATTTGGCATCATGAGATGGATCAATATCGAAGATACTAGTTTTGGAAAGCTAGTATATGTTGTGGGGTTTAGAAGGGATTCACTTGCATTGGTTGGCCATGTCTATGTACATACTATTTTGAATCGTTGGTTTTATATAAACTAAGTATGTTTTGAGATACTTGAGTATGTGGTTAAGCGCGCACCTTATTTGTTAGGTGGCGGCTTTTGGCGTGTATATTTGGGAGGCATCTTCACTTCGGCGATCACTACTATTACTAGCTTCGTGTATCATCTAAGGTGAGTCTATAGCCTCGCTTTTATACTCGTTTTAAATGATTTTATCCCGCGAGGGGGAATACATGCTATTTGAAACAAATAGAACACAAGTCTTTGAATGATTGCTTAAACTTATATGTTGTTTTGATTGTAACAAGTACGTTGAGTACAATGGAATTGGTACGTTGAGTACAATGGAATGGAATTGGTACGTTGAGTACAATGGATTGGTACGTTGAGTACAATGGATTGGTACGTTGAGTACAATGAATTGGTGTGGACTCGTATACCAACGTAGGGTCACACAAGGGAATTGTGATTGAAATGGATTGGTACGTTGAGTACAATGGATTGGTACGTTGAGTAGAATGGATTGGTACGTTGAGTACAATGAATTGGTGTGGACTCGTATACCAACGTAGGGTCACACAAAGGAACTGTAAATGAAATTTCTTTTTATATACTTGTGTTCAAATAATAATTTGCAAAACCTATAGATTCGCTCAACCTTTGTGTTGACCCTTTTAAGCATGTATTTCAGGTAATCAAGATGGATAGCAGCGGAGCATGCAAGGAGGGAGTTGGTGCTTACTTGTCTAAATTTTGTTTATTTTTCATCCTTTTTAAATTAACCATTTCATTAAAGTATTTTTAGGAACATGTTGTGTTGGTAACGGTTTTTGGGACTAAAACGCTACTCTGATGGTATCTTTTGGGATGGAAAATATTTTAGACAATGTTGTATTTATACATTTTAACGTCTCTTTTAGGATTGTTTTCTATGATTGTGTGTGATGTGCTATGAGTAACGCCCAATGTGGACATTCCGCTGCGTGGTAATTTGGGGCTGTTACAAATTGGTATCAGTGCGACAAGTTATAGAGAACTAGGTCGATTTTTTTTTTTGAAAATGTCCTAAACTATAACTTTTGGTGTGTCGTAAAAGTTTTAAGCACGCAACTACTCCGCATGGCTCCGGTAAGGCTATTCTTGTATTACTTTATATTTGACTATGATTATGTGAACCTATGTGTATATAGGAATGGTAGTATGTATATGTATGAATATACTATGATATTTGAAGGCATTGTACGCGAAGCAATGGTCCTTGAATGATTGTTGTACATTTTATAATTCGGTTTTGAATAGGATTTGGCCTCATCGCCAATCACCGATCTTGATAATTATGTATTATGAATACGAGTGTGAAACTCGTTTGATACTTTGGGTACGTGTATGTTGTTTCGTAATCTATCGCATATCGACTTGTTTAAGTTCGATCGTTGTCGTCACATTGTGATGTGCCACTTTTGGACAACTCATATTGAAACGTAATTGATTAACGTGATATTTTTACTTCCGTTACTTTTTATGATTCTAAAGAATCATTTACCCAAGGCGACATCTTCTACGTAATGTGACGTGTGATTTGAATTTATATGACTACGTTTTACTGGCGAAAAGGAGGATGCCAATGTTGGACCTAAGATATATATATCCTAATCAAATATATATAGTTAGGGTACAACAAAGATATGCTCGTAGTAGTCATTCGGTTGAGTGGCTTAATGTCTTGTATCTAATTGGAATGGGACATTTAGATATAGAGATTTTAACTCACTCAACTATGAGTTGTTTAAGGGTACCTTGTTTAAGGAGGATGCCAATGTTGGACCTAAGATATATATATCCTAATCAAATATATATAGTTTGCGAAAAGGAGGATGCCAATGTTGGACCTAAGATATATATATCCTAATCAAATATATATAGTTTGCGAAAAGGAGGATGCCAATGTTGGACCTAAGATATATATATCCTAATCAAATATATTAAAGTATTTTGAGGAACATGTTGTGTTGGTAACGGTTTTTGGGACTAAAACGCTACTCTGATGGTATCTTTTGGGATGGAAAATATTTTAGACAATGTTGTATTTATACATTTTAACGTCTCTTTTGGGATTGTTTTCTATGATTGTGTGTGATGTGCTATGAGTAACGCCCAATGTGTACATTCCGCTGCGTGGTAATTTGGGGCTGTTACATAAGTGATCTCTGAGTATTTTCAACTCAGAGATCCCTGAACACCAGCACATTCCTTCTACATACCAGCTATTCCTAATCGCTGGTAAGTATGACTTTATATTGACTTCGACTTCTCTGACGTTGTCTTTGACTTGAATGTTCCTGGTGTGCCAGCTGAGGCTTTGCCTTCCGCTGGTCTGGTCTTTGTCGTTGGTCCTCTCAGCGATCAGTAATACTTAGTCTAATTAAACAAATCTTGATTGGGCCATAGATAAAACTTTCATTGGCCCCACACAAGTTTAGCACCGCTTTCCATCCTCATACAGAATTTTCACGTCACATTTCACATCGCATCTCGTATCATTTACCGTTACCTCCTCAGGTATCACACGTTCATTTATCATTCATAATATGTTCACGTATCACGTTCACGATATGTTTCACATATCCTGTTCACGATATGTCTCACGTATCACGATCATGATATGTTTCACGTATCACGTTCACCCTACGTTTCTCATATCACGTTCACCATATGTTTCAAATATTACATTCACCATATGTCCACGTATCACGTTCACAATTGTTCATGTATCACGTTCACAATTGTTCACGTATCACGTTCACAATATGTCTCTCGTATCATTTCTCATAGATAACTAATATCATTCTTTTCATGTTATTTCGTATTGTATCAGTTCATGTATCTTCTTCACGTTATTTCTTATCCATTCGGTCTTCATGAGGATCTATCTTACGTTGAGAGACCAGAACCTTTTTTGTATCGTCAAGACAGGGTCATGAAGACCAAGATTATTCTTTTCGTCAATATACTTTGGAGGAACCATCCTGAGCGGGAAGCCACTTGGGAAACGGAGGAGTCCATCTGGATTTCTTATCTTCATTTACTTCCATAATCCGGATATGTTCATTCAGCCATGTAACGTTCCACGTTCTGTTCAGCCACGTCACGTCCATGTTCTTTTCAGCCATATCATGTTTCTAATTCGAGGATAAATTATTCTTTTTAGAGGGGTAGAGTTGTAAAACCCGCGTAAAATACATGAAGAAAATAAATACACGAAAACACGGATTATTTAAAACTTTATAATTAATCAATACACGATAAGAAATAATGAACATTAAATGAATAAAGACAAGTATTACGTATGTCATTTTTTTAATTACAAGTATTTATGTATAATAAATAATGCACGACAAGATTTATACAATAAAACACAAACCTACGTCACGAATATAAATACATGAAAATTAATAAAACATGAAAACTAAATATATATTGAGGGTGTATTTGTGGCCGGACATAAAGGAGAAAAACAAGAAAAGGCCCAAGCCCGGCCATTATGAAAATTGAACAACACAAAGTTTTCACTTTTCTTTCATTCCACAAGTTTTAATAAAATAAAGGCTAGGGTTTATGTTGGAGGGTGGCCGCCGGCTGTAGAACACCAACAGGGGGGAAGGAAAATTGTTTTGACCTTTGATTCATGCGGGTAGTGTCGTGATCACTCTTTTCCATTAATCATTAATAAATAGGTAATCCTTAATCTTTCTTTTCATTTTAAAGATCATGAATATATTTAATATATGAACATGTAATTATGATTTATGAAACAAGATTATAGACCGGGTTTGTTTAGGGTTTACAATGACACAGAGACCAAGGAGGTCTCGGTGGCTATTTTATTTAAACCGTCGCAACCCCATAAAGGGGAGCAATGGCTGTTTTGCGCAGCGCAGCGATAGCTGAAGCTGCTGCTGCCGGTGGGAAACCAGGCCTGCCGGTGGGTTTTGTTTCTAGGTAGTGGGAACCCGCAGCAAGGGCTGTGGGGGAGTGATGTTTGTTTGGTTCAAATAAAAAGAAACAAGAAAGAGGGGCGTTTGGATTTTGGGTTTGTATCGGCTTATGTTATAACATGGGTTTATGAAACTAACTTATTATAGAAATAATATTATTCACCACGGCTTCTCATTTTTTTACTTACTGATCATGCGATTTATTTCGCATGGGTATATGTAATAATAATTTATGAATATTACTAGTTAATAATCAAGGAATAAATCACGATATACATTATTAATTAGTAATTATTTGTAAACTTTATAATATTAAAGTTAGTTATTAGACATGACTTAGTAACATGATAATTATCTTATTAATTATTCATTAAATAAACATTACACATTTAACTAATGTAATTGGGGACTTAGCCTACTTAATTATATACATTTTAACCATGATATATTTAAATTAATTATAACCTTTAATTTAATTATTTAATTATTAAGTTTAGGGTAAAGTTTTATATCATGCTTTATTAATTAATAATTACTTAAAATATGTTATATTAATATTTATTAATAAATAACTATAAGATTATGACATGTTATATTTCTATTAAATAAACTTTACTATATGACATTCAGTTAACCATAATTTATAAAATATGTTCATTAAGCTTTAGCTTATATCATATGCTTATTAAACAAGCTTATTACTATTTATAGAAACATACTATTTATGGAACATGCTAAAAATGGAAACATACTAATTATGAAAACTCTCTATTTTTGAAAACTTACTATTTATGGAAACTTACTATTTTTGAAAATCTGTTATATATGGAAACCTGCTATTTTTAGAGTTTCATGTGTTCTTGTTTAATGTATTTCATGTTTCATTTGTTATTATACTTGATATTTCATAATGAGTAACTTTCTAAAAATAGCAGGTTTCTATATATAATAACCTAAGCAGAAAAATCCTAAACTATAACTAGAATGTAAGAAAAATGAAAAGAGGCAAAATCTATAATCCAATAAGCTAATAACAGCTTATTCACTCATGACTTAATAATGAAAAGCTAAGCTAAAAAGTGTATAAGTAATGGGCCTTGCAAGCTATAAAACAAGATGAAAGATGGTACACTAGTAAGCACCCTGAGCCCTCTAATGAGAGGTCAGGGGTTCGAAACCAGGCCAGTGTTTTAATTTTTTGTTTATATATTTTTTTAATTCTTTGGAAGCACAAGGTATCCCCAGAAGCTTGGACTTATGGGGAGTAAAAAATAAGCACATACAGAGACTAATAAGCCCAAGAAAAGAAACTGATAAACACAGTTAGTCGCAGATAATAAGCAGAACAAACACCTTATACCCGATATCTGTCAAAGCCAATTGGCTTTTTGACAGATATCGGATGACACTGTAAAATTAGTTCTTAGATAGTTACTACAAAGTTTCTTTTTCGTGACTTTTTTTAAGGTGTGAGCTTATTAAGTCATGAAACTTAAAATCACAAGTGACCAGACCTCTAATACCTTATATCCTAGTTATCTAAAAGATTCTAGACCCTGGAGCACATTTTAGCTAACCATTTATCAACTGAAGCTATATGGTTGTGTTGAAATGATATGTATACCAAACTTGTTCATAGAATGTCACCTATTTGCAAACCAGTCTCTAAAGAAATCAGACAAGCACAATGATGTAATCTCAGCATACAAAAATCAAATCAAACACCAGCATCTATAACTCATACCCAAGTTCACTTAGTTGATAGATTTTTAACAAACAAGCAAAACAAGATTTTAAAACTAAACACCCAAATCATTGGACAAAAATTAGCTAATCTAATATAAACTTAAGTGGTTTAGTCATAGAGAGGTCTCATGGTGGTCATTCCCTACCATTGACCACCATTCCCAAACACCCCTTAATATATATATGACACGATTTTAGCAAAGATTAACTAACAAAAACTTATGCAAATCACTTTAGATCTCTTAAACTTGCATCAATCATCAATATATCAACAATTAACCAGATAAACATGTAGATTAAACAACTTCACACCAACTCACATGAACTCTAAATATTTTGGAAGAAATCTAAAAAAAAGAGGAAAAAGTGCATACCTCCTTGGTATACTTCCATACCTTGGGGTTTTGAGCTTATGCACACAAGGTGCAAGCTTCCCTACTACCTGTTATCACAACAAAACCAAAATTAATCCATGAATCAAGATTTGCAATCTTGATTCAATGAGTACTAAGTGAAAGTAGCAAACAAATTTGATATCTTTCCTGAAAAATCTTTTCATGATTTTCTGAATACCTTCAAACTTTCTTGATTATAAACTTAAACAAAAACTTGTAAACCATTAATCTTGAAAATAGATTCAATACTAAACTTTCATAAATGAAAGAAAGGAATTTGGAACTAAACTTGTAAATTACCAACTTTTCAATATAAGAAAAAGGAATTAAATGTTACAAAATAGAACTGAAGCGAAGAAAAATAATGAACCTTAAATTATACCAAAAATTACCAACTTTTTATATTTTAAAAAATGGAATTAAAAATTGGGCAAATTATGGAACAAGGAAACTTATGTGTCCTATGTTGCCTTATATATTCGTCTACAAGGTTCTAGAAACAAGAATAAAATACTAAAACCTAATTGCTACGATTGTCATATTTTCCCCTTGAGTCTTCAAAATATCTTCAGTCAATCCAAGTCAAACTGCGTTCATGTGATGTTCAGAAAAGTGCCATGTGATCTACCCAATAGTACAATCAATCATGATGGTTGAATCAACACGTTTTCATTCGTAGCCTTTGATTTGGTCTTCTTTTTGGGAAGTGGTGAAAGAAAGGGTACATGGTATCATCCAACTGGCCATGTGAAGAGGTTGGGTGGTGTTCTGGGGGGTAAAAATAGGTTTAGGTAAAGGTAAATCACTATTCTGGAAAGTGAATTGGATTTGTTTTGGATAATTAGTGATTTAAGGATTTAGGGTTTATGATGTGATGAACAAGCAATTTGATCTTACTTTGGGGAAACAAAGGTGTTTAGCGCCAAAATAATTGTTATTTAATCCCGTTTAAATAAAAGTTTAAGTATAAAACCGGGTTAATTAACCCTGGGCTGTGGGTAATGGATAAGTGTGATGGGTCTTGGGCTCAGATGGATAAATGGTTGGGCTTAGTGGGTATGGGTTTGTAAATGTACACAATTTCCGCCAACCATCACAAATGTCTTCAAACAAAGGCTTGGCTGAACTTTTGCTACTTTCCTTTGTTATAAACTATAAGGCAATGGCAAAAATAGTCCTTTTGTATATATAATCATTGAAAAAGGACTTGTCTTACAAGTCTTTGAATCATTAAGGGCCAATCTTGCTCATTCTTGAAACGTTAGGGACTCCTTTGCATATTTGAAAATCTTTAGGGGAATAAAGTGACAATCTTCAAAAGATGAGGGAACAAACTTGTAATTTCTTCAAAATTGAAGGGCAGTTTTGCAAAATCCACAATCGGGTCCGGTTCTTTGTGTGGCTTTGTTTCTTGTGTTTGTTTTTACTTGTTTATTTTTGATCTTTTGTCTTTTTCTTGATATACGTACCTAAGATACACAACAAACAAATACAAGCACATTTCATGGTATTTTATGATATAATTAAGTATTTTAAGCCAGTTTCGGATTATGAGACTATGTATAATTGCAGTCTCATCACTCCCCCATACTAAGCCATTATCGTGTCCTCATACAATGCTAGAATAAAGTATCTTAGTACTTCCAAAATTCATTTTTATATGACTTTTATTGAAACGTAAATTTAATTAAATACTACGTACGTTTTAGACATAATGTATGATTTTCATTGCAAAATGAGACTTTTAGGTTCATAGAATAAGAACACATGACTGCCTCATAGAGATAAGTTCATCTGCCTTGATTTTCACTCAATTCCATGCTGAGCGTGTAACGAGATCATTGTCATTATAAGTTAGTAATGCTAACACTACTCATTACTCTAATCAGGTACTTAGACTCCCTTATTCCTAGTTGGCATCTCTTATATTTTATTTTTGTCTTGAATGATCACGAGGATACATTTTTTACTTATGTGATAGAGATTAAGGTCTATAAATAGAGACGAATCGGTGTAACCAAAATCTTGGAATTAATAATCTTTCCAAATAGACAACGATGTCAAAAAATTAAGTCAACAAATAAGATTCGATAAACATGGTTTTATAACGGTTTTGAACATGAGACTTATTACCATGAATTTTACTACCCGCCTCATCATCGGTGGCTTTGATAATCATGGTTTACCTCCATCTTTTATTCAACTCCGCCATGGATCTTTTATTATGACTTTGGTCGTACCCTTGTCTTTTATTGAACCTCTCCATGAGTTGTTTGTTAGGACTTAACGTATATCTTCACGCTAAGGCGAATTTTGGATCTTTAAAGCTTCGAGTTTTAAGACATTCACTTTCAATTTTGCATAGATTTTTTGGCCTTGTGAGCTTCAAAATTTTGCTTGATTTAGGTGAAGAGGAATTTAAAATTATTATTGCGGGAAGCTTTTGATTATTTAGGTGCCAATACTTCAAAATCGTGACGCTGGTGATTCTAAAATATTTTCCCATTTTATTTACATGGAAGCTATTAGAATCAATTAGAAACCAAAAATAGAGACTAAACCGCTAAGTCAATATGTATTAAAATAAAATACCTACAAGTGAGGGGAGAATAAGCATATAATTAGGACACATGAGTTTTTGAAAGAATACGAGTACTCACAAGCGAGGGGAGAATAAGCAAATAATTAGGACACATGAGTTTTTGAAAGAATATGAGTACTCTACGTTTAGCATAGTAACTTATAATTAACTCTATCATTTCTCGTCCTCAATTTAATGAGACTTAGCCTAATATAGTTGAGGAACGAAGCTAAGCGCTCAATACGCACGGTCGAGTAAAAAATTACTCTTATTCTCACCATCAGAAAACCTACATTCATGTCTTAAACACTTATGGAAAACAAGAAAAAATTTAAACTTTGGCCATTTTAGCCTTATTTGCAACAAAACAGTAACAAAACTGTAGGTCCACGTTTTCTAATTATTATACAAGTGTTATGATTGATCTAAAAGAGAGAGGGAGAGATGAAGATCTATAGATGAACTAGAGAGAGAAAGGAGAGGAAAAGAGAGGTAGAGAGAGAAAGTAATATTTGATTAATGAAATGTGTAAAATGACTAATGACCAACCCCTCCTAAAATGCTAGGAGGGGTGTATATAGCTCACCCTACATGTGGGCTATATGGACTATATTGATTACATATTGGATCACGAGCCCAATACTTGAATATATCATTGGAGTGACAGATCCTTTCTAAATACGTAAAAACGTATTTCCAACAATCTCCCCCTAAGGGAGGTCACTCCAAGTTACAATATCCTAAATAGTCTATAGCTCGTGATCTATACTAACAATGATGTGACCGAAACTTTCCTTGGAAAAACGTATTTCCAACAATATCCCCCTAAGGGAGGTCACACCATTTTACAAAATCTTAAACCTAGCATATTATGCTTGACTCTTCGATCTTGTTCTTGTGAATATGCAGATGAGATCTTTGACTTTAGTCTTGAGCATGTTTTCTTGCCTTGACCTTGTGCATTCATCACTTGTGATATTTGCCTCTTCGTGACTTCATGTTCCACATACTTATACTTTTATAAATTCTTGAAAGCTTCAGGGTTTGATACATCAGAAGACTTTACTTTTAGACTTTCTTGAATTTGTTGAAGTATTAAGTGCATACAGTATAAGCATGTGTTGACGAATTCTTCTGGATTGTACACCGCAATGCCACCTTCTTGTTACGCTACATTAGACAGTTAGCAACAAAACATATACACGGATGAAATGGCCTTGAATATTGTATTCTAATTCGGTAGCATTTTACCTCCGGCCGTTGAAGACCGTTGGACGATATTAAATATCATACTTGTGGCAGGTACTTTCAATTAAGAACCTCCTTGACAAGATTTCGCGGGTAAACCCGTTCTCTTTATTCGACCGTCCAAAGCTGACTGCGAACATAAAAATTGAATCATTTGGATAATATTATCCGCATGATTTTAATCGGTCAATTCATGTTCCTGGAACAAGTGAAGTTCAATTAAAAACCGCACCATTGTTGCTTTCTAGTTGTCACGAGCTTGATTCGTATAGAATCTTGCAAGTCACCTACCGCAGTGCTGTTTGATGTTGACACTGGAAGGATTTCCACTCATCACTGTGAACACTAAGGTATCACTATGAGTGTTCTGGCAAGATCACTAAGATATTGCATAGAGGCCTGGAACGTGTTTAAATTCAGTTAAGAATTAAACCATTGTTGCTTTCAAGTTATCACAAGTTTGATTCCTAGAGAATCGCACAAGTCACCTACCATGAGCTTTTTGTTATTCTCTGAAGAAGTGTTTCCATCTCCATTGTAAATACTTTCGTATTACTCGGATGTTCAGGCAAGATCATGAAGATTTTGCGTAGGAGTCTTAAGATCTTTCTTACTTTTACAGTGTCTGAAGAAGCAAGGAATTATGAAAGTGTGTCCGAATGACATATTTGATGATCTCAAATGGCTCTAGACTCGATCGTGCATTTTGGATTTTAGTGATCGGAGGCGGAGAGGAGAGCCAACATTTCACTACCAATGTATTCGGAGTGAATAAATTAATAGATAATGCGTTGTCTCTGTGTGATTAAAACACATATCTTATGAGAGATATCTGAGTTAGCTAGGATGGGTTGTGCATTGCATCACTGGGTCCGTGATGTCTTATCTTCAATATCAAGCATCATTAATGATGATCTCAATTGCATATGAATTGACCATGTTTTTGCCAAAGGTTGTAAGGAGGGCTTCTGTCTTTACACCCTTTATCATTACAATTCTTTTTCATTCTTCAACCCCTTCAATGCTTACCAATACGTCATAACTAGCACCTTGTTGTGATTGTTCCAGAGCTAACTTAAGTACTTGGTCGGCATTCATCTACGTTCACAATCTTTCTCCATCTTTCCTAAGGACTACTATTTCTAGCTATGGAATGTCCTTGGGAAGATTTCTCTGGTTTTGGAAGAATCATTGGACTTAACCTATTCTACCATCCATATGTCACCACAATCTTCATCGTCGTAAACTAAATGGGTTGTGGGTAAGTATAAATCACCATGAAATCCATTTTGAAGTGTCAATCCATTTTGCTCCCCCTTAACATATGCCACGATATTCGGAAACATTTCGCACATGTCGAGATGAGCCATCACGTTAAGTCAAACCATTTTTGAATAATCATTTCCCATATTAAATCACATTTTCACCCCGATATTAAAAATGTTAACCCAATCAATGTTGTAACACCCCCAAATTTATACAACTCAATACAGCGGAAGACTAGTTGGTTTTACGGGATAGCACATTACTCACATCATAGACAACGCATAAAAATCACGTCGTTTAATAATAAAGCATTTCCATTCTTAAATATCAAATTCACATAGGTCCCAAGTCATTGTATTTCATACAGATTTCACAAAGCATTTGAATGGAAAATTATTATTTAAGTGCGGGCCATGAATTCTTGTTGTCTTCCCGAGAATTACCTTCAAGTACCTGAGATAAAACATGTTAAAAGAAAAGGTCATCGATAACGCCGAGTGAATTCATAGAGTTTAATAAAATCCATCTATATAACATCGGTATAAAATTATTACCGAAAATCATTTTGTACAAATCATTGTAATAGGCCATAAAATAGCCAATGTCATTATATACGAATCCTTATCAAAATCATAATATAGGCATTTGCCTTAAAAATCACTATACGAACCAATGTCGTAAAAATATCATACAATACGTTTTATAACGTTGTATGGAGTTAAATAAAAATTGTTATATGATTATGGTTATGAAAACCAAAACACAAACATAATATCAGTAGTAAGACCCCGTATTGCTAGTCAGGCAATATATCGTAATTTAATGCTTAAAGCAGTATTTCATTAATTGGATTATTATAAGCCGCATGACATTGTTACCTTACTAAACCAAACAACGGGTAGCTAGCCCGAAACTCAATTTTCCCATCTAAATTAGCGTGTCGTCACAAAGGTCACGCTATGAAAATCTTCTCATACATAAATTCGCTTTCCAATCAATGTGGCACGACGGGGATCAACCGTCAAGGCGCGAACTGAGGTGATCGTCCCCAAATAGTACTATTATATGCATAAGCGTCTACCAAATCCCGGTAGTTCACAATTCATGCTAATGGGACTTTTAGTGACATAACCTAACTTTAATAATCCATTTTATTTCATCTATTGGGTCATTTAATCATTCATCGGATCATACAATCATTCGGGTCCAAATCAATAAACAAACGATCGGGACAAATGTGTCCTATTTTATAAAAACTAACATGTTATCTCCCTCACGGGTTTATAAAAATATTTCATAAAAATATTTAAAAGAGTGTGAGGCTATGAACTCACGTTGATGTGGGAAAGCGGGTTATCGGCAATTCGGATGTACTGTACGTACTTCAATCACGGAAACCTAGACAAATAATACTCGTCTTAGACTCTTGTCCAATGACTTTATAAAAATAACAATTATGTATATATATGATGACTTTATAAATATGATGATGATCAAGTGGGTTTATATATTCTCATTCACTCATTTTTGTGTTTATGTATTGGTAACCTTTTACTAGTTTACTAGTTTTACCTATTTACATGTTTTAGGTTCAATAAGCCTATTATAAGTTCATTAACTTGTATTAATCTATTTTATACTTGTATTATCATTATTTATACTTTATATTTTGGGTCCAAATGGGTTAAGCCCAATAAGTAATTTTTATAAGTATTTAACTTATTTAGTTAAATCATTATGCTAACTTAGCTCGTTAATGTCCGTATGTCATATAGTTCGGGTTTTATCGGTTTTTACTTGTATTAGGTACTTATACATCAGTATATGACTTTTAAAAAGTTTACATTAGACGGGTCCGACCGTCTAAGTTTTAATTGACGAAAAACGTTAATTTTATGGTATTAGCCGAAAAGACGTAAAAATCATGTTTATAGTTTTATAACTTATAAAACTTATCAAACTACAATTTTTTTAAAAATGTCCATTTATTTATCCTTTTATATATTTATATAAATGTATTTATAAGTTAGTGGGTTTTAGCTCACAGTTTATACTATATTTATTTGAGTGCTTATATAATAGTATTAAACTTTAATTTCACAAAATCAGTCCTTAATTTTCAATCCACTAAAATGTCCATATCTAGAGTTCTATATGGAGATAGGACCTCAAATTTTTATCACAGAAACTACATGATATGTGCTTTATTTTATTCCTGTATAGCTACTGATGAATCAACTTCTAAATATTTTAATAAATTCGTCCAAAACAGTGTAGGCAGATTTGCACTCTAAACTTGTTTTGATCATATCTCATTCATTTTTATGATTCCATTGCATGGCCAACTCTCACATGTGTATAACACCTAATACTTACTGTATATTGATTCCACTTTACCATTTTATCAGTTTATCATTTGGTTACTTACTGTTTTTATACAGCCATATTATTAAGCAAGATTTAACCATTTTTACATGTGGTTTTTCCATCTTTTTACCCATGTTTATCAAATCTATCAACACCAAATCCCCACATAATATTTTTAATCATCATTCATCATCATAAACATATACATAAATAAAGAAAATACTATATTACATAATCAAAATAACAAGAGGATAGGAAGAAACAATCTCTATACCACCAATAGTGATGAAAAGATGGGATTTTGATGAACAAGGCTTGGTTCCTTGTTACCAAACCTTCAACTTGGCAAATAAACTTCTTGGGTCCTTCAAATAGATGAATACTTTCTTGAAAATCAGCCCCTAAACTCCATAGAAAACCTCTTTTTAGGTGTTAGAATCACCTCAAATCAACAAGTCTTCAATGGGTTTTCATCTTATGTAACTTATACATAAGATTCATGGTTAAAACTTTTGATCAAATGGGTGTTTTTTGGTGATATGGGACAGACTCAAAGCTAGAGAGAGAGAGTTTTGGTGGTTTTGCATGTAAGAAATGAGTGTGAATGGTATGAATATCTTGTTTTTGTGGTTTGGTGGTTTTGAATAAAAACTAAGGACAAGTGTCCTTAGTTTTGTTAATAAATGGACACATCAAAGTGTGTTCGCTAAGCTTGGATGCCACATGTATTGGGGGTGGGCAAGTGTAAACTTGTCTCATCCCCAATAATTTACGGGTACTCCTCGATTCTAGTTTCCTTGATTTGCGTGCCCTCAGGTCGTTTTACGAAAAACGTTTTTATAAATTATGAATCAACGGCACAAAACGAATCTAATAAAAATTGTTTCATTAAAAACGGAGTTCGAAAACGTAAATACGTAATCCTAAGGTTCTTGGTTTAGTCGTAAAGGACGTTAAATTATAATCGCAATTCCTAATCTCTTCTCGTAAATTTGTGAGTTTATGAACCAACACAAATTTAAAGTCTCAAAATAATATTCACGGACAAATTTATTTTCTGAAATGTCGGACTGTCACCAAAACGGTGTATGTAAACGTAAGCACGTAACGTAGAATCCTCTGGTTTAGACGTAGTCGATGCTACTTCAAGACGTAAATCCAAATTACTTCCCAAAAATAAGTGAGTTCATATTATAACATTAAAATAATGTTTTCAAATAAATATTAAGAATAAAATATAAACCATAAATTGACGGATTGTCACAACATTTACTCCTAAACAGGATCTTTGTCCTCAAAGATCATCTTATCTTACTACTCGCTTCTTATAGAGTTAAAGCCATGTGGGTATTTCCTCCACATTCTGTCTTTTCTCACAAGTGTGATTCATTACAATATGCGAGTTTCATCAAAAATAACTATGGGAATAAGATCAGGCTTAATGTTGACTTACTTTCTCTATCCATGATGTTCACGGGTTTTGGATGAATGCAACTTTTCGCCGATCTAAACTTTATCAAGAAGAATTCAGATTTTCACTTGATAGATATTTTATCAAGTTAGATATACAAATCATAATTTACGCAGCCCTTGAAGTCCTAGGGTAGATCCAGCTTATATGCCTTTCAAACCAATTTTTACATCATCTCAATGGTCCCATTCAACGGGGACTTGTTTCCTATGATCTTTCAGATCATCTATTCATTTTTCCATGGTGGAAATTTTTGGCATCACTTCGCTACCCATCCGGCACTTCAAGATCTACACTTCATATTCACATAACCTCCTGCCTACTATCGATAGTCAATAATCAGATCCTAATTTCAACAACCATTTCAGGTCTCGCGGGTCGAGTATTTTGCAAGGTTAGGTTCGCCATCATAGGAAACCTTAAACCTAAAAGACATGTCCAACTCACAATGGTGTATGTCGGGTGTCTTCATCCCAACTCCTGCTTACAGATGCTCTAATATTTAGATCCTCACAAGATTCGATCTCGATCCTAATACGATAATTATCAATGATAGTATCTCCAAAGGAAAGCGATTATACGGTTCTTTACCAAAGGTCAATCATTCAAGCATAAAACAGCACTTATAGTATTTTGTATCGTTACTTTTCCTCGTCCCTTCGATTGGGGTGGTAAATAGTACTCTCATCAAGATTCGTTCTCAATGACTTCTGAGCAAATCTCTAGAAATTCGATACGAAGCGAGGATCTTGATAGAGATGATCGATACAGGCACACCATGTTTACACAACTCCTTTAAATACAAAAGAGTCAATTTCTTCATCAAGAATCTATCATTAACAGGAATGATATTAGCAGATTTGGTCAGTCTGTCAACGATGACCCAAATCGAATCAAATTCAGATGATGACCTTTGCAATAGTTAGACGTTTACTAATGTATGAGGCGATGTCTGCCTTCATAATTTGCCATTAGTACAACTTCTTCAGATAAAAATACATTAAATCATAAACGTCATGAATAAAATACTTATTCTTACAAGATTCCAACATAACAATATCTCACAATCCTCCATATTTAGACAATCACAAGTGGACTTTTAATCATTTGACGCCATCGGCTCTTGAATTCTAATGGTTCACATTAGCCGCGAATCCCCTTTAATTATTTATATTATCCTTCTTACAGGCATTAATTATTTATAAATGTTCGGGCAAATTACTTTGCACCGTCATTATTAAGGAACACAATCCTAATTGATTCTTTATCCTTTCTATATTATGTGTCAGTATCTACATTCATCTTCCCTGATGAAATAATTATCATGTCTGTATTTATTCAAAAAAATATTTCTTCACATTTTTTGAGTTTTAGTTTCTTCTCAACAATCATTTTTATTCGTTTTACACAATCCAACGTCTAAAGCGTCGATAAATATTGCTAGTAATTAAATAATAGATATTTAATTTTATGAAACGTAAACGTAAAAATTTTAAATTTCTTAGTCCGTCCAATTATATGAAAATGTTCAAAATAATTTTTAATTTAATTAACACAGTTTTTGTTGATTTATCAAAAATAACTAAAATAATTAATAAGATCTGTAAATGTTCGAAAAACCTTCGTTTATTCTATGGTAAAAATTTTCTTAATTGAAAAGCAAAAATTGTCGTTTCAAATTTCAAGTCATGGTTTAAATGGGTTTCCTCAATCCTTCTTAGGTTGTCTTGAGGCATACACAAACATTTACCCCTAAACAGGAGTTTAGTTAAATGTTCTGGGTATAAGGGAATAATCCCTTAAAAGTTCTTTTTGATAAAACATTTGTCAAAACATATTTGCACTTTCTTTTTGGTAAAACCCAAAGTCTCAAATGGCTCCAATTTTTGAAGAGTCAATATATTCCATTTTCTATTAATCACACGGTCAATTAATATAAAGGATTAAGTCTTAAATCACATGTTAAACACTCAAGGTATAGGTTTTCATTGTTCGGCCAATTTAGGGCAGTCTATAAATAATTATTAACTCCTTCCTGTTCTTACAAACAAACAGATGGTCCTTAATGATCACAAGCATGAATTTATCAAATTACATCCTACACACACGATTCACCAGATTTATGAATACTACATGTGCATTGGTCAATCCAAACAATATAACATGAAATTCATAATGTTCATTACAAGTTCTGAATGTAATGATTGGAATAGATAATCTTCTTCGCGGAAGCGAAGTTGATAATAACCATGTCGTGGATCAAATCTTTAGAAAATACGCTAGAACCTTGTAAATCATCGAACAAATCTTCCATTTCGAGTCATGGATATCGTTTTCGATTGTCAATTTACTCAGTTCACAGTAATCTATAAATATAAGGAATGATAACACCATAGCTCTTCATGATGACGAGCTCGGTAGAATAAAATCTTTCTCCGACAACTCTCTCAGTTGTACGGTAATTCCTTTAATTCAGATGGTGCCGACGTACAGTGCACAAGCCACAGGTGCAGCACCAGAAATATAATCAATACCAATTTCAACTTACCTTAATGGCGAAAGTCTAGGTAATTCATCAACAAATACTTACTAAAGTTTCAGATAACAGAAACATCTTTTTAATAAATTCATATTAGGTTCTTTCTATATTATAATATCTATGACTAATTCATAACCATTCACGGTATAATTTCAAGTCTAAATGCAGGATATGGTCATCCATCAAGAATTATTTAGATCACTTTTGATAATCAATGTCTTATCATTTAGGGGAATTCTACTCGAGTTCCCATCAATTAAGACAATGTCGTCATGTCATAATCAAACAATCTATTCTACTGGTACTATCAACTTTCCAGTTTCATTACTATTGATAAGATGTGAACTTCTCAAAAGACTAATAATAACTCATAATCCTTCACAATTCACGGATATTTGGAGACACAACTACCATTAAAAGAGTAAGGTCAACGCATAATCTATGCGAGAGAATTTCAAATCAGATACAGACGAAAACATTTAATGTATATGAATATATCCCATGTTTTCATAATTTGAGTACGCATTTGAAAGCTCCTCGGATCGTTACCCAGGTCATTCAAATGAAATCTAATCAAAAGAAATGATAGGAACGTCAATACATCCAGTCGGGTATTAACACTCGATAATCAGATACTTTTCCAAAGAATCTCACTACGGAAAATTGGACAAGAAAGAATTGTCAATTGTCAAATAAGACAGTTTCCACATATGAGTAAATTCGACTCAGAAGAATAGATGCTATAGGCACATATGTAGGTGTCCCTATCAATATGTCCCTATTTTTCACTTCTTGCAGATCTCATAAAATTTAATCTTTCACAATCTTCAAAGAAAATTTAGTGTTTATTAATAATTTCATTGTGACTACTAATCAGCCTTGCATGGTTACTTCCAAATTGTATGTAGGCGCGCAACTATATACAATTTCAAGATTAATGATGCAATACTCAGTTCGTCAAAATTTTATCATCATGTTTATAACAAAAACATTTTCTTGCTTAATTCTTAAATAAGAATCAAAAATAAATTTACAAAGATTTTCTTTGTTATGAAAACAAATAAGTTTTCCAAGGTATTTCATAATCAACTTTATTTCAATAATCATTATTTATAAGTCTCACTTTAAATAATCCATATAGTGATGAAAATTCAATTTTCTCAAAGGATACTGTTTTATCTTATAAAAACAATGAGTGATCTGCAAAAGAGTGATGAAAAGTTGTTCACCAAGAACTAACTACAATATGATAGGAAATGAGCTTAGCCAATTAATGATGAGGTTCATGACTTCGATGGCACTCAGGAATAATCCACAATGTAACTCAAATCGATATGAGCACTTGTTCAATGGCGACATCACTAATGCGAACATTAGGAACAAGAAAAGATAGATAACATCGATACATGTAGAATTTAACAATAAAAGATAGTCTTTTCATTAATCACAAACAAGTCAAAATTGTACCGTAACGCATTGCGTGTCACTATGTCATACAATTCCAAGAACTCATCCTACCAACTGATGTCTCAGTTAAGTTAGGGATTTTTAAAAGATACCATAATGAATACTAATCTACAAGAGTCATTAGGTGTTCCACATGTCCTAGAAGATCCATCGGTCTCAATTCAGAAGAAGATTTCTTCAATTTATTTCTTGGACACTGGGCATCCTCGTTAGTGGACAATGGCCTAGGAACAACCCTTAACACGAATCAATAATCAATTAAAACCTTATAATTCAATCACAGGACTTAACAACTTCCTTTTATCAATCTCATATTCCATACGGGTTAAATTTTTCTTTATTCAAGTTTCAATCAACTTATACTCAATTCGATATCCTACTTCATTCTCCAATACTTTGAACTTTATTTTTAAACCTTAAAAGGGCAATAAAAGTTCAATATGAACAATACTTAATTTCCAATCCTATAACTCTTACAACAACAATTATCAAATGAGTCACTATCATGAGATGACTCACATATTCAATTAGACTTCTCGGAAAGGTACTAGTGGCATGAGGCTTTTGGGTAATGGTTCCAATGACAGCCTCAAGTGCAACATTCATCCTATCGATTTCAAATTTAAGAATTGGGTGACAACGAATCAGATGACATCTTTCCAGGTGATAAAGTTTTGTCAAACTCCACTCTATAAGGAAAGATCGTCATGACATCGATATCAGACTTATTCTCGCCAATTTTTCTTCAAGATTACAATCAACTACTATCAACACTTCTACGAATATCAACCATTTGTTGGGATCATAAATATCCACAACTTGGTTTAGATCTAGGATAGCTAGAATTCCTACGGGAATAGCTTCGATTGATTTGCTAGGAGATTTAGGGTTCCTTGTGACAATCTACTTCGTATAAATACCTCGTATAAATATCAAAATAATCATCAAACAATCATGTAATAAAATTACATCATATATATATATATATATATATATATATATATATATATATATATATATATATATATATATATATATATATATATATATATATATATATATATATATATATATATCTATACTACATTATAAAGGGTGTATCCATTTGGTTGAAAGTTGAAAATATTGAATGGTTGAAAAATGTGGGTCCCACTAATCTATATCTATACTACATTATAAAGGGTGTATCCCTTTGGTTAAAAGTTGAAAATGTTGAATGGTTAAAAAATGTGGGTCCCACTATTCTATATTTATACTACATTATAAAGGGTGTATCCCTTTGGTTGAAAGTTGAAAATATTGAATGGTTGAAAAATGTGGGTCCCACTAATCTATATCTATACTACATTATAAAGGGTGTATCCCTTTGGTTGAAAGTTGAAAATATTGAATGATTGAAAAATGTGGGTCCCACTAATCTATATCTATATCTATACTACATTATAAAGGGTGTATCCTTTTGGTTGAAAGTTGAAAATGTTGAATGGTTGAAAAATGTGGGTCCCACTAATCTATATCTATACTACATTATAAAGGGTGTATCACTTTGGTTGAAAGTTGAAAATGTTGAATGGTTGAAAAATATGGGTCCCACTAATCTATATTTATACTACATTATAAAGGGTGTATCCCTTTGGTTGAAAGTTGAAAATGTTGAATGGTTGAAAAATATGGTCCCACTAATCAATATCTATACTACATTATAAAGGGTGTATCCCTTTGGTTGAAAGTTGAAAATGTTGAATGGTTGAAAAATGTGGGTCCCACTAATCAATATCTATACTACATTATAAAGGGTGTATCACTTTGGTTGAAAGTTGAAAATGTTGAATGGTTGAAAAATATGGGTCCCACTAATCTATATCTATACTACATTATAAAAGGTGTATCCCTTTGGTTGAAAGTTGAAAATGTTGAATGGTTGAAAATCTATACTACATTATAAAGGGTGTATCCCTTTGGTTGAAAGTTGAAAATGTTGAATGGTTGAAAAATGTGGGTCCCACTAATCTATATCTATACTACATTATAAAGGGTGTATCACTTTGGTTGAAAGTTGAAAATGTTGAATGGTTGAAAAATATGGGTCCCACTAATCTATATCTATACTACATTATAAAAGGTGTATCCCTTTGGTTGAAAGTTGAAAATGTTGAATGGTTGAAAAATATGGTCCCACTAATCTATATCTATACTACATTATACAGGGTGTATCCCTTTGGTTGAAAGTTAAAAATGTTGAATGGTTGAAAAATATGGTCGCACTAATCTATATCTATACTACATTATAAAGGGTGTATCCCTTTGGTTGAAAGTTGAAAATGTTGAATGGTTGAAAAATGTGGGTCCCACTAATCTATATCTATACTACATTATAAAGGGTGTATCACTTTGGTTGAAAGTTGAAAATGTTGAATGGTTGAAAAATATGGGTCCCACTAATCTATATCTATACTACATTATAAAAGGTGTATCCCTTTGGTTGAAAGTTGAAAATGTTGAATGGTTGAAAAATGTGGGTCCCACTAATCTATATCTATACTACATTATAAAGGGTGTATCCCTTTGGTTGAAAGTTGAAAATATTGAATGGTTGAAAAATGTGGGTCCCACTAATCTATATCTATACTACATTATAAAGGGTGTATCCCTTTGGTTGAAAGTTGAAAATGTTGAATGGTTGAAAAATGTGGTTCCACTAATCTATATCTATACTACATTATATCTATACTACATTATAAAGGGTGTATCCCTTTGGTTGAAAGTTGAAAATGTTGAATGGTTGAAAAATGTGGTTCCACTAATCTATATCTATACTACATTATAAAGGGTGTCTCACTTTGGTTGAAAGTTGAAAATGTTGAATGGTTGAAAAATATGGGTCCCACTAATCTATATCTATACTACATTATTAAGGGTGTATCCCTTTGGTTGAAAGTTGAAAATGTTGAATGGTTGAAAAATATGGTCCCACTAATCTATATCTATACTACATTATAAAGGGTGTATCCCTTTGGTTGAAAGTTGAAAATGTTGAATAGTTGAAAAATATGGCTCCCACTAATCTATATATATACTACATTATAAAGGGTGTATCACTTTGGTTGAAAGTTGAAAATGTTAAATGGTTGAAAAATATGGGTCCCACTAATCTATATCTATACTATATTATAAAGGGTGTATCCCTTTGGTTGAAAGTTGAAAATGTTGAATGGTTGAAAAATGTGGGTCCCACTAATTTATATCTATACTACATTATAAAGGGTGTATCCCTTTGTTTGAAAGTTGAAAATGTTGAATAGTTGAAAAATATGGGTCCCACTAATCTATATCTATACTATAAAGGGTGTATCCCTTTGGTTGAAAGTTGAAAATGTTGAATGGTTGAAAAATGTTGGTCCCACTAATCTATATATCTATACTACATTATAAAGGGTGTATCCCTCTGGTTGAAAGTTGAAAATGTTGAATGGTTGAAAAATATGGGTCCCACTAATCTATATCTATACTACATTATAAAGGGTGTTTCCTTTTGGTTGAAAGTTGAAAATGTTGAATGGTTGAAAAATGTGGGTCCCACTAATCTATATTTATACTACATTATAAAGAGTGTATCATTTGGTTGAAAGTTGAAAATGTTGAATGCTGGAAAAATGTGGGTCCCACTAATGTATATTTATATTACATTATAAAGGGTGTATCCCTTTGGTTGAAAGTTAAAAATGTTGAATAGTTGAAAAATGTGGGTCCCACTAAAAACTACTACATGCAAATCTTATTTATTAAAAAAGATATAAACTTTGGTTAATTAAACAAATGGCACCCTTTCATCCAATTGAAACATACTTATAAGATATTTTGAATTATAACATGTTACAACGCTTTGCAATAAAAGTTTAATCTTTTGACGTTATATTTTGAACGTCACCGAAACACTTACCACAATATCGCATCGTGTTAATTACCTGTTGGTAGACAATTTCCGCCGCTATGCGCGGGTACTCGTCTAGTATATATATATATATATATATATATATATATATATATATATATATATATATATATATATATATATATATATATATATATATATATATATATATATATATATATATATATATATATATATATATATATATATATATATATATATATATATATATAATCCAAGTTATATATATATATATTAAAATAACACTTCCCAGTCTGGCCTTGTCGGTAACTCGGGAATTCTTCGGCACCGTTATAGTCAAAAGATTTTTAGACATTTTGAGAAAAATGTTTATAGTTAAAAGATTTTGAAATGTTTTATTCAAAACCTTGGTTTTAAAAATCTTTCGTTCTCTATAATGAGAGCTCGGTACCAAACTGTAACACCCCCAAATTTATACAACTCAATACAGCGGAAGACTAGTCGGTGTTACGGGATAGCACATTACTCACATCATAGACAACGCATAAAAATCACGTCGTTTAATAATAAAGCATTTCCATTCATAAATATCAAATTTACATAGGTCCCAAGTCATTGTATTTCATACAGGTTTTACAAAGCATTTGAATGGAAAATTATTATTTAAGTGTGGGCCATGAATTCTTGTTGTCTTCCCGAGAATTACCTTCAAGTACCTGAGATAAAACATGTTAAAAGAAAAGGTCACAGCGATAACGCCGAGTGAATTTATAGAGTTTAATAAAATCCATCAATATAACATCGGTATAAAATTATTACCGAAAATCATTTTATACAAATCATTGTAATAGGCCATTTGATAGGTGTGAAAACACCCATCCTTTTACCACTTAAATCGGGCTAAAACGAGACCAAAACACGTATTTAATATCATTTGTTTGGAATTATGCGTGGTTTTTGTGTTTATTGTGTTTTCAGAGTCAACCGGATGAATATTAAAGAAAACATGGGATTGCACGGGTTTTATCAAGGAAAAAGACTCAAGACGAAGTCTATTGTCCAAGAGATGCAAAAGATTTGAAGTCATTGTGCCTATTTGAAGATTTATCGAAGAATAGAGCCAAAGATGGAAGATTCATATATGTCGAAGAACTCGAGTCTATTAAATAAAATATTATAGGACGAGTTGGAATTATTCACCGACACTTCTCAAATCCAAGTCGGAAACGTTTATTTAAAAGACGCGTGAAGACTTAAGAAGAAAGAAGAAAAAGAAGCCCGAATCAAAGCCCAATCAAGAGCCCATCAACACCATACACACGCCTATATAAAGCCTTCACCTCACAAAATTTCACACACTTAGTTGGAGACTTAGTTTTTAGTTTTTCATTTCTCTAGTTTTCTAGAGAGAGAAAGTTCCATACTTTCTCTCACTAAACTTTTCCTTTGTTTTTCATCTTTTAATTCAAGCTTTCTTGTACTTTTGATTTCATTAATCTTAATCAAGTTTATGCTTTTAAGTTCTTTAAGCTTTTCCTACTTTTCTTGATTTGTAAAAATCTTTGATCTGATTGTATCACTTCATACGGTTTGCATTTGGTGAATGAGCTCGTGTTAAAAGTTTGATCTCTCTTGTTTTTCTTTAAGCTCTCTCTCGAATAGGTTATAAGCTCTCCATGCTTATTGACCTATTCCTTGTTCAAGCTTATTATTTTCGGAATTCATATGAGTTCTAGTCCTTCAAAAGTTCTTTTCATTAAGTTCATGGTTTACGTTTTCAAAAGTTGTCAAATTTAAGCTTTTTTGAGTTGCTTTAAGTTCCGGTAAAGGTGGCTTATTGTGTATGCTTGTTGAATTTTAGTTACCACCATTTTCGGAACTGCTTCCATTCCATCGCAATATTAGGGTTTGTCCACATTCCGACGGATCTCTTGCTTGGTATCGCAATAACCCAAAAGGGGTTTTACTTTGCGATAGTTTGGAAGTTTCCCTATTCCGATCAGGGATTGCGATCGCATATTGCGATCGCACATTCCGACGGGTTTAGGTCCCTTTTTTTAGTTGAAACTCTGGCAAATTTTTGTTTTCCATATTCCGATAGGTACATTCCGATCGACCTCATTGCGATTGATCATCATTCCGACAGCTTGCATGTTAAATATTCCGATAGCTAGATTCTTGAATATTCCGATAGTGATTGTTAGAAACATTCCGATGGACTTTCATTTGAGACATTCCGATGGATCATATTAATTGCATTCCGATAGTAGTAACTTTCGACATTCTGATAAGAACAAGTTTTTAAAGTAATTTTCTAATCTTTCCTTTGCGTTTTCAAGCACTCAATTTTAACTTGTCAATTTAGTCAATCTTCCAAAGTTTTAAATTACTCAACATCACTTACATTAAATTGTTATTAGTTTAAAAATAGATAAACAAACCAACTCCTTTCTATTAACCAAGAACAAATCTTTCCACTTAAGGCCGAGATCAATTCGAGAGGATATCGAGAGTAAAATTGAACCCATAGCAAAATCATTGTATCAAATGGCGCCGCTGCCGGCTCTTCTCGTTAAGATCAAAAGTTTTTTGTGAGAACTTGGCTTTTGGGATCCGTTCCCCGTGAACGTTACTTTTTCAAGAAAATCTTCAAAAAAAACAACTAAAAAATATATAAAATTTTCAAAAATCCTAAAAACTAAAAAACAATAAAAACCAAAAATATTTTTGCTTTGTTTTTCTTTATTCGTTCTTTTGCAGGTGTATGCGCACTCGATCCACGTCTTATCAAGAGCCCGAGCCTCTCGATAACTTAGACATGGCTGGTGTACAAAACAACAATAACATACCACCTCCGAACAATAATAATAACAACAACAACCCGCCTTTCAACAACATGAATAATAACAACAACAATGAGCCCCTTCCGGATAATCGCCCGATGATTGAATTGCTGCAAGCTCATGTCGATGGCAACACGGATCCAATTGTTATACCACCAATTACCGCCAACAATTTCGAGCTAAAGTCAGGCTTTATCCAGATGGTCTCCGCTCAACCGTTCTTGGGACGAACCATTGATGATCCACACGACCATATCAAGAGATTTCTACAACTCACCAATACGGTCAAATTCAATGGAGTTCCACAAGAAGTGATAAGGTTACAACTTTTTCCCTTTTCTTTAGAGGGACAAGCCCGGCATTGGCTTGCTAAGGAACCGCCACAGAGTATTCTCTCGTGGACGGATTTGGAAACAAAGTTTATCAACTACTTTTTTCCACCCTCTCGTACTACCGCTTTGCGGAATGAGATTATAAACTTTGAACAAAAGTACGATGAGTCATTCAGTGAATCTTGGGATCGCTTTAAAGATCTTTTAAGAAAATGCCCACAACATGGTTTTACCAAAGTTCATCAAATAAATACTTTTTACAATGGTCTAAGCATGAATGACCAAGATTCACTGAATAGTGCCTCGGGGGGTAATTTATTGGCTAAGACTTCCAATGCTGCTTGGGATATCATTGAGAACAAGTCTCGTGTGCAAACCAAGAGCGTTAGGACCAATGTTGCTAGTGCTAGCACTAATGACAGCGACAAGCGACTTGACAAAATTACCACGCTACTTGAATCGCTTGTCACCCACACCGTCAGCAACAACAACAGCAACAACGCCAAAAATGCACAAGTAAACGCTGTCAGCCAACCTTGTGAGATATGCGGTGGTCCTCATTCTTACACAACTTGTACCGCCACCCAAGATTACCCTGCTGAGAATGTGAATGCGGCATATGGCACCTATCAACAACCTGCTTATCAAACAAAACCCCAAGGTGACCGTAACTTGCTTAGCTATCGCAACAACAACTATATCTCACCACCTGGTTTTAATCCTAACAACCAAAACCAACAACAAAACCTCAACCGCCCTCCTCAACAACAACAAACTCGTACACCATACATCCCTCCTCACAAGCAGCAACAACCACCGCAACGAAACACCCAAGTTTACCAGCAACCTGCTTATCAATCACCCGCATACACTGCTCCTTCAAACCAAACCCCCGCATCACATCAAGACATTGGAACCTACATGAGAACTAACGATGTGATCGTGGATAATCTCCAACAGGAAGTGCGAAACTTGAAAGCAGATCTGATGAAACAAGGGAATGATCTAAGAGCTGATATGAAGAACACTATGGATAGTCAAACGAATGACTTGAGGAACATGATGGCTAGTTTCTTCAATGGTAATCAACCCTCTTCTTCGGGTACTCTTCCGAGTAACACCGTTGCGAACCCAAGAGGGGAGATGAAAGCAATCACCACTCGAAGTGGTAAAGGTACCAAGGAACCCGAGCTTCCTATACCTCCACCGGTGGTTGTGACTAAGGAGAACGAGTCACCTGCTCCTGTTCCCCATCCTTCTCCTTCCCCAATTTCTCCACCTCCTACTTCTACCCCTCCTCCACCCAAGGATGTGAGTGATCCTATTCTACCAAAGCCTTCCTCTTCTTCCAATATACCTTATCCATCTAGGTTGAGGAAAGAGAAGCTCAAAAGCAAGGACGATATTCAAGTTTCGAACTTCCTTAAAATGTTCAAACAATTGAATTTCAATATCTCCTTCGCTGAGGCTCTCGCTCACATGCCTAAGTATGCTAAAATGTTTAAAGATCTTCTGAGCGACAAGGAAAAGCTCCTCGATCTCGCCAACACCCAACTTAATGAGAACTGCTCTGCAGTGCTCTTAAGGAAATTGCCAATCAAGCTTGGTGATCCGGGTCGTTTTCTTATCCCTTGCAATTTCCCGGGAGTAGAGAATTGCATGGCCCTAGCCGATCTAGGTGCCAGTATTAATCTCATGCCTCTAAGTGTTTGGAAGCAATTATCTCTCCCAGAGCTAGTCCCCACTAAAATGACTTTGGAATTGGCTAACCGTACGGTTGCTTATCCAGTGGGGATAGCCGAGGATGTCATTGTAGGAGTCGACAAATTCACCTTTCCTGCTGATTTTGTTGTCGTCGACTACGAGATGGACCCCCGTGTGCCACTTATTGTTGGTCGTCCATTCCTTAGGACCGGTCGCACTCTCATTGATGTTGAAGCCGGTGAGCTTATCATGAGAGTGGGTGACGAGAAAGTAGTCTTCAACATGGGAAAGTTGTCTAAACAACCTTATTCATATGAGAGTGTTAATTGTATTGACGTTCTGGATGAGGCTTGTGAAGCACACTTTATTGATGCTTGCTGATGAGATGGCATTTATACATGATCTCATCGTTCTTTTCGGGCTTTAAATGCATTAAAATGTCATAAAATACCATATATATGCTTGTGTTTGTTTACTTGTGTATTTTAGGTATGGATATCGTGAAAAAGACAAAATATCACAAGATACAAGGAAAAACGAACACGAGAAACGAAGCCGTACAATGAACCGAGCCCTAATCATGGAATTTTCATCAAATACCCTTGAAGACTTGAAGACAAAACAAGATTGATCATCATTTATTGAAGAAATGACACTTAAAACCCTTGTATATTAATAATTACAAGTTTGGTCCCTTAAGTTTGTCAAAATTGCAAAAAGGTCCTTCAAGATTGAAGAAATGGCAAGATTAGTCCCTCAACAATTTCAAATTGCCAATAATGGTCCCTCATGAAGTTTAAGAGACATTGAAGACCTTTGAAGATCAACATTGTCCAAGATTAGTCCTTGAAAAATCACCAAATGACAAAAATTGCCTTTGAAACATCTTTATGGAAAGTTTGTGCCAAAATTGTCAAAGTGGGAAAGTTAATAACAAAGGAAAGGAGATTTTAGGCTGAAAATCCTTAAAAGCCAAAAATAACAAAAGCCAGGGACCAAAAGTGACAACTCCCAAACATTTAAATGAAAGTGGCGCCTAACACATATGCTTCCCCCTTTTTAGGATCAAAATGGTTACTATTCATTGTTCTTACCACCCAGAATTTACCTTCACTTTTCCTTGGGTAAAACTCAATTAAACTTGCACACAAGTAATTCACACATGCCAAAACCTTTCCCACTCCTAAAAACCTGCATCCCACTCATGTGCACCAAACCCCCAATTCCCCAATCCACCAATCACATCATTCCTTAGCCCCCAAGCATCATGACGTGGCATAAATCAATGGCCAAGATTATTTGCTTCCTCCCAAAGCAAAATAAACGTTCAAGATCAAGAGAGGACAAAATGCACTCAAAATCATTCAAGGGCACATTTGGGATTTTCTATGTATTAGGGTTTTATGTTTTTATGCTTCTAGGATGTTCTATAGACTCTATAAAAGGAGCTCACAACTTGTGTGAAGCCCTTGTTCCAGTTTCTAGTCTCTCACATGTAATTCCTTTTTAAAGAAATAAAAAGTTTGGTTTTTGAAATATTCAAGTGTAATTCCTTTTTTATTGTTTTTAAAAGTTTGTGTGTTGTGAGGAGATTGATTCTGAGTTCCACTTTTATTTGGTTAAGCAACTTTGATTTTCAAAGTTGTTTAAGGTTTTGAGATTTTGAGAGATTTTGGTAAAATCTTCTCAAAAGTATTTTGGTGTTTATGGTTAATGTTATTGGTGATATAGGGTTTTAGAAAACGTATTTAGAAGGTTGGAAAGATTTTTGAAAGTATTTTGGAAAGAAGAAAAAGGAAACAAAAAAAAAATATATATATTGTTATATTATTTTGTTGTTTTCTTGTTTTGTGATTACAATAGGTTGAAGGCTTGTTGATTTGGTTCAGCTCCAACCCGGGTTGGATTGGAGGAGGGTTATACACCCTCTAGGGCTTTGGATGTAAAGCCCTAAGGTACAAACCTTGTTCCTTGTTTAAAGTTCAAAAATAGTAGTTTATATGATCTTAAGTGATTTGGTGATTAAGTGTGTTTATATTGCATGATTTGTGTTCTAGTGTGTATGTTTACATGTTAGATGCACTTGGAATCAATTTGGTAGCTTTTGTAAGCATGTTGGTATGTTAAAAGTTGGTTTTTAGATTTTAAAAGGGTGTTTGGCAATACGGATTAGCAGGGTATAATCATTGATTTGTGTTGCTAAAAGGTGTTAGAAGTTTGCTAAAATAGTTAAGATACGGTGTATGCTAGCTATAATCTAATTTGGAACAAGTTTGGAGTGAATTTGTTGAGTTTTTAAGGATAAAGGTGTTAAAAATCTGCATCTTCACTTATTTGCCAATTTTCTTGCTTTATTTGTGCTTGTTTTGCTTATTTGTGGTGTGCTTAAGTGTTTAATTTGTGTTGTTCTTGACTTCTTGTGATCAAAGGATCACAAGAGTGCCATTATTGTCCAATAAGCATCCTCCAAATAAGCCATAGGACCAAGCACCTCTTGGTCCTTTTGAAATCTGAGAAAGCTTGAACATCAGCAAAACAACCAGACACGTAACACAAATTGCGCCGCAAGACCCAAGCACTGCGGCGCAACTAAAGGTGCTGCAGATTTTGGTATTCCCGTTTCACAAGTTGCGGCGCAAGACAGAAGCATTGCGGCGCAACTGAAGGTGCTGCTGATCTTGGTGATCTCGCAACACTAGTTGCGGCGCAAGACCCCACTAGTTGCGGCGCAACTAAGTGACTTTTATTTTTTTTATTATTTTAATATTATTTTATTATTTAATTTTCAAAATTTTCTTTTTCTTTATTTTTCATTTTTCTTAAGTTCTATAGCATTAAATAGGACTATTTCCATTTTTAGATTATTTTTATCACTTTTAGATTTATTTTTATAATTATTTTAAGTTTAATTAGGTTTTAATCAACTTTAATCATTTTTAGAGTTTTAAAAATAGTTTTAATAAGTTTTAATTTTTAGAAAATTACTTTTTAGTCTTCTAATAATATAAGTTAAGTAATTGTTCAATAAAATCATATTTTTGACATTTGAATTAATTAAATTTAATTTTAGGGCTTTAATTAGCATTTAAAATTAATTATTTAATTAATAAAAGGTTTTAAAATATCTTTGTTGGATTTTTATCTTTATTTATATTATTTGAGACTTCTTTTTAGTCTTTTATTTTTGATATTTTGTTTTTGGTTTTAATATTTTTTTTATTTTTGTGGTTTTTCTACGGTTTTACGTTTTCGTTTTTTACGTCATAGTGTAATTTCCAAGAAACCGTCATTCCATCTCTCAATATTAATCTCAAATACATACAAGTTAATTCACAACACCATACCTCCTTGGGAAACGAATCTTTCATCTCTTTTTAAGTGATTGTGGGTCATTAGTGTTGATTTTTCCTAAAATCATCACTCGATACTTACCGCTCATATTTAGTTGCTTGTTTTTCCTAAAGCAAGTTATCTAAATTTTTATACCGCAATCATTTTGGCGCCGCTGCCGGGGAGGTGTGTCGTGTCTTAATTTGAAAGATTTTGTTTTTGATATTATCCATAATAGTATTTGTGTTAAGTGGAACTCCCTTAACACGTATTATCGGTTTTCTCGGTTTTTTCTTTGTGAATATTATTAATATATTGTATTAAGTATCACAACCAAAATACAATATCTCCAAAAGTGTGAAAACACAACCTTGATTCGGGATTTCATCACTCGATCATTGTATTCGAATCTCAAACAAAAAGAAAAGGCAAAAATAGATAAATACTTTCGAGAAGCTCGATTTTGAAAGATACGAACTATAAGGTGGGTATAAGGCGGGTATTATAAAATATACCCTAAGGAAAAAGGCTCTTAAGTGCTTCGCGCCGCCTCGTTTCCCCGCTTGCTTGTGAGTATTTTGAGATTGAAGGCTAATCGAGGGTTTTGCCGCCCAAAGTATTAATACGTATACTATATTTGCTTGGTTTTCTTTGTGATTAAACCCTCGTGAACAATTTGGTTTTCACCAAAGTTCTAAAGTCATTCGAAGGCGTTCACTCCACGTGATCGTTTTCATTCCTTTGAGGCTTCTTTAATCAAGAGTTTGATTCGAGGAGAGATTTTGTAGATTGTTGTCTACGAAGATACACCAAAATCCAAAAAAATTAAATATCATCAAAAACACAAAAAAATTGAAAATCCACAAAACAACCAAAAAGAATCTTCTTTGCTCACCTCCCATTCTTCGTGAAGTTTATGATCACTCGTAATCAAGCAAAACGAGCTCGTAAACGACTTCAAAAGCAAGCCAATCAATCGTTGATTGTTGAAGAACCTCCAATTGTTGAACCTATTATAGAACAAGAAGTCGTAATGGCTAATCGTACTATGATGGAGTTGCTACAAGCACCCACCGAGGGTTTTGGAGAGGCCATTGTTATTCCCGCCATCCTTGCGGAGAATTTCGAGATTAAGACGGGTTTAATGTCGATGCTACAAGCAAACAAATTTCGAGGTCACGAGAAAGACAACCCGCATTACCACATTAGGAATTTCAACCGTCTCACGGCCACTAGCAAATTCAAAGATGTTCCGCATGACGCCATTAAGATGATGTTGTTTCCATACTCGTTGGATGGACCCGCAAAAATTTGGCTCGAGAAAGAACCGCCAAATTCGATTTTGACATGGGCCGATCTCGTTTCTAAGTTTGTGAACAAGTTTTTTCCACCATCGAAAACAACACACTTAAAAAATGAGATTTCACGATTTGTGCAACGTAACAATGAAAGTTTTTCAATGGCATGGGAACGATTTAAAGAGATGTTACATGAATGTCCTCACCATGATTTTTCGGAATTGCATCAAATAGATACTTTTTATAATGGGCTTAATGATCATGAACGAGATTATTTGAATGCCGCCGCGGGTGGTAATTTTTTGTGCAAGACGACAAATGAGGCTTTACAAATCATTGAAAATCGATCTAAGGTTTATAGCCCTCGTAACACACCGAGTGTTGCCAACATGGGTTCGTCATCGTCGTCACAATCGTCTCGTGGCATTAATGCCTTACATGATGAAGCTAATGAGGAAAATCGGTTTTTTGATAGATTTGCTAATCTAATGTCCCATTGGAAGGCTCAAGAAGCTTCCAATTCCGCTTCGGTTAAAGCGGTTGCTAAGAGTTGTTTATCGTGTGGAGGAGCTCATGATTTATCCGAGTGCATTACCGCGGATGGTAACACTTCGAGTGCTTATGTAGCAACGGGAACTTACAACCAAAACGGCCAAGGTTCCCGCCAAAATCAAGCTCCACCAAATCAAAATGCTAACAATTATCGAAACAACAACCAAGGTAATTACCAAGGCAACACACGCAACTACAACAAAGGGAATTATCAAAGTGGGAATGGACAAATCTCTAATCAAAACCAAAACCGTGATTTTCAAAACACTACACAAGGTTTTCAAAATGCTCACACGAAAAATTTGCAAGGAGAATTTTTAGATTATGCAAAAGCAAATGATGCAAAATTTGATAATATGCAACGTGAGATGATTAGCTTAAGGTCCGAGTTGAAAAACGAGCTTAAAAATGAACTTGCTAATGAACTTAAAACTCATGCAAATAAAATGGAAGGAAATGTCCAACGTCTTCAACAAAACCAACAAAAGATGGAATTAGGACAACATGAGATTAAGCAAGAGTTATTGAAAGCGGATGCTAGGCAATCAAAATTTGAGGACCGAATGGCTAAGATGTTTGAAGCTATCATGTGTAAGCCCTCTTCTTCGGGTGGTCTTCCTAGTGATACCATTGCAAACCCGAGGGGAGAATTGAAGGTTGTTGCTACTCGTAGTGGTAAAACTTTCAAGGAACCAATCTCTCGTCCAAGTACTTCTACGGAGAAGGAAATCGAGAAAGAACCCGAGGTGATGGTCGAAAAGGAGCACATTACAATCCCACGAAGTACCGCTCATACCACACCTACGGTTACACCAATACCAATTGTGGAACCCGAGATTCCAAGGCCGTTGCCTAATGACTTACCCACACCACCTTTACCCTACCCTTCAAGACGAAACAAAGAGAAAATGCAAGAACGTAACAAACAACAAATCGAGCTTTTTATTAAGATGTTTCAACAAGTGCATTTTGATGTGAGTTTAGCCGACGCGTTGTTATACATGCCTCGTTTCGCTTCCACTTTTAAAAGTATGATGAGCGATAAGGAAAAGCTTTCAAAGCTTGCTAATTGTTCTTCGGTTTATCTTAACCGCATACCGGAAAAAGTCGGTGATCCCGGAAAGTTTCTCATTCCTTGTGACATACAAGAGATGAAAGAATGCCTCGCCTTGGCCGATCTTGGTGCGAGCATTAATTTGATGCCATTTTCCATTTGGAAATCGCTTTCGCTTCCGGCTCTTATTCCTTCGAACATGTCCATCGAGATGGCCGATCATTCTACGATTATGGCATGTGGAATAGCCGAAGATGTTTTCGTGAAAGTGGGGAAGTTCTACTATCCCGTTGATTTTATAGTAGTCGACATCCCCGCGGATCCTCAAGTTCCTCTAATTTTAGGACGATCATTTTTAGATACTTCGAGATCGCTTATCGATGTTCATGCAAGAACTATCACTTTGAGATTCAACGAAGAGGAACTTGTTATAAACGCTACTCAAAACTCGAAACCTTCTCATGTTTATGCAATCGCTACCATCAATCACATTGACATCGTTGATGTGGTTTGCGATGAGTTTTCACAAGAAGTGTTAGGTTTTTCCGATAGCTCGTCAAGTGGCAATCCCACTATTTTGGATCCGATTCTTGCTAATTCCACACCAAATCTCACTCCATTCCAAGGAGGCGATTTCACTTCAAATGAAATCGACAATGAAGATGAGGTGTTGATTAGTGATGATATTTCTATTCCACCATTCCTTCCGCCGATGGAAGTTATGAGTGTTGAACCTAAATCTTCAATCGAGGAACCGCCTATCCTTGAATTGAAAGATCTTCCTTCTCACCTTGAATATGCATTCTTGGAAGGTGATGACAAATTGCCGGTTATTATTGCAAAAGATCTTGCTAATGATGAAAAAACCGAGCTCTTGAAAGTTCTTAAGGCTCACAAAGGGGCAATTGCGTGGAAAATATCCGACATTAAGGGTATTGACCCAAAATTTTGTACTCACAAGATTTTAATGGAGGAGGACTACAAACCCGCAATTCAAAGTCAAAGAAGGGTGAATCCCAAAATTCACGATGTCATAAAAAAGGAGGTCCTTAAACTCCTTGATGCGGGAATGATTTATCCTATATCCGATAGCCCATGGGTGAGCCCAATCCATTGTGTCCCTAAAAAGGGAGGAATGACCGTTGTGCCTAATGAAAACAACGAGTTAATTCCCACTCGTGTTGTGACCGGTTGGAGGGTGTGTATTGACTACCGAAAGTTAAATGACGCCACTCGTAAAGACCACTTTCCTTTGCCCTTCATGGATCAAATGTTGGAGCGACTTGCGGGAAATGAATTCTATTGCTTTTTAGATGGTTTTTCCGGTTACTTTCAAATCCCTATCGACCCTCGTGATCAAGAGAAGACTACGTTCACGTGTCCTTATGGAACGTTCGCTTATCGTAGGATGCCTTTCGGACTTTGTAATGCACCCGGTACGTTTCAACGGTGTATGATGGCAATTTTTCACGACATGATCGAGAAATCGATGGAAGTGTTCATGGATGACTTCTCGGTGTTTGGTAATTCGTTCACGTCATGTTTATCTAATCTCGAACAAATGTTAAAACGTTGTGAAGAAACCAATCTTGTGCTTAATTGGGAGAAATGTCATTTCATGTGTAAACAAGGAATCGTCTTAGGACATAAGGTGTCGAAGGCGGGGATTGAGGTCGATAAAGCTAAGGTAGACGTCATCGCCAAGTTACCTCATCCCAAAACCGTTAAGGGAGTTCGTAGTTTCCTAGGCCACGCGGGCTTTTATCGTCGTTTCATCAAGGACTTTTTGAAGATTTCTCGTCCTATGACACACCTTCTCGAGAAGGATGCTCCTTTTAACTTTAATGAGGATTGTGTTAAGGCTTTCGAGACTCTAAAAAGGAAACTTACCGAAGCTCCCATTCTTGTTGCTCCTAATTGGGAATTACCCTTTGAAATCATGTGCGATGCAAGTGATTATGCTATAGGGGCCGTCTTAGGGCAACGTTACGACAAGCATTTCCGTCCTATCCACTATGCTAGTAAGACGATGACCGAGGCTCAATTAAAGTACACCACAACGGAAAAGGAATTCCTTGCCGTGGTCTATGCTTTTGAGAAATTCCGACCTTATCTCGTCTTAACTAAAAGCATCGTGTATACCGACCATTCGGCTATCAAGTATCTCTTAGCTAAGCAAGATGCTAAGCCGAGATTACTTCGTTGGATGCTCCTCCTCCAAGAATTTGATGTCACCGTGCTTGACAAAAAAGGAGCCGAGAATCTAGCGGCCGATCATCTCTCTCGTCTAGAAGATCCTCACAAAGATGTTGTCGAGAACAAGGAAATTACCGAAACATTTCCTCTTGAGACTCTCGGTGTAGTGAATTCTAAAGACACCACCCCATGGTTTGCCGACATTGCAAATTACCATGCGGGCAATTTCATAATCAAGGGTATGACGACACAACAAAAACGAAAATTCTTTCGTGACGTCAAGTTCTATTTTTGGGACGACCCTTATCTCTTTCGGATTTGTGCGGATCAACTCGTTCGACGTTGTGTGTTTGGTACCGAAGCTTCTAATATCCTTAGAGCTTGTCACGAGGGACCCACGGGTGGTCACCACGGTGCTAATCTCACGGCTAAGAAAGTGTTCGATGCCGGTTTCTTTTGGCCTTCTATCTATCGTGATGCACACGCACTTGTAAAGTCGTGTGATTCGTGCCAACGTCAAGGAAAATCGTCTCAACGTGATGAAATGCCGCAAAATATAATTCAAGTGTGTGAGATTTTCGACATATGGGGAATAGACTTTATGGGGCCGTTCCCATCGTCTCATGGCAACAAATATATCCTCGTCGCGGTGGACTACCTTTCTAAGTGGGTGGAAGCTAAGGCTTTGCCTACTAATGATGCTCGTGTGGTAGTGAAGTTTTTGAAGCAACTATTCTCTCGGTTCGGAACCCCTCGTGCTATTATAAGCGATCGTGGAACCCATTTTTGTAATGACCAATTCGAAAAGGTTCTAAAGAAATATGGGGTTACACATCGTCTTTCTACGGCTTATCACCCGCAAACGAGTGGGCAAGTCGAGGTTTCGAACCGAGCTTTGAAGAGGATTTTAGAAAGGTCGATTGGAGAAAACCGTGCTTCATGGTCCGACAAACTCGATGACGCTTTATGGGCCTTTAGGACCGCTTATAAGACACCTATCGGTTGCACTCCTTATAAGTTAGTCTATGGGAAGAATTGTCATTTGCCCATTGAATTGGAGCATAAGGCATATTGGGCCCTTAAGCATGCTAATTTTGACTTGAAGACCGCGGGAGATCACCGGAAAATACAATTGAATGAATTAGATGAATTAAGGGATAATGCTTATGAAAATTCATTAATTTTTAAAGAAAAGACTAAAAAGTTTCATGATTCAAAGATTAAAAACCGGGTTTTTAACGTTGGTGATCAAGTGTTGCTTTTTAACTCACGTCTTAAGATATTTTCCGGGAAATTGAAATCTCGTTGGTCGGGTCCGTTCACCATTACACAAGTGTTTCCATATGGGACCATTGAGCTAGCTCAAGATGATGGCCCCAATTTCAAGGTGAATGGACATAGGCTTAAGCACTACTTTGGTGGGGAAATTCCTTCAATGGTTGCCCCCGACCAAGACACCTTCCCCAATGATAATTAGCATTGAGGGGATCGAGTCGAGCTCATGACTCGGTAATCAAAAACGAGGTGCCTCGTGGGGGAGATCCCATGCTTATCTTTATGCTTATTATTCACTAATAAGGGGACTTGTACCCTTCCAACTCGTTGTCTCGTGGTTGTTTGTGATTGTGTTATCTAGATCATCATCATCGTCTACGATTGAAGACTCTCGTGTTCGTTTACGTGAGCCTCCATCGTTCGTTTGAAGAAGTTTTTCACGAATCCATGACATATCCTTTATTGTTCTAACAATTATCTTTTAGCATAATTAATAAACGGCTATAGATATATTGTTGATCACCCTTTCCATGCTAGATCCTAAGCATTCGACTCTAGTATGGGGGTGCTCACCCTTTAGACTCGAAACATTGAGGACAATGTTTACTTTTAGTATGGGGGGGTGAATAGGCACTTGCTTTGCTACGCCCTCACGTGTTCCAACCTTCAATGTTTTGTTTTGCTAATAAGGCTAAAAATGGCCAAATTTTAAAATTTTTCGTAGTTTTCATAAGTGTTTTTAAGACACGAATGTATATTTTCCGATGGGTAGAATAAGAGTTAATTTTTGACTTGATGGGCATTTGGAGCCCTTTACATTCCTTAACCCGCTCAATTCAAGTTTTGCTAGACTTTTATATAGGGAGCTTTAAAACGCGAAAGTCTTAATTCATTCGGATTAAGAACAAGAACTTTTCGCAAGTTCCTATAATTGATTCTAGAAAGTCACTTATCAAGGGAACTTTAAAACGCATTCTCTAAACTTGAAAAAGTCCAAGAAAGTGCAAGATCCTATAGGTGGCTTGAAAACCCAAAACTTTGATTTGATATAGTCTTAATGAAAGCTAATCCAAATTTGGCTTAATTTTGACTTGCATGGCTAAGTATTCACGAGTCTCTTTAATTAGAGGTCTTTATATAGTGAAGAACGAGAAATGATAGAGTTAGACAAGTGATCATGCTAAACGTAGAACATGAGAATGTTCTTTCAAAAACTCATATGTTTTTAATTGTGGCTTTTTCTTCCCATAAGATCAATGCATTAGGAATAAAACATAATTGCAATAAGTAAGGTCGTACGGTTTGAAAGGTTACTTAGCCTCTAGCGCAAGATCGTTTAAAAGTTGCTCGGGGTTGAATAGAGTTCATAGCCAAGGCATAACTTATTGAAGCGGGACGCGAAGATTGGCGATCATCCAAAAAGGCCCTAACAAGGCATGAGGAGCTCTATTTTTGCTAAAGATCCAAAGATGATGTGAAGTATCATTGTTCCAAAATCAATATGAAGGATCAAGACACACGACGAGAAGCAATTACTCCCCTAAAGAATGGAGAAAGTCTATCCAAAAAGACCCTAACAAGGTATGAGGATAAATATATCCAAGTCCGAAAAGGAGGCGGATCGTTGTATATCAAAATCCAAAGTAAAGATTGAAGAAAAATGATGAAGTCGTGGTCCTATATGAAGAATCTCTCAAAAACGTCAAGTGAAGAAATTCCAATTATATGAAGAGAAGACCATAATTTCGAGAACGTCTTCCCAAGATTTGAAGTATGAAGTACATGCCAAATATCGGTCCGAGAAAGGTCTCGAATCGTGAAACGAGTTATGCCAAGATATGAACTTAAGGAGATACACGAGAAGCCGTTTTAAAAGATTTTGTCCTTCGGCTAACTATTGATCAAATCGTGCTACTTTGCTTTCGGACTAATAACTACTCAAATAAGTCAATATGAATCACTTGTGATCCATGACAAATAGATAAAAAATGCTAGTAACCCATTTCCTTTTATAATAACTAGGATTGCGGGGAGAAAAAGTATTACACAATTTGGACGTATGAGTAGTGTTAGCATTGTGACTTGTACCAACAATGATCTTGTTTTTGCACTTAGCATGGAATGTATGACAATCAAGGATGACGAAGTTTACTCTAAGGGACATTAACTTGTTTCTATTCTTAGACCCTAAAAGTCACCTTTCGGTGATGAAAATCATACATTATGTCTTTACACAATCTCGTAGTATGTTGCAAGTCTTTTACTCTTCAATAAAGGTTAATAAAATTGAACTTTGGTGATGCTTAGATACTTTATTCTAGCATTGCGTGAGGGCACGGCAATGGCTTAGTATGGGGGAGTGATGAGATGGCATTTATACATGATCTCATCGTTCTTTTCGGGCTTTAAATGCATTAAAATGTCATAAAATACCATATATATGCTTGTGTTTGTTTACTTGTGTATTTTAGGTATGGATATCGTGAAAAAGACAAAAGATCACAAGATACAAGGAAAAACGAACACGAGAAACGAAGCCGTACAATGAACCGAGCCCTAATCATGGAATTTTCATCAAATACCCTTGAAGACTTGAAGACAAAACAAGATTGATCATCATTTATTGAAGAAATGACACTTAAAACCCTTGTATATTAATAATTACAAGTTTGGTCCCTTAAGTTTGTCAAAATTGAAAAAAGGTCCTTCAAGATTGAAGAAATGGCAAGATTAGTCCCTCAACAATTTCAAATTGCCAATAATGGTCCCTCATGAAGTTTAAGAGACATTGAAGACCTTTGAAGATCAACATTGTCCAAGATTAGTCCTTGAAAAATCACCAAATGACAAAAATTGCCTTTGAAACATCTTTATGGAAAGTTTGTGCCAAAATTGTCAAAGTGGGAAAGTTAATAACAAAGGAAAGGAGATTTTAGGCTGAAAATCCTTAAAAGCCAAAAATAACAAAAGCCAGGGACCAAAAGTGACAACTCCCAAACATTTAAATGAAAGTGGCGCCTAACACATATGCTTCCCCCTTTTTAGGATCAAAATGGTTACTATTCATTGTTCTTACCACCCAGAATTTACCTTCACTTTTCCTTGGGTAAAACTCAATTAAACTTGCACACAAGTAATTCACACATGCCAAAACCTTTCCCACTCCTAAAAACCTGCATCCCACTCATGTGCACCAAACCCCCAATTCCCCAATCCACCAATCACATCATTCCTTAGCCCCCAAGCATCATGACGTGGCATAAATCAATGGCCAAGATTATTTGCTTCCTCCCAAAGCAAAATAAACGTTCAAGATCAAGAGAGGACAAAATGCACTCAAAATCATTCAAGGGCACATTTGGGATTTTCTATGTATTAGGGTTTTATGTTTTTATGCTTCTAGGATGTTCTATAGACTCTATAAAAGGAGCTCACAACTTGTGTGAAGCCCTTGTTCCAGTTTCTAGTCTCTCACATGTAATTCCTTTTTAAAGAAATAAAAAGTTTGGTTTTTGAAATATTCAAGTGTAATTCCTTTTTTATTGTTTTTAAAAGTTTGTGTGTTGTGAGGAGATTGATTCTGAGTTCCACTTTTATTTGGTTAAGCAACTTTGATTTTCAAAGTTGTTTAAGGTTTTGAGATTTTGAGAGATTTTGGTAAAATCTTCTCAAAAGTATTTTGGTGTTTATGGTTAATGTTATTGGTGATATAGGGTTTTAGAAAACGTATTTAGAAGGTTGGAAAGATTTTTGAAAGTATTTTGGAAAGAAGAAAAAGGAAACAAAAAAAAAATATATATTGTTATATTATTTTGTTGTTTTCTTGTTTTGTGATTACAATAGGTTGAAGGCTTGTTGATTTGGTTCAGCTCCAACCCGGGTTGGATTGGAGGAGGGTTATACACCCTCTAGGGCTTTGGATGTAAAGCCCTAAGGTACAAACCTTGTTCCTTGTTTAAAGTTCAAAAATAGTAGTTTATATGATCTTAAGTGATTTGGTGATTAAGTGTGTTTATATTGCATGATTTGTGTTCTAGTGTGTATGTTTACATGTTAGATGCACTTGGAATCAATTTGGTAGCTTTTGTAAGCATGTTGGTATGTTAAAAGTTGGTTTTTAGATTTTAAAAGGGTGTTTGGCAATACGGATTAGCAGGGTATAATCATTGATTTGTGTTGCTAAAAGGTGTTAGAAGTTTGCTAAAATAGTTAAGATAGGGTGTATGCTAGCTATAATCTAATTTGGAACAAGTTTGGAGTGAATTTGTTGAGTTTTTAAGGATAAAGGGTGTTAAAAATCTGCATCTTCACTTATTTGCCAATTTTCTTGCTTTTTTTGTGCTTGTTTTGCTTATTTGTGGTGTGCTTAAGTGTTTAATTTGTGTTGTTCTTGACTTCTTGTGATCAAAGGATCACAAGAGTGCCATTATTGTCCAATAAGCATCCTCCAAATAAGCCATAGGACCAAGCACCTCTTGGTCCTTTTGAAATCTGAGAAAGCTTGAACATCAGCAAAACAACCAGACACGTAACACAAATTGCGCCGCAAGACCCAAGCACTGCGGCGCAACTAAAGGTGCTGCAGATTTTGGTATTCCCGTTTCACAAGTTGCGGCGCAAGACAGAAGCATTGCGGCGCAACTGAAGGTGCTGCTGATCTTGGTGATCTCGCAACACTAGTTGCGGCGCAAGACCCCACTAGTTGCGGCGCAACTAAGTGACTTTTATTTTTTTTATTATTTTAATATTATTTTATTATTTAATTTTCAAAATTTTCTTTTTCTTTATTTTTCATTTTTCTTAAGTTCTATAGCATTAAATAGGACTATTTCCATTTTTAGATTATTTTTATCACTTTTAGATTTATTTTTATAATTATTTTAAGTTTAATTAGGTTTTAATCAATTTTAATCATTTTTAGAGTTTTAAAAATAGTTTTAATAAGTTTTAATTTTTAGAAAATTACTTTTTAGTCTTCTAATAATATAAGTTAAGTAATTGTTCAATAAAATCATATTTTTGACATTTGAATTAATTAAATTTAATTTTAGGGCTTTAATTAGCATTTAAAATTAATTATTTAATTAATAAAAGGTTTTAAAATATCTTTGTTGGATTTTTATCTTTATTTATATTATTTGAGACTTCTTTTTAGTCTTTTATTTTTGATATTTTGTTTTTGGTTTTAATAATTTTTTTATTTTTGTGGTTTTTCTACGGTTTTACGTTTTCGTTTTTTACGTCATAGTGTAATTTCCAAGAAACCGTCATTCCATCTCTCAATATTAATCTCAAATACATACAAGTTAATTCACAACACCATACCTCCTTGGGAAACGAATCTTTCATCTCTTTTTAAGTGATTGTGGGTCATTAGTGTTGATTTTTCCTAAAATCATCACTCGATACTTACCGCTCATATTTAGTTGCTTGTTTTTCCTAAAGCAAGTTATCTAAATTTTTATACCGCAATCACTTGCAAAAGTATTCCTTCCTCTCTTCCCAATGTTGAGACCGTGTCCTCCATTGATTCATCGTTGTCTCTATTTGGAGATAGTGATTTATTTTGGAACAATCTTGAAGATACCAGGGGAGATGTGAATTTAGCTACTAATGATTCTACCACCGAGGGGGATGAAGACATGAATTTCTTTGACAATCTTCTCACTGAAGACAATCCTTCTCCTCCATCTCCCACGGTTATTGCTATCGATGCCACGACTTTGAAAACGCCTCCCGTCGAAAATCCTCCGGATTTGGAACTTAAGCAGTTGCCGCCCCATCTCGAGTATGCGTTCCTTGAAGCAGAGAATAAGTCACCCGTCATCATCGCTAAGGACTTGCAAGAAGAACAGAAAACTCGTCTCATCGCTGTGCTTAAAGCTCATAAGAAAGCAATTGCTTGGAAAATTTCCGATATCCGCGGAATTGATCCGAACTTTTGTACTCACAAGATTCTCATGGAAGATGACTTCAAACCCACAATCCAGAACCAAAGAATGGTTAATCCTAAAATTCATGACGTCATCAAACAAGAGGTTATCAAACTTCTAGATGCCGGCTTGATCTACCCTATTTCGGATTCGCCGTGGGTAAGCCCCGTCCATTGTGTGCCCAAGAAGGGCGGAATAACCGTTGTTCCCAATGAACACAACGAGTTAATTCCCACTCGTCTCGTTACTGGGTGGAGAGTTTGTATTGATTATCGCAAGCTCAATGATGCCACGAGAAAAGACCACTTTCCTCTTCCCTTCATGGATCAAATGCTCGAGCGTCTAGCTGGTAATGACTATTACTGCTTCTTAGACGGTTTCTCCGGGTATTTTCAAATTCCCATCGATCCCAAGGACCAAGAAAAAACCACATTCACTTGTCCCTATGGAACATTTGCTTACAAACGCATGCCTTTTGGTTTATGTAATGCTCCTGGGACATTCCAAAGGTGTATGATGGCTATCTTCCATGACATGGTGGAAGACACTATGGAAGTATTCATGGATGATTTCTCAGTCTATGGCGATTCATTCTCTGCGTGCCTTGCCAATTTAGAACGTATGCTTAAGCGGTGTGAAGATACTCGCCTTGTTCTTAATTGGGAAAAATGCCATTTTATGGTAAAAGAGGGCATCGTGCTAGGACACAAAATCTCCAAAGCCGGTCTTGAAGTTGACCGTGCTAAAGTCGATGTTATCGCAAAGTTGCCTCCACCTTCAACCGTGAAGGGTGTGAGAAGTTTCCTGGGTCATGCGGGCTTCTACCGTCGATTCATCAAAGATTTTTCTCAAATCGCTCGCCCGATGACCCACCTCTTGGAAAAAGATACTCCTTTTATCTTTTCCAAAGAGTGTCTTGAAGCCTTTGACTCGCTTAAGGATAAGCTTACTAAGGCACCCGTCTTGGTCACCCCCAATTGGGAGCTGCCTTTTGAGTTAATGTGCGATGCTAGTGATTTTGCTATTGGAGCGGTTCTTGGACAAAGAATGAACAAACACTTCCAACCAATCCATTACGCTAGCAAGACAATGACAGGGGCACAATTGCATTATACGACAACCGAAAAAGAGCTTTTAGCTGTTGTCTATGCTTTTGAAAAATTCCGCCCCTATCTTGTCCTCTCTACCACCATTGTGTACACCGATCATTCCGCGCTGAAGTACTTGTTGACAAAGCAAGATTCCAAACCAAGACTTCTTCGCTGGGTTTTGCTGCTCCAGGAATTTAAAATCGAAATTCGCGATAAAAAAGGAGCAGAAAACCTAGCCGCGGATCATCTCAGTAGACTTGAGGATCCTTACCAGGGGGCTCATCCGAACAAAGAAATCAATGATTCTTTTCCCCTGGAGACCTTAATGTCTATCAATTCAACTGCTGATGAAACCCCGTGGTTTGCGGACATTGCAAATTACTTAGCAGGTGGAATACTCGTTGACGGGTTAACATCCCAGCAAAAGAAGAAGTTCTTCAAAGACATAAAGACTTACTTCTGGGATGACCCGTATCTTTTCAAACAATGTGCTGACTTGATTATTCGCTGATGTGTTGATGGACCGGCAGCTTTCGAAATCCTTGATGCTTGCCACAAAGGACCCACTGGTGGTCACTTTGGTCCCAACTACACCGCCAAAAAAGTGTTTGATTCAGGATTTTATTGGCCCTCCATTTATCGTGACGCTCACGATATGGTTAAAAAATGTGATGCTTGCCAGAAACAAGGCACGATCACACATAAAGACGAGATGCCTCAGAATTTCATTCAAGAGTGTGAAATCTTTGATGTTTGGGGTATCGACTTTATGGGGCCATTTCCTTCATCTAAAGGAAACAAATACATCCTTGTTGCCGTTGACTACGTCTCCAAGTGGGTTGAAGCCAAAGCTTTACCTACTAATGATGCAAGGGTGGTTTGTAACTTTTTGAAATCGCTGTTCGCTAGATTCGGTGTTCCTCGTGCTATTATCAGTGACCGCGGGACTCATTTTTGCAATGATCAATTTGCAAGAGTCACCATAAAATAGCCAAAGTCATTTTATACAAATCCTTATCAAAATCATAATATAGGCATTTGCCTTAAAAATCATTATACGAACCAATGTCGTAAAAATATCATACAATACGTTTTATAACGTTGTATGGAGTTAAATAAAAATTTTTATATGATTATGGTTATGAAAACCAAAACACAAACATAATATCAATAGTAAGACCCCGTATTGCTAGTCAGGCAATATATCGTAATTTAATGCTTAAAGCAGTATTTCGTTAATTGGATTATTATAAGCCGCATGACATTGTTACCTTACTAAACCAAACAACGGGTAGCTAGCCCGAAACTCAATTTGCCCATCTAAATTAGCGTGTTGTCACAAATGTCACGCTATGGAAATCTTCTCATACATAAATTCGCTTATCAATCAATGTGGCACGACGGGGATCGACCGTTAAGGCGCGAACTGGGGTGATCGTCCCCAAATAGTACTATTATATGCATAAGCGTCTACCAAATCCCGGTAGTTCACAATTCATGCTAATGGGACTTTTAGTGACATAACCTAACTTTAATAATCCATTTTATTTCATCTATCGGGTTATTTAATCATTCATCAGGTCATACAATCATTCGGGTCCAAATCAATAAACAAACGATCGGGACAAATGTGTCCTATTTTATAAAAACTAACATGTTATCTCCCTCGCGGGTTTATAAAATATTTCATAAAAACATTTAAAAGAGTGCGAGGCTATGAACTCAGGTTGATGTGGGAAAGCGGGTTATCGGCAATTCGGATGTACGGTACGTACTTCAATCACGGAAACCTAGACAAATAATACTCGTCTTAGACTCTTGTCCAATGACTTTATAAAAATAACAATTATGTATATATATGATGACTTTATACATATGATGATGATCAAGTGGGTTTATATATTCTCATTCACTCATTTTTGTGTTTATGTATTGGTAACCTTTTACTAGTTTACTAGTTTTACCTATTTACATGTTTTAGGTTCAATAAGCCTATTATAAGTTCATTAACTTGTATTAATCCATTTTATACTTGTATTATCAGTATTTATACTTTATATTTTGGGCCCAAACGGGTTTTATCGGTTTTTACTTGTATTAGGTACTTATACATCAGTATATGACTTTTAAAAAGTTTACATTAGACGGGTCCGACCGTCTAAGTTTTAATTGACGAAAAACGTTAATTTTACGGTATTAGCCGAAAAGACGTAAAAGTCATGTTTATAGTTTTATAACTTATAAAACTTATCAAACTACCATTTTTAATAAAATGTCCATTTATTTATCCTTATACATATTTATATAAATGTATATATAAGTTAGTGGGTTTTAGTTCATATTTTATACTATATTTATTTGAGTGCTTATATAATAGTATTAAACTTTAATTTCACAAAATCAGTCCTAAATTTTCAATCCACTAAAATGTCCATATCTAGAGTTCTATATGGAGATAGGACCTCAAATTTTTATCACAGAAACTACATGATATGTGCTTTATTTTATTTCTGTATAGCTACTGATGAATCAACTTCTAAATATTTTAATAAATTCGTCCAAAACAGTGTAGGCAGATTTGCACTCTAAACTTGTTTTGACTATATCTCATTCATTTTTATGATTCCATTGCATGGCCAACTCTCACATGTGTATAACACCTAATACTTACTGTATATTGATTCCACTTTACCATTTTATCAGTTTATCATTTGGTTACTTACTGTTTTTATACAGCCATCTTATTAAGCAAGATTTAACCATTTTTACATGTGGTTTTTCCATCTTTTTACCCATGTTTATCAAATCTATCAACACCAAATCCCCACATAATGTTTTTAATCATCATTAATCATCATATAAATATACATAAATAAAGAAAATACAAGATTACATAATCAAAATAACAAGAGGATAGGAAGAAACAATCTCTATACCACCAATAGTGATGAAAAGATGGGATTTTGATGAACAAGGCTTGGTTCCTTGTTACCAAACCTTCAACATGGAAAATAAACTTCTTGGGTCCTTCAAATGGATGAATAATTTCTTGAAAATCTGCTCCTAAACTCCATAGAAAACCTCTTTTTAGGTGTAAGAATCACCTCAAATCAACAAGTCTTCAATGGGTTTTCATCTTATGTAACTTATACATAAGATTCATGGTTAAAACTTTTGATCAAATGGGTGTTTTTTTTTGTGATATGGGACGGACTCAAAGCTAGAGAGAGAGAGTTTTGGTGGTTTTGCATGTAAGAAATGAGTGTGAATGGTATGAGTATCTTGTTTTTGTGGTTTGGTGGTTTTGAATGAAAACTAAGGACAAGTGTCCTTAGTTTTGTTAATAAATGGACACATCAAAGTGTGTTGGCTAAGCTTGGATGCCACATGTATTGGGGGTGGGCAAGTGTAAACTTGTCTCATCCCCAATAATTTACAGGTACTCCTCGATTCTAGTTTCCTCGATTTGCGTGCCCTCAGGTCGTTTTACGAAAAACGTTTTTATAAATTATGAATCAACGGCACAAAACGAATCTAATAAAAATCGTTTCATTAAAAACGGAGTTCGAAAACATAAATACGTAATCCTATGGTTTCCGGTTTAGTCGTAAAGGACGTTAAATTATAATCGCAAGTCCTAATCTCTTCTCGTAAATTTGTGAGTTTATGAACCAACACAAATTTAAAGTCTCAAAATAATATTCACGGAAAAATTTATTTTCTAAAATGTCGGACTGTCACCAAAACGGTGTATGTAAACGTAAGCACGTAACGTAGAATCCTCTGGTTTAGACGTAGTCGATGCTACTTCAAGACGTAAATCCAAATTACTTCCCAAAAATAAGTGAGTTCATATTATAACATTAAAATAATGTTTTCAAATAAATATTGAGAATAAAATATAAACCATAAATTGACGGATTATCACAAATGTTTTTAATATCAATTGATTTAATAGCATTTTAAGAAAAATTTGGGAAGAAAAATGCAAATCCAATTATCTTCATGATTTACACAAGCTCCCCCTCAAATTAATGAGGGTGTACTTGAAACGTAAATTAAATACCTTTTAAACACAAGTGTAAGGTATTTATCACGTGCAAAGATCATATTTGATAATGTATTCACAAGATTAGCAATTTACGAGGTTGGAACTGAATGATGGAGAACATCATATGATAGAATCACATGGTTCTTGTTCACGAATGTTGGTCGCCTTGTCACGTCTGAAGTTATCTCTAGACACCATATGTACGATTGATATCGTTGTCTTGACACCAATATGTGAACCTGGCACTTTTGGCGTCAAAAATTCTAAATGCTGGACAATTGGTCCCCCTCAATTGTTGACCTGTGATCTATTGAAAGAGCTGTAGTCTCCATTTGAGTAGTCGCATCGTCGAGTATGTAGATATCATTGTAAATTGCTATGGTTGGTGGAGATGATAACTTCATAAAAACAAAATTTCTCTTGTTTTAACAAATAAATACACTGACACGTACATATATTCGTGTTAGATTGTGTTATTACGTAAACACAATCCCTTACATGGTTATAAAGTAAATCATGCCCGAGAAAATTAATTCCTGTTGTTGAGTTAAAGCTTTGCGGTGAAATGCTTGACTTGAGTATGAAAATCGGGTTACTATCTGAAATAATAGCAAGCCATTTTGAGCATGTTTTAAAACATTTGAACTTCTGCTCGAACTTTATTTACAACCCCGTGTCATTATTGAATTACATTTCTAGTATTGTAAATATTATCGATTCCAGAAGACATGCTCTTTTTATCAAAACATTTTTGAACACACAATTTTGGAAGATCTAGAAAAACCTTTTGAGAAATTCTCGAAAAATTATGTTCAATGTTTTGAAAACCAAATACTTGAGCTTGAGATGTTGAATATCTTACAAAACGAGCTCAAGTCCGATAAGTTGTAAACTTCCCGTTGTGAGGAGAAGTTTATCATCGGCGATAAACTTTCCTTTTAGCTGAAGAACGAGTCCTAAGTTGACATTTACTTAGAAGTCGTTTTCATGAGCTTGAAAAACTTTTAAATATTTTAACGTAAATCTCATAACCAAGAAAGGTGAATTTCTCGTTATGAAGAAAAGTTCTCTTATTTAAAAGATACACTTCCCTTTATGAGCTTAAAACTTGGAATGTTTTAAGACAAGCTCATGACCGAGAACAATGAATTTCCCGTTACGAGGATAACTTATCATTAAAGATAAGCATTCCTAAAACTGAAGTCCGAGTTACAGTCTGATATTTAACTGTAAGTCATTGTGCATGAGCTTAAAAACTTCGAATGTCTTTAATATTAGCTCATGTCCGAAAAAATTATTTTCTCGTTGTGAGGATAAGTTTATCATCAGCGATAAACTTTCCTTTATTTGAAGTTCGGGGCATAATCTGAAATGTGATTATACGCCATTTAGACGAGCTTAAAACTTTGGAATAGTTTTAATAGAAGCCCGTGTCTGATAAAATTTAATTTCTCATTAATGAGGATAAGTTTATCATCGGTGATAAACTTTCCTTTCTTTTAAGTGCGGGTTACACTCTGTCGTGTGACTGCAAGCCGTTGTGCATGAGCTTAAAAACTTTGTGTGTTTTTAATATAAGCCCATGCACGAGAAAAATTAATTTCTCGTTGTGAGGATAAGTTTATCATCGGCGATAAACTTTCCTTTCTCGGAAGATCGGGTCATCGTCTGTCATTTAACGAGGAGCCATTTTACACGAGCTTAAAACCGTTGAATAGTTTTAATGTAAGCTCGTGTCCGAGAAAATTTAATTTCTCGTTAATGAGGATAAGTTTATCATCGGCGATAAACTTTCCTTTATTTGAAGATCGGCTCATCGTTTGACATTTAACGATGTACCATTTTACAAGAGCTTAAAACCGTTGAACAGTTTTAATGTAAGCTCGTGTCCGAGAAAATATAAATCTCGTTTTGACGGTAAGTTACCGTTGCGTAGATAAACTTCCATTTCTTTGAAGTTCGGGTCACAGACTGTGATTTGTCTATGAACCATCGTGCATGAGCTTAAAAACTTGGAATGTTTTTTATATAAGCTCATGTTCGATAAAAACTAATTTCTCGTTTGTGAGGATAAGTTTATCATCGGCGATAAAATTTCCTTTCTTTGATGAACGGGTAACAGACTCTGATTTGTTTATAAGCCTTGATACATTGTAAGCTTAACTACAAATCCCCTGAGGCATTTGTTTCTCTGATATCAGCTTCTTCTTTAACCAAACTCTGAGAGTCTCCTTAGTCGAACGGTATATAAAGTTCGGACCGGTTTGTTTTTGTTGATCCTTGACTTTGGTACCTGAATTCTCATTTGAAGTTTATATGCTTTTATATGGGTTAGCTATATCAATCTTAGAACCCAGCAGGGATTCACAGATTTCTTTTCTTGTGCCAGAGGTGACCTGAGGAAATGATTCACTTGTCTTAGTTGGCAAACATTTCCTTTTATAGAAAACCTTAAGTTCAGTCTTAAGTGATGTATCATCCTTTGCACTTTCCTCCCTAGTAGTCTTAGTATAATCGGAGACTATCCTAGTTAAAGGGCACTCGTTTCCTACAAGAGTGAAAGTTCTACCAGTGGGGCGCCACATTTTACCAATGGGTTTGATTTTAGCTACCCACTCGAATTTAAGTCTAGCACGGGAGTTCACCTCATTAAGTAATTTCTTGACACAAGAAACATGATTGGCTTTAAAGACACATTTCCTACATGTTTTACAAGTAGCATATTTAATGTCTGAGTAAGATCTAGAATTCCTAGATGATTGATTGATGCTCCTAGGAAATGACATGCTACGGTTAGCAGTGTTGGGTAGTCTAGAAGGCATCGGATTAGGTGTAAAATTCCTATCTCTTACTTGTGTCTTTTGAATATCTTCCCTTTGACCAAATTTATGGCGAACGTCATTTGAACTAGTTCGAGACATGTTCTTTGGACTATGTCTAGGGATGCTAGATGCAATCATGTGATTAGGTCTTGCAAAAGCTGTTTTAGTCACATTGACTCTAGTTGATTGAGTGACTGCCTAGAAAGATGAACCATATCAACTTGGGAGGAAAACCGCAGTCTCGAGGATTGAGGTAGCTCGGATCTAAATGCAGTCAGTTGTCTAACGGACTGATTTCTAGGCGGTTTCCCCAAGATTGATGGTTTTTCAATCTTAGTGTCCACACTAGTTCCTTTAGTTTTCCTTAATTCGTTTTTCAACGCAGCTATAGCAAAGACATTTTCTTGTACTTGAGCCTTTAACATCTCATTCCCTTTGAGCAATTTACCTTGGGATGCCAATTTAGATTCTAGCAACTTAATTTGTTTCAAAAGAATATCCTTTTCTGCTTTAGAATCTAGAACTGTTTGATCCAATTTTCGTTCAAGAACAACGTTTGACTTTTCAAGTTTTTTAAAATATGTTACAAATTTGTTCGTTTTCTTCGAAAATTCAAGTTTGGCATCCTTAAGATCTTTTGATTGCTGAGCTACAATCATTTCGAGCTAACCTTGGAATCGGAATCAATTAACGAAGCAGTCATAAAGCATTTATCATGATGTACTATAGCATTCTGAACAATCTCTCCCCCATTATGACGCACATCGGATGAATCTAAAGTGGTAAAATTATCAACTTTTACATCCCATGTTTGTCATAATTAGGTTCAAAATGCTCAACATGCGGTAGTTCATCGGCATAGACATCATATACAACATTACATTGTACCATCTGTGTAGGCTCTTCGTCATAAACGGGTATGGTGTCATCATAAAAGATGTCTGTAACATTCCCTGACGTGTTGTTGATGTCATGCTTAACTGTTGATTCCATGTCCTTGCAATCTTTAGCAGCCTCCAATGCGTCAATTGTATGACCATGTTCCTCTGGCAACGTAGTTTCTTGCACTCCATTATCATACGTTTGCTGAAGTCGAGATCTTTCATAAATCGAAGACGAGACCGATGTCATGAGTTTCAATAATGTACCACGGAAATCTTGAAGCTCGGCATGTGTGTCTCGAAGAAATGACTGGAAATCACTAAACTTTCAGACTTGACGATATTGAATTGGAGAAAAGGCGTGAGTTGTGTCACGAGAGCCTTATATCAAAGTGTCGTTGGAGAGTGATTGAATTCTTCATTGTGATTGAATATATGACAATCTTGACCAAGAGTGTCACAAATTCGCTTCCTCCTTGAAGCCATGAAAGAGTCACTATATGAGACTAAAGTAGTTGAAATGAAGTGATCGCACTTTCACTAGCTTTGTCTTGCATTTGATGTGATTCTCCCTCTTGAAATGGCGAAGTCAATGATTCCATTGAAGTTCGATGAATAATAACTTTAAGGATTACCGATCGATGAAAAATCTGTCTTCAATAAATAATAATACCCGATTAAATCTATAGCCACTAAAATAAAATTCAAATGTAGCCAATTTTCTCGGTCTAATCAAAAATAGATCTTGTCACTTTGTCACGTCTTTTTGTCTCGTCACTTTTTCATATCACTTTGTCACCATTAAACCCGATAATTATGAATGATCATAAATATCATTTAGCAAATCTTTGTCCATTATATCATCCATTTAAGCATCACTTAAATGTGGCATTACGTCAATGATAACTCCAAAATTGTGCATTGCAAACTTCAAATCTCAAAATTTCGTGGGTTAAGTGTACATTTTGTATAGCATAAACAATTCCAAGTTCATTTATGGAAACAAAATATTACCAAACGGGCCCAACACATTGGCAAATTCCAAATGATATTTTGATGAGTAAAGATTTTACCTCATATCAACCACATATTGTGGGTATTGTGAATAATTCATACACGTATGGCCCATTTTAGTTCATATACACAATCCATACTTGTGATATAAAAACTCCCAACCCTAATTTATCTCATAGCTTACCCTAAACATAGTAACCTCGGTCTATCACTTTCAACCTTCTCTCACCTAAATCTCACACATCCTCCATCTTAACACAACGCCTATTCCTAATCAAAGATGTCGAATCAATCAAACCTATTTCGAATCTAATCAAACAAGTACCCCCTTACTCATATTGAAACTCAGATTTCTTTCATCCAATCTTAAGTCTCAAAAGAAGTTATCTTTCTTGTTTTCTCCGTATTTTAACAACAATACACACTATCCCAATCTCACAAACTGATAAAACTGATAGCAATCTCCGTCTTCTTCTTTGTTTCTTAAAAATAATCGATCCAATCTATTAACCTTCGTGTCTCAATCTCAAACCCACGAAATGAAGAACCAAGATTTTTACGCATGAATACCCCCTCGAAAAGGATCACGAATCACAATGATTCGTTTCTTGTTAGCTGATAAAACTCACGAATCAAAACCCATGAAGAACCAAGATTTCGCCATCAAGATCATGAAAATGGTCTCGGGTAGGTTTTATTTTCGGTTTGATCGATGATAGTTTTTGTATGACTGAGATCTTGTTTTGTTGTGTCTTTGAGTGTGTGTGATTTCGAATATGAGTGAGTGATGCAGCAGGTGTTGGGAAATTTTGTTTTGAGTCTTGTTTAAGTGGTTGTGGGTAATGGTGTGTCGTGTCTGTTTTGTGTCAAAGGTGTTGTATCAGGCGAGTCTAGGTGTGGAGTCCAAGGTGTTGTGTTTGTTGGGTCGAGAGTTTGGTTTAGATAGCTGTCGAGTGTGGGTTTCAGATAAGGAAAAAATCTTCGGAAAAATGTATTATCTTCGGAAAAGTTTAATTCTTCGGATAAACATGTATTTTCGGATAAACCAAATATATTCGGATAAAAAATCTGTTTCGGATAAAGCTTATTTTTCGAATAAACAGTTTTCTTCGGATAGAGAGTTATCTTCGGATAAAGAGTTATCTTCGGATAAAAAACGTTTCTACGGATAAATGATTTTCTGATAAACAAGACTTTTCGGGTAAATCATATATTTTCGGATAAAACTCTTGAGGAGTAGTGGGTTTTGAGGAGTAGTGGGTTTCGAGGAGGGTATGGTCGAATCTTGATGGTTGTGTTGAGTTTGATAATTAGTTTGGGTGTTGGTTGTTTGAGTTTAAGTCCAGATTGTGAAGTCCGTCCGTTTTAGTTGTCGAGTGGGGTCTGTTTACCGAGTCCGTTTATGGTCGAGTCGAGTCGAGTCGAGTCGAGTCGAGTACGTTTTTCGGATAAACTTTAGAGAGCGTGAAGGTTTAGCAAGGTCGAGTATCTATTCACCCAAACTAAAGTTAAACATTGTCCTCAATGTTTTGAGTCTAAGGGTGGAACACCATAATACTATAGACGAAAAGTCGAATGCTTAAGATCTAGCATGGAAAGGGTTTAACAATTAATCTAAAGCCGTATATGAAGTGTGCGTAAAGATAATTATTAGAACACAAAAGGATATATATCATCGGATATCAAAAATCTTCATAGAAAACGATCGAAGCTGGAGTAAAACGAATCACGAGATGTTTCAATCGTGACGATGATCCTAGATTACACAATCACAAAAATCACGAAACAAAGGTTTGAAGGGCACAAATCCGCTCATTAGGATAATTAGAAAACAAATATATCTACATGGATAAGCATGGGAACTCCCCCACGAGGCACCTTGCTTTTAATAACCGAGTAAAAAGCTTGACTCGAATCCCTATAAATGTGATCATTTAGGAATTATCTGGTAATGGTTAAGTGGGTCTTTCATGAAAAGAAAAATGCCCAAAGCAACTGATATTATAGACACAGTCTTTATACCGGGGTAAAAGATCATATCCTCATATTTGGTGGAAAATAAAATATGCAAAACAGAAGGATACGTCTTGTAAGGAAGAAAACTCCTTACAACGTATTTAAAGTACGCTTGGTCATCAAATCCGGGAGGGGGGTGGGGGGGGTTCACTTTGAAATAAGGGTAAATCATGCAAAATAGGAGTTTTAAAGTCTACCCCCAGATCGAGGGCAAAAGCCTCATGAAAATCCTCATCCTTTTCGAGAGGTGGTCCATCATTGAACCCCTCGAGAATGGAAACGTCACAATTAGAAAGAGAAGTCTCTTCCACTTGAGACTTCGGGAGGGTGACTATCAAATCCGGATCATCGTGTTTAGGATCCTTAGAATCCTCACTCTCTATGTCCTCGAATATAACCCCCCAAAATATATTGCACAACGGAAAACACATTTGGGTGCTAGACACAAGCATCAACACACAAGATACTTAGAACAACCACAAAATGAGACGTTTAGAAATAAAAAGGACATAATTTTACAACATATGTCATAACACAAGAGTATCGTTTTAGGTCCCCCAAGACTTCAACAATCAAACCACATCGTTTTGTTTCACACACAAACATAATACAAATAGTTCATAACACAGGGAAAGAAAAGAGTTTTAGACCACACATTCACAAAAGCCAACCGACAAACTTCCCAAGCAAGCTCCACCATAATCACTTTTGATTACCTGAAACACATGCGTAAAAGAGTCAACAAATAATGTTGAGAGATTCCATAGGTTTAACACATCACATTTTGAACACAAGAGAAAATCAATCATAATCCTTTTATAGAATTGTTACGTTTACAATCTATTATTCAGATATTCCGTCTTATAAAAAAAGCTATAGAATTGTATTAAACTCATGACACAGACCCTTACTTAGTCACCCACACCAAAAGCCAGCATGACTAGATGAAACCATTGCCCCTACTTGGGTATCAATTGCTAAATTTATACCATTGTCAACGTAAAGCCTGTTAGAGTATGCTCGTGTCATAACAACTAATTATATGGCTAGACACATATGAGCCTATGGGGTCACACACATATACACAGAGGTACCACTTAATATATCGTGTCTATTGTATATACGATATATTTATATACTTACGTAACTCAGGATTAATATTTGGCTTATAATAACTAAGATTGTACTTAGTGTATTATTAGACAATTTAAATAAATGGTAATTGCCATTTAAATCCCATGATAAACGTCCCATCTTTGACTTGATGAATTTGATACGTTTTCATTTTTGAAATAGACAAATTGATTTGTCCTTAAATGAGTTTCCATATCATACAAACATTGACCTCATTATTAAAGAGTTTTGTTGATATGAGAAAGGTTTAAAAAAATACAAATCATACGTACATCTATCTATCAAATATAATGGGACGACAATGATATCACAAAAGTGGTGATTGTTTGTTTGCTAATTATTAAGCTTTATCATATTGTTGTTAAAAGCTTAACAAAGAGTTACGGGTATATTGTGACTAGCATCTACGTGGTATATATTGACGTGTAGTGTGTTTCTACATAGAGGTGGTCTAGTTTGATCACTTGGTTTCTTGGGTAGATCGTGTGGTGAATGTCTCCGGTTGTTCTCGCCGAATCGTGTAACAAAGGTATACTTTTATCTCCCCTTTATTGATTAATCATATGACTTTATGGATCCGTTCATAGGTGCTTATTCCGCTGCTTTTGATTATATTTAATATGTTATTGATTATATTCAGCACCTATAGTTGTATCACGAGCCATCATAGATGTCATATGATTATCGGGTATGCGTAAAAATGGCTAAATATGAGTGTTTTTGAGGGATTTCTTAAAACAATATTAAAAAAGCCCCTATGGCATTATTTTCGTGGCATTATTGACTTTTAGGAGGTCTTATAATGTGTTTTTAATGATCTCATAGTCACAGTTTACGCATACTTAAATGGGTTTATTACGGGTACGTGTAAAATGACCTAAAACGCGTTTTTTGGAACGATCCTTGAATCGGGTTTAAAACAGCCCCAATGACCATGTTTTCTGTAAATATATGATAATTACAAGGTTTATAAAATTTGGTTTTAAGGTCCTAAGGTCATTGGTTACACGTACCAATCGGGGATTAATTAATTGTTGATTATTTCTTCGATTTCGTTGGCTAACAAGTGTTTTTTGTTGTTTAATTTTATTTTCATGGAAAATACATGCATGTTTGGCCATGCACTTAGTCAACACCTTGTTATATTCATAATATTATGGTATCATTATTTTTCGTATGCAAAGACGATGAAAACCTAGACCAAATGTGACATGTTGTGTGTTGATTTGCATTTAATTTCAGTTTTGGGGATTTGCCATTGTTTCGACTTCATTAATATGTTTTTATGTTAGTTATAGCCATTGTTTGGGCATTTTATAGTAGGTTAATGATAGGTTAAATGTTTTTAGTCATAAATCATTTGTAACCGATGCTTGGATGGGAATGGCTAAAGAATTAAAGACATATTGTGAAATTCGGAGCTGCTGAGTGACCTGCACTAAAACGTGATTTCAAAGTGTTCTATAAGGAGATAGAAGCCCAAATTTGGTGTGCTAATTCACAACTCGTAGGCCTTCAAGAGTCTCAACTGGATCTCTGGCTAGGGAAGACTCCTTCTATAGGTTTTGGGCCCTAGAAGTCGACTGAAATATTTAGGCAGATTTGGGCCTCATGTTCATTTTGGGTTCTACTTGCTCTTGACGGTGTTGGAGCAAGTGCGAGCCTACTTTGTGGTTATGCTGACTTACCCTTAGTTGAATTCTTGGTCCTCGTGATGGCTCACGAGATCAAGCATAGGTTTTTCATCGGTTTGAGGCTTTGCATACTTGTGGTTGTGTGGTTGCTTGTTTGCTTGCTATCTTGATATAACTTGCAAATGTTTTTATAAAAACTTAAACCAATCACAAACCTTTTATAAACTAAATTTTTGATTTAGATTAAAGTTTAAATATTATTTAAAACTAAAATCTTATTTTCATAATAACTCTGAATGTGTTATGAATGTTATGACTTATGTATTGTCTTATCTAATATTAAATCCATTTAGGTTTTATATTAGTATTTAACATGGACAACTTGACACACATAAAATAAAACAAGATTAGACTTAAGTTAAGAAATGTTTTTAACTTGTGCTATGATGGATGAAGGCATGCTTCCTCGTACACACTTTTGATTTGTAAATCAAACTTCTATACCCGTCTCAAATATAAGTCATGTCGTCCAATCATTTGAGATCACTTGCAATTACTTTTTGCATTTTGTGGGAAGGACGTGAATTGTAACCCAAGGTGATTATTATCTATGCGTGAGACCTAGACTTATTCTCGCATGTTCTCAAATTGGATGACACAATCGGTTAAGTGGTGAGACCATGGCCGAGGCAAGTATGGGACTAAACATGCCAGTTTGACATTTTGTGAATTGTTCACTTATGTCATGAGTCCTAAAAGGATCTAAGAATTGCACATGATTTTCAATTGATGAACTTCATCTACCTATTGAATCTATCATTGCTAGCAGATCAACTGATGTGATGGTAGAACCTCAATGAGGATCTTAGCCTTTTCGTAAAATTAATTGTTTTTATATAAACTTTGGTAGTTAATTTCTAAAGGATTAATTATTAAAAATACTAAAACTTTGAACTTTGTTATTTTGTAGATGGCAACGAATCAATCCTTTAACAATAAAATCAGATCAATTCTCGATAAGGAGAAATTGAGTGGTACGAACTTCCTTGACTGGTTTCGAAATCTGAGGATTGTACTCAGATCAGAAGGAAAGTTGCACCACTTGGAAGAGGCCTTACCTGAAGTGCCTCCACCTACTACCACCGCCGCTGTTCGCAATGCCTATACTAAAAGGGTTGTTGAACAGCAAGAAGTGGTTGGCTTAATGTTGTGTAGTATGGTCCCTGAAATCCAAAAACATCTGGAAGAATTTACTGCATATGATATGATTGAGGAACTCAAGACGATGTTCCAACAACAAGCAGAACAAGAACTCTTTGAAACGGTCAAAGCGTTCCATAACTACAAGCAGGAGGAGGGCCAATCTGTCAGCACTTATGTGTTGAGAATGAAAGGCTACCTTAATCAGATGGACCGACTTGGCTACCCTATGCCACAAGTCTTAGGAGTGAACTTGATACTCACTTCACTTTCCAAAGACTATGATCAGTTTGTTTAGAACTATCATATGCATGGCATGGGGAAGACTATACCTGAACTGCATGCCATGCTGAAGCTTGCAGAGAAGGGTATGCCCAAGAAAGCTCCCTCTGTTCTTGCTATCAAGAAAGGTCATATCCAAAAACCAAAGCCGCAAGCTAAAGGAGGCAAGGGTAAGAAGTTCAAGGGAAAAGCCACTATGGTTCATGACCCTAAACGCAAGTTCCCCCCACCTGGCAAAAAGGAGCCTCCTTCTAAGGATGTAGAGTGTCATCACTGTCATGAGATTGGACACTGGAGAAGGAATTGTCCTTACTACCTAGCAGAAGTGGATAAAAAGAAGAACAAAGTCGACACGTCCGGCACTTCAGGTATCTGCATGATAGAACTCTACTCATTCCCTAAAACTAATACCTGGATATATGACACTGGTTGTGGTACTCACATTTGTAATACTATTCAGGGGCTTAGAGGGATCAGAAAGTTAAATAAAGGCGCTTTGGACTTGCACGTGGGCAAAGGAAACCGTGCACCTATCGAAGCCATAGGGAGCTATGATCTTATCATCCCTAGTGAAATGATTCTTGTACTAGATAATTGTCATTTTTCACCCTCTATTACTAGAGGAATTATTTCTCTTTCGCGCTTATGGGATAATGGTTTTTCACATAAATTTACTGATTATGGTACTATTCTGGTTTCCAACGATAATGTATTTTATTTTAATGCTATTCCTGGTGATGGAATTTTTGAAATTGATATGCATAATCATGTATCAAATGAGGGTTCTATTTATATATGTAGCAAAAAGAAGCCCAAGCACAACTTGGATTCTACTTTTCTATGGCATTGTCGACTTGGCCATATAAACAAGAAATGCATTGCGAAGCTGCAACATGATGGGCTTTTAAAGTCAATGATGATGAATCATTTGATATATGTGTATCTTGTATATCTGGCAAGATGGCAAGAAAGCCTTTTACTCATGCAAGTGAAAGAGCTGACGATCTTCATGGACTCATACATAGTGATGTATGTGGTCCCTTTAGAACCATGTCTAGAGAAGGATCTAACTACTACGTTACATTTACTGACGACTTCAGTAGATATGGTTATGTTTACTTGATTAGGCATAAACATGAAGTTTTTGAAACGGTCAAAACCTTCCAAAACGAGGTAGAAAATCAACTCTGGAAGACAATCAAAGCACTTCGATCTGATCGAGGAGGCGAGTATTTAAGCCTTGCGTTTTTATATCATCTTAAGAGTCATGGGATTGTCTCACAACTTACTCCTCCCTATACACCACAACAATGGGGTGTAAGAGAGGAGAAATCGAACCTTACTTGACATGGTTCGATCAATGATGAGTCCAACCACTTTGCCAATGTCCTTTGGGGCTATGCTCTAGAGTCTGTTGCACGCATACTCAATATGGTTCCAACTAAGAAGGTTGATAAGAATCCATATGAAATATGGCACGGGAAAGTCCCGAACTTGTCTTATTTGATAGTCTGAGGTTGTGAGGCTCTCGTTAAACGAGAAACACCAAACAAACTTGAGCCCAGATCTATCAAGTGTATCTTTGTAGGATACCCAAAGGAAACAATGGGTTACTACTTCTACTACCCACCCGAGAACAAAATTTGTTGCTCGGTATGCTGAGTTTCTTGAGAGTAGTCTCATATCACAAGAAGCAAGTGGGAGCACCATAAACTTTGATGAAATTCAAAGTCAAGATGCACAACCTTCTGAGAACACTAGCGAACATCACCAAGAGGTTGAACATAAAAATGTCGAATCTCAAAGTGATGTAATTACCATTCGTAGATCCGCAAGGATATCTCACGCACCTGACCGATATGGTTTCTATATCGATGCTGAGGAACATGAGTTAGGGGATCATGGTGAACCTGATAACTGTAATGCTGCATTGTCGGATCCTGAATCTTATAAGTGGCTTGAAGCTATGAATGTGGAAATGCAATCCATGAGGGACAACGATGTTTGGATCTTAGTTGACCTCCCTCCTAACTGTAAGAGGGTTACGAGTAAATGGCTCTTCAAGAAGAAGACCAATATGGATGGCATTGTACACACCTTTAAAGCTCGTCTTATAGCAAAAGGTTTCACTCAAACCTATGGGGTTGACTACGAAGAAACCTTCTCGCCTGTTGCAGACATTAAAGCTATTAGGATTCTTATAGCCATAGCAGCGTTCTATGACTATGAGATTTGGCAAATGGATGTCAAGACCGCCTTCTTGAATGACCATATGAACGAAGACGTGTATATGGTACAACCTGAAGGGTTCGTGAATCCTAAACATCCCAGACGTGTATGTAAGCTTCAAAGATCCATTTATGGGTTAAAGCAAGCATCTCGGACCTGGGACAAGAGATTTGATGAGGAGATCAAAAAGTTTGGTTTCACTCAAAATCCCGATGAGCCATGTGTATATAAAAGAGCTAGTGTAAGTATCGGCGTTTTCCTAGTCTTATATGTCGATGACATATTACTCATGAGAAACAATATTCCAATGTTACAAGATGTAAAATCCTGGCTTGGAAAATGTTTTGCCATGAAAGACTTGGGTGAGGCGGCGTTCATTCTAGGAATCAAGATCTATAGACATAGATTAAGGCGATTAATCGGTTTGAGTCAAAGTGCATACATTGACAAAATCTTAAAGCGGTTTAAGATAGATGCCTCCAAACGTGGGAGTCTACCAATGCAATCCAATGTAGAATTTAGTAAGACTCAAGGTCCCTCCACACCTAAAGATGTGAAGAGAATGAAAGGAGTGCCTTATGCTTCGGCTGTAGGATCCATCATGTATGCTGTGAGGTGCAGTAGACCTGATGTAGCGTTCTCTCAGAACCTTACAAGTAGATACCAACAGAATCAAGGTGAATGTCACTGGACTGTTGTAAAGAACATATTAAAGTATCTTCGAAATACTAAAGATATGTATCTTGTTTATCGAGGTGATTCAACAACTGAGCTTGGTGTTACTTGTTACACTGATGCTAGTTGGGAGACAGATCGGGATGATCTTTGATCACAAACCGGATATGTCTTCATGATGAACGTTGGCGCGGTTTATTGGAAGAGTTCTAAACAAAGCACTACTGTGATGTCTTCTACAGAAGCTGAATACATAAAGCCCTGGTCTCATATATGGTCATCAACCCAATAGTACTATCATTTGAACAAGCGACTATTTTGGTCCCACACAAGGGTAAGATAATAGTTAACGGTTCATGAATTTAGGGACTTCAGCAACAAGGTACTTATACAATTCAAGGCAACAAAAGGCAACATTCAGGTCCAAACAATCATTCATGACTTTTGTTCATTTTGTTTCAAATATCACGTATCCCCCTCGCGGGTTAAAAACATTTAACAACTAATATTGTAACACCCCATTTTGGTAAATGGAATGTCATGCGTGATTATGGCGTGTCATCAAAGCATACAAGGAAAATGTCTTAAAAACATTACATAACCATGGAAGTAAATACTGGAAACAAACATCCGTACCCCAAGTATAAGCTCATCACACACAAACATAAGTATTGTAAAGGAAAAGGACTAAACAATGTCCAAAGAAATAAGTAGCAAAATGTATAATAAAATGCATAAAGTAGAGAAGGATAGATAGCTTCCAATCCATATGCACGTACGCTTAAAGTCTACGAGCGCCCTTGAGTACCTGCCGTTTGGGAACATGAAAGGAAAACGGGTGAGCATATCTCTTAGTGCACGGATATACAAGTATGACATGGAATAGTATAAGCATATAAGACTAATAGCAGTAGAATATTCTAAGTTCTAAGCAATCTGGATTCATGTTCATAAAAATGATTTTACATTTTGAAAAGACTTATGTTTCTAAGAAAATCTGTAATTAGCCAAATAGCCCATATAGGTCATGAGGTTCGACCGTGCATGAATACTTGGAGGAGAGACCTCATCATGCAATTAGAGGGGTTGCCTCTAATTAAATAGTCTGGGTAGGAGGGATCAACTCCTAGTAAAGGATGCAAGGCACACATCGCATTCACTCTGATATTACTGGTAACATGTAACCAGGATGCACCCATACGCCCCACATGATAATATAATATAATCGCCAAAACTGAAAAGCGACGCCACGAGCAATCACTTCACCGTGGGGAAGTCATAACACTGGTGCGTCCAGCATTATGGTTATGGTACCTGTATAACTAGGTGACACTGGCCATGCATGTATATGGCTTAGGCTCTTAACTAACATAAGTATCAAACATATAAAACAAATACTGGGAAAATAGTAGGCTGCAAACGGGGAATCCTAATACGGAAATAATGTCCATACTTAAAGGACGGGAAATTTATACCTTATGTCCAGTGAACGGAAAAGACGAACGAAAGGAAGTCTTACTCTAATCTCACTAATGCTACATAAATAGTGTACATGTATAAGTATTCTGATCACTGCGTACGTAACTGATTTTATATCGTGTCTTAGCTTTTTTTATATGTTCATGTCTTGTTTTATTGATTTTAATGTTATGTTGTGTTTATCATGTATTCTGTATATTCTGATTAAGTATTGCTTGTATTTCTTGTATTATTGTACTTGTTGTGTAGTAATAAGTAACTTTCTAAAAGTAGCAGGTTTCCTAAATAGAAAGTCTCCAAAAATAGATTAATTTCTTAAAATAGATCATAATCTAAAAATATAAAGTTTCCAAAATAGTATGTTTCCTGAATTAGAAAGTTTCCAAATTTAGAATTAAGCTGAATTAATAAGCTAATAATATAAGCTTAACTTTACTTATAAATATCATAAGTCATGTAGTTATAGTATAGCTTATTAATAATAACATGTTAATGAAATAAACTATAGGTTATATGATTAATTAAATATAATCATGATTTAATTAAATTAAGGTGTATAAATACATAGGTTAAAACATGTATTAATATTATATTAATAATAACCTAAGTCATGTTTATTAATTAATTATATCTCATGTCTTAATAATTAATTAATACTATAGTCTAATTTAAATAATTAAATACTTAGGTTAAAACATGTATTATTTACTAAATAATAATTAACCTAAGTCTATGATTAATTAAAGTAATTAAATGTCATGTTTTAATTATTTTAATATATTGTTAAAATAATTACTTGTAAAAATAAAATACTTCTACATATTTTAGTCATGAACCGGACCAATGCATTTAATTTAGACATGTCGTGAACCGGACCCAGAACCCCTTGAACCAGTCCGAACCAAACACCCCTTAACAGTGGCAAACCGGCTTGGCCGGTTGCCACTGTTTTTGTTAAACTGCCACCGGCTGCGGCCGGTGGTCTTGTCTTTCGGCTAGCCGCTGCCAGCAGTGGTGTTCCCACCGGCGGTGTGCCGGTGGTTACCCCTGCTGCCTTCTGCGTTCCCCTGCTTGACCTAGTCTGCCACCTGTTTTGTGCCGGTGGTGGGGCTGCCTGCTGCGGATACCCAACCAAACCACAAGGACACCCCGACCCATGTCGGGGTTCCTTGTACCTACTGCCAATCGAACCAAACACCACCGAGATCATAGATCTCGATTGGTGGCGTGATCAAAAACACACCGAGAGCCTAGGGCTCTCAGTTTGTGTGTCGACCGAACAACCAAACCCTAACAAACCCTTACTTTTTATCCCCTATGATAATGTGACATGTTTAATCCTTGTTTTTATTTTATTCATTATCATGTGCTAATTAAATAAATAAAAGAATAAAAACAAAAGGGGGATTACCGAATGCCTGAAAAGATTGAAGAACAATAAGACGAACACGATCTTGAATTTGCCTAACCAAAAATCAAACAAACACCTCTTGTGTTTGTGGTCTTGACATCGGCCAAGAGAGAAGAAAAAGGAGAGTAGGGTTTTGATTTTTCTATAAAACTCTGTAAAGTGAAAAAGTGTTTCCCTTATTTGTTATTTGGTAAAAATCAAATGGGCTTGGCCCATTTATCTCTTTGATGTCGCGGCTAATAGGGCCCACAAGGGAAAACCTGGAGTTTTCCCGTGTTTTATGTTTACGTGATCGTGTGTTCGTATATTCGTCTTATAATAGTTCGTGTTATATTTAAATACTTGTACATAACGATAATAATTGTATTATATTAATTAAGTACGTAATTACGTGTTCGTGATTTTTACGTTCATGATTTCATGTTCGTGATTGTAATTATTATGGTTAATAATTATCGTGTACTATCACGTACTTAATACTTATCGTGTAATTATACGTATATAACTTCTGAAATTACTAATCGTGACATTTGTTCGTGCTATAAAAGGAAAGTTTTTAAATGTACGTACGTTTACTAAGTGTACTGTTCATGGAAAAAGCATGCGGGTTTTACAAGTATAAAGAGAGGCTATAGGCTCACCTTAGTACATGAATAGTAGCAAGACAATCGTCGATGATAGATGATACCCGATGAACACGAAAGTCGCAACCTATCAAATAAGGCGCGCACTTTAATAACAATATACTCAAGTATAATTTATACTTAGTAAAATCAAATTGAAATTTTAAAACCACAATAAATCCCAAGAACAATCCATGCAACTGACACTACTAAATTCTTTCACATTTTAACTTCACTAGACAACACTCCCAATAACATTCTGCCGGCACATACCAAATATACAAGCTAATTTCCCATAGCTTGACAACTCCAATTTTTATGAAGCTTGCTAGAGAACTCACTCATAACATATAGAAAGCCCTTAAAAATTTTCATCAAAAGATTTGACCTCTAAGACCTTCTGCTCAACACATCTTTAATTTTAAAAATCAAGACAGTTTTACGCCTTCGACTCATAAAACCATTTTGACCTTTCTAACAAATTCCATTTACAAAACCGAGACTTGAGTTTTAAAATAGACTCACAACCCTAGGTTTAGAGCCCAAGAACGACCCTTTACCATTTTCAAAACTCATTTTATTGTCCCCGAGATTTGATCCAAATATCAACAACAATTTCGGATTATGTCGATACTTGCCTCCCGGTACACGAATAATCAAATTAGTGTAATTTCCTCCTCGTTTAGAGTTGTAAGGTTTAATTGGTATCAAAACGAAGCTTGAGAAAAACTATACAACACTATCCAATCAGTATCACATCAACTCAAACTTAAGACATCGAAGAACACCCTTAAAATCACTGTCCTAAATTACCCTTTTAAAAATCACACTAAATCAAACTTTTAGCCCATTTTAACCATTTTTACATCACTAATATCATTCTACAATCACCATAATCAAATCTTAACACCCTTAACACACTTGCATGTTACTCTTTACAAACCCTCATAAAAAATTCATACATGCGACAATTAAAACTCATGAGCATGGTGATAAACATCACATGCATGACCTAACAATGAATCCATCAACCATAATTCTTATGAAAAAGGAAAAAATAGTACATGTACACAAAACTTAGATCAAAATGATCACCTTTCAATTTGGATAATGGATCTTTGATTAGTTTCTAGTAATTCAAGATCAAAATCAAGATTTTGGTGGTGTTTTGGGGTTGCTAGCTCACGGCGCACACAAAAGAGAAGAGAAAGTTGGTCGAGTTTTTATAAAAAAGATTTCTATGTGTTTTTTATGTTAGAAAAATTCTTTTTATAGTGGTGGCTGGGGTTGATATTGCAATTTTAAGCATTCTTGTGGACTAAAATGCAAAAGACTAGTTAAAGAGCGAGAAATGACTATTAGTCAATTTTCAAAATTTCACGGGTCTCGGGTTTCGTAAAAATACTTCTTAAAAGTTAAAACACACGCAAAATATAATAATATAGATTCGACACGACTTAAAACGTACTAAAAACGAAAATGTCAAAAACATCAAACATTGAAACGATTGATAGGTGTGAAAACACCCATCCTTTTACCACTTAATTATAATGAAAACAAGACCATAACGTGTATTTTATGTCGTAAATGTCGGAATAATGCGTGGTTTGTGTTTTTTTTTTGTGATTTTAGGATAAAAATGTAAAAAGGGAAGAAAACACGGGCTTTTATCGAAGAAAAAGACAAAAGACGAAGTCAAGAAATCAAGAGTGCAAAAAGAACGGAAGTCCAAGGCCTATTCTGAAGATTTATAGAAGAAAAAGTCTAAAGACGGAAGTTTAATAAAGCCGAAGAACTCAAGTCTAATTTATGAAGAAATTACAAGACGAGTTTAATTAATCTCGAGACAAAAGTCGAAAAATTCGAAGAATTAAGAAGACTGAGGACTAAACAAGACATAAAGAAAGAAGAAAGAGAGGAGGAAGCTTCCTCCCACTCCCTCTCCTCCTCCACTATAAATAGGAGATTAGATTCATTTGTTAAAGTTGTTGGCTAAATTGACAATTAGTCTTCCACCCTTAATACTTGAACATTTAATTTTCATGTCATTTACATTAATTTTCACCTTTAATTACCTTGTCTTGCACCTTTAATTTCAAGTAAGTTTTATTTTATTGTTATTGAATCCTTAATTTTATTGTTAATCTCTCATCTACTCTTCATGATTTGATTTAATCTTTATGCTTTATGTTTATGTTCATGTTCTTAAGTTTTTATTGATTTGATTAAGTGGGTTTTGATTATTTTGGTTATAATTGTTAGTTTTATTGATTTTGTTTGTTTGATTATTGTTAGTTAATCATTTGTGGTTAATTTGGTTTAATCTTTAGATTGATTTGGTTAGGTTTTGATTAAATTCGTGGCTATATGTTTTTCCCTGTTCTTCGTGAGTTTTAGTTGCCCAGATTCCGAATCAAGCTTTAGTTTAATTATTCCGCATCAGTTGAATATTCCGAACCAGCACTTTCTTCTTATTATTCTAGATGAAGCTTTTATTCCGGATCAGTAGGTTATTCTGGATGAAGCTACATTCCGGATGAAGGTTTTATTTTAATTATTCCGCATAAAGCTTTTATTCCGAACCAGCAATCTTAGTTAATTATTCCGAATGAAGGATTAGTTTAATTTATTCCGAACGAACTCTATATTCCGAACGAAGACATCATTCCGAATCAATTATTCCTGATGAGCACATGTATTCCGAACGAAGAGTTATTCCGGATGAGTATTTATTCCGAATGAGTGATTTGATTTGATTATTCCGAACGAAGCAAACTTATTCCGGATAAAGGCTATCTTTTGATTATTCCGAATAAGCAAATATTCCGGATGAGTGTTTTATTCCGCATGAAGAGAGCATTTCGAGTAAAGAAGAATCATTCCGAGTGAAGGTGACATTCCGAACGAAGGATTATTCCGAACGAAGGTGTTTTTCCGAATGAGCATTTTTAGTTTATTTTAAGTTTTAAACTTTACTTTTCCCGCCTTTTTGCTTTAGTTTAAATTTTAAGTTTGCGTAGTTTAAGTTTAAGTTTGCCTTTTAATTTCTTGTCATTAATTTCTCGTCACGTTTTTATTTCCCGTCATTTATTTTCAATTAGGTTTAGATTTAATTAACTGTCAATCTACTTTAAAGTTTCGCACTTTTAATTTTAAAACAACGACAAATATTTTTTCTTAACCAATAACAATTGAGTCACACTTTGAAACGGAAATCAATTCGATTAGACATACGATAAAGAACAAATTTTTATAACTAAAATTTAGTTATCGATTCGATTAGACCTACGACAAACCTTTGTTTCACCAAAAGACGACTGAGTCGCACATTCTTCCCTTTCTCAATTAGAAAAGATCGGACGATAAAATTTTCTTACTAGGCAAAAGCCTTGTATCAAATGGCGCTTTGTTTCACCAAAAGACGACTGAGTCGCACATTCTTCCCTTTCTCAATTCGAAAAGATCAGACGATAAAATTTTCTTACTAGGCAAAAGCCAGTTATCAAATAGCGCCGCTGCCGGCTCTTTTCGTTAAGATTAACGGTTTTTTGTGAGAGACGCGTTGCTTTTTGGGATCCGTTCATTCGTGAGCGTTATTTTTCTTGCTTAAAAATGGTTAAAAACCATAAAAATAAAAAAATTTCAAAAATCCAAAAAGATTTTATTTTCTTTATAGTGTATATATATTGTCTATTGCTTTGGTATCTTTTTCTTTTGCTTTCGCAGGTGTATGCGTACTAGATCTTCAACTTATCCAGAGCCCGATACTCGTGAAGATTTAGCTATGGCAGGTGTGAACAACAACAATAATCCACCGCACCTCAACAATAACAACAACAATGTTCTTCCACAGCCCGATCTTCAGACAATGGAGGAGCTTTGTCAACCCACAATGTTTGGACGAGGAGGACCGATTGCGCCGATGCAAATCACGGCTCCGGAGTTTTCGTTGAAGCATCACATGATCCAACAAGTGCAAACTAATCCATTTCGCGGAATACCGGATGATGATGCCAACAAGCACCTCTACAAATTCATTACTATTACTAAAAGCATGAAGTTGCCCGGTGCTACTACGGATGTTCTTCGCCTTCAACTCTTTCCACATACATTATCCCACCACGCCGAAAAATGGTTTGATCGTCCCCCGAAGAATTCCATTCATACTTGGGATGACATAACTCAACGATTTTTGTCGCGCTACTTTCCACCATCCATGGTCACGAGCCTTCGAAATCAAATCAACGGTTTCATGCAAGAACCCGATGAATCTCTGTTGATGCTTGGGAAAGATATAATGTTTTGATCGATCGATGTCCAAACCACAACATGCTCCCCGTTACATTGATTGATACTTTCTACAATGGTTTGACTTTTCGTGATCGTGATACGATTAATGCAGCCGCCAGTGGCACATTTATGAAAAGAAGACCCGAGGAGTGTAGAGAGCTTATTGAGAACATGACTACTCATCACAAAAACTGGGATTCCTCCGCTTCTTGAAAGAACAACCCGAGAGTCAATGTTTCTTCTACTTCAGCAAACCCCGATATGACCGTATTCACCCGCATGATGGCCGAAATGAACGAAAATATCTTGCTCATCGCTACAAACCAACAACAACAAGTTAAAGCGGTAGCCATTTCTTGTGAGACATGCGGCGGTCCTCACTCATACACTGATTGTCCTTCTACTCAAGGCAATCCGGAAAACGTGTATGCGGCTTATGGTAACTATTCACCGGAAAATTACCAAGCCCGACCTCAAGGGGATCGAAATTTGCTAAGTTACCGTTCTAACAACTATCTTTCACCCGGTTTTTCTCCTCAAAACCACAACCCCAACAACAATTACAATAGAAGCAACCAAATCCCACCTCGAGCTTCTAATCCTTATCACCCACCCGCTCAACAAGCCCCACCCATTAATCAAGATGTTGAAGCTTTAATGAGAACCCAAGGAGAGCAAATCAAGAATCTACAAAGCCAAATTATCAATTTGAAAGGGGATATCACTAAGCAAGGGAATGACATTATATCCGAGCTTCGAAATGATATACAAACCTCCTTCAGCACTCAAACGAATGATTTGAAGAATATGCTGGCTAGTTTCTTACCAACCACTCAACCCTCTACTTCGGGCTCTCTACCTTCAAACACCGTCACCAACCCGAGAGCGAATGTGAGTGCTATTACTACCCGTAGTGGATAAACTTTAGTAGGACCATCTATCCCACCCCCAGATACACCATCTACACCTCCTCCACTACCATTTATCCCTACTACTCCCACACCTAGTATTAGTTCACCATTACCGTCTCCGCCTTGTCATGAAGAAGTACCCAAGAAGAACCCTTCACCAACCCCACCTTCCACCTATAAACCCAACATTCCTTACCCTTCTCGACTCGACAAGGCTAGAATTATGACTAAGAATGACGTTCAAGTCTCTAACTTTTTGAACACGATTGCCGGCATGACCGTCACCTTTACCCTTGTTGAAGCTCTTACCCAAATGCCACAATTTGTCAAGATGTTTAAGGGATTGCTTAATAAGAAGGAGAAGATGGCCGATTTGTTAATACTCGCTTGAATGAATATTGCTCCGTAATCCTTCTTAAAGAACTTCCGAAAAACTTGGAGATCTCGGTCGTTTTGTGCTACCATGTACTTTTAACCAAACCGACGAATTTACTGCCTTAGCCGATCTCGGGGCAAGTATAAATTTGATGCCTTTAAGTGTTTGGAAAAAGTTATCATCACCCGATCTTACACCAACGAAGATGACTCTTGAGCTTGCAAATAGCACTCTCGCTTACCCTGTTGGTATTGCCGAAGATGTGTTCATTAAAGTTGGCACTTTCACTTTTCCGGTCGATTTTGTTGTTGTTGATTATGAAATGGACCCTCGTATTCCTTTAATACTTGGTCGGCCATTAATACTTGGCTTTTGACACCTCGTATCAAAGTTCGTTATAGTTCCGAATCTTTTCGAATTGAAAACCGGTCTAAAGTGCGACTCAATCGTCTTTTGGTGAATCAAAGGTTTGGTTGATTTGTTTGTTCTAATCTATTAGCAAGAAATTAAGGTGTCGTTGAGTAAATGGAAGTTAAAAGATTAATATTGAAATGAAAAGTAAGATAATGCATAAAACTTAAAGGTGACAATGGAAAAATACTAACTCTTTAAATAAAACTAACACTTAGAAAATTTTCAGAAAAACAAAGGTACTATAAGAAAGTTATATCGAAAGAAACCAAAACAACCCAAAAAAGGTCCCCGATCGGAATGTTTTCCGATCGGATGGTCGGAAAGTGGACGGAGCAACTCAATCGGAATATAGGACAATTGGCGGATCGGAATATGTAAAGGCTACAATCGGAATACTCGACCAAACTACCAATCGGAATCTTAAGCTTGACAATGATCGGAATTATGGAAAGAACTAACAATCGGAATGTTCAAAATCTCTCCAATCAGAATACGGAGAAGTGATACCGTCGGAAAGTGGAAGATGGGTCCCTGTCGGAATATGCACCAATCGGAATGTCTTACTTGCTTTCAATCGGAATACGGGATACGACAACCAATCGGAAAATGAACTAGTGATGCTAATCGGAATATGGGAACAATCCCAATCTGAATATTAAAAACCTAATCCGAGCACACGATCGGAAAGTGGAGTATGGTGTGCCGTCGGAATAGGGAACCAATCGGAAAGGCAGTAACAACCTTTCCTAGAATCAAGGAAATTGGTAATGGGGGTGTACCGGTCGGAAAGCCAATCGGAAAAAGGGCTTTTAAACCCTTTCCGAAATCTATGGAAATGGGGAAAAGCAAGGTAAAAAGCTAAAGTAATAAGCTAGTACCAAAACTTATCAATCCACACTTAACCGAACCAAAGATTAACCGAATCAAATAAGCACTTATCAACTTATCTAATCTCGAAATCAAACAACTTTTTGGATCAAACAATAAAAACATAAACTTTTTAATAAAACTTTTTAATGATAAAAATAAGCTAATCATAAAAGTAAGCCAATAAGCACAAAAGTCTTAAAGCTTAATCAAATGAAAACTTATAAAATGATCAAAAGATTAACTTTTTAGCATGAAATCAATTAGAACAACACGGATCACATGATAATCACACCAAAATCAATCTTAAATCAAAGAAAAGTAGAATGAGATTAAGAGATAAAAGCTTAAAATAGAACTTGATTAATAAAAATAAGCAATACAAAGAGTTAATCTTGAAAGATTAAAAGAAAAAGATGAACTAGTGAGAGAAAGTTTAAGACTTTCTCTCTCTAAAAACTAAAAAGTGAAAAATTGACTAAAAACTCTAACTCCCCTCCTAATGACTATTAGGAGGGTATTTATAGGGAAGGTGGAAGGAGTGCATGTGTTGCATCTTCTTTCTTGCTTTCTTCACGTTTTCTCGACTCGACTTTAATTCTTCGTCTTTGTCGTCTCGGGATTTGAACTTGTCTTTTAATTTTCTTCTTTTATTAGACTTAAGTTCTTCGACTTCGTTAAACTTCCGTCTTTTGACTTTTTCTTCGATAAATCTTCGGAATAGGTCTTGGACTTTCGTTCTTTCTGCACTCTTGATCTTTTGACTTCGTCTTTTTCCCGTTTTCTTCAGTAAAAGCCCGTGAAAGCCCGTGTTTTCTTCCTTTTTCATATTTTGGTCCTAAAACACAATAAAAACACAAACCACGCATAATTCCGACTTTTACGACATAAATCACACGTTTTGGTCTTGTTATTATTGGAAATAAGTGGTAAAAGGATAAGTGTTTTCACACTTATTAAATCCCCTACACTTGACCATTGTAATGCCCTCATGCAATGCATTAATTTTAAAGCACGGTTTACATTCTCCATCATAAATAACCCACCTTGGCCTTTATTAAATACTAAACTTAAAAGATAGAAATAAGTAAAGAAATTAAAAACTTACATTTGGTTTTGGCGGCCATGAACGTTTATCATCCTCAAGTTTCACGTTCCCCATACCAAGCTTAGAAACGAGATCATTGTTATTATAAGTTAGCAAACTATCCTGAACTCATGTGGGCCAATTATTCACTTAGACTCCCTTATTCCTAGGTGTATCTCTTATATTTTATTTTTGTCTTGAATGATCACGAGGATGCATTGTTTGACTTATTTCGATAGTTATTTAGTCCGAAAATAAGGTGAACGATTTAATCAATAGTTAGCTAAAGGACCAAATCTTTTAAAACTGCTTCTCGGGATATCAGAAAGTTCATATCTTGGCATAACTTGGTTCGCGATTTGAGACCTTTCTCGGGCCGATATTTGGCAGCGACTTCATACTTCGAATCTTCGAGAGACGTTCTTGAAATTATGGTCTTCTCTTCATAATAGGAATTTCTTCATCTTGAAGTTTTTGAGAGATTCTTCATCTTTGGACCACGACTTCTTCATTTTTCTCCAATCTTTATTTTGGACTTTGATATACAACGATCCGCCTCCTTTTAGGACTTGGATCTATTTATCCTCATACCTTGTTAGGGTCTTTTCGGATAGATTTCTCCATGACTTTTGGGGAGTTCTTGCTTTTCGTCGTGTGTCTCGATCCTTCATATTGATTTTTGATAAATGATTCTTCACATCACTTTTGGATCTTTAGCAACAAAATGTAGCCCTCATGCCTTGTTAGGGCCTTTTCGGACTCGCCAATCTTCGCGCCCCGCTTCATAAGTTATGCCTTGGCTATGAACTCTCGTCATTACCGAGCAACTTTTAAACGATCTGGGGCTAAAAGCTAAGTAACCTTTTAAATCGTACAACCCTACTTATTAGCAGATAAATTATTAACAAGCGGAGGGAGAATAGGCTCATAATTAACTCACATAAATTCACGAAAGAATACCGAACTTATAATTGACTCTATCATCTCTCGTTCTCCACAGTTTAAAATCTCAAGGAATGAGACTCGTGGATGCTTAGCCTATTAAATCAAAGTTTTGGGTTTTCGAGTCGCCTATAGGATCTTGCAACTTCTTAGACTTTTTCAAGTTTAGAAATCGCTTTTTAAAGTTCCCTTGATAAACGACTCTCTAGGATCAATTATAGGAACTTGCGAAAAGTTCTTGTTCTTAACCCGTGAGAGTTAAGACTTTCGCGTTTTATAGCTCCCTATATAAAAGCCTAGCAAAACTTGACTTAAACATGTTAAGGATACTAGCTAGAGTAAACTTAGGCAAGAAAACTCGGGTTGAGTCAAAATGTTCACGACTAAGAAAAATCTAAAACCACTTTATTGAAAAACTATTCTAGCAAGGGAAGAAAATAAACATAATAAAGGAAAATGCAACTATACAACTAGGCCAAAATAGATTAAAAATTTTGAAAAATGTCGAAAAATCAAATTTTCCGGTTAAAATGAGGGCAAATTCATGGAAAAGACCACTTACTTCGATAGAAGTCCCCCCTACACTTGAGATAAACATTGTCCTCAATGTTTAAGCATGTGGGAGTAAACTCCCCTACACTTAGGACATTGTGCACTTTGTTTAAATCTTGCTAAGGAAAGGACAACTAAAGTGAATTCAATGTGATCATATAGAATATGAAATATTGAATCACAAGAGTTTAGGATAGAACCAGGAAGATGGGAAACACGGTATCACGGTTCGTCAAAAGTCATCAAGATGCTCTCTGAAGCCTTAATCCCTGCACGGCACAAGAAACAAGACAACAAACATATGCGGGGCTCCCCCTACACTTATTATGAAAGTAGTAAGGGATAGAACACGGGTTGCCTCCCGAGAAGCGCTTGTTTTTGTTCACCGAGTCATGAGCCTGACTCGACCCAATTTTAGTTCATGGGGAACGTGGTGAGGGATGGAATCATCTCCTGAGAGATGTTCTCACCAAAGTACAGCTTCAAACGCTGGCCATTCACCTTGAAATTGGGCCCATTTGGCTGAGGAAGCTCAATGGTCCCATACGGAAAGACTTTGGCGATGGTGAATGGACCAGTCCAGCGGCTCTTCAACTTGCCAGAGAAGATCTTCAACCGAGAGTTAAAGAGTAAGACTCGATCACCAACGTGGAACTCTCGGTTCTTGATTTTAGCATCGTGGATCATCTTCGTCTTCTCCTTGTAGATCAGCGAGTTTCTCATAAGCTTCATTCCTTAGTTCATTTAGCTCGTTGAGTTGAACCTTGCGATGATCACCGGCTTTGATTATGTCGAAGTTCGCCCACTTCAAGGCCCAGTGTGCCTTATGTTCCAGCTCGATGGGTAGGTGGCAGGCTTTCCCGTACACAAGACGATAGGGTGTACAACCGATCGGGGTCTTGTAAGCAGTACGAAAAGCCCACAGAGCATCATCTAACTTATCGGCCCACGCGGCGCGATGCTCTCCCACAGTACGCTCCAAAATTCTCTTCAAGCCACGATTGGAAATTTCGGCTTGCCCATTGGTTTGGGGATGAAAGGCGGTGGAAAGACGGTGATTGACACCATACTTTGCCATGACTCGTGCAAATTGATCGTTGCAAAAATGAGTCCCGCGGTCACTGATGATAGCACGAGGAACGCCGAATCGAGCGAAAAGCTGCTTCAAAAAGTTCACAACCACCCTCGCATCATTCGTAGGAAGAGCCTTAGCTTCAACCCATTTAGAGACGTAGTCGACGGCGACGAGGATGTACTTGTTCCCTTTGGAGGATGGAAATGGCCCCATAAAGTCGATGCCCCATACATCAAAGATTTCACATTCCTGTATGAAATTTTGAGGCATCTCATCCTTATGTGTGATCTTGCCTTGACGTTGGCAAGCATCACAATGCTTAACCATTTCGTGAGCGTCACGATAAATGGTGGGCCAATAGAATCCAGAATCAAACACTTTCTTAGCGATGTAGTTGGGACCAAATTGACCACCGGTGGGTCCTTTGTGGCAAGCTTGGAGGATGTCAAAAGCTGCCGGTCCGTCAACACATCGACGAATAATCAGATCAGCACACTGTTTGAATAGATAAGGGTCATCCCAAAAGTAAGTCTTAACATCGTTCAAGAACTTCTTCTTTTGTTGGGATGTTAACCCTTGGATGAGAATACCACCCGCTAAGTAGTTTGCAATGTCTGCAAACCACGGGGTGCCATCAAGATTGAGATTTATAGACATTAGAGTCTCCAGGGGGAAAGAGTCATTGATCTCTTTGTTCGGATGATCCCCCTGATATGGATCCTCAAGTCGACTCAGATGATCCGCGGCCAGGTTTTCGGCTCCCTTTTTGTCACGAATTTCAATGTTGAATTCTTGAAGGAGCAAAACCCAGCGAAGAAGTCTTGGCTTAGAATCGTTCTTAGTCATCAAGTACTTCAACGCGGAATGGTCCGTGTATACGATGGTGGTGGATAAAACAAGATAGGGGCGAAATTTCTCAAAAGCATAGACAACAGATAAAAGTTCTTTTTCGGTTGTCGTATAATGCAATTGAGCCCCCGTCATTGTTTTGCTAGCGTAGTGGATTGGTTGGAAGTGTTTATTCACACGTTGGCCCAAAACCGCACCAATAGCAAAGTCGCTAGCATCGCACATCAATTCAAAAGGCAGCTCCCAATTAGGGGTAACCAAGACCGGTGCCTTAGTTAGCTTATCCTTGAGAAGATTGAAGGCTTCGAGACACTCTTTAGAAAAGATAAATGGAGTATCTTTTTCCAAGAGGTGGGTCATCGGGCGAGCGATTTTAGAGAAATCCTGAATGAATCTACGATAGAAGCCCGCATGACCCAAAAAGCTTCTCACACCCTTCACAGTTGAAGGTGGAGGTAATATGGCTATGACATCAACTTTAGCACGGTCAACTTCAAGACCGGCTTTAGAGATTTTGTGTCCTAGCACAATGCCTTCTTTTACCATAAAATGGCATTTTTCCCAATTCAGAACAAGGCGAGTGTCTTCGCACCGCTTAAGCATACGTTCCAAATTGGCAAGGCAAGCAGAGAAGGAATCCCCGAAGACCGAGAAATCATCCATGAAGACTTCCATGGTTTGCTCAACCATGTCATGGAAGATCGCCAACATGCACCTTTGGAAAGTCCCGGGGGCATTGCATAAGCCAAAAGGCATTCGTTTATAAGCAAAGGTGCCATAGGGACAAGTGAATGTTGTCTTCTCTTGATCTTGGGGATCGATGGGTATTTGAAAATAACCCGAAAAACCATCCAGAAAGCAGTAATATTCATTACCAGCTAGACGTTCAAGCATTTGGTCCATAAAAGGTAGAGGGAAATGATCCTTTCTCGTGGCATCATTGAGTTTGCGGTAGTCTATACAAACTCTCCACCCAGTTACGAGACGGGTAGGAATTAACTCGTTGTTTGCATTGGGCACAACGGTGATTCCACCTTTCTTAGGCACACAATGGACTGGACTAACCCATGGTGAATCCGAAATAGGGTAAATCATACCCGCATCAAGAAGTTTGATAACCTCTTTTTTGATGACTTCATGGATTTTAGGATTCACCCTTCGTTGACTTTGAATTGTGGGCTTAAAGTCGTCCTCCATGAGAATTTTATGTGTGCAGAAATGAGGATCAATTCCACGGATGTCCGAGATTTTCCAAGCGATAGCGCGTTTATGATTCTTCAACACAGCGACAAGTCGTTCTTTTTCGTCTTCTTTCAGATCCTTTGCGATGATGACCGGTAGCTTCTCGTCGTCTTCCAGAAAAACGTACTCAAGATGAGGCGGTAAGTCTTTAAGCTCGAGCGTAGGAGGATCCTCAGTAGATGGTGAAACTAACGATGGATCATCATTGGTCACCTCTTTAGGAGTAGGAGGAGACAATGGGTCCTCATTGAGAAGTCTCTCAATAGTACGAATATCTTCATCCCAATTGGTGGACAAATCATCATACTTAATATCGAGAGGACCCAAGCTAGCTTCGAAGTCATCCAAGTCACTTTCTCCAAAAGGAGTCAATGCTGGAGCAATTGAGGCAACGGTCTCAACATTGGGTAGAGAAGGAGTACTTTTGCAAGCATCATGAAAATGTTCTTCACAAGCCTCATCGAGAACATCAATAGCATGAACACTCTCATACGAATAAGGTTGCTTAGAAATCTTACCCATGTTGAAGACAATTTGATCGTCACCAACTCTCATGATTATTTCGCCTGCGGCTACATCAATAAGAGTGCGACCGGTCCTCAGAAATGGACGTCCAACGATTAATGGAACACGGGGATCCATTTCGTAATCAACGACGACAAAATCCGCCGGGAAGGTGAATTTATCGACGCCAACAAAGACATCTTCGGCTATCCCCACTGGATACGCAACCGTACGGTTGGCTAATTCCAAAGTCATTCGTGTGGGGACTAGCTCGGGGAGAGATAATTGCTTCCAAACACTTAAAGGCATTAAGTTTATACTGGCACCTAGATCGGCTAGGGCCATGCAATTCTCTACTCCCGGGAAGTTGCAAGGAATCAAGAAGCGACCCGGATCACCAAGTTTGGTGGGCAATTTCCTTAAGAGCACTGCGGAGCAGTTCTCATTAAGTTGGGTCTGAGCAATGTCAAGAAGCTTTTCTTTATCACTTAAAAGATCTTTAAACATCTTAGCGTATTTGGGCATGTGAGCGAGAGCCTCGGCAAAGGAGATGTTAAAATTCAATTGTTTGAACATTTTAAGGAAGTTCGAAACCTGAATATCATCCTTGCTTTTTTGCTTCTCTTTCCTCAACCTTGAAGGATAAGGTATATTGGATGAAGAAGAAGGCTTTAGGGGAATAGGATCACTCACAACCACGGGTGGTGGGGAAATGGGGATAGAAGGTGAAGGAGGTGAAGAAAGTTGCTCTTTTTCCTTGTTCACAATCACCGGTGGAGGTGTAGGAAGCTCGGGTTCCATATAACCTTTTCCACTACGAGTGGTGATTGCTTTCATCTCCCCTCTTGGATTCGCAACGGTATTACTCGGAAGAGTACCCGAGGAAGAGGGTTGATTACTTTGGATGAGCGAACCAATCATATCACGAAGGTGAAGAGCTTGATTGTTAAAAGAGTTTTGCATGTTGGCATTAATATCATTGCTGTGTTTGGCCATGTCATTCCTTAGCTCGGCTCGAATATCGCTCCCTTGTTTCACCATGTCATTCTTCAAGTTGACAAATTGACTCTGAAGATTCGTCACCATCTCACGATTAGTCTTCATGAACGTCTCGACGTCTTGACTTACTGCCATCGGTTGATTGAGAGGTGGAACTTGGTAAGCTTGAGAATTTCCTTGAGTTGGGTATGGGTTTCTTTGGGATTGATATTGATTTTGAGCACGAGGTTGGGATTGGTTGTTTCGGTTGTAACTTTGTTGTTGGTTTTGGTTTGCAGGAGGGAAACCGGGAGGAGCAAGATAATTGTTGGACCGATAACTTAGCAAGTTACGGTCTCCTTGAGGGCGAGCTTGATAGCCTCCCGTGGGATAAGTACCATATGCTGCGTTAACGTCTTCAGAATAATTGCCGTGAGTAGAAGGACACTCATTGTAGGAATGAGGACCACCACATGTGTCACAAGAAAGAGCAACGGCTTTAGCTTGTTGAGTTTGGTTAGAGGTCAAAATTTGGAGACTTTTGTTGATATCAAGAAGAGCACGTTCCAAAATAGACGAGTTGGTGGTGGTAGAAGTAGACGAAACATTGACTCTCTGATTAGATCTTGAGGATGCAGAAGAATCCCAATTCTTGTGGTGAGTAGTCATGTTTTCAATCAACTCTCGACACTCCTCCGGTCTCCTTTTCATAAAAGTACCACCGGCGGCGGCATTGATCGTGTCACGATCACGAAAGGTGAGACCATTGTAGAAGGTGTCAATGAGAGTGACGGGGAGCATATTGTGATTAGGACAGCGGTCGATCAAATCATTGTAACATTCCCAAGCATCGAAAAGCGATTCATCATTCTCTTGCATAAATCCACTGATTTGGTTACGAAGGCTAGTGACCATGGATGGGGGAAAGTAGCGCGATAAAAAACGTTGAGTCATGTCGTTCCACGTATGAATAGAATTCTTAGGAAGACGGTCAAACCATTTTTCGGCGTGGTGAGAAAGCGAGTGTGGAAAAAGTTGGAGGCGAAGGTCATCCATAGAAACACCGGGGCACTTCATGCTTTGGGTAATGGTAATGAATTTGTCGAGGTGTTTGTTGGCATCATCATCCGGGATTCCACGAAACGGATTCGTTTGCACTTGTTGTATCATATGATGCTTCAACGAAAACTCCTGAGCCGTGACGTGCATTGGCGCAATCGGGCCTCCGCGTCCGTTCATGGTGGGTTGGCACAATTCCTCCATGGTTCGTAAATCAGGTAGAAGGACATTGTTGTTGTTGTTATTGTTGTGGTTGTTATTCAAATTATTTTGAGGTGGGTGATTATTGTTGTTATTAACACCAGCCATATCTAAATCTTCAAGAGTCTCGGGCTCAGAATAGTTTGTAGATCTAGTACGCATGCACCTGCAGAAGAAAAATAAACACAAGAAATATCTATATAATCTTTTTGGTTTTTATAGGTTTTTTAATGTTTTTGTATTTTTGAAGAGTTTTATATTTTTTTAGGATTTTTGAAAATTTTTATAGCAATGAAAATAACGGTCAAAGAACGGATCCCAAAATTCATTGCGTCTCTCACTAGAAACCGTTTATCTTAACGAAAAGAGCCGGCAGCGGCGCCATTTAATACTTGGCTTTTGACACCTCGTATCAAAGTTCGTTATAGTTCCGAATCTTTTCGAATTGAAAACCGGTCTAAAGTGCGACTCAATCGTCTTTTGGTGAATCAAAGGTTTGGTTGATTTGTTTGTTCTAATCTATTAGCAAGAAATTAAGGTGTCGTTGAGTAAATGGAAGTTAAAAGATTAATATTGAAATGAAAAGTAAGATAATGCATAAAACTTAAAGGTGACAATGGAAAAATACTAACTCTTTAAATAAAACTAACACTTAGAAAATTTTCAGAAAAACAAAGGTACTATAAGAAAGTTATATCGAAAGAAACCAAAACAACCCAAAAAAGGTCCCCGATCGGAATGTTTTCCGATCGGATGGTCGGAAAGTGGACGGAGCAACTCAATCGGAATATAGGACAATTGGCGGATCGGAATATGTAAAGGCTACAATCGGAATACTCGACCAAACTACCAATCGGAATCTTAAGCTTGACAATGATCGGAATTATGGAAAGAACTAACAATCGGAATGTTCAAAATCTCTCCAATCGGAATACGGAGAAGTGATACCGTCGGAAAGTGGAAGATGGGTCCCTGTCGGAATATGCACCAATCGGAATGTCTTACTTGCTTTCAATCGGAATACGGGATACGACAACCAATCGGAAAATGAACTAGTGATGCTAATCGGAATATGGGAACAATCCCAATCTGAATATTAAAAACCTAATCCGATCACACGATCGGAAAGTGGAGTATGGTGTGCCGTCGGAATAGGGAACCAATCGGAAAGGCAGTAACAACCTTTCCTAGAATCAAGGAAATTGGTAATGGGGGTGTACCGGTCGGAAAGCCAATCGGAAAAAGGGCTTTTAAACCCTTTCCGAAATCTATGGAAATGGGGAAAAGCAAGGTAAAAAGCTAAAGTAATAAGCTAGTACCAAAACTTATCAATCCACACTTAACCGAACCAAAGATTAACCGAATCAAATAAGCACTTATCAACTTATCTAATCTCGAAATCAAACAACTTTTTGGATCAAACAATAAAAACATAAACTTTTTAATAAAACTTTTTAATGATAAAAATAAGCTAATCATAAAAGTAAGCCAATAAGCACAAAAGTCTTAAAGCTTAATCAAATGAAAACTTATAAAATGATCAAAAGATTAACTTTTTAGCATGAAATCAATTAGAACAACACGGATCACATGATAATCACACCAAAATCAATCTTAAATCAAAGAAAAGTAGAATGAGATTAAGAGATAAAAGCTTAAAATAGAACTTGATTAATAAAAATAAGTAATACAAAGAGTTAATCTTGAAAGATTAAAAGAAAAAGATGAACTAGTGAGAGAAAGTTTAAGACTTTCTCTCTCTAAAAACTAAAAAGTGAAAAATTGACTAAAAACTCTAACTCCCCTCCTAATGACTATTAGGAGGGTATTTATAGGGAAGGTGGAAGGAGTGCATGTGTTGCATCTTCTTTCTTGCTTTCTTCACGTTTTCTCGACTCGACTTTAATTCTTTGTCTTTGTCGTCTCGGGATTTGAACTTGTCTTTTAATTTTCTTCTTTTATTAGACTTAAGTTCTTCGACTTCGTTAAACTTCCGTCTTTTGACTTTTTCTTCGATTATCTTCGGAATAGGTCTTGGACTTTCGTTCTTTCTGCACTCTTGATCTTTTGACTTCGTCTTTTTCCCGTTTTCTTCAGTAAAAGCCCGTGAAAGCCCGTGTTTTCTTCCTTTTTCATATTTTGGTCCTAAAACACAATAAAAACACAAACCACGCATAATTCCGACTTTTACGACATAAATCACACGTTTTGGTCTTGTTATTATTGGAAATAAGTGGTAAAAGGATAAGTGTTTTCACACTTATTAGCCATTCTTGAGAACCGGAAAAGCTCTTGTCGATGTTGCCGAAGGTAAGTTAATCTTAAGGGTCGGAATGATGCACAAGTGTTCGAAATGGGGAAGATCACAAACAAATCCTATAGAAGAGAATCGGCGAATATGATTAATGTGCTTGATGATTTTGTCGTCTACAACAATCCTCTATTCGACTCTTGCTATGATAATCCACTGTTTCAAGATGATGTGAATGATTCTCTCTCCAATTTGGAACCTTCACCCATATATGATTCTCCACCGATCTTTGATACTTATGATGACGATTCTAGTTCCGATGGAGATGATTATGATGATTTTTCTTCTGAGTATCCAGACATGCCCACTTATGATGATTTTGATGAGGCTGATACTCTCTCGAGTGATTCTTCACATGATGAAGATCCTCCGCCAACCATGATTGATCCTACTTTGGATGACAACTTATTTGAGGAAGACTTTGCTACTTTTCTCAACACATACTTCCCAAATGAGAGTGATGCTCCTCCTTTCGACTTTGATGATTATGGTCTTCATCCTTCTACGGATTTGAAGAAAATTATTTCAAAGGAGACGATACCGGAAGACACCATAATCCGCAGCACGTATGTTTTGACACCTCTTTGTCTACCTTCTGAGGATGAGGTTGTGCCTTTTCTTAGCGGATGTTCTTCAAATTCTGCTGAGCCTGAGTGCTATTTTCCCCTAAAGGAAAAGGTGTTCGACCCCGGTATTGAAATATTCAAGCCATCTCAGTATCCATCTGATGAAATAAAAGGAAAAATCTTTGGAACTTATGGAGATATGCTTGCACTTCACCCTTGCTACCACCGTGCTCCATCTTTTCTTAAGGGAACCTTGCCTACTCTTCTTTGGCTTGCCTTGTTCGCCTTAAGCTTGTGCTATTTGATGGACGAATACGATGTATTTGATCCCGGTGGATGTTTTTCAAGCTTCGTCCTATGCTAATCAAGGTCGAGTCAGGCTCACGACTCGGTGAACAAAAATCAAGCGCTTCTTGGGAGGAAACCCATGTATCTATCTTTTAGCTATTTCTATCGTAAGTGTAGGGGAGACCCGTTGGTGTTTTCTATTTCCTCTCTTATCATATTCAGGGATTCGAGCGTTCAATGATCCACTCTTGATGATTTTTGACGACCCGTGATTCCGTGTTTCCGTCTTCCCGGTTCTATCCTCAACTCTTTTCGATTCACTATTTTATATTTTCCAATATTAAAATAGGAATCTCGTTAGTTGTCTTTTCCTTATCAAGATTTAAATAACGTGCACAATGTCCTAAGTGTAGGGGAGTTTACTCCCACATGCTTAAATATTGAGGACAATGTTTATATCAAGTGTGGGGGGACTTCTATCGAAGTTAAGTGGCCTTTTCCTTGTATTTGTCCTCATTTTAACCGGAAAATCAATTTTTTGACATTAATTTTTTGATCTATTTTGTCCTAGTAGTTTTACCTTTGTATAGTTATTTTCTCTCTTTACTAGAATAAATTTTAATAAAGTGGTTTTAATTTTCAACGTTGTGAATCTTTTTACTCAACCCGAGTTTACTTATCTAAGTTTACTCTAGCTAGTATCCTTAACGTGTTTAAGTCAAGTTTTTCTAGGCTTTTATATAGGGAACTTTAAAACGCGAAAGTCTTAACTCTTACGGGTTAAGAACAAGAACTTTTCGCAAGTTCCTATAATTGATCCTAGAGAGTCGTTTATCAAGGGAACTTTAAAATGCGAATTCTAAACTTGAAAAAGTCTAAGAATTTGCAAGATCCTATAGATGACTCGAAAACCCAAAGTTGTGATTTAATTGGCTAAGCATCCACGAGTCTCATTCCTTGAGATTTTAAATTGTGGAGAACGAGAGATGATAGAGTCATTATAAGTTTGGTATTCTTTCTTGAATTTATGTGAGTTGATTATATGCCTATTTTCCCATCGCTTGTTAATAAATTTATCTGCAATAAGTAAGGTCGTACGATTTGAAAAGTTACTTAGCTTCTAGCCCAAGATCGTTTAAAAGTTGCTCGGTATTAATTAGAGTTCATAGCCAAGGCATAACTTATTGAAGCGGGATACGAAGATTGGCGAGTCTGAAAAGGCCCTAACAAGGCATGAGGGATACATTTTGTTGCTAAAGATCCCAAGTGATGTGAAGAATCATTTATCAAGAATCAATATGAAGGATCGAGACACACGACGAAAAGCAAATACTCCCCTAAAGATCATGGAGAAGTCTATCCAAAAAGACCCTAACAAGGTATGAGGATAAATAGATCCAAGTCCTTAAAGGAGGCGGATCGTTGTATATCAAAATCCCAAATAAAGATTGGAGAAAAATGAAGAAGTCGTGGTCCAAGTATGAAGAATCTCTCAAAACTTCAAGTGAAGAAATTCCTATTATGAAGAGAAGACCATTATTTCATGAACGTCTCTCAAGATTTGAAGTATGAACTCACTGCCAAATATCGGTCCGAGAAAGGTCTCAAATCGTGAAGCGAGTTATGCCAAGATATGAACTTTATGAGGCCCCGAGAAGCAGTTTCAAAAGATTTTTTCCTTTAGCTAACTATTGATTAAATCGTCCCACTTTATTTTCAGCCGAAATAACTATCGAAATAAGTCAAACAATGCATCCTCGTGATCATTCAAGACAATAATAAAATATAAGAGATACACCTATGAATAAGGGAGTCTAAGTAAATAATTTTCCCACATGAGTTCATGTTAGTTTGCTAACTTATAATAACAATGATCTCGTTTTAAGCTTGGTTTGGGGAACGTGAAACTTGAGGATGATAATCATTCATGACATTCCAAAACCCTAAGGTAAGTCTTTGATTTCTTTACTTGTTTTGTTATTTTCTATCTCTTTAATAAAGGCCAATGTGGATTGATGGTGTTGAAAAGTGTAATATTGCTTTGTAACTAATGCATTGCATGAGGACATTGCAATAGTCAAGTGTAGGGGATTTGATAGGTGTGAAAACACCCATCCTTTTACCACTTAATTATAATGAAAACAAGACCATAACGTGTATTTTATGTCGTAAATGTCTTAATTATGCGTGGTTTGTGTTTTTGTTGTGATTTTAGGATCAAAATGTAAAAAGGGAAGAAAACACGGGCTTTTATCGAAGAAAAAGACAAAAGACGAAGTCAAGAAATCAAGAGTGCAAAAAGAACGGAAGTCCAAGGCTTATTCTGAAGATTTATCGAAGAAAAAGTCTAAAGACGGAAGTTTAATAAAGCCGAAGAACACAAGTCTAATTTATGAAGAAATTACAAGACGAGTTTAATTAATCCCGAGACAAAAGTCGAAAAAGTCGAAGAATTAAGAAGACTGAGGACTAAACAAGAAAGAAAGAAAGAAGAAAGAGAGGAGGAAGCTTCCTCCCACTCCCTCTCCTCCTCCACTATAAATAGGAGATTAGATTCATTTGTTAAAGTTGTTGGCTAAATTGACAATTAGTCTTCCACCCTTAATACTTGCACATTTAATTTTCATGTCATTTACATTAATTTACACCTTTAATTACCTTGTCTTGCACCTTTAATTTCAAGTAAGTTTTATTTTATTGTTGTTGAATCCTTACTTTTATTATTAATCTCTCATCTACACTTCTTGTTTTGATTTAATCTTTATGCTTTATGTTTATGTTCATGTTTTTAAGTTTTTATTGATTTGATTAAGTGGGTTTTGATTATTTTGGTTATAATTGTTAGTTTTATTTATTTGGTTTGTTTGATTATTGTTAGTTAATCATTTGTGGTTAATTTGGTTTAATCTTTAGATTGATTTGGTTAGTTTTTGATTAAATTCGTGGCTATATGTTTTTCCCTGTTCTTCGTAAGTTTTAGATGCCCAGATTCCGAATCAAGCTTTAGTTTAATTATTCCGCATCAGTTGAATATTCCGAACCAACACTTTCTTCTTATTATTCCGGATGAAGCTTTTATTCCGGATCAGTAGGTTATTCCGGATGAAGCTACATTCCGGATGAAGGTTTTATTTTAATTATTCCGCATAAAGCTTTTAATCCGAACCCACAATCTTAGTTAATTATTCCGAATGAAGGATTGGTTTAATTTATTCCGAACGAACTCTATATTCCGAACGAAGACATCATTCCGAATCAATTATTCCGGATGAGCACATGTTTATGATAGGTGTGTAAACACCCATCTTTTCTACCACTTAATTACAATAATAACCGGACCAAAACGTGTATTTTATGTCTTTTATGTCGGAATTATGCGTGGTTTGTGTTTTTGTTGTGTTTTAGAACGAAAAGGTGAAAGTGGAGAAAACACGGATATTCACGGGCATTTATGGACTTTTATTGAAGAAAAGGATGAAAGACGAAGTCGAGAAATCAAGAGTGGAAAACAAACGGAAGTCCACGACCAAATCTGAAGATTTATTGAAGAAAAAGTCAAAAGACGGAAGTTTATCAAAAGCCGAAGAATTCAAGTCTATTTTATTGAAGAATTTAAAGACGAGATCAAAAGAAATCCCAAGCCACAAGTCATTATAGTCCAAGTTTAAAGAAGATTAGAAGAAAAGGACTAATGACGCAATTAATGAAGATTAAAGAAGGAAGGACCTAATCTTGTAATTAAGAGAAAAGGAAAGAGGGGAGGAAGCTTCCTAATCCTCCCCTATATATAGATTAGGACTAGCTAAGTTTATTTCTTGTTGGCTAAGTGTGACAATTAGTCTTCCACCTTTTAATTACCTTGTCAAATTTAATTACCTTGTCTTGCACTTAATTACCATTTAATTTCAAGTAAGTTTTTTTTTAATTCTTGTTAATCTTTATCTTTATCTTGTTAATCTCATTCTACCTTTCTTTAATCTTTGTGTTAATTTGTTTATGTTCAAGTTCTTTATCTTTGTTGATTTGATTAAAGTGGGTTTGATTATCTTGATCTTTATTGTTTGATTTATTGTTTCGGATTGATTGTTATTGTTTATTAGATGTTTTGTTCTTAGTTTGGTTTAATATTTTTGTTGATTTGGTTAAGTTTTTGTTTGATTCGTGCCTTTTTAGCCTTCCTTGTTCTTCGGATCTCATTACTGATCTTGCCCAGATTCGTGCCCAGCCAATATTCCGAATAGGGGATTGCCAGTTTGTGCTCTATTCAGAACATTAAACATTCCGAGTAAGGGTTTGGCAGATAGGCTTATGCGGAATATTCTATATTCCGAGTAAGGGTGATTTTCCGAATAGGAAATCATTCCGCATAGGAGCTATATTCCGAGTAAGACTGACTTTCCGAATAGGGTATCTTTCCGAATAGCCAAGATATTCCGAATAGAGTTAATATTCCGCATAGGAGGATATTCCGAATAGGTGACAATATTCCGAATAGGCCAATTATTCCGAGTAGGGACTTTATTCCGAATAGACTAGATATTCCGGATAGAGGTATTATTCCGAATAGGGGCTTGATTCCGCATAGGGTTGACATTCCGAGTAGACAAATATTCCGAGTAGGGTGACATTCCGAATAGGGACAGATATTCCAAATATCCATTTATTCCGAATAGGAGTTTATTCCGGATAGGGAAATCTTAGTTTTTAGTTTTCTGCCTTTTTATTTTAAGCTTTATTTTTCCCGCCTTTTTCCTTGCTCGCACTTTAAGTTTATTTGCTTTAGTTTAAGATTTAGTTTTAGTTGCGTTTTTTTTAAGTTTGCCTTAGTTAGATTTAAGTTTGCGTTATTTACATTATTGCCCTTTAATTTTAGTCTTGCTTTTAAATACTTGCACTTTACTTTAAGATAGACTTAGATTTACTTTAATTGCACTTTTACTTTAATTGTTTTGCACTTTTCAAACACTACAACGACACATCTTTGTTCCACCAAAAACAATAGAGTCACACATTAAACACAAGTTTTTCAATTCGAAGAGACATACTTAAACGAATCTTTTTAACTAAACAAATCTTAGTTATCAAATGGCGCCGCTGCCGGCTCTTTTCGTTAAGATCAACAGTTTTCTGTGAGAGACACGTTGCTTTTTGGGATCCGCTCACTTGTGAACGTTACTTTTCTTGCATAAAAAATTCAAAAAATCATAAAAATTAAAAATTTCAAAAATCCAAAATTTTTTTATCTTTCTTGTGTATATATATTGTTTTTGTGTTTGGTTTTGTTTTCTTTTGCATTTTCAGGTGTATGCGTACTAGATCTTCTAATTATCAAGAGCCCGAGCCTCAAGAAGATTTAGATATGGCAGGTGTTAACAACAACATTCCACCGAACCTCAATAATAATAATAACAACAATGCTCTTCCACAGCCCGATCTTCAAACCATGGAGGAACTTTGTCAACCAACCATGTTTGGACGAGGAGGACCGATTGCGCCGATGCAAATCAACGCTCCTGAGTTTTCGTTGAAGCACCACATGATTCAGCAAGTGCAAACAAACCCATTTAGAGGATTGCCTGATGATGATGCCAACAAACACCTTGACAAGTTCATTACAATCACCCAAAGCATGAAGTTGCCTGGGGCCACAATGGATGTTCTCCGCCTACAACTCTTCCCACATACTTTATCGCATCATGCCGAGAAATGGTTTGATCGTCTCCCGAAGAATTCTATTCACACTTGGGATGATATGACTCAACGCTTTCTATCGCGCTACTTTCCACCATCCATGGTCACAAGCCTTCGCAATCAGATCAGCGGTTTCATGCAAGATCCCTATGAATCTCTTTTTGACGCTTGGGAGAGATATAATGTCTTGATCCTAATTGATACTTTCTATAACGGATTGACTTTTCGAGATCGTGATACGATTAATGCAGCCGCCGGTGGCACATTCATGAAAAGGAGACCCGAGTAGTGTAGAGAGTTAATTGAAAACATGACTACTCATCATAAGAACTGGGATTCCTCTGCTTCTTCTAGAAACAACCCGAGAGTCAATGTTTCTTCTACCTCAGCAAACCCTGAGATGACCGAACTCACCAGCATGATGGCTGAAATGAGCAAAAGTATTACGCTTCTCGCTTCAAACCAACAACAACAACAAGTTAAAGCGGTTGCTAATCCTTGTGAAACATGTGGCGGTCCTCACTCATACACCGATTGTCCTTCGACACAAGGAAATCCGGAAAATGTGTATGCAGCTTACGGTAATTATTCACCGGAAAATTACCAAGCTAGACAACAAGGGGATAGAAATCTGCTGAGCTACCGTTCCAACAACTACCTTTCACCCGGTTTTTCTCCTCAAAACTAAAATCCCGCCAACAAATATAATAGAAGCAACCAAATCCCACCTCGTGCTTCTAACCCTTATCAACTACCCACCCAACAACACCCACCCATTAATCCTGATGTTGACACCATCATGAGAACTCAAGGTGAGCAAATCAAGAATCTACAGAGCCAAATAATCAATTTGAAAGGAGATATCTTGAAGCAAGGTAATGACATCAGAACCGAGGTTCGTGATAATCTTCAATCCTCCTTCATCACTCAAATAACTGAATTAAAGAATCTGTTGGCTAGTTTCTTACCCGAAGCTCAACCTTCTTCTTCTTCGGGTTCTCTACCTTCAAACACCGTCACCAATCCGCGAGCTAATGTGAGTGCTATAACTACGCGTAGTGGAATTACCATTGTCAATCCACCTGACCCACCACCCTCATCTACACCTCCTCCACCACCATATATCCCTACTCCTCCTACACCTAGTGTTAGTACACCATTACCGTCTCCGCCTCGTCATAACGATGTATCTCGGAAGGACCCTTCAACATCACAACCTTCACCAACTACACCTTCATCTTCCCCTTATCAACCTAGAATCCCATACCCTTCTCGCATAGGCAAGACCAACGAGCTAACCAAGAATGACTGTCAAGTATCGAAATATGTGGATATGCTATCTAAAATGACCATCAACATTAGCCTTGTTGAAGCACTTTGCCACATGCCGAAATTTGTCAAAGCATTCAAGGAATTGCTAGCAAGAAAGAGAAGCTGATTGAACTCGCCAACACACGATTAAATGAAAACTGCTCTACAGTCCTTCTTAGAGAACTTCCGGAAAAACTTGGAGATCCCGGTCGTTTTGTGTTGCCTTGCGTGTTCAACAAAACTGAAGAATTTACTGCCCTTGCTGATCTCGGGGCTAGTATTAATTTGATGCCACTGAGTGTTTGGAAAACACTATCATTACCCGACCTCATTCCAACAAAGATGACTCCCGAACTTGCAAACCTCACTCTCGCTTAACCCGTTGGTATAGCCGAAGACGTGTTTATCAAAGTTGGGACATTTACTTTCCCGGTCGATTTTGTCGTAGTTGATTATGAAATGGACCCTCGTATTCCTTTAATACTTGGTCGGCCATTTTTGAGAACCGGACGAGCTTTAGTGGATGTGGCCGAAGGTGAGTTAATCTTACGAGTCGGGGATGATTCAAAAGTTTTTAAAATGGGGAAGCTTACAGGCAAATCCTTTGGAGGCCGAGAATCAGTGAATATGATTAATGTGCTCGATGACTTTACCATTTATGACAATCCTCTATTCGATTCTTCCATCGATAACCCACTCTTTGACGATGATGAGGATGATTCTCGATCCACTTTGGAACCTTCTCCCATTTATGATTCGCCATCGGTCTTTGATGCTTATGATGATGATTCTAGCTCAGATTCGGATGATTTTGATTGTACTTCTGAGTATCCCGAGCTGCCCACTTTTGATGATTTTGATGAGGCTGATACTCTCTCGAGCGATTCTTCACATGATGAAGATCCTCCGCCATCACTCGATCCTACTTTGGACGATTACTCATTTGAGGAAGATTTCTCTGAATTTCTCAACACTTACTTCCCTCATGAGAGTGATGCACCTCCTTTGGACTTTGAAGATTATCGTCTTGATCCTACTTTGGATTTGAAGAAAATTTTGTCAAAGGAGAAGAAACCGGTTGACACCGAAATCCGTTGCACTTATGATTTGACGCCTCTTTGTCCTCCTTCTGAGGACGAGGTTGTGCTTCTTTGCGGATCTTCTGCACACTCGGCTGAGCCTGAGTGCTATTTTCCCTTAAAGGAAAAGGTGTTCGACCCCGGTATTGAAGTCTTTAAGCCATCTCAGTATCCACCTGATGAAATAAAAGGAAAAATCTTTGGAAATTTTGAAGACATGCTTGCACCACTTCACCCTTGCTCCCACCGTGCTCCATCACTACTTAAGGGAACCTTCCCTACTCTTCTTTGGCTTGCCTTGTTCGCCTTAAGCTTGTGCTATTTGCTCGATGAAAACTATGTCTTTGATCCTGGTGGATATGTTTCATGCTTCTTCCGTTGATGATCAAGGTCGAGTCAGGCTCACGACTCGGTTAACAAAAACCAAGCACTTCTTGGGAGGCAACCCATGCATCTATCTTTTCGCTTTCTTTATCAAAAGTGTAGGGGGGACCCTTTGGTTTGTTTTCCTCTCCTCACTTCTTAATCAGGGATTCGAGCTTCAATGATCCACTCTTGATGCTTCTTGACGACCCGTGATTCCGTGTTCTACTTCTTCCCGGTTCTATCCTAAACTCTTTTCGATTCACTATTTTATATTTTCTCAATATTAAAATAGGAACCTCTTTAGTTGTCTTTTCCTTAGCAAGATTTAAACAACGTGCACAATGTCCTAAGTGTAGGGGAGTTTACTCTCACATGCTTAAACATTATGGACAATGTTTATCTTAAGTGTAGGGGGACTTCTATCGAAGTTAAGTGGTCTTTTCCTTGTTTTTGTCATCATTTTAACCAGAAAATCAATTTTTCGACATTTTTCAAAATTTTTTATCTATTTTGGCCTATTAGTTTTTTACCTTTGTATAGTTATTTTCTTCCCTTGCTAGAATAAAATGTTCAATAAAGTGGTTTTAATTTTCAAACGTTGTGAATCTTTTGACTCAACCCGAGTTTACTCTAGCTAGTATCCTTAACGTGTTTAAGTCAAGTTTTGCGAGGCTTTTATATAGGGAGCTATAAAACGCGAAAGTCTTAACTCTCACGGGTTAAGAACAAGAACTTTTTGCAAGTTCCTATAATTGATCCTAGAGAGTCGTTTATCAAGGGAACTTTAAGATGCGATTTCTAAGCTTGAAAAAGTCCAAGAATTTGCAAGATCCTATAGGCGACTCGAAAACCCAAAACTTTGATTTAATAGGCTAAGTATCCACGAGTCTCATTACTTGAGATTTTAAACTGTGGAGAACGAGAGATGATAGAGCCAATTATAAGTTCGGTATTCTTTCGTGAATTTATGTGAGTTAATTATAAGCCTATTCTCCCATCTCTTGCTAATAAATTTATCTGCTAATAAATAAGGTTGTACGATTTGAAAGGTTACTTAGCTTCTAGCCCCAGATCGTTTAAAAGTTGCTCGGTATGGATTAGAGTTCATAGCCAAGGCATAACTTATTGAAGCGGGATGCGAAGATTGGCGAGTCCGAAAATGCCCTAACAAGGCATGAGGGCCATGTTTTGTTGCTAAAGATCCAAAGTGATGAGAAGAATCATTTATCGAAAATCAATATGAAGGATCGAGACACACGACGAAAAGCAAATACTCCCCAAAAGTCATGGAGAAGTGTATCCGAAAAGACCCTAACAAGGTATGAGGATAAATAGATCCAAGTCATACAAGGAGGCGGATCGTTGTATATCAAAGTCCAAAATAAAGATTGGAGAAAAATGAAGGAGTCGTGGTCCAAGTATGAATCTCTCAAAACTTCAAAGTGAAGAAATTCCTATATGAAGAGAAGACCATTATTTCATGAACGTCTCTCAAGATTTGAAGTATGAAGTCGCGGCCAAATATCGGTCCGAGAAAGGTCTCAAATCGCGAAGCGAGTTATGCCAAGATATGAACTTTATGAGGTCCCGAGAAGCAGTTTTAAGAGATTTGGTCCTTTAGCTAACTATTGATTAAATCGTTCACTTTATTTTCAGACTAAATAACTACCGAAATAAGTCAAACAATGCATCCTCGTGATCATTCAAGACAAATAATAAAATATAAGAGATACCCCTAGGAATAAGGGAGTCTAAGTAAATAATTGGCCCACATGAGTTCGTGATAGTTTACTAACTTCTAATAACAATGATCTCGTTTTTAAGCTTGGTTTGGAGAAAGTGAAAACTTGAGGATGATGATTATTCATGACATTTCCAAAACCCAAGGTATGCTTTTGATTTCTTTATTTTGTATGTTTTTAATTTTCTATTTCTTTAATAAAGGCCAACGTGGATTGATTATGATGAAAAATATAATTTTGCTTTGTAACTAATGCATTGCATGAGGACATTGCAATGGTCAAGTGTAGGGGATTTGATAGGTGTGTAAACACCCATCTTTTCTACCACTTAATTACAATAATAACCGGACCAAAACGTGTATTTTATGTCTTTTATGTCGGAATTATGCGTGGTTTGTGTTTTTGTTGTGTTTTAGAACGAAAAGGTGAAAAGTGGAGAAAACACGGACATTCACGGGCATTTACGGACTTTTATTGAAGAAAAAGATGAAAGACGAAGTCGAGAAATCAAGAGTGGAAAAGAAACGGAAGTCCACGACCAATTCTGAAGATTTATTGAAGAAAAAGTTAAAAGACGGAAGTTTATCAAAAGCCGAAGAATTCAAGTCTATTTTATTGAAGAATTTAAAGACGAGTTCAAAAGAAATCCCAAGCCACAAGTCATTATAGTCCAAGTTTAAAGAAGATTAGAAGAAAAGGACTAATGACACAATTAATGAAGATTAAAGAAGGAAGGACCTAATCTTGTAATTAAGAGAAAAAGAAAGAGGGGAGGAATCTTCCTAATCCTCCCCTATATATAGATTAGGACTAGCTAAGTTTATTTCTTGTTGGCTAAGTGTGACAATTAGTCTTCCACCTTTTAATTACCTTGTAAATTTAAATACTTGTCAAATTTAATTACCTTGTCTTGCACTTAATTACCATTTAATTTCAAGTAAGTTTTTCTTTTAATTCTTGTTAATCTTTATCTTTATCTTGTTAATCTCATTCTACCTTTCTTTAATCTTTGTGTTAATTTGTTTATGTTCAAGTTCTTTATCTTTGTTGATTTGATTAAAGTGGGTTTGATTATCTTGATCTTTATTGTTTGATTTATTGTTTCGGATTGATTGTTATTGTTTATTAGATGTTTTGTTCTTAGTTTGGTTTAATCTTTTTGTTGATTTGGTTAAGTTTTTGTTTGATTCGTGCCTTTTTAGCCTTCCTTGTTCTTCGGATCTCATTACTGATCTTGCCCAGATTCGTGCCCAGCCAATATTCCGAATAGGGGATTGCCAGTTTGTGCTCTATTCGGAACATTAAACATTCCGAGTAAGGGTTTGGCAGATAGGCTTATGCGGAATATTCTATATTCCGAGTAAGGGTGATTTTCCGAATAGGAAATCATTCCGCATAGGAGCTATATTCCGAGTAAGACTGACTTTCCGAATAGGGTATCTTTCCGAATAGCCAAGATATTCCGAATAGAGTTAATATTCCGCATAGGAGGATATTCCGAATAGGTGACAATATTCCGAATAGGCCAATTATTCCGAGTAGGGACTTTATTCCGAATAGACTAGATATTCCGGATAGAGGTATTATTCCGAATAGAGGCTTGATTCCGCATAGGGTTGACATTCCGAGTAGACAAATATTCCGAGTAGGGTGACATTCCGAATAGGGACAGATATTCCGAATAGCCATTTATTCCGAATAGGAGTTTATTCCGGATAGGGAAATCTTAGTTTTTAGTTTTCTGCCTTTTTATTTTAAGCTTTATTTTTCCCGCCTTTTTCCTTGCTCGCACTTTAAGTTTATTTGCTTTAGTTTAAGATTTAGTTTTAGTTGCGTTTTTTTTAAGTTTGCCTTAGTTAGATTTAAGTTTGCGTTATTTACATTATTGCCCTTTAATTTTAGTCTTGTTTTTAAATACTTGCACTTTACTTTAAGATAGACTTAGATTTACTTTAATTGCACTTTTACTTTAATTGTTTTGCACTTTTCAAACACTACAACGACACATCTTTGTTCCACCAAAAACAACAGAGTCACACATTAAACACAAGTTTTTCAATTCGAAGAGACATACTTAAACGAATCTTTTTAACTAAACAAATCTTAGTTATCAGTTTAACACCCCCAAATTTACACGCAGCGGAATACATCTTTGGGTGTTAAACAATGATACAATAACACATAATTTATAAAGAACGACTCGAAAAGAGACGTTTCAAATTTATCGTTCCTAAAACATTTATCAGAGTAGCGTAGTCCCAAGACATCGTAACCAAAGTACAGTTAAAACAAAAGATTTAAATTGTTTTAAACAAAGGAACGATAATTATTCAAAGAGTTTATATTGCAAAAGTAGTGCACAACTTCATTCCAGTGACCTCCAAGCTTCACACTTCTTGATTACCTGAAATACATGTGAGAAAATCATCAGCAAAAATGCCGAGTGAATCTATAGGTTTATATAATCATTTTGAACACAAGCAAAGATTATAAGTTTGTGGCATGCTTATAAGCATCAAATAATAATTTGCATCAACAATGATAATTGTATATAGCATAAATTGCAATAAGCTCATGGAACCGAGCCCTTAAACACTCCTTTTAGAGGTCTGATAAGACAGGAGATTTATTAATTGTCGGTTACCTCCTGATTATTGGTACATTGCCGTATACCTGACTTCTAAATACAATATGTCCAAACAGTGTGGAGGTCGGGCCTAAGCTTCTATGACAAGTCCACACAAACTGAACCGGGGCGGCTTCCCCCATAGATCTATTAATTGTACTAGCGGTTAACCCATCATAGGTTAATTAACGGTCCATAATTGAGGCTTTAACAATGGCAATCACTTAATGCAATTTAAAGGCAACCACGGGTCCATTCAAAGAGGGACAAGAATACCATAAAAGACTTGTATTCTAAGTTTATTAAAACATGTATTCCCCCTCGCGGGTTTAAAATCATTTAATAACTAGTATAAAGCGAGGCTATAGACTCACCTTTAAGCTAACGGATGAACGGATGACGGATGAACAATGGAACCGGGCTGTAGAAGAGTATATAGTAGCACTCCAAGGCGATTCGTGACCTACAAAAGTGATCACGACCCTTAAGTACGCGTTTTATATGCTTATAAAACAATTATACGAAAATAATTTGGTAAAAATGTATTACGGGTAAAATTTGCACCAACACCTAAGTCAAAGTGAACTAAGACTAAACAAAGCTTACAACCTGTAGGAATTATGTATTCTACATGTTATAAGTGTTAAACCAAGTATCCAATACGGTTTGCACACAAAACGCCTCAAGTTTACATAACAAAAGACGTAAACGTCAAAATGATTCGGCGGGACTGTTTTGAGAAGAGTATATCATCCAAACCATAAATATAATGATTTTGGGATTTAAACCCCTTGAACACACTTGGAATCTTGTTTCCAAAATGTCCAACCATTCGATCTAAGAGTTTATGAAACTTTCTAAAAGTCCAAAACACTAACAGCCCTACCGTAAGAACTTAATGGTCAAACTGCACTAGTCAAACTTGGGACAAAATAACCAGGTAACCTATAAGGTTTAAGGGACTAGGATTTCCACCATTGGAAAGCCTCATGATTATACTTTCGGCCCATACCAACAACGAGTAAATAGCTCATACCAATTAGCGGGAAAGTTACATTCTTTGAGAGGTTACAAAATCAGAATTTTGTTTTTAAACTCGGGTTTACCGTTTTAGTCATAAAAACCATTTGGTGATAGCTATTAACATGAGGTCAGTGGGAGGACTTCACATATGATCCCTAATACTGTATAAAACCTTAAAATTCACAAATGGAGCTCAATAACCTGTAGCCACAAGCTATGCAAACCTGCTGTCCCAAAATATGTCTTTCGACCTTAAATCGGTCATAACTTCCTCATCCGGAGGAGTTGAGTGCCTATCCAACTCACCACTAACATGTAAAAGGCCTAAGGAACCCATTTAAGCTGTAAAAAGTGCAGGTTACAGTAGAAAATACGTGAGTTTTGGGCTCACATACCTGCTGTCCGAATTTTAGTATCAAAACAACTTAGCTAAACCACCCATATTCCATTCCAAACAATCAAAAACACATCTTTTCTTAACCTAGATAGATCAAAACACTATAAATCCATATCATGCATGGTCAAAAATCAAAACCCACCTAATAACAATAACCATAACAACAAAGCTAATCAACAAAACCAATCACTCAAAAACCAGAACATGATCCCCATAGGATCATGTTTGGCCGCGACTCAATCAAGCCACCAATGGTGTTCTTGGACAAAATTCCTAGTAATTCTATTAGTCTAAACACTAATAAACATATTGCATGTCTAATCCCATGATCAAACATGCAAGAACACAAACCTTGAATTTTATGATTTTATAAAAAAATCAATTGCATTTGCAAATAAAACATGGGTTAATGATAAGGGTTTACCAAGGATGATTTTGATATGATCTAATTGAAGGATTGAGCAAGAAAAAATGATCTTTAGGGCTGTTTTTGTGATGGTGTTCGTTGCACAAGAAGAACAGGGAGAAGATGGTGTGTTTTTGGAAAGAAAAAAATGACAGTTGTGTTATTTGTTTTGTGTTTGGTCGACGGGTATAAACAAAAGGGAAGGAAAGTGGGCTTGGCCCATAACCTAGATACTTATTACTAATCAACTAAAGCCCAAAGTTAAAATTACTCCTAGCCCGACTCGATTCCTAAAAGTCGCTAATAAATCCTATTCGGTGCAAATTTATTTACGTAAATACAAAATTTATAAAAATAATATTTTTGACAAAATATAGTCGAATTATGTCTCCGTAGGTTCCCGTTCCATCGATCCGTCACGTTTTATAAAATTTATGCGATAGAGCGTTTAAATCAATTTTCATGACTTAAATTAAAACGGAAAAATATATAAAAATTTCCATAAATCCAAATAAATCATTTTAAATGAGTAGAAAAATAATTAAAATATAATATAATTAAAATTAACGAGAAAATAAATATGACCTTATTTTTACGGGTTTTACATCCTCACCAACTTAAGGGAGCACCGTCCCGGGGCTCGTTTCTTCTTATACACTACTTCTCGAGATTTATATTAAACTCATAATAAAATAGTGATCTTCAATACGAGGAACAGAACGAGATAGAATGAATTTATAAACACATAAACGGAAACGATGTGCTAAAATGATTTAAGGTTATCGATCGACGAGGGATCTCGAATCACGTAACCGTAAAACATAATAATTCACAATACTAGGAAAATGAAGGCGAAGAATGAATTAAATATTAACATTAAAATAACGTTTGTCACAATTATCCGTCCCGGATTTGTATTACCTTAAAACTCAGTTGAGGTACTTTCTTGATAAAGATGATATATTAAAAATAGAAGTAAAACAGTTTCAAAATTTTATTTTTGTCGTCTTAAGAAGCTTTGAAAGAATGACATGAATTTATTAATTAAACTCGTATTGATGGTTTCAATTAGAGAATATAATTTCCAATTTAAATCATTATTAGGAATATAAATTAAACCGGTAATTTCATTACATTAAAAGTAAAGTATGATAAGTAAATTAGTTCAAAAGATAGAGCATAATTTCATTTTAAACATTAGTTTTAGTTATACAAGAGATGATGTATAAATGTGACCTTTTACTTATGATAGTTATTTCGATAATTGAAAATCATTAGAAAATGTATAAAAGTTCTATAAAAATTTTATAATACGTTGTAGAAATACATAAAGGTGTTCATTATTTCAAAATAACATGGGATATATTCGGGTTTCAAAATGTGACAAGATAACAAACGAATACAAATGGAAATAATGGTCAACAATTAGTACGAAATCAACGGTACAAAAGGGGACGTATGGATTCTTAAAGAGAGTGATAAAATAAAGGCGTTGAAGGTAAGACGATAAGAAATAACAGATTAAACAAGTTGTCGATTTTGTTAGTGCGGTCGGTGGTTCACCAACATCAGCTCGTTAACTTAGCGGTGGTCGATACATGATCGGAAATAAGATCCATACAAAAATTTTAATAAAAGAAAATTCCTAATAATCACTTGTAATTAAAATAAATCAAATGAACGATGTTAGTATTTAAAGAGAGAAGTCAAAGCACGATTCACAAGAGTGGATTTCGAGACAAACGAGAGTGACGCACGTCATCCCGGATATACGAAAATCGCTCTAGTGATAATTCATTATTCACGTGCGGAGACATTCCAAAGATCTATAAAATCGCATAAAGAACATTGGACGAGAAGGAAGGATAAAATATTAAGACTTTCAAGTCATTTATCGACAGTCAGTAATTAGACGAACGATCAAAACAAATCAGTTATAAGATAAAATGAAGTAACAAGTGGAAAAACGATTGTCGAGTAAAAACGTATTCGTAAGCGCGTAATTCGTTCAAGAGAAAGTAAGAAAACGTATGCGGATGCATATAAATTGTGCTACTTGCATAAAATATAAAGGTTTTCAAGATTACTTTTCACTTTATTTCATTTTCCTTAACTTTTTCATAAATACAAGTAAAATTTTTTTTATTATTTTTTTTTATTAAAAAGATTTTAAGGTGACTACTAATCAGCCTAGCATGGCTCCTTCTAAATTAAACATAGGTGATCAGGCCATGTATAATTTAGGGCTAGCAATGCAGTGCTCAATTTCGTCGAAGAGTATTACGTTTCTTATGTTTATATATAAATCATGCCATTTGTAAAATAGAACTGAAAAATATTTTATAAATTTATAGGATACAAGTAATGTGCGAGATTTTTAAGTAACAACTTAAATGTTTTAAAAACTATTTCATAATATCAAAGTAAAACAATTTGTGAAAATAATTGTAATAAAAATGCCAATTAAAATTATAAGGTGACATTTTGATAACGTATATAATAACCAACGTTTTGCAAAAAGTAGCGTATAATAGCTCATAGGAAAACTAATGAAATGGTCACGAGTTAATAAGGTTTCAAAAGGTTATAAGGTTTAGACGAAAACGCCATGTGACACGTGATGAGAATGTCGAAGAAGAATGTGAAGGCAAAACTTCAAAACTCAACCCAAATCAGTGGAAGGTTAGAAGAAAATAAAAATAAAATAACATCGAATGACAAATGAGTCATATATATAAAAAGAATAAATCAACCCATGTGTGTATTCTATGTAAGATACTCGACACAACATGCTTTTAAGAAATTATATTATTCGTTTTCAAATTACACAATTAATCTGGTAATTGCTAATCCTGTAATATTTATATTTTTAAACATTTTCACATGCAACCAATATTCGTTAGTTGTAAAATAATGTTCGTTAAAATTTTACGATCTCAAATGAAATCAAAACTGCTTAGAAACGTTTAAAACTCATATTCCGAATTTTCTATCAGATTTGACTTTTAGATATGAGCCGATTAATTGACCCGATAAACGACATCTCCAAGACTCGGAGTCTAAAGCATTTTGATGCAAAACGACGTTTCAGACGACTTTCTAGTTTTACCCGAGACCTAAAACCCAATATAAAATGACCAAAATACCCCTGCAAGTTCTGTGCATGTTTGACTATTTTACTATAAAATGCAGATTTAACTTTAAGTTTTGACCCGTCTATATTCGTTTTCAGAACTGGTTTCCACGCGCTAGAAGTAAAACGACATTTTAAACAACTTTTTAGTTTTACACGAAAGTTGAAACGAACCAGAACTGGAAGATTTTCCCCTTTTTGGTTACTGCATCAGATCTGTAAAAAATGACGATTTTTAAAAAAAACGCAGGTTTTAGATTAGATAGAAGACCCTTAAATATTCAGTTTCAATACCACTTTCCTCGCGGTAGACGTAAAATGACTTTTTAAACAACGTCACAGTTTTACTCGAACTCTGAAACAGACCAGAAATGGACGATTTTGCCCCTGTAGAATCTGCACAGTTTTTTTTATTTTTTATTTTTTATTATTTTTTTTACATAACTCAAAGTTTAATCAAACTTTATTAGAATTACCATTATAACGCAATTTCTATTCCATGTCATCTAATATATTTTACCAACACTTTTTAATGACCCAAAATTTACATACACACATGTATCATTGATTACATAGTAATGAAATATAAATTATATAAATGAGCATATAAAGAAAATATTGGATAAAAATGCAAGAATACCCATAAGAAATTAGAATGCCAAAACGGTTCATGACGTTCATAATTTAAGTTTCAAGGTGCAAGGTAGACAAATCTCTTTGGTGGCTCGATTCACCAAAAACACAAAATATACCGAGAAAGAATGAAACATTAACTAGTCGCGCTCCCGGATATATAAGGTCATAGTATAAAAATTTTGCAATAAAAGCAATTCGAATACTTTCAAAATAAATACAATGAATAATAGAGATTTATTTAAATTTATCATTAATAAATGATAAACTTTCATCTAAAAGTTTAACGATATAAGTATATATCGATAAGGGAATCCTAGATATAACTATATATCAATAAAGTGATCATAGTATTTATTTATAAATACTTGGCAATAAGGGATACGTAATAACGCATACTAAAATTGTAATCTCAGAAGTAGCTTGAACCTGAAGTCACACGAAGTCATGCGCACTGACTCTTTGAAAATTAAAACTGACAGTTATAGTTTAGGTTTTTAAAATAAAGACCTAGTTCTCTATAACTCATGGCTCTGGTACCAATCTTTAACACCCCCAAATTTACACGCAGCGGAATACATCTTTGGGTGCTAAACAATGATACAATAACACATAATTTATAAAGAACGACTCGAAAAGAGACGTTTCAAATTTATCGTTCCTAAAACATTTATCAGAGTAGCGTAGTCCCAAGACATCGTAACTAAAGTACAGTTAAAACAAAATAATAAATTGTTTTAAACAAAGGAACGATAATTATTCAAAGAGTTTATATTGTTAAAGTAGTGCACAACTTCATTCCCGTGACCTCCAAGCTTCACACTTCTTGATTACCTGAAATACATGTGAGAAAATCATCAGCAAAAATGCCGAGTGAATCTATAGGTTTATATAATCATTTTGAACACAAGCAAAGATTATAAGTTTGTGGCATGCTTATAAGCATCAAATAATAATTTGCATCAACAATGATAATTGTATATAGCATAAATTGCAATAAGCTCATGGAACCGAGCCCTTAAACACTCCTTTTAGAGGTCTGATAAGACAGGAGATTTATTAATTTTCGGTTACCTCCTGATTATTGGTACATTGCCGTATACCTGACTTCTCAATACAATATGTCCAAACAGTGTGGAGGTCGGGCCTAAGCTTCTGTGACAAGTCCACACAAACTGAACCGGGGCGGCTTCCCCCATAGATCTATTAATTGTACTAGCGGTTAACCCATCATAGGTTAATTAACGGTCCATAATTGAGGCTTTAACAATGGCAATCACTTAATGCAATTTAAAGGCAACCACGGGTCCATTCAAAGAGGGACAAGCATACCATAAAAGACTTGTGTTCTAAGTTTATTAAAACATGTATTCCCCTCGCGGGTTTAAAATCATTTAATAACTAGTATAAAGCGAGGCTATAGACTCACCTTTAAGCTAACGGATGAACGGATGACGGATGAACAATGGAACCGGGCTGTAGAAGAGTAGATAGTAGCACTCCAAGGAGATTCGTGACCTACAAAAGTGATCACGACCCTTAAGTACGCGTTTTATATGCTTATAAAACAATTATACGAAAATAATTCGGTAAAAATGTATTACGGGTAAAATTTGCACCAACACCTAAGTCAAAGTGAACTAAGACTAAACAAAACTTACAACCTATAGGAATTATGTATTCTACATTTTATAAGTGTTAAACCAAGTATCCAATACGGTTTGCACACAAAACGCCTCAAGTTTACATAACAAAAGACGTAAACGTCAAAATGATTCGGCGGGACTATTTTGAGAAGAGTATATCACCCAAACCATAAATCTAATGATTTTGGGATTTAAACCCCTGGAACACACTTGGAATATAGTTTCCAAAATTTCCAACCATTCGATCTAAGAGTTTATGAAACTTTCTAAAAGTCCAAAACACTAACAGCCCTACCGTAAGAACTTAATGGTCAAACTGCACTAGTCAAACTTGGGACAAAATAACCAGTTAACCTATAAGGTTTAAGGGACTGAGATTTCCACCATTGGAAAGCCTCATGATTATACTTTCGGCCCATACCAACCACGAGTAAATAGCTACTACCAATTTGCGGGAAAGTTACATTCTTTGAAAGGTTACAAAATCAGAATTTTGTTTTTAAACTCGGGTTTACCGTTTTAGTCATAAAAACCATTTGGTGATAGCTATTAACATGAGGTCAGTGGGAGGACTTCATATATTATCCCTAATACTGAATAAAACCTTAAAATTCACAAATGGAGCTCAATAACCTATAGCCACAAGCTATGCAAACCTGCTGTCCCAAAATATGTCTTTCGACCTTAAATAGGTCATAACTTCCTCATCCGGAGGAGTTGAGTGCCTATCCAACTCACCACTAACATGTAAAAGGCCTAAGGAACCCATTTATGCTGTAAAAAGTGCAGGTTACAGTAGAAAATATGTGAGTTTTGGGCTCACATACCTGCTGTCCGAATTTAAGTATCAAAACAACTTAGCAAAACCACCCCTATTCCGTTCCAAACAATCAAAAACACATCTTTTCTTAACCTAGATAGATCAAAACACTATAAATCCATATCATGCATGGTCAAAAATCAAAACCCACCTAAGAACAATAACCATAACAACAAAGCTAATCAACAAAACCAATCACTCAAAAACGACAACATGATCCCCATAGGATCATGTTTGGCCGCGACTCAATCAAGCCACCAATGGTGTTCTTGGACAAAATTCCTAGTAATTCTATTAGTCTAAACACTAATAAACATATTGCATGTCTAATCCCATGATCAAACATGCAAGAACACAAACCTTGAATTTTATGATTTTATAAAAAAATCAATTGCATTTGCAAATAAAACATGGGTTAATGATAAGGGTTTACCAAGGATGATTTTGATATGATCTAATTGAAGGATTGAGCAAGAAAAATTGATCTTTAGGGCTGTTTTTGTGATGGTGTTCGTTGCACAAGAAGAACAGGGAGAAGATGGTGTGTTTTTGGAAATAAAAAAATGACAGTTGTGTTATTTGTTTTGTGTTTGGTCGACGTGTATAAACAAAAGGGAAGGAAAGTGGGCTTGGCCCATAACCTAGATACTTATTACTAATCAACTAAAGCCCAAAGTTAAAATTACTCCTAGCCCGACTCGATTCCTAAAAGTCGCTAATAAATCCTATTCGGTGCAAATTTATTTACGTAAATACAAAATTTATAAAAATAATATTTTTGACTAAATATAGTCGAATTATGTCTCCGTCGGTTCCCGTTCCATCGATCCGTCACGTTTTATAAAATTTATGCGAGAGAGCGTTTAAATCAATTTTCATGACTTAAATTAAAACGGAAAATATATAAAAATTTCCATAAATCCAAATAAATCATTTTAAATGAGTAGAAAAATAATTAAAATATAATATAATTAAAATTAACGAGAAAATAAATATGACCTTATATTTACGGGTTTTACAACATGTATTCCGAATGAATAGTTATTCCGGATGAGTATTTATTCCGAATGAGTGATTTGATTTGATTATTCCGAACGAAGCAAACTTATTCCGGATAAAGGTTATCTTTTGATTATTCCGAATAAGCAAATATTCTGGATGAGTGTTTTATTCCGCATGAAGAGAACATTCCGAGTAAAGAAGAATCATTCCGAGTGAAGGTGACATTCCGAACTAAGGATTATTCCGAACGAAGGTGTTTTTCCGAATGAGCATTTTTAGTTTATTTTATGTTTTAAACTTTACTTTTCCCGCTTTTTTCCTTAGTCGCACTTTTAGTTTACTTGCCTTAGATTTATTTTAAGCTTGCCTTTAGTTTAAGTTTAAGTTTGCTTTAGTTTAAATTTTAAGTTTGCGTAGTTTAAGTTTAAGTTTGCCTTTTAGTTTCTTGTCATTAATTTCTCGTCACGTTTTTTTTTTTCCGTCATTTATTTTCAATTAGGTTTAGATTTAATTAACCGTCAATCTACTTTAAAGTTTCGCACTTTTAATTTTACAACAATGACAAATATTTTTTCTTAACCAATAACAACTGAGTCACACTTTGAACCGGAAATCAATTTGATTAGAGATACGATAAAGGACAAATTTTTATAACTAAAATTCAGTTATCAATTCGATTAGACATACGACAAACCTTTGTTTCACCAAAAGACGACTGAGTCGCACATTCTTCCCTTTCTCAATTCGAAAAGATCGAACGATAAACTTTTCTTACTAGGAAAAAGCCTTTTATCAAATGGAGCTTTGTTTCACCAAAAGACGACTGAGTCGCACATTCTTCCCTTTCTAAATTCGAAAAGATCGGACGATAAAATTTTCTTACTAGGCAAAAGCCAGTTATCAACAACCGATAATAAAACATAAAATTTCGGGTATCCGTCGATATCGTACTTACTAGTAGTCCTCATAACTGTTAAAACACAAACATAAGATTCTCAGTCATTGGTTTCAAGTCAAACCTTCAACTTAATAGAACTCAAACTCGTAAAAAATTTCAAAAATATTCGTTAAATAGGGTTAAAATGACCTCAGGTTCGGGTTTTCACATCGAACGTCTCATCAAAGGGAGTATTTACATCACCGAAAATGAATGCGTCATCAAATTCGAAGAAAGGGTTCGAAAAGATTTTAAAATCGTTAATTTGAATGTACTTGTCGAGTAGTGACTCGTCATTACTCGTAGAAATAAAATCTTCGAAAAGCGAGTTCGGAAAACTCATTGATTCTCTCCCCGAAGTGTCATTGGGAGAGACATCATCACATGAATTAGATTCACACTCACTATCGTAATTTGTCTTGTTAGAATTTTCGTGGAAAAATTCATCGAGGGAAAAATCACTTAACTCATCATCGAAAACAACCGTAGGCCCACTTTGGATTGGAATAAGGATCTAAACACTAGGATCAGTGCTAAGATTCTTCTCCCCCATTCTTAGAGAGGCATCGGGTTCCGTAGTGAGTATAGTAGTAGTGGTTTCATGAGAAGGGTCGAGATTGAAAATATCGCCATCATCGTCGTCATCATAAGTGGGAAACGTGAGATCACATCTAGCTAGATGCTCCTCTCTTATTTCATTGTAATCTATTAGAAGTTGACGAGTTTTATCTCACTCTCTCTTTTATAAAATCGTCACTTATTTCTTCTCGACGATATCTCCTTATGCTTAGCTCATTAGAGATATCGTTGATTTCATCGTTCGTCGTTTTTCGTCCTCGATATTTTTGATGCTCTTTTCAACTTTTTCAACAATTAAGATACCCTCTTTTTCTAGAAATTGTTGAAAGAGCATTTCCATTCGTTCAAATTTTTCGTGGACGCGATTAGAACATTCTTCCATGCGACTAAAACCGAGATCATCATCAAAAATATGTGGTGGAAGTGATTGGTCAAAACCGTTGAATTGATTGTCGAAAGACGTATTTTGATTCATTGGTTGGCAATCATACCCATAATGAGGGTCGTTTCCACAAAACTCACATGAATATGACGGTGGGTATTGCGAAGATTGGTTAGAGAAATTAGGATTCAGTTCGGGGTCATTATAATCAATCGTACAATTAAATCGGAATCATGCTCCAAACCGTAGAAATCACACGAATAAGACGAAGGCGGTTGCGGAGTATGGTTGTAAGATTGGAATTCGTAAACATAATCGTTTTGAGGAGAGTTGTTGATATACCACTCCCTTCCTCCTAAAATCTCGCAATTATAACAATTACCACCGTCGGGCGGACCTCCATAATATTGACATGAAAAATATCCATCGTCGGACATGACGAAACGAGAATGGTGTCACGAGAATAAAAGGATTTAGAGGGTAAAAGAACAGAATTATGAAAATAGAGGGGTAAGTAGAAGATTATTTTTTTGTTTTTGGTTTTTCAATTTTTTGGTATTTTTTGTGTATTACATAGATAAATAATCCACAAAATCTATCCTCTAATCAAAGATATTCGATTAAAGAATCCAAAGGAGTGAAACTAATCACGTGAAGTGAAAACCTTCGTTCGACTTTGAAACGTTGGTGGAACACCAAAACGTTTCGAGGGTTCAGTAATATAAGCAACAAAAATAGAGTAATAATACTTGATGTGACAAACCCTTAATTAATCGACACTTTCAAAAGAAGCACAAGCGAGCGGAGAAAATGAGGCGGCGCGAAGCACTAAGAGCCTTTTTATTTAGGTCGTGAAATACAACCGCCTTATACCCACCTTATAGTTTGTATTTATCGAGATTAAATTTATTAAGTGTTTTTATCTATTTTTCCTTTTTTCTTTCTTTGACCGATACACTCAATAATGACCGAAACGTCCACTATTAAGGTGCGTTTTCACGCGTATTTGGATAGTATTGTTTATTAATTGTGCTACGTAAATATAATACATTATTCACAAGCAAAACCATTTTTTTTTGTTAATAGAGTTTTATTTAACACTATTTATTTTTATGGATACTATAATATAAAATTAAAAAAGGAGTATGTATGATATAAACACTTCTAAAAAATGGAAGGTCAAAAAAGTAAATACTAAAAAAAACACGAATAATAAATATGGCTAAACACACCTCCCTGGCAGCGGCGCCATTTTGATGTTGAGTATTTTAGTGTCTTACTTTATTTTAGGAAAAACAAAGCAACAAATCGTCGGTAAGTATTAAACACTATGTTTTAGGAAAAACGTAAATGTTCGACAATTAAGTTCGTTCTCGAGGAGGTATGGTGTTTATATTGCCTATTTAGAAATGTTTTTGGAGTTATTAAGCTTTTGGAAAGAGAAAAGAAAAGAAAAAGAAAGACAGATTAAGCTAAAAATAAACTACGTCGTAAAACGCAAAAACGTAAAACGCGACGTAAAATTTGACAAAATTAAAAAAATGGAAAAATCTTAAATAAATCCAAAAAATTCTAACTAAGAAAGAAAAGTTGACCAAATATTGTAAGAACAATTTTATTAATTATTATTTAATTTTAAAGTTCAATTAAAATCCTAAAAATCAAAATAATTAAAAAAAGTCAAATCCAAAAAAAATTTCAAACGTAAACCTAAAAGATATTTTTCTAAGCCTAAAAAGTATATTTTGAAAATCTAAAACTTATTTTTGATATTTTTAAATGACTTTATAAAAATTGTAAAAGAAAAATGTGTAATAACTAAACGGATAAAGTGAACAGTCTAAATCCTAAGCAGAAAAATCGTACTCTATAATTGAAATGTAAGAAAAATGAAAAGAGGCAAAATCTATAAGCCAATAAGCCAATAACTGCTTATTAAATTACGGCTTAATAATGTAAAGTTAAGCTAAAAAGTGTATAATAATGGGCCTTGCACGCTATAACACAAAATGAAAGCTGGTACATTGATAAGCACCCTGAGCCCTCCAAAGAGAGGCCAGGGGTTCGAAGCCACGCCAATTTTTTTTATTTTTTTTTTTTCTTTGGAAGCACAAGGAACCCCCATAAGCTTGGACTTGTGGGGAGTAAAAAATAAGCAAAAACAAAGACTAATAAGCCCAAGAAAAGCAACTGATAAGCACAGTTAGTCACAAATAATAAGAAGAACAAACACCTTATACCCGATATCTGTCAAAGACAAATTGCTTTTTTACAGATATTGGATCACACTGGAAAAGTAGTCCTAAGACAGTTACCACAAAGTTGCTTTTTGGTGACTTTGTTTTTAAGTTGTGAGCTTATTTAAATCATGAAACTTGAAATCACAAGTGAACAGACCTCTAACACCTTATATCCTAGTTATCTACAAGATTTTAGACCCTAGAGCACATTTTAGCTAACCATTTATCAACTAAAGCTATATGGCTGTGTTTAAATGAGATGTGTACCATACTTGGTCACATAATATCACCAATTAGCAAACCATTCTCTAAACACATCAGACAAGCACAATGATGTAATCTCAGCATAAAAATAACAAAGCAAACACCAGCATCTATAACTCAGACCCAACTTCACTTAGTTGACAGATTTTTAACAAACAAGAAAAACAAGATTATAAAACTAAACTCATAAATCTTTGACCTAAAATCAACTAATCTAGTAAAAACTTAAGTGTTTCAGGCATAGAGAGGTCTCATGGGGGTCATTCCCCATCATTGACCACCATTCCCAAACACCCTTAATATTTATATGACCAGAATTTAGCAAAGATTAACTAAAAAAACTTATACAAATCACTTTAGATCTCTTAAACTTGCATCGATCATCAACATATCAACAATTAACCACATAAACTTGTAGAATAAACAACTTCACACAAACTCACATGAACTCTAAATATTTTGGCAGAAATCTAAAAAAAGAGGAAAAAGTGCATACCTCCAAGGTATACTTCCATACCTTGGGGTTTTAAGCTTACACACACAAGGTGTAAGGTTCCATACTACCTGTGAACGACAAATAATCCAACAATCAAGATTTTCAATGTTGATTCAGTGAGTACTAAGTGAATGTAGCAAAGAAATTTCATATCTTTCCTCAAAAAAAATTTCACAATTTTCTGAAAACCTTCAAACTTTGTTGATTGTGAAACTTAAATAAAAACTTGTAAACTATTAATCTTGAAAACTGATCAAATACTAAAGTTACATAGATAAAAGAAAGGGATTTGGAACTAAACTTGTAAATTAACAACTTTTCAATATTAGAAAAAGGAATTACTTAAAAATAGAATTCAAATCAAGAAAAATAATGGAATTCCGAATTATACCAGAAATTACCAACTTTTTATATTTATAAAAAGGGAATTACAAATTGGGAAAATCCTGGAACAAGAAAACTAATAGATCCAATGTAGCCTTATATATTTGGTTACAAGGTTCTAGAAGAAAGAATAAAATACTAAAACCTAGTTGCTATGATTGCCAGATTTGCCCCTTGAGTCTTGAAAATATCTCTATTCAGACTGCCTTCATGTGATGTTCAGAAAAGTGCCATGTGATATGCTAGCTAGTACAATCAATCCTGATGGTTGAATCAACACGTTTTCATTTGTAGCCTTTGATTTGGTCTTCCTTTTGGGAAGTGGTGAAAGAGACGGGTGCAGGGTATCATCCAGCTGGCCATGTGAGGAGGTTGCGTGGGGTTCTAGGGGTAAAAATAGATTTAGGTAAAGGTAAATCACTATTCTGGAGAGTGAATTGGATTTTTTTTTTGGGTAATTAGTGATTTATGGATTTAGGGTTTATGATGTGAAGAAAATGCAATTTGATCTTACTTTGGGGAAACAAAGGTGTTTAGCGCTAAAATACTTGTTATTTAATCCCGTTTAAATAAAACTTTAAGATAAAACCGAGTTAATTAACTTTGGTTGTGGGTAATGGGTAAGTGTGATGGGTCTTGGGCTCACATGGATAAATGGTTTGGTTTAGTGGGTATGGGTTTGTAAATGTACACAATTCCCCTTAATCTTCACAAAAGTCCTCAAACAAGGTCTTGGCAGAACTTTTGATACTTTCCTTTGTTATAAACTTTAGGTCAATGACAAAAACAATCCTTTTGTTTTTATAATCATTTAAAAAGGACTTGTCTTGCAAATCTTTGAATCATCAAGGGCGAATCTTGCTTGTTCTTGAAACTTTAGGTCTCCTTTGCATATTTGAGAATCTTTAGGGGTATAAAGTGACAATCTTAAATAGATGAGGGACCAAACTTGTAATTTCTTCAAACTTCAAGGGCATTTTCGCAAAATCCATAATCGGGTCTGGTTCTTTGTGCGACTTCATTTCTTGTGTTCGTTTTTGCTTGTTTCTTTGTGATCTTTTGTCTTTGTGACGATATCCTACCTAAAATACACAACAAACAAATACAAGCATATTTCACGGTATTTTATGATATAATTAAGCATTTTAAGGCCGTTTTGGACGATGAGACTGTAAGTTTATGGACATATATTAAATAGTCGTGTGATATGATCGAACTCCAGATTATGGGATTGCACACAATACGTATAGAGTTAATTTAATTAATAAATATATTTATTGTATTTATTAATTTATTTAATAAATATATATTTATGTATTAATTTAATTAAAACCGAGACATAACTTTAACGATCGTTTATTAATTAATAGTTATGTATTAACAAGTGTTAAATAAATATATAGTAAGTAAATAAAAAGAAAGAAGTTTGGAAGATTCCGGAACATCCCATGGGGGTGTTTGGTAGGTCAGTTATGGGGGAGAAAAAGGAAGGGGGAAAAACATGCTTTTATTTGTTTTTGGATACAAGATTATGCCTATATAAACAAATCCTTCTCCTCATAATTAAACACACAATAAATCTTTCCCCTCTCTTCTCTTTTGGTCGGTCGCAATATTAAACCATAAAGGGGGTTTGGTTGGTTTTCTTGGTTGATCGTTTTACTTACAATCTAGTCCTAGCCCCTCTCTAGGGTTGTTGGGTAGATTATATACAAGCGTTGTATCTCGGTTTTCACGTGCTAGAATCACGGTTAGCTCGTTGTATTACGTGTGTACAAGATCATAATATAGTCTTACTTTAGACTATATCTTGGTGATATACGGTATAGATCCGAATTGGTGATTCGTTCTTCGTCTTGTGGATTTGCTCTAGCGTAAAGGTATGTAACCCTTGAATGGCATCGAGAGCCGTTTTAACATGTTATAATTATCGAAAATCTAATGTTTTTAACTAATAAGTTTTCAGTTAAAACTACATGTTTTTTCAGGTTTTCATAAAATTAGGGTTTTGTATTTAAAAAATTAGTGTTTTTGCCCGAATTTTTAATAAAAAAAGGAATTGTTTTGAAACCCTAAATTACATGTGGGATAATTTTAGATTAAATTACATGATTAATTGTTATGTCATGTATGGTTACGATCCGTAGAGATTTAATTGTTAAGATTTATGGGGAATCCATGATAACATGCATGTTTTCACGGATCGTAAAATTATATGTTTATATGATTTTATGTACTACGTGATTATTTGATTCAATACATCAAGAATTAGGGAATACTTTTATATGAATATAAAGACCTATATTTGATGATTATTGAATAAATCGTATGCATGTGGCTATTTGATTTATTTGTTGCACATATAAATTGTTATTATGTGTTTATGATTTAGTTTTTTTTTCTTGTTTGTATTAAAATTGTTGAATTGTTGTAAACAAAGGTTTTTTATGAAAAGAAATAATATGGACTAAATCATATTAAAATAATTATTTGTTATAGATTTAAATTACATAAGATTACGTTGATCGGTGAATTGCAATAATCTAACGGCCTACTCCTTTTGACAAACTATAAAGTGGGTATAACGCACCTCTGGTCATGAACCCGGTTAAGGAAGGAGGTGTTATGCCATTAGTCGCTGACCAAATTCACGTCTCGCCTGGGCGTCAAATTGAAATTACCTATGATTATTAATTGAATTATACCTTAAGGGTGATTTATCACAAATACACATCCGAAACACAATGAATAAGGTATTTCTTTGTGCGTAGCCGAGTTTTAGCAAAAGTACATTGTGAATAGTTGTAGGTAAATTCTTTAATTGGTTTAACCAATACCACAACATAATTTATGAAGAAATTTAATCTCATGAAAAAGTTTACTAAATGATTTATTAAACTTATGTTATGAAGTTGTATGCATGCTTCTCCATACATTGATTTTGACATCGAAAATTTATACCCTTAAAATTTAAGTCGAATGCTCCTAATTGACGAACACTTGAAATTACTTCGTCATAAATGAGATTTTTAGGTGATGTTGTGATGGAGAGAAAACTTTTCGTAGAATGAGAATTCGTATGATGGTTTTACGTTACTCAGATTAGACGAATTAATTAAGTTACCCAATGAGATCTGGAAACTTAAGGCGTTCAGAAGGGATGACACATATTTACAAGGCAAAACGTTCTTTTGGCAATGTAAATCCCTTACATATCTAGAAATTGTAAATTGTTTATCAATTATTGTTTGACAAGTTACTATGTTGAATATATTCATTACTAGCAGATCAACTGATGTAATGGGTTTATGTCAATATGGATTCTAGTTTCAAGGAAAATAATATGGTTATTATTACCGGGGTAATTTTATTTTCTTAAAAGTATCTTGTTATCCAAAATACTAAAAATTGAATTTTGTAAATTCTTTTACAATGTATTAATACAACGTTACACCGTAAACGTGGTTTAGTCATTCATTTATTAATCTACAAACCATATGGTTAAGGATAAAGTCAATTTACAATGAAAAGATAAACCTAAACTCTTTTCCATGAGTGAAGAAGGAGTAATAAGAATTTTAAAAATGTCTAATTCTATACATAACTCATAGCAAACTTTAATGGCTAAGAAAATGCATATTTTGAGTTATTACATTTTAAGAATGGTTACCGCTAATGGGTAAAAGGCAAACTAGCATATTTTATCTAGTAGTTGTGCTTTGACCATTTATAGGCACTACATACCATTGTTGGGGTGTGTAGACCTATTTAAGGAAGAAATTGCATGTGAAGTTTTTCAAGTTAAAAGCAATTGATGGATAAGTCATCATTTACGAAATAGAGTACACTTTTAAACACTACAAGTAAATTGTTACGAATGTGTATGTAATTGTTACGAATGTGCTTTTCAAAAGTGTAAGAAAGTAAACACAACACTAATTATTTTCACCGATTATGAAACATTTTTAATGTTCCGAATTCAGTGGGAGAATGGTGTCGTATTACTGAATTCGAGGTTATTTTAACATTCTCTAATTCAGTGGGAGTTACAAGCTTTGTTGTCTTGGTAATAACCCATGTTATCTTTCGTATGTCCTAAGATAATTACTTTCGAATTATTCACACTATTATCTTCAAAGGATAGTCATGTATTGATTCTTGTTGATTAAGTGGTTCTACATCTTCTTGTAAAAAGCTAGTATAAAGCTAGTATATATGACAAAATCATATGTTATATAGAAAAACGTTAAACGTGATATTTATCTATTATATGAGGTTGTTCCATGCACAAGTGGGAGAAATGAATATTGTGTGCAAGAAATAACTCATAAAGATATGGTTCTCTTGACCTCAAGATAAGAGACTAATGATCTAACTGATAATTAGATGAAAGTTAGATCATGTGTCAATATGATTATTAAAGACTACTTAAAAGTATATATATCATTCACATTAAGAAACACTTGTTGTTTTGTTTTAGTCATGTGAGAGCTTGGACTAAATTGTAAACAAGGGTTAAATATCCACATGTCGTGAGATCGAGCGTGGATTATTTTGGTGTTTCTTAAAATGGATAATTCCTGGAATGACATAAGATACATAGAGTAATTTTATACTACTAAACTAAAATATTTGTGTATTCTTGGAATTACATAAATAGACATAGTAGTGAATTAACTTGAAGAGATTAATGAAACCTAGCGGTGTGTTAAACACGTAATTATTCATGTATTTAATGGTAATTTCCCTTCATTTTTTATATAATAAATAGCAAAAATGTATTTTTTAGTGCATATATCGTTATTATGTGTTATTTATTATTGTAGGTACGGATATCAAAGAGCCAAAAACGAGCACGAGAAATAGAAAGAGCATGAAAAATCGAGTCCAACAATGCTTTCATATTTTATTGGGTTGACCCGACATCATTTAAATGGGTCAAACTGACCCATTATTATACGACTAACAAGTTGCTGCCCCATTGTCTTTTGACGCACTAAGTAACAAAATAAGGCCCAAAATAGCAAATGAAATGAAGACGTAAAGTTGTTGTAACAAATGAAATAAAATGGAGATAAGGTCCACCAAGGATAAAAGTAACGCAGTCCATCTTTTCAATTGTGGCCATTTTCGTTTAATGAAGAAAAAACGCAGCCCAAAAGATGAGACATAAGGAATATAAGAAAAGCCCATGACTTTTAGTTCTTTTTCTTGATATAAACGCAGACCTGAAGATTTTTTATTGACTATTAGTTTAAAACAGGCGATGGCGGGAAAAAGTTCCCCATAGACCCCAACTTTATCATAGACCAAGTAGGATAATCCTGGCCCTCTATTTTTATACATTTCAATGGTTATGATTTTTTAATTTTTTTAACTGAAAATAAATAAAACAGTTATTTACACACACAAACTTTCCCATTTTGACACACTTTCCTTTTGTTTTACACACACTCTCCTCTCTACTCGTTTAACACTCCAACCGCAACCACCCCAACCACCACCGGAACCACCCCAACCACCATCCCAACCACCTCTATTATAGATCTGATCTATTCAGAATCATCTAATCGTTCTAATGTACATATAATCGTAACCCTAACCCTAAGTTTTACATCTATATGGATATACGAGATGAGTATGCTACTGCTAACGCGGCGAAGCTTAAATCATCATCTAACCCGTCTGGAGAAGCTGGTAATGGTCTTTTTTTTAATTTTTATGCTTTTAATTTATGCTTATTATGCTTATCTGGTAACTTATCTGGGTTTTATGCTTATTACACTTATCTGGTAAATTATATTTTATTTATCAAAGGGAAATGCTTATTTACACTTATCTGGTAACTTATTATGCTTATATTTGATTGTTTTATTTTGAATCTGACGAATCATGTATGTTTCATGGTGAAACATACATGATTCTGCATGATTTAGTGTTCATTTGACCTAACTATATGTTTTGATTGATTGAGAGTTGATTTCTTAGAATCACTAGAAACTTATTTTGAATCTGACGAATCACGTATGTTTCATGGTGAAACATACATGATTCTGCATGATTTAGTGTTCATTTGACCTAACTGATATGTTTTGATTGATTGAGAGTTGGTTTATTGGCTTTTGATTCAGTTAGACTTGTTAATATTTGGCCTTGCATTGCTTAACTGTCATCAGTTTACTATTTTGTGTTCCTTAGTGCATACTTGTAGGTTCTTGGCTTGTTTGTGGTCCTTTTGAGTAGATTGATATATTCAGATAAGTTTCTAGTGATTCCATTAGCTTTTGAGTAGAGTGCCTTTGTAAAATTTTCATATCAACTTAATAACTAGTGTTTGGATTAGAGTTGAGTTGTTGATTGGGCTGATGTTAGTAGTTGTTTGAGTTTACATTCATTCAATAGACCTATACTAGTAACCTTGCAAGCTTTTGTGGTCAACTCATTTGTCAAAAAGGTAATTTGCCATAAAAAAATACTTTGGGTCATTTTCACAGCCAAAACAAGTAAGATTCATTCACTTCCCATTTCCTTATTAGTGAATGTTAGGAGCTCATTTTTGTTTCTGAGTAAAGGTCAAAATATAAGCTTTCCAAATTACTAAAGTAGACCATACAGTATTCCAGAATAAGCAAGTTATAAGCATTTGAATAAGCTGCTTGGCCTTGCTCAGTTTCTGTGATAAAGATTGGATTGTTTAGCATTTCTCACTTTTCCATTTCATAAATTGGTCGATTTTATTGCTCAGCTTTTGATAATACACTTTTAGGGTTTGCAAGTTCTAGTCCCTACATTTTGATTTTGTTAGAAATTTTTTAGGCAGTTTTGTTAGTTTGTTGATAAGTTGTATGTTTTATTCTGAATCCTGACGAATCATGAAACATATATGATTCATAGTGAATCATATATGTTTCATCATGAAACATATATGATTCATCATGAATCATATATGTTTCATGGTGAAACATATATGATTCACTATGAATCATATATGTTTCATGGTAAAACATACATGAAAGGGAAATAGCTTTAGCTTTTGTTTTTTAAGATTATGATGGTAGCCATTTGTATTCTGCAAGTGTTTTATTCTGAATCCTGACGAATCATGTATCTTATATAGTTACTACAACTAAAGCTGGTATAAAAAGTACGCCTCCTAAACCTGAAGCTCCTAAAACAACCTTGCGTCCTAAATTTAAAGCTGTTAAAACAATCCCACTTCCTAAATCTATAGCTCCTAGCACAGATAATCCTGAACCGCCTCTTAAACCTAAAGCTGTCAAAACATCCCCGCCCGCTAAAACCACTATGCGCACTAGGCAAGCTGATCCTGAACCACCTCCACCTCCTCCTTTAAACACTGACAAACCCCCATTTCCTAAAAAGGTTAATATTGTATTTTCTCGAAAAGGTAAAGACGATAAGAAGGGTAGTGAGCCTGATGTAGAGGCTAAAGATGATAAGAAGGGTAGTGAGCCTGATGTAGAGGCTAAAGAGGATAAGAATAACTTGGCTGATGTAGAGGCTAAAGAGCATAAGAATAGTAGTGAGGCGGGTGGTGATGATAGGAGTGGGGAATCTAATGAGTCTGGGAGTGAGGAGCCGGCTGAGACTGGTGAAACATATGTGAGTGAGAGTGAAGAAACTGATTATGTGGTAGTTGCAAAGAGTGGGAATAAGGAGCCGTCCTCAAGTGATAGTGATTATGTGGCGAAGAGTGAGAGTGAAGAAACTGATGAGATGGTTAACACAGATGAAGAAGAAGTGGAAGTTACAAAGGCGAGTCAGAAAGTGCCTAGTAAACGTGTTGGGAATGTAGCTGCCAAAGAGGGTGTTGTGAAAAAAAGCAAAGGTTGAGAAAAAAGAGGGCGTTGTGAAAAAATATGTGGATTTGAAAAAAGAGGGTGCTGTGAAAAAAAAGGTTGATAGGAAACCCAAGGTGGATATGAAACGGGAGTCAGAATCTACCATGGTTGTTTATGAATCACCATCTAAGAAGCAAAGGGTGAACAAGAAGAAACCTCTTACTGAGGAACAGGATAAGAAAGTTGCGTACTCGAATGAGTTTCCACCTCTTTTTTCTAGTACTGTACCAAAGTCACTTTTGGATGTCATAAAAGATGCTTCTCTTGTTGACATGGAACAGTTTTTGAATGAGATTGGTTTTTCTAACTGGTGGGGTCTTAAGGTTGATCAGTTACCAAATCGTTTAACGAGGGTTGCTGTGAAAGCTTTTAATAAGTCGACTTATGAATTTAAGCTTGGTACAGGCAGCTTTCTAGTCACACCCGAGAAAATCCATGAAATCCTAGGACTTCCTATTGGTGGAATTTCCTTGTTTGATTTGCCCGAGAGACCTTCAAACGAAATTGTTTTTAAGTCATGGCTACAACAGTTTGCGCCAAAGGGTCGGAAAAAAATCACGGCTAAGGACATCAGTGACAAGTTGATGCAGGCAACGGAGTTGATTTTATGTTTAAACTCAACTTCTTGACACTTTTCGCAACTGTGATGGGTGACGCGGACTTCATGAAACCAGCACCACGGCCTAATGTGGTTAACCACATTTATGAAGATACGGATATTTCTAAGGTGGATTGGTGCCGTTTCGTTCACTCTTGTTGTCTTAAAGAAGGTGTATTACCTGAAACTCTCCTAGGCTATTGCACAGGTCACTTGTATTTTCTATTTGTAAGTCCCCTATCTTTTTTATTAACTTTTATTTGTTTTACATTTTTAACTAATTTTAACATTTTGTAACACTAAACATATATGTTTTTTCTCTATTGCGTGCAGCTCCTTTATCTTGATTCTACGAAGTATGATCGATATACAGTTGTTCTTTCAAGACCAGCCATCAGGGACTGTAGTTCTACTGACATGCATAAGCGGCAAGAACTTGAGCTTCAAGATCAAGTTTTTGGTAAACTGGAGCTTCGTGGAGCATGGAGTCCGGATGAGGCACGGCAAACTGAGGGTTTCTTTGGTGCCACTGATCTTAAAAAGAAGTTGAAAGCTTCAGGTGTACCACCTAAGGAGAAAAAGGTATGAATCAACATTTTTAAATGTTTATAATACTACGTATAATTCACCATTGATCATATTTGATTCTAACTTTCAGTGTATTTTACATTTATTTGTAGAGTATATGCAAAGTTCATACGATTCACCATGAATCATATATGTTTCATGGTGAAACATATATGTTTCACCATGAATCATATATGTTTCATGGTGAAACATATATGTTTCACCATGAATCATATATGTTTCACTATGAAACATATATGATTCATCATGAAACATATATGTTTCACCATGAAACATATATGATTCATGGTGAAACTTATATGTTTCACCATGAAACATATATGCAAAGTTCATCATGAATCATATTTGATTCTAACTTTCAGTGTATTTTACATTTATTTGTATAGTATATGCAAAGTTATTGAAGATAAGCTGTCAAGAGTATCAAAGGAGAAGTCTGAGATAGAAACTCTCTTGAAAAGGGCTAGCAACGACTTGCCAAATGATGAACAAGTTGATGCTTTGTACCACAGATAAGTCACCCCATATTGACGATTTTGACGATGAGAAGAGAGACGATGAGAAGAAAGACGATGAGAAGAGAGACGAGCCGGCTGATGACCCGGCTGAGAAGAGAGACGAGCCGGCTGGTGATCCGGCTGAGAAGAGAGACGAGGCGAAGAATGTTGCTGATGCTGAAAAAGGAGACGAGGCGAAGAATGTTTACCCTATCACCTTGTGAAGAACATATGGGCAACCATTTTGGAGAACAACAACTCACTCTTTTCAGCATTGCTTGGGAAGTTCGTTGTGGCTTTGTGTTATATGTGGGATGGCAATTATGTATTTGATCCTGGGGGATATTTATGGAGTTTTGATAAATAAAAACTTGTTTTACCTCATCATGGAGATTTTTCTTAAAAAGGGGCAAAATTTTTCTTCTCCATGATAGATTTTAGACACTTTTGAGTGTGGGACGAGTCGAGCTAGAGACTCATTAACTCAAGCATCGTATAACTATGTTTAGAGTGTTGTAGGTTAGCAATAAAGGTATAGACTTGGAGATAAGTGTAGAGGAGATCTTCTTTTGTCTTCGTGTTGTTTGTAGGGTTGCTCACTCATTTCATACTTTGGAGTTTATGGAGGAGGCCCTTGTATCCGGTTCACTTCGTTACTATTGTGATCTTTCATTGACACCTTGTGCTTAAACATGCTTCACTAATAGTTGTCCTTTCCTTAACTTGGGTTAAGCAAAGTCTATTCATTGTCATAAGTGTAGGGGAAGTTTTTATACTTCCATGCTCTTAAACATTGAGGACAATCTTTAGCTTAAGTGTAGGGGGTCTTCTATCGAAGTGACCTTACCTAGAACTTGTCATTGTCTTTCATGATAACTTGGGAAATTTATTTTTCAAACATTTTTCAAATATTTGATTTACTTTGGCCACCAAAAATATGCATTCATAATTTTTGCATTAATCATTTTTCATTTGCATAACACATTTGCATTGTATATATCTTTTCTTTTATCTTTCATCAAAAATATATAAAAAGAAAAAAATAATAATATAATAAAAACATGGTTTTAACAAATTTAGACTTCTTTGACATATTAGGCCCGCCATGGATATTTTGACTCAACCCGAGTTTGCTTATCTTAGTACTCTCTAGCTAGTATCCTTAACCATGTAGTCCTTCATTGGTCTATTAGGCTAAGCATCCACCAATCTCATTATTTGAAATTTTAAATTTGTGGAGAATGGGAAATGATAGAGTTGAAGCAAGTATAAAAGGGCTAGATAAACTTCATGATAATTACTTGTGGCTAAACCCTTCTCTTCTTTATCTCTATTTTCTTCACATGTATATATGTTAATAAATAATCAAGAATGGTTTTAATTGGTTTGTAATCTCTTATGCATTTTTGTCTAATCATTCATGGTTGGTATGAGTACGTCTTAAGATTCTAAGTTAGAACGGTTTATGTGTATTAGACTTATGTCATGCTCAATATTTAGCGGGTGTTTTTCCTTTTATTCTTTTCTACTTTCTTAGTGAGGAATAAAGAAAAATAAGAGCGGCTTACAAAAAAATGAGTGGCTAGAAAAAAGAAAAATAAAAAGAAAAAAAAATAAATAATAAATAATACAAGACTCCCAAGAGGGGCAGTGTGGTGTTAATTATAGTGACTATTGAGTTCCAATATTACCTTGACGGGTTGCGGGGATTCAATAGATTGCTCCAATCCAGTATTATCTTTACGGGTTGCGGGGTTGAAGATCCAAAGTCTCAAAAAGATGGCGGATGTAAATTATTGCGTGAGTTTTATTTTTCTTTCCTTAGCGAGTGTGTAGCTACTTATGAAAGCATGACATGAGGATTTTACACATAAGGCGAATGACTTATTATACTTGAAACGGACTTATATTAATTGTGAGCGGTTTTTCAAGTAATGGATGAGAGGATTACTTAGGATTATGACCGTGCTTCCTTATTTTTGGATTTTACATTTCTTATACTTCACACTTGAAACAATGATAAATTTGCCCACAAGCAATTTGCTCAAATAATAAGCGGTTCCACATTTAATCGTCATGAATAAGTTGATGCACTTTTTACTTGTGAATACAATGATCCCATTTTTAAGCCTGGTATGGGGAAAGTGAAACTTGAGGGTGATAAATGTCCATGGTACCCAAGCCCTAATCAAAGTCATTTAATTCTTCATGAGTTATTTCCATCAAAGTCATTTCAAGAAAAAAACCAAAAAGATATAGATAAAAGTGTATTTTGTTCATTGCATTGTTAAAAATCAAAATCATGCATCATTTAGTTTAGAGTAGTGTAGATGCATTCCAAAATGGCCAAGGTGGATTAATTATGAGAAAAATGTAAATTTGTGCTTTTAAATATATGGCATTGCATGAGGACATGGCAATGTTCAAGTGTAGGGGATTTGATATGAGCAAAAACTCATATCAATTTATCTACAAATCACCCTAAAACACAATAAAAATACCTAAACTTTATGCTATAAAGCGGAATTATGTGGTATGTTTTGTGTTTGTGCTCAAATAGGTAAGAAGGATACATTTTCAAGCAAACAAAGGAAAATCAAGCTTAATTTGATGAAAAAGACAAAGAAGGATCAAAAGTGACAAGACTTTGAAGACAAAGGACCTATCTTGACAATCTGCCAAAGATGAAGGACCAAAAGTGCAAATTTTGGAAAAGTCAAGATCATAGTCAAATTTGGTCAACATTCAAGTCAAACAAATCATAGGGCTTCAAATGTTAAAGATGAAAGTTGAAGGCTCAAATATGTCAAAGAAATGAAGTTTGGGGACTAATTTATACTCTACATAAACTACAAGGGCTGAAATTATCAATTTTACACCAAGTTTAGTGCTTGATCCAGCTTTGTACACTGCAGCCAATGGGAGGCCAAGAAATAAGTCACACGGATCACCACCTAAGCGCCAGCTGGCCACTAACGCCGCCAAGCATTATGTGACAATCCGTCAATTTATGGTTGATATTTTATTCTCAATATTTATTTGAAAATATTATTTTAATGTTATATTATGAACTCACTTATTTTTGGGAAGAAATTTGGATTTACGTCTTGAAGTAGCATCGACTACGTCTAAACCGGAGGATTCTACATTACGTGCTCACGTTTACATACACCGTCTTTGGTGACAGTCCGACATTTAAGAAAATAAATTTATTCGTGAATATTATTTTGGAGTTTTAAATTTGTGTTGGTTCATAAACTCACAAATTTACGAAAAGAGATTAGGACTTACGATTTTAATTTAATGTCCTATACGACTAAACCGGAAACCTTAGGATTACGTATTTACGTTTTCGAACTCCGTTTTTGATGAGACAATTTTTATTAGATTCGTTTTGTGCCGTTGATTCATAATTTATAAAAACGTTTTTTGTAAAACGACCCGAGGGTATGCAAATCGAGGAAACTAGAATCGAGGAATACCCGTAAATTAATGAGGATGGAACAAGTACATACTTGTCCCACCCCCACACATGGCTAAACAAAGCTAACAACACCATGTGGTGTCAAGCTTACAAGATAAGCTAAGACACATGTCTTAGTTTACTTGTAAACTAGCAACCAACATCAAAACCACCACCTCAAACCATTTTCATTCATTTCAACACATGTAAACCACTAAATACTCTCCTCCCTCTCTATAAATTCGTCCCAAACTCATCCAAAACAACCCCCATTTGATCTTGATTCAACCATAAAGCATATGTATAATTTACATATGATGAAAACCCATTGAAGTTATGAAGATTGGAGGTGATCTTAACATATAAAAAGGAGTTTTCAAGGGAGTTTGGGGCTGATTTCTCAAGGGGTTTTCATGAAGAACAAGGGCTGATTTTTGGAGGAATCTACAAATACTTGGTGATCCTAGAAGTGGTGTTGATATCTCATAAGATTGGTTACCCAAAACCATGTCTTGTTCATCCAAAAGCTCATCATTTCATCACTTTGGTGGTCTAAAGATTGTCCTCCCCATCCTTTTGTTAATTTTGATTATGTAATCATGTATTTTCTTCTTAAATATATATATGTATGATGATATATGATGAAAAAAATATTGTGTGGGGATTTGGTGTTGATAATCATGGGTAAAAAGATGAAAAACTATATGTAAAAATGGTTAATCTTGCTTAAATGGTAGGCAGTATAAAAACAGTAACTAACCACATGTTAGACTGATAAAATCGCAAAGTAGAATCAATATACAGTAAGTAATATGTCTTATACACATGTGAGAGTTGGCCATGCAATGGAATCATTAGGATGAGTGAGATATGATCAAAACAAGTTTAGAGTACAAATCTGAGTTCACTGTTTTGGACGATTTTTAGAAAATACTTAGAGGTAGATTCAACAGTATCTATAGTAGAGTTAAATGGAGCACATATCATGTAGTTTATGTCATACAAATTTGAGCTTCTATCTCCATATAGAACTCTAGATATGGTTGTTTTGGTGAACATGAAAGTAAAAATCAGATTTTGGAAATTAAAGTATAATAGTATTATATAAGCACTCAAATAAAAATAGTATAAAATGTGAATTAAAACCCACCAACTCATATAATACATTTATATAAATATGTATAAGGATAAATAAATGGACATTTTATAAAAATTGTAGTTTGATAAGTTTTATAAGTTATAAAACTATAAACTTGATTTTTACGACTTTTTCGGCTATTACCGTAAAATTAATGTTTTTGTTAAATAAAACTTAGACGGTTGGGACCCGCCTAATGTAAACTTTTATAAAGTCATATACTGATATATAAACATATATAACAAGTAAAAACCGATAAAACCCGAACTATATAATATACGGACATTAACGGACTAAGTTAACATTATTGGACTAATAATACAACAAAATGGGCTAAAACACTTATAAACTTATTTATTGGGCTTAACCCATTTGGGCCCAACATATAAAGTGTGATACTGATAATAAAAGTATAATTGGGCTAATATAATATATTGGGCTTGTAATGGGCCTATTGGGCCTAAAACATGTAAATAAGTAAAACTAGTAAACTAGTGTAAAAGTTATCAACACATAACACTAAAATGAGTGAATAAGAATTGATAAACCCACTTGATCATCATATATATAATTATCATATGTATACATAATTGTTATTTTTATAAAGTCATTGGACAAGAGTCTAAGACAAGTATTATTTGTATAGGTTTCCGTGATTGAAGCACGTACCGTACATCCGAATTGCCGACAACCCGCTTTCCCACATCAACGTGAGTTCATAGCCTCGCACTCTTTTGAATGTTTTTATGAAATATTTGATAAACCCACGAGGGAGATAACATGTTAGTTTTTATGAAATAGGACACTACTTGTCCCGATTGTTTGTTTATTGATTTGGACCCGAATGATTGTATGACCCGATGAATGATTAAATGACCCGATAGATGAGATAAAATGGATTATTAAAGTTAGGTTATATCACTGAAAGTCCCATTAGCATGAATTGTGAACTACCGGGATTTGGTAGACGCTTATGCATATAATAGTACTATTTGGGGACGATCACCCCAGTTCGCGCCTTGACGGTTGATCCCGTCGTGCCACATTGATTGGTAAGCGAATTTATGTATGAGAAGATTTCCATAGCGTGACCTTTGTGACGACACGCTAATTTAGATGGGCAAATTGAGTATCGGGTTAGCTACCCGTTGTTGGTTATAGTAAGGTAACAATGTCATGCGGCTTATAGTAATCCAGTTAACGAAATACTACTATACACACCGAATTACGATGTATTGCCTGACTAGCAATACGGGGTCATACTATTGATATTATGTTTGTGTTTTGGTTTTACATAACCATATAACGGTTTTTATTTAACTTTTTACAACGTCATAAGACGTATTGTATGATGTTTTTACGACATTGGCTCGTATAATGATTTTTAAGGCAAATGCCTATATTATGATTTTCGATAAGGATTTGTATAAAAATGACTTTGGCTATTTTATGACCTATTACAATGATTTGTACGAAATGATTTTTGGTAATAATTTTATACCAAAGTTATAATAATTTTATCGCTGACCTTTTCCTTTAACATGTTTTATCTCAGGTACTTGAAGGTAATTCTCGAGAAGACAACAAGAATTCATGGCCCGCACTTAAATAATAATTTCCATTCAGATATTATGACTTGGGACTTATGTAACTTTGATATTTATGAATAGAAATGCTTTATTAATAAACGACGCGATTTTTAAGCGTTGTCTATGATGTGAGTAATGTGTTATCCCGTAACACCAACGAGTCTTCCGCTGTATTGAGTTGTATAAATTTGGGGGTGTTACAGTTTGGTACCAGAGCTCTCGTTATAGAGAACGAAAGATTTTTAAAACTAAGGTTTTGAATAAAACATTTCAAAATATTTTAACTATAAACATTTTTCTAAAAATGTCTAAAAATCTTTTGACTATAACGGTGCCAAAGAATTCCCGAGTTTTCGACAAGACCAGACTGAAAAGTGTTATTTTAATATATATATATCTTGGATTATATATATGATGTAATTTTATTACATGATTGTTTGATGATTATTTTGATATTTATACGAGGTATTTATACGACGTAGATTGTCACAAGGAACCCTAAATCCCCTAGTAAATTAATCGAAGCTATTCTCGTAGGAATTCTAGCTATCCTAGATCTAAACCAAGTTGTGGATTTTATGATCCCAACAAAATGGTTGATATTCGTAGAGATGTTGATATTAGTTGATTGTGATATTAAAGAAGAATTGGCGAGATTAAATCTGATATCGATGTCATGACGATCTTTCCTTATAGAGTGGAGTTTGACAAAACGTTACCACCTAGAAAGATGTCATATGATTCGTTGTCATCCAATTCTTAAATTGAAATCGAAAGGGTGAATGTTGCACTTGAGTCTGTCATTGGAACCATTACCCAAAAGCCTCATGCCACTAGTACCTTTCCGAGAAGTCTAGTTGAATGATCAATTCATTTCATACTAGTGACTCATTTGATAACTATGGTTGTAAGAGCTATAGGATTGGAAATTAAGTATTGTTCATATCGAGCTTTTATTACACTTTTAAGGTTTATGAATAAGGTTGAAAGTATTGAAAATGAGGTAGGATATCGAATTGAGTATAAAATTGGTTGAAACTTGAATAAAGTAAAATTTAACTTGTATGGAATAAGAAATTATTAAGAGGAAGTCGTTAAGTCCTGTGATTGAACTTTATAAGGTTTTAATTGATTGTTGATTCGTGTTAAGTATTGTTCCTAGGCCATTGTCCAATGACGAGGATGCTCAGTGTCCAATAAATAAATTGAAGAAATCTTCTTCCGAATTGGGACGGATGGATCTTCCCGGACAGGTGGGACACCTAATGACTCTTGTAGATTAGTATTCATTGTGGTATCTTTTAAAAATAATCCCTAACTTAACTGAGACATCAGTTGGTAGGATGCTCTCTTGGAATTGTATGACATAGTGACATGTAATGTGTTACGGTACAATTTAGACATGTTTGTGATTAATGAAAAGACTACCTTTGATTGCTAAATTCTACATGTATCGATGTTATCTATCCTTTATTGCTTCATCCTAATGTTCGCATTAGTGATGCAACGATTGAACAAGTACTCATCTCGGTTTGAGTTACGTTGTGGATTATTCTTTTGAGTGCCATCGAGGTCATGAACCTCATGATTATTTGGCTAAGCCCATTTCCTATTATTTTGTAGTTAGTTCTTGGTGAACAAGCTTTCATCACTCTTTTGCAGATCACTCATTGTTTTTATAAGATAAAACAGTATCCCTTGAGAAAAATTGAATTTTCATCACTATAAGGATTATTCAAAGTGAGATTTATAAGTGATTGTTATCGAAATGAAGTTGTTTATAAAACATCTTGGAAAACTTAATTGTTTTCATAACAAAGAAAATCTTTGTAAATTTATTTTTGATTCTTATTTAAGAATTAAGCATGAAAATGTTTTTATGATGATAAAAGTTTGACGAACTGAGTATTGCATCGTTAATCTTGAAATTGTATATAGTTGCGCACCTACATACAATTTGGAATGGACCATGCAAGACTGATTAGTAGTCACCATAAAACTAATGAATAAACACTACATTTTCTTTGAAGATTGTGAAAGATTAAATTTTATGAGATCTGTAAGAAGTGAAAAATAAGGGACACCTACATATGTGCCTGTAGCATCTATTATTCTGAGTCGAATTTACTCATCTGTGGAAATTGTCTTATTTGACAATTGATATTCCCTTCTTGTCCAATTCTCTCGTAGTGAGATTCTTAGGAAAAGTATCTGATTACCGAGTGTTGATACCCGACTGGATGTATCGACGTTCCTATCATTTCTTTTGAATTGATTTCATTTGAATGACCTGGGTAACGATCCGAGGAGCTTTCGAATGCGTACTTAAATTATGAAAACATGGGATATATTCATATTTGTTAAATGTTTTCGTCTGTGTTTGATTTGAAATTCTCTCGCATAAATTATGCGTTGACCTTACTCTTTTAAGGTTAGTTATGTCTCCAGATATCCTTGAGTTGTGAAGGATTATGAGTTATTATTAGTCTTTTGAGAAGTTCACATCTTATCGACAGCAATAAAACTGGAAAGTTGATAGTGCTAGTAGAATGGATTGATTGATTATGACATGACGACATTGTCTTAATTGATGGGAACTCGAATAGAATTCCCCTAAATGATAAGACGTTGATTATCAAAAGTGATCTAAATAATTCTTGATGGATGACTTGAAATTATACCGTGAATGGTTGTGAACTAGTTATAGATATTATAATCTAGAAAGAACCTAATATGAATTTATTAAAAGATATTTATGTTATCTGAAACTTTAGTAAGTATTTGTTGATGAATTGCCCAGACTTTCACCATTAAGGCAAGTTGAATTTGGTATTTGATTATATTCTCGGTGTTGCACTTGTGGCGTGTGCACTGTACGACAGCACCATCTGTATTAAAAGAATTACCGTACAACTGAGAGAGTTGTCGGAGAAAGCTTTTATTCTACCAAGCTCGTCATTATGAAGAGCTATGGTGTTATCATTCCTTATATTTATAGATTACTGTGAACTGAGTAAATTGACAATCGAAAACAATATCCATGACTCGAAATGGAAGATTTGTTCGATCATTTGCAAGGTTCTAGCGTATGTTTTAAAGATGTGATCCATGGCATGGTTATCATCAAATTCACGTCCGCGAAAAAGATTATCTATTCCAATCTACATCCGATACTTGTAATGAACGTTATGAGTTTCATGTTATGTCGTTTGGATTGACCAATGCACATGTAGCATTCATAAATTTGGTGAATCACGTGTGTAGGCTATAATTTGATAAATTCATGCTTGCGATCATTAAGGACCATTTGTTTGTTTATAAGAATAAGAATGAGTTAATAATTATTTATAGATTACCCTGAATTGGCCGAACAATGAAAACTTGTACCTTGAATAATTAACATGAGATTTAAGACTTAATCCTTTACATTATTTGACCATGTGATTAAAAGATAATGGAATCTATATTGACTCTTCAAAAATTAAGAGCCTAATGTAGAGATTTTGCTAGTTGAAAAAGTTCGTTTTCTCGGTGTCTAATCGAATTGATTTCCGGTTCAAAGTGCGACTCAATTGTTCTTGGGGGAAATGAAAATGGTTTGGTTATCTATTACTAAGTAAAATGAAAATGTAAATTGCGATAAGTAAAAGGAATGCAAAAAGAATGTGAAAGGAATGTAAAAGGAATGCTGAAAGGAATGCTAAAAGGAATGCTGATAGGAATGCTAAAAGGAATGCTGATAGGAATGTAAAAGGAATGCTGAAAGGAATGCTAAAAGGAATGCTGAAAGGAATGCTAAAAGGAATGCTGAAAGGAATTTAAAAGGAATGCTGAAAGGAATGTTAAAAGGAATGCTGAAAGGAATGCTAAAAGGAATGCTGATAGGAATGCTAAAAGGAATGCTGATAGGAATGCTAAAAGGAATGCTGATAGGAATGTAAAAGGAATGCTGAAAGGAATGCTAAAAGGAATGCTGATAGGAATGCTAAAAGGAATGCTGATAGGAATGTAAAAGGAATGCTGAAAGGAATGCTAAAAGGAATGCTGAAAGGAATGCTGAAAGGAATGCTAAAAGGAATGCTGATAGGAATGTTAAAAGGAATGCTGATAGGAATGCTAAAAGGAATGCTGATAGGAATGCTAAAAGGAATGCTGAAAGGAATGCTAAAAGGAATGCTGATAGGAATGCTAAAAGGAATGCTGATAGGAATGCTAAAAGGAATGTTGATAGGAATGAAAAAGGAATTCTGATAGGAATGCTAAAAGGAATGCTGATAGGAATGTAAAAGGAATGCTGAAAGGAATGCTAAAAGGAATGCTGAAAGGAATGTAAAAGGAATGCTGAAAGGAATGTTAAAAGGAATGCTGATAGGATAGCTAAAAGGAATGTAAAACCCTTTTCCAATCAAGATGATCGGAATGTAAAAGGAATGTATAAAAGGAATGTAAAACCTTTTTCCAATCAAGATGACCGGGATGTAAAAGGAATGTATAAAATAAGCTAAATCTAATAAGCTATTAATCAAATAAGCACACGCCTAAAAACCTAATCAAAACACGTTTAAGAAAAGCTAATAAGCTAGAATTTAAAGACTTTTAAAAACACAAAATAAACAACTTTATAAAATAAACTTTAAAAAGATAAACTTTTAAGAAAAAACTAGAAAAAAAACAAATAAGCTAAACACAAAACAAGCCAATAAGCTTGTCAAGCTCAAAACTCATTTGTATTAAAACTTATAGATGAATAAAAAGATATACTTTTTAATCAATCAAACATAAAAACTAAACAAGATCAAAGATTATATCGAATCAAAGGTAAATAAAATCAAGAAAGGTAGAATGAGAATGATTGTAAAAAGCTTGAAATAAGATTAAGATTAAAGATTCAAAAGTACAAGATTAAAGATTAAGATTAAGAAAACTTGAAAGAAAAGCTTAAGAACATGAAAGAAATCTAGAGAGAGAAAGTAATCTACACCTACTCCTAAAACTAATCTACTCCTAAATGACTAACACCCTTTCATGTGGTGAAATGAAGGGTATTTATAGGAAAGGAGGGGATGCTTGTGTTGCTCTTTTCTTTCTTTCTTTCTTCACGTCTTTTCGTATTTTAAGTTCTTCGACTTTGTCTCGGGATTAATTTAAACTCGTCTTATAATTTCTTCATTTATTAGACTTGAGTTCTTCGGCTTAATTAAACTTCCGTCTTTAGACTTGTTCTTCGATAAATCTTTAGAATGGGCCTTGGACTTCCGTTCTTTTTGCACTCTTGATCTTTTGACTTCGTCTTTTGTCTTTTTCTTCGATTATAGCCAGTGAAAGCCCGTGTTTTCCTCCCTTTTTCACGTTTTGGTCCTAAATCACAACAAAAACACAAACCATGCATAATTCTGACATTTACGACATAAAATACACGTTTTGGTTTAGTTATTATTGTAATTAAGTGGTAAAAGGATGGGTGTTTTCACACCTATCAAATCCCCTACACTTAACCATTGCAATGTCCTCATGCAATGCATTAGTTATAAAGCAAGTTTTACATTTTCCATCATAATCAATCCACATTGGCCTTTATTAAAATGATAGAAAATTTCAAAAATAAGAAAACAAGTAAAGAGATCCTAAAATTACCTTAGGGTTTTGGAAATGTCATGAATAATTATCACCCTCAAGTTTCACGTTCCCCAAACCAAGCTTAAAAACGAGATCATTGTTATTATAAGTTAGCAAACTAACACGAACTCATGTGGGCCAATTATTTACTTAGACTCCCTTATTCCTAGGTGTATCTCTTATATTTTATTTTTGTCTTGAATGATCACGATAATGCATTGTTGACTTATTTCGATAGTTATTTAGGCTGAAAATAAAGTGAACGATTTAATCAATAGTTAGCTAAAGGACAAAATCTTTTAAAACTGCTTCTCGGGACCTTAAAAAGTTCATATCTTGGCATAACTCGCTTCGCGATTTGAGACCTTTCTCGGACCGATATTTGGCGCGACTTCATACTTCAAATCTTGAGAGACGTTCATGAGATAATGGTCTTCTCTTCATAATAGGAATTTCTTCACTTGAAATTTTGAGAGATTCTTCATATATGGACCACGACTTCTTCATTTTTCTCCAATCTTTATTTTGGACTTTGATATACAACGAAACGCCTCCTTTTAGGACTTGGATCTATTTATCCTCATACCTTGTTAGGGACTTTTTGGATAGACTTCTCCATGATCTTTTGGGAGTACTTGCTTTTTGTCGTGTGTCTCGATCCTTCATATAAATTTTCGATATATGATTCTTCACATCACTTTTGGATCTTTAGCAACAAAATATAGCCCTCATGCCTTGTTAGGGCCTTTTCGGACTCGCCAATCTTCGCATCCCGCTTCAATAAGTTATGCCTTGGCTATGAACTCTAATTAATACCGAGCAACTTTTAAACGATCTTGGGCTAGAAGCTAAGTAACTTTTCAAATCGTACAACCTTATTTATTGCAGATAAACTTATTAGCAAGCGATGGGAGAATAGGCTTATAATCAACTCACATAAATTCACGAAAGAATACCAAACTTATAATTGACTCTATCATCTCTCGTTCTCCACAATTTAAAATCTCAAGGAATGAGACTCGTGGATGCTTAGCCAATTAAATCAAAGTTTTGGGTTTTCGAGTCGCCTATAGGATCTTGCATCTTCTTAAACTCTTCCAAGTTTAGAATTTGCGTTTTAAAGTTCCCTTGATAAACGACTCTCTAGGATCAGTTATAGGAACTTGCGAAAAGTTCTTGTTCTTAATCCGTGAGGGTTAAGACATTCGCGTTTTATGGCTCCCTATATAAAAGCCTAGCAAAACTTGACTTAAACACGTTAAGGATACTAGCTAGAGTAAACTTAGATAAGTAAACTCGGGTCGAGTCAAAATATTCACGACTTTTGAAAATTAAAACCACTTTATTAAAATTTATTCTAATAAGGAAAGAAAATAACTATACAAAAGTAAAAACTAATAGGCCAAAATAGATCAAAAATTTTGAAAAATGTCGAAAAATCAAATTTTCCGGTTAAAATGAGGACAAATACAAGGAAAAGGCCACTTAACTTCGATAGAAGTCCCCCTACACTTAAGATAAACATTGTCCTTAATGTTTAAGCATGTGGAAGTAAACTCCCCTACACTTAGGACATTGTGCACGTTGTTTAAATCTCGCTAAGAAAGAGACAACTAAAGAGATTCCTATTTTAATATTGAGAAATATAAAATAGTGAATCAAAAAGAGTTTAGGATAGAACCGGGAAGAAGGGAACACGGAGTCACGGTTCGTCAAAAGTCATCAAGAGTGTGTCTTTGAAGCTCTAATCCCTTCACATGATAAGAAAGAAAGCAAGAAACACCACGGGGCTCCCCCTACACTTATGGTGAAAATAGATAGATAATTGGGTTGCCTCCCAAAAAGCACTTGTTTTTGTTAACCGAGTCACGAGCCTGACTCGTCCCCGAATTAAATAGTCCATGGGGAAGCCTCGAATGTAATACCGGGATCAAAGACCTTGTCCTCATTCCCGGTTGACATCAACAAAGAAGAGGCGGGGGGATAAGTCTTGAATGGGAGAAAGGTCCTTTCAACATACGAGAAGTATGTGAATTCAAGATCCACGGGAGGTGGGGTGGGTAAAGTAAGCACATTGTCCTCCCCCAAAGACAATGGAGGCTGAGCATTTGGCAAAGCCGTAATGTTATCATTGATAGCATAATCAATGTCACCTCCCGGGTCAAAGCACTCATCCTCCGTAATAGTGGCTAAAGGGGAGGATGAAAGGTGCTCGGGAGGGGGACTTGGGACAATACTTTCCTGCAGAAAATTATCAGAAATAATATCCCCCTCCATGTCATCGTCATCAATACCTGGGGGCATGGAGTAAATGTCGATTTCTTCCAGCAATGGGTCATTATCTTCAACGGGAGGAATAGATGGAGGCAAAGACTCGGAGAGAGGAGGAGAAGTCAATTCTTCGATTTGAGCAATAAGAAGGTGAACTTTCCGTAATCTATCGCGAAGAAGCACGTCTTTTACCTCATCCACAAGATCATGTTCATCGGTGAACTTCTGGTAAGCCGGAAAGAATAAATCGTCATCGCCCGCATCTCCTGGTGGAGATTGAGAAATTTCAAAAGTGAAGTTCTCATAGCGGAGAGAAGAATTGTCATCACTAGGATCGACCTCTTTCGTAAGAGAAATGTCGTCCTGAAGCTCCATAGCAGGTAAGTCACAAACCTCATCATCCAATACTTTGTCGAGACCAACATCACTAAGCTCATTCAACGAATCTAGATCGTTAGACGCAGTAGGAACATCAAGAGTAGGAGCAGTAACTTCTGAAGATGTGTTAAAAGTGCATACAGCATCATCGTCATCATCATCATAATAGTATTGACGCACAAGAGGAGGGGTATAATCACTAAGATTAGATACTTGCTCTTGTTGCAGTCGCTTTTCCTCCGCCCATGCTTCTTTAAACTGAACAAAGGATTCTTGAATTTCCAAAATAATGGCGTGCCTTTCTTCATTCAGAGTAGTGAGTTGTTGATCAATACGAATTCCCTGAGAGGATTGATGATTGAGGGTGTGATGTGGGGGTTCATAGTTATGAAAACCAGAATTATAGCACGGATGTGGCTCATAGTCAGTCATCGGTTGAGAAGAATTATAACACGGATTTGGTTCATAATAATCCATCGGTGAAGAAAATTAAGGACACGGATCTGGCTCATAATAATTCATTGGTTGACAATAAGAGGTATCGTGAGGACCCCCACAGTTGTTGCAAAACGGGTAAGGAGAAAGAGTGGGTGCGTCTTGTGGATAGCTATTATCATTGTCATAATTGTACCCCGGTTCTTGCCCGTGACCATACGGGTATCGAACCGGGCACGAAACATGCCAATGAGAATCGCTTCCATAATAGATGCACGAGGGAACAAGAGGTGGGTTCAAAAAGGACGAATTAGTCGAGTTGCACAAAGGACAAAATCCGAATTGTGTGTTGTCGATATCGTTTCCGCACCGCTCACATGTACACCATTGACAAGTGTCGTTCCCGTACAATCGTCTCCCACACCCGACACAATGGACATAAAAATCCATAAAGAAAGATAGATAAGCAAGAAGAATATTTTTGGTGCAAAACTTTGAAAAAGAAATGCTTTTTATGATTTTTTAAATGTTTTTGGGATTTTTGAAAATTTTGGACACGAAAAATAACGTTCACGAGTGAACGGATCCCAAAAATCCAACGCGTCTCTCACAAAAAACCGTTAATCTTCACAAAAAGAGCCGGCAGCGGCGCCATTTTAATGTAGAGATTTTGCTAGTTGAAAAAGTTCGTTTTCTCGGTGTCTAATCGAATTGATTTCCGGTTCAAAGTGCGACTCAATTGTTCTTGGTGGAAATGAAAATGATTTGGTTATCTATTACTAAACAAAATGAAAATGTAAATTGCAATAAGTAAAAGGAATGCAAAAGGAATGCGAAAGGAATGTAAAAGGAATGCTGAAAGGAATGCTAAAAGGAATGCTGATAGGAATGCTAAAAGGAATGCTGATAGGAATGTAAAAGGAATGCTGAAAGGAATGCTAAAAGGAATGCTGAAAGGAATGCTAAAAGGAATACTGAAAGGAATGTAAAAGGAATGTTGAAAGGAATGTTAAAAGGAATACTGAAAGGAATGCTAAAAGGAATGCTGATAGGAATGCTAAAAGGAATGCTGATAGGAATGCTAAAAGGAATGCTGATAGGAATGTAAAAGGAATGCTGAAAGGAATGCTAAAAGGAATGCTGATAGGAATGCTAAAAGGAATGCTGATAGGAATGTAAAAGGAATACTGAAAGGAATGCTAAAAGGAATGCTGAAAGGAATGTAAAAGGAATGCTGAAAGGAATGCTAAAAGGAATGCTGATAGGAATGCTAAAAGGAATGCTGATAGGAATGCTAAAAGGAATGTTGAAAGTAATGCTAAAAGGAATGCTGATAGGAATGCTAAAAGGAATGCTGATAGGAATTCTAAAAGGAATGCTGATAGGAATGTAAAAAGGAATGCTGATAGGAATGCTAAAAGGAATGTTGATAGGAATGTAAAAGGAATGCTGAAAGGAATGCTAAAAGGAATGCTGAAAGGAATGTAAAAGGAATGCTGAAAGGAATGCTAAAAGGAATGCTGATAGGAATGCTAAAAGGAATGTAAAACCCTTTTCCAATCAAGATGATCGAAATGTAAAAGGAATGTATAAAAGGAATGTAAAACCCTTTTCCAATCAAGATGACCGGGATGTAAAAGGAATGTATAAAATAAGCTAAATCTAATAAGCTATTAATCAAATAAGCACACGCCTAAAAACCTAATCAAAACACGTTTAAGAAAAGATAATAAGCTAGAATTTAATGACTTTTAAAAACACAAAATAAACAACTTTATAAAATAAACTTTAAAAAGATAAACTTTTAAGAAAAAACTAGAAAAAAAACAAATAAGCTAAACACAAAACAAGCCAATAAGCATGTCAATCTCAAAACTCATTTGTATTAAAACTTATAGATGAATAAAAAGATAAACTTTTTAATCAATCAAACATCAAAACTAAACAAGATCAAAGATTATATTGAATCAAAGGTAAAGAAAATCAAGAAAGGTAGAATGAGAATGATTGTAAAAAGCTTGAAATAAGATTAAGATTAAAGATTCAAAAGTACAAGATTAAAGATTAAGATTAAGAAAACTTGAAAGAAAAGCTTAAGAACATGAAAGAAATCTGGAGAGAGAAAGTAATCTACTCCTACTCCTAAAACTAATCTACTCCTAAATGACTAACACCCTTTCATGTGGTGAAATGAAGGGTATTTATAGGAAAGGAGGGGATGCTTGTGTTGCTCTTTTCTTTCTTTCTTTCTTCACGTCTTTTCGTCTTTTAAGTTCTTCGACTTTTTCGACTTTGTCTCGGGATTAATTTAAACTCGTCTTATAATTTCTTTATTTATTAGACTTGAGTTCTTCGGCTTAATTAAACTTCCGTCTTTAGACTTGTTCTTCGATAAATCTTTAGAATAGGCCTTGGACTTCCGTTCTTTTTGCACACTTGATCTTTTGACTTCGTCTTTTGTCTTTTTCTTCGATAAAAGCCCGTGAAAGCCCGTGTTTTCCTCCCTTTTTCACGTTTTTGTCCTAAATCATAACAAAAACACAAACCACGCATAATTCTGACATTTACGACATAAAATACACGTTTTGGTTTGGTTATTATTGTAATTAAGTGGTAAAAGGATGGGTGTTTTCACACCTATCAGAGCCCTTTTAAGACTTTGAGTATTACTAAAAAGAAAATGGAAATATATTTTGATAGATATTCTAACAAAGGATTTTTAAGGAATCATCCCTTATAACTAAATCATTTAACTAAACTTCTGTTTAGGGGTAAATGTTTGTGTATACCTCAAGACAACCTAAGAGGGATTGAGGAAACCATTTAAACCATGACTTAAAACTTGAAACGACAATTTTTACTTGTCAACTAAGAAAATTTTGACCAGAGTATAAACAAAGATTTTTCAAACATTCCAGATCTTACTAATTATTTTCAGTAAACCAACAGAAATTTTGTTAATTTAATTCAAATTTATTTTGAACATTTTTATATAATTGGACAAACTAAGAAAATTTAAAAAACTTTTTGTGTTTACGTTTCATATAAATTAAATATTTATTATTTAATTACTTGTAGTAATTATCGACGCTTTTAACGTCGGATTGAGCAAAACTGATAAAAACAATAGTTGAGATAGAATTAAAACTTAGAAAATGTGAAGAAAGAAATTTTTAATGAATGTAAATACTGACGCGTTATGAGAAAAAAAAGATAAAGAACCAATTAGGATGTGTTCCTTAGTAATGACGGTACAAAGTAAATTGCCGAACAATTTAAAAATAACTAATGTTTGTAAAAAGGATAATATAGATAATAAAAGGGGTTCGCGGCTAATGTGAACCATTAGAATTGAGAAGCCGATAGCGTTAAATGTTTTAAAGACCACTTGTGATTGTCTAAATATGGAGGATTGTGAGATATAGTTATGTTGGAATCTTGTAAGTATAAGTATTCTATTCCTGTCATTTCTGATTTAATGTATCATTATCAGAAGAAGTTGTACTAATGGTAAATTATGAACGCATACTCCGCCTCATACATTAGTAAACGTCTAGCTATTACAAAGGTCATCATCTGAATTTGATTTGATTTGGGTCATCGTCGACAGACTGACCAAATCTGCTAATATCATTCCTGTTAATGATAGATTCTTGATGAAGAAATTGACTCTTTTGTATTTAAAGGAGTTATGTAAACATGGTGTGCCTGTATCGATCATCTCTATCAAGACCCTCGCTTCGCATCGAATTTCTAGAGATTTGCTCAGAAGTCATTGAGAACGAATCTTGATGAGAGTGCTATGTACCACCCCAATCGAAGGGACGAGGTAAAGTAACGATACAAAATACTATAAGTGTTGTTTTTTGTTTGAATGATTGACCTTTGGTAATAAACTGTATAATCGCTTTCCTTTGGAAAGATTATCATTGATAATTATCGTATTAGGATCGAGATCGAATCTTACGATTTATATATTAGAGTATCTGTAAGCAAGAGTTGAGATGAAGACATCCGACATACACCCACTGTGAGTTGGACATGTCTTTTAGGTTTAAGGTTTCCTATGATGGCGAACCCAACCTTACAAAATACTCCACCCGTGAGACCTGAAATGATTATTGAAATTAGGATCTGATTATTGACTGCCAGTAGTGGGTAGGAGGTTATGTGAATATGAAATGTAGACCTTGAAGTGCCAGATGGGTAGCGAAGTTATGCCAAAAAATTTAACCATGGAAAATGAATTAAAGATCTGAAAGATCATGAGATATAAGTCCCCGTTGTATGGGACCATTGAGATGATGTAAAAGATTGGTTTGAAAGGCATATAAGCTGGATCTACCCTAGGACTTCAAGAGCTGCGTGAATTATGTTTCGTATATCGAACTTGATGAAATGTCTATCAAGTGAAAATCTGAATTCTTCTTGATAAAGTTTAGATCGGCGAAAAGTTGCATTCATCAAAAACCCGTGAACATCATGGATAGAGAAAGTAAGTCAACATTAAGCCTGATCTTATTCCCGTAGTTATGTTTGATGAAACTCGCGTATTGTAATGAATTACACTTGTGAGAAAAGTCCGAATGTGGAGGAAATACCCACATGGCTTTAACTCTATAAGAAGCGAGTAGTAAGATGATCTTTAAGGACAAAGATCCTGTTTAGGGGTAAATGCTGTGACAATCCGTGAATTTATGGTTGATATTTTATTCTCAATATTTATTTGAAAATATTATTTTAATGTTATATTATGAAATCACTTATTTTTGGGAAGAAATTTGGATTTACGTCTTGAAGTAGCATCGACTACGTCTAAACCGGAGGATTCTACGTTACGTGCTCACGTTTACATACACCGTCTTTGGTGACAGTCCGACATTTCAGAATATAAATTTATCCGTGAATATTATTTTGGAGTTTTAAATTTGTGTTGGTTCATAAACTCACAAATTTACGAAAAGAGATTAGGACTTACGATTTTAATTTAACGTCCTATACGACTAAACCGGAAACCTTAGGATTACGTATTTACGTTTTCGAACTCCGTTTTTGATGAGACAATTTTTATTAGATTCGTTTTGAGCCGTTGATTCATAATTTATAAAAACGTTTTTCGTAAAACGACCCGAGGGCACGCAAATCGAGGAAACTAGAATCAAGGAATACCCGTAAATTAATGGGGATGGAACAAGTACATACTTGTCCCACCCCCACACATGGCTAAACAAAGCTAAAAACACCATGTGGTGTCAAGCTTACAAGATAAGCTAAGACACATGTCTTAGTTTACTTGTAAACTAGCAACCAACATCAAAACCACCACCTCAAACCATTTTCATTCATTTCAACACATGCAAACCACTAAACACTCTCCTCCCTCTCTCTAAAATTCGTCCCAAACTCATCCAAAACAACCCCCATTTGATCTTGATTCAACCATAAATCATATGTATAATTTACATATGATGAAAACCCATTGAAGTTATGAAGATTGGAGGTGATCTTAACATGTAAAAAGGAGTTTTCAAGGGAGTTTGGGGTTGATTTCTCAAGGAATTTTCATGAAGAACAAGGGCTGATTTTTGGAGGAATCTACAAATACTTGGTGATCCTAGAAGTGGTGTTGATATCTCATAAGATTGGTTACCCAAAACAGTGTCTTGTTCATTCAAAAGCTCATCATTTCATCACTTTGGTGGTATAAAGATTGTCCTCCCCATCCTTTTGTTAATTTTGATTATGTAATCATGTATTTTCTTCTTAAATATATATATGTATGATGATATATGATGATAAAAATATTGTGTGGGGATTTGGTGTTGATAATCACGGGTAAAAAGATGAAAAACTATATGTAAAAATTGTTAATCTTGCTTAAATGGTAGGTTGTATAAAAACAGTAACTAACCACATGTTAGACTGATAAAATGGCAAAGTAGGATCAATATACAGTAAGTAATATGTCTTGTACACATGTGAGAGTTGGCCATGCAATGGAATCATTAGGATGAGTGAGATATGATCAAAACAAGTTTAGAGTATAAATCTGAGTTCACTGTTTTGGACGATTTTTAGAAAATACTTCGAGGCTGATTCAACAGTAGCTATAGAAGAGTTAAATGGAGCACATATCAAGTAGTTTATGTCATAAAAATTTGAGCTTCTATCTCCATATAGAACTCTAGATATGGCTGTTTTGGTGAATATCAAAGTAAAAATCAGATTTTGGAAATTAAAGTATAATAGTATTATATAAGCACTCAAATAAAAATAGTATAAAATGTGAATTAAAACCCACCAAATCATATAATACATTTATATAAATATGTATAAGGATAAATAAATGGAAATTTTATAAAAATGGTAGTTTGATAAGTTTTATAAGTTATAAAACTATAAACATGATTTTTACGACTTTTTCGGCTATTACCGTAAAATTAACATTTTTGTTAAATAAAACTTAGACGGTTGGACCCGCCTAATGTAAACTTTTATAAACTCATATACTGATATATAAACATATATAACAAGTAAAAACCGATAAAACCCGAACTATATAACATACGGACATTAACGGACTAAGTTAACATTATTGGACTAATAATACAACAAAATGGGCTAAAACACTTATAAACTTATTTATTGGGCTTAACCTATTTCGGCCCAACATATAAAGTGTGATACTGATAATAAAAGTATAATTGAGCTAATATAATATATTGGGCTTGTAATGGGCCTATTGGGCCTAAAACATGTAAATAGGTAAAACTAGTAAACTAGTGTAAAAGTTATCAACACATAACACTAAAATGAGCGAATAAGAATTGATAAACCCACTTGATCATCATATATATATAATTATCATATGTATACATAATTGTTATTTTTATTAAGTCATTGGACAAGAGTCTAAGACGAGTATTATTTGTCTAGGTTTCCGTGATTGAAGCACGTACCGTACATCCGAATTACCGACAACCCGCTTTCCCACATCAACGTGAGTTCATAGCATCACACTCTTTTGAATGTTTTTATAAAATGTTTGATAAACCCGCGAGGAAGATAACATGTTAGTTTTTATGAAATAGGACACTACTTGTCCCGATTGTTTGTTTATTGATTTGGACCCGAATGATTGTATGACCCGATGAATGATTAAATGACCCGATAGATGAGATAAAATAGATAATTAAAGTTAGGTTATGTCACTAAAAGTCCCATTAGCATGAATTGTGAACTACCGGGATTTGGTAGAAGCTTATGCATATAATAGTACTATTTGGAGACGATCACCCTAGTTCGCGCCTTGACGGTTGATCCCGTCGTGCCACATTGATTGGTAAGCGAATTTATGTATGAGAAGATTTCCATAGCGTGACCTTTGTGACGACACGCTAATTTAGATGGAAAAATTGAGTATCGGGTTAGATACCCATTGTTGGTTATAGTAAGGTAACAATGTCATGCGGCTTATAATAATCCAGTTAACGAAATACTACTATACGCACCGAATTACGATGTATTGCCTGACTAGCAATACGGGGTCATACTATTGATATTATGTTTGTGTTTTGGTTTTACATAACCATATAACGGTTTTTATTTAACTTTTTACAACGTCATAAGACGTATTGTATGATGTTTTTTACGACATTGGCTCGTATAATGATTTTTAAGGCAAATGCCTATATTATGATTTTCGATAAGGATTTGTATAAAAATGACTTTGGCTATTTTATGGCCTATTACAATGATTTGTACGAAATGATTTTTGGTAATAATTTTATACCAAAGTTATATTGATGGAATTTATTAAACTCTATGAATTCACTCGGCGTTATCGCTGACCTTTTCTTTTAACATGTTTTATCTCAGGTACTTGAAGGAAATTTTCGGGAAGACAACAAGAATTCATGGCCCGCACTTAAATAATAATTTCCATTCAAATTCTTTGTAAAACTTGTATGAAATATTATGACTTGGGACCTATGTAACTTTGATATTTATGAATGGAAATGCTTTATTAATAAACGACGCGATTTTTAAGCGTTGTCTATGATGTGAGTAATGTGCTATCCCGTAACACCAACGAGTCTTCCGCTGTATTGAGTTGTATAAATTTGGGGGTGTTACACATTAATTGGTCAAAATCTCAATAGTCAAACCCACTCAGACTTTTTCAATCAATGAGATGGAGACATGCAATAATTGATTTATCCAAAATGGATAGTGATCCGCAACTCATGCTGAGAACCAATAATACTTTGCCACGTGTCATCTTCTCCAACGCGTATTGCCAGAATCGTTTTTGAGCTAGAAGCAAGTTCAAGGGATGTTATAAACATGAAACTTGCTCCTTTTTGAGAGACAAATCCAATGGTCACAACCAATTAAGCTGAAATCAACTCAAGAGAAAATCCCCAAATTTGTTCTTCATCAGCAAAATCCAATTGGCAGATTTTTGACACGTAGAAGCTGGGGATTGGTTCCAACACGTCACCAACCCCAACTGCTTTACTCCTGAAGTCTATAAATACCATGTTCAGTTCTCATTTCTTGTAATGTAGAAAGTGTGAAATCACACACACTTTAGTTTTTTCTCTCAACTCATTTCTTAGTTTTAGCTTAACAACTCAAGAGTTTGACACACTCTTGAGTCTGTTATAGTTAGTTGTAACAGATAACTACCCTTGTAACTACTTCTTTACTCAATAAATTCAAATTTCATTTTCCCTCAAAAATTCTCATTACCTTCTTTACTGTTCATACTTGCACCATTGATACCTATTGTTGCTGGTGTTAGTTTGTTATGATCATAACCTGATCATAGTGAGCTAATTGTGAAGATTGTGGCTGTTATACTTGCTTTGTTGATCCAGTTCCATTTCTAGCAGATTTTGACGAGTTCAAGTCCATTAATGGCGAATTTGATGGTTGTAGCTGATTGATTTGTTGTTGATAGTGTGTTCTAGTGCTAAGGTGGTGGTTAGCACTAGACTAGAGAGCTCAGTGCTCCTCTATTCCCCAAAGGAGGCCTTAGCTCAAGGTTTTCATTTCCTGATTTTAATTCCTCTAAACAGTTGAATGCCTGCTTCATTCTAGTTTAATCTTGCTTGATTGCATGATAAAAGTTGTTTTAGCCTGTTTCTGATCTGATTTCAGTATTGTTATAGCTAATTGTGTAGCTTAATCTTATGTATTGCTTTCATACTTGTTCTGTTCCTCAGCTTTTATCAGTCAATTAGCTTTGCTTATCATTTTGAGTTCTAGTTGTTTTCACTGCTTGTTACTAGTTCTCATACATTTCATTTTGGCTTTAAAACTTAGTTTGCTAAAGCTTTTTACTCAGTCTAGTCATTTGCTCAATAATCATTCATAAAAATTCCAAAAAGATCAGTAAGTGGTGTTTGGCATTAGCTTTTGTTTGATTCAAGTGTTAGAATTTGATAAACTTTGGTTCATTTCCCTTTAACTAGTCATAACAAATAGCTTTTGGTCATTTTCTAGTCAAGTATTTTGTCAAAAAGGCAAAAGGTCATAAAAAGATTGGGTCAGTTTTATTCAAGTTACTTTTCAGAAAGTATTGATTTTAATCTGCTTGGCATTTCTTTGTTAATTGATGAAATTACTCCAAACCAGTTCTCAATTCTCAGCCAATATATGAAGTTTCAAATTATATAAGGAAAGTGTACAGTATCAAGTATTAAGCTAGGAATAAGCAAAAGTTTGAGACAATGAGCAAATGCAAGTTTCTATAACTTGGCCAACTGCTTTTTCATATCTCTATTTCCACTTCATAAATTAGCTTATTTTCTTTTACAAAATCATTCCTATAGTGTTCTGGATAAATTTTGAGATTTTGAGCTTATTGAAATTCCTGGTCAACGAAAGTCAACATAAGCACTCTTTTGGCTTATTTTCAGTTTCTGAGCTTATTACTTGATGATTTTTCATGAGACATAATTTCCCATCTTTCTTTTGAGCTTATTAAAAAGAATCTTCACTAAAATCTTGTTGTGCAAGTCTAGTTTAACTTGTAGCTTATTGTGTGCTTATTGAATTCAGCTTATTAGAGTTTTAGTAACTTTCAGCCAATTTCCTTGGATAGGTCTAGCTTAAATTCAATTTTAAGTCGTTTGCAACTTGTTTGGTCGAATTTGGTTGAGAAATAAGCTCAAACGAGCTTATTGAAGTTAGAAACCCGTTTTTGGTAAAAAGCTTTTGGAAATTGCACTTTGGTCCTTGAATTATTAAACTGTTTGTAAACCTGGCTAATCTTTCAACTATTTAGGGTTTTCAACTAAACAGTCCTCACATTTTCAGTTTTGTGCAAAATTAGTTAGTTAGTTTTGAATTAGTTGGAAAATTGGTTACTTGTTTGAATAGTTTTCATTTCAAGTCCACATAGTTTACTGTTTTACACATTTAGTCCTTATACTTTTTAGCTTTACAATTTTAGCATTTTAATTTCCTAGAATTTACATTTCTAGTCCTTATAGTTTGTAGATTTTACATTTGGCATTTTAATTGAATAAAAACTTGGTATTTGCACTGTGTTTTACATATAAGTAGACAATATTTTTCACTTTTAGCAAGGCTTGTTTGAATTAGCAATAGAATATCCAAAAAATATTACCAACCAAAAACAATTAAAAACCCGATCTTGTTAGGACTTTCAATTTGTTAAGAACTGAGAAAAACGAACTTCAACTATACACATATTAAGTATTGGGCTTGGCCTACGGATCTTCCTGGTGCTGTGTCTGCTGTGACTGCTCCACCGCTGCCTGATGCTGAGCCTGTTGGGACTGCTCCACCGCTGCCTGGTGCTGAGCCTGCTGGGACTCCTACACAACAGACTCCTCCACAACAGACTCCTCCAATGGGTATTAAGAAATTGGTCCAACCAGATTCTCCAATAACTTCTGTTTATCAGTATAAGAGAATCAATGTTGAGTTATTGATTAACAGAGTTGAGTTTATCATGGGAAAAAGCTTGTTTTCTACGCAAGGCGAAAAATAGTAAGCTCTCTTTGTCATGTCTTTTAGATTTTTTTTGTTAACTGTGTATGAAAAATACATGATCCACGATGAAACATACATGATCCATGATGATTCATGTATGTTTCATCATGGATCATGTATGTTTCATCCATAACTTTTTGTGTAAATTACTAGATAACACCATTTATTTTCTTATTTAGTTGTGAAATTGTTTTTCAAACTATATCTGGATATCCTCTATCAGCCGTACGTGTCAATTTGGAGACTTTGGCACCAAGGATATGGATAGATGCTAGTGTCATAGATTGTTTTGTCGCTATTCTTAATGTTGAGCATGATACCAAACTTCTAGAGACGAAATATCACTATTTTTTCTACTGGTTGTATTGTAAGTTGTCATTTGAGTTTTCTTCGAGTGGTTCTATTAGTTTCATGTTTTCTCTTATGACTTTTTTTTTCTTATACAGACACCAAATATGATTAGCAGAGTTCTTGGTGAGGAACCATCATACAAACTATTTAAGGAAGCAATATTGGCTCATTTTGAAGGTGATGAAGCTTCTGCGTGTCTCTCACGCGTTGAGTTGGCTTTTTTTCCTATATGCGCTTCAAATCATTTTTATGTGGTTGTTTTCAACCTCAAAATGCCAACTACAATGTTGATTCTTGATAACGCTTCTGGATTTACCTATTCAGCAAAATACAAGGGAGCTTGAGATATTTTGGTAAGTTTATTATGAGGGATTATATATAATTACGAATTATGATTGTATTTCGTTACACATGCATCTTTTTTATGTAATATGTTTTCGTGTTTTTCTCTTTCTCGTTTTGTAGAAAAAGTTCTTTGCAAGGTATTTGGAGGAGCATAATCATCCAAGTCACTCCAAAGTTTCAAAAATGAAAAGCTATATTCCAAAGTTGAGTTGGAGTACTAAACAAATCATGAAGACTGCGGTGTATTTGCTATGATCCATTTGGAGAACTACACCGGCAACAGTAAGAGGAGCTGGGATGTTGGTCTATGCGAAGAATATGCTATGCAAAGAACTTTGTTGAAGCATATGAGGTTCAAGATAGCTACAAAGATTCTTCTTCATAATTTCAACAAGGAAAGAGCCAAAATGTTCAAGCTAGCGTATGATTTTGTGACAAAGGTTGACAAGGAAGAAAGAATCGCAATCATTGTTCATGCGCTAAACCATAGACATGAGCGTGATCTAGAGAAGGCTGATGATATGGCTCACAAAGGAGAGGGTGATATGGCTAAGAAAATTGAAGGGAAATAAAGAATGACTTTATTCTATGATTGTGAATGGTAGAAGGATAGGAAAAAACACTAATATGGGTCTTTTTTGGTAGATCTAGCTGTTGGGCCCATGATGTTTCTAATTGTTAGTAATCATTGTATTTTGAACATAGTCTAAACAATGTAGTCTGTACAAGGTAGTTTGAATTACATGTTTGTATTTTATATGTGTTCAAATCTTTGATAATTACAAGGTTTATCTGTGTACAAAGAATGATAGATGTGCCTTGACGAATCTTATATGGTTGATGGTAAATCATACATGTTTTATCATGAATCATACATGATTCATCAAGACACATGTATGAATAATCACACTTGCTTTTGAAATTTTTAGATTTAGAGTTCTTTTTAACAATAATAATGTATCACTCTTGAATGAATCCATCATGATTCATATATGATTCATTATGAATCATATATGTTTCATCATAAAACATATATGTTTCATGATGAATCATATATGTTTCATAATGAAACATACATGATTCATGATGAATCAGATATGTTTCATAATGAAACATATATGATTCATGATGAATCATATATGTTTCATTATGAAACATATATGATTCATCATAAAACATATATGATTCATCCCCAAACACTTTCAAACACTTTAAATTAAAATGATAACGCAGAAATAAACATATATGATTCATCCCCAAACACATCAAATTAAAATGATAATGCAGAAATAATCAAGTATTAATTGAACTAAATATCAAAACAAAGTTGATTCAAAGTATAAAACTAAGTGTAAAACAAAGTGTTAACTGAAAACATATTGATAGTAAATATGACTTGAAAAAACATAGAATGATTAACAAGTTGTGTTTGATGTTTGTTCTGTATCAGCAACGTTTCCAGCTTTTGTAGCAGCAACGTTTCCAGTTCTGAAGCATCAACGTTTCTAGCTTCTGCTTGAGCAGCTTCCATAAGCGCCAACTTTTCAATATACTTTGGATTTAATGGACATGTGTTCTTGGTATGTTCATTTGTCACTTGTTTGCAACATAAACATTTCCTAGCCTACTTTTTCTTAGCTTTTATAGCCATTTCTCTTGCACTTTTTATACGTGCTCCTTTAGGTGCTGCTTTACGTTCTCCTTTAAGACCGGCTTTGTTTCGAGCCCCTTCTGGATTTCCTATGATCGGTTTATCAGCAACCGGCTTTCCAATTGCATATAAATCTAGGATTACATCACTCGTTTTCTGGGAAGGTGGCTTAGGAACTTGAACTTGTATTTCCTTCTTAATTTTTTACAACGTTTTCACAAATTATTCCAACTTTTCTTCATCTTTACTCAACCAAAACAAGCATTCCAAGTTGTTGGCGTCGTTAGTTAACCTTTCAATGGTTTCGTTCCTTTCTCCGTATCTGTTTGTCTTTCTTCTTAATCCAAGTGGTATTAAATCCCTTCTCCAACGCCTTAGAATGTATTTTTCTGGAATCTTTCCAACATCACGGTTCTTCAAAACACAAAATACGTGTCGGCACAAAAAACCATACCGAGTGAAATGTCTACAAGTACAATTAACTGAATCGTCTTCTGGATGACGCAGAACCTGATTATGAAACATTAAAAACAAAATTAATACTTGGGCATTTACCAAAACAATTATGAAACATGTATGATTCATCATGAAACATGTATGTTTCATCAGGAAACATGTATGATTCATCAGGAAACATGTATGATTCATCATGAAACATATATGATTCATGATGAATCATACATCATTTTGGTAACAGTGACAACAATTAATGATCCATTAACCATGAAACATATATGATTCATAATGAATCATGTATGTTTCTTCATGAATCATATATGTTTCAGGATGAATCATACATGTTTCATGATGAATCATATATGTTTCATCAAGAAACATGTATGATTCAACATGAATCATATATGTTTCATGGTGAATGAATCGTATACTATTTTGGAAACAGCAACAACATTTAATTGATTTCACTCACTAACCTTGTAGGTAGCAATCTTGTCTTCTTCTTATATAACCATCTCTTTGCATTCCTTGGTATAAATTGTCTGGTACTCCCCTGCCCTCGTGTCTTTAACATGAACCGTCTCAACTCCCTCTTCCGTTCTAAGCTCTACTATTTGACAAGCCCAAATCGATTCCATTATTTCCTTTTGAACAAGCAGAAATATTGTCCTAGTATATATCTTAGCCGCGTGTGTTTCCATCTCTAACCTTGTATAAGGTTTTGAAGTTGCTTCAAATGTTTTGAAGTCTAAAAACTCTTGCCTATGTCTTTGCCTTTCCATGGTTCGTGAAACATTTGAAAAATGCATTTTCACTCTCGGATCTGGAAGTGGTTCTCATTAAGCCAAACAAAGGAGAGGTAATAAAGTATGCCGGTAACCACATTTCTCGAAGGTTAAACATCTTCTTCATCCGCTTGTGGTCTTGTAATTTGAAGTCTTCGATTAATTTAATCCATCTTTCTTCAAAGTCCTTAGGCTCTATGAACATATTCCACACAAGTTTGTTGAAACGTTCTTTGAATTTTGTTACTTCATATGTTTCTTTGCATATCCGTAAATATAATCAGACGATAATGATTAGATACATGGTTCATCATGAATCATACATGATTCATCATGAATCATATATGTTTCATCATGAATCATATATGTTTCATAGTGAATCATGTATGTTTCATCATGAAACATATATGATTCATGATAAAACATACAAAATTCTACAAGAAAAATACAAGACTTATGGTAAATGAAATTCACCTTTGATGGAACTTTTTGCATGATGTGCCACATGCATAATCTATGTTGAGACTGCGTAAACACTGCTTCAATTGCTCGCTTCATTGCCCCATCTTGATCTGTTACAACCATATAGGGTTGCTTTGGGTGAGCAATCAAGAATGAAGTTAATAGCCATATATAAGCTTCTGTGTCTTCACATAACATCAATCCTGCATCGACTGACACCGACTTTCAGTGATTATCTATGGCGGTGAATGGAACAAAAACCAAGTCGTACCTGCAAATTAAGTAAATCATAATTAGATGAGAATGATTAGATACATGGTTCATTAGATACATGTTTCATGATGAAACATATATGTTTCAGAATGAAACATATATGATTCATGATGAAACATATATGTTTTAGAATGAAACATATATGATTCATGATGAAACATATATGATTCATCATGAAACATATATGATTCATCATGAAACATATATGATTCATCATGAATCATGTATGTTTCATGATGAAACATACATGATCCATAATGAATCATATATGTTTCATCTTGAAACATATATGTTTCATAGTAAACCATACATAATTCTACAAGAAAATGTTTTTATTCAACAACTTACTTATTCGTTCTGAATTTTGTGTTAAATGATATTACATCACCAAACTCATTGTAGTTGCATTTATCAACTTCATCTGCCCAAAAAAGTGCAACTAACACGCCGTTTTTTAACCTTATACTGAAATGTAAAGTCTGGGGCAAACAACTTCCTATTTTCCATCTTCTCTATCAACATATGTGCATCACTTTCTCCTATAACCTCATTAACGTCTCTTATATGATTCTTAAAATCGTCAGTCGTCCCATGAACATACTGAGAACCCCCTTTCATCGTAGAAAACAAGTGGTGTTCCTTTGTTCCACCAAGTTTCATTGTTGAAGATTTTATAACAAAAATTTTTTTCCGCATGAGTCATCTTTCGTTGTTTCTTTGTAAGATGCTCAAATTCTTTCGGAATCATTCGGTGGTTGTGTCTCGGATCGAATGTAACTACTTCATACTTTCCGGTACGACTATCCAAAGCAATCTTAATTCTCGCACGACAACCCGTTAGTCTATGCCTTGTATTTCTAACTTGCTTATCATTGTGTTGAGGATCCAATGTGTTAATATTTATCTCCTTTGGATTCCTTTCTCGATTACACATGACATACTTTGATTTCACCAAACCACTTTTTGTTTTCTTTTGGCATGTCATCTTAGCTTCAAACCCTGCCTTTTCAGCGTAAGTGTTATAAAAATCGACACCTTGCTCTATTGTATCAAAAGTTTGTCGCACAAAAGGTAGGTACTGCGTTTCGACATATGGTTCGTAGTATATCGTTCCTCCAGGGGTCTCGCCTTCCGGGAAAAAAGTTGGAGTGCTCCTTGTAACTGTTAAACAATAACATTTAGGTTTTGTTTTAGTAAATTATTTTTACAGTGAATCATGTATGTTTCATGTTGAATCATGTATGTTTCATCATGATACATATATGATTCATGATGAAACATACATGATTCATCCAACTTGTTTTTGAAGTTTTTACCAATTACAGTGTTTTAAAGAATAACTATTTTAACAGATTCATAGAATCATATATGATTCATTTTGAATCAATTGTTTGTATATTGAATGAAACATATATGTTTCATGATGAATCATATATGTTTCATAATGAAACATATATGTTTCATTATGAAACATACATGATTCATTCAATATACAAACAATTGATTCAAAATGAAACATATATGATTCATTTTGAAACAATTGTTTGTATATTGAATGAAACATATATGTTTCATGATGAATCATATATGTTTCATAATGAAGCATATATGTTTCATGATGAAACATACATGATTCATCGAAATTATTTTCGAAGTTAATTTCCTTTACCAATTACAGTGTTTTAAAGAGTGACTATTTTAACAGAATTATATATATTTGTATGTTGAATGAAACATATATGATTCATCATGAATCATATATGATTCATCATGAATCACTTGTTTTGTATATTGAATGAATCATATATGATTTACCTGGAGTTTGAATGATATTGGCTTCAACATTTGACTCTTTAATTTGATTCTGAGTCATAGGGTTTTCATCTTCTTCGTATTGAACTATACTTGAATTTGCATCAATCGCATCGTCATCAACCATATTTGTGGTAGTTGTTATTTTTTTTATTTATTTTTTTTTAGAACGGCAATTTTTACAACTCACACTAACTATCTCACAATTTCTATCTCACATGTCTCCACTGAGACTTGAACCCACAACCTTGTGGTAGTTGTTATTAGGGAAGATAGTTGTGGAGGTTGAGGTCGCCGGAAAAATGGAATGGAGGTTGTTGTGGTGGTTAAGGTCGCCGGACAAATTAAGGTTTATAGATCTGTGATTAGGAGGATCTGTGATTAGGGAGTTGTGGTGGTTGAGGTCGCCGGAAAAAACAGTTACGGAGGAGGTGGTGGTCGCCGGTTTTGATAACAGAAAAAACGGAACGAGGTTTTGAGCTCAGAGAGAGCTCTGTGTGTTTTTTTAAAGAAAAAAAATGAATTTTTAATTTCTAAAATTCTATTTATATTTTTAATTAGTAAAAAGTGGGTGTAATCTTGACCATTGAATACAAAATAAATGGATGGCCCAGATTGTCTCATTTGGTCTATGCTATATATTGTGTCTAGGGGGATCCCAACTCGGTGATGGCGTAGATCTTATTTTCTGCATATTTTTCTTCCTTTCATTTTTCTTTTGTCTAGGTAGGAGTAGTGTAAAATTAAAGCTACTTTTAATCTTAGTTTATTCTTGTTTCTTGTTTGATTAATGATGAAAACTTGATTTTATTTTGGATTTGTTTTTTTTAAGTTCGATATGATGATTATACTTTTGGTTATGATGATTTAGTGTAAGAGTTTCAGTTTGAATTTGTAGCAATAGATTTCGATTTTGAAGCTTTTGGTTTTGGTTTGATGATTTATTTCCCAGGTGGTTTTAAAGCTTTCGGTTGATGAATGATGTTTGTTTTGTATTTATGATTTGTTACTCATTTAGATTGGGTGGAATGATGATGATGAAAGGATTTGGTTAAGCTACTGTTGGTTCAATGAGAATTTATCTCTCAATGCTTTTTTTACTTGAGTTTATTCACTTTCAATTTGTTCCTTCTTGTTTATCTCATGTTATCACTGTTTTTCATTATTTATTTTTTGTTTATATCGTAATCCTATTTTAGCCTATTAGATTTCAGTTTCAATAGTTTGACTTGTTGGTTCCATACTTATTGTTACAAGTAAAAATATAGTGTCGTTTGGATTTGTATTAGAGATAGATTAAAAGAAAAAAAAAATGATAAATTGACCAAGCGAGTTAACACCCCCCAAAAGCGGCTATCACAGTGGTGGATCGATGAACAAATAGCTTACAAATCACATATCATAATTATATGATTTTTGAAATACAACTGATGTAAACATTGAATTGGTACAATCATTTAAATAGTTAAATAACATTTGTTATGAACATCCCAGTAAAAGATAATCCCCCGTCATTTTTATGCTCCTAAATGATGCTCAATCCATTCTCAAATAATCTTGCTAAATAACCTGGGAAAAACATGCTTAAAACAGTGAACATAAAGTTGGTGAATTTACAGATTTTAACAATTAATGAGTTTGGACATACAATAATCATAGAAGTAATAATGCACAGAGCATTATTACTAAAATGTAAATAACATTTGTTTATTATTAGAAACTGAAGCTTAACTCCGTAGTCCTCAACAGATGAGGACGTAGTGTCTTACGAAAAGACACCCCTTTCTAGTTCCAACATGGTATACGTCTGTTGTCCCGGCCAAGGCACAGTGAGCATGACTAATATTAAGTTTTTGCCTAGTATCAAAGTTTGTTAGTTCCGATCTCTTCGAATTGATTATTGGTAGAAAGTGCGACTCAGTTGTTCTTGGTGGAAAGTTAAAGGGTTTGGTTTGATTATCTAATTTTAAACTAAAAGCAAAATAATTGTCGTTGAGTAAAGTAAAAACTGTTGATCCCAAACTTTGATCGATTAGTTTTGTGTATACGAGATTAGATCAAGTATAACACGTAGAGAAACCTTTGTTATATGCTTTGTGAATCTAAGTGTTATGCGGAATTTAACACTTAAACAAGAACACAAGATGTAAACAAAACTTTCACTTTGATTATGAATGTCGAACTTGCTTACAATGAAAGATGTTTACGAATGAAAACTTATATAAAACTTAATACTAAACATTAACCTAAAGGCCTTCTTTTATAGACTAAGAAGCCTTGTACAATAAGCTACGTATCAACTATTCTAGATAAAGATAAACATAGAAAATACATTGTCGTTTCTATCCTTACTAGAAGTATTCTAGAATATAATAAACGTGTAGCTTATATCTTCCATCAGTGCTTGTCTTCAATCTGTCAACGCTTGACTTTAACTTGTCAACGCTTGAGCTGTCAGCGCTCACTTTGTTCTTGTCAACGCTTGAGTTGTTCTTGTCAGCGCTCAAGTGATCTGGCCTTAATTTATTCCCAACAAAAACTTTTAAAAGATTAAACTAAAAGTTATTTAGAAAAACACTTGAAACATAAGACTTTATAAAACTTGAAAACACGATCTATCGGAATGTAAGACTGAATTCTATCGGAATGCACCATAACTCAAAACCATCGGAATGTGATTAAAACAAGTCATCGAAATAATACAAGTGAATAACCATCGGAATATCAAAGTCCATTCTGTCGCAATGATGTCAGTCAGAATGTCCTAGATCACAAAGTCCAGATCGGAATGTATCAAACAAAAATTGGGCAGAGTTTCAATTCAAAGTAACCTTACCACCCGTCGGAATATGCGATCGCAATGAGCGATCGCAATCCCAGATCGGAATAAGGGTGAAATGCCAAGCTATCGCAAAGTAAAACCCTCTATGGGTTATTGCGATAGAAACAAACAGCTGTCGGAATGTAGAAATCCCCAATATTGCGATGAACACAAAACTTAATCCGAAAATGGAGATGAGCTGAAATTTCCAATAATCACGTACAATAAGCTCACTTAACCAAACTTTAAACAACTCAATAAACTTAAATTTGACAACTTTTAAAACGTAAAATCATAAAATTATAAAAGAAACTTTAAAAAGACTAAAACGTTTAAGAAATTCGAAAAGCAATAAGCTAAAAACATGAAATAAGCCAATAAACACAAAGAGCTTATAGCCTAAACCGTATAAACGCTTATGTAGGAATAAAAAGTTTAACCTTTTAATCACTTAAACATCAACAAAATCAATCCGTATGGAATATAACATTCGGATCAAAGATTAAAGTAACCAAGAAATGAAGAAAAAGATTAATGAATAAAAGCTTAACTTGAACTTGATTAATTGAAATCCAAAATACAAGAATGATTAAAAGCTTAACTTGAAAGATTAAAAGAAAGAAAGAAAAGCTAAACTTAGTGAGAGAAAGTTGGGAACTTTCTCTCTCTAAAAACTAGAAAGGAAAAATGACAAAATTAAAACTAGCTAACCCCCCTCCTAATGTGAGTAGGAGGGTATTTAAAGGGAAAATGGGAAGTGCATGTGTGGTGTGCTTCCTTCTTTCTTTTCTTCTCGACTCGATTTAAATCTTTTTCTTTTCTCGAGGGGTCGTCTCGGGATTTGAACTTGTCTTAATAATTTTCTTCTTTAATTTAGACTTGAGTTCTTCGACTTCATTAAACTTCCGTCTTTAGACTTTTTCATCGATAAATCTTCAGAATAGGTCTTGGACATCCGTTCTTTAAGCACTCTTGATCTCTTGACTTCGTCTTTTCTCGTTTTCTTCGATAAAAGCCCGTGAAAGCCCGTGTTTTCTTCCTTTTTCATCTTTTGGTCCTAAAACACAATAAAAACACAAACCACGCATAATTCCGAATTTTACGACATAAAATACACGTTTTGGTCTTGTTATTATTGGAAATAAGTGGTAAAAGGATAAGTGTTTTCACACTTATTAAATCCCCTACACTTGACCATTGCAATGCCCTTATGCAATGCATTAATTTTAAAGCACGGTTTACATTTTCCATCATAAGTAACCCACCTTGGCCTTTATTAAATACTAAACATTTAAGGAAAATAAAAAGATAGAAACAAGTAAAGAAATCAAAGACTTACATTGGGTTTTGGCTGCCATGAACGTTTATCATCCTCAAGTTTCACGTTCCCCATACCAAGCTTAAAAACGAGATCATTGTTATTATAAGTTAGCAAACTAACACGAATTCACATGGGCCAATTATTTACATAGACTCCCTTATTCCGAGGTGTATCTCTTATATTTTATTTTTGTCTTGAATGATCACGAGGATGCATTGTTTGACTTATTTCGATAGTTATTTAGGCCGAAAATAAAGTGGACGATTTAAACAATAGTTAGCTAAAGGACAAAATCTTTTAAAACTGCTTCTTGGGACCTCATAAAGTTCATATCTTGGCATAACTCGCTTCATGATTTGAGACCTTTCTCGGACCGATATTTGGCAGCGACTTCATACTTCAAATCTTTGAGAGACGTTCTTGAAATTATGGTCTTCTCTTCATAACAGGAATTTCTTCACTTGAAGTTTTTGAGAGATTCTTCATATTTGGACCACGACTTCTTCATTTTTCTCCAATCTTTATTTTGGACTTTGATAATCAACGATCCGCCTCCTTTTAGGACTTGGATCTATTTATCCTCATACCTTGTTAGGGCCTTTTTGGATAGACTTCTCCATGATCTTTTGGGGAGTATTTGCTTTTCGTCGTGTGTCTCGATCCTTCATATTGATTTTCAATAAATGATTCTTCACATCACTTTTAGATCTTTAGCAACAAAATGTAGCCCTAATGCCTTGTTAGGGCCTTTTCGGACTCGCCAATCTTCGCATCCCACTTCAATAAGCTATGCCTTGGCTATGAACTCTAATTAATACCGAGCAACTTTTAAACGATCTTGGGCTAGAAGCTAAGTAACTATTCAGATCGTACGACCTTATTTATTGCAGATAAATTTATTAGCAAGCGATGGGAGAAGAAGCTCATAATTCACTCAAATAAATTCACGAAAGAATACCAAACTTATAATTGACTCTATCATCTCTCGTTCTCCACAATTTAAAATCTCAAGGAATGAGACTCGTGGATGCTTGGACAATTAAATCAAAGTTTTGGGTTTTCGAGTTATCTATAGGATCTTGCAAACTCTTAGACTTTTTCAAGTTTAGAATTCGCATTTTAAAGTTCCCTTGATAAACGACTTTCTAGGATCAATTATAGGAACTTGCGAAAAGTTCTTGTTCTTAACCCGTGAGAGTTAAGACTTTCGCGTTTTAAAGTTCCCTATATAAAAGCCTAGCAAAACTTGACTTAAACATGTTAAGGATACTAGCTAGAGTAAACTTAGATAAGTAAACTCGGGTTGAGTCAAAATATTCACGACATTGAAAAATTTAAAACCACTTTATTAAACTTTATTTTTAGCAAAGAAAATAAATAGCGATAACAAAGGAAAATTACCAGGCCAAAATAGATTAAAAATTTTGAAAAATGTCGAAAAATAAGATTTTTCGGTTAAAATGAGGACAAATTCATGGAAAAGACCACTTACTTCGATAGAAGTCCCCCCTACACTTGATATAAACATTGTCCTCAATGTTTAAGCATGTGGGAGTAAACTACCCTACACTTAGGACATTGTGCACTTTGTTTAAATTTTGCTAAGGGAAGAACAACTATAGTGATTTCAATGTGAACATATAAGATATGAAATATTGAATCACGACAGTTTAGGATAGAACCAGGAAGATGGGAACACGGGATCACGGTTCGTCAAAAGTCATCGAGGTGCTCTTTGAAGCTTGAATCCGTGCACAAATTAAGAAACAAGACAACAACACATACGGGGCTTCCCCATACACTTATTATGAAAGCGGTAAAGGATAGATCACGGGTTGCCTCCCGAGAAGCGCTTGTTTTTGATAACCGAGTCACGTGCTTGACTCGACCCAAAACTAGTTCATGGGAAACGTGGTGAGGGATGGAATCATCTCATGAGAGATGTCCTCACCAAAGTACAGCTTCAATCGCTGGCCATTCACCTTAAAATTGGGCCCATTTGGCTCAGAAAGCTTAATGGTGCCATATGGAAAGACTTTGGCGACGGTGAATGGACCAGACCAGCGGCTCTTCAACTTGCCCGAGAATGTGACAATCCGTAAATTTATGGTTGATATTTTATTCTCAAGTAATATTTAAAAATATTATTTTAATGTTATATTATGAACTCACTTATTTTTGGGAAGTAATTTGGATTTACGTCTTGAAGTAGTATCGACTAAGTCTAAACCGGAGGATTCTACGTTACATGCTTACGTTTACATACACCGTTTTGGTGACAGTCCGACACTTCAGGAAATAAATTTATCCGTGAATATTATTTTGGGATTTTAAATTTGAGTTAGTTCATAAACTCACAAATTTACGAGAAGAAATTAGAGTTTACGTGAATAATTTAACGTCCTTTACGACTAAACCGGAAACCTTAGGATTACGTATTTACGTTTTCGAACTCCGTTTTTGATGAGACAATTTTTATTAGATTCGTTTTGTGCCGTTGATTCATAATTTATAAAAACGTTTTTCGTTAAACGACCCGAGGGCACGCAAATCGAGGAAACTAGAATCGAGGAGTACCCGTAAATTAGTGGGATGAGACAAGTTTACACTTGCCTCACCCCACTATGGGACGGCTAACAGACCACCACCACATCAAAGATGTGGCAATTTATTAAGTAACTTAGGGACACTTGTCCCATAAGCTTCCACCAAACCATTTATCTACACAAAACTAGAAACTAAAACCATTTCTTCCATTATTCAACATGCAAAACACTCTCATCTCTCTCTCTCTCTCTACTCCATTTGGCCGTCCATACCATCACTATAAACCATCATATGATCAAAAATTCAACCTTAATTCATGTGTTTAACTTGCACAAGTTGAATACCCTTTGAAGACTTGTTGATTGGAGGTGATTTTAACATCCAAGGAGAAGATTTGGTGATGTTCAAGGGCTGATTTCTACATGAAGTTTACAAGTATTGGTGGCCATGAATATTGGTGTTGATCTATCACAAGTTCTTCCATCAAAATCCAAGCCTTGATCATAAACTACACAACCTTGGTGGTATAAAGATTGTTCTTCCCATCCTCTTGTTATTTTGATTATGTAATCTTGTATTTTCTTTCTTATTGTATATGTATATGGTGAATATATGATGATAAAAATGTTGTGTGGGGATCAAGTGTTGATAAATATGATTAAAGAGATGGAAAACCATATGTAAAAAGGTTAAATCATGGCTAAATTAGGAGGCTGTATAAAACAGTGAATCCTCTTATGATAAATTGATAAAATGGCTTGGATAAATTAATATACAGTAAGCTATGAGTCTTGTACACATGTGAGAGTTGACCATGCAATAGAATCATAAAAATAAGTGAGATATGATCAAAACAAGTTTAGAGTGCAAATCTGAGTACACTGTTTTGGACGAATTTTATAAAATACTTAGATGTTGATTCATCAGTAGCTATAATAGGAATAAAATGAAGCACATATCATGTAGTTTCTGTGATAAAAATTTGGGGTTCTATCTCCATGTAGAACTCTAGATATGATCATTTTAGTAAACTAGATTTTTAGGACTCATTTTGTGAAATTAAAGTTTAATATTATTATATAAGCACTCAAATAAATATAGTATAAAATGTGAATTAAAACCCACTAACTTATATATTTCATTTATATAAAATGCACATGGATAAACAAGTGGACATTATATAAAAATGGTAGTTTGGTAAGTTTTATAAGTTATAAAAACTATATACTAAGTTTTACGTCTTTTCGGCTAAAACCGAAAGATTAACGTTTTTGTTAAATAAAACTTAGACGGTTGGACCCGTCTAATGTAAACTTTTATAAACTCACATACTGATATATAAACATATATAACAAGTAAAAACAGATAAAACCCCAGCTTTACATCATATAGACATTAACGGGCCAAAGTAGCCTTAATGGAGAATAAACCCGACTAATTTGGTAAAACACTTGTAAACTTATTTATTGGGCTTAACCCATTTGGGCCCAACATATAAAGTATAATACTGATAATAAAAGTATAATTGGGCTAATTAATAGTATTGGGCTTGTAATAGGCCCATTGGGCTTCAAAATGTAAACAAGTTGAACTAGTGTAACTAGTCTTGAAAATTACCAACACATAAACACTATAATGAATGATGAAAGATGTATAAACCCACTTAATCATCATCATATATATAAAATCATCATATGTATACATAATTATTATTTTGATAAAGTCATTGGACAAAAGTCTAAGGCGAGTATTATTTGTCTAGGTTTCCGTGATTGAAGCACGTACCGTACATCCGAATCGCTCATAACCGCCTTCCTACATCAACGTTAGTTCATAGCCTCGCACTCTTTTAAATGTTTTTATGAAATGTTTTATAAACCCGCGAGGGAGATAACATGTTAGTTTTTATAAAATAGGACACTAGTTGTCCCGATTGTCTGTTTATTGATTTGGACCCGAATGATTGTATGACCCGATGAATGATTAAATGACCCGATATATGAAATGAAATAGATTATTAAAGTTAGGTTATGTCACTAAAAGTCCCATTAGCATGAATTATGAACTACCGGGATTTGGTAGACGCTTATGCATATAATAGTACTATTTGGGGACGATCACCCCAGTTTGCGCCTTGACGGTTGATCCCCGTCGTGCCACATTGATTGGTAAGCGAATTTATGTATGAGAAGATTTCCATAGCGTGATCTTTGTAACGACACGCTAACTTAGATGGGAAAATTGAGTTTCGGGCTAGCTACCCGTTGTTTGTTGTAGTAAGGAAACAATGTCATGCGGCTTATAATAATCCAAAAATAACGAAATACTGCTTTATGCATTGAATTACGATATATTGCCTGACTAGCAATACAGGGTCTTATTATCGATATTATGTTCGTGTTTTGGTTTTATATAACCATATTCATATAACGGGTTTTATTTAATCTATACAACGTTATAAAACGTATTGTATGATGTTTTTAACGACAATGGTTCGTATAATGATTTTGAAGGCGAAAGCCTATATTATGATTTTGATAAGGATTTGTATAAAATGACTTTGGCTATTTTATGGCCTATTACAATGATTTGTACAAAATGATTTTTGGTAATAATTTTATACCGATGTTATATTGATGGATTTCATTAAACTCTATGAATTCACTCGGCGTTATCGCTGACCTTTTATTTTAACATGTTTTGTCTCAGGTACTTGAAGGTAATTCTCGGGAAGACAACAAGAATTAATGGCCCGCACTTAAATAACAATTTCCATTTAAATGCTTTGTAAAACCTGTATGAAATACAATGACTTGGGACCTATGTAACTTTGATATTTATGAATGGAAATGCTTTTATTATTAAACGACGCGATTTTTTATGTGAGTAATGTGCTATCCCGTAACACCAACGAGTCTTCCGTTGTATTGAATCGTATAAATTTGGGGGTGTTACAGTTTGGTACCATAGCTCTCGTCATAGAGAACGAAAGATTTTTAAAACCAAGGTTTTGAATAAAACATTTCAAAATCTTTTAACTTTAAACATTTTTCTCAAAATGTCTAAAAATCTTTTGACTATAACGGTGCCGAAGAATTCCCGAGTTACCGACAAGGCCAGACTGAGAAGTGTTATTTTAATATATATATATATATATATAACTTGGATTATATATATATATATATATATATATATATATATATATATATATATATATATATATATATATATATATATATATATATATATATATATATATATATATATATATATATATATATATATATATATATATATATATATATATATATATATATATATATATATATATATATATATATATATATATATATATATATATATATATATATATATATATATATATATATATATATATATATATATATATATATATATATATATATATATATTTATATTATATAAAAGAGGAGGGATTTGCCACGTCATCAATCAGAGCACTAATCCCAGTCAGCACATGGGCTTATGTTATGGGCTTACATTTTGGGCTTAATGTCACGAATCCGTCTGATATATTATCCTTCCAAATATACTTCCCTTCTATTGTTTTTCAAACCCTAAAGTGACCCGTACAAACTAATCGATCCGTATCGACTTTTCTTTTTGTTAATTATGCTATTGTTAATTAAACCTTGACTGGGATCATACAATGAACCCTAATATCATGATTTCAGGTTTAATACAAATAAATCAATATCAGATTCATAAATTCTAAAGGAGGTATGAATTTTAAACGAGCTTCATATGATTTTCAGTGACTTAATCACATAATTATGTTCCGGTGATCATAATTAATAAGGTTTCTGGATTTTGTAGGTTGGATTTTGACGGATTAATTATTTATAGATAGCTATCAGCAATCGTAAGGTATGTTTTGATTTTAATTTCTGTTTTGTTTATGCTCTCTATCAATGTGTTTATTTTAAACATTGGTTTGTTTATCTGAAGCTCCAGACCTGTAAATTCACTTTATATGTATCTTAAAAAATGTCATTAGATCAATAACTTGAAATTTACAATCGTGCACGGTTTGTAAACAGTTGATGCACTAGAAGAGCCTAATAAATGGTTAAGTGAAGTACTTCCAGCTATGGCAGATTTGATGTTGCGGCTTCCATCAATGTTACAATCTCGCTATAATAATGCACACTATGACCCAACTTTATGTTTTCTAATAGGTGTGCACTTCGGTATTAATAAAAGATCAAATCTTTATGTCATCTAGATCAGATAACAGCCCACACATAGTGGAAGCTCTGGATAGAGTGAAGTTATTGTATGTAAAACTTGCAGGGGTGATGATTGGACTCGATCTCGCATAAAACTTGCAGGTTGATGATTTCTCTTCTGATTATTGGTTGAGCTACGATTTTGACACACAAAATTAGGCATTAATATTGTTTTTAGTATAATGGATGTAACCTGGTCCGTGATATTCCCTCTGGCAAAAAGTTGTTTTTAAGGGCAATTTTATTTATAAATTGCTAAAAATCCACATAAATGGTTAGTTTAATAAGGAACCTGATTTTGAATCTATTATTCTAAGTGTAGACTGACATTCGTAAGCACCCTGCTTTTAGATTACAGTTTAATCTTTACACATAAATGTCTCAGTTGTTTAAGATGGTTAACTTAATGACTATCAGAACAGGATGCAGAACATTGGATTCACTCCAAACACTCTGATAGAGGAGGTCTTCTTTTATCTATTTTGTTAAATAGATGATCATACATTGTTTTCATTTATTCATTATCATTTGCTTTTAAGGTGTTTGATATGAATTGAAAGTAAGGCTGAGATGATGAGAGCCACTCACTGTGTCCTGCCAAGGACGAAATTCAAATTGGTGTGGTTGTGTGAAAATGTATATATAATAGCTTAGGTGTGACCGTGCCACCCTCAGTCTGAAGCATTATATTTTCTTAAAAAATACACACGTACACGGGATGATAGAAATGTTTTGGCATATGTGTTGCAGCAATAGAGAAAGGAAGCTAAAGCTTATGTCGCTAAACCTATTCTTGCTAAAACAAAGCCCGTAGCTGCTCAACCAAATCCAAATTCAGTTAAAGATATTTCGATTTCAGGTAATATCTTTCTAATATGTCTGGTGTATATATTTTTCCTTTTTCAACATCGAATTGTCATATCCTTTCCTTATTATGCTCCATTTTGAACCCATTTATATTATAAGTTTCGACCCATTTGCTTGTGAATGGTTTGATTTGCTTATTTTTTTGACATTTTGGATCAGTATTTGATATTTGTTTTTCATATTAGCACAAGCTTGCCATTTTTCTTTTTAGTCTTGCTACCATAGGTCGAAGGAGGAATGTCCACTGTAGATATATTCTCGCTGTGCTGCTTGATTTTGATGCTAATTTTATAGCAAAAGGAGCCCACACTCAAAGCATACAGTATTCTCTAAAAACTGCTTTCTTGGGGTTTTGAAGTGTACACGCCACAATGGCAGTCTTGGTGTAAGAACAACCTACATTTTAAATGTACTCAGTTAGGTCACAATGATATAGGTAAAAAAAGATAATATATAAGTGATTGCTGGCTTGTTAATATACGAGTATAAAAAAGTTATATGTCTTTTAAAATATCGTAAGGTTTTTAAGTTTGGCTAATCCAAACACCCTTAAACTTAAGAAACTCATAGATTTTTGACTGGGTAGTTGTACAAGTGTTATTGTTTCATTTATTCCTTCTCATAGCTGTATTTGTAGATTTTTTTTACATTTAGATACATAATGCTACTTTGAAGGTTTATGGATAATAGTGCAAGTATCTTTACTTTTTGAGCTATATATTTAATATCACATATGCCACTCGTCAGATATAAAACAATACTGAATCAACCCATTTCTGGTAGTCGACGAGTCATGGTCAATGGCTGATTTCCTTTTGGTGTTTGGCTACAGGAATAAGCTAAAAAACTTTCCATGGAAAAACATATAAATTCGATGATTGCATCAGGTAAATTTTCTTTCCGTTATCATAGTTGCTTGGCTCACTTTTTCAACTTATAAGCTAATGGCATATTTGAATTCGAAAACTAATGTTAATAAGGTCAAAAGCTGGAATAGTGGCTTATTAGCTTTATTACGGGCTGTTTGGAAGTGCAAAAAATGGCTTATAAGCTTTTTGATATATTTTGCACTTTAATAGTTCATCACATCATAAATATTGATTGTACCACTTTTGTCGAGTAACTTTCACTACAAAATCATAAAAAAGTGCAACTTATGCAAATTTTAAGTACTCTCAAGAGTTGGAAATCTGTTACTTTTATAATTATTCATTTATATGGTATATCTGATTTAATCTTAACCATTTTATACACTTTAATCAGAAGTTACCAACCTTTTTTCGATTGACTTGAATATCATCGAAATTAGAGGTGGCAAATCTTGCCTATTTGGTTCAGTATGGGCACTTTTTCAAAAAAGATGGGGCACTTGTTGCCTATTCATTATTGTTGATGGGCTAAATGACGCACATATAAGAAAATAAATGGGCTTAATGGGCGCATATGTAAAATACTAATTAAGCTATTCGGCGGATCTGTTGTATTTAATTTTTTTATCACCGGCTTTCAAACAAGTATTTTTATTTTTTATTTCTATGTTTTTATATGTTTTTTCTCTGTTTTAGCTTGCGCCCGTTTAGCCCGCCCTTTACGCCCGCTCGTTTTGCCCGCGCCCGTTTTGCCCACGCCCGTTTAGCCCGTCACCCATTTAGCCCGTCGCTCGTTTTACACGCCGCCCGTGCACGTCAGCTCGCCAATTTTGCCACCTCTAATCGGAATGTTTTGAACTACTGTTGACTTTATAATCATGACTCTTATAACAACAACAAGCTTTGCATCTGGTTTTAAAGTGCCAGGAGCTTTTGATAGTAGCAATCTCTCCAAAAAAGGAACAAACCTTCTATTTTTGAGAGCCTTTGAAGCATTTGTTGTCATTAATGTTCTCACATTCTCTTGTGTGTGTTCTATTTTACTCACACACATCATGATACTAATATATCATAACCGTTCTGATGAAGCTAATGAGATGCAATGAAAGCACATTGATGACAGAATTGTGGGTATGTATATTCTTGTAAGACTTGCATTGGTCGCAATATGGTATTTCATTTATTACGGGCTTATATGTTGGGCTAACACCATACATTGCTTTAACAATTTTCATGTGTGTCACGAGCTTATTTATAATTGTCCATTAATTGAATTTTGGTCACCTACCATACACGTGATTGTATAATCACGAAATTAGCTGTAAAAACTAAAAACATGTGTAATATATCTAAACCGGCTTTTACTAACTAAGGGTTTTGGCAAATGGTCAGATTGGAGAAGTTCACCCAACATCTGTTACGCTGAACAAAGTCGAAGAGCATAATGTCCAGCGAGAACATCACATACGGGATTCCACTTTGAGTGAGTCGATCCCTGGAGATGTAAGACACAAAGTACAAGAAGAGAATACAATAGCCGTCACAAGCATATGAATGCCGCCAGAGCTGATGCATTTTTGAAGGTACTCCTTAAAATATAAGGAAAATCGAGTCAGACACTGAGAGATTATAATCAGATACAAAATTCAGCAAGATGCAACACGTAAGTACAGTATAGTAGCAATTAGAAAACTTTTAAAAGGATTTTTATTAATTAGTTTAATATGCTTCTCATGCTTAGGCGACGCAATTAAACACGAACATGTAACTTTCTAACTTCATTGACTAAAGGTTGCTATGGTGCAACTTCATTGAGTAAAGTCGAGCTACAAGTGGTGATGCAACTGTATGCTGCTTAATTGGACTATGAAAATTTCGTATTATGCATATGGAACGTTACACTTCATTCAACAAAGTGTGCAGGTCAAAAAGTGTAACTTTTATAATTTACTTATATAGAATGGATGTGATATTTTTGTCTAATTATGATTCATTATAATAACAACAAAACACATTTACCAAAAACTTTTGTTGATTATAACATTTTTTCATTCTTTATCTATTTAGTATGATGCTATCATGTCGTTATAGATATGCTATTATGGAATATCAAATATGATGATATTAATAAACATTTGAAATGTTTTTTAGGTTTCAATTGCTATTGGAGGTCCTGGACTATCAGCTGGCGTGAGATTCCGCAAGGATGTACCAAGTGCAGGACTAACAAACGTTGCTGCAATTTTGATGAATCTTCATTGGTTTGTGGCTCCTATGCGCAACATTGAAAGCAGATACATTAAGCTAATCCAAACACACCCCAAGTACTCATATCCTGAATAAGTTAGGTTCTGAAGTATTATGTTTTTATCACTGTTATCATCAGGCCAACATGAAGGAAGACAGTGAGGTCGCAATCGCTTGGTAAGTCTTCACTAAACTAACTTTGTACAGAAATTTAAAAGATTGAAGCTGCAACACCTCATGGCCGTTTAAAAAACACGAGTATGCAAACTTGCACGGTACAAAACAGTACAGATGTGAAAAATCGCACCTATTTCTTCATTTGCATTCCCTTACACACTCTCAATATCTTTCCGTTAATCAGTTTTTATTTGATCTATCTGCTTCTGCAAAGGTAAGTTCGCTAGCAAGGGATAGTTTGTCGTTACTGTCGAATGAGAATAATGGTGGTCAGGTTATGTAATGAGTGATAAGAGGTTATTTGACAGATAGAGTTGTGTTGACTGCCAAACTTTCTTATCCATTTTGGGCAACTTTTGACCCATTTAGACCATTTTCATTTTGCTAAAATATCTTAACTGTAGCGATTGAGACGATATATGCCATCTCCAGACGACTACTACATAAAAATGAAGGCAATGCTTCACGATATATGCTATGAATATTTTATTAATGATCACACATGACCAATTGACCGTGACTGTCATGGAATTGCTTTTTACCTTTTTTTCTTTCTGCTTTACCAGGATATCCTGGAATGCCCCCAGACATTTTTCTTTCACCACTGTTTGAGTCGCCACGTCACAATCACCTAGGTTTCAAATTATTTGTGTTGAAGCCCAATTGTAAAACATGGCTCAGACCACTGAGGTATGACTTTCTTTTTTTGGTGTCGTTGAGGCTTATTTGGTTTTATATATTTATTTGGCAATTTTGATCTTTCTTACTTTCTCCGTGTCGTAGCGTGTGACATAATGTCCAATATATGTGCTGGTGACACGAGCTTCGGACAGAATGTTGCTGATGGAGGGACCTTGATTTTCTGGATTCATTGGGCCTGTGAACTTTTTTACTAATTATTATCAGAACCAAAAAAAGAATGAAGCCAATTTCTTACAAATGATTCATCAAATATTGAAAGATTTGGACATGTTATTTCTGGATAACGCAAATGTGTCCACAAAGTGGTTCATCATCCAAACACACAACACCGTTTTACTGTCTCATAAATAGTTGAAAATCATTTCAATAAGTATTCCAAGACACCCTCTTTAAGTTCATGAAGTTTAATTTCTTTATATGTTTTGGAGCGAACTAATGAGTCTGTAGCGTTAGTAGTTTCACTTTCCTCAGTTACTCTATAGTCTCGCCAAAGTTGTGTGTTTGGATGATATGTCACCACGAGACGTGCAATGTTAGATTTGTAATCATCATGTGAAATCTGAATGCTCTTTTTAGATTAATTTCACCAATAATTTTTTTATCCTAATTTCACCTACTGTTGTAACATACTGGTTTATAGTTACACATTATAGTTTTATTGCTACTATAATATTTACAAACTCTTTATCTTGATGCAGGTGTTGAAGCTAAAAGTGGCGAGACATATGAGGTAGACCAAGGTGACGAGTAAGTCTTGCATTTTTCACATGTAAGTATAGGTACAAATGATTTGATTTCAGGTCATGGCATCAATATACGGATGGGAAGATATGGGATGGAGAGATATGATGCTCAGGTAACAAAGCTTATCATTGTGTAGTATTTTACTACAAGTAAGTTTGATAAGTAGAGTAATTCAAGACCGAACCTGGTAGTCTACGGTACATTACTCATGGATATGAGGTTTTGTTTAGTTCGTAGTGTTTCAAGGTTACATAAAAATAATGTAGTTACAAAGTTTTCCAACTTTTATAATATGAAACCTTGGTGGTTTTCAAACTTTGATTACAAGGATCGAAATTTTAGAGTATAATGATTTGTGTATGAATCAGGGGTTGTGGGCGAGCGAATCTGATGTGGTATGGACAGACCTTACTGAATGTATCTTGAATAAATCTTGGGATAGAGAAAATGATGAAAATCACGTGTTTCTTATGACTATTTTGATTTCCACGACATTTCATCAAGTTGGAAAAGACCCTTGATAGAGAACAATAATTCATTTCCATATTTGACTAAACTATTTTACTTTGAACAAGTAATTTACATTGGACAATTGGTTTGTTTTAGGATTATGTTTGTCGTTTTATTTATAAACTTCATCTTTCTGAATGAATTGCTTTTTTGTCAAACCTCTGGTTAATCTTGAATGAGTTTATATGAGCGTTTCAGAACTGTCATAATAAATATTGATCCTTCAAATATGTTTACTTAGAAGTTTTAGGTTATATCAATAATTTAACGTTTCTGTCATAATAAAACTGGTAATACCACGTAACTCTAACCTTCTTATTTGTCGACATTCACGATGAGATTTGATAAGTCACGTGTTTTTATTATTCTTCGTTCAATTAAGAATACTTCTTTAAGTAAAAAATAAATTCTTCAATTGTAAACACGAATAGTTTACAAGAAATGTCCTCTTGTCTATACAAATGTTTATAGGGTAATGACTAAAAAGTCATATAACTTAACACTTTTTGTCTTTGTGTCTGGCTAACTTTATTATTTTATGTTATATCATGAAATTTTGAAAAGTCGATCATTATGTATATTTTTGACTATTTTACCATGTATAATGATCATTTTACCTTTCAAAATTTAGGAAACTAAGAGTAAAATTGTCACAAAATACACACAATGATCGAACTTTGAAAGTTTGATGACATAAATAAAAATAGATAACTATACATAAAGATTAAAAAATGTCAATTTAAATGACTTTTTAAGATATTAGCGCAATATATTTATTTATGTATGTGTGTCGCAGACTCACTCGTCAAGGAAAATAGAACAAAATCTGGCATAATAAAAATTACGTTTGTACAAATTAATTATGAAGACTAAAAGTCTACCTCATAATTTCTATATTCATGTTGGAAATTTGCAGTGAGCAACTTACCAAGCATAAGCATGTCGATCTATTAAATAAATGCAACTCAAAAAGGTTAATACATCAAACCCATATATGATTTTCTTTTCTTAGCCCAAGATGCTAGGATTAATTTGTTTCACTATTAATTGATGAGGTGTGTACAACAAACTTTTTATGGTAAGCACTTTAAGATAAAAAGTTCACGCTAGATAGACAAATTCTACTATGCCTAAATTTTTGTGATCGAATATATGATCTTTTAATATCAATATATTATATATATATTCAGCTTTAAAAAATATAAGTGATTATTGCAAATCTTGCGCTAGCCCATTGAGTAAGCTATGCAACTAATAAATATCATAAACGAAATCCCTTACACAATAAATACAAAGTACTATGTCAGTAAACGGTTACTTCAAAAACAATAAAATATACTTATTAATATAATAAATACAAATGACTTTACAAAAACTGTTACAATGCTTCAAAAAAACTTCATAAAATATAAAAAAAATTATAACACCGATAGTGTTTAGTAGACTTTGTTTACTAATGACACAAAAAGACAATTACATGTATAAATTAGTTATCCACAAATTCTCAGTGTGTACTTCACGTTAGGATATGCAACCAAATCAAAATAAATTAGATGCGTTGAACTTAATTAATATTTCTATTTGCATTGTTTCACAATTATGTTGATATAGCAAATCGTATACCACAACCAAGGGAAATTATAAAATAAAATAAGCTATTTGCCATGTATGAATAATTCTTTGCTTTCGGCATATTTTTAAACAAGATATCACGTCAATTTCACTTGCCCATCGGGCAGTTCAACAAGGTTCAATAAGTTCACAACAACTAAACTTTTTATTACATAATGTATAATTCTTTTAATGTTTTATCGTGTACGATTTTTTATAAATTTAATACAAATTCTTTAAAGTTTCTTCAAAAACCATAAAATATATTTGGGGATATAATAAACACGAATGATTTGACAAACATTGCTATTATGCTTAAAAAATTGATCGTAGAAAATAAATTTTTAACACTATTATTTAGCTAAAAAATGAATGCAATTCATATTATTTCATGCTATACTTATAAAACGTATATTAATAAACGAATATGAACCTCAATAGAAAAGTAAATGTAAAAATGTCAAAAAAAAATCAGAAGTCATACCCGTCCATCGGACGGGTTTTGCCACTAGTATATATATATATATATATATATATATATATATATATATATATATATATATATATATATATATATATATATATATATATATATATATATATATATATATATATATATATATATATATATATATATATATATATATATATATATATATATATATATATATATATATATATATATATATATATATATATATATATATATATATATATATATATATATATATATATATATATATATATATATATATATATATATATATATATATATATATATATATATATGATGTAATTTTATTACATGATTGTTTGATGATTATTTCAATACGTATACGAGAAATTTATATGACGTAGATTGTCACAAGGAACCCTAACTCCCCTAGCAAATCAATTGAAGCTATTTCTGTAGGAATTCTAGCTATCCTAGATCTAAACCAAGTTGTAGATATTTATGATCCCAACAAAATGGTTGATATTCGTAGGAACGTAGATATTTGTTGATTATGATATTAAAGAAGAATTGGCAAGATTAAATCTGATATCGAAGTCATGACGATATTTACTTATAGAGTGGAGTTGGACAAAACCATTACCACTTAGAAAGATGTCATCTGATTCGTTGTCACCCAATTCTTAAATTTGAAATCGAAAGGGTGAACGTTGCACTTGAGGCTGTTATTGGAACCATTACCCAAAAGCCTCATGCCACTAATACCTTTCCGAGAAGTCTAATTGAATGTGTGAGTCATTTCATACTAGTGACTCATTTGATAACTATTGTTGTAAGAACTAATAGGATTGGAAATTAAGTGTTGATCATATCGAGCTTTTTTTGCCCTATTAAGATCTATGAATAAGATGATAGTATTGGAGAATGAAGTAGGATATTGCATTGAGTATAAGTTGATTGAAACTTGAATAAAGTAAAATTTAACTTTTATGGAATATGAGATTGATAAGAGGAAGTTGTTAAGTCATGTGATTGAATTATTAGGTTTTAAATGATTGTTAGTTCGTGTTAAGGGTTGTTCCTATACCATTGTCCAATAATGAGGATGCCCAGTGTCCAGGCAATAAATTGAAGAAATCTTCTTCTGAATAGGGACCGATGGATCTTCCGGGATAGGTGGAAACCCCCATGTCTCTTGTAGATTAGTATTCATTGTGGTATCTTTTAACAATAATCCCTAACTTAACTGAGACATCAGTTGGTAGGATGAGTTCTTGGAATTGTATGACATAGTGACACGTAATGTGTTACGGTACAATTTTGACTTGTTTGTGATTAATGAAAAGACTACCTTTGATTGCTAAATTCTACATGTATCGATGTTATCTATCTTTTATTGCTTCATCCTAATGTTCGCATTAGTGATGCAACCATTGAACAAGTACTCATCTTGATTTGAGTTACGTTGTGGATTATTCTTTTTGAGCGCCATCGAGGTCATGAACCTCATGATTAATTGGCTAAGCTCATTTCCTATTATATTGAAGTTAGTTCTTGGTGAACGACTCTTCATCACTCTTTTGCAGATCACTCATTGTTTTTATAAGATAGAATAATATCCCTTGGGAGAAATTTGGATTTTTATCACCACATGAATTATTTAAAGTGAGATTTATAAGTAATCGTTATCGAAATGAAGTTGGTTATGAAAAACCTTGGAAAACTTAATTGTTTTCATAACAAAGAACATCTCTGTAAATTATATTTGAATTCAGCTTGAGTATATATATTTTAAACATGATGACAAAGTTTTAACGAACTGAGTATTGCATCGTTAATCTTGAAATTGTATATAGTTGCGCGCCTACATACAATTTGGAAGTGACCATGCAAGGCTGATTAGTAGTCACCATGAAATTATTAATAAAAACTAAATTTTCTTTGAAGATTGTGAAAGATTAATTTTTATGAGATCTGCAAGAAGTGAAAAATAGGGACATAGTGTTAGGGACATCTACATATGTGCCTGTAGCATCTATTCTTCTGAGTCGAATTTACTCATCTGTGGAAATTGTCTTATTTGACAATTGACAATTCTTTCTTGTCCAATTCTCCCGTGTGAGATTCTTTGGAAAAGTATTTGATTACCGAGTGTTGATACCCGACTGGATGTATCGACGTTCCTATCATTTCTTTTGATTTGATTTCATTTGAATGACCTGTGTAACGATCCGAGGAGCTTTCGAATGCGTACTCAAATTATGAAAACATGGGATATATTCATATTCGTTAAATGTTTTCGTCTGTATCTGATTTGAAATTCTCTCGCGTAGATCCTGCGTTAACCTTACTCTTTTTAAGGTTAGTTATGTCTCCTGATATCCTTGAAATTGTGAAGGATTATGAGTTATTATTAGTCTTTTGAGAAGTTCACATCTTATCGACGGCAACGAAACTGGAAAGTTGATAGTGCCAATAGAATGGATTGATTGATTACGACATGACGAAATTGTCTTAATTGATGGGAACTCGAGTAGAAATCCCCTAAAAGATAAGATGCTGATTATCAAAAGTGATCTAAATAATTCTTGATGGATGACCATATCCTGCATTTAGGCTTGAAATTATTTCGTGAATGGTTGTGAATTAGTCATAGATATTATAATCTAGAAAGAACTTAAAATAAATTTATTAAAAGATGTTTCCGTTATCTGAAACTTTAGGAGGTATTTGCTGGTGAATTACCTAGACTTTCGCCATTAAGGCAAGTTGAATTTGGTATTGATTATATTCCCGGTGCTGCACCTGTGGCGTGTGTACTATACGACAGCACCATCTGAATTAAAAGAATTATCGTGCAACTGAGCTAGTTGTCAGAGAAAGCTTTTATTCTACCAAGCTCGTCATCATGAAGAGCTATGGTGTTATTATTTCTTATATTTATTGATTACCGTGAACTAGGTAAATTGACGATTAAAAATCTATATCCACTACCCAAGATGATAGATTTGTTCGATCATTTACAAGGTTCTAGCGTATATTCAAAAATTTGATCCTCAGCATGGTTATCATCAACTTCACGTCCGCGAAAAAGATTATCTATTCCAATCACTACATCCAGAACTTGTAATGAATATTATGAGTTTCACGTGACGTCGTTTGGATTGACTAATACACATGTAGCATTCATAAATTGGGTGAATCACGTGTGTAGGCTGTAAATTGATAAATTCATACTTGTGATCATTAAGGACCATCTATTTGTTTATAAGAATAAGAATGAGTTAATAATTAGTTATAGACTACCCTAAATTGGCCAAACAATGAAAACTTGTACCTTGAGTATTTAACATGTGATTAAAGACTTAATCCTTTACATTATTTGTCCGTGTGATTAATAAGATAATGGAATCTATATGGACTCTACAAAAATTTAGAGCCCTTCTAAGACTTTGGGTTTTACCAAAAAGAAAGTGCAAATATGTTTTGACAAATGTTATATCAAAAAGAACTTTGAGGGATCATTCCGTTAAACCCATAACATTTAACTAAACTCCTGTTTAGGGGTAAATATTTGTGTGTACTGCTAGACAACCTAAGAGGGATTGACGAAACCGTTAAACCATGACTTAAAATTTGAAATAATAAATTTTTCTTTTTAACTAAGAAAATTTTGACCAAAGTATAAACAATGATATTTCAAACATTTACAAATCCTGTTAATTATTTTCGATAAATCAACAAAAATCGTGTTGATTAAATTCAAATATATTTTGAACATTTTTATATAATTGGTCGAACTAAGAAATTTAAAATTTTTACGTTTACATATCATAAAAATTTAATATTTATTATTTAATTACTTGTAATATTTATCGACGCTTTAAACGTCAGATTGAGCAAAACTGATAAAAATAATAGTTGAGACGAGACTAAAACTTAGAAAATGTGAAGAAAGGATTTCTGAATAAATACGGTCATGATATTTTTTTCATCGAGCAAGGTGAATATAATTACTGAAACATTATGTACAAAAGATAAAGAACCAATTAGGACATGTTCCTTAATAATGAAGGTGCAAAATAAATTTGCCCGAACAATTTAGAAATAATTGATGCCTGTAAGAAGGATAATATAAATAATAAAAGGGGGTTCGCGGATAATGTGAACCATTAAAATTGAGAAGCCGATGGAGCTAAATGATTAAAAGGCCACTTGTGATTGTCTAAATATGGAGGATTGTGAGATATAGTCATGTTGGAATCTTGTAAGTATAAGTATTCTATTCCTGTCATTTCTGATTTAATGTATCATTATCAGAAGAAGTTGTACTGATGGCAAATTATGAAGGCATACATCGCCTCATACATTAGTAAACGTCTAGCTATTGCAAAGGTCATCATCTAAATTTGATTCGATTTGGGTCATCGTCGACAGACTGACCAAATCTGCTAATATCATTCCTGTTAATGATAGATTCTTGATGAAGAAATTGACTCTTTTGTATTTAAAGGAGTTGTGTAAACAAGGTGTGCCTGTATCGATCATCTCTATCAAGATCCTCGCTTCGCATCGAATTTCTAGAGATTTGCTCAGAATTCATTGAGAACGAATCTTGATGAGAGTACTTTGTACCACCCCAATCGAAGGGACGAGGTAAAGTAACAATACAAAATACTATAAGTGTTGTTTTATGTTTGAACGATTGACCTTTGGTAATAAACCGTATAATCGCTTTTCTTTGGAGAGATTATCATTGATAATTATCGTATTAGGATCGAGATCGAATCTTGTTAGGATCTATATATTAGAGCATCTGTAAGCAGGAGTTGGGATAAAGACACCCGACATACACCCATTGTGAGTCGGACATGCCTTTTAATTTTAAGGTTTCCTATGATGGCGAACCTAACCTTACAAAATACTCGACCCGCGAGACCTCAAATGTTTATTAAAACTAGGATCTGATTATTGACTGTCTGTAGTGGCAGGAGGTTATGTGAATATGAAATGTAGATCTTGAAGTGCCAGATGGGTAGCGAAGTTATGCCAAAAATTTTAACTATGGAAAAATGAATTTATGATCTGAAAGATCATGGGATATAAGTCCCCGTTGTATGGGACCATTGAGATAATGTAAAAGATTGGTTTGAAAGGCATATAAGCTGGATCTACCCAAGGACTTCAAGAGCTGCGTAAATTATGTTTCGTATATCGAACTTGATAAAATGTCTATCAAGTGAAAATCTGATCACTTCTTGATGAAGTTTAGATCGGCGAAAAGTTGTATTCATCAAAAACCCGTGAACATCATGGATAGAGAAAGTAAGTCAACATTAAGCCTGATCTTATTCCCGTAGTTATGTTTGATGAAACTCGCGTATTGTAATGAATTACACTTGTGATAAAAGACCGAATGTGGAGGAAATACCCACATGGCTTTAACTCTATAAGAAGCGAGTAGTAAGATAAGATGATCTTTGAGGACAAAGATCCTGTTTAGGGGTAAATGCTGTGACAATCCGTCAATTTATGGTTGATATTTTATTCTCAAGTATTATTTAAAAATATTATTTTAATCTTATATTATGAACTCACTTATTTTTGGGAAGTAATTTGGATTTACGTCTTGAAGTAGCATCGACTACGTCTAAGCCCGGAGGATTCTACGTTACATGCTTACGTTTACATACACCGTTTTGGTGACAGTCCGACACTTCAGGAAATAAATTTATCCGTGAATATTATTTTGGGATTTTAAATTTGAGTTAGTTCATAAACTCACAAATTTACGAGAAGAAATTAGAGTTTACGTGAATAATTTAACGTCCTTTACGACTAAACCGGAAACCTTAGGATTACGTATTTACGTTTTCGAACTCCGTTTTTGATGAGACAATTTTTATTAGATTTTTTTGTGCCGTTGATTCATAATTTATAAAAACGTTTTTCGTAAAACGACCCGAGGGCACGCAAATCGAGGAAACTAGAATCGAGGAGTACCCGTAAATTAGTGGGATGAGACAAGTTTACACTTGCCTCACCCCACTATGGGACGGCTAACATACCACCACCACATTAAAGATGTGGCAATTTATTAAGTAACTTAGGGACACTTATCCCATAGGCTTCCACCAAACCATTTATCTACACAAAACTAGCAACTAAAACCATTTCTTCCATTATTCAACATGCAAAACACTCTCATCTCTCTCTCTACTCCATTTGGCCGTCCATACCATCACCATAAACCATCATATGATCAAAAATTCAACCTTAATTCATGTGTTTAACTTGCACAAGTTGAATACCATTTGTAGACTTGTTGATTGGAGGTGATTTTAACATCCAAGGAGAAGATTTGGTGATGTTCAAGGGCTGATTTCTACATGAAGTTTACAAGTATTGGTGGCCATGAAGATTGGTGTTGATCTATCACAAGTTCTTACATCAAAATCCAAGCCTTGATTATAAACTACACAACCTTGGTGGTATAAAGATTGTTCTTCCCATCCTCTTGTTATTTTGATTATGTAATCTTGTATTTTCTTTCCTATTATATATGTATATGGTGAATATATTATGATAAAAATGTTGTGTGGGGATCAAGTGTTGATAAATATGATTAAAGAGATGGAAAACCATATGTAAAAAGGTTAAATCATGGCTAAATTAGGAGGCTGTATAAAACAGTGAATACTATTATGATAAACTGATAAATTGGCTTGGATAAATTAATATACAGTAAGCTATGATTCTTGTACACATGTGAGAGTTGGCCATGCAATGGAATCATAAAAATGAGTGAGATATGATCAAAACAAGTTTAGAGTGCAAATCTGAGTACACTGTTTTAGACGAATTTTATAAATACTTAGATGTTGATTCATCAGTATCTATAAGGGAATAAAATGAAGCACATATCATGTAGTTTATGTGATAAAAATTTGGGGTTCTATCTCCATGTATAACTCTAGATATGATCATTTTAGTAAACTAGAGTTTTAGGACTAATTTTGTGAAATTAAAAAGTTTAATATTATTATATAAGCACTCAAATAAATATAGTATAAAATGTGAATTAAAACCCACTAACTTATATATTTCATTTATATAAAAATGCATATGGATAAACAAATGGACATTATATAAAAATGGTAGTTTGGAAAGTTTTATAAGTTATAAAAACTATATACTAAGTTTTACGTCTTTTCGGCTAAAACCGAAAGATTAACGTTTTTGTTAAATAAAACTTAGACGGTTGGACCCGTCTAATGTAAACTTTTATAAACTCACATACTGATATATAAACATATATAACAAGTAAAAACCGATAAAACCCCAGCTTTACAACATATAGACATTAACGGGCCAAAGTAGCCTTAATGGAGAATAAACCCGACTAATTTGGTAAAACACGTATAAACTTATTTATTGGGCTTAACCCATTTGGGCCCAACATATAAAGTATAATACTGATAATAAAAGTATAATTGGGCTAATTAATAGTATTGGGCTTGTTATAGGCCCATTGGGCTTCAAAATGTAAACAAGTTGAACTAGTGTAACTAGTCTTGAAAATTACCAACACATAAACACTATAATGAATGATTAAAGATGTATAAACCCACTTGATCATCATCATATATATAAAATCATCATATGTATACATAATTATTATTTTGATAAAGTCATTGGACAAAAGTCTAAGGCGAGTATTATTTGTCTAGGTTTCCGTGATTGAAGCACGTACCGTACATCCGAATCGCCGATAACCGCCTTCCTACATCAACGTGAGTTCATAGCCTCGCACTCTTTAAATGTTTTTATGAGATGTTTTATAAACCCGCGAGGGAGATAACATGTTAGTTTTTATAAAATAGGACACTAGTTGTCCCGATTGTCTGTTTATTGATTTGGACCCAAATGATTGTATGACCCGATGAATGATTAAATGACCCGATAGATGAAATGAAATGGATTATTAAAGTTAGGTTATGTCACTAAATGTCCTATTAGCATGAATTGTGAACTACCGGGATTTGGTAGACGCTTATGCATATAATAGTACTATTTGGGGACGATCACCCCAGTTTGCGCCTTGACGGTTGATCCCCGTCGTGCCACATTGATTGGTAAGCGAATTTATGTATGAGAAGATTTCCATAGCGTGATCTTTGTAACGACACGCTAACTTAGATGGGAAAATTGAGTTTCGGGCTAGCTACCCGTTGTTTGTTGTAGTAAGGAAACAATGTCATGCGGCTTATAATAATCCAAAAATAACGAAATACTGCTTTATGCATTGAATTACGATATATTGCCTGACTAGCAATATAGGGTCTTATTATCGATATTATGTTCGTGTTTTGGTTTTATATAACCATATTCATATAATGGATTTTATTTAATCTATACAACGTTATAAAACGTATTGTATGATGTTTTTAACGACAATGGTTCGTATAATGATTTTGAAGGCGAAAGCCTATATTATGATTTTGATAAGGATTTGTATAAAATGACTTTGGCTATTTTATGGCCTATTACAATGATTTGTACAAAATGATTTTTGGTAATAATTTTATACCGATGTTATATTGATGGATTTCATTAAACTCTATGAATTCACTCGGCGTTATCGCTGACATTTATTTTAACATGTTTTGTCTCAGGTACTTGAAGGTAATTCTCGGGAAGACAACAAGAATTCATGGCCCGCACTTAAATAACAATTTCCATTCAAATGCTTTGTAAAACCTGTATGAAATACAATGACTTGGGACCTATGTAACTTTCATATTTATGAATGGAAATGCTTTTATTATTAAACGACGCGATTTTTTATGCGTTGTCTATGATGTGAGTAATGTGCTATCCCGTAACACCAACGAGTCCTCTGCTGTATTGAATCGTATAAATTTTTTGTGGGTGTTACAGAGAAGATCTTCAACCGAGAGTTAAAAAGTAAGACTTGATCACCAACGTGGAACTCTCGGTTCTTAATTCTAGCATCGTGGATGATCTTGGTCTTCTCCTTGTAGATCAATGAGTTCTCGTAAGCTTCATTCCTCAGTTCATTAAGTTCGTTGAGTTGCATCTTCCGAAGATCACCGGCTTTGTTGATGTCGAAGTTAGCCTACATCAAGGCCCAGTATGCTTTATGTTCCAGCTCGATAGGAGGATTGCATGCTTTCCCGTACACAAGACGATAAGGTGTACAACCAATCGGGGTCTTATATGCGTTACGGAAAGCCCACGAAGCATCGTCTAACTTATCCGCCCACGCGGCACGATGCTCTCCACAGTACGTTCCAGAGTTCGCTTCAATCCACGGATGGAAATCTCGGCTTGCCCATTGGTTTGGGGATGATAGGCGGTGGAAAGACGGTGATTGACACCATACTTAGCCATGACTCTTGCGAATTGATCATTGCAAAAATGAGTCCCGCGGTCACTGATGATAGCACAAGGAACACCGAATCGAGCAAACAGCTGCTTCAAAAAGTTCACAACCACCCTCGCATCGTTCGTAGGAAGAGCCTTAGCTTCAAACCATTTAGAAACGTAGTCAACGGCTACGAGGATGTACTTGTTCCCTTTGGATGATGGAAATGGCCCCATAAAGTCGATGCCCCATACATCAAAGATTTCACATTCTTGTATGAAATTTTGAGACATCTCATCTTTATGTGTGATCTTGCCTTGTATTTGGCAAGCATCACAATGTTTAACCATTTCATGAGCGTCACGATATATGGTGGGCCAATAGAATCCAAAGTTGAATACTTTCTTCGCGGTGTAATTGGGACCAAAGTGACCACTGGTGGGTCCTTTATGGCAAGCGTTAAGGATTTGTACCGCTGCCGGCCCATCAACACATCGACGAATGACAAGATCCGCACATTGTTTGAAAAGGTAAGGGTCGTCCCAGAAATAATGTTCAATATCTTTAAAGAACTTTTTCTTTTGTTGGGATGTTAACCCTTCCTTGAGAATTCCACCCGCTAAGTAGTTTGCAATGTCCGCAAACCACGGGGTGTCATCAAGATTTGGATTGATATACATTAAGGCCTCAAGGGGAAAAGAGTCGTTGATCTCTTGATTCGGATGATCCCCTTGATAAGGATCCTCAAGTCTGCTTAGATGATCCGCGGCTAGGTTTTCCGCTCCCTTCTTGTAACGAATTTCAATTTTAAATTCTTGAAGGAGCAAAACCCAACGAAGAAGTATTGGCTTAGAATCTTGCTTAGTCAACAAGTACTTCAACACGGAATGATCGGTGTACACGATGGTGGTGGAAAGGACAAATAGGGGCGGAACTTCTCAAAAGCATACACTATAGCTAAAAGGTCTTTTTCGGTGGTGGTATAATGCAATTGAGCCCCCGTCATTGTCTTCCTAGCGTAATGGATTGGTTGGAAGTGTTTGTTCACTCTTTGGCCCAAAACCGCTCGAATAGCAAAGTCGCTAGCATCACACATCAATTCAAAAGGTAGCTCCCAATTAGGGGTAACCAAGACTGGTGCCTTAGTTAGCTTATCCTTAAGAAGATTGAAGGATTCAAGACACTCTTTAGAAAAGATAAAAGGAGTATCTTTTTCCAAGAGGTGGGTCATCGGGCGAGCGATTTTAGAAAAATCTTGAATGAATCGACGATAGAAGCCCGCATGACAAAGGAAACTTCTCACATCCTTCACGGTTGAAGGTGGAGGTAATTTGGCTATGACATCCACTTTAGCACGGTCCACTTCAAGACCGGCTTTTGAGATTTTATGTCGAAGCACAATACCTTCTTTTACCATGAAATGGTATTTTTCCCACTTTAGAACAAGGCGAGTGTCTTCACACCGCTTAAGCATACGTTCTAAATTGGCAAGGCAAGAAGAGAAAGAATCACCTTAGACCGAGAAATCATCCATGAAGACTTCCATAGTTTCTTCAACCATGTCATGGAAGATAGCCATCATACACCTTTGGAATGTCCCATGAGCATTGCATAAGCCAAAAGGCATTCTTTTGTAAGCAAATGTTCCATAAGGACAAGTGAATGTGGTTTTTTCTTGGCCTTTGGGATCGATGGTAATTTGAAAATACCCGGAGAAACCGTCTAAGAAGCAGTAATAGTCATTACCCGCTAGACGTTCAAGCATTTGGTCCATGAAAGGAAGGGGAAAATGATCCTTTCTCGTAGCATCATTGAGTTTGCGATAGTCTATACAAACTCTCCACCCTGTAACGAGACGAGTAGGAATCAACTCGTTGTTTTCATTGGGCACAACGGTGATTCCGCCTTTCTTAGGCACACAATGGACGGGACTAACCCATGGTGAATCCGATATAGGATAGATCATGCCCGCATCAAGAAGTTTGATAACCTCTTTTTTGATTACGTCATGGATCTTAGGATTCGCCCTTCTTTGGTTTTGAATAGTGGGTTTAAAGTCGTCCTCCATGAGAATTTTATGTGTGCAAAAGTGAGGATCAATTCCACGAATATCGGAGATCTTCCACGAAATCGCTTTCTTATGATTCTTCAGCACGGCGATAAGTCGGAATTTTTCTTCTTCTTTCAAGTCCTTTGCGATGATGACCGGTGACTTTTGTTGTCTTCAAGGAAAACGTACTCGAGATGAGACGGCAGTCCTTAAGTTCTAAATACGGAAGATTTTCTATGGAAGGCGGAGTCAAAGTCGGATCATCGGCAGAGATATCCTTAGGAGATGGTGGAGAAATATGGTCCTCATTGAGAAGTTTCTCAATGGTACGAATGTCTTCATCCCAATTGGTGGGAGAATCGTCATATTTTAAGTCCACATCTCCCAAAGTAGCTTCAAATTCTTTCAAGAGAATATCACTTTCTCCAAATGGAGTAAGTGAAGGAGTAATGGAGGAAACGGTCTCAACCGTGGGTAGAGAAGAAGAACCACTTTTACAAGCGTCTTTGAAATGTTCTTCACAAGCCTCATCAAGAACGTCAATGAAATTAACACTTGCATTTTCAGAAGGCTGTTTAGAAAGTTTACCCATGTTGAAGACGATTTTATCATCACCAACTCTCATGATTAATTCGCCCGCGGCTACATCAATGAGAGTGCCACCGGTCCTCAAGAATGGACGTCCAACGATTAATGGAACACGAGGGTCTATCTCGTAGTCAACGACAATAAAATTCGCCGGAAAGGTGAATTTGTCGACACCAACGAAGACGTCTTTGGCTATCCCCACTGGATAAGCAACCGTACGGTTGGCTAATTCCAAAGTCATTCGTGTGAGGACTAGCTCGGGTAGAGATAATTGTTTCCAAACACTTAATGGCATTAAGTTTATACTAGCACCTAGACCGGCTAGGGCCATACAATTCTCTACCCCAGGGAAGTTGCAAGGAAGCAAGAAACGACCCAGATCACCAAGTTTGGTTGGTAATTTCCTTAAGAGCACTGCGGAGCAATTCTCATTAATTTGGGTCTGAGCGATATCGAGGAGTTTCTCCTTGTCACTGAGAAGGTCTCTAAACATTTTAGCGTATTTGGGAATGTGAGCGAGAGCCTCAGCAAAGGAGATATTAAAATTCAGTTGTTTAAACATTTTAAGAAAGTTAGAAATCTGAATATCATCCTTATTTTTCAACTTCTCTTTCCTCAACCTTGAAGGATAAGGTATATTGGGTTGAGATGAAGGCTTTGGTATGGAATTCTCACTCACAACCTTGGGTGGTGGAGGGGTGGAAGTAGAAGGTGGGGGAATTGGAGAAGTAGAAGTTAGAGGTGTTGGAGAAATAGTAGGTGGAGTAACCGGAGAAGGAGACTCGTTTTCCTTAGTCACAATCACCGGTGTAGGTGTAGGAAGCTCAGGTTCCTTTAAACCTTTTCCACTGCGAGTGGTGATTGCTTTCATCTCCCCTCTTGGATTAGCAACGGTGTTACTCGGAAGAGAACCCGAACCAGAGGCTTGATTACTTAGGAAGAAACTAGCCATCATGTTCCTTAAGTCATTCGTTTGACTTGCCAAAGTGTTTCGCATATCGGCTCGAAGATCATTTCCTTGTTTCACCATATCTGCTTTCATGTTGGCCATTTCCCGCTGAAGATTTTGCACAATCACATCATTAGTCCTCATGTAAGTTTCAACGTCTTGATGTAATGCGGTGGGTTGGTTGAGAGGAGGAGCATGGTAGGCAGGTGGTTGATAAGCGGGTTGTTGGTAAAATTGGTTGTTTCTTTGAGGTGGATATGGGGTTCTTTGGTTTTGATATTGATTTGGAGCACGAGGTTGGTTTTGATTATTGTGATTGAGGTTGTTTGGGTTTTGTGGGGGAAAACCGGGTGGTGAAAGAAAGTTGTTTGAGCGATAGCTGAGCAAATTGCGGTCACCTTGAGGACGTGCTTGATAGCCTCCCGTGGAATAGTTACCGTTGGCGGCATACACATTTTCCGGATTGTCATGAGTCGAAGGACAATCGGTGTATGAAGAGATCCCTCGCATATTTCACATGATTGAGTCATAGCATTAACTTGGGCATTGATAGCTTTGGTGTTGTTAGAGGTTTGGAGAGCAAGTGATTCAACAAGCGTAGTGAGCTTATCAATTCTCTTGTCGATCTCATTAGTGCTAGCACTAGCCACATTAGTCCGAACACTCTTAGTTTGCACTCTAGACTTGTTCTCAATAATATCCCAAGCGGCATTATAAGACTTAACCAAAATATTACCCCCCCCTCCTCCGAAGCACTATTTAGTGAATCTTGGTCATTCATGCTTAAACCATTGTAAAAAGTATTGATTTGATGTACTTTTTTCAAACCATGTTGTGGACACTTTCTTAAAAGTTCCTTAAAACGGTCCCAAGATTCACTAAATGTCTCACCGTACTTTTGTTCAAAAGTAATGATTTCATTCCGCAAATCGGTAGTACGTGAGGGTGGGAAAAAGTAGTTGATGAATTTGGTCTCTAAATCCGTCCACGTAAGAATACTTTGTAGCGATTCCTTATCAAGCCAATGCCGGGCTTGTCCCTCTAAGGAGAAAGGAAAAAGTTGCAAGCGAATGACCTCTTGTGAAACCCCATTATACTTAACCGTATTAGTGAGTTGAAGAAACCTTTTAATATGGTCATGAGGATCATCAATTGAACACCCCAAGAAAGGTTGAGCAGAGACCATTTTAATAAAGCCGGATTTAAGCTCAAAGTTGTTGGCTCCAATCTCGGGAATGACAATAGCATCGGTGTTGCCCTCTACGTACGATTGCAAAAGCTCGATCATTGGTTGATTCTCCATGGTGACATAGGTGGAGTAATGACTTCGGCTTGAGCTACTTTCTTCTTACGAGCACGAGTACGCATGCACACCTACAAAAGGAAAAACAAAATAGACAAGAAATATTTTTTGTTTTTTATATGTTTTTCAATTTTTTTGTATTTTTTTTTAAAATTTTATATTTTTTAGGATTTTTGAAAAATTTTAAAGCATGTAAAATAACGTTCAAGAATGAACGGATCCCAAAATCCAACGCGTCTCTCACTAAAAACCGTTAATCTTAACGAAAAGAGCCGGCAGCGGCGCCATTTAATATTAAGTTTTTGCCTAGTATCAAAGTTCGTTAGTTCCAATCTCTTCGAATTGATTATTGGTAGAAAGTACGACTCAATTGTTCTTGGTGAAAAATAAAGGGTTTGGTTTGATTATCTAATTTTAAACTAAAAGCAAAATAATTGTCGTTGAGTAAAGTAAAAACTTTTAAAAGATTAAACTAAAAGTTATTTAGAAAAACACTTGAAACATAAGACTTTATAAAACTTGAAAACACGATCTATCGGAATGTAAGACTGAATTCTATCGGAATGCACTATAACTCAAAACCATCAGAATGTGATTAAAACAAGTCATCAGAATAATACAAGTGAATAACCATCGGAATATCGAAGTCCATTCTATCGCAATGATTTCAGTCGGAATGTCCTAGATCGCAAAGTCCAGATCGGAATGTATCAAACAAAAATTGGGCAGAGTTTCAATTCAAAGTAACCTTACCACCCGTCGGAATATGCGATCGCAATGAGCGATCGAAATCCCAGATCGGAATAAGGGTGAAATGCCAAGCTATCGCAAAGTAAAACCCTCTATGGTTTATTGCGATAGAAACAAACAGCTGTCGGAATGTAGAAATCCCCAATATTGCGATGAACACAAAACTTAATCCGAAAATGCAGATGAGCTGAAATTTCCAATAAGCACGTACAATAAGCTCACTTAACCAAACTTTAAACAACTCAATAAACTTAAATTTGACATCTTTCAAAACGTAAAATCACAAACTTTATAAAAGAAACTTTAAAAAGACTAAAACGTTTAAGAAATTCGAAAAGCAATAAGCTAAAAACATGAAATAAGCCAATAAGCACAAAGAGCTTATAGCCTAAACCGTATGAAAGCTTATGTAGGAATAAAAAGTTTAACCTTTTAATAACTTAAACATCAACAAAATCAATCCGTATGGAATATAACATTCGGATCAAAGATTAAAGTAACCAAGAAATGAAGAAAAAGATTAATGAATAAAAGCTTAACTTGAACTTGATTAATTGAAATCCAAAATACAATAATGATTAAAAGCTTAACTTGAAAGATTAAAAGAAAGAATGAAAAGATGAACTTAGTGAGAGAAAGTTGGGAACTTTGTCTCTCTAAAAACTAGAAAGGAAAAATGACAAAATTAAAACTAGCTAACCCCCCTCCTAATGTGATTAGGAGGGTATTTATAGGGAAAATGGGAAGTGCATGTGTGGTGTGCTTCCTTCTTTCTTTTCTTCTCGACTCGATTTAAATCTTTGTCTTTTCACGACGTCGTCTCGGGATTTGAACTTGTCTTAATAATTTTCTTCTTTAATTTAGACTTGAGTTCTTCGACTTCATTAAACTTCCGTCTTTAGAATTTTTCTTCGATAAATCTTTAGAATAGGTCTTGGACATCCGTTTTTTAAGCACTCTTGATCTCTTGACTTCGTCTTTTCTCGTTTTCTTCGATAAAAGCCCGTGTTTTCTTCCTTTTTCATCTTTTGGTCCTAAAACACAATAAAAACATAAACCACGCATAATTCCGACTTTTACGACTTAAAATACACGTTTTGGTCTTGTTATTATTGGAAATAAGTGGTAAAAGGATAAGTGTTTTCACACTTATTAATGACTCACCCAGACGGGGATGGTCAATCCCTAATAGATCTATTTATAACATTCGGGCGATTTACAACAATTTAATGGTTTCAATAATAATCAATCATAATCAAGTTTATACAATCCAGTTATGTCCAATATATGTTTGCATATTTTCTTTCCCAAAAGGGAAAGTTTTATGAAAGTTTAAATGGGGCTGTAAACTCACCTGATACAATCGTCACAATAGTCTATAGAGAACGAACGTCAATCAAGAATAAATGTCAACAATCGATACATGATCATACGATACCTAAATATAACGAGGCGTGTCTTAGGCTTGAGACAAGAAATAAATCGTACATATATGTAATAAGTATGTTTTAATAAGTTCTTGGAAATTGCATAAGTTTTATGATTCTTTATAAAACTTTTAGGTGAACACTTAGTCATTTTATGTGAAAATCCAAATTGACACTTTTAGCCCATCTTAAGCCCAATAGTGGTCCACTACCCAAGTATTTAACTTAAGTCCATTTGAAATTCAGTATACTACTCTATGTTGGTTATAAATCTCAGGTCCAATAATGTCCCAATAGCCATTACAAGTGTAACTTGGGCTTTTATGGCCCAAGTCCACTTTGTATAGTTTTTGGGTTCTAAAACACATCACAACCACTTACACTTAATATTTCTCGTTGGTAGGGTCTCGGGTCATCTAGTCATCAGTATATAAATAAGTCCAAGATCCCCGACAAGTGGATCCTACCACGTTGGTTTATATAAAAATCATCACATTTTACGTTAATGAGTTATAATCCGTTTAATATAATTTTCCCGACATGTCCCGCTAATTTATTCATATCTCTTGAACCGTAAATCATCTAATTGTGTTCTTTTTACCAAAACCATTATTAACTCATGTACTACCCTTAATATAGGTCTAATTACCTCAAATTAATACTTTTCATAGCTAATTAACCCATTTCCTAACTTAGAAGAGTTGGCTGTTTTTGGGCAGCCAAACTCGTTTTCACCATTTTGGTCGCCATTTCCAAATCGTAAGGAACTGGTAAACCATCCAATTGATTCTACTTTTTCATGATTTTATATACAACCTACAGTACTACCTTTTTCAATGATTCTGAGTTCTTATATGAGAAAACAGTCCGTGAAGACAGTATGTTCAGATCTGACTAGTTCTCACTATTTTGGTCACCATTTCTAAACCGTAAGGAATTGGTAAATCATCTAATTGATTCTAGTTCTTCATGATTTTATCTACAAATTTTAGTCTTACATATTCGTAGGTCAGCATACAAGTTTTACGAGAAAACAGTCCATCAAAACAGTATGTTCAGATCTGACTAGTTTTCACTATTTTGGTCATATCTTACTATCTAAAGTTCGTCACGAGACGAGCCACCCGGTGAATTAATCACAAAACAATTATCTATCTTAATATATAAGTTTTTAGTATCCCAAACCTACTGAGTTTTACATGCAATCTGTTTTTGTTACGGTTCAAAAATTGTTAAGAATCAAATCGTTACTAGTACTTGTTTAGCTTGATTTTTAGTGTTCAAAATTTCATATACAATGTCCCAATACTCATTAGTCCATTTCGTACATATATATATATATTCGGAATATACATAAGATCAAGAAAATAAAAAGAATGATAAATAAGAACGAGATGTAGATCTTACGAGGCTTTATCAAAGTCGTGGTACTAGTGAGTGATGCATGCAAGCAAACATCTAAGATCTTGTCAACACTTGATGCAACCACCATGCATGGATAGATCCGGGCTAGATATACAAGTTTTACTTGATGCATTTATAGATCCGGGCTAGATCTACATGTTTTACTTGATGCATGTATAGATCCGGGCTAGATCTACATGTTTTACTTGATGCATGTATAGATCCGGGCTAGATCTACATGTTTTACTTGATGCATGTATAGATCCGGGCTAGATCTACATGTTTTACTTGATGCATGTATAGATCCACCATGGAAATAAAAGAAAATATTGAGAGTTGATGCATGTATGAGACTTTCATACCAAAATGTAGATCTTGAGATTTACAAGATGGGTCTTTGATTAGATTTTGAAGACTCAAGATTGATCATCAAATTTTTGATGATCTATGGTGTTTGGAGGGTCACGGCAAAAGAAAGGAAAGAGAGTTTTTGGTGTGTGTGTTTTGTATGAGAGAGAATGAAGGAGAAGAGTAGACAAGACCCTTATATAGGGTGAGAGGGAGTATGACAAGTGTCACCCACTTAAACTTTGTCCAATGAGAAGCAAGAAGGTGGGTGGACATGATGGACATGTGTCACCAACCTATAGTTAGCCCAATGGGGAAGTGAGGTGTGTTAGTGGCTTGTCTAGTGGGACAAAAGAGTTGTTGGGCTTCTTAAACCTCTTATTGGGCTTATTAAGCCCATTACTATCCAAGGTTTAAATAGTTGGGCTTATAAGGCCACAAGTGGGCCTAAAGTGTAACTTATATTACAACTTTCGTTAATACACGGTTCGGGTCACGTTCGAGGTTTATGAATTTTTTATTCATCTTACGAGGATTTCGTAATTGATCCAAAAATCATTGTTCCAATAAGATAGAGTATTTATATGACGTATAAATATGAAAAACGTGTTCGTTTATTTAAACGCAAGTATTTGTCATTTATCTTTTGTATAACGTAAATATCGTTTTAGTAGAAATACTTCTCATTTAATCATTCCATAGATAAATGTAATATTAAACAAATTTAATCAAATTGTTTATCAAGTATTTCTCGACAATAATTTATGTAGTTAAATTATTGAATTGTCGGTACGCGGTTTGTATGACTTTTGTCAAATTTTCAAATCCGATGATTTTTGTATGGTTCAAGAAGGGTTTTGAAACATACTTCATTATTATTTAATGAACGAAAACCTCGGGTTTTACATCATCCATATGCCACCTTGAGTTTCATCCTCGAAACTCGATTACTATTGCTAGGTTGAGAAATGATCTAGGATCATTGAGTAGATTTTTTATTACATTATTCTCTTGGTAAAATCATGGATTTTACAGCGAGAAATGAGATTATGACATGTTGTATGTGTTGAACCTAAGTTACGACTATGCTAATATAACTACCTTCTTAAGATATCTTTTAATTAATATAAGATGATTGCATTTAGTTTATTTAGAAAACTTCTATTTAGTTTAAATTGTTTAAAGTTTAATATTTAAAATGTTTTTATTAAAAAGTTTATATTAGTTGGTTTAATAAAAGATAGCTTTTATAATTTTTTAAAATGTCGTTTTATTTAATTGTCATTAACGTTTATTGTCTTTTGATCTCGGCATATCGATTCAATACTTTTGGCGAGGAGGTTAATGGGTCTTTTAGTCAAATTAGTATTTAAAGTTTATAGCTCGATTTGTTTTATCTTGGTAGTTAGTTGATAAAATTGACAACTTTATCGACTAGTTAGTTTGATAATAACTTTGAAAATTTATAAACTTTAGATCTAATTTAGCTATTTGATCGGGTGATTAATTTTTCGTCTCCGGTTCATCATTACGGGTTAAATTCTCTATCTCTTTTTTTATTTTATTTCATTAGCTTAAATATATCGTTATTATTGCATGTTTAGCTTTTATATCTTGATTCGAGTAGTTTGATTATGCTTGTTTAGTTTAGCATCTTTATTGTCATTATTATTATTTTAGATATCTTTCGCTTTATAATTGTAGTTTAATTTTCATCCTTATCGCTTTTATATATTTTAAATATTTAGTCGTTAAAATTAGTAGATTTAAATATAAAAATCAAAATCTTTTTATTCGAGCATCAAACTTTAAACATAAACGCGGATTTCCATTCACACTTCGTTGGAACTACAATAACCTTTCGGGTGTACGAAAATTATTCAATCATGGTGTTCATGATTACTTTAGATATACATGTTTATGATGTATTGTAAAAAGTCACAAACATAAAAGTCTTGAAAGACGTATAATATAAAGTAAGACCTTAATCTATTGTCTCTTTTCGTTAAGACATATACATGGAGTCATTTTCAAATGACTTAAAACGTATGATGGAATTATAACCTTTATGTTTTAAAGGCATGGAAATGAAGCGACTTTGTATTAGAAGTACTTGAGTTATAAAGCATGCAAAATGGTTAGAAAATCTATTTTACCATTAAGATGATTTTGTTGGTATATAGGAAAACCGAAAGATATATATTTATCTTAATATTGTAAAGATTGACTTACAATATTTCCTTAAATGAAATACAATATTGTTATGGTATGTTCATTAGGAGAATCAAACTCTCAATATGATGGTGATGTTTGATTCAAGATAACTATATCTTCCTTTCTTCCAAAAGATATCAAGGTTAGAATGTTGACTATGACTTTAGCTAAGAAGATTAATAAAATACCGTTATATATGGTGTGTGATGAATCACAATATGTCTTAAATGAAATTTGTATTTTACTAAACTACTTATGAAGTGGGTTGTTAGAATATAAAGAGATAGGAACTGTCATTGTGTTAGGTAAAGTCCCAAAATAGATAACGTTGGAGTGTTAATCTATTTGCTATGTATTTAAAGATTAACTTTAAGTTACTAAAAGCAAGTGGGAGTTTTGATCTTAAAAGATAAAATTACAAAATACATAATCTTCTTAAATACAATTGTAATTATCATGAGGTAGGTGTGCTATTGCTAATCCTCAAGATAAAGGAATTTAAGTCATAGGTCCGCAAAGATATCTTGGATATACGAGTAATATGCTGAGAATTATAAGTCGCTAATAATTTTTATTATTTGTTACCAAATATTGACTTGGGTAAAACTACTCATACTATGAATGTTATAGATGTTGTCCAAACAAGATAATAAATTTTAGATTTGGTTTATCTTAAATAGTTTGACTAGAAATTATATGGACAAGATTGTACACATATTTAATATATGTATTATGAATAGATTATTAATCACACTTAAGTAAATTAAATATGATTGAGTATTCTTTCCTAAATGCATTAAATATATAATGATTTTGGTGGTCATATTTTAATTGATGAAATTAAATATGTATGAACTCTTTCTTGAATAACTACTTGAGTACGGACTTATGTAATTGAAAGGAGTTTATTAATTCAAATGAATCTTTGGAAAAGTACAAATTGCAAATATTCATGAATAAATGAAGGCATCTAGGAAATTATTCTTTTGTTTAATTTGAAATCAAGATTGGATTTAAATTTGAATAAGATGATTTCTAAGTATTCGTAAAAGCTAGTGGGAGTATTATGGTTATTTTCTTAAATTATATATGTTGGATAGACATATAAGAAAGTAACATTTCATTCAAATTAAATGTTGTTTTGGTTTAGATTTGAATTGAAACTTTTCTTTGGTGATTTAGAAAGTAAGATACATAACTTTGGAACAAATAAATTTATATATTTATGCAGTGGAAATACAACATAATATGCCATGTAATAAGTTTATATGGATATTTAGAACATAAAGAAATCTAAATCTGGTTTAACAAATTTTCATGTGTATCACGTTGTATTTATATCATGCTTAAAATGCAAGATAGTTTGAATATATTAATCTATTTGAATGTTATTAAATAACTTGGGTATTGAATATTCTAAAAGGAATATGTTTGGATATAGAATAACATCCTTGTCTTGGATCAGCTTCCATATTCTATAGATGAGTAATTTGTCAACAGTTGTGAAAATTATCATAGCTAACAAACTTTGATGTTTGGTTGGAATCGAACATTACATAATAGATATAATAGGTAATGTATTTATATCTTTAAATGAAAAGTTATCAAAAACTTGAAAAGGTATAATTGAGGTAACACTCAATATTAAGAAATTATTATTTAATAGAATAAATATTAGGTTTCATTTATTCTTGTTATTTAATTTTGTATCCTATTTTACATGTTTTAATCCATGAATAAGTTGTTATGCTAAATGTCCGTTGTAGATTAAGAATATGGGAATATTATTAAACTAAGACAATTTGAAATTGCAATAGAGTATACTTGAAAGTATATTGATCGATTTTGAATAATATTCGATGAATCGAATATTGGACTTATCCCAACTATATGATTATATTTTATGCATCTTTGTCGTTAAGTATATCATAAATTGTTATCCTTAGACCTGAGATACCAGGAAACTAATGTGAATCTAGTGCATTTTGGTGGAATAATCTAACGCTAAACCTAACTGGTAGCTATAAGGGTTATATTCAGAAGTGTTGCAAAATTCATAAGTTTTGCTTGTAGTCAATATCGAATTTGTTTCCTTCAAATTTATTTTAAAGTTTAATACAGCTGGCCCCCTCGTGGGATTACTAAGATGTTTGTACGGCCGTATTCAAAGTCTTTCTAAACTATGTTTAGGAGTTTTGGTAATCTTACTTGAATCTGATGAACGAGAAACAGAATGGTTAATGAATGGAATGACTAAGATCCACATCCTTATTAACGTTGTACTAGAAACGAAATAATACTAATATAATGATGAATCATTAAAAGGTTTTGAAGGCCTACGTAATCTTTAGATTATCTTAAGCTTGGAATTATCTAAAGAGAGGTAGAGAGATGATGAACTAGAGAGAGAAAGTAGAGAGAGGTTGGAGAGAATAATGTTGATGAGATGGCATTTATACATGATCTCATCGTTCTTTTCGGGCTTTAAATGCATAAAAATGTCATAAAATACCATATATATGCTTGTGTTTGTTTACTTGTGTGTTTTAGGTATGGATATCGTGAAAAAGACAAAAGATCACAAGATACAAGGAAAAACGAACACGAGAAACGAAGCCGTACAAAGAACCGGGCCCTAATCATGGAATTTTCATCAAATACCCTTGAAGACTTGAAGACAAGCAAGATTGATCCTCTTTCTATGAAGTAATGACACTTAAAACCCTTGTATATTGATAATTACAAGTTTGGTCCCTTAAGTTTGTCAAAATTGCAAAAAGGTCCTTCAACTTTGAAGAAATGGCAAGAATAGTCCCTCAACAAATTCAAATTGCCAATTATGGTCCCTCATGAAGTCAAAGTTATGTTGAAGACCTTTGAAGATCAAAGAAGTCCAAGATCAGCCCTTTAAAAATCAAGAAATGGCAAAATTAATCCTTTGAAAGAGTTTTGGAAAGCTGTGTGCCAAAAGTGTCAAGTATGGAAAGATATTAACAAGGGAAGTCATGTTTTAGGGCTTAAAAACATTGAATGCCAAAAATAACAAAACACAAGGACCAGAAGTGCCAAGTGAAACTTTCAAATCCTAAAAACGCGCCTAACATGTTTTCTCCCCCAAAATCGGATCTAAATAATTACTGTTCATCGTTCTTACAGCCCAGAACTTACCCTCACTTAACCTTGGGTAAAACTCAATTAAACCCACACACGAGTGATTCACATGTGCAGAAAGCCTTCCCACTCCTAAAAACCCCAATCCCACCACTTGAGGACCCCACCCTCAATTCCCTCTCAGCCAATCACATCATACCTTAGTCCCCAAGTTCTCTGACGTGTCCCAAATGAACGATCAAGATGTTATGCTTCCTCCCAAAGCAAATTTGTACAGCCAAGATCAAATTTGGACAAAAGCACTCAAAAAACGTCCAAGGGCATATTAGGGATTTTTCCATGTATTAGGGTTTAGGTTTTTGGATTCTAGATCCTTCTTAGCTTAGTATAAAAGAGGCCCCAACCTGTGGGTGACCCTTTGTTCCAGTTTCAAGTCTCTCACTTGTAATTCCTTTTTAAAGAAATAAAAAGTTTGGTTTTTGAATAATTCAAGTATAATTCCTTTTTTATTGTTTTTAAAAGATTGTGTGTTGTGAGGGAGATTGATTCTGAGTTCCATTGTTATTTTGGTGAAGTAAGTTTGAGTTTCAAAGTTGTTTCAAGGTTTTCTGAAAATTGAAAGAAATTTTGGGAAGCTTTTGATTCAAGGTTTGTGGTGTTAAGAGTTCAATTATTAGGTGTAATAGAGTTTAAAAAACGTTTTTAGAAGGTTGAAAAGAGTTTTGGAAGGTTTTAGAAAGAAAAGAAAAGAAAACAGATTATATATAGCTTGTATATTGTTGTGTTTTCTTTTGTGTTTGATTTCAACAGGTCAAGAGGTGTTGATATTGGTACTGCTCCAACCCGAGTTGGATTGGAGGAGGATTTTCATCCTCTAGGGCTTTGGATGTAAAGCCCTGAGGTAATCTCTCTTTTTCTCTTTGAAAATTCAGAAACATTGCTTGTTCATATGATCTTGTGTGATTTGATGCTCAAGTGTGTTTGAAGTGTTGGATTTAAGTGCTTAAGTGGTATTAAGCATGTTAGATGGTAATTTGATTAGTTTGCATAGGATTTAGAGGCTGTTGATTTGAGAAAATTGCATAATCAGAAATTAAGTGGTGTTTGGCAAAGGGTTTTAGCAGGGCACTTGATCCTTGATTGATCTATAAAAGGTGTTAGAAGGTTGATTGTAGATCAGAATAGCTTGTTAGTCCTCTGTCATAGTATATCTGTCACAGAGACTCATAAGGCTTTTGTGTGATTTGTTTTGATCATATTGGTGTGTGCTAAGTGAATATACTTGACTGTCTTGACTTCTTGTGCTCAAAGGAGCACAAGAGTGCCCCATTGTTCCATAATAAGCATCCAAATAGCACTTGTCAAGCCCTCTTGGCTCAAAAAGTGCACAAGTGTGCACACTCACACTTGTTCATCAGTTTTCAAAGAATACTGGCACGTTTTGATCTCCAAACTAGCTTAATCTTGTGTTTAAAAGGAAGTTTGATTTGGATTATAAGCTTGTTTAGTTGTCACTGTTGGAGTTAAAAAAGGAAAAAAATAAAAAAATATAAGAAGCAAAAAAGGTGTTGCCTAGACTCGAACCCTGGTCTCCACACTCACACACATAACAAGTTACCATTGCGCCCTGGGGACTTTGATTGAGAGTTTTGGTTTCCATATTTATTTAACCTATTTTGTCTTTCTAGCTTAATATATAAGCCGTGGCTTATTTTTCCAATTTTCAGCTTATTTATTGAGCGTTTTTGCTTATTTTCAATTTTCCTAGGACTTTAATAGGCTTGTTGACTTTTCTAGCTAAGTTTTAAATTTTTCCTTCTATTCATTTAATTTCTAGGATTTATTTAATAGACGAATTTTAGAAAATCAATAAAAAATACCAAAAAGACTTTTAATTTTCAGGAAAAATAGATTTTAGATTTTAAAATATATTTTTGAGGTTTACATCAAGTTTTGGTTTTGAAAACTTTAATTTTTAATTTTATAATATTTTAAGGTTTTTTATAAACTTTAAGGATTTTTAGAAAATTATTAAAAAAGGTTTAGAAGCTCTAATTAGTGTTTTTCTCTTAGTTATATTATTTAGGATTTTTAGAAAATTTTTAGAATTAATTTTAGAAACTTTTTATTTTTAGTATTATTTTATTATTATTTTAATATTAATTTTTCAAAATTTTATTTTTCTTTCTTTTTCATTTTTCCTAGGTTCTTTGTCATAAATTAGGACTATTTCCATTTTTAGATTATTTTTATCACTTTTGGATTTATTTTTATAATTATTTTAAGTTTAATTAGGTTTTAATCATTTTTAATCATTTTTAGAGTAATAAAAATAGTTTTAATAGGTTTTAATTTTTAGAAAATACTTTTTAGTCTTCTAATAATATAAAATTAAGTAATTATTCAATAAAATCATATTTTAGACATTTGAATTAGTTAAATTTAATTTTAGGGCTTTAATTAGCATTTAAAATTAATTATTTAATTAATAAAAGGTTTTAAAATATCTTTGTTGGATTTTTAACTTTATTTATATTATTTTAGACTTCTTTTTAGTTTTTTTAATTATTAATTTTGTTTTTGGTTTTAGATAATAATTTTTTAATTTGAGTAGTTTTTCACGGCTTTACGTTTTCATCGTAGTTTAATTTTAACGTATCCGTCTTTTCATCCTCTCATCCCCATTCTTCTCAATATTAATCTCAAATAAATACAAATTAGAACACACACATATACCTCCTTGGGAAACGAACTTTATCTCTTTTAAGTGATTTGGTCATTAACACTTGATTTTTCTTAAAGTCATTTGTTCGATACTTACCGCTATTTACGCTCTTTTCCTAAAGAGTAGTAAAAGATTACAATCATTTTTGGCGCCGCTGCCGGGGAGGTGTGTCGTGTCTTAATTTGGAAATTTTTGTTTTTGATATTATCCATAAATAGTATTTGTGTTAAGTGGAACTCCCTTAACACGTATTATCGGTTTTCTTGGTTTTTCTTTGTGAATATTATTAATATATTGTATTAAGTATCACAATCAAAATACAATATCTCCAAAAGTGTGAAAACACAACCTTAATTGGGATTTGATCTCCTAATTATTGTATTCGAATCTCAAACAAAAAGAAAAGGCAAAAATAGATAAATACTTTCGTGAAGCTCGATTTTGAAAAATACAAACTATAAGGTGGGTATAAGGCGGGTATTATAAAATATACCCTAAGGAAAAAGGCTCTTAAGTGCTTCGCGCCGCCTCGTTTCCCCGCTTGCTTGTGAGTATTTTGAGATTGAAGGCTAATCGAGGGTTTTGCCGCCCAAAGTATTAATACGTATACTATATTTGCTTGGTTTTCTTTGTGATTAAACCCTCGTGAACAATTTGGTTTTCACCAAAGTTCTAAAGTCATTCGAAGGCGTTCACTCCACGTGATCGTTTTCATTCCTTTGAGGCTTCTTTAATCAAGAGTTTGATTCGAGGAGAGATTTTGTAGATTGTTGTCTACGAAGATACACCAAAATCCAAAAAAATTAAATATCATCAAAAACACAAAAAAATTGAAAATCCACAAAACAACCAAAAAGAATCTTCTTTGCTCACCTCCCATTCTTCGTGTAGTTTATGATCACTCGTAATCAAGCTAAACGAGCTCGTAAACGTCTTCAAAAGCAAGCAAATCAAGGATCGTTGATTTTTGAAGAACCTCCAATTGTTGAACCTATTATAGAACAAGAAGTCGTAATGGCTAATCGTACTATGATGGAGTTGCTTCAAGCACCCACCGAGGGTTTTGGAGAGGCCATTGTTATTCCCGCCATCCTTGCGGAGAATTTCGAGATTAAGACGGGTTTAATGTCGATGCTACAAGCAAACAAATTTAGAGGTCACGAGAAAGACAACCCGCATTACCACATTAGGAATTTCAACCGTCTCACCGCCACTAGCAAATTCAAAGATGTTCCGCATGACGCCATTAAGATGATGTTGTTTCCATATTCGTTGGATGGACCCGCAAAAATTTGGCTCGAGAAAGAACCGCCAAATTCGATTTTGACATGGGCCGATCTCGTTTCTAAGTTTGTGAACAAGTTTTTTCCACCATCTAAAACAACACACTTAAAAAATGAGATTTCACGATTTGTGCAACGTAACAATGAAAGTTTTTCAATGGCATGGGAACGATTTAAGGAGATGTTACATGAATGTCCTCACCATGATTTTTCGGAATTGCATCAAATTGATACCTTTTATAATGGGCTTAATGATCATGAACGAGATTATTTGAATGCCGCCGCGGGTGGTAATTTTTTGTGCAAGACGACAAATGAGGCTTTACAAATCATTGAAAATCGATCTAAGGTTTATAGCCCTCGTAACACACCGAGTGTTGCCAATATGGGTTCGTCATCTTCGTCACAATCGTCTCGTAGCATTAACGCCTTACATGATGAAGCTAATGAGGAAAATCGGTTTTTTGATAGATTTGCTAATCTAATGTCCCATTGGAAGGCTCAAGAAGCTTCCAATTCCGCTTCGGTTAAAGCGATTGCTAAGAGTTGTTTATCGTGTGGAGGAGCTCATGATCTTTCCGAGTGCATTACCGCGGATGGTAACACTTCGAGTGCTTATGTAGCAACGGGAACTTATAACCAAAACGGCCAAGGTTCCCGCCAAAATCAAGCTCCACCAAATCAAAATGTTAACAATTATCGAAACAACAACCAAGGTAATTACCAAGGCAACACACGCAATTACAACAAAGGGAATTATCAAAGTGGGAATGGACAAATCTCTAATCAAAACCAAAACCGTGATTTTCAAAACACTACTCAAGGTTTTCAAAATGCTCACACGAAAAATTTGCAAGGAGAATTTTTGGATTATGCAAAAGCAAATGATGCTAAATTTGATAATATGCAACGTGAGATGATTAGCTTAAGATCCGAGTTGAAAAACGAGCTTAAAAATGAACTTGCTAATGAACTTAAAACTCATGCAAATAAAATGGAAGGAAATGGCCAACGTCTTCAACAAAACCAACAAAAGATGGAATTAGGACAACATGAGATTAAGCAAGAATTATTGAAAGCGGATGCTAGGCAATCAAAATTTGAGGACCGAATGGCTAAGATGTTTGAAGCTATCATGTGTAAGCCCTCTTCTTCGGGTGGTCTTCCTAGTGATACCATTAACAACCCGAGGGGAGAATTGAAGGTTGTTGCTACACGAAGTGGCAAAACTTTCAAAGAACCAATCTCTCGTCCAAGTACTTCTACGGAGAAGGAAATCGAGAAAGAACCCGAGGTGATGGTCGAAAAGGAGCATATTGCAATCCCACGAAGTACCGCTCAAACCACACCTACGGTTACACCAATACCAATTGTGGAACCCGAGTTTCCAAGGCCGTTGCCTAATGACCAACCCACACCACCTTTACCTTACCCTTCGAGACGAAACAAACAGAAAGCACAAGAAAGGAACAATTATCAATTTGAGCTATTTATGAAAATGTTTCGTGATTTGCATTTTAACATAAGTTTTGCCGATGCTTTAATCATGATGCCTCGATTCGCCGCAAACTTCAAAAATATGCTAAACAACAAAGAAAAGTTACAACAATCGTCTAGTTGTTCATCGGTTTTTCTAAGCCGCATACCACAAAAAGTCGGTGATCCCGGTAAATTTTTGATTCCGTGTGCTATACAAGATATGGAGGAATGCTACGCCTTGGCCGATCTTGGTGCTAGTATTAATTTAATGCCTCTCGAGATTTTCAAATCGCTTTCGCTTCCGGCTCTTACTCCTTCGAACATGTCCATCGAGATGGCCGATCATTCTACGATCTTGGCATGTGGAGTAGCCGAGGACGTTTTCGTTAAAGTCGGAAAGTTTTACTATCCCGTTGACTTTATCGTTGTAGACATTCCCATCGATCGAAAAGTTCCTCTCATTTTGGGTCGTTCATTTTTGGATACATCAAGAGCACTTATCGATGTTCATGCTCGAAAAATCACCCTTCGTTTCAATGAAGAAGAACTTGTCATCAATGCAACACAAAACTCCAATCTTTCTCATGTATATTCTATTGCAACTTTAAACCATGGTGACTCGACCAATGTCGTTTGCAAAGAATTTTCACCAAGAGTTTTAGGGAATGTCTCCAAAAACAATTTACCATTTCCTCCGCCGGTGGAGGTTATGAGTGCTAAGCCTACAAAGAAGAAACCATCAATACTTGAATCGAAAAAACCTTCACATTCATTCTTGAAAAGTATTGATAAGTTGCCGGTTTCTACGGAAGATCTTTCGGATGATGAATATGTTGGCCCCGATGGGGAAGTTTTCTTCGTCGATAAACGTTTTGAGAACTTGCCACCACCAAAACCAAAACGGTTTCAAAATGTGAGAATTTTTAGTGTGACTAACATCGTCTTAGAAACACCGAATATTTTCGACATAATCAAAAAGGGTTTTCATAAGGAGAGTTTAAAAGATAACAAAGGAAAAGATCTTAAATGTGATTTAATTGATTTTTCTACAAATCTAACTCCGTCATCACCACGTGATTTGAGTGCTACAAACTCGTCTACTCCTTTTGACGATGTTTTGTGTGGTTCTAGTATGAGGGAAGCCCCTTATGTTCCCTCATCCTTATCCACCGAGGACGAGATATTCGATCCCGGAATTTCATGTAAAGGGAAATCTCGGTCTTCCACCGATGCAATAAATGGAAACTATATCTATTTGCTTGGTACGAGTCTACCTCGAGTAGCTCAAACGTTTGTCTTACCAATTGTCTCACCCTTCTACTTCTCATCTATTTTCTTCAAACTCTTTGAGTTTATGGCACATGTTCAAGTGGTGTTGAATTGTTTTTTCCATGAAAACGAGAACGCCATCTTCGACCCCGGTATTTTGCATCATCTAAGGACTTAGTCCTTTTTACCGGTTGCTTTTTGGGCCTTGTTTATCATGTAAGCCCCGCCAAAAATTGACCACACCATGATTTCCCTAAATGTTCACATTTTAAGGGGATCGAGTCGAGCTCATGACTCGGTAATCAAAAACGAGGTGCCTCGTGGGGGAGATCCCATGCTTATCTTTATGCTTTTTATTCACTAATAAGGGGACTTGTACCCTTCCAACTCGTAGTCTCGTGGTTGTTTGTGATTGTGTTATCTAGATCATCATCATCATTTACGATTGAAGACTCTCGTGTTCGTTTACGTGAGCCGCCATCGTTCGTTTGAAGAAGTTTTTCACGATTCCATGACATATCCTTTATTGTTCTAACAATTATCTTTTAGCATAATTAATAAACGGCTTTAGATATATTGTTGATCACCCTTTCCATGCTAGATCCTAAGCATTCGACTCTTCGTCTCTAGTATGGGGGTGCTCCACCTTTAGACTCGAAACATTGAGGACAATGTTTACTTTTAGTATGGGGGGGTGAATAGGTACTTGCTTTGCTACGCCCTCACGTTTTCCAATTTTCAATGTTTTGTTTTGCTAATAAGGCTAAAAATGGCCAAATTTTAAAATTTTTCTTAGTTTTTAAATTTTTTTCTTAGTTTTCATAAGTGTTTTTAAGACACGAATGTATATTTTCCGATGGGTAGAATAAGAGTTAATTTTTGACTTGATGGGCATTTGGAGCCATTTACATTCCTTAACCCGCTCAATTCAAGTTTTGCTAGACTTTTATATAGGGAGCTTTAAAACGCGAAAGTCTTAATTCATTCGGGTTAAGAACAAGAACTTTTCGCAAGTTCCTATAATTGATTCTAGAAAGTCACTTATCAAGGGAACTTTAAAACGCATTCTCTAAACTTGAAAAAGTCCAAGAAAGTGCAAGATCCTATAGGTGGCTTGAAAACCCAAAACTTTGATTTGATATAGTCTTAATGAAAGCTAATCCAAATTTGGCTTAATTTTGACTTGCACGGCTAAGTATTCACGAGTCTCTTTAATTAGAGGTCTTTATATAGTGAAGAACGAGAAATGATAGAGTTAGACAAGTGATCATGCTAAACGTAGAACATGAAAGTGTTCTTTCAAAAACTCATATGTTTTTAATTGTGGCTTTTTCTTCCCATAAGATCAATGCATTAGGAATAAATCATAATTGCAATAAGTAAGGTCGTACGATTTGAAAGGTTACTTAGCCTCTAGCGCAAGATCGTTTAAAAGTTGCTCGGGGTTGAATAGAGTTCATAGCCAAGGCATAACTTATTGAAGCGGAACGCGAAGATTGGCGATTATCCAAAAAGGCCCTAACAAGGCATGAGGAGCTCTATTTTTGCTAAAGATCCAAAGATGATGTGAAGTATCATTATTCCAAAATCAATATGAAGGATCGAGACACACGACGAGAAGCAATTACTCCCCTAAAGAATGGAGAAAGTCTATCCAAAAAGACCCTAACAAGGTATGAGGATAAATATATCCAAGTTCGAAAAGGAGGCGGATCGTTGTATATCAAAATCCAAAGTAAAGATTGAAGAAAAATGATGAAGTCGTGGTCCTATATGAAGAATCTCTCAAAAACGTCAAATATATGAAGAGAAGACCATAATTTCAAGAACGTCTTCCCAAGATTTGAAGTATGAAGTACATGCCAAATATCGGTCCGAGAAAGGTCTCAAATCGTGAAACGAGTTATGCCAAGATATGAACTTAAGGAGATACACGAGAAGCCGTTTTAAAAGATTTTGTCCTTCGGCTAACTATTGATCAAATCGTGCTACTTTGCTTTCGGACTAATAACTACTCAAATAAGTCAATATGAATCACTTGTGATCCATGACAAATAGATAAAAAATGCTAGTAACCCATTTCCTTTTATAATAACTAGGATTGCGGGGAGAAAAAGTATTACACAATTTGAACGTATGAGTAGTGTTAGCATTGTGACTTGTACCAACAATGATCTTGTTTTTGCACTTAGCATGGAATGTATGACAATCAAGGATGACGAAGTTTACTCTAAGGAACATTAACTTGTTTCTATTCTTTGACCCTAAAAGTCACATTTTGGTGATGAAAATCATACATTATGTCTTTACACATCATCGTAGTATGTTGCAAGTCTTTTACTCTTCAATAAAGGTAAATTGAACTTTGGTGATGCTTAGATACTTTATTCTAGCATTGCGTGAGGGCACGGCAATGGCTTAGTATGGGGGAGTGATGAGATGGCATTTATACATGATATCATCGTTCTTTTCGGGCTTTAAATGCATAAAAATGTCATAAAATACCATATATATGCTTGTGTTTGTTTACTTGTGTGTTTTAGGTATGGATATCGTGAAAAAGACAAAAGATCACAAGATACAAGGAAAAACGAACACGAGAAACGAAGCCGTACAAAGAACCGGGCCCTAATCATGGAATTTTCATCAAATACCCTTGAAGACTTGAAGACAAGCAAGATTGATCCTCATTCTATGAAGAAATGACACTTAAAACCCTTGTATATTGATAATTACAAGTTTGGTCCCTTAAGTTTGTCAAAATTGCAAAAAGGTCCTTCAACTTTGAAGAAATGGCAAGAATAGTCCCTCAACAAATTCAAATTGCCAATTATGGTCCCTCATGAAGTCAAAGTTATGTTGAAGACCTTTGAAGATCAAAGAAGTCCAAGATCAGCCCTTTAAAAATCAAGAAATGGCAAAATTAATCCTTTGAAAGAGTTTTGGAAAGCTGTGTGCCAAAAGTGTCAAGTATGGAAAGATATTAACAAGGGAAGTCACGTTTTAGGGCTTAAAAACATTGAATGCCAAAAATAACAAAACACAAGGACCAGAAGTGCCAAGTGAAACTTTCAAATCCTAAAAACGCGCCTAACATGTTTTCTCCCCCAAAATCGGATCTAAATAATTACTGTTCATCGTTCTTACAGCCCAGAACTTACCCTCACTTAACCTTGGGTAAAACTCAATTAAACCCACACACGAGTGATTCACATGTGCAGAAAGCCTTCCCACTCCTAAAAACCCCAATCCCACCACTTGAGGACCCCACCCTCAATTCCCTCTCAGCCAATCACATCATACCTTAGTCCCTAAGTTCTCTGACGTGTCCCAAATGAACGATCAAGATGTTATGCTTCCTCCCAAAGCAAATTTGTACAGCCAAGATCAAATTTGGACAAAAGCACTCAAAAAACGTCCAAGGGCATATTAGGGATTTTTCCATGTATTAGGGTTTAGGTTTTTGGATTCTAGATCCTTCTTAGCTTAGTATAAAAGAGGCCCCAACCTGTGGGTGACCCTTTGTTCCAGTTTCAAGTCTCTCACTTGTAATTCCTTTTTAAAGAAATAAAAAGTTTGGTTTTTGAATAATTCAAGTATAATTCCTTTTTTATTGTTTTTAAAAGATTGTGTGTTGTGAGGGAGATTGATTCTGAGTTCCATTGTTATTTTGGTGAAGTAAGTTTGAGTTTCAAAGTTGTTTCAAGGTTTTCTGAAAATTGAAAGAAATTTTGGGAAGCTTTTGATTCAAGGTTTGTGGTGTTAAGAGTTCAATTATTAGGTGTAATAGAGTTTAAAAAACGTTTTTAGAAGGTTGAAAAGAGTTTTGGAAGGTTTTAGAAAGAAAAGAAAAGAAAACAGATTATATATAGCTTGTATATTGTTGTGTTTTCTTTTGTGTTTGATTTCAACAGGTCAAGAGGTGTTGATATTGGTACTGCTCCAACCCGAGTTGGATTGGAGGAGGATTTTCATCCTCTAGGGCTTTGGATGTAAAGCCCTGAGGTAATCTCTCTTTTTCTCTTTGAAAATTCAGAAACATTGCTTGTTCATATGATCTTGTGTGATTTGATGCTCAAGTGTGTTTGAAGTGTTGGATTTAAGTGCTTAAGTGGTATTATGCATGTTAGATGGTAATTTGATTAGTTTGCATAGGATTTAGAGGCTGTTGATTTGAGAAAATTGCATAATCAGAAATTAAGTGGTGTTTGGCAAAGGGTTTTAGCAGGGCACTTGATCCTTGATTGATCTATAAAAGGTGTTAGAAGGTTGATTGTAGATCAAAATAGCTTGTTAGTCCTCTGTCATAGTATATCTGTCACAGAGACTCATAAGGCTTTTGTGTGATTTGTTTTGATCATATTGGTGTGTGCTAAGTGATTATACTTGACTGTCTTGACTTCTTGTGCTCAAAGGAGCACAAGAGTGCCCCATTGTTCCATAATAAGCATCCAAATAGCACTTGTCAAGCCCTCTTGGCTCAAAAAGTGCACAAGTGTGCACACTCACACTTGTTCATCAGTTTTCAAAGAATACTGGCACGTTTTGATCTCCAAACTAGCTTAATCTTGTGTTTAAAAGGAAGTTTGATTTGGATTATAAGCTTGTTTAGTTGTCACTGTTGGAGTTAAAAAAGGAAAAAAATAAAAAAATATAAGAAGCAAAAAAGGTGTTGCCTAGACTCGAACCCTGGTCTCCACACTCACACACATAACAAGTTACCATTGCGCCCTGGGGACTTTGATTGAGAGTTTTGGTTTCCATATTTATTTAACCTATTTTGTCTTTCTAGCTTAATATATAAGCCGTGGCTTATTTTTCCAATTTTCAGCTTATTTATTGAGCGTTTTTGCTTATTTTCAATTTTCCTAGGACTTTAATAGGCTTGTTGACTTTTCTAGCTAAGTTTTAAATTTTTCCTTCTATTCATTTAATTTCTAGGATTTATTTAATAGACGAATTTTAGAAAATCAATAAAAAATACCAAAAAGACTTTTAATTTTCAGGAAAAATAGTTTTTAGATTTTAAAATATATTTTTGAGGTTTACATCAAGTTTTGGTTTTGAAAACTTTAATTTTTAATTTTATAATATTTTAAGGTTTTTTATAAACTTTAAGGATTTTTAGAAAATTATTAAAAAAGGTTTAGAAGATCTAATTAGTGTTTTTCTCTTAGTTATATTATTTAGGATTTTTAGAAAAATTTTAGAATTAATTTTAGAAACTTTTTATTTTTAGTATTATTTTATTATTATTTTAATATTAATTTTTCAAAATTTTATTTTTCTTTCTTTTTCATTTTTCCTAGGTTCTTTGTCATAAATTAGGACTATTTCCATTTTTAGATTATTTTTATCACTTTTGGATTTATTTTTATAATTATTTTAAGTTTAATTAGGTTTTAATCATTTTTAATCATTTTTAGAGTAATAAAAATAGTTTTAATAGGTTTTAATTTTTAGAAAATACTTTTTAGTCTTCTAATAATATAAGTTAAGTAATTATTCAATAAAATCATATTTTAGACATTTGAATTAGTTAAATTTAATTTTAGGGCTTTAATTAGCATTTAAAATTAATTATTTAATTAATAAAAGGTTTTAAAATATCTTTGTTGGATTTTTAACTTTATTTATATTATTTTAGACTTCTTTTTAGTTTTTTTAATTATTAATTTTGTTTTTGGTTTTAGATAATAATATTTTAATTTGAGTAGTTTTTCACGGCTTTACGTTTTCATCGTAGTTTAATTTTAACGTATCCGTCTTTTCATCCTCTCATCCCCATTCTTCTCAATATTAATCTCAAATAAATACAAATTAGAACACACACATATACCTCCTTGGGAAACGAACTTTATCTCTTTTAAGTGATTTGGTCATTAACACTTGATTTTTCTTAAAGTCATTTGTTCGATACTTACCGCTATTTACGCTCTTTTCCTAAAGAGTAGTAAAAGATTACAATCAAATGTAAGATTAGATTAGAAGATGTGATAAATGTGAGAACCAACCCCTCCTAACATGCTAGGAGTGGGTATATATAGCCCACCCTACATGTGGGCTTAATGGGTTATATTGTTACATAACTGGATCACGAGCCCATACTAAGTATATATCGTTGGAGTGACCGATCCTTTCTAAATACGTAAAAACATATTTCCAGCAATCTCCCCCTAAGGGAGGTCACTCCAAGTTACAAAGTCCTAAATAGTATATAGCTCGTGATCTTTGCTAACAATGATGTGACCGAGACTTTCTTTGGAAAAAACGTATTTCCAACAATGTCCCCCTAAGGAAGTCCACACCATTTACAAAATCTTAATCCTAGCAGAATATTCTTGAGTCTTCGATCTTGTTCTTGTGAATATGCTGATGAGATCTTTGACTTTAGTATTAAGCATGTTTCCTTGCCTTGACCTTGTGCATTCATCACTTGTGATATTCGCCTCCCCGTGACTTCATGTTCTACATACTTATACCTTTATGAATTCTTGAAAGCTTCAGAGTTTAATACAGCGGAATACTTGACTTTTTGTGTGACAATCCGTCAATTTATGGTTGATATTTTATTCTCAAGTATTATTTAAAAATATTATTTTAATGTTATATTATGAACTCACTTATTTTTGGGAAGAAATTTGGATTTACGTCTTGAAGTAGCATCGACTACGTCTAAACCGAAGGATTCTACGTTACGTGCTTACGTTTACATACACCGTCTTTGGTGACAGTCCGACATTTCAAGAAATAAATTTATTCATGAATATTGTTTTGGAATTTAAATTTGTCTTGGTTTATAAACCCACAAATTTACGAGAAGAGATTAGGACTTAAGTTAATGATTTAACGTCCTTTACGACTAAACCGGAAACCTTAGGATTACGTATTTACGTTTTTGAACTCCGTTTTTGATGAGACAATTTTTATTAGATTCGTTTTGTGCCGTTGATTCATAATTTATAAAAACGTTTTTCGTAAAACGACCCGAGGGCACGCAAATCGAGAAAACTAGAATCGAGGAGTACCCGTAATTAAATGGGGATGAGACAAGATAAACTTGTCCCACCCCCACACATGGGACGGCTACAAATGCTCCAACACACAGCTTAGGTGTCAAAAGATTCACAAAGAAGCTTAACACATGTCTAAGCTAACTTAATCAAGTTAGCTACTCCACCTCAAAACTACACATCCAAAACCACTTCTCCAAAACTCATACATGCAAACCACTCTCTCCTTCTCTCCCTAATTTCGTCCCTCTCTCTCTAAAATACCATTTTGATCAAATTTTTATCATTTCTAGCCATAAACTATGTGTTATATACACATATAATGAAGAAACCTTGAAGCCTTGAAGATTGGAGGTGATTCTAACATCCAAGGAGGTGATTTGGTGATGTTCAAGGGCTGATTTCTACATGAAGTTTACAAGTATTGGTGGCCATGAAGATTGGTGTTGATCCTTCACAAGTTCTTCCATCAAAATCCAAGCCTTGATGAATACCTACACAATCTTGGTGGTATAAAGATTGTTCTTCCCATCCTCTTGTTATTTTGATTATGTAATCATGTATTTTCTTTCTTATTGTATATGTATATGATGAATATATGATGATAAAAATGTTGTGTGGGGATCAAGTGTTGATAAATATGATTAAAAAGATGAAAAACCATAAGAAACAAGGCTAAAATCTTGCTTAAATTGTTGGCTGTATAAAAACAGTAATTAACCAAGTCATAAAATGATAAAATTGGATGGTGGAATCCATTTACAGTAAGTGTTAGATGTCATACACATGTGAGAGTTGGCCATGCAATGGAATCATCAAAATGAGTGAGATATGATCAAAACAAGATTAGTGTACCAATCTGAATAGTCTGTCTTGTAGGGACTGTTAAGGATAGTTAGACATGAAATGAGAAGTAGCTATAACAAACTTATTTGTAGCACATAATATGAAGTTTATGCCATCCAAAAATGAGCTTCTATCTCCTTATAGAACTCAAGATATGATAAAAATGGTGAAGATGAAACTAAAAATCAGATTTTGAAGAATTAATGTTTAATAGTATTATATAAGAACTCAAACTAATATAGTATAAAATGTGAATTAAAACCCACTAACTTATAAATTTCATTTATATAAATATGTATAAGGATTAAATAAATGGACACTTTATAAAAATGGTAGTTGAATAAGATTTATAAGTTATAAAAACTATAAACATGATTTTTACGACTTTTTCGACTATTACCGTAAAATTAATGTTTTTTGCCAATTAAAACTTAGACGATCAAACCCGTCTAATGTAAATTTTTTAAAAGTCATATACTGATGTATAAGTACCTAATACAAGTAAAAACCGATAAAACCCGAACTATATAACATACGGACATTAACGAGCTAAGTTAGCATATTTGGACTAATAATTTAACTAAATAAGTTAAACACTTATAAAAATTACTTATTGGGCTTAAGCCATTTGGGCCCAACATGAAAAGTATAATACTGATAATAAAAGTATAATTGGGCTAATGAATAGTATTGGGCTTGTAATATGCCCATTGGACTTCAAAATATAAACAAGTTGAACTAATGTAACTAGTCTTGAAAATTTCCAACACATAACACTAAAATGAGTAAATGAGAATATATAAACCCACTTGATCATCATATATATAAAATCATCATATGTATACATAATTGTTATTTTTATAAAGTCACTGGACAAGAGTCTAAGAAGAGTATTATTTGTCTAGGTTTCCCGTCATTGAAGCATGTACCGTACATCCGAATTGCCGATAACCCGCTTTCCCACATCAACGTGAGTTCATAGCCTCGCACTCTCTTAAATGTTTTTATGAAATGTTTTATAAACCCGCGAGGGAGATAACATGTTAGTTTTAATGAAATAGGACACTAGTTGTCCCGATTGTTTGTTTATTGATTTGGACCCGAATGATTGTATGACCCGATGTGTAACACTCTAAATTTTCGTATCGGTACAGCGTAAGGGTCTTTCAGAGTGTTACGGGATAGCACAATAACTCCAATCATAGACAACACATAAAAATGGTTGTTCAAGGTTTAACATACATTCATTCGATAAGAAGTTTTAAAGTGTACAACAGGTCCCAAATTATACAGGTCATTAAGTTTACAAAACATAGATCGAATGAACATTTTTAATATTATGTGGGCCATCAGAGTCGATCTCCATCCGGATTACCTTCAAGCACCTGAGATAAAAACATGCAAAAATCATATCAGCGAATGCCGAGTGAATTCATAGAGTTTAATAAAAACCGTTATATAAAACAATCGTTAAAATCAGAACACAAGTATAATATCGGAAGTAAGTCCACGTATTGCTAGTCAGGCAATATATAAATCAAGCATACATCTTAAACCGTCCATGAGACCGTAGTCTCAATATTACCATAATAGGTAATATTATTATCGTTATTAGCGTCATTATCGTTTTGTATATAGGTTTTAGGATACATTTTATTTGATTTGGATTATTACTAGCCGCATGACATTGTTACCTTACTATGAAAACAGCGGGCCGCGAACCCGACAAACAATTTGTCCATATAAGTTAGCGTGTCGTCACAAAAATCATGCTATGTAAATCTTCTCATACATAAATTCGCTTACCAATCAATGTGGTACGACGGGGATCAACCGTCAAGGCGCGAACTGGGGTGATCGTCCCCAAACAGTACTATCAAATGCATAAGCGTCTACCAAATCCCGGTAGTTCACAATTCATGCTAATGGGACTTTAAGTGACATAACCTAACTACTAATAATCCTTTTTGTCTCGTTTATAGGGTCATAGCATCATTCGGGTCCATATCATTAAGCATACCATCGGGACTACTTGTGTTCTATTTTTATCAAAAATCTAGCATGTTATCTCCCTCGCGGGTTTACAAATCATTTTATAAAACATTTAAAAGAGTGCGAGGCTATGAACTCACGTTGATAATGAAAGGCGGATTATCGGCTACGGGCGTGCTTCGGTCACGGAAACCTATATAAATAATAATCGGTCTTAGTCTCTTGTCCAATGAATTTTATCAAAATAACAATATACATATGATGATTTTGTACATATGATGATGATCAAGTGGGTTTATACATCCTTGTTTACTCATTTTAGTGTTTACGTTTTGGTAACTTTTTTACTAGTTTACTAGTTTTACCTATTTACCTATTTTAAGTACAATAAGCTTATTATAAGTTCTTTAACTTGTTTTATTTCATTTTATACCTATATTATCAGTATCTATACTTTCCATGTTGGGCCCAAATAGGTTAAGCCCAATAAGTTCTTTTTATAAGTGTTTATCTTATTTAGTCCAATTATTAGTCCAATATGCTTAGTTAGCTCGTTAATGTCCGTATGTCCTATAGTTCGGGTTTTATCGGTTTTTACTTGTATTAGTTACTTATATACCAGTATATGACTTTTAAAAACTTTACATTAGACGGGTTTGATCGTCTAAGTTTTAACTGGCGAAAAACGTTAATTTTACGGTAATAGCCGAAAAAGTCGTAAAAATCAAGTTTATAGTTTTTATTACTTATAAGTATTATTCCACTACCATTTATATAATGTATCCATTTATTTAATCTCTTACATATTTATATAAATAAATTTCATAAGTTAATGGGTTTTTATTTTACATTTTATACAATAAAATTTGAGTGCTTATATAATAATAATAAATATTAATTCTCAAAATCTGATTTTTATTGTCATCTTCATCATTTTTATCATATCTAGAGTTCTATAATGAATTAGAAGCTCATTTTTGGATGGCATGATCTTCATATTATGTTTTACCTTTAACTTAGGTATAGCTACTGCTCATTTTAAGTTTATCTAGCCTTAACAGTCCCTACAAAACAGCTTATTCAGATTATCACACTCATCTTGTTTTGATCATATCTCACTCATTATAATGATTCCATTGCATGGCCAACTCTCACATGTGTATAACATCTTGTACTTACTGTAAATGGATTATACCATGCAAGATTATCAGTTCAAGTTTTAGTTATATACTGTTTTTATACAACCAACTAAATAAGCATGATTTTAGCCTTATTTCTTATGGTTATTAACCTTTTTAAGCATATTTATCAACACTTGATCCCCACACAACATTTTTATCATCATATATTCATCATATACATATACAACAAGAAAGAAAATACATTTGTTCTTTACAAAAATAACAAGAGAAAATGGAGAGGATGATCTTCTTTACCAACCAAGTGTATTTCTTGTTTTTGGAAGACAAGAACTTGATGAACACCAAAAGTAACTCCAAGATCATCAAACACCAAGAACAATAGTTGAGAAATCAGCCCTAGGACACAAGCAAATCACCTCCTTTGTTGCTAAAATGGCCACCAAATGATCAAGGCTTCAAGATAACTCCATGATAGAGCTAGATAACAAGTATTTGTGGCTAGAAAAGATCAAGAAGGGGTGTTTGTTCTTCAAAAGTGGACGGAAAGGTGGGGGTGTTGAGAGGATTTTGAGGTTGTTTGCATGAGAGAAAATGGTATGTGTGAGTAGTTGATGGTTCTTAGCTAGTGAAAGCTTAAAGTGTAAGCTTTAGCTTACACTTGTTAAATAACAAGTTAACAAGATGCCACATATTGATGTGGTGTCTTGTTGTGCCGTCCCATGGGTGCTAGTGGGGTGGGATAATGTATTTTGTCCCACCTCACTAATTTACGGGTATTCCTCGATCCTAGTTTTCTCGATTTGCGTGCCCTCGGGTCGTTTCACGAAAAACGTTTTTATAAATTATGAATCAACGTCACAAAACGAATCCAATAAAAATTGTCTCATCAAAAACGTAAATACGTAATCCTAAGGTTTCCGGTTTAATCGTGAATGACGCTAAATTATGCACGTAAGCCAGAATTTAAATCCGTAAATTGTGAGTTCGTCAACCAACACAAAAATAAGTTTCAAAATATTATACGAGAAAATAATTCACTACCTGAAAATGTTAGATTGTCACAGCTTTTCCTCCTAAAAGGGATCAACGTCCTCGTGATCCATTTCATTTGGATGTCCGTTTCTTATTGAAATCGAAGAGGTGCGGATATTTATTCCACATTTCATCCTCTCGTTCCCAAGTATATTCCGGTCCATGCTTTGAATTCCATCGGATCTTGACAATAGGTGTCCGACTTTGTTTCAGTTGCTTTACCTCACGATCCATAACCTCTACGGGCTCTTCGATAAAATGCAACTTCCCATCTATTCGAACCTTACCTAACGGAATTTTCTCATCACTCACTGCTAGACATTTCTTCAGATTAGATACATGGAATGTGTTGTGAAAACCATGAAGTTCTGGGGGTAACTCTAGTTTGTAAGCCACCGGACCTACTCTAGATAAAATCTTAAAGGGTCCAATATAACGGGGATTCAATTTCCCTCGCTTTCCAAATCTGATAATGCCTTTCCATGGCGATACTTTCAACATTACTCGGTCACCCACTTTAAACTCCATTGGCTTCCGCCGCACATCCGCGTAACTTTTCTGTCTACTACGGGCAGTCAAAAACCTATTCTTAATCTGAACTATCATCTCCGTAGTCTCCCGGATCAATTCCGGTCCCGTGAGCTGGGTATCCCCAACTTCACTCCAACATACAGGAGATCTACACTTCCTACCATATAAAGCTTCAAACGGTGCAGCCTTAATACTAGAATGGTAACTATTTTTATACGAAAACTCTGCTAACGGCAAATATTTATCCCAATTCTTACCAAAGTCTAACACACAAGCTCTCAACATATCTTCTAGTGTTTGTATCGTCCTTTCACTCTGCCCATCAGTCTGTGGGTGATAAGCAGTGCTCATGTCCAGATTCGTTCCCAAAGATCTTTGGAGAGATTTCCAAAAATTCGATGCGAATCTAGGATCTCGATCTGAAATGATCGATACAGGCACTCCATGCTTGCATACAACATTCTCAAGGTATATACGAGTCAGCTTCTCCAGTGGGAACTGCTCTTTAACCGGAATGAAGTGTGCTGATTTGGTCAGTCTATCGACAATAACCCAAATCGAGTTGTTTCTAGATGATGTTCTAGGAAGCTTGGTGATAAAGTCCATCGTAATTCGCTCCCACTTCCATTCAGGAATCTTTGGTTGTTGGAGTAGTCCTGATGGCTTTTGATGTTCAGCTTTAACTCTAGCACAAGTCAAGCATTGCAGAACATACATAGCTATGTCAGCTTTCATATTCGGCCACCAGTACAACTTCTTCAAATCATGGTACATCTTATCAGATCCCGGATGAATGGAATACTTAGATTTATGGGATTCTAACATAATCAAGTCTCTTAAGCCTCCAAACTTAGGTATCCACATACGACCTCTTAAGCATTTCACTCCATCAGCTCTAACCTCTAACGGATCTCCTTCTCCTCGGAACCCTTCATTAACAAAATTTCCCTTCTTACAAGCTTCTATTTGCGCATTTCTAATTTGCTCAGGCAAATTATTGTGCACGGTCAAGACTAGAGAACGTACCCTGATAGGCTCTCTATCTTTCCTACTTAACGCATCGGCAACAACATTGGCTTTTCCTGGGTGATATTTTATATCGCAATCATAATCACTTAACAACTCTATCCATCTTCGTTGCCTCATGTTCAATTCCTTCTGGTCGAGAATATAATGTAGGCTTTTGTGATCGGTGAATACCGTACACTTGGTGCCATACAGATAATGTCTCCACAACCTAAGAGAAAAGACTACAGCTCCTAACTCAAGATCATGAGTAGTATAATTCTCTTCACTCTTCCTTAATTGCCTAGAAGCATAAGCTATCACTTTCTCTCTCTGCATCAAAACAGCTCCATAGCCTCTAAGAGATGCATCACAATACACTACAAAATCTTCACTCCCGTCGGGTAATGATAAGATTGGCGCACTACATAATTTTTGCTTCAATGTCTGAAATGCTCCATCTTCATCACTTCCCCAAACGAAAGGTTTATTCTTCTGGGTAAGCTTAGTCAAGGGTTTAGCTATCAAAGAAAATTCTTTAATGAATTGCCGATAATAGCCAGCCAATCCTAAGAACTGTCGCACTTCCGTTGGCGTTGTCGGTGCAGACCAATTCTTAATAGCTTCAACCTTTGAAGGATCAACATGAATTCCATCTTTGTTAATCACATGACCAAGAAATTGCACAGAATCTAACCAGAAATCACATTTCAAAAACTTAGCATACAACTTTTCATCTTTTAACAAATTCAAAACAATCCTTAAATGTTCTCTATGTTCATCTTCATTCTTAGAATAGATTAGAATATCGTCAATAAACACAATCACAAATTTATCCAAGTAGGGCTTGCACACTCGATTCATTAAATCCATGAAAACCGCAGGTGCGTTAGTTAACCCAAATGGCATTACTTGAAATTCATAGTGTCCATAACGAGTTCTAAAGGCAGTTATAGGAATATCTTCTTCACGGATGCGAAGTTGGTGATATCCTGACCGCAAATCTATCTTAGAATACACACTAGATCCTTGTAGTTGATCAAACAAATCATCAATCCTAGGTAAAGGATATCGATTTTTAATTGTCAACTTATTCAGTTCCCTATAATCAATGCACATACGAAAAGATCCATCCTTCTTCTTAACGAACAAGACTGGAGCTCCCCAAGGCGACGAGCTCGGTCGAATAAAACCTTTATCAGACAACTGCTTAAGTTGCTCAGATAACTCCTTTAATTCAGAAGGGGCTAATCGGTAAGGCGCACGTGCCACCGGTGCAGCACCAGGAACTAAATCGATTCAAAACTCTACTTGCCTTATCGGTGGAAGTCCGGGTAAATCTTTAGGAAATACCTCAGGAAATTCACAAATAATAGGTACATCTTCCAATCGTTTCTCCCTAGACTCATTCCCGGTCACTTGAGCTAAGAATAACTCACAACCGTTCCTGATGTACTTTCGGACTTTAATACATGAAACGATTTTCAAACGGGATTCACCTCGATTACCATCAATTACTAACGTCCTATTCCTAAGAGGAATCTTAACTTTCTTCTCTCCACATAAAATAGTAGCATTATTCAACGACAACCAATCCATACCAATAATAATATCAAAACTACCTAATTCTATCAACATCAAATCAATCGGAAAGGAATGGTTCAAGAGATTTAGATAGCATCCTTCTAACAGCTTATTAGTTTTCACTAATTTACCATTAGCCAATTCCACCTCGTAACTGATATTTATCTCAACAGGTTCAATGTCAATAAGGGCACTAAATTTAGTGGATACAAAGCTCCTATCAGCACCCGAATCAAGTAAAGCAACAGCATAATGATTGTTGAGTAAAAACGTACCGGTAACGACATTCAGATCCTCTTTCTTCACCTCAATTGTTCCAAGTTGATAGATACCACCCTGGGGGTTTCTTCCAGGTACAATCGCTTTCAACTTGGGGCATTCCGATTTCCTATGACCTTCTTCACTATAGTTGAAGCAAATGGTTCCCTTTTTACACCTTTCAACCTTGTGTCCAAGCTTTCCGCAATTTCGGCATTTCCAGCAGTCGCCTGCATGCCTCTTGTTGCCACACTTAGGACATCTATCATCGTTGCGCGGTGTGTTGTAGGTAAGAGCATTTGCATTCTCCTTTCTCTGGTTCTGACGGCGATTGAAATTCTTCCTATTATCACCTCTATCTACACGATCACCGTCACCCTTTCTTTTCTCAGCAACACGGGCTTCATCTTCCCTATCCTGAATTATCTGTCCAATGAGTTGGTAAGACATTCGAACAGCATCATCAATGGTCAGTGGTTTAGATGATGTCACGTCCCCCCGGATATTCCTGGTCAACCCTTTAATATATTGTTCAATTCGGATCTCTTCGGGTTCAACCAATCGAGGACATAGCAAGGCCAACTCATGGAAACGGTTCGTGTAACTATAAATGTCCACACCTTTCATTCTCAAATGAATCAACTCTTGTTCTAACCTAATGATCACACTACGAGGACAAAACTCCAAAGTCATCCACTTCTTAATTTCAGCCCAAGGAGTAGCATTAGCAGCATCAAGACCCATGAAAGCAATTCTCCCGTTCCACCAAGTCAACGCATGACCTTTAAGAGTAGCCATAGCAAAAGTCACCTTATCTTCCTCCTTACACTTACTAATCCGAAACACCGATTCAATCTTCTCAATCCACTGGCTTAATCCTACAGCACCTTCAGTTCCATTAAAAGGTAGAGGTTCACACTTCATGAACGTCACATAAGTACATCCACCAACTTCAGGTGCATCAGCTCCAAATCCTCCTACATTTCCTCCAGCATTAGCATTCACATTCACATTTGTACCGCCAATTCCACTACCGCCAGCTCCACTACCGGCAGCTCCACTACCGCCAGCTCCACTACCGCCAGCTCCACTACCGCCAGCTTCATTTCTGGCATTTGCCATAAATTCAGTCATAGATGTGGTAACTTGCTCCGTAATAATCCTACGTACATCATCCTCAGTCACAGCCTTCTTGGGCGGCATAGTTCTATAATTTCCCAATTTCAAAATATTAAGCATTCACCCAACAAGGATTCATATAATATGGATTGAATTCATAATCAAGATACAAATAAGGCACAATATGGAATTCAAGACAAGATACATATTTCATTCGATCTGAAACAAAAGTATTGTCTTAGTTACATCCCATATCAAAGTTCTAGCAGTATATACAATCAAAATTTCGTGCCAAGTCTACTACTAACAAGTCGGTTCAGTCAAAGCTACAAAAGTACAAAAGATACAAAGGTCACTACTAAATATAGACTGGTCTACTGAGAACCCCCAGATGGTCCATCATCCATCGTCTTCTGTATCTTTGTCGGACGATCACTAGACACATCTTCAGCTGGGCGCTTACGGATCACTCCTCTTTCAACCATGTCAGCATAAAATCTACTATTCCAACCCACAGATATATTCAACTCCTTTTCAGCTTTCTCACACATCGCACGAGCTACACTCAACTGAATCTCCATAGAATTCACCTTTTTCTTCATTTCAACAAACGCACCACTTTCCAACACCGATAACCTCCTAAAACCCTCATTCAAACCACGCTCTACATCAGTCAAATCCAAACTAAGCAATTCCCGCTCTTTCTCACCAACCTTAGTCTTCGACTCCAAATAAGCAACCTGAGTCTAAACAACACCTAATCCAATCTCCGTCATACAACTCTTAACACGGGAAGCATCTAGATCACGTCTCAAGGCCCATGGTGTAAGACCATCAATATGAGTAGCCTCTCGAGCACTAGACGACTCTCCTATCTCACGTCTACGAGTAGCAATACCATCAGTACCGTCAGGTGCATTATCATCCTCATACTCCTCTGATTCAGAATCAGATTCAGACGATTCAGACATTTCATCCCTAGGTAGCTCAACCTCAGAATCAGACAAATAAACTGGTGGGGGCAAAGGCTCGCCCTCTGGAACATCATAAGGGTAAATAAGCTCGGCTTCCTCATCGTCATCGATGTGACAATCCGTCAATTTATGGTTGATATTTTATTCTCAAATATTATTTAAAACATTATTTTTATGTTACATTATGAACTCACTCATTTCTGGGAAGAAATTTGGATTTACGTCTTGAAGTAGCGTCGACTACGTCTAAACCGGAGGATTCAACGTTACGTGCTTACGTTTACATACACCGTCTTTGGTGACAATTCGACATTTCAGAAAATAAATTTATCCGTGAATATTATTTTGGAGTTTTAAATTTGTGTTAGTTCATAAACTCACAAATTTACGAGAAGAGATTAGGACTTACGATTTTATTTTAACTTCCTTTACGACTAAACCGGAAACCTTAGGATTACGTATTTACGTTTTTGAACTCCGTTTTTTATGAGACAATTTTTATTGGATTCGTTTTGTGACGTTGATTCATAATTTATAAAAACGTTTTTCGTAAAACGACTCGAGGGCACGCAAATCGAGAAAACTAGAATCGAGGAATACCCGTAAATTAGTGAGGTGGGACAAAATACATTATCCCACCCCACTAGCTTACTTGGGACGGAACATGACACCACATCTAAGGATGTGGCATCATGTTAGCTAAGTTGTAACAAGTGTAAGACTAAGCTTACACTTTAAGCTTTCCATTTAACTAAAACCATCAAACCTTCAACCACTTCTCATTACCATCTTTCTACACATGCAAACTACTTCAAATCCTCTCAACCATCACCACCTTGCCGTCCACTTTTGAAGACCAAACATCATATTTGATCTTTTCTAGCCATGAAATACATGTTATCTAGCTCTATCATGGAGTTATCTTGAAGCCTTGATCATTTGGTGGCCATATTAACAACAAAAGAGGTGATTTACTTGTGTCCTAGGGCTGATTTCTCAACTATTGTTCTTGGTGTTTGATGATCTTGGAGTTACTTTTGGTGTTCATCAAGTTCTTGTCTTCCAAAAACAAGAAATACACTTGGTTGGTAAAGAAGATCATCCTCTCCATTTTCTCTTGTTATTTTTGTAAAGAACAAATGTATTTTCTTTCTATATGAATATATGATGATAAAAATGTTGTGTGGGGATCAAGTGTTGATAAATATGCTTAAAAAGGTTAATAACCATAAGAAATAAGGCTAAAATCATGCTTATTTAGTTGGTTGTATAAAAACAGTATATAACTAAAACTTGAACTGATAAACTTGCATGGTATAATCCATTTACAGTAAGTACAAGATGTTATACACATGTGAGAGTTTGCCATGCAATGGAATCATTATAATGAGTGAGATATGATCAAAACAAGATGAGAGTGCTAATCTGAATAAGCTGTTTTGTAGGGACTGTTAAGGCTAGATAAACTTAAAATCAGCAGTAGCTATAACTAAGTTAAATGTAGCACATAATATGAAGATCATTCCACCCAAAAATGAGCTTCTAATTCATTATAGAACTCTAGATATGATAAAAATGGTGAACATGAAAATAAAAATCAGATTTTGAGAATTAATGTTTATTATTATTATATAAGCACTCAAATTTTATTGTATAAAATATAAAATAAAAACCCACTAACTTATGAAACTTATTTATATAAATATTTAAAAGGTTAATTAAATGGATAAATTATATAAATGGTAGTGGCATAATACTTATAAGTAATAAAACTTAGACGATCAAACCCGTCTAATGTAAGGTTTTTAAAAGTCATATACTGATATATAAGTATCTAATACAAGTAAAACCGATAAAACCCGAACTATAGGACATACGGACATTAATGAGCTAAGTAAACATATTTGACTAATAATTGGACTAAATAAGTTAAACTCTTATAAAAAGAACTTATTGGGCTTACCCATTTGGGCCTAACTTGTAAAGTTTAAATACTGATAATATAAGTATAAAATGGATTAAAACAAGTTAAAGAACTTGTAATAAGTTTATTGGACTTAAAACATGTAAATAGATAAAACTAGTAAACTAGTATAAAACTAAAATGAGTTAACGAGAATATGTAAACCCCCTTAATCATAATATATATATAATCATCATATGTATACATAATTGTTATTTTTATAAATTCATTGGACAAGAGTCTAAGACAAGTATTATTTGTCTAGGTTTCCGTGATTGAAGCACGTACCGTACGTCCGAATTGCCGATAACCCGCCATCCCACATCAACGTGAGTTCATAGCCTCGCACTCTTTTAAATGTTTTTATGAAATGTTTTATAAACCCGCGAGGGAGATAACATGTTAGTTTTTATAAAATAGGACACCATTTGTCCCGATTGTTTGTTTATTGATTTGGACCCGAATGATTGAATGACCCGATTGTATGACCCGATAAATGATTAAAGGACCCGATAGATGAAATTAAATGGATTATTAAAGTTAGGTTATGTCACTAAAAGTCCCATTAGCATGAATTGTGAACTACCGGGATTTGGTAGACACTTGTGCATATAATAGTACTATTTGGGGACGATCACCCCAGTTCGCGCCTTGACGGTTGATCCCCGTCGTGCCACATTGATTGGTAAGTGAATTTATGTATGAGAAGATTTCCATAGCGTGAACTTTGTGACGACACGCTACTTTAGATGGGCAAATTGAGTATCGGGTTAGCTACGCATTATTGGTTTAGTAAGGTAACAATGTCATGCGGCTTATAATAATCCAAACTAACGAAATACTACTAGACGCTCCGAATTACGATGTATTGCCTGACTAGCAATACAGGGTCATACTATTGATATTATGTTTGTGTCTTGGTTTTCATAACCATATTCCTATAACGGTTTTTATTTTCATACAACGTCATAAGACGTATTGTATGATGTTTTTACGACATTGGGTCGTATAATGATTTTTAAGGCAAATGCCTATATTATTATTTTCGATAAGGATTTGTATAAAAATGACTTTGGCTATTTTATGGCCTATTAAGATGATTTGTACAAAATGATTTTCAGTAATAATTTTATACTGATATTATATTGATGGATTTTATTAAACTCTATGAATTCACTCGGCGTTATCGCTGACCTTTTCATTTAACATGTTTTATCTCAGGTACTTGAAGGTAATTCTCGGGAAGACAACAAGAATTCATGGCCCGCACCTAAATACTTATTTCCATTCAAATGCTTTGTAAAACCTGTATTAAATACAAATGACTTGGGTCCTATGTAACTTCGATATTTATGAATAGAAATGCTTTATTAATAAACGACGCGATTTTATGCGTTGTCTATGATGTGAGTAATGTGCTATCCCGTAACACCAACTAGTCTTCCGCTGTATTGAGTTGTATAAATTTGGGGGTGTTACAGTTTGGCATCAGAGCTCTCGTTATAGAGAACGAAAGATTTTTAAAACCAAGGTTTTGAATAAAACATTTCAAAATCTTTTAACTATAAACATTTTTCTAAAATGTCTAAAAAAATCTTTTGACTATAACGGTGCCGAAGAATTCCCGTGTTACCGACAAGGCCAGACTGAGAAGTGTTATTATATATATATATATATATATAACTTGGATTATATATATATGATGTAATTTTACTACATGATTGTTTGATGATTATTTCTATATTTATACGAGGTATTTATACGACGTAGATTGTCACAAGTATCCCTAACTCCCCTAGCAAATCAATCGAAGCTATTCTCGTAGGAATTCTAGCTATCCTAGATCTAAACCAAGTTGTGGATATTTATGATCCCAACAAATGGTTGATATTCGTAGAAATGTAGATATTAGTTGATTGTGAAATTGAAAGAAGAATTGGCAAGATTAAATCTGATATCAATGTAATGACGATCTTTCCTTATAGAGTGGAGTTTGACAAAACGTTATCACCTAGAAAGATGTCATCTGATTCGTTGTCATCCAATTCTTAAATTGAAATCGAAAGGGTGAATGTGGCACTTGAGGCTGTCATTGAAACCATTACCCCAAAAGCCTCATGCCACTAATACCTTTCCGAGAAGTCTAGCTGAATGATCGAGTCATCTCATACTAGTGACTCATTTGATAATTGTTGTTGTAAGAGCTATAGGATTGGTAATTAAGTGTTGATCATATCGAGCTTTTATTGCCTTATTAAGGTGCAAGAATAAGGATGAAAGTATTGGAGTATGAGGTAGGATATCGAATTGAGTATAAGTTGATTGAAACTTAAATAAAGTAAAATTTAACTTGTATGGAATATGAGATTGTTAAGAGGAAGTCGTTAAGTTCTGTGATTGAATTATAAGGTTTTGATTGATTGATAGTTCGTGTTAAGGGTTGTTCCTAGGCCATTGTCCACTAATGAGGATGCCCAGTGTCCAAGAAATAAATTGAAGAAATCTTCTTCTGAATTGAGACCGATGGATCTTCTGGGACATGTGGAACACCTAATGACTCTTGTAGATTAGTATTCATTGTGGTACCTTATAAAAATAATCCCTAACCTAACTGAGACATCAGTTGGTAGGATGAGTTCTGAAAATTGTATGACATAGTGACACGTAATATGTTACGGTACAATTTTGACTTGTTTGTGATTAATGAAAAGACTACCTTTGATTGCTAAATTCTACATGTATCGATGTTATCTATCTTTTCTTGCTTCATCCTAATATTCGCATTAGTGATGCAACCATTGAACAAGTACTCATCTCGAATTGAGTTACGTTGTGGATTATTCTTTTTGAGTGCCATCAAGATCATAAACCTCATGATTATTTGGCTAAGCTCATTTCCTATCATATTGTAGTTAGTTCTCGGTGAACAACTCTTCATCAATCTTTTGCAGATCACTCATTGTTTTTATAAAGATAAAACAGTATTCCTTGAGAAAAATTGAATTTTCATCACCAAAAGGATTACTCAAAGTAAGATTTATAAGTGATTGTTATCGAAATGAAGTTGTTTACAAAACATCTTGGAAAACTTAATTGTTTTCATAACAAAGAAAATCTTTGTAAATTTATTCTTGATTCTTATATAAGAATTAAGCAGGAAAATGTTTTTATTATAAACATGATGATAAAATTTTGACGAACTGAGTATTGCATCGTTAGTCTTGAAATTGTATATAGTTGCGCGCCTACATACAATTCGGAATGGACCATGCAAGACTGATTAGTAGTCACCATAAAACTAATGAATAAACACTATATTTTCTTTGAAGATTGTGAGAGATTAAATTTTATGAGATCTGCAAGAAGTGAAAAATAGGGACATAGTGTTAGGGACACCTACATAAGTGCCTGTAGCATCTATTCTTCTGAGTTGAATTTACTCATCTGTGGAACTTGTCTTATTTGACAATTCTTTCTTGTCCAATTCTCCCGTAGTGAGATTCTTAGGAAAAGTATTTGATTACCGAGTGTTGATACCCGACTGGATGTATTCATGTTCTTATCATTTCTTATGATTTGATTTCATTTGAATGACCTGGGTAACGATCCGAGGAGCTTTCGAATGTGTACTCACATTATGAAAACATGGGATATATTCATATTCGTTAAATTTTTTCGTCCGTATCTGATTTGAAATTCTCTCGCATAGATTATGCGTTGACCTTACTCTTTTAAGGTTAGTTGTTTCTCCTGATATCCTTGAATTATGAAGGATAATGAGTTATTATTAGTCTTTTGAGAAGTTCACATCTTATCGATGGCAATAAAACTGAAAAGTTGGTAATGCCAGTAGAATGGATTGATTGGTTATGACATGACGACATTGTCTTAATTGATGGGAACTCGAGTAGAATTCCCTTAAATGATAAGATGTTGATTATCAAAAGTGATCTAAATAATTCTTGATGGATGACCATATCCTGCATTTAGACTTGAAATTATACCATGAATGGTTATGAATTAGTCATAGATATTATAATCTAGAAGGAACCTAATATGTATGTATTAAAAGATGTTTTTGTTATCTGAAACTTTAGGAAGTATTTGTTAATGAATTACCTAGACTTTTGCCATTAAGGCAAATTGAATTTGGTATTGATTATATTCTCGGTGCTGTACCTGTGGCTTGTGCACTGTACGTCAGCACCATCTAAATTAAAGGAATTACGATACAACTGAGAGAGTTGTCGGAGAAATATTTTATTCTACCGAGCTCGTCATCATGAAGAGCTATGGTGTTATCATTCCTTATATTTATAGATTACTGTGAACTGAGTAAATTGACAATCGAAACCGATATCCATAACTCGAAATTTTACAAGGTTCTAGCAATTTGATCCATGGCATGGTTATCATCAACATCGCATATGCGAAAGAGATTATCTATTCCAATCACTACATCCGGTACTTGTAATGAACATTATGAGTTTCACGTGATGTCGTTTGGATTGACGAATACACACGTAGCATTCATAAATTTGGTGAATCACGTGTGAAGGCTGTAATTTGATAAATTCATGCTCGTGATCATTAAGGACTATATGTTTGTTTATAAGAATAAGAATGAGTTAATAATTATTTATAGATTGCCCTAAATTGGCCGAACTATGAAAACCTGCATCTTAAATATTTAACATGTGATTAAAGACTTAATCCTTTACATGATTTAACCATGTGATTAATAGATAATGGAATATAAATTGACTCTTCAAAATTTAGAAATCATTTAGAACTTTGAGTTCTACTAAAAATAAAGTGCAAATATATTTTGACAAATGTTTTAACAAAGGATTTTAAGGGATTATTACCTTATACACAAACCATTTAACTAAACTTTTGTTTAGGGGTAAATGTTTGTGTATACTTCTAGACAACCTAAGAAGAATTTAGGAAACTATATAATTTATTACTTGAAATTGAAACGACAATTTTTGCTTTTCAACTAAGAAAATTTTGACCAAAATATAAACAAAGGTTCTTCGAACATTTACGGATCTTATTAAATATTTTCAATAAATCAACAAAAATCTTGTTAATTAAATTCAAATTTATTTTTGAACATTTTATATAATTGGTCGAACTAAGAAATTTAAAATCTTTACGTTTACATTTCATAAAAATTGAATATTTAATATTTAATTAGTTGTAATAATTATCGACGCTTTAGACGTCAGATTGAGTAAAACGGATAAAAATGATAGTTGAGAAAAAAAAAACTAAAACTCAGAAAATGTGAAGAAATAATTTTTGAATAAATATGGACATGATAATTATATCATCAGGAAAAATTAATATAAATACTGACACATTATGTAGAAAATATAAAGAACCAATTAGGACATGTTCCTTAATAATGAAGGTGCAAAATAAATTGCCGAACAATTTAAAATATAGCTGATGCTTATAAAAAGGATAATATAGATAATAAAAAGGGGTTCACGGCTTATGTGAACCATTAGATATAAGAAATCGATGACGTTACATATATAAAAGGTCACTTGAGGTTGCCTAAATATGGAGATTTTGAGATATAGTTATGATGGAATTTGTAAGTATAAGTATTCTATTTATGTCATTTCTGACTAAAAGTATCTTTGTCTAAAGAAGTTGTACTGATGGCAATTATGAAGGCAGACATCGCCTCATACATTAGTAAACGTCTACCTATTGCAAAGGTCATCATCTGAATTTGATTCGATTTGGGTCATCGTCGACAGACTGACCAAATCTGCTAATATCATTCCCGTTAATGATAAATGCAAAAGAGTAATGCAAACATAGTGTGCCTGTATCGAACATCTATATCAAGATCCTCGCTTCGCATCGAATTTCTAGAGATTTGCTTAGAAGTCGTTGGGAACGAACCTTGATGAGAGTAGTATGTACCACCCCAATCGAAGGGACGAGGTAAAGTAACGATACAAAGTAATATAATTGCTATTTTATGTTTGAATGAATGACCTTTGGTAATAAATCGTATAATCATTTTCCTTTAGAGAGATTATCATTGATAATTATCGTATTAGGATCGAGATAGAATCTTGTCATGATCCAATTATTAGAGCATCTGTAAGTAGGGGTTGAGATAAAGACACCCGTTATACACCCACTGTGAGTTGTACATGTCTTTTAGGTTTAAGGTTTCCTATGATGGCGAACCTAACCTTGCAAAACACTCGACCCGCGAGACCTGAATTGATTGTTGAAATTAGTATCTGATTGTTGACTGCCGGTAATGGGTAGGAGGTTATGTGAATATGAAATGTAGACCCTGAAGTGCCAGATGGGTAGCGAAGTTATGACAAAATTTTTAACCTTGGAGAAATGAATTAATGATCTGACAAATCATGGGATATAAGTCCCCGTTGTATGGGACCATTGAGATGATGTAAAAGATTTGGTTTGAAAGGCATATAAGCTGGATCTACCCAAGGACTTCAAGAGATGCGTGAATTATGTTTCGTATATCGAACTTGATGGAATATCTATCAAGTGAAAATCTGAATTCTTCTTAATAAAGCTTAGATCGGAGAAAAGTTGCATTCATCAGAAACCCGTGAACATCATGGATAGAGAAAGTAAGTCAACATTTAGCCTGATCTTATTCCCGTAGTTATGTTTGATGAAACTCGCGTATTGTAATGAATTACACTTGTGAGAAAAGACCGAATGTGGAGGAAATACCCACATGGCTTTAACTCTATAAGAAGCGAGTAGTAAGATGATCTTTGAGGACAAAGATCCTGTTTAGGGGTAAATGCTGTGACAATCCGTCAATTTATGGTTGATATTTTATTCTCAAATATTATTTAGAAAGATTATTTTTATGTTACATTATGAACTCTCTCATTTCTGGGAAGAGATTTGGATTTACGTCTTGAAGTAGCGTCGACTACGTCTAAACCGGAGGATTCAACGTTACGTGCTTACGTTTACATACAACGTCTTTGGTGACAGTCCGACATTTCAGAAAATAAATTTATCCGTGAATATTATTTTGGAGTTTTATATTTGTGTTGGTTCATAAACTCAGAAATTTACGAGAAGAGATTAGGACTTACGATTTTATTTTAACGTCCTTTACGACTAAACCGGAAACCTTAGGATTACGTATTTACGTTTTTGAACTCCGTTTTTGATGAGACAATTTTTATTGGATTCGTTTTGTGACGTTGATTCATAATTTATAAAAAAGTTATTCGTAAAACAACCCGAGGGCACGTAAATCGAGAAAACTAGAATCGAGGAATACCCGTAAATTAGTGAGGTGGGACAAAATACATTATCCCACCCCACTAGCTTACTTGGGACGGCACATGACACCACATCTAAGGATGTGGCATCATGTTAGCTAAGTTGTAACAAGTGTAAGACTAAGCTTACACTTTAAGCTTTCCATTTAACTAAAACCATCAAACCTTCAACAACTTCTCATTACCATCTTTCTACACATGCAAACTACTTCAAATCCTCTCAACCATCACCACCTTGCCGTCAACTTTTGAAGACCAAACACCCTATTTGATCTTTTCTAGCCATGAAATACATGTTATCTAGCTCTATCATGGAGTTATCTTGAAGCCTTGATCATTTGGTGGCCATATTAACAACAAAAGAGGTGATTTGCTTGTGTCCTAGGGCTGATTTCTCAACTATTGTTCTTGGTGTTTGATGATCTTGGAGTTACTTTTGGTGTTCATCAAGTTCTTGTCTTCCAAAAACAAGAAATACACTTGGTTGATAAAGAAGATCATCCTCTCCATTTTCTCTTGTTATTTTTGTAAAGAACAATTGTATTTTCTTTCTTATTATATATGTATATGGTGAATATATGATGATAAAAATGTTGTGTGGTGATCAAGTGTTGATAAATATGCTTAAAAAGGTTAATAACCATAAGAAATAAGGCTAAAATCATGCTTATTTAGTTGGCTGTATAAAAACAGTATATAACTAAAACTTGAACTGATAAACTTGCATGGTATAATCCATTTACAGTAAGTACAAGATGTTATACACATGTGAGAGTTGGCCATGCAATGGAATCATTATAATGAGTGAGATATGATCAAAACAAGATGAGAGTGCTAATCTGAATAAGCTGTTTTATAGGGACTGTTAAGGCTAGATAAACTTAAAATTAGCAGTAGCTATAACTAAGTTAAATGTATCACATAATATGAAGATCATGCCACCCAAAAATGAGCTTCTAATTCATTATAGAACTCTAGATATGATAAAAATGGTGAACATGAAAATAAAAATCAGATTTTGAGAATTAATGTTTATTATTATTATATAAGCACTCAAATTTTATTGTATAAAATGTAAAATAAAAACCCACTAACTTATAAAACTTATTTATATAAATATGTAAAAGGTTAATTAAATGGATAAATTATATAAATGGTAGTGGAATAATACTTATAAGTAATAAAAACTATAAACTTGATTTTTACGACTTTTTCGGCTATTACCGTAAAATTAACGTTTTTCGCCAATTAAAACTTAGACGATCAAACCCGTCTAATGTAAGGTTTTTAAAAGTCATATACTGATATATAAGTATCTAATACAAGTAAAACCGATAAAACCCGAACTATAGGACATACGGACATTAACGAGCTAAGTAAACATATTGGACTAATAATTGGACTAAATAAGTTAAACTCTTATAAAAAGAACTTATTGGGCTTACCCATTTGGGCCCAACTTGTAAAGTTTAAATACTGATAATATAAGTATAAAATGAATTAAAACAGTTTAAAGAACTTATAATAAGTTTATTGGACTTAAAACATATAAATAGATAAAACTAGTAAACTAGTATAAAAGTAATCGTCACATAACACTAAAATGAGTTAACGAGAATATGTAAACCCCCTTGATCATCATATATATATAATCATCATATGTATACATAATTGTTATTTTTATAAAGTAATTGGACAAGAGTCTAAGACAAGTATTATTTGTCTAGGTTTCCGTGATTGAAGCACGTACCGTACGTCCGAATTGCCGATAACCCGCCTTCCCACATCAACGTGAGTTCATAGCCTCGCACTCTTTTAAATGTTTTTATGAAATGTTTTATAAACCCGCGAGGGAGATAACATGTTAGTTTTTATAAAATAGGACACCATTTGTCCCGATTGTGTGTTTATTGATTTGGACCCGAATGATTGAATGACCCGATTGTATGACCCGATAATGATTAAAGGACCTGATAGATGAAATTAAATGGATTATTAAAGTTAGGTTATGTCACTAAAAGTCCCATTAGCATGAATTGTGAACTACCGGGATTTGGTAGACGCTTGTGCATATAATAGTACTATTTGGGGACGATCACCCCAGTTCGCGCCTTGACGGTTGATCCCCGTCGTGCCACATTGATTGGTAAGCGAATTTATGTATGAGAAGATTTCCATAGCGTGACCTTTGTGACGACACTCTACTTTAGATGGGCAAATTGAGTATAGGGTTAGCTACCCGTTGTTGGTTTAGTAAGGTAACAATGTCATGCGGCTTATAATAATCCAAACTAACGAAATACTACTAGACGCTCCGAATTACGATGTATTGCCTGACTAGCAATACAGGGTCATACTATTGATATTATGTTCGTGTCTTGGTTTTCGTAACCATATTCCTATAACGGTTTTTATTTTCATACAACGTCATAAGACGTATTGTATGATGTTTTTACGACATTGGCTCGTATAATGATTTTTAAGGCAAATGCCTATATTATGATTTTCGATAAGGATTAAAAATGACTTTGGCTATTTTATGGCCTATTAAAATGATTTGTACAAAATGATTTTCAGTAATAATTTTATACTGATATTATATTGATGGATTTTATGAAACTCTATGAATTCACTCGGCGTTATCGCTGACCTTTTCTTTTAACATGTTTTATCTCAGGTACTTGAAGGTAATTCTCGGGAAGACAACAAGAATTCATGGCCCGCACCTAAATACTTATTTCCATTCAAATGCTTTGTAAAACCTGTATTAAATACAAATGACTTGGGACCTATGTAACTTTGATATTTATGAATGAAAATGCTTTATTAATAAACGACGCGATTTTATGCGTTGTCTATGATGTGAGTAATGTGCCGTCACACCAACTAGTCTTCCGCTGTATTGAGTTGTATAAATTTGGGGGTGTTACAATCGACCTCAAAATCTATACCTACATCCTCCTCGACATCCTCGTCGTCAATCTCATCATCTAAATTATCTAACCCAATCTCCTCATCATTCTCTATATCAACATTCTCAATCTCATTTTCTACCAAGTCAACCTGAGGGGCAATCTGATCTCCTAGTCCTAACTCGGGCTCGGGATCCTCTAATGGTTCCTCCTCATCATCCATATCATAATCTACTAAGTCTAAATAAGGATCATCGTCTACATTAGGTTCGGGAATAGCATGGTTTTCTACAGGAATATTAGGGTCAACCATGACAATCTGCATTTATATATATATATCTCGTATTAGGATAACATACTAGTTAAACAATTACATAATGAAATCACGATATATACATATATATAAATTAAATTATATATATCTTCTCAATAGGGCTTGTTGGTAACGTCGGAGATCTCTGGCACCATTATAGTCAAAAGGTTTTTCAAATATTTTCTCAAATGTTCATAGTTAAAAGATTTTGAAAAGTTATGTTCAAAACCTTGGTTTTTAAAATCTTTTGTTCTCTATAACGAGAGCTCTGGTACCAAACTGTAACACTCTCAATTTTCGTATCGGTACAGCGGAAGGGTCTTTCAGAGTGTTACGGGATAGCACAATAACTCCATCATAGACAACACATAAAAATGGTTGTTCAATGTTTAACATACATTCATTCGATAAAAAGTATTAAAGTGTACAACAGGTCCCAAATTATACAGGTCATTAAGTTTACAAAACATAGATCGAATGAACATTTTTAATATTATGTGGGCCATCAGAGTCGATCTCCATCCGGATTACCTTCAAGCACCTGAGATAAAAACATGCAAAAATCATATCAGCGAATGCCGAGTGAATTCATAGAGTTTAATAAAAACCGATACATAAAACAATCGTTAAAATCATAACACAAGTATAATATCGGAAGTAAGTCCACGTATTGCTAGTCAGGCAATATATAAATCAAGCATACATCTTAAACCGTCCATGAGACCGTAGTCTCAATATTACCATAATAGGTAATATTATTATCATTATTAGCGTCATTATCGTTTTGTATATAGGTTTTAGGATACATTTTATTTGATTTGGATTATTACTAGCCGCATGACATTGTTACCTTACTATGAAAACAGCGGGCCGCGAACCCGACAAACAATTTGCCCATCTAAGTTAGCGTGTCGTCACAAAAATCACGCTATGTAAATCTTCTCATACATAAATTCGCTTACCAATCAATGTGGTACGACGGGGATCAACCGTCAAGGCGCGAACTAGGGTGATCGTCCCCAAATAGTACTATCAAATGCATAAGCGTCTACCAAATCCCGGTAGTTCACAATTCATGCTAATGGGAGTTTAAGTGACATAACCTAACTACTAATAATCCTTTTTGTCTCGTTTATAGGGTCATAGCATCATTCGGGTCCATATCATTAAGCATACCATCGGGAATACTTGTGTTCTATTTTTATCAAAAATCTAGCATGTTATCTCCCTCGTGGGTTTACAAATCATTTTATAAAACATTTAAAAGAGTGCGAGGCTATGAACTCACGTTGATAATGAAAGGCGGATTATCGGCTACGGGCGTGCTTCGGTCACGGAAACCTATATAAATAATAATCGGTCTTAGACTCTTGTCCAATGACTTTTATCAAAATAACAATATACATATGATGATTTTGTACATATGATGATGATCAAGTAGGTTTATACATCCTTGTTTACTCATTTTAGTGTTTACGTTTTGGTAACTTTTTTACTAGTTTACTAGTTTTACCTATTTACCTATTTTAAGTCCAATAAGCTTATTATAAGTTCTCTAACTTGTTTTATTTCATTCTATACCTATATTTTCAGTATCTATAATTTCCATATTGGGCCCAAATGGGTTAAGCCCATAAGTTCTTTTTATAAGTGTTTATCTTATTTAGTCCAATTATTAGTCCAATATGCTTAGTTAGCTCGTTAATGTCCATATGTCCTATAGTTCGGGTTCTATCGGTTTTTACTTGTATTAGTTACTTATATATCAGTATATGACTTTTAAAAACTTTACCTTAGACGGGTTTGATCGTCTAAGTTTTAATTGGCGAAAAACATTAATTTTACGGTAATAGCCGAAAAAGTTGTAAAAATCAAGTTTTTAGTTTTTATTACTTATAAGTATTATTCCACTACCATTTATATAATGTATCCATTTATTTAACCTCTTACATATTTATATAAATAAATTTCATAAGTTAGTGGGTTTTTATTTTACATTTTATACAATAAAATTTGAGTGCTTATATAATAATAATAAACATTAATTCTCAAAATCTGATTTTTATTTTCATCTTCACCATTTTTATCATATCTAGAGTTCTATAATGAATTAGTAGCTCATTTTTGGATGGCATGATCTTCATATTATGTGATACATTTAACTTAGCTATAGCTACTTCTCATTTTAAGTTTATCTAGCCTTAACAGTCCCTATAAAACAGTTTATTCAGATTAGCACACTCATCTTGTTTTGATCATATCTCACTCATTATAGTGATTCCATTGCATGTCCAACTCTCACATGTGTATAACATCTTGTAATTACTGTAAATGGATTATACCATGCAAATTTTTCAGTTCAAGTTTTAGTTATATACTGTTTTTATACAGCCAACTAAATAAGCATGACTTTAGCCTTATTTCTTATGGTTATTAACCTTTTTAAGCATATTTATCAACACTTGATCCCCACACAACATTTTTATCATCCTATATTCATCATATACATATACAACAAGAAAGAAATACATTTGTTCTTTACAAAAATAACAAGAGAAAATGGAGAGGATGATCTTCTTTACCAACCAAGTGTATTTCTTGTTTTTGGAAGACAAGAACTTGATGAACACCAAAAGTAACTCCAAGATCATCAAACAACAAGAACAATAGTTGAGAAATCAGCCCTAGGACACAAGCAAATCACCTCCTTTGTTGTTAAAATGGCCACCAAATGATCAAGGCTTCAAGATAACTCCATGATAGAGCTAGATAACAAGTATTTGTGGCTAGAAAAGATCAAGAAGGGGTGTTTGTTCTTCAAAAGTAGACGGCAAGGTGGTGGTGTTGAGAGGATTTTGAGGTTGTTTGCATGAGAGAAAATGGTATGTGTGAGTAGTTGATGGTTCTTAGCTAGTGAAAGCTTAAAGTGTAAGCTTTAGCTTACACTTGTTAAATAACAAGTTAACAAGATGCCACATATTGATGTGGTGTCTTGTTGTGCCGTCCCATGGGTGCTAGTGGGGTGGGATAATGTATTTTGTCCCACCTCACTAATTTACGGGTATTTCTCGATTCTAGTTTTCTCGATTTGCGTGCCCTCGGGTCGTTTCACGAAAAACGTTTTTATAAATTATGAATCAACATCACAAAACGAATCCAATAAAAATTGTCTCATCAAAAACGAAGTTCAAAAACGTAAATACGTAATCCTAAGGTTTCCGGTTTAATCGTAAAGGACGCTAAATTATGCACGTAAGCCCAAATTTAAATCCGTAAATTGTGAGTTCATCAACCAACACAAAAATAAGTTTCAAAATATTATACGAGAAAATAATTCACTACCTGAAAATGTTAGATTGTCACACGATGAATGATTAAATGACCCGATAGATGAAATGAAATGGATTATTAATGTTAGGTTATGTCACTAAAAGTCCCATTAGCATGAATTGTGAACTACCGGGATTTGGTAGATGCTTGTGCATATAATAGTACTATTTGGGGACGATCACCCCAGTTCGCGCCTTGACGGTTGATCCCCGTCGTGCCACATTGATTAGTAAGCGAATTTATGTATGAGAAGATTTCCATAGCGTGATTTTTGTGACGACACGCTAACTTTGATGGGCAAATTAAGTATCGGGTTAGCTACCCGTTGTTGTGATAGTAAGGTAACAATGTCATGCGGCTTGTAATAATCCAAATAACGAAATACTGCTATACGCACTAAATTACGATATATTGCCTGACTAGCAATACGGGGTCTTACTATTGATATTATGTTCGTGTTTTGGTTTTTCATAACCATATTCATATAACGGTTTTTATTTAACTCTATACAACGTTATAAAACGTATTGTATGATGTTTTTACGACAATGGCTCGTATAATGATTTTGAAGGCAAACGCCTATATTATGATTTTTGATAAGGATTTGTATAAAATGACTTTGGCTATTTTATGGCCTATTACAAAGTTTTGTACAAAATGATTTTTGGTAATAATTTTATATCGATGTTATATTGATGGATTTAATAAAACTCTATGAATTCACTCGACGTTATCGTTGACCTTTTCTTTTAACAAGTTTTGTCTCAGGTACTTGAAGGTAATTCTTGGGAAGACAACAAGAATTCATAGCCCGCACTTAAATAATAATTTCCATTCAAATGCTTTGTAAAACCTGTATGAAATACAATGACTTGGGACCTATGTAAAATCTAATATTTATGAATGGAAATGCTTTATTATTAAACGACGCAATTTTATGCGTTGTCTATAATGTGAGTAATGTGTTATCCCGTAACACCAACGAGTCTTCCGCTGTATTGAATTGTATAAATTTGGGGGTGTTACAGTTTGGTATCAGAGCTCTCGTTATAGAGAACGAAAGATTTTTAAAACCAAGGTTTTGAATAAAACATATCAAAATCTTTTAACTATAAACATTTTTCTCAAAATGTCTAAAAATCTTTTGACTATAACGGTGCCGAAGAATTCCCGAGTTACCGACAAGGCCAAACTAAGAAGTGTTATTTTAATATATATATAACTTAGATTATATATATATATATATATATATATATATATATATATATATATATATATATATATATATATATATATATATATATATATATATATATATATATATATATATATATATATATATATATATATATATATGATGTAATTTTATTACATGATTGTTTGATGATTATTTTGATATTTATACGAGGTATTTATACGACGTAGATTGTCACAAGGAACCCTAACTCCCCTAGCAAATCAATCGAAGCTATTCTCATTGGAATTCTAGCTATCCTAGATCTAAACCAAGTTGTGGATGTTTATGATCCCAACAAATTGTTGATATTCGTAGAAATGTTGATATTAGTTGATTGTGATATAAAAGAAGAATTGGCGAGATTAAATCTGATATCGATGTCATGACGATCTTTCCTTATAGAGTGGAGTTTGACAAAATGTTACCACCTGGAAAGGTGTCATCTGATTCGTTGTCATCCAATTCTTAAATTGAAATCGAAAGGGTGAATGTTGCACTTGAGGCTGTCATTGGAACCATTACCCAAAAGCCTCATGCCACAAGTACCTTTCCGAGAAGTCTAATTGAATGTGTGATTCATTTCATACTAGTGACTCATTTGATAATTGTTGTTGTAAGAGCTGTAGGATTGGAAATTAAGTGTTGATCATATCGAGCTTTTATTGCCCTTTTAAGGTTTATGAATAAGGTTGAAAGTATTGGAAAATGAGGTAGGATATCGCCTTGAGTATAAGTTGATTGAAATTCGAATAAAGTAAAATTTAACCCATATGGAATATGAGATTTATAAGAGGAAGTCGTTAAGTCCTGTGATTGAATTATAAGGTTTTAAATGATTGTTAGTTTGTGTTAAGGGTTGTTCCTAAACCATTGTCCACTAACGGGGATACCCAGTGTCCAATAAATAAATCAAAGAAATCTTCTTCTGAATTGGGACCGATGGATCTTCCGGGACAGGTGGAACACCTAATGACCCTTGTAGATTAGTGTTCATTGTGGTATCTTTTAAAAAAATAATCCCTAACTTAACTGAGACATCAGTTGGTAGGATGAGTTCTTGTAATTGTATGACATTGTGACACATAATGTGTTACGGTACAATTTTGACTTGTTTGTGATTAATGAAAATACTACCTTTGATTGCTAAATTCTACATGTATCAATGTTATCTATCTTTTATTGCTTTATGCAAATGTTCGCATTAGTGATGCAACCATTGAACAAGTACTCATCTCGATTTGAGTTACGTTGTGGATTATTCTTTTTGAGTGCCATCGAGGTCATGAACCTCATGATTAATTGGCTAAATTCATTTCCTAGCATATTCTAGTTAGTTCTTGGTGAACAACTCTTCATCACTCTTTTGCAGATCACTCATTGTTTTTATAAGATACAATAGTATCCCTTGAGAAAATTGAATTTTCATCACTATGAGGATTATTCAAACTGAGATTTATGAGTAATCGTTACCGAAATAAAGCTGTTTATGAAACACTTTGGAAAACTTAATTGTTTTCATAACAAAGAAAATCTTTGTAAATTTATTTTTGATTCTTATTTAAGAATTAAGCATGAAAATGTTTTTATTATAAACCTGACGATAAAATTTTGACGAACTGAGTATTGCATCGTTGATCTTGAAATTGTATATAGTTGCGCGCCTAAATACAATTTGGAATGGACCATGCAAGGCTGATTAGTAGTCACCATAAAACTGTTTAATAAACACTAAATTTTCTTTGAAGGTGTGAAAGATTAAATTTTATGAGATCTGCAAGAAGTGTAAAAATAGGGACATAGTGTTAGGGACACCTACATATGTGCCCGTACTATTTATTCTTCCGATTCGAATTTACTCATCTATGGAAATTGTCTTAATTGACAATTGATATTCCCTTCTTGTCCAATTCTCCCATGGTGAGATTCTTAGGAAAAGTATCTGATTACCAAGTGTTGATACCCGACTGGATGTATCGACATTCCTGTCATTTCTTTTCATTTAATTTCATTTGAATGACCTGGGTAACGATCCGAGGAGCTTTCAAACGCGTACTCAAATTATGAAAACATGGGATATATTCATATTTGTTAAATGTTTTTGTCTGTATCTGATTTAAAATTCTCTTGCATAGATTATGCGTTGACCTTACTCTTTTAAGGTTAGTTATGTCTCCATATATCCTTGATCTTGTGAAGGATTATTAGTTATTATTACTTTTTTGAGAAGTTCACATCTTATCAACGGTAATGAAACTGGAAAGTTGATAGTGCCAGTAGAATGGATTGATTGATTATGACATGACGACATTATCTTAATTGATGGGAACTCGAGTAGAATTCCCTTAAGATAAGTTGTTGATTATGAAAAGTGACCTAAATAATTCTTGATGGATGATCATATCCTGTATTTAGATTTGAAATTATACCGTGAATGGTTGTGAATTAGTCATAGATATTATAATCTAGAAAGAACCTAATATGAATTTATTAAAAGATGTTTCTGTTATTTGAAACATTAGAAGGTATTTATTGGTAAATTACCTAGACTTTTGCCATTAAGGCAAGTTGAATTTGGTATTGATTATATTCCCGGTGTTGCACCTGTGGCGTGTGCACTATACTTCAGCACCATTTGAATCGAAAGTGTTACCGTACAACTGAGAGAGTTGTCGGAGAAAGCTTTTATTCTACCAAGCTCGTCATCATGAAGAGCTATGGTGTTATTATTTCTTATATTTGTTTAATTACCGTGAACTAGGTAAATTGACGATTAAAATCTATATCCACTACCCAAGATGATAGATTTGTTCGATCATTTAAAAGGTTCTAGCGTATATTCAGGAATTTGATCCACGACATGGTTATCATCAATTTCGCGTCCGCGAAAAAGATTATCTATTCCAATCACTACATCCAGAACTTGTAATGAACATTATGAGTTTCACGTGATGTCGTTTGGATTCACTAATACACATGTATCATCCATAAATTTGGTGAATCACGTGTGTAGGCTGTAATTTGATAAATTCATGCTTGTGATCATTAACTACCATTTGTTTATTTATAAGAATAAGAGTGAGTTAATAATTATTTGTACAATGCCCTGAGTCGCCCGAGTAGTGAAAACTTGTACCTTGAATATTTAACATGTGATTTAAGACTTAATCCTTTACATTATTTGACCATGTGATTAATAGAAAATGGAATATATTGACCCTTCAAAAACTGGAACCATTAAGGCTTTGGGTTTTACCAAAAAGAAAATGGAAATATGTTTTGACAAATGTTTTAACAAAGGTTTTTAAGGGATTATTCCCTTATACACAAATCATTTAACTAAACTCCTGTTTAGGGGTAAATGTTTGTGTATACCTCAAGACAACCTAAGAGGGATTGAGGAAACCGTTAAACCATGACTTAATATTTGAAATGATAATTTTTGCTTTTCAACTAAGAAATTTTTTACCAAAGAATAGACGAAGGTTTTTCGAACATTTACGGATCTTATTAATTATTTTCGATAAATCAGCAAAAATCGTGTTAATTAAATTCAAATTTGTTTTGAACATTTTATTATAATTGGTCGAACTAAGAAATTTAAACATTTAACGTTTACGTTTCATAAAAACTTAATATTTATTGTTAATTTACGTGTAATAATTATCGACGCTTTAAAACGTCGGATCAAGCAAAACTGATAAAAACAATAGTTGAGATAGAACTAAGACTTACAAAATGTGAAGAAAGAACTTTCGAATAAATACGGTCATGATATTTATTCCATCTAGGAAAGTGAACGTATTTACTGACACATTATATAGGAAGGATAAAGAATCAATTAGGATGTGTTTCTTAATAATGAATGTGCAAAATAAATTGTCGAGCAATATAAAAATAAACGATGCTTGTAAGAAGGATAATATTGATAATAAAAAGGTGGTTCACGGCTAATGTGAACCATTAGAATGAGCAGCCGATGGCGTTAGATGTATAAAAGGCCACTTGAGGTTGCCTAAATATAGAGGATTTTGAGATTTAGTCATATTGAAATCTCGTAAGTATAAGTATTCCATTCATGTCATTTCTGACTAAATGTATCTTTATCTGAAGAAGTTGTACTAATGGCAAATTATGAAGGCAGACATTGCCTCATACATTAGTAAACGTCTAGCTATTGCAAAGGTCATCATCTGAACTTGATTCGATTTGGGTCATTGTCGACAGACTGACCAAATCTGCAATATCATTCCTGTTAATGATAGATTCTTGATGAAGAAATTGACTCTTTTGTATTTAAAAGAGTCGTCGTAAACATAGTGTTCCTTATCAATCATCTCTATCAAGATCCTCGCTTCGCATCGAATTTCTAGAGATTTGCTCAGAAGTCATTGGGAACGAACCTTGATGAGAGTACTATTTACCACCCCAATCGAAGGGACGAGGCAAAGTAACGATACAAAACACTAGAAGTCTTGTATTATGCTTGAATAATTGACCTTTGGTAATAAACCGTATAATCGTTTTCCTCTGGAGAGATTATCATTGAAAACTATCGTATTAGGATCGAGATCGAATCTTCTTAAAATCTATATGAAGAACATCTGTAGGTAAGGATTGGGATAAAGACACCCGACATACCCCCATTGTGAGTTGGACATGTCTTTTAGGTTTAAGCTTGGCTATGATGACAAACCTAACCTTACAAAATACCCGACCTGCGAGACCTGAATTGATTGTTGAAATTAGGATCTGTTTATTGACTGCCGGTAGTGGGCAGGAGGTTATATGAATATGAAATGTAGATCTTGAAGTGCAGGATGGGTAGCGAAGTTATGCCAAAAAGTTTCACCATAGAAAGATGAACTGAAGATCTAAAAGATCATGGGAATTAAGTCCCCGTTGTATGGGACAATGGAGATGATATAAAAGTTGGTTTGAAAGGCATATAAGATGGATCTACCCTATGACTTCAAGGGCTGCGTGAATTATGTTTCGTATATCGAACTTGATAAAATATCTATCAAGTGAAAATCTAACTATTCCTTAATGAAGTTTAGATCAGCGAAAATTTGCATTCATCAAAAACCCGTGAACATCATGGATAGAGAAAGTAAGTCAACAATAAGCCTGATCTTATTCCCGTAGTTAAGTTTGATGAAACTCGCGTATTGTAATGAATTACACTTGTGAGAAAAGACCGAATGTGGAGGAAATACCCACATGGATTTAACTCTATAAGAAGCGAGTAGTAAGATAAGATGATCTTTGAGGACAAAGATCTTGTTTAGGGGTAAATGCTGTGACAATCCGTCAATTTATGGTTGATATTTTATTCTCAAGTATTATTTAAAAACATTATTTTAATGTTATATTATGAACTCACTTATTTTTGGGAAGAAATTTGGATTTACGTCTTGAAGTAGCATCGACTACGTCTAAACCTAAGGATTCTACGTTACGTGCTTACGTTTACATACACCATCTTTGGTGACAGTCCGACATTTCAAGAAATAAATTTATTCATGAATATTGTTTTGGAATTTAAATTTGTGTTGGTTCATAAACCCACAAATTTACGAGAAGAGATTAGGACTTACGTTTATGATTTAACGTCTTTTACGACTAAACCGGAAACCTTAGGATTACGTATTTACGTTTTTGAACTCCGTTTTTGATGAGACAATTTTTATTAGATTCGTTTTGTACCGTTGATTCATAATTTATAAAAACGTTTTTCGTAAAACGACCCGAGTGCACGCAAATCGAGAAAACTAGAATCGAGGAGTACCCGTAAATAAATGGGGATGAGACAAGATAAACTTGTCCCACCCCCACACATGGGACGGCTACAAATGCTCCAACACACACCTTAGGTGTCAAAAGCTTCACAAAGAAGCTTAACACATGTCTAAGCTAACTTAATCAAGTTAGCTACTCCACCTCAAAACTACACATCCAAAACCACTTCTCCAAAACTCATACATGCAAACCACTCTCTCCTTCTCTCCCTAATTTTGTCCACTCTCTCTCTAAAATACCATTTTGATAAATTTTGATCATTTCTAGCCATAAACTATGTGTTATCTACACATATAATGAAGAAACCTTGAAGCCTTGAAGATTGGAGGTGATTCTAACATCCAAGGAGGGGATTTGGTGATGTTCAAGGGCTGATTTCTACATGAAGTTTACAAGTATTGGTGGCCATGAAGATTGGTTTTGATCCTTCACAAGTTCTTCCATCAAAATCCAAGCCTTGATGAATACCTACACAATCTTGGTGGTATAAAGATTGTTCTTCCCATCCTCTTGTTATTTTGATTATGTAATCATGTATTTTCTTTCTTATTGTATATGTATATGATGAATATATGATGATAAAAATGTTGTGTGGGGATCAAGTGTTGATAAATATGATTAAAAAGATGAAAAACCATAAGAAACAAGGCTAAAATCTTGCTTAAATTCTTGGCTGTATAAAAACAGTAAGTAACCAAGTCATAAACTGATAAAATTGCATGGTGGAATCCATTTACAGTAAGTGTTAGATGTCATACACATTTGAGAGTTGGCCATGCAATGGAATCATCAAAATGAGTGAGATATGATCAAAACAAGATTAGTGTACCAATCTGAATAGTCTGTTTTGTAGGGACTGTTAAGGATAGTTAGACATGGAATGAGCAGTAGCTATAACTAACTTATTTTCAGCACTTAATATGAAGTTTATGCCATCCAAAAATGAGCTTCTATCTCCTTATAGAACTCAAGATATGATAAAAATGGTGAAGATGAAACTAAAAATCAGATTTTGAAGAATTAATGTTTAATAGTATTATATAAGTACTCAAACTAATATAGTATAAAATGTGAATTAAAACCCACTAACTTATAAATTTCATTTATATAAATATGTATAAGGATTAAATAAATGGACACTTTATAAAAATAGTAGTTGAATAAGATTTATAAGTTATAAAAACTATAAACATGATTTTTATGACTTTTTGGCTATTACCGTAAAATTAACGTTTTTCGCCAATTAAAACTTAGACGATCAAACCCGTCTAATGTAATGTTTTTAAAAGTCATATACTGATGTATAAGTACCTAATACAAGTAAAAACCGATAAAACCCGAACTATATGACATACGGACATTAACGAGCTAAGTTAGCATATTTGGACTAATAATTTAACTAAATAAGTTAAACACTTATAAAAATTACTTATTGGGCTTAACCCATTTGGGCCCAACATGAATAGTATAACACTGATAATAAAATTATAATTGGGCTAATGAATAATATTGGGCTTGTAATATGCCCATTGTGCTTGAAAATGTAAACAAGTTGAACTAATGTTACTAGTCTTGAAAATTTCCAACACATAACACTAAAAATGAGTAAATAAGAATATATAAACCCACTTGATCATCATATATATAAAATCATCATATGTATACATAATTGTTATTTTTATAAATTCACTGGACAAGAGTCTAAGACGAGTATTATTTGTCTAGGTTTCCCGTGATTAAAGCACGTACCGTGCATCCGAATTGCCGATAACCCGCTTTCCCACATCAACGTGAGTTCATAGCCTCGCACTCTTTTAAATGTTTTCATGAAATGTTTTATAAACCCGCGAGGGAGATAACATGTTAGTTTTTATGAAATAGGACACTAGTTGTCCCGATTGTTTGTTTATTGATTTGGACCTGAATGATTGTATGACCCGATGAATGATTAAATGACCCGATAGATGAAATGAAATGGATTATTAAAGTTAGGTTATGTCACTAAAAGTCCCATTAGCATGAATTGTTAACTACCGAGATTTGGTAGACGCTTGTGCATATAATAGTACTATTTGGGGACGATCACCTCAGTTCGCGCCTTGACGGTTGATCCCCATCGTGCCACATTGATTGGTAAGCGAATTTATGTATGAGAAGATTTCCATAGCGTGATTTTTGTGATGACACGCTAACTTAGATGGGCAAATTGGGTATCGGGGTAGCTACCCGTTGTTGTGATAGTAAGGTAACAATGTCATGCGGCTTGTAATAATCCAAATAACGAAATACTGCTATACCCACTAAATTACGATATATTGCCTGACTAGCAATACGGGGTCTTACTATTGATATTATGTTCGTGTTTTGGTTTTTCATAACCATATTCATATAACGGTTTTTATTTAACTCTATACAACATTATAAAACGTATTGTATGATGTTTTTACGACAATGGCTCGTACAATGATTTTGAAGGCAAACGCCTATATTATGATTTTTGATAAGGATTTGTATAAAATGACTTTGGCTATTTTATGGCCTATTACAAAGATTTGTACAAAATGATTTTTGGTAATAATTTTATACCGATGTTATATTGATGGATTTAATTAAACTCTATGAATTCACTCGGCGTTATCGCTTACCTTTTCTTTTAACATGTTTTGTCTCAGGTACTTGAAGGTAATTCTCGGGAAGACAACAAAAATTCATGGCCCGCACTTAAATAATAATTTCATTCAAATGCTTTGTAAAACCTATATGAAATACAATGACTTGGGACCTATGTAAAATCTAATATTTATGAATGGAAATGCTTTATTATTAAACGACGCGATTTTTATGCGTTGTCTATGATGTGAGTAATGTGCTATCCCGTAACACCAACGAGTCTTCCGTTGTATTGAATTGTATAAATTTAGGGGTGTTACATTTTGGCTTTCTTGAATTTGTTGAAGTATTAAGTGAAGAAAGTATAAGCATGCGGGGAAGACTTCTTCTCGGACACCGTAATGCCACCGTCTTGTTACGCTGCATACGACAATTAGCAATAAAACATAGAAACGAATGAAATGGCTTTGAACATTTCAACCTAATTAGGTAGCATTTTACCTCCGGTCGATGAAGACCGTTGGATGATATTAAATATCGTACTTGTGGTAGGTTGTTTCATCTAAGAACCTCCTTTACAAGATTTCATAGGTAAACCCGTTCTCTTTACTCGACCGTCCAAAGCTGACTGCGAACGTAAGGAGTAAATCATTTGGATAATATTATTCGCATGATTGAAGTCGTCAATTCATATACCTGGAACAAGTGAAAATCAATTAAGAACCGCACCATCGTTGCTTTCCAGTTGTCACGAGCTTGATTCATATAGAATCTTACAAGTTACCTACCAAGTGCCATTTGATGTTAACACAAGAAGTATTTCCACTCATCACTATAAACACTTAGCAGAACACTAAGATATTACGTAGAGGCCTGGAACGTGTTTAGATTCAGTTAAGCATTAAACCACTGTTACTTTCCAGTTATCACAGGTTTGATTCATAAAGAATCGCACAAGTCACCTACCATGAGCTTTTTGATGTTCACTCAAAAAGTATTTCCATCTTCATTGTAAATACTTGCGTATTACTTGGATGTTCAGGCAAGATCATGAAGATTTTTCGTAGGACTTTTAATATGATTCTTACTTTTCACAGTGTGTGAAGAAGCAAGGAAATATGGAAGTGTGTCCTAATGAGATATTTGATGATCTCAAATGGCTCTAGACTCAATCTTCAATTTTAGATTTTAGTGATTGGAGGCTGGAGAGGAGTGCCACCATTTCAATATCAATATATTCGGAGTGAATAAGTCGACAGATAACGTGTTGATCTCCGTGTGATTAGAACAAATACCTTTAAGAGATATCTGAGTTAGTTGGGATGGGTTGTGCATTGCGTCACTGGGTCCATGATGTCTATCTTCAATATCGAGCATCATTAAAAATGATCTCAATAGCTAATGAGTGGACTTGGTTTCTGCCTAAGGTTGTAAGGAGGGCTTCTTTGTTTTCACCCTTTATCTTTACAATTCTTTTTCATTCTTCAACCCCTACAATGCTTACCAATACGTTATAACTAGCACCTTGTTGTGACTGTTCCAGTGCTAACTTAAGTACTTGGTCGGCATTCAGCTACGTTCACAATCTTTCTCCATCTTTCCTAAGGACTACTATTTCAAGCTATGAAATGTCCTTCGGAAGATTCCTCTGGTTCTAGAAGAATCATTGGACTTAACCTATCCTACCATCCTTTTGTCACCACAATCTTCATCGTCGTGAAATAAATGGGCTTAGGGTAAGAATATGTCTCCATGAAAATCCATTTTGATATCCAAATCCATCTTGCTTCCCCTTAATATATACCACGATATTCGAAAACATTTCGCACATGTCGGGATGAGCTATCACGTTAAGTCAAACCATTTTTGATTAATCATTTCTCATATTTAAATCACATTTTCTCCCCCATATTAAAAAAATTAACCCAATCGATATTTTTGATATCAATTGATTTAATGAAGTTTTAACAAAGTTTTTGGGAAGAAAAATGCAGGTCCGTTTAATCTTCAGGATACCAATGTCAGAGATATGATACCGATTTGTAAAAAAATCACATATTCACCATATAAGAGTAAATTGAAAAGGTTGGACCTGATTGATGAGAACACCATATGATAAGATCAGATGGTTCTTATCGGAAAATGTTGGTCGCCTCGTCACGTCTGAAGTCATCTCTTGACACCACATGTACGATTGGTATTGTTCTCTTGACACCAATTAGTGAACTTGGGACTTTCGGCATCAATGATTCTGAATGCTTCACAATTTCTCCCCCATAATTGTTGACCTGTGTTCAGTTGAAAGAGTTGTAGTCGTCGTTTGAGTAGTCGCATCGTCGAGTAGATAGATACCAATTGTAGATTTCTACGATGTAGAGATGATAACTTCATAAAAACAAGAATTCTCTCGTTTTAACAAATAAATGCACTGAAGCATACATATATTCGTGTTAGATTGTGTTATTACGTAAAGACAATCCCTTACATGGTTATTAAGTAAACCATGCCCGAGAAAATTAATTCCCTTTGTTGAGTAAAGCTTTCCAGTGAAATGCTTGTCTTGAATATGAAATGCTGGTTACTATCTGAAATAATAGCAAGCCATATTGAGCATGTTTTAAAAACATTTGATCTTCTTCTCGAACTTTATTTACAACCCCATGTCATTATTGAACGATATTTCTAGGATCGTAAATATTATCGATTCCAGAAGACTTGCTCTTTTTATCAAAACATTGTTGAACACACAATATTGAAAGATTTAAAAAACACTTTTTGAAAAATTCTTGAAAAAATTTGTTCAACGGTTTTAATAAACCAATTACTTGAGCTTTAGATTTTGAATATCTTACTAAATGAGCTCAAGTCCGAGAAGGTGTAACGAGTCCTAAGTTGACATATACTTAGAATTCGTTTTCATGATCTTGAAAACTTTTGAATGTTTTAAAGTAAAGCTCATGACCGAGAAAGCTGAGTTTCTCGTTATGAAGAAAAGTTCTCTTATTTAAAAGATACACTTTCCTTTATGAGCATAAAACTTCGAATGTTTTAATACAAGCTCATGACTGAGAAAAATTATTTTCGCGTTACGAGGATAAGTTATCATTAAAGATAAGATTTCCTAAAATTGAAGTCCGAGTTACAGTCTGATATTTAACTGTAAGTCATTGTGCATGAGCTTAAAAACTTCGAATGTTTTTACTAAAAGATCATGCCCGAGAAAAATTAATTTCTCGTTCTGAGGATAAGTTTATCATCGGTGATAAACTTTCCTTTCTATGAAGTCTGGGGCATAATCTGAGATATAATTAAACGCCATTTACACGAGCTTATAACCTTTGAATTGTTTTAATGTAAGCTCGTGTCCGAGAAAATTTAATTTCTTGTTTTTAGGTAAGTTATCGTTGACGAGATAAACTTCCCTTTATTTGGAGTCGGGGTCATCGTTTGTCATTTAACGATGAACCATGGTTGTAAGCTTAACTGCGAATCCCCTGAGACACTTGTTTCTTAGATATCAGCTTCTTTAGTAACCAAACTCTGAGAGTGTCCTTAGTTGAACGGTATACAACCATTGGACCGGTTTGGTTTTGTTGATCCGTGAGTTTGGTACCTGCACTTACATCAACAATTTGCATACTTTCACATGGGTTAGCTATATCTATTGTAGAACCAAGTGGGAGTTCACAGTCAACCCTTATAGTGTTAGAGGGAAACATCCTTCCTGTAGGAACCCATTGAAGATTACTCGATTTGATAATCCTACCCGTGGGTTGCCACCTAAGATTAGATCTAGGCGACATGGTTTTCTAATGCACAGCGGAAGACTTAGCGGTAGAAAACCTATCTCCTTTAGAATTCCCTCTTTTAGCATGTGAGTTCATCTCCTTCAAGACTTTAGTTACACAAGCAGCATGGTTTGACGTGAAGACACTTTTCATGCATACGGAACGAATACCGTGTTTCAGGTCCGAATGAGATCTAGAAATCCTAGTTCTTGCTTGTGTCATTTTCTTTGATGCATATGCATAGTGATTATTATGCATGTTATGTTGTGGCATATTCTTAGAACTATACCTAGAATCACTAGTAGCAGTCTTGTTTGTAGGTATTACATAGGCTGATTTGACCACATGATGCCTAGATAGTGGAGTGACTGGTCTAGAAGGATGAACCATATCAACTTGAGAGGCAAACCGTGGTCTCGCGGATTTTGGTCGCTCGGATCTAAATTTAGTCAGTTGTCGAACAGACTGATTTTTAGGCGATTTCCCCAAGATTTATGGTTTTTCAAGCTTAGTGTCCACACTAGTTCCTTTAGTTTTACTCAACTAGTTCTTCAGAGCAGCTATTGCAAAAACCTTTTCCTGAATTTGAGCCTTTAAAGTCTCATTCTCTTTGAGTAATCTCTCTTAGGATGCCAACTTAGATTCTGGCAACTTAACTGGTTTCAAAAGATTATCTTTTCAGCTTTAGAATCTAGAACTTTTTGATTCAATTTTCGTTCAAGAACAACGTTTGACTTTTCAAGTTTTTTAAAATATGTTTCAAACTTGTCAGTTCTCTTAGAAAATTCTAGTTTGGTATCCTCAAGATCTTGTGATTGCTGAGCTACGATTGTTTCGAGCTCTTTAATCTTGGAATCAGAAGTAGTTAATGAAGCAGTCATAAGGCAATGATCATGATTGTTAGCATTTTGAACATTTTCTCCCCCATTATGACGCACATCGGATGCATCTAAAATGGTAAAACTATCACCCTTTTCTATCCCATGTTTGTCATAATTAGGTACGGAATGCTCAACATGCGGTGTTTCATCAGCATAGACATCATATACCAAATTCCGTTGTACCATATTTGTAGGCTCTTCATCAAATAAGGTGATGGTGTTATCATAAGAGATGTCTATATCATTCCCTGACATGCTGCTTTTATCAGGCTTTGATATTGATTCCATGCCCTTGAAATCTTTAGGCTCCAAATTGTCAACCGTATGACCATTCTCCTCTTGCATATGCATCGTAGATTTTTGCACTCCACTATCATACGCGTGCTGAAGTCGGGATCTTTCATAAAATACCAATGTCATGAATTTCAACAGTGTACCACGGAACTCTTGAACCTCCGTATGTGTGTATTGAAGAAATGATTGACATATCCATAAATTTTTAGACTTAACGATGTTGAATTGGAAGTGCGTAAGTTGTGTCACTAGAGGTTTACATGCAGATACTGATGCAGAGTGATTAAAGTCTTCTTTGTGAAGTTGCTCAGCTAGTTGGTTCAAGTTGAGGAATATTAAGTCGATGAATATATAACGATCTTGACCAAAGAGTGTCACAAATTCGCTTCCTCCTTGAAGCCATGAAAGGGTAACTAGATGAGACTGATGTAGTCGAAATGTAGTTATACCACTTTCTCTAGCTTTGTATTGCATTAGATGCAAGTCTCCCTCGTGAGATGTCGAATTCAACGGTTCCATTGAAGTTCGATGAAAACTGAAGGTAAGGATTACTTGTCGATCGAGCAATGAAAGAAAGTAATTATGTTTGTTGTTGTAAATACGGAGTTTTACTAATCGTGGAGAAACTAAGAAATAAATTCGTGAGATTTTACAAACCACCGATTAAACCGTAACTATTCCAAAGGTCGTGTGTTGAAGACGAGAAAAGTTGTTGAAATCCCCTAAAAATGTGTTCTTGAGAAATTTTCTAAATCACGTTTTTTGAAAATCTCGAAATATTAGCAAAGATTTCTAATACAAGGCTTTTACCTAGCAAGAAAATTATGTTCGTTGTGTTGGTCTAATCGAATTGATCTAGGTTCTCTATGTGACTCTATTATCTTTTGGTAGAACAAAAAGGTTGTCGTTGTAGTATATTAAATGTGCAAAGACTTAAAAGTAAATGTCGTTAAAGTAATGTGGCGTTGAAATAAATCTAAATCTAATTAAAACTAAATGGTGCGATATTTAAAAACTTTTAAAAAATAAAAGTAATTAAATGACTAAAAATTAAAGCGTGACGAGAATTAAAAATGGACAAAGAATTAAAATGATAACGTAAAAATTAAACAAGACAAAGTATAAAGAAAACAATCCTAATCGGAATATATTCCGATTAGGCTCACCATCGGAATGTACTCAACCCTGATCGGAAAAAGAAATGGTCAGATCGGAATAACTGTCACCTTCCCAATCGGAATATCACCCTTACCCTCGATCGGAATAATACTTACCTTTGGTCGGAATGTGGAGTTGACCCTGGTCGGAATGCTAGTCAAAAACCCCAGATCGGAATAACTGTCACTTACCTGATCGGAATACCAACGAGCACGTCAATCGGAATGTTGAATAGACCACCAATCGGAATCCTGTCACTAGCCCAGATCGGAATGCCCAAAAATCAAACTGATCGGAATACCAAAGCCTCCTCGTCGGAATGTGTAGTGAAGTCCAGATCGGAATGATAGTCAAAAACCCCAGATCGGAATACCACAAACACCCCCAATCGGAATGTTTAAACCCTTTTCCGACCAAGCAATGTAGCTATGGTCGGAATATATAAACCCTTTTCCGATCTTACCAATCGGAATACGGAAGAAAAGGTACAAAATAAGCTAAACAAATAAGCTATGATTCTAATAAGCACAAGACGAAATTTCTAATGCAAACCGATTAAGAAAAAGCTATTAAACAGAAATTTAAAAACTTTTAAAACACGAAAAGGATAAGCTTTACGAAAAACAAACTTTTATATAAAAATAACTTTTATAAAAATTATATAAACTTGAAAATAAACGAAATAAGCTATGAAAATAAATGATTTAAAACAATCAAAAGCATAAAAATGTAATCTTTAAACAAATAAACAAGACAAAAAGCATATAAATCAAAGATTAAAGAAAGGTAGAATGAGATCAACAAGATAAAGTAAAGGTGCGAGAATTAAAAGAAAAACTTACTTGAAATTAAATGGTAAATAAGGTGCAAGACATGTAATTAAAGGTGCAAGTAAGTAAAGGTGCATAAAAGTAAAGGTGGAAGAACTAATTGTCACGATTAGTCAACAAAAACAAATGAATGAAAATGGGGTGTATTTATAGGAGATTAGGAGGGTGGTTAGAGGAAGCTTCATCCCCTCCTTCCTTTCTTCTTAATTGCGCCATCAAGTCCTTCCTTCTTAATCTCTTTGTTAATCTTGGACTTTGATGACTTTTGGCTCGGTATTTCTTTGGATCGTCTTTTAATTCTTCGATAAATAAGACTTGAGTTCCTCGGCTTTTGATAAACTTCCGTCTTTTGACTTTTTCTTCGATAAATCTTCAGAATTGGTCTTGGACTTCCGTTCTTTTTTGCACTCTTGACTTCTTGACTTCGTCTTTCGTCTTTTTCTTCAATAAAAGTCCGTAAATGCCCGTGAATGCCCGGGTTTTCTCCACTTTTCACCTTTTCGTCCTAAATCACAACAAAAACACAAACCACGCATAATTCCGACATAAAAGACATAAAATACACGTTTTGGCACGGTTATTATTGTAATTAAGTGGTAGAAAAGATGGGTGTTTTCACACCTATCAAATCCCCTACACTTGACCATTGCAATGTCCTCATGCAATGCATTAGTTACAAAGCACGTTTACATTTTTCATCATAATTAATCCACGTTGGCCTTTATTAACGAGATAGAAAATTATAAACATTCAAAATAAGGAAATCAAAAAGCATACCTTGGGTTTTGGAAATGTCATGAATAATCATCATCCTCAAGTTTTCACTTTCTCCAAACCAAGCTTAAAAACAAGATCATTGTTATTATAAGTTAGTAAACTAACATGAACTCATGTGGGCCAAGTACTCACTTAGACTCCCTTATTCCTAGGTGTATCTCTTATATTTTATTTTTGTCTTGAATGATCACGAGGATGCATTGTTTGACTTATTTCGATAGTTATTTAGTCCGAAAATAAAGTGAACGATTTAATCAATAGTTAGCTAAAGGACAAAATCTTTTAAAACTGCTTCTCGGGACCTCATAAAGTTCATATCTTGGCATAACTCGCTTCGCGATTTGTGACCTTTCTCGGACCGATATTTGGCAGCGACTTCATACTTCAAACCTTGAGAGACGTTCATGAAATTATGGTCTTCTCTTCATAATGGAATTTCTTCACTTGAAGTTTTGAGAGATTCATACTTGGACCATGACTTCTTCATTTTTCTCCAATCTTTATTTTGGACTTTGATATACAACGAACAGCCTCCTTTTATGACTTGGATCTATTTATCCTCATACCTTGTTAGGGTCTTTTCGGATACACTTCTCCATGAATTTTGGGGAGTATTTGCTTTTCATCGTGTGTCTCGATCCTTCATATTGATTTTCGATAAATGATTCTTCACATCACTTTGGATCTTCAGCAACAAAATATAGCCCTCATGCCTTGTTAGGGCCTTTTCGGACTCGCCAATCTTCACATCCCGCTTCAATAAGTTATGCCTTGGCTATGAACTCTAATCTATACCGAGCAACTTTTAAACGATCTTGGGCTAGAAGCTAAGTAACTTTTCAAATCGTACAACCTTATTTATTAGCAGATAAATTATTTAGCAAGCGATGGGAGAATAGGCTCATAATTAACTCACATAAATTCACGAAAGAATACCGGACTTATAATTGGCTCTATCATCTCTCGTTCTCCACAGTTTAAAATCTCAAGGAATGAGACTCGTGGATGCTTAGCCTATTAAATCAAATTTTTGGGTTTTCGAGTCGTCTATAGGATCTTGCAAATTCTTAGACTTTTTCAAGTTTCGAAATCGCATTTTAAAGTTCCCTTGATAAACGACTCTCTAGGATCAATTATAGGAACTTGCGAAAAGTACTTGTTCTTAACCCGTGAGAGTTAAGACTTTCGCGTTTTATAGCTCCCTATATAAAAGCCTAGCAAAACTTGACTTCAACACGTTAAGGATACTAGCTAGAGTAAACTTAGGTAAGTAAACTCGGGTTGAGTCAAAATGTTCACGACTAAGAAAAATTTAAAACCACTTTATTGAAAATGTATTCTAGCAATGGAAAGAAAATTAACTAAACAAAGGGAAAAAAACTAATAGGCCAAAATAGATCAAAAATTTTGAAAAATGTCGAAAAATTGATTTTCTGGTTAAAATGAGGACAAATACAAGGAAAAGGCCACTTAACTTCGATAGAAGTCCCCCCTACACTTAACATAAACATTGTCCTCAATGTTTAAGCATGTGGGAGTAAACTCCCCTACACTTAGGACATTGTGCACTTTGTTTAAATCTCGCTAAGGAAAAGACAACTAAAGAGATTCCTATTTTAATATTGAGAAAATATAAAATAGTGAATCGAAAAGAGTTTAGGGTAGAACCAGGAAGAAGTAGAAAACGGAATCACGGGTCGTCAAGAATCATCAAGAGTGGATCATTGAAGCTCGAATCACTGATTAGTAGAAGAGAGGAGAGAGAAAATACCAACGGGTCTCCGCTACACTTATGATAAAGAAAGCGAAAAGATAGATGCGTGGGTTGCCTCCCAAGAAGCGCTTGATTTTTGTTAACCGAGTCATTAGCCTGACTCGACCTTGATCATCAACGGAAGAAGCATGAAACATATCCACCAGGATCAAAGACATAGTTTTCATCCACTAAATAGCACGAGCTTAAGGCGAACAAGGCAAGCCAAAGAAGAGTAGGCAAGGTTCTCTTAAGCAGCGATGGAGCACGGTGGAAGCAATGTTGAAGTGGTGCAAGCAGATTTCCATAAGTTCCAAAGATTTTTCCTTTTATTTCATCAGGTGGATACTGAGATGACTGCAGAATATCAATACCGGGGTCGAACACCTTTTCCTTTAGGGGAAAAGAGCACTCAGGCTCAGCAGAGTGGGAAGAAGATCCGCGAAGAAGCAGAACCTCGTCCTCAGAAGGGGGACAAAGAGGTGTTAACTCATATGTGCTGTGGATATTGGTGTCGACCGGTTTCTTCTCCTTTGAAAGAATGTGCTTCAAATCCAAAGTAGGATCAAGACGATAATCTTCAAAATCTAAAGGAGGAGCATCACTCTCATGAGGGAAGTAAGTATTAAGAAATGCAGAGAAGTCTTCCTCAAATGAGTAATCGTCCAAAGTAGGATCGAGTGATTGCGGAGGATCTTTATCGTGAGAAGAATCACTCGAAAGAGTATCGGCCTCATCAAAATCATCATATGTGGGCAGCTCGGGATACTCAGAAGTAAGGTCATCATAATCATCCGAATCTGAGCTAGAATCATCATCATCATAAGCATCAAAGACTGGTGGAGAATCATAAATGGGAGAAGCGTCTAAAGTGGAGCGAGAATCATCCACATCATCTTGAAAAAGTGGATTATCGATGCAAGAGTCGAATAGAGGATTGTCGTAGATGCTAAAGTCATCGAGCACATTAATCATATTCACTGATTCGCGGCCTCCAAAGGTTGTACTTGTAAGCTTCCCCATTTTAAAAACTTTTGCATCATCCCCGACTCTTAAGATTAACTCACCTTCAGCCACATCCACTAAAGCTCATCCGGTTCTCAAGAATGGCCGACCAAGTATTAAAGGAATACGAGGGTCCATTTCATAATCAACAACGACAAAATCGACCGGGAAAGTAAATGTGCCAACTTTTATGAACAAGTCTTCGGCTATACCAACGGGGTAAGCGAGAGTGCGGTTTGCCAGTTCAAGAGTCATCTTTATTGGAGTGAGTTCGGGTAATGATAGTGTTTTCCAAACACTCAAAGGCATAAGATTAATATTGGCCCCGAGATCAGCAAGGGCAGTAAATTCTTTAGTTTTGTTGAACACGCACGGCAACACAAAACGACCGGGATCTCCAAGCTTTTCCGGCAGTTCTTTAAGAATAACTGCAGAGCAATTTTCATTTAAGCGTGTGTTGGCGAGTTCAATCAGCTTCTCCTTCTTGTTAAGCAATTCCTTAAATGCTTTAACAAATTTGGGCATGTGGACAAGTGCTTCAAGAAAGCTAATGTTGAAGTTCATTTGAGAAATCATCTTCACATAGCGTGTCACTTCGGAGTCCTCCTTGGTTAGCATTTTGGTCTTGCCTAAACGAGAAGGATATGGGATATTGGGTTTGGGTGGTGAAGGTGCAGGTGTAGGTAAAGGTTGAGATGTTGAAGGGTCATTCATGGGAACTTCATCACGTCGAGGCGGAGACGGTAATGGTGCACTAATACTAGGTGTAGGAGGAGTAGGTATAAATGGTGGTGGAGGAGGTGTAGATGATAGGGGTGGGATTGGTGGATCGACAATGGTGACTCCACTACGAGTAGTAATAGCACTCACATTGGCTCGCGGATTAGTGACGGTGTTTGAAGGTATAGAACTCGAAGTAGAAGGTGGAGTAGGGGGCAAGAAACTAGCAAGCATATTCTTCAAGTCAGTCGTTTGATTGCTGAAGGAGGATTGAATGTTATCTCGAAGCTCGGATCTTATCTCATTTCCTTGCTTGGTAATATCTCCTTTAAGATTGATAATTTGGCTCTGCAAATTCTTGATTTGCTCACCTTGGGTTCTCATGATGGCCTCAACATCCGGATTACTGGGTGGGGTTTGTTGAGCGGGTGGGTGATAAGGATTAGAAGCTCTTGGTGGGATTTGGTTGCTTCTATTGTAGTTGTTGGCGGGGTTTTGGTTTTGAGGAGAAAAACCCGGTGAAAGGTAGTTGTTTGATCGGTAACTCAGCAAATTTCTATCCCCTTGAGGTCGAGCTTGGTAATTTTCCGGTGAATAATTACCATAAGCTGCATACACATTTTCCGGATTTCCTTGTGTCGAAGGACAATCGGTGTATGGGTGTGGACCGCCGCATGTTTCACAAGGAGTAGCAACAGCTTTAACTTGTTGTTGTTGGTTTGAAGCCAAGAGTTGCATACTTCTGCTCATTTCAGTCAGCACACGGGTGAGTTCGGTCATATCAGGGTTTGCTGAAGTGGAGGAAACATTGACTCTCGGGTTGTTCCTTGAAGAAGCAGAGGAATCCCAGTTTTTGTGGTGAGTAGTCATGTTTTCAATAAGCTCTCTACACTCCTCGGGTCTCCTTTTCATGAATGTGCCACCGGCGGCTGCATTGATCGTATCCCGATCACGAAAAGTCAAACCGTTGTAGAAAGTATCAATTAAGGTCACGGGTAGCATGTTGTGGTTTGGACATCTATCGATCAAGACATTATATCTCTCCCAAGCATCAAAAAGAGATTCATCAGGATCTTGCATGAAACCGCTGATTTGATTGCGAAGGCTCGTGACCATGGATGGTGGAAAGTAGCGCGACAAAAAGCGTTGAGTCATGTCATCCCAAGTGTGAATAGAATTCTTTGGGAGATGATCAAACCATTTCTCGGCTTGATGTAATAAAGTATGTGGAAAGAGTTGTAGGCGAAGTTCATCCATTGTGGCACCAGCCAACTTCATGCTTTGGGTGATTGTAATGAACTTGTCGAGGTGTTTGTTGGCATCATCATCAGGCAGTCCTCTAAAAGGATTTGTTTGCACTTGCTGAATCATGTGGTGCTTCAACGAAAACTCAGGAGCGTTGATTTGCATCGGCGCAATCGGTCCTCCTCGTCCAAACATGGTAGGTTGACAAAGGTCCTCCATTGTCCGAAGATTGGGCTGTGGAAGAACATTGTTGTTATTGTTGAGGTGCGGTGGATGATTATTGTTGTTGACACCTGACATACTTAAATCTTCTTGAGTCTCGGGCTCTTGATAATTAGAAGATCTAGTACGCATACACCTGAAAATGAAAAAGAAAAAGAAACCAAACACAAAGACAATATATATACACAATAAAGATAAAATCTTTTTGTATTTTTGAAATTTTTAATTTTTATGGATTTTTAACAATTTTTAATTTTTATGATTTTTTGAATTTTTTAAAGGCAAGAAAATAACGCTCACAAGTGAACGGATCCCAAAAAGCAACGCGTCTTTCACAGAAAACCGTTAATCTTTACGAAAAGAGCCGGCAGCGGCGCCATTTAATACAGGATTTTTACCTAGCAAGAAAATTATGTTCGTTGTGTTGGTCTAATCGAATTGATCTAGGTTCTCTAAGTGACTATATTATCTTTTGGTAGAACAAAAAGGTTGTCGTTGTAGTATATTAAATGTGCAAAGACTTAAAAGTAAATGTTGTTACAGTAAAGTGGCGTTGAAATAAATCTAAATCTAATTAAAACTAAATGGTGCGATATTTAAAAACTTTTAAAAAATAAAAGTAATTAAATGACTAAAAATTAAAGCGTGACGAGAATTAAAAATGGACAAAGAATTAAAATGATAACGTAAAAATTAAACAAGACAAAGTATAAAGAAAACAATCCTAATCGGAATATATTCCGATTAGGCTCACCATCGGAATATACTCAACCCTGATCGGAAAAAGAAATGGTCTGATCGGAATAACTGTCACCTTCCCAATCGAAATATCACCCTTACCCTCGATCGGAATAATACTTACCTTTGGTCGGAATGTGGAGTTGACCCTGGTCGGAATGCTAGTCAAAAACCCCAGATCGGAATAACTGTCACTTACCTGATCGGAATAACAACGAGCACCTCAATCGGAATGTTGAATAGACTACCAATCGGAATCCTGTCACTAGTCCAGATCGGAATGCCCAAAAATCAAACTGATCGGAATACCAAAGCCTCCTCGTCGGAATGTGTAGTGAAGTCCAGATCGGAATGATAGTCAAAAACCCCAGATCGGAATACCATAAACACCCCCAATCGGAATGTTTAAACCCTTTTCCGACCAAGCAATGTAGCTATGGTCGGAATATATAAACCCTTTCCGATCTTACCAATCGGAATACGGAAGAAAAGGTACAAAATAAGCTAAACAAATAAGCTATGATTCTAATAAGCACAAGACGAAATTTCTAAAGCAAACCGATTAAGAAAAAGCTATTAAACAGAAATTTAAAAACTTTTAAAACACGAAAAGGATAAGCTTTACGAAAAACAAACTTTTATATAAAAATAACTTTTATAAAAACTATATAAACTTGAAAATAAACAAAATAAGCTATGAAAATAAATGATTTAAAACAATCAAAAGCATAAAAATGTAATATTTAAACAAATAAACAAGACAAAAAGCATATAAATCAAAGATTAAAGAAAGGTAGAATGAGATCAACAAGATAAAGTAAAGGTGCGAGAATTAAAAGAAAAACTTACTTGAAATTAAATGGTAAATAAGGTGCAAGACATGTAATTAAAGGTGCAAGTAATTAAAGGTGCATAAAAGTAAAGGTGGAAGAACTAATTGTCACGATTAGTCAACAAAAACAAATGAATGAAAATGGGGTTTATTTATAGGAGATTAGGAGGGTGGTTAGAGGAAGCTTCCTCCCCTCCTTCCTTTCTTCTTAATTGCGCCATCAAGTCCTTCCTTCTTAATCTCTTTGATAATCTTGGACTTTGATGACTTTTGGCTCGGGATTTCTTTGGACTCGTCTTTTAATTCTTCGATAAATAAGACTTGAGTTCCTCGGCTTTTGATAAACTTCCGTCTTTTGACTTTTTCTTCGATAAATCTTTAGAATTGGTCTTGGAATTCCGTTCTTTTTGCACTCTTGACTTCTTGACTTCGTCTTTCGTCTTTTTCTTCAATAAAAGTCCGTAAATGCCCGTGTTTTCTCCACTTTTCACCTTTTCGTCCTAAATCACAACAAAAACACAAACCACGTATAATTCTGACATAAAAGACATAAAATACACATTTTGGCTCGGTTATTATTGTAATTAAGTGGTAGAAAAGATGGGTGTTTTCACACCTATCAATTTCGCAATGTTAGAAAATGCTAAGTCTTCGCAATGTTAGCAAACCTTCGCAATGTCTCAACTTGCTTCGCAATACCCAAAAAACTTCGCAATAATCCCAATCTTCGCAATGTTAGCAAAACACAAAGTCTTCGCAATACCAAGAAAATATTATGTCCCAATGCACACAAATGTTATGTCGTAATGCACACAAATGTATCGCAATATGTATCGTAATCTAGAAACCCTATCGCAATATGTATCGCAATAAGTGTCGCAATCCAAAAACCCTAGGATATTGCGATGGAATTCCAAGCAGATGTGTCGCAATATAGGTACTGTTCCGTATTTTGAAAGAAAAAAATGAGATTTTTTGCCAAGAAATCCGTGATTTTAACTAAACCAAAGCACCCAAATCTCTACCACAACTATGTAGAAGATACGTGGATCACTTGGATCGACAAAAACACAATTTTTTTTTTAATCTTGGGTTCTTTTTTTTATCTAAAACTCATGAAAATCAAAGAAACAAACACAAGAACAAACCAATCATCACATGGCTCTGATACCAATTGAAGGCCTACGTAATCATTGGATTATCTTAAGCTTGGAATGATATAAAGACAGGGAGAGAGATGAAGAACTAGAAATAGAAAGTAGAGAGAGGTTTGAGAGAATAATGAAAGATTAGATTAGAAGATGTGAGAAATATGAGAACAAACCCCTCCTAACATGCTAAGAGGGGGTATATATAGCCCACCCTACATGTGGGCTTGATGGGTTATATTGTTACATAACTAGATCACGAGCCCATACTAAGTATATATCGTTGGATTGACCGATCATTTCCAAATACGTGAAAACGTATTTCCAAAAATCTCCCCATAAGGGAGGTCACTCCAAGTTACAAAGTCCTAAATATTCTATTACTCGTGATCTATGCTAAGAATGATGTGACCGAGACTTTCGTTGGAAAAAACGTATTTCCAACAAGTTTTATCCAGGAGACCTTACTCGAGTTGTACTAGGGACATTGCTAGTTTAACTAGACGCTTGTCAATGTAATCACGATATTCGAAATATGTTCAAGTGGAAGCTGTGACAATCTAACATTTTTAGGTAGTAAATTATTTTCTCATATATTATTTTGAAACTTATTCTTGTGTTGGTTGATGAACTCACAATTTACGGGTTGAAATTAAGGCTTACGTGCATAATTTAACGTCCTTTACGACTAAACCGGAAACCCTAGGTTTACCTATTTAAGTTTTTGAACTCCGATTTTGATGAGACATTTTTATTAGATTCGTTTTGTGCCGTTGATTCATAATTTATAAAAACCTTTTTCGTAAAACGACCCGAGGGCACGCAAATCGAGGAAACTAGAATCGATGAGTACCGATAAATTAGTGAGGATGAGACAAGTTAACACTTGCCCTACCCCCACAAAGTGACGGCCAAGCTTAGCCAACACCCCTTTGATGTGTCAACTTAATATTAAAACTAAGGACACTTGTCCTTAGTTTTGTCCGAAAACCATTTACACTTAAAACAACCAAAACATAAACCACTACCCTGTTTTGTTACATGCAAACTCACATGATCTCTCTCAAACTCTCTCTATTGTCTTCCAATTCACCACCATAAACCACCATTTGATCAAAATTTAACCATGAATCTTGTATTAAACTTGCACAAGATGAAAGCCTTTTGAAGTCTTGTTGATTGGAGGTGATCCTAACATCTACAAAGATGTTTCCTTGGAGTCTAGGGCTGATTCTTCTCAAGGTGTTCATATAGTTGGATGATCTTGAAGGTGGTCTTGGTTTATCATAGGATTGGTTATCAAAAACGAAGCCTTATTCTTAACTTTCATTATCTTGGTTGGTAACAAGATCATTTCTTCTATTACCTTGTTATTTTGTAAATGTAATCTTGTAATTTTCTTTATAAATGTATATGTATATGATGATAAATGATGATCAAAGTATTATGTAGGGATCTTGTGTTGATAAATTTGGTTAAAAAGACAAAAATCTACATGTAAAGATGTTAAAATCTTGACTAAAATTATAGGCTGTATAAAACAGTAAGTAACCATATGATAACCTGATAAAATGACTTGGATTATTTAATATACAGTAAGATATATGATTTTTACATATGTGAAGAGTTGAACACTCAATGGAATCAATAAAATGAGCAAGATATGATCAAAATACTATTAAGGTTCAAATCTGTATAGTCTGTTTAGGACGAATTATTAGGGACACTTAGAGGATGAATGAGCAGTAGCTAAAAAGGAGTTAATTGTAGCACATATTATGTAGTTTGTGCTGCCAAAAATTGAGCTTCTATCTCCTTGTAGAACTCAAGATATGGCAAAAATGGCGAAAGTGAGTTTGATAATCAGATTTGGAAATAAAAGTATATTATATAAATTAAGCACTCAAGTAATATTATTATAAAATACATATGTAAAACCCACTAACTTATGATAATACTTATAAAATAAGTTGTATACTTTGATAAATAAGTATGACATTTTATAAAATTACAAATTGATATGTTTTCTAAGTTATAAAACTATATATATAAGTTTTACGTCTTTTCGGCTAAAACCGAAAGATTAACGTTTTCGCCAAATAAAACTTAGACTGTCGGACCCATCTAATGTAAACTTTTTATAACTTATCTACTGATATGTAAGTACATTTTACAAGTAAAAACCGATAAAACCCGAGCTTTTTAACTTATGAACATTAACGGGCCAAAGTAGCCTTATTGGACTATTAACCCAACTAGGTTGGCTAAACACTAATGGACTTACTCATGGGCTTAACCCAATTAGGCCCAACATATGAGTATAGGCCTGGTATTAAAAGTATAAATGGACTAATATAATGTATTGGGCTTATTGGGCCTTAATATGTAAAAAAGTTAAAACTAGTGTAACTAGTCTAAAAATTACTAACACATAACACTATAATGTTGTATAAAGAGATAAAATCCCACTTGATCATCATCATACTTATAATATCATCATACATATACATAGCCATTATTTTTATAAAGTCATTGGACAAGAGTCTAAGACGAGTATTATTTATATAGGTTTCCGTGATTGAAGCACGCACCGTCGCCGATAAGCCGCCTTTCTTAATCAACGTGAGTTCATAGCCTCGCACTCTTTTAAATGTTTTATAAAATGTTTTGTAAACCCGCGAGGGAGATAACATGCTAGTTTTTGATAAAAATAGAACACAAGTTTAAAGTCCATAATCAATGCTAGAAACACTAAACTTAACTAATCAACATCAGTTATTACTTTTCAAACGTAATATTATTATTGTATAATAAAGAATTACAAGTGTTATGGATAACAATGTTTGATGACAATGTGTTGTGCACACTTTGAACAACTATAAATCCTAACTTATGAATACAGTCGCAGCTGTTTGATTCAATAAGTTCTAAGCATTAATGTTATGAATATTCTCAAAGTGTTGAATATTAATGATTGGATACACATCCTATTTATAGTGATACGAGGTTGAACTAAATAGTACTTGATGGTGACTACACAAGATATTCACTTTTCAGACATCAGTCACATGATGCTCTTCTAATCTTGGTAGTCTGCCATTATGCTTTAAGGAAACAGTTCTTGAAACAGTTTCCTTTTTCTTCATTGTCTCGAACACACAAATGGCATGTCCAAAGTGTGCTGAGTGTTAAAAGGGTATTGCCACCCCCTGTTAACCCTCAACCTCTCAGAGTCCCTGATACATCTTGGTTGTTATCCATCACAGCCAATGAGTATGTCTTCAAGTAATCTTTGACTCCCTTGACAATGTCTCTGACATGGACTCCTCTGAGGTTGCTCACAGGGACTTGGATCTCTGTGAGTCTTGCAATACTTACCTGCCTCCTAGGCACAGGCAAGGGACTATCTTAACAGCTTAATTATGTTTAAATCTATGATCAGGGAATCTAACAAACTTAGATTCCCAACAATCTCCCCCTATTTAAACATAAATATAGCTAGATCTATCTAAGTTAAGGTAAGTTAGATAACAACTTCTTCTTACTCATAACAGATCTAAACAAACATACCTCATGATTTTATTCATATTTAAAAAAAATTACAAGTACATTACAAAAGTGAAATAAAATGTGAAGGTAGAATTAAGCTGTGAATTTCTTTAATAGTCATCATTTTTGATCTTTTCTTTAGCTTCAGCTATGTCTGATCTAGTATCCAATTCTGCCTGCAAAGCTTTTGCAAAAACTTTGGAATACTCTATGTTAATCTTGAGTCCCTTCTTGAGACAAAGCAGCTGAATTGTTGATGCCAAGCCAAACTCATCTTCTCTTTGAAATGCATACTGGAAAGCTCTGTTCATGAATGTCTGACCATCAACAGGGCCAACTATACCATTTGGTAGGATCAAATCCCTGTGCATTCCATCCACTTGAACATCATCTGTGACAAAAGTTTCCTTAACAAGTTGAGAAACTCTTCTTCTTTTCTTACCAGTCTTTGGGATTTCTTGTTTAAAAAGCTGTTGTGGGGGATCTATTTTGAGTTTGGTAGTCGTTTCTTTGATTTAGGTAAACTTAGCCTTAAGAGTCTTAAGCAGAAGAAAATTAGCCTGTCCAGTTCTTTTGGCAGCTAAAGCTTCAAGTTCAAACCATTCAAATAACCCAAGTGTCTTTAGCCTGAAGTCGTCAAATACATTCATGTTTCCCTGTTGGTTGTCTCTCCACAAGATCATCTGTGGGGTATTGGTGGATTTGTGAATTGTGTATTTGAACTTGGTTATCTTGCCAGGTGCATACCTGTTGTTAACGCAAGCATCATAATCAGCTTTGACTTTTCTTAGTGCCTTTGCGCGTTTAGCTTCCATTTCCCTCAACCTTTGTCTCTGCTTCTCCCTTTCAGGTGGAGTGATCTTCCTCAGAGTAGCCTCATTCAGTTCTTTGGCTATCTTGAGTTCATTTAGTCTTTTGAATTCCTCAGCCTGTTTCTCTATTTCTTCAGGTGTTAAAGGATTCTCATTGGAAGGTGTAAAGGTTGAAAATTGGGAAAGGTCTATGGTGGATCCTCCTGTCTCTAGCATCGCAGCTATTTTCTTTAGTTTGGTGTCTGTGTCACCCAAAACTATCTCCTTTCCTTTCTTCGAGACAGAGGATTCCATACTGATGTTTTTCAAAACTTCAACTCTTCTAATAACGTTGTCTGGGCCTGAGTTTGTATTGCTTTGGGAAGGGAGCTAACAGTGAACTTTAGCTTCTTGGCAGCTGGTTCACCATCATCCCCAGACTCGCTGGTGTTAACCAAAGTCAGAGACTTTGATGAATCAACTCCATCTTGATTCTGTTGCTCCCCCTGAGTGTTATCCTCATCATCAGATATGGTAACATGTGTGATGACTTGGAGGGGGACAGGTGAAGAAATGGTGTTGTCAACGGATGTTGAGCCCTGTTTAGCAGATTCAAGGTTATGTATCGTTTCCTTCTCCCCCTCACGTTCATCCTGTCTACGCAGACGTTTGGATGAACGTGTTTGAAAGTGCCTTGCAATCTTTTCAACAGAGGCAGCCATAACACGTTGCCTTTTCCTCAAAGCTCTGGCAATCTTCAGCAGAAGGTAGCAATTTCCATTTGTATTGCCCTGAACTCGATTAACGATGAAGTTTGCATGACGATATTGCCTGTTTCGAATAGCTTCAAACTCTCTGTGCATAGTTAACTCATGTTCATGAAATAAGGCAGGGACCTCTATGTCAATTACATCCTTGATTCTTGTGGATAAGTGACTAAGTCCTTGTGCTACACCTTTTCTTGCACCATCTTTGATGGGTTCAGTAACTGCATCAGCAACAACCTTTTTTATGATCCCTGGAAATGTGACAGTGAAGTTATGTATTTCAGACTTGATAACATCTAGCTTTCTTGATAAGTGTTCAATGTCATATTGATGATGAACAGGCTGAAGATTATGGATGTTCAGGATTTGTTGAGCATAATCACCCCCCTGGTAAAAGATCAAAGTTGGTTTGGGCAGGATGATCAAACATGAGAAATTCAGCTGTTGGATCATAGGTAGGGCGTTGGAAGACTGTTGTTGTGGAGGTAGCAGAGTTGGGAGTGACAACAGCTTCCTTAGGAGGAGGAGTATTATTTCCAGCTGGAGTGGACACAGCTATTTCCTTAGGAGGAGAGACATATTGTTGATCATCTTCTTCATCATCCTCCTCCTCCTCAAACATCCCCTCAGGGATTTCATCTTCAGGCATTGATTCAAGATCAGAAACATCATCCACTAATGACAGCATTTCTTCTTTAATATTAAGCAGAGGCTCTTCGTCATTTGTTTGGTCCTGAATAATTGTATCAGCCTCTTTCTCCTGTTGCTCCAAGGATGATGTGTCTGGCTGTACAATTTTAGCCTGCAAGTTGTTGTTATTAGTAACAGGGAAATAAGTTAGGGGAATGGTCGCCATTTCGCTGTCCCAGAGCGGCTGAGGGTGATTACTCAGCCACTCCAAAGGATAAATCCTTGGGATTCTTTTAAGTGTGAAAAATATATGGTTAATGATCGCCATTCGCTGCCCCTAGGAAAGCTGAGTGTGATTATTCAGCCCCCCCAAAAGGTTAAAACCTTTGGGACTCTTTTGATTGTGAAACATATGTTGTTTAAGGATCGCCATTCGCTGCCCCTAGGAAGGCGGAGGGTGATTATTCAACCCCCCCAAAAGGTTAAGAAACCTTTAGGACTCTTTTAATAGTGAAACATATGTGGGTTAAGGTCGCCTGTTACGCTGCCCCTAGGAACGCTGAGGGTGATGATTCAGCTCCCCCTGAAAAGTATAAATCCTTTGGGATTCTTTTAAGGTGAAAAAGTTATGGGTTAAGATCGTCTGATTACGCTGTCCCTAGAACAGCTGAGGATGATTATTCAGCTCCCCTAAAAGTAAAACTTTTGGGATTATTTTTCTGAGGGAACCAAGATGCTGTGTGAAGTACAACTGATCAAGGTTGAGACATATGTGTATTCAGGTTGTTGTTAGCTTGAATATTGTCTAGAGGGTGTAGGGTCATCGGGGTGCTTTATAAACACAAATGAATCATTCCCTGGTGCATAGACAGGGTGTACAGAAGTCTTAAAGAGTTCTAAGTGCATAGACAGACTTCTATGGGTCGAGGATTACCCTAACTTCACCACTCTCACCTACAGACATTTGAGAGTGGCTGCTTGTGAACCTCTAAAAATTTACACTGATTACCTGTGTGATATCAGCTGGATTTGGCTGGTTTCCTGTTGTCTCAGCTGACATTGAGACGCTAGACCCCTGTTGTTGGTCAGCCAAAGTCTCTGATTCCACATGAGTATCTGGAACAGAGGAGGTGTCTTGGTTCACAGTCTTCTTTCCTTTGGCCTTAGCAACAGATTTGGTGTGGGAAGAAGATGGGTTTTTCTTCTTCTTAGGCTGTTGGCCAGAAGAATCCTTGGACGTCGTGGTGTGCTGCCCAGAGGTCAAAGACTTAGACTTGCCAGACACACCAGAGGTAATCACCTTCTTAGAAGAAGGGAGCAAGGACTTCTCAGCTGAGGGTTGTTTGTTAGCAACGTTCATCATATGGGAGGTGACAGGGACATCTTCAGCTCCATTTTCTTTGTAGATGGTACCTCTGATGCGATAGCGCTTCAGAACAGTGAGAGAAGAGTTATGATAGTTGTCACCCAACAGGCTTTCAAAGATCAGCGACAAAAAGCGAACATAGCAAATATTATTTTCCCTGACTTGGTTCCTTCCTTTCAGATGTTCAACTAGGTTGGAAAAGAGAATGCTACCTACATCAACATCAGCTCCCCATATCAGCCCATAAGCTATAGATTGGTGGTTGAAGGACATCTGATCTTGGGATCCCTGCATTCCTCCCAGGGATTTGACTATGTGGGTGAAGAGGACACGCCACATAGGTGTAAAGTACTTAATCTTCAGAGGAGACTTTGAGAGGACCTCAGTGGGTGTAAGAGCAGGGTTTACATCATGGAAGGGTTTAAGTGTGGCCATAGCATCCTTAGCAGCCTTTTTATCAACCACCTTTAGGCATTCATCACCATGTTTAAACCAGCCACACTAGAGAAATCTTTGAGTGAGAAGGCAAATGGGTGTTCGTTGCAAGAGAGGCTAAAGGTTATTGTGTCATCAACTACTACAGCAGAGTACCAGAATTCCCTAAGGTATTCTTGGTAGAAGGTGGTTGGGGTTTTTGTGAATGGTTCAGTAACATCACAATTTAGCATGAAGTTAACCAAATCCGAGTAGGTGTCATTTGGAGCCTTGCTCAATCCAATGGAGTTGTTTGATGCAAGGATGATTTCGTTGAGTTCAAAGTTAACGTTTGCTGCCTTGGGAACGGGAAAAGCCATGGATTCAAGGTCGAAGAAGAATAAAAATGGAGGATGGGTTTAGAGAGAGAAGAACTTAGAGAGAGAAATAGATTTGTGAAATGAAAATAGTGGTAGGTGAGGAGAGACGAGAGACAATATATATTAAAATATGTAAACAGTTATTCAACCGCATTTAATGCTAAGTGGGAAAATGACTGCTCATGTGGGTCCTTTGACCTTTCAAAACTTATTTGTCTCCTCGTTATTCGAAAAATAAATGATTAAATATTGAGAATGTTTTTTGCATTTACTTGGAAAGTAACTACCTAGTTTCATGTGAAAAACATTTAATATAGAATTAGTCATTTAATGAACACATTTATTATCAAGCCACAGGCTTTGAGATATTGAGCATCCCTAGCTCAGCAACTAGCCTGTTGAACGAAGGTTCAGCCAAAGGCTTTGTGAAAATATCAGCTAGTTGTAGCTCTGTGGGAACAAAGTGCAGCTCAATATCTCCCTTCATTATGTGATCCTTGATAAAATGATACCTGATATCAATGTGTTTGGTACGAGAGTGAAGAACAGGGTTTTTGGAGATGGCAATGGCGCTGGTGTTGTCACAAAAGATTGGCACTTTGTCATATAAAAATTCATAGTCAGCCAATTGACTTTTCATCCAGAGCACCTGAGCACAACAGCTGGCTGCAGCGACATATTCTGCTTCAGCTAAAGACATAGCCACAGAGTTTTGCTTCTTAGCACTCCATCCAACCAATTTTCCTCCTAGGATTTGACAGCTGCCTGAGGTGCTTTTCTTGTCAATACAGCATCCAGCATAGTCTGAATCTGAATAGGCCTTGAGATCAAAGCCTGATTCCTTGGGATACCATATACCTAGGGATGGTGTTCCTTTGAGATACCTGAAAATTTTCTTAACAGCCATGAAATGTGTATAATGCAAGTTCGTTTTCTCAGTTCTTAACTAATAGAAAGTCCAATCAATATCAAATTTATAATTGTTTTTGGTTGTTCAAGCTTGCTTGGTAATCTATTGCTAATTCAAACAACACTAAGTAAAAATGAAAAATATAAACCTACTTATACGTAAAACAAGTTGCAAATTCCAAATTTTATTCAAGTAAAATATAAAAATGCAAAATATAAAACTATAAGGACTGAAAATGTAATTTCTATGAAATGAAAATGCTTGAAATGTAAATCCTAAAAGTTATAAGGACTAAAAATGTAAAACAGTTAACTATAAGGACTAAATTTGTAAAAACTTTAACAAACTAACCAAAAACTAACAAACTAACAAACTTATAAACTGAATTTTAACAAACTAAAGTCCAGGGACTGAACTTTTGCAAACCCTAAAATCTAGCAAGATTAGCCAAAACTTAACACTAATTGAAAACCAGGGACTAAAGTGCAATTTTCCAAACTTTTCAAGTAAAAACGGGCACAAAGAAAGAATAAGCTCGTTTGAGCTTATTTCTCAACCAAATAAGCTGAAACAACTTGCAAACAACTTCAAATCCAATTATAGAAACGTGTGTTCAAGGAAATAAGCTAAAAATCCAAAATAAGCAATTGAGTGCTTATCAATAAGCTCAAAATAAGCTATAGCCTAATCCAAACATCCACAACTTGATTTTTTTATCAAAACTGATTAAGCACTTGATTTAAGGAAGGGGAAATCAAATTAGAACAAATTTCATCCAGTAATAAGCCAGATATCTGAAAATAAGCTAAAATGAGCTTATGTTGACCAAACGTTGACCACTTTTTGGAAAAAACTCAAAATCTCAAAAACTCATATTCAATACTTTCTAAATGGAAATGTGAAAGAAAATAACAAGTTTTATGAAGTGGATTATGAGAACTAGTAAAACAGTAAGCCTCTTATATCAGAGAATTGAAAATGCTCAAGCTTGAGCTAAAAAGCTGTTTTCTAGCTTATTTCTTGATACTGTAGATTTTCCTTCTAGATACTGAAAGATTATGTTATAAGCTATAACTAGAAACTGGTTTGAGCAAATTTCATCAAGTAATGAAGGAGAAACAATCAATTGAAATTGGCAAGTTTTAAAGAACTAAGCTAAAACAAGTATGACCCAAACTTTTTGATTACCAATTGCCTGATTGACTATTTTATTGACTTGCAAATGACTCAAAACTACTTGTTAACTCCTATTGAGTAGAAATGAACTTCTAAACAACAATTTCTAACACTTGAAATCTGATTTATAACTACTCCCAAACACCCCTTAAAAGGTTTTAATCAAACTTTTTCAAAGACTTTATGAGTTATGATTAAGACTAATACAAAAGCTATAGCAAACTTGATTCAATGGACAAAATGAAGTGAATAAAAGCTAAGAACAAGCAATTACAAAGGCTAGAACTGAAAGTAGCTATTGGACTAAAATGTTACTGAAAATCAGCTAGAAACTAGAAAGCTTAACACAAATGCACGAGTACAAACTGCAAAACACTAGAATCAATCAATCAACAACTTCTTAACAAGTAAAATCAAGCATCCATCAATATTACACTAGAGAATTGAGCATGCAAGTACTGATTTAGAGGAACATAAAACAGAAGCTTTAAAACCTATTGTAGAGGTCCTTTGGGAAGAAGAGGAGCGCTGAGCTCTCTTGCCCTAGTGATACCACCACCTATCACTAGCTATCAACTCAAATCAACAATCAAATCAGCTACAAATCATCAATCTGCCATGAAAACTTCAAGAACAATGAAAAGAACTTGAATTCTGATCAAACAGCAACAATTCTTCACCAATGTCAGTTATGATCCATGTATGATCATAACAAACATCAATAAGCAACAATGGAATCACACAACAGCAGGTAAGTAGCAGGAATTAAAGAACAGAATTTGGCGGGAAAACTTGAATTTGAAATTTTATTGAAGAATTCAGTTACAAAAGGTAGTTACAAGCTTCTAACTAACTAACTGACTCAAGAGTTTGTCAGACTCTTGAGTAGTTAGGTGAAAAGGAGGGAAAAAGGGAAAAGGAATTTTAAGAACTAGGTGTTTACAAAATTAAGCTACAAATCACAAATGAAGTACAAGCTGGGTATTTATAGGCAAGATAGGAAGATTCTGTTGGAGTTGTGACGTGTTTGGGCCAATCATCACTTGACACGTGGAGGAATTCTGCAAATCCTCTTTGAAGGTGATGAACACATTTTGGGGGTTTTTGATTCAATGGATTATTTGTTAATTGAATAACACCATTGGATTCCTCTCTTCAAAACGAGCAAAATTGGTGTTTTGATCTTTACTTGAAATGCATTCTATCAAAATCCCGTTCCTGGAAATGTTTTTGTTAAAGAAGAAGGACACGTGGCAGCCTTTGATTGGTAGAGAGAGAGAGTTGCGGATTGCACTGTTGTGATATGGCATTAATTGTGGCGGCTGTAAGTGGGACTTAATTGTTTGATCCGTGTGAACTCTTCCCTTGTTTCTGATTGGCCTATAGCTTTTCACTTGGATTAAACATTACAAAACTTTCCAAACTTGGCAAAACAAGTCCCTTGACTTGGCAGATTGCTATTTAAAGCCAGAATCTTCATTCCTTTGTCATTTTTGGTCCTTTAACTTTGATAACTTGTACAAAATTGCCCTTTGACTTGAGTTGACTTTGTAGTTGACCAAATTTGACTTGAATCTTGACTTTCCATAATTTGCACTTTAAGTCCTCCATCTTTCACAAATTGTCAAGATAGGTCCTTGAACTTCAAAGCCTTGTCACTTTTGATCCTCTTTTGTCTTTTTCATCCATTTGAGCTTGGTTTTTCCTTGTTTGCTTGAAATTGTATCCTTTTACCTACATAAGAGCATACAAACACAAACATACCACATAACACTGCTTTTTACAAGATAAATGGGTATTTTGCTTCATGTTTTAGGGTTATTTGTTGATAAAAGGATATGAGTTTAAGCTCATATCAAATTCCCCTACACTTGAGCATTGCCATGTCCTCATGCAATACTATATTTCAAGGCTTAAAAATTTACATTTCCCTCATAATTAATCCACCTTGGCCATATGAGATGCATCTACACTACTCTAAACTAGATGATGCATGATTTTGACTTTTAATTATGCAATGAATCAAAATACAATTCTATCTATATTTTTTTTTTTCTTGAAATGGTTTTGATGGGAATAACTCATAAAGAACTCAATGACTTGGATTAGGGCTTGGATACTATGGACACTTATCACCCTCAAGTTTCACTTTCCCCATACCAAGCTAGTAAATGGGATCATTGCATTCACAAGTAAAGAGTGCATCAACTTATTCATGACAATTAAATGTGGAACCGGTTATTATTTGAGCAAATTGCTTGTGGGCAAATTTGTCATTATTCAAGCGTGAAATATAAGAAGTGTAAAATCCAAAAATAAGGAAGCACGGTTTTAATCCTAAGTAATCTTCTCATCCATTACTTGAAAAACCGCTCACAATTAATATAAGTCCGTATTAAGAGTAATAAGTCATTCGCCTTATGTGTAAAATCCTCATGTCATGCTTTCATAAGTAACTACACACTCGCTAAGGAAAGAAAAATAAAACTCACGCAATAATTTACATCCGCATCTTTTTGAGATTTTGGATCTTCAACCCCGCAACCCGTCAAGGTAATATTGGATTGGAGCAATCTATTGAATCCCCGCAACCCGTCAAGGTAATATTGGAACTCAATAGTCACTATAATTAACACCACACTGCCCCTCTTGGGAGTCTTGCAATATTTTTTTCTTTTTCTTTTCTTTTTTTTTTCTAGCCACTCATTTTTTTTCATAAGCCGCTCTTATTTTTCTTTATTCCTCACCAAAAAATTTGCAAAGAAGAAAAGGAAAAACACCCGCTAAATATGGAGCATGACACAAGTCTAGTACACATAAAACGTGCTAACTTAGAATCTTAAGACGTACTCATATCAACCATAAATGATTAGCCAAAAATGCATAAGAGATTACAAACCAATTAAAACCGTACTTGATTATTTATTAACAATTATATACAAGCGAAGAAAATAGAGGTCAAGAAGAGAAGGGTTTAGTCACAAGTAATTGCCATGAAGTCTATCTAGCCCTTTTACACTTGCTTCAACTCTATCATTTCCCATTCTCCACAAATTTAAAATTTCAAAGAATGAAATTGGTGGAAGCTTAGCCTAATAGACCAATGAAGGACTACATGGTTAAGGATACTAGCTAGAGAGTGCTAAAATAAGCAAACTCGGGTTGAGTCAAAATATCCATGGCGGGCCTAATATGTCAAAGAAGTCTAAACTTGTTAAAACCATGTTTTATTATATTTTTCTTTTTATATATTTTTGATGAAAAACAAAAGAAGAAATATATACAATGCAAATGTGTTATGCAAATGAAAAATGATTGATGCAAAAATCATGAATGCATATTTTTATTGGCCAAAGTAGATCAAAAATTTGAAAAATGTTTGAAAAATCAATTTTCCATGTTATCATGCAAGACAATGACAAGTTCTAGGTAAGGTCACTTCGATAGAAGACCCCCCTACACTTAAGCTAAACATTGTCCTCAATGTTTAAGAGCATGGAAGTATAAAAACGTCCCCTACACTTATGACAATGAATAGACTTTGCTTAACCCAAGTTAAGGAAAGGACTACTATTAGTGAAATCAAGTTTAAGCACAAGGTGTCAATGAAAAATCACTAAAGTAACGAAGTGAACCGGATACAAGGGCCTCCTCCATAAGCTCCAAAGCATGAGATGAGTGAGCAACCCTACAAACAAGCATGAAGACAAAAGAAGGTCTCCCCTACACTTATCTCCAAATCTATGCCTTTATTGCTAACCTACAACACTCTAACCTAGTTATACGATGCTTGAGTTAATGAGTCTCTAGCTCGACTCGTCCCTCAATGAATTAATTCATGGGGAAAATGGGGACCTCTTGGACCATTTCAACGGAAATGTCCTCCCCAAAGTAGTGCTTAACACGGTGACCATTCACTTTAAAATTTGGACCATCGTTTTGGGACAACTCAATAGTTCCATATGGAAACACTTGAGCAATAGTGAATGGACCGGACCATCTCGACTTAAGCTTGCCCGCAAAAAGCTTCAATCTTGAGTTAAAGAGAAGAACCGGCTCTCCAACTTTGAACTCACGATTCTTAAGCTTAGCATCATGCAATTTCTTAGTCTTTTCCTTGTATAGCAAAGAATTCTCATAGGCATTGGCTCTCAACTCATCCATCTCATTGATTTGATCTTTCCTATGTGAACCGGCTTGGTTTAAATCAAAGTTAGCCCACTTGAGAGCCCAAGATGCCTTATGTTCTAACTCAAATGGGAGGTGGCACGCTTTTCCATAGACAAGCCTATAAGGAGTACAACCAATTGGTGTCTTAAAAGCCGTCCTAAACGCCCACAAAGCATCATCAAGCTTATCCGACCAAGAAGCTCTATGCTCTCCCACCGTTCTCTCTAAAATTCTCTTTAAACCACGATTTGTGACCTCGGTTTGACCATTTGTTTGAGGGTGATACGCGGTAGAAAGTCTATGATTCACTCCATATTTCTTCATAACTCTCGTGAATTGATCATTACAAAAGTGCGTACCACGATCACTTATGATGGCCCGAGGTACACCAAATCTAGCAAACAATTGTTTCAAAAACTTTACAACCACTCTAGCATCATTAGTAGGTAAGGCTTTAGCCTCCACCCACTTGGACACATAATCCACCGCCACAAGTATATACTTGTTTCCCTTAGAGGATGGAAAAGGTCCCATGAAATCTATTCCCCATACATCAAATATCTCACACTCTTGGATAAAATTTTGTGGCATCTCATCACGTTGTGTAATTTTGCCTTGTCTTTGACAAACATCACAAAATTTCACCATCTCTTGAGCATCCTTGTAAATGGAAGGCCAATAGTAACCCGAATCAAAGACTTTCTTGGCGGTGTAGTTAGGCCCAAAATGTCCACCCGTAGGTCCTTTATGACATGCCTCTAAAATTTTAAATGCCTCGGGCCCATCTACACATCGTCTAATGATTTGGTCCGCACATTGCCTAAAAAGATATGGATCATCCCAAAAGAAATACTTAACTTCCTTAAGAAACTTTTTCTTTTGTTGGTAAGTAAGACCCTCAATAAGCACATTGCCCACAAGATAGTTTGCAATATCCGCAAACCAAGGTGTGGCATCCTCTTGGGAAGAGATAGACATGAGCTCCTCTAATGGAAAGGATTCATTGATTTCTTGATGTGGAAAATCTCCTTGAAAAGGATGCTCAAGTCTACTCAAATGATCCGCCGCTAAATTCTCGGCCCCTTTTTTATCACGAATCTCAATCTTAAACTCTTGAAGCAACAAAACCCATCTCAAAAGCCTAGGCTTAGCATCTTGTTTTGTCATAAGATACTTGAGAGCGGAATGATCCGTATACACTATGGTCTTGGAAAGCACAAGGTATGGTCTAAACTTCTCAAAAGCATATACTATAGCAAGCAACTCTTTTTCCGTGGTAGTATAATGAAGTTGTGCACCGGTCATGGTTTTACTCGCATAGTGTATAGGTTGGAAATGCTTATTAACTCTTTGTCCTAAGACGGCCCCCACCGCATAATCACTAGCGTCACACATAAGCTCAAAAGGTAATTCCCAATTTGGAGAAACCAAAACGGGAGCCTTTGTCAATTTTTCCTTAAGTGTCTCAAAAGATTCTAAACAAGCTTGGTCAAAAATGAAAGGAGCCTCTTTCTCCAAGAGATGAGTCATCGGTCTAGCTATCTTAGAAAAATCTTGTATAAAGCGCCTATAAAAACCCGCATGACCTAAGAAACTCCTCACACCTTTAACCGAGGTGGGTGGGGGAAGCTTAGCAATCACATCAATTTTGGCTCGATCAACTTCTAATCCCTTATTGGATATCTTGTGTCCTAAAACAATCCCCTCTTTAACCATAAAGTGACATTTCTCCCAATTAAGCACCAAACGTGTTTCCTCACAACGCTTAAGCATTCTCTCAAGATTGGTGAGACAAGAGCTAAAGGAGTTCCCAAATACGGAAAAGTCATCCATAAAAACCTCCATGGTTTGCTCTATCATATCATGGAAAATTGCCATCATGCACCTTTGAAACGTCCCCGGTGCATTACATAGGCCAAAAGGCATCCTCTTGTAAGCAAATGTACCGTATGGACAAGTGAATGTGGTCTTTTCTTGATCCTTAGGGTCAATGGGTATTTGAAAATAACCCGAAAAGCCATCAAGAAAACAATAGTACTCATTTCCCGCTAAGCGTTCAAGCATTTGATCCATAAAGGGAAGCGGGAAATGGTCTTTCCTAGTTGCCTCATTGAGTTTTCTATAATCAATGCAAACTCTCCAACCGGTTACAAGTCTCGTGGGAATAAGCTCATTGTTCTCATTAGGCACCACGGTGATTCCACCCTTCTTTGGAACACAATGAACCGGGCTAACCCATGGAGAGTCGGAAATGGGGTAAATCATACCCGCATCTAAGAGTTTAATCACTTCTTTCTTAATAACCTCATGAATTTTTGGGTTAACTCTCCTTTGGTTTTGAATGGCGGGTTTATAATCATCCTCCATAAGGATTTTGTGAGTACAAAAATGTGGATCAATTCCCCTTATGTCGGATATTTTCCATGCTAAAGCTTTCTAATGTTTCTTAAGGACTTCAATGAGTTGCTCCTTCTCATCATCTTTCAATTCCTTAGCAATAATCACCGGTAATTGGTCTTTTCCTTCTAAGAAAGCATATTCTAAGTGGGATGGAAGTTCCTTAAGTTCAATGGGAGGTGGACTCTCTATGGAAGGTTTTACTATGGAAGGTTCCTCAATGGTAATCTCTTGTGGAATAGGGGAAGAAATAGGGTCCTCATTGAGCAACTTTTGGATTGTAAGAATATCTTCTTCCCAATTAATGGGAGAATCATCATCACCAAGAAAGTTGGACTCAAATTCCTCCAAGAGGAAATCACTCTCTCCAAAAGGTGTTAAAGAGGGAGCAATTGAGGCCACGGTTTCAACATGTGGAATCTCATCACTAACATTCTTACAAGCATCATGAAAGTGTTCATTACACACTTCATCTAGCACATCCACAATGTTAATCGTTTCACAAGGTCTAGACTCCTTAACCTCTTTTCTATCACAAACTTTCCCTAACTTAAACACCACTTTCTCATCCTCTACTCTCATAATTAATTCTCCTTCCGCCACATCTATCAAGGTACGACCCGTTCTCAAAAACGGTCTACCAACAATCAAAGGCACTCTAGGATCCATGTCATAATCGACCACTACAAAGTCGGCCGGAAAGGTAAACTTATCCACACCTACAAACACATCTTCCGCTATTCCTACGGGGTGAGCTATGGTTCGGTTGGCTAGTTCAAGAGTCATCCTAGTGGGGGTGAGCTCGGGAAGAGAGAGTTGTTTCCAAACCGATAAAGGCATGAGATTTATGCTTGCCCCTAAATCCGCCAAAGCCATGCAATTTTCAACACCGGGAAAATTACAAGGTATCAAGAAGCGCCCCGGATCTCCAAGTTTTGTTGGTAAGGTTTTAAGTAACACCGCGGAACAATTTTCATTAAGTGATGTGTTGGGCAAGTCAACCAATTTTTCTTTGTTTGAGAGCAAATCCTTGAACATCTTAGCAAACTTTGGCATATAAGCAAGAGCTTCCGCAAAGGATATGTTGATATTGAGTTGCTTGAACATCCTTAAGAAATTGGAGACTTGTATGTCATCTTTGTTCTTTAACTTGTCCTTTCTCAACCTTGAAGGGTATGGAAGAGTAGGTTTGGGTGTAGGTGGAATAGGTGTTGTAGTGGAAGATTTGTCTTTGTTAGCCTCTTCATTGGGAAGTGTGGAAGGTGAAGGAGAAGTATGAGGTGGTTGAGAAGGTGTGTTTGAGTGAATAGGAGCACTTTGAGGAGGTGGAGTAGAAGTAGAAGGCTTATCACAAGTAGGAACACAAGTAGGTTGAACAATAGTAGGTTTAGGAGGTGAAGGATCCTTTGTTGTTGTACCACTCCTTGTTGTAATAGCATTGACATTGGCCCTAGGATTTGTTTGTGTGTTGGAAGGTAAAGCTCCTTGTGGTCTTTGATTTAGTGCCATGAAAAGCTTATTGAATTGGTCATTCATTTTCTTGTCCATAGCTTGGAGTTTCTTTTCAGTCTCTTGATTCATCTTTTGCAAAAGATCCATTGTGTTTAACTCTTGTGGCACATAACCTTGAAAACCTTGAGGTTGGAAAGGTAAAGGTTGGGAGTTAAATCCTTGATTTGGTGGATAAAAGGTACTTGCTTGAGGTTGAAATTGATTTGGTGCCTTGTAGTTATTTCCTTGGTATGGTTGTCTTTGCCCTTGATTCCTTGCTAAAATTTGAGGAGGATTTTGTGGAATTTGGGTGGGTGGTTGGGGTGGAAAGCCGGGTGGAGTAAGGTAATTTTGGGATTTGTAAGAAAGGTTATTTGGATTGATGTTAGGCTTGAAGTGTTCACGGTGTTCCTCTTGGTAAGCATAGCATTCCCCTTGATACCCTTGCACCTTGTCACATTGTTCATAAGAGTGAGGACCTCCACAAGTAACACAAGAAATGGTGATGGCATTCACATTGTTTGAGGAATTGTTCAATGTCATGCTCTTAAAATCTTGAATCATGCCTTGAGTCATTTCTTGTCCTTGTTTGACTTGTTGAAGAATCTCTTGAAGAATTTGGAGTTCACAAGGGGTTTTAGAAGTATTTTGGATCACATGAACTCTTTCTTCAAATGGATCGTTTGTTTGAACCATTGCCTTAGTCTCAATAATTGTCAAAGCCTCATGGTATGTCTTGAAATGAATACTCCCTCCCGCGGAAGCATTTAGTGAATCTTGGTGGTGAGGTTTAAGGCCATTATAGAAGGTATTGATTTGGCTTAGATCATCCATTCCATGGTTAGGGCATCGCCTCAACAACTCACTATACTCTTCCCAAGCATCACCAAAGGATTGACTAGGTTTTTGTGTAAAGCCCATAATCAAATTTCTCAAAGCCATAGTCTTTTGTGGAGGAAAGAATTTGTTCAAAAACTTAGTGGTAAAATCATCCCATGTGGTGATACTATCGGGTGGTTGGGTGTCTAACCAATGCTTAGCACTCCCATCTAGTGAAAATGACACTAACAACAATCTAATGACATCAGGTGGAACCCCATTATGTTTAATGGTATTGCAAAGTGAAAGGAATCTCTTAAGATGAGCATGGGGATCCTCATTTTGTTTTCCATAGAAAGGTGATGCAGCAACCATATTGATCATAGATGTATGTAGCTCAAATGTGTTAGCGGGATAGTCGGGAATCTTAATGGCACTAACATATCCATGAACGTTGGATTGCATACGTTCATACAAAGTATGATTATCAACAGCCATGGCTCCTTGTGGTGGTGACAAAGCACGATTCTCGTGATCGGCTTGGTGAACGATGGTGGTGGTCTTACTCTTTCTCTTTTTCTTCCTTTTCGGAGGAAGAGGTTGTACACCAATCGGTATTTGTGCACGCCCGCGAGTGAGCATGCAACTCAATACGAGGAATGAGAGAGAAGCTCTCGTGTGACTTTGAAAAGAATAAGATTATCCTCTTCGAGTTTCGATATTAAATATCCACAAGAAAATAACAATATATGTAATACTACTTTGGGTGCAAGACCCTCAATGAAGCTTTCCTTCTTAGAATACTCCCAAGTGAACGGGGGGTTAGGTGGCGCGAAGCACTTAAGTACCTATTGACCCTTAGATGGCATTTTATAGCACATCGCCTTTCTATTCACTTAAATGTTCGTATTCTTCGAATTATTGCTTATTGAGAGTATTTATCTATTCTTGCTTTATTTTGTTTGATCGATACGCGTGTCAAGGACCGGAACGCCCCTCAACACGGTGTATTGCCTCGGCAATACTTATGGAAGATATGTAGATTGATTGTTCTTATACGTATACGTATTTACTTATAATAATATATGGAAAATATTTTTGTATTTATGAGTTTTTAAAGGAAAATACTATATGTACATAAAAACCGAGAGAATCCAATAATATATATTTTTGGGTGCAATCTCTTAGGAAAAAGATTGCTTTTTGGATTTTTTAATTTTTTTGGTCAATTCTTTAGGAAAAGAATTGTTTTGTTAATTTTTTAGTTTTTATATATTTTATATTTTTGATTTTTTATTTGTTTTTGATTTATAATACGTAAAAATAACGTTCACAAAGTGAACGGATCCCAAAAGCCAATGAAAACCGTCAATCGAAAGTCTCTCGTGTAGTCAAAGAACCGGCAGCGGCGCCATTTGAAATGTGTATAATGCAAGTTCGTTTTCTCAGTTCTTAACTAATAGAAAGTCCAATCAATATCAAATTTATAATTGTTTTTGGTTGTTCAAGCTTGCTTGGTAATCTATTGCTAATTCAAACAACACTAAGTAAAAATGAAAAATATAAACCTACTTATACGTAAAACAAGTTGCAAATTCCAAATTTTATTCAAGTAAAATATAAAAATGCAAAATATAAAACTATAAGGACTGAAAATGTAATTTCTATGAAATGAAAATGCTTGAAATGTAAATCCTAAAAGTTATAAGGACTAAAAATGTAAAACAGTTAACTATAAGGACTAAATTTGTAAAAACTTTAACAAACTAACCAAAAACTAACAAACTAACAAACTTATAAACTGAATTTTAACAAACTAACAAAGTCCAGGGACTGAACTTTTGCAAACCCTAAAATCTAGCAAGATTAGCCAAAACTTAACACTAATTGAAAACCAGGGACTAAAGTGCAATTTTCCAAACTTTTCAAGTAAAAACGGGCACAAAGAAAGAATAAGCTCGTTTGAGCTTATTTCTCAACCAAATAAGCTGAAACAACTTGTAAACAACTTCAAATCCAATTATAGAAACGTGTGTTCAAGGAAATAAGCTAAAAATCCAAAATAAGCAATTGAGTGCTTATCAATAAGCTCAAAATAAGCTATAGCCTAATCCAAACATCCACAACTTGATTTTTTTTATCAAAACTGATTAAGCACTTGATTTAAGGAAGGGGAAATCAAATTAGAACAAATTTCATCCAGTAATAAGCCAGATATCTGAAAATAAGCTAAAATGAGCTTATGTTGACCAAACGTTGACCACTTTTTGGAAAAAACTCAAAATCTCAAAAACTCATATTCAATACTTTCTAAATGGAAATGTGAAAGAAAATAACAAGTTTTATGAAGTGGATTATGAGAACTAGTAAAACAGTAAGCCTCTTATATCAGAGAATTGAAAATGCTCAAGCTTGAGCTAAAAAGCTGTTTTCTAGCTTATTTCTTGATACTGTAGATTTTCCTTCTAGATACTGAAAGATTATGTTATAAGCTATAACTAGAAACTGGTTTGAGCAAATTTCATCAAGTAATGAAGGAGAAACAATCAATTGAAATTGGCAAGTTTTAAAGAACTAAGCTAAAACAAGTATGACCCAAACTTTTTGATTACCAATTGCCTGATTGACTATTTTATTGACTTGCAAATGACTCAAAACTACTTGTTAACTCCTATTGAGTAGAAATGAACTTCTAAACAACAATTTCTAACACTTGAAATCTGATTTATAACTACTCCCAAACACCCCTTAAAAGGTTTTAATCAAACTTTTTCAAAGACTTTATGAGTTATGATTAAGACTAATACAAAAGCTATAGCAAACTTGATTCAATGGACAAAATGAAGTGAATAAAAGCTAAGAACAAGCAATTACAAAGGCTAGAACTGAAAGTAGCTATTGGACTAAAATGTTACTGAAAATCAGCTAGAAACTAGAAAGCTTAACACAAATGCACAAGTACAAACTGCAAAACACTAGAATCAATCAATCAACAACTTCTTAACAAGTAAAATCAAGCAGCCATCAATATTACACTAGAGAATTGAGCATGCAAGTACTGATTTAGAGGAACATAAAACAGAAGCTTTAAAACCTATTGTAGAGGTCCTTTGGGAAGAAGAGGAGCGCTGAGCTCTCTTGCCCTAGTGATACCACCACCTATCACTAGCTATCAACTCAAATCAACAATCAAATCAGCTACAAATCATCAATCTGCCATGAAAACTTCAAGAACAATGAAAAGAACTTGAATTCTGATCAAACAGCAACAATTCTTCACCAATGTCAGTTATGATCCATGTATGATCATAACAAACATCAATAAGCAACAATGGAATCACACAACAGCAGGTAAGTAGCAGGAATTAAAGAACAGAATTTGGCGGGAAAACTTGAATTTGAAATTTTATTGAAGAATTCAGTTACAAAAGGTAGTTACAAGCTTCTAACTAACTAACTGACTCAAGAGTTTGTCAGACTCTTGAGTAGTTAGGTGAAAAGGAGGGAAAAAGGGAAAAGGAATTTTAAGAACTAGGTGTTTACAAAATTAAGCTACAAATCACAAATGAAGTACAAGCTGGGTATTTATAGGCAAGATAGGAAGATTCTGTTGGAGTTGTGACGTGTTTGGGCCAATCATCACTTGACACGTGGAGGAATGCTGCAAATCCTCTTTGAAGGTGATGAACACATTTTGGGGTTTTTTGATTCAATGGATTATTTGTTAATTGAATAACACCATTGGATTCCTCTCTTCAAAACGAGCAAAATTGGTGTTTTGATCTTTACTTGAAATGCATTCTATCAAAATCCCGTTCCTGGAAATGTTTTTGTTAAAGAAGAAGGACACGTGGCAGCCTTTGATTGGTAGAGAGAGAGTTGCGGATTGCACTGTTGTGATATGGCATTAATTGTGGCGGCTGTAAGTGGGACTTAATTGTTTGATCCGTGTGAACTCTTCCCTTGTTTCTGATTGGCCTATAGCTTTTCACTTGGATTAAACATTACAAAACTTTCCAAACTTGGCAAAACAAGTCCCTTGACTTGGCAGATTGCTATTTAAAGCCAGAATCTTCATTCCTTTGTCATTTTTGGTCCTTTAACTTTGATAACTTGTACAAAATTGCCCTTTGACTTGAGTTGACTTTGTAGTTGACCAAATTTGACTTGAATCTTGACTTTCCATAATTTGCACTTTAAGTCCTCCATCTTTCACAAATTGTCAAGATAGGTCCTTGAACTTCAAAGCCTTGTCACTTTTGATCCTCTTTTGTCTTTTTCATCCATTTGAGCTTGGTTTTTCCTTGTTTGCTTGAAATTGTATCCTTTTACCTACATAAGAGCATACAAACACAAACATACCACATAACACTGCTTTTTACAAGATAAATGGGTATTTTGCTTCATGTTTTAGGGTTATTTGTTGATAAAAGGATATGAGTTTAAGCTCATATCAAGCCACTAGATGTGATTCTTTTGGGTTAGCTTGGTACCTTGCACAGAGACATGTGGAGAATTGGATATCAGGACGACTAGCTGTCAGATACATGAGTGACCCAATCATGCCTCTATATAAAGTCTCATTAACAGAGACCCCTGACTCATCAGGACCCAAGTTGTTGGGTGGAAGCATGGGGCATTTCACTGATGCACAATTAGCTAAGTCATATTTTTTAAGTAAATCCTTAACATACTTTTCTTGACAAATTGAAATTCCCTTAGGACATTGTTTAATTTGAAAACCCAAAAAGTAAGTTAATTCACCCATCATACTCATCTCATATTTCTTGGTCATTAATTTAGCAAATTGTTTACTAAGATTAACATTTGTTGACCCAAAGATGACATCATCCACATAAATCTGCACAATGATGAAATCACTCTTATCCTTGAAGGTAAAGAGTGTTTTATCAATAGAACCCCTGACAAATTTGTTTTCAATTAAGAAATTAGAGAGAGTTTCATACAATGCTCTTGGAGCTTGTTTCAGCCCATACATGGCTTTGTGTAATCTGTACACATGATTTGGAAACTCGCTGTTCTCAAATCCTTTAGGTTGTTCAACATACACTTCCTCAGCCAAATCTCCATTGAGGAATGCACTCTTAACATCTATCTGATACAAAGTGAAGTTCATATAAGCAGCATAAGCCAGAAAGATTCTGATGGCTTCAAGTCTTGCAACAGGAGAAAATGTTTCATCATAGTCAATTCCTTCAGTCTGAGTATACCCCTGTGCCACCAGCCTGGCCTTGTTTCTGATGATGTTTCCAATTTCATCCATCTTATTTCTATAGATCCATCTAGTGCCTGTGATATTCTTTCCAGGTGGAGCTGGCACTAGTGTCCATACTTTGTTCCTTTTGAATTGATTAATTTCTTCCTGCATAGCAGCTACCCACCCATCTTCTACAAGAGCCTTAGCTACTCTCTTAGGTTCAATTTGAGAGAGAAATTCAGCAAAGAGACATTCATTGGCTGATGAAGATTCTGAGTCATGAATTCGCTGTCTAGTGGTAACCCTTGCATTAGGTTCCCCAATAATGTTGACAAGAAGAATGTGTTGATCTTGTAGAAATGTAAATCTTTCTTATGTTTTTAGAGAGAGAAAGAGATAGAGAGATGGTGGATTTCATATAAAGCTAGAGAGAGAAAGTTAAGAAGAACTATGTGTAAATTATCAAACCACACACCCTCTCCATCAAAGGAGAGGGTTTATATACCCAAGCCCATGAGATGGGCTTGGTTTTGGGATTTGTTTGATAAATGTAAATAACTAAACTACGAGCTATAACAAAGACTATTGTTGGAGTGACCGATCCTTTCTAATACGTAAAACGTATTTCCAACAATCTCCCCCTAAGGGAGGTCACTCCAAACAAGGGCGTTACCCGAGTTACAATAATGAAATAAACCTAGCATAATATGCTTGTCTTGAGCTCGTAGTCTTCGTCTTTCTTTTTATTTTTCTTTTCTGGTGAACATGCTGATGTGATCTTTGATATCAATCTTTAGCATCAATCTCTTGCCTTGATCTCGTGCATCTATCACTTGTGATCTTAGCCTCTTCGTGACGCCTTGTCCCACATACTTATACCTTCGTAATTCTTGAAAGCTTCAGAGTTCGATACAGCGGAAGACTTAACTTTTAGGCTTTCTTGAATTTGATGAGGTATTAAGTGCATAAAGTATAAGCATGCGGGACGACTTCTTCTTGGATCCCGCAACGCCACCATCTTCAAATGCCGCAACATAAGTAGACACGAATGAAATGGCTTTGAACATTTCATTCTAATTCGATAGCATTTTACCTCTGGTCGGTGAAGACGTTGGACGATATTAGATATCGTACCCGTGACGGATAGTTTCAATTAAGTAACTTCCTGACAGGATTTCGCGGGTAAACCCGTTCTCTTTATTCGACCGTCCAAAGCTGACTGCGAACATAAAGAGTGAATCATTTGGATAATAATATCCGCATGATTTGAAGCCGTCAATTCATGTTCCTGGAACAAGTGAAATTCAATTAAGAACCGCACCATCGTTGCTTTCCAGTTGTCACGAGCTTGATTTGTATAGAATCTTGCAAGTTACCTACCAAGTGCTGTTTGAGGTTAACACTAGAAGGATTTCCACTCATCACTGTGAACACTATAGAGTGTCACTCTGAGTGTTCTGGCAAGATCATTAAGATATTGCGTAGAGGCCTGGAACGTGTTTAAGTTCAGTTAAGAATTAAACAACTGTTGCTTTCCAGTTATCACAAGTTTGATTCATAAAGAATCGCACAAGTCACCTACCATGAGCTTTTTGATGTTCGCTCAAGAAGGATTTCCATCTTCATTGTAAATACTTTCGTATTACTCGGATGTTCAGGCAAGATCATGATGATTTTTTGTAGGACTCTTAAGATCTTTCTTACTTTTCACAGTGTGTGAAGAAGCAAGGAAATATGAAAGTGTGTCCTAATGAGATATTTGATGATTTCAAATGGCTCTAGACTCGATCATGCATTTTGGATTTTAGTGATCGGAGGCTGGAGAGGAGTGCCACCTTTTCAATACCAATTTATTCGGAGTGAATAAATCAATAGATAATGTGTTGTCTCCATGTGATTAAAACAAATACCTTTTGAGAGATATCTGAGTTAGCTGGGATGGGTTGTGCATTGCATCACTGGGTCCATGATGTCTGTCTTCAATATCGAGAATCATTAAAATGTTCTCAATAGCATATGTGTTAACCCGGTTTCTGCCTAAAGTTGTAAGGAGGGCTTCTTTCTTTACACCCTTTATCTTTACAATTCTTTTTCATTCTTCAACCCCTTCAATGCTTACCAATATGTCATAACTAGCACCTTGTTGTGATTGTTCCAGTGCTAACTTAAGTACTTGGTCGGCATTCAGCTACGTTCACAATCTTTGTCCAACTTTCCTAAGGACTACTATTTATAGCTATGGAACGTCCTTGGGAAGATTCCTCCGGTTCTGGAAGAATCATAGGACTTAGCCTATCCTACCATCCTTATGTCACCACAATCTTCATCGTCGTGAAATAAATGGGTTTCGGGTAAGTATATGTCACCATGAAAATCCATTTTGATATGCAAATCCGTTTTGTTCCCCCTTAACATATGCCATGATATTCGAAAACATTTCGCACATGTCGGGATGAGCCAGCACATTAAGTCAAACCATTTGTGATAATATCCCATATTAAATCACATTTTCTCCCCCATATTAAAAATATTAACCCAATCGATGTTTTTAATATCAATTGATTTAATGAAGTTTTAACAAAGGTTTTGGGTAGAAAAATGCAAGTCCATTTCATCTTCATGATATCAAATGTAGGAGATATGATATCGATTTGTAGCATGATCACATATTCACCATATTAAAAAAGAATTGACAAGGTTGGACCTGATAGTGAGAATCATCATATGATAAGATCAAATGGTTCTTCTCATCATATGTTGGTCGCCTCGTCACGTCTGAAGTCATCTCTTGACACCACATGTACGATTGGTATTGTATTCTTGACACCAACTTGTAAACTTGGCACTTTGGGCATCGAAGATTCTGAATGCTTGACAGTTGCTTCCTCTCAATTGTTGACCCGTGTTCTATCGAAAGAGCTGTAGTCGTCAGTTGAGTAGTCGCATCGTCGAGTATGTAGATACCAATTGTAGATTGCTATGGTTGTAGAGATGATAGCTTCATAAAAACAAGACTTCTCTTGTTTTAACAAATAAATGCACAGAAACGTACATTAATTTGTGTTAGACCAAGTTATAAAGTAAACTTGATCCCTTACAAGGTTTAAAGTAAACCTTGCCCGAGAAAATTAATTCCCGTTGTTAGCCAAAGCTTTCATAAGAAATACTTGACTTTAATGTGAAAACCGGGTTGCAGTCAGAAATAACTACAAGCCATTTAAGCATGTTTTATGAAATATTTAGAACTTTTGTACGAACTCTATTTATGGTGTCGTGTCAATATTAATCAACATTTCTAAGGCCGTAAATATTATCGTACCAAAAGATATGCCTTTGAAAAATAAAGTAAAAATATTTTTGGATTTTTCTAGATTTTTCAATTTTTATGGTTTTTATATGGTTTTATATTTTTGTATTTTGCTTTTGTGGATAAAAATATAAACAATATATACAAATGATCACCAAGGATACGGAGAATAGTTTTACCACCACTATTCTTTCGCTTCATCTGCTAGTTCCTTTAGAGTCTCAGGCGAGAAAGTTCTCATTCCTAGCTTGTCGGCCAAAAATTCAATTCGAGCGTGATCTAAAGCCTTCGTGAAAATATCCGCCAATTGATACTCAGATCGGACAAAGTAAAGCTCGATTACTCCATTTTCCACTTGCTCCTTGATGAAGTGGTAGCGAATGTCGATATGCTTCGACCGGGAGAATTGAACGTTGTTGCAGCATAAGGCAATTGCACTTTTGTTGTCGCAGTACATCGGAATTTTGTTAAAACCTAGACCATAGTCAGTTAATTGCGATCTCATCCAAAGAATTTGAGCACAGCAACCGGACATAGCTATGTATTCTGCTTTCGTACTAGAAATTGCAGCGCTTTTCTGCCTTTTCGATGCCCAACTGATTAATCGATCTCCTAGTAGTTGCAAAGTTCCACTCGTGCTATGCCTTGTATCTTGACAACCCGCGTGATCCGCATCTTCATATGCCATTAGTGCAATAGAAGAGTGCTTCGAATACCAAAGTCCCCGATTAATGGTTCCTTTAAGATATCGAAAGATCCTTTTAACAGTAGCTAAGTGTAACTCAGTAGGCCTAGTTTGATACCTGGCACACATACATATAGCAAACTGAAGATCAGGTCGACTGGCTGTGATATACAGAAGAGTATCGATCATTCCACGATAATGTGTCGGATCAACGGCAACTCCATGTGGATCTGCATAAAGCTTAGTTCGTTCCACCATTGGAGTATCCACGGGATCACAAGATTCCATCTTATACTTCTTTAGCGATTCAAGGGCATACTTGGATTGATTGATAAAGATGCCTCTGGGACTCTGAGATATCTGAAGACCTAAGAAGAATGATACCTTGCCCATCATTGACATCTTAAACTTGGAAGACATGAGTGTCCCAAACTCGTCGGATAAGGTTTGGGTCGTGGCTGCAAATATAATATCATCAACATATATTTGTACCATAATCATATCTTTACCTCGTTTCTAAATGAACAGCATGGGATCCACCTTTCCTTTAGCGAAGCCTTGCGTAATGAGGAATTGTGACAACAGATCATACCATGCGCGAGGAGCTTGCTTCAACCCATAGAGAGCCTTCTTAAGCTTGTACAGATTAGGATAATTAGGATTCACAAAACCATCCGGTTGTTGAACATAGACCTCTTCCTTGAGTTCACCATTAAGAAATGCCGTCTTCACATCCATTTGATAGACGATCATATTCATATGGGCTGCATAAGCGAGGAATAGTCGAATAGCTTCCAAACGGGCAACAGGTGCAAAGGATTCCATAAAGTTGATGCCTAATAATTGTTTGTATCCACGAGCTACTAGTCTAGCTTTGTTCTTCAATATTCCGCCTAACTCGTCGAGTTCCACCTTGTAAACCCATTTCAAAGTGAGTAACTGCACTTGATCCGGGCATGGGACAAGTTCCCATACTTCAAGACGTATAAATTCATTAAGTTCTTCTTGCATAGCTTCTATCCAACAGGATTGAGTAAAAGCTTCTTTCCATGTCTTAGGTTCAACTTCAGTGAGAAAAGCATCAAAGTGACAAAACATTGCACTTTCTTGTAACTGACTTCGTGTGGATACCGGGCGATTAGGGTCACCAATAATAGAATCTATAGGATGATCCTTTGTCCACTTGCTATCATGTTCACGAATCCGTGGATTGGAGTAAACCGTAGAAGGAGCTTCCTCTGAGGTGGACGACCCGACTTGATTAGGGTCGGGAATTGGTACACCAAAGAATGGAAGTTCACGCATTTGAGCGAATTCCAAATCGTGATCATCATCATCCTCTTCATCATCAATAGGCATGATGTGGGTAGTTGTTACATGTGTTGGTTGAGAATTACTCGTTGAAGGTATATCTTGACCAATTGTAGGTGTAGATGTGTTTGATTGTGCAACGGTTGTTGGAGCGACAACTTCGGTTACCGGAGCTATTACCTCAGGTTCTAGAGCAACAATAGTTGGAGGAGTAAAGAATTCATCAAAGAACAGTTGAAACAACGTATCCCATTCAGTCCTAGAAGGTGGTGTAAATGATGATGAAGTAGGGTTGTTTGGGACAAGACCAGAGCTAATGTTACTGGGTCCCATTTCATGAAGTGCGGGTTCAGAGCTGCTTTGCTCAGAAGCCATTGTTGTCAGCTCATCAAAATCAACATTCATAGTTTCGAGGATCTTGCGAGAGTTACGGTTGTAGATTCGGTATGCCTTCTTTGCGGTTGCGTAACCAATGAAAATACCAATATCAGCCTTTGGTTGAAGTTTTCCCAAATTGTCACCATCATTATTTGGATAGCAAAGAGAACCAAATACATGAAGATATGATAAATCTGGTACTTTTCCATGGAGAAGCTCATAAGGTGTTTTACCATGGCGTTTACGAATTAGTGACCGGTTTTGGGTGTACACTTCTGTAGATACTGCTTCTGCCCATAAAAATAATGGAGCCTTTGCGTAAATTAACATCGTTTGAGCAGCTTCCATAAGTGTGCGATTTCGCCTTTCAACGACACCGTTTTGTTGTGGAGTGCGAGCAACGGATGTTTCATGAGATATGCCAACTTCATCATAATAATCACGCAAGATTTGATTCACAAATTCGGTTCCATTATCTGTACGAATGCGTCGGACAGTAGTGTTGAGACGCACTTGAATCATCTTGAGAAATCCGATGATGAATTTAGGTGCCTCATTTTTTGCTTTAAGAAATTTCACCCATGTAAACCGAGAGTAATCATCGACAATGACGAGGATGTACTTTTTGCCACTAAGACTTTCAACACGCATTGGCCCACAAAGATCCATATGCAATATATAAAGTTTCTCTTGGTTGGTGTCGTCAGTCTTGGGTTTGTAAGACTTCTTAGTGCTTTTCCCCATTGTACACGCGGAACACAAATGATCCTTGTGAAATGATAGTTTAGGAAGACCACGAACAAGTTCGTTTTTCGCCAAGTGATTAATAGCGTCAAAGTTAAGATGAGATAATCGTCGATGCCATAACCATGACTTAGTCTTCGATGCTTTGGAGAGAAGACATACGGGAGAAGCGGCCATCATGTCTTGTAGAGACAAGGTATACAAATTATTCCCTCGAGTACCTTTCAATAAATCAACCCCTTCCAAATTACGAATGAAGCAGGTATGCTCTCGAAAACCAACTTCTAGGTTTGCATCACAAAATTGTCCCACAGAAAATAAGTTGTGACCGAGACCTTCCACATAATACACTCTTGAAATGATAACATTCCCAATATGATATTCACCATAACCCATTATCTTTGCAATATGATCATTTCCAAATCTAACCGTACCAAGAAACTTGCTAACGAAATTTCTGAGCTGAGAGCGATCTCCGGTCATATGCTTGGAGCAACCAGAGTCCAAATACCAGAGAACAATTTGGACCACCTGTTTTCAACAACAACAGTAGACAATGCATTGGAAACTATTGGTTCCGGAGTGTTAGCAGATACAGATATAGAATTATCAGAATTGCTAACATTTTTGAGACCCTTAGATTTCTTGCGTTTTCTAATGTGAGTTTTAGCACTAACAGGTTTTACTGTTCCAACTTTCTTAGGTTTTGGATTATTCGCGGGCACTACAGTGGGAGTAGACCTATTTAAAGGGCACTTGGTTCCTATAGTAGTGTCTGTGTTCCTAGTTAAAGGACACGCTTGTGTTTTGGTAGCCTTGGTACTCCTAGTTAAAGGGCACGCTTTCTTCACTTCAGTGGGAGTGATCCTAGTTAAAGGGCACATATTTCCTACTATAGTGAAAGTTCTACCAGTGGGGCGCCACATCCAACCAACTTGGGTTAACACTTTCCCAGTCGGTTTCCATTCTAATCCATTTTTCCGGGCATACATCTCATTCACATGGTCAATAAGGCAAGAATCATGACGACTAGAAAACATACATTCATTGCAATTCCAACATTTCAAATTAGAATTCACAGTAGGCTTAGAACGCTGCACAACCGCAAAGCCTTTAGGTTTAGCTACATGATTATTTTTATTCAAAACAGAAATAACATTCTTAGGATGGGCTTCTACTTTCTTCTTCACTTGACTACTACATGGGGGCAAGATCCTATCATTCTTCTTGTTTCTCTTAAGCTTAGATCTTTGAGCCTTAGTAGTGGTGCTTACTCCTGTAGAAGGCAACATGGGAATATTAGAAGCTGGTTTTGATTCCGCCTTATCTTTAGTGACCAAAGTTTGAGATGGTTTAGTCCTAGGGCCCTTGTTAAGTGGTGTGACGGCTATTAGGTTCCTTTTGATTGCACTAGAGGATGATGCTGAGACAGTGGCTGCGTTATCCACGACATTCTTACCTTTTAGAGTACGAAGTGTTTCCTTTAACTCAGCCAAGACCAGATTTTTATCACAAATTTGTTCCCTCAAATTAGATATTTCCATCGACTTTCGATTCAATTGTTCAATCAATGATTGATTCTGTGCAGTGGTATCAACACATGCGGGCTTTACTGAATCGAAGAGTCGTGTATTTTTCTGTTTTAAGTTATCAACTTTGGACAACATCTTGGAAACTCGATTATCTAGATCAAGTTTAAAATTCTCAGCGGCCTCAAGTACGTTCACACAGTTAAGTTCCTTAGATTTCTCTATTTCTATCGGCAAAGAGTTAGCAACTTTGTCACTTGGCTGACGATGTTTGGATTGTAAATTCAATCGAAAATTCTTTTCAAAGTTTGCATCATCGATATTAACACCTTCGAATGACGTTTCAAAGATTTCTTGAATAAATTGTTGCTTGCATTCAAGCGAAATACAATGTGTTTGAATCTCATCAAAACGTTTTGAAAGCGAAGAATATGAATCTTGAAGCTTTAAAAGTTCAGCGTCAGATTCGTGACAAGTACTATCTACCACATTATCCACAGATTCAACATTATGCACAATAGAATCATTATCAACACTTTTATTCACACAGACAGAAACTATATCATGAGACATCACTTGCTTCAGAAGCAAATCATTTTGGCATGAAACCCGTTCTGTTTCAAGTAAACTGTTTTCATAAGCATCTTCCATTTCATTGAAAACACGTCTAAATTCTTCTATTTCCAAAAACAAATCTTGATCAATATTACGAAGACAAGATTTAACATTGTCTACAAACGGAACAATTTCATCTCGAAACGCAGCTCTAGTGTGCTCAAAGTTCCATTCACCTTCCGTTATGGTCGTGGTCGTCGTACGTTCCAAAATGACCTTGTCAAAATCGGCGAAGTGTTGGTGAACCGCATTTAAGTTAACGGACGCCTTACTTACCGGTGGGATTAACTTCGTTAAATCCTTTTTGACAAGTGTAGGAGACGTACTAGGAAGGTTTTCATTTGACAAACTTTGGGGCACAAGAACTGTTAATTCTGCTAATTCCTTTTGTAAGTGAATGCGTGTCTTTTTCGAAAATTGATCTTTGTTGTGTTGATCATAATCAATTGTATGGAATTTTGAAAGCATTTTAGAATGAGTTTCATCCGTAAGTGATTGTGTCTTCTCAGTACTACGAACATAAGGTACTTCTTTCGATTTGCCAATTATAGTCATATCATAAAGACCGGGAATATATTCCTGAGCTTGTTTTGCATAACCGGGATTAGGTGGTAAATCTTGAAGACGCTTAAGTTCGAGTTCTTTAAATGATTTAGTTAAAAGATGAACCTTTTCTGTGGAAGCGTATTGTTTTAAAAGCTGTTGTTCTTTGAATTTAAGAAGTTTGGTAGCATTAATTTCCGATTCAACCTTTTTAGACTCGAGAGTTTCGAAATCCATTTTAAGTTTCTGAAAATCATTGACAACCGACTCTTTTTCTTTTAATTCATTGGAAAGATTAGCTTTTAATGATTCTATTTCTTTCAAGTGTTCAATCTTTTCAAAACGAAATTGGTCAAATTCAGAACATGTTATTTTCTCTGCTTGAGGGACCATTTTAAAAGTTTTGACCTTTTCTTTATGCAACGCAAGCTCAGCAGTTAGGGTGGAATTGGTATCTACGGATTGTCTGAGGGCCATATGCATTTGATCAATAATATGTTTAGGCACCATGACCAAATCATGTTGAGCATAAGATTCCATACCCGTCGTAGCATTTGGTTGAGGTTCACTCAAATGTGTAGGTTTGGGTACCACATCATTTGAATTACTAGTTCCCGAATGCTGTTCGAGGTTGTCATTTTCATGCCCAACTTGATGTTGGTTATTATCAATATTATTAGATGTGGTTGGTACCTCACTGATGACATCAGAACCGTAATGAGAGAGATTAGCAACGAGAGCAGCTTGGGCAGGGTGAATGTCATCACAATCCGAATCGTATGCATCAAGATCGTCCGCTTGATAAGCTGCATTAGAAGTGGAAACAACTGCAATGCCTTCAGTATCTGCTGCCCTTGGGTCTGTAAGAAATGCTAACTCCTCTGAATCCAAAATCTTCCCCTTAGACTGAGCATCAACCAAATACATCTTCTCACGAAACCATGCATCATCCCTCCTCCTTTTCGGCTGAGTGCATTCCCTAGCCATATGACCTTGTCCTCGGAAATTGTAGCAAGTCCCAACCTTTTTAGGACCAATAGGACTCCCATTTCCACTAGCTTGAGAATTCACAGCTTGATTGTTCCCAGTCCTTGTAGGAGTTCCATATGAATTTTGCCTTCCCTGAATAGGTTGCACCGTCACTTGACCATCTTGAACAGTAGCTTGTTGTCGAGGATTTGATGAGGTGCGGAGCTGATTGTTTGTTGGTGGAAATCCTCTAGTTGCAACAAGTTTCGACAAGTAGGCAGTGAGATGGTTTAGTACATCAGCTAGCGTATCATTTGGAGTAAAGACCAGTGCTTGGATTGGTGGAAGTTCATTAGAGTAGAAGGCTTGTGCTGGTTGTGCTTCAATAGGAAAATTTCCTTGCTGAGGAGTATAGCCCATTGGAGAAGTGTTGGCTTGTCATGGTGATGTCTGATATGGTGGTTGTTGTGGAAAAGATTGTTGATGAACACTTTGTTGATATTCTTGTTGTGGCATCATTGGTGGTTGATAAGATGGTTGTTGTGGTTGCTGATAGATGTGTGGTGGTGTCTGCTGCAAGTATGATGGTTGTTGATAAGTATAAGCCATGTTTTGTTGAGAGGCATACATTGCAAGTGGATCATGAACTTGAGGTGTAGACAACCGAGCCTCGATCACATGGCATTCGTGTTGTTGAAGAAAACCTTGAAGTTGATCCACATTGATGTTATGCAAGTCCTTAGCCAATTTAACATCCGTCACGTATTTTTTCTGTTCTGGAGGAAGAGTGTTCAAATACTTGGTGTTCAATTGAAAGGTAGGGATTGCCATGCCATAGATATTAAGCTCATTCAACAATAGGGTAAATCTCAGATAGTAATCATTGAGAGTCTCCCCTGGCACATAGGCAAACTTATCAAAAGTATCATAAAGCTTACACTCTCGTTCTTGTTTAGTTAACGAGGTGCCTTGCATGAGAACACGAATTCTATCCCATAACTCTTTGGCAACTTTATGTTTGCTGACGAGTTTGTAGACATCTGGAGGAAGGGCTTGGAGAATGATGTTTGTAGCATACTTATCACATTTATCTTGAATCATCATATCTCCAGTCAACTCACCCGTTATGCGAGGACGAGTAGTCGTACCTTCCGTCACTGTACCATAATCTAATGGTCCATTGAGCACCGATGCCCAAATTAGATGTCCATTCTCCTTGTTCAACATATAAAGTTCCATTCGGGAAGCCCATTCCTCATACATAGTCTTCACCAACATTGGTGGACGATTATCCGTACCCGAGAGGATGGACTTATCCGTAAGAGATGTGTACTCCATTTCAATAAGTTAAGATTTACAAAGTTGATCGAACAATGAAATAAGGTTAAGTATTTTTGTGTTGTTGTGAGTTAAGGAATAATTTTTGGTTTGTCGGAATGTCTAGATCGGAATGCCAGATCGGAATGTCACTATCGGAATGTCCAGATCGTAATGAAACCCTGTCGGAATGATTCAGATCGGAATGATCAGATCACAATGTAACCTTGTCGGAATGATTCAGATCGCAATGTAACCTTGTCGGAATGATGATGGTATCAGAATGCCTAGATCGCAATGCAAAGCTATCGAAATGTTCAGATCGCAAAGTCCTATCGGAAAGATTCAGATCGGAATATAGCTGACAAAATTTAGGCAGAGTAACGACTTAACAACTTCCTTATATCCGTCGGAATCCCAGATCGCAAAGAACGATCGGAATGTTAAGATCGGAATAAGTATTGAAATCCTCAGTATCGCAATGTGGAACCAAACACTTTCCGATGATGATGGTTATTGCGATAGAAGCCCCTTTTACTTGTACTTTCCGATGGAAATGTTTGCTTGAATTTTGGAAAGATGAACACAATACCTTTTTGCACTTTTGATCCAAGAATGATTGTGTTTTAACCAAAACCAAGATACCAAAAACACTATAACATGAATCACTACGTTATACTACTTGAAATCACGATCAAACACAAAAAAAATTTGAGGATTCGGCAAGAAATACTCAAAAACCTACGAAATGTTTATAAAACATACGCAACACTAAAAACAAACCTATATTTCATCCCAAGCTCTTGATACCATTTGTAGAAATGTAAATCTTTCTTATGTTTTTAGAGAGAGAAAGAGATAGAGAGATGGTAGATTTCACATAAAGCTAGAAAGAGAAAGTTAAGAAGAACTATGTGTAAATTATGAAACCACACACCCTCTCCATCAAAGGAGAGGGTTTATATACCCAAGCCCATGAGATGGGCTTGGGTTTACATTAGGCCGCCGGCCCATACAATCCATGGGCTCGGTTTTGGGCTTTGTGATAAATGTAAATAACTAAACTACGAGCTATAACAAAGACTATTGTTGGAGTGACCGATCCTTTCTAATACGTAAAACGTATTTCCAACAGATCTCTTGACCACTTATTTTGAGGAGCTGGGGACTCAATGACAGGGACACTTGTGGGGACAGCTGGTACTATTTGAGTTTCATCATGCTGACTAGGAGGGCTTTCTTCAAAGACTACTTCAGTGTCAGAGTCTACTTCAGCCATATCAAGAGGTACAAGATCATTATCAGCAGGAGATTCTTCAAGGATTTGAAGAATTGGTGAGTCATCAATAGCAGTAGAAGAAGAAGGAATACAAGAGGTTTGTGGTTCTTCTTCATCAAGCTCCTAAGAGGTAGGAACTTCTATGTTGTGAGTATACAGAGGGTCAAAAGCAAGAACATAAGGAGTGAGAGTGTTTAGGAGTGATGATGGTGATGACTGGCAGGTCTAGGTTCGGAGAATTCATCACTTGGGAAAGACACATTTTCATTAAAATCAGTTTCATCACCCTCTGTTCCAGTTCTCTGTATGACTTCATCATCTTCATTGAATCTGACATGAAAGGTTTCTTCTACTTCTTGTCTTCTGATGTTGAATACTATGAAGGCTTTGGTTGTTGGAGAGTATCCCAAGAAGAAACCATCATCAGCTTTTTCATCAAATTTTCCAAGTTTATCCCTGTAGTAGTAAATGAACACAGGGCATCCAAAAACATGAAAATAGCTGACATCTGGAGATCTTTTTCTGAAAACTTCATAGGAAGTTTTACCATGTCTTTTGACAATGATTGATCTGTTTTGTGTATAGCAGGCAGTGTGAACATCTTCTCCCCAAAATTGCTTTGGTAAGGCTGCACCATTCAACATGGTTCTGGCTGCTTCATTCAAAGTCCTGTTTCCTCTTTCAGCCACACCATTTTGTTCAGGAGTGCCAGCTGAAGAGAAGTTTTGTGAAATACCTTTTTCATCACAAAAAGATTCAAGTTGATGATTCTTGAATTCAGTACCATTATCACTTCTTTGAGCTTTGACTCTAACATCATTCATATTTTCAACCTGTCTGATGAAGGACATGATGGTATCAGCTGCATCACTTTTCCTTCTGAGGAAGAACACCCATGTGTATCTTGAAAACTCATTAACTATGACCAAGGTGTATTTGTTGTGATTAATGGTCTGAGGTTTGACAGGCCCAAACAAATCCATGTAAAGGAGATGTAAGCACTTGTCAATAGAGAATGATTGCCTAGTCTTAAATGAAGACCTGTGATGCTTTCCTTTGACACAGGCAGAACAAGTCTTGTCTTTAGAAAACATCACTGAAGGTAGACCAGCAACCAGGTTTTGTGTGGCTATCTTGTTGATGTTCTTGAAGTTGAGATGAGACAGTCTTTTGTGCCACAGCCAATTGACAATTTCAGAGGCTTTAGCAAGAAAACAATTTGAGCTGTCTTCAGAGCAAACAGCCATGTTGATGACATAAACATCTCTCCTTCTGGGTGCAATAAGCACAACATCATTGTTTTTATTGAATATGGTTCCATGAGTCTTAGTAAACAAAACCTTGTAGTCAGCATCACACAATTGGTTGATGCTAGAGGTGGCAAATCTTGCCCATTTTGATACATATGGGCACTTTTTGCCCATTTTCAAAAAAAGGATGGGGTACTTTTTGCCCATTCTTTAAAAGAATGGGCTAAACGGGCGCATATGTAAGAAACTAAATGGACTTAACGGGCGCACTTGTAAAATACAAATTAGTATACTCGACGAATATTTTTTATTAAATTTTTTATCCCGGCTTTCAAACAAGTATTTTTATTTTTTATTTGTAGGTTTTTATATGTTTTTTTCCTTTTTTAGCTTGCGCCCGTTTAGCACGCCCGTTTCGCCCGTGCACGTTTAGCCCGCGCCCGTTTAGCCCGCCGCCCGTTTAGCCCGTTGCCCGTTTAGCCCGCCGCCCGTGCCCGCCCGCCCGCCCATTTTGCCACCTCTAGCTGATGCTAATAAGATTGTGTTTAAGACCATTCACGTATGCAACCCTAGTAAACGTTATCCCATTGCAGTTCACTGAGCCGTATCCCTCTGTGTCACCTGAAGAATTATCTCCAAACACCACTTTAGGACCTGGCTCCCTTGAGTATCTGTGCAGGTATTGTTGAATCCCTGTCATGTGTCTAGAACAACCACTGTCTAGATACCATACCGATTCCTTGAGATGTTTCTACACAGATACATAGAAACAGGTTAGTTCCTATGGTGAACCCACTTTCCAGTGGGTTTCCTGAATTGCTGATTAGCAATTCTTGTGTTCTTGTAGAACTTTTGGCGATGGGAGGGACAATTAGCTGTCTCATAGGTAAAACTTCCATAGATATCACACCCAGGGAAGTCACCACACTCGTCTGAGTGATGGTCTGTGAATCCACAGAATTTACAGGGAGGATAAGGTCTATAGTTTCCCTGTTGTCTTTTTGAACCCTGTTGTCTATCCCTAGATGGTGTTTGAGCTCTCTTAACTGCCATATGTCTATCATGATCTAAGGTCATGTGGTGAGATTTCTTACATATACTGCAATAAGGTTTGACTAACCTTTCCCCTTTGGGTTCACCTAGGACAGACTTAGGTTCACAAGAAGTAGAGCATTCAGCGGAAGGCGTAATGTGTTGTTTCAAGAGTTCTACTTCTTTCATTAGAGACAACAAGCGTTCTTCAGTGGAAGGGTCAACCTTGTTCACAGCTTTAGTTGAGACAGGCTTAAAAGCAACTTGCTTACCAGATTGTTTAACAGGTACATTAAATACTTTAGCTGGTGGTTTCTCAACATCTGTTCTAAGTTCACCCTTAGCAGCTCGTGAGGAACTGCTAGGTTCAACTCTAGAGAGTTTGGGCAAGGGTGGTAATTTAGCCACATCTTCAAAGACAGGGTCATCAGTCAAAATGGGATCTAACATATGAATAGTCTCTGTAGATTTGAAAACAATGTCTTTGGGTTTGGTGAGAATTCTCAGCTTATTTTTCTTAGTAGATATATCCCTTTTAATGTCAGCAGGCAGCTCATCATTAAGCAATTGATCTATAGTGAACCTACTGCACAACCATTTTTCAATAACCTTGTTTAATTCAGAAACTTGATCATTTAAGGCACTGTTTTTCAAGTTTAACCTAGTGACTTCATTTTGAAGGGATATTTTCTCTAAATTAACCCATCTGAGAGTTTCACATTCAGATTTAGCATTTAGCAGTTCAGTTTTAACAGAGTGAAACTTATCAAGTAGGTTCTTTCTTTGTTCCTCAATAAAGTGTAAATCAACAATGGTGTAGTCAAGGACATGCTTGCGTTCATCACTATCAGACATAGATAAAAGCATGTGTACCTTTTTCATTGTGACGTCAACCCATTGTCCTGATCTTGCATCACCTTTTCCAACAGCTGGTTCATCCTCAGCTATAGCCATGAAAGCCCTGACTCTAGTAGTATCTTCCTCATCTGAAGTCAGTGGCTCATCATTCCAATCATAAGCTTCAGCTACCAACCCTTTCTCTGTCTTTTTATCACCTTCCTTCTTCTTAGACAGAGCTTCAAGCTTCAAATTCATCTGTTCTAACTCAGCTTTAAGTGCCTTGTACTTGTTTTTGTAATCCTTCTTCTCATTGTCTAATGAGTTGGATTTGTGAGATGAGTTATTGTGTTGTTGTTTGAACTTGTAAGGTTTGGAGGAAGATGATGGATAGGAAGGTGAGGATGTCTTGGTGGAAGGACAGTCTTTTTGGAAGTTTCCAAGCTTTCCACAGACAAAGCAAGTTTCTTTTGATCTGTCAGTTTGTTTACTAGCTGATCCTATTCTCCCTGATCTTTTGAAGAATCTTCTTTGGTTGGCTAGCAAGGCTCTTTCATGAAACTCTGCATTAAGGTCTGTTAAGAACTCTTGGCTGCTGCAGGTGTCTTCTTCAACATCAGAGTCGCTGTCATGAGGATGTGGTGCAGAGATCAAGGCTTTGGAAGATGCTCCTTGAACTACAAATCTTTTAGTCTCTTACTTGTAAATAGTATCAATCAGCCCTTCTTCATAATTATACTTTCCATAAGGCTGAGCTAATGTGTCATTCTTGATTGAGTTATTTGCTCTCTGAGTCTGAATCATACTCAGCCACTTTCTTGGAAGGCTGTTGACAAAAGTGGCATTAATCTCAGCTTGACCAATGGTGACATCATTCATTGCTAGGTCATTGAGAAGAATCTTCAGCCTTGTATAGGTTTGTTGAACATTTCACCTTCAAGTGACTTGAAGGCATTGAACTGAAGTCTGAGAGCCTGAATCTTTGTTTCTCTGGTTTCAGAGGGTCCTTCATGGCCAAGGATGAGGTCTGTCCACATTTGTTTGGCTGTGGGACATTGAATGACAGACTTCATGATGTGTTTAGGAAGACAGGATATGATGATGCTTTTGAGACGTTTATCTTGGTTTGCCAATTTTCTATCAGATGGAGTCCATTGTTTGAGAGGTTTGGGAAGAGGGCTTTCTTCAGTGAAGGTAAGCGCCATGGGAACATAAGGACTATTTTCTAAAATTTCTAGAAGAAATGGTTCAAGTCCATCGAGATACACAAGAAGTTGACTCTTCCAACTAGCGAAATCTTCTTCATCAAAGACTGGTACACTTGTGACATGTCATCCACCTCTTGAGTCAAGAAGTTGGGGTAGATCATCTTCATTGGGAGGAGGGGTGAGTCTTGGTGAAGATGGCGTTGCATTGTTATTGTTACCAGAAGGTGAATGTGGTGGGTTAGAAGTTTCTGGCATGGTGGATCTTGATTATAAAACTGAGAACGATGTTTCTTGAAGGTTTTAATATCAAACACCGCTCTGATACCAATTGAAAGTCCCTAATCAATGCTAGAAACACTAAACTTAAATAATCAACACAAGTTATTACTTTTCAAACGTAATCTTATTATTGTATAATAAAGAATTACAAGTGTTATGGATAACACCGTTTGATGACAATGTGTTGTACACACTTTGAACAACTATAAACCGTAACTTATGAATACAGTCACAACTGTTTGATTCAATAAGTTCTAAGCATTAATGTTATGAATATTCTCAAAGTGTTTAACATTAATGCTTGGATACACATCCTATTTATAGTGATACGAGGTTGACCTAAATAGTACTTGATGGTGACTACACAAGATATTCACTTTTCAGACATCAGTCACATGATGCTCTTCTAATCTTGGTAGCCTGCCATTATGCTTTAAGGAAACAGTTCTTGAAACAGTTTCCTTTTTCTTCGTTGTCTTGAACACACAAATGGCATGTCCAAAGTGTGCTGAGTGTTAACAGGGTATTGCCACCCCTGTTAACCCTCAACCCCTCAGAGTCCCTGATACATCTTGGCTGTTATCCATCACAGCCAATGAGTATGTCTTCAAGTAATCTTTGACTTCCTTGACAATGTCTCTGACATGGACTCCTCTGAGGTTGCTCACAGGGACTTGGATCTCTATGAGTCTTGTGATACTTGCCTACCTCCTAGGCACAGGCAAGGGACTATCTTAACAGCTTAATTATGTTTAAATCTATGATCAGGGAATCTAACAAACTTAGATTCCCAACACAAGTAGTCCTGATGGTATGCTTATTGATATGGACCCGAATGATGCCATGACCCAATGAATGAGATGAAATGGATTATTAGTAGTTAGGTTATGTCACTTAAAGTCTCGTTTGCATGAATTGTGAACTACCGAGATTTGGTAGACGCTTATGCATATAATAGTACTATTTAGGGAAGTTCACCCCAGTTCGCGCCTTGACGGTTGATCCCCGTCGTGCCACATTGATTGGTAAGCGAATTTATGTATGAGAAGATTTACATAGCGTGATATTTGTGACGACACACTAACTTAGATGGGCAAATTGTTTGTTGGGTTCGCGGCCCGTTGTTTATTATAGTAAGGTAGCAATGTCATGCGGCTAGTAATAATGCAACGCAATCCAAATAATAATACAAATAACGATAATAATGTTACCTATAATGGTAATATTGAGACTACGGTCTCATGGTCAGTTTAAGATGTATGACTTGATTTATATATATTTCCTGATTAGCAATACGAGGACTCACTTCTGATATTACACTTGTGTTTTGCTTTCTATAACTGTTTTATGTAACGGTTTATCAAACTCTATGAGTTCACTCGGCATTCGCTGATATAATTTTCGAATGTTTTATCTCAGGTTCTTGAAGGTAACTTGGATGGCGATCGACTCTGATGGCCCACATAATAAAATTATTCATTCGATCTATGTTTTGTAAACTTTATGACTGTGTAATTTGGGGACCTGCTGTAAACTTAAAACTTTTATTCGAATGAATGTATGTTAAACCTTATACAACCATTTTTATGCGTTGTCTATGATTGGAGTTATTGTGCTATCCCGTAACACTCTACTGACCCTTCCGCTGACCCGATACGAAATTTGAGAGTGTTATAGAAGCTGTAAGTTTATAGACTTATATTTAATAGTCGTGTGATAGGATCGAACTCGAGATTACGAAATTGCACACAACACATAAAGAGTTAATTTAATTAATAAATATATTTATTGTATTTATTAGTTTATTTAATAAATATATATTTATGTATTCATTAAATTAAAACGATACATAACTTTAATGATCATTAATTAATTAATAGTTAAGTATTAACGAGTGTTAAATAAATATATAGTAAGTAAATAAAAAGAAAGAAGTTTGGAAGATTCCGGAACATCCTATGGGGGTGTTTGGTAGGTCGGTTATGGAGGAGAAAAAGGAAGGGGGAAAAACTTCATTTTATTTGTTTTTGGATACAAGCTTATGCCTATATAAATCAATCCTTCTCCTCATAATTAAACACACAATAAATCTTTCCCCTCTCTTCTCTTTTGGTCGATCGCAATATTAAACCAAAAAGGGGGTTTGGTTGGTTTTCTTGGTTGGTCGTTTTAATTACAATCTTGTCCTAGCCCCTCTATTGGGTTGTTGGGTAGATTATATACAAGCGTTGTAGCTCGGTTTTCACGTGCTAGAATAACGGTTAGCTCTTTGTATTACGTGTGTACAAGATCATAATATAGTCTTACTTTAGACTATATCTTGGTGCTATATGCTTTATAATTGTGAAAACACTTATCCTTTTACCACTTAAAACAAATAAAAACGAGACCAAAACGTGTATTTAATGTCGTAAAAGTCGGAATTATTCGTGGTTTGTGTTTTTATTGTGTTTTAGGACCAAAATATGAAAAAGGAAGAAAACACGGGCTTTCACGGGCTTTTATCGAAGAAAAAGACAAAAGACGAAGTCAAAAGATCAAGAGTGAAAAAAGAACGGAAGTGAAAGGCCCATTCTGAAAATTTATCAAAGAAAAAGACCAAAGACGGAAGTTTAACGAAGTCGAAGAACCAAGTCTAATAAAAGATGAAAATTAGAAGACAAGTTCATTTTATCTATCGACAAATCTCGAGACAAAGTCGAGAAAGACGAATTATTTAAAAAGACGACATCCCTTCCACTATAAATAGACCTTAAACCTTCATTTTGTGAGTCTTGAAGGTAATATTATTACAATATAAGTTTTATTTAATTCCTACCAGGGTACAAATATGACAACTAGTGTTTACAATTAAAATCGTTTTCTTCATTATTTTGAGAGCTACTATCATGTGTCATTTTTATTATACTAACATGATTTATGCCATTTATAATTTTGACATTTTATTATGCTTACAACTTTTAAAACAGTTTTAAGGTAATTAGGTTTTAGCGTAATCAGGTTTTCTACGATAGCGTCATTTTCACGTATAGTCATTAATGATCATGTTTACATATTTTTAATTTAACTAGGCGTCTTTCATCACGTGTTACTAGTTGATTTGTAAATAAAATGACCATTTATAACATTTTTCAAAATTTAAAGAGTGTCCAGGGGGCCTACTTTAAGAGCTTGTAACTTATGCATACTTTAGAGTTATGGCGTAAACGAAGATTCTGTTGATGGCCCACCTGGTAGGCTACGATAATGTTCTGTATGAGCTAGTCGTGATTTGGAATTTAAGTGGGTCAAATATAGCTTACAAAAACGTAGTTTCAGCCAGATTAACACTAGACAACATGGTTTTTCAGAAACTTTAAAGACGTGTATCTTACAGCTCGTTAACTCTTAGGTAAAACGCCTTACTGTTTTAGAAATTAGGCAAGGTGAATACTAATATTTTCCTTAAGAAAAATTTACCCATTCTGCCACTAAGAGGCTTGAAATCACGTCCAATCATGACTCGCCCGATCAAACAGTTTCCAGACTTGGAATATTTCGCAGATTGACAGATTTTAATGTTTTTATTTAAATTTTCATTTTAAGTTTCCCAGTTCGTTATTATTCCGTTTTAAGTGATTCAAGAGGCTATGGAATCTTAATAAGGTCTAGTATTTTACTGTATGACAGAAATTCATGGGGAGGTGTGTACCTCGAGAAACGTGCAAGAGCTTTAATCTATCGAATAAGGCTTTTTAACGTCTTTTATTACTTACGAAATATTACTAAACACTAAGCACCACTAAGTTGAGGTTTAACCTGAATAATAAGCTGGTTAACACTAGGTAACACATTACTTACAATGTATTAGTGGTTTGATCATGTTTACACCCTAGGATGCCCAAATTTGGTCTCGACTTTTCAACTTTCATCACACGAACACGAATACTAAGGAAACTTAATGACTTGTCTTGTGATTACTTGGAAGACCAGGGATGATATCAAAGAGTGCTGGAAAGGATTTGAACACAAGTAACATGAAAACCACATAGTCTGAATATAGGGTGTTATAGAAAATCCTAATTTGATTAAGCTATGGTTTCGTTTTTAGGTATTTTAAGGTATAAATGATATGAGTGATTTTACTCATATTAATTGTATCTAAAAACAATGAATAAATGCATATAATGAATGAAATTGCCTTGTATCCGTTGTTTGTCGTTTGATGTGCGTAGGTACCGAAGTTCGCGAAAAGCGGCAAAAACAACACGAGATTGAAGAAAAGATCGTCAAAGCCAAATTCAAGCTCGATTTTAGTGGATTTAACTTTTTATGAAGATAAATGGGCTCGTGGGTCCCACTTTTGGGAATTGGGCCCAAAATCCCATTAAGAGTTTCAAGATATCTATCTTATGGATCATAAGCCCATTTACTTGTGTAGAATATTGATAATCAATGAATCTATGAAGGGGTTTGTTGATTTCTAGAGAGAGAAAGTTAGAGAGAGAAAGTGAGAGAAACTATGTGAATTTTATTAATATGGAATCTAGCAAATGACAACAACCAACCCCTTTCCTTAGTGGAAAGGGGTATTTATAGTCCAAGCTAAACATTGGGCTTGGGCCGGTCCATGACAAGCCCATGGACCGGTTCTTACTTAAGTTAATAAGCAAATAATAACTAATTACTAACTACGAGCTATTACAACATAAATCATATTGTGGAGTGACCGATACTTCTAATATACGTTAAAACGTATTTCTAACAATCTCCCCCTAAGGGAGGTCACTCCACGTTACAAAGTTCTAAACCTAGCATACTATACTAAGTCTTCGTTCTTTAGCTCGTAGTCTTTTCTTCTTTTCTTTCTTTTGTTGTGAATATGTTGATTTGATCTTTTTGGCTTTGACTTGAGAGCATTGTTCTTTGGCCTTTCACGTGCGATCTTTGCCTTTCTTGTGAACTTTGCCTCCTCGTGACTTCATGTTCCACACACTTACGTCTTTTTGTTGGATTCTTGAAAGCTTCAGAGTTTGGTACAGCGGAAGACTTCATCTTGTACTTTCTTGAATTTTTGTTGCAAAAGACATAAGCATGTGGGAACGACTTTTACAGGTACACCGCAACACCACCGTCTTCACTGGTACACAGCAACGCCACCGTCTTCAACAGGTACTCAGCAACGCCACCGTCTTTAGCAGGTACACAGCAACGACACGAATAAAATGGCTTTGAACATTTTATTCTAATTCGGTAGCATTTTACCTCCGGTCGGTGAAGACCGTTGGACGATATTAGATATCGTACCCGTGACGGATAGTTTCAATTAAGTAACTTCCTGACAGGATTTCGCGGGTAAACCCGTTCTCTTTATTCGACCGTCCAAAGCTGACTGCGAACATAAAGAGTGAATCACTTGGATAAATTATCCTTGTGATTAAAAGCCGTCAATTCATGAAACCTGGAACAAGTGAATTTCAATTAAGATTTTCACCATCGTTGCTTTCCAGTTGTCACGAGCTCGATTCATAAAGAATCTTGCACGTTACCTACCAAGTGCTGTTTGATGTTGACACTAGAAGGATTTCCACTCGTCACTGTGGTCAATAAAGAGTCACTCTGAGTGTTCTGGCAAGATCATATGATAATGCGAAGAGGCCTGGAACGAGTTTAAGTTCAATTAAGAATTAAACCACTGTTACCTTCCAGTTTTTCACAAGATTGGTTCTAAAAGAACCGCACGTGTAACCTACCATGAGCTTGTTTGATGTTGGCTCAAGCAGGATTTCCATCTTCATTGTAATACTTACGTATTACTCGGATGTTCTGGCAATATTACAAGAATATTGCGTAGGACTCATGAAAATCTCTTACTTTTCACAGTGTGTGAGAAAGCAAGGAATAAATGGAAAGTGTCCTAATGAGACTTTTGATGATCTCTTGGCTCTAGACTCGATTGTGCGTTTTGATTTAGTGAGCGATGGCTGGAGAGGAGTGCCACCTTTTCAATACCAGTTTATTCGGAGTGAATAAACCAATAGATAACGTGTTGATCTCCGTGTGATTAAAACAAATACCTTTTGAGAGATATTTGAGTTAGCTGGGGAAGGGTTGTGCATTGCATCACTGGGTCCATGATGTCTTTCTTCAATACCGAGAATCATTAACAAAAATGACCTCAATAGCATATGTATTGACCCGGTTTCTGCCTAAAGTTGTAAGGAGGGCTTCTTTCTTTACACCCTTTATCTTTACATTTCTTTTTCATTCTTCAACCCCTTCAATGCTTACCAAAACGTCATCACTAGCACCTTGTTGTGATTGTTCCAGTGCTAGCTTAAGTACTTGGTCGGCATTCAGCTACGTTCACATTCTTTCTCCATCTTTCCTAGGACTTCTAATTCTATCTAGGGAATTGTCCTTGGGAAGATTCCATCGGCTCTGATGAATCATTGGACTAAACCTATTCCTACCACCCTTTTGTCACCACATCCGTCGTGAATTAAGCGTGTTTTGGGAAGGAATTGCCACCATGAAAAATCATTGAAAATCACCTAAAGTACTTGTGATATTGAAATCAAAAGTTTTGTACCTTAGGTGTTTTGTTCATCAAAAACGCTCCCCCTTAACACGTGCTTTACACATATTAAGTTGGATAATCTTTAAGTCTTTTTCATCTTTTTAGCCAAGTATCACTTACGTCTCCTTAATCCCATTTTCTCCCCTTATCCAAAATGTTAACAATTAATATTTGGGATATTGAATGGATTAACCGGTCTTTGGGTAAAAATGAAATCGATGTTTTGGCCATAGAACAAGTTATTGCTCCCCCTTAAGTTAATAAGGGATAGTTGTAGTGCTTTGGTATGACATATTTTGAAAGATTTAGAATCTCGTGAGAAATTCTTGAAAAATTATCATACCTTAACACTACACCAAGCCATTCAAGCACATTATTCACAAATTTACATATTCACAATTGAAAACCAATATAAAGTGACCTGAGGTGTACGACCCATCAGATGGATCGTTGCAGTAGCTTGTGGTGCACTAAATACGGTCTTCCACCCACGAATCTTTCCAAGCTCCTCATCAATCTACGTTCACGGAGCTTTTGATCGATCTTTTTGATCACATACTTTGCCATCTGCCGGTAACCCGGATGCCAATCCTCCGTCATCTCTGGCAAAGTCCCACCCGAGTTCAGATGCTCCAACTTATCTCTGACTTGTATAAGAGTTCCATCACTATACTTGTGAAGCTCACCCACCCTCATAAACTTCATCAAACCTCGACTGTTCAAGTAGAAAATGCCGGAATTCGGGACAGAAATGCCGGTATAAGGACATCTTTCTACGTGTTGAGGTAGCACTTGATTCACAGGACGGGTTAAATTGAGCCTCCTCTGATAGCTTTCGACTCCCAACTGAAGATCCTCAACTCGTGACTTGATGACAACGCTTCGTGTGAACATACGAAGTGCTGTATTCAAAGCAATCAGGTCTTCACGAGGAATGTGAGTAAGTTGATCTCGGGTCATCAGAAGCAGCATATCTTCAATATCCTCAAGGCGAATGATGGAAAAGTCTCCTTGCTGGATTTTGTATTCCCTGTCATCCTCCCTTTTCAAGCGAATCTCCGTCACATGATAGTAGCCGTTCTTAGCTTCAGTTTTCATTCCTAAGATGCTGGAGATACGGATGTCAGATCTAACATTGCTTCCAGACTTGACCAAGCAGCAACCCCTGTACGCCCTTCGGACTCGTTCGTCCCAATGAGATGCACCTATGACAGCATACATATCATAATTACGATTCATTTTTGGGACCCAGAGTCGATTTACCTTTTCCTCGATATAGGGTATTGTCCCCCAGTTGGCAGCTTTCAGCAATGTCAGGGAGGTTGCGTACTTTGATGATCCCTTCAGTAGATACTCAAGATCGTTGGTGACGAAGAAGTCAAGAGCAATCTGATTATCTTGAGCAGGATCCATTGGAGGTGGAGCTCTTTCTGATTCATGAAGTCCTGGCCTTTGAACGGTTTTCAAAGCCTTTATGATCTCATCGGCATAATACTCGAACTCCATTCGGGGTAATCGGGTTTTGGCACGCAGTCTCTTATCTTTCATCGCTTTCTTGACCAAGGATGGAGTAACCGAAGTCTTATACTCATGAGCAAGAAATGCACATAAGTCGATCGGACTTCGGATACGCAGATATAGCACATCTTTGTCAGCATCTGTGATCGGATCATATTGTGCTGCTACCGTGATCCAAGCTTGTGGTGGTGCAGACTCGTCTATCTCCAACGTGTCTTCCCAGGCACGAATGCTTGGTTCAGGAACCGTAGATTGTTGTGCTTGTTGTAGAGGAGTGGAAGTGCGAACATCTACTGGTTCAGTTTCAGGCATTTCAGCAGTGTCTTGAACTGGAGAGTGTTGTGTAGCTTCGGGTTCCGTCACTGATTCTGCAATCACAGGAGGAACAACAGCAGAACTAATGGGGTTAGTTGTAACAGGTAAAGATACAGCGATAGAGATACCGGGAGCCGAAGACGCTGTAGTGGCATTCACATCGTGGCGCCACTTAGTTCGTCTTGATTCCGAGGATGTCGATTTGTCCTTCTGTGCTGCATCTTTTGTGGACTTGGTTCCAGCAGCAGTTTTCTTGGAGCTGGTAACCTTGTCTCCCTCTTTTGGCTGTTCACCCCCATCATCATCCTGATTGTCATCCCCGTTATTATCCCTAACACTCTCCTGATTCTCATCACCACCATCTTCGCCATCATCATCATCCTCATCCTCGTCATCATCCTCATCATCCTCATCATCCTCGTCATCATCACCACCTTCTTCATCGTCTTTCTCCTTTTCACCTTCTTCTTCTTCTTCTTCCTCTTCTTCACCCGTACCCTCTTCTTCACTCTCTTCCCTTTCTTCCTCAGGTAAGATGTGATATGGTACCACACTTCCAAACATTTTGAATAATCTATCATCCTCCATGATAGCATCATTCAGGGATTTATATAGAGCCCGTTGAATCCTCGACTTGTTATACGACCCAAGTTCCACCATTCGAGCCTTAAGGATCTTCTTCAATTCAAAATCCGTCAGGTCATAAGCAATCTTATAGGCGGCTTCTGAAGGGTTGGAGGATTTGACCATCAAGTTGTCAGCAGCAAGTGTCTTCAACTCGTCACGAAGCTTAGGCATTAAGGATTCAACGGATTCTTGCACTCTTTCTTTCACAGATGCTTCAAGTGCTTCTTTTTGTTCCTTATATTTATCCCTCATTGCTTGAAGTCTGGTAATGCGTGCAGCATGTTTATCAGCCTCAGCCTGCTTAATTCGAGCAAGTTCCTCTTCATGAGCTTTACGTGTAGCTTCCATGTCTGCAGCGAACTTGGCAATCAACTCTTCTTGAGCTTTCTGAGATGTTTCTTCCCTTTGAGCTCGTCTTTGCAACTCTTGGCGAAGTTCATCCATTTCGCGTTTGTGATTATCAAGCATTTCGGCCATCACTAATGCAGCCATTGCAGATGTTGCAGAACTGCTCTGGGTTGACTGAATAGGCTCGGTTGTTACTGCTGTACTAACGATGGGGATTATGGGTGGTGGAAGAAATGGTGTGGAAGCCGGTCGGGTTGGTCGGGTTGTTAATGGTTGGATTGGTGGAGGTAGAGTTGCCAAGGGTTGAATTGTCACCATGATTGTAGGAGCAGCAGGTTCCTTTTCCACACTTGTTGAAATAGGGATTGATGGCTCCTTCGAAGTGGAATAGTTTTCAGGTGACCCAAACTCATCAACATCATGCGGTTCCTCGTACTCATCCTCGATATCTACCCTCGCACCTGAACCACTACCGCCTGTATCTTTCCTACTCCTTTTAATAGCAATCTTCATCATTTGTTGCTCGGATTTGTCAAGAGTAGGATCAACAATATTTTCTTCATCACGTAGACGCATCAAATCCTTACCCTTTCCCTTCTTACCCTCTGACTTCTTCTTCTTTGGTTCGGGTTCAGGTAACGCAGCTGGTTGTTTGCGTTTACCTTTACTCTTAACCGTTGTGGATGAGTCTTCTCCAGTTTGAAGGTTTGCTTTCAGCCTCTGGATTTCTAACTGTAGTAGCTTGTAATCTGCAGAACCTTTGATTTTTTCAGATAGAAGGTAATCAGGAACAGGACCCGGAATCACACCAGTAGACGGTCCTTCATGCCTCAGATCTACAGTATCATCAGCTTCTTCAGTGTGATAGCGACCTCCTGCACGCCTATCAATAGTAGCATCAAGCTTCATAAAGTAATTTATGATGAGCTTAATAAACCGAGGATAAGGAAAGAAGTTTGTCTTCAGCTTCTTGTTGTGGAAGAGTTGAAAGGTGAATTCTTCCCATATCAACAAAGCATAATCTGAATTCGCAGCTTTGTACATGCCATAGAAGAGGTTCATTATCGGACTGCGCAAAGCATCATGTCCACTCGTTTTTGGTGTAAGGCATTTACTGAGAATACCCATCAAAGCTCTCCAGGGTTGTCCTACCTTAGCAGTAGTAAACTCAGATGCAACTCGTATTTCCGGACATCCAAGTGCGTCAAATAACTCCGCGAGTTCATCTTTATTAGGATCCCTTGAGAAAGACATGCCCTTGGGTGTATCCCGTATACCAAGTATCTTACGGAAGTCTGAAACGGTGAGTGTCTGCTGCTTGTTGTCGATGGTGAAGGTGATCTTGTTCGAGGTGAAATCCTTGGTTGCCCAAAATTCAAACATATACTCATAAGGCACCGAGGCTGTACTCCTAAGGGCGTTCTTAAAGTGAGAGTTATCAAGAATGGCTATGGCGACCTTAAAACCATGGTGAGTGGATTTAGAAACTTGCTTCAGCCTATAGTTGTTGGGTATAAACTTAAGGGTTCGAGCTTTAGCAATATCGGCTTCCCTAGATTCTTGGATAGCTTGTACTATTGGATTAGTCATTTTATCTGCTTAAGATAAGACATGAAAGGTTGATGCACAAAAACAGATAGATATATATCATTCTTACTTCTAAGCATAACACATTTCATAAGATAAAACAACAAGTACATAGATAGCATGCAAACAATAACAATCAAACAACTCATCCGGAACTTTTCCTCATTCGGAACATTTTCATTCGGAACTTTCTTCATTCGGAACTTTTCCTCATTCGGAACTTCTCCTCATTCGGAACTTCTTCATCCGGAAGTTCTTCATTCGGAACTTCCTTCATCCGGAAGTTCTTCATTCGGAACTTCCTTCATCCGGAAGTTCTTCATTCGGAACTTCCTTCATTCGGAAGTTCTTCATTCGGAACTTCCTTCATTCGGAAGTTCTTCATTCGGAACTTCCTTCATTCGGAAGTTCTTCATTCGGAACTTCCTTCATTCGGAAGTTCTTCATTCGGAACTTCTTTCATCCGGAAGTTCTTCATTCGGAACTTCCTTCATTCGGAAGTTCTTCATTCGGAACTTCCTTCATTCGGAAGTTCTTCATTCGGAACTTCCTTCATTCGGAAGTTCTTCATTCGTAACTTCCTCATTCGGAAGTTTTTCAGAAGAAATCCTTCATTCGGAAGTTTGTATCCAGTGTTCATTCGGAACTTTTCAAACGAAGCTTATGATGAATAATCTAAGTGCGTTTGTGAGTTTCTAAGGCAATCTATGGTAACCAAACATAATCTAATGCTATTACGCGCAAAACCCATCAAAAACCCTAATCAATTAACTCTAATTAAGCAGAACGAACCCTAGATTGATAAAGTTCTTTACCCGAATCAATTGATAGATTTAATGATGAATTTAGACGATATATAACTCAAAGATTCAATGTTATTACCTTGTTAATCGAATGAACAGGATGGAATTGATTAGAATGCGGTTTGAAAAAGCTTGTGTATGTGTTAACAATGGCGGCAAAGTGTTAGATAAACAGTGAATCAGAAATAATAGTGAGGGGCGGGGTGTTTGATTTTTGACTTAGGTCAATTTTGCCAAGTTTCAACAAATCACACTTTTAGTCCCTACATTTTCTAAACTTTTCCTTTTTGTTTCTAATTTTTTCATTTCACCTAACCCTTGTTTCACTTACACATAACTTAACAAACACAATCTATTAGCATATCCTCAAAATCTAAAAGCCATGCCTATCACTTAGAACGAACACAAGTCGTTTTCTAAAGCAAAACCACTCAATTACCATGTAGCCCTTAATTTTCACAATCACTTTTGAAAATCAATTTTAATGACAAAGATGATTTAACTATTTTCTCCACCTTAAACGATGACCCGTTTTCTATTTAAAGAGCTGTAGTCATTGTTTAAAGAGTCAAATAGTGATGAAAGCATTTCCAATTTCTCTTGAAAAATATTGATTCGTGGTGTCAATAAGATTTCTCTTATTTAAACAAATGAATGCACTGAGACGTACACAAATTCGTGTCAGACCAAGTTATAAAGTAAACTTGATCCCTTTGCATGATTTGGCTTGTAAATCACGCCCGAGAAAATTAATTCCCGTTCTGAGCCAACGTTTTCCAAGGAAATACGTGACTTTAATGTGAAAACCGGGTTGCAGTCTGAAATAACTACAAGCCATAATGGGCATGTTTTAAAAATGTACAACTTTTATACGGACTCTATTTATGGCACCGTGTCAATATTAATCGACATTTCTAAGGCCGTAAATATTACCGTACTAAAAGACATGCCCGTTTTAAAACGAAAAATATTTTTGGTTTTTCTTGATTTTATAATTTTTATGGTTTTTCTAGGTTTTATATTTTTTATGGTTTTTCTTGGTTTTATATTTTTGTATTTTCTTTTTGTGGTTTATATATTTACGATAATATACATGATCACAACCAAAGGATACTCTGAATAGTTTACCACGACTATTCAGCTGATTCTTCTGCCAACTCTTTGAGAGTCGCTGGAGTGAATGATTTCATGCCAAGCTTGTCGATCAAAAACTCGATTCGTCCTCGATCTAAGGCTTTGGTGAACATATCCGCCAGCTGGTACTCAGTAGTGACAAAATACAGCTCGATCACTCCGTTCTCCACCTGCTCTTTGATGAAATGGTAGCGAATGTCTATGTGCTTGGCCCGGGAATGTTGAACATAGTTGCAGCAAAGGGCAATGGCGCTCTTGTTGTCACAATACATCGGGATTTTGTTAAATCCAAGACCGTAGTCAGTTAATTGTGATCTCATCCAAAGGACTTGAGCACAACAACCGGACATGGCGATGTATTCAGCCTCCGTGCTAGAAATTGCAGCGCTTTTCTGCCTTTTTGAAGACCAACTGATCAATCTATCTCCTAGGAGTTGCACAGATCCAGAAGTGATACGCCTCGTATCTTGACATCCAGCATGATCGGCATCTGCGTATGATATTAAAGCAATCGAGGAATCTTTCGGATACCATAGACCACGATGAAGTGTTCCTTTTAGATACCGAAAGATCCTTTTCACAACATGTAAGTGCTTTTCGGTAGGCCGAGCCTGATACCGGGCACACATGCATACAGCAAATTGCAAATCAGGCCTGCTAGCAGTCAGATAGAGAAGGGTGCCAATCATTCCACGGTAAAGTTTCGGATCGACAATAATCCCATCCCTATCTTCATCTAACTTGGATTTCTCCACCATTGGAGTGTCTACGGGGTCACAATTCTCAAAGTTATATTTCTTAAGTGATTCTAGAGCATATTTGGATTGATTTATAAAGATGCCTCTGGGATTCTGAGAAATCTGTAATCCTAAGAAAAATGAGATTTTTCCCATCATCGACATCTGAAAGCGTGTGGACATTATCTTCTCAAATTGTTTAGACAATTCTATGTTAGTGGCAGCAAAAATTATATCATCAACATAAATTTGTACCAGAAGCATGTCGTTGCCGTCCTTGAGAGTGAAAAGAGTGGGGTCCACTTTGCCTTTGGAGAAGCCTTCCGACATGAGATATGTTGACAGGAGATCATACCACGCGCGTGGAGCTTGTTTCAACCCATAGAGAGCCTTCTTAAGCTTGTACACATGGTTAGGAGACTCCGTACTCACGAACCCATCCGGTTGACTAACATAAACCTCTTCCCTTAGTTCACCGTTCAAAAATGCCGTCTTCACATCCATTTGATAGACGATCATGTTCATATGAGCAGCAAACGCAAGGAATAGTCTAATCGCCTCCAATCTAGCCACAGGAGCAAAAGATTCCTCAAAGTCTATACCCAAGGCTTGTTTATATCCTCTAGCGACCAATCTGGCTTTATTCTTTAATACCGAACCCATCTCATCAAGTTTAACCTTATAAACCCATAACAAAGTAAGGATGTTAACCTTGTCAGGGCGAGGAACCAATTCCCATACTTCAAGTCATTTGAATTCATTGAGTTCCTCCTGCATAGCTTCGATCCAAGATGATTGGGTCATAGCCTGCTGCCAATTTTTGGGTTCAACTTCAGAGAGAAATGCATCAAAGTAACAATATAGTGCACTCTCTTGTAGTTGATGGCGTGTAGAGACTGGTCGATCTAGATCTCCAATAACATTCCTAATTGGGTGATCTTTTGTCCATTTAGTGCTATTTTTTCAATCCTTGGTGGTCTGGAGTGAACAATAGATGGAGCTTCTTCTGAGGTAGAGGCGGCTGAAGGGTTTTCAGGGATCGCTACACCAAAGAAAGGAAGCTCTTGCAAGTGAGCATATTCCAAGTCGTGATCAGTGGAATCCTCTTCTACATCATTAGGCACAAGTAGGGGTGATGATTCAGGTGTAGTTTGAGAATCACTTGGTGAAGGTGCATCCGGTTCAATGTGAATTGTAGATGCATTAGATAAAGGTTCATTAGCTTGAGCAACCACTTCAGGTATTGGAGCAATTACTACTGGTGCTGGAACTTCATCAGTCGGGGGATCGAAGAATTCATCAAACAACGGTTGAAACAGTTTATCCCACTCGGGCCTTGATGGTGGTAAAAATGATGTAGAAGTAGGATTGTTGGGAACTAATCCGGAACTTATAGCACCGGGTCCCATCTCATGAAGCGCGGGTTCAGAGCTGTGTTGCTCAGAAGCCATCGCTGTCAGCTCGTCGAAATCAGCGTCCATAGTTTCTACAATCTTGCCAAGACGACGGTTATAGATTCGGTATGCTCTTTTGGACGGTGAGTAACCAATGAAAATACCTATGTCGGCTTTTGGTTGAAGCTTACCCAAGTTCTCACTATTGATGTTTGGATAACACAGAGCACCAAACACATGGAAAAATGAAACATCGGGTTTGCGGTCATGTAGAAGCTCATAAGGTGTTTTTCCATGGCGTTTCCGAATGATAGAACGGTTTTGGGTGAAACATGCAGTAGAAATAGCCTCTGCCCACAAGAACAATGGAGCGTTCACATAAATAAGCATGGTCCTAGCAGCTTCCATAAGTGTGCGATTTCGTCTTTCAACGACACCGTTTTGTTGTGGAGTGCGTGCAGCGGATGTTTCATGTGATATACCAACTCCTTCATAATAAACACGAAGAGTCTGGTTGACGAACTCTGTACCATTGTCTGTACGAATACGGCGGACAGTGGTATTCAAACGTACCTGAATGAACTTCAGAAAAGTGATGATAGCCTTCGGAGCTTCATCCTTTGTACGTAGAAATCTAACCCATGTAAACCTTGAGAAATCATCCACAATGACGAGAATGAATTTCTTACCGCTCACACTTTCAGTTCTCATCGGTCCACAAAGATCCATATGCAAAAGATGAAGTTTTTCTTGATTAGTGTCTTCAGCTTTGGGTTTGTAAGATTTCTTGGTGCTTTTCCCCCTTGAACACGCGGAACATAAATGATCCTTGTGAAATTTAAGCTTGGGAAGACCACGAACTAACTCGTTTTTAGCCAGATGATTAATAGCATCAAAATTAAGATGAGATAATCTTCGATGCCATAACCATGACTTGGTCTTCGAAGCTTTAGAGAGAAGACATACTGGAGAAGCGGCCATCATGTCTTGTAAGGACAAAGTGTAAAGATTTGCACCACGAGATCCCTTCAACAAATCTTTTCCTTCCAAGTTGCGGATGAAACAAGTGTGTTGTCGAAAAGCAACCTCAAGGTTGGAATCACAAAACTGTCCTACTGAGAATAAGTTATGACCAAGACCTTCAACATAGTATACCCTAGAAATCGTCACGTTTCCAATCTGATATTCGCCATATCCCATAATCTTTGCTATATGATCATTCCCAAATTTAACCGTACCAAGAAACTTGCTGACGAAATTTCGGAGCATCGAGCGATTTCCGGTCATATGTTTTGAACAACCGGAGTCCAAATACCACAGGATGATTTAGACCACCTGAAAATATCACCACACAAAGACAATGTAGAGGTATCGGAATCTGAGTGTTCCTTGTTATTAGCAGGTACAGATTTAATAATCTTAGATTTGCTAACTCTAGGTTTCTTAGATTTCCTAGCCTTTTTCTTCTTAATTAGTGGTGTAGATTCTAATTGGCTCAAATCCTGAGGTATTTCTACACTGATAGGCACTAAAGTGGGGGCTGACCTAATTAAAGGGCGCTGTTTCCTTACTTGAGTGCGAGTGTTCCTAACTAAAGGACGCTCAGACCTAACCTCAATGGATGCATTCCTAGTTAAAGGGCACATTTTACCATCGAGAGTAAAGGTCCTACCAGTGGGACGCCATTGCCAGCCAACTTGGGCACGAGTTCTACCCGTTGGCTTCCATTCAAGACCATTCTTAATAGCATTCATTTCATTAACGTGATCAATCAGACACAAATCATGACGCTGGGAAAACATACATTCATTACAATTCCAACAATTTAAATCAGAATTCACGAATGGTTTAGGCTGCTGCACAGGCGCAGAGCTTTTAGTCTTAACATGATTCGTTTTATTTAAAACTGAACTAGCATTCCTATTGTGGACTTCTACTTTCTTCTTTGTGGCACTACTAGTGGAGGGCTTGATCCTAGCTTTCTTGAGTGGCGATCCTTTAGCCTTAGTAGTCTCTTTTAATCCTGTAGAAGGCAAATTGGGAACATTAGCAGCAGATTTTAAAGGTGTCTTACTTGATTGTGCCAATGACGGTTTCGCTCCTGGAGTCTTATTAAATGGAGTGACAGCAATGGGCCTATTGTTAAGTAGTGCAGAACCTGGTGTACCTATGTATTGCAAATAAGCCAAGCAATATTGAACTCGCTTAACATATTCATGAGCCGAATAATAGTCGCTACTTAAGGGATCTAAGGCATAAAGATCGTCTACAATATCCCTAAGAAGATCGACATGCTTAATGGCATTCTTCATATAATCATCATAGGTAAGCTGGTTTCTCTTATGAAGCGGATTCTTATAAAGCACTACTTTCTTGGTTGTTGGAGCACTAGTGGACGGTGCAGAGTCGGTAGCTAAGTTATCAACAACTTCTTGTCGGGTGAGAAGAAGTGTCTCCTTTAACTCAGCCAAAACCATATTTTTGTCTATGAGCAGGATGTTCAAGTCAGAGATTTCTTCGCACTTTTGGTTCAGTTGTTCAACATAATATTGTTGCTGTGTCGCATTAAAAGCGAATCGATCTTCTAGTGAACCATAAAGAGCGGATAGTCCCTGCCTTGTCCGATCCATCTCCCCTAGAACAGTTGATAGTCTAATTTCTAAGACCTGGTTTTTAGACTCTGCGGCCTCTAGTTCCATTCTTAATGTTTCCTTTGATGATATCTCTCTCTTCAATCTCATGATTTCTTCCTCTAATGTCTTAACAATTGCAATCATCTTGTCACTTGTCTCAACACCGTTTTCACAAACATTTGATATCAAAAGATTTTCATTTTGAGCTTGTTGTTTTAATTCTAAAGATATACAATGTTGTTCTAGTTGATTAAAGCGTTGAGAAAGTAAATTATAAGAATCTTGTAGCTTTAAAAACTCAGCGTTAGATTCGTGACAAGAATGATTATCTACCTCATTTACAGTTTCAGCAACATTTACAGAAATATCACAAACATCATCACAAATATCCTCACAAATATTCACAACATCACAATTCATCATAGCGGATGTAAGCTCATTTGAATATTTAACATTTACAATAGTGAGCACATCACACGAGATTACTTCGGACAAGAATCGGTCATATTCGGTTGAAATCTTTTCCTTTTCAATTAGTTGCAGTTCGTAAGCGGTGTCCATTTCATAAAACACTTTTTGAACTTCACCAATTTCAAACTGAAGATTTTCCTTAAGAGATGCAAAACTTCTTTTTAGACTTTCGACAAACGGATTGATCTCAGTTTTAAACACCTCGTTCATGTGTTCGAAAGCCCATTCTCCGGCATTTAAGCCATTTGAAGTCGTACATTCCAAGATGACCTTGTCAAAGTTAGTAAAGTATCGGTTAATCTCTTGCAAGTTTAACCATACAGTGCTAACAGGTGGAAGATTCTTTGGAATTTCCTTAGGACCTTCCATGTTGACAAGTGTAGGAAATGTACTAGGGCTTTCTTCCTCTATCATGTAGGTTGGTGCTGTAATGAGATCTTTGTCCATATGGAAGCGAACTCTAAAATCAGTTTTAGCAAGCTCCTTATTCATTTTAAAATAATCACAATCTGGATATTTTGCTGAATTGTATGACCGATCCTCATCAACTAGAACCTTACTTGTTCGATCATTGGGAAAAACAATCGGGTCTAAAGCCAATCCTAATTGAGTTGCATTATAAAGTCTAGGACTATGTCTTAAAGCTTGTTTTGCATATCGTGGATTAGGGGGAAGGCCTTTTAGACGTGATAAGTTAAACTCTTTAAACGAAGCATCAAATAAGTGAACTAGTTGTGAAGCAGCGTATTGTCTTAACAGCAAGTAGTCTAGACTTCTAATCTTATTAGTAGCATTAATCTCCATTTCAGTCTTCTTAGATTCGAGTAATTCAAAATCAGTTTGAAGTTTTTGAAAATTAGTGACCACTAACTCCTTTTCTCTAAGTTCACTAGACAGATTTGCTCTTAAGTTTTTGATTTCTTGCAAGTGACCCATTTGTTTGTTTCTAAAGTGATCATATTCGAGATTTGTGAGAACACTAGACGAAGGCACTAATTCCAAAGTTTGTACTTTCTCATTGCTTAAGGCAAGCTCATCAGACAAATTCTTATTCTTAGCTAAGGTTTCTAAGAGTGCAGCATTCATTTGGCTAAGTAGTGTAGCAGGAACCATGACCAAATCTTGTTGAGCAGGAGTAGGCGTATGCGAACTGGGTCCCGGTTGTGATTCACTCAAAGTCTGGGAACTCACATTGATATTGCTATCATTGTTTGTCTCCTCATTTGAAAGACTCACCACCGAAGATTCATTCGAATCAGCACTCTCTTGCCTAACTTGATGTGGTTGAATACTAGCATCAGTGGCATTATCAGTGTTATTAATAAGTACCTCAGATTTCTTATCTGGCCCTAAGCTGGAGAAAGTTGCCATGAAAGCAGCCTTTGCAGTTTGAAAGTCATCACAATCGGAATCATACGCATCAAGATCATCGGCTTGGTAAGCTGCATTCTGCGTAGTGACAACGTCTTGTTCAGCAATCCCTGGGTCAGCAAGAAATGCAAGCTCCTCTTCATCAAGTTCCCTTCCTTGCGCCTGAGCATTTACCAGATAGATCTTTTCTGCGAACCACTGTCCATCCCTTCTCCTCTTGGGTTTCTTACAATCCCTGGACATATGACCCTCTTCCTTGCAGTTGTAGCATGTGATCATTCTCAACTTGCCTGTATTAGCCCGTGGAGGATTATTGACCATTGGAGCAGGAGCAGGATTGGCGGTGCGAACATTGGTTGATGTGGAAGTTCTCCCCTGATATGGTTGAATTGGCTGAACCATTACCCTGCCATTCTCAATTGTAGCTTGTTGGCGAGAATTGGATGAATTCCTCAACTGATTGTTGGTAGGAGCTGATCCTCTGAATCCTCGTTTGCTTAAAGTTCTTGTGAGGTAAGCAGACATAGTAGTTAGCACTTCAACTGGGTCAGCTCCTTGTTGGAATACAGGAACTGGGACTTCCTCATCATCACAATATAGTGCTTGATCTGGATGAGCTGCATAATCAGTATAAGGAAGACTCATTTGATCAGGGTAGCTTGTTGGATATGCTGCATTCTCTTGATAAGAAGAATATGATGGCTTAGCATAATGTGCAACATTTGCTGGATGAGGTTGTGAAGCATACTGTGGTGAGGGTGCATTGAACCGATATTGTTGCTGATGTGAGGTGGGTGGTTGTGGTAGAATCGAGTATTGGGGAAAGGCTGGTGTCATGTAAGGTGATTGATGATAAGCTTGATGTCCCAAGATATAGGGTGTGTTGTTGTGAGACAAGCTTGGTTGATTCGCCATCAATCCTAAAGAATCTGGGTGCATACCACGAGGAGAACGGTGCATAATCACATGCTTCTCATGCTGCTGAAGGAAGGCATAGATTTGATCTAAGTTGCACTTATGCAAATCCCGGGTTAACTTCACATCGGTAATATACTCACCCCATTCAGCTTGAGGTAGAGTATTCAAGAATTTGGTGTTAACCTGGAATGGTGCAATCACAAGATTGTATACATTCAGATCATTCATGAGTGTGGTGAATCTGAAGTAATAATCGTGGAGTGTTTCCCCTGGGTTGTAGGTGAATCTATCAAACAAATCATACAGCTGACACTCCCTTTCTTGTTTAGTGAGAGACGTGCCTTGTAGCAACACCTTAAGACGTTCCCATAGATCCTTTGCCACCGTATACTGACTCACCATCCTATAGATGTCATAGGGAAGAGCTTGGAGAATTGTTTGAAGAGCTTTTTCATCTGCATCTGCAACAAGTTGTTGAGCTGGAGTAAGTTCTTCAAATTCTCGTGGTCTAGTCACGTTATCAACCGTAATGGTACCATAGTCGAGTGGACCATTCAAAATCGATTTGACCATAAGCCTTCCGTATGTCGGTTTCCCCTTTAGATATTGCATCATTCGACCTTGCCATGCCTCAAACACCTCTTTAATAAGCATCGGTGGACGGCTATCAGTTCCCGTTATGATTGATATATCCGTAAGAGATGTCATCTGAGGCATTACTGAATTTGGATTCATTTTGTTTTTCTTCAAAGAAACAGAGATTATCGGTTGATCGAGCAGTGAAGTAAAGCTTGTGAATTGTGTTGTGTTTTTGTTGTATGAAACCAAGATTAAATCCTCTAAAAAATCGTCGAAAAAACAAGCAAAATCACCCTTGATTCGGAACTTTTTGTTGATTCGGAAGTTTGATTCGGAAGATTTCCTTGATTCGGAACTTTTTGTTGATTCGGAAGAATACCTTGATTAGGAACTTTTGGATTGATCCGGAACTTCTTGATTCGGAAGTTCTTGGTTCGGAACTTTGGCTTGATCCGGAACTTCTTGACTCGGAAGTTCTTGGTTCGGAAGTTTGGCTTGATCCGGAACTTCTTGACTCGGAAGTTCTTGGTTCGGAAGTTTGGCTTGATCCGGAACTTCTTGACTCGGAAGTTCTTGGTTCGGAAGTTTCTTGATTCGGAACTTCTTGGTTCGGAAGTTTCTGATTCGGAACTTCTTGACTCGGAACTCCTTGATTCGGAAGTTTCTTGACTCGGAACTTCTTGGTTCGGAAGTTTCTTGATTCGGAACTTCTTGACTCGGAACTCCTTGATTCTGAACTTCTTGATCCGGAAGTTTTGCTGAATGAACAGAAACTTTGTCCGATGAACAGTAGAACAGTAAAACTTACGATTAAGCCCAGATTTTGACCAAATAACCCAAAAAGTTTTGTGCTTTCGACTAAAATAAGTAACAACTAATACTTATCCACTAATCCCAATCACAAAAACATCAAAAACACCAAGAATCAAGATGATTTTTCTTAAAGAACACTAATACAATCAAAAACTAAAAAACCACACAAATCACCACCTTAAATCACCCCATAGCTCTTGATACCAAATGTAGAATATTGATAATCAATGAATCTATGAAGGGGTTTGTTGATTTCTAGAGAGAGAAAGTTAGAGAGAGAAAGTGAGAGAAACTATGTGAATTTTATTAATATGGAATCTAGCAAATGACAACAACCAACCCCTTTCCTTAGTGGAAAGGGGTATTTATAGTCCAAGCTAAACATTGGGCTTGGGCCGGTCCATGACAAGCCCATGGACCGGTTCTTACTTAAGTTAATAAGCAAATAATAACTAATTACTAACTACGAGCTATTACAACATAAATCATATTGTGGAGTGACCGATACTTCTAATATACGTTAAAACGTATTTCTAACAACTTGGAAACTATAAATGGGACGGATGAGTAAAAATTGGGCCCAAGCCCAATTGTAAACCATGATAAAGAGAATGGTGGAAATTATTTTATGGGTCCAAGAACTGGCTCAAGGCCCATCACAAAAGAAAGATGTAACGAAAGTTACATAAATTGGTCAAACATAAATATTTATAACTCGTTCAAACCACATAAACACACACACTCACCACACGTTTTTTTTAACTTTTCGTTACAACCAAAGTTACTCTTTCTCTCTCACTTTTTCACCCCCAACCCTAAATACCTGTAAATCTAATATTCACCTTAACCCTAATCACAAAAAGTATCAAATAAATTAGGGCTTTTGTGAGATACATGTGATTCACACGTATGGGGAATAAAACCCCAAGTTTTTCGAGGCTAGAAGATGGAGATACCATTCAAACGTGGCAGCTTTTGATTGACTGTGACAACACCAAACCACCAATCCACCAATCATCTAAGGCCACGTCATCAATGAAGAAGCACAACTAGCACACCCTTATGCCAGGTTGGCAATCCACGTGAAGTTGGGAAAATATCAACCCTTGGATCAAAACCAACAGGAAAGAGAAGATGGAGATATTCATCCAAGGGTCAAAAATCGAGTTCCTCATCACCAACTACTCACCCTTCACCCTCGGGTCAGGCTATAAATACCCCTGAATTTATTTAGAAAAGGCATCCCATTTTTATTTAAAGTTATAATGTCAATTTAGGTGTAGGGTTTATGTAATTTCTTTTTACAGTATTGTATTCAGTTTTGGAAATTAATAAAAGTGAGTTTTATTTTTATCTGTCTTCTTCAAGTTTACTGTTAATAAAATTGCATTTATTCTACTTTTCTCTTATCTTGATATTATTTGTGAAAATTATTCCATTAATCTTTTTAATAGCTTAATGGAATGATTAAATGAAATTTGGGAATAAAACTTTCCCCACTGGAAAGTTATAAATTGGTTCGAATAATATGCTGTGAATCTGGCTAAATAATGGTGGTTCGAGTTAGGATGGTGAATGGAGTATTAGATTCGGGTTAAAAGAATGCTCAGCGCATCTCTTCGTCCCAAAGGATACTTCAAAAGGTTCACTCTCATTTTTATTATTAGGATATTCTTTGTTAAATGTTAATGAGATTCAAACGTTTGAGATGTTTATGCGAATTTTTTTGTTATCTGCTTAATTAAATTGTTTAAACTGTTAAGTGAGTTAGGGTTAATACAAACTAGTTTGAAATTTCTGTTTAAAAGTCTTTTGAAACTGAATGTTGTTTGCTTATGAATTGTGATTTAGAAACCAAGCCTGAGTTGATGTGAATCTGTTTTATTTTACTGCATAACTTTGTCTGCTAGTTTCTCATATCAGATATATAAGACTTGAGTAATGATTTAAATAGGGGTTTTGGTATTTATGATTTTGTTTAGTTAAGCAGTGCAAGTTTTCTTTTAAGAAAACTTATTTTTAATTTTTAAACAAAGTCTTTTGAAGTTTATTTTTACTAACTGATAACTAGAGTTTTAGAAATCTTATATTAGGTCAGAAACCTTGAGACTAAAATCTGAGTGTTCTATATAAAAATGGCTTTTAACCGAATTGATGCAATGTTGAATCTGAACTGTAAACTTTATTGGAGTTTATTCTGTTTTTAGCTTTAACAGATTATATGTTTGCTGGTATGGATCACTTGGTTGATTTGATGCAGTTTAACTGATTTTTTTATATCTTATTTGCTTTATTTTAGCTGTTATATTAGACTTGTGTTTGCTGTGAATCATTTATCCTGTTTAGTTTCCAAGGTAAGCAGACTCAATTGGTTTGTTATACCTTTGTTGTTTTATAGTTTTAAAAAAAAGTCACTCCTGTGGCTGTTATGTTTAATCTGTAAAAAAAAAATCATCGAAAAAATGTCCATTAAGGGGCTCGAAACCATGACCTCATAGTTAACAGTCATACACGTTTACCATCTGTGCTATCTTATACCTTGTGTTTAATTACAGTCAAATTAATTAATATAGAGTACTTTGTTGCTGTCAGCTTTAAATAGTGTTTAAAATACTAATTTCTATTTTAAAAAATTTTAATTAAAAGTTTTAATATATTTACTTTAAGTTTAAAAATAATAAATAGTTTTTAAAAAACAGAATGAAATTGTCTTAGAAATTTTAGAAAAGGTAAAATAAGTTTTTTTTATATTTTAATTAATTTAGACAATAAATAAAATTGTTTTTTTAATAGATTTTGTTTAGTTTAAAAAAAATATAAAATAAAAAAAGATAAAAAACAGTAATAGTTAATTTTAAATAATTTAATTTTATATAGTTTTAAATAATTGTTTTTTTTCTAAATTTAAGTTGGGAAACGATTCATGCACTTTAGGTAATTAATTAAAAATTGTAGGAGTAAGTTTAGTTTAAAAACCGATAAACCATTTGAATCAATTGTCCAAATCGAAACAAAACGTCTCAATTCACTCGATCTTCGTGTACAACGAACTTGGTTCATCATCGTGTTTAATTGAATCCTTCTTTGGTGAATTTAGTCTATTACTTTTTCCAAAAGGTAATTTTCTAAGTTTATCCTATAATGTATCTAATTAATATATAATCCACGACACATCATAAAAAATTTGGCGCCGCCGCCGGGGATCTTGTGTACGATTCGTCTTTGTGAGATTTGTTGATCATTGATTTGAAGACCCTTTCCGTCCTCGGAAAGTTTTATTATTTTTCTATTATTATAGTATGTATCATTTTTCGTGTTTTTTGTGATTACTATATTGTATTACGTAGAACAATAAATTTACCTACTTCCAAATAATACCTTAGTTGGGATTTCATCACCTAGCTAGGTATTCGAATCCAAAACGAAAACTAAAGGCAAAATAGATAAATACTAATAAAAAGTTTGAACTCAATTAGTACAAACTATATGGGCATAAGGCGACGAGCTATAAAAGGCCGTCTAAAGAAAAAGGTTTTTAAGTGCTTTGTGCCACCTAGTTTCCCCTCTTGCTTGTGCGTATATTGAGAGGGACGACCGATTATTGATTTGTGATGTAATGATTTTACTACTCTTTAGGAAAAGAGAGCAAAAGTGGCAAGTATTGAGCACGACAATTTAGGAAAACCGTGTGTAAATGACCCTAAAATGAGTTCGTTCTCAAGGAGGCTAGTGTGTTATGTGTGTAATGACTTGGATTAGATTTGTGATTATATTGTGAGAAAGAAAAATAGAAATGAGATTAGAAGAGAATGACGGTTACGAAGACGGATTAAACTAAGTCGAAAAAGGTGTACACGCAAAACCGTAAAAAGCACTAAAATTAAAATTTTACCCTAAAAATTCCTAAAAATTACCAAAAATCTACAATAATATTCTAAGAGTTTACAAAAAATCCAAACTTGCCAAAACCTTTTAATTAATTAGATAATGATTTTTTAATGCTAATTAAAGACCTAAAAATCAAAATTAATTATTAAAAAGTCCCAAACAAGATCTTAAAATTTGTAAACCTAAAATCCCTAAATAAGCTAAAAAGTATTTTTCAAAATTTTAAAATCACTAAAAACTATTTTTAAACAATTAAAAACTACTAAAATCAATTAAAACATAAATTAATTCTAGATAATAATTAGAAGACTCTAAAAATATTTGGAAAGTTGCAAAATTCCTAATTAAGTGTCTACAATCTAGGAAAAATATAAAAACTTAAAAAATCAGACTTTTAATTTTTAACAATAAAATAATATTAAAATATTATTAAAAATCAAAAAATCATAAAAAATTCTAAAAACTTGCAAACTAGCATAATTTAACCTAAATAACTCAGAAATAAAAGTGAAATTACCTAAATACCCTTAATGGGCATAGAAAATGGGCTAAACCCAAAACAGTCCACTATTGGGCCAAATTTGGGCCCAATAATGAAAAGTGTTCAAAATAAGCCCAAAAAGAACTGGTTGACTAAAAATTTGATTTTAAACAACCTTTTCCAAAGGCCCAAAAGCTGAAAGTGTGAAATAAGCTAGCTTATACCAAACAGCTTATTCTTAATGGGCTTTTTGGCCCATTAAGCTATAAGCCAATGCCATAAGCTGAAATTAAACACACAAGCTTCTTTTGTCCTAAATAAGACTTCTGCAAAAAGAAATTTGAAATAAGCCCAAGGAGTAAGCCTGAAAATGCAATAAGCAATCTACAAAAAACGACAAAATAGTCGTTTTTGAGTTCTAGGCCACCCCAAGTGCTGATTCAAGTTCCTAAAGCTTTTAAATGACTTAATTAAGCAAAATCAACAAATAGTTTTCAAATAAGCTGACTCAATAAGCTAGAAAAAGCAAATAAGCACTTATGTAAAAGTCAAATAAGTTGGTTTTCTAGTAAAAAGTCAAAGTCAAAGTCTGATAAGCTCTAGTCTACTCAAATGGGTCAAATAATGAAGATCTATCACAAAAAATAAGTTGTTGCAAGTCTGGATAAGCTAGAATAGCTTATTGATAAGCTGAGTACAAGTTTACACTAGCAGGGGCTAGTTTTGGGTGTTGAGCAGTGAGAACTTTTCCCACTGCTTGACTTATAGACTTTTTGTCTTTAGTGAACTTTTTTGGGATTCAGATTACACAAAGGCACCCAAATGATCTTTGGATCATAAGGAGTCAATAACAATAAAAAATTCACAAACACAATCACCCAATTTGCACAGATTAATCAATAAAGTCCTAGATAATGCACAGACATGAACAAATAAGCAGAACAGGTTCAATAAGCACTTATAGCAATTTTTAGCCAGCCAAATTCAACCAAATGCATACACAAGCTATATTAAACTAAAATAATTAAGTCTAAACAGGTTTCATGCGATGATTCAAAGAATTAAGCAAGATTCAAGCACCTTAAGTTACTGATGAACACAAGAACATGCAATTTTACACTTTGCTTATGTATTTGACACACAAGCCATATTCAACACCTCAAATCTCACAAACAGGTTACAATAATTATGATTTAACAGCTTTTAGCCCTAATCATGCATAAACTCTAGGTTTTCCCAAATTCTTAGGTCAAAATCAGTTAAACTCACAAAGATATAGCAGATTGTTTGATTTTAAGGTTTGGTTCCAAAAACTTGCAGCAAAACACTCTCAACAAGGCATATAACAGATACCAAGCACAAATACTAACTTATAACAACACAATACCAAGATTCAATCACAAACAGGTAGACCCAAACACCCCTTTATCTTTTCAAATCCAAATTTTTCAAGAAAAAGTGAGATTCAAGACCACCCAAGCTTAGATAAACACAATAACAACTAAGAACAACAGATTCAAACAAGAATAAGCCACAAAATACACAAGAACATAGGCAACACTCAAATATCACAAATATCCAAAATATTTTCAGATTTTGGGATTAAGGGTGTGTACCTCATGGATGTACATACACACCCACGGATTTTGAACTTATGTGCTAGCAAGAACAAGCACAAGCTTCCACAACAAAGCCTGCTAAGAATCAACAAGGTTAGAAGCACAAGTATAAAATCAGAAACTTGAAAAATCCTTGATTGATGCAACTCTTGTCCACCACACTTGATTATCCCCAAGTTATAAGCTTCACCACACCTTGATAACACAATATCAGGATGCTATGATCAGCCCAATAGCCCAAGAATTCAAGATAGACCAAGATCTTAGCAAAATATCAAGAAAATGAAGAAAATGTGCAAACTTTTGCACACTCCTCTTTTGAAAACAAGTTTTAGATTCAAGAATAATGAACAAAGAACAATAATAAGCAGATTATATCAATGGCACTTGAGCTTTCTTCAACATTTCAACACATTTCATTAAACTTGAAAAGGATTTACAGAAAAGTGAACTTAGGAAAATTCAAGAGCAAGTTCTAAGTGACAACCTAAATGCCATTATATAGGCTACAAGTAACTACTACAAAGCATAAAAAACGTAAACTCTAATGCATCATGTGGGTTGGTGGGGTGCCATGTTTAAGGTTTGGGAAGTGATTATGATATCCTTAATCATAAATCTGCACCATATGGGGGTTTAATTATTGGTAATTAGCAAATGCCTAATTTGCACTAAGAACACCAAGAACATGTTTTCAATCCGTTTTGTCTTTTTAAAAAGGTGTTTAGCGCCCTTAATTAAATATTTAATTAAGGTTTTTTAAGTTAGTTGTGGGTGGAAGATGACATGGAGGAAGGGTGGGATTTCATTGGTGGAGAGAGTGAGTGGGGTGAGGTGGCAGCCTGGGGTTGGTTAAGGTAAGTTTGGTTGTCTGCCAATTTAATCCCTCCTTCTCTTCTTCTCTTGTCTTTTCACTTTAAATAGCTATCAACGCCATTTTCTTCTTTGTCAACTTTTGCCTTTTTACACTTTTGCCCCAAAAACTTTTGTGAAGTAAATTCAGAGGTATTTCTTGCCATTTTATGATACTTCAAGGGCTGATTTGGCATTTTGATGATGGATAATGGTCTTGAATTGTATGTTGAGCATTTTGGAGGACTGAAATTGCCAAGTCTTGTTTATGAGGGACCATTCTTGCCAAATGTTGAAAGTCAAGGGTCCTTTTTGTAATTTTGGGATTTTCAAAGGACCAAACTTGTAATTTCTTGTACTTTGAAGGACTTTATGATGTATTTGACTTTGTGGAGGATAATTGTTGACAATTTAGCTTTGTTGAGGGGCTAAACTTGCCAAATCTTTAAAGTGGAGGGCCCTTTTTGTAATTTTTACAAACTTTAGGGACCAATCTTGTAATTATGAAGATACAAGGGTATAAAGTGTCAATTCTTCCATATTGGAGGACCCTTCTTCATAATTCTTCAAATCTTCAAGGGTTAAACTTGGGAAAGTCTTCATTAGGGCTTGGTTCATTGTGCGGCTTCGTTTCCCGTGTTCGTTTTTGTATGATTCTTGTGATCTTTTGTCATTTTCTCAATATCCGTACCTAAAATACACAAGCAACAAACACAAGCATATATTTGGGTATTTTGATGTATTTAATGCATTTTAAGCCCTATTTGGACGATGAGACTATGTATAAAAGCAGTTTCATCACTCCCCCATACTAAACCATTGTCGTGCCCTCACGCAATGCTAGAATAAAGTATCGTAGCATCTCCAAAATTCATTTTTATTCACTTTATTTGAACGATAAACTAGCTATACTAATACTATTGCTACTACTACTTGCGTTTTAGACATAATGTATGATTTTCATCGCAAAATGGGACGTTTAGGTTCATAGAATAAGAACACGTGAATGCTTCGTTAGAAATAATTTCATCGTCCTCGATTTTCACCCCAATTCCATGCCAAGCGTGCAACGAGATAATTGTCATTATAAGTTAGTAATGCTAACACTACTCATATGCCCTAATCACGTACTTATCCTCCCATTATTCCTAAGTTGTATCTCTTATATTTTATATTGTCTTGAATGTTTCACGAGGATACATTGTTTGACTTATGCGATAATAGAGATTTAGGTCTAAAAATAGAGTCCTAACGGTGTAACCAAGACCATCAAATCAATAACCCCTCCTAATAGACAACGATGTCAAAAAATTAAGTTGACAAGAAGAATCGATAAACACGGTTTTATAACGGTTTTGAACATGAGACTTATTACCAAGACTTTTATACGCCCCCTAACGGAAGGGCCTTATTATCTTTGGTTTACCTCCATCTTTTATTCAACTTCGCCATTAAGCTTTTATTATGACTTCGGTCTTGCCCTGCCTTTTATTATCCACCTCATCGGTAGTTTTATTAGCCAAAGACGTATATCCTCACGCTAAGGCGAATTTTGGATCTTTAAAGCTTCGAAGATTAAGGCTTGATTCACTTTCAAATTTGCATAGATTTTTCGGCCTTGTGGGTCTTCAAATTTTTTGCTTGATTTAGGTGAGCATTTGAAATCTTATTATTGGGTGAAGCTTTTGATTATTCGGGTGCCAATACTTCAAAAGCGTGACGCTGGCGATACCTTAATGTCTCTCCAATTTAATTACACGGAAGCTACTAGAAAAGATTAGAAACCCAAAAATCCCAACTAAACCGCTAAGTCAATATTTATTAAGCAAAAAATATTTACATGCGAAGGGAGAATAAGCAAACAACGAGAACACATGAGTTTTTGAAAGAATACGAGTACTCTATGTTTAGCATAGTAACTTATAATTAACCCTATCATTTCTCGTCCTCATTTAAGAGACTTAGCCTAATGTGTAGTTAAGGAATCAAAGCTAAGTGCTCAACACGCACGGTCGAGTCAAAAATTACTCTTATTCTCGCCATCAGAAAATCTACATTCGTGTCTTCAAACACTTATAAAACATGAGAAAAATTTAAAATTTGGCCATTTTTAGCCTTATTTTGCAACAAAACGATAAACAAAAAGATAAACTTTGGAAAGCGTGAAGGTTTGGCAAGGCAAGTATCTATTCACCCCCCCCCCCCCATACTAAAGTTAAACATTGTCCTCAATGTTTCGAGTCTAGGGGTGCAAACACCCCCATACTAGAGACGTAGTCAAATGCCTAATCTAGCATGGAAAGGGTGTAACCAATAAATTAATAGCCGTTTATGAAGTGTGATAATAACCTAAGGTTAGAACATCAAAAGGATATATCATGGATATTGAGAAAGTCTTCAAAGCAAACGATCGAGTGCTCCCATAAAACGAACACGAGAGGCTCCAATCGTGAAGATCATGATCATCTAAAACCACAATTCACAAACAACCACGGAACAAAGGTTGGAAGGGCACAAATCCCCACACGTAAGCTACATTAGAAAGCGATAATATGTACATAGGATAAGCATGGGACTCCCCCACGAGGCACCTCGTTTTTTATTACCGAGTCATGAGCTCGACTCGATCCCCTCAATACTAATTATCATTGGGGAAGGTGACTTGGTCGAGGTAGTTTAAGGATGGAACTTCCCCACCAAAGTAGTGCTTCAACCTATGTCCATTCACCTTGAAGTTAGGACCATCATCTTGAGCTAGCTCGATGGTCCCATACGGAAACACTTGAGTCACGGTGAATGGACCGGACCAACGGGATTTCAACTTACCGGAAAAAATTTTCAAGCGAGAATTAAAAAGCAAAACTTGATCCCCAATGTTAAGAACCCGGTTTTTAATTTTATAATCATGCAACTTTTTAGTTTTTTCTTTATAAATCAATGAATTTTCATAAGCAATGTCCCTCAATTCATCCAATTCATTCAATTGCATTTTCCGGTGTTTTCCCGCGGTCTCCATATCATCATTATAATGCTTTAGGGCCCAATAAGCCTTGTGTTCTAACTCGATAGGCAAATGAAAATTATTTCCATACACAAGCTTATAGGGAGTGTACCCAATGGGTGTCTTATGAGCGGTCCTAAAGGCCCATAAAGCATCGTCCAACTTATCCGACCATAATTGTCGGTTTTCCCCAACGGATCTCTCCAAGATACTCTTCAAAGCTCGGTTTGAAACCTCGACTTGCCCACTCGTTTGTGGGTGATAAGCCGTAGAAAGCCGATGTGTAACCCCATATTTCCTTAGGATCCTTTCGAATTGGTCGTTACAAAAATGGGTTCCACGATCGCTTATGATCGCACGCGGGGTTCCAAACCGAGAAAACAAGCTTTTCAAGAACTTGACTACCACACGAGCATCATTGGTGGGCAAGGCTTTTCCTCCACCCACTTAGATAGGTAGTCAACCGCAACGAGGATGTACTTATTACGACAAGATGATGGGAACGGCCCCATAAAGTCTATACCCCAAACGTCAAAGATCTCACATACTTGGATGATATTTTGTGGCATTTCATCTTTTTGTGAGGCTTTTCCTTGTCATTGGCAAGAATCACACGACTTCACAAGATCTTGTGCATCTCGGTAAATGGTAGGCCAAAAGAAGCCGGCATCAAACACCTTTTTAGCCGTGAGATTAGCACCGTGGTGACCACCCGTGGGTCCCTCATGACAAGCTCTTAGGATATTAGAAGCTTCGGTGCCAAATACACAACGTCGGATGATTTGATCCGCACAAGTTCGAAACAAGTAAGGGTCGTTCCAAAAGTAGAACTTGACGTCACGAAAGAATTTTCGATTTTCTTGAGTCGTCGTACCCTTGATGATGAAGTTACCCGCATGGTAATTTGCAAAATCCGCAAAACATGGGGTGGAAGAATCAAGCTTAGAATTCACTACACCAAGTGTCTCGAGCGGAAATGTTTCGGTGATTTCCTTGGGCTCGTAAACACTTTGGTGAGGATCTTCCAAACGAGAAAGATGATCGGCCGCTAGATTCTCGGCTCCTTTTTTTTCAACGATTTTGTGATCAAATTCTTGAAGGAGGAGAATCCAACGAAGTAATCTAAGCTTAGCATCTTGCTTTGCCATGAGATACTTGATAGCCGAATGATCCGTATACACTATGCATTTCGTCAAGACGAGATAAGGTCGGAATTTCTCAAATGCATACACAACGGCAAGGAACTCCTTCTCCGTTGTGGTGTATTTAAGTTGAGCCTCGGTCATCGTCTTGCTAGCATAGTGAATAGGCAAGAAGTGCTTTTCATGACGCTGCCCCAATACGGCCCCAATAGCGTAATCACTAGCATCACACATGAGCTCAAAGGGGAGGTTCCAATTGGGAGCAACAAGAATGTGAGCTTCGGTAAGTTTCCTCTTAAGGATTTCAAAGGCTCGTACACAATCTTCGTCAAAGATAAAACGTGCCTCTTTTTCAAGAAGATGTGTAATGGGTCAAGAAATCTTTGAAAAATCCTTGATGAATCGTCGATAAAAGCCCGCGTGGCCTAGGAAACTCCTAAATCCCTTAACGGTTTTGGGATGAGGTAATTTGGCGATGACGTCTACCTTAGCTTGATCTACCTCAATCCCCGCTTTCGAGACCTTGTGCCCTAAGACGATTCCACTCTTAACCATAAAATGACACTTTTCCCAATTGAGCACAAGGTTGGTTTCCTCACAACGTTTCAACATTCTCTCAAGATTCGACAAACACGAAGTGAACGAACTACCAGACACGGAAAAGTCATCCATGAAGACTTCCATCGTCTTGTCGATCATGTCATGAAAAATAGCCATCATGCACCTTTGAAAGGTTCCCGGTGCATTGCAAAGTCCGAATGGCATTCTTCGATAAGCAAACGTTCCATATGGACACGTAAACGTAGTTTTTTCTTGATCACGAGGATCGATGGGAATTTGGAAGTAACCGGAAAAACCATCTAAAAAGCAATAGAAATCGTTTCCCGCAAGACGCTCCAACATTTGGTCCATGAAGGGCAAGGGAAAATGGTCTTTTCGAGTGGCTTCATTCAACTTATGATAGTCAATGCACACTCTCCATCCGGTCACGAGTCTAGTGGGGATCAACTCGTTGGCATCGTTTGGCACAACGGTCATCCCTCCCTTTTTAGGGACACAATGAATAGGACGCACCCAAGGGCTATCGGAAATAGGGTAAATCATTCCCGCGTCAAGGAGTTTAAGGACCTCCTTTTTGATTACGTCGTGAATTTTGGGGTTCACCCTCCTTTGACTTTGGATTGCGGGCTTGTAATCCTCCTCCATTAAGATTTTGTGGGTACAAAACTTGGGATCGATTCCCTTAATGTCGGATAACTTCCACGAAATTGCCCCCCTGTGGTCCTTTAGAACATCGACAAGTGCGGTTTTTTCATCATTCGAAAGTTTCTTCGCAATAATAACCGGAAACTTGTCGTCCTCCTCCAAATAGACATATTCGAGATGAGGAGGTAAATCTTTCAACTCGAGGATAGGTGGTTCCTCAAGTGAAGATTTGGGCTCGATACTCATAACCTCCTCGGGTGGAGGAAATGGGAAATCGTTAAGAAAATCCTTGATAATTGAGAAGTCCTCATCGTTGTCGAGGTCTTCGTTGCAAGTACGTGGAACATCGAATTCTTCCAACGTAAAACCACCACCTTCAAATGGAGTGAAGGTTGGTGTCGAATTATCAAGAATTGGATCTAACATAGTGGGATTGCCACTAGTTTCTTCATCACCAAAACCTAGAACTTCTTGTGAGAATTCCTCGCAAACCACGTCAATCATATCAACGAGGTTTATGGTTGCAACGGAATAAGCATGAGAAATTTGAGAGTTTTGAGTTGCGTTTATAACAAGTTCCTCGTCGTTGAAACGTAAGGTGATCTTTCTAGCATGAACATCGATCAAAGCCATAGACGTATCTAAAAACGAACGACCTAAAATGAGAGGAACTTGAGGATCCGTGGGGATATCAACAACGATAAAGTCTGCGGGATAGTAGAACTTCCCACTTTCACAAAAACGTCTTCTGCCAAACCACATGCGGGAATCGTGGAATGGTCGGCCAACTCGATAGACATTAGTGAAGGAGTAAGATTAGGAAGATTGAGCGACTTGAAGATTGCAAGTGGCATCAAGTTAATGCTAGCACCAAGATCGGCCAAGGCGAAGCATTCCTCCATATCTTGGATTGCACAAGGAATCAAGAATTTACCGGGATCACCGACTTTTTGAGGTATGCGATTAAGATAAACTGACGAACAACTAGACAATTGGTGCAATTTCTCCTTGTTGTTCAACATACTCTTAAATTTAGCGGCAAATCGAGGCATCATGACCAAAGCATCGGCGAAACTCACATTAAAGTGCAAATAACGAAACATTTTCATAAAAAGCTCAAATTGATAATTGTCGCGCTCTTGACGTTTCTCCTTCCTAAGTCTCGATGGATAGGGCAAAGGTGGTGTGTGTTGAGGCATAGTAGGCATAGCCTTTGGAATCTCAGGTTCCAATGTTGGTAATGGGTCAACCGTAGGTGTGGCATGAGCGGTACTTTGTGGGATTGGGACATGCTCCTTTTGGACCCCCACCTCGGGCTCTTCCTCAATTGATTCCTCCGTAGGAGCAATTGGTTGAGGATTCGGTTCCTTAAGTGTATTACCACTACGTGTGGTAATCACTTTTATCTCACCCTTAGGGTTGGATACGGTGTTGCTAGGAAGACTACTCGAAGACGGCTTACACATTATTGCCTCAAACATAGACGAGATTTTATCTTCAAAATTGGATTGCCTCAATACGGCCTCGGTTTGCCTTTTCTCGGCCTTAATCATCTCTTGTTTAATCTCATGTTGCCCTTGTTCCATTTTTTGTTGGTTTTGTTGTAACCTAGTTACATTTCCTTCCATCTTGTTGGTGTGGATTTTAAGTTCATTAGCTAACTCATTTTTCAACTCTTTCTTCAAGTCGTTCTTAAACTCGGATCTTAGGCTAATGATTTCTCTTTGAATATTGTCAAACCTAGCATTATTCCCATTAGCGTATTCAAAAAGTTCATTTGGAAGATCTTTCAATGTTTGCAAACCTTTGTTGTTTTGAAAATCATTTTGATTCTTGTTTGAAACTTGATTATTAGCCCCTTGATTACCATAGTTTCCTTTGTTGAAATTATTTTTGAAACCAACTTGATTGTTGCGATAGTTGTTGTTAGCATTTTGATTTGAACCAAAACCCGGTGGAGTCAATTGATTAGAGCGGGAAACTTGACCGTTTTGGTTGTAAAATCCCGTGGCCGCGAAGGCACTCGAAGTGTTACCACCGTTGGTAATGCACTCAGAGAAATCATGACCTCCACCACAATACATGCAAGAAACCTCAACCGCTTTAGCCGTAGCGGGAGCACTTTGTTCACCAACTTTAAACTCAATCAAAAGTCCTTTAAGCTTATCAAAAATCTTATTTTCCAAGTTCGCCTCGATTTGGCAAGCATCGATGGTAGTAGACAAAGAAGGTGAAGCCGAAGATGAAGCCTTACGAACACTAGACGTGCTACGAGGACTATACACCTTAGATCTATTCTCAATTATCACCAAAGCTTTCTCAACTGTTTTACACAAAAAATTACCACCCGCGGTGGCATTCAAATAATCCCTTTCATGATCATTAAGTCCATTGTAAAACGTGTCAATTTGATGCAAGTCGGAAAAACCGTGATGAGGACATTCATGTAACATTTCCTTAAACCTATTCCAAGCCGTTGAAAAACTTTCATTAAACTCTTGTGAAAATTTTGAAATCTCGTTTTTGAAGTGCGTAGTCTTAGAGCGCGGAAAAAATTAGTTCACAAACTTAGACACGAGATCCTTCCACGTCAATATAGAATTGGGTGGCTCTTTCTCTAACCAAATTTTAGCGGGCCCCGCTAAGGAATACGGAAAAAGCATCATCTTAATCGAGTCATTCGAGACATCCTTAAACTTGCAAGTGGCGGTAAGACGATTAAATTGGTGGATATGGTTGTGTGGATTGTCCTTCTCATCACCACGGAATTTGTTGTTTTGGATCATCGACAACAAACCCGTTTTCACCTAAAAATTCTTCGCAAGGATAGCGGGAATCACAATAGCCTCTCCATAACCCTCGGTGGGTGCTTGAAGTAACTCCATCATAGTTCGATCCGCCATGGTTGGTGCTTCTCTTACAATGGGTTCGTCAATAGGAGACTCCTCACTAGAAATATTGGGAGTGGGAGTTTTGTTCTTTCGCTTACGTGCACGTCTTGCTTGATTACGAGTTAGCATAAACGTCACGTACAACGAGGGGACGAGAAAAGAAGATTCTTTTTGGTGTTTTGTATTTTTCAAATTTTCTTTTTTTTTGTGGTTTTTGATTGTATTAACCTTTTTGGATTTTGGTGAATGTATTAAGTAGACACAAATCTACAAATCTCCTCCTTAATCAAATCTCTCGATTAAAGAAGCCTCAAGGAATGAAAACGATCACGTGAAGTGAACGCCTTCGATGACTTTAGAACGTTGGTGGAACACCAAAACGTTCAAGAGGGTTTAATCAATGGAAACCAAGAAAATATATATGATACTTAGTAATACTTTGGGCGGCAAAGCCCTCGATTAGCTCTCAAAATCAAATACTCACAAGCAAGCGGGGAAACGAGGCGGCGCGAAGCACTTAAGAGCCTTTTTCCTTAGGATATATTTTATAATATCCGCCTTATACCCACCTTATAGTTTGTATTTTTCAAGATTGAGCTTCACGAAAGTATTTATCTATTTTTGCCTTTTTCTTTGGTTTGAGATTCGAATACAATGATTGGGTAATGACCTCCCAAGTCAAAGTTGTGATTTCTCACGTATTTGGAGTACTTGTGAATTTATTGTTCTATGTATACACTATAGTAATAGTATTCACACAAAAACCGAAAACCGATAATACGTATTAGTAGAGTGCTACTAATACAAATACTATTTATGGTTAGTATATAAAAACAACAATTCCAAATGAAAACACAACACGCCTCCCCGGCAGTGGCGCCAAAATGATGTAATGATTTTACTACTCTTTAGGAAAAGAGAGCAAAAGTGGCAAGTATTGAGCCCGACGATTTAGGAAAACCGTGTGTAAATGACCCTAAAATGAGTTCGTTCTCAAGGAGGCTAGTGTGTTATGTGTGTAATGACTTGGATTAGATTTGTGATTATATTGTGAGAAAGAAAAATAGAAATGAGATTAGAAGAGAATGACGGTTACGAAGACGGATTAAACTAAGTCGAAAAAGGTGTACACGCAAAACCGTAAAAAGCACTAAAATTAAAATTTTACCCTAAAAATTCCTAAAAATTACCAAAAGTCCACAATAATATTCTAAGAGTTTACAAAAAATCCAAACTTGCCAAAACCTTTTAATTAATTAGATAATGACTTTTTAATGCTAATTAAAGCCCTAAAAATAAAAATTAATTATTAAAAAGTCCCAAACAAGATCTTAAAGTTTGTAAACCTCAGAAATACCCTAATTAAGCTAAAAAGTATTTTTCAAAATTTTAAAATCACTAAAAACTATTTTTAAACAATTAAAAACTACTAAAATCAATTAAAAATTAAATTAATTCTAGAAAATAATTAAAAGACTCTAAAAATATTTGGAAAGTTGCAAAATTCCTAATTTAGTGTCTACAATCTAGGAAAAATATAAAAACTTAGAAAATCAGACTTTTAATTTTTAACAATAAAATAATATTAAAATATTATTAAAAATCTAAAAATCATAAAAAATTCTAAAAACTTGCAAACTAGCTTAATTTAACCTAAATAACTCAAAAATTAAAGTGAAATTACCTAAATACCCTTAATGGGCCTAGAAAATGGGCTAAACCCAAAACAGTCCACTATTGGGCCTAATTTGGGCCCAATAATGAAAAGTGTTCAAAATAAGCCCAAAAAGCACTGGTTGACTCAAAATTTGATTTTAAACAACCTTTTCGTAAGGCCCAAAAGCTGAAAGTGTGAAATAAGCTAGCTAATACCAAACAGCTTATTCTTAATGGCCTTTTTGGCCCATTAAGCTATAAGCCAATGCCATAAGCTAAAATTAAACACACAAGCTTCTTTTGTCCTAAATAAGACTTCTACAAAATGAAGTTTGAAATAAGCCTAAGGAATAAGCCTGGAAATGCAATAAGCAATCTATAGAAAACGACAAAATAGTCGTTTTTGAGTTCTAGGCCACCCCAAGTGCTGATTCAAGTTCCTAAAGCTTTTAAATGACTTAATTAAGCAAAATCAACAAATAGTTTTCAAATAAGCTGACTCAATAAGCTAGAAAAAGCAAATAAGCACTTATGTAAAAGTCAAATAAGTTGGTTTTCTAGTAAAAAGTCAAAGTCAAAGTCTGATAAGCTCTAGTCTACTCAAATGGGTCAAATAATGAAGATCTATCACAAAAATAAGTTGTTGCAAGTCTGGATAAGCTAAAATAGCTTATTGATAAGCTGAGTACAAGTTTACACTAGCAGGGGCTAGTTTTGGGTGTTGAGCAGTGGGAACTTTTCCCACTGCTTGACTTATAGACTTTTTTGTCTTTAGTGAACTTTTTTGGGATTCAGATTACACAAAGGCACCCAAATGATCTTTGGATCATAAGGAGTCAATAACAACCCAAAATTCATAAACACAATCACCCAATTTGCACAGATTAATCAATAAAGTCACAGATATTGCACAGACATGAACAAATAAGCAGAACAGGTTCAATAAGCACTTATAGCAATTTTCAGCCAGCCAAATTCAACCAAATGCATACACAAGCTATATTAAACTCAAATAAGTAAGTCTAAACAGGTTTCATGCAATGATTCAAAGAATTAAGCAAGATTCAAGCAGCTTAAGTTACTGATGAACACAAGAACATGCAATTTTTCACTTTGCTGATGTATTTGACACACAAGCCAGATTCAACACCTCAAATCTCACAAACAGGTTACAATAATGATGATTTAACAGATTTTAGCCCTAAGCATGCATAAACTCTAGGTTTTCCCAAATTCTTAGGTCAAAATCAGTCAAACTCACAAAGATATAGCAGATTTTTTGATTTTAAGGTTTGGTTCCAAAAACTTGCAGCAAAACACTCTCAATAAGGCATATAACAGATACCAAGCACAAATACTAACTTCTAACAACACAATACCAAGATTCAATCACAAACAGGTAGACCCAAACACCCCTTTATCTTTTCAAATCCAAATTTTTCAAAGAAAAAGTGAGATTCAAGACCACCCAAGCTTAGATAAACACAATAACAACTAAGAACAACAGATTCAAGCAAGAATAAGCCACAAAATACACAAGAACATAGGCAACACTCAATATCACAAATATCCAAAATATTTTTAGATTTTGGGATTAAGGGTATGTACCTCATGGATGTACATCCACACCCACGGATTTTGAGCTTATGTGCTAGCAAGAACAAGCACAAGCTTCCACAACAAAGCCTGCTAAGAATCAACAAGGTTAGAAGCACAAGTATAAAATCAGAAACTTGAAAAATCCTTGATTGATGCAACTCTTATCCTCCACACTTGATTATCCCCAAGTTATAAGCTTCACCACACCTTGATAACATAATATCAGGATGCTATGATCAGCCCTATAGCCCAAGAATTCTAAGATAGACAAAGATCTTAGCAAAATATCAAGAAAATGAAGAAAATGTGTAAACTTTTGCACACTCCTCATTTGAAAACAAGTTTTAGATTCAAGAATAATGAACAAAGAACAATAATAAGCAGATTATATAAATGGCACTTGAGCTTTCTTCAACATTTCAAACACATTTCATTAAACTTGAAAAGGATTTACAGAAAAGTAAACTTAGGAAAATTCAAGAGCAAGTTCTAAGTGACAGCCTAAATGCCTTTATATAGGCTACAAGTAACTACTACAAAGCATAAAAAACGTAAACCCTAAAGCTGTTGAAGCCCAAAAATGCCCTTGGAGTCTCTTGTCTTCTTTGGAAAATCATGTGACTGGTTTTGGAGTTTTGTATGACCTGGCAAGTGCAAAGTTGATCCAAAGGTGTGTAACAAGCTTAAGATGTAAGCTAGAATTGAGCATGTTGGATGGCTGGCAAATTCTTTGTCTTCTTCCCTTTTGACGTAGCAGGGGAGGCCCCATGCATCATGTGGGTTGGTGGGGTGCCATGTTTAAGGTTTGGGAAGTGATTATGATATCCTTAATCATAAATCTGCACCATATGGGGGTTTAATTATTGGTAATTTGCAAATGCCTAATTTGCACTAAGAACACCAAGAACATGTTTTCAATCCGTTTTGTGTTTTTAAAAAGGTGTTTAGCGCCCTTAATTAAATATTTAATTAAGGTTTGTTAAGTCAGTTGTGGGTGGAAGATGACATGGAGGAAGGGTGGGATTTCATTGGTGGAGAGAATGAGTGGGGTGAGGTGGCAGCCTTAGGTTGGTTAAGGTAAGTTTGGCTGTCTGCCAATTTAAGCCCTCCTTCTCTTCTTCTCTTGTCTTTTCACTTTAAATAGCTATCAACGCCATTTTCTTCTTTGTCAACTTTTGCCTTTTTACACTTTTGCCCCAAAAACTTTTGTGAAGTAAATTCAGGGGTATTTCTTGCCATTTTGTGATACTTAAAGGGCTGATTTGGCATTTTGATGATGGATAATGGTCTTGACTTGTATGTTGAGCAATTTGGAGGACTGAAATTGCCAAGTCTTGTTTGATGAGGGACCATTCTTTCCAAATGTTGAAAGTCAAGGGTCCTTTTTGTAATTTTGGGATTTTCAAAGTACCAAACTTGTAATTTCTTGTACTTTGAAGGACTTCATGATGTATTTGACTTTGTGGAGGATAATGGTTGACAATTTAGCTTTGTTGAGGGGCTAAACTTGCCAAATCTTCAAAGTGGAGGGCCCTTTTTGTAATTTTGACAAACTTTAGGGACCAATCTTGTAATTATGAAGATACAAGGGTATAAAGTGTCAATTCTTCCATATTGGAGGACCCTTCTTCATAATTCTTCAAATCTTCAAGGGTTAATCTTGGGAAAGTCTTCATTAGGGCTTGGTTCATTGTGCGGCTTCGTTTCCCGTGTTCGTTTTTGTATGATTCTTGTGATCTTTTGTCATTTTCTCAATATCCGTACCTAAAATACACAAGCAACAAACACAAGCATATATTTGGGTGTTTTGATGATATTTAATGCATTTTAAGCCCTATTTGGACGATGAGACTATGTATAAAAGCAGTCTCATCAATTTGCCAACTCAATTAGTATCAAATCTTATTTTTGTATTTTACTTATTGAACCTCGAGACGTTTAGGTTTTCACCTATCGTTTCAAAGTCGACCGAGGGTAATTACTTCCATAGTGGTTATCCTTATTCTTTGTTTTTATCAATCTTTTTGATTGAGCAATACCAAATAAAAATAGCAAAAATAATCTTCTTCTTGTATAATTTCTTTTCTTCAATCCTCTAAATTCTCGTCACTTTGGTTTATGAAATTACGATCTTCTCGACATTCGATTGATTACAATAGGCTTGAAAACATTCCTCGTAGAAATAGAAATCGTCAACAACGAATAGTGGAACCCGAGCTTCCACCTATTGTTGTATAGATGGCCGATAACCGAACAATAGAGGAATTTCTCCGTGCACCCACCGAAGGGTATGGGGAAGCAATCGTTGTGCCGGCTATTTTGGCGGATCATTTTGAGATTAATACGGGCCTTTTATCGCTCATTCGTGCCGACCAATTTCGTGGCAATGAGACCAATAACCCGCACTCTCACATTCGGAATTTTCTTCGTATTACCTCGACTCTCAAGTTTAGATATGTGTCAAATGACGTGATTAAGCTCATGCTTTTTCCGTACTCGCTCGAGGGTAACGCTAAGATTTGGTATGAGAAAGAACCACCGGGTTCGATTTTGACATTGGATGATTTAGTGTCTAAGTTCATGAATTATTTCTTTCCACCATCCAAAACAACACACTTTAAGAATGAGATCACTAGATTTGAACAAAAAGAGCATGAATCGTTTGGGGTTACTTGGGAAAGGTTTAAAGATTTGTTAAGACAATGTCCACACCACGGTTTCTCGAAATTGCATCAAATCAATACTTTTTATAATGGACTTAATATGGTTGAACAAGATTCTTTAAATGCCGCCACGGGTGGTAATCTTTTAAGAAAAACTCCGAGAAACGCGTGGGGTATAATTGAGAATAAGTCTAGAGTACAATATTCACGAAACACACCGGTTGTTTCCAATGTGAATTCATCTAATACCGATATTGCTAGGTTGGACTCTAAGATTGACACGATTTTGAATGAGCTTAGGAAGAATCCTCATGGATCGATTAATATGGTTGAGAATTTTTGTGTATCATGTGGTGGAGCACATCCTAATTTTGCTTGTTCAACCACGGGGTTTGATCAAGCTAGTGCTTTTGCCACGACGAGAACTTATGGCTCCAACGGTCAAGTTCCTCGTCAAAATCATGTTGCTCCACCGGGTTTTCAATCGGTTCAAAATAGGTACAACAACGGAAATAATGGGAATAATTTTAACCGTGGTAACCAAGGGAATTACAATCAAGGAAATGGGTTTAATGCTAATCAAAACAATCAAGGTTTTCATAATAATCAAAATGATTTGTCAAGCTACATTAAAATAAATGAGGCAAATTTGAAAGCTTTTCAAAACAATATTCAAGGACAAATGGCAACTTTGAAAAATGAGTTTCAAAATACGATTAAACAGCAAAATAATAAGATTGAGCTTAATCAACAAAGACTTGAACAAAACCAACACCGTTTTGAGCAAAGATTAGAGCAAAGTCAAAATCGTATGCAACAAAGTTTGGAACAAGGTCAAAATAAATTGCTTTCGATGTTTGAGGGATTTATGTCTAAAACATCATCTTCTTTGGGTTGCTTACCTAGTAATACCATTCCAAACCCGAAGGGAGAGCTTAAGGCCATCACCGTTTATGATGAATGTGATAATTTAGAAAAAGTGATTGAGTTTGATCCTCCAACTAAAGAGACCTTTCTTGATGTCACCAAGGCTACTTTAAATGTGATTAGTACCTCGGTTTTCTTTCATTTCTTTCCCGAGAAATATAAAGATCCGGGTCAATTCTTGATACCTTGTGTTTTCAATGAGCTTGGGGAATGCAAAGCTCTAGCCGATCTAGGAGCTAGCATTAACTTAATGCCCTTAGCCATTTGGAAAACTCTTGACTATGCACCACTTAGTACCACTTAAAATGATCATTAAGCTTGCTAATAGTACCACCACCCGTCCGGTTGGTATAGCGGAAAATGTCATTGTTAAAGTGGGAAAATTTTTGTACCTAGTCGATTTTGCTATCGTTGATTATGAGACCAATCCTCGTGTGCCTATCATTTTAAGACGACCATTTTTGTGCATGGCTCATGTTCAAGTTGATATGAGGGAAGAGGAGATTAAATTGATTTATGGGGATAAAAGTATTATTTTCAAACTGGAAAAGATTCCAAGATTTGTTTCTAAGAAAGTGGAAAGTGTGAAACTTGTTAAAACTATTGAAAGTAACACAAAAGAAAGATCTCTTTTTTAGAAAGGTGTTTTACCAATTATGGAAACTAATGTTGGAATTTTTCTGCAAATTCTTTTAAGATCTATTTTTCTTCGTACCTCGACTCACTCGAATTGATATTCGATTTAAACGTGGATTAATTGTTCTTGGTAAAAATACTTTGTTTGGTATTTTAAAACTAAAACTAAAAATCTATTTAATCTAATTAAAAAGGAAATATTTAATTAAAACTAATTTTCAAATTAAAAATTCTAATTAAACAAATTTAAACAAAACTATTTAAAAATCATAAATTATTTAAATTATTTAAAATAAAACTATTTAAACTAATTTGAAAACTATTTGAAAATTTAAAACTAATTTATTAAAAAAACTAAAAGATAAAAAACTAATTTATTTGAAAACTACTTTTATAAAAAACTAATTTAAAAACAATTTAAATTTCTAAAAGTTATAAAAATATTTTTATTTTGTTTATTTTTATTTTTATTTAAACTTTATAAAAGTAAATATAAAAAAACTTTTAATTAAAATTATCTAATCTAATAAACTTGTATTTAAACCTATTGATTAAACTGGCAGTTAATTAAAATGTAACTATATTAATTAAATAGCTCCTAATAAATCTCAAAAGAAGGACTAGAGCATATGGTTATCACGCTGGACAGTTACACTAAAGGTCACGGGTTCGAGTCCCTACAAGGACTTTTTTTGATATTATATTTTTATTTTATTTTTTTTTTTAATTTTGAACAATGAAAATTAAGTCACAGGTATGACGTGTACTGCTATGAAACCCCGTGGATTAGTCGGCCAATGAGTCGGAAATCACGGTTACCAAAAAAAAGACTCAATAAAATCAAATAAGCAGATAAGCTGATTAATCAATGAAATCAAATAAGAAGATAGACCTAAATAAGCTAAAAGACCTAAATAATCAGCAACCCAAATAACCAGCAAGATAAGCAGATATTATCAAACGTAAAGCAGACTCGATCCAAAACTTAACTAAACTTAACTAAACAAAGCAGACTCGATCCAAATAAACATAAACAGACCAATAAACATAAGCATATTTTAATAAATAACCTAATTAATCAAAAAACTTATAATTAAAAAGAATTAAAACCTGATGAAGATTCCTTTGAGAAGTAGATCGACGCTGAGCCGTCTATGAACCAAATCGAAACCACCACCTTAAACCCGAACCATCTACGAATCACATACACCCTTCGAACAGTATTTATAATCTTCCCAGTGGGGGAAAATAATCAACCACTTTTTTTACTTTTATTAATTAAATTAAACTTTTAATCAACTAAAAAATAACTTTAATATAATAAACAGATTCAAAGAACCACTTGCAAGATTAAATTTAAAACAGAAAATGAGGAACAAATTAAACTAAAATAATTTTATTAATAATAAAAGGAGATTACATTTACTGGAAAAAGAAAATTACAATTAACCTAAAATCTATTTTGCATAATAAAAAATAAAAAAAAAATTGGCACCCAAACATTACAGAATATGGGGGTATTTATAGCCAACCCCCATGGCTTGTTGATGAAGCTTGGTGAGCACGATCTTAAATCTTGGCCGCTCTTTTCTTCTTATATCATTTTCTTTCTTGATTTCTTCGATCCAACGGCTGAAAATGACACCCCTTGCACACGGATTGCCAACGTGTCAAGGGGTGTGCTTGTTGTGCTTCTTCGCGTCTGATGTGGACTCATCTAATTGGAGGGATGGTGGTGTTGATTTGTTTAAACCAATCAGGAGGGGAGAATGGAGCCACGTAGATGAGGACCACCATCTTCAAGCTCCGATAAAGGAGGGGATTTAATTAAAGAGTGTGGATGTCACGCGCTTATAAATCAAAAAGCCCCAATTTGGATATGAAAATTAGGGTTTTGAAGAGATAGTGTCTGGTTATTATTTGGGGGTGAGAGAAAAATGGCATCGTTTGTATCGAAGAAAATGTGAGGAGTGAGAGGGTGAATAAACGTGTGAGGTGAGTTGACCAAGACTTTTGACCCCAAAGTTTTTATAAACCGTTCCATAACTCAGCTATGGGCTAGGGCCCAAAACAAATTCAACCGTTTCTTCTTTTTCGTGTGCAAATGGGCTTGGGCCATATATATAAAAAAACTCCTTCCACCTCTTTATAATGAATTGGGCCCTTGTTGGGCTGTTTTGCCAAAAGTAAATAATAACAATCCACTATTGGGCTTTTTTTTGGCCCAATAAGAAAATGTGGGACCCACAAGGCCCAATTAACTCCAATAAGATTAAATCCATTTAAAACGAGCTCGATTTCGGCTTCCTTGTTCTTTCCTTTAAACCCGTGTCGATTTTGCCGGTTTTCGTGAACTTTGGGTACACTTTTGGTTCTTTGACTTTGTCTTTGTCTTTCTTTGACTTTTCTTCAACAAATGACCGTGAAATCCCGTGTTTTCTTTCCTTTTGATCTTTTGTACCTATTTAACACAAAAACATAAAACCACGCGTAACTCCGAATTTTACGATATTAAACACATGATTAGGTCTTGTGTTTCATTGATTTTAGTGGCAAAAGGATAAGTGTTTACACACTTATTAAATGCCCTACACTTTACCATTGCAATGACTCCATGTAATGCATAATTTTAAAACATAAAGTTGCATTTTTCTCATAATTAATCCATTTTGGCCTTTATTAAGATATACTATTACTACTACGATGAAAAGATAAAAACTTTAAAGGAAACAAAAGTTATAATATTTTTTATTAACCTTGAAATTATTTGATGGAAGAAACTCGTAAAGAAATCTAAGACTTAAATTAGGGCTTTGGTGTCATGAATATTAATCACCCTCAAGTTTCACATTACCCATACCAAGCTTAGAAACGAGATCACTGTTTACCATAAGTTCTTAAGTTAAAACCACTTATATAAGACAATTGTGTAATACTCCTTCTCCAATCCCTAAGTTGTATCTCTAGATTTTAAAGATTGTCATTCATCCGTAAGCTCATTTGACTTATCTAATAATTATTAGTCCAAAAATGAAGCCAAAACGGTGTAAACCCGACACTCAGAACCTAACGTCGTCCTCAAAAACGTTGTCACTAAAGTAAGCCCACATCAAGGATAATTTAACATGATTTGGGGAATAAATTACCGGATCCAAAATTTGGCCAATAGTACTACTTATTAATTATTCCTCCAAATTCATGTAGACTTTATGTGGAGTTTAGCAAGTTCACATCATATACCCTTAGGCTCTTAAGATGTAAAAATGCTCCTCATCTATTTTCCACACCCTAAGGCTCCTTGAACGATAAACAAGGGAATTGATTTTTGATCAATTTTTATTCAACACTTACCATGCCATACACCCTAAGGCTTTAATGACAAGGTTCGTGCTACATGCCCCACACCCTAAGGCTCCTTGAGGTCATGTTTTAATCTTTTTCTCTCTTATTTATGATATATATATTAGGCAAAATTTCGCGGTCCCATGGTCTGAATACCTCCTACTTAGTGGTTATGAGTCACCATAGTCGGAAGTCCACGATGCTGGCACCCTTAATGTGTTCATGCTTTAATTACAAGGAGATAAAAGATTTGGCTAAGAGCTAAGATATCGAATCTACACCGTAAAAATCCTCATTTATTAAGCAATTAAATATACAAGCGGGAAGAAAGAGTCACAAAAACTCATATAAGCAAGAATTAACACTTAAACTTATTATCAACTTTATCATCTTGTTCTCCACAATTTAAAATCTCAAGGAATGAGACTCGTGGATGCTTAGCCTAATAAACCAATTAAGGTCCATATGGTTAAGGATACTAGCTAGAGTAAACTTGGATAAGTAAACTCCTGTTAAGTCAAAATATTCACGACGGGCCTAATATATCAAAGATATCTAAACTTAGTTAAAACCATTTTATTCATTTATTTATTTTTTAACTTTATTCTTGAAATGGAATTTATTCATACGATGCGATGACAAAAGGAAAGAAAATAAATGAAAATACTACTAGGACAAACATAGATCAAAAATTTGAAAAACGTTGAAAATTTTTTAATTTCCCGGTTAAATGAGGTCAAATTCATAGAAAAGCCTACTAAAATTTGATAGAAGTCCCCCTACACTTAATATAAACATTGTCCTCAATGTTTAAGCATGTGGGAGAATAAACTCCCCTACACTTAGGACATTGAGTACGTTGTTTAAATCGATCTAAGGAAGAGACAACTAAAGTGATTACATTTATTCATCTTATTTATATACAAGTATGAACCACAATAGCAAAAACTTATCGAAGAAAATGGGTACACGGGATCACGGGTCGCGTCAAAAACATCAAAAGTGGATCATTAAAGCACATGTCCCTACACAACATCACAACACAAACAACCTACTTGGCTCCCCCCTACACTTATTGGTGGAAATGGGTGAAGGTGAAAAAGGGTGGAAAGGATGGAAAAGGTAAAAATCTAACCTAGTTACACGATGCTTGATATATCACGAGTCTCTAGCTCGACTCGATTTCCCGAATATCATCATTCAAATGAGAAAATCATGGGAAAACCGAGATTTCCAAGGGTGGAAAATCTTTCCATGATAAAGGGTGAAACATAGTCATATAAGGAATACCCCATAAAAATCCACCCTGGTCAAACACATAATTTCCATCACGAAAGGAAATAAACCCCTAGGTGGTAAAATCACACAAGGCAAAGAAAAGTAGGGTACCCTTGGTCAAAAATTTCTTACAAGGAAAGGTGTTATGGTGATATGGAAATGATAGCACGAAAGTCTTTATCCCCGGATCAAACACCGGTTCCTTAACGGGAAAATAGCAAGAGGTGTTGACATTAAAGCTCAAAATATCATCATAATCCAAAGTGGGAAAGTCGTCCTCTTCCAAACTTGATGTGAAAACATAATTATCATCGGAGTCATAGGAAAACTCATCCTCGTGAGGAAAATAGGTATTTAGAAAGATACATAAATCCTCCTCAAATGGAATAACCTCTTAAGTAGGAATGATCTCTAAGAGTGGAGGATCCTCCTCGAAAGTCATGACTTCTAAAAGTGAGGTATAGAAGTCAAAAGGAGTCTCCATAATGGAAGAATCACTCATAGAGATATGATGTGCATTAAGATCATGAGGTGGGTTATCAAAAATAATGAGATCACTTAAAGAAGTGTCATCATCGTAAGTATCAAAGATTGGTGGATCAAAAATGGGTGGGTCAAAAGTGGGTGGGTCAGTAGTGGGTGGGTCAAAAGATGGGTCGTCTAAACCGAAGATAGAGTGATCACTTAAAGAAGTGTCATCACTATAAGTATCGTAAATAGGAGCTTCAAAAATTTGAGGCTCTAAGGGAAGGGATGAAGTTATCACAAAATCATTTTGATTAGACTTTTGAATTCCAAAAGGATTAATAAAAATCTCTTCATTATCATAATTAAGAACATCAATCATATTGACCGACTCTTTTCCATTTGATTTAGTTGTGATTTTTCCCATTTTAAAAACTTGTTGTTCATCCCTAACCCTAAGAATTAACTCCCCTTCGGCCACATCAACTAAGGCTTTTCCGGATCTTAAGAATGGTCTACCAAGTATTAACGGAATACGAGGATCCATCTCATAGTCGACGACGACAAAGTCTACGGGAAAAGTGAATGTACCAACTCGAACAAAAACGTCCTCGGCAATACCAACGGGGTATGCGAGGGTTCTATTAGCTAATTCTAGAGTCATGCGAGTCATGCGAGTCGGTACAAGGTCGGGTAATGATAATTGTTTCCATACCGATAGTGGAATAAGATTGATGCTAGCGCCGAGATCCGCTAAAGCCATACAATCATCAATTTGAGGAAACGAGCAAGGTAACACGAATCGTCCAGGATCTCCTAGCTTTTCGGGAAGCTCTTTGAGAAGAATCGTGGAACAATTCTCATTTAAATGAGTGTTCACGAGCTCTACCATTTTTTCCTTCTTATTGAGCAAATCTTTGAACATTTTCACAAATTTAGGCATTTGAGCAAGTGCTTCAATAAGGCTAATGTTAACATTAACTTGGGAAATAATTTTCAAAAAGTTGGAAACATGAACGTCATCTTTGGTGAGCACTTTAGACTTGTCTAAACTAGAGGGATAAGGGATATTGGGCTTAGACGTTGAAGGTTGAGAAGGAGAAGGACTCGCTTCTTGAACAACCTTAGGGTTAGGATCATTAGGCAATGGAGAACTAGTACTAGGAGTGGTAGTGGGAGGGATCACCGAAGGGGGAGTAGGATTACTCATTATGACCTCCAGGCCTTGTCTCTCCTTTATGGGCGAAGAGTTGGAAGGTCCCACTAAAGTGGCTCCACTTAGAGTAGTGATAGCACTCACATTAGCACGAGGGTTAATCTCGGTATTAGAAGGCAAGGCTCCTTGGGGTCTAAGGGCTTTCAACATTTGCACGAACTTCCTATCGGTGGTGTGACACCCTAGGAAAATCACACATCGGCTGTGGCCAGGAGAGATCCATGGTTCATAAGATAACAGTCGCCTTCTCATGACACAACGCGTTTTGTGGTCTACAGCACGTGGGGTTCTTAGGAACTGGCAGTTAAGCGTGCTCATGTCAGAGTAGTACTAGGTTGGGTGACCAGCCGAGAAGTACTTACAAGAGAGCCACAAAGCAAATCCGTGAGCCTGCGGGCAAAGCGGAAAATATTGTAGTCTGAGTAGGCGGGATGTTACAAGTGGTATCAGAGCCACTCCTGAGCCGTTCGGGATGGTGGGGCAAACCTCATCGAGGACGATGAGTCCCGAAGGGGGGGTGATTGTGACACCCTAGGCAAATCCCACATCGGCTGTGGCCAGGTGTCACACCCCACCATGGCGGAATATGGGGCACGACGTATGGATATCATCACAACAATAGCGTGTCTATAGAGATAACTAAATGATATAAGAAATGTCATAAAATGGTGACACAAATGTCATGACAATATCTCAACAATGCAGGAGTCTAGGTAAGTAGGTAATAGTCCTACCTCTTACCCAAGACAAAAAAATAACACAAACAAACAAACATATAGGTGCCAACAGTATCACTAGATAAATGAACAAACAAAGCTAAGAAGGAACAGGGATCTCCTTCTATATGGAATCCTAAGGCATCCAAGTCTAGCCACTTCTATCCTCAAGCTTAACCACATTCTCACCTGAAAGAGACACTAAAACACGTCAACATAAAGTTGGTGAGAGTCATAGGTTTAGACTCTAACGCTAAACCAGTTATAAGCTGTGAATAACGACCATCAACACAATAACATATGGACAATGTGCTACAAATATGCATTAACAACTATCAATCAAGATTAATCATACCAAACCAATCCAAGGCTCCTACCTTGCCAAACAACATCATGGTACCATAGATGATCACACTATGTACCTATCCCAAGGCCACTACCTTGGCAAACCACAAGGCCACTACCTTGTCAAACCACAAGGCCACTACCTTATCAAACCACAAGGCCACTACCTTGTCAAACCACAAGGCCACTACCTTGTCAAACCACAAGAACTAAGACGACTCGTGTCCCCCGATCCAAATCATACACAATCAAAAATCACATAGCAGTTAATCACATAATGTACACACAAGTCCATCTCAAATCACAAACACATTCACAGCATCAATTTAGAAAATAACTCAACACAGTGTCTCTTCCATCCCATCTGGAAGTCAAAATCAATATTAAACATGGGACTATGAAACTCACCTGATAGCTTCTTCACAAGTCCTCGCACTAGCAACAAGCTAACAACCAAAAACACGAAATCAATACACGAACCAATCACTGAGATGGCTCATCAACCTATGATGGACATCTAGTCTATTCCCGTATAATTACCTCATTGTTAAGCTCTAATCACCCCATTACCCTTCCTTAACAAGTCCTTAACTTGGTTAAGTTTAATAACTATCCCGTTCATATTTTACCCAAAACAGTCCCAGTTTTTAGGTCTCAAAACTTTAAGTCAAACGTCCACTTAAACATACCCATGGTTTCTGTAAAAGGACTATTCATACCCTTACGTATGTTGGCTAACACCTCCCACTTGACCTAACCTTAAAGCTACTGTTAAGGCCCCGATATACATATATCTACTTTTGTCATTCCAGTTTTCCTGATTTTAAACGTACTAAGTTTGTTACCATTAAGGGGTCTTACCCTAAACCACAACCTTAGCCCAAGTGCAGATACTTAGTACAATATATAAACCATCTCTCATGTTCGTGAGAAGATCCCAATGCAACCCTAAGTACCCCAAACAACCCAAAACTTAAAAAGAAAACAAGCTGAATTCAAAACTGTTTTGACCTCCGACTGTTGTAACCTGTTTTTGACCCACTACCCTACCTCCAATTTAGTTTTAGTTTCTTGCATTGGAAAGCCACTTCAAATACCTTTCCAAGGGTACTTGGATCGTAAAATAAAAGTTTATAGAACTCCCTATATGATCAAAACAATGACCCAAAATTCTGCCCAGTTTTTAAAAACGGGTTTAACAAAATCAACCTCATTAATTAACCTTAATCCCTCTAATTACAAGCCCTAATTTATGTAATCATCATGTTATGATTAATATAACATTAATCTACTGTTTTTATAATAAACCCTAACCTAAATCCATCATAAGACGATTAAAGAAACATAAAAACAATTTAATTAAAAAAGGTTATAAAGATTTACCTTTGATTTATGAAAAACCAAGATTTTTATGAAAACCCTAATTCCTCCCTTGTATATTTCGACTCCTTATTGATCTCCAGGGATTTTATGAAGTGTTTTTATAAATAAAACCATTATATAATTGATCCTAACCAGTCCTAGCCCAAATACAAAAGCCCGGTTCCCTTTTTCCCCCTTTTCTTTTCTTTTTTTCATATAACTGACCTATACCCATTTAATTTCGTTTTTTTTTTTCCTTTTTATTATTAATATTTGTATTAATAATATTACCTTAATTTTCCTTAATTTATTTCAGCTCCTAAAACCTCCAAAACTTCAAAACCGTAAAACTAGTCAAATTTACGCGTTTTACCGTAAAAGACGTAAAATATACACTTTTAAAAAAATATCAAATTTTTAAATAAACTTTATAACTAAGTCCTAAATGACTTAAAACCATCCCGAAAAATATTCATATGACTAATTACCTCATCCGAGACCTCCAAAAGCTAAACCGTAAATCCTAAAAAAAATATACTATTACTATAATACTTATACGTATACGTAAACACCAAAATATCACCATTTCATTTCATAGTCACTAAATGTGAGCTCATGAACATGAAATAACCGTTCCTCGATTTACTTATGAGTACTCTATACTCATAAACGATAACCACACCAACCTCGTTCACACAAAATAAACACGTAAACACACAAATCAAGTAATCACACATAAAATAACCTAAAAATAAGACCAAGTGACGAACCTCAAAACCACGGTTGTCACATCACTCCCTCCTAATAGAAATCTCGTCCCGAGATTTACTCCTTAGGATCAAACACACAAACAACAAATCACACGAGGATACTTGTTCTAAACGAACTCCTCTCATTTCCATGTGAACTTTAGTTCAAGTCTCAAATTACCACATATACTAACCAACAATATTTAAATTTATTGCCAAACTCTTGACCTCACAGTCAATAAATCTCACAAATGACTCTTTGATAAAACAAAGACTCTTATTAACACAAGTCCCGAATAACCGTACAGGCAAAATGCATTCTCAAACAACCTTTACCAATCTCAATACATGAAATGTATCATGTATAAAACTCACTCTCCCCAGGTAATTCTATACTCATAAGCTAATGGTCCGATCTTTCCAAAGATCATAAATGGACCTACAAAACTCTACATCAACTCTTCCATTTTACCAAAACATACCAGCCGTTACTATGGGTGAAACTTCATAAACAACTTTGTCACTAACTCTAGTGGTTTCCTCCATCTCTACATAGCATCCCTTGCTGCTCTCATCCCGTCCACAAACACCATTACCACATTAGTAGCATGCTTTGTGCTTTATTCTACTCATTAGGCTCTACCAAAGTTCTACCTTCGATTCCTATCTCGACCTATTTCATTTATGCTTCGCTTAAATACACACTTCCTTCTTCCTCCTTAACTCATGCCATACATCACGATGTGATGCTTCCCATCGTTTCTTCCCTTTCCATAATCCCTCATAAGGCATTCCATACATATCGGGCTAACTTTTACGTAAAACCCTCTATTCCATCACATCCGTACGCAATCCTTCCAACTTCTCAACTACTTGACTTCTCATTCCTCTTGAAATGTGAGATGAATTAGTCTGTCTATCGACTATCACCCAACTCTCGTCGTACTTATTCCTCCACCGCATTATGTATCCCTTCCACCAACTTCGTCCTTACATCGCCCTTTCTAAGCTACTCCTAACTATGTAGGAAGTATAGTCTACGTCCCTTTTCTTCATATGATTGTCCAAGCCACGCAACATACATGTTGACGCTTTCTCTGCTTTAGACAACTCAACTCGTGCAACCTATATCCTTTATCCAAACCGCCCTAATACGTCATCCCTATAGTTCAAGTTTGTCTTAGTTTCGCCTCATCCTTCTTATTCCATGTCTCATCGACCATGCTTGCCTTTCCCAGATGGTACTTGGCCATGCAATTTTCTTTCGTTACTTAACTCCACCCACCACCTTTGCCAAATGTTCAATCAAGGTGATTGAATATGTGTTGGAGACGTTCATGATCCGTATAGATCATTCTCTACGTCTCGTACCCCAAATGCCTCTAGCATTCTAGGCAGATATAACAATCCAGCTCCACTAACTAAGTCTATCCAGTTCTTCCAAATCTTCAGTTCCTGCAACGTATAAGCAATCACCTTTCTTTGTCGTCCTCGTACGCATCCAAATCCTTGCTCCACGTATCGTCATGCTCGCGAATTCATCCAGTCCTTCCGATAATGCTAAAATCCGCTCATTATCCAATCCACCTCTTCATCCTCCAAAATGCTTCCTCATCCTTCTTCACTTCGCCCCTTGCTGGTTCCATGATATGCCATCATCTCTAACTACTCATCATGGTAGACTTAATACTAAAACTCACACTTTGAAAATCTCACGTATACTTCCACTCCAAAACCAACACATACTTCGCCTCACTCTCCTTCTTAGACTTTGAGTAGATCAAGATGTCGTCGATACTCCCGATGACAACTCATTTATATACGTTCATGCACACTCGCTTCATTGTCTCCCTGAAATCCGCTAGTGCTTGGCGAAACCAAATGCATAACCGTAAACCCAAAGCGTTCATACAACATCCTTAGCAGTTTCAACTATGTCCTCCTTGCACCCTCTCTTAGCGGCAATACGAATAAATTCCTACCTCGTTCTACTTGCAAAATTCTACACGCATTTTAAAAGACCAATGCTTCCTCTCATCAGACCACTCAACCACTTTCCACATCCAATCTACTACTAAGCAACTCAACTTTTATCCGGCATTCCCTGCAATTTCTAACAGCTCTTGTTTTTAAATCACTCCATCAACGATTTGCCTTGGAAAGGCACTAACTACAACTCCTCTCACCTCCCCTACTTGCTCTATTTATGGTTCTACCTCACCGTAATAGGCAAACCTACTAAATTTCAGGAAATTTTCGGAAAACTTACATACCCTACGAACAATCATAAATACCTTTGAGGTATTGTATCCCCTTCCAACACCCTCTATGGCGCGTTACTTGTGCTAGTATCCCACAAATCTCTATTTATCTCCTTGGTACTCCTAAGAGACCTCATGACCACCTTAGTTCGTCTACGAACTCCTTTCCTCCCCACTAAGGGCATTCCGACCATTCTCTCATGGTCACCTACTTAAGCGTGTAGGCGCGACCAAGTCTTTCATATGACTACCTCAACGCTCCCGAACAATACGAAACCAAAACTACATCCTGAATCCATCAGATACGATCAACAAATCAAACCAACGGATAATTAACGACATTTCACGTGCACCAGTTAAAACAAGTCAAAACCATGAGACTCGAAAGTAAACTCAAACCCAAAACGTGTATCAATTCAAAATGACCACTGACAACGAAAAATAATCCAAGAAACACCCAATGGCAACCAAACAGATTACGCCTCGCGACATATTATTTAAACCGTGCAAAAGATCAACTTTTCCAAAAGAATATATATCTTTTTTTTTATTATTACCTCCCACATCCATGTGACTCAAACAATATACCAACAACCTTCTAGGCGATCTCAAAACTCAACCCAAAGACTAGGTATCCCGTGCACCCCAAATAAAAATAAACTACTATTCAAAACTCAAACTTGAACCCGACACTTGTACAACAATTCCGACCAGTCCATTGACCTCCCATGACTATACTTTCTGAATATTTGAAAAGTACGTTCCGAGTACATAATTTTTGGCTTTTGAATCACTCAAAAAACTCTAAAAACTAACAAGTTATGACCAAAACAGTTTTATACTAGTTGTGTTAAAAAAAACTGAAGAATAAACTTAGTGATTAATGTAATCCTTTTAAATGACAGATATAATTGTACGTGAAATCTTCATAAACTCAATTTAACCTTGTATAAATAATTATAAATGACATAAATCGGTCGAACTCAATTATATAAACTATGTAGGTAGAAAGAAAATTTTATTTCGCTTTATTTCAAAGAAAGTCTTTTAGAATTTGAAATATATAAGTGTTGATTAAAATGAAATCTTATGTTACATCTTGTTTGAAACATGACTTCAACACCTTACCCTTATTTTACCGAATACAACCAACTATCTAACCCTATAATAGATTTCCAAGTCCCCCTTTTTCTCAACATATACCGACCAAAAGAAATGCAAGACCCAACACAAAAGATTTCATTATATCAAAAGGAATCCCAAGTTATTTCAATAGACTTAAAACCAAGAACACCATTTTAAAACGTACACGTGAAATACGAAACTCAAAGAATACACTACCAGACACACTTCAAAAGATTCAAAACGTCGTTGGAACTCTATTAAACTCCAGCACCATAAAACACGAGCAAACACAAGGTACGTTCAAGTTATAATAACTAGTGAACGACCATATACCATAACTTAACACATAGTAGTATATATACATCCGCATATATATACCTATTAAATCACCCAAAACATACTCGTTACTATACATATCAGATCAACCAATCGCGTCATACACTCGTTTTTCCATACGAGTAATCCCCATCTCACCATCTCACCATGCCACAACAAGGCACAAAACCCATTACCAAAACCAACCCATATCGTGTGACCTCATAATCACATAACACGACTATAACTCAAAACATATAACATACTAAAAAAAAGCCATATCGTAGGCAGCCGTTACATATACCCATATATTATAAATATACCCAAAATCCACATCTCATCATATACAAGCATGTACTAACCCTCTTTCATGCAATCATACTTGAGAACCCATTGAAGTTGTGGTACTTGTATAACTATGTTGGCCACCATACTTATACAATTACCCTTTCCCCAATGCACTCCCTCCTATGATGACACTTATAAGAATCAATACAACATATAACACATAAATCCATCTACTCACATAAGCTCATCACCACATAAACAATAAAGTCCAAAACTCCATCTATTAAAATAACATAGTAATACTCTTGAAATACGTAAATCCATAGTCTAGCTAAAACAGCATAGACTAAGTCCAAAACGAAAACATAATCAGTTATAAGTCATGTCGCCCGTAAGAGTGGAAACAACTTAAAATCCTTCCTATCCACCTACTCCTAGTAACTCGAACCACCACACGATTCTTAGGGAACATGACTTAAACATCAAAAGAAAATAACATACCTCAGGTATGTAAAATAACTCGATAAAAGATAGAATCTACCTTGTACTAAATTATGTACTATAATGTACAATTTAAGAAAAATACTACAGTGACTAGCGTGGACGATTATGGTTCAACCCGCACTAGTCACAAACCCGAAAAGAAAATAACATGTGACTAAGTATGAACATACTACGGTTCAATTCATACTAGTCAAAACATCGCAATAAATAACATCCAAACACATCAATTAATATAAAATGCACACATACTCCTATGACGCCTATATGCAGGGACCCTTAAGCTATAGACTAGGCTACGCGACTAGGCAACCTAATTCTCTATAACCATCGGCTCTGATACCATTCTGTCACACCCCACCATGGCGGAATATGGGGCACGACGTATGGATATCATCACAACTATAGCGTGTCTATAGAGATAACTAAATGATATAAGAAATGTCATAAAATGGTGACACAAATGTCATGACAATATCTCAACAATGCAGGAGTCTAGGTAAGTAGGTAATAGTCCTACCTCTTACCCAAGACAAACAAATAACACAAACAAACAAACATATAGGTGCCAACAGTATCACTAGATAAATGAACAAATAAAGCTAAGAAGGAACAGGGATCTCCTTCTATATGGAATCCTAAGGCATCCAAGTCTAGCCACTTCTATCCTCAAGCTTAACCACATTCTCACCTGAAAGAGACACTAAAACACGTCAACATAAAGTTGGTGAGAGTCATAGGTTTAGACTCTAACGCTAAACCAGTTATAAGCTGTGAATAACGACCATCAACACAATAACATATGGACAATGTGCTACAAATATGCATTAACAACTATCAATCAAGATTAATCATACCAAACCAATCCAAGGCTCCTACCTTGCCAAACAACATCATGGTACCATAGATGATCACACTATGTACCTACCCCAAGGCCACTACCTTGGCAAACCACAAGGCCACTACCTTGTCAAACCACAAGGCCACTACCTTATCAAACCACAAGGCCACTACCTTGTCAAACCACAAGGCCACTACCTTGTCAAACCACAAGAACTGAGACGGCTCGTGTCCCCCGATCCAAATCATACACAATCAAAAATAAGATAGCAGTTAATCACATAATGTACACACAAGTCTATCTCAAATCACAAACACATTCACAGCATCAATTTAGAAAATAACTCAACACAGTGTCTCTTCCATCCCATCTGGAAGTCAAAATCAATATTAAACATGGGACTATGAAACTCACCTGATAGCTTCTTCACAAGTCCTCGCACTAGCAACAAGCTAACAACCAAAAACACAAAATCAATACACGAACCAATCACTGAGATGGCTCAACCTATGATGGACATCTAGTCTATTCCCGTATAATTACCTCATTGTTAAGCTCTAATCACCCCATTACCCTTCCTTAATAAGTCCTTAACTTGGTTAAGTTTAATAACTATCCCGTTCATATTTTACCCAAAACAGTCCCAGTTTTTAGGTCTCAAAACATTAAGTCAAACGTCCACTTAAACATACCCATGGTTTCTGTAAAAGGACTATTCATACCCTTACGTATGTTGGCTAACACCTCCCACTTGACCTAACCTTAAAGCTACTGTTAAGGCCCCGATATACATATATCTACTTTTGTCATTCCAGTTTTCCTGATTTTAAACGTACTAAAGGTTTGTTACCATTAAGGGGTCTTACCCTAAACCACAACCTTATCCCAAGTGCAGATACTTAGTACAATATATAAACCATCTCTCATGTTCGTGAGAAGATCCCAATGCAACCCTAAGTACCCCAAACAACCCAAAACTTAAAAAGAAAACAAGCTGAATTCAAAACTGTTTTGACCTCCGACTGTTGTAACCTGTTTTTGACCCACTTCCCTACCTCCAATTTAGTTTTAAATTCTTGCATTGGAAAGCCACTTCAAATACCTTTCCAAGGGTACTTGGATCGTAAAATAAGAGTTTATAGAACTCCCTATATGATCAAAACAATGACCCAAAATTCTGCCCAGTTTTTAAAAACGGGTTTAACAAAATCAACCTCATTAATTAACCCTAATCCCTCTAATTACAAGCCCTAATTTATGTAATCATCATGTTATGATTAATATAACATTAATCTACTGTTTTTATAATAAACCCTAACCTAAATCCATCATAAGATGATTAAAGAAACATAAAAACAATTTAATTAAAAAAGGTTATAAAGATTTACCTTTGATTTATGAAAAACCAAGATTTTTATGAAAACCCTAATTCCTCCCTTGTATATTTCGACTCCTTATTGATCTCCAGGGATTTTATGAAGTGTTTTTATAAATAAAACCCTTATATAATTGATCCTAACCAGTCCTAGCCCAAATACAAAAGCTCGGTTCCCTTTTTCCCTTTTTCCCCCTTTTCTTTTCTTTTTTTCACATAACTGACCTATACCCATTTAATTTCGTTTTTTTTTCCTTTTTATTATTAATATTTGTATTAATAACATTACCTTAATTTTCCTTAATTTATTTCAGCTCCTAAAACCTCCAAAACTTCAAAACCGTAAAACTAGTCAAATTTACGCGTTTTACCGTAAAAGACGTAAAATATACACTTTTAAAAAAATCTCAAATTTTTAAATAAACTTTATAACTAAGTCCTAAATGACTTAAAACCATCCCGAAAAATATTCATATGACTAATTACCTCATCCGAGACCTCCAAAAGCTAAACCGTAAATCCTAAAAAAAATATACTATTACTATAATACTTATACGTATACGTAAACACCAAAATATCACCATTTCATTTCATAGTCACTAAATGTGAGCTCATGAACATGAAATAACCGTTCCTCGATTTACTTATGAGTACTCTATACTCATAAACGATAACCACACCAACCTCGTTCACACAAAATAAACACGTAAACACACAAATCAAGTAATCACACATAAAATAACCTAAAAATAAGACCAAGTGACGAACCTCAAAACCACGGTTGTCACACTAGGAGAGATCCATGGTTCATAAGATAACAGTCGCCTTCTCATGACACAACGTGTTTTATGGTCTACTGCACGTGGGGTTCTTAGGAACTGGCAGTTAAGCGTGCTCATGTCAGAGTAGTACTAGGTTGGCTGACCAGCTGAGAAGTACTTACAAGAGAGCCACAAAGCAAAGCCGTGAGCCTGCGGGCAAATCGGACATTATTGTAGTCTGAGTAGGCGGGATGTTACAGGTGGACTCTTGCATTTGTTTCATAGTTCTCTCATGATCGGTCAACTTTTGTAGAACCAAGTCCATTTGAGGATTATGCATGTTCATTTGATTATACCCTTGATTGTTAAACCCTTGATTTTGAAATTGATTTGGATTTTGAAAGCCTTGATTTTGAAAACCTTGATTATTAAAGCCTTGATTTTGAGTATTAAACCCTTGGTTTTGCCCTTGAAAATTCCCTTGATTTTGGTTAAAATCCCTTGCATTTGAATTCCCTTGAAAATTACCCATTTGAGGACCTTAGTTCCTATTTTGGTATTGGGTATTTTGGGCGGGTGGGGGTGGTCTTTGTGGAGCTACAAAACCCGGGGGAGCCAAATAGTTAGTACTCTTATAAGATAAATGGTTAACATCAACATTTGGTTTAAAGTGAACCCTCTCATTTGCATTGGTGTTATAAGCATAAACTTGTTGTTGTTGATTGTAAACCTTGTCACAATTATAGTACGAATGTGGTCCACCACAAGTTTCACACGTTTCACAAGTCTCTTTTAAGGCATTTACTTGCACATTGATGGCTTTGGTATTGTTAGCGGTTTGTAGAGCAATTGTTTCAACAAGCGAAGTAAGCTTATGAATTCTCTTGTCGTTCTCACTAGTACTAGCACTTGCCATAGTAGTCCTAACACTCTTGGTTTCTACTTTTGCCTTGTTTTCAATTATTGCCCAAGCCTCGTTCATGGACTTCACAAGAATATTACCCCCCGCGGCATTATTAAGTGAGTCTTGATCATTAAGAGTTAAACCATTGTAAAACGTATTGATTTGATGCACTTTTGTAAAACCATGTTGTGGACATTTTCGTAAAAGCTCCTTAAAACGATCCCAAGACTCACTAAACGTTTCCCCATATTGTTGTTCAAAGGTAATGATGTCATTCCTTAAAGAGGTGGTCCGTGATGGTGGAAAAAAGTAGTTAATGAACTTGGTCTCTAAATCAATCCATGTGGTGATAATTTGAGGTGGTTCCTTATCAATCCAAATCCGGGCTTGTCCCTCGAGGGAAAAAGGAAAGAGGAGTAAACGAATGGCCTCTTGTGGCACCCCATTGTATTTGACGGTGTTTGCCAATTGTATGAAACGTTTTATATGAGCGTGTGGGTCATCATTAGTACGGCCTAAAAATGGTGTAGCAGAAACCATTTGAATAAAACCCGTTTTTAGTTCAAAATTATTCGCTCCAGTATCCGGCACCATAATCGCGTCATCATTTCCTTCAACGTGAGATTGTAGAAACTCAATCATTTGTCGATTATCCATTTCCATCGTGTTGTTCAAAGCTCGATTCTCGGGATCGGCTTGATTGACGGTCTTTTTGTTCTTCTTCTTTATGAAGAATTAGAAGTATTTGGTACACCACTCGGTATGTGTACACGCGTGCGAGTGCGCATACAACTAAACTCAAGGAATGAGGTAGGAGACCTCGGTCGACTTTGAGAGGAAAGGGATTATCCCTCTCGAGGTTCAATATAAAAAAGCTACAAAAGAAATATATACGTAATACTACTTGAGTTCGCAAACCAATAATCGGTCGTCCCTTTCAATATACGCACAAGCAAGCAGGGAAACGAGGTGGCACAAAGCACTTAAAAACCTTTTTCTGTAGACGGCCTTTTATAGCACGTCGCCTTATACCCACCTTATAGTTTGTATAAATCGAGTTAAACTTTTTATTAGTATTTATCTATTTTGCCTTGATTTTTTTGTTTTTGATTCGAATACAATAGCTAGGTGATGAAATCCCAACTAAGGTCTTATTTGAAAGTAGGTAAATTGATTGTTCTACGTAATATAATATAGTAAAAGAAAAATCTTTTTGTTTTTTTCAGAAAAATATATCTTCACAATAAAAAGCGAAAGAAATCGAAATAAGAAAAATAACAATAATACGTAATATTTTTTTGTAATATTCAGGAAAAGTATTACTTTTTAATTTTTTAATTTTTTTGGTGCAAATCTTAGCAAAGAGTTTGCTTTTGTGATTTTTTATTTTTTTGTATTTTTAAGTTTTGGATTTTTTTATGCTTTTGATTTTTTTAACAATAAAAATAACGTTCAAAATGAACGGATCCCAAAATCCAAAGCTTCTCACGCAAAATCGTCAATCGTAACGAGTGAAGCGGCAACGGCGCCAATTTAATGTAGGAATTTTTCTGTAAATTCTTTTAAGATCTATTTTTCTTCGTTCCTCGACTCACTCGAATTGATATCCAATTTAAATGTGGATTAATTGTTCTTGGTAAAAATACTTTGTTTGGTATTTTAAAACTAAAACTAAAAATCTATTTAATCTAATTAAAAAGGAAATATTTAATTAAAACTACTTTTCAAATTAAAAATTCTAATTAAACAAATTTAAAGAAAACTATTTAAAAATCATAAACTATTTAAATTATTTAAAATAAAACTATTTAAACTAATTTGAAAACTATTTGAAAATTTAAAACTAATTTATTTAAAAAAAACTAAAAGTTAAAAAACTAAAAGTTAAAAAACTAATTTATTTGAAAACTACTTTTATAAAAAACTAATTAATTAAATCTAATTTAAAAATAATTTAAATTTCTAAAAGTTATAAAAAAAATTTGTTTATTTTTATTTTTATTTAAACTTTATAAAACTAAATATAAAAAAACTTTTAATTAAAATTATCTAATCTAATAAACTTGTATTTAAACCTATTGATTAAACTGACAGCTAATTAAAATGTAGCTATATTAATTAAATAGCTCGTAATAAAACTCAAAAGAAGGACTAGAGCATATGGTTATCACGTTGGACAGTTACACTAAAGGTCACGGGTTCGAGTCCCTGCAAGGACTTTTTTGATATTATATTTTTTTTTTTTTTTTTTTTTTGAACAATGAAAATTAAGTCACATGTATGACTTGTACTGCTATATGGACAGAAATGCTATCATACCAATTGAGTCTGATAGCGTAAGTTATTAGCTAAATAAGATCAGCAATATCAAATAAGCAAATAAGACCTAATACTTAAAATAAGCAAATAGACCTAAACAATAAGCAAAAATAAGCATCAGAACATTACTAACTCAAAAAAAATCAGCAAAAACTTAAATATCAGCAACAAAGTAATTCTATGAGCAAATACTAAACTCCACTAAATCAAATAAGCAAACAGCCTTAAATAGAAAAATAAGAAAATCTAGACTTAAAACAATAATAAACAAACATGACTCAATAAAGTCAAATAAGCAGATAAGCTGATTAATCAATGAAATCAAATAAGAAGATAGACCTAAATAAGATAAAAGACCAAAATAATCAGCAACCCAAATAACCAGCAAGATAAGCAGATATTATCAAACGTAAAGCAGACTCGATCCAAAACTTAACTAAACGTAACTAAACAAAGCAGACTCGATCCCAATAAACATAAACAGATCAATAAAAATAAGAAGATTATAATAAATAAACTAATTAATCAAAAACTTATAATTAAAAAGAATTAAAACATGATGAAGATTCCTTTGAGAAGTAGATCAGTGTTGAGCCATCTATGAACCAAATCGAAACCACCACCTTAAACTCGAACCATCTACGAATCACATACACCCTTCGAACAGTATTTATAATCTTCCCAGTGGGGGAAAATTATCAACCACTTTTTTTACTTTTATTAATTAAATTAAACTTTTAATCAACTAACAATAATTTTAATATAATAAACAGATTTAAAGAACCACTTGCAAGATTAAATTTAAAACAGAAAAATGAGGCACAAACTAAACTTAAATAAATTTTATTAATAATAAAAGGAGATTACATTTACTGGAAAAAGAAAATTACAATTAACCTAAAATCTATTTTGCATAATAAAAATAAAAATTAAAATTGGCACCCAAACATTACAGAATATGGGGGTATTTATAGCCAACCCCCATGGCTTGTTGATGAATCTTGGTGAGCACGATCTTAAATCTTGGCCGCTCTTTTCTTCTTCTATCATTCTCTTTCTTGATTTCTTCGATCCAATGGCTGAAAATGACACCCCTTGCACACGGATTGCCAACGTGTCAAGGGGTGTGTTTGTTGTGCTTCTTCGCGTCTGGTGTGGACTCATCTTATTGGAGGGATGGTGGTAGTGATTTGTTTAAACCAATCAGGAGGGGAGAATGAAGCCACGTAGATGAGGACCACCATCTTTAAGCTCCGATAAAGGAGGGGATTTAATTAAAGAGCGTGGATGTCACGTGCTTATAAATCAAAAAGGCCCAATTTAGATATGAAAATTAGGGTTTTGAAGAGATAATGTCTTGTTATTATTTGGAGGTGATAGAAAAATGGCATAGTTTGTATCGAAGAAAATGTGAGGAGTGAGAGGGTGAATAAACGTGTGAGGTGAGTTGACCAAGACTTTTGACCCCAAAGTTTTTATAAACTGTTCCATAACTCAGCTATGGGCTAGGGCCCAAAACAAATTCAACCGTTTCTTCTTTTTCATGTGCAAATGGGATTGGGCCATATATATATAATAAAAACTCCGTCCATCTCTTTATAGTGAATTGGGCCCTTGTTGGGCTGTTTTGCCAAAAGTAAATAATAACAATCCACTATTGGGCTTTTTTTTGGGGCCCAATAAGCAAATGTAGGACCTACAAGGCCCAAATAACTCCAATAAGATTAAATCCATTTAAAACGAGCTCAATTCCGGCTTCCTTGTTCTTTCCTTTAAACCCGTGTAGATTTTGCCGGTTTTCGTGATCATTGGGTACACTTTTGGTTCTTTGACTTTGTCTTTGTCTCTTTCTTTGACTTTTCTTCAACAAATGACCGCGAAATCCCGTTTTTTCTTTCCTTTTGATCTTTTGTACCTACTTAACACAAAAACACAAAACCACGCGTAATTCCGACTTTTACGATATTAAACACATGATTAGGTCTTGTGTTACATTGATTTTAGTGGCAAAAGGATAAGTGTTTACACACTTATTAGAAACCTCATTTTGTGAAGAAGAAAAGTTAATTTCAAAGAAAGATTCTTGTTTTGTTGAGTCGTGTTGTAATATTACCTCATCTCCACTCATTCCACACGAGGATGATAGTTATAAGATTCAAAAGGAAATTGATGAATACCTTAGTGAACCATTTGATGCTAGTGAGTTTGATAGTGAGAATTTTGACCCCGAGAGAGATATTGCTTTAATTGAACAATGTTTGAAAATGGACTCATTTTCACTCTCTTCGAAGGACCAAATTGATGATCCTAAGGCACAATCTTCATTTGAAGAGCCTTTGATTCCTAACTTCACACCGAGTGAGGTTAGTGACTATTCATTCGATAAGTTTGCCGATGAACTTGTTGATCCACTTCCACGGGGAAGTGAAGACGTTACCGATTTCGAAATTGAGCGTGTTTCTCATGTTTGACCTACCATTCTCGAGGAATTCTCCGATGAATTTTCTTCTAATGAGAATGATGATCTTGTATCCGAGTGTGACACACTTGATACTTTGTCGGATATTTATTGTGATGACAAGATTGATGACACTTTTGTGACTTACTCAAATCCTCTCTTTGAAGCTTCAATGAACAATAATCTATTGTTTCAAGAGGATTTTGAGAACATCATACCTCCTACATCTCACAACCTTTGTGATGATGAACTTCTCTTGAAGGAGGTTGATGATTTTTATTATATAGACATTCCTTCGGAATTTGAGGAGGAGTCTTATGACGGTGATGAAAATATTTTGTTTGATCACCTGATTTATTATGATGATAATGTTGACCCAAAGGGAGAATTTACTTTTACTCCAATTATCCTTCCCACTCGCTTTGATCTTAATGTGCGGGTTTTTCATGCGACTCATTTTGAGTACCATTACCCCTTTATTCACATTCATATGAGTGATAAGGTCAACAAAGTCATGCAAGTTGATACCACAATTGTTGAGACTTTTAACCCACCATTACCATGTGCTTTATATGATCATGGATTAGCATGGGGGACGACACCGTGTTTTCCATTCCTTTCTCTCCCGAGGACGAGGTATTCGACTCTGGAATCATTGATTTAGGTAAATCTCGGCCATTCACCGATGTAATAATTGAAAGACTTTTTGATCATCATGGTGCGAGTTTATCTCGGGGAACATGCTATACCCATTTCGTAATTTGTGACTTATATCTCTTTTTAGAGATTTATGTTGGAGTTTTATCCTTTTGTTTGTCATCCGACAACGAGGATGTAATCTTTGACCCCGGCATCGTGCTTTATTATGGATGTAAAACCCGCATGCTTTTACCATGAATAGTATCCTTAAGATCGTACGTATATGGTAAGAACTTTCCTTTTATAATATGTTTACGTTTCACGTATAAGAATTTCGAGTATTACGTACGTGTTAGAACACGATAAGTATTTATTACGTATGAACACACGATAATTATTCCAATAATAATTTTAATCACAATCATGCGATCATGAAATCATGAACGTAATCTAATCACGAGCAAATATTAATTACGTATATATATATATTTATCACGAGCACGAATAAATATATTAAGTCACGATCGATAACTAATTAAAACACGTAAAACACGAACACGAGAACACACTATAATATTTAGACTCGAGAAATGTACGGGTTAACCTTATGTGGGCCCCTACCCACGAAATTAGGAAGAAAAGGGCCAAGCCCATTGTTTTTTTACTAGCAAACGAAAAGAATACTTGACCAAAAAAAAACTCCTTGCGTATCATATCCAAAAATATGTGTATACTTCCACGTTCTTTTCGACTTGCATCTTTTTCTTACAAACGCTGGGACCAGATAGCTAATCATGTGATCTTGAAAAGTACACTTTTACTTTTGTGAATCCTTGGACCACAGCAACTCAGGTATCTTATCTTTTGTTTGAAGAAACTGATCTGCTGCAAACTTTTTCATTCTTCCATAGCCGCTATTTTCAATGAACACAAAGAAACAACAACCCATCGAGCATCCAGATCGTAGAACACGATCTTCTTTGCAGCAACATGATCACAAAACACTCAGCTTTGATCGTCTTCTACTAATCGATCTAGGGTTTAACAGATTCATGCATTGAAACCCTAACTTAGGGTTTGTAAATAAACCATAGATCTTGAATCATAACAGCCATAATCCTCCAGTTTTTCAACCTTAAGTTGATTGAGGGTTTGAAAAACCCTAATCATGATTTTATGTAAAAGCTGAAAATCTAAAAATCACCTTTACAGCCAACTTTGACGCCTAATAACTTTTGAATGAGGGCTAATCAGAACAATCCCTCCGGTGGATGTTTAGATATATGTATGTAGAACACACATATAAAATTTCGTGACGATCCAACGGTTCAATCAAAAGTTATGACCTTCTGAACACTGCTGCGCACACAAAAACGTCCAGAAAAACCCTAGACGGATTTTTCTTCTTTTCACCATACACGAACACCTTGTTGGTCCTAGCATCACGAGCCACGAGGCTCTGATACCAATTGTGGAAACCTTGGTTTCCGGATGTTTGAAGCTACTAGGAATGCACCATGTTCATATGATTAGATAATCAAAGCGGAATTAGAACATGATACATTAACAAGGTGTTTAGGCACAATAACATGAATTAAAACAAATGGGTTGCTCATTATATTAATAACAAACAACCACTAGACGTGTATACATTTAATCTCACGTCTAGTGCACACACGCTTTAGGTTTACATTGTGAATGAATTGATGAATAAAACCTAAGACCCTTGGTTCCTTTTATAGTGTAAGGATTAGGGTTTACAAGAGATAATAACAAATAAACAAGTAAATCTTCTATTTAAATAAACTTATGCAGAATATATCTTGCATGTTTATCTAAATAGAAGCTTCCATAAGCTTCTTGTCTACGTTTCTATCAACTCTTAAATTGCATGTGACAATGCTTGGATTGCACACGACAACTCTTGAGCCAACAACGCTTAATTTGTTCTTGTCAACGCTTGAAATGCTCTCGACAACGCTTAGACAATATCTTCATGTTTTCTTCGTTTTTGAGTTTCTGCCACATCAACTTTTTGACCCAACAATGTCGTTTAGCTTTATTGTCGTTAACGTTTTATGTTTTATGTTAGCTCGGCGTATCCGGTTCGTCATACAGGTTCGTTTCCTTTATCTTTATTTCATTAGCTCAAATATATAGTTTTAATTATGCTTGTTTAGTTTAGCATTTTTTTATTATCATTATTATTAATTTAGATATCTCGCTTTATAATTGTAGTTTAATTTTCATCCTTATCGCTTTTATATAGTTTAATTTTTAGTCGTCAAAATTAGTATTTTTAAATATAAAAATCAAAACCTTTTTATTCGAGCATCAAACTTGAGACATAAACGCGAATTTCCATTCACACTTCGCTGGAACTACGATAACCTTCGGGTGTACGAAAACGATTCAGTCACTCTTTCTCTCTCACTTTTTCACCCCCAACCCTGAATACCTGTAAATCTACTATTCACCTTAACCCTATTCAAAAAAAGTGTCAAATAAATTAGGGCTTTTGTGAGATACGTGTGATTCACATGTATGGGGAATAAAACCCCAAGTTTTTCGGGGCTAGAAGATGGAGATACCATTCAAACGTGGCAGCTTTTGATTGGCTGTGACAACACCAAACCACCAATCTACCAATCATCTAAGGCTACGTCATCATTGAAGAAGCACAACTAGCAGACCCTTGTGCCAGGTTGGCAATCCGTGTGAAGTTGGGCGAATATCAACCCTTGGATCAAAACCAATAGGAAAGAGAAGATGGAGATGCTCATCCAAGGGTCAAAAATCGAGTTCCTCATCACCAACTCCTCACCCTTCACCCTCGGGTCAGGCTATAAATACCCCTAAATTTATTCAGAAAAGGCATCCCATTTTTTATTTAAAGTTATAATGTCAATTTAGGTGTAGGGTTTATGTAAATTCTTTTTACAGTATTGTATTCAGTTTTGGAAATTAATAAAAGTGAGTTTTATTTTAATTTGTCTTCTTCAAGTTTACTGTTAATAAAATTGCATTTATTCTACTTTTCTCTTATCTTGATATTATTTGTGAAAATTATTCCATTAAGATTTTCAATAGCTTAATGTAATGATTAAATGAAATTTGGGAATAAAACTTTCCCCACTAGAAAGTTATAAATTGGTTCGAATAATAAGCAGTGAATCTGGCCAAATAATGGTGGTTCGAGGTAGGATGGTGAATGGAGTAGTAGATTCGGGTTAAAAGAATGCTTAGCGCATCTCTTTGTCCCAAAGGATACTTCAAAAGGTTCACTCTCATTTTTAATATTAGGATATTCTTTGTTAAATGTTAATGAGATTCAAACGATTGAGATGTTTATGCAAATTTTTTTGTTTTCTGCTTAATTAAATTGTTTAAATTGTTAAGTGAGTTACGGTTAATACAAAACTGGTTTAGAATTTCTGTTTAAAAGTCTTTAGAAATTAAATGTTGTTTGCTGATGAATTGTTATTTAGAAACCAAGCCTGAGTTTATGTGAATCTGTTTTATTTTACTACATAACTTTGTCTGCTAGTTTCTCATATCAGATATATAAGACTTGAGTAATGATTTAAATAGGGGTTTTGGTATTTCTGATTTTGGTTAGTTAAACAGTGCAAGTTTTCTTTTAAGAAAACTGATTTTTAATTTTTAAACAAAGTCTTTTGAAGTTTATTTTTACTAACTGATAACTAGAGTTTTAGAAATATTATATTAGGTCTGAAACCTTGAGACTAAAATCTGAGTGTTCTGTTTAAAAATGGGTTTTAACCAAATTGATGCAATGTTGAATCTGAACTGTAAACTTGATTGGAATTGATTTTGTTTTTAGCTTTAACTGATTATATGTTTGCTGGTATGGATCACTTGGTTGATATGATGCAGTTTAACTGATTTTTTTATATCTTATTTGCTTTATTTTAGCTGTTATATTAGACTTGTGTTTGTTGTGAATCATTTATTCTGTTTAGTTTCCAAGGTAAGCAGACTCAATTGGTTTGCTATACCTTTGCTGTTTTAAAGTTTTCAAAAAAAGTCACTCATGTGGCTGTTATGCTTAATCTGTAAAAAAAAATCATCCAAAAAAATGTCCATTACGGGGCTCGAAACCATGACCTCGTGGTTAACAGTCATACACGTTTACCATCTGTGCTAGCTTATACCTTGTGTTTAATTACAGTCAAATTAATTAATATAGAGTACTTTTGTTGCTGTTAGCTTTAAATAGTGTTTAAAATACTAATTTCTATTTTAATAAATTTTAATTAAAATTTTTAATATATTTACTTTAAGTTTAAAAATAATAAATAGATTTAAAAAAAAAACAAAATGAAAATTGTTTTAGAAATTTTAGAAAAGGTAAAATAATTTTTTTTAGATTTTAATTAATTTAGACAATAAATAAAATATTTTTTTTAATCGATTTTGTTTAGTTTAAAAAAATAAAATAAAATAAAAAAAGATAAAAAAAATAGTAATAGTTAATTTTAAATAATTTAATTTTATATAGTTTTAAATAATTGTTTTTTTTAATTTAAGTTGGGAAACGATTCATGCACTTTAGGAAATTAATTAAAAATTGTAAGGAGTAAGTTTAGTTTAAAAACCGAAAAACCATTTGAATCAATTGTCCAAATCGAAACAAAACGTCTCAAATTCACTCGATCTTCGTGTACAACGAACTTGGTTCATCATCGTGTTTTATTGAATCCGTCTTTGGTGAATTTAGTCTATAACTTTTTCCTGTAGGTAATTTTCTAAGTTTTCCTATAACGTATCTAATTGATACATACATTCCTCACTACATCAATAAACTTTGAGGGCTGTTTAAAGGGTGTTTAAGGGTGATGGTTAAGAGTATTTAGCAGTACCATTGATGGTGGTGATGGCGGTTTACGGTGGTGATTGGCTCATGGCAGAAAAACAAGCACAATAAGAGGATTTTGATTTGGTTTCGTGGTGATTCAATCTTGGTTAAGAGATACCTATTTATATTGGTCTTGAATCCTATCACCACATCTTGGAAATCATGATTCATGGCTTCTATGGAAGTACTATTGAAAGAGATAACAAAATTGAGAATTTTTGGGGATAAATGGGGTCATGGCATTATGATATGGAGTATGAACTGTGTATTTTGCTACAAGGATTGTATATAATTGATTTTGGCAACTAGATAAAATGTATTACTAGTAGTTTCCTAATCCTAGTTGGTTTCCTAATTATCTATGTATATAAAACCTATTTTATAGTCTAAAGATTTCAATGGCCTAAAGCCAGGAATTTTTCGCTAACTATTGATTAAGATGGGCTAATTCGGGTTTGGTGCTTTTACTTAGGTTTATTTTGGATCTACGGGCTTTTAAAACTAGTTACCGGCTTTTAAAGTTAATTACGGGCTTATTTCTAGTCATTTAATAAGTTAATTAAGCTCCTACTAATTATGAATTTTAAAAATTAGTTTTATTAGTTCGAAGTTGATAAAATTAATTTAGATGTTTTTGTGATCGTTCAGACATAAAAAAGATATTTTATGATTAAATAATAAATAAAATATGATTACCTCAGTAATTTATTTGATATCTCAAAAATATATTAAAAATGACAAATATATGATATATAGACTTGTTACAGACCATGATATATAGTTTTGAAGAAATCGTGAATTGAAAACATTTATATAACTTTCAATTATTAATTAACGGTGATTTCGATAATTGACATAAACTATTAAAATAAACTATTATTCACACACATATGACCTATAAACTCAAAAGTAATTCATTTCACGTAACACAGATAAAACACATAATCTTTTAGTTGGATGGCCTTCAGTTAGAGTTAATAACGGTATTCAGATAGCACAGTAAATATTCACAGTAATTAATTTTAACACGTAGCATGTAAAATTCTATATAACCAATAAAATTTTCAAATAGTCCGTCGTACATATTATCAGTGATAATATAATTTGTTGGCTTTTGGATATCTTCATGTTTATGATTTACAGTGTTTTAATAAATAAAAGAAAAAAAAGTGGTAGCGATAATTTTTTTTATTCTTTGGATTTATAATAAGTTCAATTTTACGGGTTGTCACATCTGGTCATCCATGCTTTCTACAAATCTTTCCAAAACAAAATGTGAAACGTAAATCGTGAGATAGAATACGATCATGAATGTGAACAATGTCATGAACATGAGTGTGAAAAGCAAAATCGTGAAATGGAATAAGGACGTGAACGCGTACAACGTCGTGAACGCGATCGTGAGACGTAATTGTGAGCGTCAACGTAAACGTGAACGTTAACGTAAATTTCTAGCTGATATGATTGTTGACAGAATATTGTGAAATCGTACGATCTCTTGTTGAACTTTCTATAGATTTTCTAACTGTGTAATCTTTTCGGATGAAAGAAACCGTGTAGGCTAGGTTAAATGGTCGAACAACGACCCAGATAACATCATGCTTCTTCTGAGCCCGCGGTAGTCCGATAACAAAATCCGTGGAGATCTTGTCCACTTCCATTCGAAAATTTCTAAAGGTTGAAATAACTAGTAGCGTGTTAGGTTCTATCTTAACTTGTTGGTATGTCATGCATTTAGATATAAACGTACTTGCGTCTTATTTCACACCGTTCCACCAAAATGTTGTTTGGGATCATGATACATTTGTAGAAACTAGATACATAGAAGTTTTGGAAGACTATGAGTTGTTGATCCCAAACTTAGATCGGTTTAGCTTTATATTATCGAGATTGAATCAAGAATAATATATAGAGAAACTTTGTGTAAACAACAATCTAAGTGTTATGCAGAAATTATCATTTAGAACAAAGAACAATGCAAAACAAAGTATATATACCAAACATATATCAATAACAAAACCTAAGACCTCCTTTTATAACACAAGGAGTCTTGAACAATAAACTACTAGTCAACTATTATAGGAAAAGATAAATATAGAAAATACAATATTCGATCATATCTTTTCTAGACACACAAAACGTGTTGACTATGTATTTGTTTGGAATTTCCTTTGTCAGCGCCTTGATATGCCTTGTCAACGTTCAATATGTCAGCGCCTCATTTGCTCTTGTCAGCGTCTAGAATCCCTTTGTCAGCGGCTGAGTGACTTAGCTAATTTTATTCCCAACAATCCTCCCCTAAATTTGATACTTACTCTAATAATCAAGTTTCTGAATAAAAACAAAATACAAGAGAGAATTCTTAGAAATAAAACCTACTCCTTAATCTGAGTGTAGATAAATCTTAAAAATTCTAAGCTAATATCACTGGTGTAATCAACTTCAAGCTTGGTGTAGACCAACTTCTTTAACAAATCTTCTGATAGTGGATATTCTTGATCTATCAACAAGTACTCTGCAATATTAGTAGTACTGAGATGGTAAACACCAGCAGCTGAATACAAATGCCACATCAACTCACTCAAATCATCTAAATCCAACCACACTGGATCAGCAACATCATGGGAAAACATTCTTCTAAATGTTGTCCTGATTTTTATTTCATTTTTTGATGAAGGAGCTTCAGTCTCATATTTCTCCTTCATTAAACTCCAAAGAGTTTCCATATCCTCTCTGTCCATGCTAGCAAACAATGAAACCAAGGAATTAAAAGTGTGTATCTTATCACCAGCCCTGGTGATTTTCCAAAATCCAATGGAGTCTTCTTCATACTTTATGATTGGAATTCTGAAGTCAAAAGGCAGAACAACAACAAATTTAGAAGCCATAAATGGAGAAAGCATCATATTCATCTTCAAAGTTGCTTCACTCGGGTTCACTTGATCAAGTTCTGGAAACTTCAACTTGAAACCCTTCTTCACTGGTCTAGGCACAATCAATGCTTTCTTAATCTTCATTTACTCTTCTATCTCCTCCTGTCTTTCTACATAAAGCATCCTAAATGTGTTTTCTTCACAAACACGCTCCCAAATAGGACAGGCAAAGTACTCCAACTGTTCAAAAGAAAGCTTCCTTAGTTTCTGTAAGTCCACCCTATTTGGTGACACCTAAGAAGCATATAGTAAAGCTCTCTTTTGGCTATCTTATTCTTGAACAACACCTTGTTTGCCCTATGTTCCAAAATAATCTTGGAATCATTCTATACTCTCATCAAATTTTCCAAACCCCAAATCTTTTCTCTTAAACTTATTTCTGGATTTTCTGTACAGGCTTCTTCCCATCTGAAATACATACTAGAAACATAGGGCATATCAAAATCAACCTGCGTTTTCAACTCCTTGAGCTTTTCCCTTGCTAGCTCATCTTCCTTATACTCTAACTTTTATAATTCTTCTAGATTGCCCATATCAACATTGGAGCTGTGTGAGCTTCCATCATAACCACCAATCTCATCACTCTCAGATTCATATGAAAGAATTTGATCTTCAATACTACCTTTCCCTAGACCTTTATGTTCCTTCTCATGAAGTTATTGAGCAATCATAGCATCAACCTTAAGCTGGGCTGCATCCTTGGGAACTTGCTCTTCTATCAAAACTGATTTACCCTTAATCAAAAGATCAATAGAGTGCAAAGTGGTTGTTACCTGAGTGGAAGCCTCCTTGATCATGAAAGGTGGTTGGGATACACCAATCATAGTAGGAGATCTGTTAGCGGCTGAACTAGTCATGTCAGCGTATGAAGTACCTTTGTCAGCGGCTGAAATTCTTCTCACTTGCGTCATCATTTCTCTGAAGGATAGCATTGTAGGAGTAACCATAAAAGGATCAAAAGTGGTTGCCTGCTTCAAACCTGTAAGTACCTCAGCTGCCTTCTTTGTCCCATAAGAACCTTCTTGGGACTCCCTATCACTCAGATTAACTGGCTTAGTAGGTGTATCCTCCCCTTTGTAAGAATCATCTCAAGAGGACAACACCATAAAATTCTTTTTTCTGGAACCAGCATCTTCCAAAGTAACCAATCTCTCCATCAAAATAATGAGTTCAAGGCCTTGTTCACTGACCTTTTGTACAAGTTCTGCATTAGACTTTTGCAAGCCAATGCAGATGGCCATCAATTCCACATTAGAAAGTGGTTGCATACTGCCCTCATCCACATTTGGGATTTGACTCCTCAAAGTGGACTCATCGGGCATGGAAGTAGGCTTATCTACATTGGTCCTGGCTTGACTTGCATCTAAGATAGATTCAATACGACCAGCCACATCCATGTCACTACCCATACTTGTGGTTGTGGTTCTCTCTACTTCATGACTATGATCAATAGAGGATAACACTCCAGTAGTCCTTTGGCATTTCTCCAACCTAAATTCAAACGGTTCATAAGATGAGGTGGAATGGGGGGCATGTATAGCTTGGAGGGAGAGTTGTCAGCGGGTGGAATTGTCATGTCAGCGGCTGAAACAGGAGTGTCAGCGGCTGACGGCTATAGGTCAAGATTCATTTGTTCAACATGATGAGGGGAATATGGTGGTTGTTCAATGGCTGGTTCTTTGTGTGGGTAAGGATGTAAGGATGCTTTAATAACAGCCAACATGGGAGGGGTCAAAGGTAAATCCCTAAATAGTGCAATTATCATGAACAAAAAAGCTTTAACTTTTGAGTAGGTATCTTGTAAAAGTTGTCATGATCCCTACGATAGTACCTTTGAAGATCAAAAACCATTTGTAAAAATCTAGGGTAAGCAAGTGTCATCTTGCTACCCTTAGTGTGCAACATGCCCTAAAAAATCATACCAGAAAATTGTATTTTTTTCCCATTTGCAATACATACAAGAGCAATCACGAATGAAGGTTTTATCTCATTGAATGACGTGTATTTGGGACTAAGACATTGTAGGAGGACATGTATCAAGAACATCCATGCTGGGGGAAGTTGTTGTTTGGAATATTTGTTTATGCGCCCAACAGGGGGCCAATCATACCCCAAGCCTCGAATCCCTTCTTCTAGCTCTTCAATGGGAAGGGTGATCACACCATCAGCATCATCAAGTTGTAAGGATTGACGCATGAGTGCTTCAGTGACCACCCTTTGAGCCATATGAACAGTGCTAATAAGTGTAACCACTCCATCAACTATTTCAGAATGAGCAGTGTTCCAAAACTGTTTGATGTATGTGGTAGGAATGAGAGGAGCACGAGTCAAGGCATACCTTAAGGTGGACTCCAACAAATACTCAATTATCCGTATGTATTGGGGATGATGTTCATCGTCAGCTTCAAGATATGCAATCATGTTGCGCTGATCTCTGAACCCAAATGTAGTAGTAGCAGGTTTGGACAATGGTGCCATTGAAAATGATTTTAAAAGCTTTAGAATGAAAGAAAATGGAGAATTTTGTGTTATGGAGAAAGAGAGACAAATATGCAAGTTACCCTATGTAAAATAATGAGAAGTTTATATAGGAGGTAAAATAGGTTACTATTGGTTGAAAAAGAGGTAAGTAATATTCAAAGAGTGATGAGTACAATCTTTGAAAAAATATAACTTATCTCTTTGCTTTAAAAGAAATTTACCAAATCCATAAAATTACGGCCCAAAATATCACAAAAGAAACAACTAGGTGGGACCCAGTGTCCTTCAACGGTCAAAGTATGTGTGAGCAGGTAACGACTATACTTGTTAGCGTGTAAATTTGGCCATGTCAGTGTCTAAAAATGTGCTTGTCAGCGGATACCACATTATTTGTCAAAGGCTAAAAATAAAAATAATATAATAAAAGACATTAACAAAGAAGTTTACCCTAATGAAGATAAATCTTCCTCTGACACAGACTGGATTTAGCATTCTCTATATAATTATATACACTTGCATAAAGATAGACATAATTGTCCTCAAGTGAACCTTGCTAAAGAAAGTCCTTAAGAGTGAAGTTATCTCATATAAACACTTTGTAACTCCCAGGTAAGCCCAATTTTTATTTACACCAAGTCTCCCAACCGACCAATCCCAAAACTAGGCCAAACAGTCTTGGCAACATGCATAGTTATGTAAACTTTGCATGCTACAGTGCCTCAAGGTTTAGAAATTCCAACAATCCATAAAAATAAAAGTCTTCATTATTCCTAACCCTCACTCACCAGTGGACACAATCTAGAATTTTGATAAGAATACTCTAAAAGTACCCAAACTCGTAAAGATTTCCTAAACCTCCCCTTAAATTAAGCTTTTATAGTTGCAAAATAAATATATGGCAAATTTTTATTTCAAGATAGGAATGTAAACATTCCAACCATCATAAATAAACACATATTCTTGAAGTCCATAAGCAACTCTGTATCCAATTGTACAATGCTCAAAATGCCTGCATGATTAGATGAAAAACCAAAAAAACTAACATATTGTATCAGCGGCTTCTTTCCACTTGTCAGCGGATAGAATGCCTTTGTCAGCGGATCGAAAATATAGTGTAAAATCTAACATTTTTTCAAAGAATAATAACGGTGCACATCTTGTACATACTATACACCAAGTTAAGAAACACATATTTTATGGATTGATCGTTCCAAGACTTGTTACCAAGTACTGGAACCTCCCAACATCAAAAGGTTTAGTTAAAAGATCAGCCACATTGTTCTCTGTGTCTGTTCTATCTGGGTGTATTAAACCTTTTTTCAAAACAATCCCTTATAAAATGATGCCTAATTTCTATGTGTTTAGTTTTAGAATGATGCACATAATTTTTAATAATGCACAATGTACTGTTATTATCTACAAAAATCTTGGTATGCATAAAATTATACCATAGTCCAACAACTGGTTTTGAACCCATAGCACTTGACCACAACATGCAGCAACAGCTACGTACTCAGCCTGAGTTGTTGAATTGGCCACCACCGTTTGTTTCTTGCATTGCCAAGAGATAAGTCTGCTCCCAAGGAATTGACATCCACCAGTTGTGGATTTCCTATCATTGTTAACACCTCCATAATCACTGTCTGAATAGCCAACGAGCTCCAATGGAGAATCTTTAGGGTACCATAATCCCAAAGTAGGATAGCACCTAAGATAACTAAAGATCCTTTTGACAGCATGAAGATGACACTCTTTGGGAGTCACTTGATGACATGCACATGCACATACTTCAAACATGATGTCAGGTCTAGAAGTAGTGAGATACATCAATGATCCAATCATTCAGCTATAATGCCTAACATCTACATCCTTGCCATCTCCAATCTTTCCCTAGGGGTGTTCCCTGTCCATAGGGGTGCTAGCCCGTTTTTCATGAGGGGAAAAACCAAATTTCTTCAAAATTTCATCCACATACTTGTCTTGAGAGATGAAGATACCATCTTCTTTCTGTTGAACTTGTAGATCAAGAAAGAAGTTCATCTCTCCCATTGCACTCATATGAAATTTGTCAATCATAAGCTTGGAGAAATCTTCACTGATCTTTGGATTGGATGATCCAAAGATGATATCATCAACATAGACCTGGAAAAGCATAATATCCTTCCCATCTTGCTTGGTAAATAGTGTTTGGTCTTGGTGCCCCTCTTGAAACCATTTTTCACCAGATAAGTGGATAAAGTGCCATACCATGCTCTAGGGGCTTGATGAAGGACATACATTGCCTTTTAACTATATACACTTTGTCTGGATGCTATGAATCTTCAAAAACAGGAGGTTGCATAACATATACTTCCTCTTGAATTGTTCCATATAAGAAAGCACTCTTACCATCCATCTCGTAGACTGTGAAATAAGAAGCATAGGCTAGGAAAATCCTTATTGCTTCAATCCTAGCAACAGGTGTAGAAACCTCTTCATAATCAATCCCTTCTTCTTGTGTATAACATTGAGCAACTAGTCTTGCCTTGTTTCTGATCACAATACCTCTCTCATCTCTCTTGTTTCTCAGAACCCAATGTGCTCAATTGGTCTCACATGCTTGGGACAATCAACAAGCTCCAAAACATCTTGGATTACAAACTGATGAAGCTCATCTTGCATTGCTTCAACCCAGCTTGGTTCTTTAAGACCATCCAAAATCTTCTTGGGCTCATTTTGTGATAAAAAACAAGCAAATAAACATTCTTCAACTAAAGGGGTATCTTCCTTTTTGTGAATGTTAGTAATGAATCCTCCTTTGGGATTCTTCTTTCTTCTTATTTGAACTGGTGAATTGATGGGACAAATTATTTAGGTGGGAGGATGAATTTTAGAAACTTTAGTAGCAATTCCTCCCCCAAATAGTGTGTTGTCATGAACATTAGATTCCAATATACCTTTGTCCTTATCATCATGACTTCCATACCCACTTGATTTGGGAGACATGTTGTCAGTGTTTGGATTGATGGCGCTGAAACCTTCATTGGGCATGGAATCGTCAACATGTTCAAGCACTTCCTTGTCAGCGGATGAAAGCAAGCTGTCAGCGGCTGGAGTTGGTGTGTCAGTGGCTCAACTACTTTTGTCAGCTAGATTCACTGACTTGCTCTTCTTGTTGCTTTCTCTCCACTTCTCTTTCAGTAGCAAATGCTTTAATTAATTCTTCACTCCAAATAGGTAAGTCCAAAAAGAAAAATGTAGGAGTGAGCTTATCTGCTTGTGAGCTTATCTGCTTGTGATCATGTCATCTTTGAAGCTTGTGTACATGCATTATCAATAATAGATGCTTCCATAATATTTGGAGAGTTCTCCAAGACATTTGGGTTAGTAAATAATTCATGGTTCTAAATCAAAGAGCCAATCGGGTCCATTCTCAGGATCACTAGGTTTACTCTCCAAAAAGTCAACATGTACATTTTCAGTTATAACTTTATCCCTTTTGTGGTAAACTATATACCCTCTATTGTTCATAGAACAACCCACAAAGTATCCCTCATCACCTTTTGAATTAAACTTACCTAGGTTATCACTAGTATTCAAAATTACTATATGACATCCAAAGGGTCTTAGAAAATCTATATTAGATTTCCTATTCCAAAATATATCATAAGGGGTATTATTGTGAGTTTTGTTCACCAAGGCTCTATTCTGAACATAACATGTTGTAATCACAGCCTTAGCCCAAAAAGAAATGGGTAACTTAGCATCTGCCAACATGGTCCTAGCTGCTTCTATGAGCGTTCTACTCCATCTCCCAGATACACCATTTTGCTGTAGAGTTCTAGCTATGCTAATCTCCCTATAAATCCCCTTATCAACACAAAAGGCATTTAAAAGGTCATTTTTAAACTCACCACCATTATCACTTCTAAGAATGTTATCTGTAAACCTTGATTTCTTTTCCATTTGGTTAATAGAATTAATCAAAGTTTTGACAGTATCACTCTTCTTGGCTAAAAATAAAGTCCACGTAAACCTAGAATGGTCATCAGTTACCACAAAACAATTAGATTTACCATTTAAACTCTCAATATTAGTGGGTCCAAATAAGTCCATGTGAAGCAAGTGAAGGGGTTTAGAACCAGAATGTACACTTTTAGACTTAAATGAGGCCTTGTGATGTTTTCCATTAAGACATGCAACACAATTATGATCATTGTAGAATGCTTTTTAATACAACCCTCTAACAAGATCATGCCTTACAAGTCTATTCATGTTCTTAAAGTAAATATACCCTAACCTTCTGTGACATAAAGTACTCTCATCTGCTGAAGCCTTAGCATAAAGATATGACAAGTTATTATTCATTTTAATTCCTTGAAGATTAACATTATATATGTCCTTATGTCTAGGTGTTCTAAACTCAATGAACTTATTAGCATGATTCACAAAATCTTTACTCAACACCAAGCATTTAGTGTTAGTAAAAAGAATTTTATTTTTGTTGTCACAAACTTGTGACACGCTAAACAAATTATAATCAAGTTCTTTTACCAGGAAAACTTCATCGAATATTAAGTTGTTAGTGATAAGATTGCCCTTGCCAGATATAGTTCCAAAACTGCCTCCAAAGTACACCTTATCACCATCTTGAATAGGAGTGAAATTAGTCAAATAGTCCTCCTTCCCAATCATGTGCCTTGAGCATCCACTATCCCAATATCCATAATCATTGACTTGCTTTTGAATTCCCTGCATACATAAAGAAACTAAATTAGTTTTCTTTGGGAACCCAAGCCTTGGTAGACTTGGATCTATTCGGTTGTTCAACAAGAATGGACTTATTTCTTGTAACAACCCCCTGTTCATCCCTTTGAACCTTAAGTACCCAGTTTGTTCCAATATGCTTTTCAAGATATTTAAATCTGTTACAAGTCATGAAGATACCATTAATATTTGGTGAATGTTCTTGTTTTGGTCTCCATGTTAAGTCGGATAATGCCTTAGACCCTTGTCCCTTTGGTTGTAAATACCTATTATTTCATACCAAACCTAGATCTATCATAGGCTTGTCTTGCCCTGTCAGGGATGAAATGTGCCTGTCAGCGGGTAAATTAGTGTTTGCTACAGGAATCCACTGTGTGTTGGACCAAGTGCTGGTATTTTGGAAGGGACGTTGGCCTTGGGCACTAGCTTCCTTAGAGAAGAAAGGAACTGGTCTTGTGGCATGTGGTCTAGTGTGGATATAAGGCTTATTGTTAACAATGGGTGACCTATTGTCAGCGGTTGGTTTGTATCCACTGTCACAGTTATAGGCCATATGAGAAAAACTCCCACATGTGTCACAAGCCTTTCTAGACATAACTTTAGGTCTAGATTGATAAAATCCCGTCTCATTAACACTAGATTGACTCTGAGGCGATCTAGGTTTCCTACGCATTCGCATATTTAACACTAGACTTGCTTATAGTTGGTGAGCCAAGTTTAACAGGTTTTCCAGTAGTAGGGTTGATCACAACAATAGGATTAGGGTGAATTGATTCATCATCAAGTAGCCCACCCTTTACAAAGAGAGTAGGGTTGGCTTTCTTCCACTGTTCAAGATCAGTCACCTTTATCTTATATTCCTCTACTGGAGTGAGCATACGTGGTGGAGGAATGAATTTTTTACTTGGAATTCTGGAATACCTGTTCTAGAAAGATCCTTTCACATAGGAACCTCATAGAAATCACCTGCTGGGGGTGGAACAACAGCATATTCCTTGGCATGCATCCCAATCCAAGACATGTCTTTAGGGTTTCTTTGCTCACTAATAACTTTTTCTAGGGTTTGACTAGCTTTTTCACACTTTCCAATTTTAAGCCCAATATTCTTGTTAGACTTAATTGCCTCATCTAGCTTAAGTTGCAATTCAGTGTTAGCTTATATTAAAGAATCTTTAGCCTCGTTATTAAGCATTAGATCCCTTTTCAAAACATTTATTTGATCCTTTAGATCAAATTCCATTTTCCTATAATCTTGCACCATCCCATCTGAATGTGCAAGTCCTTTTGTTGATACACTATATGAACTCTTTCATTTATTCTTTTGCCCGAGCTATTGAACTAATTATGGAGGTACCATGACCATGTAATCCGATGCACTGGTTCATGACACTATCTGGGGCAGTGTGATTAGTCCCCGGCGTTCCCTTTCGTGAGCTTAATTATATGATGCTATTATGGGTGTGTATTCTAGTCATGAGCGTACATACTATGACTTTGTTTTGCAGGGGGCATATGGATGCATACTAGGGTTTGTATATTATGTGATTTAGTGAAGGGTGGTATGTGCTATATGCCTCATATTGCTTTCGGTACATAGGAGTTGCTCTCCATGTACACCTATGTGACTATATGATTATGATATGATGTGATATGCTCGTGGGAACTCTCTTTATCTTTCTTTCATTCTCTTTTGATATTCATTACTCCATCTCTTCTACATCTGTTATTATTATCTGCAACTTCTATTTCCTCTCTTCACTTTACAGCCTTTGCTATTATATATGTTCATTGAGCGTTAGCTCAATCACGTATCATTTTCTTGTGGCAAGTTTTAAGCGAAAAGTTGGAAAGTAAGACAGTTAGAGAATACCTTAGAGTCACCCTTGTGTCTTAATGAAATGATTGAAGACCTTTATCTTTTAAAGTTATGCATTTTGTACCCTCATATTTAGGATTTATACTCCTTTAGACAAATATTTGGATATTTAATAAAAAGGATTTCCGATTGTGTTTTATATGTTTCTGATATGACATTATAAGGTGACACTTAAGGGTTGTTTGATAGCCTCTTAATTGGTCATATCAGAGGCATATGTTGAATCGATCAGAAATAGAGTGAGTGTTTCTTAATATTTTGATCTCTCCGTGTCATTCTATTTGCCTTTGAATGGGCTAGCTTTCAAAGCAAGCAAAATCATTAAGTAACAAAATTATTGTGTGCCATTTTTCACGTCTTTTTATAATTTAACTATTATTAAAATATCATTATACTTTTATTCACTTTCGTTCAAATGACTAGTATTTTCAAACATTATTTGTGACTTGCTTATGAGCAAATAGTAATTTAATATACTCCAAATTAACAAGAATACACATGCTAAATACTAGATTAAACTACCGAATATATATATATATTAGAGTGATAATAAAAAATGACTAATAACCTAAAAAATAATACTTTGTACAAATGAACATCATGTAGCTTAGGAGTGTGATGTACACTAAAAAACAAAGTAACAAAATAAGTAATTGGATCTGTTGATTCAACAAGAATGCCAGAAACAATTATGCCAATAATCGTTGATTCTGAAGAATGCCCGAAAATTAGGGTAAAACACGGCAACACAACGGCCAGTGGTTTAACTTTTATTAAACTGATAACTGTCTTGCTAGGGTTACAACAGATTCATTAAATAATGACTGCAAACAAAGAAAAACCCTAAAAATCCAACGGGATGGACCGTAGCCCAAAGACAAAGTCCAACTGAAAGTGAAAAAAACATAAATATGTAAAAAACTGATAGTAAAAAGGCTTTTCGGGCATTGAAAAATCCACAACAAACTAAAAGGTGGTTACAGCATCGTCCGTCTCCTTTTTACGCATGTTTTGACAGGTCACGAGCTGAATATGGACTTAGGATGCAAAAGTTATGCCCGTTTTACTAAACCCCTCTTAGTCACGCGATATCGGGCCTCTAGAAACAAGTTAGCCCGTTCTTCAACACTTGGGCCTCCATCATTCCCCCTGGATATGAAACATTCATCCTCGAATTCCCAGCTATATCATCATCTGAAGAATCACCATGATAAGGAAACAAGTGCTTCACATTAAAAACATCAGAACAACGAATATGGCTTGGCAAATTCAAACGATAAGAATTTGGGTTCATCTTATCCACAATTTCCACTGGACCAATCTTCATAGCAGACAACTTATTATACTCACCAACTGGAAAACGATCCTTAGTCAAAACAACCCACACAAAGTCTCCTACTTCAAAGTCAACATGCCTCCTCTTTTGATCTGCATCCTGCTTGTACTTCGAATTAGCTCGAACTAAGTTGTCACGAACAGATATATGAACATCATGCAACCCCAAAAAAAATCATGCACTTTCTTCGGAACAGACCTAGAAACCTGAGGAGTCATAAGATCAAGAGGACCACGTGGTTGAGCAGAATAAACCACCTAGAAAGGACTAAACCCAGTGCTCCGATTAACATCATGATTATGAGCAAACTCAACTTGATACAACTTTTAATCCCAAGCCTTCACATGATCACCCACCAAACACCTTAACAGGTTACCAAGGCACCTGTTAACAACATTAGTTTGCCCATCAGTTTGAGGATGATAAGCACTACTAAAATTGAGTTGAGTATTCACAATCTTCCACAAACTGCGCCAAAAATGACTCAAAAACCTGGTGTCCCGATCAGAAACAATGAAGGAAGGTAAACCAAGTAAACGGTACACATCCCTAAATAAAAGTTGGGCGACATTAACTGCATATGTTGTCTTCTTTCATGGAATAAAATGAACCATCTTAGAAAAACGATCAACAACAACAAATATTGAATCATTACCCCTTTGAGTACGAGGTAGCCCCAACACAAAATCCATGCTAATATCAACCCAAGGCTGCAAAGGAACTGGAAAAGGCATATAAAGTCCGGCATTAGTAGTCGTCCCCTTTGAAACATGACGAACACGACACCTCTTGACGTAACGATCAATTCCTTCCTCATAATAGGCCAAAAATAAGAAGCTTGAACCAACTGTAAAGTGAGATCATGACCAACATGTCCTTCACCATGCAACTCCTTAATAATTTGCAAGCGAAGACTTGAATCAGTAATACAAAGTTGATTCCCTTTGAACAAGAACCCATCATGCATAAAAAAATATGTTTTCTCTCCGGATTGCAAATCCTGCAAAACAACTGAAAAGAATGGATCCACAGTCACCATGTCACGAATGACATCAAGTCCTGGAACATCAACCTACATGGTTACAAATAAACTACTCCTCTTGCTTAAGGCATTAGCAGCACGATTGGAAGCACCAATTTTGTGTTTCACCATGAAGGTAAATTTCTCAAGAAAAGCCAACCAACACCCATGCTTATGTGAAACCTTATATTGAGTAGGAATATCCCTTAAGGAATCATGGTCAGTGAACAAACAAACTCCTAATGAAACAAATAATGGCGCCAATGCTTCACAACTTGGACCACCGCATAAAACACCAAGTCATAAGTAAAGTACCTCGACTTTGGTCCTATCAACTTCTCGTTAAAATATGCAACAGGCCGCCCACCTTGACTAAGAACTCCACCAATTGCAACCGTAGAGCATCAGTATGAAGCTAAAAAACTTTAGAAAAGTCAGACAATACCAGGATTGGCGCTTTAGTAAGCTTTTCCTTGACAACCTGAAAAGCCAGCCCTGCTTCCTCCGTCCACACAAATGACTTCCCCTTCAAACAGTCTGTGAAAGGGGACATAATAGAATTGAAATTAGGGATAAATCTCCTATAGTAAGAAACAATACCATGAAAACTCTGAACTTTAGTAATGATAGTTGGAGTTGGCCATTCTTGAACAACTGCTACCTTAGACTCATCCACCTGTATGCCATCACTAGAAACAACATACCCTAAAAACAAAACTTTAGGGGTCATGAACACACACTTATTTGTGGCTGCATAAAAATTGTCCTTCCGAAGCAAGTTCAAGACCTACCTCACATGATAAACCAAAAGGCATGACCAACCATAAATGTGCTTGGTGCATTTGATAAACCAAAAGTCATGACCAACCACTCATACAACCCTTCACTGGTCTTGAAAGCGGTCTTCCACCCATCACCAGGTCTAAGACGAATCTGGTAATACCTACTCTTCAAATCCAGCTTCGTGAAAATGGTAGCATCACTAATCTGGTTAAGCAAATCATCAAGGCGATGAATAGGAAACATGTACCTCACAGTAATCTTGTTGATGACTCGACTATTAATAAGTGTTAAAACACTTATCCTTTCACCACTTATTTCCAATATTAACATGACCAAAACGTGTATTTTATGTCGTAAAAGTCGGAATTATGCGTGGTTTGTGTTTTTATTGTGTTTCATGTAACACCCCCAAATTTACACAATTCAATACAGCGGAAGACTCGTTGGTGTTAGGGGATAGCACATTACTCACATCATAGACAAGGCTTAAAAATCGCGTCGTTAAATAATAAAGCATTTCCATTCATAAATATCAAATTTACATAGGTCCTAAGTCATAGTATTTCATACAAGTTTTTACAAAGCATTTAAATGGAAATTGTTATTTAAGTGCGGGCCATGAATTCTTGTTGTCTTCACGAGAATTACCTTCAAGTACCTGAGATAAAACATGTTAAAAAAAAAGGTCAGCGAAAACGCCGAGTGAATTCATAGAGTTTAATGAAATCCATCAATATAACATCGGTATAAAATTATTACCGAAAATCATTTTGTACAAATCTTCGTAATAGGCCATAAAATATCCAAATTCATTTTATACAAATCCTTATCAAAAATCATAATATAGGCGTTTGCCTTCAAAATCATTATACGAACCATTGTCGTAAAAACATCATACAATCCGTTTTATAACGATGTATAAAATTAGATAAAACCGTTATATGAGTATGGTTTATGAAAAACCAAAACACGAACATAAAATCAATAATAAGACCCCGTATTGCTAGTTAGGCAATATATCGTAATTCAGTGCATATAGCAGTATTTTCGTTATTTGTATTATTATAAGCCGCATGACATTGTTACCTTACTACAACAAACAACGGGTAGCTAACCCGAAACTCATTTGCCCATCTAAATTAGTGTGTCATCACAATAATCACGCTTGTGTAAATCTTCTCATACATAAATTCGCTTACCAATCAATGTGGCACGACGGGGATCAACCGTCAAGGCGCGAACTGGGGTGATTGTCCCCAAATAGTACTATTATATGCATAAGCGTCTACCAAATCCCGGTAGTTCACAATTCATGCTAATGGGACTTTTAGTGACATAACCTAACTTTAATAATCCATTTCATTTCATCTATCGGGTCATATAATCATTCGGGTCCAAATCAATAAACAAACAATCGGGACAAATGGTGTCATATTTTATCAAAACTAACATGTTATCTCCCTCGCGGGTTTATAAAACATTTCATAAAAAAATTTAAAAGAGTGGGAAGGCGGGTTATCGGCGATTCGGATGTACGGTACGTGCTTCAATTACGGAAACCTAGACAAATAATACTTGTCTTAGACTTTTGTCCAATGACTTTATAAAAATAACAATTATGTATACATATGATGATTTCATATATATGATGATGATCAAGTGGGTTTATACATTCTCATTTACTCATTTTAGTGTTATGTATTGGTAATTTTTATACTAGTTTACTAGTTTTACTTATTTACATGTTTTAGGCCCAATAAGCCTATTATAAGCCCAATACCTTATATTAGTCCATTTTACACTTTCATTATCAGTATTATACTTTACATGTTGGGTCCAAGTGGGTTAAGCCCAATAAGTAAGTTTATAAGTGTTTTACCAAACTAGTCGGGTTAATAGTCCAATAAAGCTAACTTAGCCCGTTAATGTCCATATGTTATATAGTTTGGATTTTATCGGTTTTTACTTGTATTAAGTACTTATATATCAGTATATGACTTTTAAAAATATTATATTAGACGGGTCCGATCGACTAAGTTTTAATTGACCAAAAACGTTAATTTTACGGTACTAGCCGAAAAGACGTAAAAATCATGTTTATAGTTTTTATAACTTATAAAACTTACCAAACTACCATTTTTATATAATGTCCATTTATTTATCCTTATACATATTTATATAAATGAAATATATAAGTTAGTAGGTTTTAATTTCACATTTTATACTATATTATTTTGAGTGCTTATATAATACTATTAAACTTTAATTTCACAAAATCTGATTTTTAGTTTCACTTTCACCATTTTTATCATATCTTGAGTTCTATAAGGAGCTAGAAGCTCATTTTTGGATGACATAAACTTCATATTATGTTCCACAAATAAGTTAGCTATAGCTACTGCTCAATCCATGTCTAAGTATCCTTAACTATCCCTACAAAACAGACTATTCAGATTATATACTAATTTTGTTTTGATCATATCTCACTCATTTTGATGATTCTATTGCATGGCCAACTCTCACATGTGTATGATATCTAATAATTACTGTAAATTGATTCTACCATGCCATTTTATCAGTTTATCATTTGGTTAGTTACTGTTTTTATACAGCCAACTTTATAAGCAAGAATTTAACCTTTTTACCTATGGTTTTCCATCTTTTTAACCATGTTTATCAAATCTATCAACACTAAATCCCCACATAATATTTTTAATCATCATTCATTATCATATACATATACATAAATAAATAAATTACAAGATTACATAATCAAAATAACAAAAGGATAGGAAGAACAATCTCTATACCACCATTAGTGATGAAAAGATGAGGTTTTTGATGAACAAGACTTGGTTCTTGTTATAAAATCTTCAACTTTAGCAAGGAAACTTCTTGGGTCCTTTGGATGGATGAACACCTCCATGAAATCAGCCCTTTAACCTAATGAAAACTCCTTTTCATAAGTTAAGATCACCTCCAATCTACATATCTTCAAAAGGACATCATCATGTGTATGAATAACACATGGTTTGTGGTTAAAATTGATCAAATGGGGTATTTTAGAGAGAGAGTGGGCGAAAATGGGGAGAGAGTTGAGAGAGATTTAGGTGGTTTTCATGAGATGAAAATGGAGGAATGGTTTTGGCTTGGATGGTTTTGAGGTGGAGTAGCTTACTTTGTAAGCTTTAAGTAACAAGTGTAAACTTGTTTGTTACAAGTTTGACACCTAAGGGTGTTAGTGTCTTTGTTTGGCCGGTTATGAGTGGGGGTGGGGCAAGATTTATCTTGTCTCGTCCCCATTTAATTACGGGTACTCCTCGATTCTAGTTTCATCGATTTGCGTGCCCTCGGGTCATTTTACGAAAAACGTTTTGATAAATTAGGAATCAACGACACAAAACGAATCTAATAAAAATTGTCTCATCAAAAACGGAGTTCAATAACGTAAATACGATATCCTAAGGTTTTCGGTTTTGTCGTAAAGGACGTTAAATTATTCACGTAAGTCCTAATCTCTTCTCGTAAATTTGTAATTTTATGAACCAACACAAATTTAAAATCCCAAAATAATATTCACGGATAAATTTATTTCCTGAAATGTCGGACTGACACATAAAACGGTGTATGTAAACGTAAGCACGCAACGTAGAATCCTCCGGTTTAGACGTAGTCGATGCTACTTCAAGACGTAAATCCAAATTTCTTCCCATAAATGAGTGAGTTCATAATATAACATTAAAATAATGTTTTTAAATAATATTTGAGAATAAAATATCAACCATAAATTGATGGATTGTCACAGCATTTACCCCTAAACAGGATCTTTGTCCTCAAAGATCAATTTATCTTACTACTCTCATTATAGAGTTAAAGCCATGTGGGTATTTCCTCCACATTCGGTCTTTTCTCTCAAGTGTAATCCATTACAATACGCGAGTTTCATCAAACATAACTACGGGAATAAGATCAGGCTTAATGTTGGCTTAATTTCTCTATCCATGATGTTCACGGGTTGAATGCAACTTTTCGCCGATCTAAACTTTATCAAGAAGAATTCAGATTTTCACTTGAAAGACATTTATCAAATTCGATATACGAAACATAATTCACGCATCCCTTGAAGTCCTAGGGTAGATCCAGCTTATATCCCTTTCAAACCAACTTTTACATCATCTCTATGGTCCCATACGACGGGGACTTATTTCCCATGATCTTTCAGATCATCTATTCGTTTTTCCAAAGTAAAATTGTTTGGCATAACTTCGCTACCCATCCGGTACTTCAAGATCTACATTTCATATTCACATTACCTCATGCCCACTAATGGCAGTCAATAATCAGATCCTAATTTCAACAATCATTGCAGGTCTCGCGGGTCGGGTATTTTGTAAGGTTAGGTTTGTCATCATAGGCAAACTTAAACCTAAAAGACATGTCCAGCTCACAATGGGTGTATGTCGGGTGTCTTCATCCCAACTCCTGCTTACAGATGCTCTAATATTTAGATCCTAACAAGATTCGATCTCGATCCTAATACGATAATTATCAATGATAATCTCTCCAAAATACGGTTTATTACTAAAGGTCAATCATTCAAACATAAAACAAGACTTCTAGTGTTTTGTATCGTTACTTTACCTCGTCCCTTCGATTGGGGTGGTAAACAGTAATCTCATCAAGGTTCATTCCCAATGACTTCTGAGCAAATCTCTAGAAATTCGATGCGATGCAAGGATCTTGATAGAGTTGATCGATAGAGGAACACTATGTTTACACAACTCCTTTAAATACAAAGAGTCAAATTATTCATCGAGAATCTATCATTAACAGGAATGATATTAGTAGATTTGGTCAGTCTGTCGACGATGACCCAAATCGAATCAAATTCAGATGATTACCTTTGCAATCGTTAGACGTTTACTAATGTATGAGGCGATGTCTGCCATCATAATTTGCCATCAGTACGACTTCTTCCGATAAGGATACATTTAATCAGAAATGACATGAATAAAATACGTATATTTACGAGATTCCAACATGACTAAATCTCAAAATCCTCCATATTTAGACAACCACAAGTGGCCTTTTAATCATTTAACGCCATCGGCTTCTCAATTCTATTGGTTCACATTAGCCGTGACCCCCTTTTTATTATCTATATTATCCTTTTTACAAACATCGGCTATATTTTAAATTGCTCGGCAATTTATTTTGCACAGTCATTATTAAGGAACACATCCTAATTGATTCTTTATCTTTTCTACATAATGCGTCAGTAATTTCTTTCACCTTTCCTGATAAAATAATTATCATGACCGTATTCATTCAAAATTTCTTTCTTCATATTTTCTAAGTTTTAGTTTCGTCTCAACTATTATTTTTATCAGTTTTGCTCAAACCGACGTTTAAAGCGTCGATAAGTATTACTAGTAATTAAATAATAAATATTTAATTTTATGAAACGTAAACGTTAAAAAAAATTTAAATTTCTTAGTTCGACCAATTATATAAAAATGTTCAAAATAAATTTGAATTTAATCAACACGATTTTTGTTGATTTATCAAAAATAATTAACAAGATTTGTAAATGTTTGAAAAATCTTTGTTTATACTTTGGTCAAAATTTTCTTAGTTGAAAAGCAAAAATTGTCGTTTCAAATTTCAAGTCATAAGTTATATAGTTTCCTCAATTCTTCTTAAGTTGTCTAGAAGTATACACAAACATTTACCCCTAAACAGGAGTTTAGTTAAATGATTTTGGGTATAAGGGAATAATCCCTTAAAAGTTCTTTTTGATAAAACATTTGTCAAAACATATTTGCACTTTCTTTTTGGTAAAACCCAAAGTCTTAAATGGATCAAATTTTTGAAGAGTCAATATAGATTCCATTATCTATTAATCACACGGTCATTTTATGTAAAGGATTAAGCCGCTAATCACATGTTAATTATTCAAGGTATAAGTTTTCATTCCTCGGCCAATTCAGGGTAGTCTATAAATGATTATTAACTCCTTTTTATTCTTATAAACAAACAAATGGTCCTTAATGATCACGAGCATGAATTTATCAAATTACAGCCTACACACGTGATTCACCAAATTTATGAATTCTACATGTGTATTAGTCAATCCGAACGACATCACGTGAAACTCATAATGTTCATTACAAGTTCTGGATGTAGTGATTGGAATAGATAATCTTTTTCGCGGACTCGAAGTTGATGATAACCATGTCGTGGATCAAATATTTAGAACTTACGCTAGAACCTTGTAAATGATCGAACAATCTATCATCTTGGGTAGTGGATATAGTTTTTAATCGTCAATTTACTTAGTTCACGGTAATCAATAAACATAAGGAATGATAACACCATAGCTCTTCATGATGACGAGCTTGGTAGAATAAAAGCTTTCTCCGACAACTCTCTTAGTTGTACGGTAATTATTTTAATCCAGATGGTGCTGATGTACAGTGCACATGTCACAGGTGCAGCACCAGGAATATAATCAATACCAAATTCAACCTGCCTTAATGGCAAAAGTCTAGGTAATTTACCAGCAAATACCTCCTAAAGTTTCAGATAACAGAAACATCTTTTAATAATTTCAAGTCTAAATGCAGGATATGGCCATCCATCAAGAATTACTTAGATCACTTTTGATAATCAACATCTTATCATTTAGGGGAATTCTATTCGAGTTCCCATCAATTAAGACAATGTCGTCATGTCATAATCAATCAATCCATTCTACTGGTACTATCAACTTTTAAGTTTTATTGCCGTCGATAAGATGTGAACTTCTCAAAAGACTAATAATAACTCATAATCCTTCACAATTCAAGGATATCAGGAGACATAACTAACCTTAAAAGAGTAAGATCAACGCATAATCTACGCGAGAGAATTTCAAATCAGATACAGACGAAAATATTTAACGAATATGAATATATCTTATGTTTTCATAATTTGAGTACACATTTCCTCGGATCGTTACCTAGGTCATTTAAATGAAATCTTAATCAAGAGAAATGATAAGAACGTCGATACATCCAGTCGGGTATCAACACTCGATAATCAGATACTTTTCTAAAGAATCTTGCCATGAAAGAATAGGACAAGAAAGGGGATATCAATTGTCAAATAAGACAAGTTCCACAGATGAGTAAATTCGACTCAGAAGAATAAATAGTACGGGCACATATGTAGGTGTCCCTATCAATATGTCCCTATTTTTCACTTCTTGCAGATCTCATAAAATTTAATCTTTCACAATCTTCAAAAAAATTTTAGTGTTTATTAATAATTTCATGGTGACTACTAATCAGCCTTGCATGGTCACTTCCAAATTGTATGTAGGCGCGCAACTATATACAATTTCAAGATTTACGATGCAATACTCAGTTCGTCAAAATTTTATCATCATGTTGATAATAAAAACATTTTCATGCTTAATTTCTTAAATAAGAATCAAAAATAAATTTACAAAGATTTTATTTGTTATGAAAACAATTAAGTTTTCCAAGGTGTTTTATGAACAACTTCATTTCGATAACAATCACTTATAAATCTTACTTTGAATAATCCTTATAGTGATGAAAATTCAATTTTTCTCAAGGGATACTGTTTTATCTTATAAAAACAATGAGTGATCTGCAAAAGAGTGATGAAAACTTGTTCACCAAGAACTAAATATAATATGCTAGGAAATGAGCTTTAGCCAAATAATCATGAGGTTCATGACCTCGATGGCACTCAAAAAGAATCATCCACAACGTAACTCAATTCGAGATGAGTGTTTGTTCAATGGTTGCATCACTAATGCGAACATTAGGATGAAGCAATAAAGGATAGATAACATCGATATATGTAGAATTTAACAATCAAAGGTAGTCTTTTCATTAATCATAAACAAGTCAAAATTGTACCGTAACACATTACGTGTCACTATGTCATACAATTCCAAGAACTCATCCTACCAACTGATGTCTCGGTTAAGTTTGGGATTTTTAAAAGATACCACAATGAATACTAATCTACAAGAGTTATTAGGTGTCCCACCTGTCCCGGAAGATCCATCGGTCCCAATTTAGAAGAAGATTTCTTCAATTTATTAATTAGACACTGGGCATCCTCGTCATTGGACAATGGCCTAGGAACAACCCTTAACACGAACTAACAATCAATTAAAACCTTAAAATTCAATCACAGAACTTAACGACTTCCTCTTAACAATCTCATATTCCATAAAAGTTAAATTTTACTTTATTCAAGTTTCAATCAACTTATACTCAATGCAATATCCTACCTCATTCTCCAATACCTTCAACCTTATTTTTAGACCTTAATAGGGCAATAAAAGTTCAATATGAACAACACTTAATTTTCAATCCTATAGCTCTTACAACAATAGTTATCAAATGAGTCACTAGTATGAAATGATTCACATATTCAATTAGACTTCTCGGAAAGGTACTAGTGGCATGAGGCTTTTGGGTAATGGTTCCAATGACAGCCTCAAGTGTAACATTCACCCTTTCGATTTTAGTTTAAGAATTGGATGACAACGAATCAGATGACATCTTTCTAGGTGGTAACGTTTTGTCAAACTCCACTCTATAAAGAAAGATCGTCATGACATCGATATCAGTTTTAATCTCGCCAATTCTTCTTCAATATCACAATCAACTAATATCTACATTTCTACGAATATCAACCATTTTGTTGGGATCATAAATATCCACAACTTGGTTTAGATCTGGAATAGCTAGATTTCCAACAGGAATAACTTCGATTAATTTACTAGGGAAGTCAGGGTTTCTTGTGACAATCTACGTCGTATAAATACCTCGTATAAATATCAAAATAATCATCAAACAATCATGTAATAAAATTACATCATATATATATATATATATATATATATATATATATATATATATAATCCAAGTTATATATATATATATTAAAATAACACTTCTCAGTCTGGCCTTGTCGGTAACTCGGGAATTCTTCGGCACCGTTATAGTCAAAAGAATTTTAGACATTTTGAGAAAAATGTTTATAGTTAAAAGATTTTGGAATGTTTTATTCAAACCTTGGTTTTAAAAATCTTTCGTTCTCTATAACGAGAGCTCTGGTACCAAACTATAACACCCCCAAATTTACACAATTCAATACAGCGGAAGAATCGTTGGTGTTACGGACTAACACATTACTCACATCATAGACAACGCTTAAAAATCGTGTCGTTAAATAATAAAGCATTTCCCTTCATAAATATCAAATTTACATAGGTCCCAAGTCATAGTATTCCATACAAGTTTTTACAAAGCATTTGAATGGAAATTGTTATTTAAGTGCGGGCCATGAATTCTTGTTGTCATCCCAAGAATTAACTTCAAGTACCTGAGATAAAACATGTTAAAAGAAAAGGTCAGTGAAAACGCCGAGTGAATTCATAGAGTTTAATGAAATCTATCAATATAACATCGGTATAAAATTATTACCGAAAATCATTTTGTACAAATCTTTGTAATAGGCCATAAAATAGACAAAGTCATTTTATACAAATCCTTATCAAAAATCATAATATAGGCGTTTGCCTTCAAAATCATTATACGAACCATTGTCGTAAAAACATCATACAATCCGTTTTATAACGCTGTATAAAATTAGATAAAAATCGTTATAAGAGTATGGTTTATGAAAAAACAAAACACGAACATAAAATCAATAATAAGACCCCGTATTGCTAGTCAGGCAATATATCGTAATTCAATGCGTATAGCAGTATTTTTGTTATTTGGATTATTATAAGCCGCATGACATTGTTACCTTACTACAACAAACAACGGGTAGCTAACCCGAAACTCATTTGCCCATCTAAATTAGCGTGTCGTCACAATAATCACGCTTGTGTAAATCTTCTCATACATAAATTCGCTTACCAATCAATGTGGCACGACGAGGATCAACCGTGAAGACGCGAACTGGGGTGATCGTCCCCAAATAGTACTATTATATGCATAAGCGTCTACCAAATCCCGGTAGTTCATAATTTATTCTAATGGGACTTTTAGTGACATACCTAACTTTAATAATCCATTTCATTTCATCTATCGGGTCATATAATCATTCATCGGGTCATACAATCATTCGGGTCCAAATCAATAAACAAACAATCGGGACAAATGGTGTCCTATTTTATCAAAACTAACATGTTATATCCCTCGCGGGTTTATAAAACATTTCATGAAAACATTTAAAAGACCGCGAGGCTATGAACTCACGTTGATGTGGGAAGACGGGTTATCGGCGATTCGGATGTACGGTACGTGCTTCAATTACGGAAACCTAGACAAATAATACATGTCTTAGACTCTTGTCCAATGGCTTTATAAAAATAACAATTATGTATACATATGATGATTTCATATATATGATGATTATCATGTGGGTTTATGCATTCTAATTTACTCATTTTAGTGTTATGTATTGGTAATTTTTATACTAGTTTACTAGTTTTACTTATTTACATGTTTTAGGCCCAATAAGCCTATTATAAGCCCAATACCTTATATTAGTCCATTTTACACTTTCATTATCAGTATTATACTTTACATGTTGGGCCCAAGTGGGTTAAGCCCAATAAGTAAGTTTATAAGTGTTTTACCAAACTAGTCGGGTTAATTGTCCAATAAAGCTAACTTAGCCCGTTAATGTCCATATGTTATATAGTTCGGGTTTTATCGTTTTTACTTGTATTAAGTACTTATAAATCAATACATGAATTTTAAAATTTTTACATTAGACGGGTCCGATCTTCTAAGTTTTAATTGACGAAAAACGTTAATTTTACGGTACTAGCCGAAAAGACGTAAAAATCATGTTTATAGTTTTTATAACATATAAAACTTACCAAACTATCATTTTTATATAATGTCCATTTATTTATCCTTATACATATTTATATAAATGAAATATATAAGTTAGTGGGTTTTAATTTCACATTTTATACTATATTATTTTGAGTGCTTATATAATACTATTAAACATTAATTTCACAAAATCTGATTTTTAGTTTCACTTTCACCATTTTTATCATATCTTGAGTTCTATAAGGAGATAGAAGCTCATTTTTGGATGACATAAACTTCATATTATGTTCTACAAATAAGTTAGTTATAGCTACTGCTCAATCCATGTCTAAGTATCCTTACAGTCCCTACAAAACAGACTATTCAGATTGGTATACTAATTTTGTTTTGATCATATCTCACTCATTTTGATGATTCCATTGCATGGCCAACTCTCACATGTGTATGACATCTAATACTTACTGTAAATTGATTCTAACATGCCATTTTATCAGTTTATCATTTGGTTAGTTACTGTTTTTATACAGCCAACTTTATAAGCAAGAATTTAACCTTTTTACCTATGGTTTTCCATCTTTTTAACCATGTTTATCAAATCTATCAACACCAAATCCCCACATAATATTTTTAAGCATCATTCATCATCATATACATATACATAAATAAAGAAGTTACAAGATTACATAATCAAAATAACAAAAGGATAGGAAGAACAATCTCTATACCACCATTAGTGACGAAAAGATGAGGTTTTTGATGAACAAGACTTGGTTCTTGTTATCAAATCTTCAACTTTAGCAAGGAAACTTCTAGGGTCCTTTGGATGGATGAACACCTCCATCAAATCAGCCCTTTAACCTAATGAAAACTCATTTTCATAAGTTAAGATCACCTCCAATCTTCATATCTTCAAAAGGACATCATCATGTGTATGAATAACACATGGTTTGTGGTTAAAATTGATCAAATGGGGTATTTTTAGAGAGAGAGTGGACGAAAATGGGGAGAGAGTTGAGAGAGATTTAGGTGGTTTGCATGAGATGAAAATGGAGGAATGGTTATGGCTTGGATGGTTTTGAGGTGGAGTAGCTTACTTTGTAAGCTTTAAGTAACAAGTGTAAACTTGTTTGTTACAAGTTTGACACCTAAGGGTGTTGGTGTCTTTGTTGGGCCGGTTATGAGTGGGGGTGGGGCAAGATTTATCTTGTCTCATCCCCATTTAAATACGGGTACTCCTCGATTCTAGTTTCCTTGATTTGCGTGCCCTCGGGTCATTTTACGAAAAGCATTTTTATAAATTATGAATTAACGGCACAAAACGAATCTAATAAAAATTATCTCATCAAAACGGAGTTCAAAAACGTAAATACGAAATCCTAAGGTTTCCGGTTTAGTCGTAAAGGACGTTAAATTATTCACGTAAGTCCTAATCTCTTCTCGTAAATTTGTGAGTTTATGAACCAACACAAATTTAAAATCCCAAAATAATATTCACGGATAAATTTATTTCCTGAAATATCAGACTGTCACCAAAAACGGTGTATGTAAACGTAAGCACGCAACGTAGAATCCTTCGGTTTAGACGTAGTCGATGCTACTTCAAGACGTAAATCCAAATTTCTTCCCATAAATGAGTGAGTTCATAATATAACATTAAAATAATGTTTTTAAATAATATTTGAGAATAAAATATCAACCATAAATTGACGGATTGTCACATTTCAGGATAAAAAATATGAAAAAGGGAGAAAACACGGGCTATCACGGGCTTTTATCAAAGAAAACGAGAAAAGACGAAGTCAAAAGGTCGAGAGTGTAAAAAGAACGGAAGTCCAAGGCCTGTTCTGAAGATTTATCGAAGAAAAAGTCTAAAGACGGAAGTTTAATGAATTCGAAGAACTCAAGTCTAATAGAAGAAGAAAATTATAACACAAGTTCAATTATATCGACAAATCCCGAGACGACGTCGAGAAAGACAAAGAATTTAAATCGAGTCGAGACGAGAAGAAAGAAAGAAGGAAGCAACACATGCACTCCTCACCTCCTATATATACCCTCCTAATGACACATTAGGAGGGTGTTAGCTATTTTCATTTTCTTTTTTGTAGTTTTATTTTTAGAGAGAGAAAGTGTTTAACTTTCTATCACTAGAACTTCATCTCTTCTTTCTTTCATGTTTAAGCTTTACTTCAATCTTGTATTTTGAAATCTTTAATCTACAAGTTCAAGTTTAATCTTTTCATCTTTAATCTTATTCTACCTTTCTTGATTTTTTACTTATATTTGATTCGAAATCATCTTTGATTTTGTTTAATCTTGATGTTTGATTGATAAAAAGTTTATCTTTTGGTTTATATCTAAGTTTTATACGGATTAAGCTTTGAGCTTATCATGCTTATTGGCTTATTTTGTATTTAGCTTATTTACTTTTCATTTTTCTAAAAAGTTTAATCTTTTTATGGTTTGATTTAAAAAGTTTGCTTATTTAATGTTTAAAAAGTTCTTAATTGTGCTTATTAGTTCTTTTCGTTATAGTTTTGGTTAAGTTTTAGTTTGGGCTTATAAAAATAGCTTATTAACTTGGCTTATTGCAAAATACATACCATCGGAAAAGGATTTCCCCTTTTCCGACCATACATTCCGATTAGGCCTTTTTATTCCGACAACCTTACTATTATTCCGATCACAAGGGATCGGAATAGGGTTTTGCATTCCGACGAGGATTCCTATTTGGATTCCGACGAGGGGTTACTCTTGACACATTCCGACGGATTATTCCGACGGATTATTCCGACGGGGATTCCGACCAGCATTCCGATTGTAGAGTTTATTGGACATTTCGACGACTGCATTCCGATCATATTCCGACCAGGCATTCCGACGAGTGCATTCCGATCAATTATGTTTTAAGTGTTTTTTCTAATTTTAGAAAGAAAAAGTGACAGTTTTTCTAGATTTGGTTTTAGCTTCTTTTAATTACTTTATGCATTTACTTTTTAATTAGCTATAGATAATCAACGACATTTTTTTTATCCACCAAGAACGACTGAGTCGTACTCTTAACTAGTAATCAATTCGAAAAGACTGGATAAACGAATCTTTTTCATACGAGGCAATCCCTTGTATTAAATGGCGCCGATGTCGACTCTTTTCGTTAAGATTAACGGTTTTTAGTGAGAGACGCGTTGGATTTTGGGATCCATTCATTTTTTAACGTTATTTTTTGTGCCAAAAATTTTCAAAAATCCATAAAAATTAAAAAAATTTCAAAAATTCGAAAAAAATAGAAAAACATAATAAACCAAAAATATTTCTTGTCTATCTTTCTTTTCTTTTTGTAGGTATGTATGCGTACTCGTAAGAAGAAAGCAATTCAAGCCAAAGTCGTAACTCCACCTATTGTCACCATGGACAATCGACCAATGATCGAGCTTTTGTAATCGCAAGTAGAGGGCAACACCGATGCTATTGTCATACCCGAGATTGGAGCCAACAACTTTGAGCTCAAATCCGGTTTCATTCAAATGGTCTCTGCTCAACCATTCTTTGGGCGTACACTTGATGATCCTCATGACCATATCAAAAGTTTTCTTCAACTCACTAATACGGTTAAGTAGAATGGGGTTTCACAAGAGGTGATTTGCTTGCAACTTTTTCCTTTCTCCTGAGAGGGATAAGCCTGACATTGGCTTGATAAGGAACCGCCACAAAGTATTCTTACGTCGTCGGATTTAGAGACCAAATTCATCAACTACTTTTTCCCACCCTCACGTACTACCGCTTTGTGGTATGAAATCATTAACTTTGAACAAAAGTACGGTGAGACATTTAGTGAATCTTGGGACCATTTTAAGGAACTTTTAAGAAAGTATCCACAACACGGTTTCACAAAAGTACATAAAATTAATACTTTTACAATGGTTTAAGCATGAATGACCAAGATTCACTAAATAGTGCCTCAGGGGGTAATATTTTGGTTGAATCTTCTAATGCCGCATGAGATATTATTGAGAATAAGTCTAGAGTGCAAACTAAGAGTGTTCGGACTAATCTAGCTAGTGCTAGTACTAGTGACGCCGACAAGAGAATTGATAAGCTCACTTCGCTTGTTTAAACACTTGCTCGACAAACTGCTAACAATACCAAAAGCATCAATTCGCAAGTTAATGCTATGAGCCAGTCATGTGAAATATGCGGGGGTTCTCATTCATATACCGATTGTCCTTCGACTCATGACAATCCGGAAAATGTGTATGCCACTAACGGTAACTTTTCTACGGGAGGCTATCAAGCACGTCCTCAAGGTGACCGCAATTTGCTCAGTTATCGTTCAAACAACTTCCTTTCACCACCCGGTTTCCCCCTCAAAACCACAACAACCTCAATCGCAACAATCAAAACCAACCTCGAGCTCCAAATCAATATCAAACCCAAAGAAACCCATATCCACCTCAAGGAAACAATAAAGTTCACCAACCACCCGCTTATCAACCACCTGCCTACCAGGCTCTTCCTCCAACCCAACCTACCGCATTTAATCAAGAGGTTGACACTTACATGAGGACTAATGATGCGATAGTGCAGAATCTTCAGCGGCAAATCATCAACTTGAAGGGAGATATGGCGAAACAAGGGAATGATCTTCGAGCCGATATGTGAAACTATTTGAGCAATCAAACGATGACTTAAGGGTTATGATGGCTAGTTTCTTCCAAAGTGATCAAGCCTCTGGTTCAGGTTCTCTTCCGAGTAACACCGTTGCTAATCCAAGAAGGGAGATGAAAGCAATCACCACTCGGAGTGGAAAAGGTATAAAGGAACCCGAGCTTCCTACACCTACACTGGTGATTGTGACAAAGGAAAACGAGTCCCCTTTTCCAATTCCTCCACCTTCTATTTCTCCAATTCCACCACCTTCTACTTCCACCCATCCACCACCCAAGGATGTGAATGAGAATTCCATACCAAAGCCTTCATCTCAACCCAATATACCTTATCCCTCAAGGTTGAGGAAAGAGAAGTTGAAGAACAAGGATGATATTCAGGTTTCTAACTTTCTTAAAATGTTTAAACAACTGAATTTCAACATCTCCTTTGCTGAGGCTCTCGCTCACATGCCGAAATATGCTAAAATGTTTAAAGATCTTCTCAGTGACAAAGAAAAACTCCTTGATATCGCTCAGAACCAACTTAACGAGAATTTCTCCGCAGTGCTCTTAAGGAAATTACCCACCAAACTTGGTAATCCGGGTCGTTTTCTCATTCCTTGCAACTTCCCCGGGGTAGAGAATTGTATGGCCCTTGCCTATCTAGGTGCTAGTATAAACTTAATGCCATTAAGTGTTTGGAAACAATTATCTCTACCCGAGCTAGTCCCCGCACGAATGACATTGGAGTTAGCTAACCGTACGGTTGCTTATCCAGTGGGGATAGCCAAAGATGTCTTCGTCGGTGTCGACAAATTCACCTTTCCGGCGGATTTTGTTGTCGTTGACTACGAGATGAACCCCTGTGTTTCATTAATCGTTGGACGTCCATTCTTGAGGACCGGTCGCTCTCTCATTGATGTAGTCGCGGGCGAATTAATCATGAGAGTTGGTGACGATAAAATCGTCTTCAACATGGCTAAAATTTCTAAGCAGCCTTCTGGAAACGAGAGTGTTAATTTCATTGATGTTCTTGATAAGGCTTGTGAAGAACATTTCAAAGATGCTTGTAAAAGTGGTTCTTATTCTCTTCCCATTGTTGAGACCGTTGCCTCTATTGCTCTCTCACTAACTCCATTTGGAGAAAGTGATCTTCTTTTGAAAGAATTTGAAGCAACTTTGGGAGATGTGGACTTACAATATTACGATTCTCCCTCCAATTGGGATGAAGACATTAATACCATTGAGAAACTTCTCAATGAGGTCCATTATGTGCCTAAGAAAGGCGGAATCACCGTTGTGCCCAATGAAAACAACGAGTTGATTCCCACTCGTCTCGTTACAGGGTGGAGAGTTTGTATAGACTATCGCAAACTCAATGATGCTACGAGAAAGGATCATTTTCCTCTTCCTTTCATGGATCAAATGCTCGAGCGTCTAGCGGGTAATGATTATTATTGCTTCTTAGACGGTTTTCCGGGTATTTTTAAATTCCCATCGATCCTAAAGACCAAGAGAAAACCACATTCACTTGTCCTTATGGAACATTTGCTTACAAAAGAATGCCTTTCGGCTTATGCAATGCTCCTGGGACTTTCCAAAGGTGTATGATGGCTATCTTCCATGACATGGTTGAAGAAACTATGGAAGTCTTCATGGATGATTTCTCGGTCTATGGTGACTCCTTCTCTTCTTGCCTTGCCAATTTGGAACGCATGCTTAAGCGGTGTGAAGACACTCGCCTTGTTCTAAATTGGGAAAAATGCCATTTCATGGTAAAATAAGGCATTGTGCTTGGACATAAAATCTCAAAAGCCGGTCTTGAAGTGGACCGTGCTAAAGTTGATGTCATAGCCAAATTACCTCCACCTTCAACCGTGAAGGTTGTGAGAAGTTTGCTTGGTCATGCGGGCTTCTATCGTCGATTCATTTAAGATTTTTCTAAAATCGCTCGCCCGATGACCCACCTCTTGGAAAAAGATACTCCTTTTATCTTTTCTAAGGAGTGTCTCGAATCTTTCAATCTTCTTAAGGATAAGCTAACTAAGGCACCGGTCTTGGTCACCCCTAATTGGGAGCTACCTTTTGAATTGATGTGTGATGCTAGCGACTTTGCTATTGGAGCGGTTTTGGGCCAAAGAGTGAACAAACACTTCAAACCAATCCATTATTCTAGCAAGACAATGATGGGGGCTCAATTGCATTATACCACTACCGAAAAAGAGCTTTTAGCTGTAGTATATGCTTTTGAAAAATTTCGCCCCTATCTTGTCCTTTCCACCATAATCGTGTACACCGATCATTCCGCGTTGAAGTACTTGTTGACTAAGCAAGATTCTAAGCCAAGACTTCTTCGTTGGGTTTTGCTCCTTCAAGAATTTAAAATTGAAATTTGTGACAAGAAGGGAGCCGAAAACCTAGCCACGGATCATCTAAGTAGACTTGAGGATCCTTATCAAAGGGATCATCCGAATCAAGAGATCAATGACTCTTTTCCCCTTGAGGCCTTAATGTCTATCAATTTCAATCTTGATGACACCCCGTTGTGTGCGGACATTGGAAACTACTAAGCGGGTGGAATTCTCAAGGAAGGGTTAACATCCCAACAAAAGAAAAAGTTCTTTATAGACATTGAACATTATTTTTGGGACGACCCTTACCTTTTCAAACAATGTGCTGATCTGATTATTCGTCAGTGTGTTGATGGGCCGGCAGCGTTACTAATCCTTGAAGCTTGCCATAAAGGACCCACCGGTGGTCACTTTGGTCCTAATTACACCGCGAATAAAGTGTTCTACTCTGGATTCTATTGGCCCTCCATTTATCGTGACGCTCACGAGATGGTTAAAAATTGTGATGCTTGCCAACGCCAAGGCAAGATCACACATAAAGATGAGATGCCTCAAAATTTCATCCAAGAATATGAAATCTTTGACGTATGGGGCATCGACTTTATGGGGCCATTTCCATCATCCAAAGGGAACAAGTACATCCTCGTAGCCGTTGACTACGTCTCTAAATGGGTTGAAGCAAAGGCTCTCCCTACGAACGATGCGAGGGTGGTTGTGAACTTTTTGAAACAGCTTTTTGCTCGATTCGGTGTTCCTCGTGCTATCATCAGTGACTGCGGGACTCATTTTTGCAACGATCAATTTGCTCGAGTCATGGCTAAGTACGGTGTCAATCACCGTCTTTCCACCGCTTATCACCCTCAAACAAATGGTCAAGCGGAGATATCTAACCGTGGATTGAATCGAATTCTTGAGCGTACTGTGGGAGAGCATCGTGCCTCGTGGCAGATAAGTTAGACGATGCTCTGTGGGCTTTTCGTACCGCATATAAGACGGATATTGGTTGCACTCCATATCGTCTTGTGTACGGGAAGGCATGCCACCTCCCTATTGAGCTGGAACATAAGGCGTACTGGGCCTTGAAGTGGGCCAATTTTGACATCAACAAAGCCGGCGATCTTCGGAAGATTCAACTCAACAAGCTAAATGAACTGAGGAATGAAGCTTATGAGAATTCTTTGATCTACAAGGAGAAGACCAAGATCATTCATGATTCAAGGATTAAGAAGTGAGAGTTCCACGTTGGTGATCAAGTTTTACTCTTTAACTCTCGGTTGAAAATCTTCTCGGGCAAGCTGAAGAGCCATTGGTCTGGTCCATTCACCGTCGCCAAAGTCTTCCCTTACAGCACCATTGAGCTTTCCCAGTCAAATGGGCCTAATTTTAAAGTGAATGGCCAGCATGTGAAGTTGTACTTTGGTGACGACATCTCTCATGATATGATTCCATCCCTCACCATGTATCCCTTGAATTAGTTCTGGGTCGAGTCAGGCTCGTAACTCGGTTAACAAAAAAAATCGCTTCTCGGGAGGCAACCCGTTGATCTATCCTTTACCGTTTTCATAATCAGTGTAGGGGGAGCCCCGTATGTGTTTGTTGTCTTGTTTTTTATGACGTGCATGGATTAAAGCTTTTGAGAGCACTTTGGATGACATTTACGACCGTGATCCCGTGTACCCGTCTTCCTGGTTATATCCTAAACTGTCGTGATTCAATATTTCATATCTTATATATATTCACATTGAAATCACTATAGTTGTCCTTTCCTTAGCAAGATTTAAACAAATTGCGCAATGTCCTAAGTGTAGGGGAGTTTACTCCCACATGCTTAAACATTGAGGAAAATGTTTATATCAAGTGTAGGGGGACTTCTATCGAAGTATGTGGGCTTTTTAACCGGAAAATCTAATTTTTCGACATTTTTCAAAATTTTTAATCTATTTTGGCCTAGTAGTATAGTAGTATTTTCCTTTGTTATTGTTATTTACTTTCTGTGTTAGAATAAATTTTAATAAAGTGGCTTTAAATTTTTCAACGTTGTGAATCTTTTGACTCAACCCGAGTTTACTTATCCAAGTTTACTCTAGCTAGTATCCTTAACGTGTTCAAGTCAAGTGTTGTTAGGATTTTATATAGGGAACTTTAAAACGCGGAAGTCTTAACTCTCACGGGTTAAGAACAAGAACTTTTCGCAAGTTCCTATAGTTGATCCTAGAAAGTCGTTTATCAAGGGAACTTTAAAATTCGAATTCTAAACTTGAAAGAGTCTAAGAAGTCGCAAGATACTATAGATGACTTGAAAACCCAAAACTTTGATTTAATTGGCTAAGCATCCACGAGTCTCATTCCTTGAGATTTTAAGTTGTGGAGAACGAGAGATGATAGAGTCAATTATAAGTTTGGTATTCTTTCGTGAATTTATGTGAGTTGATTATAAGCTTTTTCTCCCATCGCTTGTTAATAAATATATTTGCAATAAATAAGGTAGTACGATTTGAAAAGTTACTTAGCTTCTAGCACAAGATCGTTTAAAAGTTGCTCGATATTAATTAGAGTTCATAGCCATGGCAAAACTTATTGAATCGGGATGCGAAGATTGGCGAGTCCAAAAATGCCCTAACAAGGCATGAGGGCTACATTTTGTTGCTAAGATCCCAAGTGATGTAAAGAATCATTTATCAAAAATCAATATGAAGGATCGAGACACACGACGAAAAGCAAATACTCCCCTAAAGACCATGGAGAAGTCTATCCAAAAAGGCCCTAACAAGGTATGAGGATAAATAGATCCAAGTACTAAAAGGAGGCGGATCGTTGTATATCAAAGTCCAAAATAAAGATTGGAGAAAAATGAAGAAGTCGTGGTCCAAATATGAAGAATCTCTCAAAAACTTCAAGCGAAGAAATTCCTATTTTGAAGAGAAGACCATAATTTCAAGAACGTCTCTCAAGATTCGAAGTATGAAGTCGCTGCCAAATATCAGTCCGAGAAAGGTCTCATATCGTGAAGCGAGTTATGCCAAGATATGAACTTTAAGAGGTCCCGAGAAGCATCTTTAAAAGATTTTGTCCTTTAGCTAACTATTGATTAAATCGTCCCACTTTATTTCCATCCTAAATAACTATCAAAATAAGTCAAACAATGCATCCTCGTGATCATTCAAGACAAAATTAAAATATAAGAGATACACTTAGAAATAAGGGAGTCTAAGTAAATAATTGGGCCACATGAGTTCGTGTTAGTTTGCTAACATATAATAACAATGATCTCGTTTTTAAGCTTGGTATGGGGAATGTGAAACTTGAGGATGATAAACATTCATGACAGCCAAAACCCCAATGTAAGGAATGTGAAACCATTGTGCCCAATGAAAAAAACGAGTTGATTCCTACTCGTCTCGTTACAGGGTGAAGAGTTTGTATAGACTATCGCAAACTCAATGATGCTACGAGAAAGGATCATTTTCCTCTTCCTTTCATGGATCAAATGCTCGAGCGTCTAGCGGGTAATGATTATTATTGCTTCTTAGACGGTTTCTCATGGTATTTTCAAATTCCCATCGATCCTAAAGACCAAGAGAAAACCACATTCACTTGTCCTTATGGAACATTTGCTTACATAAGAATGCCTTTCGGCTTATGCAATGCTCCTGGGACTTTCCAAAGGTGTATGATGGCTATCTTCCATGACATGGTTGAAGAAACTATGGAAGTCTCCATGGATGATTTCTCGGTCTATGGTGAATTCTTCTCTTCTTGCCTTGCCAATTTAGAACGCATGCTTAAGCGGTGTGAAGACACTCGCCTTGTTCTAAATTGGGAAAAATGCCATTTCATGGTAAAAGAAGGAATTGTGCTTGGACATAAAATCTCAAAAGCCGGTCTTGAATTGGACCGTGCTAAAGTTGATGTCATAGCCAAATTACATCCACCTTCAACCGTGAAGGGTGTGAGAAGTTTCCTTGGTCATGTGGGCTTCTATCATCGATTCATTCAAGATTTTTCTAAAATCGCTCGCCCGAGGACCCACCTCTTGGAAAAAGATACTCCTTTTATCTTTTCTAAGGAGTGTCTCGAATCTTTCAATCTTCTTAAGGATAAGATAACTAAGGCACCGGTCTTTGTTACCCCTAATTACCTTTTGAATTGATGTGTGATGCTAGCGACATTGCTATTGGAGCGGTTTTGGGGCAAAGAGTGAACAAACACTTCCAACCAATCCATTATGCTAGCAAGACAATGACGGGGGCTCAATTGCATTATACCACTACCGAAAAAGATCTTTTAGCTGTAGTATATGCTTTTGAAAATTTCCGCCCCTATCTTGTCCTTTCCACCACAATCGTGTTCACCGATCATTCCGCGTTGAAGTAATTGTTGACTAAGCAAGATTCTAAGCCAAGACTTCTTCGTTGGGTTTTGCTCCTTCAAGAATTTAAAATTGAAATTTGTGACAAGAAGGGAGCCGAAAACCTAGCCGCGGATCATCTAAGTAGACTTGAGGATCCTTATCAAAGGGATCATCCGAATCAAGAGATCAATGACTCTTTTCCCCTTGAGGCCTTAATGTCTATAAATTCCCATCTTGATGACACCCCGTGGTTTGCGGACATTGGAAACTACTTAGCGGGTGGAATTCTCAAGGAAGGGTTAACATCCCACCAAAAGAAAAAGTTCTTTAAAGACACTGAACACTATTTTTGGGACGACCCTTACCTTTTCAAACAATGTGCTGATCTGATTATTCGTCGGTGTGTTGATGGGCCGACAGCGTTACTAATCCTTGAAGCTTGCCATAAAGGACCCACGGGTGGTCACTTTGGTCCTAATTACACCGCGAAGAAAGTGTTCGACTCTGGATTCTATTGGCCCTCCATTTATCGTGACGCTCACGAGATGGTTAAAAGTTGTGATGCTTGCCAACGCCAAGGCAAGATCACACATAAAGATGAGATGCCTCAAGATTTCATCCAAGAATGTGAAATCTTTGACGTATGGGGCATCGACTTTATGGGGCCATTTCCATCATCCAAAGGGAAGAAGTACATCCTCGTAGCCGTTGACTACGTCTCTAAATGGGTTGAAGCAAAGGCTCTCCCTATGAACGATGCGAGGGTGGTTGTGAACTTTTTGAAGAATCTTTTTGCTCGATTCGGTATTCCTCGTGCTATCATCAGTGACCGCGAGACTCATTTTTGCAATGATCAATTTTCTTAAGTCATGGCTAAGTATGGTGTCAATCACCGTCTTTCCACCGCTTATCATCCTCAAACAAATGGTCAAGCCGAGATATCTAACCGTGGATTGAAGCGAATTCTTGAGCGTAATGTGGGAGAGCATCGTGCCTCGTAGGCCGATAAGTTAGACGATGCTTTGTGAGCTTTCTGTACCGCATATAAGACGCCGATTGGTTGCACTCCATATCGTCTTGTGTACGGGAAGACATGCCACCTCCCTATTGAGCTGGAACATAAGGCGTATTGGGCCTTAAAGTGTGCCAATTTTGACATCAACAAAGTCGGCGATCTTCAGAAGATTCAACACAACGAGCTAAATGAACGGAGGAATGAAGCTTATGAGAATTCTTTGATCTACAAGGAGAAGACCAAGATCATTCACGATTCAAGGATTAAGAATCGAGAGTTCCACGTTGGTGATCAAGTTTTACTCTTTAACTCTCGGTTGAAGATCTTCTCGGGCAAGCTGAAGAGCCGCTGGTCTAGTCCATTCACCGTCGCCAAAGTCTTCCCTTACGGCACCATTGAGCTTTCCCAGCCAAATGGGCCTAATTTTAAAGTGAATGGCCAGCGTGTGAAGTTGTACTTTGGTAAGGACATCTCTCACGAGATGATTCCATCCCTCACCACGTTTCCCTTGAATTAGGTCTGGGTCGAGTCAGTCTCGTGACTCGGTTAACAAAAACAAGCGCTTCTTGGGAGGCAACCCGTTGATCTATCCTTTACCGTTTTCATAATAAGTGTAGGGGGAGACCCGTATGTGTTTGTTGTCTTGTTTCTTATGTTGTGAAGGGATTAAAGCTTCAGAGATCACTTTTGATGACATTTGACGACCGTGATCCCGTGTACTCGTCTTCCTGGTTCTATCCTAAACTGTCATGATTTAATATTTCATATCTTATATATATTCACATTGAAATCACTATAGTTGTCCTTTCCTTAGCAAGATTTAAACAAAGTGCATAATGTCCTAAGTGTAGGGGAGTTTACTCCCACATGTTTAAACATTGAGGACAATGTTTATATCAAGTGTAGGGGTGACTTCTATCGAAGTAAGTGGGCTTTTTAACCGGAAAATCTAATTTTTCGACATTTTTCAAAAATTTTAATCTATTTTGGCCTAGTAGTATAGTAGTATTTTCCTTTGTTATCGTTATTTACTTTCTGTGTTAGAATAAATTTTAATAAAGTGGTTTTAAATTTTTCAACGTTGTGGATCTTTTGACTCAACCCGAGTTTACTTATCCAAGTTTACTCTAGCTAGTATCCTTAACGTGTTTAAGTCAAGTTTTGCTGGGCTATTATATAGGGAATTTTAAAAAGCGAAAGTCTTAACTCTCACGGGTTAAGAACAAGAACTTTTCGCAAGTTCCTATAATTGATCCTAGAAAGTCGTTTATCAAGGGAACTTTAAAATGCGAATTCTAAACTTGAAAGAGTCTAAGAAGTTGCAAGATCCTATATATGACTTGAAAACCCAAAACTTTGATTTAATTGGCTAAGCATCCACGAGTCTCATTCCTTGAGATTTTAAATTATGGAGAACGAGAGATGATAGATTCAATTATATGTTTGGTATTATTTCGTGAATTTATGTGAGTTGATTATAAGCTTTTTCTCCCATCGCTTGTTAATAAATATATTTGCAATAAATAAGGTTGTACGATATGAAAAGTTACTTAGCTTCTAGCACAAGATCGTTTAAAAGTTGCTCGGTATTAATTAGAGTTCATAGCCAAGGCATAACTTATTGAAGCGGGATGCGAAGATTGGCGAGTCCAAAAAAAGGCCCTAACAAGGCATGAGGGCTACATTTTGTTGCTAAAGATCCCAAGTGATGTGAAGAATCATTTATCAAAAATCAATATGAAGGATAGAGACACACGACGAAAAGCAAATACTCCCCTAAAGATCATGGAGAAGTCTATCCAAAAAGGCCCTAACAAGGTATGAGGATAAATAGATCCAAGTCCTAAAAGGAGGCGGATCGTTGTATATAAAAGTCCAAAATAAAGATTGGAGAAAAAAGAAGAAGTCGTGGCCCAAATATGAAGAATCTCTCAAAAACTTCAAGTGAAGAAATTCCTATTTTGAAGAGAAGACCATAATTTCAAGAACGTCTCTCAAGATTTGAAGTATGTAGTCGCTGCCAAATATCGGTCCGAGAAAGGTCTCAAATCGTGAAGCGAGTTATGCCAAGATATGAACTTTAAGAGGTCCCGAGAAGCAGTTTTAAAAGATTTTGTCCTTTAGCTAACTATTGATTAAACCGTCCCACTTTATTTTCAGCCTAAATAACTATCGAAATAAGTCAAACAATGCATCCTCGTGATCATTCAAGATAAAATTAAAATATAAGATATACACTTAGGAATAAGGGAGTCTAAGTAATTAATTGGTCCACATGAGTTCGTGTTAGTTTGCTAACTTACAATAACAATAATCTCGTTTTTAAGCTTGGTATGGGGAACGTGAAACTTGAGGATGATAAACATTCATGACAGCCAAAACCCCAATGTATGTCTTTGCTTTCTATCTTTTTACTTTCCTTAAAGTTTAGTATTTAATAAAGGCCACGGTGGGTTATTTATGATGAGAAATGTAATATGTGCTTTGAAATTAATGCATTGCATGAGGGCATTGCAATGGTCAAGTGTAGGGGATTTAATAAGTGTGAAAACACTTATCCTTTTACCACTTATTTCCAATAATAACAAGACCAAAACGTGTATTTTATGTCGTAAAAGTCGGAATTATGTGTGGTTTGTGTTTTTATTGTGTTTCAGGATAAAAATATGAAAAAGGGAGAAAACACGGGCTATCACGGGCTTTTATCGAAGAAAACGAGAAAAGACGAAGTCAAAAGGTCGAGAGTGTAAAAAGAACGGAAGTCCAAGGCCTGTTCTGAAGATTTATCGAAGAAAAAGTCTAAAGACGGAAGTTTAATGAAGTCGAAGAACTCATGTCTAATAGAAGAAGAAAATTATAAGACAAGTTCAATTTATATCGACAAATCCCGAGACGACGTCGAGAAAGACAAAGGATTAAATTGAGTCGAGACGAGAAGAAAGAAAGAAGGAAGCAACACATGCAGTCCTCACCTCCTTTATATACCCTCCTAATGACACATTAGGAGGGTGTTAGCTATTTTCATTTTCTTTTTGTAGTTTTATTTTTAGAGAGAGAAAGTGTTTAACTTTCTCTCACTAGAACTTTATCTCTTCTTTCTTTCATGTTTAAGCTTTACTTCAATCTTGTATTTTGAAATCTTTAATCTACAAGTTTAAGTTTAATCTTTTCATCTTTAATCTTATTCTACCTTTCTTGATTTTTTACTTATATTTGATTCGAAATAATCTTTGATTTTGTTTAATCTTGATGTTTGATTGATAAAAAGTTTATCTTTTGGTTTATATCTAAGTTTTATACGGATTAAGCTTTGAGCTTATCATGCTTATTGGCTTATTTTGTTTTTAGCTTATTTACTTTTCATTTTTCTAAAAAGTTTAATCTTTTTATGGTTTGATTTAAAAATTTGCTTATTTAAAGTTTAAAAAGTTCTTATTTGTGCTTATTAGTTGTTTTCGTTATAAATTTGGTTAAGTTTTAGTTTGAGCTTATAAAAATAGCTTATTAACTTGGCTTATTGCAAAATACATACCATCGGAAAAGGGTTTCCCCTTTTCCGACCATACATTCCTATTAGGCCTTTTAATTCTGACAGCCTCACTCTTATTCCGATCACAAGGGATCGGAGTAGGGTTTTGCATTCCGACGAGGATTCCTATTCTGATTCCGACGAGGAGTTACTCTTTACACATACCAACGGGGATTCCGACCAGCATTCCAATTGTAGAGTTTATTGGACATTCTGACGAGTGCATTCCGATCATATTCCGACCAGGCTTTCCGACGAGTGCATTCCGATCAATTACGTTTTAAGTGTTTTTCTAATTTTAGAAAGAAAAAGTGATAGTTTTTCTAGATTTGTTTTTAGCTTATTTTAATTACTTTCTACATTTACTTTTTAATTAGCTATAGATAATCAACGACATTTTCTTTTATCCACCAAGAACGACTGAGTCGCACTCTTAACTATTAATCAATTCGAAAAGACTGTATAAACGAATCTTTTTCATACGAGGCAATCCTTTGTATTAACTATCAACACACATACACCATGTACCATCCTTCTTGAGAGTCAATAGGGCAGGAACCACACACGGGCTCATATTCTCACGAACATGACCCTTGGAAATCAGCTCCTCAACCTGCCTTTATAACTCCTCATGTTCTCCCGGGCAATCTGGCTTGTTAGGAAACTGTGACCCAAGCTCTAGATCAATATGATGGTGTATGTCACGCAATGGTGGCAAACCATCAGATAATTCACCAGGGAAAACATCAGATAATTCCTCAAGTAAAGGGATCATGGCTTTAGGAACTTCACCCTCTTCAAAAACCTCCTTCCCTATTAGTACAAAAACATCACCTCCCACCTTCAGCTCATCTTCGAACTGCAAAAGAGTTAGTAAAGTACTAGTGGGTTTATTAACTACTTCCTTGGGTTTATTTGGCATCAAAGTAATCTTCACACCTCCAAACAGGAAACTATAAGTATTAGTTCTCCCGTGGTGAGTAACATCACGATCATACTCCCAAGGTCTACCCAACAATAAGTGACAAACATCCAGAGGTATAACATCACACCAAAGATTATCCTTATAAGTTGTTCCTACAGAAAACGAAACTTGGACACGCTTGGAAACTGTTATCCCCCGCCCTTTTTAAGCCACTATAACATATAAGGTTTGGGACGATTTTCAGTTTTAAACCCTAATTTCTGGACTGCTTCTTCAGCTATCAAATTATCACAACTACCTGAATCACATACAAAAGTGTAAACCTTACCAATAATGGTACAAGTTGCCTGAAAGATGTTGTGTTTGATCCAATCATCACCATCAGCTTTAGGTGTTAAGTATGAGCGCCTTACCATCAAATTCACCACCACATCTCCAGACACATACTCCTCCTCATACTCAGGTTCTGCATCATAAACTACATCTCCCGCGTAATCATCATAAGCCACATCATCATCCTCAGGTTCAATAAATAACTGTCTCTTCCCACCCTTCTTACACTCTGACTGTCAGAGAGCATGTTCACCACGGTTAAAGCACTTGAACCCACCACTGCTGGTCGCTTTAGGAACTGATCCAGTATTATCACCAACTGCTTTAGCCTGACTTGGGCCAAAACGAGATGCCACATTACCCGAACTAGAAGCACCTGTTATTGCAAGAGAAGACGAACTCCCCACTCGTCGGTTCTGCTTCTTAAAAGTCAGTGCACACTGATATGCTTCAAAATTGTAATCAGATCAAACATGTTATCATAATCCATGATCTAGACTTTTAAACCACCAATGTATCAAGGTACAAGCTGATCTTCTGTCTCTTGAATGTCATTCCTTGCAATTAGTTGGTAAAATTCGGTTGTATAATATTCAACAGACTTGGCCCCTTGTTTCAGTTTCTGTAACCGATGGTACATCATTCGCTGGTAGTTATGAGGAATAAAATTATCCCTCGTGGCCTTCTTCATCTTCTGCCAACTCATGATCTTTGACTTCCCAACTCTGTTCCTCGTCAGTTTCAATTGTTGCCACCACGCGGATGCCCGACCACATAACTTAGTAGCGATCAACGAAACCCTTTTGTTTTCTGGAACTTCTTTAAATTTAAATACTTCTTCAACAACAACAAGCCAATCAATAAAACTCATCAGGCTTTAAAGTGTTCCCATTAAACTCAAGAATATTAACCCTCATTCCAATCTCCCAACGCCTATCATTATTCCTACTGTGATCTCTCATCCGTCGCCCTGCTGATTATTCATCAACAGACGAACCATCACCAAACGGATTTTCTTCAAGATTTGCATCTTCGTCCTCATGACGGCGATTACGAGGCATCCTATTGTCATCAAATTGTTCATCTTACAGGTCAATTGATCAACAATTTGATCGAATCGCTCCTCCACTCTGTCCATCATACGCTGCTCAAATTCATGTTCATTCACATCGTGAATAAGCCTAGTTCTCCTTGGAGGCATCTTGATCAAGAACTTTGGCTCTTGATACCAACTGATGTAGACTAAAAAACAAAGTAAGAAAGATAAGTAATTGGATCTTTAGATTCAACAAGAATGCCAAAAACATTTATGCTAATAATCATTGATTCTGAAGAATTCCCGAAAATTAGGGTAAAACACGGCAACACAACGGCCAGTGGTTTAACTTTTATTAAACTGATAACTTTTAATATCTCCTTTTTTATAGTTCGTTTTTCTCGGTATCGATTCGAATTGATGTAACAATTTCAAGCTCAACTTAATCGTTTTTGGTTAAAAGAATGTTATTTGGTATTCTATGTCTAATTGGCAAATAGCAAGTAAAAAGGTAAAAATAATATCTATACTACATATACGTACTACACTAAAACACGTTGTAAGTAAAACATTTAATTGCACAAAATATAAAAATGGAAAATACAAATTTAACGAATAACGAAGCAAAATGATTAAAATATTAATGAAATTCTACGGGCTATACTAGTTCTAAAAAAAATCATGCACCAAAGCTCAATATTAGTCTAGACTAATATTAATATACACATCTAATAAATCTAAGTCTAACACTAATGTAACTAATTTGTAAAATAAGACTCTATTTAAACACTAATATCCCATCAAGCAAAAGCCCAATTAACTATCTAAGAAAATCAATCTAATATCTGATATCTAAGCAAAACGATACTTCGCTCAATTCTTATCTTCTCATAAGCCCAAAATGAACTAAAGAGATAAAAACATATCCAACAAACTAACAGTTACGAATTAAAAGTAGCACTTTTCATTTACGAATCTACTACTTGTCTACCTATATTCCAACATTTACACTACCATATCAGTCTATAACAGAAACAGAACAATGTCCCAGCTCTCTAGAACATCAAAATAACAAGGACTTAAAATAACAAGAATCAAAGCATTCTATCTTGAACATATAACGAGTAGCAAGCAATTTCCTTTATAAAAATGAACACAGTATTCACTAGCAATCCTATGATCCTGCCTAAACTTAGCTACTGACTCGAACAAGAACAATTCTTATCTGCTTATCCCAAACGCTAACTAATCAATCAGTTAGGAAATTTCATAGCTAAAACAAGAATCAATAAAGGCTGATCTAAGACAGATAAACAACAAGTAAAACTCAGTCAATCAAACAAATTTACATTACTAACTATACTGCAATTACAACTAGCAGCTTATAATAGGAATGCAGAAAATAGAAACCGAGCTTAACCTGGACATCTAGGCCTAGTCCGTTGATGACGAGAAGCGCGGCGCTGAGCCGACTTAAAATCAACAACACCTTTGAAAATCAAACTCCACTATTGAACTCTACTGATCTACTGTTCCTTCATAACCTGAAAACTTGCATAACACGAGAAAGAAACATATACATTCGATTACGCATTAGCAACTACAGAAGTCTACCAATTAACTTGTTTTAACTGCTTAACTGAAACTCGTTTAATCTGATAAAACGATGACTATTAAAAGCTCTAAAACTAACAAATAAACTGACTCTTTAAACTGAATATGAAAGTAGAAAAACAGAAAGATGAAACAGAGAAATCAGGCTTTTTTATATGAAAATTCCTAAACTGAGCTCGAAACCATTTAACGACCTAACTGATACTATCTAATCTGTAATAGTAAACTACGTGAGCCGCAATATCAACGAAAACGATCTAAAGGATAACACATCCTGAAACAGAATTAGGCTTCATTACTTTTGATTGCAAAAGCTTAAAGGATAACAATCTCAACTTCTAGTATAAGCTCGGAAACTCGAGGCTTAACAGAATTACTGCTAATAAAACTCAGAAATCAATTGAAACGAATAACTCGGAATCAACAACTCAATTCTCAAGTACTTTAACAAACTTCTAAAACTACGTGAACAGTAACAGGTTTAAAGATAACAGAAAATCAAAAGAATATTGAAGAATCTCAAATGAATTTCATTAATGGCAGAAAAATGATACAAGTATAAAAGAAATTTGTAACTGAGTATGTAACTGATTTTACAGTCTATCAAGATACTTTCTTTTTAGTATGAACAGTAAACGAAGAAGTAGAATAGAGAAAAACTCAAAACTTCCATTAATGGTTGCAAGAAAAGATCGGTTACAAAGATTAAGATCGAAAGAGATTGATGAGACTGTATTTATACATAGTCTCATCGTCCAAATCGGGCTTAAAACGCTTAAAATATCATCAAAATACCCAAAAATGTGCTTGTATTTGTTTATTGTGTATTTCAGGTATGGATATCGTGAAATCAACAAAAGATCACAAGAATGAAGCAAAAACAAACACGGGAAACGAAGCCGCACAAAGAACCGGGCCCAAGTTTGGAATTTCCAAAAATACCCTTGAAGTTTGATGAATTGGCAAGATTGGTCCCTGTACTTTTGAAGACTTGTCACAAATGACCCTCCACTAATTCATTTGTACAAGTTACATCCTTGATATTTGGAGACATGTGCAAAATTGGCCCTTGAAGAATGGTGAAATGGCATTAAAAACCCTTTGAATGGTTTTTATAAACTTTTTGTGGTAAAAATATAAGTTTTTAAACTTATTTTACAAAGGGAATGCACTTTTGGCTGTCTAAACCTTATTTGGCAAGTTTATGGGAAATGGGGGGGCCAATTCGGCCAGACAACAAAACCCTAACCCTCCACTCACCTGCTGCCACGTCACCCCCTCACTCCCCCACAACCAATCACATTTGATTAACCTTCCACATAGGATCTCCACCCAACTTAGTATTAACTGATTATTAAATCATTAATACTTTTCCCACTAAACACGAAATTTAAAAAACTAATCCCTAAACCTAGATTAAAACCAACCTTGTTTATCACCCCTTTCCCAAAAACCCTAAAAAAACCAAATCCTAATTACCCTTTAATTCAATGGGGTTTTACCCAAACTCTTCTAGATTGGTAATTTACCTTCACCTTAATGAAACCCCACTCCCAAAAACAAGTCCCCATCACCATGGCCCCCAACCCACATGACCCCTGCAACTAAAAGACAAGTCGCAACAGTGATCCTACGACTTATGATGATTCCTTCCATCCAAAGCCATATTATACGACTTAGATTGGTCAACCACAGCTGTTTACAACTTTATCTTCACATGGCTCAAGCATCTTCAAGATTATTCGGATATTCCTTCAAGGGCATAACGGGAAGATCATGTAGCTAGGGTTTTTGTAATGCTAGGGTTCTAGAACCATCTCCTCATTTGTATATATAGCATAGCAGTGTAGTTTTTCTTTCCTGTTCCAGATTTTGTAGTTTTTAAATTTATTAATGATAATGAACAATTTTCAATTTACAACTTCTGAGTTCCATCTTTATTCAGTTTATTTAGTTTAATTAATTTAAGTCATTTGCAAAAGATAGCCTTAAAAGTTTCAAGTTTTGTTTTGGTTACAAGATTTTTCAGAAAACGTGTTCTAAAATAGCTTTTGAGAAAAAGTTTTTTTATCAGTTTGAATTCACACCCACATGAAGTGAAAGTGGATTGTGGGGTGATTTCATCCTTTGTGTTTTGTTTTACTTCAGTTTGCATCACAAGGATTTCAAGAAAAAAAATCACTTTTTATCCATTTTTTTACTCACTCCTTACTGCTTGAACAGTTCTACCATCAAGCCTTGACAAGCTTGTTGGTTTAAGCTATTCAAGCTTGTATTTGTTCCTAGCTTTTTGTGTTTGTGCAGGTTTTCAAGAACAAGAAACAAGCTCCTCATTATTTCTTTCATTTCATTTCATAGAAGATATTGTCCTCCCTAGATCCCTTGTGGATTCTACGAACAGGGACCTCTACATTTTCATGAGCCTTTCATAAGCCCAATAAAGACCTAGCAGAAGGCATCAGCCAGGTAGTTTTTTGGCTTGAACCCTGCTTCTATTCTTTGAGTTTCTGATAAGTCTTATGATTTTGTGGATTTGCTAGTTTCATGTCAGTTTAAACTTTGAATTATGCTTGTTTATGTTTAATATGCATGTTAGAGTAGCTATAAATCAGTCTAAGTCCATTTGATTTGGTTTTAGTTTACAAATTTCAAGTTTCAGTATTTAAGGGGGTGTTTGGATCTGCTTTTTAGGTTAAGTGTTTGACAAGTATTTGGCCTAAAAGTAATCTGCTTAGACTCCATTAGGTTAATTATGGTTTTAAATGTCATTTATTTTAGTTTAGTGGCAAGAAATAGGAACTTGCATGTTAAAATTGAGTAGAATATAGCTTAAGTTCATTTTGCTATCTTTCTGTTTCATTTAGTGTACATTTGATCATCATTTTTGCTAGATTGCTAGGAGACTGTATCATCTAGGATTATAGATAGCCTACATGTGATTTGGTAGTCATTTGTGCTAGATTTGGTCATTAGAAACTCACCATATGACCAATTAGACTAGCATACTGTTCATCAGATAGGGGCAAGGTTCATCAGTAACTTATTTGGCCTTTTTGTGTTTGATTTTTGACTACAACTTGCTCTCTTTCTTGTTTATTGTGACTCCCCACACTTCCATGAGTGTGGGGGTGCCCTTGTATCCAAGAAAAAATCATCACAATTAGCTTTCCTAAGCTAATTTGCCACCAGACACGTTTTTATTGAAGGCAGGGGGAACAAAGTTACCCCTGCTAGTATCAAAGTTTCCACTGGTCAGCAAGAAGACAAAAGCAAACTAAATGTCACTTTCAGGTTTTTAGTATTTTGTCTTTAGTGAGCTTAAATAGGTTTTAGGATTTGAAATCTTTTTCATTATTTTTCTTATTTTATTCTTGATTTTTCTGTTTAATTACTTTTTATTTTACTGTTCATTTAGTATTTTTTAGATTAAATTGCATTTTTAATTAACTTTTTATTATTCTATTTTTGTCTTTTAGTGCAGAAACTTAATATTTTTTAATTTCAAAAATTTTCTTAGATTTAGAAAAATATTTTAAGGTTTTTAGTTTAAAAATATTTCACTGTTCACTTTTTAATTAATTTTTAGAATTAATTTAGCTTAATTAGGGTTTTAATATTAAACTGTTTTGTCTTTTAGTGAAAATTTTTACATTTTTCAAAATTTTTCATTTTTCTACTGTTCATTAGTGTAATTTAGGATTTTTAAAATTGTCAAATTAGTTTTGGCATTATTTTATTATTTTTTATGATTATTTTGATTTAAAAATAGTTTTTAGTCATTTAAAAATAGAAAAATAGTTTTAAAAATTTAGGAAAAATACTTTTTAGTCTTTAAATAATATAAGTGAGTTATTTGTTCAATAAAATAATATTTTGGACATTTTGTTAATTATATTTAATTTTAGGGCTTTAATTAGCATTAAAAATTGAATATTTAATTAATAAAAGGTTTTAAAATATATTTGTTGGATTTTTATTCTTATTTATATTATTTTAGACTTAGTTTAAACTTTTAATTAATTTTTAGGTTTAATTTTTAATTTTGTCGCGTTTTACGTAATTACGTCATCGTTTTACGTCAACGTCGTAGTTTAATCGTAGTCGTAGCTCGTCTTTACGTTTTTCTCTTCTCAACCAAAAAAGTCACTAATCCAAACTTGATTTCATATATATTGGCACATTAATACTCACACCTCCTTCGAGAAAGAACCCGCATTTATTCGGTTTTACGTTTTTCCTAAAGCGTATAACTTAATACTTGCCATTCATACGCGTTTTTCCTAAAACGTGTACGAAAAACCTACATCAAATTTTTGGCGCCGCTGCCGGGGAGGTGTTTAGTGTGCCATTATTAGTATCGTGTTTGTGTGAGTAGTGCGTTTTTGCTTTTCGATTTTTGGAAAGCGTACATAAACGTATATACTCATTTTTGTTATATTTATCTATTATATTATAATATCCAAATAAATCGTGTTTAATTTTCCTAAATTAAACACACAACAATCTTTACTATATTGTAGATATATTGGTTTTCGTTTTTATTGTGAATATATTATTACTATATTGTATTTACGTAAGAACAATAAATATACAAGTACTCCAAAAGCGTGAAAACGCAACCTTGATTCGGGATTTCATCACTCGATCATTGTATTCGAATCCAAAGCAAAAGTTTAAAGGCAAAATAGATAAATACTTTCGTGAGGCTTAATTTCAATTAACACAAACTATAAGGTGGGTATAAGGCGGTTGTATTTCACGACCTAATGGAAAAAGGATCTTAAGTGCTTAGCGCCGCCTCGTTTCCCCCGCTTGCTTGTGCGTGTTTTGAGAAAGAGCGCCAATCGAGGGTTTGTCGCCCAAGTATTATCTACGTGTATTATATTTGTTTGTGTTTTCAAGATTAAACCCTCTTGAACGTTTTGGTGTTCCACCAACGTTCTAAAGTCATCGAAAGCGTTCACTCCACGTGATCGTTTTCATTACTTGAGGCTCCTTTAATCGAGAAGATCGATTCGAGGGGAGATTTGTAGATTTGTGTCTACGTAATACATTTAAAAATCCAAAAAAATTAAAAAATAATCAAAAACCAAAAAAAATTGAAAAATCGAAAAACCGCAAAAAGAATCTTCTTTGCTACCACCCATTCTACGCTTAGTGCATGCGCACTCGATCGAAGGATTATTCTAATTCTAGTGACGCTTCGAATCGACGCAATCGTAATCGAAGGAATCGACGACGTAGATGAGAATTAGAAACCGACGTTCCTAATATCGTTGTTGAAGAAACCTTAGACGAGATGGCCGACAATCGTTCGATGATGGAATTGCTCCAAGCGCCCACCGAGGGTTATGGAGACGCGATCGTAATTCCCGCTATCGAAGCGGAGAATTTTGAGATTAAGAGCGGAATGCTTTCGTTAATCCAAGCTACGAAGTTTCGAGGTCGTGAAGCCGATAATCCTCACGACCATATTCGGAATTTTGATCGTCTTTTGGCCATGAGAAAGTTTAAGAACGTCGACACCGATGTCGTCAAGCTTATGCTTTTTCCGTACTCGCTCGATAGTGCCGCCAAGGATTGGTACGAGAAAGAGCCACCTAATTCGATAACTACGTGGAAGGATCTCGTTTCCATGTTCGTTAATTATTTTTTCCCACCGTCTAAGACAACGTTTTTCAAAAATGAAATTACGAAATTTGAGCAAAAACCAAATGAACCATTTAGAGACGCGTGGGATCGCTTTAAGGAATTGCTTAGGCAATGCCCTCACCATGGTTTTTCCGAGTTGTACCAAATCGATACGTTTTACAACGGTCTTAATTTTCAAGAACAAGATTCGTTGAATTCCGCCGTCGGTGGCAACTTTTTGTGTAAGACTCCGAAAGATGCATTGATAATTATCGAGAACCGATCCAAGGTTTACCAACTCCGAAACGCACCGAGTGTTGCCAATACCGCCAATGTTAGTAGTTCTAATCACGACATTGAAAGAGTTGATGCAAAAGTCGATAAATTGACGAATGTGTTTACATCTTTTCTCGTTGAGATGCAAAAGAAAGACGCTCCCGCTACGGTGAAAGCGGTTGAGGTTTCGTGTACGTTTTGTGGTGGACCTCATAATTATTACGAGTGTGCGGCTACGGATGGCCAAACGTCGAATGTGAGTGCGTTAAATGGAGACAACAATTTTCAAAATCAAAATAGCGCGGGTCCATCACAACAAGGCAATTATAACCAAGGCAACAATTTTCAAAATCGAAACAATTTTCAAGGAAATAATCAACAAGGAAATTTTTCGAATCAAAATCAAGGAGGTTATAATCAAGGTCGTAATATAACTTGGCAAAATCGAGACAATAACCAAAACTCGAATTTTTCAAACAACAACAATCAAGGCAACAATTTTTCAAGTGGGACAAGGAAATTTTCAAAGAAACAATCAAAACCAAGGGAACTTTAATTCAAATCAAAATAGTTCGTCAAACGATTTTCAAAACTACATGAAAACGAATGAGGCTAATATGAGACGATTAGAGGGAGAAATTGGTACTTTGAAAAACGACTTTTCTAATACTTTGAAATTGCAAAACACGAAGATTGAGCAAGGGCAAATTGACATAAAAAAGATGTTTTCAGCCATAATGAACTAGTCCTCGGGTGCGTCATCGAGTTCGTTACCTAGTGACACCGTTGCTAATCCGAAGGAACAATGTAAAGTCGCCTCGTCTCGTGAGAAAGGTCGTGTGATTACCCCTAACCTTGAAGGATTTCGAGTTTTTCCTTCTTCTCAACCCTCGACTTCTAAGACGTCCTATTGTTCTAAAGTCGATGGGGTGAACGTGGCGACCAAGGAAAAGAGTGCACACCCTCGTGTACCTCAAATTCCATCCACGGTTCAAAAAGAGAGCTTTGTTGACCTTACGAAAGTAACCCTTGAAGAAACTTGTGCTTCGATCCTTCTTAAAAAACCCAAAAGGCGTATGCCGAGAAAGGAAAAGGATCCGGGCCAATTTCTATTACCTTGTGATTTTTCCGAGATTGAGGGATGTTTAGCCCTTGCCGATTTAGGTGCTAGCATCAATCTCATGCCTCATTCTCTTTGGAAATTGATGAGATTGCCTTCACTTACCCCCACGAACATGACAATCAAGCTTGCAAATTATACACCTTTAATACCAATTGGAATAGCCGAGGATGTCTATGTCAAAGTTGGAAAGTTTGTTTTTCCCGCGGATTTCGTTATATCCCATTACGAGTGTGACCCTAAATGTCCCATTATTTTAGGCCGACCATTCTTATCGACGGCTAGAACCGTAATCGACATTCACGAGGGGAGACTTACTATGAGATATGGGGATGAGAAAATAGACTTTTTCGCTAGAAAATCCCAAGGGTTTAATGAGAATGAAAAAACCGAGGTTTCAAAACCTAATGATTCAAATCCTAATGATTTCAAAATGTTCACTTTAGCGGAAAGAATGAAGCTTAATGCATGTTTTGAAAGAATTAAGAAAAACGGTTTTAAAGATGATGATTTTAATGATAAAGAATACGTGTACCTAATTCAAAAGGGTATGAGTAAATTTATGGATGAAAACTCACTTTGGGATGTTTTTAGCGAAACAAGTGAACCACCAATTCCGAAGGGCGACGTTAGTGCCATCACGACAAAGACCAATATGGGCTCGTCTTCACCACCTTCGAAGGACCACGTCTTTGAGGCTTCAACTTCTAACTCCATCGAAGTGCCTCCTTTGCCTAGCCCAACACCCGTTGAGGCTAAAGGGTTTATCGACATCGATCCTCTCGTCTTAGAAAAGTCACCTAAGCATAGTCATTCGACTTGTAAGACCATGGTTGTGAGTGCTCACATCGACTCTTTCTTTGACGATGACGATGGCGATTTTGCCGAGATTGATCACGTACTTCGAAATCCACATGCTATTTTTGATTCTCCTAAGAAGAAACATGTGAAGTACGATGATTATGAGTTTGATCCCGAGATTGAGGAAACCATTGAACGAGAGCTAGCTCTTATGCCTTCACTTCCACCTATGAGTGAGGTCGATCTTTCCAAAATCGAGGATGAACTAAATGAGTTGGAACGTCTTATTTTTGATGATGAACCAACTCATGTTACCACTAAAAATCCCATTCTCGAGGAGTTACCTTATAAACACTCCTCATTTGAGAATGACGTTTACCACATTCGTGAGGATCTAACTTATCAACGATCCCCACAAAAGAATGATGGTTTCGTGCTTGATCGTGATCTTTTCGAGAGAGTTTCTAAGATACTCAAGGAGGGGAATGACAAACCTTGGTTTGACAAGCCTATCTTTGATGAAGAAATCGATGAGATCGACGTTCATGAGGATGACGAGTATGTTGACCCCGAGGGGGCGGTGTTCTTTATTGACAAACGTTTTGAGAACTTATATAATCCGCCACCCCCTCCCACCAAAGACTTAAATGTGAGGATTTTAGCGCGACTAATTTTCAATTTGACACGCCAAATATTTTCGACATTATCAAATCGGGTTTTCATAAAGATTTTTTGAACGATGAAAAAGGAAAAGATTTTAAAAATGTTTTAAATGACTTTTCTACATGTTTAACTCCGTCATCACCGCGTTTCATGAGTGCTACCACCTCGTCTACTCCTTTTGACGACGGTTGGTGTGGTTTTAGTGTGGGGGAAGCCCCAAATGTTCCCTCGCATTTCTCCACCGAGGACGAGATTTACGATCCCGGAATTGCTTGTAAAGGGAAATCTCGGTCTTCCACCGATGCAATAAATGGAAATCGTATCTATTTGCTTGGTGTGAGTCTACCTCGAGTAGCTCATTATGTTGACTTACCCATTGCCTCACCTTTCTACTTCTTATCTTTTTTCTTCTACCCCATTGGGGTTCTAGTTGGAGTGGCGTTGTTTCGTCTTTCATCCGAAAACGAGGACGCTATCTTTGACCCCGGTATACGTTTATCGGGTTTTTAAAGTACTCCATGTACTTTTGGGACTTGTTTATCATGTAAGTCCCACCAAAAATGACCATACCAAGATTATCCCTAAATGATCACATTTATGGGGATTCGAGTCGAGCTTTTGACTCGGTTATCAAAAACAAGGTGCCTCGTGGGGGATTCTCATGCTTATCCTTGTACATATTATTGCTTTCTTAGTTAACGTAACGAGGGGACTTGTGCTCTTCCAACCTTTGTTCCGTGGTTGTTTGTGATTGTGATCTATTAGGTTCATCGTCATTATTGAAGCCTCTCGTGTTCGTTTTATGGATCACTCGAGCTTCGATCGTTGCCTTTGGAGATTCCGATATCCGATGATATCCTTTTATGTTCTAACGTTTATCTTATTAGCATAATTCATAAACGGCTTTTAGGTTATTCGTTTTACCCTTTCCATGCTCAAGATTAAGCATTCGACTTCGTCTCTAGTATGGGGGTGTTTTCACCCCTAGACTCGAAACATTGAGGACAATGTTTAGTTTTAGTATGGGGGGTGAGTAGATACTTCACCTTGCTTACGTCAACTCGCAATCCGATATTCATCTTTTTGTTATCATATTGTTGCAAATAAGGCTAAAAATGGCCAAATTTTAAAATTTTTCTAGTTTTTCATAAGTGTTTAAGGCACGAATGTAGGTTTTCCGATGGTGAGAATAAGAGTAATTTTTGACTCGACCGTGCGTGTTGAGCACTTAGCTCGATTCCTTAACTTTTTAGGCTAAGTCTCTTAAATGAGGACGAGAAATGATAGAGTTATTTATAAGTCTCGTAATCGTCACGATCTTATGTGTAGTAATTATTAGCTTATTCTCCCAACGCTTTTGCATAAATAATTGTTAATAAATATTGATTTGGCGGTTTAGTCACTATTGTTGGTTTCTAATTTGTTTTAGTAGCTTCCATGTAATTAAATTGGGAAAACATTAAGGTATCGCCAGCGTCACGGTTTTGAAGTATTGGCACCCGAATAATCGAAAGCTTCACCTAATAATAAGATTTCAAGTGCTCACCTAAATTAAGCAAAAATTTGAAGCTCACAAGGCCGAAAACCTATGCCCAAATTGAAAGTGAATCAAGCCTTAATCTTCGAAGCTTTAAAGATCCAAAATTCGCTTTAGCGTGAGGATATACGTCTTTGGCTAATAAAACCACCGATGAGGCGGATAATAAAAGGCAAGGCAAGACCGAAGTCATAATAAAAGCTTCATGGCGAAGTTGAATAAAAGATGGAGGTAAACCAAAGATAATAAGACCCTTCTGTTAGGGGGTGTATAAAAGTCTTGGTAATAAGTCTCATGTTCAAAACCGTTATAAAATCGTGTTTATCGATCCTTCTTGTTGACTTAATTTTTTGACATCGTTGTCTATTAGGATGAATTATTAATTTAATGATTTTGGTTACACCGTTAAAACTCTATTTTTAGACTTAATCTCTATTCACGCATAAGTCAATAATGTATCCTCGTGATCATTAAGACAAAATAAAATATAAGAGATACCAAGTAGGAATAAGGGAGTTTAGGTTCGTAATTAACACTCATGAGATGTGTTCGTGTTGCTAACTTATAATAACAATGATCTCGTTACACGCTTAGCATGGAATTGGGTGAAAATCGAGGACGACGAAATTATTTCTAACGAAGCATTCACGTGTTCTTGTTCTATGATCCCAAAAGTCACGTTCTCGTGATGAAAACAATACATTATGTCTAAAACGCATATAGTAGTTTACTTAAATTTATGTCTTCAATAAAAGTCATCATAAAATGAATTTTGGAAGTGCTATGATACTAAATTCTAGCATTGCGTGGGGACACGACAATGGTTTAGTATGGGGGAGTGATGAGACTGTATTTATACATAGTCTCATCGTCCAAATCGGGCTTAAAACGCTTAAAATATCATCAAAATACCCAAAAATGTGCTTGTATTTGTTTATTGTGTATTTCAGGTATGGATATCGTGAAATCAACAAAAGATCCCAAGAATGAAGCAAAAACGAACACGGGAAACGAAGCCGCACAAAGAACCGGGCCCAAGTTTGGAATTTCCAAAAATACCCTTGAAGTTTGAAGAATTGGCAAGATTGGTCCCTGTACTTTTGAAGACTTGTCACAAATGACCCTCCACTAATTCATTTGTACAAGTTACATCCTTGATATTTGGAGACATGTGCAAAATTGGCCCTTGAAGAATGGTGAAATGGCATTAAAAACCCTTTGAATGGTTTTTATAAACTTTTTTGTGGTCAAAATATAAGTTTTTAAACTTATATTACAAAGGGAATGCACTTTTGGCTGTCTAAACCTTATTTGGCAAGTTTATGGGAAATGGGGGGGGCCAATTCGCCCAGACAACAAAACCCTAACCCTCCACTCACCTGCTGCCACGTCACCCCCTCACTCCCCCACAACCAATCACATTTGATTAACCTTCCACATAGGATCTCCACCCAACTTAGTATTAACTGATTATTAAATCAGTAATACTTTTCCCACTAAACACGAAATTTAAAAAACTAATCCCTAAACCTAGATTAAAACCAACCCTGTTTATCACCCCTTTCCCATAAACCCTAAAAAAACCAAATCCTAATTACCCTTTAATTCAAAGGGGTTTTACCCAAACTCTTCCAGATTGGTAATTTACCTTCACCTTAATGAAACCCCACTCCAAAAAACAAGTCCCCATAACCATGGCCCCCAACCCACATGACCCCTGCAACTAAAAGACAAGTCGCAACAGTGATCCTACGGCTTATGATGATTCCTTCCATCCAAAGCCATATTATACGACTTAGATTGGTCAACCACAGCTGTTTACAACTTTATCTTCACATGGCTCAAGCATCTTCAAGATTATTCGGATATTCCTTCAAGGGCATAACGGGAAGATCATGTAGCTAGGGTTTTTGTAATGCTAGGGTTCTAGAACCATCTCCTCATTTGTATATATAGCATAGCAGTGTAGCTTTACTTTCCTGTTCCAGATTTTGTAGTTTTTAAATTTATTAATGATAATGAACAATTTTCAATTTACAACTTCTGAGTTCCATCTTTATTCAGTTTATTTAGTTTAATTAATTTAAGTCATTTGCAAAAGATAGCCTTAAAAGTTTCAAGTTTTGTTTTGGTTACAAGATTTTTCAGAAAACGTGTTCTAAAATAGCTTTTTAGAAAAAGTTTTTTTATCAGTTTGAATTCACACCCACATGAAGTGAAAGTGGATTGTGGGGTGATTTCATCCTTTGTGTTTTGTTTTACTTCAGTTTGCTTCACAAGGATTTTAAGAAAAAAAATTCACTTTTTATCCATTTTTTACTCACTCCTTACTACTTGAACAGTTCTACCATCAATCCTTGACAAGCTTGTTGGTTTAAGCTATTCAAGCTTGTATTTGTTCCTGGCTTTTTGTGTTTGTGCAGGTTTTCAAGAACAAGAAACAAGCTCCTCATTATTTCTTTCATTTCATTTCATAGAAGATATTGTCCTCCCTAGATCCCTTGTGGATTCTACCAACAGGGACCTCTACATTTTCATGAGCCTTTCATAAGCCCAATAAAGACCTAGCAGAAGGCATCAGCCAGGTAGTTTTTTGGCTTGAACCTTGCTTCTATTCTTTTAGTTTTCTGATAAGTCTTATGATTTTGTGGATTTGCTAGTTTCATGTCAGTTTAAACTTTGAATTATGCTTGTTTATGTTTAATATGCATGTTAGAGTAGCTATAAATCAGTCTAAGTCTATTTGATTTGGTTTTAGTTTATAAATTTCAAGTTTCAGTATTTAAGGGGGTGTTTGGATCTGCTTTTTAGGTTAAGTGTTTGACAAGTATTTGGCCTAAAAGTAATCTGCTTAGACTCCATTAGGTTAATTGTGGTTTTAAATGTCATTTATTTCAGTTTAGTGGCAAGAAATAGGAACTTGCATGTTAAAATTGAGTAGAATATAGCTTAAGTTCATTTTGCTATCTTTCTGTTTCATTTAGTGTACATTTGATCATCATTTTTGCTAGATTTCTAGGAGACTGTATCATCTAGGATTATAGATAGCCTACATGTGATTTGGTAGTCATTTGTGCTAGATTTGGTCATTAGAAACTCACCATGTGACCAATTAGACCAGCATATTGTTCATCAGATAGGGTCAAGGTTCATCAGTAACTTATTTGGCCTTTTTGTGTTTGATTTTTGACTACAACTTGCTCTCTTTCTTGTTTATTGTGACTCCCCACACTTCCATGAGTGTGGGGGTGCCCTTGTATCCAAGAAAAAATCATCACAATTAGATTTCCTAACCTAATTTGCCACAAGACACGTTTTTATTGAAGGCAGGGGGTACAAAGTTACCCCTGCTAGTATCAAAGTTTCCACTGGTCAGCAAGAAGACAAAAGCAAACTAAATGTCACTTTCAGATTTTTAGTATTTTGTCTTTAGTGAGCTTAAATAGGTTTTAGGATTTGAAATCTTTTTCATTATTTTTCTTATTTTATTCTTGATTTTTCTGTTTAATTACTTTTTATTTTACTGTTCATTTAGTATTTTTTTAAGATTAAATTGCATTTTTAATTAACTTTTTATTATTCTGTTTTTGTCTTTTAGTGCAGAAACCTAATATTTTTTAATTTCAAAAATTTTCTTAGATTTAGAAAAATATTTTAAGGTTTTTAGTTTAAAAATATTTCACTGTTCACTTTTTAATTAATTTTTAGAATTAATTTAGCTTAATTAGGGTTTTAATATTAAACTATTTTGTCTTTTAGTGAAAAAATTTACATTTTTCAAACTTTTTCATTTTTCTACTGTTCATTAGTGTAATTTAGGATTTTTAAAATGGTCAAATTAATTTTGCCATTATTTTATTATTTTTTATGATTATTTTGATTTAAAAATAGTTTTTAGTCATTTAAAAATAGAAAAATAGTTTTAAAAATTTAGGAAAAATACTTTTTATTTTTTAAATAATATAAGTGAGTTATTTGTTCAATAAAATAATATTTTGGACATTTTGTTAATTATATTTAATTTTAGGGCTTTAATTAGCATTAAAAATTGAATATTTAATTCATAAAATGTTTTAAAATATATTTGTTGGATTTTTATTCTTATTTATATTATTTTAGACTTAGTTTAAACTTTTAATTAATTTTTAGGTTTAATTTTTAATTTTGTCGCGTTTTACGTAATTACGTCATCGTTTTACGTTAACGTCGTAGTTTAATCGTAGTCGTAGCTCGTCTTTACGTTTTCTCTTCTCAACCAAAAACGTCACTAATCCAAACTTGATTTCATATATATTGGCACATTAATACTCACACCTCCTTCGAGAACGAACCCGCATTTATTCGGTTTTACGTTTTTCCTAAAGCGTATAACTTAATACTTGCCATTCATACGCGTTTTTCCTAAAACGTGTACGAAAAACCTACATCAGAGACCAAAAACTGAATTTGGTACAAAGGTTTTAACTAACTAACTAATTCTATCTAACTAATTAACTATGTGTAATCTACACCTAGTCTAACCATTCCAAATGAAGGCCTTCGTCTTCTATATATAGCCGTCGAGGGAGGGTGGATGACGTGTTTCTTCCAATCAGTAATCGCCACGTGTAAAATACGAGGATAATGACCTTCTTCATTCTTCATCATTTTGGGCGTTTCTTTATCTTCGAGTCTTGATCTAATTAAGTGCCATCATCATGTAGAAGAGAAAGAGGTGATCATTTTTGCTGTTGAAGGCTTCAATTGATTCTTTGTGGATCGTTCTTGATTCTCGATTTACAGGTTTAGGAGGTGGATGAAGAAATATTAGAGGTGAAGGTCGTTTCTTTCTCTCTCTTCACAAAGAAGATGAAGACGAGTTTGTGTTATGATTGACCGGTCTTGGTCAATTGACAAAAGTGAATAATACTTTACTTTCCACTTAATTTCTCTTTGGTCCCTTCTTTTTCGTTCCTTTGCAAATGGTTTTAAATACTTTAAGTAAATTCCTTTTCATCCTTCATTTCTTTAGAAAATGCAACTTAAGCCCTCCATCTTTGTAATTATGGCATGATTGGTCCTTGAAAGCTCTTTCGTCTTTTTCTTCGTCTTTTCCTTCAAATAAATCCTTGAAAACGCGTGTTTGCTCCAAAATATATATTTTTTACCTGAAAAACACAAAACACAAATACACGCGTAATTCTGATATTTTATATTTTAATATAAGGTATTTGACTGTGTTTTTAGTGGTTTATGGATCATTATTGATGAGTGTTTTCACACTTATCAACTCCCCTCCACTTGACCATTGCCATGACCTCATGCAATGCAGCATTTTAAAGCTCTAGAGTGCACTTTTCTCATAATTAACCCACCTTGGCCATTTTATGATTTAACAAACTAAACTATACTACATGATGAATGGTTTTGAATATTTACAATACAATGCAAAGAAAACAATTCTATTTATATATTTTTTTATTTTCTTGAAATGATTTTGATGGAAATAACTCATAAAGAAATCAATGACTTAGATTAGGGCTTTGGTACCATGGATATTTATCACCCTCAAGTTTCACTTTCCCCATACCAAGCTTAAAAATGGGATCATTGTATTCACAAGTAAAAAGTGCATCAACTTATTCATGACAATTAAATGTGGAACCCGTTATTATTTGAGCAAATTGCTTGTGGGAAAATTTGTCATTATTCAAGTGTGAAATATAAGAAGTGTAAAATCCAAAAATAAGGAAGCACGGTTTTAATCCTAAGTAATCCTCTCATCCATTACTTGAAAAACCGCTCACAATTAATATAAGTCCGTTTCAAGAATAATAAGTCATTCGCCTTATGTGTAAGATCCTCATGTCATGCTTTCATAAGTAGCTACACACTCGCTAAGGAAAGAAAAATAAAACTCACGCAATAATTTACATCCGCCATCTTTTTGAGACTTTGGATCTTCAACCCCGCAACCCGTCAAGGTAATATTGGATTGGAGCAATCTATTGAATCCCCCCAACCCGTCAAGGTAATATTGGAACTCAATAGTCACTATACTTAACACCACACTACCCCTCTTGGGAGTCTTGTATATATTTTTTTTTCTTTTCTTTTTTTTTTCTAGCCACTCATTTTTTTTTGTAAGCCGCTCTTATTTTTCTTTATTCCTCACAAAGAAAGTAGAAAAGAATAAAAGGAAAAACACCCGCTAAATATTGAGCATGACATAAGTCTAGTACACATAAAATATTCTAACTTAGAATCTTAAGACGTACTTATATCAACCATGAATGATTAGACAAAAATGCATAAGAGATTACAAACCAATTAAAACCGTTCTTGATTATTTATTAACATATATACATGCGAAGAAAATAGAGGCAAATAAGAGAAGGGTTTAGCCACAAGTAATTATCATGAAGTTTATCTAGCCCTTTTATACTTGCTTCAACTCTATCATTTCCCATTCTCCACAAATTTAAAATCTCAAATAATGAGATTGGTGGATGCTTAGCCTAATAGACCAATGAAGGACTACATGGTTAAAGATACTAGCTAGAGAGTGCTAAGATAAGCAAACTCGGGTTGAGTCAAAATATCCATAGCGGGCCTAACATGTCAAAGAAGTCTAAATTTGTTAAACCATGTTTTATTATATTTTTTCCTTTTCCAACTTTTTGATGAAAAATAAAAGAAGAAATATATACAATGCAAATGTGTTATGCAAATGAAAAATGATAGATACAAAAATTATGAATTCATATTTTTGGTGGCCAAAGTAGATCAAAAATTTGAAAAATGTTTGAAAAATTAAATTTTCCATGTTATCATGAAGTTAAGGCAATGGTCTAGGTAAGGTCACTTTGATAGAAGTCTCCCCTACACTTAAGATAAACATTGTCCTCAATGTTTAAGAGTATTGGAGTAAACTCCCCTACACTTATGACATTGATAACTTTGCTTAACTCGAGTTAAGGAAGAGACAACTAAAGGGTATTCATTTTAAGCACAAATGTTGAATATCACGATAGCAAAAACTAATCGAAGTGAACCAGATACACGTGCCTCCTCCATAAGCTCCAATCATGAAATGTAAGAGAGCAACCCTTGAAACAAACACCAAAAGACGAAGAAAGGCACCCCTCCACTTCAACTCTACTATAATATCCTTTTAATTAAACCTAACCTATTTAGATCTACTCTACGTTTTCTAACCTAGTTATTCATTGCTTGAGTTTTTTTAACCCTAAGTCGCTAGCTCGACTCGGCCCCGAATTAGGTTATCCTTGGGGAAACCATCATGGAGAGTAAAAGATTTACCCTCTTAGTAAAAACTCTCCATGATAAGGTAAAACAAGTTCTTAAGTACACAAAACCCCATGAATATCCACCAGGATCAAATACATAATTGCCCTCCCAAGAATAGCACATCCCAAAAGTGGACTTCTTAATCAATGGTGAGGTGGGTGAGGTTTCTTTGTTTATGATTTTTTTTTCTTAAGTGTCCCATAAGATGATAAGGTGATACTTTAAAGTTTCCCACAAGTTTTCCTTTTAATGCATCAAGCGGATACTGAGTTGGCTCAACATTCTCTATACCAGGATCAAAAATCTTTTGCTTCATGGGAAAATAACAAGTGATTGGAGCCTTTGAAGATTCTCCTTGATACTTCACATCATGAGAGAAAGGGTATGTAGTAGTAAGGGTCATCACACTTGTAGAGGAAACCACCATTTCTTTCTTGTTCTTAGAAAAATCCTCATCAAAAACATCCTCATATGGTGACATAAAGAATCTCTCCATTTCAACATCCAAATGATACAAGTCACGATCATCTTGAAACGTCTCAAATATTGGTTCATCAAGTGAAGGCTCAAAGAGATAGTTTGAATTGGTTTGTAAGAAAGGTGGTGAAATAAGTGAAGCATTTTGGTTTTGAGGTGTTCCAGAAGGTGTATAAGAAGGAGTAATAAGTGAAGGTTCATGAGAAGGTTGAGTGGGAATGGAATCTCCATAAAGCAATCGTTCTATTTCACGAATATCCTCATCCCAATTAGATAAAAATGTATCAACCACAATATCATCTCTCTTAAGATAAGCCTCAATCTCCTCATTAATCAACTCATCTTCACTAAGCATTCTTTCAATCTTTAGAACATCCTCTTCCCAATTTGAACTAGAGTTATCAATCTCAATATCATATCTCTTAAGATAATCTTCAATTTGTTTATCTATCAATTCATCCTCACTAAGCAATCTTTCAATCTCTAGAACATCCTCTTCCCAATTTGAACTAGAGTAATCAATCTCAATATCATCTCTCTTAAGATAATCTTCAATTTGTTTATCTATCAATTCATCCTCACTAAGCAATCTTTCAATCTCAAAAACCTTATCACTCTCATCAATGATAGAACCCTCCTCATCATGATAGTCATCATAGATTGGTAGGTCAAGGATTGGTGTTTCAAAAGGTATCTCCTCAAAACTCAAGGTAGTATGATCATCAAATAATGGAGGCTCAAAAATGGAGAACTCATCATCACTATATTCATCATAAATTGGTGTATCAAAAAGAGGTGGTTCATCATAACTAGAATCCTTATTTACTTCCTCATTTGTGTTGAAAATATGATTCAATTCTCCAAAATGAAATTGTTGGGGTTCATGAATATTCAATGAGGAAGTAATGGAAGCTATTGTCTCAACATAAGGAAGATCATATTCACCACTCTTACAAGCTTCATGAAAGTATTCATTACACACTTCATCAAGAATATCAACGTGATTCACCTCTTTATCAAGAATATCAACATGCTTAACCGTCTCGGGCTCATTGGATTTCTTAGACAATTTTCCCATGTTAAACACAATCTTTTGATCTTCCACCCTCATAATAAGTTCCCCCTCCGCCACATCAATAAGAGTACGACCCGTTCTCAAAAATGGTCTACCAACAATTAGAGGAACTCTCGGGTCCATATCTAATCAACCACTACAAAATCCGCGGGAAAGGTAAACCTATCAACCCCTACAAACACATCCTCCGCTATGCCTACCGGATAAGCTATGGTACGGTTAGCTAACTCAAGTGTCATCCTAGTAGGTGTGAGCTCGGGAAGTGAAAGTCTTTTCCAAAGCGATAATGGCATGAGATTGATACTTGCCCCAAGATCCGCTAGTGCCATGCAATTTTCCACCCCAGGAAAATTACAAGGTATCAAGAAGCACCCCGGATCTCCAAGTTTTGTTGGTAAGGTTTTAAGTAGCACGGCGGAACAATTTTCATTAAGGGATGTGTTGGGCAAATCAACCAATTTTTCCTTGTTTGAGAATAAATCCTTGAACATCTTAGCAAACTTTGGCATATAAGCAAGAGCTTCCGCAAAGGATATGTTGATGTTGAGTTGCTTGAACATCCTTAAGAAATTTGAGACTTGGATGTCATCCTTGTTCTTTAACTTGTCCTTTTTCAACCTTGAAGGATATGGAAGAGTTGGTTTTGGTGTAGGTGGAGTAGGTGTTGTAGTGGAAGATTTGTCTTTATTAGCTTCTTCATTAGGAGGTGTGGAAGATAGAGGAGAAGTAGGAATAGGTTGAGAAGGTGTGTTTGATTGAATAGGAGCATTTTGAGGTGGTGAAATAGAGGTAGAAGGTTTGTCACAAGTAGGAACAAAAGTGGGTGGAACAATAGGAGGTTTAGGAGGTGAAGGATCCTTTGTTGTCTTTCCACTTCTTGTTGTAATAGCATTGACATTTGCCCTTGGATTTGTTTGTGTGTTAGAAGGTAAAGCCCCTTGTGGTCTTTGATTATAAAGCATCATAAACTTCTTATTTGTGTCTTCATGCATTTCTCTCATTCTTCTCTCATGAGCTTCATTCATTTCTCTTAATCTCTTCTCATTAAGTTGGAACCTCCTTTCATTCTCTTGATTCATTTTGTGAAAAAGCTCAATTGTGTTATAATCTTGTGGCACATTTCCTTGAAAACCTTGGGGTTGGAAAGGTGGTGGTTTAAATCCTTGATTGTGTGGATGCAAATTATTTCCTTGATCTTGAAAGGTGTTGGGTGCTTTGTAATTGTTCCCTTGGTAAGCATAACACTCCCTTTGATAGCCTTGAACTTTATCACATTGTTGGTAGGAATGGGGACCTCCACAAGTCTCACATGAAAGAGCAATAGTATTCACATCATTGGTGGAATTCTTGTTCAAAAAGAGTTCACAAAATTTCATGAGTGTGTTGGTCATAGTAACAAGCTTTTGAGAGATCATTTTTTCTATTTGAGGAGTAACACTCTCTTGCACCACATGGACTCTCTCATCAAATTCTGTGTAGCTTGCACCATCGATTTGTTCTCAATAATGTCCCAAGCCTCTTGAACGGATTTAGAGAAAATATTTCCACCCGCGAAAGAGTTGAGTGAATCTTGGTGGTATGGTCTTAATCCATTAGAGAAAGTGTTGATTTGGTGATCCTCATTGAATCCATGATTTGTACATTTCCTCAATAACTCCTTGAAATTTTCCCAAGCCTCACTAAATGTTTGATCATTCCGTTGTTGAAAACCAATAATTAATTTTCTCAAAGCCGTAGTTCTTGATAGAGGAAAGAACTGGTTCAAAAACTTCTTCCTTAAATCCTCCCAAGTGAAGATGCTCATAGATGGTTGCCTATCATACCAATTTCTAGCAAGACCCTCTAAGGAGAATGGGAATAGGATCAACTTAATGGCATCAGGAGGGACCCCATTATACTTAAATGTATTGCAAAGTAACAAGAACCTCTTAATATGTTCGTGGGGGTCATCAATGGGTCTCCCTAAGAAGGGGCTAGAAGAAACCAAAGTGATCATGTGTGTATTAAGCTCAAAAGTGTGTGCGTTTATTTCGGGTATAACGATGGCGTCGACATTTCCCTCCACTTTCGATTGGAGAATCTCCATAATAGGAAGTTGATCCATGGCTACAAAATGGTCGAATGTATATACAAGTGAAATGACGTCTAAAAGCTTCCTCAGAGAAGGAAGTAATACACCAAAGGTGGTATGTTTACACGTGTGCGAGTACACGTGTAAGTAAACACGAGGAATGAGGGAGTAGCCCTCGGTCGACTTTGAAGAAGAAAAGGATTATCCTCTTCGAGGTTCGATATGAAATATCCACAAGAAAGTATATATATAATTACTACTTGGGTGCAAGACCCCCAATAAAGCCTTCCTTCTCAGAATACGCACTAGTGAACGGGGGGTTAGGTGGCGCGAAGCACTTAAGTACCTATTGACCCTTAGATGGCATTTTATAGCACATCGCCTTTCTATTCACTTTGTAGTTTGTATTCTTCGAATTATTGCCTATTGGAAGTATTTATCTATTCTTGCTTTATTGAATTTGATCGATACGCGTGTCAAGGACCGGAACGCCCCTCAACACGGTGTATTGCCTCGGCAATACTTATGGAAGATATGTGTATTGGTTGTTCGTATATGTATACGTATTTACATATAATAATATATAGAAAATATTTTTGTATTTATTTGATTTTTTTAAGAAAAATACTATATGTACGTAAAAATGATGAAAACCGATATAATATATATTTTTGGGTGTAATCTTTTAGGAAAAAGATTACTTTTTGGATTTTTTATTTTTTTGTTTCAATTCTTTAGGAAAAGAATTGATTTTTGTGATTTTTTATTTTTTTGTATTTTTATCTTTTTTATTTTTTTTATGTTTTTGATTTATAATACGTAAAAATAACGTTCACAAAGTGAACGGATCCCAAAATCCAATCGTCTCACTCGAAACCGTTAATCTTCACGAAAAGAACCGGCAGCGGCGCCATTTAATATCTCCTTTTTTATAGTTCGTTTTTCTCGGTATCGATTCGAATTGATGTAACAATTTCAAGCTCAACTTAATCGTTTTTGGTTAAAAGAATGTTATTTGGTATTCTATGTCTAATTGGCAAATAGCAAGTAAAAAGGTAAAAATAATATCTATACTACATATACGTACTACACTAAAACACGTTGTAAGTAAAACATTTAATTGCACAAAATATAAAAATGGAAAATACAAATTTAACGAATAACGAAGAAAAATGATTAAAATATTAATAAAATTCTACGGGCCTATACTAGTTCTAAAAAAAATCATGCACCAAAGCTCAATATTAGTCTAGACTAATATTAATATACGCATCTAATAAATCTAAGTCTAACACTAATGTAACTAATTTGTAAAATAAGACTCTATTTAAACACTAATAGCCCATCAAGCAAAAGCCCAATTAACTATCTAAGAAAATCAATCTAATATCTGATATCTAAGCAAAACGATACTTCGCTCAATTCTTATCTTCTCATAAGCCCAAAATGAACTAAAGAGATAAAAACATATCCAACAAACTGACAGTTACGAATTAAAAGTAGCACTTTTCATTTACGAATCTACTACTTGTCTACCTATATTCCAACATTTACACTACCATATCAGTCTATAACAGAAACAGAACAATGTCCCAGCTCTCTAGAACATCAAAATAACAAGGACTTAAAAATAACAAGAATCAAAGCATTTTATCTTGAACATATAACGAGTAGCAAGCAATTTCCTTTATAAAAATGAACACCGTATTCACTAGCAATCCTATGATCCTGCCTAAACTTAGCTATTGACTTGAACAAGAACAGTTCTTATCTGCTTATCCCAAACGCTAACTAATCAATCAGTTAGGAAATTTCATAGCTAAAACAAGAATCAATAAAGGCTGATCTAAGACAGATAAACAACAAGTAAAACTCAGTCAATCAAACAAATTTACACTACTAACTATACTGCAATTACAACTAGCAGCTTATAATAGGAATGCAGAAAATAGAAACCGAGCTTAACCTGGACATCCAGGCCTAGTCCGTTGATGACGAGAAGCGCGGCGCTGAGCCGACTTAAAATCAACAACACCTTCGAAAATCAAACTCCACTATTGAACTCTACTGATCTACTGTTCCTTCATAACCTGAAAACTTGCATAACACGGGAAAGAAACATATACATTCGATTACGCATTAGCAACTACAGAAGTCTACCAATCAACTTGTTTTAACTGCTTAACTGAAACTCGTTTAATCTGATAAAACGATCACTATTAAAAGCTCTAAAACTAACAAATAAACTGACTCTTTAAACTGAATATGAAAGTACAAAAACAGAAAGATGAAACAGAGAAATCAGGATTTTTTATATGAAAATTCCTAAACTGAGCTCGAAACCAATTAACGACCTAACTGATACTATCTAATCTGTAATAGTAAACTACGTGAGCCGCAATATCAACGAAAACGATCTAAAGGATAACACATCCTGAAACAGAATTAGGCTTCATTACTTTTGATTGCAAAAGCTTAAAGGATAACAATCTCAACTTCTAGTATAAGCTCGGAAACTCGAGGCTTAACAGAATTACTGCTAATAAAACTCAGAAATCAATTGAAACGAATAACTCGGAATCAACAACTCAATTCTCAAGTACTTTAACAAACTTCTAAAACTACGTGAACAGTAACAGGTTTAAAGATAACAGAAAATCAAAAGAATATTGAAGAATCTCAAATGAATTTCATTAATGGCAGAAAAATGATACAAGTATAACAGAAATTTGTAACTGAGTATGTAACTGATTTTATAGTCTATCAAGATACTTTCTTTTTAGTATGAACAGTAAACGTAGAAGTAGAATAGAGAAAAACTCAAAACTTCCATTAATGGTTGCAAGAAAAGATCGGTTACAAAAGATTAAGATCGAAAGAGATCAAAAACTGAATTTGTTACAAAAGTTTTAACTAACTAACTAATTCTATCTAACTAATTAACTATGTGTAATCTACACCTAGTCTAACCATTCTAAATGAAGGCCTTCGTCTTCTATATATAGCCGTCAAGGGAGGGTGGATGACGTGTTTCTTCCAATCAGTAATCGCCACGTGTAAAATACGAGGATAATGACCTTCTTCATTCTTCATCATTTTGGGCGTTTCTTTATCTTCGAGTCTTGATCTAATTAAGTGCCATCATCATGTAGAGGAGAAAGAGGTGATCATTTTTGCTGTTGAAGGCTTCGATTGATTCTTTGTGGATCGTTCTTGATTCTCGATTTACAGGTTTAGGAGGTGGATGAAGAAATATTAGAGGTGAAGGTCGTTTCTTTCTCTCTCTTCACAAAGAAGATGAAGACGAGTTTGTGTTATGATTGACCGGTCTTGGTCAATTGACAAAAGTGAATAATACTTTACTTTCCCACTTAATTTCTCTTTGGTCCCTTCTTTTTCATTCCTTTGCAAATGGTTTTAAATACTTTAAGTAAATTCCTTTTCATCCTTCATTTCTTTAGAAAATGCAACTTAAGCCCTCCATCTTTGTACTTATGGCATGATTAGTCCTTGAAAGCTCTTTCGTCTTTTTCTTCGTCTTTTCCTTCAAATAAATCCTTGAAAACGCGTGTTTGCTCCAAAATATATCTTTTTTACCTGAAACACACAAAACACAAATACACGCGTAATTCTGATATTTTATAGTTTAATATAAGGTATTTGACTGTGTTTTTAGTGGTTTATGGATCATTATTGATGAGTGTTTTCACACTTATCACTAGGGTTATAGCAGATTCTTTAAATAATGACAGCAAACAAAGAAAACCCCTAAAAATACAACGGGCTAGACCGTAGCCCAAAGACAAAGTCCAACTGAAAGTGAAAAAAACATAAATATATAAAAACTAATAGTAAAAAGGCTTATTGGGGCTTAAAAGTTCCGCAACCAGCTAAAAGATAGTTACAGCGTCGTCCGTCTCTTTTTACGCACGTTTTGACAAGTCACAGGCTGAAAACGGACTTAGGATGCAAAAGTTATGCCCGTTTTACTAAAGCCCTCTTCGTCACGCGATCTCAGGCCTCTAGAAACAACTCAGCCCGTTCTTCAACACTTGGGCCTCCATCATTCCCCCATGGATAGGAAAAGTTCGTCCTCGAATTCTCAGCTGTGTCATTATCTGAAGAATCACCATGGTAAGGAAACAAGTTCTTCACATTAAAAACATCAGAACGACGAATATGGCTTGGCAACTTCAAACGATAAGCATTTAGGTTCATCTTATGCACAATTTCCACTAGAGCAATCTTTCTTAGCAGACAACTTATTATACTCACTAACTGGAAAATGATCCTTAGTCCAAACAGCCCACACAAAGTCTCCTACTTGAAAGTCAACATGCCTCCTCTTTTGATCTGCATCCTGCTTGTACTTCGAATTAGCTCGAACCAAGTTGTCACGAACAGATTTATGAACATCATGCAACCCCTAAACAAAATCATGCACTTTCTTCGGAACAGACCTAGAAACCTGAGGAGTCATAAGATCAAGAGGACCACGTGGCTGAGCAGAATAAACCACCTGGAATGTACTAAACCTAGTGCTCCGATTACCAGCATGATTATGAGCAAACTCAGCTTGATACAACTTCTGATCCCATGCCTTCACATGATCACCCACCAAACACCTTAACAGGTTACCAAGGGACCTGTTAACAACTTCAGTTTTCCCATCAGTTTGAGGAAGATAAGTACTACTAAAATTGAGTTGAGTATTCACCATATTCCACAAACTACGCCAAAAATGACTCAAAAACCTGGGGTCTCGATCAGAAACAATGGAGGAAGGTAAACCATGTAAACGGTACACACTCCTAAAGAAAAGTTGGGCTACATTAACTACATTTGTTGTCTTCTTGCAAGGAATAAAATGAACCATCTTAGAAAAACGATCAACAACAACAAATATTGATTCATTACCCCTTTTAGTACGAGGTATCCCAACACAAAATCCATGCTAATATCAGCCCAAGGTTGCAAAGGAACTGGCAAAGGCATATAAAGTCCTGCATTAGTAGCCGTCTCCTTTGAAACTTGACAAACACGACACCTCTTGACATAACGATCCACTTCCTTCCTCATACTTGGCCAAAAATAAGAAGCTTGAACCAACTATAAAGTGAGATCACGACCAACATGTCCTTCACCATGAAACTCCTTAATAATTTGCAAGCGAAAACTTGAATCAGGAATACAAAGTTGATTCCCTTTGAAATATGTTTTCTCTCCGGATTGCAAATCCTGCAAAACAACTGAAAAGTATGGATCCACAGTCACCATGTCACGAATGACATCAAGTTCTGGAACATCAACCTCCATGGTTACAAGTAAAATACTCCTCCTACTTAAGGCATCAACAACACGATTAGAAGCACTAGTTTTGTGTTTCACTACAAAAGTAAATTTCCCAAGAAAAGCCAACCAACGCCCATGCTTACGTGAAACCTTATTTTGATTACAGATATGCCTTAAGGAATCATGGTTAGTGAACAAAAAAACTCCTTTTGAAACAATTAATGGCGCCAATGCTTCAAAGCTTGGACCACTGCTTCAAAGCTTGGACCACTGCATAAAACTCCAAGTCATAAGTAGAGTACCTTGACTTCGGCCCTGTCAACTTCTCGCTAAAAAAGGCAACAGGCCTCCCACCTTGACTAACAACTCCACCAATTGCAACCTTAGAAGCATCAGTATGAAGCTCAAAAACTTTAGAAAAGTCAGGCAATACCAGGATTGGCGTTGTAGTAAGATTTTCCTTGACAACCTGAAAAGCCAGGTCTGCTTCCTCCGTCCACATAAATGACTTCCCCTTCATACATTCTGTCAAAGGGGCCATAATAGAACTAAAATTAGGGATAAACCGCCAATAGAAATAAGCAAGGCCTTGGAAACTCCGAACTTCAGTAATGGTAGTTGGAGTTGGCCACTCCTAAACAGCTGATACCTTAGACTCATCCACCTGTATGCCATCACCAGAAACAACATACCCTAAAAACAAAACTTTAGGGGTCATGAACACACACTTCTTCGTGGCTGGATAAAAATTGTCCTTCCGAAACAAGGTCAAGACCTGCCTCACATGATTGACATGCTCATTATGAGAAGCACTATAAATAAGAATGTCATCAAAATAAACAACCACAAACTTATCAATAAAAGGCCTGAGCAGTTGATTCATCACACGCATAAATGTGTTTGGTGCGTTTGATAAACTGAAAGGCATGACCAACCATTCACGGGTCTTGAAAGCGGTCTTCCACTCATCACCAGGTCTAAGACAAATCTAGTAGCATCACTAATTGGTCAAGAGATTCATCAAGGCGAGGATTAGGAAACCTGTACCTCACAGTAATCTTGTTGATGGCTCGACTATCAACACAAGTACACCATGTACTATCTTTCTTTATAGTCAATAGGACCGGAACCGCATACGGGCTCATACTCTCACGAACATGACCCTTGGAAACCAGCTCCTCAACCTGCCTGCGCAACTCCTCATGTTCTCCCGGGCTCATCCTATAATGTGGCCTGTTAGGCAACTGTGACCCGGGCTCTAGATCAATATGATGTTGTATGTCACGCAATGGTGGCAAACCATCAGGTAATTCATCAGGGAAAACATCAGAGAATTCCTCAAGTAAAAGGATCATGGCTTCAGGAACTTCACCGTCTTCAGAAACCTCCTTCCCTATTAGTACAAAAACATCACCTCCCACCTCTAGCTCGTCTTCAAACTACAAAAGAGTTAGTAGTACCCGTGGTTTTATTAACTACTTCCTTGGGTTTATTTGGCATCAAAGTAATCTTCACCCCCCTAAACAGGAAACTATAAATATTAGTTCTCCCATGGTGAGTAACATCACAATCATACTTCCAAGGTCTACCCAGTTACAAGTGACAAGCATCTATAGGTATCACATCACACCAAATATTATCCTTATAAGTTGTTCCTATAGAAAACGGAACTTGGACACTCTTGGAAACTGTTATCTCCCCACCATTTTTAAGCCACTATAACTTATAAGGTTTGGGACGATTTTCAGTTTTCAACCCTAATTTCAGGACTGCTTATTCAGCTATCAAATTTATCACAACTACCTGAATCACATACAAAATTGCAAACCTTACCAATAATGGTACAAGTTGACTGAAAGATGTTATGTTTGAGTCAATCATCAGCATCAACTTTAGGTATTAAGCAGGAGCGCCTTACCACCAAATTCACCCACACATCTTCAGGCACATACTCCTCCTCATACTCGGGTTCTGCATCATAAACTGCGTCTCCCACGTAATCATCATAAGCCACATCATCTTCCTCAGGTTCAATAAATAACTGTCTCTTCCCACCCTTCTTACATTCCGACTGTCTGTCACCAGGTTCACCACAGTTAAAGCACTAGAACCCACCACTGTTGGTCGCTTTAGGAACTGATCCAGTATTCTCACCAACTGCTTTAGCCTGACTTGGGACAAAACAGGATGCCACATTACCCGAACCAGAAGCACCTATTATTGCAGGAGAAGACAACTCCCCACTCGTCGGTTCTGTTTCTCAAAAGTCAGTGCACGCTGATATGCCTCAGAAAGTGTTATCGGATTAAACATGTTAAAAGAAACCATGATCTGGACTCTTAAACCACCAATGTATCGAGAGACAAGCTGATCTTCTATCTCTTGAATGTCATTCCTTGCAATTAGTTGGTAATATTCGCTTGTACACTCTTCAACAGACTTGTCCCCCTGTTTCAGATTCTGTAACCGCAGGTACATCATTCGCTGGTACTTATAAGGAATAAAATTATCCCACATGACATTCTTCATCTTCTTCCAACTCGTGATCTTTGACTTCCCAACTATGTTCCTCGTCAGTTTCAATTGTTGCCACCACGCGGATGCCCGACCACGTAACTTGGTAGCGATCAACGGAACCCTTTTGTTTTCTGGAACTTCTTTGAATTCAAATACTTCTTCAACAACACCAAGCCAGTCAATAAACTCATCAGGCTTTAAAGTGTCCTCATTAAACTCAAGAATATTAACCCTCATTCTAGTCTCCCAGCACCTATCATTATTCCCACTGCGATCTCTCATTCGTCGCCCTACTGATTGTTCATCAACAGACGAACCATCACCAAACAGATTTTCTTCAAGATCTGCATCTTCATCCTCATGACGACGATTACGAGGCCTCCTATTGCTCATCAAATTGTTCATCTGGTCGGTCAATTGATCAACAATTTGATCGAATCGCTCCTCCATTCTGTCCATCATACGCTGCTCAAATTCCAGTTCATTCATGTCGTGAATATGTCTAGTTCTCCTTGGAGGCATCTTGATCAGGAACTTTGACTCTTGATACCAACTGATAGACTAAAAAACAAAGTAACAAAGATAAGTAATTGAATCTGTTGATTCAACAAGAATGCCAGAAACAACTATGCTAATAATCGTTGATTATGAAGAATGCTCGAAAATTAGGGTAAAACACGGCAACACAACGGTCAGCGGTTTAACTTTTATTAAACCGATAATTGTCTTGCTAGGGTTATAGCAGATTCATTAAATAATGACTGCAAACAAAGAAAAACACTAAAAATCCAACGGGCTGGACTGTAGACCAAAGACAAAGTACAACTGAAAGTGAAAAAACATAAATATGTAAAAAAAACTAATAGTAAAAAGGATTTTCGGGCCTTGAAAAATCCGCAATCAGTTAAAAGATCGTTACAGCGTCGTCCGTCTCCTTTTTACGCACGTTTTGACTGGTCACGGGCTGAAAACGGACCTAGGATGCAAAAGTTATGCCCTGTTTTACTAAACCCCTCTTTCATCACACGATCTCGTGCCTCCAGAAACAAGTCAGCCCGTTGTTCAACACTTGAGTGGTGAAGCAGATCGTTGCTAATTTGCTATACTAATTACAACCTCGTAAAGTTCTTTTAACATATGTCATCTAATATCGATCGATCACTCGCTAACTTAATTATATGCATTTAAATTATAGGTAATTAAGCATAATACAAAAAGTTATTACCTCGCACGGTTGACATAAAAAACAAAACCTTTCAAAAATGGTAAACTTCTTTTTGAACTATTAGATGCTAGTGTTATATATTGAGTATATGTCCATTCTGATATTAATATGGTTCATCTATATTAGGTGTCAATCTAATTATAATTAACTCATAAACCCTTTGACCTTCTCTCTAGGATGACTAATTCAAGCCGTTTATGGAAGATGTTAAATATATAACAGAACATGAGTATATAAGTCAGCCATTTGTCATACGTGCATTGTAGGTATTCATATCGAGTGTTGTTCATGATTATTAAATGAGTTAAATCAATGCATGAACTTTAATCATCATTATGTAATCGTAAAACTTTCAAATTTATGTACGAGTAAAATTACGGGTTTTGTATAAAATTAGTTACACAGTTGTACGTAGTAATTTTTTTACCCAACTTTATTCTTAGCTTGTTGTAATCAGTGGATGTTATATATAGATTTGAATTAGCAACTATGCTCCAAGAAATACTGGAATATTAATAAACCAGATGGACAGAAGGTGACAACTACAACATACTAGTAATTTTGTACATTTGCTATTAAACACTATTAGTTTCTTGTGAATACAATTCCATTAATTAATTAACTTAAAGACCAGGTCATATTTTTGTATTACCATGAGCAACTGTTGAGTCTATATATACATTGATAATCACCCTTAGAAAATCAACACACATCGGGTGACAGGAGAATTAACGGAGACAGTAACAATGTCGAGTGCGATTTTCGGGTTCTTGAATCTCTCTCTTTTGTGCATAATTCTTGTGGCTTTAGAAGCAACGCAAGGTCAAGCACAGTTGAAATTCGGGTTCTATAGAACCACGTGTCCGAAAGCCGAGCAGATTGTGCAAGATACTATAAATAACGCAGTCACGGCAAACCCTGGAATGGCTGCTGGAATCATTCGACTTTACTTCCACGACTGCTTTGTTAGGGTATGTGTTTTATGCACTTCGTTCTACTACAATAATATAAGTTTTGACACAATAGTATCCAAACTAATCGACATATGAAATTTGGTTACATTCATAATGGTGAAAAGATATTGAGCCATAACCCATTGCATTTGTCACACTTTTAATTGCAAAAACAATTGTTCACTGAATTAGGAAACATTTGCTTAATATGATACTTGTAGAATTTGATCAAAAGTATATACATCCTACATTTATTTAAGATTTATCTAATATCTTGCAGTGATTTTTTTGTTGGTGTTTTAGGGTTGTGACGCTTCACTTCTACTTAAGACGGTACCAGGCATTGAAGACGAGTCAGAGCAAGATCATGGAGCGAACGCTGGAACCCTGAGGGGACTCGAGATAATAGATCAAGCTAAGGCCAGGCTTGAAGCGGCATGTCCAAAAACTGTCTCATGTGCTGACATTTTGGCATTCGCTGCCAGAGATAGTACCAACGCTGTTGGTGGCTTTTCTTATGCAATCCCATCAGGACGACGAGATGGAAGAATTTCAAAATTAAGCGAGGTCGACCTTCCAGGGCCCGACTCTGACCTAAGCAATATGAGAAACAAATTTGTAGCTAAAGGATTGACTGTTGGAGATATTGTAGCCCTCTCTGGGGCCCATTCTATAGGTCGAGCAGGGTGTAACTTTGTTGCACCTCGTCTTTACAATTTTAATGGAACAAAAAAGCCTGATCCCTCTTTGGATCCAAAATACGCATCATTCCTGCAAACAGAATGCCCCAAGAATAGACTTTCTGGGACCACAAATCTTGATTCAGTATCTGCAAATCGCCTGGATAATCAGTATTACCGTAATGTTAAACAGCACAAGGTTTTGTTTTCTTCCGATGAAGCCTTGTTGGCTAGTGCAACAACAGCCAGAACCGTTGCTACTTACGCAAATAACATGAACGCTTGGAGAAGGGATTTCGCTGCTGCAATGGTACGTTTGGGTTCCGTTGAGGTTTTAACAGGATCCAAAGGAGAGATTCGCAAGAAGTGCAGCGTAATTAATTAACAGTTCGGAAATATTTTATTTGTACTTCCATGATTACTTTGGTTCCGTTGAGGTTTGTATTTGTTTCATAACATGTAATTTATCCATTCAAAGTGAATAGGATTCTTTTTTCCTCTTAGAGCATTAGAGCATCTTCTATAATGAACTTTTTAAACAGTACTAGAATGGTACTCGTGCAATGTTGCGGCGGCGAGTACCTAATAACGAATAATCTCTTACTCATTATAAAGTTATAAAAAATCGAATTAAAAACCGACTGAAATTGAAAAAGATTCAAAGTTAATAATAAATATATATCAAAATGGATATCAAATGAAAAAGCAAAAAATTTTAAAAAATATAGTGAAACTAAATTATAAAAATAATAAATAAATAAAAAGATTTTCAATATAAAAGAAAAAATGTTATTTTAAAGGTTGTTACAAAAGGTTGTTACAAAAGTTCGTTACAAAAAGTTGTTAAAAAAGTTTGTTACAAAAGGTTATACGAGTAGTTTATAATGTTAAGATATCAACAACTTGCTTTATTTTGCTTTATTTAGTAAGATAAAAAAGACTGAATTTTCAGCCTTGCTATTTTACGAAGGTCTCAAATGCTTTATTGAACTTTTTAAACAGTATATTGTAACATTATGACATTAATTTAAAACCTTAACCTGTTATTACTATGTATACTTTTCACAAAATTTTATAAACCTCATGTATAAACAAATGCATTTAATTATGAAGAGGTTTAAGATTATAAACCACTTCATGTTATATAAGCATTAAATGGTTCTTCACTATAGTTAACAAACTTTTAAATATGTTCATCATTTTAATCACCTATATGTAGATTTAAGGCTTGTGGAAAAGTAAAATTGTTTATATATTCAAGAAGAGCTGCTAATGCTTGTGTTATATTGAAGTAACAGGAGGCTTTATATAGCCTTACATAATAACGTGGGTAACAAAAAACCAGAAACTTACTAGGTCATGGGTTAACTAAGAAACATACCCACTTTCATCCTAAATACCTGGTCCTTTTAGACTACCAAATCAAACTAATTTATTTCATTCAAATACTAAAATACTATTCAAGATTATAGCCAACAATCACCCCCTTAATCTTGAATCTTTCATGCTCTGTGTCCATAGGTTCTTAATCACGAACATGGTCTCTTTCTCGATTCCACGGTCTCCGAAACTCACCTTCCTTCCACGATCATCACGATCATTATTTCTTTATCACGCTTTCTACTCATCTTCCTTGCTATCTTCCTTGCTGTCTTACTTGTTGACCCATGCTCGTCGACCCTTGCTTGACGACTCTTGCTTGCCGACCCTTGCTTGTCGACTCTAGCTTATCGACCCTTGCTTGTCGATCCTTGCTTATCGACCCTTGCTTGTCGATTATTTTCTTGCTTGTTACTTGCTATAAGCATGAAACATTCAACTTTCTTCGGTTGCCTCGCCTGCTACTTGCTATAGACAATGTGGCAACCTTCTTGCTTGCTACTTGATACGGTTTCTTTCTTTTGATCACCAAATGATCAACCTTGCAACTTTTTTTCTTGCTGCGTTCTTGCTATGTTCTTGCTGTGTTTCTTGTTGTGTCCTTGTTGTGTTTCTTGTTGTGTTATTGCTGCATTCTTACTAAGTTCTTGTTGCGTTCTTTTGGTGACCCGATGTGGTCAAAATTTGTTACTTGCTTTCATCTTTCTTGTTTGCTACCATTGGACAACATGCTCCTTCTTTCTTCTACTCGACCTGATTGCATAGGGTTGCAATCGGCCTTTCTTTCTTGCCTGCTCACTCGGTTCCTTGTTGTGTCAGCCCTTAAGCGAAGGGCTACACCCTTTTCTGAAACCGACTCTCAAACCTGCATTCGATCGACCTTATCTCTGATACCAAGTGTAGATATAAGGCTTGCTGCAAAGTAAACTTGCTGTTTATATATTCAACAAGAGCTGCTGCTAACGCTTGTGTTATATTGAAGTAACTGGAGGCTTTATATAGCCTTACATACTAACATGGGTAACACAAAACCAGGAACTTACTAGGTAATGGGTTAACTAAGAAACATACCCACTTTCATCCTAAGTACCTGGTCCTATTAGACTACCAAGTCAAACTAATTTATTTCATTTAAATACTAATATACTATTCAATATTAAAGCTAACACTATCCATAAACCCTCCATAGTGGATACCTTAAGTTCAAATGACCTAGTTATATACTACGTATGATTTATTGCGGATATCTAAATTCTCTTATTGATAAAAATGGACGTGTTACATGTATGTCCTAAACTGCTGCTCTTTGACTTATAATTTACCACATTAATATTACCTTGCTTTTGATAGTAAGCTACAATTGAACCTCTTACTATGTGTATGTCTCATCACCTTATCATATCATTTCTAATTATATTTTGTTCATAAAAATCCTGCAATAGAACAAAGCTTGTGTAGAGGTATCTTTCAAAAAACAGTTGTTTAGACAACTCTTGTTCCGTTTGCATAACGATGGCCAAGTGGTAAAAAGATTGTGACTAGCATTACTAAAACAAAAATGTTGGAAGTATCAAGTTCAAATCCTAGCTATTTTGTGCAAACAAGCCTGAAGTGACCACGTGAACCCCCAAAAGGAGAGCTTTACGCTGTATGAGCAAGTGGCATGGCTCAAAACATGGATTACTTAGCCGAAAGGTCTCAAACCATGGTTAACAAAAAAAACATACTTTGTTTTTCTAAAAGTCAAATTGATATACTACTTCTCTTTTCAAGCTCACCTAAGCATGAAACGAAAAATTCTTGAAATGCCTCAAAATGTCACTCTTTTTTTACCTTTTTCACCAACCAAAAAAGAATTTACCAAAATGTCTTATGCAACTTATGCGACTTTTTCAATTATTAGAAAAGTCACATAAGTTGCATAAAGCATTTTATAAAATTTTCATTTGATTGGTATATTTTGAGAAAGTAAGTGCAACCTAGAGCATTTCAAGAATTTTCCTAACATGAAAACATATTAACACATTACAGGTAGTGATTTATTCTTATTAAGGCCACAAAGTTTTATGCCATGAAGAAAAGTTATTGTTTGACTTTTTGAAACTCAACCATGCATGTTTCTTGAACTAAACGTCATCTACGACATAAATGGCAAATAAACCATGTCTCTTGTTACTAACAAGCTAGTTCTAGAACATCATTGAGCGTACAATATCGTAATAAAAATGTAGTGTTTGTAAGAATGAATAAGCCCCATGAATTTTATGTTTTATTGACTGACTATTTATAATGGTGATTACATGAAACTTTAATGGACCCTAAACCCACAATCGAGTCGGGTCATATTTATCCACTAATACTTCCTCGCAGTTCGAACAACGAAATCGCAAAGACTAGGACTGTAGTTAAAACTAGAAAACTGTAACACCCCCAATTTCACAAGGCATCTGAATATCAACATTGGGCGTTACTTCATAGCACATCACACACAGTCATAGAAAACGACCTCAAAAGAGACGTTTTATAAAATAAACCATTTGATAATTTTATTAAATCAGAGTTAACTAAAAAAGAGGTCCCACCAATTTATACAAACCTTAAGAAAAAATAAAGATTTATCAAATGTATCGAATGGAAATTGTTTGTTTTGCCTTTACTTTATCCTGCGTGGCTCCATGCTCCAGCTGCTTTTAAACCTACACACCTGAGAATACATGCTAACATGTCAACACAACGGTTGAGTGAATTCATAGGTTTTTAGTAAACAATAATGGGATTTTAAATAAACCATAAAGCTTTTGAACACAAGAAACTCATCCACTGTCGATAGTGCAACACATGCAATACCCAAAGTCCACACTATTCTACTAAGCCATGACACCGAAGCCTTAAGTATAATAATGCCCTAGTCAGCTATTTTGCCGAATACCCCCTTACTTCTAATACAGCACACCTGGCTGAGCCTCCAACCCACAGGTGCGACCTGCCCAGGTGGGGGTCATCCCCGATGGATCCATCCGTCTGTACCAGCGCCTACCCATCAAGGGTAGTTAACGGTTCATGGGTTTTAGGGACTTTCAAATTTTGGCAATACATCACTTAGCAAATAGCGGTTCACAATCAATACAATCAACACTTGTGTTCATCTTTCAAAAGCATTTAATCAACCATCTTACATTCATTTACAACAACAGGTATTCGTTCAACGCATAGAATAAACCACATGTTTATTCATAAACATGTATTCTCTCTAAACCATATATATATAAACATCATATATTTTTATACCAAGAGCATGTATTCCCCCTCGCGGGTTTATAAACACGTATAAAGCAGTAAAAGCGAGGCTATGAACTCACCTGATATAGCTATTACACGTAGATCAAGGAACAAGCGTCTAATAGCCGATACATGACTTCACGAGATATCAATTGCTCATTGATCGAGAATGAGATGCCCAACGATCAATATATAACCGAACGAGACCTAATATAACGAGACACGTCTTTGGCTCGAGACTATACATAATCATATATATATGTAAATATTTCACTTTAGTAAGTTTGGACATTGTATAAGTTTGTAAAACTTTTCATAAGACTTTTGATAATAATTTACCATATATTTTTTCATGTGATAATTAAGCCCATTCTAGCCCATCAGTGACCCAGTACTCATTTATATAACCTAAGTCCATTTCAAACTCAGTATTGATCTCCAAATACATTATTCATATCAGGTCCAATAATAGCAAAATAGCCATTATAAGTGCTTCTTAGGTTTTTATAGCCCAAATCCATTTTATATGCATTACGGGTTCTAAAACGCCTCCAAATGATATTGACTTAATATTTTCCGATGGTCGGGTCTCGGGTTTCTTATAACTTAGTATATAAATAGGCCTCGAATTCTCGATAAGTGGATCCTACAACTTTGGTTTTTATAATAATGGCCAAGTTACATATTTTATTGTTACGGTTCAATTACGTCAATTTTACAACATGTCCCGGTAGATTAGATCGTTTCTCCTAAACCGTAAGTCGTCAAGGTGATTTATTTATATCATAATTATCCTCAACCCATGTACTTTACTGATTTCAAGTCCAATTAATCTTAAATTATGTTTAATCATAGATTATTGACCCGTTTTCATACTTAGAAGTGTTGGCTGTCATTCGCAACCAACTTCGTTTTCACCGTTTCGGTCGCCATTTCCAAACCGTAATGAATTGATAAACTATCCAACTGATTCTAGTTGTTTATGATTTTATCTACAACCCATAGTTTTACCTTTTTAACTGTTTATGAGTTCTTATAGGAGTTTTCAGTTCGTTTACATAGCATGTTCAGATTTTACACTTTTTATCATTTAGGCCATATTTTATTCATCGGGTATCGTCACGAGACGAGTCACCCGACGAAATCACCACAAAACACAGGGATATCTCCCTATATTTTCACAATAACTTCAAACCTTACTGATTTTGTCCTGTAACACAATCTTTGCTACTGATGTGTATGTAGAGATCAAAATTAATACCGAAGGCTAGTTTAGCTTGTATTTTTGCATCACAAAATCATATACAATGTCCAAAACCCTAAATAAACTATTACTAATCAATATAATCAGTAGAAATATGATAATTACATATACATAAAAAAATATAAAAAATCAATACAAAGATTGAAAATATAAACCTTGTAACAAGGAATGATAATAATCTGACCAATCATCACTACCATAAAGCTTCAAATATCAATTCATTAGCACACCCATAAGAGATTTCATGAATCTATGTATTGCTTCTTTATATTTTTGTTATGTATATGTAATATCATATTTCTACTGATTATATTGATTAGTAATAGTTTATTTAGGGTTTTGGACATTGTATATGATTTTGTGATGCAAAAATACAAGCTAAACTAGCCTTCGGTATTAATTTTGACCTCTACATACACATCAGTAGCAAAGATTGTGTTACGGGACAAAATCAGTAAGGTTTGAAGTTAAGGTGAAAATATAGGGAGATATCTCTGTGTTTTGTGGTGATTTCGCCGGTAGACTCGTCTCGTGACGATACCCGATGAATAAAATATGGCCGAAATGATAAAAAGTGTAAAATCTTAAAATGCTATGTAACGAACTGAAAATCCTATAAGAACTCATAACCAGTTAAAAAGGTAAAACTATGGGTTGTAGATAAAATCATAAACAACTAGAATCAGTTGGATAGTTTATCAATTCATTACGGTTTGGAAATGGCGACCGAAACGGTGAAAACGAAGTTGGTTGCGAATGACAGCCAACACTTCTAAGTATGAAAACGGGTCAATAATCTATGATTAAACATAATTTAAGATTAATTGGACTTGAAATCAGTAAAGTACATGGGTTAAGGATAATTATGATATAAATAAATCACCTTGATGACTTACGGTTTAGGAGAAACGATTTAATCTACCGGGGCATGTTGTAAAATTGACGTAATTGAACCGTAACAATAAAATATGTAACCTGGCCATTATTATAAAAACCAAAGTGGTAGGATCCACTTATCGAGAATTCGAGGCCTATTTATATACTAAGTTATAAGAAACCCGAGAGCCAACCATCGGAAAATATTAAGTCAATATCATTTGGAGGCGTTTTAGAACCCGTTATGCATATAAAGTGGATTTGGGCTATAAAAACCTAAGAAGCACTTATAATGGCTATTTTGCTATTATTGGACCTGATATTAATAATGTATTTGGAGATAATACTGAGTGTGAAATGGACTTAGGTTATATAAATGAGTACTGGGTCACTGATGGGCTAGAATGGGCTTAATTATCACATGAGAAAATATATGGTAAATTATTATCAAAAGTCTTATGAAAAGTTTTACAAACTTACACAATGTCCAAACTTACTAAAGTGAAATATTTACATATATATATGATTATGTATAGTCTCGAGCCTAAGACGTGTCTCGTTATATTAGGTCTCGTTCGGTTATATATTGATCGTTGGGCATCTCGTTCTCGATCAATGAGCAATTGATATCTCGTGAAGTCATGTATCGGCTATTAGACGCTTGTTCCTTGATCTACGTGTAATAGCTATATCAGGTGAGTTCATAGCCTCGCTTTTACTGCTTTATACGTGTTTATAAACCCGCGAGGGGGAATACATGCTCTTGGTATAAAAATACGGATGGATCCATCGGGGATGGCCCACACCTGGGCAGGTCGCACCTGTGGGTTGCAGGCTCAGCCAGGTGTGTTGTATTAGAAGTAAGGGGGTATTCGGCAAAATACCTAACTAGGGCATTATTATACTTAAGGCTTCGGTGTCATGGCTCAGTAAAATAGCGCGGACTTTGGATATTGTATGTGTTACAATATTGACAGTGGATGAGATTCTTGTGTTTAAAAGCTTTATGGTTTATTTAAAATCCCATTATTGTTTATTTAAAAACCAATGAATTCACTCAACCGTTGTGTTGACATGTTAGCATGTATTCTCAGGTGTGTAGGTTTAAGAGCAGCTGTAGCATGGAGCCGCGCAGGTTAAGTAAAGGCAAAACAAACAATTTCCATTCGATATATTTGACAAATCTTTATTATTTCTTAAGGTTTGTATAAATTGGTGGGACCTCTTTTTTTTAGTTAACTCTGATTTAATAAATTTATCGAATGGTTTATTTTATAAAACGTCTCTTTTCAGGTCGTTTTGCTATGACTGTGTGTGATGTGCTATGAAGTAACGCCCAATGTTGATATTCTGATGCCTTGTGAAATTGGGGGTGTTACAGATAACAAACAAAATAAAACATGGAAATAAACATTAATAAGGCCCTGCATCTCCGATTATTTTCCTAAACTCCAACCAGATCAACACAAATCTACAAAACCCCTTGTACAACCTCTGATTCCTCTTCTTAAACGTCAATTGTGGATTGTGACCTTTGCACAAACATCCAACCAAATAGACAATCGTGTGAATGTGTGACCTTTGCACAAATCATCAACACATGAAGATGAAACAAACGAGTTTAGTTATTTGTAAAACTGAGTGATAAATTAAAAAAATTAGGATCGTTATCGGAGAAACAGTACGAACAATCAAACAAAACACAAACAATAAAAGTCTATTAACTTTTTTTTCAAAACCAAACAAACATTAATAATTATTAAATAAAACATATGATAAGATAGGAACGAAACGGAGTTGGACATCAACAACTAGAACGTATCAACAGCTGATGACATTCTATAGGACCATGTAGAATGAGTAATGCGAATATATATGAGTATTACTAAAGCAGGCTAGCAACTCAATGCGAACATGTACTTGATTAAATAAAAGTGATGGAACTGATGGTAAACAAATTATTGTGACGACAAATGCTTATAAGGTTATGTTAGGATCGGTGATTTGTGAACAGGGTTATTGTTTGGACGGTGGAAAAGTTTTAAGGTTAAGGATCGGGGTTGGGCTGATATCATATTAGACTATGAAAACCCCATAATAGGTATTGTATTATTGATGTGTATTTATAGTGATACACCAAATATTTTAGAAACCTAATCCCACATGTCGGGTTTGGGCCGCTTTATTGTCTAACAGTGTTAATCGACTACGACGTTAAATATTAAAGTGCAATATATAATCTATGAAATTAACGACAGAAAAATAACCACATAAAATATGAATCTTTAATCGTATATTAGTTTATTGAAAGAATACATACAAATCCTTTTTCCCCTTACCTGCTTTATTGACATAAGGAGTCGTCGGTTCTGATTACAAGAAAAGAAAAGTAACGGGTTAGGCTTGGGACACAAGCAACCAATCGACCTTTATTGATTCCTAATCAAAAATTACTTGACTAATACAAAGATAATATTGATGCTGAAAACCATAGACATATCCGTAAGGTAATATCTAGACTAATTATAACAATTTCCACCTTATGTTTCATATTAGCTAATGTTCGTTTTACAAGTCTTAAAATTTTTCAAGATATTACCACACACAAATGACTAGAAACACAAACACGGGCAAGTATACCATATCATGTATAGCATAGCTTAATGGTAAAGTCTAGTTCGTTCCACGGGATTGATGCTAAAGAATTATAAAACAATTACCTCTAGAGTGTCATAAGTTCTAAAGATATACTTATCAAATGGTTTTAAAGGTGCGTTTGGTTAAGATCACAAACATATGAAAGATAGATAGCAATGATTATTATAAGCACATAAACAATATAAGACAACATGTCGAGTATTAGTCGCACACGCAACATATAATTAACATAACAAAAATCCGACTAAAGATTATGTCATATCAAAAGCATTAAGAATGGTTTATGTTTGATTTTGATAACTAACGTATTAGATGAAACTAAGCAAGAGTTTGTTATATGTTTTATTCCACTAATGGCGACAAAAGTGAATAACAAGATTCATCAACTAGATGACATGAAATTTATCCATTCACATGAGTACTAGTCATGGTCATGAACAAATCCAACATATAACAATGATCTTACTTAATAGCATAAAATAAAAAAGCATCTAAATCATGCTTATAATCAAGAACCCAGGGAGAAAGTGCACCGCCCAAAAATCTAATTGTGCGCCGCTTTTAGCCCTAGTGATAGGTGTGAAAACACCCATCCTTTTACCACTTAATTCTGGCTAAAACAAGACCAAAACACGTATTTAATATCATTTGTTTGGAATTATGCGTGGTTTTTGTGTTTATTGTGTTTTTAGAGTCAACTGGATGAATATTGAAGAAAACATGGGATTGCACGGGCTTTATCGAAGAAAAAGACTCAAGACGAAGTCTATTGTCCAAGAGATGCAAAAGATTTGAAGTCATTGTGCCTATTTGAAGATTTATCGAAGAATAGAGCCAAAGATGGAAGATTCATATATGTCGAAGAACTCGAGTCTATTAAACAATAGATTATAAGACGAGTTGTAATTATTCACCGACACTTCTCAAATCCAAGTCGGAAACGTTTATTTAAAGAAGCGTGAAGACTAAAGAAGAAAGAAGAAAAAGAAGCCCAAACCAAAGCCCAATCACAAGCCCACCACCACAAGACTTGCCTATAAATAGGACCTTACTTCACAAAAATGGGGGACTTAGTTTTTTAGGTAGTTTTTAGTTTCTTTCATTCTCTCTAGTTTTAGAGAGAGAAAGTTCTAAACTTTCTCTCACTAGTCTTCATCTTTTTCTCTTTCAAGATAAAAACTTTGTATTATTTTTTCATTAATCAAGTTTAGTTTCAAGCTTTTAATCTTTAATCTCATCCTTCCTTTCTTTGATTTTGATTGATTTTGGTACAAATCTCGTATGATCCGTGTTGTTCATCAATGATTTGTGCTTAAAAAGTTGATTTCTTTTTATGTTTCCTTAAATTTATACACGAATAAGCTTTAAGATCCTTGTTCTTATTAGCTTATTTGTTGATTTAGCTTATTTACTTTTTAAAGTTTTTATAGAAAGTTCATCTTTTTATCATTTGATTTATGTTTTTGCTTATTTGAAGCTTAGATAAAGTGTTCTTAGTGCTTATTTGATCAGCTTATTTGTGGATTTGTGCTAGTTTGGAGGAGCTTATTCAATAGCTTATTCCCTAGCCCTAGTTTTGGATTAGCATAGTTTTCGGAAAGGGAAAATCCCTTTTCCGATCGGGTATTCCGACCAAGGCACCCCCTATTTCGATCCATAGATCGGAAAAGGGTTTCGGTTTTTCCGATTTGCCCCATTCAGCACATTCCGATTGGAATTGCTCTGAGTGTTCCGATTGGTTCCTTTTACAGCACATTCCGACAACAAGTATTCCAATCATTCCGGTCAGAACCATGATTTTGCTTATTCCGATTAGTGTATGTTTCTAGTTATTCCGATTGAGACCTATTGTCAGTATTCCGATTGTATCCTTGGAGTTATTCCGATCACCATTCTCTTCAATATTCCGATCAAAGTGATCGGAATATATTCCGATTAGTGCATTTTTCCCTTATTCCGATTTAGTTGTTTTGATATACTCCGATCTTACTTTCTTTTAGTACTTTTCAACTAAGTTCATATTTTTACAAAGTTTTCCAAGAGTTAGTTCTTATTGAGTGTCCATTTATTTTTCTAGTATGATCTTTAAATTTTCAAGCATTTATTTTTAAAACTCGTCTTTTTACTTTAATCATTTAAAGCTTTAAGTTTACTCTTCGACACTTAATTACTTGTTATTAGTTTAAAATAGATAAACAAACCAACCCCTTTTTATTAACCAAGAACAAAGCATTCCACTTAGAGCCGAGATCAATTCGAGGAGATACCGAGAAACGAACTTTCAACAAGTAAAATTAAAAGTATTACCTAGCAAAGCCGAAATTCGTATCTATTCATAAGGTTGTAAAACCTTATCCAATGTGCACAATACACTACTCCATAATAACAATAGTGAAGTTCATTTCCACAATATTCAAATCAAAGTAAAGAAATAACATAAAGGAAATGAGAATTATACCAAAAAGTATTAATTAATGATTGCTCCAAAAAGGTTATAAGCTTTGTTCCAAATTTATTACAATCACAAGTAATATTTTGAGATCCTTGCTACAGCAACAATAGTATGAACTAACTAAGGTTACCCTTATACTAGTAACAATGATCAAGGATTTATTAAATCATTAATTCTATAAGAACCCTAATAACAAAGGAGTATAATGGAATGAAATGATCTCTTATGCCTGGCCTTGGGTCTCTTTTATAACCACAAAAAAATAGCTAAAAAGTCCTAGAGTATATCAAAAGGTTTCACCATAATAGTCATGCATAATGATACTTAATGGTGTAACTGCAGCAAATGTGCGCTGCACTTTGTCAAATGTGTGCCACACTTTCATTTTGTAAATGTGCGCCGCACTTTCTCCTTTGTGCGCCGCACTTTAGGTAGTTCTCCAAAATCGTGGTTTACATAATGTGCGCCGCACTTTTATATTTGTGCGCCGCACTTTGGCTCTTTTTCAGCATTCTTTATTTTTCTTCTCATTTATTCATATCTTTGGTCCATATGTTTATTCGTTCACTACAATCAAACAATACACATTATTAGTAAAATTTCAACACATAATTTATTTATTTACATAGCAAACAAGGACAAATGCATCATTAAAAACATGTATAAATGAGGCGTTATCAAATTCCCCCATACTTAACTTCTTACTTGTCCTCAAGTAAGGTAAAAATATGTTTTTAATAGGCATCGAAAGAAATAGATAAGGCCAATATTTGAAAGAAAAGATAACGCCACAAAACACCTCATGAAGTAGATATTTTGATTTCACACACTCTCTTTATATGGGTAAATTATCGCTCAAAAAGCACGGTCATGAAAAGTAAATTACCATAAGCTTGTACAAGGAACTAAACTAAACCAATTTGGCGTAAGCACCAAGTAAAATATCAAAAGAGGTCTTTTTCAAAACTTTTATTACCATTGCATGTTAAAAAAAACTAAATAACATATCATTTTCCACCATGTTTATTGTTTCTATACGTTTGTGCTTCACACTTGTAGGCTTTCTTTTTGCCTCTATTTATTTATTTATTTTATTTTTTTCCATTATTTGGGGTAATATGTCTTCCTCCATACTTATGATCTACTATCATCTTGCAACATGGTTTTCCTCAATATATTATCGTCTTAAAACATCGGCAAAAACTTTCAATCTTTTCTCTTTTCTTTTTCCTCCTTATCATTTAAAATACTTTTTATCATACAAGTATGATCCTACTAAGGTCTCGTAAGGATTACCAAGCACAAGTTCTAGAATTTAAGCTAATCATCGGCATACTCACAAATTTGATTTAATGCATAAGAATGCTTACGAATTATAGGCTAAAAATCCTCACAATTGTGAATAAGATATTGTGAAAGTAACGTTATCAATTCCGAGTAAAAACAGCTTTACAATTAAAGGAATTATCAATCTTTCAACAATTTTTTATTTATTTATATATATATAACACAAAATTTTCAAAAATCCGCCAGAAAGTGCGGCGCACATTTTATCACAGAAAGTACAAAAAAATTTCAACTTAAAATGCTCTTATTTTCCGCTTATCATCCCCATACTTATTATGAGCATTGTCCCTAATTCTAAACATATGGAAAAAGTAAACATAGAGGAAAATAAGAATAATACTCCCCTTTTATTCCGAGTCGCGAACAAAGCCGAAATCTTCAATCTTCGCCTTATTGTGTTTTGACTCGCTTATTTTCTACAATCAAACACAAAATATATACGCAAACATATCTTACATACCAAATAAAGATTAAAAATCTACACACAAAGTATTAGTTTTGTCCTACGTGCCAACAAAGGCCTATTACACAACCAAATAAATTGTTTTGAAATTGTTTCAAATTGTGACTAACACACAAGTCACAAATACAAGAGGCATCACATATCCTCTTTAGTCTCGTCATTCCTTGGAGCATTGGATGGGCAGAAGTGTGGTGGATAAGGTGGCGGTTGTTGGGTGTAGTAGAATGTCTCATGGTGATATTCGGGTAGTCCATAAGGTCCACTCATCGGAACGCTATATTGTTCCGCCATCCTCTCGAAAACCGGAGCGTATTGATCCATGCTATAACATTGTCGCTCCATCATAAAACCAAGTTGGTCTTGCCTAACCTCCATCCTTCCCATCTTATCAAAAACATCTTAGAGCGTTGCACGAGGAGGTCGCGACATGCTCACATGTGGTGCTCTCATAGGCGCGTCTTCTCGTAACAACCTTCCATCCGCTCCAATCAAATCTCGCAAGGTGATTTTATCAATGGTATCACATATGATCGGCGGACTAAGATTACCCCACAACTTGATAGGTTTAAAGTCTCATTCTTCGGGCTAACCTTGTCACAAATTGTCCACACACAATCATACTACCCGCTTGACTACCATGACCTTTCCTTTTCATCCACATTGTAATCACCCAAGCCACATTAGCATATTGCTCACGGTTCTTGTTCCTAAACATGCTCAACAACCACAAATCATTCTTTTGAACCTTATCATATCTCGTGGTTCGTTGGCAAACCGCGTAAGCAATCATCTTTTGGAGCACTATCAAAGTGGACTAGAAATCCTAGTGGTTGAGGTCCTAGATACGCTCAAAGGATCCTCATCCGGACAAATTAATGTCCAAAACTCATTAGCATTGATGTTCCCATGCTCACCTTCTCATCCTTGAAACTACACTTAGCAAATTCTTTCAAAGTCAAAGAATGTCCTTTTCCATAAAATCTAAAACTCATGATTTTCCAAGTCAATAACTCATCATCATCAACGTCTTCATCAAGATTGAATGTCGAGAAAAACTCAAGATAAAGCTACGCATAAATATTTTCCCTACAAGTAAAAGCACGAACCCAAGAATTGGATCGAAACAAGACTTCATTTACTACAGCCTCTATCACAACTATTGATAGCATTTCCCTAAATTGAGCTTCACAACCAAGCTCACTCAAAACTCCAAAATCCACAATGCTAGGTGCGAAATTTTGTTTCGGCAGTAGAAGACTAAGAGCATTGTTGTAGATGATTTTAGCATTAGTTGTACTTCCAAGCCAATTCAAGAATGGATGATTAGGGACCCCCATGAGTGTGGCACTTTCCGACTCGATAGGCTTTCGCCTCTTCCCTCGGCTAGACGAGCCGGTCTGATAGTTTCCAGAACATGTGTTCTACAAAATTTATTACATAAACAAGCATCTATTAACATTAGATAAACATTAGGGGTCAACGACAACCCTATGTTGGTGTTCTGAACATTCTGTTTTTTATCAGGTGAAAAGTGCGACGTACTTTCTAAGAAAAATCCGCCAGAGTGCGGCGTACTTTCTAAAAAGTGTGGCGTACTTTCTAAAAAGTGCGGCGTACATTCTGCGTATATCTGCACATGTCGGTGTTCTAATAATCTAAACCAAAATCCGCAAACTAATGGTTCTAAATCAATAACAATGGCTAGATTCGAACACTAAACCATTCCTAATTCATTCCAATACGCGACATTGCCCAATCTTAGGGTTCAATTTCAAAAACCCTCTTTTTTCAATTCTATCCAACAATCTAATCCTATCCTAATCAATATACCCATTTCTAATTATAAATCAAAATGTAATTCAATTATTAATAACTAAGAACCCTAATTAAAAAATTAATCAAAAATTAAACCCTAAATAAAATAAAATGTAAATGAATGAAATATAAAAACTTACCTAGACATGATCTCGAGTATGAATTGGAGTAAGAAACGAAAATATTTTTGGGTGATGATTCGAAAATCGTCAGGTGTGTTTGTTGTTTTTTTTAGTTTCAAATGAGGTAAAAGGAAGTATATACAAAAAATCCGTCCAGAAGTGCGTCGCACTTAGCAAAATGTGCAGCGCACATTCTGTGCTAACTAACCATATTACTGTTTTTTTACTAGACACAAAATTTTCAAACAAAAACCTCCAATTCAATCGATCTCATAAAAGAAAAATAACAAGTCCTAATAGGAAAATATTTCTTTCTTCTAAGACCATCCTAAAAGTTCTAGGACTATTAGATTACACTTCGTTTTATTTTTTATATACATACAAAAAAGAGTAAAAATGCATAAAATAACTAGGAGCCAATGGTGCACTCCTCAATTCCTCCATTTCCTTAGTTGTAGCAGAAGTTCAGAGGTGACATGATATCACTCTCCGTGTAACGTCCCGAGACCTCTCTATTGGTGTCTTTTGTTTCGTACACTTTTTCGTACCTCTTTCCACATAGATCAATAATGACCATGGCAACATGCCACTCACTATCTCCATCTTTAGCAATGTTTTCAAATTCTTGTTTGTTCCCCACTTGCCAATCTTTGTATTTCAATGAAACAAGAAGTGCTCCAATCATTCCCACAATCTTCTTGTATACAAATATGTCAAATAAAGGGTTATGGTAGCTCCTCGCTTAGTGATGCGTCCAAAAGTTCTTCCGGTTCCGTCCATGGTTGCAAACGTTGACCATGAATTGGCATACCATTCTCATCTCTTTTCACAGTGTAGTGCTTATCGTCTTCATCATCACTATAATCATGTTTCTTTGCTTTTAGTACATTATAGTTTTGATGAACAAACCCATCAAAGCTAGTCATAATAGCTTTTCCAACATCTATGTTTGCACCAATGGTGTGCAAAAATTTTCTTCCAACCATTAATTGAATATCTCGATAAATAGGAATGTCGAGAAGCATGAAATCGGCTAGTAGTGTGGTTGTCCCCACTTGGCAAGAACTCCAAGTAAACGTCCAAATCCCTCCGCATAAGAGTGATCAAGCATTTTGATACGATCAAACCTTGGTTTGACTCTACCAACATCTAGCATTCTGAAGATTCCATATGGCATAACATTAACATTTGAACCGGTATCAACCAAAGCATTATAAGTAGTTTTACCCTCCAACCTTATTGGTAGGATAAAGTAACCCGTATCTTCTTTTTCAAGCATTACCTTGTTCTCGCGAAGCATTTGGATAGCCACATCTTCATAATGCGGTGTGAGTCCATCTTCCACTTTCAATTTGTCAAGCAAGATCCCATCAACAATCATTTTATATTTATCACTATATTTTAAAGTTTCAATGATTGGTCGATTCATGTTCAACAACATGACCCTTTCTTCTATGTCTTCTAGCAATTCCTCCATAGATAGCTATTCTCTAGTCAAAGTCTTATTAATAGTGAGGGAAGGTCCTTCACCATTGTATCTCAACTTATAAGCGTGGGCGGGTTTCTTGTCTTTGTTTCTTTTGTTTTTACCCATGTTACAAACAAATCTTGGAGCATCAATCTCGTCGGTTTCAATAGGTGCCAAATCATCAAAGTTGAGATTATCAAGTATTTCATCAATTTCCCCAAAGTCTAAGCTTTCATGTACTTTTGGCAATAAAGTAAGTATGCCACAAGTAATGCCAAGTTGTGCATTAGCTTGCTTTAGGAAAGATCTCCCAAAGATTACACAAGGTTCACAATCGTCTTCCTCCGGATTGGCAAAGAAGTCAACGAAAAACAATTCGTCTTTGATCATAACAACGAGCTTTTTATCTATCTCCTAGTCTCCATTTCGATGAGTGTTGTAAGTTAAGCCAAGCTCAACTACAAATTCATTACTAATTAAGCTTCTTTCCAACTCAAGATCCACTTGCCCATCATAAGCAAACTTTCCTTCCACATGGCAAGGCATTAAGTATTTCTCACTTGGTGTCAAGTCCTCCATACGATAAAAAGTTAAGACCTTTTGAACCCCACTATTGGCTGAGTCCCTACATTCTGATTCTATCCATTCTCCTTCCGATTCTATTATGTCATTTAGGCTAATATGCTCATCCACTCCTAAGCATAGTCTACCAAGGCTAGTGTTTGGATCCATCTCAATATTAAAACAATAATACATCAAAAGAAACATTAGTATGTTAGTGCCATAAAATCCAAATGATATTTCATACCCTAATGTTTTCAAGCAACTTGTTATTTTCAATGAATATTTCCATTTGAGCATGTTACTAGCTTTTTCTGTGTTCTGTTTCTCCAGTTGTGCGGCGCACTTTTGCGCGATACAGAAAAGTCGACGCACAATTTAAATGTGCGGCGCACTTTCTGTAATCAGAATAATGTTCCTCCATTTCTCTTCTTGCAAACCAATCAATCCAAGTTTTCAAGCATATAATATACCATTTTCTAATAAAGTGATCAAACATAGATATCATGACCAAATTTGATATATTTTCCACAAGTGTTTTGAATAATATGACCATTTTTTTCGTTTTCGCTCGTTTTCTCATTTTTTTGTATTTTTGTTGTGTTTAAAAATTCAGAAAATTACCATAAATCATGATAAATACTAAACAAGTTATACCAAGGCAAATTATTCTACCAAAGAGCAAATAAATTAGAGAATAAAATTTTGAAAGCAAATATTTTTGGTTTTTCTTAAGATTCAATATGAACAAACACAAAAGCTCACAAAGCATAAGTACACACAAAACAATTCTCATATTTGTAGTAGCAAGTGTTGAGAGTAAAAGGTTTTGGTGGTGTTTTGGTATTGTTTCTTCAAACATTCTGAAAATTCGTCACTAAATGTGCGGCACACTTTTGAAATGTGCGGCGCACTTTATGCTGTTTTGTAAAAAACTTTTTCAGATTGCCAGAAATCTGTATGGCATGTTTAGAAATTTTAGTTTACCAAGTATTTTAAAATGTCTTAAACCAATAACAAATCAATCCCCGGCAGCGGCGCCAAAAACTTGATGTTCGTTTTACAAGTCTTAAAATTTTTCAAGATATTACCACACACAAATGACTAAAAACACAAAAACAGGCAAGTATACCCTATCATGTATAGCATAGCTTAATGGTAAAGTATAGTTCGTTCCACAGAATTGATGCTAAAGAATTATAAAACAATTACCTCTAGAGTGTCACAAGTTCTAAAGATATACTTATCAAATGGTTTTAAAGGTGCGTTTGGTTAAGATCACAAACATATGAAAGATAGATGGAAATGATGATTATAAGCATATAAACAATGTACAACATGTCGAGTACTAGTCGCACACTCAACATCTAATTAACATAACAAAAATCCGACTAAAGATTATGTCATATCAAAAGCATTAAGAACGGTTTATGTTTGATTTCGATAACTAAAGTATTAGATGAAACTAAGCAAGAGTTTGTTATATGTTTTATTCCACTAATAGCGACAAAAGTGAATAACAAGATTCATTTACTAGATGACATGAAATTCATCAATTCACATGAGTACTAGTCATGGTCATGAACAAATCCAACATATAACAATGATCTTACTTAATAACATGAAATACAAGAGCATCTAAATCATGCTTATAATCAAGAACCCAGGGAGAAAGTGCGCCGCACAAATCTAATTGTGCGCCGCACTTTGCCCTAGCAAAGCCGAAATTCGTATCTACTCATAAGGTTGTAAAACCTTAACCAGTGTGCACAACACACTACTCCATAATAACAGTAGAGAAGTTCATTTCGACAATATGCAAATCAAAGTAAAGAAATAACATAAAGGAAATGAGAATTATACCAAAAAGTATGAATCAATGATTGCTCCAAAAAGGTTATAAGATTTGTTCCAAACTTATTACAATCACAAGCAATATTCTGAGATCCTTGCTAAAGCATCACTGGTATGAACCAACTAAGGTTACCCTTATACTAGTAACAATGATCAAGGATTTGTTAAATCCTTGATTCTGTAAGAACCCTAATAACAATGGAGTATAATGGAATGAGATGATCTCTTATGCCTGGCCTTGGATATCTTTTATAACCACAAAAACGTAGCTAAGAAATCCTGTAGTATATCAAAAGGTTTCTCCATAATAGCCATGCATAATGATACTTAATGGTGTAACTACAGCAAATGTGCACCACACTTTGTCAAATGTGCGTTGTACTTTCATTGTGTAAATGTGCGCCGCACTTTCTCCTTTATGTACCGCACTTTAGGTAGTTCTCCAAAATCGTGGTTTACAAAATGTCCGCCGCACTTTTATATTTGTGCGTCGCACTTTGGCTCTTTTTCAGCATTCTTTATTTTTCTTCTTATTTCTTCATATCTTTGGTCCATATGTTTATTCCTTCACTACATTCAAACAATACAAATTATTAGTAACATTCCAACACATAATATATTTATTTACATAGCAAACAAGGACAAATGCATCATTACAAGCATGTATAAATGAGGCGTTATCATTTGCCTATATCAACACTCAACAACTCCAAACAGTGTTGTAACTTGCGTCCAAGTACCACATTCGTCAAGGCATCCGCTGCATTGTGTTCAGTACCTACCTTCAGAACTTCATCCGTCTTTGCTTCCAAGACTTCATAGATAAAGTGATAATGCACATTGATGTGCTTTGTCCTTTCATGAAAAACATGATTCCGCGATAAGTGAATCGTGCCTTGATTATCGCAATTAACTGCAACAGTGTTAAGCTTCACGTCTAACTCTTTCAAGAGTCCCCTTAGCCAAATAGCTTCCTTGATAGCCTCCGTAAAGGCCATATACTCCACCTCTGTAGTTGAAAAAACCACCATGTGTTGTAGCGTTGCTTTCTAGCTCACAACACCTCCTTGTACTAAAAATGTGTAACTAGTGAGAGACCTACCTTTATCCGGATCCTTAGCGTAGTCTGAATCAACAAAACCTGTAACATCCACATGGTTGCCACATTTTTCCCATACACCAAACCCACGTTTACACTGCCATACAAATATTTCATAGTTTCACTTCACTGCTTCCCAGTGAAGTTTACCCGCATTTGCCAAATATATGCTGACTACATTTAGTACATACTCTTTGTATGGCCTCATGCACACCATCAAGTACATTAAGCTCCCAACTGCATTTGCATATGCCACCATATTCATCCTCTCAACATCACAATCTTTAACCGGGCAATCCTTCATAGACAGCTTGAAGGGCCCACCCGATAACATCTGAACCAATTTTCCATTGTCTATTTTAAACATACTTTAAAATTTAGAAACATACCTAGATTGTGACACCCACAGATTCTTGTGACTCCGATCCCTGACAACCTCCAAACCAAGAATCTTCTTTGCTTCCCCGAGCTCCTTCATGTCAAACTCACTGTTAAGCAAAGACTTGGTAGACCCAATATCATCCTTGATCTAACAAGGGATCAACATATCGTCTAAATATAACAATAGATATATATACTCCCCTGGTGCATAACTCATGTAATATACGCAGCTGCCATAGCTGCTACACTCAAACTCGTTGCTCAGCATATACTCATCGATCCTCCTATACCATTGCGAAGGTGATTTCTTCAAACCATAAAGAGATTTCTTTAGCAAACATACCTTGTTACCTTATTCAAATCCTGATGGCTGCCTCATGTAGATCACTTTTCAAGATTTCTATATAAAAATGACGTCTTTACATCAAGCTGCTCTAAATCATAATCTCTACACGCAGTCAATTCAAGTATAACTGATACTAGCGTTTTGCTATGGTTCAGATTAAGTTCTCGGTATCTCCTCGAATTGATCTCAGCTCTAAGTGGAATGATTTTTCTTGGTGACAAAAAGTGGATTTGGTTGTCTATTCTATTGAAAAGATAAATGAATGAAGTAATGAAATTAAACTTGCAGTAAATATAAATGATTAAATGATAAAACAGAAAAATAATCTTACTGAAGAAAATAGCTATGCGGAATAAAATCCCATTCGGAATAATCAGACTGTGCGGAATAACAAAGCTCTATGCGGAATGTTTAAACTACTCGGAATATTGTGCTTATGCGGAATAAAGAAGACCATGCGGAAAAGAAAGCTATCCGAAATCTTGGGGCTATGCGGAATAAATTGGGAATCAGTGCTATGCGGAATGTGAATGTCTATGCGGAATAATCGAAATTCCGAGTAAAGGAAAACTAAGGTAGGCTATTCGGAATATATAAAAGCTATGCGGAATATTAGAAATATTCCGAGTAAGGGAAAAACTAAGGGGCCTACCCGGAATATATAAAATTCTGAATAAGGAGCAAATTAGAAGGCTATCCGGAATAAAAATTCCGAATAGAGGGCAAAACCAACAGACTATTCGGAATGTATAGAAATTCCGAATAAGGGACGAAATAAATAGACTACTCGGAATAACTGGATGAAGAACAGTAGTACAGAAGCAAAACAGGGGAATACGAATTAATCCAAAATCAAGCTAAATAAGCAAAAAGGTTTTACCAAATTAACCACAAATCATCTACCAACTACAAGGATCAAATCCCAATCATAAAAACACAAATTCAACAACTTTTTAAGATCAAACTTAAACTAAATAAAAATTTAAGAACTTTGAATAAAAAGAAGATGAAGAACAAGATGAATGAAAAGATTAAAGGAAGCTTGTATTGATGATTAAGATTCAGTAAACAAAAGGAAAGGATCAAACTTACAAGATTAAAAGAAGAAATCAAAGAGATGAAAACCACTCCTTAAGGGAGATGGTTTCCGACGAACTAGGAGAAATGTAACTGAAACTAAAAACTAGATGCCAAATTTTGTGAGGGTGATCCCTTTATATAGGCTGATTGGTTGGTTGATGAGTGGGCTTTCTCCCTTTTTCTTGTCTTCTCGTCTTTTCAGAAAAGTTGACATTTTCGATTCTGATTCGGGATTCGTCGTCGATTAAATTCAACTCGTCTTTTAATTTCTTCGTTTAATAGACTTGAGTTTCTTCGACATTTGTAAATCTTCCATCTTTGGTCCTTTTCTTCGATAAATCATCAAACAGGCCCATTGACTTCAAATCTTTTGCATCTGTTGGACAATAGACTTCGTCTTGAGTCTTTTTCTTCGATAAAACCCGTGCAATCCCATGTTTTCTCCATTATCCATCCGGTTGGCTCTGAAAACACAATAAACACAAAAACCACGCATAATTCCAAACAAATGATATTAAATACGCGTTTTGGTCTCGTTTTAGCCAAAATTAAGTGGTAAAAGGATGGGTGTTTTCACACCTATCAAATCCCCTACACTTAACCATTGCCATGCCCACATGCAATGCTTAGTGATAAAGCAATTTTACACTTTTCTCATAATCAATCAACCTTGGCCTTACTAAAATACTATTGAACAAAAATTAAAGTACTAAAAGAAATTAAACTTTAAAGGAAACAAAAGGATAGAAAACCATTTTCACTTGAAAATAGCTATATGGAAATAACCTGCAAAGAGATCAAGGACTTACATTAGGGCTTTGGTGCTGCGAAGATTTATCACCCTCAAGTTTCACGTTCCCCAAACTAAGCTTAAAAAACGAGATCATTGTTATTATAAGTTAGTAAATCAAACACTTACACACATGGCTTAATTATACGCTTAAACTCCCTTATTCCTAAGTGTATCTCTTATATTTTATTTTTGTCTTAGAATGATCATGAAGATGCATTTTTGGACTTATTTCGATAGTTTATTTAGGCTGAAAGCAAAGTAGGATGATTTGATCAATAGTTAGCTAAAGGACAAAATCTCTTAAAACTGCTTCTCGGGATATCAAAAAGTTCATATCTTGGCATAACTCGGTTCACGATTTGAGACCTTTCTCGGGCCGATATTTGGCATGTACTTCATACTTCATATCTTGAGAGACGTGCTTGATATAATGGTCTTCTCATCGTTAATAGAGTTTCTTCACTTGGAGACTTTTGAGGGGTACTCCAACTTTGTTGACCACGACTTCATGATTATTTCTTCAATCTCTAATTGGGATTTTGAGATACAACGATCCGCCTCCTTTTCGGACTTGGATCTATTTATCCTCATACCTTGTCAGGGTCTTTTCGGATAGACTTCTCCATGATCTTTATAGGAGTTGATTGCTTTTCATCGTGAGTCTTGATCCTTCATATTGACTTTGGGAATAATGCTTTTCACATCACCTTGGATCTTTAGCAATAAGATTGAATCCTCATGCCTTGTTAGGGCCTTTTCGGACTCGCCAATCTTCGCGCCCCGCTTCATAAGTTATGCCTTGGCTATGAACTCTTATCATTACCGAGCAACTTTTAAACGATCTTGGGCTAGAAGCTAAGTAACTTTTCAAATCGTACGACCTTACTTATTGCAGATAAATTATTAGCAAGTGATGGGAGAATAGGCAAATAATTACACCAAGTGAGCTTGTGCAAGAATACCGACTTATAATTGACTCTATCATTTCTCGTTCTCTACAGTTTAAAATCTCAAGTAATGAGACTCGTGGACACTTAGCCTAATAAACCAATTAAGGTCTACATGGTTAAGGATACTAGCTAGAATAAACTTGGATAAGTCTATTCGGGTTGAGTCAAAATAATCGCAACGGGCCTAATATGTCAAAGACTTCTAAACTAGCTACACCACTTTATTAATATTTTTGACTTTAATGCGGGATATATACATATGAAAGTAACGAGAAAAATTTAAAAATTACGACTAAATGGCCAAAGTTAATTAAAAATTTGAAAAATGTTGAAAAAGATGATTTTCCGGTTAAATGAAGGCATTTTCATGGAAAAGTCCACTTAAAACTTCGATAGAAGTCCCCCTACACTTAAGATAAACATTGTCCTCAATGTTTAAGCATGTGGGAAAAGTCTCCCCTACACTTATTACATTGTGCACGTTGGTTAACTCAAGTTAAGGAAGAGACGACTAACGTGATCAATTTCAAATGTGAGTATGAAGAAAATTGAATCACGATAGTTGAGAGATAAAACCGGATTTCGGATAACACGGGAGCACGGTTCTTCAAAGGTTCCAAAATTGCATTCATCCCTGTAATCACATCACCACACAAATACAAACACCTATGTAGGTCCCCCTACACTTAGGAGATTAAAACATAAAAGGATAGATACTCGGGTTGCCTCCCGAGGAGCGCTTGTTTTTGATAACCGAGTCACGAGCCTGACTCGACCCAAAATTAGTTCATGGGGAACGTGGTGAGGGATGGAATCAACTCCTGAGAGATGTCCTCACCAAAGTACAGCTTCACTCGTTGGCCATTCACCTTAAAATTTGTTCCATTAGGTTGAGCGAGCTCGAGAGTACCATATGGAAAAATTTGGGCAATGGTGAATGGGCCGGACCAACGAGATTTCAGCTTTCCCAAAAAGATTTTTAACCGAGAGTTAAAGAGTAAAACTTTATCTCCAACTTGGAACTCTCGGTTCTTAATCTTAGAGTCGTGAATGAGCTTAGTCTTCTCCTTATAGATTAAAGAATTTTCATAAGCCTCATTACGGAGTTCATTCAGCTCATTGAGTTGGATCTTGCGTAGGTCACTGGCTTTGTTGATATCAAAAATAGCCCACTTCAAGGCCCAGTAAGCCTTGTGCCCCAACTCAATGGGGATGTGGCATGCTTTCCCGTACACGAGACGATATGGTGTACAACCAATCGGAGTCTTGTATGCAGTACGAAAAGCCCAAAAAGCATCATCAACTTTATCAGCCCATGAGGCACGATGCCCTCCCACGGTTCTTTCGAGAATTCGCTTTAATCCTCGGTTAGATATTTCAGCCTGGCCATTAGTTTGTGGGTGGTAGGCGGTGGAAAGACGATGATTTACACCGTACTTAGCCATGACTCTAGCAAATTGGTCATTGCAAAAATGAGTCCCGCAATCACTAATAATGGCACGAGGCACACCGAATCTAGCGAACAACGATTTCAAAAAGTTACAAACCACCCTTGCGTCATTAGTAGGCAAAGCTTTGGCTTCAACCCACTTTGAAACGTAGTCAACGACTACAAGGATGTATTTGTTTCCTTTAGAGGAAGGGAATGGCCCCATAAAGTCGATACCCCAAACATCAAAGATTTCACATTCTTGTATGAAATTTTGAGGCATCTCATCTTTATGTGTGATCTTGCCTTGTTTCTGGCAAGCATCACATCGTTTAACCATATCGTGAGCGTCACGATAGATGGTGGGCCAATAAAATCCCGAATCAAACACTTTTTTGGCGGTGTAGTTGGGACCAAAGTGACCACCGGTGGGTCCTTTGTGGCAAGCATCAAGGACTTCCAAAGCTGCCGGTCCATCAACACATCGGCGAATAATCAAGTCAGCACATTGTTTGAATAGATACGGGTCATCCCAAAAGTAGGTCTTAATGTCTTTGAAAAACTTTTTCTTTTGCTGGGATGTTAACCCGTCAACGAGAATTCCACCCGCCAAGTAGTTTGCAATGTCCGCAAACCACGGGGTTTCATCAGAAGTTGAGTTGATAGACATTAAGGTCTCCAAGGGGAAAGAATCATTGATTTCTTTGTTCGGATGATCCCCTTGGTAAGGATCCTCAAGTCTACTGAGATGATCCGCGGCTAGGTTTTCAGCTCCTTTTTTATTGCGAATTTCGATTTTAAATTCTTGGAGTAGCAAAACCCAGCGAAGAAGTCTTGGTTTGGAATCCTGCTTTGTCAACAAGTACTTCAACGCGGAATGATCGGTGTAAACGATTGTGGTGGAAAGGACAAGATAGGGGCGGAACTTTTCAAAAGCATAGACAACAGCTAAAAGCTCTTTTTCAGTTGTCGTGTAATGCAATTGAGCCCCAGTCATTGTCTTGCTAGCGTAATGGATTGGTTGGAAGTGTTTGTTCACTCTTTGGCCCAAAACCGCACCAATAGCAAAGTCACTAGCATCGCACATCAACTCAAAGGGAAGCTCCCAATTAGGGGTAACCAAGACGGGTGCCTTAGTTAGTGTAAAACCCGCATGCTTTTACCATGAATAGTACCCTTAAGATCGTACGTACTAGATTAAAACTTACCCTATTTAGTATTGATCACATTCATGTGCTAATAATCAAGCAAGTGCATACGTGTATGACATGATAAGTATCGATTACGTACAAACTCATGATAAACAGTTAATAGATATTTCACGTGAACATAATTAAATCATGATCACCATTTTAAAACACGAACTAAAATAATTACGTAAGTACTTAATTACGAGTGTAAATAATACGATAAACTACATGATAAAATAAACAGAAACACTTTAAACACGAACACGTTTAACCACGAACGAACACGAAACATCGGGACACGAGAAAAGGTACGGGAACCCCATGTGGGGCCCCATACCCACGACACACATAACAAGGTGGGCTAAGCCCATGGACTTTTACAAGAAAAGGGGGGGTTATGGTAACTTTTCATTTCATTTTACATTTCAAGCAAAATAAACATTTAACCTAAAAAGGTTTTCTCTCCTCCCTTTTTGTCCTCTTTGTGCCGCCACCCTAAGACCACCATAGGTGGTTGATTGGTTGATTTTGATCTTGAAAACCATTGCTATAAACCGTGTTTGTTCATCCTCTTCCAAGCTACGTATTGGTATATCATTCTAAACCTTTCTTTTTTAATTCTTTTTAAATCTTTGATTATTTTCATGAACATGTTATTGTTATTCTTATTAAAACATGATAATTAAACATAGATCTAACATGTTTTGGGGTTAATTAAAATCAAAGGTTGTTATATGAGGGTGTTTGTTTTTGGCCGCCTAGTATAACCAACCCGAGGGGGGTTCGGTTTGCTTTTAGCCGCCACCACCAAGACCATTTTGGTCTTGGTTGGTGCATGTGGGACCCACGGCAGCAAGGGGACACAAGTACCCCGAGTTGGCTCGGGGTACGGTGTCAAGTTCATGCCCGATTCATGGTTCGTTGGTTAAATCATGATTTATGCTACATGTTAATATTATGAATTATGAACTTAGGATATAAATTAATTAATAACATGAGATATTAATTAAACCATGACTTAGGTTATTTTTAATTATTAATTTAGCATGATATTAATTTAACCTAAGTATTTTTATGTTATAAGTTATAATTAATTAATTATTTAAAACATGCTTATAATTAATTAATTTAGACATGACTTAGGTTATATTATTAATACATATTAATATACATTGTAAACTAAGTAATTTATTCCATTTTAATTAAAACATGTTATACTCTAATTAAAATGCTTAACCTATAGTTTAATTAAAATACATGAAATAATAATTAAACTATACACTATATCATATGACTTAAGAAATAAGCTTATAAACACTTAGACTTATATTTTAGCTTATGCAACCAGCTTAATTCTAATTATGGAAACTTCTATTTATAGAAACTTAATTAAATAAGGCAACTAATCTAATCATGGAAACCTTCTATATATGGAAACTTATTTAATTAAGGCATCTGATCTATTTTGGAAACTTTCTATTTTTAGAAACTAATCTATTTTAAGAGTGAATTCTATTTTTGGAAAATTTCTATTTTTGGAAAATTTCTATTTTTGGAAACTTTCTATTTTTGGAAACTTTCTATTTTTGGTAACTTTCTATTTTTAGAAACTTTCTATTTTTGGAAACTTTCTATTTTTGGAAACCTGCTATTTTTGGAAAGTTACTTATTATTACACAGTAAGTATAATAATACATGAATTACCAGTAATACTTTATCAGATTAATCAGAGTACAAGGTAAACACAGATAGGGCTTTAAACAGTAAACCATGACCTAAAACATACAAAGTAAGCTAAGATGAGACATAAAACCCAGTACGTAATCAGTGATTCGATACTTATACACGTGTGTATTCATGTAGCGTTAGTGATCCAGAAGTAGGAGTCTTTCTTCCGTTCATTCACTGGACTTGAGGTACGGATTCCCGTCCTTTCAGTATGGACATTCTATCCTTATTAGGATTTCCCCGTATGCAGCCAATTGTTTTCCCAGTATTTGTTTTATATGTTTTTGAATTGATTAGGTTTAATTAGAATACCTAAAGCCATATACATGCATGACCAGTTTCACCTAGTAATGGAGGTACCATAACCATAACACTAGAGGCACTGGTGTTATGACTTCCCCACGGCGGAGTGATTGCTCGTGGCGTCCCTTTTAGTTTTGGCCATATTATTATATCATGTGGGGCGTATGGGTGCATCCTAGTTACATGTTTCAGTCAGGATTTCATGGTGAATGTGGTGTGTGCCTTGCATCCTTCACAAGGAGCTGATCCCTCCTACCCAGAACCAGTATATTAAATTAGAGGCAGCCCCTCTAATTTGCATGATGAGGTCACCCCTCCAAGTATTCATGCACGGTGGATTTTCATGACCTATATTGGCTAATGGTAAAATATGTTAAACAGTTTTCATAAGATAGACATAAGGCTTTTCAAACTATAAAACCAGTTTTATGAACATGTTCTAGGTTTTCCAGGACATATACATTTCCGCTGCTATTAAGTCTTTATTATGCTTAGTCATTCATACTATGTCTATATCCGTGCACTGAGCGTTTTGCTCAGCCGTTACTTTCCTTTCCATGTCCCAAAACGGCAGGTACCCTAGGGAAGACTCGAGCATTTGGAGGACGTGCATAGGATGGAAGCTGCTAGAGACTTCTTTTCCTTCTTTCCCTCATATACTTATGCTTGTTTAGTCTTTCATTCATTTCTTTTGCTTTATTATGTTTTGGGCTTATGTTGGGAACCGATGTTTGATTCCGGTTATCCCTATGGTCATGAAATGTTTTAGACATTTATCCTTGTATGCTTTGATGACACGCCATAATTACGCGTGACATTCCATTATCAAAATGGGGTGTTACAATTATGGTATCAGAGTCAAGGCTTCGACCTGTAGGCTCTAAAACTCGACCTGTGACTAGTGGGTAGTCACCAGGAGCTTCCTAAGCCAACGTTTGTTATTCCACGTATTGATTTTTTCAGCACATTGTTGTTTTAACCATGATGTTTTCAGCACCTTGAGGTTTTAACCTTGACGTTTTCATCGATATTGTTTTACTAATATGGATGGACAACCGTCATTCATATTTAGTTATGTGTCATTGTTTCATGCATAATGTTCCTCGTGAACTGTGGCTATGTGGACTGAACCCCAGTAGTTCATAATTAGTCACATAAAATTTTTTTTTCTGATAAGTTTTGACAGATAAGTTTCATTTATTCATGTTTCATGTATCATTGTTGCAGGGATTATGACTAAGTAATGGTTGGTACAGGACTGGCCCTATTTAGTCGCATGTGCTTTTATCGAAACTTTTAACTTTGGGACCGACCCATAGGCGTCCCCTCGCCATGTCTTTTGTTTTGGGACCGACCCATAGGCGTCCCCTCGCACATATAAAAGGTTTTTATAAACAACATTACGCATTCATGCACTGTTTTCATGCATAAAATTTTTCTCATGATTTATTGGCATAAATTTTTTTTTTTTATTTTTTTTTTCATGTCCCCTCATAAGTTACTATGTTTTTATGTCAAGTATGTTTTCATACTGTCATGGTTAACTTTGGTTTCATGCTGAATATGTTATACACTCCTTTATGATAGATCGTTTTATGTTCCTTCATGATAATTTCATTTTCATGTTGATTACGTCTTACGCCTCTTTTGTTATTTATGCTTTCACGCAAGACATTGTTGGATTTCATTGAATTCTGCTTTCATGATTGTCATGGTTGGTTTTCATTGATCATGCTGTCAGGCAAATCATCGTTGAATTTTGTGTAACCACACTTTAGCGTTTCTCTATGCAACCAGAATGATGTCTATGCTAATATTGCCAGGTTATCATGGTGGTTTTCCTAACTGTTTAACCGATATACTTTCCTTAAATCATGATAAATGATCGACCCCATACCGATCATTTCATGTGTATTCCACATGTACTCTACGTACCGTATTCCATGTATATTACATGTACCTAAATCCATGTGTATTTCATTTGTAATACTTCGCGAATATTCGCTAGTCGATTCTGAATCATCTCAGGCGTATTTTCAATTGCTGATATTCTACTAGATTGCTGATGTCGCTCATAACTTGGAGATGTTACTAGAGGTTGATGCTGCTGACGTTCGGAGACGCTACGAGATGCGGATGTTGTTCACAACCTAGAGATCCTACGAGACGAAGACAAAGGCGTCAGAGTAAAGCTATTGGATGAGAAGATACTTCACCATCAGACGATTTTATCAATCATTGTCCCTAATTCTTAGTTACATGTCACACGTCATTCAGCTGTCATTTCAGCCATATGAGTGCAAACCGGTACCAGCCGGCCACTCAGCTGAATAGTTACATGAATCACGGTCATGAGAATGACCATCATGGAACTGATAGACAGTACGATAGTAACCACTACTATGACAGCAACTATCCTAGAAATCACAACCGAGGCTCCAGCCGCGGACGTGATCAGACATACAAAGGATCAGTTGTCCAACCGATCCGCCAAGTCTGGCATAATAACCTAATATTGTAGTTCTATTATTTTACGTCTCGAGACGTATGTCAAGACATCAGTCAAGACACATGTCTCACGTATACTTTCTGAGGACACATGTCAAGATACCAGTCAAGACATATGTCATGCTTATAGTTCCAAGACACGAGTCAAGACACATGACTCACGTCCAACTATGGAACATTTCTAAGAAATTCAGGGTAGCCTCCAAGGTATATCCATTTTGTTGTGCCATGTATTAATCAGGCCACAAGAATTTCAATACCATTATCGGCGCATCAGTGAGAACTATCACGTTGGCGATGTCACTTTCATTTCTTTCACCAGACTTCATATATTCATGACCATGAAGGACGCCTTTCGTATTCCCACGTATACGAAGGTTTTCCTTCAGCTTAATGATGAGATCCAAGCTGCAAACGCATTTCCTCGGACAGACACAAGTTGAATTTTATCCTAATTATGGACTATGAACAGCACACCATGCTAAGATTCATAATTATGTACAGTAATGTTCAGACTCCTGAATACTTTCAATTTGATTTTCCATCGGAAAATCTGTGCAAACTATCTATGCTTACGAGCATGTGCATTGTTAGCCATGGTCGCTAAAATTTTCTAGCTGTTAGTAAGACACAACCACTTAACTCTTTTACGCATAGCCAGTTGATTATTCCAAAGTCTTCCTATACATTCCAGGAGAACCTACAAGGAGAAGGATGGTACCATGAGATTATGTGTCGACTACCGTCGACTTAAACAAATCACCATTCATGACCGTTATTCTCCTCCACGTATTGACGACATGTCCAATCAACCGTATAGTGTTAATCACTTTTCCAAGATCGAACTCATGAACAAGTTGCCAATAGTGACGGGTGAAAGAGCAGGACATGTCCATGACTGCTATTCGTGCACGACTCGGTCATGCTAGATTTATGATTTTGGATTAGTCTCCTCAATGCTCCAACAGCATTATGGACTTAATAAATTGTGTTTCCATGAACTCCTAAACAAATTCATCAACATTTTCATTGAGGATAACCTGATTTCATTTAAGCCTAGAGAAGAACAGGAAGACCATATCTGCACTATGTTGCAAATTCTTGACAAGAGAAATTTTACCCTAGAAAATTTTCCAATATCAATTCTGTTTCATTACAGTGACACGCTGAATCACATGGGTTCCTACGGTTAATCTTACCATGAATCTGCTTATGCGTAAAGGAGAGAATCCTACACTACATTAGGTGTTCTAGGAAATCCTACGCTAGGAGAAGTCTGATTCAAAGACTCAGAGTTTCGCAACCTTCTATGTATCAAGTTTCTACGAAGCAGGATACAGCTACGTCCATATCTATGTACCTGACATACCAACAGGCTAAGATAGGACACCAACAAACTGGGATGTTTCATCATCTGAAATTGTGAACTAAAATGGAACAAGATCTACACGGATTTTGGTTACCAGATTAATGCAAACTTAGTAGAAGCATGATGCTATCTGGGTTATTGCAAACAGTTTGATCAAGTCTGCAGAATCATTACATCCGCAAGGATTGTAGAACCGACAGATTGATCGGACATGTTCCAGCCAAGGCTCATCCGACCACTTGGTAATCCCGCAGCTATCGGGTCAGACAAAGATTCCCAATTGTACTCCTAAATTACTTCACGTCTTCATTCTGATTCCACGGCCTGCTTTCGCGCTCGCGTTCATGACACTATTCACGTTCATGATCGTATATGGGCTTACGATTTTACGTTCATTTCGTTCTGTGAAGTTTTGCAAGAACTTGAGAGACCAGACCCAAGTTTAGTATAACTCTCCATCATCAGATAGACGTTTCACGTCATATTCCACGTCTCACCTTGTAGCGTTTGGCGTTACCGCCATTGTATTCTATGATCACGATATGTTTCACATGTCATGTTCATTCCACGTTCCTCATATCATGATCAAGATATGTTACACGTATCATGGATCACGATATGTTTACTCATACTACACTCGCCATATCTCCACGTAGCACGTTCAAAATTTTTTACGTATCACGTTCAAAATTTTTCACGTACTACGTTTCTTTATGTCTCGCGCATCATTTCTAATTATCAGTTAAGTCAGATTGTCTTGCATCGTAACGTTTCAGTTACCCTAGCACGTTAACTCTTATTTTCCTCGATCCAATTTAGGGGATCTACCTTCCGTTGATAACCAAGAATTTCTTTGTATTCCAAGTCAAGGTCAGGAGGACCAAGATTTATCATTTGTGTCAAGATCTTCTGAAGGAACCGTTCCAAGAGGGAGGCCACTTGGAAACAGACAAGTTCATCCGGACTTTTATCCGTTTTTCTCATCAATTAGATATGTCCTTTCAGTCACGTCACGTTCCATGTCCTTTCAAGACATGTCACGTTCCACGTTCCTTCTACCATGTCACATGTACGTTCATTAATCTTACATACCCTCTCAGTTTGATTCGGGTATGTTTCTCTTTCAGTTACGTTATCTATAATTCGGGGACGAATTATTCTTTTTAGGGGGGAAGAGTTGTAAAACCCGCATGCTTTTACCATGAATAGTACCCTTAAGATCGTACGTACTAGATTAAAACTTACCCTATTTAGTATTGATCACATTCATGTGCTAATAATCAAGCAAGTGTATACGTGTATGACATGATAAGTATCGATTACGTACAAACTCATGATAAACAGTTAATAGATATTTCACGTGAACATAATTAAATCATGATCACCATTTTAAAACACGAACTAAAATAATTACGTAAGTACTTAATTACGAGTGTAAATAATACGATAAACTACATGATAAAATAAACAGAAACACTTTAAATACGAACACGTTTAACCACGAACGAACACGAAACATCGGGACACGAGAAAAGGTACGGGAACCCCATATGGGGCCCCATACCCACGGCACACATAACAAGGTGGGCTAAGCCCATGGACTTTTACAAGAAAAGGGGGGGTTATGGTAACTTTTCATTTCATTTTACATTTCAAGCAAAATAATCATTTAACCTAAAAAGGTTTTCTCTCCTCCCTTTTTGTCCTCTTTGTGCCGCCACCCTAAGACCACCATAGGTGGTTGATTGGTCGATTTTGATCTTGAAAACCATTGCTATAAACCGTGTTTGTTCATCCTCTTCCAAGCTACGTATTGGTATATAATTCTAAACCTTTCTTTTTTAATTCTTTTTAAATCTTTGATTATTTTCATGAACATGTTATTGTTATTCTTATTAAAACATGATAATTAAACATAGATCTAACATGTTTTGGGGTTAATTAAAATCAAAGGTTGTTATATGAGGGTGTTTGTTTTTGGCCGCCTAGTATAACCAACCCGAGGGGGGTTCGGTTTGCTTTTAGCCGCCACCACCAAGACCATTTTGGTCTTGGTTGGTGCATGTGGGACCCACGGCAGCAAGGGGACACAAGTACCCCGAGTTGGCTCGGGGTACGGTGTCGAGTTCATGCCCGATTCATGGTTCGTTGGTTAAATCATGATTTATGCTACATGTTAATATTATGAATTATGAACTTAGGATATAAATTAATTAATAACATGAGATATTAATTAAACCATGACTTAGGTTATTTTTAATTATTAATTTAGCATGATATTAATTTAACCTAAGTATTTTTATGTTATAAGTTATAATTAATTAATTATTTAAAACATGCTTATAATTAATTAATTTAGACATGACTTAGGTTATATTATTAATACATATTAATATACATTTTAACCTAAGTAATTTATTCCATTTTAATTAAAACATGTTATACTCTAATTAAAATGCTTAACCTATAGTTTAATTAAAATGCATGAAATAATAATTAAACTATACACTATATCATATGACTTAAGAAATAAGCTTATAAACACTTAGACTTATATTTTAGCTTATGCAACCAGCTTAATTCTAATTATGGAAACTTCTATTTATAGAAACTTAATTAAATAAGGCAACTAATCTAATCATGGAAACCTTCTATATATGGAAACTTATTTAATTAAGGCAGCTGATCTATTTTTGGAAACTTTCTATTTTTAGAAACTAATCTATTTTAAGAGTGAATTCTATTTTTGGAAACTTTCTATTTTAGGAAACTTTCTATTTTTTGAAACTTTCTATTTTTGGAAACTTTCTATTTTTGGAAACTTTCTATTTTTGGTAACTTTCTATTTTTGGAAACTTTCTATTTTTGGAAACTTTCTATTTTTGGAAACCTGCTGTTTTTGGAAAGTTACTTATTATTACACAGTAAGTATAATAATACATGAATTACCAGTAATACTTTATCAGATTAATCAGAGTACAAGGTAAACACAGATAGGGCTTTAAACAGTAAACCATGACCTAAAACATACAAAGTAAGCTAAGATGAGACATAAAACCCAGTACGTAATCAGTGATTCGATACTTATACACGTGTGTATTCATGTAGCGGTAGTGATCCAGAAGTAGGAGTCTTTCTTCCGTTCATTCACTGGACTTGAGGTACGGATTCCCGTCCTTTCAGTATGGACATTCTTTCCTTATTAGGATTTCCCCGTATGCAGCCAATTGTTTTCCCAGTATTTGTTTTATATGTTTTTGAATTTCTTATGTTTAATTAGAATACCTAAAGCCATATACATGCATGACCAGTTTCACCTAGTTATGGAGGTACCATAACCATAACACTAGAGGCACTGGTGTTATGACTTTCCCACGGTGGAGTGATTGCTCCTGGCGTCCCTTTCAGTTTTGGCCATATTATTATATCATGTGGGGCGTATGGGTGCATCCTAGTTACATGTTTCAGTCAGGATTTCATGGTGAATGTGGTGTGTGCCTTGCATCCTTCACAAGGAGCTGATCCCTCCTACCCAGAACCAGTATATTAAATTAGAGGCAGCCCCTCTAATTTGCATGATGAGGTCACCCCTCCAAGTATTCATGCACGATGGATTTTCATGACCTATATTGGCTAATGGTAAAATATGTTAAACAGTTTTCATAAGATAAACATAAGGCTTTTCAAACTATAAAACCAGTTTTATGAACATGTTCCAGGTTTTCCAGGACTTATACATTTCCGCTGCTATTAAGTCTTTATTATGCTTAGTCATTCATACTATGTCTATATCCGTGCACTGAGCGTTTTGCTCAGCCGTTACTTTCCTTTCCATGTCCCAAAACGGCAGGTACCCTAGGGAAGACTCGAGCATTTGGAGGACGTGCATAGGATGGAAGCTGCTAGAGACTTCTTTTCCTTCTTGTCCTCATATACTTATGCTTGTTTAGTCTTTCATTCATTTCTTTTGCTTTATTATGTTTTGGGCTTATGTTGGGAACCGATGTTTGATTCCGGTTATCCCTATGGTCATGAAATGTTTTAGACATTTATCCTTGTAGGCTTTGATGACACGCCATAATTACGCGTGACATTCCATTATCAAAATGGGGTGTTACAGTTAGCTTATCCTTAAGCGAGTTGAAGGCTTCAAGACACTCTTTGGAAAAGATAAAAGGAGTATCTTTTTCCAAGAGGTGGGTCATCGGGCGAGCGATTTGAGAAAAATCTTTGATGAATCGACGGTAGAAGCCCGCATGACCCAGAAAACTTCTCACACCCTTCACAGTTGAAGGTGGAGGCAACTTAGCGATAACATCGACTTTAGCACGGTCTACTTCAAGACCGGCTTTGGAGATCTTGTGTCCTAGCACGATGCCCTCTATTACCATGAAATGGCATTTTTCCCAATTCAGAACAAGGCGAGTGTCTTCGCACCGCTTAAGCATACGTTCCAAATTGGCAAGGCAAGAAGAGAAGGAATCCCCGAAGACCGAGAAATCATCCATGAAGACTTCCATGGTTTGTTCAACCATGTCATGGAAGATAGCTAGCATGCACCTTTGGAAAGTCCCGGGGGCATTGCATAAGCCAAAAGGCATTCTTTTGTAAGCAAATGTGCCATAGGGACAAGTGAATGTTATCTTCTCTTGATCTTGCGGATCGATGGGTATTTGGAAATAACCCGAGAAACCATCAAGAAAGCAGTAATATTCATTACCCGCTAAACGTTCAAGCATTTGGTCCATAAAAGGTAGAGGGAAATGATCCTTTCTCTTGGCATCATTGAGTTTGCGGTAGTCTATACAAACTCTCCACCCAGTAACGAGACGGGTAGGAATCAACTCGTTGGTTGCATTGGGCACAACGGTGATGCCGCCTTTCTTAGGCACACAATGGACTGGACTAACCCATGGTGAATCCGAAATAGGGTAAATCATACCCGCATCAAGAAGTTTGATAACCTCTGTTTTGATGACTTCATGTATTTTTGGATTCACCCTTCGTTGGCTTTGAATTGTGGGCTTAAAGTCGTCCTCCATGAGAATTTTGTGTGTGCAGAAGTGAGGATCAATTCCACGAATGTCGGAGATTTTCCAAGTGATAGCTCTTTTATGCTTCTTCAACACGGCGATAAGTCGGGCTTTTTCTTCTTCCTTTAGGTCCTTTGCGATGATGACGGGCGACTTCTTCTTATCTTCAAGGAACACATACTCGAGATGGGGCGGCAACTCCTTCAGTTCTAAATCCGGAGGATTTTCGATGGGAGGCGTTTTCAGAGTCGGAGCATCGATAGCAATAACCGTGGGAGATGGTGGAGAAAGATTGTCTTCCTTGAGAAGGTTTTCAAAGAAATGCATGTCTTCATCCCCATCGGTGGGAGAATCATCATTAGCTAAGTTCACATCTCCCATGGTGGCTTCAAGATCGTTCCAAAACAAATCACTTTCTCCAAATAGAGACAGTGATGAATCAATAGAGGAAACTGTTTCAACATTGGGAAGAGAGGTAGGAATATTTTTACAAGCATCATTAAAGTGTTCTTCACAAGCCTCATCCAGAACGTCAATACAATTAACACTCTCGTATGAATAAGGTTGTTTAGACAACTTTCCCATGTTGAAAACGATTTTATCGTCACCCACTCTCATGATAAGCTCACCGGCTTCGACATCGGTGAGAGTGCGACCGGTCCTCAGGAATGGACGACCCACGATCAAGGGGACACGAGGGTCCATCTCGTAGTCGACGACGACGAAATCGGCAGGAAAAGTGAATTTGTCGACTCTACAAAGACGTCTTCGGCTATCCCCACTGGATAAGCAACCGTACGGTTAGCTAATTCCAAAGTCATTTTGGTGGGGACTAGCTCAGGGAGAGATAATTGCTTCCACACACTTAAAGGCATTAAGTTGATACTGGCACCTAGATCGGCTAGGGCCATGCAATTCTCTATTCCTGGTAAATTGCAAGGGATTAAGAAACGACCCGGATCACCAAGCTTGGTTGGCAATTTCCTTAAGAGCACTGCAGAGCAATTCTCATTAAGTTGGGTGTTGGCAATATCAAGAAGCTTTTCCTTGTCACTCAGAAGATCTTTAAACATTTTCGCGTACTTTGGCATGTGAGCGAGAGCCTCAGCGAAGGAGATATTGAAATTCAATTGTTTGAACATTTTCAGAAAGTTCGAAACTTGAATATCATCCTTGCTTTTGAACTTCTCTTTCCTCAACCTTGATGGATAAGGTATATTGGAAGAAGAGGAAGCCTTTGGGATCGAAGGATCACTCACATCCTTGGGTGGAGGAGGGGTACAAGTAAGAGGTGGAGAAATTGGGGAAGGAGAAGGATGAGGAATAGGAGCAGGTGACTCGTTTTCCTTAGTCACAATCACCGGTGGAGGTATAGGAAGCTCGGGTTCCTTGGTACCTTTGCCACTGCGAGTGGTGATTGCTTTCATCTCCCCTCTTGGATTCGCAACGGTGTTACTCGGAAGAGCACCCGAAGAAGAGGGTTGATTACCTTGGAAGAAACTAGCCATCATGTTTTTTAAGTCATTCGTTGACTATCCAACGTGTTTCTCATATCAGCTCTCAAATCGTTCCCTTGTTTGACCAGGTCTGCTTTCAAGTTGAGCACTTCCCGCTGAAGATTTCCCACGATCACATCGTTAGTCCTCATATATATTTCCACTTCTTGGTGTAAAGCGGTGGGTTGGTTGGGAGAAGCATTGTATGCGGGTGGTTGATAAGCAGGTTGTGGTAAACTTGGTTGTTTCGTTGAGGTGGTTGTGGTTGCTTGTGAGGTGGTATGTATGGTGTACGAGGTTGTTGTTGTGGTTGAGTAGGACGGTTGAGGTTTTGTTGTTGGTTCGGGTTGCTAGGAGGAAAACCAGGTGGTGAGAGATAGTTGTTAGAGCGGTAGCTAAGCAGGTTACGGTCACCTTGAGGACGGGCTTGATAAGCGGGTTGAGGATAGGTGCCATAAGCTGCATTCACGTTTTCAGAAGGGTAGTCTTGGGTGGCGGTACAAGTGGTGTAAGAGTGAGGACCCCCGCATATCTCGCATGGTTGTCTAACAGCATTGACTTGAGCGTCTTTAGCGTTTCTAGCGTTGATGCTGTTGGTGTTGCTGGCGGTTTGGGTAGCAAGCGATTCAAGAAGCGTAGTGATTTTGTCAAGTCGCTTATCGCTGTCACTAGTACTAGCACTGGCGACATTGGTCCGAACACTCTTGGTTTGCACACGAGACTTATTCTCAATGATATCCCAAGCAGCATTGGAAGTCTTAGCCAAAAGATTACCCCCCGAGGCACTGTTTAGTGAATCTTGGTCATTCATGCTTAAACCATTGTAAAAAGTGTTAATTTGGTGCACTTTGGTAAAACCATGTTGTGGGCATTTTCTTAAAAGGTCTTTGAACCGGTCCCAAGATTCACTAAACGACTCATCGTACTTTTGTTCAAAATTTATGATTTCATTCCGCAAAGCGGTAGTACGAGAGGGTGGGAAGAAGTAATTGATAAACTTGGTTTCCAAATCCGTCCACGAAAGAATACTTTGTGGCGGTTCCTTAGCAAGCCAATGCCGGGCTTGTCCCTCTAAAGAAAAGGGAGAAAGTTGTAACCGGATTACCTCTTGTGGAACACCATTGAATTTGACCGTATTGGTGAGTTGCAAGAATCTCTTGATGTGGTCATGTGGATCATCAATGGTACGCCCCAAGAATGGTTGAGCGGAGACCATCTGGATAAAGCCGGATTTGAGCTTAAAATTGTTGGCTGCAATCGCTGGTATAACAATTGGATCAGTGTTGCCATCTACATGGGCTTGCAGAAGTTCAATCATCGGGCGATTATCAGGTAGAGGCTCATTGTTGTTGTTATTATGCATGTTGTTGAACGGTGGATTGTTATTGTTATTATTATTTTGAGGTGGTATGTTGTTGTTGTTTTGTACACCGGCCATGTCTAAGTTATCGAGAGGCTCGGGCTCTTGATAAGACGTTGATCGAGTGCGCATACACCTGCAAAAGAACTAACAAGGCAAAAACAAAGCAAAAATATTTTTGGTTTTTCTGTTTTTTAATTTTTAGGATTTTTGAAAATTTTATATTTTATATTTTTAGGGTTTTTTGAAAATTTTTATGAAAAAGTAACGTTCACGGTGAACGGATCCCAAAATCCAAGTTCTCACAAAAAACTGTTGATCTTAACGAGAAGAGCCGGCAGCGGCGCCATTTGATACTAGCGTTTTGCTATGGTTCAGATTAAGTTCTCGGTATCTCCTCGAATTGATCTCAGCTCTAAGTGGAATGATTGTTCTTGGTGACAAAAAGTGGATTTGGTTTTCTATTCTATTGAAAAGATAAATGAATGAAGTAATGAAACTAAACTTGCAGTAAATATAAATGATTAAATGATAAAACAGAAAAATAATCTTACTGAAGAAAATAGCTATGCGGAATAAAATCCCATTCGGAATAATCAGACTGTGCGGAATAACAAAGCTCTATGCGGAATGTTTAAACTACTCGGAATATTGTGCTTATGCGGAATAAAGAAGACCATGTGGAAAAGAAAGCTATCCGGAATCTTGGGGCTATGCGGAATAAATTGGGAATCAGTGCTATGCGGAATGTGGATGTCTATGCGGAATAATCGAAATTCCGAGTAAAGGAAAACTAAGGTAGGCTATTCGGAATATATAAAAGCTATGCGGAATATTAGAAATATTCCGAGTAAGGGAAAAACTAAGGGGCCTACCCGGAATATATAAAATTCCGAATAAGGAGCAAATTAGAAGGCTATCCGGAATAAATATTCCGAATAGAGGGCAAAACCAACAGACTATTCGGAATGTATAGAAATTCTGAATAAGGGACGAAAGAAATAGACTACTCGGAATAACTGGATGAAGAACAGTAGTACAGAAGCAAAACAGGGGAATACGAATTAATCCAAAATCAAGCTAAATAAGCAAAAAGGTTTTATCAAATTAACCACAAATCATCTACCAACTACAAGGATCAAATCCCAATCATAAAAACACAAATTCAACAACTTTTTAAGATCAAACTTGAACTAAATAAAAATTTAAGAACTTTGAATAAAAAGAAGATGAAGAACAAGATGAATGAAAAGATTAAAGGAAGCTTATATTGATGATTAAGATTCAGTAAACAAAAGGAAAGGATCAAACTTACAAGATTAAAAGAAGAAATCAAAGAGATGAAAACCACTCCTTAAGGGAGATGGTTTCCTACGAACTAGGAGAAATGTAACTGAAACTAAAAACTAGATGCCAAATTTTGTGAGGGTGATCCCTTTATATAGGCTGAGTGGTTGGTTGGTGAGTGGGCTTTCTCCCTTTCTTCTTGTCTTCTCGTCTTTTCAGAAAAGTTGACGTTTTCGATTCTGATTCGGGATTTGTCATCGATTAAATTCAACTTGTCTTTTAATTTCTTCGTTTAATAGACTTGAGTTTCTTCGACATTTGTAAATCTTCCATCTTTGGTCCTTTTCTTCGATAAATCATCAAACAGGCCCATTGACTTCAAATCTTTTGCATCTCTTGGACAATAGACTTCGTCTTGAGTCTTTCTTCGATAAAACCCGTGCAATCCCATGTTTTCTCCATTATCCATCCGGTTGGCACTGAAAACACAATAAACACAAAAACCACGCATAATTCCAAACAAATAATATTAAATACGCGTTTTGGTCTCGTTTTAGCCAAAATTAAGTGGTAAAAGGATGGGTGTTTTCACACCAATCAATAACCCGAATAGATGTGTGTCAAACTACCAGCGAAAATACTTGATTGTAATCAATACATGCCCTTTGTGTGAATCCACCAGGCACCAACCTTGCCTTGTACCTTGGCTTTTGAACACCTTCAATCCATTCCTTTATTTTGTACAACCATTTGCATCTTAGCAGCTTTTTCCCATCTGGATAATCTACTTACACCCATGTCTTGTTCTTCCTTAGAATATCCATCTCTTCTTCCATAGCAGCTTTCCACTTAGAACTGTCTTTACAAGCAACTACCTCCTAGTATGTTAATTTTTCATGAGTATCTTCTTCCTCTACTACAGCAAACGTAAGCAACCATATTACTCTCATCATGAAACCTTGCCGGTTTCGTTTTTGTTCTTGGCTCTTTATCCTGAACCAATTGATAATCTATAAGATCCGGTAGCTGATCAATTTCTTGATCCTATGCATCTTCATTATATCCATCTTCTTGATCTGTCTAATCTTTCTTATCTGTCTGATCTTCCTCGGGTGTACGATTATTTAACCTCTGTAGTTCCCCCTTAACTTGTAATTCCTCAACAGACTTATCATTACCTGCACCAGAATCCTTTAACATGTCTTTGTACATGACACTTTCATTGAAGACCACGTTTCCTCTTGTGACTATGTTAGGTGATTCATTATCAAGCCTATATATTATGTACCCATTCACACCTTTTGGATACCCCAAAAGAACGCATTTTACCACTCTCGGCTCGTGCTTACCTTGTTTAACGTGCGAATATGCGACACATCCAAAAACACTTAACATCCCATAATCAGTTGGATGTCTCGGCTACATTTCCATAGGTGTCTTCTTCTCAATCGCCGTCGATGGTTACCTATTTATAAGATATGCGGTCGAAGATGTTGCTTCCGCCCAGCAGGCTTTGGGCACTCCAGACTGAGTTTATAAATAATGTACCTTATCCATGAGAGTTCTGTTCATCCGTTCTACTAACCCATTCTACTAAGGCAACTCGGAAACTCAAGATCATTATCCGTACTCAATTACTTAACCGTCCTCCTAGTCTAAATTTCAACTAACTACTTCCACTCTTTGAACTTTCCAAATGCTTCGTGTTTGAACTTGGGAATATAAACCCGTACCCTCTTGGAATAATCATCAATAATACATAAGAAATACATCTTACCTCCTAGTGATTCCACATGAGACAGACCCTATGAGTCTCAATGAACATAGTCTATCCCTCCCTAAGTACCTTATACCCCAAGAAAGAAAAGTATAAAAAGTATAAAATCTCTTGAAATATCCACATCTGTAATTGCGTGTGACACTGAGCAATACAACGTAAATCCTCTAAGTGATAGTTATCCAGGTTTTCAACCATCCACCCTTAACACTAGAAACTAGATAAGTCAAGTCTCAATCATAAATTTTAAAGCTCAAGCACGTCATCAATCGATAGACTAGGTTTAAGAAAGGGATAGAAAGAGGAAAAAATGCTTGATGATGAAATAACTAGACGCCTTCGTGAAATCCCACTTCAAATTCAAATAAGATTTACCAAATCCACTTCGTAATCACTTGACATTCTTCAATCCGAATACTAACCGTTTGACATTTGAGTTTATATAGAATCGTTCTAGTGTTAATTTGTTTCTGTTTGATTTGATGTTTGTTTGATTGTTGTTAACTTGAAAACCAACGTTGACTAAAAAAACAAGAAATCATCAACGTCGTCTAGCTAACTTTACGTCAAAGCACAAAGTCATCATATTACCCATTCTCCAACACATTTATTATACTCGGTCCAACCATAAATATTCTAACTCTTGCAACATATGGATTTACAAGGCCCACGATTTTAACAAATATCATCTCATACCAATTAGTTTTGTGGTTTTATACCCAACTTGACAATTCGATCTGTAACCGATTTTGTGAATTTGGGTGTGTTAATTTAATAACCATAGTGGCAATACTCGGTCTAGTGATAACTAAGGAGTATATAATTCCTCAACAATCCCATAGTATTAGGAACCATAAACCTAATCTAATCAGATCTCTTATCCATCGTCTCCGCCTCCTTTAACTAATTTCATCTCGTAAATAAATCCACGCCAATAAATCATTCTTATCCAACCCATCCTTTGTATAACTGGGATTGTTGAGGCATTATACCTGAGTCAACTCGGTAATTAATGCTAATGATACAATTTTATTTCGCCAAAATAAATTCGCCTTGGTATTAGGTAATTCGCCCTTGGAATTTCACCAAACTAATTTCGACTCCAAACTTTAAAATATCGCCATTAACAAATTTAGCCATAAAAATATTCACCGATTTAGAATCTTGCAATTTCGCCAAAATAATTTCGCCACCACCATGAAAAATTTTGCTACCCAACTTCGAAATTTCGCCGATATCAAAACTGTAGTTTTGGCCGTAGTACTCTTTGTCCCTCTTTCCGAAAATTGTGGATCTGGATTTTTTATATAAAATTTACCATATTTGAGAAATAGACCCATAAATGTCCTTAATCTAATTTTTTATTTAACATAGACCTAGAAAACAACACCGAAAAAATAGAACAGATTGAGACGGATTCGCTTAAGTTGTTCATGATTGTAGAAATGACATAAAAGTGTAAGACCACGGACTAACATTAGAGTGCACTGATATGAAAAACCAAGAAACTGATACAAAGAACTGTTATACAAAAAATGAGACTGACTAATAAAAAATAGTTGTAAAACAACACGGATGATTTCAAAAATTAAACAAAGAGACGAAACACACCCGATTAGCTCTTATGCCAATTGATAACAATAAGATTCATATAGCACGGGTATCGATCCGGAGGTCGGGAGGATAAAAAAGATAGATATCCATTTATTGTAACACCCCCAAATTCATACAACTCAATACAGCGGAAGACTAGTTGGTGTTACGGGATAGCACATTACTCACATCATAGACAACACATGAAAATCGCATCGTTTATTAATAAAGCATTTCCATTCATAAATATCAAAGTTACATAGGTCCCAAGTCATATTATTTCATACAAAGTTTTACAAAGTATTTGAATGGAAAATATTGTTTAAGTGCGGGCCATGAATTCTTGTCGTCTTCCCGAGAATTACCTTCAAGTACCTGAGATAAAACATGTTAAAAGAAAAGGTCAGCGATAACGCCGAGTGAATTCATAAAGTTTAATAAAATCCATCAATATAATATCAATATTAAATTATTACTGAAAATCATTTTGTACAAATCATTTTAATAGGCTATAAAATAGCCAAAGTCATTTTTATACAAATCCTTATCGAAAATCATAATATAGGCATTTGCCTTAAAAATCATTATACGAGCCAATGTCGTAAAAACATCATACAATACGTCTTACGACGTTGTATAAAGTTAAATAAAAACCTTATATGAATATGGTTATGAAAACCAAAACACGAACATAATATCAATAGTATGACCCCGTATTGCTAGTCAGGCAATACATCGTAATTCGGTGCGTCTAGTAGTATTTCGTTAGTTCGGATTATTATAAGCCGCATGACATTGTTACCTTACTAAACCAAACAACGGGTAGCTAACCCGATACTCAATTTGCCCATCTAAATTAGCGGGTCGTCACAAAGGTCACTGATGTGTCGTGGATAGTATAGTGATAATTAGATATACGTTATAGGGCAAATTAGAAAATTACCTTTAGGAAAAAGTAATAGACTAATAATACCAACGACGAATTCAATTAAACACGTGAGTGAGTCGAGTTCGTTGTACACGAAGATCTTATGAATTTGAGACGTTTTGCTTTGATTTGGACAATCGATTTGAATTGGTTGTCGGTTTTTAAACTACGATTAAAATCTACGAGTTTTAAGCTATTAAAAATTAACCTAAAGTGCATGAATCGTAAACCCCGCTAAAAATTAAAATCTAATAGAACAATTAAATACTTAAAAATTAACACTATTAAAAATTTAATCTATTTTAAGAATCTATATAAAAAAAACTATTTAATACCTTTTAATCTTTTAAAAAAAATCTAATTAAACTATTTTTAAAACAAATTAGACTTTATCTAAAAATTACTCTAAAACAATTCTAATTAAACACTATTTTAAATCTACTTTTATAAAAATCTAATTATTAAACTAATTAAACTTGTTGAATAAAAACATTATTCTTTTATTTATTTTTATTTTTTTTTATTTTAATTATTATTTTTATTTAGCTAAAAATAATTTTAATAAAAACTTTAATTAAAGAAAATGGTTGAAATTGATTTTAAAGAAAAGAAAACGTAATTAAGATGAATCTGCAAAAGAAGACTACAATATATAAATGAGAAAACAGACAAAATAATCAAAAGAGCCCTTGGCTCAAGCGGTAAACACGCTGGTCCTATAGACAGGAGGTCTCGAGTTCGAATCCTCCAAGCGACATTATTTTTGGAATTAAAACGTTTTGACAAAAATAGATGAATAAGTCTCAGGAGAGACTTTGTATAAGCTTATTTGCTTTAAGCCGACAGTAATCAGCTTATGAGCTTATCAGCCAATTGGACTGATAAGCTATTACATCAATGATATATATCAGCAAGTTTATAAAAGCATTAAACTACTAAATTCTAGCAAATCAGTAAACTCAAACAAATCCAAATACATCTCACAAACTAAAAAAAATCAAACAGTTAACATACTGTCCTAATACCTCTCAATACAGTTAAATTCATCAGATTGACAGATTTATGAGAAGAAATTATCCGAAACAAATCAAATAGCAAACTCTCAAATACTAACTTAATCAGTTAACAGCTATCTTTAAAGCACAGATTTCAAATTGTCGATTCCAAATAAACAACTAAAATCTACAAAGAGCGCAAATCTAGAACAAATAACAACAAACAAATCACTGCAAGTAAATAATCACTAACTATATCAAAATATCAGCAACCAAATAAAACAGATAAACAGAATTTAACCTAGACCAATTCCTAAAAACAGTAGACTACTTCAAGCTCTCAAATTAGCAGATATAAAAGAAAATCTTTCTACCAATTACTGATAAAACTCTAACTAGCTATCCAAACAGATTAAAAACAATCTAACTCCAATTTAATCAGTTATATCTCAGTCAGAAACAAACTCTCAATCATCCAGAAAAATTGATGCAAAAATAAATCCATACTATCCTAATCCATCTAATCATACTAAACAGATTTTAAATCATAAACAATAAAAAGTAAGAACATAGAACCTTTTTGAAGTTTTCCTATGAGAGGAAGGAGAGCGTTGAGCTTCCTTTAGAACAACATCGACATCAAAACCACCTTTATTCACCATTTACCCGTACCATCATCACAATCCAACGAACATCACAAGCAACGAACACTTATACTTTTCCAGTGGGGAAAAAGTATTTTAAATCCTTTTACTTTTGATGTAAAAATTCAAGCTATTAATTAGCTTATTTTTACCATCACAATGTTATTCTTACTAAACAGATAATAGGTTTAATTCATAAATCAATTTTAAGCAGTAAAGATTTCAAATGAAACAATATAAACGAAACACGATATACTGAAATAAGCTGATTTTTCATTAATTTCAAGAAGCATTACAAAGCTTAAAAAGAAATACAATAATTAACCTAAATCTATTTCTACAGAGTAACATTAAAGAAAAAAGTAGAGGATAATTTTTACAAGATAATTAGGGGTTTTTATAGCCTCCCCAATGGCTTGTTGGTGAGCGAATATCCGGATATTTGAAGAATATTCCACTTGATTCTGAGCCTTTGATCTTCACTCTTCTTCTCTCTCTTTAATCGGATGGTGGTGATGATACAATCTAGCACACGGATCACCAACGTGGCATCCGTGTGCTAGTTGTGCTTCTTTTGGGGCTTTTGATTGGTGGATTAGGAGATGTGAGGTGTATCCTCCACTGAAATGTAGCCACGTATCAAACTCTCCCTCACACTCTCTTCCTTTAAATTTGGGGGTTTAATTTCTTTTGGAGTGAATTAATAGAATAGATAAAAAGCCCTAAATAATAAGTACTTTTTACCATCTAGGGTTTTTTTTGCACAGTAAAGTTTTACAGGTTTTTAAGGTGGAGAAGAAGGGTAGACATTGTTATTATCGAAGGTGAATAATTTATTGTGAGAGAAAACGTGATGTGTGTGTGTGTGGGAATGAAAAACAAGTGGGTTTATTTATTTATTGGGGATAAGGGACGGTTGGGTGTGGGATATTTAATTGAGATAAAAAAAACGTGTGGGAATATGTGTATGAATTACGTTTTATTAAAAACGTATAAAGTGAGTAAAAAAACTAGCAAGCCCATGATTCGTTTCTTTTCCATCTTTTCTTCAAGTAAGCAATGGGCTTGGGCCCATATCATTATTCATCCGTGTATAATAAACATTTTGGGCCTAATGGTTTTTCTTTGGATTATCAGGCATCTCTTAAAAATCATCTTGAAACCTAAATGGGCTTTTGAGCCCATTTACTCAATTGTGGGACCCACTTGGTCCGTTTTCTTGATAAAAGATTAAATCCTCCAAAGTCGAGCTCGATTTTGGCTTCTAAGATCTTTTTCTTCATTCTCGTGTCGATTTTGCCGATTTTCGCGAACTTGGTACCTACACATATGAAAACAAGAAACAAGCATATCCAAGGCATATTTGATACATTTCATGCAATATTTCATTGTTTTAAGCTACAAATGATATGAGTAATTAAGCTCATATCAAATTCCCCCATGCTAAGCAATTGCCGTGTCCTCACGCAATGATAAAATAAAACTATATCTACACAATTTATCAACTTTTGACAACTTTATTTTGCAAAGACATAAAGTATTGCTTTCATTATTGAAAAATAACTTGAAGGATCATAAAACTCAAATAGATTCATCGTCCTCGACTTTTCACTTATTCCATGCCAAGTGCAAAAACAATTTCATTGTTATTATAAGTTGGTAGACTAACACGAATTCATGTGGGCCAATTATTCACTTAGACTCCCTTATTCCTAGGTGTATCTCTTATATTTTATTGTTGTCTTGAATGATCACGAGGATGCATTGTTGACTTATTTTGATAATTTATTAGGGCAAAAATAAAGTGAACGATTTAATCAATAGTTATCTAAAGGACAAAATCTTTTAAAACTGCTTCTCGGGCTCTCATAAAGTTCATATCTTGGCATAACTTGCTTCGCGATTTGAGACCTTTCTCGGATCGATATTTGGCAGCGACTTAATACTTCCAACCTTGAGAGACGTTCACGAAATAATGGTCTTCTCTTCATAATATTTCTTCACTTGAAGTTTAGAGAGATTCATACTTGGACCACGACTTCTTCATTTTTCTCCAATCTTTATTTGGGATTTTGATTAACAACGATCCGCCTCCTTTTTGGACTTGGCTTCATTTATCCTCATACCTTATTTTGGTCTTTTTGGATAGACTTCTCCATGACTTTTGGGAGTATTTTTGCTTTTCGTCGTGTGTCTCGATCCTTCATATTGATTTTTGATAAATGAATCTTCACATCACTTGAGATCTTTAGCAATAAAACATAGCCCTCATGTCTTGTTAGGACCTTTTTGGACTCGCCAATCTTCGCATCCCTCTTCAATAAGTTATGCCTTGGCTATGAACTCTAATCCATACCGAGCAACTTTTAAACGATCTTGGCCTAGAAGCTAAGTAACTTTTCAAATCGTTCAACCTTATTTATTGCAATTAAATTTATTAACAAGCGATGGGAGAATAGGCTTATAATTAACTCACATAAATTCCCGAAAGAATACCAAACTTATAATTAGCTCTATCATCTCTTGTTCTCCATCAATAGATACTTAGCCTATTAAATCAAAGTTTTGGGTTTTCAAGTCATCTATAGGATCTTGCATCTTCTTATACTTTTGCAAGTTTTAGAATTTGCGTTTTAAAGTTCCCTTGATAGACGACTTTCTAGGATCAATTATAGGAGCTTGCGAAAAGTTCTTGTTCTTAACTCGTATGAATTAAGACTTTCGCGTTTTAAAGCTCCCTATATAATAGCCTAGCAAAACTTAATTCAAATACGTTAAGGAAAATCTAAGGTTAAAAACCAAGTCGAGTCAAAAACTATTCTTATTGAAAGCCTACATTCGTGTCAAAACACTTATTTTATTTATTAAAACTTAAAAATAACACAAAAAATTTAAAATTTTATTGAAAAATGAGAAAAACAATACGTTTAGACACGACAAGAGCAATTGCAAGCGATTATATCGATTGACTCCCCCATGCTAAAACCAAACATTGTCCTCAATGTTTCTTAGGTCAAGAGTAACACCCCCTTACTAAGACACGAAGAGTATAATGAAACATCCTAGCATGGAAAGAGTACGCAAATCTATAAGCCATTTATTAATTATGCCTCAAGATTAAACGTTAGTCGATAAAAATCAAGGGATAGAAAGTGTGCCCCTTTTGGGATTCAAAGAATGGAAGATCAAGTGGACCGGCAAAAACCGAACACGAGAGTCTTCAAATATTAGGGTTATACCTAAGATCACAACAACACAACAAAACATGAGCACAAGCTTGAAAGATCAAGCCTTATTAGGTGTTAGAAAATAGAAAGAAGATAGAAATCACTCGTTTTTGTTCACTGAGTCATGAGCTCGACTCGATCCCCGCATTCATTGGTCCTTAGGGAAAGTGGTGAAAACCGGCATATTGGAATAAAATCCATAATAAAGCGCGATGCCGGGGTCAAAGATCTCATCCTCGTTTTCGGATGACAAACGAAAGGATAAAACTTCAACACAAATCTCTAAAAAGAGATAGAAGTCACAACTAATGGTATGGATGTAGCATGCTCCCCGAGATAAACTCGCACCAAAAAGATAGAAAAATCTTTCAATTATTGCATCAGTGAAAGGCCGAGATTTCCCTAAATAAACGATTCCGGGATCGAATACCTCGTCCTCGGTGGAGAAAGGAAAGGACAACACGGTGTCGTCCCCCCATGCTAATCCAAAGTCATATGAAGCACATGGAATGGTGGAACAAAAGTCTCAACCATAGTGGTTTCAACTTGCATGACTTTGTCGACCTTTTCAATCTTAGGAACGTGAACAAAGGGATCATGGTACTCAATATGAGTCACATGAAAAACCCGCACATTAAGATCAACGCGAGTGGGAGGGAGATTGGGAATAAAGTAAGTTTCTCCATTCGAGTCGACCTACTCATCATCACAAAAGGTGTGAGATGGAGGAGGTATGATGTTCTCAAAATCCTCTTGAAACAATGGATTATTGTTCAATGAAGCTTCAAATAGAGGATTTGAGTAAGTCACAAAAGTGTCGTCATTCTCGTCATCACAAGAAATTTCCGACAAAGTATCGAGTGTGTCACACTCGGATACAAGATCATCATTCTCATTTGAAGGCAATTCATCGGCGAATTCCTCGAGAATGGTAGGTAAAACACAAGAATCACGTTCGATCTCGAGATCGGAAACGTCTTCACTTCCCCGTGGAAGTGGATCAATGATAGCAAAAAGTTCATCGACGAACTTATCCAACGAATAGTCACTAACCTCACTCGGTGTGAAGCTAGGAATCAAAGGCTCTTCAATGGAAGATTGTGCCTTAGGAACTTCAACATGTCCATAGAAGAGAGTGAAAATGAGTCCATTTTCAAAGATTGTTCAATTAAAGCAATGTCACTCTCGGGATCAAAATTCTCACTATCAAACTCACTAGCATCAAATGGCTCACTCAAGTAATCATCAATTTGTTTTTCAATCTTATCATCCTCGTGTGGAGTGAGTATAGATGAGGTAACATTACAACATGATTCAACAAAATTAGTTTTATCAATTTCTACACTTTCGAATTTCTTAGGAACCAATCCTGAAATTTTTTCCGGTTTGAAAATCATATGTTTATCCCCATGAAACAATTTAAGCCCCCCTTCTTTCATATCAACTAAAACACCGGCCGTACACAAAAATGGTCGTCCTAAAATTATAGGCGCACGAGGATTCGGCTCATAATCAATGATATCAAAATCGGCTAGGTAAACGAACTCCCCCACTTTAACAATGACATTTTCCGCTATACCAACCGGTCGAGTGGTGGTACCATTAGCAAGCTCAATGATCATTCGAGTGGGCATAAGTCGCAAATAGTCAAGAGTTTTCCAAATGGCTAGGGGCATAACGTTAATACTAGCTCCTAGATCGGCTAGAGCTTTGTATTCCCCAAGCTCATCGAAAACCCAAGGTATCAAGAAGTGACCCGGATCATTATATTTCTTAGGAAAGAGATCAATGAAATCCGAGGTAATAATCACATTTAAAGTAGCCTTGGTGACATTCCAAAAGGTTTCTTTAGGTGGCACATAAAGCTCAAGCTTCCTTTCTAAATTATCATAAGCGGTGATAGCCTTAAGCTCTCCCCTCGGGTTAGGAATGGTATTACTAGGTAAGCAACCCGAAGAAGATGACGGTTTAGACATGAATCCCTCAAGCATCGAAAGCAATTTATTTTGACCTTGTTCCAAACTTTGTTGCATACAATTTTGGTTTTGCTCTAGCCTTTGTTCAAAACGGGCTTGGTTTTGTTCAAGTCTTTGTTGATTAAGCTCAATCTTATTATTTTGCCCTTTAATCGTATTTTGAAACTCATTTTTCAAAGTTGCCATTTGTCCTTGAATGTTATTTTGAAAAGCTTTCAAATTTGCCTCATTCGATTTATTGTAACTTGACAAATCATTTTGATTATTCCCTTGAAAACCTTGATTGTTTTGATTAGCATTAAACCCATTTCCTTGATTGAAATTCCCTTGGTTACCACGGTTAAAATTATTCCCATTATTACCATTGTTGTACCTATTTTGAACCGGTGGAGCAACATGACTTTGACGAGGAACTTGACCGTTGGAGCCATAAGTTCCCGTCGCGGCAAAAGCACTAGCTTGATCAAACCCCGCGTTTAAACAAGCATAATTAGGATGTGCTCCACCACATGATACACAAACATTCCCAACCATATTAATCGATCCATGAGGATTCTTCCTAATCTCACTCAAAATCGTGTCAATCTTAGAGTCCAATCTAGCAATCTCGTGATTAGATGAATTCACATTTGAAACAACCGGCGTGTTTCGTGAATATTGTGCTCTAGACTTATCCTCAATTATTCTCCACGCGTCTCTCGGTGTTTTTCTTAAAAGATTACCACCCGCGGCGGCATTTAAAGAATCTTGTTCAATCATATTAAGCCCATTATAAAAAGTATTTATTTTGATGCAATTCCGAGAAACCGTGGTGTGGACATTGTCTCAACAAATCTTTAAATCTTTCCCATGCAACCCCAAACGATTCATGCACTTTTTGTTCAAATCTAGTGATCTCGTTCTTAAAGTGTGTTGTCTTAGAAGGTGGAAAGAAATAATTCATGAACTTTGACACTAAATCATCCCATGTTAAGATCGAACCCGGTGGTTCTTTCTCATACCAAAGCTTAGCATTACCCTCGAGCGAGTACGGAAAAAGCATGAGCTTAATCACGTCATTCGGCACATCTCTAAATTTGAGATTCGAGGTAATTCGACTAAAATTCCGAATGTGAGAATGCGGGCTATCGGTCTCATTGCCACGAAATTGGTCGGCACGAATGAGCGATAGAAGACCCGTCTCAATCTCAAAATGATCTGCCAAAATAGCCGGCACAATGATTGCTTCCCCATACCCTTCGGTGGGTGCACGGAGCAATTCCTCCATTGTTCGGTTATCGGCCATATCTACAACAATAGGTGGAAGCTCGGGTTCCACTATTCGTTGTTGACGATTTCTATTTCTACGAGGAATATTTTCAAGCCTATTAAAATCAATCACAAGACGAGAAGAACGTAATTGCATACACTACCAAGACGATAATTTAGAGGATTTAAGAAAAGAAATTAGACAAGAAGAAGATTATTTTTGGTATTTTTTATTTGGTATTGCTCAATCAATAATGATCGATAAAAAACAAGGAATAAGGATAACTACTATGGAAGTAAATTACCCTCGGTCGACTTTGAAATGATAGGTGAAAACCTAAACGTCTCGAGGTTCAATAAGTAAACAACAAAAAATAAGATTTATTACTACTTGAGTCGGCAAACCAATAATAGGTCGTCCCTCTCAATATACGCACAAGCAAGCGGGGAAACGAGGTGGCACTAAGCACTTAAAAACCTTTTTCCTTAGACGGCCTTTTATAGCACGTCGCCTTATACCCACCTTATAGTTTGTATAAATCGAGTTCAAACTTCTTATTAGTATTTATCTATTTTGCCTTTTATTTTTGTTTTGGATTCGAATACAATAGCTAGGTGATGAAATCCCAACTAAGGCTTATTTGAAAAGTATGTAAAATTATTGTTCTACGTAGTACAATATATTATTCACAAAAAACGAGAAGAACGATACATACTATATAATAGAAAAAAAATAACAAAACTTTCTGAGGACGTAAAGGGTCTTCAAATCCACGATCAACAAATCTCCACAAAAGCGAATTGTACACAAGATCCCCGGCAGCGGCGCCAAAATTTCTGATGTGTCGTGGATAGTATAGTGATAATTAGATATACGTTATAGGGTAAATTAGAAAATTACCTTTAGGAAAAAGTAATAGACTAATAATACCAATGACGAATTCAATTAAACACGTGAGTGAGTCGAGTTCGTTGTACACGAAGATCTTATGAATTTGAGACGTTTTGCTTTGATTTGGACAATCGATTTGAATTGGTTGTCGGTTTTTAAACTACGATTAAAATCTACGAGTTTTAAGCTATTAAAAATTAACCTAAAGTGCATGAATCGTAAACCCCGCTAAAAATTAAAATCTAATAGCACAATTAAATACTTAAAAATTAACACTATTAAAAATTTAATCTATTTTAAGAATCTATATAAAAAAAACTATTTAATACCTTTTAATCTTTTTTAAAAAATCTAATTAATCTATTTTTAAAACAAATTAGACTTTATCTAAAAATTACTCTAAAACAATACTAATTAAACACTATTTTAAATCTACTTTTATAAAAATCTAATTATTAAACTAATTAAACTTGTTGAATAAAAACATTATTCTTTTATTTATTTTATTTTATTTTATTTTATTTTAATTATTATTTTTATTTAGCTAAAAATAATTTTAATAAAAACTTTAATTAAAGAAAATGGTTGAAATTGATTTTAAAGAAAAGAAAACGTAATTAAGATGAATTTGCAAAAGAAGACTACAATATATAAATGAGAAAACAGACAAAATAATCGAAAGAGCCCTTGGCTCAAGCGGTAAACACGCTGGTCCTATAGACAGGAGGTCTCGAGTTCGAATCCTCCAAGCGACATTATTTTTAGAATTAAAACTTTTTGACAAAAATAGATGAATAAATCTCAGGAGAGACTTTGTATAAGCTTATTTGCTTTATGCCGACAGTAATCAGCTTATGAGCTTATCAGCCAATTGGAATTATAAGCTATTACATCAATGATATATATCAGCAAGTTTATAAAAGCATTAAACTACTAAATTCTAGCAAATCAGTAAACTCAAACAAATCCAAATACATCTCACAAACTAAAAAAACTCAAACAGTTAACATACTGTCCTAATACCTCTCAATACAGTTAAGTTCATCAGATTGACAGATTTATGGGAAGAAATTATCCGAAACAAATCAAATAGCAAACTCTCAAATACTAACTTAATCAGTTAACAGCTATCTTTAAAGCACAGATTTCAAATAGTCGATTCCAAATAAACAACTAAAATCTACAAAGAGCGCAAATCTAGAACAAATAACAACAAACAAATCACTGCAAGTAAATAATCACTAACTATATCAAAATATCAGCAACCAAATAAAACAGATAAACAGAATTTAACCTAGACCAATTCCTAAAAACAGTAGACTAATTCAAGCTCTCAAATTAGCAGATATAAAAGAAAATCTTTCTACCAATTACTGATAAAACTCTAACTAGCTATCCAAACAGATTAAAAACAATCTAACTCCAATTTAATCAGTTATATCTCAGTCAGAAACAAACTCTCAATCATCCAGAAAAATTGATGCAAAAATAAATCCATACTATCCTAATCCATCTAATCATACTAAACAGATTTTAAATCATAAACAATAAAAAGTAAGAACATAGAACCTTTTTGAAGTTTTCCTTTGAGAAGAAGGAGAGCGCTGAGCTTCCTTTAGAACAACATCGACATCAAAACCACCTTCATTCACCATTTACCCGTACCATCATCACAATCCAACGAACATCACAAGCAACGAACACTTATACTTTTCCAGTGGGGAAAAAGTATTTTAAATCCTTTTACTTTTGATGTAAAAATTCAAGCTATTAATTAGCTTATTTTTACCATCACAATGTTATTCTTACTAAACAGATAATAGGGTTAATTCATAAATCAATTTTAAGCAGTAAAGATTTTAAATGAAACAATATAAACGAAACACGATATACTGAAATAAGCTGATTTTTCATTAATTTCAAGAAGCATTACAAAGCTTAAAAAGAAATACAATAATTAACCTAAATCTATTTCTACAGAGTAACATTAAAGAAAAAAGTAGAGGATAATTTTTACAAGATAATTGGGGGTTTTTATAGCCTCCCCAATGGCTTGTTGGTGAGCGAATATCCGGATATTTGAAGAATATTCCACTTGATTCTGAGCCTTTGATCTTCACTCTTCTTCTCTCTCTTTAATCGGATGGTGGTGATGATACAATCTAGCACACGGATCGCCAACGTGGCATCCGTGTGCTAGTTGTGCTTCTTTTGGGGCTTTTGATTGGTGGATTAGGAGATGTGAGGTGTATCCTCCACTGAAATGTAGCCATGTATCAAACTCTCCCTCACACTCTCTTCCTTTAAATTTGGGGGTTTAATTTCTTTTGGAGTGAATTAATAGAATAGATAAAAAGCCCTAAATAATAAGGACTTTTTACCATCTAGGGTTTTTTTGCACAGTAAAGTTTTACAGGTTTTTAAGGTGGAGAAGAAGGGTAGACATTGTTATTATCGAAGGTGAATAATTTATTGTGAGAGAAAACGTGATGTGTGTGTGGGTGGGAATGAAAAAAAATTGGGTTTATTTATTTATTGGGGATAAGGGACGGTTGGGTGTGGGATATTTAATTGAGATAAAAAAAATGTGTGGGAATATGTGTATGAATTACGTTTTATTAAAAACGTATAAAATGAGTAAAAAAACTAGCAAGCCCATGATTCGTTTCTTTTCCATCTTTTCTTCAAGTGAGCAATGGGCTTGGGCCCATATCATTATTCATCCGTGTATAATAAACATTTTGGGCCTAATGGTTTTTCTTTAGATTATCAAGCATCTCTTAAAAATCATCTTGAAACCTAAATGGACTTTTGAGCCCATTTACTCAATTGTGGGACCCACTTGGTCCGTTTTCTTGATAAAAGATTAAATCCTCCAAAGTCGAGCTCGATTTTCGCTTCTAAGATCTTTTTCTTCATTCTCGTGTCGATTTTGCCGATTTTCGCGAACTTGGTACCTACACACATGAAAACAAGAAACAAGCATACCCAAGGCATATTTGATACATTTCATGCAATATTTCATTGTTTTAAGCTACAAATGATATGAGTAATTAAGCTCATATCAGTCACGCTATGGAAATCTTCTCATACATAAATTTGCTTACCAATCAATGTGGCACGACGGGGATCAAATGTCAAGGCGCGAACTGGGGTGATCGTCCCCAAATAGTACTATTATATGCATAAGCGTCTACCAAATCCCGGTAGTTCACAATTCATGCTAATGGGACTTTTAGTGGCATAACCTAACTTTAATAATCCATTTTATTTCATCTATCGGGTCTTTAATCATTTATCGGGTCATACAATCGGGTCATACAATAATTCGGGTCCAAATCAATAAATAAACAATCGGGACAAATGGTGTCCTATTTTATAAAAACTAACATGTTATCTCCCTCGTGGGTTTATAAAACATTTCATAAAAACATTTAAAATAGTGCGAGGCTATGAACTCACGTTGATGTGGGAAGGCGGGTTATCGGTAATTCGGACGTACGATACGTGCTTCAATCACGGAAACCTAAACAAATAATACTCGTCTTAGACTCTTGTCCAATGACTTTATAAAAATAACAAGTATGGATGTATATGATGATTTTTGTACATATGATGATGATCAAGTGGGTTTATATATCCTTGTTTACTCATTTTAGTGTTTACGTATTGGTAACTTCTTACTAGTTTTACCTATTTACGTGTTTTAAGTCCAATAAACTTATTATAAGTTCTTTAACTTGTATTAATCCATGTTATACTTATATTATCAGTATCTACACTTTACAAGTTGGGCCTAAATGGGTTAAGCCCAATAAATAAGTTTATAAGTGTTTTAGTCCATTTTGTTGTATTATTAGTCCAATAACGTTAATTTAGCCCGTTAATGTCCGTATGTTATATAGTTCGGGTTTTATCGGTTTTTACTTGTATTAAATACTTATATATCAGTATATGACTTTTAAAAACTTTACATTAGACGGGTTTGATCGTCTAAGTTTTAATTGGCGAAAAACGTTAATTTTACGGTAATAGCCGAAAAAGTCGTAAAAATCAAGTTTATAGTTTTTATAACTTATAAATATTATTACACTACCATTTTTATAATTTATCCATTTATTTAACCTTTAACTATTTATATAAATAAAATTCATGAGTTAGTGGGTTTTAAATTCTACATTTTATACAATATAATTTTGAGTGCTTATATAATAGTAATAAACATTAATTCTCAAAATCTGATTTTTATTTTCATCTTCACCATTTTTATAATATCTAGAGTTCTACAATGAATTAGAAGCTCATTTTTGAATGTCATGTTCTTCATATTTTGTGCTACATTTAACTTAGTTATAGCTACTGCTAATTTTAAGTTTATCTATGCTTAACAGTCCCTACAAAACAGCTTATTCAGATTAGCACACCCATCTTGTTTTGATCATATCTCACTCATTATAATGATTCCATTGCATGGCCAACTCTCACATGTGTATGACATCTTGTACTTACTGTAAATGGATTCTACCATGCAAGTTTATCAGTTCAAGTTTTAGTTACATACTGTTTTTATACAGCCAACTAAATAAGCATGATTTTAGCCTTATTTCTCATGGTTATTAACCTTTTTAAGCATATTTATCAACACTTGATCCCCACACAACATTTTTATCATCATATATTCATCATATACATATACAACAAGAAAGAAAATACATTTGATCTTTACAAAAATAACAAGAGAAAATGGAGAGGATGATCTTCTTTACCAACCAAAAGTATATCTTGTTTTTGGAAGACAAGAACTTGATGAACACCAAAAGTAACTCAAAGATCATCAAACACCAAGAACAATAGTTGAGAAATCAGCCCTAGGACACAAGCAAATCACCTCATTTGTTGTTAAAATGGCCACCAAATGATCAAGGCTTCAAGGTAACTCCATGATAGAGCTAGATAACAAGTATTTTGTGGCTAGAAAAGATCAAGAAGGGGTGTTTGTTCTTCAATACTGGATGGCAAGGGTGATGTTTTGAGAGAGAATTGAGGTTGTTTGCATGAGTGGAATGGTGGTAATGAGAAATGGTTGATGGTTTTAGCAAGTGAAAGCTTAAAGTGTAAGCTTTAACTTACACTTGTAAGTTGTAGGCTAACATGATGCCACATCCTTGATGTGGTGTCATGTGTGCCGTCCCATGTGAGTTAGTGGGGTGGGATAATGTATTTTGTCCCACCTCACTAATTTACGGGTATTCCTCGACTCTAGTTTCCTCGATTTGCGTGCCCTCGGGTCGTTTTACGAAAAATGTTTTTATAAATTATCAACCAACGGCACAAAACGAATCTAATAAAAATTGTCTCATCAAAAACGGAGTTCAAAAACGTAAATACGTAATCCTAAGGTTTCCGGTTTAGTCGTAAAGGACGTTAAATTAAAATCGTAAGTCCTAATCTCTTCTCGTAAATTTGTGAGTTTATGAACCAACACAAATTTAAAAACTCCAAAATAATATTTACGGATAAATTTATTTTCTGAAATGTCGGACTGTCACCAAATACGGTGTATGTAAACGTAAGCACGTAACGTTGATCCTCCGGTTTAGACGTAGTCGATGCTACTTCAAGACGTAAATCCAATTTACTTCCCAAAAATAAGTGAGTTCATAATATAACATTAAAATAATGTTTTTAAATAATATCTGAGAATAAAATATCAACCATAAATTGACGGATTGTCACAGCATTTACCCCTAAAAAGGATCTTTGTCCTCAAAGATCATCTTACCTTGCTACTCGCTTCTTATAGAGTTAAAGTCATGTGGGTATTTCCTCCACATTCGGTCTTTTCTCACAAGTGTAATTCATTACAATACGCGAGTTTCATCAAACATAACTACGGGAATAAGATCAGGCTTAATGTTGACTTACTTTCTCTATCCATGATATTCACGGGTTTTTGATGAATGCAAATTTTCGCCGATCTAAACTTTACTAAGAAACAATCAGATTCGCACTTGATAGATATCCCATCAAGTTCGATATACGAATCATAATTCACGCAGCTTTTGAAGTCCTAGGGTAGATCCAGCTTATATGCCTTTCAAACCAATCTTTTATGTCATCTCAATGGTCCCATACAACGGGGACTTATATCCCATGATTTGTCAGATCATTAATTCATTTTTCCAAGGTTAAAAATTTTGGCATAACTTCGCTACCCATCTGGCACTTCAAGATCTACATTTCATATTCACATAACCCCCCTGCCTACTACCGACAGTCAATAATCAGATCCTAATTTCAACAATCATTTCAGGTCTCGCGGGTCGAGTATTTTATAAGGTTAGGTTCGCCATCATAAGAAACCTTAAACCTAAAAGACATGTCCAACTCACAATGGGTGTATGTCGGGTGTCTTCATCTCAAATCCTGCTTACAGATGCTCTAATATATAGACCCTAACAAGATTAGATCTCGATCCTAATACGATAGTTATCAAGGATAATCTCTCCAAAGGGAAACGATTATACAGTTTATTACCAAAGGTCAATCATTCAAGCATAAAACATTGCTTCTAGCATTTTGTATCGTTACTGTACCTCGTCCCTTCGATTGGGATGGTAAACAGTACTCTCATCAAGGTTCGTTCTCAATGACTTCTGAGAAAATCTCTAGAAATTCGATGCGAAGCGAGGATCTTGATAGAGATGATTGATACGACATACTATGTTTACACAACTCCTTTAAATACAAAAGAGTCGATTTCTTCATCCAGAATCTATCATTAACAGGAATGATATTAACAGATTTGGTCAGTCTGTCGACGATGACCCAAATCGAATCAAATTCAGATGATGACCTTTGTAATAGCTAGACGTTTACTAATGTATGAGGCGATGTCTGCCTTCATAATTTGTCATCAGTACAACTTCTCCTGATAATGATACATTAAATCAGAAATGACAAGAATAGAATACTTATACTTACAAGATTCCAACATAACTATATCTCACAATTTTCCATGTTTAGGCAACCACAAGTGACCTTTTATACATTTTAACGCCATCGGCTTCTCAATTTTAATGGTTCACATTAGCCGTGAAACCTTTCACTATTTATATTATCCTTTTTACAAACATTGTTTATTTTTATATCGTTCGACAATTTATTTTGCACCTTCATTATTAAGGAACACATCCTAATTGGTTCTTTATATTTTCTACATAATGTGTCAGTATTTATATTCATTTTTCCTGATGATATAATTATCATATCCATATTTATTCAAAAATTATTTCTTCACATTTTCCGAGTTTTAGTTTCCTCTCAACTATCATTTTTATCCGTTTTACTCAATCCGTCGTCTAAAGCGTCGATAATCATTACAATTAATTAAATAATTATTAGTTAATTTTTATGAAGCGTACACGTAAAAGTTTTAAATTTCTTAGTTCGACCAATTATATAAAATATTCAAAATAAATTTGAATTTAATTAACACAATTTTTGTTGATTTATCGGAAATAATTAGTAAGATTCGTAAATGTTTGAAAAATCTTTGCTTATACTTTGGTCAAAATTTTCTTAGTTAAAAGCAAAAAGTGTCGTTTCAAATTTCAAATCATGGTTTAAATGGTTTCCTAAATTCTTCTTAAGTTGTCTTAAGGTATGCAAAAATATTTACCCCTAAACAAGAGTTTAGTTAAATGTTTTGGTTATAAGGGAATGATCCCTTAAAATCCTTTGTTAAAACATTTGTCAAAACATATTTCCATTTTCTTTTTGGTAAAACCCAAAGCCTTAAATGACTTCTAATTTTTGAAGAGTCAATTTATATTCCATTATCTATTAATCACATGGTTAAATCATGTAAAGGATTAAGTCTTAAGTCATATGTTAAATATTTAAGGTACAAGTTTTTATTGTTCAGCCAATTTAGGGCAGTCTATAACTAATTATTAACTCATTATTATTCTTATATACAAACAAATGGTCCTTAATGATCTCAAGCATGAATTTATCAAATACAGCCTACACACGGGATTCACTAATTTATGAATGCTACATGTGGATCGATCAATCCAAACGACATCACGTGAAACTCATAATGTTCATTACAAGTACCGGATGTAGTGATTGGAATAAATAATCTTCTTCGCGGACGCGAAGTTGACGATAACCATGTCGTGGATCAAATTTTTAAAACATACGCTAAAACCTCGCAAATGATCGAACAAATCTTCCATTTCGAGTTATGGATTTCGTTTTCGATTGTCAATTTACTCAGTTCACAGTAATCTATAAATATAAAGAATGATAACACCATAGCTCTTCATGATGACGGGCTCGGTAGAATAAAATCTTTCTCCGACAACTCTCTCAGTTGTACGGTAATTCCTTTAATTTAGATGGTGCTGACGTACAGTGCACAAGCCACAAGTGCAGCACCGGAAATATAATCAATACCAAATTCAACTTGCCTTAATGGCAAAAGTCTAGGTAATTCATCAACAAATACCTCCTAAAGTTTCAGATAACAGAAACATCTTTTAATAATTCATATTAGGTTCTTTCTAGATTATGCTATCTATGACTAATTCACAACCATTCACGGTATAATTTCAAGTCTAAATATAGGATATCGTCATCCATCAAGAATTATTTAGATCACTTTTGATAATCAACATCTTATCTTTTAGGGAATTTCTACTCGAGTTCCCATCAATTAAGACAATGTCGTCATGTCATAATCAATCAATCCATTCTACTGGCATTATCAACTTTCCAGTTTCATTTCGGTCGATAAGATGTGAACTTATCAAAAGACTAATAATAACTCATAATCCTTCACAAATTCATGGATATTAGCATACGCAACTACTATTAAAAGAGTAAGGTCAACGCATAATCTACGCGAGAGAATTTCAAATCAGATACAGACGAAAACATTTAATGAATATGAACATATCCCATGTTTTCATAATTTGAGTACGCATTCGAAAGCTCCTCGGATCGTTACCCAGGTCATTCAAATGAAATCAAATCATAAGAAATGATAAGAACGTCAATACATCCAGTCGGGTATCAACACTCGGTAATCAGATACTTTTCCTAAGAATCTCACTACGGGAGAATTGGACAAGAAAGAATTGTCAATTGTCAAATAAGACAATATCCACAGATGAGTAAATTCGACTCGTAAGAATAGATAGTACGGGCACATATGTAGGTGTCCCTAACACTGTCCCTATTTTCACTTCTTGCAGATCTCATAAAATTTAATCTTTCACAATCTTCAAAGAAAATGTAGTGTTTATTCATTAGTCTTATGGTGACTACTAATCAGTGTTGCATGGTCCATTCCAAATTGTATGTAGGCGCGCAACTATATACAATTTCAAGATTAACGATGCAATACTCAGTTCGTCAAAATTTTATCATCATGTTGATAATATAAACATTTTCATGCTTAATTCTTAAATAAGAATCAAAAATAAATTTACAAAGATTTTCTTTGTTATGAAAACAATTAAGTTTTCCAAGGTGTTTTATAAACAACTTCATTTCGATAACAATCACTTGTAAATCTCAATTTGAATAATCCTTATAGTGATGAAAATTCAGTTTTTCTCGAGGGATACTGTTTTATCTATATAAAAACAATGAGTGATCTGCAAAATAGTGATGAAAAGTTGTTCACCAAGAACTAACTACAATATATCAGGAAATGAGCTTTAGCCAAATAATCATGAGGTTCATGACCTTGATGTCACTCAAAAATAATAATCCACAACGTAACTCAAATCGAGATGAGTACTTGTTCAATGGTTGCATCACCAATGCGAACATTAGGAAGAAGCAAGAAATGATGGATAATATCGATACATGTAGAATTTAGCAATCAAAGGTAGTCTTTTTATTAATCACAAACAAGTCAAAATTGTACCGTAACACATTACGTGTCACTATGTCATACAATTCTCAGAACTCATCCTACCAACTGATATCTCAATTAAGTTAGGGATTTTTAAAAGATACCACAATGAATACTAATATACAAGAGTCATTAGTTGTTCCACATGTCCCGAAAGATCCATCGGTCCCAATTTAGAAGAAGATTTCTTCACTTTATTTGTTGGACACTGGGCATCCTCATTAGTGGACAATGGCCTAGGAACAACACTTAACACGAATCAACAATCAATTAAAACCTTATAATTCAATCACAGGACTTAACGACTTCCTCTTGACAATCTCATATTCCATACGGGTTAAATTTTACTATATTCAAGTTTCAATCAACTTATACTCAATGCGATATCCTACCTTATTTTCCAATACCTTCAACCTTATTCTTAGACCTTGAAAGGGCAATAAAAGCTCGATATAATCAACACTTAATTTCCAATCCTATAGCTCTTACAACAATAGTTATCAAATAAGTCACTAGTATGAAATGACTCATACATTCAATTAGACTTCTCGGAAAGGTACTTATGGCATGAGGCTTTTGGGTAATGGTTCCAATGACAGCCTCAAGTGCAACATTCACCCTTTCGATTTCAATTTAAGAATTGGATGACAACGAATCAGATGACATCTTTCTAGGTGATAACGTTTTGTCAAACTCCACTCTATAAGGAAAGATCGTCATGACATTGATATCAGTTTTAATCTCGCCAATTCTTCTTCAATATCACAATCAACTAATATCAACATTTCTACGAATAGCAACCAATTGTTGGGATCATAAATATCCACAACTTGGTTTAGATCTAGGATAGCTAGAATTCCTACGAGAATAGCTTCGATTAATTTACTAGGGGATTTAGGGTTCCTTGTGACAATCTACGTCGTATAAATACCTCGTATAAATATCAAAATAATCATCAAACAATCATGTAATAAAATTACATCATATATATATATATATATATATATATATATATATATATATATATATATATATATATATATATATATATATATATATATATATATATATATATATGTATATATATATATATATATATATATATATATATAATCCAAGTTATATATATATTAAAATAACACTTCTCAGTCTGGCCTTGTCGGTAACTCAGGAATTCTTCGGCACCGTTATAGTCAAAAGATTTTTAGACATTTTGTGAAAAATGTTTATAGTTAAAAGATTTTGAAATGTTTTATTCAAAACCTTGGTTTTAAAAATCTTTCGTTCTCTATAACAAGAACTCTGGTACCAAACTGTAACATCCCCAAATTCATACAACTCAATACAGCGGAAGACTAGTTGGTGTTACGGGATAGCACATTACTCACATCATAGACAACGCATGAAAATCGCGTCGTTTATTAATAAAACATTTCCATTCATAAATATCAAAGTTACATAGGTCCCAAGTCATATTATTTCATACAAAGTTTTACAAAATATTTGAATGGAAAATATTGTTTAAGTGCAGGCCATGAATTCTTGTCGTCTTCCCGAGAATTACCTTCAAGTACCTGAGATAAAACATGTTAAAAGAAAAGGTCAGCGATAACGTCGAGTGAATTCATAGAGTTTAATAAAATCCATCAATATAATATCAGTATAAAATTATTACTGAAAATCATTTTGTACAAATCATATTAATAGGCCATAAAATAGCCAAAGTCATTTTTATACAAATCCTTATCGAAAATCATAATATAGGCATTTGCCTTAAAAATCATTATACGAGCCAATGTCGTAAAAACATCATACAATACGTCTTACGACGTTGTATAAAGTTAAATAAAAACCGTTATATGGATATGGTTATGAAAACCAAAACACGAACATAATATCAATAGTATGACCCCGTATTGCTAGTCCGGCAATACATCGTAATTCGGTGCGCCTAGTAGTATTTCGTTAGTTCGGATTATTATAAGCCGCATGACATTGTTACCTTACTAAACCAAACAACGGGTAGCTAACCCGATACTCAATTTGCCCATCTAAATTAGCATGTCGTCACAAAGGTCACGCTATAGAAATCTTCTCATACATAAATTCGCTTACCAATCAATGTGGCATGACGGGGATCAACCGTCAAGGCGCGAACTGGGGTGATCGTCCCCAAATAGTACTATTATATGCATAAGCGCCTACCAAATCCCGGTAGTTCACAATTCATGCTAATGGGACTTTTAGTGACATAACCTAACTTTAATAATCCATTTTATTTCATCTATCGGGTCCTTTAATCATTTAGCGGGTCATACAATCGGGTCATACAATCATTCGGGTCCAAATCAATAAATAAACAATCGGGACAAATGGTGTCCTATTTTATAAAAACTAACATGTTATCTCCCTCACGGGTTTATAAAACATTTCATAAAAACATTTAAAAGAGTGCGAGGCTATGAACTCACGTTGATGTGGGAAGGCGGGTTATCAGTAATTCGGACGTACGGTACGTGCTTCAATCACGGAAACCTAGACAAATAATACTCGTCTTAGACTCTTGTCCAATGACTTTATAAAAATAACAAGTATGTATGTATATGATGATTTTTGTACATATGATGATGATCAAGTGGGTTTATATATCCTTGTTTACTCATTTTAGTGTTTACGTATTGGTAACTTCTTACTAGTTTTACCTATTTACGTGTTTTAAGTCCAATAAACTTATTATAAGTTCTTTAACTTGTATTAATCCATGTTATACTTATATTATCAGTATCTACACTTTACAAGTTGGGCCTAAATGGGTTAAGCCCAATAAATAAGTTTATAAGTGTTTTAGTCCATTTTGTTGTATTATTAGTACAATAACATTAATTTAGCCCGTTAATGTCCGTATGTTATATAGTTCGGGTTTTATCGGTTTTTACTTGTATTAGATACTTATATATCAGTATATGACTTTTAAAAACTTTACATTAGACGGGTTTGATCGTCTAAGTTTTAATTGGCGAAAAACGTTAATTTTACGGTAATAGCCGAAAAAGTCGTAAAAATCAAGTTTATAGTTTTTATAACTTATAAATATTATTCCACTACCATTTTTATAATTTATCCATTTATTTAACCTTTAATATATTTATATAAATAAAATTCATGAGTTAGTGGGTTTTAAATTTTACATTTTATACAATATAATTTTGAGTGCTTTATAATAGTAATAAACATTAATTCTCAAAATCTGATTTTTATTTTCATCTTCACTATTTTTATCATATCTAGAGTTCTACAATGAATTAGAAGCTCATTTTTGAATGGCATGTTCTTCATATTATGTGCTACATTTAACTTAGTTATGGCTACTGCTCATTTTAAGTTTATCTATGCTTAACAGTCCCTACAAAACAGCTTATTCAGATTAGCACACCCATCTTGTTTTGATCATATCTCACTCATTATAATGATTCCATTGCATGGCCAACTCTCACATGTGTATGACATCTTGTACTTACTGTAAATGGATTCTACCATGCAAGTTTATCAGTTCAAGTTAGAGTTACATACTGTTTTTATACAGCCAACTAAATAAGCATGATTTTAGCCTTATTTCTCATGGTTATTAACCTTTTAAGCAAATTTATCAACACTTGATCCCCACACAATAATTTTATCATCATATATTCATCATATACATATACAACAAGAAAGAAAATACATTTGATCTTTACAAAAATAACAAGAGAAAATGGAGAGGATGATCTTCTTTACCAACCAAAAGTATATCTTGTTTTTGGAAGACAAGAACTTGATGAACACCAAAAGTAACTCCAAGATCATCAAACACCAAGAACATAAGTTGAGAAATCAGCCCTAGGACACAAGCAAATCACCTCCTTTGTTGTTAAAATGGCCACCAAATGATCAAGGCTTCAAGGTAACTCCATGATAGAGCTAGATAACAAGTATTTTGTGGCTAGAAAAGATCAAGAAGGGGTGTTTGTTCTTCAATAGTGGACGGCAAGGATGGTGTTTTGAGAGAGAATTGTGGTTGTTTGCATGAGTGGAATGGTGGTAATGAGAAATGGTTGATGGTTTTAGCAAGTGAAAGCTTAAAGTGTAAGCTTTAACTTACACTTGTAAGTTGTAAGCTAACATGATGCCACATCCTTGATGTGGTGTCATGTGTGCCGTCCCATGTGAGTTAGTGGGGTGGGATAATATATTTTGTCCCACCTCACTAATTTACGGGTATTCCTCGATTCTAGTTTCCTCGATTTGCGTGCCCTCGGGTCGTTTTACGAAAAACGTTTTTATAAATTATGAATCAACGGCACAAAACGAATCTAATAAAAATTGTCTCGTAAAAAACGGAGTTCGAAAACGTGAATACGTAATCCTAAGGTTTCCGGTTTAGTCGTAAAGGACGTTAAATTAAAATCGTAAGTCCTAATCTCTTCTCGTAAATTTGTGAGTTTATGAACCAACACAAATTTAAAAACTCCAAAATAATATTTACGGATAAATTTATTTTCTGAAATGTCGGACTGTCACCAAAGACGGTGTATGTAAACGTAAGCACGTAACGTTGAATCCTCCGGTTTAGACGTAGTCGATGCTACTTCAAGACGTAAATCCAATTTACTTCCCAAAAATAAGTGAGTTCATAATATAACATTAAAATAATGTTTTTAAATAATATCTGAGAATAAAATATCAACCATAAATTGACGGATTGTCACATTTATAGTGAGAGAAAGAGAGAGAAACTATAAAGTCTGTGTTTATTAGAGAGATAAGTGAAAAAGAATAAACAAAAATCCTCAATGATGATGTATAGTCCCTATTCGGGTTGCATAACCCGACCCATGGGTACTACCCCTATCCATTAGGTATGGATTGTGACTGCGCAGCGCGCGCAAGGCCTAGGAGGCTCAGTAAGCCGTTGTCTCACAACTGTTGATTACGTAGCGAAGTCCTCGTATGCGACAGGATAAAACAGAATATAATATATTCTATGATTATATTCGCCTAAGGAAAAGGAGATGTAAAACCCGCATTCAAATGTCATGATCAGTACACTACGTAAACATACAAACCAATTAAAACTTTGATTTTATGTCATGAACACGTATCACGAATATTAAATTTAGAAACTACGTACGTGTTTGTGCACGATAATTATTAAGTACGTGATAATACACGATAATTATTAAGTATAATAGTTATAATCATGAATGATAAAACATGAACATGGGTACGTATTATATATTATTACACGATAAACAAGTATTACATATAATAAATATATCATGAATTTTAAAACACAAACCAATAGTAACATTTAATGAGCACGAACGAACACGAATAACTAAACACAAACAAAGCCCGGGGAACCCTTTGGGCTTATGGTTGCCGCGAACAAAAGGAGGCAAGGAGGGGGGCCAAGCCCAAGTTTTGGTTAACTAAAGGAAAAGTAAAACACATACTTTTCATTATACAAAATTTTAACAAAAAATATAAACCCTAGCTTTTCTCTCTCTCCCTTGTCGCTGGCTACACAAGGACACCAGGAGGGTGTTGGTTGATTTTGATCTTTGATTTCGGGTTAAACGTGTTCGTGTTCTTAGTTCTTTTCCAATCAAGCATTCGGTATCACCACAAACCTCACCTTTGTATTTTATTTTTCTTTAATTATGCTCATGTAATTACAAATTGTAAAAACATAATTAAACATGTAAGATTAATCCAAGAAACAAGTAAAAGTGGGGGGGGGTTGGTGGGCGTTTTGTGTGACAATCCGTCAATTTCAATCGTTATTCTAATCTCGATTAATACATATTTTGTATTTACTTTATTGATAAATTTAAATTATCGGCTAACCGAGAAGGTTAGGCTTGAAACTTAGCGTAAGAATTCTGCTTGGATTAAACCGGCAACAAATACGTTAGGTATCGATATTTATATTCTCGTTATGACATAGAAATATTCTATTGTCGTCGTTCAATTTTTCATTTTTCGAGTATTTTTGGTAATTTACGTTAAGCCTTTACGTGTAATTCGTTAATTCGACGCATTAACTTATTTTAAGTCATTTAATTATCAAAATATAAATGTCCTCCAAATGTCGACGTTTTTATTTTATAATGAGCATTTATTTTTCAGGTTTTATGCATATCTTTTAAATCGTGTAACTTTTAAGATATAAGATATCGATAATACTCGCTTTACCATAATTGTAGGATATAAGTTAAATGTTAGAGATATGTGTGTTCACATATTACTTTAAGCATGAGGTGTGGCTCGAATAGACCACATCATCTACTTTTCACACTCATTGACACGTTTTGATGTCATTTTGCTTCCATCCAAATAGAAAATAGATATCATTTGATCAAGATAATATCAAACATGCATCTCTACTCGTTGGTGCTCTAATATGTCGAACCAACATCTAACAACAAAATATCAATTTAAACTTGTAATAGCTCTTTGTTCTTACAGGTATAAATTTAAGATTTATGATGTAGCAAAAATGATTTTTGTTGGGTTCACATAGGAAGACTAGTATTATGGTTCTATGCGTGATACTATCAAGGACTCCGACTTAATTCGTTTTTGTTCATATTCGGTTTTTGGGTTGGTGTTCATATTTGGCCAGTTCTGGTTTCTATTCGCGGGAAGGATATAAATTTCAACTCGAAAGAGTTGAGTCACGCCAAGCTTTTATCTACATCTGAGTTTGTGGTTCATAAGTGGTGGGTGTGTGCTGGTGATTTGCCTCGAGTTGTCGGACGTATTTAACTTTGTTAATACTCATGTTCGCGTCGGTATTATACTCGTGCACCATGACTCCGAGTCACACATATTTTCGTGAGAAGCTCAGGTATCACTCGACAACGACTCAATATTATGACTTGTTACTGGTTATACTATTCAAATAATGGATATGGAGAGCAATGACATTAAATTTCAAATGAACTAGTTTTAGAATGAAGATGGAATCCTTTACGTCAAATTGATGCAATAAAACTTGCATATTAACAGTTTTGGTCCTTGAGTTATAAAGTTGCTTAAAAATGTATATTATAAGTTTTTAAAGTAACATTTTTAACCCTCATTTATTTTATTATTTTCAAAACTAGTCTATATTATATTTCTAAGAAAATTTTATAAAACTCGTATATTCTCTTACGTTGTCGTTTGTATCTCTAAGACGTGCCATTATATTTTAGGTCATCTATAGAAGCCCATGGTTTCTCGTCTTATCTTAATTCACTGTTTCACTCGTATCACTATTTGTTAGCCTTATATTTTATATAGTCGAACAAGAATGTAATAGGTCATCTTAGTCGTTATTGGTCATGTATTGTAATAGGCTAGTCGGGAAAACCGGGCTTGGACTTTAAGCTAATATTGTATAAGTTAGGGGCGTAAGCCCAAAACAAAGCCAAGCCCGACCCAAGGAAACAAAGCCCACGGCCCAAAAGGCCAAGGGTATATAAACCCTCTTCCATGTGTGGAAGAGGGTGTTGGTTACCATTTTGTTTCTCTCTCTAAAAGTGTTTAACCTTCCAATTCTCTCTTGTTTCTCTCTCTACTTTCTTCTCTTTCTCTCTCTAAATATCTCTTCTAAATCTTGTGTTATGGATTGAATGGGAATAACATTTGGTATCAAGAGCCTATAGTGGATATGTGATTGAAGATTCGTGTGTGGTGTTCTTGAATTTTCGTGGCCTTTTTTATCTACATCTCACGTCCAAAACTTCTTTTTTGTGTTTTTTTATGGTCTTTTCTTGATACAAATCATCTACATACTAGTATTAGTGATTTGGGTATCTTGGTTTTGGCTAAAACACAAATCCTTTGGATCAAAAGTTGTGAAATTTCTTCTTGTTCTTCATTCCGAAATTTAAGTAGAATCTCCATCGGAAAGTACAAGTGAAACGTGGGCTTCCATCGCAATAACCATCACCATCGGAAAGGGTTTTGGTTCTACATTGCGATACGTGGGTTTTATTACTTATTCCGATCTGGACATTCCGATCGTACTTTGCGATCTGGATTCCGACGGGTATAAGGAAGTATTTTAAGTCGTTACTCTGCTTGAATTTTGTCAGCTACTTTGCGATCTGAGCATTGCGATCTGAGTATTCCGATAGACTTTGCGATCTGAGTATTCCGATAGACTTTGTGATCTGAGTATTTCGATAGGCCTTGCGATCTGAGTATTCCGACAGGCTTTGCGATCTGAACATTCCGATCTGAACATTGCGACAGTGCATTGTGATAGAACATTCCGATCTGAACATTGCGATAGAACATTCTGATCTGAACATTCCGATGGACATTTCGATGGATATTTTGTTTGAGTAATTTTTAGGTCAGGTAAAATCAATTTTTTTCCCTACTAGTTTTTGGCTATTTCTAACTCAAATTCAAAATTTGGCGATACAAAATTTTTCGGCTTACCGTTTTGTCAGACTGAGGAATTTATTGTCGGACTGAGAAAATTTTGAATTTTCGGAATTTCAATTTTAACCACACATCATCACAACAAATCCACTAAGATCTGCAATTCATCCACAAGTATTCACCATGTCTAACAACAACATCAACATTGCAACTGCTAATCAAATTCGTTTGGAACAAGGTGGCAACGGTAACCCACCTGTGCTCACTGCCGGTTGCTACGTTCAATGGAGATCTCGTTTTCTCAGATTTCTCGATGGAAAAGAAAACCGAACTGCTCTTCGTCACTGCCTTGAGAACCCACCTCCAGTTTTTGAATTCAAACCAATTACAACACAGGCAGAGGATGGTACTTCATCAACTATACGAGCTATGGAGGATTTTGACACATGTTCTGCTGAGAAAAAGAAACTCCTCCAAGCAGAAGCTGATGCTGTAAATTTCATACTCACTGGAATTGATAACGATATCTATTCCACAGTTGATGCATGTCCTAATGCTATTGAAATGTGGAATGCAATTCATCGATTGAAGAAAGGTGAGTCAATCAATGTTCAAGATCTCGAGACTAATCTACTTTGGGAGTTTGGAAAATTCACATCTGAAGATGGTGAATCCATTGACTCATATTACTCGAGATTCTACAAAATGATGAATGAGCTTGTAAGAAATTAGTGCACCATCTCCAATCATCATGCCAATGTTCAGTTTCTACTTCAACTCAAACCGGAATGGCAAAGGTTTGTGACTTTGGTCAAACAAAGGGAGAATATCAAGACTATATCTTACCACAAACTTTATGATATCTTGAAACAACATCAGAATGAAGTGAATGAACTAAGGGCTGAAAAGGCAGAACGGTCTGCTAATTCTATTGCTTTTGTGGCTGCTACTTCAACAAAACCCGTTCCTCGTCAACAACCACCTAATCATTCCTCGAAGTCATCAAGATCATCCACCAAACCTCTAGCTGCTGCTAAACACAAAGCAAAAGCAATTGTCCCCACTCCACCTCCAAAGTATGACACCGAGTCAGATGGAGACAGTGATGATGAACAAACTTCAAGGGACAAGAAGATTGAAGAACTCATGTCTTTACTCACCACAACTTATAAGAAGATCTACAAACCTACCAACAACAACCTCAGATCATCATCCAATGCTAGATATAAGGAAGTTGATCATGCACCTAGGTATGATCGTGATGCTAGGTATGATAATCAGAGGATGCTGAATCAAGTTGGGGCTAGAGATACTGTAGGCACTCCGGTGGTGCAGAAGACTGGGATTCAATGCTTCAACTGCAAGGGATTTGGGCACATGGCTAGGGAATGTAAGAAGCCAAAACAGGTTAAGGATATCACAAGGAAAAGATGTTGCTGTGCAAGAAAGAAGAAGCAGGAATTCCACTCACAGCAGATGAAGTTGACTGGCGTGATGACACTGATGATGAAGCCGATGATCAAGAGTTAGAGGCACATTATGTGTACATGGCAAAGATTCAAGAAGTGATCCCAAAGACTGATGATACTTCTGGACCCATCTATGATTCTGAGCCACTTGAAAAGGTACCATCACATGATAACTATAATGTGTTTGCTAATGAACGACGGCATCCTGAGCAACCCGAAAGCATCAATGACACATATGTAATGGACACAGAGGATAGCAATATCTCTACGGATTCACAGCATATGTGTAATGATGACGGAAAAGCTGTTCAGGATACTGACTCGGATGAGGACCGTGATTTGCTTGCGTCTATTATTAATTCTTTAAAACGTGAAATTGATGAAAACAAAGAAGCTAATAAACGTTTGAAGCAAGCAAACACATCCTTAGCCGAGGAGATAGACATGCTTAAAGAGTGTGATTATGTAAAAGAAGCTGATCGACGAGTTGCAATAGCTAATGGTTTGGTATATGAACGTAAGGTGCTCAACGAACAATATTGTTCTGAAGTAACACACGAAATTCATATGTCAAAACAGAAGATATCGGAACTTGAAGAACAACTGCTGCTACATAAACTCCAAATTACTGAATTAGAGTCGGTTAACAAAGAACAAACTGAGCTTTATAAAACTCGTGAAGAAAAGGATATTGAAAAATTTCTTGCTTTGGAAAAGAGAGTCGACACGTTAAACAACATTGTTTACAAAACGGGTCAGTCTATTCAAACTATGAATATGCTCAATAGAAATATGAAAACGAGTTTTGTCAAGCCTGAATATCTCAAGAAAGTTCAAAGCACCAAGCCTGCTCTTTATGATATCGGTTGTTATGTTGATAATCTTGCTCTTATGCTTTCCCCTGACTGCGACGAAATCATTCGTCAACAAGAAGAAAGTCGATCAAACTTAAGTGATTTAATAAACCTTTCTGATTCTAACAATCATATTAAGTTTGTCCCTCAAAAAGAACTTTCAAAAGAACAAAAGATGTATAATAGTGTTCCACCACCAAGTGATGAACCACAAAAGAAAGTTTCTTTAAAAAGGAGTTTCAAAAAGCAATCAATTTTGTTAGAAAAGCGAATTTTGGATGAAAAACGTAAATGGGATGAGAAAAGCAAAAGTGTTCAGCAATTTGAGTTTATAAAACAAGGGGTTTTAAATTTGTACAAAGGTGTCGTCGACTATGAAAAAGTTTCTAGGCATACCATTTGGAATATTAAACCTAACCCACAAGTAGAAGTCGTCATTCAACAATGCATTGTTCCAACCATTGATGATCTTTCAAAAAATGTGGAAATGTTTTATAATGCTCTCACTGAGGAAATGTTAACTGATTTAAGCTATGTCAAATCTCTTGAAGATGAAGTTGATTTTCTTCAAATTAAATTAAAGACACAAGAACACCAACTTTCTAACGAAATTGAACGACTTTCTAAGGAATACTTTTATGCTGACCATATGAATGCTATACTTGGTGTGTATACCGATCTTGATCAATATTGTCATGTAGCATGTCTAGTGTCAGAATCAGACGAGAAATGTCACAATCTTGAAGTAGAGCTTTCAAAACAAATTCAGTCATATAACAAACTTTCGAAAAGCTTTTCTCAACTTGAGAAACACTCCATTTCTCTTGAACTTGCTTTACAAAAAGGTGAAAAATCTTATAATCATAAAAAGTGTCAAGAAATGTTAGCTTCTTCGTTTCGTCTACTGAATGAAAAAGATTTCGAAATAAATGATTTGAAAGCTCAGCTAAAAGAAAGGGACATAGCCATAAGTGAGTTACAGAAACTCATTGAGAAAATCAAAGGAAAGTCTGTTTTGGGTAAACCATCCGCCGTTCGTCAACTGAATGTGGTTAAATGCCCTAAAACATCTATTTTGGGACAATCCCCACAGACTTTGCCTAAGATAGGAAATGATAAGAGCATTAATGTGATAGCACCTAGAATGTATAAGATGAACACTAGGTCCACTCAAACTGGAACAACGCAGTTACCTCAGAATACTAGGAAAACTAATCAACGTGTGTCTTCTTCTACATGAGTAAATCCCACTACTAGTGTTAGCGGACCACAGCTTAAGAGCACTAGAGTTGAAGATAGAGTCATGCCTAACAATAGTCAAGGGAAGAAGAATGAAGTAGAAGATCACCGTAGGAATTTTAAGTTTTCTAAGAATAAAACGTCTATAACTGCATGTAATGACAGTTTAAATGCTAAGACCTCGAATGTTGAATTTGTTTGTGTTGAATGTGGCAAATGTGTTCGTACTTTCAATCATGATGCTTGTGCTCTTAATTATAATGGCGTGAATACTAGAACTAGGAAGCCTATTCGTATGCCCACTAGTACTAGTAAACCCACAAGAACTTTGAACCAATCCACTGAGCAACCACTTAAGAAACTAAGTGCGTTAGAATCCACTACTCTACGTAAACAAAGCAGGTTAAAGAAGCTTTATGAGAACATGATTAGGACATGTACACGGGGGTATTCAAGATTTACACCACCCGGATACAAATGGGTACCTAAGACAACCCCCATTCTAATTGGGTCTATGAATGTTAGCTTGCCTTTAGAATCTAGGTCCACTACTATTTTGGAACCCGTTTCTATCAAGGGCTCCCATTTGTCAAATGCTACATTGTCTTCTAATTCTTCTGCAGCTCGTCGAACTCATCCTATTCATAATGGACTCCGGGTGCACAAAGCACATGACGGGCAATCTCAAGCTTCTCATTAACTTCGTGGAGAAGTTTCTGGGTACGGTACGGTTTGGAAATGATCAATTTGCACCGATACTCGGATATGGAGACTTGGTTCAAGGGAATATCACTATAAAATGGGTTTATTACGTCGAGGGACTGAATCACAATTTATTCTCGGTTGGTCAATTTTGTGATGCGGATTTGGAAGTGGCTTTTCGAAAATCTACTTGCTATGTTAGAGACTACGATGGGAATGACCTTCTTACAGGTTCTCGTGGTTCTGATCTCTACACAGTAACTCTTCAAGACACATCTTCAACAAATCCAATTTGCTTAATGGCTAAAACGTCATCATCTCAAGCATGGTTATGACATCAACGATTGTCACATCTCAACTTTGACACCATCAACTTGATTTCGAAGAATGATATTGTGACCGGTCTTCCTAAGTTAAAATTCGTCAAAGACCATCTTTGTTCTTCTTGTGAGTTGGGGAAAGCAAAACGAAAGTCTTTCAAATCAAAGACTACCCCAAGATCAAAAGGACGATTGGAACTTCTACACATGGATTTATGTGGTCCCATGCGTGTAGAGAGTATCAACGGGAAAAAGTATATTCTCGTGATTGTGGATGATTACTCTAGATACACATGGACTTTCTTCTTAAGGTCCAAAGATGAAACACCAGAGGTTCTCAAAAACTTTCTCAAGATGATACAACGCAATCTTCAAGCTCATGTCTTAACCGTAAGAACGGATAGGGGCACTGAATTTTTGAACAAGAACTTGCAATCTTACTTTCAAGAAGAATGCATCGAACATCAAACGTCTATTGCTCTAACTCCTGAACAAAACGGCGTTGTCGAAAGGCGGAACCGTACTTTGGTTGAGGCTGCTCGAACAATGCTTTCTGCTTCAAAATTACCACTATTCTTCTGGGCTGAAGCAATTGCAACTGCCTGTTATACTCAGAATCGTTCTCTCGTTATCCCTAGACATGAAAAGACACCATACCACATCATCAATGGCAGGAAACCTACTGTCAAATTCTTTCACGTATTTGGATCTTTATGCTACATTCTTAAAGACGGTGAGAATCTCGACAAGATGAAAGAAAAAGGTGATGCATGTATTTTTGTGGGGTATGCGACATTGTCGAAAGGATATCGGGTCTATAACAAGAGAACAAAGATCATTATCGAAACAATTCATGTGAACTTTGACGAATTGCCACAAATGGTACTTGATCACAACAGCTCAAGTCCCGCACCTCAATGTCCAGCAATGGCACCTACACAAAACAGTGTACGTCCCGTGCAAGAATGTCAACAAAGTACTCCTACAGCAGACTCGACGGATACAACACATATGAATGAGTTGGTTGACTTATATGATCCTATGTTTGATGAATATTACTATGGAAACAATCAAGTTGTGTCAAAGCCTTCCGCTGTCAATACTGCTGATGCACCTGAACAAAATCAACAAGACACAACTGCCTCTACTTCAGCAACCGTTGCTCAAGAGACAATTCCAGTGGATACTCAACAAACTCAAGAAACTGTCATACAACCAACATCACCAACCGTCAATGCTGAAGGAGGAAACAACAATCAAGCAGTCGATGCACAACCTGACGATGAAGAATTTATCAATCCGTTCGGTACACCGGTACACAAAGTCGGAGAGTCTTCTACTCAACATGTTGATCCGTCCAACATGCATACATTCTACCAACCATATCCATCCACTCACCATTGGACACGTGATCATCCATTGGAGCAAGTCATTGGAAATCCTTCACAACCGGTTCGAACACGCAGACAACTCGAAACCGATGGCGATGTGTGTATGTATGCACTCACCGTGAGTTCAACTGTACCTACAAACATCAAACAAGCCATGACTGATCATGCGTGGATTGAATCAATGCAAGACGAAATTCATCAGTTTGAACGCCAAAATGTTTGGGATCTTGTTGACAGACCCTATGGAATGTCAATTCTAGATTTCAAATGGATCTGGAAAAATAAACTTGATGAAGAACAAACCATCATCAAAAACAAATCTCGTCTTGTGGTTAAGGGATACCATCAACAAGAAGGCATAGACTACGATGAATCATTCGCTCCAGTCGCTCGTTTGGAAGCTGTCAGGATATTCCTTGCTTATGCTACACATAAGGGCTTCACGGTTTTTTAGATGGACGTTAAAACTGCTTTTCTCAACGGTCATTTGAAGGAAGAAGTGTATGTGAATCAGCCGGAAGGATTCATCGATCCTCATCATCCTGACAAAGTCTATCGTCTCAAGAAGGCTGTATATGGACTTAAACAAGCTCCAAGGGCATGGTACGAAGAACTTTCAAAATTCTTGGTGTCCAAAGGATTCTCCAAAGGTTCTATTGATCCTACTCTCTTTACTAATAAATATGGGGATGACATAATGCTGGTGCAAGTTTATGTTGATGACATTATTTTTGGTTCTACGAACCCAAAACTTTCAAAACGTTTTGAAAAATTAATGCACAGCAGATTTGAAATGTCAATGATGGGGGAGCTAAAATTCTTTTTAGGCCTCCAGATTCATCAATCCCCACGTGGTATCTTCATTAACCAAGCTAAGTATGCTCAAGAGATACTTAAAAAGCATGGTATGACCTCATGTGCTCGCGTTGGTACACCATTGTCGACCACATCCCTAGACGCTGACTTGTACTCATATCCCGTAGATCAAACGCGATATCGCAGTATGATCGGGTCATTTATGTACCTTACAGCCAGCAGGCCTGATATTCATCATGCCACATGCTATTGTGCACGATATCAAGCCAGACCTACTCAAAAGCACCTCAAAGAGGTTAAACGGATCTTTCGGTACCTTAAGAATACCATTCACATGGGACTCTGGTATCCGAGGGAAACCGGTTTTCATCTAACGGCTTTTTCAGATTCTGATCACGCAGGTTGTCTTGATAGTCGTAAAAGCACTTCTGGTAGCATACAATTTCTAAGGGAAGACAAGCTTGTCAGCTGGTCGTCAAAGAAGCAGGATTGCACTTCGCTCTCATCAGCTGAAGCAGAATATGTGGCTCTATCCGCGTGTTGTGCTCAAGTCCTCTGGATGAGAACTCAACTCACGGATTATGGCTTCCACTTTGATAAAATACATATGTATTGTGACTCAAAGTCGGCCATAGCCATATCTTGCAATCCGGTTCAACACTCCCGCACCAAGCACATCGATGTCAGATATCACTTTATCAAGGAACAAGTGGAACGTGGCATCGTGGAATTATACTTTGTCAGAACTGAGTACCAGCTGGCAGACTTGTTTACAAAAGCTCTATCGAAAGATAGGTTCGCGTACCTCGTTGGCCGTCTTGGTATGAAGTATATGACTCCAGAAGACTTGGAGGTTTTGGCAAATGAAGCTGCTTGATATTCTCTCATAATGACTTCTAGGCGCATCACAGCTTAGAACTCGGACCTCAACTAAGGAAAGTTTATCTCGGACGATAACTTATCGTTCTCAACGAGAAATTCATATTTCTCGGTCATGAGCTTCTCATAAAAACATTCAAAGTTTTTAAGTTCATGAAAAATGATTTCTAAGTAAATGTCAGCTTAGAACTCGAACTTCAACTTAAGGAAAGTTTATCACGGATGATAACTTATCCTTAACAACGTGAAATTTATTTTTCTCGGTCATGAGCTAGTCACAAAACAATCAAAGTTTTGAGCTCATGAAAAATGGACCCGAAAGGGTAGTGTACGTTTCAGTGCGCTTTCCCTAATCAATAGAAGAGAAGTCTTCTATCCTGATTATTTTAAAACCGTTGAACACAATGTTTCAAGAATTTCTCAAAAGGTTTTTCTAAATCTTTCAAAATTGTGTGTTCAACACTCCCTTCCTCATAAGTGGTTTTTATATCTCAAAATTGTCATATGTTATTTTGATCAATTTTTGAGGGGGAGCGTTTTAAAATCAAGCCTTTTAATGTTGTTGGGTACATCTCTAAAATTGTCATATTTTATGTATCCAACACATTCCGAAAATGATATGAAATTGTCAAATGTAATATATTATATCGGAAAAGGCATCTCAACTCCGTACCTCAACATATTTTGTGGTGTCGTTTTTCTAAAATTTTGTCAAATTTTGTCTCAAGACACACATATATTGTTGAGGGGGAGCGACCCGACTGAAAATGTTCCATGATTCATGCGTGCACACATGTTTCTCTCCCGTCGATTTTTCGAAAAATGTCATATTTTAATCAATTGGTATCTCTAATATTATATTTTTATATTAGAGATAGGGGGAGAAAATGTGATTAAAATGTAATATATCGCAACATGTGATCTTAAAGACTCAAGTGCAACTCTTTCCTTCACATGCCAAACTATTTCGTATATCGATGCATGTGTGTAGGGGGAGCTTTTCGGAAATGAAAAACTTTCAAGTGTTAAAAGTTTTGATTTTTATCAAACACTTTGAATGGTTTTCAATGGTTTTATGGTTACGATCTATACCCAAAACAACCTACTATCCACGACGGAACGATGGAGTCAAAAGGTGGTTTAGGATAGGAAACTAAGTCATATGATCCAACCAGAACTGGAGGGATCTACCCAAGGACATTCCATAGCTAGAAATAGTTGTCCTTAGGAAAGATGGAGTGGAATGAAGCTGAATGCGGACCAAGTACTTAAGTTAGCACTGGAACAATCACAACAAGGTGCTAATGATGACGTATTGGTAAGCATTGAAGGAGTTGAATATTCTATGCAACTTAGGCAGAAACCGGGTCAATACATCTATTGAAGACAAGTCATCATGGACCCAGTGATGCAATGCACAACCCTTCCCAGCCATTCAAGTTTCTCTCAAAAGAAACTTGTCTCATTGTCACGGAGATCAACACGTATCTATTGACTTTCTCACTCCGAGTCAGTTAATATTGAAAAGGTGGCAGTCTGCTCCAGCCTCCGATTACCAAAATGCACTTATTGAGTCTAGAGCCAAACGGGATCTATCTATCATCTCATTAGGACACAATCGAGTCCTACGCATTATCCTTGGGATATTGCCAGAACATCTGAGTGATATGATTCACAATGAAGATGGAAATCCTGCTTGAGCCAACATCAAACAAGCTCATGGTAGGTAACTTGTGCGATTCTACACGAATCAAACTTGTGAGAACTGGAAAGCAACTAAGTTTGGATTCTTAATTGATTCAAACTTGATTCCAGGTTTCTTCGCAAAATCCGTGTGATCTTGCCAGAACATTCAGAGTGACACTATTTAGTGTTCACAGTGACGAATGGAAATCCTTCCAGTGTCAACATCAAACAGCACTGCGGTAGGTAACTCACAAGATTCTCTATGAATCAAGCTTGTGACAAACTGGAAAGCAACAATGGTGCGATTCTTTTAGAATCAAACTTGTTCCAGGAAATCTGAATTGACGACTCTAATCAGACGAATAGTTTATCCTTATGATTCACTCTTTACGTTCGCAGTCTGCTTTGAGACGGTCGAGTAAAGAGAACTGGCTGCTACTGTCGGGAAACCCTGTCAAGGAGGTTCTTAATCGAATCTACCTGATCACAGGTACGGTATTTAATACCGTTTAACGGTCTTCACCGACCGGAGGTAAAACGCTACCGAGTTAGGATGAAATGTTCAAAGCCATTTTATCCGTGTCTATATATGTTGCTGCATATCAAGAAGGTGGCGTAGCTGTGATACCGATGTCGATTCAGAAGTCACAAGAGCACAAGATGGCGATAATTAAGATACCTAAGAATGTAAGAATGTAATAGGTCATCTTAGTCACAAGGAATACAGATGAAGATCTCAAGCACTCAAAGTCAAATGACAAAGGCTCAAGATAAAGATCACGAAAGCATGAAGGAACAAAGCTGTTACAAACAAGATCAAGACCAAGATACAAGACCAAAGCAGGAAGATCTCCTCTACAAGAATGTATTCACTCAATCATCTTATGCTTTTTAAGCTTTTTAAGATGACCGATACATTGGGGGAGATTGTTAGCCTTATATTTTATATAGTCGAACAAGAATGTAATAGGTCATCTTAGTCGTTATTGGTCATGTATTGTAATAGGCTAGTCGGGAAAACCGGGCTTGGAATTTAAGCTAATATTGTATAAGTTAGGGGCGTAAGCCCAAAACAAAGCCAAGCCCGGCCCAAGGAAACAAAGCCCACGACCCAAAAGGCCAACGGTATATAAACCCTCTTCCATGTGTGGAAGAGGGTGTTGGTTACCATTTTGTTTCTCTCTCTAAAAGTGTTTAACCTTCCAATTCTCTCTTGTTTCTCTCTCTACTTTCTTCTCTTTCTCTCTCTAAATATCTCTTCTAAATCTTGTGATATGGATTGAATGGGAATAACACTATTATCTTGATCTTTATCCTCGTTCGATATCGCTATCGCTAAAGTGAGTCTGTAGCCTCGCTTTTATTTATTTACTTGTTTTATAAAACCCACGAGGGGGATAACATGCTTGTTTTTAAAATAGAACACAAAGGAAGCGATTGTATGCTTAGATGATAGTTATTACGTAAGTCATCTTTAGCCTTAGAAAACCCATTGAATCGTGAACTGTTAATCGAAAGAACGCTAATACTATGGACAGATCTATCGGGGTGACACCTAGTCCGGTCGCGACTAGCTATCGCATGGTCTAGTGAAGCACTAGTAATGAAACAACGGATGCATACGTATAAGAGAAATATACGCACTCGGCTAGGTGTGTTTGGCTAAAATAATATATGTTAACGTTCAATGTCATGAGGCTTATGTAATAACACCGATAATTATGTTCGTATAACATAATTGTCTTTCGATGAATTATTAATCATGTAAGGTTATTCAAAATACTTGTGTTCTCTTTATTTAATTTAAACTCTATGGATTCACTCAACTATTTTGTTGACTTTATAACATGCTTTATCTTAGGTCCATAAGAAGGCACTCGAGGAATGTGGTTTCATGAAGCTTGCTTATTTTGAAATGACTTTGGCCTGCTTTTATAAATTATATCCATTCAAAGAAACTTTCATCTTTTGTTGTGTTTTGTAAACATTTTTGAATTATTTGGGACCGTGTTTGGATTTTATATCGTTTGATTAAATGAATGGATGTTTTTTTTTATCAAAACGACTCGTTTTGAGTCGTTTTCTATAACTGTGTCATGGTATCATATAAGTAACACTCAAGGACCCTTCCGTTAAAGTGACCCGATATGAGAGTGTTACAGATTGGTATCAGAGCTCAAGTTATAGTGAACGAAAAGATTTTCCAAAAATCAATTTTTGAAATCTTTTCGCTATAACAGTTGCAAGCGAAACCTCCGAGTTACATATGGACAAGAATGAGAAAAATTATATATATGAGATTATATATATTTAGGCTGAAATATTGATTATTTGTAATTGTGTATTACAAGGTATGTTTTATTTATTTAATTATCAAGGATAAGTTTATACTAATAAGAGATATTTAAACGATGTAGATTGTCACGAAGCAACCCTAGTCATTCTAACGCTAACGTTGAAGTTATTCCTGGGGTGAATCGCGTTATTTCTGATTTTAACTAAAGTCGTGGATGCCTATGATCCCAACTAAATGGTTAATATTTCTAATGATATTTATTTGGTTACAAGGATTTGATTCCTAAATTCTTATTCTTAATTTATCAATCCATTCATCTCGTTTAGTAAATTTAATCTCCATTTTTCATTAATCTTCGACTTCTTGTATCTTTTAGAAATAGGTTTTTCCAATATTGTACTTGTTACTTGTGAGAAATTCATGTTGATTGGTACGTTATTCACATGCCTAATAGGATTCCGTAACATACCACTGATTTTTTTTGTCATATCGATTTTCTCATGATTCGATCTTGATCTTCTGCGTTGAGCTAGTGATGCTTAAATAAGATGATTTATTATTGTCTTGTTGAAATGAATTGGCCATTTATTTGAACAAGGAAATTATAAATTGTTGAACCACTCATTTCTAAATCTTATTTGGATGGATTTGGCCAATCCATGGAAATAATGATTTATAAACGTGTGGGCTTAAGCGTATAGCATTCGCGCAAGCAAACTTTTCTTGACTCATAAGTCGTTTTCTATACTCATTCTTTAAATTTGTTCCTCTAATTCTATGATCATGTTATGATTTATATCGGGGCTGTTCTAAAGCCGCCAATAGAGGAGGATACCGAGCGTCCCAGAAACACACTAGAGAAATCTTCTTCTAGTGGGTCCAAGAAGCCTTCTGAGCCACATGAAGCACCTAGTAACTCTTAGTGAATTCGGTTATCATCTTTAGTATCCTTTGTAAATCACTAAATAAAATGTAACATGAGTTAGTAGAAATAGTCTTTTGAGTTGTATAGCATTAGATGATGATAATATATAATGCATGACAATACAACTTGTTCTCCTTTGTGATTAATGAACTAACTATCTTTTGGTTCATAATTATACATCGTTCAATTATTATCTTTCCTTGCTTGTTTCTTATAATCATTCGTTCTTTTTAAACCCTTCGTTCTAAATTATTCCTTTTCTTATAATGCAATCATTAAATGAATACTCATTATGATTCTCGTTGTACTAGAATCATGCGCCAAAATATGACTAGGCACGTATGTGCCAAGTTATTAGTGAACAAATTGATGCATCCTTAACTGAATTCATGGCCAACGTGAGTGATGGAGCTGGAGGCTCTAGTGGGCCGGTAGTTTGGGTGGAGCAAGTGGTTCCGTGGTGCTGATGGTTCTGGACGAGGAGCGTGTGGAACTAAAAAAAAAAAGAAAGAAGAAGAGTTAGGATTCCCTTAAATAACTAGACCTTAGTTATCGCAGGTGATAAAAATAATTCTCAACTAAAAATTGTTTCATGCATTAAAGCTCGTAAGTATATCGAAAGAGGTTGTGAATTATTCCAAGCTCAAGTATCGTAGAAGGAATCAAAAGAGAAGCGATTCGAAGATTTCCCAATCATTCGTGACTATCTCTATGTGTTTCTAGAAAATTTGTCGGGGCTTCTGCCCGCAAGGAAAATAGAATTCCAAATCGATCTAACTCATGGTGTTGCACGTGTGCCATATCGTTTACCACCATCTGAGCTAGAGGAATTATCTGTGTAGTTGCAAGAGCTATTTGATAAAGGTTTTATTCGACCGAGCTCGTCGCTATGGAGAGCACCGGTATTATTCCTGTAGAATATTGATAACCTATGAATCTATGAAGTGGGTTGATGTTTTCTAGTGAGAGAAACTAGAGAGAGAAAGTGAGAGAAAATGTGTATGATTTTATGAATATGAAAGCATGAAAATGAACAACAAACAACCCCTTTCCATGGTGGAAAGGGGTATTTATACTCCAGGCATACATTGGGCTTGGGCCGGTCCATGACAAGCCCATGGACCGGTTCTTACTTAACTTAATAAGTAATATTTAACTAATTGTTAACTACGAGCTATTACAACATAAATCATATTGTGGAGTGACCGATACTTCTAATATACGTTAAAATGTATTTCTAACAATCTCCCCCTAAGGGAGGTCACTCCATGTTACAAAGTTCTAAACCTAGCATACTATACTAAGTCTTCGTTCTTTAGCTCGTAGTCTTTTCTTCTTTTCTTTCTTTTGTTGTGAATATGTTGGTTTGATCTTTTTGGCTTTGGCTTGAGAGCATTGTTCTTTGGTCTTTCACGTGCGATCTTTGCCTTTCTTGTGAATTTTGCCTCCTCGTGACTTCATGTTCCACACACTTACGTCTTTTTGTTAAATTCTCGAAAGCTTCAGAGTTTGGTACAGCGGAAGACTTCATCTTGTACTTTCTTGAATTTTTGCTGAACTTTGTTGCAAAAGACATAAGCATGTGGGAACGACTTCTACAGGTACACCGCAACACCACCGTCTTTAACTGGTACACAGCAACGCCACCGTCTTCAGCAGGTACACAGAAACGCCACCGTCTTTAACAGGTACACAGCAACGACACGAATAAAATGGCTTTGAACATTTTATTCTAATTCGGTAGCATTTTACCTCCGGTCGGTGAAGACCGTTGGACGATATTAGATATCGTACCCGTGACGGATAGTTTCAATTAAGTAACTTCCTGAAAGGATTTCGCGGGTAAACCCGTTCTCTTTATTCGACCGTCCAAAGCTGACTGCGAACATAAAGAGTGAATCACTTGGATAAATTATCCTTGTGATTTGAAGCCGTCAATTCATGAAACCTGGAACAAGTGAATTTCAATTAAGATTTTCACCATCGTTGCTTTCCAGTTGTCACGAGCTCAATTCATAAAGAATCTTGCACGTCACCTACCAAGTGCTGTTTGATGTTAACACTAGAAGGATTTCCACTCGTCACTGTGATCAATAAAGAGTCACTCTGAGTGTTCTGGCAAGATCATATGATAATGCGAAGAGGCCTGGAACGAGTTTAAGTTCAATTAAGAATTAAACCACTGTTTCTTTCCAGTTTTTCACAAGATTGGTTCTAAAAGAACCGCACGTGTAACCTACCATGAGCTTGTTTGATGTTGGCTCAAGCAGGATTTCCATCTTCATTGTAATACTTGCGTATTACTCGGATGTTCTGGCAATATTACAGGAATACTGCGTAGGACTCATGAAAATCTCTTACTTTTCACAGTGTGTGAGAAAGCAAGGAATAGATGGAAAGTGTCCTAATGATACTTTTGATGATCTCTTGACTCTAGACTCGATTGTGCGTTTTGATTTAGTGAGCGATGGCTGGAGAGGAGTGCCACCTTTTCAATACCAGTCTATTCGGAGTGAATAAACCAATAGATAACGTGTTGATCTCCGTGTGATTAAAACAAATACCTTTTGAGAGATATTTGAGTTAGCTGGGAAGGGTTGTGCATTGCATCACTGGGTCCATGATGTCTTTCTTCAATACCGAGAATCATTAGCAAAAATGACCTCAATAGCATATGTATTGACCCGGTTTCTGCCTAAAGTTGTAAGGAGGGCTTCTTTCTTTACACCCTTTATCTTTACAATTCTTTTTCATTCTTCAACCCCTTCAATGCTTACCAATACGTCATCACTAGCACCTTGTTGTGATTGTTCCAGTGCTAGCTTAAGTACTTGGTCGGCATTCAGCTACGTTCACAATCTTTCTCCATCTTTCCTAGGACTTCTAATTCTATCTAGGGAATTGTCCTTGGGAAGATTCCATCGGCTCTGATGAATCATTGGACTAAACCTATTCCTACCACCCTTTTGTCACCACATTCGTCGTGAATTAAGTGTGTTTTGGGAAGGAATTGCCACCATGAAAAATCATTGAAAATCACTTAAGGTACTTGTGATATTGAAATCAAAAGTTTTGTACCTTAGGTGTTTTGTTCATCAAAAACGCTCCCCCTTAACACGTGCTTTACACATATTAAGTTGGATAATCGTTAAGTCTTTTTCATCTTTTAGCCAAGTATCATTTAAATCTCCTTAATCCCATTTTCTCCCCTTATCCAAAATGTTAACCATTAATATTTGGGATATTGAATGGATTAACCGGTCTTTGGGTAAAAATGAAATCGATGTTTGGCTATAGAACAAGTTATTGCTCCCCCTTAATTTAATAAGGGATAGTTGTAGTGCTTTGGTATGATATATTTTGAAAGATTTAGAATCTCGTGAGAAATTCTTGAAAAATTATCATACTTTAGCACTACATCAAGCCATTAATGCACAATATTCACAAATATACAAATTCACAATTGAAAACCAATATAAAGTGGACCTGAAATGTACGACCCATTAGATGGATCGTTGCAGTAGCTTGTGGTGCACTAAATATGGCCTTCCACCAACGAACCTTTCCAAGCTCCTCATCAATCTACGTTCACGGAGCTTTTGATCTATCTTCTTGATCACGTACTTCGCCATCTGCCGGTAACCCGGATGCCAATCCTCCGTCATTTCTGGCAAAGTCCCACCCGAGTTCAGATGCTCCAACTTTCCTCTGACTTGTAGAAGAGTCCCATCACTGTACTTATGGAGCTCACCCACCCTCATAAACTTCATTAAACCTCGACTGTTCAAGTAGAAAATGCCATAATTCGGGACAGAAATGCCGGTATAGGGACATCTTTCTACATGTTGAGGTAGCACTTGATTCACTGGACGGGTTAGGTTAAGCTTCCTTTGATAGCTTTCGACTCCCAACTGAAGATCTTCAACTCGTGTCTTGATGACAACGCTTCGTGTGAACATACGAAGTGCTGTATTCAAAGCAATGAGGTCTTCACGAGGAATATGTGTGAGTTGATCTCGGGTCATCAGAAGCAGCATATCTTCGATATCCTCGAGGCGAATGATGGAAAAATCTCCCTGCTGGATTTTGTATTCCCTGTCATCCTCCCTTTTCAAACGAATCTCCGTCACATGATAATAGCCATTCTTGGCTTCAGTTTTCATCCCTAAGATGCTGGAGATGCGGATGTCGGATCTAACGTTGCTTCCAGAATTGACTAGGCAGCAACCCCTGTACGCCCTTCGGACTCGTTCGTCCCAATGAGATGCACCTATGACAGCATACATATCATAATTACGATTTATCTTTGGGACCCAGAGTCGGTTTACCTTTTCCTCGATAAACGGTATTGTCCCCCAGTTGGCAGCTTTCAGCAAGGTCAGGGAGGTTGCGTACTTTGATGACCCCTTCAGAAGATACACAAGATCATTGGTGACGAAGAAGTCAAGAGCAATCTGATTATCTTGAGAAGGATCCATTGGAGGTGGAGCTCTTTCTGATTCATGAAGTCCTGGCCGTTGAACGGTATTCAGAGCCTTCAGGATCTCATCGGCATAATACTCGAACTCCATTTGGGTCAACCGGGTTTTGGCGCGTAGTCTCTTATCCTTCAGTGCTTTCTTCACCAAAGATGGAGTAACCGAAGTCTTATACTCATGAGCAAGAAATGCACATAAGTCAATCGGACTGCGGATACGAAGATACAAAACATCTTTGTCAGCGTCGGTGATCGGATCATACTGCGCCGCTGCCGTGATCCAAGCCTGTGGTGGTGCAGTCTCGTCAATCTCCAACGTGTCTGCCCAGTCCCTTGTGCTTGGAACAGTAGATTGTGGGTCTTGTTGCAGAGGAGTGGAGACGTGAACATCTGCTTGTTCTATTTCAGGCATCTCGGCAGTGTCAAGAACGGGTGAGTGTTGTGCAGCTTCAGGTTCGGTTACCGATTCTGCAATCACAGGAACAACAACAATAGAACTAACAGGGTTAGTGGTAACAGGTATGGATGCAACGATAAATGTACCAAGAATAGATGACGCTGTAGTGGCATTCACATCGTGGCGCCACTTGGATCGTCTGGATTCCGTGGAAGTAGATTTGTCCTTCTGCGCTGCATCTTTCTTGGACTTGGTTCCAGTCTTAGCAGGTTTCTTGGAGCTGGTAACCTTATCTCCCTCTTTAGTCTGTTTACCCCCATCATCATCCTCATTATCATCCCCGTTGCTCCCCCTAACACTCTCCTCATTACCATCACTGCCATCATCGCCATCATCATCTTCATCATCATCCTCATCATCATCATCATCCTTATCATTATCATCCTCATCATCATCATCATTCTTATCTTCTTCTTCTTCTTCTTCCTCTTCTCCACCAGTACCCTCTTCTTCTTCACTCTCTTCCCTTTCTTCCTCAGGGAGAATGTGGTAGGGTACCACACTTCCAAACGTCTTGAACAACCTATCATCCTCCATGATAGCGTCATTCAGGGATTTGAAGAGAGCGTGTTGAATCCTCGATTTATCAAACGATCCAAGTTCCCTCATACGAGCCTTGAGGATCTTCTTTAATTCAAAATCCTTCAAGTCATAAGCAATCTTGTAGGCGGCTTCTGAAGGATTGGATGACTTGATCATCAAGTTATCAGCAGCGAGTGACTTTAATTCATCACGCAGTTTAGGCATAAGGGATTCAACGGAGTCTTTCACTCTCTGCTCAATAGAAGCTTCAAGAGCTTCTTTCTGCTCTTTAAAGTCATCCTTAATAGCCTTAAGTCTCGTAATTCGTGCTTGATGCCTATCAGCTTCAGCCTTTTTAACCCGAGCAAGTTCTTCTGCATGAGCTTTACGTGTAAATTCCATGTCTGCAGCGAACTTAGCAATCAACTCTTATTGAGCTTTCCTAGATGCTTCTTCACTTTGAACTCGTCTACGTAGCTCTTGGCGAAGTTCATCCATCTCTCGTTTGTGATTGTCCGTATGTTTATCCAACATTTCGGCCATGACCAATGCAGCCATTGTAGACGTTGCAGAGCTGCTCTGGGTTGATGGAATAGGCTCGGTTGTTACTACGGTACTAAGGATGGGAGTGATTGGTGGTGGAAGAAATGGTGTTGAAATCGGTCTGGTTGGTACGGGTTGTTTTGGTGGAAGTTGAGTTGCTAAAGGTTGAGTAGACACTATGATTGTAGGAGCACCAGTCTTTTTTGCAACACTTGCTGAAATAGGGGGGTGGATGTCTCCTTCGAAGTAGAATACTTTTCAGGTGATCCAAACTCAAACACATCATCTGGTTCCACGTACTCTTCTTCAATATTTACCCGTGCACCCGAACCACTACCTCCCGTGTCTTTCCTACTCCTTTCCATAGCTATCTTCATAGCTTTTCTCTCAGCCTTGTTAAGAGCAGGATCATCAATATCTTCTTCATCGTGGAGAACTAACTCATCAGCCGTACCCTTTCCCTTTTTAGCTGCAGTCTTCTTCTTTTTGGCTTTGGGTTCAGGTAAATCTGTTTGCTTCCGTTTACCTTTGCTCTTAACCGTGGTAGAAGAGTCTTCACCTGCTAGAATGCTTGCTCGTTGATTCTCAATTTCTGTTAGCAAGTTCTTGTAATCATCAGATGCTATAATCTCATCGGTCAGAAGATGACTGGGAATGGGACCAGGAATAACCGTATTCGAATGAGTCTCCTGCCTTAAGTCTACCAAATCATCATCATCCATCGTGTGGTGACGACTACCTGCACGCTTATTAATGGATGCATCGTGTTCCATAAAGTAATGTATGATCAGCTTAATGAACCTAGGGTACTGGTAACTTTTAACCTTACCCTTTGTGTTTGTGAAGAGTTGAAAAGTAAACTCCTCCCACAGTAGTGATGCATAATCAATACCCATACCTTTAAACATACCATAAAACATCTTGATGATTGGTGGACGAACAGCATCAAACCCAGTTGTTTTGGGTGTTAAACATCGGCTTAGAATCCCAAAAATAGCTTTCCATGGTTGACCAACTTTGGCAGTAGTAAACTCAGACAGGGTTCGTATGTCAAGACATCCAATGGCGGTGAACATTTCCATGATCTGGTCCTTAGTCGGGTTGGCTGAGTATGATAGGTCTTTGAGTGTCGGCCGAAATCCAAAGATCTTCCTGAAGTCTGACACAGTAAGCGTCTGCTGCTTGTTGTCCAAGGAAAAAGTGATTTTGTTCGACGTCCTCTCTTTGGTAGCCCAGAACTCGTAAAGGTAGTCATAGGGCACTGAAGCACTTCTCCTTAGCGCATGCTTTAGATGAGATTTATCAAGCATGGCTGTACCTACCTTAAATCCATTATGGGTAGAGTGAGATACCTCCTTCAAACGGAAGTTGTTTGGAATAAACTTTAGAGTCTTGGCTTCGGCAATGGCGGTGGCTCTGGTGTGTTGTATTTGTTGTACTGTAGGGTTAGTCATCGTCTCTGCTTAAGATAAAACACAAAGGTTGAAACATACAAATATGAATATCAATATGACTTTAAACCTAAGCATTGAACATATGACCTAATCCCTTAAGCTTGTAAACCATACAAACATCTTCTATACAGAATAATCATTCAATTCGGAATACTTGGTCTATGCTGAATATAAATCCTATGCTGAATGATAAGTCTATTCGGAACATAAGGCCTATGCGGAATAAATCAAACATCTCCTATTCGGAAAGATCAACCTTATGCGGAAAAATTTCTTTATTCGGAAAGATCAACCTTATGCGGAAAAATTTCTTTATTCGGAAAGATCAACCTTATGCGGAAAAATTTCTTTATTCGGAAAGATCAACCTTATGCGGAAAAATTTCTTTATTCGGGAAATCTAGGCCTATGCGGAATAAACTTTCTATTCGGAAAGAATTGTCTATGCGGAATAAACTTTCTATTCGGAACATTTGGCCTATGCGGAATAAAATCCCTATGCGGAACATTGGGCCTATGCGGAATAAAAACCCTATTCGGAACATTGGGTCTATGCGGAATAAAAACCCTATTCGGAACATTGGGCCTATGCGGAATAACATCCCTATACGGAAAGTACTGTCTATGCGGAAAAACCTTTCTATTCGGAAAATAACTTCTATGCGGAAAGATTTCTCCATGCGGAAAGTTCTTTTTATTCTGAATAAATGCTCCTATGCTGAATGTTTTTTCTATTCTGAATAAATGCTCCTATGCGGAAAGTTCTTTCTATTCGGAAAAACTTTCCTATGCGGAAAGATCATTCTATTCGGAAAGAAACAAGCAGTTATGATTTTTCTAATTAGGCACTTATGCGTTTGATTCATGTGTTCTAAAGGCCAAATTAGTTCAATTCGAGCCATTCCGTATCAACCCCAGGCAAAACCCCCAATTAATTTAAACCCTAATTAAGCAGAAACTTCATTCGAGTGATTTTCAATTAACAAGAGTTTAATTAAATTGTTTTTCATGAATGATTAATCCAAATGAATACCTTTTGAAGATCTTGAACAAGAAGATGAATGAGTGAATTTGTTTTGTTTGGTTTTCGTGTGTTTGTGTGCTAGGATGTTAATGGCGGCAAAGATAAACAAGTAAACAGTGAAATAATAGAAGAAACGGGGGTGGGTGATTTTGACTAGGTCAAAGTTTTCACAAGTTAGACATATTGTCAACTTTACCCCCTCAATTTTTCTTCTTTCAACAAACAAAATTCTTTTGTTTTCCCAAGTTCTAATTCTTGTCATTTTGACCCTATCTTATGTTAACTACCCGAGCCTTAGTGATTAACTTATCTTAACACAAGCACAAAACTATCCATGACAAACTTATAAGCAACAATTAGACAAATGCCAAAGCAATCCAACCATTAACCATTAAGCTTTTTGAGTTTCCTTGAAAACTTTTGAAGATCTTTTTGATGTGAAAGATGATGTAACATTTTCTCCCCCTTAAACGATGACCCGTTTTCTATTTAAAGAGCTGTAGTCATTGTTTAACGAGGCACAGGATGATGAAATACATTTCCCAATTGATATCTTGAAAAGTTTGATTCGTGGTGGCAATAAGATTTCTCTTATTTTGACAAATTAATGCACTGAGACGTACATTAATTCGTGTTAGACCAAGTTGTAAAGTAAACTTGATCCCTTTGCATGATTTGGCTTGTAAATCACGCCCGAGAAAAATAATTCCCGTTGTGAGCCAACGTTTTCCAAGGAAATACGTGACTTTAATATGAAAAACCGGGTTGCAGTCAGAAATAACTACAAGCCATAATGGGCATGTTTTAAAAATGTACAACTTTTATACGGACTCTATTTATGGCACCGTGTCAATATTGATCGACATTTCTAAGGCCGTAAATATTACCGTACTAAAAGACATGCCCGTTTTAAACGAAAAGTATTTTTGGTTTTTCTTGATTTTATAATTTTTATGGTTTTTCTAGGTTTTATATTTTTTATGGTTTTTCTTGGTTTTACATTTTTGTATTTTTCTTTTGTGGTTTATATATTTACTATAATATACATGATCACGAACAAAGGATACTCTGAATAGTTTACCACGACTATTCAGCTGATTGTTCTCCCAACTCTTTGAGAGTCGCTGGGGTGAATGATTTCATGCCAAGCTTGTCGATCAAAAACTCGATTCGTCCTCGATCTAAGGCTTTGGTGAACATATCCGCCAGCTGGTACTCAGTAGTGACAAAATACAGCTCGATCACTCCGTTCTCCACCTGCTCCTTAATGAAATGGTAGCGAATGTCTATGTGCTTGGCCCGGGAGTGTTGAACATAGTTGCAGCAAAAGGCAATGGCGCTCTTGTTGTCACAATACATCGGGATTTTGTTAAATCCCAAACCGTAGTCAGTTAATTGTGATCTCATCCAAAGGACTTGAGCACAACAACCGGACATGGCGATGTATTCAGCCTCCGTGCTAGAAATTGCAGCGCTTTTCTGCCTTTTTGAAGACCAACTGATCAATCTATCTCCTAGGAGTTGCACAGATCCAGAAGTGCTACGCCTCGTGTCTTGACATCTAGCATGATCGGCATCTGCGTATGATATTAAAGCAATCGAGGAATCTTTCGGATACCATAGACCACGATGAAGTGTTCCTTTTAGATACCGAAAGATCCTTTTAACTACATGTAGGTGCTTTTCGGTAGGCCGATCCTGATACCGGGCACACATGCATACAACAAATTGCAAATCAGGCCTGCTAGCAGTCAGATATAGAAGGGTGCCGATCATCCCACGGTAAAGTTTTGGATCGACAATAGTCCCATTCCTATCTTCATCTAACTTGGATTTCTCCACCATTGGAGTGTCTACGGGGTCACAATTTTCAAAGTTATATTTCTTAAGAGATTCTAGAGCATATTTGGATTGATTAATAAAGATGCCTCTGGGATTTTGAGAAATCTGTAATCCTAAGAAAAATGAAATTTTTCCCATCATCGACATCTGAAAGCGTGTGGACATTATCTTCTCAAATTGATTTGACAATTCTATGTTAGTGGCAGCAAATATTATATCATCAACATAAATTTGTACCAGAAGCATGTCGTTGCCTTCCTGTAGAGTGAATAGAGTGGGGTCCACCTTGCCTTTGGAGAAGCCTTCCGAAATGAGATATGTTGACAAGAGATCATACCACGCGCGTGGAGCTTGTTTCAACCCATAGAGAGCCTTCTTAAGCTTGTACACATGATTAGGAAACTCCGTACTGACGAACCCATCCGGCTGACTAACATAAACTTCTTCCCTTAGTTCACCGTTCAAAAATGCCGTCTTCACATCCATTTGATAGACGATCATGTTCATATGAGCAGCATACGCAAGGAATAGTCTAATAGCCTCCAATCTAGCCACATGAGCAAAAGATTCTTCAAAGTCTATACCCAAGGCTTGTTTATATCCTCTAGCGACCAATCTTGCCTTATTCTTCAATACCGCACCCATCTCATCAAGTTTAACCTTATAAACCCATAACAAAGTAAGGATGTTAACCTTGTCAGGGAGAGGAACCAATTCCCATACTTCAAGTCGTTGGAATTCATTTAGTTCCTCCTGCATAGCTTCAATCCAAGATGATTGGGTCATAGCCTGCTGCCAATTTTTAGGTTCAACTTCAGAGAGAAATGCATCAAAGTAGCAATAAAGTGCACTCTCTTGTAATTGATGGCGTGTAGAGACTGGTCGATCTAGATCTCCAATAACATTCCTAATTGGGTGATCTTTTGTCCATTTAGTGCTATGGTTTTCAATCCTAGGTGGTCTGGAGTGAACAATAGAAGGAGCTTCTTCTGAGGTAGATGCGGCTGAAGGGTTTTCAGGGATCGCTACACCAAAGAAAGGAAGCTCTTGCAGGTGAGCATATTCCAAGTCGTGATCAATGGAATCCTCTTCCACATCATTAGGCACAAGTAGGGGTGATGATTCAGGTGTAGTTTGAGAATCACTTGGTGAAGGTGCATCCGGTTCAATGTGAATTGAAGATGCATTAGATAAAGGTTCATTAGCTTGAGCAACCACTTCAGGGATTGGAGCGATTACTACAGGTGCTGGAACTTCATCAGTCGGGGGATCGAAGAATTCATCAAACAACGGTTGAAACAGTTTATCCCACTCGGGCCTTGTTGGTGGTAAAAATGATGTAGAAGTAGGATTATTGGGAACTAATCCGGAACTAATAGCACCGGTTCCCATCTCATGAAGCGCGGGTTCTGAGCTGTGTTGCTCAGAAGCCATTGCTGTCAGCTCATCGAAATCTGCGTCCATAGTTTCTACAATCTTGCCAAGACGACGGTTATAGATTCGGTATGCTCTCTTGGACGGTGAGTAACCAATGAAAATACCTATATCGGCTTTCGGTTGAAGCTTACCCAAGTTCTCACTATTGATGTTTGGATAACAAAGAGCACCAAACACATGAAAAAATGAAACATCGGGTTTACGGTCATGTAGAAGCTCATAAGGTGTTTTTCCATGGCGTTTCCGAATGATAGAACGGTTTTGGGTGAAAGATGCAGTAGATATAGCCTCTGCCCACAAGAACAATGGAGCGTTCGCGTAAATAAGCATGGTCCTAGCAGCTTCCATAAGTGTACGATTCCGTCTTTCAACGACACCGTTTTGTTGTGGAGTGCGTGCAGCGGATGTTTCATGTGAGATACCAACTCCTTCATAATAATCACGAAGAGTCTGGTTGACGAACTCTGTACCATTGTCTGTACGAATACGGCAGACAGTAGTATTCAAACGTACCTGAATGAATTTCAGAAAAGTGATGATAGCCTTCGGTGCTTCATCCTTTGTACGTAGAAATCTAACCCATGTAAACCTGGAGAAATCATCCACAATGACGAGAATGAATTTCTTACCGCTCACACTTTTAGTTCTCATTGGTCCACAAAGATCCATATGCAAAAGATGAAGTTTTTCTTGATTGGTGTCTTCAGCTTTGGGCTTGTAAGATTTCTTGGTGCTTTTCCACCTTGAAAACGCGGAACATAAATGGTCCTTGTGAAATTTAAGCTTTGGAAGACCACGAACTAATTCGTTTTTAGCCAGATGATTAATAGCATCAAAGTTAAGATGAGATAATCTGCGATGCCATAACCATGACTTGGTCTTAGATTCTTTAGAGAGAAGACATACTGGAGAGGCGGCCATCATGTCTTGTAAGGACAAGGTATAAAGATTTGCACCACGAGATCCCTTCAACAAATCTTTTCCTTCCAAGTTGCGAATGAAACAAGTGTGTTGTCAAAAAGCAACCTCGAGGTTGGAATCACAAAACTGTCCTACTGAGAATAAATTATGACCAAGACCTTCAACATAGTATACCCTTGAAATCGTCACATTTCCAATCTGATATTCACCATACCCCATTATCTTTGCTATATGATCATTCCCGAATTTAACCGTACCAAGAAACTTGCTGACGAAATTTCGGAGCATCGAGCGATTTCCGGTCATATGTTTTGAACAACCGGAGTCCAAATACCACAGGATGATTTGGACCACCTGAAAATATCACCACACAAAGACAATGTAGAGGTATCGGAATCTGAGTGTTCCTTGTTATTAGCAGGTACAGATTTAATAATCTTAGATTTGCTAACTCTAGGTTTCTTAGATTTCCTAGCCTTCTTCTTCCTAATTGGTGGTGTAGATTCTAGTTGGCTTAAATCCTGAGGTATTTCCTCACTGATAGGCACTATAGTGGGGGCTAACCTAATTAAAGGGCGCTGTTTCCATACTTGAGTGCAAGTGTTTCTAACTAAAGGACGCTCAGACCTAACCTCAATGGATGCATTCCTAGTTAAAGGGCACATTGTTCCATCTAATGTAAAGGTCCTACCAGTGGGACGCATTGCCAGCCAACTTGGGCACGAGTTCTACCCGTTGGCTTCCATTCAAGACCATTCTTAATTGCATTCATTTCATTCACATGCTCAATAAGACACAAATCATGACGTTGGGAAAACATACATTCATTACAATTCCAACAATTCAAATTAGAATTCACGAATGGTTTTGGCTTCTGCACAGGCGCAGAGCTTTTAGTCTTAACATGATTCTTCTTATTTAAAACTGAACTAACATTCCTATGGTGATCTTCTACTTTCTTCTTTTTGGCACTACTAGTGGAGGGCTTGATCTTATCTTTCTTGAGTGGCGATCCTTTAGCCTTAGTAGTCTCTTTTAATCCTGTAGAAGGCAAAGTGGGAATATTAGCAACAGATTTTAAAGGTGCCTTACTTGATTATGCCAATGATGGTTTTGCTCCTGGAGTCTTATTAAATGGAGTTACAGCAATTGGCCTATTAGTGAGTAGTGCCGAACCTGGTGTACCTATGTATTGCAAATATGCTAAGCAATATTGAACTCGCTTAATATATTCATGAGCCGAATAATAGTAGCTACTTGAGGGATCTAAGGCATAAAGATCGTCTAAAATATCCCTAACAAGATCTACATGCTTAATGGCATTCCTCATATAATCATCGTAGGTAACCGGGTTTCTCTTATGAAGTGGATTCTTATAAAGCACTACTGACTTGGTTGTTGGAGCACTAGTGGACGGTGCAGAGTCGGTAGCTAAGTTATCAACAACTTCTTGTCGGGTGAGAAGAAGTGTCTCCTTTAACTCAGCCAAAACCATATTTTTGTCAATGAGCAGGATGTTCAAATCAGAGATTTCCTCGCACTTTTGGTTCAGTTGTTCAACATAATATTGTTGCTGTGCCGCATTAAAAGCGAAGCGTTCTTCTAGTGAACCATAAAGAGCGGATAGTCCCTGTCTTGTCCGATCCATCTCCCCTAGAACAGACGAAAGTCTAATTTCTAAGACTTGGTTTTTAGACTCTGCAGCCTCTAGTTCCATTTTTAATGTTTCATTTGATGACACATCTCTCTTCAATCTCATGATTTCTTCCTCTAATGTCTTAACAATTGCAATCATCTTGTCACTCGTCTCAACATCGTTTTCACAACCATTTGATATCAAAAGATTCTCATTTTGAGTTTGTTGTTTTAATTCTAAAGATATACAATGTTGTTCTAGTTGATTAAAGCGTTTTGAAAGTAAATTGTAAGAATCTTGTAGCTTTAAAAACTCAGCGTTAGATTCGTGACAAGACTGATTATCTACCTCTTTTACAGTATCAGCAACATTTACAGAGAGATCACAAACATCATCACAAATATCATTACAAATATTCACAGCATCACAATTAATCATAGCGGATGTAAGCTCATTCGAATAATTAACATTTACAGTAGTAAGCACATCACACGAGATTACTGCAGACAAGAATCGGTCATATTCGGTTAAAATCTTTTCTTTTTCAATTAGTTGTAGTTCGTAAGCGGTGTCCATTTCATAAAACACTTTTTGAACTTCACCAATTTCAAACACAAGATTTTCTTTAAGAGATGCAAAAATTCCTTTTAAACTTTCGACAAACGGGTTGATCTCATTTTTAAACACCTCATTCATATGTTCGAAAGCCCATTCTCCGACGTTTAGGTCATTTGAAGTCGTACGTTCCAAAATGACCTTGTCAAAATTAGTAAAGTATTGATTAATCTCTTGCAAGTTTAACCATACAGTGCTAACAGGTGGAAGATCCTTTGGAATTTCCTTAGGACCTTCCACATTGACAAGTGTAGGAAAAGTACTAGGGTTTTCTTCATCTAATATGTAGGTTGGTGCTGTTATGAGATCTTTGTCCATATGGAAGCGAATTCTAAAATCCGTTTTTGCAAGCTCCTTATTCAATTTAAAATAATCACACTCGGGATATTTTGCAGAATTGTATGACCGATCCTCATCAACTAGATCCTTACTTGTTCGATCACCGGGAAAAACAATCGGGTCTAAGGCCAATCCTAATTGAGTTGCATTATAAAGTCTAGGACTATGTCTTAAAGCTTGTTTTGCATACCGTGGATTAGGGGGAAGGCCTTTTTGACGTGATAAGTTAAATTCTCTAAATGAAGCATCAAATAAGTGAACTAGTTGAGAAGCAGCGTATTGTCTTAAAAGCAAGTAATCTAGACTTCTAATCTTATTAGTAGCATTAATCTCCATTTCATTCTTCTTAGACTCGAGTGACTCAAAATCCGTTTGAAGTTTTTGAAAATTAGTGACCACTAACTCTTTTTCTTTAAGTTCATTAGAAAGATTTGCTCTTAAGTTTTCAATTTCTTGCAAGTGACCCATTTGTTTGTTTCTAAAATGATCATATTCGAGATTAGTTAGAACACTAGACGAGGGCACTAATTCCAAGGTTTGAACTTTCTCGTTGCTTAAGGTAAGCTCATCAGACAAATTCTTATTCTTAGCTAAGGTTTCTAAGAGTGCAGCATTCATTTGGCTAAGTAATGTAGCAGGAACCATGACCAAATCTTGTTGACCAGGAGTCGGCGTATGCGAAATGGGTCCCGGTTGTGATTCACTCAAAGTCTGGGGACTCATATTGATATTGCTATCATTGTTTGTCTCCTCGTTTGAAAGACTCACCACCGAAGATTCATTCGAATCAGCACTCTCTTGCACAACTTGATGTGGTTGAATACTAGCATCAGTGGTATTATCGGTGGTATTAATAAGTACCTCAGATCTCTTTTCTGGCCCTAAGCTGGAGATAGTTGCCATGAGAGCAGCCTTTGCAGATTGAAAGTCATCACAGTCTGAGTCATACGCATCAAGATCATCGGCTTGGTATGCTGCATTCTGTGTGGTGACAACGTCTTGTTCTGCAATCCCTGGATCAGCAAGAAATGCAAGCTCCTCTTCATCAAGTTCCCTTCCTTGTGCCTGAGCATTAACCAGATAGATCTTCTCTGCAAACCATTGTCCATCCCTTCTCCTCTTGGGTTTCTTACAATCCCTGGACATGTGACCCTCTTCCTTGCAGTTGTAGCATGTAATCATTCTCAACTTGCCCGTGGAATTAGCCCGTGGAGCAGGATTGGCCATTGGTGCCTGATTGACCGTGCGAGCATTGGTGGTTGATGTGGTAGATCTCCCCTGATATGGTTGAATAGGCTGAACCATGACCCTGCCATTCTCAATAGTAGCTTGTTGACGAGAATTTGATGAATTCCTCAACTGATTGTTGGTTGGAGCTGATCCTCTGTATCCTCGTTTGCTTAAAGTCCTTGTGAGATAAGCAGACATAGTGGTTAGCACTTCAACTGGATCAGCTCCTTGTTGGAATACAGGAATGGGGACTTCCTCATCATCACAATACATTGCTTGGTCTTGATGAGCTGCATAATCACTAGAAGGAATACTCATTTGATCAGGGTAGCTTGTTGGATATGCTGCATTCTCTTGATAAGAAGAATATGAAGGCTGAGCATAAGGTGCAACATTTGCTGGATGAAGTTGTGAAGCATACTGTGGTGAAGGTGCATTGAACCGATATTGTTGCTGATGTGAGGTGGGTGGTTGTGGTAGAATCGAGTATTGGGGGAAGGTCGGTGTCATGTAAGGTGATGGATGATAAGCTTGATGTCCCAAGATATAAGGTGTGTTGTTGTGTGACAAGCTTGGTTGATTCGCCATCAAAGCTAATGAGTCAGGATACATACCTCGAGGAGAACGGTGCATAATCACATGTTTCTCATGCTGCTGAAGAAAAGCATAGATTTGATCTAAATTGCACTTATGCAAATCCCGGGTCAACTTAACATCGGTAATATACTCACCCCATTCAGCTTGAGGTAAAGTATTCAAGAACTTGGTGTTAACCTGGAATGGAGCAATCACGAGATTGTATACATTCAGATCATTCATTAGAGTAGTGAATCTGAAGTAATAGTCGTGTAGTGTTTCCCCTGGGCTGTACGTGAATCTATCAAACAGATCATACAACTGACATTCCCTTTCCTGTTTGGTGAGAGACGTACCTTGTAGCAACACCTTAAGACGTTCCCATAAATCCTTGGCAACCGTATATTGACTTACCATGCGATAAATATCATGCGGAAGAGCTTGGAGAAGAGTCTGTAAAGCCTTTTCATCAGCATCAGCAATGAGTTGTTGTGCCGGTGTGAGTTCTTCATATTCTCTTGGTCGAGACACGTTATTTGCCACAATGGTACCATAATCGAGTGGACCATTCAAAATCGATTTGACCATAAGCCTTCCGTATGTTGGTTTGCCCTTCAAGTATTGCATCATATGGCCCTGCCATGCCTCAAACACCTCTTTAAGAAGCATCGGTGGACGACTATCAGTCCCCGTTATGATTGAGATATCCGTAAGAGATGTCATCTGAGGCATTAATGAACTTGGATTCATTGTGATCACTTAAAAGACTCAAAGATTATCGGTTGATCGAGCAGTGAAGAAAGGTTGAGAATTTGTGTTGTGTTGGTTGTAATCAAGATTAAATCCACTAAATATCGTCGAAAAAACTCAAATACCCCTTGAACTTGCTTATACAGAATAACCCTAACTCAGAATAACCCTATTCGGAATCAATCCTATTCGGAATAACCCTATGCTGAAAAACCCTTATACTGAATAACCCTATGCGGAATAACCTTATTCTGAAAATGCTCTATTCGGAATAACCCCTATGCTGAATAACCCTTATGCGGAAAAACCCTTATGCGGAATATTTCTTCAATTCGGAATATCTGGCCATTTGGCTTATTCGGAAAACTTGCTATTCGGAATGATGGGCATTCGGAAAGCTATTCGGAATATTTCTCCTATTCGGAAAAATTTTGGCTATTCGGAAAAATATTGGCTATTCGGAAAAATATTGGCTATTCGGAAAGTTTTTGGCTATTCGGAAAATATTGGCTATTCGGAAAGAATTGCTATTCGGAAAAATACTGCTATTCGGAAAAATTGCTGCTATTCGGAAAAATTGATGCTATTCGGAAAAACCCTTCTATCCGGAAAGTCTATGCGGAAAATTCTGCTATTCTGAATATTGCTCCTATTCGGAATATCTATTCGGAATAAACTGGAAAAATGGTTCGAGACTTGAAAAAACAGCTTTAAATCCGATTTTTTGATCAAAAATCACAAAAAGTTTTATGATTTTTACCAAAATAAGCTAAACCCAATCCTTATCAATCAATCCCAATAACAAAAACACCAAAAACAACAAGATTCAAGATTGATTTTTTCTAAAGATCACTAATTAATTCAAAAACTAAAAAAGCAACACAATCCTTACCTTAAATCACCCCATAGCTCTGATACCAAATGTAGAATATTGATAACCTATGAATCTATGAAGTGGGTTGATGTTTTCTAGTGAGAGAAACTAGAGAGAGAAAGTGAGAGAAAATGTGTATGATTTTATGAATATGAAAGCATGAAAATGAACAACAAACAACCCCTTTCCATGGTAGAAAGGGGTATTTATACTCCAAGCATACATTGGGCTTGGGCCGGTCCATGACAAGCCCATGGACCGGTTCTTACTTAACTTAATAAGTAATATTTAACTAATTGTTAACTACGAGCTATTACAACATAAATCATATTGTGGAGTGACCGATACTTCTAATATACGTTAAAACGTATTTCTAACAATTCCTAAGAAGAAATATGGATCGTTTCATCGAGAACTGAATAAATTGTTGGTCAAGAACCGATATCCTTTACCGAGGATGTATTTAATCAGTTGTAAGTTTCTAGTGTCTATTCGAAGATTGATCTACGGTCTGGTTATCATCAACTTCGCATCTGCGAGGAATATATTTGAATTACTGCGTTTAGAAATCGTTATGGACATTATGAGTTTCAAGATATGTTGTTTGGATTAACAAATGCATTGACAGTATTCATAAATTTCATGAAGCGCATGTGGAAGCCACATCTTTATAAATTCTTGATCGCGTTCATTGATAACGTTCTGATTTATTGTAAAAATAAAGAAGAACATGGCGAACATTTGAAGACTATCTTCATTTTGCTAAGGGGTGAAAAGTTGTACGTAAAATTTTCAAAATATGATTTTTGGCTTAATTGCATACAATTTCTTAGCCATGTGATTGGCATAAGTGGAGTTCAGATCGATCCTGCAAAAACCCAATCCATTAAATTTCTTTTGGTGCACTTACTACTCCGACTGAAGTGCAATAATTGTTTTAGTTTTTCCGGTTACTACCAAAGGTTTATGAACGGTTTTCATTAATGTCTAAGAAGACGAGTATGGTTAGCGCTATTTGGACGATTGAGTGGTCTAATTATGTTGAAATACCACAATTCTAAATATCTCATATATCCTGGATCACACAAACTGTACCATGACTTAAAGAAGTTATATTGGTAGCAAAACATGAAAGCGGATATTACGACTTATGTTGGTATATGATCGGCATGTGCTAAAGTCAATGCTGAAAACCTAAGCCATGAATATTACTTCAACAACCAAAAATTCCTATCTGGAAGTGGGGGCTAATTGCAATGCATTTCATTGCAAAGCTTTAGAAAACTGTATTTGGATTTGATTCAATTTGGGTCATTGTCATCCGACTGACTGAATCTATTCATTTCATTCCAATAATAAAATGATCGTGCAAACTAAGAATTGATTTTTTTTTCTTTTGCTCGTAGTAGACAGAAATGTTATGATAATGTAAAGCGAGAACATTTGGAGTTCGAGGTAGGTGGAAAATTTATGCAGAAAGTATCATCATAGAAAGATGTTATACATTTTGAAAAACATGGGAAGTTAAGTCCCCGTTATGTTGAGCCACTTGAGATAATATGTAGAGTGTACTCGATGACATACCAACTTGAATTACCTCGAGAGCTACAAGGAATTCACAATACTTTTTCATATGTCGAACCTAACAAAATTCTTTGTGACAAAGATCTTATTTTCCCTCTTGTTGAAGTATGAATCGACGGTAAGTTGCGTTTCATAAAAGAACTTGTCGATATTATCGATAAGAAAGTTAGGCAACTGAAGCTAGGTCGAATTCCTGTGGTCAATGTCTGATGGAACTCAAGACGAAGACTGGAATATATAATTCGGATATGGAGAATCCAGTGTGGAAGAAATACCCTTATCTCTTTGATTTCAACGAGCGATCGAGTAAGAACGCAAGTTGATCTTCAGGGACGAAGATCCCTGTAAGGTGGTGATGATGTGAAAATCCGTCAATTTCAGGTCGTTATTCTAATCTCGATTAATACATATTTTGTATTTACTTTATTGATAAATTTAAATTATCGGCGAACCGAGAAGGTTAGGCTTGAAACTTAGCGTAAGAATTCCGTTTAGATTAAACCGGCAACAAATACGTTAGGTATCGATATTTATATTCTCGTTATGACATAGAAATATTTTATATTGTCGTCATTCAATTTTTCATTTTTCAAGTATTTTTGGTAATTTACGTTAAGCCTTTACGTGTCATTCGTTCATTCGACGCATTAACGTATTTTAAGTCATTTAATTATCAAAATATAAATATCCTCCAAATGTCGACGTTTTTATTTTATAATGAGCGTTTATTTTTTAGGTTTTACGCATATCTTTTAAATCGTGTAACTTTTAAAATATCGGATATTGATAATACCCGTTTTACCCTAATTGTAGGATATAAGTTAAATGTTAGAGATATGTGTGGTCACATATTACTTTATTGTGGCTCGAATAGACCATATCATCTACTTTTCACACTCATTGACACGTTTTGATGTCAATTTGCTTCCATCCAAATAGAAAATAGATATCATTTGATCAAGATAATATCAAACATGCATCTCTACTCTTTGGTGCTCTATTATGTCGAACCAACATCTAACAACAAAATATCAATTTAAACTTATAATAGCTCTTTGTTCTTACAGGTATAAATTTAAGATTTATGATGTAGCAAAAATGATTTTTTTGGGTTCACATAGGAAGACTAGTATTCTGGTTGTATGCGTGATAATATCAAGGACTCCGACTTCATTCGTTTTTGTTCATATTCGTTTTTTGGGTTGGTGTTCGTATTTGGCCAGTTCTGGTTTCTGTTCACGGGAAGGATATAAATTGCAACTCGAAAAAGTTGAGTCACGCCAAGCTTTTATCTACATCCGAGTTTGTGGTTCATAAGTGGTGGGTGTGTGCTGGTGATTTGCCTCGAGTTGTCAGACGTACTTAACTTTGTTAATACTTATGTTCGCGTCGGTATTATACTCGTGCACCATGACTCCGAGTCACTCATATTTTCGTGAGAAGATCATGTATCACTCGACACCGACTCAATATTATGATTTGTTACTCGTTATACTATTCGAATAATGGAAAGGGAGAGCAATGACATTAAATTTCAAATGAACTAGTTTTAGAATGAAGATGGAATCCTTTACGTCAAATTAATGCAATAAAACTTGCATATTAACAGTTTTGGTCCTTGAGTTATAAAGTTTCTTAAAAATGTATATTATAAGTTTTTAAAGTAACATTTTTAACCCTCATTTATTTTATTATTTTCAAAACTAGTCTAGATTATATTTTTAAGAAAATTTTATAAAACTCGTATATTCTCTTACGTTGTCGTTTGTATCTCTAAGACGCGCCATTATATTTTAGATCATCGATAGAAGCCCATGGTTTCTCGGCTTATCTTAATTCATTGTTTCACTCGTGTCACTATTATCTTGATCTTTATCCTCGTTTGATATCGCCTTCGCTAAGGTGAGTCTGTAGCCTCGCTTTTATTTATTTACTTGTTTTATAAAACCCATGAGGGGGATAACAAGCTTGTTTTTAAAATAGAACACAAATGACCCGATTGTATGCTTAGATGATAGTTATTACATAAGTCAACTTTAGCCTTAAAAGACCCATTGAATCGTGAATTGTTAATCGAAAGAACTCTAATACTATGGATAGATCTATCGGGGTGACGCCCAGTCCGGTCGCGACTAGCTATCGCGTGGTGTAGTGAAGCACTAGTAATGAAACATCGGATGCATACGTATAAGAGAAATATACACACTTGGCTAGGTGTGTTGGGCTGAAATAAATATGTTAACGTTCAATGTCATGATACTTGTGTTCTCTTTATTTAATTTAAACTCTATGGATTCACTCAACAATTTTGTTGACTTTATAGCATGTTTTATCTCAGGTCCATAAGAAGGCACTCGAGGAAGGTTGTTTCATGAAGCTTGCTTATTTTGAAATGACTTTGGCCTGCTTTTATAAATTATATCCATTCAAAGCAACTTTCATCTTTTGTTGTGTTTTGTAAACATTTTTGAATTATTTGGGACCGTGTTTGGATTTTATATAGTTTGAATAAATGAATGGATGTTTTTTTTATCAAAACGACTCGTTTTGAGCCGTTTTCTATAATTGTGTGATGGTATCATGTAGGTAACACTCAAGGACCATTCCACTAAAGTGACCCGATTTGAGAGTGTTACATTTTGTTCGGCCAACACGTAAACCGAGAGCTCCAAGCTCTCGGTGGTCTTGTGATCACCAACAGACGAGACCTCATGGTATCGGTGTGGTCTAGGTGGTTCGGTATCAGGGACAAGGGACCCCGACGCGAGTCAGGGTGGCGTTTGGTTTGTGGTTGGGTCTCGGCGCGGAAGCATCAACACCACCGGCTTAAGCCGATGAGGTTTTGGGTTGAGCAGGGGGAACCGCAGCCGAGCAGGGGGAACCACCGGCTAACAGCCGGTGGGAAGTTTACTCGGATAGTGGCAATCGACTAGGCCGGTTGCCACTGTCAAGGGTTGTTTGGTTCGGCTTATATGTAAAACACGGGAACCGGCACGGGATTGTTTTTACAAGTTATATTTTACAAGAAAATTAAATTAATTGAACATGACTTATAATTAATTTAATTTAATCATGACTTAGGTTATATTTAGTTTTAATAAATAATACATGTTTTAGCCTAAGTATTTTACCATTTAATTTAGACTGTAGTTATTAATTAGTTATTAAAACATGGGCTATAATTAATTAATAAAACATAACTTAGGTTATAATTATTAAATATAATAATTCATGATTAACCTAAGTATTTTATTTAGACTAATTTAATTAAATCATGCCTTTATTTAGTTAAATCATATAACCTGTAGTTTATTTAATTATCATGACTTTTAATTAATAAACATACCATTAATTACATGACTTATGACTTTTAACCAATAAACTTTAGCTTATATTATTAGCTTATTAATCCAGCTTATTTCTAAATATGGAAACTTTCTATTTCAGGAAACTTACTATTTTTGGAAACTTCTATTTTTAGAAACTGATCTATTTTTAGAAATTAATCTATTTTTGGAAACTTTCTGTTGTTGGAAACATTCTATTTTTGAAAACTTTCTATTTATGGAAACCTGTTATTTTTAGAATGTTACTTATTATTACACAACAAGTATAATAATACAAGAATACAAGATAATACTTAATCAGAATACATGAAATACATGATTAATACAATATATCATTTAAAACAGTAAACAAGACAAGAACATATAAAAGAAGCTAAGAACATGCTAGAACCGGTAAACGTACTTAGTAATCAGAAAACTTATACATGTCCCTTATTTATGTAGCATTAGTAAGGTCGGAGTAGAACTATCCATCCTTTCGTCTTTCCTTGTTCACTGGACACAAGGTACGGATTTCCCGTCCTTCAGTATGGACATTCTTTCCCCGTTTGCACCCAACTATTTTTCCATGTATATGTTTATATGTTTGATTACATATGTTTAGTTTAAATGCCTAAGCGATATACATGCATGACCAGTGTCACCTAGTTATAGAGGTACCATAACCATAACATTGGAGGCACCAGTGTTATGACTTCCCTACGGCGGAGTGATTGCTCATATCGACCCTTTTCAGTTTTGGCCATATATTTATATTATAATGTGGGGCGTATGGGTTCATCCTAGTTACATGTTTTACAGGATTTTCATGGTGAATGCGATGTGTGCCTTGCATTCTTCACAAGGAGTTGATCCATCCTACCTAGACTAATTAGTTAGAGGCAACCCCTCTAATTGCATGATGAGGTCTCCCCTCCAAGTATTCATGCACGGTGGAACCTCATGACCTATATGGGCTATTGGCTAATTAATACAGTTTTTCTTATAAAACATGTGTCTTTTCAAACTATAAAACTAATTTTATGAACATGTTTCAGGTTATCTAGGACTTATACATTTCCGCTGCTATTAGTCTTTTATGCTTATGTCATATCATGTTATACTTGTATATCCGTTCATTGGACGTTATGCTCAGTCGTTTCCATTCATGTTTCCAAACGGTAGGTACTCAAGCACGCTCGTAGACCTTAAGAGTATGTGCATACGGATTGGAAGCTATCTAGCCTTCATTACTATATGCATTTCCATACATTACGTTACTTTATTTCTTTGGACATTGTTTAGTCCTTTTCTATTTTAGTAATTATATTCATTTGTGTGAGCTTATACTTGGATTACCGATGTTTGTTTCCGGTATTTCCATTCATGGTCATTTAATGTTTTTGGACATTTACCTTGCATGCTTTAATGACACGCCATATTACCTGTGATATTCCATTTACCAAAATGGGGTGTTACAACTATGGTATCAGAGCCAAGGCTTCGACCTGTAGGCTCTTAAAACATGACCTGTGATTAGTGGGTAATCACGATGGTCTTCCTAGAACTAACTGGTGTTTTCATGCATTTACTCATGTATCATTGTTGTAGGAATTTTGACTAAGTAATGGTTGCTACAGAACTGGCCATATTTAGTCGCATGTGCTTTTAATCGAATCATTTTGTCATGATGAACCGACCCATAGGCTTTCATCCTCGTCATGTCATTTTGTTTAGGTGAACCGACCCATAGGCGTTCACCTAAACCCATGTCATTTTCATCATCATGTATTCATACACTGTTTTCGTGCATTATTTTTTTTTCATGTTTACATGCATAATTTTTTTTTCATGTATATATATTATGTTTTAGTCAGCTTAATATTGCATTTTGTTTTAAACTGTCAGGTGGTTCTCACACATGAACAAGAACAACTAAATGCAGCAGTTCAAGCTCCTATGCAGGCCATGCTTCCTCAACTGAGGAATGAAATTCGGGCCAAGGTGCAAGCTGCCAACAATCAGCACTAGCACCAGCATCAGAATCCTCCTCCTCCACCTCCAGATACACTGGTCACATGGCTATAGCGATTAAATAAGCAGCGTCTGAGGTCCTTCGAGAAGACTGACAGCCCCGATGAGACTGAGAGCTGGTTAGCTCACATTGAGAAGATCTTTGACGGGATGGGATGTGACCCTGTTTTTAAGGCAAGGTTAGCTTGTTACAAGTTTCAAGGGAACGTACTTGCATGGTGGGAGGTAGTGAAACTGTCGGAGGGAGGCAACGATTCGGTGGCTGGCTTGTCTTGGGCACAGTTAAGGGAGTTGGTTATGCGACTGTTCTTCCCAAAAGCTGAGAAGGATAAGCTCAAGAGGAAGTATCATGGGATTAGGCAGAGAGCTGGGGAAAACAACAATGAGTTCATACAGAGGTTTCTTGGTTTGACTGGACTCCTTTGCGCAACAGCTAGAACTGTAGAAGAGCAAGCGTATCACTTTCGTTGGGCTCTTCGCACGTCTGTCGCCAATAACTTGGTGTGTGCTACATTTAATACTGTGGGACAAGTAGCAGATGCAACCCGTAAGTTGGAGATACTGCAGAAGAGGGATGAGTTTGGAGAGGCGGGAAAGACCCGACAAGAGGCAGAAGACTGGGGACCGGTCCCAACCGACCACTAAACAGCAAAGTCAGCACAAGGGTAACAGTCAGACCCAAGATCGTTCTACTTCGGATAGGCGTGGCGGGTAATGACAATTACCGTAACAACACTAACAACTCCAACAATAGCAGGTCACTAAACTTACTCGTTTCTAATGTTACATGCTTTATGATTCATAATTCTGACACTTCAGCATCTACTACAAGGAATAATGGCAATGGAGGGGAGCAGGACTGCAGAGGTTCACAGCCCAACCGTACAACTACATCAGGTATTATGTCTTACGATTTTTCTGCATTGTCCTGTTTGTACCCATCAATCATGTCTCACGTATAATTTTCTAAGCAGGCTCCCAGCCAGCAAGGGAACCTGTTAGAGGGTATACTCACCCTCTTTTCACTATGTGCAACCGCATAAACCTAGGATCGTGTCGCCGTGATAGCGATGCTTGCTTCAAGTGTGGCCAGCCAGGCCATCGCATGAAGGACTGCCGTAAGGGTGAGATCGAGGGCACTTTTGGACATGCCGACTCCAAGCCACCTCCTACTACTGGATGGGTGTACACGACCTCGCGTGATCAGTCCAACAAGTCAACATGTACCATCATTGGAATCTTGTATATGTATGGTCAAGCTGCATATGTATTATTTGACACAAGTGCTACTCATTCGGTCATATCTACTATTTATGCCAAGAATGTTAGGATATCCCCCATTCCATTAGAAAATGTCTTAAACATTTCCACGCCCTTAAGAGACTCGGTACGTATGACACATGGGTACAAGGGTCTTCCCCTCGAGTTTGACGACAACTGTCGTCCAGTTGACGCACTTCCATTGGACATGTGCGATTTCGACATGATATTAGGCATGGATTGTGTAACACCCCATTTAATAGGATATAGTGTTACAGTAAACTATGGCGTATCATCAAAGCATGCAAGGTAAATTTCTAAACATTTATGACCATAAATAGTAATACCGGAATCAAACATTGGTAGTCTAGTAACTTACAAACAAGCAATATAAGTACTGTAAATGGAAAGGACTAAACAATGTCCAAAAGAAGTGAAGTATGATAAAGTAGGAATAAATGCATAAGGTAAAAGAGGTCGGATAGCTTCCAATCCGAATGCACATACTTTGGAGTTCCTACTTACGTCCTTGGGTACCTGCCGTTTGGGAACATGGAAAAGTAGACGGTTGAGCATAACGCTCAGTGCACGGATATACAATAAAGCATGGAAAAACATAGAGTATAGAAGCATATCAAGAATATAAAGCATGAATGGCAGCAGAAATGAATAAGTCCTGGAAAAACCTAGTTTTCTGTCATGTTAACTGGTTTTAGTTCTGAAAACATAGCTTATGTTACTTATGAAAATCTGTATTAGTTAATGTACCATAATAGCCAGTATAGGTCATGAGGTCAACAACGTGCATGAATACTTGGAGGGGAGACCTTATCATGCAATTAGAGGGGTTGCCTCTAATTAAGTGGTATGTGAGTAGGAGGGATCAGCTCCTTGTGAAGGATACAAGGCACACACCACATTCACCATTAAATCCAGACTGAAACATGTAACTAGAATGCACCTATACACCCCACATGATAATACAATAATATAATGGTCAAATAACTGGAAAGGGATGCCACGAGCTATCACTCCGTCGTGCTGAAGTCATAACACTAGTGCCTCTAGTGTTATGGTTATGGTACCTCCATAACTAGGTGAAACTGGTCATGCATGTATATAGCTAAGGTAACTAATAAACATAAGCATTTAATCTGTAACTACTGGGGAAAACAGTTGGCTGCATACGGGAAATCCTAATGAAGGAAGAGATTGTCTTTACTGAAGGACTGGAAATCCGTACCTTATGTCCAGTAGAAGCTAACGGAAATGATGAAGACTAATCCGCCTTGACGGATAACACTACATAAGAAATATGGACGTGTATGAGTTGTCTGAATTACATGTGTTTTACTGTTTCCGTGTGTTATTTGCTTGTTATACGTATTATGTCATGTTTTACTGTTTACTGTGTTAACTGTAGTTATTCTGATGTTCTGTTGTGTATTATCCATGTATTAGTGTATTATAATACTTGTATTGTAATACTAAGTAACTTCCTAAAAATAGAAGGTTTCCATAAATAGTAAGTTTCCAAAAATAATAAGTGAAGTTAAATTAATACAATACAAGTCATGATTATAGTTGGTTAATTAAATAACTAATTAATTTAATTAAACTATACGTTATATGATTTTAATTAAAATACATTTTTAATTAAAATGACTAAGTATAAATACCTTAGGTTATACATGAAATTATTTAATAAATTAATTAACCTAAAGTTTAATATGACATGATTTATAAAAATAGTTTTTATAAAAACCCGAATCCCGAGCCCGTGTTTTAATTAAGCCGAACCAATTAAGCTATAAACAAGTCCCACCGAGACCCTGGAGGGGTCTCGGTTGACACTACTTAATCAACTAAACATGTAAACATACCCCGAATTGAAGTCGGGGTCCCTTTGGTCTTGGGTCCGATCAAACAAAACCAATCGAGCCCCTTGTGGGTCTCGGTGGTGCCTCGGCTCCACACAAACCGAAAACAAACACACCCCGACCTTTGGTCGGGGTTTCTTGCCTGCGTCTGAGCGACAACCAACCAAGCTGAGACCTTTAGGGTCTCGGTGGTGGTGTTTAAAAACAGCCGAGCACCCCCCCCTTGGGGTCTCGGTTGTCTCGGCCGAACCAAAACACAAACCAAACGCATCCTTGACAAAATTAATTAATCCTAGTTATTCCTTTACATGTTCATGTGATTAATTAATTTTAAACATCAAATCATAAGAAAATAAAAGTAAAAAGAAAAGGTTTTTGAATATACCAATGCGTGTAGAATGAAGAGGTGATCACGAATAATTAAACAAACACAAAAATCATCCGCGTTTGCCCTTTTCTTGATGGTGGCCGGCGGCTATGGTGAAACAAGGAGGAAGAGGACAAAATTTTTTGTAAACCTAAAATATGAGAAAAATAATTCTCCTGATGTTTTTATAAAAATTGGTTTTGGGCCAAAAGGCCCACTTGGCCCCCCTTCTCTTATGTAGCCGCGGCATAAGGGCCCACTATGGGATAAACCTGTAGTTTTTCGTGTGTTAAATAATTTACGTGTGTGTTCGTAATTTTGCTATTCGTGATCGTGTCACATTTATAATATTCATGATTGTTAGTAATTTATTGTCGTGACACGTGTATTAATATTATAAATGGAAAGTTTAAATTTTACCGTGTTTTCGTATGTTATTGTTCACGTGTACTGTTCATAGGTTTTTAATGCGGGTTTTACAACTATTCCCCTCTAAAAGAATAATTCGTCCTTGATTTGGAGAAACGTAAACTGAAAGAAAACATACCCGAATTAGAACTGGAAATGAGGGTAAGAAGTCCGTATAGACTCCTCCATCTCCCAAGTGGCTTCCCGCTCAGGATGATCCCTCCAGAGGATTTTGACGAAAGGGACCGTCTTCCTCCGCATGACACGATCTTGTCGCTCAAGAACTCTCTCGGGTTCTTCGACATATGAAAGATCCTCTCGAATCTGATCAAGTAGACACTGGACAACATGAACTGGATGATAGTTGTAACCTCTGAGTAAGGACACACGGAACACGTTATGAACGTGTGATAGCTGAGGCGGTAACGCTAAATGATATAACACTTCACCAACACGTTCTATGATGTCGAACGGTCCGATGAAGCGAGGACTGAGCTTCCCTCTGATTCCAAAACGTCTAACTCCTCGTGCAGGTGATACCTTGAGGAAAACGTGGTCACCTACATTGAAAGACACATCTCTACGATGTTTATCATCATAGCTCTTCTGACGAGCACGAGCTTCCTGGAGCTTTGCCTTGGCGACAACGACCTTTTCATTGGTCACTTCAATCATCTCTGGACCCTCAAGCAGTCGTTCGCCCACTTGATCCCAACAGATTATGGCGCAAAACTTTCTGCCATACAGCATCTCAAAGGGAGCACACTTGACGCTAGCGTGCCAAATGTTGTTATATGCGAATTCTACTAGGAATATATAATCATCCCAGCTTCCTGGCCATTCTAGAGCACACGATCGCAACATGTCCTCCAATGTCTGAATGGTACGTTCCAACTGTCCGTCGGTCTGCGGATGAAAGGCAGTGCTAAGCTTAAGTCTGGTGCCCCAAGCTTTCTGATGACTCTGCCAGAAACGTGATGTGAAACAAGGATCTCTGTCAGAAATGATTTCTGATGGAGTACCATGCAGTCTCATGATCCCCCTCTGGAATGTGTCTGCTAATTTGTTGACCAGATTCTCCTTGCAAATCGGCAGAAAATGAGCAGATTTAATCAACCTATCCACAATGACCCGGATTGCGTCATTCTTCTTCTGAGTAACTGGAAGACCAGTGACAAAATCCATGGAGATTTTGTCCCACTTCCATGCTGGAATATCTAATGGTTGTAGTAAACCACTAACTTGTTGATGTTTAATCTTCACCTGCTGGCAGATCATGCATTTAAAAACGAAGGTGGCAACATCCTGCTTCATACCACTCCACCAAAAGTGTTGCTTGATGTCTTGGTACATCTTGGTAGAACCAGGATGTATGGTAAATGGAGAACTGTGAGCTTCAGTCAACACAGCTTCCCTGAGAGTAGAGCCATCAGGAACCACTAGTCTAGTGCCCTGCCATAAGATACCGTCGTCCTCAACATGAAACTCCGTCTGCTGATCAAGGTTCTAAATGATAGACCAAATATCACCATCGTCCTTCTGAGTTTCTTTGATCCTAAAATATAAGTCTGTTTCCACTCTAAGATTATCCTAGTAACCGTGCTGTCCTCATACACAAAACTCAATGTCATAAATCTTTAGGTCATGAATGATCTCCTTTGCAATCCAAATGCCAGAAATCATACCCGACCTTCTGCTTAGAGCATCTTCCACCACATTCGCCTTACCAGGATGGTATTGAATGTTGGTGTCGTAGTCCTTCAATAGCTCTAACCATCTCCTCTGTCTCATGTTCAGTTCCTTGTTGGTGAAGATGTACTTGAGACTCTTGTGGTCGGGGAATATGTCACATGATTTACCATACAAATAATGTCTCCATATCTTCAACGCGAAAACAACTGCTGCAATCTCTAAATCTTGAGTAGGATAGTTTTCTTCATAAGATTTTAGATGTTGTGATGCGTATGCAATAACCTTCCCATGTTACATGAGAACGCAGCCTAAACCCTTTCCTGAAGCGTCACTATAAATCTGAAATCCACCTGAGCCAAATGGGAGAGTAAGAATAGGTGCAGTCACTAACTTCTGCTTAGATCTTCAAAGCTATTCTCTCGCTCTTTCGTCCAGATGAATTTCTCTCCTTTCCTCATCAGCTTAGTCAAAGGTAAGGCTAACCGTGAAAAGTTCTCTACAAACCTGCGTTTGTAGCCAGCTAAACCCAGAAAACTTCTAACTTCAGTTGTAGCTGTAGGTCTCGGCTATTTAGTGATAGCTTCAACCTTGGTAGGATCCATGGTGATCCCCTCTGCAAATACAATATGGCCCAGAAATGCCACCTTGGTTAACCAGAACTCACACTTAGAGAACTTGGCGTACAACTACTTCTGACGAAGAATCTGTAAGACTGTAGGGTGTTCCTCATGTTCCTCCTTGGATTTGGAGAATATCAGGATGTCATCACTGAACACAATAACGAACTTGTCCAGAAACTCATGAAAGACACGGTTCATCAAATCCATGAAGACAGCTGGAGCATTAGTGAGTCCGAATGGCATGACTACGAACTCGTAGTGCCCATAATGTGTACGAAAAGCAGTCTTGGAGATATCCTGCTCTTTAACCCGTAACTGATGGTAGCTGGACCTCAGATCGATCTTGGAGAAATGCATGGCGCCCTGAAGTTGATCGAATAGGCCATCAATTCGCAGCAAAGGATAATGATTCCTAATCGTGATCTTGTTCAGCTCACGATAGTCTATACATAAACGCATGATGTCGTCTTTCTTCTTTACGAACAGTACCGGTGCACCCCATGGCGATGCACTGGGACAGATGAAACCTCATTCTAGAAGTTCCTGCAGCTGATCTTTTAGTTCCTTAAGCTCTATAGGAGCCATACGGTAAGGAGCTTTGGAAATTGGCTCTGCACCTGGTATGAGCTCGATTCCAAACTCGACTTCACGAACATGTGGTATGCCCGAAAGTTCATCTGGAAATACGTCAGGAAACTCTGGCACAATAGGCTGATCTTGAATCAATGGAGACTCGACATTAATGTCATGAATATTGGCTATGAAGCCCTGACAGCCGTGTGATAGCCATGCACGCGCCTCTATGGATGAAATAATATGTACTGACCTCCCTGGTAGAAAACCATGGTGTATGTACTCTGGAGATTTAACATCACCGAAGATAACCCGATAAGTGTGGAAGTCAATCGTGGCTTGGTGTTTGGATAACTAGTCCATGCTTAAATATAAGTCAAAATCGCACATGTTCAATGGAAGTACGTCAACTCTATGGATCTTGTCATCAAATTCGAGGGGAAGATCTCTGTACACTTAAGTGATTCGTACAGAGTCCCTAAGTGGCGTGGAAATGCATAAGGCATTATCTAATAGCATCGGGGAAATCCTAACACGTACGGAAAAAGTAGTGGACACGACTGAATGCGTCGCTCCAGTATCAAATAGAACACATGCTGCCAAACCATTCATAAAGAGATTTTCGGTGAAGGTACCTGAAATCTTATTCGCCTGATCCCGAGTAGTAGTGAACACGCGACCAGAAATAGGAGGTGGCTTAGTGTCGGTGTATCCAGAGGTGCCTTCTATCTCACCCTAGTGACAGTCCTTCTACTGATGGTCTTGATGGCCACACTTGAAACAACCACCAATACCTCAGCGACAAATACCAGAGTGTCTGCGCGAACAGGTAGGACAGACAGGATGCGTGAATCCTCCAGCAGGCGTCCTAGTTAGCTGAGAGACTGTTTAAAGATTACATGCATGACACATGATCATGGAACATAAACATGATTACATAGAAGGTGTAAAAATTACCAGATGAGGTAGAACGGTTAGGATGTGAACCCCTATGGTCGTGATTCCTGCCATTACCATTGTTCCTGAATTAACAATTGTTGGAGTGTCAGAATACCATAACATAAAATAGTTGAATATGAAAGAAGGTTAATGTAGGGACCTGCTGTTGTTCGAGTTTTTAGCGTTATTACAGTAACTATCATTACCACCACGCCTCTCAGAACCAGAACGGTCGTTAGTCTAACCGTTTCCATTGGATGCTTGCTGCTGAGCGGCCGCAGGCTTACGGTCGTCAGTCTTTTGCCTGGAATATATATATATATATATATATATATATATATATATATATATATATATATATATATATATATATATTGTTGAACAGAGGTTTATATGAAATGAATAATACTGATGGAAATGAATTGTTTACAATTGGTGATTGAAGATACCTATGCACTGCTCTGTTATCACCGAACTCCTCTCGTTCCTGAAGCATCTCGAGTTTACGGGCTGCATCGGCCACCTGTGCTAATGTAGTGAAAGTAGCACATACCAGGTTGTTGGCAACCGAAGTGCGAAGTGCCCAGTGAAACTTTTCAGCCTGCTCCACTACAGTTCCTACGGCTGGACCCAAAAAACCTGCTAACCAGAGAAACCTTTGTATGAATTCATTGCTGTTTTCACCAGCAATCTGCCAAATATTGTGGTAGTCCCTCTTGAGCTTCTCTTTTTCAACATGTGGAAAGTACTGATTAAGGAAGAACTCCTTAAACCGGTCCCATGTCAGCTGTGCAACCTAATTGTCACCACCGTTGTACTGCTTGACCGAATTCCACCACTACAGCACATCACCTTCAAACTTATAGCAAGCTAGTCTTTCCTTGAAAACACCATCACAACCCATTGCATCGAAAATCTTCTCGATGTGAGAAATCCAAGCTTCAGCCTCATTGGGGCTGTCAGTCTACTCAAACGAACGGGGTCGCTGTTTGTTGAATCTCTCCAACCAAGTCATATGAGTAGCTGGTGGAGGAGGAGGAGGGTTGTTGTGATTAACATGAGCCTAGAATTCCGCCTGAAGTTCATCCCTGATTTCATTGCGAAGTTGGGGAAGGAGGGCTTGCAAAGTTGCATTGACAGCTGCTGCCAAATCTGGAGTATTGCGATTGTTCACCATCTGACAGTTTAGAACAACAAAATGCAACATAAATTATAAATCTGGAATGAGATAACATAAGAATGCATGAACAATGTATAAATCAAAGAAGTTGTTTATAATGCATGAAACAATGTGAAAATGCATGATGCAGTTTATAAAACTTTTATATGAACGGGAGTGAACGCCTATGGTCAGTTCACTCAAAACAAAAGATATGGCGCGGGGACGCCAATGGGTCAGTCCCAAAGTTAAAAGTTTCGATAAAAGCACATGCGACTAAATAGGGCCAGTCCTGTACCAACCATTACTTAGTCATAAACCTGCTACAATGATATGAATGCATGAAATAAAAAAAATGAAAATGAATGAATGCATGAAAACCAACTATTAGTTCTAGGAAGACACTTGTGACTACCCGTAAGTCACAGGTCATTTTTACAGAGCTACAGGTCAAAACCTGGCTCTGATACTATAATTGTAACACCCCATTTAATAGGATAGAGTGTTACAATAAATTATGGTGTATCATCAAAGCATGCAAGGTAAATGTCTAAACATTCATGACCATAAATAGAAATACCGGAATCAAACATCGGTAGTCTAGTAACTCACAAACAAGCAATATAAGTACTGTAAATGGAAAGGACTAAACAATATCCAAAAGAAGTGAAGTATGATAAAGTAGGAATAAATGCATAAGGTAAACGAGGCCGGATACCTTCCAATCCCAATGCACATACTCTGGAGTTCCTACTTGGGTCCTTGGGTACCTGCCGTTTGGGAACATGGAAAAGTAGACGGCTGAGCATAACACTCAGTGCACGAATATACAATAAAGCATGGAAAACATAGAGTATAGAAGCATATAAAGAATATAAAGCATGAATGGCAGCGGAAATGAATAAGTCATGGAAAAACCTAGTTATCTATCATGTTAACTGGTTTTAGTTTTGAAAATATAGCTTATGTTACTTATGAAAATCTGTATTAGTTAATGTACCATAATAGCCAATATAGGTCATGAGGTCAACAACGTGCATGAATACTTGTAGGGGAGACCTCATCATGCAATTAGAGGGGTTTCCTCTAATTAACTAGTAAGTGGGTAGGAGGGATCAGCTCCTTGTGGAGGATGCAAGGCACACACCACATTCACCATGAAATCCCGACTGAAACATGTAACTAGGATGCACCCATACGTCCCACATGATAATATAATAATATAATGGCCAAATAACTGAAAAGGGATGCCACGAGCTATCATTCCGCCGTGGTGAAGTCATAACACTAGTGCCTCTAGAGTTACGGTTATGGTATCTCCATAACTAGGTGAAACTGGTCATGCATGTATATGGTGTTGATGCAAAAGTTGGGTGATCCTTGCTAGACCCGAATTAGGCTTAATTCGGGTTGGCTGGGCTCCGGCTCCTGCACCAAGTGAATCGTTTGGTTGGGATCCTGCACACTAAACAGCACGCGTTAGGCTTACCGTGGGAATGTTCCCACGATTAGAATCCGGCGTGAGAGTAAGTAATCGGTTAGGGTTTATGTGAGTTGAGAGTATAGAGCGTAATACCTTTGTGGAACCCTTGGGGGTTCCTTTTATAGGCAGTGGAACCCTAGTGGGCTGCCACTGATACTTCGGCCCCAAGGAAAGGATAACTATCAGAATTAGAATGATTGTTATCTTCTAATTATAGTAGTGAATATCCTTCCCTTTTGGGGTAAACCTATTCCTAGACAGAATATGATTCTGTCCACCCCTATGTCGGCCGCACCGGGCCGTGGGCCACACACATGTGTGTGGTCACTGTTCATCCAAGCCCATAAGCCTGAATGACATTATCCCACCCATCTGTGATGGGCCGGATACGGGTAGTACCCGTGAGCCGGGTTCCTGACCCGGCTGGGGACTATACGTCATCATGTCCCCCCAGTCTAGTTGTTACAGCCGTAGGCGTAACCTATAGACTATCAAGGTGCTCCCCGAACATACCAAGGAAGACCTAGGAAATGAGAAACATTGAAAATTTTGTTCTGGCCGCACGTGGCGACCCGTCGTAGGAATATATTTTGAATAGTGCCTCAGCCGCACGTAACGGCCGAGACAATTTAAATGTAACATTAAATACGGTCTTACGTAAGAGCCGCATATCCCGACACAAGAATAAAAACATTAATGATAGTCAACTTTCCAGTCGTATGCCTGCAAAAGTGCACCATTAATGCCACCCTTGAGCCACGTAAAACTACCAAGAAGTGACCCGTGGGTCCCCCTCTGTTTTTGCAGAAATGTCAGAAATCCTATCCGTTGGATAGGCGAGGTGGCCTACACGTGTCGAACATCCATGGTGCCTCGGAAACCGAGGCAACCCTATATAAGAGTTGGTATGCGTGTTTGCTACACACACAACTCACCCCTTCTTCCGCCATTGTTATTCTCAAGCTTATACCTCCAAAACTTTGCCTTCTTTTCTACGGACTTCCTTCGCCGCAGGTTAGATCATCACGCCCTTAAAAACCTTTTTATAAAACATGGTAAAGGACAACCCCCTTATCACGGATGTCCTTAACGTGATGTCTGCGGAAAAATACCTCGACTTCCTGTCGAAGTATTATGTACCCGAAAGCGTACACCCCACCTATCCAGGTGAGGGTGAAGCGATTACGGATGCACCGGCGGGGAAAATAGGCATATACACACGCCTTTTTGACTCGGCCAACTACCGTATCCCCTTATCCAAGTTCTTGGTAGACCTTCTATTATATTATGAATTCCACATAACCCAGCTTCACTGCATAGGGGCGTGTAAAATCAACCAGTTTGAAATTACATGCCATACCTGCGGAGTAACCCCAACCATGAACCTTTTTAGGGCTTTTTATTTTCCTCAGCTAGTGAATGGGTGGCTGTCGTTTAAAAAACGACCCGGGAATGCCCCTATGACGTATAGGAAGCCTCTAGACTCCCTTAAGAACTGGTACGACCATTACTTCTTTGTATATGAGAAGGTGTTCCCTACTCCCTTCGTACTCAAAACCAAAGCCCCCAAAGACTATCCGCCCAAAGCCAAAGATTATAGCAGCAAAGACCTAAAAATACTAGATACACGCCGCATAGAATTCCATAGAGGGTTGCCAGAACACTTTCTGTGCTTAGTAGGGATAAGCCGCCGCTACTTTGGAAGGGATGACTTATACCCGTGCTTCCTGATGGAACAGGGAGAGGGTAGGTCTAATTTATATGTTGTAGATCTGAATTGTCATGCATATTTGTAGAACTTTTACTAACCCATATACTTGTAAAATGTCCGCAGAGATGAACCTTCACGGACTAATCCGCCAGGGTGACCCAATGAAGGTAGCGGAAGGATTCCGGCCTTTGAAGCCGAATGAGCTCCCCTTGCTGGAAGCGTTAGCTGAACGCACTATGCCACTCGAAGAAACATCCGAGCCTAGATCAGATGAAGAAGAGCCCGCCATCGAGAAATCCCCATTGGATTTCCTTAATGAAGATGGCGAAGAACCACTGCTAGAGGGGGGCACCACTAACCAGGAAGAAGAGAATGACCCCAAAGAAGACACTACTCAGGCATCCGGGTCCGCCCCGCTCACCTCTAGGAAAAGAAAGACCACCAGAAGGGTGGCAAAGAAGATAGGGGACGAGGCTGGAGCCGCGAATGCTCCTCCAAATAAGCTGAGGAAGGATCATCCGAAGTACCAAGAGGGGAGTGGTACCGCGACCTCTCAGGCCGACCCCACCCCGAACATGGGAGGGCCAGTCTTGCGAGCCACCCCCGTGAGCGCCGTAGCTCCTACCGGCCCAGACCCTGCCATGGACACCTCGTAAGTACCCTTTTGAGTATGATTCGTGTCTTTATATGATGCGTAGACTAATATTGTTATGTCAAATACAAGGCTAATCTGGCGGCCGTAGCACAGGAGGAAGAAGTGGGGAGGAATCCATCCCCCACACCAACCAACAAGCCCCCATCCCCCGCTGCCACACATGCCAAGGAGCCACACCCCGAGGGGTCAGAAGAAAGCCTATGCCTAGCATGGAACCTGTCAAGTTTGACAAGGCTGGAGGCAGAGTCCGAGTGTTCAGAATTCATTGAACACATCACCCCGCCCGTCCTCGCACAAGATCTAGATGAGTTGAATCATGAGACCCTCCTTGAGCAGTTTGACGTGTCGTCCGCACACCAAGTGACGGTGGGAGCCGCGTTGAGACGCCGTCTAATCAAGGCCCTGACAAATGTGAATCGGGCAGATAAGAAGATAGCCCGTCGTGAGGCGATGGTCGTGAAGAACGAGAAGACCATCGCATCATTGCAGGCGGCGCTGTTGACAGCCGAGGCGACGGTGAAAGAGCAGGCTCATCACGCCGGCACCCGAGAGAAGCGCATTTACTGAGCTTGAAGCCCTTGTTGCCGCATCAAACGAGAAGGTAAACTTTCGAAATTTTGTACATACACTCAAACTTTGGGTATGCATTTAACCCAAGAAAAGTATATATCCTTGTAATAACTCCAAATTTTATATGCAGGTGTCTGTGGCCGAAGCTGCTACCAAGGCCGTGACCGTGCAATCCTTCAACATCGCCCAGGAGCGTGATGCGCTGAAGGATGAGTTGATACGGGCCCAGACCAGCCTTGAAGAGCAGGCTGTCTCAGCTGATGAGGAGCTAAGCAAGATGGCCATAAGTTGTGCTGAGAGAATATGTCCTCCCCTGCTATCCGCTACAGCCGGACGCATGTGGATTATCGGGCAAGGACTACGACTTGCTGTGAGCAGGGCACTGGAAGCTCCACACCTATTGCAGGCATTTGTCGGGGTCGTATCCAATGGAATCGACCGTGGTAGACATGAGGGCTAGGTCAAAGTTGCGGAACTGATAGGAAAAAATGAAGACATCACACAGCATCCCTATCATAACCCTTCCGCCGCGGATAACATGACCGTGTCTATGAATGCCTTAGCGGAAATCCAACACCCTCTCCTGGACGAGCTTGAGACGCTTAAGGACGCTCCAAACGAGGCAATAATGTCCCGGCTGAGCGCTGATCCCATTCCTCTGACATTGGCCACCTATGATTCCGCATCCAAAACAATGAAAGGCGAGAAACTGCTTGTAGAAGCATTGGATGCTATTGAGGTCAAAGCCCGGGGTGGGAAGGATGCTCATGGGGAGGTCCTCCGTGCTCTAATTGAGGAAGGGAAGAAGAACATAGGGGAATTCCTACCCCCCTTGTAACTTATCAGTTGTAAACACTTGTAATTTTATTCGTCCGTGTATGTACACGGCTAAGACATATTTGAAATGACTTGTCTTTTATTTAGAAGTCCATGATGACCACGGCCATTTTGTTATTTTATTTTTGAAACTTGTGTATTTTCATTTTGTTTTGAACATTGTATTCCAATACCGCATGACCTGGCACGTCTTATATAGGAAAGGAAAATACCTACAAGCCTATAATTTACTAGACATGCGACGTGCGTCTTTACTATGCAGAGTACTGCGTGAGTACGGCATACTAAACTTACCACAACTTCTTGTGAGTAAGGTGTCTAGTAAGGATACATGATCCGTGTGGCTGGGGTTGCATCCCTCTTACGCGGCAAGTTGAATTAGTAGGTTCACTTAATCCTCTTACCCCGCCTGGAGGCGTATAGTACATGTACAATAGTTTGAATGAATGCATATGAATGAAACATGGCATATTATAATATAAGTAGAATTCATACGACTAACAAAAAATCTAAAAAATGATTTGCACGAAACAAACGTGGAGCTAGCTAGGCCCCACGGCATTTTATTAGAACGCTCACATTTTTGTTTGAACAATAATGACAAGTCCTAAAAAACAAGAAAGAAAACTAAACCAAACATAAGAAGAAAAAAAACAGATAAACCGCATGGTTCTTTATTAAGGCCACATATAGCGAAGCACCCATGCGGAAGTCGTAGCTTTTTAAAGATAGCACCTTTTGAGATTGGAGATGTTCCATGTGCGCTCTAGGTCGCGGCCATCCATGTCACGTAACTTGTACGCGCCTCGCCCTAAGGCTTCCGTGACTTCATACGGTCCTTCCCACTTAGGGCCCAACTTTCCTGTATTCTCCGCTCGAATTGCTTCGTTAGCACGATAGACGTAATCTCCCGGACGAAAAGAAACGCCCTTGACCTTGGCGTCATAATAAGCCTTCATTTTAGCCTTGGACTTAGCCTCATTGATGGCTGCTATCTCCCTCTTTTCTTCCAACAGATCCAGGTTGATTTGCAGCTACTCGTCGTTCGTGACGACATTAACTTCCGCCGTGCGGATGGTAGGCATTCCTATTTCTGCTGGTATAACAGCTTTAGTGCCGTAAGCCAATGCAAATGGAGTATCTCCGTTGGCTGTTTTGATCATAGTTCTATGCGCCCACAGCACATGTGATAACTCATCGACCCATTTGCCACTTCGTTCGTCCAAACGCGCCTTGATGCCATTCCCCAAGCTTCTATTTGCCCGTTCGACAAGGCCATTTGTCTGCGGATGCTTAACAGATGCGAAGCGCCGCTTGATGTTCAATGATGCACACCAATCTTTGAATGGGTTGTCCGTGAACTGCTTGCCGTTGTCCGAGATGATTTCTCCTGGTAGACCAAAACGACACACAATATGTTCCCAAACAAACTTTTTAACTTGTTTGCCTGTGATAGACTTGACTGCCTTGGCCTCTATCCATCGTGTGAAGTAGTCCATCGCAACAATCAAGAATTTAACTCCCCCCGCAGCTACAGGAAATGGTCCTGCAATGTCGATTCCCCACTTATAGAATGGCCATGGGGACGTGATAGGTGTAAGCTCCTGCTGCGGGTGCTGTGGTACTGGCCTATGCACTTGGCAATCACTACACTTGTGAATCATGTCGCGCGCGTCTCTGTGCATGGTAGGCCAATAATATCCTGTTCGTAAGGCTCTAGCTACCACGGATCGTGGACCCGTATGCATGCCGCACAACACTTCGTGTATGTCACTGATTACGTAAGCGGCCTGACGTGGTCCAACACACCGCAGCCACGGCTGCAAGAAAGAGCGCTTGTAAAGGATGCCTTCTCGAAGTTCGAAATGCTGCGACTTCCTTCTGATGCGTCGTGCTGCTTTTTCCTCGTCTGGAAGGGTCTCACTAGTCAAATAGTTGATAATCGGGGTCATCCATGTAGGTCCATCCTCCTCAACTATAGCAGCAACCTCCCCTTCCGTTATAGATTTCTCCTTAAGTATTTCCACCAAGACTTGTTTAGACAAGTGAGCGAAGCTTGTGGATGCGATCTTGCTAAGAGCGTCCGCCTTCTTGTTCTCGCCCCTTGGCACCTGCTTGATGGAAAACTTACTGAAAGTCGCGATTAGCGACTTGACTTTTTCCAAGTACCTGACCATGTTGTCCTCCTTAGCCACATATCCACCTAGAATATGGTTCGCGACAAGCCGTGAGTCCACGTAGGCCTCAAGGTTGCGGACTCCCATTCTAGCGGTGATTTTTAAACCCGTAATTAATGCTTCATATTTCGCTTCGTTGTTAGTGGTCGTGAACTCAAAACGGAGGGCGTACGTGAATTCCATTCCTTCTGGATTTGTGAGGATGAGACCAGCTCCGGACCCGTCCGTACACGAAGATCCGTCCATGAATGACACCAATGGTTCTGTTGGGATCTCGTCTTGTTTAACTATTGGCCCTTCCTCATCCGGCTTCTCGATCAGGAAATCTGCCAAGATCTGGCCTTTCACAGCCGTCCTTGGCCTATAAGATATATTGTGCTCCCCCAATAAGATGCTCCATTTTTGTATCCTCCCTGCCACGTCCGGTCTAGAAATAACCTGCTTGATTGGCTGATCCGTAATGACCACAATTGGGTGCGCCTGAAAGTACCGGCGCAGCCGCTTTGTAGCAAACACTAGTGCTAACACCAATTTTTCCATAGAGGAGTAATTCAGCTCCGGCCCTTGTAGTATTCTACTTATAAAGTAGACCGGAGTTTTCACTGTATCTCTACCTGTCATGAGTACCGCGCTTATTGCGCCATGAGTGGCTGAGAGATACATAATAAGTTCCTCCTTTGGCCGAGGAGCTACTAGCATAGGGAGAGACGCAAGATGCTGTTTGAGCTGGCCGAAAGCTTCCTCGGCTTCCTTCGTCCACCGGAAGTCTCCCTTCCTAATGCACTTCTTTAGTATCTTAAATAGGGGTAATGACTTCTCTGCGGATTTAGATAAGACCCTATTCAGCCCGGCTAGTTTCCCATTCAAGGATTGCACCTCCTTCCGTGTCTGAGGGGACGGCAGTTGTATTACTGGGTCCGTCTTCTCGGGGCAAGGTTTGATGCCGTTTGGGTCAATCAAATATCCAAGGAACATTCCCTCCGTTGCCCCAAACGTACATTTCTTTGGATTTAGCTTCATGTTAATCCTTCTCAGTGTGTCGAATGTCTCTTGGACATCCCGGAGAAGTGCCTCCTCCGTATGACTTTTTATAACCAAGTCATCCACATAGACTTCCAAGTTGCGGCCTATCTGTGATTCAAAAGCTTTGTCCACCAGCCGTTGATATGTAGCACCGGCGTTCTTCAGTCTAAACGGCATTTTCGTATAGCAATATACGCCCTGGCTCGTATGGAACGCCGTTTTTTCTGCATCCTCCTCCGCCATCTGGATCTGGTGATATCCTTTATATGCGTCCAAGAAGCCTTTAAAAGGATACCCACATAGGGATTCCACCTTCCAGTCGATTTCCGGTAACGGGTAACAATCCTGTGGGCAGGCTTTGTTCAGATCCGTAAAATCCACACACATGCGCCAACTTCCGTCATGTTTCTTGACCATGACCGGATTGGATAATCACTCGTGGTAGTATACCTCGCGCATGATGCCTGCGTCCACTAGTTTCCGTATTTCCTCCAATATCACTTGGCTGCGCTCAGGCGCCTGGCCGCGCTTCTTTTGCTTGACGGGTTGGTACCCTTGGCGGATCTGGAGCTTATGCTCTGCTATCGCACGTGGCACGCCTGTCATGTGTTTTGGCTCCCATGCAAATATATCTAAGTTTGCACTTAAAAGAGAGCACATGGCCCTTTTGCCGCTATCCGAGAGCGCCCCTCCTATGGATACCTCCTGTACCGGATAGTCAGGGTGAATTGCTACCTTCCAATTGGGAGGTGGTGATCCATCCTTGGGTGGAACCGGTGGAGCCGGTGTTGTCACGGTGTGACACCCGGATGCCGGTACGATTGTGTTGTAAATGGTAACAATTCCCCCCTCAACGGGGAATTTGATCATTCCGTGCGCCGTGGAAGGTACCGCCCGTATAGCCAAAATACCTGGTCTGCCTATGATCCCATTGTACGGAGAATGTGAGCGTATCACCATGAAGTTCATCCACGCCGTAGTGGAGTGTTCCTCATTCCCAATGGTTACAAGCAGCCGTAGTTGCCCTATCAGCCAGATAGTGTCTCCACTAAAGTCGGTGAGTGGCGCCGTGGCCGGTACTAATTGGCTTCTTATTTCCGGGCATAACTGCACAAAATAGTGTTCATACAGTACCTCTGCTGACGACCCTCCATCTACATACATGCGACGAACATTGTGTGTTCCCTATCTCAATAGTGAGAGGCGCATCGGTCACATCACTTGCTGTGATGGGAGGGAACGAGATTTCCCTGCCGCGTGAAAATTTTTGGCCAACTTTCTGCCTCGTGCGGCGTTGTCTGGATTGGATCATGTATATGTTCGAAGGTTTGTCCTTTTGGGGATCCTTCTTATCGTACTTCTTGTTGTTGTCTTTTCCATCCTTCCAATCCTTAACTAGGTGCTTGAGTTTACCTGATTTGATCAGCGACTCAATATGCTTCTTGAGCTGGATACACTCCTCCGTACCGTGGCCTTTGTCATTATTGAACTCGCAGAAGCGATTTCCTTGCCGACGTTCCAGCGAAGTGGTCATTGGGGGAGGCCTTAGAAATTTCGCTCCTTCACTCAGCAAGATCTCCCGGTAGGACATCTTTAGGGGGTGAACTTATCATCCGGCCGTCCTCCTTTGCTCTGGCTCTTATAGTCTGAGCCCTTGCTATTGTTCTGATTGCCTTGACCGCCCGACTGTCTCCGAGACTGGTCATTTGACCGGTACCCATTTCCTCGGGATGGGTAGGCCGCGGCAACAGCTGTTTCTCCTTCTATGAAATTTCTGACCCTTTCCATGAGGTCATCATATTTCTCTGGACGCTTGTCATTGAGGCGCCTGATCAACTCCCTGTCTGTTATGGCGTGCATGTAGTCAGAGATTTTCAGGAGCTTCGGCATTGTTTTTGTGCGCGTGCACTCATCATTGAAGCGTTCAGTGAAGGCTTCTGTGGACTCCCCCGGCCGTTGTTTGACAGTTGCCAATGAGACCGGATCCCTATTCTACTTCTTCCTCTGAGTATAATTGTTCTAGAACGCAGTGCGTAGTTCCGTGAAACTATCAATGCTCCGTGGAGGGAGTGCCTCAAACCAGTCACGGGCATTTCCGATTAAAGTTGAATTGAACATTTGGCACCATATAGGCATGGGCCATCGCTCAATTTTAGCCTGCGTATCAAATATTTTAAGGTGATAAACCGGATCACCAGTCCCATCGTAAGTCTTGACACACGCCGGCATGCGACGTTTGGTGTCCTCAGAATAGTTCCGTATGCGGAGGGTGAACGGGTCTTCCCTGGGATCCGCCCATGGCCGGGTGAGCCTAGGGTCATCCCATGGTTCACACCATGGACGCGAAAGATCCTCCGCTTTTGCATCTCGATAATAAGGGCCACCATAATACTCATCATTGTTTGGTGGTGGTGGAGGGGTGCGCCTAGGTCGCCGACGCTTAGGAGGATGGTCATCTGAGTCCTCTCTTGACGGGTCTGGAGACGGTGGTGGTGCCCCATCCTTTGGGTAGGGGCCACTTTTTTGGGATGAACCGGAAGCCTTCTTCCCAGTGTTCATCCTGTCCCACACGCTCGTGCGACGGGCGGTTCTGGCCAACTCTCGATCTGGCCGCTCGGGTGAACCATCAGACTTATCTCCTCCTTATCGAGACTTCATTAGTTCCTGTATGAGGCGATCTCCTATGCGCTCAAACACATTCCTGGGTTGAGGGGTTTCCTCAAAGATGCTCTGCTCCTGAGGCCGAGCTCTCCTTTTCCTCTGATTTTGGGAAGAGGTGATTGGTTCGGTGTCACCAAAGTTGAGTCTGGATTGGAGGTTCCTCCCCAGATTCAACCTTGACGTGATCCCCGGGACGATCCTATCGAAGTTCTGCGTGAGAACTCGAGTAAGATCCTCCTCGCTGAGTGGTAGGACCTCTACCCCTTCCTCTACCGATGGTCTGCGCGGCTCCTTGTTAGGAGGGTTGGGCGCACTCCCTGGGTCCGAATTGTACAGGGTTGAAGTAGGTGGGGGTGTCATGGAGATCGTGCTCATCACCCCCAAGGGCTGAAAGCCACCACGGTTACCAGGTCCGCCTGCAAGGCGGCTAGGTGATTGATTGGGGATGAGTATCCCTTCCCCTTGGGACTTCCGATTTCCAGGATTCGTATTCCTTGGGTTGGCATGCTGATGCCCCTTCGTCATCGGAAGTTCAGAATGAGGTTTTGTTCTAGCTTAGTGTAATGGGTCCCACGGATGGCGCCAACTTGTTGATGCCAAAGTTGGGTGATCCTTGCTAGACCCGAATTAGGCTTAATTCGGGTTGGCTGGGCTCCGGCTCCTGCACCAAGTGAATCATTTGGTTGGGATCCTGCACACAAAACAGCACGCGTTAGGCTTACCGTGGGAATGTTTCCCACGATTAGACTCCGGCGTGAGAGTAAGTAATCGGTTAGGGTTTATGTGAGTTGAGAGTATAGAGCGTAATACCTTTGTGGAACCCTTGGGGGTTCCTTTTATAGGCAGTGGAACCCTAGTGGGCTGCCACTGATACTTCGGCCCCAAGGAAAGGATAACTATCATAATTAGAATGATTGTTATCTTCTAATTATAGTAGTGAATATCCTTCCCTTTTGGGGTAAACCTATTCCTAGACAGAATATGATTCTGTCCACCCCTATGTCGGCTGCACCGGGCCGTGGGCCGCACACATGTGTGCGGTCACTGTTCATCCAATCCCATAAGCCTGAATGACATTATCCCACCCATCTGTGATGGGCCGGATACGGGTAGTACCCGTGAGCCGGGTTCCTGACCCGGCTGGGGACTATACATCATCATATGGCTAAGGTAGCTAATAAACATAAGCTTTTAATTTATAACTACTGGGGAAAACAGTTGGCTGCATACAGGAAATCCTAATGAAGGAAGAGATTGTCTTTACTGAAGGACGGGAAATCCGTACCTTATGTCCAGTAGAAGCTAACAGAAACGATGAAGACTAATCCGCCTTGACGGAGAACACTACATAAAAAATATGGACGTGTATGAGTTGTCTGAATTACATGTGTTTTACTGGTTCCGTGTGTTATTTGCTTGTTATACGTATTCTTTCATGTTTTACTGTTTAATGTGTTAACTGTAGTTATTCTGAAGTTTTGTTGTGTATTATCAATGTATTAGTGTATTATAATACTTGTATTGTAATACTAAGTAACTTCCTAAAAGTAGCAGGTTTCCATAAATAGTAAGTTTCCAAAAATAGAAAGTTTCAAAAAATAGAAAGTTCCCAAAAATAGTAAGTTTCCATAATTAGAATTAAGCTGAATTATAAATAATAAGTGAAGTTAAATTAGTACAATACAAGTCATGATTATAGTTGGTTAATTAAATAACTTATTAATTTAATTAAACTATATGTGATATGATTTTGATTAAAATACATGTTTAATTAAAATGACTAAGTATAAATACCTTAGGTTATACATGAATTAATTTAATAAATTAATTAACCTAAAGTTTAATATGATTATAAAAATAGTTTTTATAAAAACCCGAATCTCGAGCCCGTGTTTTAATTAAGCCGAACCAATTAAGCTATAAACAAGTCACACCGAGAACTTGGAGGGGTCTCGGTTGACACTACTTAATCAACTAAACATGTAAACATACCCCGACTTGAATTCGGGGTCCCTTTGGTCTCGGGTCCGATCAAACAGAACCAACCGAGCCCCTTGGGGGTCTCGGTGGTGCCTCGGCTCCACACAAACCCCGACTTTCGGTCGAGATTTCTTGCCTGTGTCCGAGCCACAGCCAACCAAGCCGAGACCTTTAAGGTCTCGGTGGTGATGTTTAAAAACAAGACGAGCACCCCCCCCCCTTGGGGTCTCGGTTGTCTCGGCTAAACCAAAACACAAACCAAACGCACCTTTGACAAAATTAATTAACCCTAGTTATTTCTTTACATGCTCATATGATTACTTAATTTTAAACAAGAAATCATAAGAAAATAAAAATGAAAAGAAAAGGTTTTTGAATATACCAATGCGTGTAGAATGAAGAGGTGATCCCGACTAATTAAACAAACACAAAGATCGTCCGGGTTTGCCCTTTTCTTAATGGTGGCCAGCGACTATGGTGAAACAATGAGGAAGAGGACAAAAATTTATATAAATCTAAAATATGAGAATAATAATTCTTCTGATGTTTTTATTAAAATTGGTTTTGGGCCAAAAGGCCCACGATATAACACCCGAGAATTTTTCGTGCTCTAAATAATAATAAATTATATTAGTTATTATTCAAAATTCATTTTTGAGCATTACCAAACTTGTCTGTTTTGAAAACGATACATATTTTGTAAAATCTGAAAAATCACATAGTCTGCGTATCGACACAGTAAAAATTAAACATGTATATTTTAATATCACGAGATATTTACAGTTCTTACCCTTGAGTTTGTCGTATATCATTTTATGTGCTAAATTGATTTTAGTTACAGACAAACGTCTATACAAGCATTGCACGTCTTAAATTGTGACCTCATTCGTTCACGAGCTATCCCGTTACCATTAAATTTGATTGCTTATGTTATAGGACTTAAGTTCCGTGTGCTTTACGTAAACTATAATATTGAATAGTAAATATGACGCGCGAGTTTCTATTTGTAATCTATTTTCGTCGTTTACATCGTCATTACTTCGCTCTCATGTTCAAACCGTCAGAATACACAACCTCTTGGCGATGTGACCAAACGGTCACCACGAGAGCCTCAACCCACCGTGTACCAAATTCCACCATTATGTATACATTGATAAAACTATGACTTCATTACTCTCATCTAGCAACTTTCAAATAAAATAACTTGTCAACTTTTGGATCCCAAACTTTTTCTTCTTTCTTTTACACGCCATGTTTTGTGACTCAAAGATAATTCAAATTTTAGTCAACCACAACCACATGCAAGCTGCTGCTAGGTTGTCATCACCTTGCTACCAAGTATACACTATCCTCAAACCTCATTCGACGATCGTTTTGGTCCCCTCACTCACACAATTTACACCTGTTTGTTTAGTGATGTAGGTTTTAGTATATATTTAATTTTAGGAAAAAGCAAATATAAACGCGGCAAGTATTAAATCTCACGTTTTAATAAAAAACCGTGAAGACGAATAATTTCCAAGTTCGTTCTCGAAGGAGGTGTGTGTATTAATGTGCCAAAATAAAATAACAATGTTTGGATTAGTGACGTTTTTGGTTTCAAGAGAGAAAAATAAAAGACGAGCTACGACTACGCTTTAAACTACGACGTTGACATAAAATGCGAACGTAAATACGTAAAACGTGACGAAATATAAAAATAAAACCTAAAAATTAATTAAAAGATTAAACTAAGTCTAAAATAATATAAATAAGAATAAAAATCCAACAAATATATTTTAAAACCTTTTATTAATTAAATATTCAATTTTTAATGCTAATTAAAGCCCTAAAATTAAATATAATCAATAAAAAGCCCAAAATATTATTTTATTAGACTAATAAATCACTTATATTATTTAAAGACTAAAAAGTATTTTTCCAGAATTTTTAAAACTATTTTTCTATTTTTAAAAGGCTAAAAACACTTTTTAAACTAAAATAATAAAATAATGCTAAAAATAAATATTATTTTTCTAAAAATCTTTTTTTAACTAAATTAATAAGGGAAAAATGAAAAAGTTAAAAAAAACTAAAAAAAATTGGCTAAAAATGAAAGTACCCCAAAGTACCCCAAGGTGGAGTACTTATGTGTTGTCCAAGATCCTACCAGACAAAGGTTTTGTCCAACATCAGTGTTGTCCGATATCGGACAACACTAAAAAAACAAAAAATATGGTCGTTCTCGGACAGAACTAACAAATGTTGCTGTATAGATTTTCGGCTCGTTTTGGGTTGATTTGGGCTCGTTTTTGCTTGTTTTGCGATGTTCTTTGGCATAAACGGCACCCCCACAACTAGTGAGTTGTGGGGAGTCAATCATAAACACAAAAACACACAAACTTAAGCTACAATCATGCCATAAATCAACTAAAATCAGCAAAAAAAACAGAAAAAGGGGGCTGGTGGGTTGCGAAGGGAGTAGTGAGCTATTTGAACTGTGCTAGACCACCAAAAGGTTTACCAAAGTCCTAGACCAGATAATGGAGCTTAAAGACTACCCTAAATATACTTTGTCACCAAAAATTAAGATCCAAAAATCAAAATTGAAGCTAAAAAGGCTGCTGATAAACTAGGCCTTACAGTGGGTTCAAATTGCTATTTTTTTTTACCACTTGGTGGAGTTCACATAACCAAAACTTGGATTTAAGCCTAACAAACACCTACTCTTGTTTCACTTGAGCCTAAACTACCATAAACCCTATCACTGACCAAGATTTAGGCAAATGAAACACAAAACTAAAAGCTTAAGGACCCACTGATAACAGAAAGCAATAACATGCAGAAATTCTACCCAATTAGAAAACTTGAAACTTGATTGTTTTACACTACACTTTCCAGACAAATACCTAGAACTATCCTAAACAACTATAATGAGCATGAATGGACCAGTTTCAACACACAATGTGTCACTCAAAATTTGTAAAAACCAAATCCAAACACCCCTTTAATAAACAAAAACAAGATTTTTCAAAGGACTTTCAAATAAAATGACACCAAATCAATCCTAAACTACTTTGACTCTTCAAAAATGCTTTATAAACCTAAACCAACATGTCTAATCATTAAATTAACAGAAAATTAACAAACTTCATAAAATACTCCACAATTTTGCAAAAAATTGTTCAAAGAGGGTTCAAGCTTGTACCATTTGCTGATGCCTTCTCTAAGCTCAATTCCAGCTTATGGGAGCTTATGGGAGTTTGTAGAGAACCCTTGCTGAGGTTCTACAAAAGAACCAAGGGTATTTCAATATATCTTCAAAAAGGATAAAAAAATGATGATGTTCTCTTTGTTTCCTGCTGAATACCAACACCACTAAAACAAGAACATTAATAGCCCAAGAAGTTCTCTATAAGCTCAAGTGTAAATTGAGCTAATAGAGACTAGATGAACAATTAGTAAATACAATAAAGGAAATAGATTTTTTTAACAAAAGTCTTGAAAAAACAGAAACCTTGAAGAATAATTTCTCTTTTGAAACCAAGAACTAAGTAACAAGATAACAATGCTACTAGCTTATACAAACTTGCTTAACTTGTTTGATTGTCAGTCAAACGAGTAACCAAGCCCCTATAAACTATGACCTAAAGCAATATTCTTTGCCAAGTGTCCTTGAACAAATAATATGTTTGATTAAACCTTAACTATTTTGCAGGAAAATAAATGTTTTAAACTACAAAAACATAAAAGTAAATGGAACTCAGCATTGAACAAGATTAAAAACAAATTTTCATTAATTTTTAAAAACTTTACAAGAGGCTGGAACAAGAAAAACTAATACTAGCTATGGCCTTATATATTGGCTACAAGAGTGTTCTAGAAAGCTAAAAACGAAAACCCTACTGCTTGTAATCTTCCAAATATGCCCTTTGTGTTAAAACTTTGAAAAGTTGGTCAAAATGCCTCATGTGATGATTCTGAAATGGCCATGTAAAGATGAGATGTAAAGAAGCGATCTTGGTCGTTGAATGACCATTGGAGGACAAGCAAACACTTAGAGCCTTTGATTCACTGCCACTGTTTTGTTTTCTTGCTAAAATGGTGCAGGGGACCATTGGGTAGGGGTCCATAATGAGAGGGTGACGTTTTTGAGATTGGGGTTTGGGTTGGATGAAGGTTAATCATGGATCTGGAGGTTTAGGTGGATTAATTTTAAGGATTAAAGGTTTTAGGTGATTAGGGTTCTAGGATGTGTACAGTGGGTGTTGATATGTGTTTAAGGATACAGTAATTGTTAAGGGGGAAGATTTATTATATTAAAATCTGTTTAAAATAGATTTAATAATAATAAATAAGGTTTAGTGGGTATTGGGTTTTGTTTTAGGCAGAATGGCCCCCTGAAGTATCAACTTTTTGGCATAACAAGTTTAAACAGCTTTCATCTCAATTCCCTTTGTTATAGACTTTGGAGGAATGACAATTAGGCCCCTTTCTTTTGTGCAACTTTAAACAAGGACTAAAACATGCAATAAAAGCATTCTTCAAGGGCTGAAAATGACATGTCTTGAAACTTTAGGACTATACTTGTAATTTTTGAGTTTTACAAAGACCAAAAGTGACAAGTCTTCAAATGTTGAGGGACCATTCTTGACAAATATTCAAACTTCAAGGAATTCATTGAAAAATCATGATTCGGGTCCGGTTCTTTATGCGACTTCGTTTCCCGTGTTTGTTTTTGCTTGAATCTTGTTATCTTTTGGTAAATTCACGATATCCGTACCTAGAATACACAATGAAGAAACACAAGCATATTTTGGGGTATTTAATGACATTTTTAAGCATTTTAAGCCCGATTTGGATGATGAGACTATGTATAAATACAGTCTCATCACTCCCCCATACTAAACCATTGCCGTGTCCCCAAGCAATGCTAGAATTAAGTATCATAGCACTTCCAAAATTCATTTTATGATGACATTTATTGAAAACGTAAACTTTAATAAACTACTACACGCGTTTTAGACATAATGTATTGTTTTTATCACGAGAACGTGACTTTTAGGATCATAGAATAAGAACACGTGAATGCCTCATAGAGATAAGTTCGTCACCCTCGATTTTCACTCAATTCCATGCTAAGCGTGTAACGAGATCATTGTTATTATAAGTTAGCAACACAATCATTACTCATGAGTGTTAATTACGTACCTAAACTCCCTTATTCCTAATTGGTATCTCTTATATTTTATTTTTGTCTTAATGATCACGAGGATACATCATTGACATATGCGTGAATAGAGATTAAGTCCAAAAATAGAGTCTCAACGGTGTAACCTAAATCATCGAATTAATAATTCATCTTAATAGACAACGATGTCAAAAAATTAAGTCAACAAAAAGGATCGATAAACACGGTTTTAGAACGGTTTTGAACATGAGACTTATTATCATGACTTTTATTATCCGCCTCATTCTCGGTGGTTTTATTATCTTGGTTTACCTCCATCTTTTATTCAACTTCGCCATGAAGCTTTTATTATGACTTCGGTCTTGCCCTTGTCTTTTATTATCCACCATCATCGGTGGTTTTATTGACTTGACGTATATCCTCACGCTAAGGCGAATTTTGGATCTTTAAGGTTCCAAAGATTAAGGCTTGATTCACTTTCAACTTTGCATAGATTTTTCGGCTTTTGGGAGCTTCAAATTTTTGCTTGATTTAGGTGAGCACTTGAAATCTTTTTATTGGGTGAAACCTTTGATTATTCGGGTGCCAATACTTCAAAACCGTGACGCTGGCGAATCCTTAATGTTTTCCCAATTTAATTACATGGAAGCTACCAAAACAAACTAGAAACCAACAATAGAGACTAAACCGCTAATTCAATATTTATTAACAATTTATTATTTACAAGCGTTGGGAGAATAAGCGATAATTACTACACATAAGATCGTGAAGATTACGTAACTTATAAAACTCTATCATTTCTCGTCCTCATTAAAGAGACTTAGCCTAAAAAGTTAAGGAATCGAAGCTAAGTGCTCAACACGCACGGTCGAGTCAAAAATTACTCTTATTCTCACCATCGGAAAACCTACATTCGTGTCTTAAACACTTATGAAAAACAAGAAAAAATTTAAAATTTGGCCATTTTTAGCCTTATTTGCAACAAAAAGAGAACAAAACGATGAATTTTGGATTGCGTGTTGACGTGAGCAAGGTGAAGTATCTACTCACCCCCCATACTAAAACTAAACATTGTCCTCAATGTTTCGAGTCTAGGGGTGAAAACACCCCCATACTAGAGACGTAGTCGAATGCTTAATCTCGAGCATGGAAAGGGTAAAACGAATAACCTAAAAGCCGTTTATGAATTATGCTAATAAGATAAACGTTAGAACGTAAAAGGATATCATCGGATATCGTAAATCTCCAAAGGCAACGATCGAAGCTCGAGTGCTACGTAAAACGAACACGAGAGGCTTCAATGGTTTCGATGTACCTAATGAATCACAATCACAAACAACCACGGAGCAAAGTTTGGAAGAGCACAAGTCCCCTCGTTACATTAAACTAAGAAAGCGATAATATGTACAAGGATAAGCATGAGAATCCCCCACGAGGCACCTTTTTTTTTATAACCGAGTCAAAAGCTCGACTCGAATCCCCATAAATGTGATCATTTAGGGATAATCATGGTTTGGTCATTTTTGGTGGGGCTTACATGATAAACAATGCCCAAAGAAACCGATAATAAAGGCAAAGCCTTTATACCGGGGTCAAAGATCTTATCCTCACATTTGGTGGAAAATGATAAAGGCAAAGTCGGAGGATACGTTTTGTAAGGAAGAAAACTCCTTACAACGTACTCGAAGTACGTGTAGTCATGAGAACCGAGGGGGTGGGTAGGACTACTTTGAGACGAAGGCAAATTTGGAAGAGAATCAATAAAAATAGGGGTCTCAAAGTCTCCTCCCGGTTCAAAGGCAAAGGCCTCATTAAAATCCTCATTCTCATCGAGAGGCGGTCCATCGGTGAACCCCTCGAGAATAGAGGCATCACAAGTCAAAAGAGAAGGCTCATCCAAATGAGACTTATGGAGGGTGACTAGCAAATCCGGCTCATCGAGTTTAGGATCCTTAGAATCCTCACTCTCGATGTCCTCGAACGTCTCATCAAAGAGAGGATTTACGTCACCAAAAACGAACTCGTCATCAAATTCAAAAAGGGTATTCGAGTAGATTTTAAATTTGTCGACACGAACTTCCTCATCGAGTAGTGACTCGTCATCACTAGTGGAAAAATCATCATCGAAAAGCGGGTTCGAAAAAGTCAATGATTCTCTACCCGAAGTGTCATTGGGAGAGACATCATCACATGAAATCGTATCACACTTACTATCGTAATTTGCCTCGCTAGAATTTTCGTGGAAAAATTCATCGAGAGCAAAATCACTTAACTCCTCATCGAAGACAACCGTAGGCTCACTTTGGATTGGAATAGGGATCTCAACACTAGGATTAGTGCTAAGATTCTTCTCCCCCATACTTAGAGAGGCATCGGGTTTCGTTGGGAGCGTGAGAGTTATGGTTTCACAAGATGAGTTGAGATTAAAAATGTCGCAATCGTCGTCGTCATCATAAATAGGAGGCGTGAGATCACATCTAGCTAGATGCTCCTCTCTTTCTAGTTCTTGTTTTTTATGACGAATATCGATGCTTAAACCATTGTAATCTTGTAAAAGTTGTTTAGTTCTAATCTCACACTCTCTTTTAAACTCGTCACTTATTTCTTCTTTACGATATCTCCTAATGCCGAGTTCATTAGTTATATCGTTTATTTCTTGATTGATTCGTCGTTTCTCCTCTTCCATATCTTTGATGCTTCCTTCGATCACTTCGACGATTGAAAGTTCCTTTTTCTCCATAATTTGTTGAAAAAGCATTTTAATTTCCTTAAATCCCTCGTCGACGCGACTAACACCGAGGTCATCATTGAAAAAATTTTGCGGAGGTGATTGGTCAAAACCGGAGAATTGATTGTCAAAAGACGTATTGTAGTTCATCGGTTGACAATCGTACCCATAATGAGGTTCGTTTCCACAATTCTCACATGAATACGACGATGGATATTGCGATGATTGGTCAAAGTAATTAGGATTCGGTTTGGGGTCATTATAATTCGTACAACAAAATCCGAAGTCGTGCTCCAAACCGCAAAAATCACACGAATAAGACGAAGGCGGTTGTGGAGTTTGGTCATAGGATTGAAATCCGTAACCATGGTCGTTTCGAGGAGAGTTGTATATATACCCCTCCCTTCCTCCATAAATCTCGCAATTGAAGCAATTACCACCGTCCGGCGGACCTCCACAATATGGACAAGAGTAATATCCCTCGTTGGACATGACGAAACGCGAATGGTGTTACGAGAATTACACACTATAGGGTTAGAAAAAGAATTAATTGATAAGGGGTAAGAAGAATATTTTTCATTTTTGATTTTTTTTTAATTTTTTTGGTTTTTTGGTGTATTACGTAGACTCAAATCTACAAATCTCTCCTCGAATCGATTTCTCGATTAAAGGAGCCTCAAAGAATGAAAACGATCACGTGGGGTGAACGCCTTCGATGACTTTAGAACGTTGGTGGAACACCAAAACGTTCAAGAGGGTTTAATCTTGAAAACAAGCAAATATATATGATACGTAGATAATACTTGGGCGGCAAACCCTCGATTGGCCCTCTTTCTCAAAACACGCACAAGCAAGCGGGGGAAACGAGGCGGCGCTAAGCACTTAAGAGCCTTTTTCCCTTAGGTCGTGAAATACAACCGCCTTATACCCACCTTATAGTTTGTGTTAATTGAAATTAAGCCTCACGAAAGTATTTATCTATTTTGCCTTTAAACTTTTGCTTTAGATTCGAATACAATGATCGAGTGATGAAATCCCGAATCAAGGTTGCGTTTTCACGCTTTTGGAGTACTTGTATATTTATTGTTTTACGTATACAATATATTAATATATTAAAAAAAAACGAAAACGATAATGATTTATCTACAATATAGTAAATGATTGGTTTGTGTTTAATTTAGGAAAATTAAACACGATTTATTTGGATAATATAATATAGTAATAAAAATAAAAAGGAGTATGTACGTTATATACGCTTTCCAAAAATTGAAAAGAAAAAACGCACTACTCACACAAACACGATATCTAGTATGGCACTAAATACACCTCCCCGGCAGCGGCGCCAAAAATTGATGTAGGTTTTAGTATATATTTACTTTTAGGAAAAAGCAAATATAAACGCGGCAAGTATTAAATCTCACGTTTTAATAAAAAACCGTGAAGACGAATAATTTCCAAGTTCGTTCTCGAAGGAAGTGTGTGTATTAATGTGCCAAAATAAAATAACAATGTTTGGATTAGTGACGTTTTGGTTTCAAGAGAGAAAAATAAAAGACGAGCTACGACTACGCTTTAAACTACGACGTTGACATAAAACGCGAACGTAAATACGTAAAACGTGACGAAATATAAAAATAAAACCTAAAAATTAATTAAAAGATTAAACTAAGTCTAAAATAATATAAATAAGAATAAAAATCCAACAAATATATTTTAAAACCTTTTATTAATTAAATATTCAATTTTTAATGCTAATTAAAGCCCTAAAATTAAATATAATCAATAAAAAGCCCAAAATATTATTTTATTGGACTAATGAATCACTTATATTATTTAAAGACTAAAAAGTATTTTTCCAAAATTTTTAAAACTATTTTTCTATTTTTAAAAGGCTAAAAACACTTTTTAAACTAAAATAATAATAAAAATAATAAAATAATGCTAAAAATAAATATTATTTTTCTAAAAATCTTTTTTTAACTAAATTAATAAGGGAAAAATGAAAAAGTTAAAAAAAACTAAAAAAATTGGCTAAAAATGAAAGTACCCCAAAGTACCCCAAGGTGGAGTACTTATGTGTTGTCCAAGATCCTACCAGACAAAGGTTTTGTCCAACATCAGTGTTGTCCGATATCGGACAACACTAAAAAAAACAAAAAATATGGTCGTTCTCGGACAGAACTAACAAATGTTGCTGTATAGATTTTCGGCTCGTTTTGGGTTGATTTGGGCTCGTTTTTGCTTGTTTTGCGATGTTCTTTGGCACAAACGGCACCCCCACAACTAGTGAGTTGTGAGGAGTCAATCATAAACACAAAAACACACAAACTTAAGCTACAATCATGCCATAAATCAACTAAAATCAGCAAAAAAACAGAAAAAGGGGGCTGGTGGGTTGCGAAGGGAGTAGTGAGCTATTTGAACTGTGCTAGACCACCAAAAGGTTTACCAAAGTCCTAGACCAGATAATGGATCCTAAAGAATACCCTAAATATACTTTGTCACCAAAAATTAAGATCCAAAAATCAAAATTGAAGCTAAAAAGGTTGCTGATAAACTAGGCCTTACAGTGGGTTCAAATTGCTATTTTTTTTACCACTTGGTGGAGTTCACATAACCAAAACTTGGATTTAAGCCTAACAAACATCTACTCTTGTTTCACTTGAGCCTAAACTACCATAAACCCTATCACTGACCAAGATTTAGGCAAATGAAACACAAAACTAAAAGCTTAAGGACCCACTGATAACAGAAAGCAATAACATGCAGAAATTCTACCCAATTAGAAAACTTGAAACTTGATTGTTTTACACTACACTTTCCAGACAAATACCTAGAACTATCCTAAACAACTATAATGAGCATGAATGGACCAGTTTCAACACACAATGTGTCACTCAAAATTTGTAAAAACCAAATCCAAACACCTCTTTAATAAACAAAAACAAGATTTTTCAAAGGACTTTCAAATAAAATGACACCAAATCAATCCTAAACTACTTTGACTCTTCAAAAACGCTTTATAAACCTAAACCAACATGTCTAATCATTAAATTATCAGAAAATTAACAAACTTCATAAAATACTCCACAATTTTGCAAAAAATTGTTCAAAGAGGGTTCAAGCTTGTACCATTTGCTGATGCCTTCTCAAAGCTCAATTCCAGCTTATGGGAGCTTATGGGAGTTTGTAGAGAACCCTTGCTGAGGTTCTACAAAAGAACCAAGGGTATTTCAATATATCTTCAAAAAGGATTAAAAAAATGATGATGTTCTCTTTGTTTCCTGCTGAATACCAACACCACTAAAACAAGAACATTAATAGCCCAAGAAGTTCTCTATAAGCTCAAGTGTAAATTGAGCTAATAGAGACTAGATGAACAATTAGTAAATACAATAAAATAAAATAGATTTTTTTAACAAAAGTCTTGAAAAAACAGAAACCTTGAAGAATAATTTCTCTTTTGAAACCAAGAACCAAGTAACAAGATAACAATGCTACTAGCTTATACAAACTTGCTTAACTTGTTTGATTGTCAATCAAACGAGTAACCAAGCCCCTATAAACTATGACCTAAAACAATATTCTTTGCCAAGTGTCCTTGAACAAATAATATGTTTGATTAAACCTTAACTATTTTGCAGGAAAATAAATGTTTTAAACTACAAAAACATAAAAGTAAATGGAACTCAGCATTGAACAAGATTAAAAACAAAATTTCATTAATTTTTAAAAACTTTACAAGAGGCTGGAACAAGAAAAACTAATACTAGCTATGGCCTTATATATTGGCTACAAGAGTGTTCTAGAAAGCTAAAAACGAAAACCCTACTGCTTGTAATCTTCCACATATGCCCTTTGTGTTCAAACTTTGAAAAGTTGGTCAAAATGCCTCATGTGATGATTCTGAAATGGCCATGTGAAGATGAGATGTAAAGAAGCGATCTTGGTCGTTGAATGACCATTAGAGGACAAGCAAACACTTAGAGCCTTTGATTCACTGCCACTGTTTTGTTTTCTTGCTAAAATGGTGCAGGGGACCATTGGGTAGGGGTCCAAAATGAGAGGGTGACGTTTTTGAGATTGGGGTTTGGGTTGGATGAAGGTTAATCATGGATCTGGAGGTTTAGGTGGATTAATTTTAAGGATTAAAGGTTTTAGGTGATTAGGGTTCTAGGATGTGTACAGTGGGTGTTGATATGTGTTTAAGGATACAGTAATTGTTAAGGGGGAAGATTTATTATATTAAAATCTGTTTAAAATAGATTTAATAATAATAAATAAGGTTTAGTGGGTATTGGGTTTTGTTTTAGGCAGAATGGCCCCCTGAAGTATCAACGTTTTGGCATAACAAGTTTAAACAGCTTTCATCTCAATTCCCTTTGTTATAGACTTTGGAGGAATGACAATTAGGCCCCTTTCTTTTGTGCAACTTTAAACAAGGACTAAAACATGCAATAAAAGCTTTCTTCAAGGGCTGAAAATGACATGTCTTGAAACTTTAGGACTATACTTGTAATTTTTGAGTTTTACAAAGACCAAAAGTGACAAGTCTTCAAATGTTGAGGGACCATTCTTGACAAATATTCAAACTTCAAGGAATTCATTGAAAAATCATGATTCGGGTCCGGTTCTTTGTGCGACTTTGTTTCCCGTGTTTGTTTTTGCTTGAATCTTGTTATCTTTTGGTAAATTCACGATATCCGTACCTAGAATACACAATGAACAAACACAAGCATATTTTGGGGTATTTAATGACATTTTTAAGCATTTTAAGCCCGATTTGGACGATGAGACTATGTATAAATACAGTCTCATCATTTAGCCATAGTTTTCCCTCACACTCACATACCTAAAACACACACATTATCTATACATTTTCCTCCTGCTTACCTCAAAACAAACCTCCATCCTAAACCTTTACACTTCATGTTACCCACACTAATTAATCCACCACCTCATTAAACTTGTATGAATCACAACGAAACGCGTTCATTTATAAACATCACCTTTCAAATTTCATATCTGGTCTACTGTTCATCCGAGAGTTTCAAAGGTGAGATGGGGGGTACCAGTTTGTACGTGGGGTTACTAGTTCGTGTTGCTGCGTGCTTACGGTTTGAGTGGGTTGCTGTTGTTAATATAGTAGAAGGGTTGTAGTATCTACAGTTTGTTGCGTCGTCCTTGTGCCGAGAAGAAATGCGAGGTCTAAACATTCACCTTTGTATATCACTCTTTGCATAGCATCTTTTCATACGTTTGTTATATGTCACCTTACCATATTTTCTAGAAACCAAGTTTTTTTAAAGAGTCGGTTTGTAAATCTTTAAACTTAGCATCGCGAGTTACATAAGAACGTTTTTAAAAGTACATTTCGAGTGAGTTTTACGTAAAACATGCGTGTTTTGAAGTCGAAATAATAATTGTTGTTTGAAGGTAAGACGAGTGAGATGGACTGAGGTTATGGTTCTGGGTCTTTGTGAGGGTCTTGCCAAGAGCTTGTTGTGAGTTTGACTAGTGTCAAGATTGTCGAGAGCTTTGGTGAGATTTAGAATCAGACTCGGTGTAAGACGAGGAAAGGTTTTGTGGTGAGCTTAGTGGTGAGACGAGAGAGGCGGACTAAGGAGCTGCGAGAGTCTTGCTGAGGGTGTTGATGTGAGCTTGGCTAAGGTTGGTGGAGAGTTTGTTGTGACTTGTCGAGTCAAGAACTGTGTTTCTATGTCATGCATCTTAACTGGGTTTTAAACTTTGTTTAAGCTTTGTGTGTGTGTTGTGGTGGTCAAGAGTTTTTGCAAACTGAGTTTCCTTTTTCTTGCTACGTATTTTTGAACGAGGGAGCTGGAGGGTGTATGGTTGTCATGATAGAGCTGTGTATTAACTTTACGGTGTGAGATCGAGTCAGCAACTGTGTTTTGGTGTCATGCGTTCAAACTGTTTTGAGCCTGTGTGGGATTCTTGCGTCTGGTTTTGATCAGAGAGAGAGAGATAGGAAGTTGAAAGTGAAGATGGAGTTATATATATATATATATATATTGGACGTGAGGAGTGATAGATTAATCACTGTTTGATGTGTTTCGAGGATGAGAGGGACAGGTGGGAAGACATAGTAGCTACTCTTTGACCGACCATTTCTTTACTTCTACTTTTGGTCTATCACGTGCGGGTTTTGTTAAAACATTTCCATTCAATGTGATGGCCTTTCTTTTTATTTATTTTGGCACAAGTTGCATTTGTTATTTTTTTTATATTGAACATACAAGTTGCATTTGTTAAGTCCTAAAACAATTACATATATAGTTTGCGTCGAACTTATTAATTCGGAAGGTCAAGTTTCTAGTTTGAGAGATATTGGTCGAGTTTAGTTATGGTTATTTAAGTTTATAAAATGGTTAAACTAAAATGGCGTCGAAAGGCTGTCGAAACCTTAAAGCTATATTTTTATTTAAAAGCTTGGTCGAGTCTTATTTTAACTAAAGCTTTTGAACTGGCGCTCATTTTATAAATTAATTTCCGTGGTAAAGATTGACATATGCATATGACATTCATTTTATTTCTTGCTTTATAGATTATAACTCAATCTAGTATTATTTTAGGTTGCTTCGTACGTGATCTGATTCTATGATTATTATTCTCTTGCTATGATAGCTTGCGTTGCTGAGGTGAGTTCATACCCCCTCTTTCTATTTTTGGAACCGCTTTATAAATGTTTTAGTCTCTTTTGGGGGAGATGCATGCTTGTTGATGTCAAATACGTGCTTATAGGTTTGATGATTGTTTGTGATACATACGTGGTTATACTTCTCAAGTATTGTTTGCGATGCATATGTGTTTATACCTATGAAGAATTGTTTATGTTACATATTGTGAATATGTGAGTGAGTCATTTCTTCTCTTAATCTGCGTTATATGCTTAATCTATTTGGGGAGAGATAATGGTTTGTTATTTGCTTACGGATGCAACTGTGCTTGTATAAGAATACTTCGCTGAGATATTGTTTATCTATGAGATAATGCTTTGTCACTTGCTTGGACGCAAAATGTGCTCTCGTTGTATACTTCGTTGAAGTTGGTTTATGGATATGCCTAAGTAGCTTTAACCCACGTTCTTCTTAGTCCCCTTCATGAACCGTTAATCACTTCTGAATGACCGGTAAAGTGAACATGATGTTATGGATAGATCTATTGAGGTTTTGGCAACCTCCGTCCGGGGATTTCTCGCCACTGCCAAACGGACGTATACCATTTGATGTTGTGCTAGGTGGTCTTGGGTTAGACACCTACTGGGGTAACTTGTATTTCATGCGCGCGATGTTTTGGCGTACTTGTCATAGTTCGGTTTCATGAGCTTAGTGCTATCATAAACATTGTGTTGTACCCAATATGCTTGACGTCATATCTCCCACGATGGTCATGCATATCTTATCTACGTTTTTGCGGTCCATTGCTTGCTATGATTCTGAACTTGAATTGCTCTTGTGATCCATCTTACTATGATATGGTATTGATCTTGATTGTGAAGCTTGATATGATTCTTGCATGTGAATCTTGTTCTGATCTCGTATTAATCTTGGAATGTGAATCTTGCTATGATCTTGTATGATCTTGATATGCCTTTTATACGTGGTCTTGATATGAATTGTGCATGTGATCTTGATATGAATCTTGCATGTGATGTTGATATGAATTGAATCATTTTGTGTTGGCTGTAATGCTTTTGCTAAACGTTGATTTTTCCTAAACGTTGATTTATGACTAAACTCTGTAGTAAGTGTTGCTTTTGTTGCGAAACTCTGGATTTCTAAACGCTTTTACGATACTACCTTTGGTAGTGGGCTTTGAAAACTTTTGAGGTATCATAAATATTTTTAATAAAACTTATGAACTCACCAACTTTATGTTGACGGTTTTAAGCATGTATTCTCAGTTACTTGGTTGTATGATTATTTGGAGTCTGCATTGTGATATTTGACATAGAGGTCGCTCTCTCGAATCAAGACTCGGATAATCATGACTTAACAGGCCCCAAACTAGTGTGCTTCCGCTGGGCCTATTTTGGGGGTGTTACAGATTGGTATCAGAGCCCTGGTTATAGAGAACTAGGTGTTATTGTATAGGCCTAGAGTATAACTTATGCTCTAGTGTGTTTTATCCTGTTATCATGTTATCATGCTCTTTTCGTTGCTATATGAACGTGTTCTTTACATATTATGATTGTCTTTTCCGCTGCTATATGAATACGTGCTTTGTATATTGCGATTGCTTTTTCTGCTGCTATGTTAATGCTCGTTTTGCGTGTTTGCAATTTCTTTATCCGCTGCTGCATGACTGCTTGCTTTATCAATTTATGATTTCTTTATGTTCTGATTGTTAATTTTATATATTTTGTAACTATTATAATATATCATTATATTATTTATGAGCTCTTTGTTTAATACCTATTTTTGCGCACGTTATCCCGCGTCGGTATTTAGTTTCTTCGGCTTATGAATTCAACGTCTACTTACGAGACACGACTATTAACGACTCATACACTTTGCTTTTGGTAATTTCATGTAATATTACTTGGATAGTTTGCTTGTCTAAATGGTGCGGTTTGACTCAAATGAGGGTTATTAAGATTTCAGATTTAGATTGTATGGAACGTCTAAATGGGAAATCATAAGCCACGGGACCAGAAGCGTATTTATGGTTTCGTATTGAGATGCTATGGGATGTTTGAATACGAAATTTATAAGTAAACTGGCTGTAAACTCTTTTGGTAATATCTATTTTCTTAGATATTTTATATATATTTTGATGATAAGCCATGTCGGGAATAGTTAAGTAGGATGAGCTATGAAATCTTTATTCAAACGAATTGGGACGCCTTTTCCTTTTAATAAAGAAATCATAGGTCACCGAACCATGAGGTTATAAAATTTTATTTACATGGATTAGGACGCTTCTCGATGTAAATAACGATTTATAAACAAGTGGGCTTAAGTGCATTCAACGTGACTCATTATTTATATTATTTTATTAAACCAGTTATGGAGCGTGTTTATTTTGACTTTCGGTTCGTCCGTACGATCTAATCCTTCTTTTGTCCTTTTACTGTTACCATCATTTTGTTTTGGCGAATGATTTCTTAAATTTCAATTAACTCGTGAATTTTTGCACAATTTTTTTTCTTCGAATGAACATCAACCGACGAGACCTTAACTAACTAACAGTAGTTAACCCTGTATCGACTTTCCAGAATTGACGAGTTGCTAGATTCTTCGCTTCTAGTTGTCCTTTAATTATTTGTGAACTGTTATTGCTTTTTTCAGATTGACCACCAAACCCTTTGGATACATTCCAGCTTTACCTATTTCTTTTCGACATTCTTGACACTTCTCAACCTTGTAACAACGAACGGGTTTCGAGGACGAAACTCAAAATGGCACGTGGATGATGTAACACCCGAGAATTTTTCGTGCTCTAAATAATAATAAATTATATTAGTTATTATTCAAAATTCATTTTTGAGCATTACCAAACTTGTTTGTTTTGAAAACGGGACATATTTTGGAAAATCTGAAAAATCGCATAGTCTGCGTATCGACACAGTAAAAATTAAACATGTATATTTTAATGTCACGAGATATTTACAGTTCTTACCCTTGAGTTTATCGTATGTCATTTTATGTGCTAAATTGATTTTAGTTACAGAAACAAACGTCAATACAAGCACTGCGCGTGTTAAATTGTGACCTCGTGCGTTCACGAGCTATCCCGTTACCGTTAAATTTGATTGCTTATGTTATAGGACTTATGTGCCGTGTGCTTTACATAACCTATAATATTGAATAGTAAATATGACGCGCGAGTTTCTATTTGTAATCTATTTTCGTCGTTTACATCGTCATTACTTCGCTCTCATGTTCAAACCGTCAGAATACACAACCTCTTGGCGATGTGACCAAACGGTCACCACGAGAGCCTCAACCCACCGTGTACCAAATTCCACCATTATGTATACATTGATAAAACTATGACTTCATTACTCTCATCTAGCAACTTTCAAATAAAATAACTTGTCAACTTTTGGATCCCAAACTTTTTCTTCTTTCTTTTACACGCCATGTTTTGTGACTCAAAGATAATTCAAATTTTAGTCAATCACAACCACATGCAAGCTGCTGCTAGGTTGTCATCACCTAGCTACTAAGTACACACTATCCTCAAACCTCATTCGACGATCGTTTATTTCCCCTCACTCACACAATTTACACCTGTTTGTTTAGCCATAGTTTTCCCTCACACTCACATACCTAAAACACACACATTATCTATACATTTTCCTCTTGCTTACATCAAAACAAACCTCAATCCTAAACCTTTACACTTCATGTTACCCACACAAATGAATCCACCACCTCATTAAACTTGTACGAATCACAACTAAACGCGTTCATATATAAACATCACCTTTCAAATTTCATTTCGGGTCTACTGTTCATCCGAGAGTTTCAAAGATGAGATGGGGGTACCAGTTTGTACGTGGGGTTCCTAGTTCGTGTTGTTGCGTGCTTACGGTTCGAGTGGGTTGCTGTTGTTAATATAGTTGAAGGGTTGTAGTATCTATGGTTGGTTGCGTCGTCCTTGTGCCGAGAAGAAACGCGAGGTCTAAACATTCACCTTTGTATATCACTCTTTGCATATCATCTTTTCATACGTTTGTTATATGTCACCTTACCATATTTTCCCGATCCAAGTTTTTTAAAGAGTCGGTTTGTAAATCTTTAAACTTAGCATCACGAGTTACATATGAACGTTTTTAAAAGTACATTTCGATTGAGTTTTATGTAAAACATGCGTGTTTTGAAGTCGAAATAATAATTTTTGTTTGAAGGTAAGACGAGTGAGATGGACTGAGGTTATGGTTGTGGGTCTCTGTGAGGGTCTTGCCAAGAGCTTGTTGTGAGTTTGACTACTGTCGAGATTGTCGAGAGCTTTGGTAAGATTTAGAGTCAGACTCGGTGTAAGACGAGGAAAGGTTTTGTGGTGAGCTTAGTGGTGAGACGAGAGAGGTGGACTAAGGAGCTGCGAGAGTCTTGATGAGGGTGTTGATGTGAGCTTGGTTAAGGTTGTTTGAGAGTTTGTTGTGACTTGCGAGTCAAGAACTGTGTTTCTATGTCATGCGTCTTAACTGGGTTTTAAACATTGTTTAAGCTTTGTGTGTGTTGTGGTGGTCAAGAGTTTTTGCAAATTGAGTTTCCCTTTTCTTTGCTACGTCTTTTTGAACGAGGGAGCTGGAGGGTGTATGGTTGTCATGATAGAGCTCTGTATTTACTTTGCGGTGTGAGATCGAGTCAGCAACTGTGTTTTGGTGTCATGCGTTCAAACTGGTTTGTGCCTGTGTGGGATTCTTGCGTCTGGTTTTGATCAGAGATAGAGAGATAGGAAGTTGAAAGTGAAGATGGAGTTATATATATATTGGACGTGAGGAGTGATAGATGAATCACTGTTTGATGTGTTTCGAGGATGAGAGGGACAGGTGGGAAGACATAGTAGCTACTCTTTGACCGGCCATTTCTTTACTTCTACTTTTGGTCTATCACGTGGGGGTTTGGTTAAAACATTTCCATTAAATGTGATGGCCTTTCTTTTTATTTATTTTGGCACAAGTTGCATTTGTTATTTTTTTATATTAAACATACAAGTTGCATTTGTTAAGTCCTAAAACAATTACATATATAGTTTGCGTCGAACTTATTAATTCGGAAGGTCAAGTTTCTAGTTTGAGAGATATTGGTCGAGTTTAGTTATGGTTATTTAAGTTTATAAAAGGTTAAACTAAAATGGCGTCGAAAGGCTGTCGAAACCTTAAAGCTATACTTTTACTTAAAAGCTTGGTCGAGTCTTATTTTAACTAAAGCTTTTGAACTAGCGCTCATTTTATAAATTAATTTCCGTGGTAAAGGTTGACATATGCATATGACATTCATTTTATTTCTTGCTTTATAGATTGTAACTCAATCTAGTATTATTTTAGGTTGCATCGTGCGTGATCTGATTCTGTGATTATTATTCTCTTGCTATGATAGCTTGCGTTGCTGAGGTGAGTTCATACCCCCTCTTTCTATTTTTGGAACCGCTTTATAAATGTTTTAGTCTCTTTTGGGGGTGATGCATGCTTGTTGATGTCAAATACGTGCTTATACGCTTGATGATTGTTTGTGATACATACGTGGTTATACTTCTCAAGTATTGTTTGCGATGCATATGTGTTTATACCTATAAAGAATTGTTTATGTTACATATTGTGAATATGTGAGTGAGTAATTTCTTCTCTTAATCTGCTTTATATGCTTAATCTCTTTGAGGAGAGATAATGCTTTGTTATTTGCTTACGGATGCAACTGTGCGTGTATAAGAATACTTCGCTGAGATATTGTTTATCTATGAGATAATGCTTTGTCACTTGCTTGGACGCAAAATGTGCTCTCGTTGTATACTTCGTTGAAGTTGGTTTATGGATATGCCTAAGTAGCTTTAACCCACGTTCTTCTTAGTCCCCTTCATGAACCGTTAATCACTTCTGGATGACCAGTAAAGTGAACATGATGTTATAGATAGATCTATTGAGGTTTTGGCAACCTCCGTCCGGGGATTTGTAAATCGCCACTGCCAAACAGACGTATACCATTTGATGTTGTGCTAGGTGGTCTTGGGTTAGACACCTACTGGGGCAACTTGTATTTCATGCGCGCGATGTTTCGGCGTACTTGCCATAGTTTGGTTTCATGAGCTTAGTGCTATCATAAACATTGTGTTGTACCCAATATGCTTGACGTCATATCTCCCATGATGGTCATGCATATCTTATCTACGTTTTTGCGGTCCATTGCTTGCTATGATTCTGAACTTGAATTGCTCTTGTGATCCATCTTACTCTGATGTGGTATTGATCTTGATTGTGAAGCTTGATATGATTCTTGCATGTGAATCTTGTTCTGATCTCGTATTAATCTTGGAATGTGAATCTTGCTATGATCTTGATATGCCTTTTATACGTGATCTTGATATGAATTGTGCATGTGATCTTGATATGAATCTTGCATGTGATGTTGATATGAATCTTGAATATGAATTAAATCATTTTGTGTTGGCTGTAATGCTTTTGCTAAACGTTGATTTTTGCTAAACATTGATTTATGACTGAAGTCTGTAGTAAGTGTTGCTTTTGTTGTGAAACTCTGGATTTCTAAACGCTTTTACGATAATACCTTTGGTAGTGGGCGTTGAAAACTTTTGAGGTGTCATAAACATTTTTAATAAAACTTATGAACTCACCAACTTTATGTTGACAGTTTTAAGCATGTATTCTCAGGTACTTGGATGTATGATTATTTGGAGTCTGCATTGTGATATTTGACATAGAGGTCGCTCTCTCGAATCAAGACTTGGCTAATCATGACTTACCAGGCCCCAAACTAGTGTGCTTCCGCGGGGCCTATTTTGGGGGTGTTACACACTTGGCCTCCCTTCTCTTGTCTAGCCGCGACATAAGGGCCCACTATGGGGTATACCCATAGTTTTTCATGTGTTAAATAATTTACGTGTATGTTCGTGATTTATTATTCGTGATTTTGGTATTTGTGATCGTGTCACATTCATAATATTCATGATTGTTCGTAATTTATTGTCGTGACACGTGTATTAATATTATAAATGGAAAGTTTAAATTTTACCGTGTTTTCATATGTTACTGTTCACATGTACTGTTCATAGGTTTTTAATGCGGGTTTTACAGATTGGCTATACAAACATCGCGCCACCATCGACTACCATTCATATCGGGTCATCTTCGGTGATGTAAACGCACCAGAGTACATTCACAGCGGTTTTATACCCGGAAGTTCTGTACAAATAACTTCAACCTTACAAGCACGTGCATTATTCTCAAATGGTTGTGAAGGCTACTTAGCTACTCTTCATGATATGGAGGTTGAATCTCCATCTATTCAGAATCAGCCAATCGTGTCAGAAATTCCCGACGTTTTCCAAAAGAACTTCCGGTCATACCACCTGCTCGTGAGGTAGAGTTTAATATTGAGCTCATCCCATGAGCTGAGCCAATTTCTAAGGCTCCTTATCGCATGGCTCCCATAGAACTTAAGGAGTTAAAGGAACAACTACATGAACTTTTGGGACGAGGTTTCATCCGCCCTAGTGCATCTCCATAGGGTGCACCGGTTTTATTCGTGAAGAAAAAGGACGACAGTATGCGTCTTTGCATTTATTATCGTGAACTTAATAAGATCACCACTAGGAATCGATATCCTCTACCACGAATTGATGATCTGTTTGACCAACTAAAAAAGGGGCCAAACATTTCTCCAAGATCGATCTGAGGTCGGGCTATCATTAGCAACGGGTGAAAGAGCAGGACATCGCCAAGACTGCTTTCTGTACTTGTTATGGACACTACAAATTTGTAGTCATGCCATTTGGCCTTACCAATGCTCCAGCAGTTTTCATGGACTTGATGAACCGTATCTTCCATGAGTTTCTGCACAAGTTCGTTATTGTCTTCATTGACGATATTCTGATTTTCTCTAAATCAAAGGAAGAACATGAAGACCATCTTCGTACAGTATTACAGATACTTCGCCAGAAGCAGCTGTATGCCAAGTTCTCCAAATGCAAATTTTGTTTGAGTAAAGTGGCGTTCCTAGGCCACATAGTATCCGCAGAGGAAATAACCATGGATCCTGTGAAGGTTGAGGCTATTACCAAGTGGCTAAGACCGACGTCAGCAACTAAAGTTCGCAGCTTTATAGGCTTAGCTGCTTACTACCGTAGGTTCGTAGAGAACTTTTCCCGATTAGCACTGCCATTGACCAAACTGATGTAGAAAAGGGAGAAATTCGTCTGGACTGAAGAAGGAGAGAAGAGCTTTGAAGACCTAAAGCAGAGGCTGGTATCTGCACCTATTCTTACTCTCCCATCTGGTACAGGTAGATTTCAGATCTATAGTGATGCTTTAGGGAAGGGCCTTGGATGTGTTCTCATGCAACATGGGAAAGTGATTACTTACGCATCACGACAGCTTAAGCCTTATGAGGAGAACTACCCTACACATGACTTAGAAATTGCAGCAGTCGTGTTTGCACTGAAGATATGGATGCACTACTTGTATGGCAAGTCATGTCATATCCTCACAGATCATAAGAGCCTGAAATACATCTTCACTCAGCGTGATCTGAACATGAGGTAGAGAAGGTGGTTAGAGCTGTTGAAGGAGTATGACATTAATCTGCAGTATCATCCCAGCAAGGCGAATGTAGTTGCAAATGCTCTTAGTAGGAAGTCGAGTATGATCAACGACATTAAAATAAAGGAAAAGATTATACGAGACTTGGTTCGACTAGATATTGAGATCATGGTACGTAGACATCATGGCTATTGGGCTAATCTTAGAGTGGAGCCTGACTTACTCTCTAGGATCAAGGAAGCTCAGAAGGATGATGGTGAAATTTTGGCAATCATACAGAACTTAGAGCATCTTGATCAATTTAATTGGATCTATATTCTGTTAAGAACTAGTATAGTAGTTTGTAATCAAACTAAAACACTGTGAGAACTCTTACTCAAGCTAAATAAGTTATGCGGAATCTAACTTATAAAGCACAGAAGAACATAGTTACTTTTTACTATTCGATTCTCTTATTAATTGACTTGAATGAGGTAGATGAATGTCATCGTACATATGTTCCTTTTATAAAGTAAGGAACCCTAGAAACCTTAGAATATTCTATAAAGATAAGCATATCACAGACGATATATTATCAATATTCTAACTATTAAGTATATCACATAAGATATACTCTAACTATAAACTATGACATATCTTACACAAAGATATATTTATAATAACCTGAACTTAATGTCCTTATTTTACTCTAACTATGTGACGGATTTTGAATTCCTAAGAAATGGTAAGTATTGTATTGTTTGACGGTTTACGTTGAAACCGATAATGTGTAGCTATAATTAATTGTTGTGACAATTGAAGAGTACTAATAGTGATTGCGATGTCAATGGATGCCCAAATATTATATTTTAGTATCGATTATTTCAATATTTGAGATTTATGAAATTTTTATTTCATTGCGTATTAAGTCAAGTCGAACTTTACTATTTTGTTTTGTGTGTGTTTAATTATTAAAAGGATCGATTTAACAAACGAGATTTATATTTTTATGAAGCCGGGACGAAACCCGACTCTCGTAAATATTTTTAAAATTGACTAATAGTCATTACCCGCTTTTTAACTTAAATGTTACACTTTAGTCAAAAACTATTCAATATTTTCAACTTATACCCTCACCCCACTAATATATAAAGTTTTCCACCAACTTTTCCTCTCATTTTTCACTTCTAAAAACACACATCCTTCTCTTTATTTCTCTCTATTTCCATCACCCCCTAGCCAAACAAAATCATCATCAACATTTTTTCTAGTTTAAATGAAGAAAACCCAAGACAAGTCCCACTCTAGAAATCATCTTGTGATCATGTTGGTACTATTTTTATACACATGCATGAAGTTTTTATTTTTCTTATGAATTTGAGTTGGTGAAATTGTTTTTGAATCATTCTTGTGATGATCTTGTTAAAATCTTCATGTTTTGATATTAAAAGTTTGATTTTTGATATTTGATTCTTGATGTTTGTTAAAAGCAAGTATTAGGATTTGTTATGTGTGATATTAGTGTATTAGGAATGATAGAAAAGTGGTTGGAATGGGTCAAAAAGTTGATTTGATATGATTTTTAAAGTTATATTTTAGATCAGTGAGTTTAAAGGAAACTATGCCAATGTTAGTTTTGAGTATAAGTTGGGATGATATGATATTGTTGTATTAGTCTCTGAGACGCTCGTTTTGATATAAGATAGAGCTTCTAACTCATAACGAGAAAGAAGTTACACTAGTTTGAATATTCGTGTACTGGGAGATGCGTATCGACATAATACGAAATTGTTGTCGATATTAGGTCAAATCTCGGGGACTATAAGTTGAGTTTTATAAATTTTCAAGGGCTGTTCTCAGGTTCTAAACCTAGGATATTGAGTCTATTTTCAAAGTCAAGTGTCGATTTTGTAAATGAGAATGTTTAACAAGGTCAAAATGGTTTTACGAGGCAAGTGTGCAAAACAGTCCGGTTTATAATGTCTAAAGATGTGTCAAGCAGGTGGTTCTAAAAAGTAAATCATTTGACGAAATTTAAACTGAGTCTTGCACAGTTTATAAGTGAGTTTGTCACCAACTTTCGTCGAAAACGGTATTTTTTAGGTATCGGAAATCAGCGTGTACTTTTGGTAGGTACCGGCTGAAGTATTATTGGGAGGTACTTAACCTCGCGTCATAGTTTGAGGCGAGGGGCTAATCTATTAGCTTCTAAAATTTCTAAAAGGATATAAGTCTAATGTGTGAGTGTATATTCTGACATTGGAGACTTGTGTTGGGTACTTGACCCGTGTTTATTTTGTTGGGAATAAAATATAGCCATTCCACTTGAGCGTTGACAAGAGGAAAACAAGCGTTGATAAGAAGAAAACAAACGCTGACAGATCAAGCGTTGACAAGAAGAAGTCAAACGTTGATAGGTTGAAGATAAGAACTGATAGAAAGATATGGTCTACGCGTATTTTGTTTCTAGTTTGTATCTAGTAAAGATAGGATCAACATTGTATTTTCTATAATTATCTTTACCTAGAATAGTTGATACGTAGACTCTTGTACAAGGCTTCTTATGTCTATAAAAGAAGACCTTTAGGTTATGTTTCAATATAAGTTTTCATACGTTAAACACTTTCATTGTAAGCAAGTTCGTTATTATCAATCAAGTGAAAGTTTGTTTTACATCCTTTGTGTGTTCTTGTTTAAGTGTTAATTCTGCATAACACTTAAATTACTTTATACATAAACAAAGTTTCTCTACGTGTATAACTTGATCTAATCTCGTTTGCACAAGCTAAATCGATCTAAGTTTGGGATCAACAAGTGGTATTAGAGCTTGTTGAGAAACTTTGATCTAAAAGAACACAAGAACCCTAAATCACCAAAACCCTAATTTTCACAAAACCCTAAAAAAACAAAAAAAAAACATCATGTCCACTCCAGAAGTAACCTCCTCCTCCTCAAACCACAACATCAAGATTCCCATGCTAGATGCAGACAATTTTGAGCTGTGGAAGTTCAACTTTGAGCAATATCTGTAAATCCATGACTACACTCTCTGGGAGATCATTGAATATGGAAACACATTCAATAAAGCTCAAAAGATTGCAGATGCCATTGCTACAAGATCAGTTGTTCAAGGATGTTCTGAAGCAGATAAGAAAGAAAAACCTGAAGATGGTAGAGCTGTGTCTGCTGATGACATAGCAAAGAAAAGGGTTGATATGAAAACCCTAAGCATTTTGAAACTTTCTTTGGGACAAGAAAATCAGCACAAATACAGAGGTTATGAGTTTGTAAAAGATCTTTGGTAAGCCCTTGAAGTTTCATATGGTGGTAATGCTGATACTGTGGAAGAGAAAAGAAAGCAACTCTTACATGAGTATGCTGTTTTTAAGGCTCAAACTAATGAGAAGCTAAGTAGTGTGAGAAGCAGACTTCTTGACATTACAAGCAAACTGTCCTTCATGGAGACAGTAATTGGTGATGTTGACATTATTGCCACTTTTCTTAAAAGCCTTGGTGATTCGTGGAAGATTGAGGCAAGATCTATAATTGCCAACAATACTCACAAAAGTTCTACTTTTGATGATGTTTACAACAAACTGAGGCTGTTGGAGAATGAAACTCTTTTGGATCATGGAAGTAAGTCTACCAATAGTAACATGGCCTTTTTCTCACATAGTGAAGGCCAATTTGATCAGAAGGATTCATACATGCACCTAGTTACTGGATCAACATGTGTCAACGTTGGATCATATCCTGTCAACGCCTCACATTCAGACGCTGACACGTACAAAATTGACTCACCAAGAGTTAAGCCTGCTGGTTTGGATCTGGATACTGTGTGTGCATACATTGCTTCATTGCCCAATGGTTCAGTGATTACATATGAGGACCTTGAGCAAATAAGTGATGAGCACTTGGAGGAGATGGATATAAAGTGGAACATGGCTCTTGCAAGTATAAGAGCAAACAGATGGAATAGAAGGTTCAAGAAGAAGATGACCTTTAATGCAAACGACACTGCTGGATTTGATAAATCTAAGGTTGAGTGTTACAATTGTCATCGTATGGGGCACTTTATGAGAGAATGCAGATCTCCAAGAAGATCTGATGCTGGAAAACCCTCAAGCCAAATTGTTAAGGCTCAGGATCCTAAGGCCATGGTGGCAGTGCAAGAAATTGATGGTATTGGATGGGACTGGAGCTATTTGGCTAAAGATGAGGAAGAGGATATTTGCTTTGGTTGCTGAGATAGAAGAAGAAGAGCATGTTCAATATACTCTCATGGCACACTCCTCATCTTCATCAGACAATGAGGTATATGATGATGCTTTTTGTAGTAAGGGTTGTCGTTTAAATACTGAAAGACTTAACAAAGAAGTTTTAAGATTGTTAGGAGATGTGAGTACTGAGAGATGCAAGTTGTCTAACTATCAACTTGCTCTCACTCAAACTGAAAAGACAGTTTCTAAGTATAAGAAAATGGAGCTTAACCTAAAACATAAAATAAATATCTTAAAACATGATTTAAATGCTAGTAATGATATTAGAAACATCATGGAAAGGGTCAATGCTGAATTACAGGCTAAGTTAGATGAGGCTATCAAGAATAAGGATAATGTAGACCTTAATATTCAGAGATTTGATAAGGCCTCACAAACCCTAGGAGAATGTGTTAGTAAACAGAGGGATTCTAGGGACATGACTGGGATTGGGATGAAAGAGTATTCTGGTGTTCCACCACCAGCTGGGGACTACTATGGTGTCCAAAGAAAGGACTTATCTTGGACTGGTTTACCAGAACTTCAAGAAGAGGAATTTATTCCTCCACCAAGAGTCCTTATCCCAGTAGAGGAACATAGGCAAAAGTTGACTGATTTGAATGAATGGAAGAAAGCCAACCCTACCTTGTTTGTCAAGGGTGGCATGCTTTGTGATAGTCCAAATGAGTCGACCCCTATTCAAAGTAACAAACCCAATCACTGGCAAGACTGTTGACCTTGGCTCAAACACTGTTAGAAAACCTAGCATTAAGTATGCAGAAATGTATAGGAATACTAGGTCACCAAAAAGCCAAGTTAGTGATAATGGAACAGGTTTCTTTTCTTCTAGACCTAGAGTTGTGTCTAGAAAAGCCTGTTACACTTGTGGTAGCTTTTCACATTTAGCCTATAAGTGTGTCAACGCTTCCAAGGTCAACGCTGACAAAAGGTCAAACACTGTCAGACCCAAAACTTTTGTGGAGCAAAGTCCACAAGTTGTTAGACCAGCCCCATTCTTCACTAAAGGGTCTAACACTCATGGATAAATACCTTTTCAGAAAACCAATACATGGTCTAATAGGCAATGGGTTTCTGTAGCAAACCCTAGGTTCAACGCTGATAAGGGTAATTTCAGCGTTAACAAGACCAAATCAAACGCTGACAGAAACGTTGCCAGACCTAAATATTTGCAACCACAGGGAAAACGGTCTAAAGCTTCTTCTAGCTTGACATGGAGACCTAAGCAAGATCAAAACCCTAACTCTAATGGGATTTCTATGACCTTCAACAGATTTAATTATATTTCAAAGGTCATCACAAAACCAATTGGGGTAACTGGGTGTTTCATCCGAAAAGGGATGAACAAGGGGTTGTTATGAGAACTAAGTCTGTTCTTGCTGAACAACCAGATGAATCCAAGTCTGCTCAGGCTTGGGTTCCCAAAGAAAACTAATTTGTTTTCTTTATGTACAGGGCATTCAAAAACAAGTCAATGATTATGGCTATTGGGATAGTGGATGCTCTAGGCACATGACTGGGAAGGAAGATTATCTGACAAACTTCACTCCCATTAAGGATGGTGATAAAGTTTACATTGGAGGCGGATATGGAACTATCACAGGCAAAGTAAATCTTCTCACCAAAAACTTGCGTTTCAAAAACGTGTTTCTGGTAAAAGAACTTGATTACAATCTTTTTAGTGTATCACAGGTCTGTGATAACAAAAATAAGGTTCTTTTTACTGATACTGAATGCTTGGTGTTGAGCATGGATTTTAAAATGCAAGATGAGAAATTAGAACACCTAGGCATAAGGACATTTATAATGTGAATCTTAATGGTATTAGGATGAATAATAATATGTCATGTTTTTATGCTAAAGCTTCAGTTGATGAGAGTAATCTATGGCACAGGAGACTAGGGCACATTAACTTTAAAAATATAAACAGACTTGTGAGACTTTGTTTTGTTGATGGTTTGTCTGAAAAGGCTTTCCACAATGACCACTCTTGTGTTGCATGCCTTAAAGGCAAACAGCGCAAGGTCTCATTTAAGTCTAAACAGGTGCACTCTAGTTCTAAACCACTTCACTTGCTGCATATGGACCTGTTTGGTCCAACTAATATAGAGAGTTTGAATGGTAAATCATACTGCTTTGTCATCACAGATGACTTTTCTAGGTTTACTTGGACGTTCTTTTTATCCATGAAAAGTGACACTGCTGATACTTTAATTAACTTTATTAACCAAATTGAGAAAAAGACTGATAATGAAGTTAAAATGCTTAGAAGTGATAATGGTGGTGAGTTTAGAAATAAACTGTTGAATGATTTTTGTTCCAAGAAAGGGATTACTAGGCAGTTTAGTATTGCCAGAACCCCACAGCAAAATGGAGTTGTTGAGAGAAAGAATAGGACCCTAATTGAAGCAGCCAGGACTATGTTGGCTGATGCTCACTTTCCCATAGCTTTTTGGGCTGAGGCTGTGAATACAGCTTGTTATGTTCAGAATAGAGCATTGGTCAACAAGATACATAACAAAACACCATATTAGTTACTTTGGGGAAGAAAACCTAATATTAGTTTTCTTAAACCTTTTGGCTGTCATGTAGTTGTGTTGGATACTAGTGATGCCTTAGGTAAATTTAGTGCTAAAGGTGATGAAGGATATTTCATGGGTTATTCAGTGCAGAGTAAGGGATATAGGGTTTACCTTAAGAAGGAAAAACGTATACTTGAAAAAGTACATGTTAGGTTTTTAGAGAGTAAACCTAGTGATCCTGAAAGTGGTCGAAATTGGTTGTTTGACTTGGAACCTCTATCTAGGACTTTGAATTATATGCCTGTTACTAATCTAGACATTGTGAAGGTAACTTCAAATGTTGTGGAAAAACCAGTTGTTGATGTTTCAGGTACACAGGTTAATGAAGAGGTTGGATCACAAGTAGACAAGTCATCTCCCATACTTGAGTATGTTACTGTTCCCATATGGACAAATGCTTTTGCTGCTGCTGCTGCTGCTGGAAAGGAAAATGGTGGTCCCCAAGTATCACCAGTTAACAACATGCATGGTCCTTCAGGCGCTAACAAAGGAAAATCTGGCGCTGACAGGACAAATTCAGGCGTTGATGGCTCAAACGTTGACAACACCATTTCAGGCGTGGATGGATCAAACACTGACAACCTTGGTTCAGGCGTTGACAACTCTTTTGAGCATATTTTCTCTTCCAATTTTGAACAAGGTGAACCTTCAAACATAAATGAAGAGGTTCATACAGATATTGATGGAAGAGAGTATGAAGAAGATATTGGTAACATGGATGATGAGGTTCATACAGATATTGATGGAAGAGGTTCATACAGGTTTTACAAAGCATTTGAATGGAAATTAATTTTTAAGTGCGGGCCATGAATTCTTGTCGTCTTCCCGAGAATTACCTTCAAGTACCTGAGATAAAACATGTTAAAAGAAAAGGTCAGCGATAACGCCGAGTGAATTCATAGAGTTTAATAAAATCCATCAATATAATATCAGTATAAAATTATTACTGAAAATCATTTTGTACAAATCATTTTAATAGGCCATAAAATAGCCAAAGTCATTTTATACAAATCTTCATCAAAATCATAATATAGGCATTTGCCTTAAAAATCATTATACGAGCCAATGTCGTAAAAACAACATACAATACGTCTTATGACGTTGTATAAAAATAAAAAAACCGTTATATGAATATGGTTATGCAAACCAAAACACAAACATAATGTCAATAGTATGACCCTGTATTGCTAGTCAGGCAATACATCGTAATTCGGAGCGTCTAGTAGTATTTCGTTAGTTTTAGATTATTATAAGCCGCATGACATTGTTACCTTACTAAACCAACAACGGGTAGCTAACCCGATACTCAATTTGCCCATCTAAAGTAGCGTGTCGTCACAAAGGTCACGCTATGGAAATCTTCTCATACATAAATTCGCTTACCAATCAATGTGGCACGACGGGGATCAACCGTCAAGGCGCGAACTGGGGTGATCGTCCCCAAATAGTACTATTATATGCATAAGCGTCTACCAAATCCCGGTAGTTCACAATTCATGCTAATGGGACTTTTAGTGACAAAACCTAACTTTAATAATCCATTTAATTTCATCTATCGGGTCCTTTAATCATTTATCGGGTAATACAATCGGGTCATTCAATCATTCGGGTCCAAATCAATAAACAAACAATCGGGACAAATGGTGTCCTATTTTATAAAAAATATCATGTTATCTCCCTCGCGGGTTTATAAAACATTTCATAAAAACATTTAAAAGAGTGCGAGGCTATGAACTCACGTTGATGTGGGAAGGCGGGTTTTCGGCAATTCGGACGTACGGTACGTGCTTCAATCACGGAAACCTAGACAAATAATACTCGTCTTAGACTCATGTCCAATGACTTTATAAAAATAACAATTATGTATACATATGATGATTATATATATGATGATCAAGTGGGTTTACATATTCTCGTTTACTCATTTTAGTGTTATGTTTCGATAACTTTTATACTAGTTTACTAGTTTTACCTATTTACGTGTTTTAGGTTCAATAAACTTATTATAAGTTCTTTAACTTGTTTTAATCCATTTTATACTTATATTATCAGTATCTATACTTTCCATGTTGGGCCCAAATGGGTTAAGCCCAATAAGTACTTTTTATAAGTGTTTATCTTATTTAGTCCAATTATTAGTCCAATATACTTAGTTAGCTCGTTAATGTCCGTATGTCCTATAGTTCGGGTTTTATCGGTTTTTACTTGTATTAGTTACTTATATATCAGTATATGACTTTTAAAAACTTTACATTAGACGGGTTTGATCGTCTAAGTTTTAATTGGCGAAAAACGTTAATTTTACGGTAATAGCCGAAAAAGTCGTAAAAATCAAGTTTATAGTTTTTATTACTTATAAGTATTATTCCACTACCATTTTTATAATTTATACACTTATTTAACCTTTTATATCTTTATATAAATAAAATCCATAAGTTAGTGGGTTTTTATTTTACATTTTATATAATAAAATTTGAGTGCTTATATAATAATAATAAACATTAATTCTCAAAATCTGATTTTTATCTTCATGTCCACCAATTTTTATCACATCTAGAGTTCTATAATGAATTAGAAGCTCATTTATGGGTGACATGTTCTTCATATTATGTGCTACATTTAACTTAGTTATAGCTACTGCTCATTTTAAGTTCATCTATGCTGAACAGTCCCTACAAAACAGCTTATTCAGATTAGAACACCCAACTTGTTTTGATCATATCTCACTCATTATATTGATTCCATTGCATGGCCAACTCTCACATGTGTATAACATCTTGTACTTACTTTAAATGGATCATACCATGCAAATTTATCAGTTCAAGTTTTAGTTATATACTGTTTTTATACAGCCAACTAAATAAGCATAATTTTAGCCTTATTTCTCATGGTTATTAACATTTTTAAGCATATTTATCAACACTTGATCCCCACACAACATTTTTATCATCATATATACATCATATACATATACAATAAGAAAGAAAATACATTTGTTCTTTACAAAAATAACAAGAGAAAATGGAGAGGATGATCTTCTTTACCAACCAAGTGTATTTCTTGTTTTTGGAAGACAAGAACTTGATGAACACCAAAAGTAACTCCAAGATCATCAAACACCAAGAAAAATAGTTGAGAAATCAGCCCTAGGACACAAGCAAATCACCTCCAATGTTGTTAATATGGCCACCAAATGATCAAGGCTTCAAGATAACTCTATGATAGAGCTAGTTAACATGTATTTCATGGCTAGAAAAGATCAAAAGGGGTGTTTGTAGCTTCAATATGGACGGCAAGGGTGGGAGTTTTTGAGAGGATTTGAAGTAGTTTTGCATGTAAGTAAATGGTATGTGTGAAAAGTGGTTAATGGTTTTGTGGTTTTAGCTAGCAAAAGCTTAAAGAGTAAGCAAAGTCTTACACTTGTTATAACTTAGCTAACATGATGCCACATATGGTTGTGGTGTCATGTTGGTGCCGTCCCATAGTGCTAGTGGGGTGGGACAATGTATTTTGTCCCATCTCACTAGTTTACGGGTATTCCTCGATTCTAGTTTTCTCGATTTGCGTGCCCTCGGGTCGTTTTACGAAAAATATTTTTATAAATTATGAATCAACGTCACAAAACGAATCCAATAAAAATTGTCTCATCAAAAACGGAGTTCAAAAACGTAAATACGTAATCCTAAGGTTTCCGGTTTAGTCGTAAAGGACGTTAAAATAAAATCGTAAGTCCTAATCTCTTCTCGTAAATTTGTGAGTTTATGAACCAACACAAATTTAAAACTCCAAAATAATATTCAAGGATAAATTTATTTTCTGAAATGTCGGACTGTCACCAAAGACGGTGTATGTAAACGTGAGCACGTAACGTTGAATCCTCCGGTTTAGACGTAGTCGACGCTACTTCAAAACGTAAATCCAAATTACTTCCCAAAAATAAGTGAGTTCATATTGTAACGTTAAAATAATGTTTTCAAATAAATATTGAGAATAAAATATCAACCATAAATTGACGGATTGTCACAGCATTTACCCCTAAACAGGATCTTTGTCCTCAAAGATCATCTTACTACACGCTTCTTATAGAGTTAAAGCCATGTGGGTATTTCCTCCAAATTCGGTCTTTTCTCACAAGTGTAATCCATTATAATACGCGAGTTTCATCAAACATAACTACGGGAATAAGATCAGGCTAAATGTTGACTTACTTTCTCTATCCATGATGTTCACGGGTTTCTGATGAATGCAACTTTTCGCCGATCTAAGCTTTACTAAGAAAAATCAGATTTTCACTTGATAGATATTCCATCAAGTTCGATTTATGAAACATAATTCACGGAGTTCTTGAAGTCCTAGGGTAGATCCAGCTTATATGCCTTTCAATCCCAACTTTTACATCATCTCAATGGTCCCATACAACGGGGACTTATATCCCATGATTTGTCAGATCATGAATTCATTTTTCCAAGGTTAAAAATTGTGGCATAACTTCGCTACCCATTTGGCACTTCAAGATCTACATTTCATATTCACATAACCTCTTGCCCACTACCGGCTGTCAATAATCAAATCCTAATTTCAACAATCATTTCAGATCTGGCGGGTCGGGTATTTTGTAAGGTTAGGTTCGCCATCATAGGAAACCTTAAACCTAAAAGACATATCCAACTCACAATGGGTGTATGTCGGGTGTCTTCATCTCAACTCCTGCTTACAGATGCTCTAATATTTAGATCATAACAAGATTCGATCTTAATCCTAACACGATGGTTATCAATGATAATCTTTTCAAAGGAAAACGATTATACGGTCTATTACCAAAGTTCAATCATTCAAACATAAAACAACACTTATATTACTTTGTATCGTTACTTTACCTCGTCCCTTCGATTGGGGTGGTACATAGTACTCTCATCAAGGTTCGTTCTCAATGATTTCTAAGCAAATCTCTAGAAATTCGATGCGAAGCGAGGATCTTGATAAAGATGTTTGATACAGGCACACTATGTTTACATAACTCTTTTGCATTTATCATTAACGGGAATGATATTAGCAGATTTGGTCAGTCTGTCGACGATGACCCAAATCGAATCAAATCCAGATGATGACCTTTGCAATAACTAGACGTTTACTAATGTATGAGGCGATGTTTGCCTTCATAATTGCCATTAGTACAACTTCTTCAGACAAAGATACTTTTAGTCAAAAATGACATACATATAATACTTATACTTACAAATTCCAACATAACTATATCTCACAATCCTCCATATTTAGACAATCACATGTGGTCTTTAAAATATTTAACGCTATCGGGTTCTCAACTCTAATGGTTCACACTAGCCGTGAAACCTTTCACTATTTATACTATCCTTTTTACAAACATTGTTTATTTTTATATCGTTCAGCAATTTATTTTGCACCTTCATTATTAAGGAACACATCCTAATTGGTTCTTTATATTTTCTACATAATGTGTCAGTATTTATATTTATTTTTCCTGATGATATAATTATCATGTCCATATTTATTCAAAAATTATTTCTTCACATTTTATGAGTTTTAGTTTCTTCTCAACTATCATCTTTATTCGTTTTACTCAATTCGTCGTCTAAAGCGTCGATAATTATTATAATTAATTAAATAATTATTAGTTAATTTTTATGAAGCGTAAACGTAAAAGTTTCAAATTTCTTAGTTCGACCAATTATATAAAATGTTCAAAAAATAAATTTGAATTAACAAGATTTTTGTTGATTTATCAAAAATAAATAATAAGATTCGTAAAAACCTTTGGTTATATTTTGGTCAAAATTTTCTTAGTTAAAAGGAAAAAATTATCGTTTCAAATTTCAAGTTATGGTTTAAATGGTTTCCTCAATCTTTCTTAGGTTGTCTTAAGGTATGCAAAAACATTTACCCCTAAACAGAAGTTTAGTTAAATGTTTTGTTATAAGGGAATAATCCCTTAAAATCCTTTGTTAAAACATTTGTCAAAATATATTTGCACTTTCTTTTTAGTAATAATCCAAAGTCTTAAACGGCCTCTTAATTTTTAAAGAGTCATTATATTCCATTATCTATTAATCACACGGTCAATTAATATAAAGGATTAAGTCTTAAATTACATATTAATTATTCAAGGTATAGGTTTTTATCGTTCGGCCAATTCAGGGCAATCTATAAATAATTATTAACTCATTCTTATTCGTATTAACAAACAAATAGTCCTTAATGATCGCAAGCATGAATTTATCAAATTACAGCCTACACACGTGATTCACCAAATAAATGAATACTACATGTGTATTAGTCAATCCAAACGACATCACGTGAAACTCATAATGTTCATTACAAGTTCTGGATGTAGTGATTGGAATTGATAATCCTTTTTGCAGATGCGAAGTTGATGATAACCATGCTGAGGATCAAAAACCTTGTAAATGATCAAACAAATCTTCCATTTCGAGTTATGGTTATCGTTTTCGATTGTCAATTTACTCAGTTCACAGTAATCTATAAATATAAGGAATGATAACACCATAGCTCTTCATAATGACAAGCTTGGTAGAATAAAAGTTTTCCCTGACAACTCTCTCAGTTGTACGGTAATTCCTTTAATTCAGATGGTGCCGACGTACAGTGCACAAGCCACAGGTGCAGCACCGGAAATATAATCATTACAAATTTCAATCTGCCTTAATGACAAAAGTCTAGGTAATTTACCAATAAATACCTACTAAAGTTTTAGATAACAGAAACATCTTTTAATAAATTCATATTAGGTTCTTTCTAGTTTATAATATCTATGACTAATTCACAACCATTCACGTTACAATTTCAAGTCTAACTGCAGGATATGGTCATCCATCAAGAATTATTTAGATCACTTTTAAAAATCAACATCTTATCATTTAGGGGAATTCTATTCGAGTTCCTATCGATTAAGACAATGTCGTCATGTCTTAATCAATCAATCCATTCTACTGGCACTATCAACTTTTCAGTTTCATTGCCGTCGATAAGATGTGAACTTCTCAAAAGACTAATAATAACTCATAATCCTTCACAAATTCAAGGATATATGGATACATAACTAACCTTAAAAGAGTAAGGTCAACGCATAATCTATGTGAGAGAATTTCAAATCAGATACAGACGAAAACATTTAACGAATATGAATATATCCCATGTTTTCATAATTCGAGTACGCATTCGAAAGCTCCTCGGATTGTTACCCAGGTCATTCAAATGAAATCGAATCATAAGAAATGATAAGAACGTCAATACATCCAGTCGGGTATCAACACTCGGTAATCAGATAATTTTCCTAAGAATCTCACTACGGGAGAATTGGACAAGAAAGAATTGTCAATTGTCAAACAAGACAATTTCCACAGATGAGTAAACTCGACTCAGAAGAATAGATAGTACGGGCACATATGTAGGTATCCCTAACACTATGTCCCTATTTTTCACTTCTTGCAGATCTCATAAAATTTAATCTTTCACAACCTGCAAAGAAAATGTAGTGTTTATTCATTAGTTTTATGATGACTACTAATCAGTCTTGCATGGTCCATTTCAAATTGTATGTAGGCGCGCAACTATATACAATTTCAAGATTAACGATGCAATACTCAGTTCGTCAAAATTTTGTCATCATGTTTAAAATAAAAACATTTTCCTGCTTAATTCTTAAATAAGAATCAAGAATAAATTTACAAAGATTTTCTTTGTTATGGAAATAATTAAGTTTCCAAAGCTTTTCATAAACAACTTCATTTTGATATCAATCACTTATAATTCTCACTTTGAATAATCCTTATTGTGATGAAAATTAAATTTTCTCAAAGGATATCGTTTTAACTTTATAAAAACAATGTGTGATCTGCAAAAGAGTGATGAAGAGTTGTTCACCAAGAACTAACTACAATATGATAGGAAATGAGCTTAGCGAATTAATCATGAGGTTCATGATCTCGATGGCACTCAAAAAGAATAATCCACAACGTAACTCAATTCAAGATGAGTACTTGTTCAATGGTTGCATCACTAATGCGAGCACTAGGAAGAAGCAAGAAAAGATAGATAACATCGATACATGTAGGATTTAGCAATCAAAGGTAGTCTTTCATTAATCACAAACAAGTCAAATTGTACCATAACACATTACGTGTCACTATGTCATACAATTTCCAAAACTCATCCTACCAACTGATATCTCAGTTAAGTTAGGGATTTTAAAAGATACCACAATGAATACTAATCTACAGGAGTCATTACGTGTTCCACATGTCCCGAAAGATCCATCGGTCCCAATTAAGAAGAAGATTTCTTCAATTTATTTCTTGGACACTGGGCATCCTTATTAGTGGACAATGGCCTAGGAACAACCCTTAACACAAACTAACAATCATTTAAAACCTTATAATTCAATCACATGACTTAACGACTTCCTCTTAACAATCTCATATTCCATACGGGTTAAATTTTACTTTATTCAAGTTTCAATCAACTTATACTAAATTCGACATCCTACCTCATTTTCCAATATTTTCAATGTTTATTCTTAGACCTTAATAGGGCAATAAAAGCTCAATATGATCAACACTTAATTTCCAATCCTATAGCTCTTACAACAACAATTATCAAATGAGTCACTAGTATTAAATGACTCGCACGTTCAATTAGACTTCTCGGAAAGGTATTAGTGGCATGAGGCTTTTGGGTACTGGTTCCAATGACTGCCTCAAGTGCAACATTCACCCTTTCGATTTCAATTTAAGAATTGGATGACAACGAATCAGATGACATCTTTCTAGGTGGTAACGTTTTGTCAAACTCCACTCTATAAGGAAAGTTCGTCATGACATCGATATCAGATTTAATCTCGCCAATTCTTCTTAATATCACAATCAACTAATATCTACATTTCTACGAATATCAACCATTTGTTGGGATCATAAATATCCACAACTTGGTTTAGATCTAGGATAGCTAGAATTCCTACGAGAATAACTTCGATTAATTTACTAGGGGAGTTAGGGTTTCTTGTGACAATCTACGTCGTATAAATAACTCGTATAAATATCAAAATAATCATCAAACAATCATGTAATCAAATTACATCATATATATAATCCAAGTTATATATATTAAAATAACACTTCTCAGTCTGGCCTTGTCGGTAACTCGGGAATTCTTCGGCACCGTTATAGTCAAAAGATTTTTAGACATTTTTAGAAAAATGTTTATAGTTAAAAGATTTTGAAATGTTTTAATCAAAACCTTGGTTTTAAAAATCTTTCGTTCTCTATAACGAGAGCTCTGATACCAAACTGTAACACCCCTAAATTTATACAACTCAATACAGCGGAAGACTAGTTGGTGTTACGGGATAGCACATTACTCACATCATAGACAACGCATAAAAATCGCGTCGTTTAATAATAAAGCATTTCCATTCATAAATATCAAAATACATAGGTCCCAAGTTATTGTATTTCATACAGGTTTTACAAAGCATTTGAATGGAAATTAATTTTTAAGTGCGGGCCATGAATTCTTGTCGTCTTCCCGAGAATTACCTTCAAGTACCTTAGATAAAACATGTTAAAAGAAAAGGTCAGCGATAACGCCGAGTGAATTCATAGAGTTTAATAAAATCCATCAATATAATATCAGTATAAAATTATTACTGAAAATCATTTTGTACAAATCATTTTAATAGGCCATAAAATAGCCAAAGTCATTTTATACAAATCTTCATCAAAATCATAATATAGGCATTTGCCTTAAAAATCATTATACGAGCAAATGTCGTAAAAACATCATACAATACGTCTTATGACGTTGTATAAAAATTAAAAAAACCGTTATATGAATATGGTTATGCAAACCAAAACACAAACATAATGTCAATAGTATGAACCTGTATTGCTAGTCAGGCAATACATCGTAATTCGGAGCGTCTAGTAGTATTTCGTTAGTTTTGGATTATTATAAGCCGCATGACATTGTTACCTTACTAAACCAACAACGGGTAGCTAACCCGATACTCAATTTGCCCATCTAAAGTAGCGTGTCGTCACAAAGGTCACGCTATGGAAATCTTCTCATACATAAATTCACTTACCAATCAATGTGGCACGACGGGGATCAACCGTCAAGGCGCGAACTGGGGTGATCGTCCCCAAATAGTACTATTATATGAATAAGCGTCTACCAAATCCCGGTAGTTCACAATTCATGCTAATGGGACTTTTAGTGACATAACCTAACTTTAATAATCCATTTAATTTCATCTATCGGGTCCTTTAATCATTTATCGGGTCATACAATCGGGTCATTCAATCATTCGTGTCCAAATCAATAAACAAACAATCGGGACAAATGGTGTCCTATTTTATAAAAACTAACATGTTATCTCCCTCGCTGGTTTATAAAACATTTCATAAAAACATTTAAAAGAGTGCGAGGCTATGAACTCACGTTGATGTGGGAAGGCGGGTTTTCGGCAATTCGGACGTACGGTACGTGCTTCAATCACGGAAACCTAGACAAATAATACTCGTCTTAGACTCATGTCCAATGACTTTATAAAAATAACAATTATGTATACATATGATGATTATATATATGATGATCAAGTGGGTTTACATATTCTCGTTTACTCATTTTAATGTTATGTGTCGATAACTTTTATACTAGTTTACTACTTTTACCTATTTACGTGTTTTAGGTTCAATAAACTTATTATAAGTTCTTTAACTTGTTTTAATCCATTTTATACTTATATTATCAGTATCTATACTTTACATGTTGGGCCCAAATGGGTTAAGCCCAATAAGTACTTTTTATAAGTGTTTATCTTATTTAGTCCAATTATTAGTCCAATATGCTTAGTTAGCTTGTTAATGTCCGTATGTCCTATAGTTCGGGTTTTATCGGTTTTTACTTGTATTAGTTACTTATATATCTGTATATGACTTTTAAAAACTTTACATTAGACGGGTTTGATCGTCTAAGTTTTAATTGGCGAAAAACGTTAATTTTACGGTAATAGCCGAAAAAGTCGTAAAAATCAAGTTTATAGTTTTTATTACTTATAAGTATTATTCCACTACCATTTTTATAATTTATACACTTATTTAACCTTTTATATATTTATATAAATAAAATCCATAAGTTAGTGGGTTTTTATTTTACATTTTATACAATAAAATTTGAGTGCTTATATAATAATAATAAACATTAATTCTCAAAATCTGATTTTTATCTTCATGTTCACCATTTTTATCACATCTAGAGTTCTATAATGAATTAGAAGCTCATTTTTGGGTGACATGTTCTTCATATTATGTGCTACATTTAACTTAGTTATAGCTACTGCTCATTTTAAGTTCATCTATTCTGAATAGTCCCTACAAAACAGCTTATTCAGATTAGAACACCCAACTTGTTTTGATCATATCTCACTCATTATATTGATTCCATTGCATGGCCAACTCTCACATGTGTATAACATCTTGTACTTACTGTAAATGGATCATACCATGCAAATTTATCAGTTCAAGTTTTAGTTATATACTGTTTTTATACAGCCAACTAAATAAGCATAATTTTAGCCTTATTTCTCATGGTTATTAACATTTTTAAGCATATTTATCAACACTTGATCCCCACACAACATTTTTATCATCATATATACATCATATACGTATACAATAAGAAAGAAAATACATTTGTTCTTTACAAAAATAACAAGAGAAAATGGAGAGGATGATCTTCTTTACCAACCAAGTGTATTTCTTGTTTTTGGAAGACAAGAACTTGATGAACACCAAAAGTAACTCCAAGATCATCAAATACCAAGAACAATTGTTGAGAAATCAGCCCTAGGACACAAGCAAATCACCTCCAATGTTGTTAATATGGCCACCAAATGATCAAGGCTTCAAGATAACTCCATGATAGAGCTAGTTAACATGTATTTCATGGCTAGAAAAGATCAAAAGGGGTGTTTGTAGCTTCAATATGGACGGCAAGGGTGGGAGTTTTTGAGAGGATTTGAAGTAGTTTTGCATGTAAGTAAATCGTATGTGTGAAAAGTGGTTAATGGTTTTGTGGTTTTAGCTAGCAAAAGCTTAAAGAGTAAGCTAAGTCTTACACTTGTTATAACTTAGCTAACATGATGCCACATATGGTTGTGGTGTCATGTTGGTGCCGTCCCATAGTGCTAGTGGGGTGGGACAATGTATTTTGTCACATCTCACTAGTTTCCGGGTATTCCTCGATTCTAGTTTTCTCGATTTGCGTGCCCTCGGGTCGTTTTACGAAAAATGTTTTTATAAATTATGAATCAACGTCACAAAAAACGAATCCAATAAAAATTGTCTCATCAAAAACGGAGTTCAAAAACGTAAATACGTAATCCTAAGGTTTCCGGTTTAGTCGTAAAGGACGTTAAAATAAAATCGTAAGTCCTAATCTCTTCTCGTAAATTTGTGAGTTTATGAACCAACACAAATTTAAAACTCCAAAATAATATTCAAGGATAAATTTATTTTCTGAAATGTCGGACTGTCACCAAAGACGGTGTATGTAAACGTGAGCACGTAACGTTGAATCCTCCGGTTTAGACGTAGTCGACGCTACTTCAAGACTTAAATCCAAATTACTTCCCAAAAATAAGTGAGTTCATATTGTAACGTTAAAATAATGTTTTCAAATAAATATTGAGAATAAAATATCAACCATAAATTGACGAATTGTCACATGATGTCTCATGTTCAGACTAGAAGATCTCATCAGAGTCTTGGAGGATTTATTGCCAATATACACAAGAAGGTTGATACCCCTCTTGTTCAAGCATGTTTGTTTGCCTGTTTTCTGTCACAACAGGAACCCAAGAAGATTTTTGATGCTCTCAAAGAACCAAGTTGGGTGGAAGCAATGTAGGATGAGCTTCACCATTTTGCTATTCAGGATGTTTGGGAGCTGGTTGATTGTCCCAAATATGTCAGACCTATTGGGACAAGATGGGTTCTAGGAAACAAGAAAGATGAAAGAGGCATTATGGTCAGAAACAAGGAACGTTTAGTGGCTCAGGGATATACACAAGAGGAAGGGATAGACTATGAGGAGGTCTTTGCACCAGTTGCAAGGATTGAAGCTATAAGGATATTTCTAGCCTATGCTTCCTGCATGGGTTTCACTGTCTATCAAATGGATGTGAAGAGTGCTTTTCTGTATGGCACAATTGCTGAGGAGGTGTATGTCATGCAGCCTCCTGGTTTTGAAGATCCAGAACATCCAGACAAGGTGTATAGAGTCAAGAATGATATGTATGGACTTCATCAAGCCCCAAGAGCGTGGTATGGCACATTATCCACTTATCTGGTGGAAAATGGATTCAAAAGGGGCACCATAGACCAGACATTATTTACAAAGAAGGCTGGTAAGGATGTCTTACTTGTTCAGGTTTATGTTGATGATATCATCTTTGGCTCCACCAATCCAAAGATGAATGAAGACTTTTCCAAGCTTATGACAGAAAAAATCAAAATGAGTGCAATGGGGGAGATGAACTTCTTTCTAGGGTTTCAAGTTCAGCAGAAAGAAGATGGTATCTTCATCTCTCAAGATAAATATGTGGCAGAAATCTTGAAGAAGTTTGGCTTTTCTCCACATGAAAAGAGGGCCACTACTCCTATGGATAGAGAACACCCTTGGGGAAAAGTTGGAGATGGAAAAGATGTGGATGTCAGGCATTATAGATCAAGGATTGGTTCATTGGTTTATCTCACAGCCTCAAGACCTGACATTATGTTTGCTGTGTGTGCATGTGCACGTCATCAAGTGACTCCCAAAGAGTGTCACCTTCATGCTGTCAAGAGAATCTTTAGGTACCTCAGATGTTATCCAGATCTTGGATTGTGGTATCCAAAAGATTCACCATTGGAGCTTATTGCATATTCAGACAGTGACTATGGTGGTGATAAGTTTGATAGAAAATCCACAACTGTTGGATGTCAGTTTCTTGGGAGTAGGTTGATATCTTGGCAATGCAAGAAACAAACAATGGTGGCCCATTCTACAACTGAAGCAGATTATGTTGCTGCAGCTGCTTGTTGTGGACAAGTCTTATGGATTCAGAACCAGCTGTTGGATTATGGGTATAATTTCATGCATACCAAGATTTTTGTAGACAATAACAGTACTTTATGCTTTATTAAAAATTCTGTACATCATTCTAAAACAAAACACATAGAAATTAAACATCATTTTATAAGCAATTGTTTTGAAAAGGGTTTAATACAACCAGATAGGGTTGACAAAGAAGAAAATGTGTCTGATTTATTAACTAAACCTTTTAATGCTGGAAGGTTTCAATACTTGGTAACAAGTATTGGAATGATCAATCTCACCTAATATGTGTTTTAGGGTCTTAAAGTAAAAGTATGTACAGGATATGTATTGTTATTGGTCTTTTTGAGAAGTTAGATTTTCCACTATATTTGTCTAACACTGACAAAGGTTACCTTAACGCTGACAAGTGTTATCTTGACGTTGTCAGCAACAATGTTAGTTTTGTGGTTTTTGATCTAAGTGTGCAGGCGTTGATAGCATTGTACCATTGGATACAGAGTTGCTTATGGATCCTTGGAGAATCATTTGAACATGGTTAAGTTTATGGATGATGGTTGGAATATTTATATTCCTATCTTGACATAAATTTTTATATTCATGCATACTATTGGGCAACATATGTATCATAGTTTAAGGGGAGGTTTTAGGAACGTTTAGGACTTTTGGGTATTCTTATAATTGATAGGTGTGAAAACACCCATCCTTTTTACCACTTAATTACAATAATAACCGAGCCAAAACGTGTATTTTATGTCATTTATGTCGGAATTATGTGTGGTTTGTGTTTTTGTTGTGATTTAGGACGAAAAGGTGAAAAGTGGAGAAAACACGGAATTTCACGGGCTTTTATCAAAGAAAAAGACGAAAGACGAAGTCAAGAAGTCAAGCATGCAAAAAGAACGGAAGTCCAAGACCAATTCTGAAGATTTATCATAGAAAAATTCAAAAGACGGAAGTTTATTAAAAGCCGAAGAACTCAAGTCTTATTTATGAAGAAATGTCGAGACGAGTTCAAAGAAATCCCGAGACAAAGTCATTAAGTCCAAGATTAATAAAAGATTAAGAAGAAAAGGACTTAAGTGTGCAATTAAGGAAAAGAGGAAAGAGGGAGGAAGCTTCCTAAGCTCCTCCCTAATCTCCCTATAAATAGATTAGATAGTCTCCATTTCATAGTGGTTGGGTGGCTTGACAAACCACCTCTTCCTTCATTTTTCATATTGCACTTTAAATTTATGTACCTTTAATTCATTGTCTTGCACCTTTAATTCAATTAATTTTCAAGTAAGTTGTCTTTTATTGTTCTTGAATCTTTACTTTTCTTGTCTAATCTCTCATCTTCCTTTGTTTGATTTTAGTTTACTTTTGGTGCGAATTACATTTGATCCGTGTTGATCTTGATGTTTTCGTGCTTAAAAAGTTCATCTTTTTATTCATCCATGAGTTTTTATATGGATTAAGCTTTGAGCTTGACATGCTTATTGGCTTAATTTGTGTTTAGCTTATTTACTTTTTGAAAAGTTTTCTTAAAAAGTTTCATTTTTTATGGTTTGATTTAAAAGTTTGTTTACTTTAAGTTTGATAAGTTGTTATTCATGCTTATTTAGTCCGTTTTACTTTAGATTCGTTCAAGTTTAAGTGTTAGCTTATCACCCTATCTTATAACTTTGCTTATTTTTCGAAACAAAATTGTAATCGGAAAAGGTATTAAACCCTTTTCCGATTAGTACATTCCGACTGCACACCCCCCTTTATTCCGATCGTTTGATCGGAAAGGGTTTGTGCTTTCCGATCTAGCATTCCAATCACCACCCCTTTATTCCAATCGTTTGATCGGAAAAGGGTTTATAAACATTCCGATTATGTTGGTTTTGTTACATTCCGATTTGGATTACTTTATTGTATTCCGATTTGGTGTTTTTTCTAGACATTCCGATTGACCAGTTTGTTAGTTATTCCGATCAGCCACATTTGCAAACATTCCGATTGGACTTTCCTTTTGGATATTCCGATTTGATTTTTTTCATGCATTCCGATCATGCCTTTTTTACTCATTCCGATTACAACATTCCGATGGGGATACATTCCGATCGGATCCCTATGGATTCCGATCAAGTGTATTTCGACGGGTTGTTTTGTTTTGTTTTAATATTAAGCTTGTTTTTCCACCATTTTACTCGTTTTGTTTTTAGTCTATTTTAATTTCGTTTTGAATTTTTATTTGATTGTTAATTTACTTTTCGTTAAGTTTTAATTTTACGTCATTTAATTTCCCGTCATTTACTTTTAAAGTTTTAAATATTGCACCGTTTACGTTTCAACTAGTTGTAGTTTTAATTACTCCTCATTTATTTTAAAGTCTTGCTCATTTATTTTACCACAACCAAAAATATTATTCTTTACCAAAAAACGACTGAGTCACACTTTAAACCGGAAATCAATTCGAGAAGATACCGAGAAAACGAACTTTCAACTAGCAAAATCTATTCATTAAAATGGCGCCGCTGCCGGCTCTTTTCGTGAGGATTAACGGTTTTTTGTGAGAGACGCGTTGGCTTTTGGGATCCGTTCACTCGTGAACGTTATCTTTCGTGTCTAAAATTTTCAAAAAATCCAAAACATTTGAAAAATCATAAAAAGCATTTCTTTTTCAAAATTTTGCACCAAAAATATTCTGCTTGTCTATTTTTCTTCATGGATTCGTCTTGTGTACGGTGTGGGAGACCATGGCATGGTTTTCAAACATGTCAATGGTGTACTTGTGAGCGGTGTGGTTCTGATATCGACGATGCACAATTTGGATTTTGTCCATTTATCAATTCAACAAATTCGTACTTCTCCTCTTACAATACTTTCTCACCCTCTCCCGTCTATGACGATCCTTATCATCAAAATGCACCGGATTTTTCTCCATCCCCGTGGTGCTATAAGTGTGGGGGTCCTCACGAAAGTTTTCACTGTCCAACGGGGGATCAAAATTACTATAATTATACCCCTTCCAGTTTTGACCAACCCCTGCAATACCCAATTGATCATCAGCCTCGTCACGGGATGAGTTACCAAGAACCAATTGACGATCTTGCTACAGCCTTTCAAGAACAAAGAAACGATCTTGCTACAACTTTTCAAGAACAAACGAAAGAGCTTTTACACACACTGCAAACTTGTATGGAGTCATTTTTACAGCAGCAAGATCAGACGAGTACTCATATCCCTGAGCTTATTATTATCCCTTTAGGTATTGAGGAGAGCGATGACGATATTGAGGTTATTTTCGACGAGGAGGAATTTCTAAAGCAACGCAAGACTTCTCCACTTCCTCCTTCGTCTATTGCTATCACACCCGAGGAGCCCGTTGGCTCTCTCATCATGGAGGATGAGCATCTTGACGTTATCTCGGCAACTGAATCGGACAAATTCCTAAAATCTAGTGTCGAGGAACTTTTCGTCATCCCAGGTGAGCCCGCGGGTATTCCGGAAAATCTGTGTGATGTGCCGACTTTTGTGGAGCTTACGGACAAGTTTGATTCGCTAGTCAATGATCACATACTCACAACTCCACATGCGATATTTGATCCTCCCAACAAGAGTTCAACATGTGGTGAGTATGATCATTTCGTCTTCGAGCCCGAGATTGAGGAAATTATCGACCGAGAGCTAGCTCTTTTACCTCTGCTTCCTCCTACAAGCGAGGTCGACTTTTCCAACATCGATGCCGAACTTGATGAGTTGGAACGTCTTATTTTTCATAATAATGACGAACCAACTCACATGCCCAAACATCCTATTCTCGAGGAGTTACCTAATCAACACTCCTCTTATGAGAATTACGTTTACCACATTCGTGAGGATTTACCTTATCCACAATCCCCACAAATGAATGATGGTTTCATACTTGATCGTGATCTTTTCAAACGAGTTTCTACACTCCTTATCTACGATGATATCAACAAGATCTACTTTCATGAGGATAAATGCTTTGACCCGGGAGGTGACATCGACCATTCTATGATTGATAATTTCACGGATTTGCCAATTGGTCTGAATCCATTGTCTTTGGAGGATGACAATGTGATTCCCTTACCGACCCCACCTCCCGTCAATCTGGATTTCACTTTCTTTTCTTATATTGAGCAAACTTTCCTACCATTCAAGACTTATCCTCCCGCCTCTCCTTTGTTGATGTCCACCGGGAACAAGGACAAGGTCTTTGATCCCGGTATCACATTCGAGGCTTCCCCATGGACCATTTAATTTGGGGACGAGTCAGGCTCGTGACTCGGTTAACAAAAACAAGCGCTTTTTGGGAGGCAACCCAATTATCTATCTATCTTTACCATAAGTGTAGGGGGAGCCCCATGGAGTTTCTTGTTTTCTTTCTTATCATGTGCAGGGATTCGAGCTTCAAAGACACACTCTTGATGACTTTTGACGAACCGTGATTCCGTATTCCCGTCTTCCCGGTTCTATCCTAACTCTTTTCGATTCACTATTTTATATTTCTCAATATTAAAATAGGAATCTCTTTAGTTGTCTCTTCCTTAGCGAGATTTAAACAAAGTGCACAATGTCCTAAGTGTAGGGGAGTTTACTCCCACATGCTTAAACATTGAGGACAATGTTTATATTAAGTGTAGGGGGGACTTCTATCGAATTTAAGTGGCCTTTTCCATGTATTTGTCCTCATTTTAACCAGAAAATCAATTTTTCGACATTTTTCAAATTTTTTGATCTATTTTGGCCTATTAGTTTTTCCCTTTGTATAGTTATTTTCTTTCCTTATTAGAATAAATCCTTAATAAAGTGGTTTTAATTTTCAAAGGTTATGAATCTTTTGACTCAACCCGAGTTTACTTATCTAAGTTTACTCTAGCTAGTATCCTTAACGTGTTTAAGTCAAGTTTTGCTAGGCTTTTATATAGGGAGCTTTAAAATGCGAAAGTCTTAACTCTCACAGGTTAAGAACAAGAACTTTTCGCAAGTTCCTATAATTGATCCTAGAGAGTCGTTTATCAAGGGAACTTTAAAATGCGATTTCTAAACTTGAAAAAGTCAAAGAATTTGCAAGATCCTATAGATGACTCGAAAACCCAAAACTTTGATTAATAGGCTAAGCATCCACGAGTCTCATTCTTTGAGATTTTAAACTGTGGAGAACGAGAGATGATAGAGTCATTTATAGGTTTGGTATTCTTTCATGAATTTATGTGAGTTAATTATAAGCCTATTCTCCCATCGCTTGTTAATAAATTTATCTGCAATAAATAAGGTTATACGATTTGAAAAGTTACTTAGCTTCTAGCCCAAGATCGTTTAAAAGTTGCTCGGTATGGATTAGAGTTCATAGCCAAGGCATAACTTATTGAAGCGGGATGCGAAGATTGGCGAGTCCAAAAAGGTCCTAACAAGGCATGAGGGCTATATTTTGTTGCTAAAGATCCAAAAGTGATGTGAAGAATCATTTATCGAAAATCAATATGAAGGATCGAGACACACGACGAAAAGCAAAAACTCCCCAAAAGTCATGGAGAAGTCTATCCGAAAAGGCCCTAACAAGGTATGAGGATAAATAGATCCAAGTCCAAAAAGGAGGAGGATCGTTGTATATCGAAGTCTAAAATAAAGATTGGAGAAAAATGAAGAAGTCGTGGTCCAAGTATGAATCTCTCAAAACTTCGAGTGAAGAAATTCCTATATGAAGAGAAGACCATTATTTCATGAACGTCTCTCAAGGTTTGAAGTATAAAGTCACTGCCAAATATCGGTCCGAGAAAGGTCTCAAATCGCGAAGCGAGTTATGCCAAGATATGAACTTTATGAGGTCCCGAGAAGCAGTTTTAAAAGATTTTGTCCTTTAGCTAACTATTGATTAAATCGTTCACTTTATTTTCGGCCTAAATAACTATCGAAATAAGTCGAACAATGCATCCTCGTGATCATTCAAGACAACAACAAAATATAAGAGATACACCTAGGAATAAGGGAGTCTAAGTGAATAATTGGCCCACATGAGTTTGTGTTAGTTTGCTAACTTATAATAACAATGATCTCGTTTTTAAGCTTGGTTTGGAGAAAGTGAAAACTTGAGGATGATGATCATTCATGACATTTTCAAAACCCTAAGGTATGATTTTGATTTCTTTACTTACTTTAAATGTTTATAATTTTCTATCTCTTTAATAAAGGCCAATATGGATTGATTGTGATGAAAAGTGTAATCGTGCTTTGTAACTAATGCATTGCATGAGGACATTGCAATGGTTAAGTGTAGGGGATTTGATAGGTGTGAAAACACCCATCCTTTTTACCACTTAATTACAATAATAACCGAGCCAAAAAGTGTATTTTATGTCATTTATGTCGAAATTATGTGTGGTTTGTGTTTTTGTTGTGATTTAGGACGAAAAGGTGAAAAGTGGAGAAAACACGGAATTTCACGGGCTTTTATCGAAGAAAAAGACGAAAGACGAAGTCAAGAAGTCAAGACCAATTCTGAAGATTTATCGTAGAAAAAGTCAAAAGACGGAAGTTTACTAAAAGCCGAAGAACTCAAGTCTTATTTATGAAGAAATGTCGAGACGAGTTCAAAGAAATCCCGAGACAAAGTCATTAAGTCCAAGATTAACAAAAGATTAAGAAGAAAAGGACTTAAGTATGCAATTTAGGAAAAGAGGAAAGAGGGAGGAAGCTTCCTAAGCTCCTCCCTAATCTCCCTATAAATAGATTAGATAGTCTCCATTTCATAGTGGTTGGGTGGCTTGACAAACCACCTCTACCACCATTTTTCATATTGCACTTTAAATTTATGTACCTTTAATTCATTGTCTTGCACCTTTAATTCAATTAATTTTCAAGTAAGTTGTCTTTTATTGTTCTTGAATCTTTACTTTTCTTGTCTAATCTCTCATCTTCCTTTCTTTGATTTTAGTTTACTTTTGGTGCGAATTACATTTGATCCGTGTTGATCTTGATGTTTTCGTGCTTAAAAAGTTCATCTTTTATTTCATCCATGAGTTTTTATATGGATTAAGCTTTGAGCTTGACATGCTTATTGGCTTAATTTGTGTTTAGCTTATTTACTTTTTGAAAAGTTTTCTTAAAAAGTTTCATTTTTTATGGTTTGATTTAAAAGTTTGTTTACTTTAAGTTTGATAAGTTGTTATTCATGCTTATTTAGTCCGTTTTACTGTAGATTCGTTCAAGATTAAGTGTTAGCTTATCACCCTAGCTTATAACTTTGCTTATTTTTCGAACCAAAATTGTAATCGGAAAAGGTATTAAACCCTTTTCTGATTAGTACATTCCGACTGCACACCCCCTTTATTCCGATCGTTTGATCGGAAAAGGGTTTGTGCTTTCCGATCTAGCATTCCAATCACCAACCCTTTATTCCGATCGTTTGATCGGAAAAGGGTTTATAAACATTCCGATTATGTTGGTTTTGTGACATTCCGATTTGGATTACTTTATTGTATTTCGATTTGGTGTTTTTTCTAGACATTCCGATTGACCAGTTTGTTAGTTATTCCGATCAGCCACATTTGCAAACATTACGATTGGACTTTCCTTTTGGATATTCCGATTTGATTTGTTTTCATGCATTCCGATCATGCCTTTTTTACTCATTCTGATTACAACATTCCGATTGGGATACATTCCGATCGGATCCCTATGGATTCCGATCAAGTGTATTCCGACGGGTTGTTTTGTTTTGTTTTAATATTAAGCTTGTTTTTCCGCCATTTTACTCATTTTGTTTTTAGTCTATTTTAATTTCGTTCTGCATTTTTATTTGATTGTTAATTTACTTTTCGTTAAGTTTTAGTTTTACGTCATTTAATTTCCCGTCATTTACTTTTAAAGTTTTAAATATTGCACCGTTTACGTTTCAACTAGTTGTAGTTTTAATTACTCGTCATTTATTTTAAAGTCTTGCTCATTTATTTTACCACAACCAAAAATATTATTCTTTACCAAAAACGACTGAGTCACACTTTAAACCGGAAATCAATTCGAGAAGATACCGAGAAAACGAACTTTCAACTAGCAAAATCTATTCATTAATAATACTCTTATCACAATTCTAGATTGTGTCCACATGTGAGTATGAGTTAGTTTACTAAATCATGAGGCACTGTAGCATGCAAAGTTGATATACTATGCATGCTGCCAAGACATTTTTGGCCTAAAATTGGATGTGGTCTGTTGAAAGACTTGGGAATGATTTATAATGGGTTTTACCTGGGAGTTACAAGGAATTTTATGAGGTAACTTAATTCTTAAGAATTTTGGTTAGCAAGGGACATTAGAGGACTGTTATGTCTATCTTGCATAATCAAGTATGCATAACTGGACAGTGCTTTCCGCCCTATAATAATTATCAATTTATAGGTTATCTTCACTAGGATAAATTACTTTGTTAAGGTCCTTTTTCATTTTTATTACTTTTATTTTTGGACGCTGACAAGTAGTTTTCCAAGCGTTGTTATGACCAATTTAGACGCTGACATGGCTTTGGCAAACGTTGACAAGAATATAGCCGTTGGGCGTTGATGGGTTATTTTTGACCGTTGACACTCATTGGGACCTACGCAGTTGTTATTTTTGACGAATTTTAGGGCCGTAATTTTGGGAGCAGATAACTTTTAATTAATGCACAAGATAACTTATTTTCTTTTCAATATTTTCATCATTATATTTTGAAAATAGTTGCCTAGTTTTTGACTAATCACATGTGCCTATCTCCCCTATATATTTGGCTCCTATTTTTAAACAGGGTATCTCATATTCTTGTCTAACAAATTTTCTCCTATAATTCATCTTTCTCAATATTCATAAACAGCTTTCTTCAACAATGGCACCAAAGTTTAAACCAAGTGACTTGGTATTGGGATTCAGGAGTCAACACAATACACCCAGATGGTGGCGTATTTGAATGCATCCCCTATTTTGTATGCTCTTTCTCATGCTCCTCTCATCTCTGTCACTCATATTAAGCAGTTTTGGAACACTGTCAGTTCCTCAACAATTAATAATGTGACTACATTATCAGCTATTGTTCATGGGCGTACTTGGGTGGTTACTGAAGCCTTGGATCGCCAGGCTTTGCATCTTGATGATGCAGATGGTATAACCACCCTTCCCATAAATGAAATAGAACAAGGACTTCGGGCTTTGGGTTATCCTTTCCCTGATGAGGGCACTTTAAACAAATATCATAAACAAGAGTTTCCCCCAGCCTGGAAGTACCTCATACATGTCATCCTACAATGTTTGAGTCCCAAGTGTACTGCACACTATGAAATTAATAGATCAATTGCTAGTGCAATTGTGTACATTGCAAATGGGCAAAAGTTTAATTATTCAAAACTAATTTTTGATGGCATGTGTAAAAACAAAGGGAATAAGATGACTTTGGCTTATCCCAGATTTTTGCAAATGGTTTTTGATGTGCAAAATTACTGCACAAGGGATCATGATGATTTTTATGAGATCCCCGTGCAAAAGAAAGCTATTTTTACAAAGATGAATTCACCCCTTACCGTGAATTACCCCTCACCCAAGCAATGCTTGCTGTTATTGCAGCAGCACAACCCCAACCAGATCCACAACCACAACTTGACCCAATACCAGAACCTTTGCCTTCACCTCAACACATGGAAATTAACCAAGAACCCTTCAACGCTGACACCTTAAATTTTGGCGTTGACACAAGTAATCCAGACGTTGACACCTTTCCTTCACAGACCCAAACACCCCTTAACCTTCTAACATCTACCCAATCCACATCATCTTCTACCCTACCTCAATATAGGTTGCAAAAACGCCAAAGGACTACTGGAGTGTTCTCCTCTAGTGGTCCTAGCCATGTAGTAGAGAGAACCACCACCACAAGTGTGGTTGGTGCTATGGATGAGGATGGGACTATTGGTTCTGGCTTAGATGCAAGCCAAGACAGTCCTAACATCTTTAAGACCTCATCCATGCCCTATGACTGTAAATTGGGAGGTCAAATACCCATTTTAAAGGAGGGCAGATTGGAACCTTACACATTGATGGAATTGACGACTGTCTGCATTAGCTTGCAAAAGAAAAATGCAGACCTGGTACAAACAGTCAGTACACAAGGTCTTGAACTCAAGCAATTGAGGGAGAGGATTGTCATCTTGGAGAATGCTAGCACTAGGCGCGGGATGGAGGAATCTTCCAAAGGGGAGGATGAGCAGATTAATGTGAGTGATAAAGGCTCACATGATGGAGGATCTTTGGGTGTTGCTGAAGCCCTTACTGCATTGAAGAAGCAACCAGGTTTTGATAGATCTCTGGATACAACTACAAATTTGAACTTGTCTTTTACAGCTATGTTAGAGCAGTTTACAAGAGGCGCTAAGATAAGTAATTTGGGCGTTGACAAGCAAAATTTGAACGCTAACACACCAAGCGCTGACAAGTGTAATTTGGGCGATGACACAAGGAATTTGAGCGTTGAAAGACCTGCAGATATGGTTGATGTATTCCAGTCATTAGCTATCATCAAAGAAGTGTTGTCACGGGTATTACCATCATCCTTACCCATCATTGATCCATTAGATAAGGGTAAAGGAATTATAGTAGAAGTAGAAGTTCCAAATGATGCAGCACAGGTAGATTTTGATTCAAGGTTGGGTGCACAACTCATGGAACAAGAAAGTAAGAAGGTTGGTGAATCACCATTTGTTGTCACTTCTGAGGAACAAGAAGGAAGTGATGAAGAAAGTTCAGATTCAAGTGTGATGATAATTGAACAACCATAAAGACTTGAATATGGTGATGACTTTTGATAGGTGTGTAAACACCCATCCTTTTACCACTTAATTCGGGCTAAAACGAGACCAAAACACGTATTTAATATCACTTGTTTGGAATTATGCGTGGTTTTTGTGTTTATTGTGTTTTCAGAGCCAACCAGATGAATATTGAAGAAAACATGGGATTGCACGGGTTTTACTGAAGAAAAAGACTCAAGATAAAGTCTATTGTCCAAGAGATGCAAAAGATTTGAAGTCACTGGGCCTATTCGAAGATTTATCGAAGAAAAGGACCAAAGATGGAAGATTTATATAAGTCGAAGGAACTCAAGTCTATTAAACGAAGAAATTAAAAGACGAGTTGAATTTAATCGACGACAAATCCCGAATCAGAATCGAAAACGGAAACTTTTCTGAAAAGACAAAAAGACAAGAAGAACGGGAGAAAGCCCAATCACCAACCAAAAGACAAGGCTATAAATAGCCCTCCCCTCACACATTTAGACTAGTTTTTTTAGTTTTTTCTTCTTCCCCACTTTTTCTCCCTGTTCCGTTTCATCACCATCACCATTAGGGTGATTGGTGATTTTAATCTTTGTTCTTCCAATCTTGTAATTTTAATCTTTGATTTATCTTGTCAAAACATTAATCATTCAATACAAAGTTCTTGTTTAATCTTTCCATTTTATCTTGTTCATCATCATCTTTATCTTCAAGTTTTTAAGTTTTTATTTTCTTGATTTGATCTTCAAAAGTTGTTGGGATTTGTGTTTTTGTTGATGGGATTTGTAGCTTATGGTTAATAGATGCTTTGTGATTGAGTTATTTTAGTCTTTGGTGAAAAACTTAGTGATTTTTGGATTAAAAACGAATTTCCTTGTTCTTCGGTACTGTTACTGTATCTGGGTTTCCCAGAAGTTTCGAATGAGTTTACCTTTAAAAAGTTCCGAACCAAGCTAAAACTTCCGAACCAAGCCAAAGTTCCGAATGAAGCATTAAGTTCCGAATCAGTTTAAAAAGTTCCGAACGAAGCCAAAGTTCCGAACCAATCTCTTCCGAATCAATTAAAAAGTTCCGAACCAATTTTTTACCAAAAGTTCCGAATCGGAACATAGAAAGCTTCTGAATCAGTAAGTTCCGGATGAGTGTAAAACTTCCGAATCAGAAACTTCTGAATCAGAAACTTCCGGATGAGTCTACAACTTCCGACTGAAGGCAAAGTTCCGGATGAGTACTTAAGTTCCAAATCAATCTCTTTGTCAAAACTTCCGAATGAAGGTTAAAACTTCCGAATCAATTTCTTGTTAGTGTTTTACTGTTTATCTGTTTCTTTATTTTTATGTCACGATTTATATTTCATACTTCAACTTTAACTTTAAGTTTAATTTTAATCTTAATTTCAATTTTAATTCAAGTCTTTGTTAAATTGTCATTAAAGTAACTGTCTTTGATTTAAATTGTCATTTACACTTTTTAGTAGATTAGAAAACCAAACCCCTTTTATTTAGTAACCAAGAACAATCATTCCACTTAAGGCCGAGATCAATTCGAGAGGACTGTGAGAGAGAATAAGAACCCATAAAAAAAACCATGTATTAAATGGCGCCGCTGCCGGCTCTTCTCGTTAAGATCAAAAGTTTTTTGTGAGAACTTGGATTTTGGGATCCGTTCCCCGTGAACGTTACTTTTTCACAAAAATTTTCAAAAAAATCCTAAAAACTATAAAATTTTCAAAAATACAAAAAAAAAAAAAATTAAAAAACATAAAAACCAAAAATATTTGTGCTTTGCTTTTCTTTGTTCGTTCTTTTGCAGGTGTATGCGCACTCGATCCACGTCATATCAAGAGCCCGAGCCTCTCGATCACTTAGACATGGCCGGTGTACCACCTCCAAACAATAATAACAACAACAACATGAATAATAACAACAACAATGAGCCCCTTCCGGATAATCGCCCGATGATTGAACTGCTGCAAGCTCATGTCGATGGCAACACGGATCCAATTGTCATACCACCAATTGCCGCCAACAATTTCGAGCTAAAATCAGGCTTTATCCAGATGGTCTCCGCTCAACCATTCTTGGGACGTACCATTGATGATCCACACGACCACATCAAGAGATTTCTACAACTCACCAACACGGTTAAGTTCAATGGAGTTCCACAAGAGGTTATAAGGTTACAACTTTTTCCCTTTTCTTTAGAGGGACAAGCCCGGCATTGGCTTGCTAAGGAACCGCCACAGAGTATTCTCTCGTGGACGGATTTGGAAACAAAGTTTATCAACTACTTTTTTCCACCCTCTCGTACTACCGCTTTGCGGAATGAGATCATAAATTTTGAACAAAAGTACGATGAGTCATTCAGTGAATCTTGGGATCGCTTTAAAGATCTTTTAAGAAAATGCCCACAACATGGTTTTACCAAAGTACATCAAATCAATACTTTTTACAATGGTTTAAGCATGAGTGACCAAGATTCACTGAACAGTGCCTCGGGGGGTAATCTATTGGCTAAGACTTCCAATGCTGCTTGGGACATCATTGAGAATAAATCTCGTGTGCAAACCAAGAGTGTTCGGACCAATATCGCTAGTGCTAGCACTAGTGACAGCGACAAGCGATTAGACAAAATCACTACGCTTCTTGAATCGCTTGTCACCCACACCGTCAGCAATAGCAACAGCAACAACGTAAAAAATGCTCAAGTGAACGCTGTCAGCCAACCTTGTGAGATATGCGGTGGTCCTCACTCTTACACAACTTGTACCGCCACCCAAGATTACCCTGCTGAGAATGTGAATGCGGCATATGGCACCTATACTCAACCTGCTTATCAAGCAAAACCTCAAGGTGACCGCAACTTGCTTAGCTACCGTTCCAACAACTATATCTCACCACCCGGTTTTCCCCCAAACCAACAAAAAAACCTTAACCGCCCTCCTCAACAACAACAACAACCTCGACAACCATACATCCCACCTCACAAGCAGCAACAACCACCTCAACGTAACAATCAAGTCTACCAACAACCTGCTTACCAACCACCTGCATACAATGCTCCTCCCAACCAAACCACCACTGCATTACACCAAGAGGTTGCAACCTACATGAGAACCAATGATGTGATAATGAGAAATCTCCAAGAGGAAGTGCGCAATTTGAAAGCAGACTTGGTCAAGCAAGGAAACGACTTGAGAGCCGACATGAGAAACACGTTGGATAGCCAAACTAATGATCTGAGGAACATGATGGCTAGTTTCTTCCAAGGTAATCAACCCTCTTCTTCGGGTACTCTTCCGAGTAACACCGTTGCGAACCCAAGAGGGGAGATGAAAGCAATCACTACTCGAAGTGGTAAAGGTACCAAGGAACCCGAGCTTCCTATACCTCCACCGGTGGTTGTGACTAAGGAGAACGAGTCACCTGCTCCTATTCCTCCTCCTTCTCCTTCCCCAATTTCTCCACCTCTTCCTTCTACCCCTCCTCCACCCGTGGTTGTGAGTGATCCTATTCCCCTAAAGCCTTCCTCTTCTTCCAATATACCTTATCCATCTAGGTTGAGGAAAGAGAAGCAAAAGAGCAAGGATGATATTCAAGTTTCGAACTTCCTAAGAATGTTCAAACAACTGAATTTCAATATCTCCTTCGCTGAGGCTCTCGCTCACATGCCCAAGTATGCAAAAATGTTTAAAGATCTTCTGAGCGACAAGGAAAAGCTCCTCGATATTGCCAACACCCAACTTAATGAGAACTGCTCTGCAGTACTCTTAAGGAAATTGCCAACCAAGCTTGGTGATCCGGGTCGTTTTCTTATCCCTTGCAATTTCCCGGGAGTAGAGAATTGCATGGCCCTAGCCGATCTAGGTGCCAGTATTAATCTCATGCCTCTAAGTGTTTGGAAGCAATTATCTCTCCCAGAGCTAGTTCTCACCAAAATGACTTTGGAATTGGCCAACCGTACGGTTGCTTATCCAGTGGGGATAGCCGAAGATGTCATTGTAGGAGTCGACACATTCACCTTCCCTGCTGATTTTGTTGTCGTCGACTACGAGATGGACCCCCGTGTACCACTAATTGTTGGTCGTCCATTCTTGAGGACCGATCGCACTCTCATCGATGTTGAAGCCGGTGAGCTTATCATGAGAGTGGGTGACGATAAAGTAGTCTTCAACATAGGAAAGCTTTCTATACAGCCTTATTCTTACGAGAGTGTTAATTGTATTGACGTTCTTGATGAGGCTTGTGAAGAACATTTCAAAGATGTTTGTAAAAATATTCCTACCTCTCTTCCCAATTTTGAGACCGTTTCCTCTATCGACTCATCACTATCTCTATATGGAGAAAGTGATTTCCTTTGGAAAGATTTGGAAGCCACCATGGGAGATGTGAATTTAGACAATGACGATTCTACTGCCAATTGGGATAAAGATCTCAGTTTCATTGCTAACCTCCTCAAAGAAGACAATCCTTCCCCTCCATCTCCCACTGTCATTGCTATCGATACTCCGACTTCGAATACGCCTCCCGTCGACAATCCTCCGGATCTAGAACTTAAGGAGTTGCCGCCTCATCTTGAGTATGTATTCCTCGAAGAAGAGAAGAAGTCGCCAGTCATCATTGCTAAGGATTTGAAGGATGAAGAGAAAGCCCGACTTGTCGTTGTATTGAAAGATCATAAGAAGGCTATTGCTTGGAAGATTTCGGATATTCGTGGAATTGATCCTCACTTCTGCACACACAAAATTCTCATGGAGGACGACTTTAAGCCCACAATTCAAAGCCAACGAAGGGTGAATCCAAAAATCCATGAAGTCATCAAAACAGAGGTTATCAAACTTCTTGATGCGGGTATGATTTACCCTATTTCGGATTCACCATGGGTTAGTCCAATCCATTGTGTGCCCAAGAAGGGCGGAATAACCGTTGTTCCCAATGAACACAACGAGTTGATTCCCACTCGTCTCGTTACTGGGTGGAGAGTTTGTATAGACTACCGCAAACTCAATGATGCCACGAGAAAGGATCATTTCCCTCTACCTTTTATGGACCAAATGCTTGAACGTTTAGCCGGTAATGAATATTACTGCTTTCTTGATGGTTTCTCGGGTTATTTTCAAATACCCATCGATCCCCAAGATCAAGAGAAGACTACATTCACTTGTCCCTATGGCACTTTCGCTTACAAAAGAATGCCTTTTGGCTTATGTAATGCGCCCGGGACTTTCCAAAGGTGCATGTTAGCTATCTTCCACGACATGGTTGAACAAACCATGGAAGTCTTCATGGATGATTTCTCGGTCTTCGGGGATTCTTTCTCTTCTTGCCTTGCCAATTTGGAACGTATGCTCAAGCGGTGCGAAGACACTCGCCTAGTTCTGAATTGGGAAAAATGCCATTTTATGGTAAAAGAAGGCGTCATGCTTGGACATAAGATCTCGAAAGCCGGTCTTGAAGTTGACCGTGCTAAATTCGATGTTATCGCAAAGTTGCCTCCACCTTCAACCGTGAAGGGTGTGAGAAGTTTACTGGGTCATGCGGGCTTCTACCGTCGATTCATCAAAGATTTTTCTCAAATCGCTCGCCCGATGACCCACCTCTTGGAAAAAGATACGCCTTTTATCTTCTCCAAAGAGTGCCTTGACGCCTTCAACTCGCTTAAAGATAAGCTAACTAAGGCACCCGTCTTGGTTACCCCTAATTGGGAGCTACCCTTTGAGTTGATGTGCGATGCTAGTGATTTTGCTATTGGAGCGGTTCTTGGACAAAGAGTGAACAAACACTTCCAACCGATCCATTACGCTAGCAAGACAATGACAGGGGCACAATTGCATTATACGCAACCGAAAAAGAGCTTTTAGCTGTTGTCTATGCTTTTGAAAAATTCCGCCCCTATCTTGTCCTTTCTACCACCATTGTGTATACCGATCATTCCGCGCTGAAGTACTTGTTGACAAAGCAAGATTCCAAACCAAGACTTCTTCGCTGGGTTTTACTGCTCCAGGAATTTAAAATCGAAATTCGCGACAAAAAAAGGAGCTGAAAACTAGCCGCGGACCATCTCAGCAGACTTGAGGATCCTTACCAAGGGGATCATCCGACCAAAGAAATCAATGATTCTTTTCCCTTGGAGACCTTAATGTCTATAACCTCGAAGCCGAATGAAACCCCGTGGTTTGCGGACTTTGCAAACTACTTGGCGGGTGGAATTCTCAAGGAAGGGTTGACGTCCCAGCAAAAGAAAAAGTTCTTCACGGACATCAAGACTTATTTTTAGGACGACCCTTACCTATTCAAACAATGTGCTGACCTAATTATTCGCCGATGTGTTGATGGACCGGCAGCGTCTGAAATCCTTGATGCTTGCCACAAAGGACCCACCGGTGGTCACTTTGGTCCCAACTACACCGCTAAAAAAGTGTTTGATTCGGGATTTTATTGGCCCTCCATATATCGTGACGCTCACGATATGGTTAAAAGATGTGATGTTTGCCAAAAACAAGGCAAGATCACACATAAAGATGAGATGCCTCAAAATTTCATACAAGAATGTGAAATCTTTGATGTTTGGGGTATTGACTTTATGGGGCCATTCCCTTCTTCTAAAGGAAACAAATACATCCTTGTAGCCGTTGACTACGTCTCCAAATGGGTTGAAGCCAAAGCTTTACCCACTAATGACGCAAGGGTGGTTTGTAACTTTTTGAAAGCTCTATTCACTAGATTCGGTGTGCCTCGCGCTATTATTAGTGATCGTGGGACTCATTTCTGCAATGACCAATTTGCTAGAGTCATGGCTAAGTACGGTGTAAACCATCGTCTTTCCACAGCCTACCACCCACAAACTAATGGCCAGGCTGAAATATCCAACCGAGGACTGAAGCGAATTCTTGAAAGGACCGTGGGAGAGCATCGTGCCTCATGGGCTGATAAACTTGATGATGCTTTGTGGGCTTTCCGTACTGCTTACAAGACCCCGATCGGCTGTACGCCTTATCGTCTTGTGTACGGGAAAGCGTGCCACCTCCCCATTGAGTTGGAGCACAAGGCTTATTGGGCCTTGAAGTGGGCTAATTTTGATATAAACAAAGCCGGTGACCTACGCAAGATCCAACTCAATGAGCTCAATGAACTCCGTAATGAGGCTTATGAAAATTCTTTGATCTATAAGGAAAGAACTAAGCTCATTCACGACTCCAAGATCAAAAACCGAGAGTTCCATGTTGGAGACAAGGTCTTACTTTTTAACTCTCGGTTGAAAATCTTCTCGGGAAAGCTCAAATCTCGTTGGTCCGGCCCATTCACCATTGCCCAAATTTTTCCATATGGTACTCTCGAGCTCGCTCAACCTAATGGACCTAATTTTAAGGTGAATGGCCAACGAGTGAAGTTGTACTTTGGTGAGGACACCTCTCAGGAGGTGATTCCATCCCTCACCACGTTCCCCATGAACTAATTTTGGGTCGAGTCAGTCTCGTGACTCGGTTATCAAAAACAAGCGCTCCTCGGGAGGCAGCCCGAGTATCTATCCTTTTATGTTTTAATCCCCTAAGTGTAGGGGGGACTTCTATACGTGTTTGTTTTTGTGTGGTGTGATTACAGGGATAAGTGCACTCTTGGAATTTTTGAAGAACCGTGCTCCCGTGTTATCCGAAATCCGGTTCTATCTCTCAACTATCGTGATTCAATTTTCTTCATAATCACATTTGAAATTGATCACTTTAGTCGTCTCTTCCTTAACTTGAGTTAACCAACGTGCACAATGTCATAAGTGTAGGGGAAACTTTTCCCACATGCTTAAACATTGAGGACAATGTTTATCTTAAGTGTAGGGGGGACTTCTATCGAAGTTTTAAGTGGACTTTTCCATGAAAATGCCTTCATTTAACCAGAAAATCCTATTTTTCAACATTTTTCAAATTTTTTATTAACTTTGGCCATTTAGTTGTAATTTTTAAATTTTTATCGTTGCTTTCATATGTATATATCCCGCAATAAAGTCAAAAATATTAATAAAGTGGTGTAGCTAGTTTAGAAGTCTTTGATATATTAGGCCTGTTGCGCTTATTTTGACTCAACCCGAATAGACTTATCCAAGTTTATTCTAGCTAGTATCCTTAACCATGTAAACCTTAAATTGGTTTATTAGGCTAAGTGTCCACGAGTCTCATTACTTGAGATTTTAAATTGTGGAGGACGAGAAATGATAGAGTCAATTATAAGTCGGTATTCTTGCACAAACTCACTTGGTGTAATTATTTGCCTATTCTCCCATCACTTGCTAACAATTTTTCTGCAATAAGTAAGGTCGTACGATTTGAAAAGTTACTTAGCTTTTAGCCCAAGATCGTTTAAAAGTTGCTCGGTAATGATAAGAGTTCATAGCCAAGGCATAACTTATGAAGCGGGGCGCGAAGATTGGCGAGTCCGAAAAGGCCCTAACAAGGCATGAGGATTCCATTTTATTGCCGAAGATCCAAGTGATGTGAAAAGCATTATTCCTAAAATCAATATGAAGGATCAAGACTCACGACGAAAAGCAATCAACTCCCATAAAGATCATGGAGAAGTCTATCCGAAAAGACCCTAACAAGGTATGAGGATAAATAGATCCAAGTCCGAAAAGGAGGCGGATCGTTGTATCTCAAAATCCCAATTAGAGATTGAAGAAATAATCATGAAGTCGTGGTCAACAAAATTGGAGTACCCTTCAAAAGTCTCCAAGTGAAGAAACTCTATTATGATGAGAAGACCATTATCTCAAGAACGTCTCTCGAAGATATGAAGTATGAAGTACATGCCAAATATCGGCCCGAGAAAGGTCTCAAATCGTGAACCGAGTTATGCCAAGATATGAACCTTTTGATATCCCGAGAAGCAGTTTTAAGAGATTTTGTCCTTTAGCTAACTATTGATCAAATCGTCCTACTTTGCTTTCAGCCTAAATAAACTATCGAAATAAGTCCAAAAATGCATCTTCATGATCATTCTAAGACAAAAAAAAAATATAAGAGATACACCTAGGAATAAGGGAGTTTAAGCATTTAATTAAGCCATGTGTGTAAGTGTTTGAATTGCTAACTTATAATAACAATGATCTCGTTTTTAAGCTTAGTTTGGGGAACGTGAAACTTGAGGGTGATAAATCTTCGCAGCACCAAAGCCCTAATGTAAGTCATCGATTTCTTTGCAAGTTATTTCCATGTAGCTATTTTCAAGTGAAAATGGTTTTCTATCCCTTTGCTACCTTTGAAGTTTTATTTCTTTAATTTTTGTTTAGTAGAATTTAAATAAGGCCAAGGTTGATTAATTATGAGAAAAGTGTAAACTTGCTTTATCACTAAGCATTGCATGAGGGCATGGCAATGGTTAAGTGTAGGGGATTTGATAGGTGTGTAAACACCCATCCTTTTACCACTTAGTTCGGGCTAAAACGAGACCAAAACACGTATTTAATATCACTTGTTTGGAATTATGCGTGGTTTTTGTGTTTATTGTGTTTTCAGAGCCAACCGGATGAATATTGAAGAAAACATGGGATTGCACGGGTTTTACTGAAGAAAAAGACTCAAGATAAAGTCTATTGTCCAAGAGATGCAAAAGATTTGAAGTCACTGGGCCTATTCGAAGATTTATCGAAGAAAAGGACCAAAGATGGAAGATTTATATAAGTCGAAGGAACTCAAGTCTATTAAACGAAGAAATTAAAAGACGAGTTGAATTTAATCGACGACAAATCCCGAATCAGAATCGAAAACGGAAACTTTTCTGAAAAGACGAAAAGACAAGAAGAACGGGAGAAAGCCCAATCACCAACCAAAAGACAAGGCTATTAATAGCCCTCCCCTCACACATTTAGACTAGTTTTTTTAGTTTTTTCTTCTTCCCCACTTTTTCTCCCTGTTCCGTTTCATCACCATCACCATTATGGTGATTGGTGATTTTAATCTTTGTTCTTCCAATCTTGTAATTTTAATCTTTGATTTATCTTGTCAAAACATTAATCATTCAATACAAAGTTCTTGTTTAATCTTTCCATTTTATCTTGTTCATCATCATCTTTATCTTCAAGTTTTTAAGTTTTTATTTTCTTGATTTGATCTTCAAAAGTTGTTGGGATTTGTGTTTTTGTTGATGGGATTTGTAGCTTATGGTTAATAGATGCTTTGTGATTGAGTTATTTTAGTCTTTGGTGAAAAACTTAGTGATTTTTGGATTAAAAACGATTTTCCTTGTTCTTCGGTACTGTTACTGTATCTGGGTTTCCCAGAAGTTCCGAATGAGTTTACCTTTAAAAAGTTCCGAACCAAGCTAAAACTTCCGAACCAAGCCAAAGTTCCGAATGAAGCATTAAGTTCCAAATCAGTTTAAAAAGTTCCGAACGAAGCCAAAGTTCCGAACCAATCTCTTCCGAATCAATTAAAAAGTTCCGAACCAATTTTTTACCAAAAGTTCCGAATCGGAACATAGAAAGCTTCCGAATCAGTAAGTTCCGGATGAGTGTAAAACTTCCGAATCAGAAACTTCCGGATGAGTCTACAACTTCCGACTGAAGGCAAAGTTCCGGATGAGTACTTAAGTTCCGAATCAATCTCTTTGTCAAAACTTCCGAATGAAGGTTAAAACTTCCGAATCAATTTCTTGTTAGTGTTTTACTGTTTATCTGTTTCTTTATTTTTATGTCACGATTTATATTTCATACTTCAACTTTAACTTTAAGTTTAATTTTAATCTTAATTTCAATTTTAATTCAAGTCTTTGTTAAATTGTCATTAAAGTAACTGTCTTTGATTTAAATTGTCATTTACACTTTTTAGTAGATTAGAAAACCAAACCCCTTTTATTTAGTAACCAAGAACAATCATTCCACTTAAGGCCGAGATCAATTCGAGAGGACTGTGAGAGAGAATAAGAACCCATAAAAAAACCATGTATTAACTTGGCAAAGGAGAAGCTTAGAGAGTTGAAATTGCAAGTAGACTTTGATATGCCAGAAGTAGTTCAGATGTACCATGCTTGGGAGAATAGGATTATGGAGAATCCAGATTTGACAATTTCAGACCAGATTTGGGGTTTGGAGATTCTTCTAAGAGTTCAAAGTGACTGCAAGGTAATTCTGAAACACAAGGCTAGTAATGTTTTCTCACTGCTGAAGAGGGATAGAAGAGAGCTTTACTACACTCTAAGACATCTTTCAGATGAAAGGAATGAAGAACTTGCAGAAGAGATGGAGATTCAGAAGGCAATGATTGTTCCAAGGCCTTTGAAGAAGGGAGTTCCACTTGAGTTCCCTAAAGATATGGATAAATTGAATCCCATTGAAGCTGTTATAAGAAGGAGCATCAAGCTCTCACCCATGGAAGCTTCAGATATGGTACAAGTGTTACCTCTTGATGCCAGAAACCCTATCATAAGCTATGAAGAAGATGCAAGTGGGTTTTGGAAGATTGGCAGGTATAGGAAAGAGGTACACACATTTACTACTCTTGTGTCTCTCTTTGCAAGTGTGGATAGAGAAGATTTGGTAGACCTTTGAAGGTTGTTGGAGGCCAAGTATGAGTAATACAAGATATTTTCTATGATGAAAGTTCGTTTCTCGGAATCCTCTCGAATTGATCTCAGTTCTAAGTGGAATGATTTGTTCTTGGTGACAAAAAGTGGTTTTGGTTTTCTATTTTACTAAAACAGGGAAAAGAATAAAGTAATAAAGATTTACACTTAAAACAATTAAAAAGTAAAACTTGAATAAGAAATTAAATCAAACAGTACTGGAAAAATGCCCTAACTGAAAATACTCTAATCGGAATAAATTGCTATAAAAGTCCTATTCGGAAAAAGATGTAATTCGGAATAAAGGTTCTCTATGCGGAATCAATTTCTTATGCGGAAAAAGGTCCTATTCGGAAAACAATCTCCTATTCGGAAAAATACCCTTATGCGGAAAAAGGTCCTATTCGGAAAACCTCCTATTCGGAAAACATGTTCTATGCGGAATAAAAGTCTAACTCGGAATAAAATCCTATTCGGAAAAACAAATCTATGCGGAAAAATGACCCTATTCGGAAAGCTGACCCTATTCGGAAAAACTGGATTAAGCGGAAAGAATTCCCTATGCGGAATAATTTCAATTCGGAATATATAAAATATTCCGAACAAGGGTAAAAAATGGACAGGCTATTCGGAATTTCTGAGCATTCCGAGTAAGAGACTTAAGCAAATCACTATTCGGAATAAATCTGGCAATGAAGAACAGTAGCAGTAACGCAAGAACAGGAGACACGGTTTGAATCTAAAATCAAGATGAATACGCAAAAAGGTTTTACCAAATTAACCAATAATCATCTAAATACCATAAGTAATAAATCCCAACAATAAAAACACTAAATCAACAAATTTTTAAGATCAAACTTGAACCAAATAAAAACTTAAGAACTTGCAATAAAAAGATGATGAAGAACAAGATGGATAGAAAGATTGGAATTGAAAGATTAATGTAAAAGTAAACAAGAGTAATGATTGAAACTTACAAGATTGAAGGAAAAATGAAAAATCACAAAACACCCTAATGGTGTTGGTGAAGATACGAACCAAAGAGACTGGAAAAAGAAAAATGAAAGCTAACTCCCTAAAAATGTGAAGGAAGAAACTATATATAGTCCTAGTGGTTGGTTGGTGAGTGGGCTTTCTCCCTTTCTTCTTGTCTTCTCGTCTTTTCAGAAAAGTTGACGTTTTCGATTCTGATTCGGGATTTGTCCTCGATTAAATTCAACTCGTCTTTTAATTTCTTCGTTTAATAGACTTGAGTTTCTTCGATTTATGTAAATCTTCCGTATTTGGTCCTTTTCTTCGATAAATCTTCAAATAGGCCCAGTGACTTCAAATCTTTTGCATCTCTTGGACAATAAACTCTGTCTTGAGTCTTTTTCCTTGATAAAACCCGTGCAATCCCATGTTTTCTTTAATATTCATCCGGTTAGCTCTGAAAACACAATAAACACAAAAACCACGCATAATTCCAAACAAATGATATTAAATACGTGTTTTGGTCTTGTTTTAGCCAGAATTAAGTGGTAAAAGGATGGGTGTTTACACACCTATCAATGAGACTGAAGCTCCTATTTCAGTCAATGGAATAAAACTTTGGTCAACATTCAAGAGAATGTGTGGACCAAAAGAAGAATATCCTACTGTTTGGAAGGATCTTGAGGATGATATCAGTGGTCTTCAATGGCGTTTGTATTCAGCTGCTGGTGTGTATTATTTGAGCTCTACAAAGTTTGCTGAGTATCTTCTTGTAGATGGTCAGTATCCCATGTCCAAATAAGTTTTAGAAAAGATGAAGACAACACAGCTAGAGATTGACTATTCAAGTGACTTGGCCAACGATTTGATTAGGCATATTTACTACCAATATGATAAGATTTGTAAGATTCCTCCTAGTTCTTAATTTTTATTCAGAAACTTGATTACTAGAGTAGATATCAAGTTTAGGGGAGGATTGTTGGGAATAAAATATAGCCAGTCTACTTGAGCGCTGACAAGAGGAAAACAAGCGTTGATAAGATGAAAACAAACGCTGACAGATCAAGCGTTGACAAGAAGAAGTCAAGCGTTGATAGGTTGAAGACAAGAACTGATAGAAAGATATGGTCTACGCGTATTTTGTTTCTAGTTTGTTTCTAGTAAAGATAGGATCAACATTGTATTTTCTATAATTATCTTTACCTAGAATAGTTGATACGTAGACTCTTGTACAAGGCTTCTTATGTCTATAAAAGAAGACCTTTAGGTTATGTTTCAATATAAGTTTTCATACGTTAAACACTTTCATTGTAAGCAAGTTCGTTATTATCAATCAAGTGAAAGTTTGTTTTACATCCTTTGTGTGTTCTTGTTTAAGTGTTAATTCCGCATAACACTTAAATTACTTTATACATAAACAAAGTTTCTCTACGTGTATAACTTGATCTAATCTCGTTTGCACAAGCTAAATCGATCTAAGTTTGGGATGTTGGGTCGAAATTATGAGTTGATGCATCAAAAACAACAAAATAAGAAGACAAGGGCTAAAGTATACAAGTTACAAAAGAACAAGCCGTTGGAGTCTTTTTATTACTTTAGCTTTCTTTGTAAGCTATGTTTTCTATTATATAAAGAAAACATAGACCGTAGGTTTTACATAATTATTCATTCACAATGTAACCTACAACAAGCTTTGATCTCTAGGCATGGGATTCAATGTATACATGCCTAGAGTTGTTTGTGTTAATCATTAATACAAACACACTTTGGGAGAGTTAATCTTGTTAACATCTTGTTCATATTAATGTTCTATTCCGCTATGTTTTATACATATGAACATTGATAATCCTAGATATAGTGGTTCTTAACCATTGAGTCGAACGATCATAGGACTCCACAATTGGTATCAGAGCTTAAGGCTCGTGATATCTAGGAGATACAAGGTGTTACGTTCGTGTTTGTTGCTGTGAAGCCGTTGTCCAGAATTCGAGACAGTTTTAGTGACAAATTAGCGACGGATTGCAAGATCTGTGACAGATCTGCGACGGAATTAGTGTCGCTAAAGATCAGAATTTTAGGGTTTCGTTAATATACCCTAGGTTGACGATTTGTGGTGCTGTGAAGAAGATTGTGTAGGGTTCCTTTATTTGTGAACCCTAAATACGTAGCTAAAGAATAATTGAAGCTGTGAATAATAAAAAGTTTTTTGTTATTATTAGGGTTTGTATTAAAACCCTAAAATTCGTTTGGATGAAGCTGGTGAAAAACGAATTGAATGGTCGGGGTACTGCTGATATAGGAGATGTGGTCCATGAATCAAGGACGAAAAGATGCCAATGCATTCATTCACATAAGCAAAGATCTGATTCGTTTATGTTGTTGGTTGGTGGTGTCGTTTGGATTATCAACAAGGAAGCAGCATGATTATGTGGAATATGACATAACGAGCAACACACTATGGTCCCAGCAAGATGTCAAAGTGCTCGTTGCTTCTTAGAATGTGTGGAAAAAAGATGGTACGGCTTGAACAGACATATACATAAACGTCATTATCATAGCAGCATAGCTTGTGATGAATTTGAAATTCATATGTTCAAGGTATATCTTTCTGATTTTATGGGATATATTTTTGGAAGGGATTTATGGCTGTTTTAATAAGGTCTACACGTTTTTGATATGACTGTTTTTGGAATCAGTAGTTACCCACGAAGAATATGGGATATTGTGATTATGAATATGCTGATTTTTAGGAATGTATAATTTCCTTTCCTGTTGAACGAGTTATTCTGGACGTGGGATATATATCTTCAAGTCAATCACATGTTATGTTATTCGTTGGAGTTTGGGTTGGACTGGATAATACTTTGGATATTACTTCACGGGCTATATAGCTGTGGAAAAAGGCGTGATGTAAAGCAAAAAGTCGAAAGTGACGGTTTTGTTGGCGTAATATATAGTTGGTTTACAATCGAAAAGTTGGTCACGTGATGATAGTTTACAAGCCAAAAGGTATTATTGGTTCCATGTCAAGATATAGTATTCGATTGGTTATTCAAAATGTGTTCACACGGAAACAAAAAAGCAATGGGATACTAGTTATTCTATGCAGCTTGTTATACTCATTCACGTGAAGTATTATATTTATTGGGTAGTAAGGTTGGTCCAGTGTGGTACTAATATTCACGTGGGGTTGAGATGTTTGACCAAAAAGAATTGGTCCATTCACAGGTTTGTTTACTTTTGATCAATCACTTTTGTTTCAAAGTGATGTACTTTTGGTGATACTCCTCTCGTTTAGATAATATTTATTGCCAAAAGAAACAGTGAATGGACGAGAGGTATATGGGCTTCGCCAAGTAAAAGTGATACACAGTAGGTATTTGGTTACATTTTCAACGCTGATGGGAGTTATTTAGCCGCTGATAGCGTTGTACGCAGCCATTGACAGAAAGTTTTGGAGATTTTTGGTTTGGAGTTCGGTTTATTCACAGCAACTAGGTCTTAAAGGTATAAAGGCTCGTTTTATTTCCATTGATTACGAAGAAAAGTTTTTATTATTTGTTTGAAGACGAAGTAGATTTTCGCGAGTTTTTGTTCTATCATATCTTAAAGTCGAGAACTTCCAGTCATTGACTTTTAAGGTAACTTGTTCGTGCTTTTAATGGTTGGTGACGAAGACTTGTCATAACACTTGAAGGAGTTACATTATCGTGCTCAGTGTCTCACAAAGGATGAGAATATTGACAAGGGATCGAGGTCTACTTATACTTTGTGCCATGAGTATAAGTTCTTTGTTACATCTTAAATACAAGACATGGAATGCAAGTTCGGGTTATTCTACTTCATCATCAAGTAAGTCGTAATTAGATTTCTTCATATGTAATCATTACATAAAGCCTACAGAATTTGAAGATTCAAGAATGATTGGCACAATTTAAGGGGAAGCTAAATTGTTGAAGTGTTGGTCATTCAAATATGACATTAAGGTGAAGGTTTTTGTCACTGCTCATTAGTATTATTACAACTAATATAAGTTTTCTATTTCTCAAATTCATTATAATGCATCACCTGTGCTTCATGGAGGGAAATTTGAGAAGTTGAAAACTTGGGTTAGAAGTGTGATATTGGTTAGTAGTGGTCGAAATCAAGGTTGCTTATATACAAGACCCCTATTTGGATCATGTCAAAAAGGGGAAGAAGTCTACACAATGCAATCTGTTGATCCTTGGTGTTATATGATTTACAAAGAATGCGAGCTTAAGGGGAAGTGTTTTTGACATCATCAACTAGGGGAAGATTGTTGGGTCGAAATTATGAGTTGATGCATCAAAAACAACAAAATAAGAAGACAAGGGCTAAAGTATACAAGTTACAAAAGAACAAGCCGTTGGAGTCTTTTTATTACTTTAGCTTTCTTTGTAAGCTATGTTTTCTATTATATAAAGAAAACATAGACCGTAGGTTTTACATAATTATTCATTCACAATGTAACCTACAACAAGCTTTGATCTCTAGGCATGGGATTCAATGTATACATGCCTAGAGTTGTTTGTGTTAATCATTAATACAAACACACTTTGGGAGAATTCATCTTGTTAACATCTTGTTCATATTAATGTTCTATTCCGCTATGTTTTATACATATGAACATTGATAATCCTAGATATAATGGTTCTTAACCATTGAGTCGAACGATCATAGGACTCCACATGGGATCAACAGATTTGGCATCTTGAGATGGATCAATATCGAAGGTACTAGTTTCGGAAAGCTAGTATATGTTGTAGGGTTTAGAAGGGATTCACTTGCATTGATTAGTCATGTCTATGTACATACTATTTTGAGTCACTGATTTTATTATACTAAGTATGTTTTGAAATACATAAGTATGTTGATAAGCGCACCTTATTTGTTAGGGGGCGGCTTTTGACGTGTATATTTGGGAGGCATCTTCACCTCGGCGATCACTACTACTAGCTTCGTGTATTATCTAAGGTGAGTCTATAGCCTCGCTTTATACTATCTTGTAAATGATTTTTAAACCCGCGAGGGGGAATACATGTTGTTTTATAAAATGAACACAAGTTATTTTTGGTATGTTGGACCCGAATATGATGATAAATGCCTAAGTACCATTGTCTTATGAAGTCCCTGAATTTCATGAACTGTTAATTACCTTGCGAGATAAAAGATAATACATATGATAGATCTATTTTGTTTGACAGCCTTATCCTAGGGTATGTATCCTTGTGATCACCTAAAAGGGATATTATGTATAAGAGGTCGTTGGTATATGACAATATTACCTGTTGTAAGGGGCGCCGTAAGTGATTCGGTTTGACGTGTTGGTTAACGTTCAGTTGCATGAGCTTAAGGAATGTGTGTATATATATATATATATATATATATATATATATATATATATATATATATATATATATATATATATATATATATATATATATATATATATATATATATATATATATATATATATATATATATATATATATATATATATATATATATATATATATATATATATATATATATATATATATATATATATATATATATATATATATATATATATATATATATATATATATATGACTTGTCTGTGTGACAAGCTTGAGATGATTAAAATTCTTGTGTTCAAATGATGATTTGCAAAACCTATAGACTCGCTCAACCATTGTGTTGATGATTTTAAGCATGTATTTCAGGTAATCAAGATGGATAGCAGCGGAACATGCGAGGAGGGAGTTGTTGCTTACTTGTCTAAAGTTTATATTTATTTTCCATCCTTTAAAATTAATAAATGACTTTTAAAGTCTTTGATGAATGTGATGTGTTAGTAACGGTCTTTGGGACTAAACGCTACTCTGATTTTATATATTGGGATGGGAAATATTTTAGACAATGTTGTATATTATTTTAACGTTTCTTTTGAGGTCTTTGTTCATGATTGTGTGCGATGTGCTATTAGTAGTGCCCCAATGTGGTATTCCGCTGCGTGGTAATTTGGGGGTGTTTCAAAATGGTAATCAGAGCCACAAGTTATAGGGAAGTAGGTCGATTTTGAAAAACCTAAACTATAACTTTGGTGTGTTCTAAAAATTTTTAAGCACGCAACTTCTCCCCATGGATCCGGTAAGGCTATTTTAACATTACTTTATGATTGATTGTAATTATGTGAACCTATGTGTATATAGGAATGGTAGTATGTATATATATTAATATACTATGGTATTTAAAGGCATTTCACGTGAAGCAATGGTCCTTGAATGATTGTCGTACATCTTATAATACGATTTTGTATAGGATTTGGCCTCACCGTCAATCACTGATCTTGATAATTATGTATTATCTGAATACGAGTGTGAAACTCGTTTGATACTTTGAGTATGTATGTATTGTTTCGTAATCTATCACATATTGACTTGTTTAAGCTCGATTGTTATCATCGTATCGTGATGTTCCATTCTAGGACATCTCCTTTCGAAACGTAGTTGATTGATGTGATATTCGTGTTCCGAATACTTCTTATGATTTTGAAGAATCATTTATCCGAGGCGACATCTTTTATGTAATGCGACGTGTGATTTGATTTTATATGACTACGTTTTATTGGCTAAAGGAGGATGCCAATGTTGGACTTAAGATATATATCCTAATCAAATACATATAGTTTGGGTACAACAAAGATATGCTCGTAGTAGTCATTCGGTTGAGTGACTTAATGGCTTGTATCTAAATGGAATGGGAAATTCAGATATAGAGATTTTAACTCGCCCGGCTATGAGTTGTTTAAGGTTGTCTTATTTAAATGGATTGTGAGATTTAAATAAGAAAGTTTTAAACTACTGGACCTTATATTGTTTGTGTTTTCCTTATTCAGATGGAATTGGACGTTTGAATACGGAAATCATGAAGTAAGTTTATTGGCACCTTGTATTTACTATGGTATTTGGATATGATATCGTGTTGAGAGGTAGTAATACTTGAGTAGGATGACTTATAATCGTGTCGTTGAAATAGATTGGGACGCCTTTTCATTTGAATAAGAAAGTTATATGTTTCTGAACCATAAATTTATAAACTCTTGTATACATGAAGGGGGACGCCTTTTGATGTAGACAAGGAGTTATAAATGTGTGGGCCCAAGTATGTCTGGCTCGATTTGTGAGTGTTTGGTGTGCGTACTCTTTCTTCGAACTCTGTTTCATTGGAATGAATCATCCAGTGTTGTCGTCATTATGATGATCGTTGATTAACATATGTACGAGTAACCCGTTAGACTTCTCTCGAGTCATGATTTGTTTTGATGGACCATTTCTAATGTGTCTTGAAGATCACGAGCTTTATAAGCAGATTGCTAAGAACCGTTGACCGTTCTGAAGATAGGCGACTTGTTTAAGCGTCACTAGGAATTATGCATGTATTGTGGATTGAATGAGGAACAATTTATCAAGGACAACTTATAATGGATGTGAAGTTTTTGTGATTTTAGTTTCTACTATCGAAGGGTCATAAAATACTTTTTCTTGATGACGAACCCGTGGGGCTAATATGACGAGCAAACAAAGAATATGATGTACTACCTCTGTCCCATAATAAGTGTCCACTTTGACTTTGCTTGGTCTTTGTTATTCAACTTTGACTATAAATATTTTTATATGTGTTATATAATACTTGATCAAAAATATATATATGGATTGAGATTAAAATGCATTTTCATCAAATATATTTCTTATCCGGTATTATATAACACAAATGAAGATATTTATTGTCAAAGTTGAATAAAGAAGACCGAAAAAAATCAAAGTGGACACTTATTATGGGACGGAGGGAGTATCACTTTGAGCACTGGGGAGAAGTTATTGGGACACCTTTGTATGATGAATCTTGTAGCAGAAGCTAGTGGGACGCTTTTGAATGTTGAACACTGGAGCAGAAGTTCATGGTATGCCCGATATGTTGTGAATCTTCGCCAATTGGTCGAATTTCTTAATGATTGGAATTAATAAATTCATTACCACCGCGAGGAGTATGTTGTAGCCGACACCGCAATGGGAAGACTTTGGAGATTGAGTTGTTATTGTCAAAGGGTTCATTCAAGGTTTTCTCGATTATCAACGGTGGAGATCTATATTTGATATTTATGTTCGAGCTTTTCTTTTTATGTACTTATATGGTATGTGCTCTAGTCAAATGATCGTAAGTTGTGCAACTTGAGACGACATTGTCCAATGACGTCCGATAACAAAGAACGCGTACCATGTAATATATTTTAGACTTTGGATGACGATGCTTGAGATTTGGACTGCGCGTTAGGTGGAGGTGAGATGGTGTCTTTTTATTATTCTTTTGAGTATCGATCCACGTGTGAGCGCCCTCCGATGACGAAAATATCTTTCTTGTTTTTTTATATGCGTCCATGGCTATCCGGCCAGTAGATTTCCTTTAATTTACAACCTTCCTTTTGACTGGACTTACCCGAAAATCCTGTCATCTGTTCTTGTCGTCTAATGAGCTTCGTGTAATTCATAAAATTTACAAGTGTCGAGCTTGAAGGAGTGATTGGTGGATAAGGATTTATTCATACCTTTTAGGTGGGATACAACTTGACGACAAGTTGCATTTTGTAGAAGAACCAGTGGAGATCTTCGCTCGAGAGGTTAAGCATTTGAGACCGAGTAAGTTTTCCTTTACAAAGGTGCGATGTAATTCAAGACGTGGATCGAGATTCACATGGGATCGTGAGGACTTCTTTAGGAAGAATTACCCACGTCTTTCCTAGTGGTATGCAATACGAGTATGAGGCGAGGTAAGCGTCGGGACGTCGCTACTTAAAGGAGGTGATAATATAATAACCCGAACTTAATGTCATTATTTTACCCTAAATATGTGACGGATTTTGAATTCCTAAGTAATGGTAAGTATTGAATTGTTTGAAGGTCTACGTTGAAACCGATAATGTGTGGCTATAATTAATTGTTGTGATAATTGAAGAGTACTAATAGTGATCGCGATGCCAATGGATGCCCAAATATTATATTTTAGTATCGATTATTTTGATATTTGAGATTTATGAAATTTTTATTTCATTACGTATTAAGTCGAGTCGAACTTTACTATTTCGTTTTGTGTGCGTTTAGTTATTAAAACGATCGATTTAACAAACGAGATTTATATTTTTATGAAGCCGGGACGAAACCCGACTCTCGTAAATATTTTTAAAATTGACTAATAGTCATTACCCGCGTTTTAACTTAAATGTTACACTTTTGTCCAAAACTATTCAATATTTGCAACTTATACCCTCACCCCACTAATATATAAAGTTTTCCACCAACGTTTCCTCTCATTTTTCACTTCTAAAAACACACACATCCTTCTCTTTCTTTCTCTCTATTTCCATCACACCCCCTACCCACACAAAATCATCATCAATATTTTTTCTTGTTTGAATAAAGAAAACCCAAGACAAGTCTCACTCTAGAAATCATCTTGTGATCATGTTGGTACTATTTTTATAAACATGCATGAAGTTTTTATTTTCCTTATGAATTTGAGTTGGTGAATTGTTTTTGAATCATTCTTGTGATGATCTTGTTAAAATCTTCATGTTTTGATACTAAAAGTTTGATTTTTGATCTTTGATTCTTGATGTTTGTTAAAAGCAAGTATTAGGATTTGTTATTGGTGATATTAGGGTATTAGGAATGATAGAAAAGTAGTTGGAATAGGTCAAAAAGTTGATTTGATATGATTTTTAATGTTGTATTTTAGATCAGTGAGTTTAAAAGCAATTCTGCCAATTTTAGTTTTGAGTATAAGTTGGGATGATAAGATATTGTTCTATTAGTCGTTGAGACGCTCGTTTTGATATAAAATAGAGCTTCTAACTCATAACGAGAAAGAAGTTACACTAGTTTGAATATTCGTGTACCGGGAGATGCGTATCGATACAGTAAGAAATTGTTGTCGATATTGGGTTAAATCTCGGGGACTATAAGTTGAGTTTTATAAATGTTGAAGGGCTGTTCTCAGGTTCTAAACCTAGGATATTGAGTATATTTTCAAAGTCAAGTATCGATTTTGTAAATGGGAATTTTTAACGAGGTCAAAATGGTTTTACAAGGCAAGTGTGCAAAACAGTCTGGTTTTTAAAGTCTAAAGATGTGTCGAGCAAGTGGTTCTAAAAAGTAAATCATTTGATAAAATTTAAACTGAGTCTTGCACAGTTTATAAGTGAGTTTGTCACCAAGTTTTGTCGAAAACGGTATTGTTTAGGTATGGGAAATCAGCGTGTACTTTTGGTAGGTACCGGCTGAAGTACTATTGGGAGGTACTTAACCTCACGTCATAGTTTGAGGCGAGAGGCTAATCTATTAGCTTCTAAAATTTCTAAAAGGATATAAGTCATATGTGTGAGTGTATATTTTGACATTGGAGACCCGTGTTGGGTACTTGACCTGTGTTGATTTGGCATCTTGAGATGGATCAATATCGAAGGTACTAGTTTTGGAAAGCTAGTATATGTTGTGGGGTTTAGAAGGGATTCACTTACATTGGTTAGTCATGTCTATGTACATACTATTTTGAGTCATTGATTTTATTATACTAAGTATGTTTTGAAATACATAAGTATGTTGCTAAGCGATCCTTATTTGTTAGGTGGCGGCTTTTGACGTGTATATTTGGGAGGAATCTTCACTTCGACGATCACTACCACTACTAGCTTCGTGTATTTTCTAAGGTGAGTCTATAGCCTCGCTTTATACTATCTTGTAAATGATTTTTAAACCCGCGAGGGGGAATAAATGTTGTCTTATAAAATGAACACAAGTTGTTTTCGGTATACTGGACCCGAATATGATGATAAATGCCTAAGTACCATTGTCTTATGAAGTCCCTGAATTTCATGAACTGTTAATTACCTTGCGAGATAAACGCTAATACATATGATAGATCTATTTGGTTTGAAAGCCTTATCCTAGGGTATGTATCCTTGTGATCACCTGAAAGGGATATTATGTATAAGAGGTCGTTGGTATATGACAATATTACCTGTGGTAGGGACGCCGTAAGTAATTCAGTTTGACGTGTTGGTTAACGTTCAGTTGCATGAGCTTAAGGAATGTATCGATATATATATATATATATATATATATATATATATATATATATATATATATATATATATATATATATATATATATATATATATATATATATATATATATATATATATATATATATATATATATATATATATATATATATATATATATATATATATATATATATATATATATGTATATATATATATATATATATATATATATATATATATATATATATATATATATATATATATATATATGTATGTATATATATATATATATATATATATATATATATATACTAGCGTCGTAACCCGCCCAACGGGCGGGGTCGTTTTGAATTTTTCTTTTCTAAAAGTATGTTTATGTGTTAGTTATATTTGTTGGCAGTGTGAACCGTTTTTGTTAAAAGAAAACTAAAAGAGAACTAGTTTTTTATATTTTTAGACTTGGCTGACCCAACGGACGCATCAAACTTGTTTTGTCCCATGTTAATCTATCCTTGTACTGATATCGGTTTTGTTTTTAACAATTATGTTTTAATTTAATTTTTTTTGCATTGGGTCTCGTTTTTGTTAAAATAAAACTTAAACGAAGCTATTTTATATATTTTTAGGGCTTGGCTCATCTAACGGACTTGTTTTTTCCATGTCAATATTTCGTTTTATTAATAGAAATTGGAAGATAAAGATTTTCATGCATGAAAATAACGAAACTTATAAACTTTGTATTATTCGAATAATGGCTATTAGTTTTTGTGCATTACTAAAGAATAACATATTTTCGAATAGCTTATCAATACTCGAAACTTAGCCACTCTTTTTTATGGTAAAAGTTATAGAATACTAACGAACTTTCTGAAATTGACCACATTGAAACACTTTTATCAAATATTCAAACAAATCTTAAAAACTTAAATTAATTTAAAAAGATATAAACATATTTTCTATTTTTTTTTCAAATTTAAATAACCCGAAAAAAGTTTTTATAAGAGTGAAAAAAATAAAAAAAATACGGAAGAAAAAAATTGTTTATTTCTATTTTTTTACCTAATAATGAAAACTAAAAATTTTTATTGTTAATTTTTCTTTCGATTTTGTTTTAGTTTATTTTTTGAATTTTTTTTCTTTGGAAAAGATATATAAAAAGTAATTTGAAAAAAAAATCCGTGACAGAAAAATCAAAAAACTATTTATAGAAAAGGATTAGCATTGCGAACGATCGTTGGCTAAATGGACTAACGATAATAAATTTTAACTAACGATGGTTTAAGTTAAAAAGATATTTGAAAGTACATTGGTGGTATTAGTAGTAAAAAAGTAAGTGTTTCAAAGTAATAAATTTGAGAAATTTTGTTGGTATTTTATAGCTTTTACCCCTCTTTTTAAGTTGAAATATCTTTTTATTTTTCTTTATTTTGTTATTTAATTTCATCATGTTTTTTAAAACTATTTTGATATATTTTTATTAACTTTTATTATTTTTCCCAAACACTCTTATTTGCTTATCTATATTCTTGTTTCCTGTTACCCTCAATCACCCTACAATAAATTATTATTGCATAAAATTAAAGAATTGGCTCTATGACATTAAGGTTTATGAAAACAGATAGCAAAATTATATTCGGAACAAAAGCATATAAAAAACATGGGTTGCAAGTTATGCCGCTCCTTTGTTCGGATGTGTTATCAGTCATTCATAACCTTTAATTGTTGTAACCAATTGCAGGATGAATTTGTAATTATATCCGTCATTCATTGTGTCACAATGTGGTGTAACCTACTCGCTCAAAGTTCCATTTTGTTAAGGAATGAAAAAATCTAAACGAAAATCAGAGATCAGTGGGTTACCCTCTCATGAAAAGAAATCAACATAAGACTTGTACATTCAAAAACATACAATGTGTCTTGGGCTGAAGGCATTACTTTTTGTGCTTATAAAGACACGACTTAACAATGTGTGTGTTCGGTTAGAGGGTTACCCTCTCATGAAGAGTAAACAACATAAAACTTGTACCCATTTAAACAACATAAAACTTCATTGCGCAAGAATTCTGCTCGTCTCCATTAAATAATTTATTTCTTCATAGCACAAGGCAAAGTTGATAAAACCAAATAGCTTTAGATTAGAGGAGGACTTCGCTAATGGCTTTTATTAACATTAACTTGTGCAGTATATGAACACATGCTTTGTGCTTTTCCTGCTAATACCACTGAAAAATGATACGTATTAGAAATTTGTATCACCCACGAATAATAAATAGCGGTATATCAAGATGCACTTTTTATGTTTTGTGATCAAAAATCGCCAAAGGTGCGTACATTGTACAATTCGACTATTTATTCAATTGGTTCTGACCAATTACCCACTACCCATATGACATGCACAGCCTTGCCACGACTAATTATTGACGGACTGGTGGAATGTCTTCGCAAGAAAGAGCCGGCCTGCATGGTTTTCAGCCGCCAACATGGACTTGATTATTGATCCCGTGGGTGCGCAGCCGCCCGTGTTGCAGCAAATCTTGTTTTTATTTTCATTTTATTTACAAAATAATTTTTTTAAGTTTTAACCAACTTTTCTTTAACATATTTTTTTTAATAAAGGGCACTCTTCTTAAGGTGACCATAATGGCTATAATAGATTACTGACATGAATTTGATATGTGTGCAGCTAAATGGACATTTTTGAGTATCTTTTGTAATCAGCTCTGTCAATATCGATATCAAAAAAGGGCATGGACAAGTTTCTGTTGATACCTGTTTTGAAGTGTGCGCAGCGAAGAGTCGAGGAAACTTATGCTCACTGGCATGGCGGGTAGCAAAGAGTTTAGGAGTAGGGATATTATCCACATCAGATAGTGAAACTATGCGCATAGTCTGCATAAAGTTAAAGGATTTGTATCTTATAATCTAACCAAACCCACAAATCTATATTTATGACAGCTACATACATTTCCTAAGTTGTATTTTTCGATCTCTGAGAGCTCAAAGAGATCTTCTGCTGTTACTTGCTCCACTTTAGAATGACAGGAAGGCATTGTGAAGAGATGTCCTTAAATACTGGAACAAATTTAACACAAATTAGGAACAATTTTAACACTATATAGGGACAACCAACTGAGAAGACTAATAACACATGACAAAAGGTTATGATGAGACGTACTTGTTCTTTTAACAATTACCTTAAACTTTTTGTCAGCTGGTATACATAAGCATTGCACACACTTTTACTTCCTGTTGAACCGTTTGCTGCTAGTGAACATTGCTACAAACTGTCCAATGCACACTTTTACTTCCTGTGAACGTTTGAAGGCATTTGCAAGAGTTTATAAAACTGGATCAGTCAGTCGAACTGGTTAAGCCAGAAGCTGGAAGAGCTGCCAATTCGGTTAGCTGATGTAAACTAATGAAAACCAGTCGTTTATGTACACTTCTTTAATTGTTCACGTTTAGTATATACAAAAAGCACCGAGTTCAATCATTTATGGTGTTGTCTATGCGCCCTTGCTTCTTTATGTGACGTAAATACTTTGAGAGCCCAAACTTGAAACTTGGATTCTTACAAAACAGATTAACGTGACTTTCACTCGACCCATTTGACCCATTCTCATATAGCTAAACGATCTATTGACCCATTTGCAGAATCATTACTAAATGGCATAGAATAGAATAAATACCAGAATACAACAAAGAGTCGAATTAAATAGTTATACTTTATTTTAGTTTTAAAAAGGTGGTTGCGACTTGCGAGTGTACTTGTAAATTAGGAACTCTAAATGTTGACATTCTTAAAGAATGATAGCAGGTTCGGCTCAACATCATGTCACGAGGCAAAGGGAACTGAAAGAAAGCATGAAAAGATGAGCAGATTGCATAATATAATGCATAAGTGTGCGTATTTTCGCTACTAAAAACAAGTCTTTTTATAAAGATACATTTGGCGTGATTAGAAGTAAAGGGAATATCATTGCAGCGAGCTCTTTTGTGTATTCTTCTTGGCCTAGAAAACATGAAGTCATCTGCTCCAAACCCTTGCAACCAATAAATGCAATAGTGAATACAGGCTGGTAGAACCTTCAAACTTCATGACTCACTGAAGTTTCATCCATCCTTTCTTTAGCAACGAAAAAGTACATATAGTTAGCAGCTTATAAGTCCTTATTTATAAGCATAGATAGCACCTTAATCACAGATGTTCCTAGGGAAATAAACATAATCATTGGCAGGTTTAATTATTTAAAAAAAACTCTAATCCATAAACCCTTGCACTAATTATTAGCTAAAACGGTATAGCAAGCAATACGTGAATAGAAAAATGACATGTCTAGATCGTTGTTCAAAAATCTTACTCTCTTATACGTGTGCGTTGTTGAAGAATATAAGCTCCAAAATACAATAACAACGAATTTTCAGTTTCCTGGACCTGTATCAGTATCTAATTTAATATTGTAAGGTCATAAAATGCTAATTCACATTCCAACTCCAAGAAATCGAGACCATGATTAAGTTACCTGTCAACATCAGCAATCAACTTCTTAGAGGAGAAAGAATTATCTTGTACCACTGAACCACTCAAATACGTTCTTGGCTTGTCAGTGATAGGTTTAGGTACCGAACTACTTTGTCCAAAATGCTCAGCATCATTCATTTAGCTTCCTGCTCCTCCATTTCTACTGATGGCTTTATGGCAATCTGCTGATCATTATCTGATGGGTTTTCATCACCCGCATAATCTTCACAAACATCAAAACATCCCCTGTTTCAATATAAAAGTCAGCATGAAAATCCAACAACAATTTTCCTGTTCTATACTGAAGGCCAAAAAAAGAGCTAATGTAACTGCGCACCGTGTAAAATATGCCATTCCTTATTTTGAATAATGATCAGCAAGTCCAATGTACAACAAGTTTTAGATATTCAGATGCCTTTCATTTCAGAAGTAACTTATACATGTAACCTATGTGTTGGTGGAATTTGTCCTCAGTTGTGGTGTAAGACGTTCAAATGATGCTAACGTGCTATAGTTTTTTTTCTCATTTCCTTATGTAAAAAATAAAAGTAAATAAAAGAAATTGTTTGAATCACAACATCATGGAAATATATAAAAAAAATTTAACTGTTAACTTTAGAGGGAGACACATGTGACCACCAGGGAATGAAATCTATCGAGCATAAAACATGAATATAATCAGTTATAAACGAAAAGGACTTAAAGAAGAATCCGTATCTAAAAAAAATGGATGTAGAGGTGAAAGGGTATGTGATTTCGCAGGGTGCAACCGTCAGGTTCATGGTGGTTGAGATTGGTATGGATCCTAAATATAGTAAAGCTGTGACTTGAAATTATCAGAATCATAGATAAAAAAACTCATCAATATCGCATCAGATTTGAATAACTAACAACGATCAATTAGCTTATTTGGATTTGGAAAAGTTCTTACAGTTTATTTAAGACCATAACAAGCTGTCAAATGAAGGTGATCCCGACGCCCCCCACTATATCAAAAATCAAAAAGTTTAGTCATAATACGAAGTCTGCGAGTTGACTATCCGAAAGTGGTCCACTTTCACGTTTGACATACAAAATATACCTTTTCGACAATTCCATTGTATTAAATACACCAGTTGTTGGTTCAGCCAATTCGGGGTGTCTCTGACGCCGTGCATCACATGAAAGTATTACTCAGAAGGTGTCGAATTCGGGGAGTTCAGCCGCAAACGCAAACTAACTTACATCACCAGTGAGAACTGATAGGATAGCACCAACTGTAGAGATCACGCATATTCTAAGCGACTGCCAGAGTGGTTATTCTAAAAAAATGAAAAAGAAACTTAGTTTAAGTTAAGTTGAGCAGAACTTGCAAAACAACTCAAGGTGAGTGGTTGGCTGGTTACCTGTCAAACATTACCAAAGGGTTCACAATATTGCATATTTAATTAGATATTCAATATAATAGAACGATAGATAGGTAGTTGAAGTCGTCTGCAGTTATTTTCCTTCCCTTTGATTCCTTACGAAAAATCTGCATAAATCATTTCCATAAAAAAGGATCCTTACGAAACATCAGCATAAGGTTACAGGACTTGAGCAACACCCTAGTGGCTGCATTTACATCTACCACACACTATCATGTGAATCAAATTAATGTTACTACTTAATGATACAACGATTAAAATTAGTTCAACGGGTGCTTGAGAACTCCCACTTTACCCTTCAACGGGTGCTTGATTTAGACATTCCAAAACTCACCCGCATCTGCTGCGAGTCTGCAACAACCTCGTTGCATTCGTTTTTTAACATATTAGTAAAGAATATACAGCTAACTGCAGCAACAAAAGTTCAAAAAAACTGTTAATAAAAGTCGAGCAAAAAACATATTTCCGTGATTAATGTTCGTTGCAGTCAGTTTGCATCTTTGCACTTTGATCAAGGATAGTACGTATTTCATTTTTTAAAATTGAATCATAGAGCTTGCACAAGAATTCTCGAGGTAGATCGTTGCCACCATAGATGTGTCGGTTATTTCTTATAAAATCCTCCTTTGTCATCTTCTTCTTAACTTGGACATTTTGATTATCTGTATTGTGCATAATGAAATTCTTAGCAAGAATCTGTTGTGATTTTTCATAGTATCCGTCAGAAAAGAACAAAAACAAACGTATACACAGCTTTCTAATATACCTCACCAAAGTAACAATAAATGACTATGTGGTCTCATTGAAGCTCCTGCTTGTTTTCATAGTATCATAATTTGAAATATATAGTTATAATAAGCAGGATATGTTCGCTTTTGCAACAAATGTACTTAAATAGTCTCATTATTAAAGAATGTACCATTGTTTCATTCTTAAACAAATTTCCTTACATCATCTTTAAGCTTCTATGCAGCAAAATCCTCTTTCACAAAACCAGAAAGTTATCTGCTTTTGTTTGTCGGCTTTCAACATATTTGCATCAATAGCATATTAAAGGCCCTTTAGAGCAATGGTTTTTTTATTCTTTACAGCTATCAACATTTTTGCGTTTCAACTATTTATTACTCCTATTTTTTAATCGCCGTACAAAAGCTTTTGGCCTTACAGCAGTAGCACCTTCATCAGAGGGCAGTAACAGATGCAATGTTTGAGCATACAACTTTGGAAGCACCTTTCGGTCAAAAAGATGATGTCGCAGATTATTAGCGAGCTTGGTCTAGAATATCAGTATATCAAAAATAATTCTAGGAGACGATATATAATCTTAACAAAATTATGCAGTTAAAAGATAATTAAACATATTCCTTAATTTTGCGTGTGATTAACAGCAAGAATGAAAGATTTGATATTATGGAGCGATATTAAGAAGCATATTAGTATCATACCTAATATGCTAAGAAGTGTGTATGGTATCAGAACTTAAACCCACCCACTTAACCCCCGTTCCAGTAATAACGTTTGGTGCATTATATAATAATCACAAAACGTATACCTAAAATTAAAAGAAGCAAGTATTGGTTTGTAAAAATGTGGGAGGTAAATAGTTTTAAGAGTAAAGTAATGAAAAGTGGTGCCTAGGAATCTTAACACCCAGCTAATGGTACAAATATGGGACGCACCCTAGAGTGTCTCTTGCAGAATCTTTGATGTTAATTGGTACTTTTTTCATCATATCCATACAAATAAGTTTGTTTATAAAACTTGGTAATCTAGCTATGTTTAGGAATGTATTTACAAAAATCAATGCCATTTGGTTAGTGAGGAACTGACGATAAAATTAAAAAATAGGTAATTGGAACTTGAAAACTTCCCCAAAGTTAGTAAATGTGCTTTAGAAAGAACCTGAATTTTTTGCAGGTAGCAATGCTTTCAATACCAGAGTATCAAGATCGCCATCTTTGTCCCTTGAACTTTATCAGCCGGACATGATTGGCTTTGGGTATGTCTTTATTTCTTCCTCTTGGAACAACTTTCTGCTTTAAAAGACGGTGGAACTTGAGCTAAGAAACAAATTTAGTTAGAAAAATACGATAATCATACCCGCATTTCTGTCTGCTACTGGTAATATAATAGTATCCTGGGTCCATATGTTTCACTCTACTCACTTAATGGACCTACAACACAAATGGTTCTTTCCAATTAAGGGTCATTCGACCCACTCTGGTCTAGCCAATTATGGTGTATTTAGCTTGATTGGACATGTGTGCAATTTAGTTTGAGGGTCCGTCATAGGTAACTGCAACCCAACCACCAGGTGTGTATTGTTGTAACTTGTAATCATTTCATATAGTCTTTGAATGGGTCAAATGCAATATCCACTAACAAACATACGTTACTTTAATTAATTCAAATCAATGTTAGATTTACACCATACCTCTTTACATCAAAAAGTTCGAATCTTTATGCAAGAATGTTGAAAACCCAAATGAGTTAGATTGTCATCCAAATAATCTGCTTATCTTCAAGAGGTTTACAACCTTAAATAAAAAAAACCATAAAAACCCCAAATTATTTAACATTAAAAATAAAAAACTTATCTATATTTCTACACCACAATCACAAATTGATAATTGCAATCAAACCAAATCAACAACTTAGCTTATCTATACAGTGGTAGTTGATTTATGGTGGGAGATGAAATATGTGTATTGAAGATGCATATGGAATTCTCAAATTATGTGTGTGAGTCGGTAGGCTTTTATTAAAAATAAAATAGGCAAGTTTTGTTAAGTTTTTTTATTTCTAATGTTAAATACTACGTAATTTAGGCAGTGAAGGAGATGGAAACAAAATAGGCAGGGTCAAACACCTTTTACCAAAATTGTTGACCCACATGATGAGTCTTACATGAACATTTTGAATAGAGGAATCGTAGTTGCGTAACCAAAAGATGAAACTCCGTAGAAGACTGAATATGCAACAAATTAAAAGAGTTTCTCGCATACATATATTTATAAACAAATTCTACTTTTAAGATGTACTGAAAGACAAATTGTACATGAAAGTTGTATTATAAATATATTAAAATCACATTCAAAAGTGGAGCAGCCTCAAGTGCGGGCAAGATTCGCTAGTCACCTATCGAGTACACTATAAGAAAAAAATGTGATATACAGTAGGACCGACATATTACTGCAATGAGAGTAACACCTACCTGCTTGGAATAAATTAGAATTTTGTCAAACTCCCTTCGCTCAGCAAAAGCAGCCACGAATTTCGGTGTTTCTCGAGCTTTGATGTAAAATTTTAATGCGAGATAATTGTCTACAGTCTACAATTTGAGAAAGAACCTGAAATTTTGCAACAGTATCTAGTGTATGGTGGATGCCATGAGGAGATTCAGCAGCAACCTCAGCAGCCTCTTTGTACTTTGTATGAGCAAATATGGGTTCTTTGAAGGCATTGTTGGATAACGTCTTTGACAAAATTTCGTTCTACAAATGCAGCTGGTTATCTTGAACCCGACCCATCAGCAATGGCTCAGAGTTATATTACGTCATCCTATCAAAATGCAATGATGGGAAGTCCTGTTTTCACTGCTTCCACTGGTTTCGGTCAGCCTAATTCCCACTCATATTTAGAGCCTATTTTTCTACCACAAACATCTGAAAATAAGGAACATACAAAATGCAAGGTGAAACACAAGCTTGAGTTTGACTGCTCCACTTTTGTAAACAAACATTTTACCCATATACCCATTTGGCAAGTCTTTCAAAGGGCATTTGTTAGAAACCTTTTAGCTCACTGAAGTCGAGCTCTCGGAAATGAATTATGACATATTACTTAACCAATACCACATGCACACATACTGAAAGAGAGTTACTTATGTAGCTGTAGAGATATCCAACCAAAGTATACAAATGCGTCTAAGGCCAACATGCAATTTATACATGCTGAACTGTTTATGCATTATAATTTTAAAAAGGTCAATATATTTGATTAATTTACGGCATTTTTACAGCTATACTAAATTAAACTTATGCTATAACTAATAAGAAAGCTTATATCATTCCCCTGATCATAAAAAAAGAAATTAAAGCAAATCCTGAAATTTAAAAGCACTTGACGCGTTACGTACCTTTACTGGCTTTCTGTGCAACACTTCTTATACTCTGTAACAGCCACACTTTATTAGAACACAAAAAGCCAACTCTCTAGACGGACAAAATATTAATCCAAACAGACCTTCACCTGCAGCATTTGGCATCATAATCTCTTCCTGCAACACCGTCATGACCTGATATCACCTGCACCAAAAGTATTAGCATGAATTAACATACTTGCGCAATTATTGGAAATTGCATCTCAACTCTAATAAAATTTCTATTGATTTCCGCCACTTTGTTCAGGAACAAAGAGTGCAAAAATAACATCAGCAGGAAACCAACAGAGTCCATCACATTTTTAACTTTAATTAATTAATTATCAACAGAACTCCATTGCACATAATATTATATTATCATTAAAATTGTTATTATTACCTTTGCCGACTAATACAAACCTTCAAAATAGATCAGCACAATAAAAAAACTAAGCAGTTACACTGAGCATTGACGGACATGAGTAACTCATGTACTGATATTTGTGCCTAGCGAGGGTGTTTACCCACTCTTTTCTGCGGGATTTTTGGAGATTTACAATATAAAACATTGGTTTGGCAGGCTAATTCATATAGTTTATGCGGAAAAAAATATTTGTCCACTCTAAAGGGTTCAGGCATTAGCACCTGCACAACTTTTTCACTCTACAAAACTTGACTTTCCTCCTCTACTCTTGCAGACGAGGAATCTTCAACTTCTTCATAGTCAAACGAAGTTTCTCCCGAAAAAATCCCTTCATTTTGGTCAACCTCTCAGCATAAGTCACTCCAGCTGGGTCAGATCAGGCAAAACAACCATAGGTGCTTCGGTTTCTTCAATCATCTAGGTGTCCTCTGAAACAACACACTCAGTCTTTGTAGCATTTCGCTGATTGCAACAATGACTACTCATCGTTCCTCATCTGTTGCTTCCTCTCTTCCCTTTCTGCTGCATTGACTGCTTCACGCTCAGCTACACGCATGGATAATTAGATTAAAAGATGACAAGAAAAAGTTAACTCGCTTCTCCACTCTCACAGTAAGTACCTTAATAATACTAATAGTTTCTGATGTAAGGCCTGACTAATAGAATAAACACATGAGCTCTGTGGTAAGGTGTTTTTGCTGGTTCCAAACCCTTCTCGATCCACTCCAACAACATTTTGACGCTTATCAAGATTTTCAATTTAAACACATAAATTGTGTAATCTTGAGTAAACAGATTTCCAATATTATAAGATTAAAATAAAGACATAACCTATGGCGGTTGTTCTTTTTCTTCTATCACGCCAAATGCTTAAATTACAATTGATTCAACAACTTACCACATCCACGTAATTGAAGGCTTTGCTTTCATTTGAAATTGTTTCTGGTTGAATGCAGAATACTTTGGCCCGACAGTCTTTAACATAGAACAAAGAAGGTTTTTTGAGCCAATCTTTATGATTACTGTAATTATTTAGAGCCTAAACAAAGTTGTTCTATCATTTAATTCTGTGAATTCAAAATGAACTGAAAAGTCAGTGGGTGAACTTGGTCCGACACGTGAAAGGCTATAATTTCTGCCGAGTCTCTGAAAGAACCAAGACCGACCCATATCATCAGCTACTACTTTACTCCATTAGCTTTTATCTCGTAAGACCAGCCCATATAAGTAGCTACTCCCACCCCATTAGATCCTTTCATTAGTTTCCACTTCGTGTTACATCAAGTATCAACACCTAAAGGCAATATGTGTCTCGTATTCTATAATAGCTCGTAATGATAAATACTTGTAATAACAAAATATATTTGAAGACCAATAAGTCAAAACAGAGTAAGCCAATAAGTGAGATGAGCTCAAATTTGTTGGGTTTACTGTGAGATATTAGAGTAAGCTTCATAGCCAAGCTAATCTAAAGACCCCCTCAATAGTCAATTCACATACCAGCAGTGCTTTACTCTTAATTTGATATTTTGGTTCTTTGACCCCGCACAAAAGCATAGCTCTGGTTTTGGGCTTAATTAGTTTCTAATATAACTATATTACAGATAGATTGCGTAATATAACTGAGACAGAGATTAAACGCAATGTTCTGCAAGCTAATCATATGATCCATCGGTGACACTTTCTTGCCATTTGTCGTGCCTTAGACTCATATCACACATACATAGAAATAAAATAGAATCTATAATAACCCACATAATATATATACTTAAATTAGTAAAAAACGACTTAAGCAGTGAGGTCGACACAAAGGCCACACAAGAAACAGAGAGTTAAACAAATTTAATAACCAAGTGAATTTTAATGTTTCAAAATTACCTGATGTTGAGAGATCAAGCAAGTCAACATCAAGTGCAGCCACCGTTTTTTATCACATTCCCATAAGTTCCATAAACAGTTGACATAAGATGATCTATTAAAAACAGATAGATTAAGAAGCGTGAAAGAATTAAGATTACATACCTTAAGAGCCAATCTTGGACCACCACGACCTATGCGTCCACCACGAGTTCGGCCCTGCAGAATCCTTCATCAACCCCTAGCGACAGCAGGTGATGGTTGATTCCCATCCAATCTTTTCCTAGACCTTATCTTAGTTTTTTCATTCAAGTTAATGGTCCTCGAAACCGTATCAGCAACTGGCTCTTCTGGTTTCAGTTCTGCGGGGCCTGATGTAGAGACAATACTAACAACACTACCATCTTGATTTCTAGCACTGGTTTCGGCCATTAAAGAAGTGACTGACAGTTTCTCAGCTATAAGAGGGACCTGAATAGAAGTAGTAGTTGTGGCAGTAGGAATGTCATCATCTTCAACCTCTTCAGCTATGAAACCCGCTTCATCATTCTCGTCGTTCTCTAGCTTATCGGTTGAACTCTCGGGAGTTGTCTTATCTGCTTCCATTTCACCTTCCTCATTGTCTTGCATTGTGAACAATGGAGAACTGACCTGTTGCTAGCTGCGGTTGTTCGTGCTCCATCTCAGCATCCTTCAATGGATCCTCAGAAACCTCTGGTTCGATTGGTTTGTTCATATTCACTTCACCAATATCACTTTTATCATTCTGAAACTCTGTTTGATCCTCAACTACCGTATCATCACCAGTTTTAACCTCATCTTCCTCCTTCATGGTTTGGTTTTCATCTCCCACATTCTCTTCAGTGAGTGATGAAGGACATGTAACCAATCATTGCCAGCAAGAATCAGAACCACCGTGATGGATAATGAGACCTTACTATTGCCCAGAACTGTTTTTCGCATTGGATTATTCCAAAGAAAGTCTAGACAAATAATAATCGGTTAACTAATATAATTTTTCGTTCAATGATAGGCATTCCTTATCCGGTTCATTACCGCTCTCTTAATAGTGGCATTTGCTTTCTCGATCTCCTCTAAAGAAAATTTGTGCTCTATAATCCCCGAAAGCCCAATTTAACACCACTGAAAGAGAAATCCTAAAATTTAAGAAACATACAAGACACGAGAAGCTGGGATAAACCATAAAAGAGAGGAGCATAACTGAGAAATATACATGTAAATGGACAAAGTACTTTGAGGGCTCAATGAATCAACACTCTTCACCCTAGCGGGCATAACCTTTTCGGCTATTTACTTTGTTATGTTCTGGCATATGGTTACTGATGGTATTTGAGACTGTAACATCATATACCACAGCTGATGAAGATTCTTTCATCTTGCCTATAAAAGCTGCCCACATATAGCAATTCCCTTGGAACCCTGAAAATTAAATCATCTCATGTTTGAAATAAACAAACTTCTCTTTTTATGGGGAACTAGGATTTTTGCCCGCCCTTCGCTTTGCGGCGCGAAGGGCAGGCGTTTTTGGAAAGAGTTCTATTATGTCTACAATGTTAGTTGATCCACCTTCTAAAATGTCGAGCAAACCTCACCATTGCTCCAAATGTAAGAGACCTCCCCATTTCTATACCCTTGCTGCAAGCACTTTGTTTCCTGTTTTTGGCTTAGTTTAGGCATAGTTGTTTGTTCCATTGTAGTGGTAAACCTGGAAAAACATAAACCGGGTTGTAACAATTAAACATGACAACAATATGTAGCGTTTATTTTCTTGGATGGCTAATCATCTTACTTGAAAAAGAGTAATGAAATATCATCGGTATCGCACCCTCGAATACATACAATGAACTTGAGCTTCGGATGAGGAAAAGCGTATTAGCGTGCTCCATCAGCTTCAATCATCAGAAGGAGTTCGACCCGCCAGTGAAGCATTACCTGTTTTACAATGCTTTCGTAAAAGCAAAAAACTAAATCAGTAGACGGAGATTACATATTATAAAGACGAACAATCAACCTTATCGACTAAACTCATTTTTCTTATAGCTTTTTCCTTTTCCCCAACTCGCTTTGATGATTTTATAAAAGATTGAATACTTCTGGTGCTTTTTAAGATAAGAAGTAGAAAAAATATAGTTAAATATCTAACCATTTGAGGAAAACAATGTCCTTAGGCTGAAATACTCTCGTATGTGCGCCTATAACGTTAATTTTACCCACATTCAATTTTGAAAAAAAATGTAACTAGAATTCGTTAGTCTCTGAGAAAAAGGAAAAGGACATTAAATTATAAATCGAATACCTGTGAGAACTGATAGCGACGATGGTCCACTAAAATCAGGCATATTCGGTTCAGGTGTACTTTTGCTAACTTAGTGTCATCTTGCTGACTTTTTTTTATCAAACTTTGATTACCAGCCCATGGTACCAACGCATAATCCCTAACAGGTTGTTGTTTTTTCCCAAGCCATGATCGCCAAGACGTCATAAGCATCTGCAAGCTACGCCAGCAGTAGCAGCAACCTGCAGGACAACAACAAAACCTGAGTATTATTTTACTCTATATAAATAGATGAATAATAGAACTTATGTATCTTGTATATAAAGTAATAAAGCGGATTAGAAATAGATATGTAACTGGAAACCTGTTACTCCTAATAATGCAAGAAAAGTATATACCTTCGCTGCCATGGATCTCGATGGCGGGGATGCCTGGCCGATTCATCATACACCACGTCTGAACATCTGTGTCAGCGTAAATGTTTCACATATCTGCTGCTAGTAAAATGTGTGCAGATAATTCTTTTCGAAATGTCATAATGGAAGGCGTTGACTCATACATAGGCTCAGATAAGGCGTTTTTGGGGAAAAAGAATCATACGTATGCTGCCACTAACGAAACCATACATAGGCTCAGATAAGGCGTTTTTGGGGAAAAAGAATCATAACCCGGCATGGCTGCAACCTTCAAAGGTCGCCCCGCCAAGATCCGGGCTATCATGTCTTTACCCACGGCCTTTCAAACTCATCACAGCCCGACATTATATTATATCCTTAATAAAAGGGGGTTATCACGTTCCCCAATGAACAGTTACACATATATGTTTACCATCGTCCCCATGAATCTTATTGTTTTGAGGCTCAGATAAGTAACAAATCGGGTATGTCGAAAATGAGGACACGGTGTCATGGCTGCAAACTTTGCAAGCTTGCCTCGCCAAGATATACTTAGTCCAAACTTTTTGCGAACCCGGTTAGGGATGTTAAAATACTATCATCACAGCCTGTGGGATGGTTAACACGTGTATAATGGAACATAGACGGTCTATCACGATCGGCACGCATCCGGACCATCGTCGCCTACAATGGATAGCGGCAACGAAAGAATTCGTGGCATCGAACGTGAAAAAGCCGAAAGTATATGGAAATCTGAGCAACTGTTTCTAATTTTAAATAGAAACAACAATCATCTCAAAAGCAATATCAAAGGGTCACATCATAGTTGCGACCAAATGGTCTCCCTGCCAATATCCGGGTCAAGCCCAAAGGAAGCGAAACCATCATAGGTGCGACCAAATAATAAAGAACCTTATTTACCTTGAGTTGGACCTCTGATTGATCCCGCAAAGTCGAGACATAAACAAAATAAACATATAGGCTAAAACAGGCATCATAACGCCATGGCTGCAACCACAAACCGGATGCCCCGCCAAGATACGAATTAACCCGGCATGGCTGCAACCTTCAAAGGTTGCCCTGCCAAGATCCAGGCTATCTTGGCTTTCTCCCACAGCCAATAAAAGGGGGGAATCTCGGTGCCATATGAACAGACTCAAATATCAAACGACGATCAACAAACCTATAGGCTCAGGTATGGCACACCGTGAAAAAAAAAACGGACACACCCGCCATGGCTGCAACTGCAACAGGCTGTCCCGCCAAGATACGGGTGGTCTCAAATTCCTCCGTTGCCATTATTGTTCATCATAGCCTGAAAACATTTTCCTTTGCAATACGAACAGATCATAGCTGCCATTGATAACACCTTTGTCACAAAAGAGACCAAGTTCGATTAAGAACAGCCCCAATAAGTTTCAGGCTTCCAATCCCATCTCTAAGATCGAAACATCCAACCCCATTATTATACTTGATCTATAAGATCGAAACGAAACCCCAAAAGAGGTTGCCCCATTATTATAGAGGGGCACTGTTCATTGGGAACCGAGATTCCCCCTTTTATTAAGGATATAATTGTATATCGTCGCCCGGAATCAACAACGGCAACAAAAGTCACGAACGCGACTATCGTCGCCTGCCATCAACCCCGGCAACGGAAACATTGTGACCCACCGTGACTGTAGACTGGAAAAGAAAATATCATGAGCAACTCATAAGCATATAATTTACCAAGTGGAAAACAACAACAAATATTTTTATTCGTTCTCCTCACAAATCACACACAACAAAATATTTTTAATCAATCTTTCTACACACACCTCTCATCTCCCTCATCATCTCCCACACACCTCGCATCTCCCTCATCACCAATTAAAAAAGGAGCGCCTCATTTTTTGTTGCCACTCATTTTGAGAAGCCTCAAAATTATAGAGGAAAAAAACCAATCGAAAATCTAAAAAGCAAGAACTAAAGAAGTGTTTCTAAGTTTCTATTACCTGATAATGAGCATGACAATCTTCAGAAACCGCATATTTGAGTTATGGGTCAGTTCGCCATCAAGGCAAAACCCTAATAATAGATCATCTATAACAACAATTATGGGTCAGTTCGTCATCAAGGCAAAACCCCAATAATAGATCATCTATAACATCAAGCGAATACCCCAATAAATCGTTACACCAACACCCTGATAATAGATCAACTCTAACATCGAGAGAATACCCCCATAAATCATGATCGCATAAATCATGATCGCATAAAATCGAGAACGGGGGATTTAGATTGATCGACAGCAGATTTATGTGAGAGAGAGAGAGATGAGATGAGATGAGTTAGGTGGGAGATGATGAGGGAGATGAGAGGTGTGTGTAGAAAGATTGATTAAAAAAAATTTGTTGTGTGTGATTTGTGAGGAGAACGAATAAAATATTTTGTTGTGTGTGATTTGTGAGGAGAACGAATAAAAAATGTGAGGTGTGTGTGAGGGGGGCACTGTTCATTGGGAACCGTGCTTCCCCTCTTTTATTAAGGATATAATATTTGATAATCCACAAACAAACACTGACGCTATGTTCTCGAGTTGTTTCATTAAAGGAAAGTAAAGGAAATGAAATGAAATCATAAAGGTGTTGTGTTCTTGAGTTACTCAACAAAGAAAAGAAAAGGAAAAGGAAGGAAAAACTAGTGTAATTTGGGTGACTTTGGAAGGAAAGTGTTTCCTCCCAAAAGTGGGGTGAAACCATTTACTTCCATTTCATTTCCTTTCATTTAATGAAAGGACTTAAGAACACAGTGTGATACTGAACTAAACTCGCTTTGCTAGACCAGTACATATCTGACCTATATTAGCAAGAACAAGTAGTGGCCCGACTTAAATCTTGCACGAATAGAGAAACCAAAACTATGTATCACAAGTCACTCTAGGAATTGTAAATGGCAAACTAATGCATCGCTTAGTTCAACAAAATCACAATTAGTCTACACGATGAAATTTATTCAAGCATTTAATCGAATATAGTTATACCTATATATAATATAGATATATATATATATAAATATATATATATGACTTGTCTGTGTGACAAGCTTGAGATGATTAAAATTATTGTGTTCAAATGATGATTTGCAAAACCTATAGACTTGCTCAACCGTTGTGTTGATGATTTTAAGCATGTATTTCAGGTAATCAAGATGGATAGCAGCGGAGCATGCGAGGAGGGAGTTGTTGCTTACTTGTCTAAAGTTTATATTTATTATCCATCCTTTGAAATGAGTAAATGAATTTTAAATTCTTTAATGAATGTGATGTGTTGATAACGGTTTTTAGGACTAAACGCTACTCTGATTTTATATACTGGGATGGGAAATATTTTAAACATTGTTGTATATTATTTTAACGTCTCTTTTGAGGTTGTTGTCTATGATTGTGTACGATGTGCTATTAGTAGCGCCCCGATGTTGTATTCCGCTGCGTGGTAATTTGGGGGTGTTACAATATTCATCCTAATCAATATAGAAGTACTTACTTTATAAGTAGCAGTACTTACTATGTACCGCGTTAACACTAACGATACTTTGATAATACTAATTGTACTTAAATTACACTAACGGTACTTGACACTTAACAATAAATCCCAAAAATCCTCCCCTAAACAAGAATGACTTGTTGTCTTCGTGTTTCTCTTTGTACTGAATGTATTTAGAATACATGTCTCCAATCTTCTCTTCAAACTCGGATTAAGCTTGGAATTTGTACTTGTTTCCAACTGAATGTAGCCAAACACTTCAATGTAGATCTTCTTATGATAAGATAACCTTCAAGTCTTATGAACATCATCTTTGTCTTCAAACTATGATCTTCTTGTGTCTTGTGAACATTTATTTATTTTGCAGCAGCAGTAATTGTATTCTTGAGTTAAATCTGTCAAGTCTTGATCATGAACTTTTGTCTTGATTTGATGAGACAAAACCTTCTAAGTATTCTTTCCTTTAATACTTCTTTGCGTGCAACTTCATAACTGAAATAAAACAGTTAACAACAAAAACCAATTTGTATTGGCTTCATGATTTTTAGCAAATCATCAGCTATCAACGGATTTGATATATTCTTTACCAATTAGCCATACCCTCTGGAATAGCCAATACTTTATTCATAAAGAATAAGGTGTACTGATAACCCTACAATTTTTGGTAAACTGTCAACCATCAACGGATTTGATAATGTCTTTACCTAGTACCGTTTGTCTAGGACTTGCCAACTCTTTGTCTCGAAACATGGTGAGTTAGAACCACATAGTTTTTAGTAAGCTACCAACTTTCGACGGATTTGAGAAGTCTTTACCACAAACCTTTTGCTTATGGACTAGCCAGTTCTTATGTAGACATGGTGAACTGAGAACCATTTGTGAAGTGTGATTGTAAATCAAACACATAAGGTTCTTTTTCAGCTTCTTCCTCTTGATCCAAATCCTTGATTTGTTGTTTAACCATTCTGATCAACTCCAAAACACCAACAGATTCTTCTGAGACTTCCAACTGTTGTTCCAACATTCTTTCAAACAATCTTCTCTCAAATGGATATCTCTTTTCTTTTAGCATATAGTAAGTAACATCATCTATATACAAAATATGTAGTCCACATGACCTATAATATCTCCAGTAACTAGGAACCTGATTCTCTAATTCCTTCAACATTTTCTGATCACAGTTGTGTGGTTCATACATGAACAGTAATTCATTATACAATAGTGATACCTCAGTTTTACATGTACTGGCTTGTTGAACTAACATGAAAATATCTTGAATATCTTGTTTGTTAAGAATATGAAGAATATCTTCCAATAGTTTGAATATTCTTGTTGTGCCATCTGATCTTAATATTCCATGAGCTTCCAATCCTTGGTCCATAGTATATATCCATCTATCAATGGATGACATTTTTCCAAAAATCTCTGTGTCTATACATTGATCTTCAAAATTTACTATCTTCAAGTACTTTCTTATGCTCTCATCATCATCACTATCTTCTGTTGTTGATTTAGTCTTTTTCTTGGCTTCTAGCTTCTTCTTTGTTGATCTTTTTCTTTTAACACCCTTGGAGGTTCCTTCAAATTCCATTGAACCTTCCTTCAAATCTGTATGTACCGTTTCTTCAATATGTATTGTTGACTGTGTATGTACTGCTTGTATATTTTCAGTCTTGTCAACACTTTAAGCTTTATCTCCTTCATTCATTCTTTGAGTAGTCTCTGTCTCTTTTGAACTTACCTTCTCCTTTCTGCTTTTCCTCACATATGTAGCCTTGATAGGTGGAGATGTTCTTGTATGTTCAGCAGTACTTGACTCAAATCTAGGAGCAATTCCAAATTTTCTTTGTTGTTGTAGATGTCTTTTGGCTTCTTCAATAGCTATTCTATCTACTTCATATCCGATCTTAAAAAAATTAATTCAGCTCTCTTGTGTTGTTCATATAAAGCCTTGATTTATTCAAAATCATTTCTGACCAATTGAGCATGAGTGAAATGCTTAACTTTCTTGAGAAAAGCCATCATTTGATTACTAATTTGCATGGTAGTTGAAGGCTTAATCCTTTCTCTTCTTCTTTTTTCAGCAAAGAATCTTTGTTGCTCCCTTACCAAATCATCAATAAATTTTTCTTTTTCTTCTTCATCATAAGCATCCCTTTCTTCAGCTATCAATGAGTCTGCAAGAAGCTCACTTTCATGTAGGTCAGCTTGAATCCTATCATACTCTTGTATATTCCATTCTTGTTGCGCTCTCTTAGCTTCAAGCAGTTGCTGTTTTGCTACAAGTTCCTCTTGTAACTCTTCTTCACGGATTTGTGCTTGCACTCTTAAAGAAAATTCCTCATCATGGTCTAGTTGATGAAATTTGTACATGACTTTGTTTATATTATCTTCTGAATCACTTTCATTTTCAGATTCTGGTTGTAACTGCTTCTTGCCCTTATCCTTTGGATTAATCTTTGGTAACTTCTTCTTTAGCTTTGAAGATCTTTCTTCATCCTCATTATCTTGCTGTTGAATAACAATACCTTTAGTGGGCTGCGAAGCTTGAACTTTCTTACCTTTAGTCTTATCCTTTTTGGCAAGAACTTCTTGTTGTGTCTTCTTCTCAATCTCTACTTGCCATGATTTTTCAGCTGAACTCTTTTCCCTGAGATCAAGCAGTACATGAGCTAAAGTCTCGTCCTCTCCAAAAGGAGTTTGACTTTCTAAAGAAGAAGGTAGTGAAGGTTGTTCACCAGCAGTACTTGCAGTTGGCTTACTTGGCTTAGCTGTACTTGGGTCTTCAACAATGTCAGCAGTACTTGTAGTTGTCTTAGTTGGCCTAGAAGTACTTGGATCTTCAACAATGTTGACTTCACCAGTGTAAAACCCGCATGCTTTTACCATGAACAGTACACTTAGTAAATGTACGTACATTTAAAAACTTTCCTTTTATAGCATGAACACGTGTCACGATTAGTAATTTCAGAAGTTATGTACGTATAATTTCACGATAAGTATTAAGTACGTGATAGTACACGATAATTATTAACCATAATAATTATAATCACGAACATGAAATCATGAACGTAAAAATCAGGAACACGTAATTACGTACTTAATTAATATATAACGATTATTATCATTATGTACAAGTATTTAAATATAACACGAACTATTATAACACGAATATACGAACACACGAGCACGTAAATATAAAACACGAGAAAACTCTGGGTTTTCCCTTGTGGGCCCTATTAGCCGCGGCACCAAAGAGAGAAACGGGCCAAGCCCCTTTGATTTTTACCAAATAACAATAAGGGAAACACTTTTTTACTTTATAGAGTTTTATAGAAAAATCAAAACCCTACTCTCCTTTTTCTTCTCTCTTGGCTGATGGCAAGACCACAAACACAAGAGGTGTTTGTTTAATTTTTGGTTAAGCAAATTAAAGATCGTGTCCGTGTTATTGTTCTTCAATCTTTTCACGCATTCGGTTATCCGTAAACCCTTTTGTTATTATTATTTTATTTAATTAATTTGCACGTGAACATGAATTAAATAAAAACAATGATTAAACATGTCACGTGATCATAGGGGGTAAAAAGAAAGGGTTTGTTCGAGTTTGGTTGTTCGTTCGACACATAAATCGAGAGCCCTAGGCTCTCGACGTGTTTTCTATCACGCTACCAACCGAGATCTATGATCTCGGTGGTGTTTGGTTCAGTTGGCAGCAGGAACAAGGAACCCCGACATGCGTCGGGGTGTCCTTGTGGTTTGGTTGGGTCTCGGCAGCAGGCAGCCCCACCACCGACACACAACAGGTGGCAGACTGGGTCAAGCAGGGGGAACGCAGCAGGTAGCAGGGGTAACCACCGGCACACAGCCGGTGGGAACACCACTAAGACCACCGGCAGCAGCCGGTGACAGTTTAACAAAAACAGTGGCAACCGGCCAAGCCGGTTTGCCACTGTTAAGGGGTGTTTGGTTCAGACCGGTTCAAGGGGTGTTTGGTTCAGACCGGTTCAAGGGGTTCTGGGTCCGGTTCACGACATGTCTAAATTAAATACATGGGTCCGGTTCATGACTAAAATATGTACAAGTATTTTATTTTTACAAGTAATTATTTTAACAAGATATTAAACTAATTAAAACATGACATGTAATTAATTTAATTAATCATTGACTTAGGTTAATTATTATTTATTAAATAATACATGTTTTAACCTAAGTATTTAATTATTTAATTTAGACTATAGTATTAATTAATCATTAAGGCATGAAATATAATTAATTAATAAACATGACTTAGGTTATTATTAATATAATATTAATACGTGTTTTAACCTAAGTATTTATACACCTTAATTTAATTAAATCATGCTTATATTTAATTAAATCATATAACCTATAATTTATTTAATTAACATGTTATTATTAATAAACTATAATATAACTACATGACTTACGATATTTAATCAATAAACTTAAGCTTATATTATTAACTTATTAATTCAGCTTAATTCTAAATATGGAAACTTTCTAATTTAGGAAACTTACTAATTTTGGAAACTTTCTATTTTTAGAAACTGATTTATTTTAAGAAGTTAATCTATTTTTGGAAACTTTCTATTTTAGGAAACCTACTATTTTTAGAAAGTTACTTAATATTACACAACAAGTATAATAATACAAGAAATACAAGTAATACTTAATCAGAATATACATAATACATGATAAACACAACATAACCTTAAAATTAGTAAAACAAGACATGAACATAAAAAACAAGTAAAGACACGATATAAAATCAGTTACGTACTCAGTAAAAAGAAGACTTGTACATGTATACTATTTATGTAGCATTAGTGAGATCGAAGTAGGACTTCCTTTTGTTCGTCTTCTTCGTTCACTGGACATAAGGTATGGATTTCCCGCCCTTTAAGTATGGACATTCTTTCCTTATTAGGATTCCCTGTTTGCAGCCTTTATATGTTTGATACTTATGTTAGAATAAGAGCTTAAGCCATATACATGCATGACCAGTGTCACCTAGTTATGGAGGTACCATAACCATAACACTAGAGGCACCAGTGTTATGACTTCCCCATGGCGAAGTGATTGCTCGTGGCGTCCCTTTTCAGTTTTGGCCATTATATTATATTATCATGTGGGGCGTATGGGTGCATCCTAGTTTAATATTTACCAGTAATATCTGAGTGAATGTGGTGTGTGCCTTGCATCCTTTACTAGGAGTTGATCCCTCCTACCTAGACTAATTAATTAGAGGCAACCCCTCTAATTGCATGACGACGTTTCCCCTCCAAGTATTCATGCACGGTGGAACCTTATGACCTATATGGGCTATTTGGCTAATTAAACAGATTTTCATAGAAACATAAGTCTATTCAAACTATAAAACCATTTTTATGAACATGAATCTAGATATCTTAGAATTTATGATATTTTGCTGCTATTAGTCTTATATGCTTAAGTTATTCCATGTCATACTTGTATATCCGTGCACTGAGCGCTATGCTCAGCCGTTTTCCTTTCATTTCCCAGATGGCAGGTACTCAAGGGCACTCGTAGACTTTAAGCGTACGTGCATATGGATTGGAAGCTATCTAGCCTTCTCTACTTTATGCATTTCATCATACATTTTGCTACTTATTTCTTTGGACATTGTTTAGTCCTTTTCCTTTACAGTACTTATGTTTGTGTGTGATGAGCTTATACTTGAGGTACCAATGTTTATTTCCGGTATTTCCTTTCATGGTCATGTAATGTTTTTAAGACATTTTTTATATGCTTTGATGGCACGCCATAATCACGCGTGATATTCCATTTACCAAAATGGGGTGTTAAAATTATGGTATCAGAGCCAAGGCTTCGACCTGTAGGCTCTCAAAACACGACCTGTGATTAGTGGGTAGTCACTATGGTCTCAATAGAACTGACAGTCGGTTTTCATGCATTCATTGTTTTCATGCATTCATGTTATATGTCATTGTTGCAGGTTTATGACTAAGTAATGGTTGGTACAGGACTGGCCCTATTTAGTCGCATGTGCTTTTATCGAAACTTTTAACTTTGGGACCGACCCATTGGCGTCCCCTCGCCATGTCTTTTGTTTTGGGTGAACTAACCATAGGCGTTTACCCTCGCGCATATAAAAGTTTTCATAAACTGCATCATGTATTCATGCACTGTTTTCCTACATAAAATTTTTCTCATGATTTATTGGCATTAAATTTTTTTTCATTTATATATTTTATGTTTTGATCAGTTTAATCATGTATTTTGTTTTATACTGTCAGATGGTTCTCACACGCGAGTAGGAACAACTCAATGCAGCATTCCAAGCTGCAATGCAAGCTTTCCTTCCTCAGCTGAGGAACGACATCCGGGCTGAGGTGCAAGCTGCCAATAATCAGCAACAACACCCAGTTCCTCCTCCTCCTCCAGCAACATTGCTCACATGGCTGGAGAGATTCAACAAGCAACGTCATCGATCCTTCGAGAGAACTGACACCCATAGTGAGGCTGAAAGTTGGTTGGCTCATATCGAGAATATATTCGATGCAATGGGCTGCGACCTTGTCTTCAAGTCGAGGTTGGCCTGTTACAAGTTCAAAGGTGATGTACTGGGATGGTGGAAGGCAGTGAAGTATTCTGAGGGTGGTGACAATTGGGTGGCTGGTTTGACTTGGGCTCAGATAAGGGAATTAGTTATGGGAAAATTCTTCTCTAAGGATGAGCAAGACAAACTGAAGAGGGAGTACCACGGAATAAGGCAAAGAGATAGGGAGAACAGCAACGAGTTCATGCAGCGCTTTCTTCGTTTTACTGGTTTTCTTGTCGTAGTAGCAGGTACTGCCGAAGAGCAAGCATACCATTTCCGGTGGGCTCTTCGTACATCGGTCGCCAACAACTTGGTGTGTGCTACCTTCAACATGGTGGCACAAGTTGCCGATGCAGCACGTAAGCTAGAGATGCTGCGGGAGAGAGAGGAATTTGGGGAAGTAGAGAGACCCGAGAAGAGGTATTTGTCGTCATTCAGAGGTGACCATTTCAAATTCATACAGTACTATCCAATATTTATCTTTCTCTTTAAACTGCATCTTTCAGGCAGAAGACTAGGGACCAGTCTCAACCGGCTACTTAGCAACAGCCTACTCAGCCCAAGGTTAATGGTCAGACTCAAGACCGTTCTGCTACGGATAGGCGTGGCGGTAATAATAAATACCGTAACAACGCTGGGAACTCCAACAGCAGCAGGTCGCTAAACTTACTCATTTCTTATGTTACACGTTTATGATTCATAATTCTGACACATTAGCAATCTTCTACCAGGAATCATGGTAACGGGAGGGAGCAGGACCAAAGAGGTTCACAGCCTAATCATCCAGCTATCACTAGTATTACATCTTACGATTTTCCGCATTGTCCTTTTGTACCTATAAACCATGTCTCATGAGCACTTTTCCAACAGGCTCCCAACCAGCAAGGGAACCTGCTGGAGGGTATACTCACCCTCTCTGCACTACCTGCAACCGTAGGCACCCAGGACCTTGCCGATACGACAGCGACGCTTGCTTCAGGTGTGGCCTTAGTGGTCATCGCATGAAGGACTTCCGCAAGGGAGAGATGGAGGGCACATCTGGACATGCTGATTCCAAGCCACGTCCTACTAGTAGACGGGTGTACACGACTTCTCGCGATCAGGCCAACAAGTCGACAGGTACCATCACTGGAATCTTGTATATGTATGGTCAAGTTGCATGTGTTTTATTTGACACGGGTGCTACTCACTCGATCATTTCTACTGCTTATGCCAAGAATGTTAGGATTTCCCCTATGCCTTTAGAGAATGTATTAAACATTTACACGCCTTTAAGAGACTCTGTACGCATAACCCATGGGTACAAGAGCCTTCCCCTAAAGTTTGACAACAAGATACGTCCTGTTGACGCACTTCCACTGGATATGTGTGATTTTGACATGATATTAGGCATGGATTGGCTATCCAAACATCACGCCACGATAGACCGCCATACATATCAGGTCATCTTCGATGATGTTAATGCACCAGAGCACATTCACAATGGTTTCATACCCGAAAGGTCTGTACAAATAATTTCGACCTTGCAAGCACGTGCACTACTGTCACATGGTTGTGAAGGCTATCTTGCTATTGTTCATGATTTGGAGGCTGAATCTCCATCTATCCAGAATCAGCCAATCGTGTCAGAATTCCAAGACGTATTTCAAGAAGAACTTTCGGGCCTACTACCTGCTCATGAAGTGGAGTTTAATATTGAGCTCGTCCCAGGAGCTGAGCCAATATCTAAGGCTCCTTATCGCATGGCTCCCATAGAGCTGAAGGAGTTAAAGGAACAACTACAGGAACTGTTAGAACACGGTTTCATTCAAACTAGTGCTTCTCTATGGGGCACACCTGTTTTGTTCGTAAAGAAGAAGGACGACATCATGTGTGTATGCATAGATTATCGTGAGCTCAACAAGATCACCATCAGGAATAGATATCCGTTGCCATGCATTGAAGATTTGTTTTACTAACTCCAAGGGGCCAAACATTTCTCCAAAATTGATCTGTGGTCGGGCTATCATCAGTTACGGGTTAAAGAGCAGGAAATCGCCAAGACTCCTTTCTGTACACGCTATGGGCACTACGAATTCGTAGTCATGCCATTTGGCCTTACCAATGCTCCAACTGTCTTCATGGATCTGATGAACCGTATCTTCCATGAGTTCCTGGACAAGTTCGTCATTGTCTTCATTGACGAAATTCTTATTTTCTCTAAGTCAAAGGAGGAACACGAAGATCATCTTCGTACTGTACTACATATAGTTCGTCAGAAGCAGTTGTATGCCAAATTCTCCAAGTGTGAGTTCTGGTTAGACAAGGTGGCATTCCTAGGCCACATTGTATCAGCAGAAGGACTCACCATGGATCCATCAAAGGTTGAGGCTATTACCAAATGGACAAGACCGACATCAGCAACTGAAGTTCGCAGTTTCCTAGGCTTAGCTGGTTACTACCATAGGTTCGTAGAGAACTTTTCCCGTTTAGCACTGCCATTGACCAAGATGATACGGAAAGGGGAGAAATTCTTCTGGACTGAAGAAAGAGAGAAGAGCTTTGAGGACTTAAAGCAGAAGTTAGTATCTGCACCCATTCTTACTCTCCCATCTGGTACAGGTGGATTTCAAATTTATAGTGATGCTTCAGGGAAGGGACTTGGCTGTGTTCTCATGACATTGGAAAGTGATTGCATACGCTTCACGACAGCTTAAGCCTTATGAGGAGAATTACCCTACGCATGACTTGGAACTTAGAGCAGTCGTGTATGCATTGAAGATATGGAGGCACTACTTATATGTAGAATTATGTGATATCTTCAAAGATCACAAGAGCCTGAAATACATCTTCACTCAACGTGAACTGAACATGAGACAGAGGAGATGGTTAGAGCTGTTGAAGGATTATGATATTAATCTTTAGTATCATCCCGACAAGGAAAATGTCGTGGCAGATGCACTTAGTAGAAAGTCTGGTATGATAAACGACATTAAAATTGAGGAAGAGATTATAAGAGACTTAGAGCGACTAGACATTAGGATCATGGTACGTGGACAACACGGTTACTAGGATAATCTTAGAGTGGAACCTGAGTTACTCTCTAGGATCAAGGAAGCTAAGAATGATGATGGTGAAATTTGGGCGATCATTCAGAACTTGGATCAGTAGACGGAGTTTCAGTTAGATGACGACTGTATCTTATGGCAGGGCACTAGACTTTGTGTTCCTGATGATCTTACTCTTAGGGAAGCGTTATTAGCTGAAGCTCATAGCTTCCCATTCTCCATTCATCCTGGTTCGACCAAGATGTACCATGACATCAAGCAATACTTTTGGTGGAGTGGTATGAAACAGGATGTTGCTACTTACGTCTCTAAATGTCTTACTTGCCAGTAGGATAAGATCGAGCATCAGCGGTCTAGTCGTTTACTACAACCGTTAGATATTTCAGAGTGGAAGTGGGACAAGATCACCATGGATTTTGTTATTGGTCTTCCGCAGACAAAGAATAGGCATGATGCGATTTGGGTTATCGTTGATCGACTTACTAAGTCATCTCATTTCTTACCGATCCGCAAGGAAGATCCGGTCAGCAAACTCGCCGATACTTACAAGAAGGAGATCATGAGACTTCATGGTGCTCCATCCAGTATCGTCTCAGACAGAGATCCTCGGTTTACTTCGCGATTTTGGAGGAGTCTGCAGAAAGCTTGGGGTACAAAACTTAAGCTTAGCACGACTTTTCATCCTCAAACGGACGGACAATCGGAGCGGACGATTTAGACATTGGAAGACATGCTCCGAGAATGTGCATTGGAGTGGACAGGAGACTGGGATGATTATATATGCTTAGTAGAGTTTGCATACAACAACAGTTGGCACGCCAACATTAAGTGTGCACCATTCGAGATGTTGTATGGCAGAAAGTGTCGCGCCCCAATCTGCTGGGATCAGGTTGGTGAGCGAACACTTGAGGGACCGAAGATGATAGAGTTGACCAACGAGAAGGTCGAGGTGGCTAAGCAGAAATTGCAGGAAGCTCGTACACGTCACAAGAGTTATGCCGACAAGCATCATAGGGACTTACATTACAACGTAGGAGATCACGTCTTTCTTAAGGTATCGCCGACACATGGTGTTAGACGTTTCCGAATCAAAGGGAAATTCAGTCCTCGATTCATCGGACCGTTTGATGTCATCGAGCCAGTCGGTGAAGTATCTTATCGCTTAGTGTTACCTCCGTAGCTTTCTCACGTTCATGACGTTTTCCACGTGTCCTTACTCAGAGGATACAATTATCATCCCCTTCACATGGTTCAGTATCCACGGAACAGATTCGTGAAGATCTTACCTTCATAGAGGAACCCGAACAAGTTCTTGATAGGAAAGAACGAGTCATGAGGAAGAAGACGATTTAATTCGTCAAAATCCTTTGGAGGGATCATACCGAGCGAGAAGCTACTTGGGAAACAGAGGAGTCTACCCGGGCTTCTTACCCTCATTTCATATTTTGAATTCGGGTATGTTCCTCTTTCAGTTTATTTTTTCTATAATTTAGGGACGAATTATTCTTTTTAGGGGGGAAGAGTTATAAAACCCGCATGCTTTTACCATGAACAGTACACTTAGTAAATGTACGTATATTTAAAAACTTTCATTTTATAGCATGAACACGTGTCACGATTTGTAATTTCAGAAGGTATGTACGTATAATTACACGATAAGTATTAAGTACGTGATAGTACACGATAATTATTAACCATAATAATTATAATCACGAACATGAAATCATGAATGTAAAAATCACGAACACGTAATTACGTACTTAATTAATATAATATGATTATTATCGTTATGTACAAGTACTTAAATATAACACGAACTATTATAACATGAATATATGAACACACTAGCACGTAAATATAGAACACAGGAAAACTTCGGGTTTTCCCTAGTGGGCCCTATTAGCTGCGGCACCAAAGAGAGAAACGGGTCAAGCCCATTTGATTTTTACCAAATAACAAATAAGGGAAACACTTTCTTACTTTACAGAGTTTTACAGAAAAATCAAAACCCTACTCTCCTTTTTCTTCTCTCTTGGCCGGCGGCAAGACCACACACACAAGAGGTGTTTGTTTGATTTTTGGTTAAGCAAAATTAAGATCGTGTTCGTGTTATTGTTCTTCAATCTCTTCACGCAGTCGGTAATCCGTAAACCCTTTTGTTTTTATTCTTTTATTTAATTAATTGGCACATGAACATGAATTAAATAAAAACAAGGATTAAACATGTCACGTGATCATAGGGGGTAAAAAGTAAGGGTTTGTTCGGGTTTGGTTGTTCGGCGGACACATAAACCGAGAGCCCTAGGCTCTCAGCGTGTTTTTTATCACGCCACCAACCGAGATCTATGATCTCGGTGGTGTTTGGTTTGGTTGGCAGCATGAACAAGTAACCACGACATGCGTCGGGGTGTCCTTGTGGTTTGGTTGGGTCTTGGCAGCAGGCAGCCCCACCACCGGCACACAGCCGGTGGCAGACTGGGTCAAGCAGGGGGAACACCACTGCTGGCAGCGGCTAAGCCGATGGCAGTTTAACAAAAACAGTGGCAACCGGCCAAGCCGGTTTGCCACTTCTAAGGGGTGATTGGTTCAGATCGGTTCAAGGGGTTCCGGGTTCGGTTCACGACATGTCTAAATTAAATACATGGGTCCGGTTCATGACTAAAATATGTATAAGTATTTTATTTTTACAAGTAATTATTTTAACAAGATATTAAATTAATTAAAACATGACATGTAATTAATTTAATTAATCATGGACTTAGGTTAATTATTATTTAGTAAATAATACATGTTTTAACCTAAGTATTTAATTATTTAATTTAGACTATAGTATTAATTAATTATTAAGACATGAAATATAATTAATTAATAAACATCCCTTAGGTTATTATTAATATAATATTAATACATGTTTTAACCTAAGTATTTATAGACCTTAATTTAATTAAATCATGCTTATATTTAATTAAATCATACAACCTAAAATTTATTTATTTAATATGTTATTATTAATAAACTATACTATAACTACATGACTTATGATATTTAATAAGTAAACTTAAGCTTATATTATTAGCTTAATTCTAAATATGGAAACTTTCTAATTCAGGAAACTTACTATTTTTGGAAACATTCTGTTTTTAGAAACTGATCTGTTTTAAGAAGTTAATCTATTTTTGGAAACTTTCTATTTTTGGAAACATTATATTTTAGGAAACCTGCTATTTTTAGAAAGTTACTTATTATTACACAACAAGTATAATAATACAAGAAATACAAGTAATACCTAATCAGAATATACAGAATACATGATAAACACATCATAACCTTAAAATCAGTAAAACAAGACATGAACATATAAAACAAGCTAAGACACGATATAAAATCAGTTATGTACTCATTAAACAAAATACTTATACATTTATACTATTTATGTATCATTAGTGAGATAAAAGTAGGACTTCCTTTCATTCGTCTTCTTCGTTCACTCGACATAAGGTACGGATTTCCCGTCCTTTCAGTATGGACATTCTTTCCTTATTAGGATTCCTCGTTTGCAGCAAACTGTTTTCCCAGTATTTGTTTTATATGTTTGATACTTATGTTAGAATAAGAGCCTAAGCCATATACATGCATGACCAGTGTCACCTACTTATGGAGGTACCATAACCATAACACTTGAGGCACCTGTGTTATGACTTCCCCACGGCGAAATGATTGCTCTTTTGGCCATTATATTAAATTATCATGTGGGGCGTAAGGGTGCATCCTAGTTACATGATTACCAGTAATATTAGAGTGAATGCGATGTGTGCCTTGCATAGGAGTTGATCCCTCCTACCCAGACTAATTAATTAGAGGCAACCCCTCTAATTACATGACGAGGTCTTCCGTCCAAGTATTCATACACGGTGGAACCTCATGACCTATATGGGCTATTTGGCTAATTAAACAGATTTTCATAGAAACATAAGTCTTTTCAAACTATAAAACCAGTTTTATGAACATGAATCCAGATATCTTAGAATTTATGTTATTCCGTTGCTATTAGTCTTATATGCTTACGTTATTCCATGTCATACTTGTTTATCAGTGCATTGAGCGTTATGCTCAGCCGTTTTCCTTTCATTTTCTCAAACGGCAGGTACTTAAGGGCGCTCGTAGACTTTAAGCGTACATGCATATGGATTGGAAGCTATCTAGCCTTCTCTACTTTATGCATTTCATCATACATTTTGCTACTTATTTCTTTGGACATTATTTAGTCCTTTTCCTATACTGTACTTATGTTTGTGTGTGATGAGCTTATACTTGAGGTACCGATGTTTGTTTCCGGTATTTCCTTTCATGGTCATGTAATGTTTTTAAGACATTTTCCTTGTATGCTTTGATGACACGCCATAATCACGCGTGACATTCCATTTACCAAAATGGGGTCTTACAACCAGTGTAATACAAACTTAATTCTTCTAAAGGTCTACGATTTCTTAGGATTTGGTAATTAAGGATTGATCTATTGATTAGAATGGTGGAGATGGGGAAGAATGAGATGAGGTGTAGAGAGAGAAAGGAGAGAAAAGAAAAGTAGAGAGAGAAAGTGAAATTAGATAAATGAAAAATGTTGAAATGAAAGAACCACCCCTCCTAACATGCTAGGAGGGGTATATATAGCCCACCCTACATGTGGGCTATATGGACTATATTTACTACAAACTGGATCACGAGCCTAATACTAAAATATATCTTTGGAGTGACCGATCCTTTCTAAATACGTAAAAACGTATTTCCAACAATCTCCCCCTAAGGGAGGTCACTCCAAGTTACAATGTCCTAAATAGTCTATAGCTCGTGATCTATGCTAATAATGATGTGACCGAGACTTTCTTTGGGAAAACACATTTCCAACAATCTCCCCCTAAGGGAGGTCACACCATTTTACAAAATATTAAACCTAGCATCTATGCTTGAGTCTTCGATCTTGTTCTTGTGAATATGCTTGATGTGATCTTTGACTTTAGTCTTGAGCATGTTTCCTTGCCTTGACCTTGTGCATTCTTCACTTGTGATATTTGCCTCTTCGTGACTTCATGTTCCACATACTTATACTTTTAAATTCTTGAAAGCTTCAGAGTTTGATACAGCGGAAGACTTGACCTTCAGGCTTTCTTGAATTTGTTGAAGTACTAATTGTATGTAGTACAAGCATGTGGTGACGACTTCTTCTGGATTATACACCGCAATGCCACCTTCTTGTTACGCTGCATAAGACAGTTAGCAACAAACCATATACACGGATGAAATGGCCTTGAACATTTCATTCTAATTCGGTAGCATTTTACCTCCGGTCGGTGAAGACCGTTGGACGATATTAAATATCGTACTTGTGACAGGTAGTTTCAATAAAGAACCTCCTTGACAAGATTTCGCGGGTAAACCCGTTCTCTTTACTCGACCGTCCAAAGCTGACTACGAACGTAAAGAGTGAATCATTTGGATAATATTATCCGCATGATTTGAAGCCGTCAATTCATGTTCCTGGAACAAGTGAAGTTCAATTAAGAACCGACCGTCGTTGCTTTCCAGTTGTCACTAGCTTGATTCATATAGAATCTTGCAAGTTACCTACCAAGTGCTGTTTGATGTTAACACTAGAAGGATTTCCATTCGTCACTGTAAATACTTAATAGTATTACTCTGAATGTTCTGGCAAGATCACTAAGATATTGCGTAGAGGCCTGGAACGTGTTTAAATTCATTTAAGAATTAAACCACTGTTGCTTTCCAGTTATCACAAGTTTGATTCATAAAGAACCGCACAAGTCACCTACCATGAGCTTTTTGATATTCGCTCAAGAAGGATTTCCATCTTCATTGTAAATACTTTCGTATTACTCAGATGTTCAGGCAAGATCATGAAGATTTTGCGTAGGACTCTTAATATCTTTCTTACTTTTCACATTGTGTGAACAAGCAAGGAATAATGAAAGTGTGTCCTAATGAGATATTTGATGATCTCAAATGGCTCTAGACTCGATCGTGCATTTTTGGATTTTTAGTGATCGGAGGCTGGAGAGGAGTGCCACTTTTTCAATACCAATTTATTCGGAGTGAATAAATCAATAGATAATGTGTTGTCTCCGTGTGATTAAAACAAATATCTTTTAAGAGATATCTGAGTTAGCTGGGATGGGTTGTGCCTTGCATCACTGGGTCCATGATGTCTATCTTCAATATCAAGAATCATTAAAATGATCTCAATAGCATATGAATTGACCCGGTTTCTGCCTAAGTTGTAAGGAGGGCTTCTTTCTTTACACCCTTTATCTTTACAATTCTTTTTCATTCTTCAACCCCTTCAATGCTTACCAATACGTCATCACTAGCACCTTGTTGTGATTGTTCTAGTGCTAACTTAAGTACTTGGTCGGCATTCAGCTACGTTCACAATCTTTCTCCATCTTTCCTAAGGACTACTATTTCTAGCTATGGAATGTCCTTGGGAAGATTCCTCCGGTTCTAGAGAAATCATTGGACTTTAACCTATCCTACCATCCTTATGTCACCACAATCTTCATCGTCGTGAAATAAATGGGTTGCGGGTAAGTATAAATCACCATGAAATCCATTTTGAAGTGCAAATCCATTTTGCTCCCCCTTAACATATGCCACGATATCCGAAAACATTTCGCACATGTCGGGATGAGCTAGCACGTTAAGTCAAACCATTTGTGATTAATCATTTCCCATATTAAATCACATTTTCTCCCCCATATTAAAAATATTAACTCAATCAATGTTTTTAATATCAATTGATTTAATAGTGTTTTAAGAAAATTTGGGAAGAAAAATGCAAATCCAATTATCTTCATGAGTTACACAAGCTCCCCCTCAAATTAATGAGGGTGTGCTGAAACGTAAATTAAATACCTTTTAAACACAAGTGTAAGGTATTTATCACGTACAAAGATCATATATGATAATGTATTCACAAGATTAGCAATTTACGAGGTTGGACCTGAATGATGGAGAACATCATATGAAAGATTCACATGGTTCTTGTTCACGAATGTTGGTCTTCCTCGTAACTTCTGAATTTATCTTCTCCTTTACACCACATGGACAATTGATATCGTTGTCTTGACACCAACTTGTGAACTATGGCACTTTCGGCATCAAAGATTCTGAATGCTGGACAATTGCTCCCCCTCAATTGTTGACCCGTGTTCTATTGAAAGAGCTGTAGTCATCGTTTGAGCAGTCGCATCGTCTAGTATGTAGATATCAATTGCAACGAACTTCGGATAGTGGAGTTGATAACTTCGGATTCTGAAGTCAAAGCTTTCCGGTGAAATGCTTGACTTCAAAGTGAAAAGCGGGTTACTATCAGAAATAATAGCAAACCATATGGAGCATGTTTTAAATCTTTTAAACTTCTGCTCGAACTTTATTTACAACCCCGTGTCATTATTGAATGACATTTATAGGTTCGTAAATATTATCGATTCCAGAAGACATGCTCGTTTTATCAAAACGTTTTGAACACACAATTTTGAAAGAGTTATAAAAATCTTTTGAAAAAATTCTTGAAAAATTGTGTTCCAAGTTTTGAAAAACAATTACTTGAGCGTAAGATGTTGAATATCTTACAAAACGAGCTCAAGTCCGAGAAGTTGTAAACTTCCCGTTGTTAAGGATAAATTACCATCGGCGATAAACTTTCCTTTTATCTAAAGGACGAGTTCTAAGCTGACATTTACTTAGAAGTCGTTTTTCATGAGCTTGAAAACTTTGACTGTTTTAACGGAAAGCTCATGACCGAGAAGAGTTAATTTCTCGTTATGAGGAAAAGTTCTCTTATTTAAAAGATACACTTTCCTTTCTGAGCTTAAAACTTCGAATGTTTTAATACAAGCTCATGACCAGAAAGGTGAATTTCTCGTTAAGAGGATAAGTTATCATAAAAGATAATCTTTCCTTTATTTTAAGTTCGAGTTACAGTCTGACATTAAACTGTAAGTCATTGTGCATGAGCTTAAAAAACTTCGAATGTTTTTAATATTAGCTCATGCCCGAGAAAACTTAATTTCTCGTTGTAAGGATAAGTTTAACATCGGCGATAAACTTTCCTTTCTTTGATGCACGGGTTATCGTCTGAAACTTAACGATAAGCCATATACACGAGCTTAAAACCTTTGAATGGTTTTAGGGTAAGCTCGTGTCCAAGAAAACTTAATTTCTTGTTAAGAGGGTAAGTTATCGTTGCGTGGATAAACTTCCCTGTCTCTGAAGTCCGGGTCGTCGTCTGTCATTTAACGAGGAGCCATAGTGCATGAGCTTAAAAACTTGGAATGTTTTTGATATAAGCTCATGCCCGAGAAAAATTAATTTCTCGTTGTTAGGATAAGTTTACCATCGGCGATAAACTTTCCTTTCTTTGAAGAGCGAGTTATAGTCTGTGATGTGACTATAAGTCCTTGGTAAACTTTAACCATGAATCCCCTGAGATACTAGTTTCTCTGATATCTGCTTCTTCAGCAACCAAACTCTGAGAGTGTCCTTAGTTGAACGGTATACAATGATTGGACCGCTTCGTTCTTTTGGAACATCAACTTTGGTACCTGCATTCTCATTAGGAGTTTGTATACTTTTGCATGGGTTAGAGATATCTAATTTAGAAGCATGTGGGGGTTCACGGTTTTCTTTTCTTGTGTCAGAGGTGGCCTGAGGGGATGATTCACTTGTCTTAGTTGGCAAACGTTTCCTTTTATAGAAAACCTTAAGTTCAGGCTTAAGTGATGTATCATCCTTTGCAATTTCCTCCCTAGTAGTCTTCGTAGAATCAGAGACAATCCTAGTTAAAGGGCACTCGTTTCCTACAAGAGTGAAAGTTCTACCAGTGGGGCGCCACATTTTACCAACGGGTTTGATTTTAGCTAACCACTGGGATTTAAGTCTAGCACGAGAGTTCACCTCATTAAGCAATTTTTTGATACAGGAATCATGATTTGCCGTAAAGACACATTTTCTACATGTTTTACAAGTAGCATATTTAATGTCTGAGTAAGATCTAGAATTCCTAGATGATTGATTGATGCTCCTAGGATGTGACATGCTATGGTTAGCAGTGTTGGGTAAACTAGAAGGCATATGACTAGGTTTAAAATTCCTATCTCTTACTTGTGTCTTTTGCTTAGCTTCTCTTTGACCAAAATCCTGGCGCACATCAGCTGAACTAGTTCTAGACGTGTTCATTGAACTATTCTTAGAGAAACTAGAGGCAATCATGTGATGAGGTCTTGCTAAAACTGATTTAGTCACATTAGGCCTAGTTGGTGGAGTGACTGTTCTAGAAATATGACCCAAATCAACTTGGGAGGCAAACCGCGGTCTCGAGGATTGTGGTCGCTCGGATCTAAATGCAGTAGGTTGTCTGACAATCGGTTGTCTGACGAACTGATTTTTAGGCGGTTTCCCCAAGATTGATGGTTTTTCAAACTTAGTGTCCACACTAGGTCCTCTATTTTTCCTTAACTCGTTTTTCAACGCAGCTATAGCAAATACCTTTTCCTGAACTTGGGCTTTTAACGTTTCATTTTCTTTGAGCAATCTATCTTGGGATGCCAATTTAGACTCTAGTAATTGAATTTGTTTCAAAAGATTATCCTTTTCAGCTTTCAAATCTAAAACTTTTTGATCCAATTTTCTTTCAAGAACAACGTTTGACTTTTCAAGTTTTTCAAAGTATGTTTCAAATTTGTCCGTTTTCTTAGAAAATTCAAGTTTGGCATCCTCAAATTTTTTTGATTGTTGAGCTACAATCATTTCGAGCTCTCTAATCTTGGAATCGGAAGTAGTCAATGAAGCAGTTATAATACAATTATCATGATGTACTATAGCATTCTGAACAATCTCTCCCCCATTATGACTTACATCGGATGAATCAGAAGTGGTATTGCTATCACTCTTTTCCATCCCATGTTTGTCATAATTAGGTTCAGAATGCCAATATGCGGCATATCATCAGCATATACATCATAAACAACATTACATTGTACCATGTTTGCAGGCGCTTCGTCATAAATGGGTAAGGTGTCAGCAAAAGAGATCTCGTGAACAGTCCCTGACGTGCCACTGGTATCATGCTGTCCTCCTGATTCCGTGCTCTTGGCATTGATAGGCTCCAAGTTTTCAACCGTATGACCAGTTTCCTCTTGCATCGAATAGTCTTGCACTCCATTATCATATCCTTGCTGAAGTCGAGATCTTTCATAAATCGAAGACGAGACCGATGTCATGAGTTTCAAAATTGTATCACGGAAGACTCGAAGCTCGGTATGTGTATCTCGAAGAAATGATTGGCAAATCACTGAACTTGCAGACTTGATGATATTGAATTGGAGGAAAGGCGTGAGTTGTATCACAAGAGCCTTATAAGCAATTGATGATGCAGAGTGATTAAAGTTGTCACGGTTGAGTTGCTCGGCGAGTTCGGTCAAAGTGGTGAACATTGAGTCCATGAATATATGACGATCTTGACCAAAGATTGTCACAAATTCGCTCCCTCCTTGAATCCTCGAAAGAGTGACAAGTTGACACTGAAGCATTTGAAATGAATTTATACCACTTTCTCTAGCTTTGTCTTGCATTCGATGCAAGTCTCCCTCTTTAAGTGTCGAATTGAACGAATCCATTGAAAATCGAGGAAAGATAAAAAATGATGTTGATGTTGTTGTTGTCGGGTTTTTACAATTCGACTCGGCTCAAAAATTGTTGTTGGCTCAAACGATTATGAATTAAACCCGATCAAAAATCCGTAGTCGCTAAAAAATAAATCCCGTCACGGTGACTCGTCACTTTGTCTTCAAATCCAGCCACAAAAACTTTGAACCCGTCAAATATTTTTCCACGTTAATTCTTTTTTAAAATACCCGCCTCAACACGATTTGCCAAAAAATTAATATAAAAAATTAACTTAATTTAAAAAAGAAAATTTAGATTATCTATTTAAACTAAAAAAGATTAGAAAAATTTGAAATTTAAACTAAAAAATTTTCGTGGATTAAAATTTGAAAATTTAAACTTAGGATATTTAAATATGAAAATTTAAAGATCCGTAAAAATTTGATATTAAAACTAAAAAATAGAAAATTTTGATTATCTATTTAAAGAAAAAATTGATATTTAAACTAGAAAAGATAGACAGAGTTTCGTGGCCATCCTTGAGCCAGAAAACGTGTATACACGTTCCCACAAAAACACGTGTATCCCACTCAAACTTTGTAAACTCCGCCCCTAATTAATGCAAACCACTCTATCACTTTGACTTTATAGCCCTCTTTCTCTCAAACGAAGTAAACACAATCCTCCGTCTCCTAATTAATCTCTCTCTCTCTCTCACAAACTAATTCTCCTCCGTCTCTTTTGCTCTTCCCTCTCTCAAAAACAAAAACTTTCTTTGTCAAACACAGGTAAACGAAAATCACACAAAAACTTTCTCCAAATCACATCAATCAAATCTGTACCCTCTCATCTCATCATAAAACCCGATTCACAATCAACCCCAATCCCAAAATTACACCGTGATGTGAAGAAGGCTTCAAGATCTTTGAACAAAGATCTCAGGTAGGATTTTCTTTCTTTGATTTGTTGAGTCTTTCTATCATCTGTAGAGTCTTGCTTGTGATGTTTTTCTTGGATTTATTGATCGAATTAAAGAAAGATTGTAACAAAGTTGTTATAAATCTTCTTTATTTTCGTAGATTAAAGACAGATCTATGATGAAATGCTCGTTTTCGTGTTAGATCTTAATTGATCTATGCATGCATAACGAAAAAAGAGCAAAATCTGAGATCTTAGTTATATGTTATGAGTCGAGATATGAGGGATTGAGTCGAGGTCAAAGTGAGAAACTGTGTTTGTTGATTCAAGTTTGTTTTGAGTGTGTTGAGTCTTTGTCGAGGCTGGGTCAATGTTCTTGAGTCGATTGAAGTTGGGATGTGTATGTCTAGAGTCTTTGTGGTTGGCGTGAAATGAGTTTTGAAGGTCTTTGTTAATGAGTCTAGGATGTGGATTTGTAGATAGGAGACGATGGGTTGTAGGATAGATGATTGGTGGATTTGTTGTGGAGTGAAAAGGTTGGTGTTGAGTCGGTTTGTGCGACTCTTATTGTTGAGATGTTGGTCGAGAGATTGAGAGTGTGAGTTGTTTCCCGTTATGTTTGAATTGTCGAGTGAGGAGTCGGTCTATACGGAATAGTCTATTCGGAAAGGCTATTCGGAAAGGCTATTAGGAAAGGCTATTCGGAAAGGCTATTCGGAAAGGCTATTCGGAAAGGCTATTCGGAAAGGCTATTCGGAAAGGCTATTCGGAAAGGCTATTCGGAAAGGCTATTCGGAAAGGCTATTCGGAAAGTCTATGCGGAAAGTCTATGCGGAAAGACTATGCGGAAAGAAGATCTATTCGGAATAAACGGAAAAACTGATAAGAAAACTGAAAGATTTGGATTGGTTTGGACAGTTTTGACAGAGTGGACAGTTTTGAACAAAAGATGATAACCAAGATACTTTTAGAAAACCCAGATATCATAAAACTGATAAACTGATAAACGACAATTAAGCTAGAAATGATAAACTGATAAACATCGAAACTTTAATTAAAAAAGGTTATATCAAAAATTATAAAAAAATTATATAAAAGATTGATTATAAAATGATTAAAAATGAAACTTATTGGACAAACTATAATAAAACTAATTGAATATTTAAAAAAAAAAAAATTGATTTTTAAGAAACTGATGAGACGAAATTTTTTTATCAAAAAATCAAAAAAAAAAAAGATTTGACAAATAAAAATTTAAAAAAAAAAAAAAAGGCTAAAAAAAAAAAAATTTAGAAAGAAGGGATTTTTAATCAAATCAATAGATAAAAAACTCAAATCCTAAGATTTAACCATGGCTCTTGATACCAATTAAAGGTCTACGATTTCTTAGGATTTGGTAATTAAGGATTGATCTATTGATTAGAATGGTGGAGATGGGGAAGAAGGAGATGAGGTGTAGAGAGAGAAAGGAGAGAAAAGAAAAGTAGAGAGAAAAAGTGAAATTAGATAAATGAAAAATGTTGAAATGAAAGAACCACCCCTCCTAACATGCTAGGAGGGGTATATATAGCCCACCCTACATGTGGGCTATATGGACTATATTTACTACAAACTGGATCACGAGCCTAATACTAAAATATATCTTTGGAGTGACCGATCCTTTCTAAATACGTAAAAACGTATTTCCAACATCTTCAATCACAAAAGTATCTCCAGATACCTTTTCTTCCTTTGAAGTTGTCTTCTTAACATGTAACTCCTCAATCTTGTCTAATCCATAACTCACTCTTGATCTTGATAGTACTTGGAAAGAATGTTTCTTGTGAAACCATAATTGCCTTTGAGGTGGAGTTGAGGATATAGGAAATTGGACATTAATTTCCTCCAGCTTCTCATAGAAACTACTCCATTTCACTTGAAGTTGTAGTGATTGAGGTTGTGGCTCTGGCTGAGTTACCAACATTTCTTCAATTTGTGGATCCTCATGAGTAGGTTATGGTTCTTCTTGTTGAAGCTCCATGTTAGTAGGTTCCAACCTATCTTTTTCCACACCAGTCTCTATACCATTGCCATCTTCAAAATTTCCAATGACATCATCAGCTTCAAAGTTGATATCATTCCCAGACCCTTGTTTGATTGTCAAAAGAAGGTAGTGGTTCTTCATAACTCCTCCCCTATTTGGTTGCATTCAGTTGCTGTTCTTGAGGTTTCTGAATATTTTCTTTTTAAAAGCAGCTTTCTAAATAGACATGTTCTGCCTCATCCAAGGAGATACCTTATTCCTTAGCTTGATTAAACTAGCCTCTAATTAAACAATTTTCTTGTCTTGAACAAGCTTATCCTTTTGCAATACCTGTACCTGTTTGGACAAGATAGTGCACAAAGAAGTTAAATTTGCAACATCCACCACCTCTGGTGCTTGTGCTTGTGGTGAACCACTAGCATCAATTGAAGCAGCAGGGATATGGATCATCTCATCTAAATTTGGTTAATTACCAATATTGTGAGAAGAAGATTGAGTATCTTCTAACGAATGGGAACTCTGGTGAGAAGGATTTTGCTAAGAATCACTAGCAATGCTAGGTTCCTCACCTTCTTGGTTGGTAGGTTAGGCTAACATAGGAGAAAATAAGGGTGTGACAGTTCCTGTAAAGGCATTGCCTTGTTTGGTCAAGAAAGAGAAAGTTCTCTTTGTAAACGTAGGAACATCCCACATATTTGTTAACCCTGGTAGGTTAGGGATTTGGTCATTAACTAAAGTCTGAATGAATCTAGGATACATTAGAAACTTCTTAACTCCTTCCAAATTCCTAGTCACTCCTTCAAAAATTAATTTTGAAAAATTGAAAACTCTGTTATTTGCTAGACAAATACAAGCTGATGCCAATGCAGCAGGGATTTGATCAAAAGAAGTACCTTTGGAGCTTAAACAGTGAATAATGGCATGAAAAAGCAATTTCCATTGTGGTGAAAACAATGCTTTAAAGAAAGTAAGACTTTCCCTACCACCCTCATAACCCATGGCTGCAAGGCGATCATGTATCTATGTATTGTTTAACATACTTAGTCCATTTCAACATTTAATCTTAAACTAGCCCTTAGCAGTACCTCAGTTACATAGATATTCCTATGATTCACCCTAGCCCTAATGCAAGGTTGATCAAAATAAGTACCTAACACAACATTATTTCAAAATTGTTCAACAATAGGAATAGAGACAATGGGACTTACAGTAAGCGCAAAATGAATATGACTTCGAGATAAAAATCCAAGTATCTCATGGAAACCAAGGGAATCATCATTCTGAGCAAGGTTCGCAACCAAGTTGTGCTTAGAGATTACTTATAAAGCAGCCATTAGTATTTTTGATGATCGAAAGAGTAGAGAGAAGGTTATAGAATTAAGAGATAAGAATAAAAGATTAGGTGAATCAATTGTATAATTGGAGTAAGTATTTATGTAAATAACAAACCCAAGCGCGAAGAAACCGCCAGATTTACAAAAGAGACCCTTAACGGTACAACAGATATGTAGCGGTACATGGAACATACTCGGTACTTGGATTTGTGCTAGCGGTACTTAGATCCATAGCGGTACCTCACAAATTTGACCAGTTCATGCACTCCACTATCATGACAACCTCTTTTATCTTATTCTATCAACCTGCATTCACATCAAAAACACAAAAACATACACTACACAATAAAAATTAGCATAAAAATTGTATAGTTATTACCTCCCCTTAACATATGCAGTAGTTTATTGGTTGAGCATACCAATATGTGTCACCAATAATTCAAATTTCTTTGCATCAAACGCGATGGTCAACAAATCTGTAACACCCCCAAATTTGTACAATTCAATACAGCGGAAGACTCGTTGGTGTTACGAGATAGCACATTACTCACATCTAGACAACGCTTAAAAATCGCGTCATTTAAATATAAAGCATTTCCATTCATAAATATCAAATTTACATAGGTCCCAAGTCATTGTATTTCATACAGGTTTTACAAAGCATTTGAATGGAAATTATTATTTATGTGCGGGCCATGAATTCTTGTTGTCTTCCCGAGAATTACTTTCAAGTACCTGAGATAAAACATGTTAAAAGAAAAGATCAGCGATAACGCCGAGTGAATTCATAGAGTTTAATAAAATCCATCAATATAATATCGGTATAAAATTATTACCGAAAATCATTTTGTACAAATCTTTGTAATAGGCTATAAAATAGCCAAAGTCATTTTATACAAATCCTTATTAAAAATCATAATATAGGCTTTCGCCTTCAAAACCATTATACGAACCAATGTCGTAAAAATATCATACAATACGTTTTATAACGTCGTGTAGAGTTAAATAAAAACCGTTATATGAATATGGTTATATAAAACCAAAACATGAACATAATATCAATTATAAGACCCTGTATTGCTAGTCAGGCAATGTTAGAAATACATTTTTAACGTATATTAGAAGTATCGGTCACTCCACAATATTATTAATGTTGTATGGCTCGTAGTTAATGTGTGCTTATTAAGTTAAGTAAGAAACCGACCCATGGGGTTGTCATGGGTCGGCCCAAGCCCATTAGTGGCTTGGATATAAATACCCCTTTCCACCATGGAAAGGGGTTGGTTGTTGATCATTCCATTTTTTCACTTTAATGAAAAACACATATTTATCTCTCACTAGTTTCTCTCTCTAGAAATCTTCAACCCACTTCATAGATTCATAAGATTATCAATATTCTACATTTGGTATCAAGAGCTATGGGGTGATTTAAGGTAATGATTTGTGTTGTTATTTAGTTTTTGATTGTATTAGTGTTCTTTAAGAAGATCTATCTTGATTCTTGGAGTTTTTGGTGATTTTGTTGATTGGGATTAGTAGATAAGTATTGGGTTTTACTTATTTTAGTAGAAATCACAAAACTTTTGGGTAATTTGGTAAAAATCTGGGTTTTTTCTTCATATACTAGTCGACTGTTATTACACGAACCAGATTTTTTTCCCAGTAAAGTTCCGGATCAAAAAGTTCCGAACCAAAAGTTCCAGAATAAAAAGTTCCGGATCAAGGAAAGTTCTGAATCAAATCTTCCGAACCAAAAGTTTCGGATGAAGGAAAGTTCCGAATCAAATCTTCCGAACCAAAAGTTCCGGATCAAGGAAAGTTCCAAATCAGTTCTTCCGAATCAAAAGTTCCGGATCAAGGAAAGTTCCGGATCAAATCTTCCGAACCAAAAGTTCCGGATCAAGTAAAGTTCCGAATCAGTTCTTCCGAATCAAAAGTTCCGGATCAAGGAAAGTTCCGGATCAAATCTTCCGAACCAAAAGTTTCGGATCAAGGAGTTTCGAGCCAAAATCTTCCGAATCAACACTTCCGAATCAACAGTTGTTCCGAACCAAGGGATATTTTACTTGTTCTTTCGACGATTTTTTTAGAGGATTTAATCTTGGTTTCTTACACAAAAACTCAACACAACTCACAAACTTTACTTCACTGCTCGATCGACCGATAATCTTTGTCTCTTTGAAGTGATCAAAATGAATCCGAATTCATTAATGCCTCAAATGACATCACTTACGGATATTTCAGTCATTACGGGAACGGATAATCGCCCTCCAATGCTCATTAAAGAAGTCTTTGAAGCATGGCAAGGCCGTATGATGTCATACATTAAGGGAAAACCGACATATGGGAGGCTTATGGTCAAGTCAATTCTAAATGGTCCACTTGATTATGGTACCATCGTGGTTAACAATGTGACTCGACCACGGGAGTTTGAAGAACTTACACCAGCTCAACAACTTGTTGCCGATGCAGACGAAAAGGCTCTTCAAACCATTCTCCAAGCTCTTCCACATGACATCTATCGAATGGTAAGTCAATATACGGTTGCAAAGGATTTATGGGAACGTCTAAAGGTGTTGCTACAAGGTACGTCTCTTACTAAACAGGAAAGGGAATGTCAGTTGTACGATATGTTTGATAGATTCACATACAGCCCAGGGGAAACGCTTCACGACTACTACTTCAGATTCACTACTCTCATGAATGATCTGAATGTATACAATCTCGTGATTGCTTCATTCCAGGTTAACACCAAGTTTTTGAATACTTTACCTCAAGCTGAATGGGGTGAGTATATTACCGATTTTAAGTTAACCAGGGATTTGCATAAGTGCAATTTGGATCAACTCTATGCTTTTCTTCAGCAGCATGAGAAACATGTGATCATGCACCGTTCGCCTCGAGGTATGTACCCTGATTCTTTAGCTTTGATGGCGAATCAACCAATCTTGTCATACAACAACACTCCTTATATCATGGGACACCAAGCCTATCATCCATCACCGTACATGACTCCAAGCTTCCCCCAATATTCGATTCTACCGCAACCACCCACCTCACATCAGCAACAATATCGGTTTAATGCACCTTCATCTCAGAGAGAACCACACGCATCACAATATGCCTCACAACCTCACCCATATTCACCAGCAAGCATTGAACCTTATGCTCAGTCATCATATTCTTCTTATCATGAAAATGCAGCATATCAATCAAGCTACTCTGACCACATGAGTATTCCTTCTAGTGCTTATGCAGCTCAACAAGACCAAGCAATGTATTGTGATAATGATGAAGTCCCCATTGCTGAATTCAAACAAGGAACTGACCCAGTTGAAGTGTTAGCCACTATGTCTGCTTATCTCACAAGGACATTGAGCAAACGAGGATTTAGAGGACCAGCTCCTACTAACAATCAGCTGAGGAATTCATCCAATTCTCGACAACAAGATACTATTGAGAATGGGAGGGTAATGGTTCAACCTATTCAACCTTATCAGGGGAGACCTACTACATCAACCACCAATGCACGCACGGTCAATCCTACTCCAATGGTCAACACTCCTCCACGGGCTAATTCCACAGGCAAGTTGAGAATGATTACATGCTACAACTGTAAGGATGAAGGTCACATGTCCAGGGATTGCAAAAAACCCAAGACGAGAAGGGATGGTCAATGGTTTGCAGAGAAGATTTATCTGGTGAACGCTCAGGCACAAGGACGGGAACTTGATGAAGAGGAGCTTGCATTTCTTGCTGATCCAGGGATTGCTGAACAAGACGTTGTCACTACACAGAATGCAACATACCAAGAAGATGATCTGGATGCTTACGATTCAGACTGTGATGAACTTCAATCTGCTCAGGCAGCTCTTATGGCAACTATCTCTAGCTTTGGGCCAGAAAAAATATCTGAGGTACTTACTAATACTACTGATAATACCACTGATACTAGTATTCAACCACATCAAGTTGGGCAAGAGGGTGCTGATCCGAATGAGTCTTCGGTGGTAAGTCTTTCAAATGAGGAGACAATCAGTGATAGTAATATCAATGTGAGTCCCCAGACTTTGAGTGAATCACAACCGGGAGCCATTTCGCATACGCATATTCCTGCTCAACAAGATTTGGTCATGGTTCCTGCTACATTACTTAGCCAAATGAATACTGCACTCTTAGAAACCCTAGCTAAGAATAAGGATTTGTCTGCTGAGCTTGCTTTGTGCAACGAAAAATTTCAAACTTTGGAATTAGTTCCTTCGTCCACTGTTCTAACAAATCCCGAATATGATCATTTTCGAAACAAACAAATGGGTCATTTGTAAGAAATTGAAACCTTAAGAGCAGATCTGTCTAACGAACTTAAAGAAAAAGAGTTAGTGGTCACTAATTTTCAAAAACTTCAAACGGATTTTGAATTACTCGAGTCTAAAAAGAATGAAATGGAAATTAATGCGGCTAATAAGATTAGAAGTCTAGATTATTTGCTTTTAAGACAATACGCTGCCTCTCAACTAGTACACTTATTTGATGCATCGTTTAGAGAGTTTAACTTATCGCGTCAAAAAGGCCTTCCCCCTAACCCACGGTATGCAAAACAAGCTTTTATTCATAGTCCAAGACTTTATAATGCAACCCAATTAGGATTGGTCTTAGACCCGATTGTAATTTTCGATGATCGCACAAATAAGGATCTAGTTGATGAGAATCGGTCATACAACTTTGCAAAATATCGCGAGTGTGATTATTTTAAAATGAATCAGGAGCTTGCAAAAACGGATTTTAGAATTCGCTTCCATATGGATAAAGATCTCATTACAGCACCAACCTACATGTTAAATGAAGAAAAACCTAGTACACTTCCTACACTTGTCAAAATGAAAGGACCTAAGGAAATTCCAAAGGATCTTCCACCTGTTAGCACTGTATGGTTAAACTTGCAAGAGATTAATCAATACTTTGCTAGTTTTGACAAGGTCATTTTGGAATGTACGACTTCAAATGGCCTAAACGCCGAAGAATGGGCTTTCGAACACATGAACGAGGTGTTTAAGAATGAGATCAATCCATTTGTCGAAAGTCTAAAAGGAAGTTTTGCATCTCTTTCGGAAAATATTGAGTTTGAAATTGCAGAAGTTCAAAAAGTGTTTTATGAAATGGACACCGCTTACGAACTACAATTAATTGAAAAGGAAAAGATTTTATCCGAATATGACCGATTCTTGTCCCAAGTAATTTCGTGTGATGTGCTTACTACTGTGAATGTTAATTATTCGAATGAGCTTACATCCGCTATGATTAAATGTGATGCTGTGAATATATGTGATGATGTGTGTGATCTCTCTGTAAATGTGGCTGATACTGTAAATAAGGTAGATAATCATTCTTGTCACGAGTCTAACGCTGAATTTTTAAAGCTTCAAGATTCTTACAATTTACTTACAAAACGTTTTAATCAACTTGAACAACATTGTATATCTTTAGAATTTAAACAACAAACTCAAAATGAGGATCTTTTGATAACAAATGGGTGTGAAAACAGTGTTGAGACGAGTGACAAGATGATTGAGATTGTTAAGGCATTAGAGGAAGAGATTATGAGATTAAAGAGAGATGTGTCATCAAATGAAACACTAAAATTGGAACTAGAGGCTGCAGAGTCTAAAAACCAGGACTTAGAAATTAGAATTTCGTCTATTCTAGGGGAGATGGATCGTGCAAGACAGGGAATGTCCAAACTTTATGGTTCACTAGAAGAACGCTTCGCTTTTAATGCGGCACAGCAACAATCTTATGTTGAACAATTGAACCAAAAATGTGAGGAAATATCTGACTTAAATATCCAGCTCATTGACAAAAATATGGTTTTGGCCGAGTTAAAGGAAACACTTCTTCTCACCCGACAAGAAGCTGTTAATAACTTAGCTACCAACTCTGCACCGTCCTCTAGTGCTCCAACAACCAATTCAGTAGTGCTTTATAAGAACCCGATCCATAAGAAAAACCCGGTACCTACGATGATTATATGAGGAATGCAATTAAGCATGTAGATCTTGTTAGGGATATTTTAGATGATTTATATGCGTTAGATCCCTCAAGCAGTTACTTTTATTCAGCTCATGAATATATTAAGCGAGTTCAATATTCCTTAGCATATTTGAAATACATAGGTAAACCGGGTTCTGCACTACTCACTAATCGACCCATTGCTATAACTCCATTCAATAAGACCCAGGAGCAAAACCGTCATTGGCACCATCAAGTAAGGCACCTTTAAAATATGTTGCTAATGTTCCCACTTTGCCTTCTACAGGATTAAAAGAGTCTACTAAGGCTAAAGGATCGCCACTCAAGAAAGATAAGATCAAGCTCTCCACTAGTAGTACCATCAAGAAGAAAGTAGAAGCTCATACTAGGAATATCAGTTCAGATTTAAATAAAAAGAATCATGTTAAGACTAAAAGCTCTGCGCCTGTGCAGAAGACTAAACCATTTGTGAATTCTAATTTGAAATGTTGGAATTGTAATGAATGCATGTTTTCCCAACGTCATGATTTGTGTCTTATTGATCATGTGAATGAAATGAATGCTATTAGGAATGATCTTGAATGGAAACCAATTGGGAGAACTCGTACCCAAGTTGGATGGCAATGGCGTCCCACTGGTAGGACCTTTACATTAGATGGAAAAATGTGCCCTTTAACTAGGAATGCATCCATTGAGGTTAGGTCTCAGCGTCCTTTAGTTAGGCACACTAGCACTAAAGTATGGAAACAGCGCCCTTTAATTAGGTTAGCCCCCACTATAGTGCCTATCAGTGAAGAAATACCTCAGGATTTAAGCCAACTAGAATCTACACCACCAACTAGGAAGAAGGCTAGGAAATCTAAGAAACCTAAAGTTAGCAAATCTAAGATTATTAAATCTGTACCTGCTAATAACAAGGAACATTCAGATTCCGAAACCTATACATTGTCCTCGTCTGGTGATATTTTCAGGTGGTCCAAATCATCCTCTGGTATTTGGACTCCAGTTGTTCAAAGCATATGACTGGAGATCGCTCGATGCTCCAAAATTTCGTTAGCAAGTTTCTTGGAACGGTTACATTCGATAATGATCATATTGCAAAGATAATGGGGTATGGTGAATATCAGATTCGAAACGTTACGATTTCAAGGGTATACTATGTAGAAGGTCTTGGTCATAATTTATTTTCAGTAGGACAGTTTTGTGATTCCAACCTAGAGGTTGATTTTCGACAACATACTTGTTTCATCCGCAACTTGGAAGGAAAAGACTTGTTGAAGGGATCTCGTGGTGCAAATCTTTATACGTTGTCCCTACAAGACATGATGGCCGCCTCTCCAGTATGTCTTCTCTCCAAAGCATCTAAGACCAAGTCATGGTTATGGCATCGCAAATTATCTCATCTCAACTTTGATGCTATTAATCATTTGGCGAAAAATGAATTAGTTCGTGGTCTTCCAAAGCTCAAATTTCACAAGGACCATTTATGTTCCGCGTGTTCAAGGGGGAAAAGCACCAAGAAATCATACAAGTCCAAAGCTGAAGACACCAATCAAGAAAAACTTCATCTTTTGCATATGGATCTTTGTGGGCCAATGCGAATCGAAAGTGTGAGCGGTAAGAAATTCATTCTTGTTATTGTGGATGATTTCTCCAGGTTTACATGGGTAAGATTTCTACGTACAAAGGATGAAGCACCGAAGGCTATCATCACTTTTCTGAAATTCATTCAGGTACGTTTAAATACTACTGTCCGCCGTATTCGTACAGATAATGGAACAGAGTTCGTCAACCAGACTCTTCGTGATTACTATGAAGAGGTTGGTCTCTCACATGAAACATCCGCTGCACGTACTCCACAACAAAACGGTGTCGTTGAAAGACAGAATCGTATGCTTATGGAAGCTGCTAGGACTATGCTGATTTATGCGAACGCTCCATTATTCTTGTGGGCAGAAGCTATATCTACTGCATGTTTCACCCAAAACCGCTCTATCATTCGGAAACGCCATGGAAAAACACCTTACGAGATTCTACATGATCGTAAACCCGATGTTTCATTTTTTCATGTGTTTGGGGCTCTTTGTTATCCAAACATTAATAGTGAGAACTTGGGCAAGCTTCAACCGAAAGCCGATATAGGTATTTTCATTGGTTACTCACCCTCCAAGAAAGCATACCGAATTTACAACCGTCGTCTTGGTAAGATTGTAGAAACTATGGACGCAGATTTTGATGAGCTGACAGCGATGGCTTCTGAGCAACGCAGCTCTGAACCCGCGCTTCACGAGATGGGAACCGGTGCTATTAGTTCCGGATTAGTTCCCAATAATCCTACTTCTACATCATTTTTACCACCTACAAGGCCCGAGTGGGATAAACTATTTCAACCGTTGTTTGATGAATTCTTTGATCCCCCAAATGATGAAGTTCCAGCACCTGTAGTGATAGCTCCAATCCCTGAAGTTGTTGCTCAAGCTAATGAAGCTTTATCAAATGCATCTTCAATTAACATTGAACCGGATGCACCTCTACCAAGTGATTCTCAAACTACACCTGAATCGTCACCCTTACTTGTGCCTAATGATGTTGAAGAGGATTCTATTGATCACGATTTGGAATATGCTCACCTACAAGAGCTTCCTTTCTTTGGTGTACCGATACCTGAAAACCCTTCATCCGCGTCTACCTCAGAAGAATCTCCTTCTATAGTTCACTCCAGACCACCACGGATTGAAAATCATAGCACCAAATGGACAAAAGATCACCCAATTAGGAATGTCATTGGAAGTCTCGATCGACCAGTCTCTACACGCCATCAATTACAAGAGAGTGCACTCTATTGCTACTTTGATGCATTTCTCTCCGAAGTTGAACATAAAAACTGGCAACATGCTATGACTCAATCATCTTGGATTGAAGCCATGCAAGAGGAACTAAATGAATTCCAAAGACTTGAAGTATGGGAACTAGTTCCTCTCCCTGACAAGGTTAACATCCTTACTTTGTTATGGGTTTATAAGGTTAAACTCGATGAGATGGGTGGAGTCTTGAAGAATAAGGCTAGATTGGTTGCTAGAGGATACAAACAAGCCCTGGGTATCGACTTTGAAGAATCTTTTGCTCCTGTTGCAAGATTGGAGGCTATTAGACTATTCCTTGCGTATGCTGCTCATATGAACATGATCGTCTATCAAATGGATGTGAAGACGGCATTTTTGAATGGTGAACTAAGGGAAGAAGTCTATGTTAGTCAGCCGGATGGGTCCGTTAGCACGGAGTTTCCTAATCATGTGTACAAGCTTAAGAAGGCTCTCTATGGGTTGAAACAAGCTCCACGCGCGTGGTATGATCTCCTTTCAACATATCTCATCTCGGAAGGCTTCTCCAAAGGCAAGGTGGACCCCACTCTATTCACTCTCAAGGAGGACAACGACATGATACTGGTACAAATTTATGTTGATGATATAATATTTGCTGCCTCTAACATAGAATTGTCAAAACGCTTTGAGAAGATAATGTGCACACGCTTTCAGATGTCAATGATGGGAAAATTTTCATTTTTCTTAGGATTACAAATTTCTCAGAATCCCAGAGGCATCTTTATTAATCAATCCAAATATGCTCTAGAATCTTTAATGAAATATAACTTTGAAAATTGTGACCCCGTGGACACTCCAATGGTGGAGAAATCCAAGTTAGATGAATATAGGAATGGGATTATTGTCGATCCAAAACTTTATCGTGGGATGATCGGCACCCTTCTCTATCTGACTGCTAGCAGGCCTGATTTGCAATTTGCCGTATGCATGTGTGCCCGGTATCAGGCTCGGCCTACCGAAAAGCACCTACATGTTGTTAAAAGGATCTTTCGGTATCTCAAAGGAACACTTCATCGTGGTCTATCGTATCCGAAAGATTCCTCCATTGCTTTAATATCATACGCAGATGCCGATCATGCTGGGTGTCAAGACACGAGGCGTAGCACTTCTGGGTCTGTGCAACTCCTTGGAGACAGATTGATTAGTTGGTCTTCAAAAAGGCAGAAAAGCGCTGCAATTTCTAGCACAGAGGCTGAATACATCGCCATGTCCGGTTGTTGTGCTCAAGTCCTTTGGATGAGATCACAACTAACTGACTACGGTTTGGGATTCAACAAAATCCCGATGTATTCTGACAACAAGAGCGCCATTTCCCTTTGCTGCAACTACGTTCAACACTCCTGGGCCAAGCACATAGACATTCGCTACCATTTCATTAAAGAGCAGGTGGAGAACGGAGTGATCGAGCTGTATTTTGTCACCACTGAGTATCAGCTGGTAGATATGTTCACCAAAGCCTTAGATCGAGGACGAATCGAGTTTTTGATCGACAAGCTTGGCATGAAATCATTCTCTCCAGCGACTCTTAACGAATTGGCAGAAGAATCAACTGAATAGTGGTGGTAAACTATTCAGGCGTATCCTTTGTTCGTGATCATGTATATTATCGTATATATATAAACCACAAAAAGAAAAATACAAAAATATAAAACCAAGAAAAACCATAAAAAATATAAAACCAAGAAAAACCATAAAAAATATAAAACCTAGAAAAACCATAAAAATTATAAAATCAAGAAAAACCAAAAATATTTTTCGTTTTTTAAATCGGGCATGTCTTTTAGTATGGTAATATTTTCGGCTTTAGAAATGTCGATCAATATTGACACGGCACCATAAATAGAGTCCGTATAAAAGTTGTACATTTTTAAAACATGCCCATTATGGCTTGTAGTTATTTCAGACTGCAACCCGTTTTTCGCATTAAAGTCACGTATTTCCTTGGAAAACGTTGGCTCACAACGGGAATTAATTTTCTCGGGCATGATTTACAAGCCATATCATGCAAAGGGATCAAGTTTACTTTACAACTTGGTCTAACACGAGTTAGTGTACGTCTCAGTGCATTAATTTGTCTAAATAAGAGAAATCTTATTGCCACCACGAATCAATCTTTTCAAGATATTAATTGTAAATGTTTTCATCAATATTTGACTCTTTAAACAATGACTACAGCTCTTTAAATAGAAAACGGGTCATCGTTTAAGGGGGAGAAAATGTTAAATTGTCTTCGTCATCAAAAGTGTTTGAGGAAAATTAATTGGCTAAATGGTTAATGAGTGGTCTTGCTTTAGAATACGACTTGTGCTTGCTCAATGAGATAGGACTTGCTTTAGATCTCGGAGATTTGCTAATAGGATGAGATGCTTAAGTTGTGTGAGGGTTAGAATAATTATTACAATGAGTTAGACTAACGATTGTTAAGTACCTTAACGGATGTTAGCCTAAAAGGAGTTATTAACTAAAAAGGAAAAGAATAGAAAAGTGTAGGGACTTAAAATGACTAAGTGGGAAAGTTGTCAAATTGACCTAAGTCAAACCAAATCCCCCCGTGCTTACTGTTCTTTCTTCTTCACTGTTTTCATATCCGCCATTGTTACACACACACAAGCTTTCACAAAATCATGTTTTAATCATTCAATCCATTTCAATCCGTCTCTCTCATCTCTAAGGTACATACCCGCGTGTTATTTTGTCTAAATTCGTTACTCATCAACTTAATTAACTCATTTTAATTAGGTTAAATCCAATTAGGGTTTGTGCTTAATTTAGGGTTAATTAATTAGGGGTTTTAGCTGGGTTTGGATCGGATTTACATTAGAACGTGTATGGTTGCCTTAGAATGCCTTAAAAATCACAATCGCGCTTAGAATAATCATTAATAAGGTGCGTTTAGGACTTCCGGATGAACAAGGCTAGTGAACTTCCGAACGAAGTTCTGAACAAACTTCCGAATGAAGTTCCGAACGAAGGAGTTCCGAACGAACTACCGAATGAAGGAGTTCCGGATGAACTTCCGAATGAAGGAGTTCCGGATGAACTCCCGATGAAGGAGTTCCGGAGGAACTTCCGAATGAAGGAGTTCCGGACGAACTTCCGAATGAAGGAGTTCCGAACGAACTTCCGAATGAAGGAGTTCCGGATGAACTTCCGAATGAAGGAGTTCCGAACGAACTTCCGAATGAAGAGTTCCGAACGAACTTCCGAATGAAGAGTTCCGAATGAAGAGTTCCGAATGAAGGAGTTCCGGATGAAGAGTTCCGAATGAAGGAGTTCCGGATGAAGAGTTCCGAATGAAGAGTTCCGGATGAAGAGTTCCGAATGAAGGGTTGTTGGATTGATAGTTGTTTGCTTGTTATAATTACTTGTTAAAATGTGTTATGCTTAGAAGTCATAATGATATATATCTATATATTTTTTGTGCATCAACCTTTTATGTCTTATCTTATGCAGACACGATGACTAATCCAACAGTATAAGAACTCCAAGATGCTAGAGCAGCCGCAATTGCCGAAGCAAAAGCCCTTAAATTTATACCAAACAATTACCGGCTGAAGCAAGTTTCAAAATCCACTCACCATGGATTTAAAGTCGCCATAGCAATCCTTGATCACTCTCACTTCAAGAATGCGTTAAGGAGTACTGCTTCAGTGCCATATGATTACATGTATGAATTCTGGGCTACCAAGGAAAGTACTTCAAACAAGATCACCTTCTCTCTCGACAACAAGCAACAGACACTCACCGTTTCAGACTTCCGCAAGATATTTGGAATTCGGGATACACCCAAAGGTATGTCACTTTCAAGGGATCCTACCAAAGACGAACTCTTAGAAATGTTCGATGCTCTTGGATGTCCTGACATACGAGTTGTGTCTGATTTTACCATCGCTAAAGTAGGTCAACCTTGGAGAGCAATCTTGGGTATTATCAGTAGATGTCTTACACCTAAAATATCTGGGCATGATGCTGTGCATGGTCCAATTATGAACATCTTCTATGGAATGTACAAAGGCTTAAATGCAGATTATGCATTATTGTTGTGGGAAGAATTTAACTTTCAACTCTTCCAAAACAAGAAGCTGAAGACTAATTTCTTTCCTTACCCTCGGTTTATCAAGCTTATAATTATTATTTTATAAAGAATGATGTCACTATTGATAAGCGTGCAACAAGTCGTCATCACACTGAAGAGGCTGATCACACTGTGGACTTAAGGCATGAAGGACCATCTAGTGCTGTTATTCCTGGTCCTATTCCCGATTATCTTCTGACGGATAAAATTAAAGCTTCTGCTGATTATAAGCTACTGCTAATATCAAGAAGCAAAAAGCAAGCCTTCATACAGGATAAGACTCGTCTACTACGGTCAAGAGTAAAGGTAAACGCAAGCAAACAGTTGCTTTATCTGAACCCGAAACCAAGAAGAAGAAGACTGAGGCTAAGAAGGGAAAGAGCACGGCTGATGAGTTAGTTCTCCACGACGAAGAAGATGTTGATGTCGATCCTACTCTTGACAAGACTGAGAAAAAATTAATGAAGATGGCTATTAAAAAGAGTAGGAGAGACACGGGCGGTAGTGGTTCGGGTGCACAGATAAATATTAAAGAAGAGTACGAGGAGCCAGATGATATTAATGAGTTTGGATCACCTGAACGGTATTCTACTTCGAAGGAGACATCCATTGCTGTTTCAGCAAGTGTTGAAAAGGAGTCCGGTGCTCCCACAATCATGGTACCTACCCAGCCTTTAGTAACTCAACCTCCACCAATCCAGCCATTACCAACCCGACCGGTGCCAACACCATTCCTTCCACCTCCAATAACTTCCATCCTCAGTACTGTAGTCACAACCGAGCCTCTTCAACCAACCCAGAGTAGCTTTGCATCATCTTCAATGGCTGCATTTGTAATGGCAGAACTGTTGGATAAACACACGGATAATCAACGAAAAGAGATGGATAATCTTCACCAAGAGCTACTTAGACGAGTGCAAAGTGAAGAGGCATCCAAGAAAGCCCAAGAAGAGATGATAGCTAAGTTCGCTGCAGAGATAGAGTTGACACGTAAAGCTCATGCAGAAGAACTTGCTCAGGTCAAACAGGCGGAAGCTGATAAGTATGCAACACGAATCACGAGACTTCGAGCTATGAAGGATAAATACAAAGAACAGAAAGACACACTTGAAGCTTCTATTGAAGAGAGAGTGAAAGAATCCGTTGAGTCCCTTATGCCAAAACTGCGTGATGAGATGAAGAAACTCGCGGCTGATAATTTGATGATTAAGTCGTCCAACCCTTCCGAATCCGCCTACAAAATTGCATATGACTTAACGGATTTTGAATTAAAGAAGATCCTCAAAGCTCGCATGAGGGAAGTTGGATCTTTTGACAAGTCTAAAGCTCAACGGACACTCTACAAATCACTCAATGAAGCTATCATGGAGGATGATCGGTTGTTTAAGATGTTTGGAAGTGTGGTACCTTACCACATTCTGCCTGAGGAGGAAAAGGATGATAGTGAACAAGAAGAGGGTGACGGTGAAGAAGAAGAAGAAGAAGAAGAAGATGATGATGATGGTGATGATGATGGTGATGATGATGAGGATGATAATGATGATGATGGTGGTGATGGTGGTGATCGAAATTAGGAGAGTGCTAAGGGAAGCAACGAAGATGACGATGAGGATGATGGTGATAAACATGATCGGCCTGACACGGGGGACAAGGTTGCCAGCACAAAGAAACCATCTAAGTCTGGTACCAAGTCTCAGAAAGATGCTGCGCAAAAGGAAAAATCCACCTCTACGGAATCAAGACGATCCAAGTGGCGCCATGATGTGAATGCTACTACGGCGTCATCGATTCCCGGTACATCTGTTGCTGTTTCTATACCTGTTACCACTAATCCTGTTAGTTATTTTGTTGCTCCTGTGATTGCAGAATTAGTAACTGAACCTGAATCTGCACAACACTCGCCTGTTCATGACACCGCCGAGATGCCTGAATCAGAACCAGCACGTGTTCATGTCTCTACTCCTCTACAACAAGAACCACAATCTACTGTTCCTGAGTCAAGCACACGGTACTGGGCGGACACATTGGAGATTGATGAAACTGCACCGCCACAAGCTTGGATCACGGCAGCTGCTAAATATGATCCAATAACAGACGCTGACAGAGATGTTCTATATCTCCGTATCCGTAGTCTGATAGACTTGTGTGCATTTCTGGCTCATGAGTATAAATCTTCGGTCACTCCGTCGTTGGTGAAGAGAGCGCTAAAGGATAAGAGAATTCACGCCAAAACCAGGTTAAGCCGCATGGAGTACGAGTATTATGCTGACGAGGTCCTGAAAGCTCTTAATACCGTTCAAAGGCCAGGCCTTCATGAGTCAGAAAGAGCTCCACCTCCACTTGATCCTTCTCAAGATAATCAAATTGCTCTCGACTTCTTTGTCACCTATGATCTTGATTATCTTCTCAAGGGATCATCCAAGTACGCAACCTCCCTGACCTTGCTGAAAGCTGCTAATTGGGGGACAATACCCTGGATCGAGGAAAAGGTAAACCGACTCTGTGTCCCAAAGGTAACTCGTAATTATGATATGTATGCTGTTATAGGTGCATCACACTGGGACGAACGAGTCCGAAGGGCGTACAGAGGTTGCTGCTTAGCCAATTCAGAAAGTAACGTTAGATCCGATATTCGCATCTCCAACATTTTGGGACTGAAAACTGAAGCCAAAAATGGCTATTATCATGTGACGGAGATTCGTCTAAAAAGGGAGGATGACAGAGAATACACAATACAGCAGGGAGATTTTTCTATCATTCGCCTTGAAGATATCGAAGACATGTTGCTTATGATGACCCGTGATCAACTCACCCATCTTACTCGTGAAGACATCATTGCCTTGAATACAGCACTTCGTATGTTCACACGAAGCGTTGTTATCAAAACGAGTTGAAGATCTTCAATTGGGAGTTGAAAGCTACCAAAGGAAGCTTAACCTTACCCGTCCAATGAATCAAGTTCTACCTCAACATGTCACAAGATGTCCCTATACCGGCATTACTGTTCCGAGTTACGGGATTTTCTACTTGAACAGTCGTGGGATAATGAAGTTTATGAGGGTAGGTGAGCTTTATAAGTACAGTGATGGGACTCTCATATACGTCAGAGGAAAATTGGAGCATCTTAATTCTGGTGGGTCTTTACCAGAGATGACTGAGGACTGGCATCCGGGTTATCGGCAAATGGCGAAATATGTGATCAAGAAGATTGATCAAAAGCTCCGGGAACGTAGATTGATGAGGAGCTTAGAAAGATTCGTTGGTGGTAGACCATATGGAGTGCACCACAAGTTACTGCAACGATCCATCTAATGGATCGTACATTTCAGGTCTACTCTATATTGGTTTTTAATTGTGAATATGTAAATTTGTGAATATTGTGCTTTTACGGCTTGATGTAGTGTTAAGGTATGATAATTTTTCAAGAATTTCTCACGAGATTCTAAATCTTTCAAAATATATCATACTAAAGCACTACAACTATCCCTTATTAATTTAAGGGGGAGCATTAACATGTTCTATGGCCAAACATCGATTTCATTTTTACCCAAAGACCGGTTAATCCATTCAATATCCCAAATATTAATGGTTAACATTTTGGATAAGGGGAGAAAATGGGATTAAGGAGACTTAAATGATACTTGGCTAAAAGATGAAAAAGACTTAACGATAATCCAACTTAATATGTGTAAAGCACGTGGAGCGTTTTTGATGAACAAAACACCTAAGGTACAAAACTTTTGATTTCAATATCACAAGTACCTTAGGTGATTTTCAAGGATTTTTCATGGTGGCTATACTTTCCCAAAACACGCTTAATTCACGACGTATGTGGTGACAAAAGGGTGGTAGGAATAGGTTTAGTCCAATGATTCATCAGAGCCGATGGAATCTTCCCAAGGACAATTCCCAAGATAGAATTAGAAGTCCTAGGAAAGTTGGGGAAAGATAGTGAACGTAGCTGAATGCCGACCAAGTACTTAAGCTAGCACTGGAACAATCACAACAAGGTGCTAGTTATGACGTATTGGTAAGCATTGAAGGGGTTGAAGAATGAAAAAGAATTGTAAGGATAAAGGGTGTAAAGAAAGAAGCCCTCCTTACAACTTTAGGCAGAAACCGGGTCAATACATATGCTATTGAGATCATTTGTTAATGATTCTCGATATTGAAGAAAGACATCATGGACCCAGTGATGCAATGCACAACCCTTCCCAGCTAACTCAAATATCTCTCAAAAGGTATTTGTTTTAATCACACGGAGATCAACACGTTATCTATTGGTTTATTCACTCAGAATAGACTGATATTGAAAAGGTGGCACTCCTCTCCAGCCATCGCTCACTAAATCAAAAACGCACCATCGAGTCTAGAGCCACGAGATCATCAAAAGTCTCATTAGGACACTTTCCATTTATTCCTTGCTTTCTCACACACTGTGAAAAGTAAGAGATTTTTATGAGTCCTACGCAGTATTCTTGAAATATTGCCAGAACATCCGAGTAATACGCATGTATTACAATGAAGATGGAAATCCTGCTTGAGCCAACATCAAACAAGCTCATGGTAGGTTACACGTGCGGTTCTTTAAGAACCAATCTTGTGAAAAACTGGAAAGAAACAGTAGTTTAATTCTTAATTGAACTTAAACTCGTTCCAGGCCTCTACGCATTATCATATGATCTTGCCAGAACACTCAGAGTGACTCTTTAGTGATCACAGTGACGAGTGGAAATCCTTCTAGTGTTAACATCAAACATCACTTGGTAGGTGACGTGCAAGATTCTTTATGAATTAAGCTCGTGATAACTGGAAAGCAACGATGGTGAAAATCTTAACTGAAATTCACTTGTTCCAGGTTTCATGAATTGACGGCTTCAATCACGAGGATAATTTATCCAAGTGATTCACTCTTTATGTTCGCAGTCAAGCTTAGTGATCGTCGAATAAAGAGAACGGGTTTACCCGCGAAATCCTTTCAGGAAGTTACTTAATTGAAACTATCCGTCACAGGTACGATATCTTATATCGTCCAACGGTCTTCACCGACCGGAGGTAAAACGCTACCGATTTAGAATGACATGTTCTAAGCCATTTCATTCGTGTCTTATCATGTTGCTGCGAAGACGGTGGCGTTGCGGTGTACCAGCTGAAGTCGTTCCCACATGCTTATGTTTTTCTACATCAAAGTTCAGCAAAATTCAAGAAAGTGCAAAATGAAGTCTTCCGCTGTACCAAACTCTGAAGCTTTTGAGAATTCAACAAAAGACATAAGTGTGTGGAACATGGAGTCACGAGGAGGCAAGATTCACAAGAAGGCAAAGATCACACGTGATTGGTCAAAAGAACAATGCTCTCAAGCCAAAGCCTAAAAGATCAAATCAACATATTCACAACAAAAAGAAAGAAGAAAAGACTACGAGCTGAAGAACGAAGACTTAGTATAGTATGCTAGGTTTAGAACTGTGTAACGTAGAGTGACCTCCCTTAGGGGGAGATTGTTAGAAATACGTTTTTAACGTATATTAGAAGTATCGATCACTCCACAATATTATTAATGTTGTATGGCTCGTAGTTAATGTGTGCTTATTAAGTTAAGTAAGAAACCGACCCATGGGCTTGTCATGGGTCGGCCCAAGCCCATTAGTGGCTTGGATATAAATACCCCTTTCCACCATGGAAAGGGGTTGGTTGTTGATCATTCCATTTTATCACTTTAATGAAAAACACATATTTCTCTCTCACTTTCTCTCACTAGTTTCTCTCTCTAGAAATCTTCAACCCACTTCATAGATTCATAAGATTATCAATATTCTACAGGCAATATATCGTAATTCAATGCTTAAAGCAGTATTTTGTTAATTGGATTATTATAAGCCGCATGACATTGTTACCTTACTACAACAAACAACGGGTAGCTAACCCGATACTCATTTTCCAATCTAAATTAGCGTGTCGTCACAATAATCACGCTTGTGTAAATCTTCTCATACATAAATTCTCTTACCAATCAATGTGGCACGACGGGGATCAACCGTCAAGGCGCAAACTGGGCTGATCGTCCCCAAATAGTACTATTATATGCATAAGCGTCTACCAAATCCCCGTAGTTCAGAATTCATGCTAATGGGACTTTTAGTGACATAACATAACTTTAATAATCCATTTCATTTCATTTATCGGGTCATAATATCATTCATCGGGTCATACAATCATTCGGATCCAAATTATTAAACAAACAATCGGGACAACTAGTGTCCTATTTCATAAAAACTAACATGTTATCTCCCTCGCGGGTTTATAAAACATTTCATAAAAATATTTAAAAGAGTGCGAGGCTATGAACTCACGTTGATTGGGAAAGGCGGTTATCGGCAATTCGGATGTACGGTACGTGCTTCAATCACGGAAACCTAGACAAATAATACTCGTCTTAGACTCTTGTCCAATGACTTTATAAAAAATAACAATTATGTATACATATGATGATTTTATATATATGATGATGATCAAGTGGGTTTATATATTCTTATTTACTCATTTTAGTGTTTATGTATTGGTAACTTTTTACTAGTTTACTAGTTTTACCTATTTACATGTTTTAGGTCCAATAAGCCTATTATAAGTTCATTAACTTGTATTAATCCATTTTATACTTGTATTATCAGTATTTATACTTTACATGTTGAGCCCAAATGGGTTAAGCCCAATAAGTAATTTTTATAAGTGTTTAACTTATTTAGTTAAATTATTAGTCCAATTATGCTAACTTAGCTCGTTAATGTCCGTATGTCATATAGTCCGGGTTTTATCTGTTTTTACTTGTATTAAGTACTTATATATCAGTATATGACTTTTAAAAACTTTACATTAGACGAGTTTGATCGTCTATGTTTTAATTGGCGAAAAACGTAAATTTTACGGTAATAGCCGAAAAAGTCGTAAAAATCATGTTTATAGTTTTTATAACTTATAAATCTTATTCAACTACCATTTTTATAAAGTGTCCATTTATTTAACCTTATAAATATTTATATAAATGAAATTTATAAGTTAGTGGGGTTTAATTCATATTTTATACTATATTAGTTTGAGTGCTTATACAATACTATTAAAAAATTAATTCTTCAAAATCTGATTTTTAGTTTCATCTTCACCATTTTTATCATATCTTGAGTTCTATACGGAGATAGAAGCTCATTTTTGGATGGCATAAACTTCATATTATTTGCTAAAAATAAGTTAGCTATAGCTACTGCTCATTCTGTGTTTAACAATCATTAACAGTCCCTATAAAACATACTATTCAGATTGGTGCACTCATCTTGTTTTGATCATATCTCACTCATTTTGATGATTCCATTGTATGGCCAACTCTCACATGTGTATAACACCTAATAATTACTGTATATTGATTCCACTTTACCATTTTATCAGTTTATCATTTGGTTACTTACTGTTTTTATACAGCCATCTTATTAAGCAAGATTTAACCATTTTTACATGTGGTTTTTCCATCTTTTTACCCATATTTATCAAATCTATCAACAACAAATCCCCACATAATATTTTTAATCATCATTCATCATCGTATACATATACATAAATAAAGAAAATACAAGATTACATAATCAAAATAACAAGAGGATAGGAAGAACAATCTCTATATCACCAAGGTTGTGTAGTTTATGATCAAGGCTTGGATTTTTGATGGCAAAACTTGTGGTAGATCGACACCAATCTTCAAGGCCACCAATACTTGAAACTTCATGTAGAAATCAGCCCTTGGACATCACCAAATCTTCTCCTTGGATGTTAAAATCACCACCAATCAATAGAGCTTGAAAATGGATTCATCATATGTGTGAATAACATATGATTTCATGGTTAAATTTGATCAAATGAGGGTGTTTAGGGGTGGTTCTTGGACGAAATTTAGAGAGAGAGGGAGGAGAGTATAAGTGGTTTGCATGTATGTATTTAGGAGAAAATGGTTTGTGGTGAAGTGGTTTGTGGTTTTGTAGATTGTTTAGCTAAGTAAGTTACCAAGTGTAACTTGTAAGCTACTAGTATGACACCTCATGGTGTTGTGGCTTATGTTAGCCGTGGGTTAGTGGGGGTGGGACAAGTGTCCCACTTGTCTCATCTCCACTAATTTACGGGTACTTCTCGATTCTAGTTTCCTCGATTTGCGTGCCCTCGGGTCGTTTTACGAAAAACGTTTTTATAAATTTGAATCAATGGATCAAAACGAATCTAATAAAAATTGTCTCATAAAAAACGGAGTTCGAAAACGTAAATACGTAATGCTAAGGTTTCCGGTTTAGTCGTAAAGGACGTTAAATTATAATCGCAAGTCCTAATCTCTTCTCGTAAATTTGTGAGTTTATGAACCAACACAAATTTAAAAATCCAAAATAATATTCACGGATAAATTTATTTCCTGAAATGTCGGACTGTAACCAAGAACGGTGTATGTAAACGTAAGCACGTAACGTAGAATCCTCCGGTTTAGACGTAGTCGATGCTACTTCAAGACGTAAATCCAAATTTCTTCCCAAAAATAAGTGAGTTCATAATATAACATTAAAATAATGTTTTTAAATAATGTTGAGAATAAAATATCAACCATAAATTGACGGATTTTCACAGCATTTACCCCTAAACAGGATCTTTGTCCTCAAAGATCATCTTATATTACTACTCGCTTCTCATAGAGTTAAAGCCATGTGGATATTTCCTCCACATTTGGTCTTTTCTCACAAGTGTAATTCATTACAATACGCGAGTTTCATCAAACATAACTACGGGAATAAGATCAGGCTAAATGTTGACTTACTTTCTCTATCCATGATGATCACGGGTTTCTGATGAATGCACTTTTCTCCGATCTAAACTTTATTAAGAAACAATCAGATTTTCACTTGATAGACATTTTATCAAGTTCGATATACTAAACATAATTCACACAGTCCTTGAAGTCCTAGGGTAGATCCAGTTTATATGCCTTTCAAACCAACTTTTACATCATCTCAATGGTTCCATACAACGGGGACTTAATTTCCATGATCTTTCAGATCTTCAATTCATCTTTCTATGGTGAAAATTTCTGGCATAACTTCGCTACCCATCCGGCACTTCAAGATCTACACTTCATAACCTTCTGCCCACTACCGGCAGTCAATAATCATATCCTAATTTACACAATCATTTCAGGTCTCGCGGGTTGGGTATTTTGCAAGGTTAGGTTGGTTACCATAGGAAACCTTAAACGTAAAAGACATGTCCAACTCACAGTGGGTGTATGTCGGGTGTCTTCATCCCAACTCCGACTTACAGATGCTCTCATATTTAGATCCTAATAAGATTTGATCTCGATCCTAATACGATAATTATCAATGATAATCTCTCCAAAGGAGAACAATTATATGGTTTATTACCAAAGGTCAATCATTCAAGCATAAAACAACACTTCTAGTGTTTTGTATCATTACTTTACCTCGTCCCTTCGATTGGGGTGGTACATAGTACTCTCATCAAGATTCGTTCTTAATGACTTCTGAACAAATCTCTAGAAATTCAATGCGAAGCGAGGATCTTGATAGAGATGATCGATACAGGCACACCATGTTTACACAACTTCTTTAAATACAAAAGAGTCAATTTCTTTATCAAGAATCTATCATTAACAGGAATGATATTAGTAGATTTGGTCAGTCTGTCGACGATGATCCAAATCGAATCAAATTCAGATGATGACCTTTGCAATAGCAAGACGTTTACTAATGTATGAGGCAATGTCTGCCTTCATAATTTGCCATCAGTAACTTCTTCAGATAAAGATACATTAAATCAGAAATGACAGGAATAGAATACTTATACTTACAAGATTCCAACATAACTATATCTCACAATCCTCCATATTTAGACAATCACAAGTGGCTTTTTAATCATTTAACGCCATCGGCTTCTCAATTCTAATGATTCATATTAGTCGCGAACCCCCTTTTTATTATCTATATTATCCTTTTTACAAGCATTATTTATTTTTATACTGTTCGACAATTTATTTTGCACCTTCATTATTAAGGAACATGTCCTAATTGATTCTTTATCCTTTTTATATTATGTGTCAGTAATTATATTCACCTTCCTCGATGAAATAAATATCATGACCGTATTTATTCAGAAATTATTCCTTCATATTTTCTATGTCTTAGTTCTATCTCAACTATTATTTTTATCAGTTTTGCTCAATTCGACGTTTAAAGCGTCGATAAATATTACAAGTAATTAAATAATAAATATTTAATTTTATGAAACGTAACCGTAAAAATTTTAAATTTTCTCAGTTTGTCTAATTATAGAAAAATGTTCAAAATAAATTTGAATTTAATTAATACGATTTTTGTTGATTTATCGAAAATAATTAAAATAATTAATAAGATCCGTAAATGTTCGAAAAATCTTTGTTTAAACATTGGTCAAAATTTTCTTAGCTGTAAAGCAAAAATTATCGTTTCAAATTTCAGGTCATGGTTTAAATGGTTTCCTCAATCCCTCTTAGGTTGTCTTGAGGTATTCACAAACATTTACCCCTAAACAGGAGTTTAGTTAAATGATTTGGGTATAAGGGAATAATTCCTTAAAAATCCTTTGTTAAAACATTTGTCAAAACATATTTCCATTTTCTTTTTGGTAAAACCCTAAGCCTTAATGGTTCCAATTTTTGAAGAGTCAGAATATTCCATTTTCTATTAATCACACGGTCAAATAATGTAAAGGATTAAGTCTTTCATCACATGTTAAATATTCAAGGTACAAATTTTCACTACTCGGCCGACTCAGGGCATTCTACAAATAATTAGTAACTCCTTCTTATTCTTAAAAACAAACAAATGGTCCTTAATGATCACAAGCATGAAGTTATCAAATTACAGCCTACACACGTGGTTCACCAAATTTATGGATGCTACACGTGCATTAGTCAATTCAAACGACATAACATGAAACTCAAAATATTCATTACAAGTTCTGGATGTAGTGATTGGAATAGATAATCTTTTTCGCGGACGTGGAATTGATGATAACCATGTCGTGGACCAAATTCCTGAATATATGCTAGAACCTTGTAAATGATCGAACAATCTATCATCTTGGGTAGTGGATATAGATTTTAATCATCAATTTACTTAGTTCACATTAATTAATAAATATAAGGAATGATAACACCATATCTCTTCATGATGACGAGCTCGGTAGAATAAAATCTTTCTCCGATAACTCTCTCAGTTGTACGGTAATTCTTTTAATGTAGATGGTGCTGACGTACAGTGCACATGCCACATGTGCAGCACCGGGAATATAAGCAATACCAAATGCAACTTTCCTTAATGGCGAAAGTCCAGGTAATTCACCAGCAAATACCTCCTAAAGTGTCAAATAACATAAACATCTTTTAATAAATTTTCTTTAAGTTCTTTCTAGATTATAATATCTATGCCTTATACACAACCATTTATGGTATAATTTCAAGTCTAAATGCAGGATATGGTCGTCCATCAAGAATTATTTAGATCACTTTCGATAATCAACATCTTATCTTTTGGGGATTTCTACTCGAGTTCCCATCAATTAAGACAATGTCGTCATGTCATAATCAATCAATCCATTTCACTGTCACTATCAACTTTCCAGTTTCATTACCGTTGATAAGATCTGAATTTCTCAAAAGACTAATAATAACTCATAATCCTTCACAAATTCAAGGATATATGGAGACACAACTAACATCAAAAGAATAATGTCAACGCATAATTTACGCGAGAGAATTTCAATTAAGATAAAGACGAAAACATTAACGAATATGAGTCTATCCCATGTTTTCATAATTTGAGTACGAATTCGAAAGCTCCTCGGATCGTTACCCAGGTCATTCAAATGAATCAAATCAAAAGAAATGATAGGAACGTCGATACATCCAGTCGGGTATCAACACTCGGTAATCAGATACTTTTCCTAAGAATCTCACTACGGGAGAATTGGACAAGAAAGAATTGTTAATTGTCAAATAAGACAATTTCCACAGATGAGTAAATTCGACTCAGAAGAATAGATGCTACAGGCACATATGTAGGTGTCCCTAACACTATGTCCCTATTTTTCACTTCTTGCAGACCTCATAAAATTTAATCTTTCACAATCTTCAAAGAAAATGTAGTTTTTATTAATCAGTTTTATGGTGACTACTAATCAGCCTTGTATGGTCCATTCCAAATTGTATGTAGGCGCGCAACTATATACAATTACAAGATTAACGATGCAATACTCAGTTCGTCAAAATTTTATCATCATGTTTATAATAAAAACAATTTCATGCTTAATTCTTAAATGAGAATCAAAAATAAATTTACAAAGATTTTCTTTGTTATGAAAACAATTAAGTTTTCCAAGGTGTTTTATAAACAACTTCATTTCGATAACTATTATTTATAAGTCTCACTTTAAATAATCCATATGGTGATGAAAACCCAATTTTTCTCAAGGGATACTATTTTAACTTATAAAAACAATTAGTGATCTGCAAAGGATTGATGAAAAGTTGTTCACCAAGAACTAACTATAATATAATAGGAAATGAGCTTAGCCAAATAATCATGAGGTTCATGACCTCGATGGCACTCAAGAAGAATAATCCACAACGTAACTCAATTCGAGATGAGTACTTGTTCAATGGTTGCATCACTAATGCGAACATTAGGAAGAAGCAAGAAAAGATAGATAACAGCGATACATGTAGAATTTAGCAATCAAAGGTAGTCTTTTCATTAATCACAAACAAGTCAAAATTGTACCGTAACACATTACGTGTCACTATGTCATACAATTTCAAGGACTCATTCTACCAACTGATGTCTTAGTTGAGTTAGGGATTTTTAAAAGATACCACGATGAATACTAATCTACAAGAGTCATTAGGTGTTCCACATATCCCAGAAGATCCATCGGTCTCAATTAAGAAGAAGATTTCTTCAATTTATTTCTTGGACACTGGGCATCCTCGTTAGTGGACAATGGCCTAGGAACAACACTTAACACGAATCAACAATCAATTAAAACCTTATAATTCAATCACAGGACTTAACGACTTCCTCTTATCAATCTCATATTCCATACGAGTTAAATTTTTACTTTATTCATGTTTTAATTAACTTATACTCAATGCAACATCCTAACTCATTCTTCAAAACTTTCAATTTTATTCTTAGACCTTGAAAGGACAATAAAAGCTCGATATGAACAACACTTAATTTCCAATCCTATAGCTCATGCAACAACAATTATCAAATGAGTCACTAGTATTAAATGACTCACACATTCAATTAGACTTCTCGGAAAGGTACTAGTGGCATGAGGCTTTTGGGTAATGGTTCCAGTGACAGCCTCAAGTCCAACATTCACCCTTTCGATTTCAATTTAAGAATTGGATGACAACGAATCAGATGACATCTTTCTAGGTGGTAATGTTTTGTCAAACTACACTCTATAAGGAAAGATCGTCATGACATCGATATCGGTTTTAGTCCCGCCAATTCTTCTTCAATATCACAATCAACTAATATCTACATTTCTACGAGTATCAACCATTTTGTTGGGATTATAAATATCCACAACATGGTTTAGATCTAGAATAGCTAGAATTCCTACGGGAATAGCTTCGATTATTTACTAGGAGATTTAGGGTTCCTTGTGACAATCTACGTCGTATAAATACCTCGCATAAATATCAAAATAATCATCAAACAATCATGTAATCAAATTACATCATGTATATATATAATCCAAGATATATATATATTAAAATAACACTTCTCAGTCTGGCCTTGTCGGTAACTCGGGAATTCTTCGGCACCGTTATAGTCAAAAGATTTTTAGACATTTTTAGAAAAATGTTTATAGTTAAAAGATTTTGAAATGTTTTATTGAAAACCTTGGTTTTAAAAATCTTTCATTCTCTATAACGAGAGCTCTGGTACCAAACTGTAACTCCCCCAAATTTGCACAATTCAATATAGCGGAAGACACGTTGGTGTTACGGGATAGCACATTACTCACATCATAGACAACGCTTAAAAATCGCGTCATTTAAATATAAAGCATTTCCATTCATAAATATCAAATTTACATAGGTCCCAAGTCATTGTATTTCATACAGGTTTTATAAAGCATTTGAATGGAGATTATTATTTAAGTGCGGGCCATGAATTCTTGTTGTCTTCCCAAGAATTACCTTCAAGTACCTGAGATAAAACATGTTAAAAGAAAAGGTCAGCGATAACGCCGAGTGAATTCATAGAGTTTAATAAAATCCATCAATATAACATCGCTAAAAAATTATTACCGAAAATCATTTTGTACAAATCTTTGTATTAGGCTATAAAATATCCAAAGTCATTTTATACAAATCCTTATTAAAAATCATAATATAGGCTTTCGCCTTCAAAACCATTATACGAACCAATGTCGAAAAAATATCATACAATACGTTTTATAACGTCGTGTAGAGTTAAATAAAAACCGTTATATGAATATGGTTATATAAAACCAAAACATGAACATAATATCAATTATAAGCAGTATTTCGTAATTCAATGCTTAAAGCAGTATTTCGTTAATTGGATTATTATAAGTCGCATGACATTGTTACCTTACTATAACAAACAACGGGTAGCTAACCCGATACTCATTTGCCCATCTAAATTAGCGTGTCGTCACAATCAATGTGGCACGACGGGGATCAACCGTCAAGGCGCGAACTGGGGTGATCATCCCCAAATAGTACTATTATATGCATAAGCGTCTACCAAATCCCGGTAGGTCACAATTCATGCTAATGGGACTTTTAGTGACATAACCTAACTTTAATAATCCATTTCATTTCATTTATCGGGTCATAATATCATTCATCGGGTTATACAATCATTCGGGTCCAAATCATGAAACAAACAATCGGGATAACTAGTGTCCTATTTCATAAAAACTAACATGTTATCTCCATCGCGGGTTTATAAAACATTTCATAAAAACATTTAAAAGAGTGTGAGGCTATGAACTCACGTTGATTGGGAAAGGCGGTTATCGGCAATTCGGATGTACGGTACGTGCTTCAATCATGGAAACCTAGACAAATAATACTCGTCTTAGACTCTTGTCCAATGACTTTATAAAAAATAACAATTATGTATACATATGATGATTTTATATATATGATGATGATCAAGTGGGTTTATATATGCTTATTTACTCATTTTAGTGTTTATGTATTGGTAACTTTTTACTAGTTTACTAGTTTTACCTATTTACATTTTTTGGTCCAATAAGCCTATTATATATTCATTAACTTGTATTAATCCATTTTATACTTGTATTATAAGTATTTATACTTTACATGTTGAGCCCAAATGGGTTAAGCCTAATAAGTAATTTTTATAAGTGTTTAACTTATTTAGTTAAATTATTAGTCCAATTATGCTAACTTAGCTCGTTAATGTCCGTATGTCATATAGTTCGAGTTTTATCGGTTTTTACTTGTATTAAGTACTTATATATCAGTATATGACTTTTAAAATTTTTTCATTAGACAGGTTTGATCGTCTTAGTTTTAATTTGGGAAAAACGTAAATTTTACGGTAATAGCCGAAAAAGTCGTAAAAATCATGTTTATAGTTTTTATAACTTATAAATCTTATTCAACTACCATTTTTATAAAGTGTCCATTTATATAACCTTATACATATTTATATAAATGAAATTTATAAGTTAGTGGGTTTTAATTCACATTTTATACTATATTAGTTTGAGTGCTTATATAATACTATTAAACATTAATTCTTCAAACTCTGGTTTTTAGTTTCATCTTCACCATTTTTATCATATCTTGAGTTCTATAAGGAGATAGAAGCTCATTTTTGGATGTCATAAACTTCATATTATGTGCTACAAATAAGTTAGTTATAGATACTGCTCATTCCATGTTTAACTATCATTAACAGTCCCTACAAAACAGACTATTCAGATTGGTGCACTCATCTTGTTTTGATCATATCTCACTCATTTTGATGATTCCATTGTATGGCCAACTCTCACACGTGTATAACACCTAATACTTACTGTATGTTGATTCCACTTTACCATTTTATCAGTTTATCATTTGGTTACTTACTGTTTTTATACAGCCATCTTATTAAGCAAGATTTAACCATTTTTACATGTGGGTTTTCCATCTTTTTACCCATATTTATCAAATCTATCAACACCAAATCCCCACATAATATTTTTAATCATCATTCATCATCATATACATATAAATAAATAAAGAAAATACAAGATTACATAATCAAAATAACAAGAGGATAGGAAGAACAATCTCTATACCACCAAGGTTGTGTAGTTTATGATCAAGGCTTGGATTTTTGATGGCAAAACTTGTGGTAGACCAACACCAATCTTCATGGCCACCAATACTTGTAAACTTCATATAGTAATCAGCCCTTGGACATCACCAAATCTTCTCCTTGGATGTTAAAATCACCACCAATCAGTAGAGCTTGAAAAGGGCTTCATCATATGTGTGAATAACATATGATTTCATGGTTAAATTTGATCAAATGAGGGTGTTTGTGGTTCTTGGAAGAAATTTAGAGAGAGAGGGAGGAGAGTATGAGTGGTTTGCATGTATGTATTTAGGAGAAAATGGTTTGTGGTGAAGTGGTTTGTGGTTTTGTAGATTGTTTAGCTAAGTAAGTTACCAAGTGTAACTTGTAAGCTACTAGTATGACACCTCATGGTGTTGTGGCTTATTTTAGCCGTGGGTTAGTGGGGGTGGGACAAGTGTCCCACTTGTCTCATCTCCACTAATTTACGGGTACTTCTCGATTCTAGTTTCCTCGATTTGCGTGCCCTCAGGTCGTTTTACGAAAAACGTTTTTATAAATTATGAATCAACGGCACAAAACGAATCTAATAAAAATTGTCTCATAAAAAACGGTGTTCGAAAACGTAAATACGTAATCCTAAGGTTTCTGGTTTAGTCGTAAAGGACGTTAAATTATAATCGCAAGTCCTAATCTCTTCTCGTAAATTTGTGAGTTTATGAACCAACACAAATTTAAAACTCCAAAATAATATTCACGGATAAATTTATTTCCTGAAATGTCGGACTGTCACCAAGAACGGTGTATGTAAACGTAATCACGTAACGTAGAATCCTACGGTTTAGACGTAGTCGATGCTACTTCAAGACGTAAATCCAAATTTCTTCCCAAAAATAAGTGAGTTCATAATATAATATTAAAATAATGTTTTTAAATAATGTTGAGAATAAAATATCAACCATAAATTGACGGATTGTCACAGAATCAACTACATTGTTGTCTGTAAGAATCTTCAATACTTGAATAAGCTTCTTGTCATAGGCATCTCTTATGAAATACTGGGTTCTTGACAATGCATATAGTACTTTAATTATCAATGTAGATCTTGGTTTTTATAAAGTTGAACCCATAATCTAACAACTGATTTTGAATCCAAAGTACTTGTCCACACCAATGAGCAGCAGCTACATATTCAACTTTAGTTGTAGAAGTAGAAACAATGGTTTGCTTCTTACACTGCCATGATATGAGTCTTCTGCCTAGGAATTGACATCTAAAACCGGAGGATTCTACGTTACGTGCTTACGTTTACATACACCGTTTTGGTGACAGTCCGACATTTCAGAAAATAAATTTGTCCGTGAATATTATTTTGAGATTTTGAATTTGTGTTGGTTCATAAAGTCACAATTTACGAGAAGAGATTAGGACTTATGATTTTATTTTAACGTCCTTTACGACTAAACCGAAAACCTTAGGATTACGTATTTACATTTTCGAACTCCGTTTTTGATGAGACAATTTTTATTAGATTCGTTTTGTGCCGTTGATTCATAATTTATAAAAACGTTTTTCGTAAAACGACCCGAGAGCACGCAAATCAAGGAAACTATAATCGAGGAGTACCCGTAAATAAATGGGGATGAGACAAGTGGGACACTTGTCCCAACCCCAATCAAAACCGGCCTTAACTAGCTACCACACCAACATTTGGTGTCAAGTGTAAGCTAAGTAAGACACTTGTCTTACCAAGCTTACAAAGTAAGCTTTCTTACCACAAAACTAGCAACACAAACCACTAGTTCCATTTCCACTCATTCAAACACTCTCATCTCTCTCTCTAAACCCCATTTATGCCGTCCCATATCACTCAAAAAACACCCCAATTTGATATTGATTCTACCATAAAATCTTATGTTATTTACACACATGATGATGCCCTCTTGAAGCTCTATTGAATGGTGGTGATTATAACAACCAAGGAGGAGTTTCCATGGAGTCTTGGGGCTGATTTTTCACAAGGTGTTCATGAAGAATGATGGTCTTGAAGATGGTCTTGGTTATTCACAAGTTTCTCCATTAAAATCCATGTTTTGATCACAACCTACATCATCATGGTGGTATAAAGATTGTTCTCCTCATCCTCTTGTTATTTTTGATTATGTAATCTTGTATTTCTTTTACTTATGTATATGCATATGATGATGAATGATGATTAAAAATATTGTGTGGGGATTTGGTGTTGATAAACATGTTTAAAAAGATGAAAAACTATAAGAACCAAGGCTAAAATCTTGTTTAAATTGTTGGCTGTATAAAACAGTAAAGAATCATATGATGAACTGATAAAAATAGCATAGATTAATGGATATACAGTAAGTAATATGTCTTGTACACATGTGAGAGTTGGCCATGCAATGGAATCATTAGGATGAGTGAGATATGATCAAAACAAGTTTAGAGTACAAATCTGAGTTCACTGTTTTGGACGATTTTTAGAAAATACTTAGAGGCTGATTCAACAGTAGCTATAGATGAGTTAAATTGAGCACATATCATGTAGTTTATGTCATAAAAATTTTAGCTTCTATCTCTATATATAACTCTAGATATGGCAGTTTTGGTGAACATGAAAATAAAAATCAGATTTTGGGAAATTAAAGTATAATAGTATTATATAAGCACTCAAATAAAAATAGTATAAAATGTGAAATAAAACCCACTAACTTATATAATACATTTATATAAATATGTATAAGGATAAATAAATGGACATTTTATAAAAATGGTAGTTTGATAAGTTTTATAAGTTATAAAACTATAAACATGATTTTTACGACTTTTTCGGCTATTACCGTAAAATTAACGCTTTTGTTAAATAAAACTTAGACGGTTGGACCCGTCTAATATAAACTTTTATAAAACTCATATACTGATATATAAACATATATAACAAGTAAAAACCGATAAAACGCGAACTATATAACATACGGACATTAACGGGCAAAGTTAACGTTATTGGACTAATAATACAACAAAATGGGCTAAAACACTTATAAACTTATTTATTGGGCTTAACCCATTTGGGCCCAACATGTAAAGTGTAAATACTGATAATAAAAGTATGAAATGGATTAATACAAGTTAAAGAACTTATAATAAGTTTATTGGACTTAAAATATGTAAATAGGTAAAACTAGTAAACTAGTCTAAAAGTTATCGACACATAACACTAAAATAAGTAAACGAGAATATGTAAACCCACTTGATCATCATATATATATATATAATCATATGTATACATAATTGTTAATTTTATAAAGTCATTGGACATGAGTCTAAGACGAGTATTATTTGTCTAGGTTTCCATGATTGAAGCACGTACCGTACGTCCGAATTGCCGATAACCCGCCTTCCCACATCAACGTGAGTTCATAGCCTCGCACTCTTTTAAATGTTTTTAAGAAATGTTTTATAAACCTGCGAGGGAGATAACATGTTAGTTTTTATAAAATAGGACACCATTTGTCCCGATTGTTTGTTTATTGATTTGGACCCGAATGATTGTATGACCCGATTGTATGACCCGATAAATGATTAAATGACCCGATAGATGAAATTAAATGGATTATTAAAGTTAGGTTATGTCACTAAAAGTCCCATTAGCATGAATTGTGAACTAGCGGGATTTGGTAGACGCTTATGCATATAATAGTACTATTTGGGGACGATCACCCCAGTTCGCGCCTTGACGGTTGATCCCCGTCGTGCCACATTGATCGGTAAGCGAATTTATGTATGAGAAGATTTCCATAGCGTGAGCTTTGTGACGACACGCTAATTTAGATGGGCAAATTGAGTTTCGGGCTAGCTACCCGTTGTTTGGTTTAGTAAGGTAACAATGTCATGCCTCTTATAATAATCCAATTAACGAAATACTACTATACGCACCGAATTACGATGTATTGCCTGAATAGCAATACGGGGTCATACTATTGATTTTATGTTCATGTTTTGGTTTTATATAACCATATTCATATAACGGTTTTTATTTAATCTATACAATGTTATAAAACGTATTGTATGATGTTTTTACGACATTGGCTCGTATAATGATTTTTAAGGCAAATGCCTATATTATGATTTTCGATAAGGATTTGTATAAAAATAACTTTGGCTATTTTATGGCCTATTACAAAGATTTGTACAAAATGATTTTCGGTAATAATTTTATGCCGATATTATATTGATGGATTTTATTAAACTCTATGAATTCACTCGGCGTTATCGCTGACCTTTTCTTTTAACATGTTTTATCTCAGGTACTTGAAGGTAATTCTCGGGAAGACGACAAGAATTCATGGCCCGCACTTAAATAACAATTTCCATTCAAATCTTTTGTAAAATTGTATGAAATGATTATGACTTGGGACCTATGTAACTTTGATAGTTATGAATGGAAATGTTTTATTAATAAATGACGCGATTTTTAAGCGTTATCTATGATGTGAGTAATGTGCTATCCCGTAACACCAACGAGACTTCCACTGTATTGAGTTGTATAAATTTTGGGGTGTTACATAGACCTTGTTTCATAAGTACCGCTCTTGGAACAAAATTCTTGGTAGAGTTGTTTGTGACCTTTTGAGGTTCAAATACCCTTTTAGCATGATCAAACTTAGGTTTGTCATCTTTAGATCTCTGTTGCCTATTAACCTATGCATTTTTCCCATTACTATTCATTGTGACCTTTTGTTTTAAAATTTTATCTTCATGTAAAGTGCAATCTTTGATAAAATGACTTAGACTACCACAAACATAACATCCTTTTCTTCAAAAAGAAGACCCAAAAGGTTGTTTTGACTTAATTTTCTCAAAACCTATCCCACCTCTCTTGGTTTTATTATGTTCTGCATTATTATCCAATGCCTTGCTAGCAGTTTTTACCTGCTTGGGAGCAGAACTAGTTTTAGACACCTTAGACTCAAAATTGCTCATTAAAGGTGGATAAACAATGTTTTTGGTCACAAATGATTTATCTTGGATCAAAGTACTAGAGTTTGAATCATTAACATCCTTTGATTCATCTAACTCTATACCTTCATCATTACTAGGGGCATGAAAATTCTTGATAATGGTGGAGGAACTGCCTTCATTGCTTCAACATATCTATCATTCTCAAGTGTATCATCTGACTCACAGAACTATCAAAAATCCCTTTTGGTAAGTCCGTGTCAGTTAAAGTTATCCCGGGTTGGTCCACAATATATCCTAGGCCTAATTATCATAATACCCCATTTGTGAATTAATAAGTTTACCCAATCCTTTAGAGGATCTTTGCCAATGATTAATTACTTCCCTTTCATTATAAATACTGGCTTTTAAAGCTTCATTTTTTGCTGATACTTTCAAAAGTTGTTTTTCAAAAGCATTAATTTCCACATCTTTTTCCCTTATTTGAAGAGTCAAAATTCTAATTTTCTCTTCATAGTTTTGTTGACCCTTTTTATACAAAACTATATTTTCCTCCAGGTTAGCAACACCTTGTTTAAAAGCGTTTGTTTCTATAGTAAAGGTGTTAACTTTTTGAAACTGTTCATCTAATTCTAATTTTAAGCTATTAAATTTAAGAACACAATCTTTACAACTAGGATGTACCTCAGTATCTTCATGTGAGAGAGCCATCAAACCAAGATCTTCTTCTTCCTCATCTTCAGTCCAATTTAACACTCCATCTATAGTTACCAATGCTTTAGTTCCTTTGGGACTCCTGCTATTCCTTTTGGAAAGCTTTCAGAAATTCTTGGACTGGTTCTATAACTGTTCTTGGACTTTTGACTGCTACTTTCAGCCTTGTCTCTAGTGGATTGCCTTGCAAAATGTCCATTCCTTCCACACTTATAGTACTCAACTTTAGACTTGTCATATCCTAATGGTTCATTAGGATCAATAGTCTTCTTCCTTCTAGTCTTCTTAAAGAACCTATTAGATCTCAAATAGATCATAGCAACTTGCCATTTGAGATCCATCTCTTTAACATCAGCATCATCCATTTGGAACAAGTCATTGAGAGTCAATCTTGGTCAGTTTTCTTGTCCAACAAATAATGAGAAGGCATCATTGTCACTAAACAATGGTGAAGATCTTCCTTGTGGATTTTGAGAGACAATAGGACTGCCTTCAGTACTTTTTGAATAAGTACTGCTTGTAAGTCCTCCAGTGGTATTTTGGAAGTAAGTACCGCTACTTGGTCCACTAGTGGTACTTTGAAAGTACGTACCGCCGTTACCTTCTAACACAAAAGCCAAGTTAGACTTTGTTGTTGCTGCTTCTTTCTTCACCTCAATGCCATTAACATCCATCTCATAAGCTCTAAGATTGTTGTAGATATGATCAAAAGGAATTGTATCCAGATCATCCCTTGTGATGAAGTGTATAACCATTGCTTTCCATTCTTGTGGAACACTCCTTAAGAATTTTAGATTAGCTTCTTCATTTGGATTTATTTGTCCATAAACTGCTAATTGAATGAGCAGCTTACTGAATCTTCCATAGCCACCATGGATTCCTTCTATACTTGAAATTGAGAAGTTATCAAATTCTTGTTTCAGAACAATCTTCTTCATCTTCTTAGATTTGTCGTTACCTCTAAATCTATGTTTTATGGCATCCTACATAGCCTTTGCATCCTTGTTGTGATGAAAGCTAGTAAGATATCCTCTGAAAGTGCCATAGCCAAAGCAGTTCTGGCCTTTCTTTCTGTTATCTCTGCTTGTACCTCCTCAGCAGTCACAGCAGGTAAATCATAGCATGTACCATCATGCAACCAGTGTAACTTCTTAGGTGTATTCACATTCTTGATAACTTGCCACAGAGTATAATCTGTGTGATTCAAGTAATGTTCCATCTGTATAGCCCATGTCTCATAGTTATCACCCTTGAGAAATGGGAGTTTGACAGCAGAAAGAGTATGGGAAGGTGTTGTAGTTGTAGAAGTAACTACAACATCTATGGATTGAACATCTTGTGGTGGTGTAGGATGCACAACTTGTGGCTGTCCTTATGGTATTGGATCAGGATCTGGAATGTCTTCCAAGTGAGGGTCATCACCAGCTTGAGACATTAGGTTTTAGTGTGAGTGAGGATTTTTAGGGTTGTGTTCTTTTTTTTCAGAGTTTCTCAGCAAGCTTTGATACCACTTGTTGATCCCTTTGATTGGATCTATATTCTGTTAAGAACTAGTATAGTAGTTTGTAATCAAACTAGAACACTTTTAGAACTCTTAATCAAGCTAAATAAGTTATGCGGAATCTAACTTATAAAGTACAGAAGAACAAAATTACTTTTAACTATTCAATTCTCTTATTAATCGACTTGAATGAGGTACATGAATGTCATCGTACCTATGTTTCTTTTATATAGTAAGGATCCCTAGAAACCTTAGAATATTATATAAAGATAAGTATATCACAGACGATATATTATCGATATTCTAACTATTAAGTATATCACATAAGATATACTCTAACTATAAACTATGACATATGTTATACAAATATATATTCGTCCTAATCAATATGGCAGTACTTACTTTATAAGTAGCAGTACATACTATGTACCGCGTTAACACTAATGGTACTTTGATAATACTAACAATACTTAAATTACACTCACGGTACTTGACTGTGATACCCAGAACCCGAGGTCATTTACTTCACCCTAAATTACAATATTTTTGAAAATTTTAAGAAATTTCGTTTATTATATATTTGACTGTTTAAGTTGAAACCGACGTTTAAGGTCGTAGTCTTAACGATTGATGATTTAGGAAAGACGACGACGACTACGATCCTGACGGATGCCCAATTTTTATGTTTTATTGTCGCTTTGTCGATATTAGTATTTTTCGAGAATTTTATTTTTGGTTCGTGTTAAGTCGAGCCGGGTGCGTTTTATTTTATCCTGGGTGCGTTTAAATTGCTTTAAAGGTATTTTCGAGTGTTCGGGGCGACCCCCGACTCCTACAAATTTTCAAAATCAACTAGTAAGTAGTTTCCCGCTACTAAAAATTGTCGTTTAAAAATGAGGCCAAAATAAGAAAAGATGGCAAAAGAAACCCCCCAAATTTTTACAAAAGGGAAGGATGGAAAAACACACATCAAAAATCATTTTCAAAATCTTCTCTCCTTCCCCTTCTCTCTCTTTGGCCGTCGGCCTCCACACCACCACCACCACCATACAATTTTTTTTCCCTTTGATTTTTAACAAATCCAAGTTTAGACCACATCTTAATTATCCTTTGTAAGTGTTTTAGTGTAATTCATTTCAACATGCATTAACACAAATTTTTCAAGAATCAAATATTTTTCAAAAATATGTTTTGATGTAATTAGACCATTTGCATGTTTGATTGGTGTTTGGGTAATGGTTAATCATCCACAAAAACAATCAAAATCAATTTGGTTCGGGGTTTTTGGACACCAACACCTCACAGCGAAATGGGGGTGTTTGGTTGTTCATGGTGGTTGATGTTTTGTGTAGTGGGTTTGTGTTTAGAATGGTGTTTTTGATGTTTTTAAATAGGTTAAACATATTGCATGTGTGATTTAGGAATTGGATTTTTATGAAGATTTGATTTTCTTTGTAGTATAGGCTGATTAGGGTGTTTGTGAATGTTTATAAGAGATTAGGATAGGTCTAGGTGATGTTAGAATGGATTGGAAACAAGTGTTGGGTTGATTTTGAGGAAGGAAAATTTAGGCAGATTTTTTAGGCATGTTTTCGTGGGTTTAATTTTGAAAATAGGTTATGAGGCTAGGATGTAGTTGTAGAGCATTGTCTTAGCTTCGATTTGGTATAAGAAAGAGCTTACGACTCCAAACAAGTCAAAAGTTATGCTACTTTGAAAGTTCGTGTACCGGGAGATGAGAATCAACATAATCCGAAATTATGTTTGGTTTTAGGTCAAATCCCGGGGACCATAGATAGAGTTTTAAAAGGAATTAAAAGTTGTTCTTTGGTTCTAAACCTGTGTTTTTGAGTATATTTTTAGACTTAGGAGTCAAATTAGCTAATGGTATGTTTTAAATGAGTCAAAGAAGTCTTACGTTGTAAAAGTGCAAAATCAGTCCGAAAAGTTTACGTCTAGTAAGGTAATGAGTAATGAGTCTTAAAAGTGAAAACTTTTTATGAAATTTAAAATAGAATTTCTACAGGTTGTAAGTGATTTTTACAAATTTTCTCGTAATTTATAGTGATGCTTAAGTATTAGAAAACAGCCTGTACTTTTGGTAAGTACCGGCAAAGTTATAAAATGGGAAACATTTTTAATTACACAGATAGATAGTACGAGTCTAGTAATAATCACATGTATGAGTTTTGGCGTGAGTTTTTTTATAAGTATTAAGTGTTTTTATATACGCGTGTTTAGTACAATAATGTACACGGAGTATTGATTCGGTTTTCGTATTTGGATTTTTAGGTCACGTGTTAGATTTTCCGGGGCAACCACATCGTCGGTGATATTTTCGTTACGTCTTCGCTACAACCACAACTACTACGCAAGGTGAGTTTATAGACTCGCTTTATAACACTTTTAAATGGTTTTACCCGCGAGGGGGATGCATGCTATTTTAAATAAAACGAACATAAGTCATGAATGATTGTTGGACCCGAAAGATGCCGGAATTGTGTTGAGTACCTAGTTGCATAAGACCCTATATTCGTGAACTATTAACTATTGTTTAATCATCGTGTGGATTGAAAATAGCCGTTTATATAATTTATAGTACTATGGGGTGGAGACCCTATCCGAGACGAGAGCTAGTACGTTGAGTACCCTCTGCGGACGGATAACTTGTGATAAGAAATAAGGTATAATTGCAACTAATGCCTTTAGAAGGGGCACTGGTTTCATCTTAATCATGCCGGTAAATGTACGCGGGTGATTGAGTTAATGGATTAGTGTCATGAGCATAATCACAATTATTAGCTATTTCTAACGATAATAACCTTGAATGATAGATTGTTTGATCGACAATTCTATAAATGATCGTGATTGATTTTATACACTTATGTTCAAAAACGAGATTGTAAAACCTATAAATTACGCTCAACATTATTTGTTGACCCATTTAAGCATGTGTTTCAGGTAATCGATGATATGGTAGCAAGGTGCATGCGAGGATGGAAGTTGTTGTGGCTTGGCGGTCTACTTTGTCTTTCCTCCCTTTTTATAACTTAAAATTTTTATATTCTGTCATGTGAACAAGTAATGTACTTTTGGGTTGAGATTCGGTGGGGACCTAAACGCAACACTGTTTTGTATTTTCTATGGGGTTTTGGGAAGCAGTAGACAATGATGCTTTAACAATGTTTAATTTATGTTTAAATTTCTACGCCTCTTTGAGTCATTCGAAATAGCTTGTGTGTAATGATAACTTCCTAGCACCCAAATGTTGTAGTTCCACTGCGCATACGATTTGGGGGTGTTAGAGATTGGTAATCAGAGCCATGAGTTATAGAGAACTAGGTCATTTTGAAAAAAAATCCTAAACTATAACTTTTGGTGTCGTAATAAATTGTCCAAGCACACAACTATCCTGCATGGCTCCGGTAAGGTTTACTTTTAGTATTGATGGAAATAGATGTATCCCTTTTAAATTGAATTGAATGTATGAGTATTTATTACGTAAATACTGAACAACTATATGTAAACATTGAAATTGTACGTGGAGTACTCGATACTGTAATTCTTGTATTGCATATGCATGAATATCATATTATCGTGTTTTAGGCATGTATACCACCTTTGCATTGCATTTCTATGCATATAATTATAAATATTGAATAATGACCTTACGTACCCTCCAAAATTTCCTGTGATTGCAGAGATGCCTGAGGTACCGCCAAACGGTAATGGAGACAAATTTGTCGTAGGATACGAAGGGGGACCGTTTCCTCCAAACCCGCCGCATGACCACAATGGATGGATAGACCAAGAAGAGGAAATAGAGCCGGCAACGATAGTGTTGAAAGTGATGTGGACAACTTCAGTGTTAGTGACGATGGCGAAGAGGATTCTGAGGAGGAGGATCCGGTGGATGACGGAATTCCAGCAGATGTCGTCGGTCAAACTAAGCCCGATTTGGTTCAATCCCCCAACTCACCAAAAGGATACGAAGTGCCTCCAATAGGCCGTTACGATCAGCAACCTATTCGTCCCCAAATGACTACTTGTAAGAATTATCGGAGGACTGTGCTGGGGTTTGCTCGGGTAAGTGATGAGTTTTGTTCGGAGTCCGGTGCTGCAGCTAGATCGCGTTCTCTTCACGAAAATATTGTGAAGGTTTACTTTCCAAGGCCAAGGAACTATATGGAATCTGAAAACCGTTTGAGAATGATTGATAGGCTAATGTACGAACGTTACGTGGTGGAGACAAGAGTGATCAAGAGGTATGACGAGAACGAAAGAGAACATCAGAAGTTATTGACAAGGACCGCAAGGGCTGAGTACAATAGAGCATCGACTAAGAATGATGTTGATAGCTTGAGATCCATGATAGCAAATTTGAGTGCAAGTCTAGAGCGGGTTAAGGAAGACCATGCTAGGTTAGTCCGGATGCAGAGTTGGGAGCACCGTGTAAGATCATCCTTACCGCAAGACTGGAGATTCGTGGATGACTCTGAGCTGGAGGCCAATGATTTCATGGTTCAACCGCCCGCCAGGGGTGAGTGTGTTGCTTTTGGAAACCAGGTAGCACCGGAGTTTGGGTCTACTTTTAGAAGGGAGAAGGTGGCAGATTGTGAGCCGAGTGATAAACAGAAGAGAAAAATAGACGAGGAAGAAGATAGTGATGAAGAGCCAGAGGAGGATGAGGAAGAACCACCCTAAGAAGTCATGTGGATCACCATGTGGCTAGTTACTTGTATTTCATTTTTATCTTTTGATCTTTGTAATCAAACTTATTTAGACTCCCGTATGATGGCATTGTGATAAAAACTTGATAACTTTAAGTTTGTTGGTGTATGGTTGTAGTGGCATTACTTGTCATAGATTTTGGTTGATCTATCAATGCAATCCATGTTTACCTTTCATAATCTATGATAAGTCTTGAATTTTCTCTTTTGTGATGTGATTGATGAATATTAGTAACCTTGTTGATGTGTTGTTGTATTTATATTATGTCCTGAAAAAGAAATCCTTCTTAATCTTGATATGTATACTTACCTTGTTTTCTATTTCCCTGTCATTGCAGAGAGGTGTAACTAAGACTTCACCATGCCTCCAAAGTTGATGACCGCTCGAGTAAATACTATGATTCAAGAGGCAATCGCCAATGCTCTTGAGGAAGATCGTGGAAACAGAGATCATGGTCAAGGTGGAAATGTTGAGAGGCAACCAGCCCCAAGGGAATGTTAATATGCCGGTTTCATGAAATGTGGTCCCACACAGTTCCGTGGTACCGGTGCAGCTTTGGAACTCCGTGGATGGGTGAAAAAGATTGAGAGCACTTTCGAAATCAGTGGGTGCTCTGAGGCAAACAAAGTTAAATTTACAGCTGCTACTTTCCTGGATGATGCTTTAAGCTGGTGGAATAACCAGGTGGCTACTGTTGGATTGGTAGTAGTAAATGGAAGAACATTGGCTGCAACCAAGGCACTTTTGACTAAGAAGTTTTGCCCCGAGGAAGAACTGGGTCAGTTAGAGGATGAGTTAAGAAACTTGTCGTTGAAGAATAATGACATCACTGCTTATACAAGAAGGTTCAATGAGTTAAGACTGTTGTGTCCTGATGCTTTCGCAGACGATCGCAAGAAGATGAAATAATACATCAAGGGTCTGTCGAGCAACATTAAGGGTGAGACTACTTCGTCAAATCCCAGATCTTTTGATGAATCCGTTCAGATGGCTCATGCACTGATAGATGTCAAGTTGCAAGACAAGAAAGACTATATTGCTGAGGGAAACAAAAGAAAATGGGAAGCTACCCAGGTGAGTCAATCACAATGATAAAATTGTGGGGGTAATCGCAACAACAATCAAGGACCGAATCGTAACCAACAGTTTAACCAAAGGAGGAATGATGGGATGAGAGCCACTACTGCCCCCAGAGGAGTTAACGTCAATCCTAAGTGTGGCCGTTGAAATTTGTACCACGTTGGGAATTATCCTTCTGCATGTGGCAAGTGTGGGAAGGGTGGCCATAGAGTTTGCAGAATGTCGATCTAGAGGTGTGGCTACAGGGGCGAATGCCACTAGAGTAATGGTTTGTTTTGGTTGTGGAGAAAAGGGGCACAAGCAAGGAAACTACACGAATGTTGGGAATAGACAGGGAGGAAATGCTGCTGCTATATACTGAGTGGGTACCACTAACAAACTGCAAGGCCCGAATGTGGTGAACGGTACGTTTCTACTTGACGCTCGTTATGCTAGTGTATTATTTGATGCTGGATCCGACAAAAGCTCTTTAGATGTAAAATTTAGTCGCCTTATCAATAGAGAACCGGTGATGCTAACGACTAACTATAATGTGGAATTAGCCGATGGAAAGATTGTTAGTACTAATTATATACTAAGAGGGTGTTCCTTGAAGTTAGGGAATTATGCCTTTGATATAGACTTAATGCCTATAGAGCTAGGATCTTTTGACGTGATTATTGGGATGGATTGGTTAATGGCGCATAGTGCGATGATTGTTTGTGGAGAAAGGTTGGTCCAAATCCCATTGAGAAATAGGGTTTTAACTGTGAAGGGTAATGAATGTACTTCTCGTCTGAGAGTAATATCTTGCTTGAAGATGATGAGGTATATGGAAGAAGGATGCGATGTATTTCTGGCGCAGATTTCTAGTGATGATGATGTAGAGACAAAGTTGGAAGAGGTGCCTGTGATTCGAGAGTATCCGGAAGTCTTTCCTGACGAGTTGCCGGATTTACCGCCCTCTCATGATGTGGAATTTCGGATCGATTTGATGCCAGGAGCTGCACCAGTTGCTCGTGCTCCTTATCGATTGGCACCGTCAGAACTAAATGAGTTATCCAATCAATTGAAAGAATTGATGGATAAAGGGTTTATTAGACCGAGTTCATCGCCATGGGGAGCACTTGTTTTATTTGTAAAGAAGAAGGATGGGTCGTTTAGAATGTGTATCGACTATCGAGAGCTTAACAAATTAACGGTTAAGAATCGGTATCCATTGCCGAGGATTTACGATTTATTTGATCAGTTGCAAGGATCCTGTGTGTACTCGAAGATTAACTTGAGATTAGGGTATTATCAACTGCGAGTTAGAGAGTAGGATATTCCTATAACTGCTTTTCGTACGCGATATGGACATTTTGAATTCCAAGTGATGCCTTTTGGATGAACGAATGCGCCTGCAGTATTCATGGATCTTATGAATCGGGTGTGCAAGCCGTATTTGGATAAGTTTGTCATTGTATTCATTGATGATATTCTTATTTACTCTAAGAGCAAAGAAGAACATGAGAAGCACTTGAGGACGATATTGGAGCTATTGAATAAAGAGAAGCTGTACGCAAAATTCTCCAATTTTGAATTTTTGTTAGAATCTATAAAATTTCTTGGGCATGTGATTGACAACAAAGAAGTTCATGTAGATCCTGCCAAGGTGGAGGCAATTAAGGAATGGTCGACACCGACAACGCCGACTGAAGTTCGACAATTTCTTGGTTTAGGTGGTTATTATCGGAGATTCATCGAAGGGTTTTCGTTGATTGCAAAGCCGTTGACCAAGTTTACTGAGAAGAATGTTTGAATGGGGAAATGATGAAGAAATCGCTTTTAAAACACTTAAGGACAAACTATGTTCTGCTCTGATTTTGTCATTGCCGGAAGGAACCGAAGACTTCATGGTTTATTGTGACGCGTCTCATAAGGGTTATGAAGCTGTTTTGATGCAACGTGAGAAGGTGATCGCTTACGCATCGAGGCAATTGAGGAAGCATGAGGAAAACTACACTACGCATGATTTGGAACTAGGAGCTGTAGTTTTTGCGCTGAAATTGTGGAGACACTACTTGTATGGGACTAAGTGTGTTGTATTCACTGACCACAAGAGTTTGCAGCACATATTAGACCAGAAGGAGTTGAATATGAGACATAGACGATGGGTGGAGCTACTGAGTGACTATGACTGCGAGATTCGCTACCATCCTGGCAAGGCGAACGTTGTAGCCGATGCACTTAGTAGGAAGGATAGAGAGAAACCTTTGAGAGTCAGAGCATTAGTGATGACTGAGGGTGTTGATTTGACCGGATCAATATTGAAAGCACAAGAGAAGGGATTGATGAAAGAAAATATTGGCGCCGAGAATCTGGGAAGACTGAAGAAACCTCTTTTTGTGGTAAAGTCGGATGGGCTAAGATATTTCAAAAATCGGATTTGGTTACCGCTATGTCCATCTGAGGAAGGAACGCCTGGAGTGCGAGATTTGGGTATGAATGTGTCTCATAAGTCGAAGTATTCGATACATCCTGGAGCGGATAAGATGTATCACGATATGAAGAAAGTCTACTAGTGGTCGAATATGAAGGCAAAAATTGCTCTTTACGTCAGTAAGTGTTTAACTTGCGCGAAAGTTAAAGCTGAACATAAGAGACCATCTGGGTTGTTGGTACAACCTCAGATTCCAGAATGGAAATGGGAAAAGATCTCTATGGATTTCGTGATGGGTTTACCTGGGACTCCTAGTGGTTGTGATATGATTTGGGTAATCGTGGATAGATTGACGAAGTCTGCTCACTTTTTACCTATGAAGAAGACGGATATCAAGGAGAAACTTGCCAGTGTGTATGTGAAGGAATTTGTTTGTCGACATGGAGTACCTTTATCGATCATTTCGGATCACGACAACAGATTTACTTCGGAATTCTGGAAATCTCTTCAACGTGCGATGGGCACCGAATTGAGTTTGAGCACGGCCTATCATCCTGAAACTGATGGCCAAAGCGAACGAACAATTCAGACGTTGGAGCACATGCTCCGAGAATGCTTGATTGATTTCGAAGGAAGCTGGTAACGCCACTTACCTTTAGTATAGTTTTCGTATAATAACAGTTATCATGCGAGTAATAAGGCTGCACCATTTGAAGCATTGTATGGAAGGGAATGTAGATCTCCTTTGTGTTGGAGCGAAGTGGGAGAAAGTCAGTTGACTGGGCTCGAAATGGTTTTAGAGACTACAGAGAAGATTGTGCAAATCAAGAACCGTTTACTTGCTGCGAGAAGCCGACAAAATAGTTACGCCTGTTGGGAATAAAATGTAGCCAGTACACTTGAACGTTGACAAGAAGAAAACAAGCGTTGATAAGAAGAAAACAAACGTTGACAGATCAAGCGTTGACAGGAAGAAGTTAAGTGTTGATAGGTTGAAGACAAGCACTGATAGAAAGATATGGTCTACGCGTATTATGTTTCTAGTTTGTTTCTAGTAAAGATAGGATCAACAATGTATTTTCTATAATTATCTTTACCTAGAATAGCTGATACGTAGACTCTTGTACAAGTCTTCTTATGTCTATAAAAGATGACCTTTAGGTTATGTTTCATATAAGTTTTTTCATACGTTTAACACTTTCATTTTATGCAAGTTTGTTATCATCAATCAAGTGAAAGTTTGTTTTATAATTGTTTGTGTGTTCTTGTTTAAGTATTAGTTCCGCATAATACTTAAATTGTTTGATACACAACAAAGTTTCTCTACGTGTTTAACTTGATTTAATCTCGTTTACACAAGCTAAATCGATCTAAGTTTGGGATCAACAGTGGTATCAGAGCTTGTTGAGAAACTTTGATCATAAAAACCCTAATTTTCACAAAAACCTAAACACATCATGTCTACCCCAGAAGCAAACTCCTCCTCCTCCTCAAACCACAACATCAATATTCCCATGCTAGACCCAGACAATTTTGAGCTGTGGAAGTTTAACTTTGAGCAATATCTACAAATCTATGACTACACTCTGTGGGAAATTATTGAATATTGAAACACATTCGATAAGGCTTCAAAGATTGCAGCTGCCATTGCTGCAAGAACAACAGTTCAAGGTTCTACTAAAGAGGAACAAAGAGAAAGACCTGATGATGGTAGAGCTGTCTCAGTTGAGGACATAGCAAAAAGAAGAGTTGATATGAAAACCCTAAGCATTCTGAAACTCTCTTTGGGACAAGAAAATCAACACAAATACAGAAGCTATGAGTCTGCAAAAGATCTTTGGGCAGCCCGTGAAGTTGCTTATGGTGGTAATGCTGATACTGTACAAGAGAAAAAGAAGCAACTATTGCATGTGTATGTTGTCTTTAAGGCTCAACCTAGTGAGAAGCTAAGTAGTGTGAGAAGCAGACTGCTGGACATCACAAGCAAGCTATCCTGCATAGGAACAGTGCTTGGTGATGTTGATATCATCTCTACTTTCCTTAAAAGCCTTGGTGATGCATGGAAGATTGAGGCAAGATCTATAATTGCCAATAACACTCACAAAAGTTCTACCTTTGATGATGTGTACAATAAACTGAGGCTGATAGAGAATGAAACTCTTTTGGATCATGAAAGCAAGTCTACCAATGGAAACATGACCTTCTTCTCACATAGTGAAGGTCAATTTGATCAGAAGGAGTCATACAGGCATCCAGTTACTGGATCAACCTGTGTCAACGCTGGATCATATCATGTCAACGCCTCACATTAAGACGCTGACACATACAAAACTGACTCACCAAGAGTTAAACCTGCTGGTATTGATCTGGATACTGTGTGCATACATTGCTTCATTGCCCAATGGTTCAGTGATTACTTATGAGGACCTTGAGCAAATAAGTGATGAGCATTTGGAGGAAATGGACATAAAGTGGAATATGGCTCTTGCAAGTATAAGAGCAAACAGATGGAATAGAAGATTCAAGAAGAAGATGACTTTTAATGCTAAGGACACTGCTGGATTTGATAAATCCAAGGTTGAGTGTTACAATTGTCATCGTATGGGACACTTTATGAGAGAATGCAGATCTCCAAGAAGATCTGATCCTGGAAAACCCTCAAGCCAAATTATTAAGGCTCCGGATCCCAAGGCCATGGTTGCAATGCAAGAAATTGATGGTGTTGGATGGGATTGGAGCTATTTGGCTAAGGATGAGGAAGAGAATAAAGCTTTGGTTGCTGAGATGGAAGAAGAAGAGCATGTTCAATATGCTCTCATGGCACACTCCTCATCTTCATCAGACAATGAGGTATATGATGAGGCTTTTTGCAGTAAGGGTTGTCGTTTAAATACTAAAAGACTTAACAAAGAGGTTTTACGATTGTCAACAAATGTGAGTCATGAGAGATGCAAGTTGTCTAACTATCAACTTGCTCTTACTCAAACTGAAAAGACTGTAGCTGAGTATAAGAAAATGGAGCTTGACCTAAAAGATAAAATTAATATCTTAAAACATGATTTAAATGCTAGTACTGATATTAGAAACATCATGGAGAGGGTCAATGCTGAATTACAGGTTAAGTTAGATGAGGCTATCAAGAATAAGGATAATGTAGATCTTAAAATTCAAAGATTTGATAAAGCCTCACAAACCCTAGGAGAATGTGTTAGTAAACAAAGGGATTCTAGGGACATGACTCGGATTGGGATGAAAGAGTATGTTGGTGTTCCACCACCAGCTGGGGACTTCTATGGTGTCAAAAGAAAGGACTTATCTTGGGACTGGTTTACCAGAACTCCAAGAAGAGGAATTCATTCCTCCACCAAGAGTCCTTACCCCAGTAGAAGAATATAGACAAAAGTTGACTCATTTGGACCGATGGAAGAAAGCCAACCCTACCTTGTTTGTCAAGGGTGGCATGCTTAGTGATAGCCCAAATGAGTCTACCCCTATAAAATTAACAAACCCAATCACTGGCAAGACTGTTGACCTTGGCTCAAACGTTGTTAGAAAACCTAGCATTAAATATGCAGAAATGTATAGAAATAATAGGTCACCAAAAAGCCAAATTAGTGATAATGGAACAGGTTTCTTTTCTTCTAGACCTAGAGTTATGTCTAGCAAAGACTGTTATACTTGTTGTAGCTTTTCACATTTAGCCTATAAGTGTGTCAACTCTTCCAAGGTCAACGATGACAAAAAGTCAAACACTGTCACACCCAAAACTTTTGTTCAGCAAAGTCCACAAGTTGTTAGACCAGCTCCATTCTTTACTAAAGGGTCTAATACGTATGGACAAAGACCTTTTCAAAAGACCAATACATGGTCTAATAGGCAATGGGTTCCTGTAGCAAACCCTAGGTTCAACGCTGATAAGGGCAATTTCAGCGTTGACAAGACCAAATCAAATGCTAACAGAAACGTTGCCAGACCAAATAATGGTAAATATTTGCAACCACAGGGAAAGGGGTCTAAAGCTTCTTCTAGCTTGACATGGAGACCTAAGCAAGATCAAAACCCTAATTCTAATGGGATTTCTATGACATGTAATAGATTTAATTACATTTCAAAGGTCATCACAAAACCAATTAGGGTTAACTGGGTGTTTAATCCAAAAACAGATGAACAAGGGGTTGTTATGAGGACTAAGTCTATTCTTGTTGAACAACCAAATGAATCCAAGTATGCTCAGTCTTGGGTTGCCAAAGAAAACTAATTTGTTTTCTTTATGTGCAGGGCATTCAAAAATAGGTTAATGATTATGGCTATTGGGATAGTGGATGCTCTAGGCACATGACTCGGAAGGAGGATTATCTCACAAACTTCACACCCATTAAGGATGGTGATAAAGTTTACTTTGGGGGCGGATATGGAACTATCACAGGCAAAGGAACTCTTCTCACCAACAATTTGCGTTTTGAAAACGTGTTTCTGGTAAAAGAACTTGACTATAATCTTTTTAGTTTATCACAAGTTTGTGATAACAAAAATAAGGTTCTTTTCACTGATACTGAATGCTTGGTGTTGAGCAAGGATTTTAAAATACCAGATGAGAAATTCATTGATTATTGGACACCTAGGCATAAGGACATTTATAATGTGAATCTTAATGGGATTAGGATGAATAATAACTTGTCATGTATTTATGCTAAAGCTTCAGTTGATGAGAGTAATCTATGGCATAGGAGACTAGGGCACATTAAGTTTAAAAATATAAACAGACTTGTGAGACATGGATTGGTTGATGGTTTGCCTGAAAAGGCTTTCCACAATGACCACTCTTGTGTTGCATGTCTTAAAGGCAAACAACACAAGGTCTCATTTAAGTCTAACAGGTGCACTCTAGTTCTAAACCACTTCACTTGCTGCATATGGACTTGTTTGGTCCTACTAATATAGAAAACTTGAATGGTAAATATTATTTTTTTTGTCATCACTGATGATTTTTCTAGGTTTACTTGGACTTTCTTTTTATCCTTGAAAAGTGACACTGCTGATACTTTAATTAACTTTATTAACCAAATTGAAAAGAAAACTGGTAATGAAGTTAAGATGCTTAGAAGTGATAATGGTGGTAAGTTTAGAAATAAGCTGTTGTATGATTTTTGTGCCAAGAAAGGGATTACTAGATAGTTTAGTGTTGTAAGAACCCCACAGCAAAATGGGGTTGCTGAGAGAAAGAATAGAACCCTAATTAAAGCAGCCAAGACTATGTTGGCTGATGCTCACTTTCCCATTGCTTTTTGGGCTAAGGCTGTGAATACAGCTTGTTATGTTCAGAATAGAGCATTAGTCAAAAAGATACATAACAAAACACCTTATGAGTTACTTTGGGGAAGGAAACCTAATATTGGTTTTCTTAAACCTTTTGGTTGTCATGTAGTTGTGTTGGACACTAGTGGTGCCTTAGGTAAATTTAGTGCTAAAGGTGATGAAGGCTACTTCATGGGTTATTTAGTGCAGAGTAAAGGATATAGGGTTTACATTAAGAAGGAAAAACGTATACTTGAAAAAGTACATGTTAGGTTTTTTGAAAGTAAACCTAGTGATCCTGAAAGTGGTCCAAATTGGTTATTTGACTTGGAACCTATATCTAGGACTTTGAATTATATGCCTGTTACTAATCCAACCATTGTGAATGTAACTTCAAGTGTTGTGGAAGAACCAGATGTTGTTGTTTCAAGTACACAGGTTAATGAAGAGGTTGGATCACAAGCAGATAAGTCATCTCCCATACTTGAGTATGTCTCTATTCCCATATGGACAGATGCTTTTGCTGCTGCTAGAAAGGAAAATGGTGGTCCCCAAGTATCACCAGTTAACAACATGCATGGTCTTCAAGGCGCTAACAAAGTAAAATCTGGCACTGACAAGACAAATTCAGGCGTTGATGGCTCAAACGTTGACAACTCTAGTTCAGGCGTTGATGGCCCAAACGCTGACAACCTTGGTTCAGGCGCTGACAACTCCTTTGACCATATTTTCTCTTGCAATTTTGAACAAGGTGAACCTTCAAGCAGAAATGGAGAGGTTCATACAGATATTGATGGAAGAGAGTCTGAAGAAGATATTGGTAACATGGATGATGAGATTGAAGACAACAGACTTTTTGAGGGAGGAGTTCTTACTTCTACAATGAAGGATCACCCCTCTTATCTAATCATTGGTGATGTGATGTATCCAGTTCAAACTAGAAGATCTCATCATAATCTTGGAGGATTTATAGCCAATATACACAAGAAGGTTGATACCCCTCTTGTTCAAGCATGTTTGTTTGCCTGTTTTCTGTCACAACATGAACCCAAGAATATTTTTGATGCTCTCAAAGAACCAAGTTGGGTGGAAGAAATGCAGGATGAGCTTCACCAATTTGCTATTCAGGATGTTTGGGAGTTAGTTGATTGTCCCAGATATGTCAGACCTATTGGGACAAGATGGGTTCTTAGAAACAAGAAAGATGAGAGAGGCATTGTGGTCAGAAACAAGGCATGTCTAGTGGCTCAAGGATATACACAAGAGGAAGGGATAGACTATGAGGAGGTCTTTACACCAGTTGCAAGGATTGAGGCTATAAGAATACTTCTAGCCTATGCTTCTTGCATGGGCTTTACTGTCTATCAAATAGATGTGAAGAGTTCTTTTCTTTATGGCACAATTGTGGAGGAGGTTTATGTAATGCAGCCTCCTGGTTTTGAAGATCCAGAGCATCCAGACAAGGTATATAGAGTTAAGAAAGCTATGTATAGACTTCATCAAGCCCCAAGAGCATGGTATGGTACATTCTCCACCTATCTGGTGGAAAATGGATTCAAAAGGGGCACCATAGGCCAGACCTTATTTACAAAGAAGACTGGTAAGGATGTCTTACTTGTTCAGGTTTATGTGGATGATATCATCTTTGGATCATCAAACCCAAAGATGAGTAAAGAATTTTCCAAGCTTATGACAGACAAGTTCAAGATGAGTGCAATGGGGGAGATGAACTTCTTTCTAGGGTTACAAGTTCAGCAGAAAGAAGATGGTATCTTCATCTCTCAGGATAAATATGTAGCAGAAATCTTGAAAAAAGTTTGGCTTTTCTCCACATGAGAAAAGGGCTAGTACTCCTATGGATAGAGAACACCCTTGGGGAAAAGTTGGAGATAGAAAAGATGTGGATGTCAGGCACTATAGATCAATGATTGGTTCATTGATGTATCTCACAACCTCAAGACCTGACATTATGTTTGTTGTGTGTGCATGTGCACGCCATCAAGTGACTCCCAAAGAGTGTCACCTTCATGCTGTCAAGAGAATCTTTAGGTACCTTAGATGTTATCCATATTTGGGATTATGGTATCCAAAATATTCACCATTGGAGCTTATTGCATATTCAGACAGTAACTATGGTGGTGATAAATTTGATAGAAAATCCATAACTGGTGGATGTCAGTTTCTTGGGAGTAGGTTGATATCTTGGCAATGCAAGAAACAAACAGTGGTGGCCAATTCTACAACTGAAGCAGAGTATGTTGCAGCAGCTGCTTGTTGTGGACAAGTCTTATGGATTTAGAACCAGCTGTTGGATTATGGGTATAATTTCATGCATACCAAGATTTTTTATAGACAATAACAGTACTTTATGCATTATTAATAATCCTGTACATCATTCTAAAACAAAACACATAGAAATTAGACATCATTTTATAAGAGATTGTTTTGAAAAGGGTTCAATACAACCAGATAGGGTTGACACAGAAGAAAATGTGTCTGATTTATTAACTAAACCTTTTGATACTGGAAGGTTTCAATACTTGGTAACAAGTATTGGAATGATCAATCTCACTTAATATGTGTTTTGGGGTCATATTGTAGAAGTATGTACAGGATATGCATTGTTATTGGTCTTTTTGAAAAGCTTGATTTTCCACTATATTTGTCTAACGCTGACAAAGGTTATCTTAACGCTGATAAGTGTTATCGTGACGTTGTCAGCAACATGTTAGTTTTGTGGTTTTTGATCTAAGTGTGCAGGCGTTGTTAGCATTGTACCATTGGATACAGAGTTGCTTATGGATCCTTGGAGAATCATTGGAGCATGTTTCAATTTATGGATGATGGTTGGAATATTTATATTCCTATCTTGACATAAATTTATATATCCATGCATATTATTGGGCAACATATGTATCACAGTATAAGGGGAGGTTTTAGGAACCTTTAGGACTTTTGGGTATTCTTATAATACTCTTATCACAATTCTAGATTGTGTCCACTGGTGAGTATGAGTTAGTTTACTAAATCATGAGGCACTGTAGCATGCAAAGTTGACATACTATGCATGCTGCCAAGACCTTTTTGGCCTAGAATTGGATTTGGTCTGTTGGGAGACTTGGGAATGATTTATAATGGGTTTATCTGGGAGTTACAAGGAATTTTATGAGATAACTTAATTTTTAAGAATTTTGGTTAGCAAGGGACACTAGAGGACTGTTATGTCTATCTTGCATAAGCAAGTGTGCATAACTGGACAGTGCTTGCCGCCCTATAATAATTATCAATTTATAGGTTATCTTCACTAAGAAAAATTACTTTGTTAAGGTCCTTTTTCATTTTGATTACTTTTATTTTTGGACGCTGACATATATTTTTCCAAGCGTTGTTGTGACCAATTTTGACGCTGACATGGCTTTTGCAAACGTTGACAAGAATATAGCCGTTGGGCGTTGATGGGTTATTTTTGACCGTTGACACTCATTGGGACCTACCCAGTTGTTATTTTTGAGGGATTTTGGGGCCGTAATTTTGGGAGTAGATAACTTTTAATTAATGCACAAGATAACTTATTTTCTTTTCAATATTTTCATCATTATATTTGAAAATACTTGCCTTATTTTTGACCAATCACATGTGCCTATCTCTCCTATATATTTGGCTCCTATTTTTAAACAGGGTACTATCATATTCTTATCAAACAATTTTTCTCCTATACTTCATTTTTCATCAATCTTTCACAAACAGCATTCTTCAACAATGGCACCAAAGTTTAAACCAAGTGACTTGGTATTGGGATTCAGGAGTCAGCATAATATGATTGCTTATTTGGCGGCTGATGATACTTTGTTTCCACAATACACGCAGATGGTGGCGTATTTGAATGCATCTCCATTACGGTATGCTCTTTCTCATGCTCCTCTCATCCATGTCAATCATATTAAATGTAACACCCCCAAATTTATACAACTCAATACAGCGGAATACTCGTTGGTGTTACGGGATAGCACATTACTCACATCATAGACAACGCTTAAAAATAGCGTCGTTTAATAGTAAAGTATTTCCATTTATAAATATCAAAGTTACATAGGTCCCAAGTCATTGTATTTCATACAAGTTTTACAAAGAATTTGAATGGAAATTATTGTTTAGGTGCGGGCCATGAATTCTTGTTGTCTTCCCGAGAATTACCTTCAAGTACCTGAGATAAAACATGTTAAAAGAAAAGGTCAGTGATAATACCGAGTGAATTCATAGAGTTTAATAAAATCCATCAAGATAATATCGGTATAAAATTATTACCGAAGATCATTTTGTACAAATCTTTGTAATAGGCCATAAAATAGCCAAAGTCATTTTTATACAAATCCTTATTGAAAATCACAACATAGGCATTTGCCTTAAAAATCATTATACGAGCCAATGTCGTAAAAACATCATACTAAACGTTATATAACGTTGTATAGATTAAATAAAAACCGTTATATGAATATGGTTATATAAAACAAAAACACGAACATAATATCAATAGTATGACCCCGTATTGCTAGTCAGGCAATACATCATAATTCGGTGCGTATAGCAGTATTTCGTTAATTTGATTATTATAAGCCGCATGACATTGTTACCTTACTACAACAAACAACGTGTAGCTAGCCCGAAACTCATTTGCCTATCTAAATTAGCGTGTCGTCACAAAGGTCACGCTATGTAAATCTTCTCATACATAAATTCGCTTACCAATCAATGTGGCACGACGGGGATCAACCGTCAAGGCGCGAACTGGGGTGATCGTCCCTAAATAGTACTATTATATGCATAAGCGTCTACCAAATCCCGGTAGTTCACAATTCATGCTAATGGGACTTTTAGTGACATAACCTAACTTTAATAATCCATTTTATTTCATAGTTCGGGTCATATATCATTCATCGGGTCATACAATCATTCGGGTCCAAATCAATAAACAAAAAATCGGGACAAATGGTGTCCTACTTTATCAAAACTAACATGTTATCTCCCTCGCGGGTTTATAAAACATTTCATAAAAACATTTAAAAGAGTGCGAGGCTATGAACTCACGTTGATGTGGGAAGGCGGGTTATCGGCAATTCGGACGTATGGTGTGTGCTTCAATCACGGAAACCTAGACAAATAATACTCGTCTTAGACTCTTGTCCAATGACTTTATAAAAATAAAAATTATGTATACATATGATAATTTTATATACATGATGATCAAGTGGGTTTACATATTCTCTTTTACTCATTTTAGTGTTTATGTGTTGATAACTTTTATACTAGTTTACTAGTTTTACCTATTTATATGTTTTAAGTCCAATAAGCTTATTATAAGTTATTTAACTTGTATTAATCCATTTTATACTTGTATTATCAGTATTTATACTTTACATGTTGGGCCTAAATGGGTTAAGCCCAATAAGTAAATTTATAAGTGTTTTACTAACTAGTCGGGTTTATAGTCCAATAAGGCTACTTTGGGCCGTTAATGCCTATATGTTGTAAAGTTCGGCTTTTATCGGTTTTTACTTGTTATATAAGTTCATATATCAGTATGTGAGTTTATAAAAGTTTATATTAGACGGATCCGACCGTCTAAGTTTTATTTTATAAAAACGTTAATCTTGCGGTTTTAGCCGAAAAGACGTAAAACTTAGTATATAGTTTTTATAACTTATAAAACTTATTCAACTACCATTTTTATAAAGTGTCCATTTATTTAACCTTATACATATTTATATAAATGAAACTTATAAGTTAGTGGGTTTTAATTCACTTTTTATACTATATTAGTTTGAGTGCTTATATAATACTATTAAACATTAATTCTTCAAAATCTGATTTTTAGTTTCATCTTCACCATTTTTATCATATCTTGAGTTCTATAAGGAGATAGAAGCTCATTTTTGGATGGAACAAACTTCATATTATGTGCTACAAATAAGTCAGTTATAACTACTGCTCAATCCATGTCTAAGTATCCTTAACAGTCCCTACAAAACAGACTATTCAGATTGGCACACTAATCTTGTTTTGATAATATCTCACTCATTTTGATGATTCTATTGCATGACCAACTCTCACATGTGTATGACATCTATAACTTACTGTAAATTGATTCCATTTTACCATTTTATCAGTTTAACATTTGGTTACTTACTGTTTTTATACAGCCATCATATTTAAGCAAGATTTTAACCTTGTTACCTATGGTTTTCCATCTTTTTAACCATATTTATCAACACTTGATCCTCACACAACATTTTTATCATCATATATTCATCATATACATATAAAATAGGAAAGGAAATACAAGATTACATAATAAAAATAACAAGAGGATAGGAAGAACAATCTTTATACCATCATTAGTGATGAAAAGAAGAGGTTTTTGATGAACAAGTCTTGGTTCTTGTCATCAAATCTTCAACTTTAGCAAGGAAACTTCTTGGGTACTTTGGATAGATGAACACCTCCATGAATTCAGCCCTTTAACCTCATGAAAACTCCTTTTCATAGGTTAAGATCACCTCCAATCTTCATATCTTCAAAGGTTCTTCAACATATGTGTGAATAACACATGATATTGTGGTTAATTTGATCAAATGAGGGTGTTTCATGGTGGTTTTTGGACGAATTTTAGAGAGGGAGAGGAGAGAATGAGGGTGGTTTGCATGTGTTACTATGAGTAAATGGTTTGGTTATGGTGGTTTTGATAGTTTGGTGAAAGAGTAGCTTACTTGTTAAGCTTTGCTTAACAAGTGTAAGCTTAGTAGCTATAATATTGACACATCAAGTGATATGGTGGCAATAGTTGGCCGTCCCTTTTGAGTGGGGTGGGATAAACTTGTTTTGTCCCATCCCGCTAATTTACGGGTATTCTTCGATTCTAGTTTCCTCTATTTGCGTGCCCTCGGGTCGTTTTACGAAAAATGTTTTTATAAATTATGAATCAACGGCACAAAACGAATCTAATAAAAATTGTCTCATCAAAAACGGAGTTCGAAAACGTAAATACGTAATCCTAAGGTTTCCGGTTTAGTCGTAAAGGACGTTAAATTATAATCGTAAGTCCTAATCTATTCTCGTAAATTTGTGAGTTTATGAACCAACACAAATTTAAAATTCCAAAATAATATTCAAGGATAAATTTATTTCCTGGAATGTCGGACTGTCACCAAAATGGTGTATGTAAAGGTAAGCACGTAACGTAGAATCCTCCGGTTTAGACGTAGTCGATGCTACTTCAAGACGTAAATCCAAATTTCTTCCCAAAAATAAGTGAGTTCATAATAAGACATTAAAATAATGTTTTTAAATAATACTTGAGAATAAAATATCAACCATAAATTGACGGATTGTCACAGCATTTACCCCTAAACAGGATCTTTGTCCTCAAAGATCATCTTACCTTACTACTCGCTTCTTATAGAGTTAAAGCCATGTGGGTATTTCCTCCACATTCGGTCTTTTCTCACAAGTGTAATCCATTACAATACGCGAGTTTCATCAAACATAACTACGGGAATAAGATCAGGTTTATTATTGACTTACTTTCTCTATCCATGATGTTTACGGGTTTTCGATGAATGCAACTTTTCGCCGATCTAAGCTTCATTAAGGAATAGTCAGATTTTCACTTGATAGGCATTTTATCAAGTTCGATATACGAAACATAATTCACGCAGCTCTTGAAGTCCTAGGGTAGATCTAGCTTATATGCCTTTCAATCCCAACTTTTATATCATCTCAATGGTCCCATACAACGGGGACTTATATTCCATGATCTTTCAGATCATCAATTCATTTTTCCATGGTTAAAAGTTTTGGCATAACTTCGCTACCCATCTGGCACTTCAAGATCTACATTTCATATTCACATAACCTCCTGCCCACTGCTGGCAGTCAATAATCAGATCCTAATTTCAACAATCATTTCAGGTCTCGCGGGTTGAGTATTTTATAAGGTTAGGTTCGCCATCATAGGAAACCTTAAACCTAAAAGACATGTCCAACTCACAATGGGTGTATGTCGGGTGTCTTCATCTCAACTCCTGCTTACACATGCTCTAATATAAAACAGCACTTATAGTATTTTGTATCGTTACTTTACCTCGTCCCTTCGATTTGGGGTGGTAAACAGTACTCTCATCAAGGTTCGTTCCCAATGACTTCTGAGCAAAACTCTAGAAATTCGATGCGAAGCGAGGATCTTGATAAAGATGTTCGATACAAGTACACTATGTTTACATAACTCCTTTAAATACAAAAGAGCCAATTTCTTCATCAAGAATTTATCATTAACGAGAATGATATTAGCAGATTTGGTCATTCTGTCGACGATGACCAAAATCGAATCAAATTCAGATGATGACCTTTGCAATAGTTAGACGTTTACTAATGTATGAGGCGATGTCTTCCTTCATAGTTTGCCATCAGTACAACTTCTTCTGATAATGATACATTAAATCAGAAATGACAAGAATAGAATACTTATACTTACAAGATTTCCAATATAACTACATCTCACAATCCTCCATATTTAGACAATCACAAGTGGTCTTTAAAACATTTAACGCTATCGGCTTCTCAATTCTAATGGTTCACATTAGCCGCGAACCCCTTTTATTATCTATATTATCCTTTTTACAAACATCGTTCATATTTAAATTGTTCGGAAATTTTATTTTGCACAGTCATTATTAAGAAATACATCTTAATTGATTCTTTATCTTTTCTATATAATGCGTCGGTATCTAAATTCACTTCTCCCGATGATATAATTATCATGTCCACAATTCACTTAGAAATTCTTTCTTCATATTTTCTAAGTTTTAATTTCATCTCAACTATCATTTTTATCCGTTTTCCTCAATCCGACGTTTAAAGCGTCGATAATTATTACAACTAATTAAATAATAAATATTTAATTTTTATGGAACATAACGTAAAAATTTTAATTTTTCTTAGTTCGACCAATTATAAAAATGTTCAAAAATAAATTTGAATTTAATTAATAAGATTTTTGTTGATTTATCAAAAATATTTAATAAGATCCGTAAATGTTCGAAAAACCTTTGTTTATACTTTGGTCAAAGTTTTCTTAGTTGAAAAGCAAAAATTATTGTTTCAAATTTCAAGTTATGGTTTAAAAGGTTTCCTCAATCCCTCTTAGGTTGTCTTGAGGTATACACAAACATTTACCCCTAAACAGGAGTTTAGTTAAATGATTTGTGTATAAGGGAATAATCCCTTAAAAATCCTTTGTTAAAACATTTGTCAAAACATATTTGCACTTTTCTTTTTAGTAATACTCAAAGTCTTAAAAGGGCTCTTAATTTTTGAAGAGTCAATATAGATTCGATTATCTTATTAATCACACGGTCAAATAATGTAAAGGATTATGTCTTAAATCACATGTTAATTATTCAAGGTACAGGTTTTCATTGTTCGGCCAATTCAGGGGAATCTATAGTTAATTCATAACTTCTTCTTATTCTTACAAACAAACAAATGGTCCTTAATGATCACGAGCATGAATTTCTCAAATTACAGCCTACACACGAGATTCACCAAATTTATGAATACTACATGTGCATTAGTCAATCCAAACGGCATCACGTGAAACTCATAATGTTAATTACAAGTACCGGATGTAGTGATTGGAATAGATAATCTTTTTCGCGGATGCGAAATTGATGATAACCATGCCGTGGATAAATTTTTGGAATATACTCTAGAATCTTATAAATGATCGAACAAATCTTCCATTTCGAGTCATGGATATCGTTTTCGATTGTCAATTTTCACAGTAATCTATAAATATAAGGAATGATAACACCATAGCTCTTCATAATGACGAGCTTAGTAGAATAAAATCTTTCTCCGACAACTCTCTTAGTTGTACGGTAATTCCTTTAATTCAGATGGTGCTGACGTACAGTGCACACGCCACAGGTGCATCACCGGGAATATAATCAATACCAAATTCAACTTGCCTTAATGGCGAAAGTCTAGGTAATTCACCAATAAATACCTCCTAAAGTTTCAGATAACAGAAACATCTTTTAATAAATTCATATTAGGTTCTTTCTAGATTATAATATCTATGACTAATTCATAGCCGTTCACGGTATAATTTCAAGTCTAAATGCAGGATATGGACATCCATCAAGAATTATTTAGATCACTTTTGATAATCAACATCTTATCATTTAGGGGAATTTTACTCGAGTTCCCATCAATTAAGACAATGTCGTCATGTCATAATCAATCAATCCATTCTACTAGCACTATCAACTTTCTAGTTTCATTGCCGTCGATAAGATGTGAACTTCTCAAAAGACTAATAATAACTCATAATCCTTCACAAATTCAAGGATATCTGGATACATAACTAACCTTAAAAGAGTAAGGTCAACGCATGATCTATGCGAGAGAATTTCAAATCAGATACAGACGAGAACATTTAACGAATATGAATATATCCCATGTTTTCATAATTTGAGTACGCATTCGAAAGCTCCTCGGATCGTTACCCAGGTCATTCAAATGAAATCAAATCAAAATAATGATAGTAACGTCGATACATCCAGTCGGGTATCAACACTCGATAATCATATACTTTTCCTAAGAATCTCAGTACGGGAGAATTGGACAAGAAGGGAATATCAATTGTCAAATAAGACAAATTCCACAGATGAGTAAATTCGATTCAGAAGAATAGATGCTACAGGCACATATGTAGGTGTCCCTAACACTATGTCCTTATTTTTCACTTCTTGCAGATCTCATAAAATTTAATCTTTCACAATCTTCAAAGAAAATGTAGTGTTTATTCATTAGTTTTATGGTGACTACTAATCAGTCTTGCATGGTCCATTCCAAATTGTATGTAGGCGCGCAACTATATACAATTTCAAGATTAACGATGCAATACTCAGTTCGTCAAAATTTTATCATCCATGTTTATAGTAAAATCATTTTCATGCTTAATTCTTAAATAAGAATCAAAAATAAATTTACAAAGATTTTCTTTGTTATGAAAACAATTAGGTTTTCCAAGGTGTTTTATAAACAACTTCATTTCGATAACAGTCACTTATAAATCTCACTTTAAATAATCCATATAGTGATGAAAATTCAATTTTTCTCAAGGGATACTGTTTTATCTTATAAAAACAATGAGTGATCTGCAAAAGAGTGATGAAAGCTTGTCACCAAGAACTAACTACAATACGATAGGAAATGAGCTTTAGCCAAATAATCATGAGGTTCATGACCTTGCTGGTGCTCGAAAAGAATAATCCACACCGTAACTCAAATCAAGATGAGTACTTGTTCAATGGTTGCATCACTAATGCGAACATTAGGATGAAGCAATAAAGGATAGATAACATCGATACATGTAGAATTTAGCAATAAATGGTAGTCTTTTCTTTAATCACAAACAAGTCAAAATTGTACCGTAACACATTACGTGTCACTATGTCATACAATTCCAAGAACTCATCCTACCAACTGATGTCTCAGTTAAGTTAGGGATTATTTTTAAAAGATACCACAATGAATACTAATCTACAAGAGTCATTAGGTGTCCCACCTGTCCGGGAAGATCCATCGGTCCCAATTCGGAAGAAGATTTCTTCAATTTATTTATTGGACACTGGGCATCCTCATTAGTGGATAATGGCCTAGGAACAACCCTTAACGCAAACTAACAATCATTTAAAACCTTATAATTCAATCACATGACTTAATAATTTCCTCTTAACAATCTCATATTCCATACGGGTTAAATTTTACTTTATTCAAGTTTGAACCAAAGCATACTCAATAAGATATCCTACCTCATTCGCCAATACTTTCAATCCTTATTCTTAGACCTTAATAGGGCAATAAAAGCTTGATATGAATCAACACTTAATTTCCAATCCTATATCTCTTACATCAATAGTTGCCAAATGAGTCACTAGTATGAAATGACTCGATCATCCAATTAGACTTCTCGGAAAGGTACTTGTGGCATGAGGCTTTTGGGTAATGGTTCCAATGACAGCCTCAAGTGCAACATTCACCCTTTTGACTTAAATTTTAAGAATTGGATGATAACGAATCAGATGACATCTTTCTAGGCGGTAACGTTTTGTCAAACTCCACTCTATAAGGAAAGATCGTCATGACATCGATATCAGATTTAATCTCGCCAATTCTTTTTCAATATCACAATCAACTAATATCTATATTTCTACGAATATCAACCATTTTGTTGGGATCATAAATATCCACAACTTGGTTTAGATCTAGGATTGCTAGAATTCCTACGAGAATAGCTTCGATTAATTTACTAGGGGATTTAAGGTTCCTTGTGACAATCTACGTCGTATAAATACCTCGTATAAATATCAAATAATCATCAAACAATCATGTAATCAAATTATATCATACATATATAATCCAAGTTATATATATATTAAAATAACACTTCTCAGTCTTGCCTTGTCGGTAACTCGAGAATTCTTCGGCACCGTTATAGTCAAAAGATTTTTAGACATTTTTAGAAAAATGTTTATAGTTAAAAGATTTTGAAATGTTTTATTCAAAACCTTGATTTTAAAAATCTTTCGTTCTCTATAACGAGAGCTCTGGCACCAAACTGTAACACCCCCAAATTTATACAATTCAATACAGCGGAAGACTCGTTGGTGTTACGGGATAGCACATTACTCACATCATAGACAACGCTTAAAAATAGCGTCGTTTAATAGTAAAGCATTTCCATTTATAAATATCAAAGTTACATAGGTCCCAAGTCATTGTATTTCATACAAGTTTTACAAAGAATTTGAATGGAAATTATTGTTTAGGTACGGGCCATGAATTCTTGTTGTCTTCCCGAGAATTACCTTCAAGTACATGAGATAAAACATGTTAAAAGAAAAGGTCAGCGATAATGCCGAGTGAATTCATAGAGTTTAATAAAATCCATCAAGATAATATCGATATAAAATTATTACCGAAAATCATTTTGTACAAATCTTTGTAATAGGCCATAAAATAGCCAAAGTCATTTTTATACAAATCCTTATCGAAAATCACAACATAGGCATTTGCCTTAAAAATCATTATACGAGCCAATGTCGTAAAAACATCATACAATACGTTATATAACGTTGTATAGATTAAATAAAAACCGTTATATGAATATGGTTATATAAAAACAAAACACGAACATAATATCAATAGTATGACCCCGTATTGGTAGTCAGGCAATTCATCGTAATTCGGTGCGTATAGCAGTATTTCGTTAATTGGATTATTATAAGCCGCATGACATTGTTACCTTACTACAACAAACAACGGGTAGCTAGCCCGAAACTCATTTGCCCATCTAAATTAGTGTGCCGTCACAAAGGTCACGCTATGTAAATCTTCTCATACATAAATTCGCTTACCAATCAATGTGGCACGACGGGGATCAACCGTCAAGGCGCGAACTGGGGTGATCGTCCCCAAATAGTACTATTATATGCATAAGCGTCTACCACATCCCGGTAGTTCACAATTCATGCTAATGGGACTTTTAGTGACATAACCTAACTTTAATAATCCATTTCATTTCATAATTCGGGTCATATATCATTCATCGGGTCATATAATCATTCGGGTCCAAATCAATAAACAAACAAAAGGGACAAATGGTGTCCTATTTTATCAAAACTAACATGTTATCTCCCTCGCGGGTTTATAAAACATTTCATAAAAACATTTAAAAGAATGCGAGGCTATGAACTCACGTTGATGTGGGAAGGCGGGTTATCGGCAATTCGGACGTACAGTGCGTGCTTCAATCACAGAAACCTAGACAAATAATACTCGTCTTAGACTCTTGTACAATGACTTTATAAAAATAACAATTATGTATACATATGATAATTTTATATATATGATGATCAAGTGGGTTTACATATTCTCTTTTACTCATTTTAGTGTTTATGTGTTGATAACTTTTATACTAGTTTACTAGTTTTACCTATTTATATGTTTTAAGTCCAATAAGCTTATTATAAGTTATTTAACTTGTATTAATCCTTTTTATACTTGTATTATCAGTATTTATACTTTACATGTTGGGCCTAAATGGGTTAAGCCCAATAAGTAAGTTTATAAGTGTTTTACTAACTAGTCGGGTTTATAGTCCAATAAGGCTACTTTGGGCCGTTAATGTCTATATGTTGTAAAGTTCGGCTTTTATCGGTTTTTACTTGTTATATAAGTTCATATATCAGTATGTGAGTTTATAAAAGTTTATATTAGACGGATCCGACCGTCTAAGTTTTATTTGACAAAAACGTTAATCTTGCGGTTTTAGCCGAAAAGACGTAAAACTTAGTATATAGTTTTTATAACTTATAAAACTTATTCAACTACCATTTTTATAAAGTGTCCATTTATTTAACCTTATACATATTTATATAAATGAAACTTATAAGTTAGTGGGTTTTAATTCACTTTTTATACTATATTAGTTTGAGTGCTTATATAATACTATTAAACATTAATTCTTCAAAATCTGATTTTTAGTTTCATCTTCACCATTTTTATCATATCTTGAGTTATATAAGGAGATAGAAGCTCATTTTTGGATAGCATAAACTTCATATTATGTTCTACAAATAAGTTAGTTATAGCTACTGCTCAATCCATGTCTAAGTATCCTTAACAGTCCCTAAAAAACAGACTATTCAGATTGGCACACTAATCTTGTTTTGATAATATCTCACTCATTTTGATGATTCTATTGCATGACCAACTCTCACATGTGTATGACATCTATCACTTACTGTAAATTGATTCCATTTTACCATTTTATCAGTTTAACATTTGGTTACTTACTGTTTTTATACAGCCATCATATTTAAGCAAGATTTTAACCTTGTTACCTATGGTTTTCCATCTTTTTAACCATATTTATCAACACTTGATCCTCACACAACATTTTTATCATCATATATTCATCATATACATATACAATAGGAAAGAAAATACAAGATTACATAATAAAAATAACAAGAGGATAGGAAGAACAATCTTTATACCACAATTAGTGATGAAAAGATGAGCTTTTTGATGAACAAGTCTTGGTTCTTGTTATTAAATCTTCAACTTTAGCAAGTAAACTTCTTGGGTACTTTGGATAGATGAACACCTCCATGAATTCAGCCCTTAAACCTCATGAAAACTCCTTTTCATAGGTTAAGATCACCTTCAATCTTCATATCTTCAAAGGTTCTTCAACATATGTGTGAATAACACATGATATTGTGGTTAATTTGATCAAATGAGGGTGTTTCATGGTGGTTTTTGGACGAATTTTAGAGAGGGTGAGGAGAGAATGAGGGTGGTTTGCATGTGTTACTATGAGTAAATGGTTTTGTTAGGGTGGTTTTGATAGTTTGGTGAAAGAGTAGCATACTTGTTAAGCTTTGCTTAACAAGTGTAAGCTTAGTAGCTATAATATTGACACATCAAGTGATATGGTGGCAATAGTTGGCCGTCCCTTTTGAGTGGGGTGGGATAAACTTGTTTTGTCCCATCCCGCTAATTTACGGGTATTCTTCGATTCTAGTTTCCTCTATTTGCGTGCCCTCGGGTCGTTTTACGAAAAATGTTTTTATAAATTATGAATCAACGGCACAAGACGAATCTAATAAAAATTGTCTCATAAAAAACGGAGTTCGAAAACGTAAATACGTAATCCTAAGGTTTCCGGTTTAGTCGTAAAGGACGTTAAATTATAATCGTAAGTCCTAATCTCTTCTCGTAAATTTGTGAGTTTATGAACCAACAAAAATTTAAAATTCCAAAATAATATTCACGGATAAATTTATTTCCTGGAATGTCGGACTGTCACCAAAACGGTGTATGTAAACGTAAGCACGTAACGTAGAATCCTCCGGTTTAGACGTAGTCGATGCTACTTCAAGACGTAAATCCAAATTTCTTCCCAAAAATAAATGAGTTCATAATAAAACATTAAATAATGTTTTTAAATAATACTTGAGAATAAAATATCAACCATATATTGACGGATTGTTACATTAAACAGTTTTGGAACACTGTTAGTTCCTCAACAATTAATAATGTGACTACATTAACAGCTATAGTTCATGGGCGTACTTGGGTGGTTACTGAAGCCTTAGTTCGCCAGGCTTTGCATCTTAATGATGCAGATGGTATAACCACTCTCCCAATTAATGAAATAGAACAAGGACTTCGGGCTTTGGGGTATCCTTTCCCTGATGAGGGTACTTTAAATTAATATCATAAACAAGAATTTCCCCCATCCTGGAAGTACCTCATACATGTCATCCTTCAATGTTTGAGTCCCAAATGTACTGCACATAATGAAATTAACAGATCTATTGCTAGTGCAATTGTGTGCATTACAAATGGGCAAAAGTATAATTTTTCAAAACTATTTTTTGATGGCATGTGTAAAAACAAGGGGAGTAAGATGACTTTGGCTTATCCCAGATTTTTTCAAATGGTTTTTGATGTGCAAAATTACTGCACAATGTATCATGATGATTTTTATGAGATCCCTGTGCAAAAGAAAGCTATTTTTAGTAAGATGAACTCACCCCCTCACCGTGAATTACCCCTTACCCAAGCTATGCTTGCTGTTATTACAGCAACACAACCCCAACCAGACCCACAACCACAACTTGACCCAATACCAGAACCTTTGCCTTCACCTCAACACATGGAAATTGACCAAGAATCCTTCAACGCTGACACGTTACATGTTGGCGTTGACACTAGTAATCCAAACGTTGACACCTTTCCTTCACAGACCCGAACACCCCTTAACCTTCAAACTACCACCCAATCCACATCATCTTCTACACCCCCTGAATATAGGTTGATTAAACGCCCAAGGACTACTGGAGTGTTCTCCTCTAGTGGTCCTAGCCATGTTGTAGAGAGAACCACCATCACAAGTGTGGTTGGTGCTATGGATGAGGCTGGGACTATTGGTACTAGTTTAGATGCAGGCTAAGCTAGTCCTAACATCTTTAAGACCTCATCCATGCCCCATGACTCTACTCTGGGAGGTCAAATAGCCATTCTAGAGGAGGGCAGATTGGAACCATACACATTGCTGGAATTGACGGCTGTCTGCATTAGCTTGCAAAAGCAAAATGCAGACCTGGTACAAACAGTCAGTACACAAGGCCTTGAACTCAAGCAATTGAGGGAGAGGATTGTCATTTTGGAGGATGCTAACACTAGGCGTGGAATGGAGGAATCTTCCTAAGGGGAGGATGAGCAGATCCATGTGAGTGACAAAGGCTCACATGATGGAGAATCTTTGGGTGTTGTTGAAGCCCTTACTGAATTGAAGAAGCAACCAGGTTTTGATACAACTTTGGTTACTCCAACAAACTTGAACTTGTATTTTACAGCTATGATGGAGCAGTTCACAAGAGGCGCTGAGACAAGTAAATTGGGCGTTGACAAGCAAAATTTGAACGCTGACACATCAAGCGCTGACAAGAGTAAATTGGGCGCTGACACACAGAATTTGAGCGTTGACAGACCTGTAGATATGGTTGATGTATTCCAGTCATTAGCTATCATGAAAGAAGTGTCTTCACATGTACCATCATCATCTTTACCCATCCTTGATTCATTAGATAAGGGTAGAGGAATTATGGTAGAAGTAGAAGTTCCAAAGGATGCAACACAAGTAGAGTTTGATTCAAGGTTGGCTGCACAACTTGTGGAACAAGAGATGAAGAAGGTAGGCGAGTCACCATTTGTTATCACATCTGAGGAACAAGAAGGAAGTGATGAAAGGAGTTCAGATTCAAGTGTGATGATAATTGAACAACCAGAAAGACTTGAATATGGTGATGACTTGGCAAGAGAGAAGCTTAGAGAGTTAAAATTGTAAGTAGACTTTGATATGCCAGAAGTTGTTCAAATGTACCATACTTGGGAGAATAGGATTATGGAGAATCCAGATTTGACAATTTCAGACCAAATTTGGGGATTGGAGATTCTTCTAAGAGTTCAAAGAGACTGCAAGGTAATTCTGAAACATAAGGATAGCAATGTTTTCTCACTGCTGAAGAGGGATAAAAGGGAGCTTTACTACATGTTACTCAGATGTCATGGAACTGGATGGACCTTCAAGAAATTGCAGGGATTATCCTTTGAAGAATTGGAGTACAAGGCTTACCCCATTTGGGCAAGAGTGTAGGAAATGAATACTCTTAGACTTCTTTCAGATGAAAGGAAAGAAGAACTTGCAGAAGAGATGGATATTCAAAAGGCAATGATTGTTACAAGGCCTTTGAAGAAGGGAGTTCCACTTGAGTTTCCTAAAGATTTAAATAAAATGGTCCCCAGTGAAGCTGTTCTTAGAAGGATCATTAAGCTCTCACCCATGGAAGCTTCAGATATGGTACAAGTGTTACCTCTTGATGCCAGAAACCCTATCATTAGCTATGAAGAAGATGCAAGTAGGTTTTGGATGATTGGCAGATATGGGAAAGAGGTACACACATTTACTACTCTTATGTCTCTCTTTGCAAGTATGGATATGGAAGACTTGGCAGACCTTTGGAGGTTGTTGCTGGCCAAGTATGAGACTGAAGCTCCTACTTCAGTCAATGGAATAAAGCTTTGGTCAACATTCAAGAGAATGTGTACACCAGAAGAAGAAGATCCTTGATAGGTGTGAAAACACCTAATGTAGAGATTTTGCTAGTTGAAAAAGTTCGTTTTCTCGGTGTCTAATCGAATTAATTTCCGGTTCAAAGTGCGACTCAATTGTTCTTGGTGGAAATGAAAATGGTTTGTGTAACACCCCCAAATTTATACAACTTAGTACAGCGGAAGACTAGTTGGTGTTACGGGATAACACATTACTCACATCATAGACAACGCATAAAAATCGCGTCGTTTATAGCATTTCCATTCATAAATATCAAAGTTACATCGGTCCCAAGTCATTACATTTCATATAAAGTTTTACAAAATATTTGAATGGAAAATATTGTTTAAGTGCGGGCCATGAATTCTTGTCGTCTTCCCGAGAATTACCTTCAAGTACCTGAGATAAAACATGTTAAAAGAAAAGGTCAGCGATAACGCCGAGTGAATTCATAGAGTTTAATAAATTCCATCAATATAATATCAGTATAAAAGTATTACTGAAAATCACTTTGTACAAATCGTTTTGATAGGCCATGAAATGGCCAAAATCATTTTATACAAATCCTCATCGAAAATCATAATATAGGCATTTGCCTTAAAAATCATTATACGAGCCAATGTCGTAAAAACATCGTACAATACGTTTTGCAACGTTGTATAGATTAAATAAAAACCGTTATATGAATATGGTTATAAAAACCAAAACACAAACATAATATCAATAGTATGACCCTGTATTGCTAGTCAGGCAATACGTCGTAATTCTGAGCGTCTAGTAGTATTTCGTTAGTTTGGATTATTATAAGCCGCATGACATTGTTACCTTACTAAACCAACAACGGGTAGCTAACCCGATACCAATTTTGCCCATCTAAAGTAGCGTGTCGTCACAAAGGTCACGCTATGGAAATCTTCTCATACATAAATTCGCTTACCAATCAATGTGGCACGACGGGGATCAACCGTCAAGACGCGAACTGGGGTAATCGTCCCCAAATAGTACTATTAAATGCATAAGCGTCTACCAAATCCCGGTAGTTCACAATTCATGCTAATGGGACTTTTAGTGACATAACCTAACTTTAATAATCCATTTAATTTCATCTATCGGGTCTTTTAATCATTTATCGGGTCATACAATCGGGTCATTCAATCATTCGGGTCCAAAATCGATAAACAAACAATCGGGACAAATAGTGTCCTATTTAATAAAAACTAACATGTTATCTCCCTCGCGGGTTTATAAAACATTTCTAAAAACATTTAAAAGAGTGCGAGGCTATGAACTCACGTTGATATGGGAAGGCGGGTTATCGGCAATTCGGTCGTACGGTACGTGCTTCAATCACGGAAACCTAGACAAATAATACTCGGTCTTAGACGTTTGTCCAATGACTTTATAAAAATAAAAATTATGTATACATATGATGATTATATATATATATATGATGATCAAGTGGGTCTACATATTCTCATTTACTCATTTTTGTGCTATGTGTCGATAACTTTTATATTAGTTTCTCGTTTTACCTGTTTACGTGTTTTAGGTCCAATAGGCCTATTATAAGTACTTTAACTTTTTTTAATCCCTTTTATACCTATATTATCAGTACTTAAACTTTACAAGTTGGGCCCAAATGGGTTAAGCCCAATAATAAGTTTATAAGTGTTTTAGTCCATTTTTGTTGTATTGTTAGTCCAATAACGTTAATTTAGTCTGTTAACGTCCGTATGTCTTATAGTTCGGGTTTTATCGGTTTTTACTTGTTATACATGTTTATATATCAGTATATAAGTTTTATAAAGTTTACATTAGACGGGTCCAACCATCTAAGTTTTATTTAACAAAAACGTTAATTTTACGGCGATAGCCGAAAAAGGCGTAAAAATCAAGTTTATAGTTTTATAACTTATAAAACCTAACAAGTTACCATTTTTATAAAATGTCCACTTATTTAACCTTTTACATACTTATATAAATAAAATCCATAAGTTAGTGGGTTTTTATTTTACATTTTATACTATTAAATTTTGAGTGCTTATATAATAGTATTATTCTTTTAATTTCCAAAATCTGATTTTTATCTTTACTTTCAACAAAACTGCCATATCTTGAGTTCTATATGGAGCTAGAAGCTCAAATTTTTATCACATAAACTACATGATATGTGCTACATGTAACTCTTTTATAGCTACTGTTGAATCATCTTCTAAATATTTTCTAAAAATCGTCCAAAACAGTAACCTCAGATTTATACTCTAAACTTGTTTTGATCATATCTCACTCATTACTTGGATTCCATTGCATGGCCAACTCTCACCTGTGTACAAGACCCATAGCTTACTGTAAATCCATTCTACTTCATCATTTTATCAGTTTACCATATGGTTCTTTACTGTTTTTATACAGCCTATCATTTAAACAAGATTTACCCATTTTTACTTATAGTTTTTCATCTTTTTATCCATGATTATCAACACCAAATCCCCACATAACATTTTTATCATCATATAATCATCATATACATATACAATAGGAAATAAAATACATGTTTACATAATCAAAATAACAAGAAGTTGAGGAGGACAATCTTTATACCACCATGATGATGTAGGTTGATCAAAACATGGATTTTTGATGGAGAAACTTGTGAATAACCATGACCTTCTTCATGACCACCATTCTTTATATACTCCTTGTGGAAAATCAGCCCTACTACTCCATGAAAACTCCTCCTTGGATGTTATAAGTTGCACCAATCTTCATCTTTTTGAATGGAGATTAACATATGTTAATTATAACATATGTTTTGTGGTTAAATTTTGTATGAAATGGGTGTTTGAAGGTGAATATGGGACGGCACAATGGAGGAGGAAGAGAGTGTTTCAAGTGGTTTTGCATGTGTGAAATGAGGTGTGTGAGTGTTGCTAATGGTTTTGAGGAGTATTGGCTTATTTTGTAAGCTACAAGTTAACATGTGTTAACTTGTTTATGAGGTTGTGACACCTCATGGTTTAGCTAGTTTGTATGGCCGGTTTTGATGTGGGGGTGGGACAAGTGACCCACTTGTCTCATCCCCATTTATTTACGGGTACTCCTCGATTCTAGTTTCCTCGATTTGCGTGCCCTCGGGTCATTTTACGAAAAACGTTTTTATAAATTATGAATCAACGTCACAAAACGAATCCAATAAAAATTTTCTCATCAAAAACGGAGTTCAAAAACGTAAATACGTAATCCTAGGGTTTCCGGTTTAGTCGTAAAGTACGTTAAAATAAAATCGTAAGTCCTAATCTCTTCTCGTAAATTTGTGATTTTATGAACCAACACAAATTTAAAACTCCAAAATAATATTCATAGATAAATTTATTTTCTGAAATGTCGGACTGTCACCAAAGACGGTGTATGTAAACGTAAGCACGTAACGTAGAATCCTCCGGTTTAAACGTAGTCGATGCTACTTCAAGACGTAAATCCAAATTTCTTCCCAAAAATAAGTGAGTTCATATTGTGACATTAAAATAATGTTTTCAAACAAATATTAAGAATAAAATATCGACCATAAATTGACGGATTGTCACAGCATTTACCCCTAACCAGGATCTTTGTCCTCAAAGATCATCTTACTTTACTACTCGCTTCTTATAGAGTTAAAGCCATGTGGGTATTTCCTCCACATTCGGTCTTTTCTCACAAGTGTAATCCATTATAATACGCGAGTTTCATCAAACCTAACTACGGGAATAAGATCAGGCTAAATGTTGACTTACTTTCTCTATCCATGATGTTCACGAGTTTCTGATGAATGCAACTTTTCGCCGATCTAAGCTTTACTAAGAACAATCAGATTTTCACTTGATAGATATTCCATCAAGTTCGATTTACGAAACGTAATTCACGCAGTCCTTGAAGTCCTAGGGTAGATCCAGCTTATATGCCTTTCAATCCCAACTTTTACATTATCTCAATGGTCCCATACAACGGGGACTTATATCCCATGATTTGTCAGATCATGAATTCATTTTTCCAAGGTTAAAAATTATGGCATAACTTCGCTACCCATTTGGCACTTCAAGATCTACATTTCGCGTTCACATAACCTCCTGCCCACTATCAGCAGTTAATAATCAAATCCTAATTTCAACAATCATTTCAGATCTCGCGGGTCGGGTATTTTGCAAGGATAGGTTCGCCATCATAGGAAACCTTAAACCTAAAAGACATGTCCAACTCAAATGGGTGTATGTCGGATATCTTCATCTCAACTCCTGCTTATAGATGCTCTAATATTTAGATCCTAACAAGATTTGATCTCAATCCTAACACGATAATTATCAATGATAATCCTTCCAAAGGAAAATGATTATACGGTTCATTACCAAAGGTCAATCATTCAAACATAAAACAACACTTATATTACCATGTATCGTTACTTTACCTCGTCCCTTCGATTTGGGGTGGTACATAGCACTCTCATCAAGGTTCGTTCTCAATGATTTCTGAGCAAATCTCTAGAAATTCGATGCGAAGCGAGGACCTTGATATAGATGATCGATACAGGCACGCTATGTTTACATAATTCTTTTGCATTTATCATTAACGAGAATGATATTAGCAGATTTGGTCAGTCTGTCGACGATGACCCAAATCGAATAAAATTCAGATGATGACCTTTGCAATAGCTAGACGTTTACTAATGTATGAGGCGATGTCTGCCTTCATAATTGTCATTAGTACAACTTCTTCAGACAAAGATACTTTTAGTCAAAAATGACATACATATAATACTTATACTTACAAGATTTCCAATATAACTACATCTCACAATCCTCCATATATAGACAATCACATGTGGTCTTTAAAACATCTAACACTATCGGCTTCTCAACTCTAATGGTTCACACTAGCCGTGAAACCTTTTTATAAGCATCGTTTATTTTTTTATTGTTCGTTACTTTATTTTGCACGTTCATTATTAAGAAATATATCCTAACTGGTTCTTTATCCTTTTTACATAATGCATCGGCATCTATATTCACTTCTCATGATGATATAATTATCATGTCCACAATTCACTCAGATATTCTTTCTATATTATGCGTCAGTAATTACGTTCACTTTCTCCTGATGAAATAAATATCTTAACCGTATTTATTCAAAATTCTTTCTTCATATCTTCTATGTTTTAGTTTCGTCTTTACTATCATTTTATCCGTTTTACTCAATCCGTCGTCTAAAGCGTCGATAATTATTATAATTAATTAAATAATTATTAGTTAATTTTTATGAAGCGTAAACGTAAAAGTTTTAAATTTCTTAGTTCGACCAATTATATAAAATGTTCAAAAATAAATTTGAATTTAATTAACACGATTTTTGTTTATTTATCGAAAATAATTAATAGAATTCGTAAATGTTCGAAAAACCTTTGTTTATAGCTTGGTCAAAGTTTTCTTAGTTCGAAAAACAAAATGTATCGTTTCAAATTTCAAGTCATGATTTAAATGATTTCCTCAATCCTTCTTAAGTTGTCTTAAGTTATACACAAACATTTACCCCTAAACAGATGTTTAGTTAAATGGTTTGTGTATAAGGGAATAATCCCTTTAAAAATCATTTGTTAAAACATTTGTCAAAACATATTTCCATTTTCTTTTTGTTATAACCCTAAGCCTAAATGGCTCTAATCTATGAAAAGTCAATATAGATTCCATTATCTATTAATCACATAGTCAAATAATGTAGAGATTTAAGTCTTAAATCACATGTTAATTATTCAAGGTACATGTTTTCATTGTTCGGCCAATTCAGGGCAATCTATAAATAACTATTAACTCATTCTTATAAATAAACAAACGGTCCTTAATGATCACAAGCATGAATTTATCAAATTACAGCCTACACACGTGATTCACCAATTTTATGAATGATACATGTGTATTAGTCAATCTAAACGACATCACGTGAAACTCATAATGTTCATTACAAGTACCGGATGTAGTGTAATCTTTTTCGCAGATGCGAAGTTGATGATAACCATGCCGTGGATCAAAATTTTAAAACAAACGCTAGAACCTTGTAAATGATCGAACAAATCTTCCATTTCGAGTTATGGAATCGTTTTCGATTGTCAATTTACTCAGTTCACAGTAATCTATAAATATAAGGAATGATAACACCATAGCTCTTCATGATGACAGGCTTGGTATAATAAAATCTTTCTCCGACAACTCTTTCAGTTGTACGGTAATTCCTTTAATTCAGATGGTGCTGACGTACAGTGCACAAGCCACAAGTGCAGCACCAGGAATATAATCAATACTAATTTCAACTTGCCTTAATGGCAAAAGTCTAGGTAATTCATCAACAAATACCTCCTAAGGTTTTAGATAACATGAACATCTTTTAGTAAATACATATTAGGTTCTTCTATGTTACAATATCTGTAACTAGTTCACAAGCATTCACGGTATAATTTCAAGTCTTAATACAGGATATGGTCATCCATCAAGAATTATTTATATCACTTTTGATAATCAACATCTTATCATTTAGGGGAATTCAATTCGAGTTCCCGTCAATTAAGACAATGTCGTCATGTCACAATCAATCAATCTATTCCACTGGCATTATCAACTTTCCCAGTTTCATTGCCGTCGATAAGATGTGATCTTCTCAAAAGACTAATAATAAATCATAATCCTTCACAAATTCAAGGATATATGGAGACATAACTACTATTAAAAGAGTAAGGTCAACGCATAATCTACGCGATAGAATTTCAAATCAGATACAGATGAAAACATTTAACGAATATGAATATATCCCATGTTTTCATAATTTGAGTACGCATTCGAAAGCTCCTCGGATCGTTACCCAGGTCATTCAAATGAAATCAAATCATAAGAAATGATAGGAACGTCGATACTTCCAATCGGGTATCAACACTCGGTAATCATATACTTTTCCTAAGAATCTTACTACGGGAGAATTGGACAAGAAAGAATTGTCAATTGTCAAATAAGACAATTTCCACAGATGAGTAAATTTGACTCAGAAGAATAGGTGTTACAGGCACATATGTAGGTGTCCCTAACATTATGTCCTTATTTTTCACTTCTTGCAGATCTCATTAAAATTTAATCTTCCACAATCTTCAAAGAAAATGTAGTGTTTATTCATTAGTTTTATGGTGACTACTAATCAGCCTTGCATAGTCCATTCCAAATTGTATGTAGGCGCGCAACTATATACAATTTCAAGGTTTAACGATGCAATACTCAGTTCGTCAAAATTTTATCATCCATGTTTATAGTAAAATCATTTTCATGCTTAATTCTTAAATAAGAATCAAAAATAAATTTACAAAGATTTTCTTTGTTATGAAAACAATTAAGTTTCCAAAGCGTTTCTTAAACAACTTTACTTTGATAACAATCACTTATAAATCTCACTTCAAATAATCCTTATAGTGATGAAAATTCAATTTTCTCAAAGGATACCGTTTTAACTTTATAAAAACAATGAGTGATCTGCAAAAGAGTGATGAAAGCTTGTTCACCAAGAATTAACTACAGTAAGATAGGAAATGAGCTTTAGCCAAATAATCATGAGGTTCATGACCTTGATGGCACTCACGAAGAATTATTCACAACGTATCTCAAATCAAGATGAGTACTCGTTCAATGGTTGCATCACTAATGCGAACATTAGAGACAAGCAAGAAAAGATAGATAACATCGATACATGTAGAGTTTAGCAATCAAAGGTAGTCTTTTCATTAATCACAAAGAAGTCAAAATTGTACCGTAACACATTACGTGTCACTATGTCATACAATTCTCAGAACTCATCCTACCAACTGATATCTCAGTTAAGTTAGGGATTTTTAAAAGATACCACAATGAATACTAATCTACAAGAGTCATTAGGTGTTCCACATGTCCTGAAAGATCCATTGGTCTCAATTCAGAAGAAGATTTCTTCAATTTATTTATTGGACACTGGGCATCCTCATTAGTGGATAATGGCCTAGGAACAACCCTTAACGCAAACTAACAATCATTTAAAACCTTATAATTCAATCACATGACTTAATAATTTCCTCTTAACAATCTCATATTCCATACGGGGTAAATTTTACTTTATTCAAGTCTTAACAAATTTTATACTCAATTCAATATCCTACCTCATATCCTAATACTTTCAATCTTATTCTTCGGCCTTGTAAAGGCAATAAAAGCTTAATATGATCAACACTTAATTCCAATCCTATAGCTCTTACAACAACAATTATCAAATGAGTCATTAATATGAAATGACTTGATCAGTAAACTAGACTTCTCGGAAAGGTATTAGTGGCATGAGGCTTTTGGGTAATGGTTCCAATAACAGCCTCAAGTGCAACACTCACCCTTTCGATTTCAATTTAAGAATTGGATGACAACGAATCAGATGACATCTTTCTAGGTGGTAACGTTTTGTCAAGCTCCACTCTATAAGGAAAGATCGTCATGACATCGATATCAGATTTAATCTCGCCAATTCTTTTCCAATATCACAATCAACTAATATCTATATTTCTATGAATATCAACCATTTGTTGGGATCATAAATATCCGCAACTTGGATTCCATTGCATGGCCAACTCTCACATGTGTACAAGACCCATAGCTTACTGTAAATCCATTCTACTTCATCATTTTATCAGTTTACCATATGGTTCTTTACTGTTTTTATACAGCCTATCATTTAAACAAGATTTACCCATTTTTACTTATAGTTTTTCATCTTTTTATCCATGATTATCAACACCAAATCCCCACATAACATTTTTATCATCATATAATCATCATATACATATACAATAGGAAATAAAATACATGTTTACATAATCAAAATAACAATAAGTTGAGGAGGACAATCTTTATACCACCATGATGATGTAGGTTGATCAAAACATGGATTTTTGATGGAGAAACTTGTGAATAACCATGACCTTCTTCATGACCACCATTCTTTATATACTCCTTGTGGAAAATCAGCCCTACTACTCCATGAAAACTCCTCCTTGGATGTTATAAGTTGCACCAATCTTCATCTTTTTGAATGGAGATTAACATATGTTAATTATAACATATGTTTTGTGGTTAAATTTTGTATGAAATGGGTGTTTGAAGGTGAATATGGGACGGCACAATGGAGGAGGAAGAGAGTGTTTCAAGTGGTTTTGCATGTAGGAGTATTGGCTTATTTTATAAGCTACAAGTTAACATGTGTTAACTTGTTTATGAGGTTGTGACACCTCATGGTTTAGCTAGTTTGTATGGCCGGTTTTGATGTAGGGGTGGGACAAGTGTCCCACCTGTCTCATCCCCATTTATTTACGGGTACTCCTCGATTCTAGTTTCCTCGATTTGCGTGCCCTCGGGTCATTTTACGAAAAACGTTTTTATAAATTATGAATCAACGTCACAAAACGAATCCAATAAAAATTGTCTCATCAAAAACAGAGTTCGAAAACGTAAATACGTAATCCTAGGGTTTCCGGTTTAGTCGTAAAGTACATTAAAATAAAATCGTAAGTCCTAATCTCTTCTCGTAAATTTGTGAGTTTATGAACCAACACAAATTTAAAACTCCGAAATAATATTCATAGCTAAATTTATTTTCTGAAATGTCGGACTGTCACCAAAGACGGTGTATGTAAACGTAAGCACGTAACGTAGAATCCTCCGGTTTAAACGTAGTCGATGCTACTTCAAGACGTAAATCCAAATTTCTTCCCAAAAATAAGTGAGTTCATATTGTGACATTAAAATAATGTTTTCAAACAAATATTGAGAATAAAATATCGACCATAAATTGACGGATTGTCACAGTTTGGTTATCTATTACTAAGTAAAATGAAAATGTAAATTGCGATAAGTAAAAGGAATGCAAAAGGAATGCGAAAGGAATGTAAAAGGAATGCTGAAAGGAATGCTAAAAGGAATGCTGATAGGAATGTAAAAGGAATGCTGATAGGAATGCTAAAAGGAATGCTGATAGGAATGCTAAAAGGAATGTTGATAGGAATGCTAAAAGGAATGCTGATAGGAATGCTAAAAGGAATGCTTAAAGGAATGTAAAAGGAATGCTGAAAGGAATGCTAAAAGGAATGCTGATAGGAATGCTAAAAGGAATGCTGATAGGAATGTAAAAGGAATGCTGATAGGAATGCTAAAAGGAATGCTGATAGGAATGCTAAAAGGAATGCTGATAGGAATGCTAAAAGGAATGCTGATAGGAATGCTAAAAGGAATGCTGATAGGAATGTAAAAGGAATGCTGAAAGGAATGCTAAAAGGAATGCTGATAGGAATGCTAAAAGGAATGCTGATAGGAATGCTAAAAGGAATGCTGATAGGAATGCTAAAAGGAATGCTGATAGGAATGTAAAAGGAATGCTGAACCCTTTTCCAATCAAGATGACCGGGATGTAAAAGGAATGTATAAAATAAGCTAAATCTAATAAGCTATTAATCAAATAAGCACACGCCTAAAAACCTAATCAAAACACGTTTAAGAAAAGCGAATAAGCTAGAATTTAAAGACTTTTAAAAACACAAAATAAACAACTTTATAAAATAAACTTTAAAAAGATAAACTCTTAAGAAAAAGTAGAAAAAAAACAAATAAGCTAAACACAAAACAAGCCAATAAGCATGTCAAGCTCAAAACTCATTTGTATTAAAACTTATAGATGAATAAAAAGATAAACTTTTTAATCAATCAAACATCAAAACTAAACAAGATCAAAGATTATATTGAATCAAAGGTAAATAAAATCAAGAAAGGTAGAATGAGAACACCCTTTCATGTGGTGAAATGAAGGGTATTTATAGGAAAGGAGGGGATGCTTGTGTTGCTCTTTTCTTTCTTTCTTTCTTCACGTCTTTTCGTCTTTTAAGTTCTTCGACTTTTTCGACTTTGTCTCGGGATTAATTTAAACTCGTCTTATAATTTCTTCATTTATTAGACTTGAGTTCTTCGGCTTAATTAAACTTCCGTCTTTAGACTTGTTCTTCGATAAATCTTCAGAATAGGCCTTGGACTTCCGTTCTTTTTGCACTCTTGATCTTTTGACTTCGTCTTTTGTCTTTTTCTTCGATAAAAGCCCGTGAAAGCCCGTGTTTTCCTCCCTTTTTCACGTTTTGGTCCCAAATCACAACAAAAACACAAACCACGCATAATTCTGACATTTACGACATAAAATACACGTTTTGGCTTGGTTATTATTGTAATTAAGTGGTAAAAGGATGGGTGTTTTCACACCTATCAAATCCCCTACACTTAACCATTGCAATGTCCTCATGCAATGCATTAGTTACAAAGCAAGTTTTACATTTTCCATCATAATCAATCCACATTGGCCTTTATTAAAATGATAGAAAATTTCAAAAATAAGAAAACAAGTAAAGAGATCAAAAACTTACCTTAGGGTTTTGGAAATGTCATGAATGATTATCACCCTCAAGTTTCACGTTCCCCAAACCAAGCCTAAAAACGAGATCATTGTTATTATAAGTTAGCAAACTAACACGAACTCATGTGGGCCAATTATTTACTTAGACTCCCTTATTCCTAGGTGTATCTCTTCTATTTTATTTTTGTCTTGAATGATCACGAGGATGCATTGTTGACTTATTTCGATAGTTATTTAGGCTAAAAATAAAGTGAACGATTTAATCAATAGTTAGCTAAAGGACAAAATCTTTTAAAACTGCTTCTCGGGACCTCAAAAAGTTCATATCTTGGCATAACTCGCTTCGCAATTTGAGACCTTTCTCGGACCGATATTTGGCAGCGACTTCATACTTCAAATCTTGAGAGACATTCATGAAATAATGGTCTTCTCTTCATAATAGGAATTTCTTCACTTGAAATTTTAAGAGATCCTTCATATATGGACCACGACTTCTTCATTTTTCTCCAATCTTTATTTTGGACTTTGATATACAACGATCCGCCTCCTTTTAGGACTTGGATCTATTTATCCTCATACCTTGTTAGGGCCTTTTTGGATAGACTTCTCCATGATCTTTTGGGAGTACTTGCTTTTCGTCGTGTGTCTCGATCCTTCATATAGATTTTCGATAAATGATTTTTCACATCACTTTTGGATCTTTAGCAACAAAATATAGCCCTCATGCCTTGTTAGGGCCTTTTCGGACTCGCCAATCTTCGCATCCCGCTTCAATAAGTTATGCCTTGGCTATGAACTCTAATTAATACCGAGCAACTTTTAAACGATCTTGGGCTAGAAGCTAAGTAACTTTTCAAATCGTACAACCTTATTTATTGAAGATAAACTTATTAGCAAGCGATGGGAGAATAGGCTTACAATCAACTCACATAAATTCACGAAAGAATACCAAACTTATAATTGACTCTATCATCTCTCGTTCTCCATAATTTAAAATCTCAAGGAATGAGACTCGTGGATGCTTAGCCAATTAAATCAAAGTTTTGGGTTTTCGAGTCGCCTATAGGATCTTGCATCTTCTTAAACTATTCCAAGTTTAGAATTTGCGTTTTAAAGTTCCCTTGATAAACGTCTCTCTAGGATCAGTTATAGGAACTTGCGAAAAGTTCTTGTTCTTAATCCGTGAGGGTTAAGACTTTCGCGTTTTATAGCTCCCTATATAAAAGCCTAGCAAAACTTGACTTAAACACGTTAAGGATACTAGCTAGAGTAAACTTAGATAAGTAAACTCGGGTCGAGTCAAAATATTCACGACTTTTGAAAATTAAAACCACTTTATTAAAATTTATTCTAATAAGGAAAGAAAATAACTATACAAAAGTAAAAACTAATAGGCCAAAATAGATCAAAAATTTTGAAAAATGTCGAAAAATCAAATTTTCCGGTTAAAATGAGGACAAATACAAGGAAAAGGCCACTTAACTTCGATAGAAGTCCCCCCTACACTTAAGATAAACATTGTTCTCAATGTTTAAGCATGTGGAATTAAACTCCCCTATACTTAGGACATTGTGCACGTTGTTTAAATCTCGCTAAGAAAGAGACAACTAAAGAGATTCCTATTTTAATATTGAGAAATATAAAATAGTGAATCGAAAAGAGTTTAGGATAGAACCGGGAAGAAGGGAACACGGAGTCACGGTTCGTCAAAAGTCATCAAGAGTGTGTCTTTGAATCTCTAATCCCTGCACATGATTAGAAAGAAAGCAAGAAACACCACGGGGCTCCCCCTACACTTATGGTGAAAATAGATAGATAATTGGGTTGCCTCCCAAAAAGCGTTTGTTTTTGTTAACCGAGTCACGAGCCTGACTTGTCCCTGATTTAAATAGTCCATGGGGAAGCCTCGAATGTAATACCGGGATCAAAGACCTTGTCCTCGTTCCCGGTTGACATCAACAAAGGAGAGGCGGGGGGATAAGTCTTGAATGGGAGAAAGGTCCTTTCAGCATACGAGAAGTATGTGAATTTAAGATCCACGGGAGGTGGGGTGGGTAAAGTAAGCACATTATCCTCCCCCAAAGACAATGGAGTCTGAGCAAGCGGCAAAGCCGTATTGTTATCAATCATAGCATAATCAATGTCACCTCCCGGGTCAAAGCACTCATCCTCCGTGATAGTGGCTAAAGGGGAGGATGAAAGGTGCTCGGGAGGGGGACTTGGGACAATATCTTCCTGCATCAAATTATCATAAATAATGTCCCCCTCCATATCATTATCATCAATACCTGGAGGCATGGAGTGAATGTTGATTTCTTCCAGCAATGGGTCATTATCTTCAACGGGAGGAATAGGTGGAGGCAAAGACTCGTAAAGAGGAGGAGAAGTCAACGCTTCGATTTGAGCAATAAGAAGATGCACTTTCCGTAATCTATCGCGAAGAAGCACGTATTCCACCTCATCCACATGATCATGTTCATCGGTGAACTTCTCGTAAACCGGAGAGAATAAATCGTCATCACCCGCATCTCCCGGTGGAGATTGAGAAATTTCAAAAGTGAAATTCTCATAGCTTGGAGAAAAATCGTCATCATAAGGATCGACCTCTTCCGTAAGAGCAACGTCGTCCTCAAGCTCCATAGCAGCTGGTATGTCACAAACCTCATCATCAAACACTTTATCAAGACCAACATCACTAAGCTTACTTAATGTATCACAATCCTTGGACACGTTTGGGATATTGAGAGGAGGGATGACAATAGCACTAGGACATTGAGCAGTAAGATCATTCCAAGAAATAGTAGGCTCATCGTCATCATCATCATAATAGTATGGATACACCGGGGGAGGAGTATAAGTCTCGATATTCGATATTTGCCCCTGTCGTTGATCCTCTTGACATTTCTCGATGATCTTGTTGCAAGCTTCTTGAATTTGTTGACTTTGCTTAACAAGAGTGTCCCATTGTTCGTGGGGGCTCAAATGTTCGAAGGAGGGTTGATGATCGATGGGGTGTTGTGGGGGTTCAAAATGTTGAAAACCTAAATTATAGCATGGTTGTGGCTCATAGTAGTTCATCGGTTGAGAATAATTAGAAACCGGGTTTGGTTCATAATAATCCATTGGTGAAGAAAACTGAGGACACGCATTTTGCTCATAATAATTCATTGGTTGACAATAATAGGTATCGTGAGGACCCCCACAGTTGTTGCAAAATGGGTAAGGAGAAAGAGTGGGTGCGTCTTGTGGATAGCTATTATCATTGTCATAATTGTACCCCGGTTCTTGCCCGTGATCATACGGGTATCGAACCGGGCACGAAACATGCCAATGAGAATTGCTTCCACAATAGATGCACGGGGAAAGAATGGGTGGGTTCAAAAAGGACGAATTAGTCGAGTTGCACAAAGGACAAAATCCGTATATGAATTGTGTATTGTTGATATCGTTACCGCACCGCTCACATGTACACCATTGACATGAGTCTTTCCCGTACAATCGTCTCCCACACCCGACGCAATAGACATAAGAATCCATTAAGAAAAATAGATGATCAAGAAGAATATTTTTGGTGCAAAACTTTGAAAAAGAAATGCTTTTTATGATTTTTTTAAATGTTTTTGGGATTTTTGAAAATTTTGGACACGAAAAATAACGTTCACGAGTGAACGGATCCCAAAAGCCAACGCGTCTCTCACAAAAAACCGTTAATCTTCACGAAAAGAGCCGGCAGCGGCGCCATTTTAATGTAGAGATTTTGCTAGTTGAAAAAGTTCGTTTTCTCGGTGTCTAATCGAATTGATTTCCGGTTCAAAGTGCGACTCAATTGTTCTTGGTGGAAATGAAAATGGTTTGGTTATCTATTACTAAGAAAAATGAAAATGTAAATTGAGGTAAGTAAAAGTAATGCATAAGGAATGCGAAAGGAATGTAAAAGGAATGTTGAAGGGAATGCTAAAAGGAATGCTGATAGGAATGTAAAAGGAATGCTGACACGAATGCTAAAAGGAATGCTGATAGGAATGCTAAAAGGAATGCTGATAGGAATGCTAAAAGGAATGCTTAAAGGAATGTAAAAGGAATGCTGAAAGGAATGCTAAAAGGAATGCTGATAGGAATGCTAAAAGGAATGCTGATAGGAATGTAAAAGGAATGCTGATAGGAATGCTAAAGGAATGCTGATAGGAATGCTAAAAGGAATGCTGATAGGAATGCTGATAGGAATGCTAAAAGGAATGCTGATAGGAATGCTAAAAGGAATGCTGATAGGAATGTAAAAGGAATTCTGAAAGGAATGCTAAAAGGAATGCTGATAGGAATGCTAAAAGGAATGCTGATAGGAATGCTAAAAAGAATGCTGATAGGAATGCTAAAAGGAATGCTGATAGGAATGTAAAAGGAATGTTGAACCCTTTTCCAATCAAGATGACCGGGATGTAAAAGGAATGTATAAAATAAGCTAAATCTAATAAGCTATTAATCAAATAATCACACGCCTAAAAACCTAATCAAAACACGTTTAAGAAAAGCTATTAAGCTAGAATTTAAAGACTTTTAAAAACACAAAATAAACAACTTTATAAAATAAACTTTAAAAAGATAAACGAAAACTAGAAAAAAAAACAAATAAGCTAAACACAAAACAAGCCAATAAGCATGTCAAGCTCAAAACTCATTTGTATTAAAACTTATAGATGAATAAAAAGATAAAATTTTTAATCAATCAAACATGAAAACTAAACAAGATCAAAGATTACATCGAATCAAAGGTAAATAAAATCAAGAAAGGTAGAATGAGAATGATTGTAAAAAGCTTGAAATAAGATTAAGATTAAAGATTCAAAAGTACAAGATTAAAGATTAAGATTAAGAAAACTTGAAAGAAAAGCTTAAGAACATGAAAGAAATCTAGAGAGAGAAAGTAATCTACTCCTACTCCTAAAACTAATCTACTCCTAAATGACTAACACCCTTTCATGTGGTGAAATGAAGGGTATTTATAGGAAAGGAGGGGATGCTTGTGTTGCTCTTTTATTTCTTTCTTTCTTCACGTCTTTTCGTCTTTTAAGTTCTTCGACTTTTTCGACTTTGTCTCGGGATTAATTTAAACTCGTCTTATAATTTCTTCATTTATTAGACTTGAGTTCTTCGGCTTAATTAAACTTCCGTCTTTAGACTTGTTCTTCGATAAATCTTCAGAATAGGCCTTGGACTTCCGTTCTTTTTGCACTCTTGATCTTTTGACTTCGTCTTTTGTCTTTTTCTTCGATAAAAGCCCATGAAAGCCCGTGTTTTCCTCCCTTTTTCACGTTTTGGTCCTAAATCACAACAAAAACACAAACCACGCATAATTCTGACATTTACGACATAAAATACATGTTTTGGCTTGGTTATTATTGTAATTAAGTGGTAAAAGGATGGGTGTTTTCACACCTATCAACACCCATCCTTTTACCACTTATTTCTTGCTAAAACAAGACCAAAACACGTATTTAATATCATTTGTTTGGAATTATGCGTGGTTTTTGTGTTTATTGTGTTTTCAGAGCCAACCGGATGAATATTGAAGAAAACATGGGATTGCACGGGTTTTTATCAAGGAAAAAGACTCAAGACGAAGTCTATTGTCCAATAGATGCAAAAGATTTGAAGTCAATGGGCCTATTTGAAGATTTATCAAAGAAAAGGACCAAAGATGGAAGATTTACATATGTCGAAGGAACTCAAGTCTATTAAACGAAGAAATTAAAAGACGAGTTGAATTTAATCGTCGACAAATCCCGAATCAGAATCGTAAACATCAACTTCTTTGAAAAGACGAGAAGACAAGAAGAGAGGAAGAAAGCCCACTTCACCAACCAACCACTAGCCTATATAAGGACAAACCCCTCACACATTTGGAACTAGTTTTTCATTTTCCCAGTTTCTTCTTTTCTTTCGTAGGAAGCCAACACCACTAAGGTGTTGGTGATTTTTCATTTTGTTGAATCCTTCATCTTGTAAGTTTTTAATCTTTTTCCTTTGATTGTTTAAACCTTAATCATCAATATAATCTTTCCATTTCATCTTGTTCATCTTGTTCTTTGATTCAAAGTTTTAAAGTTCTTGTTTGGTTGATCTTGATCTTCAAAAGTTAGTGGGTTTTGTGTTTTAATGATTGGGATTTGTTGTTTATGGTTAGTAAATGATTAGTGATTAGTTTGGTTTAAATCTTTTGGTTAGATTTGGCTTATTTTGATCAAAAATCGTCTTCCCCTGTTATTTCTGCTTACTGTTCTTCATAGCCCAGTTATTCCGAATAGCCACTTTATTCCGCATAGAGTTTTTCCATCCGGAATATCTATTATTCCGGATAGCCCATTATTCCGAGTAGCAATTTTATTCCGAGTAGAAAATTATTCCGAGTAGTCAATTATTCCGGATAGCACCATATTCCGAGTAGCAAATTATTCCGAGTAGCCTTTCATTCCGGATAGGATTATTATTCCGAGTAGTCAATTATTCCGGATAGCACCATATTCCGAGTAGCAAATTATTCCGAGTAGCCTTTCATTCCGGATAGGATTATTATTCCTGAGCACCATTTATTCCGCATAAGCATTGTATTCCGAATAGACTTTTATTCCGCATGACCTTATATTCCAGATAGAGCATTTCTTCAGTTATTCCACATCAACAACATTATTCCGAATCAAGCAAGTTTTCAGTGAGGTTATTTTACTGCTTTACCGTTTAATTGTTTAATTTTAATTCAAGTTTTATGTCATTAACTGTTTTTGGTTTTAAACTTTATTTACTTCATTCACCTTTTTAGTAGAATAGAAAACCAAACCCCCTATTTGTCACCAAGAACAATCATTCCACTTTGAGCTGTGATCAATTCGAGAAGATTCCGAGAACTTAACTGAACCCATAGCAAAAACGCTTGTATCAATCCTGTTTGGAAGGATCTTGAGGATGATATCAGTGGATTTCAATGGCGTTTGTATTCAGCTGCTGGTGTGTATTATTTGAGTTCTACAAAGTTTGTTGAGTATCTTCTTGTAGATGCTGAGTATCCCATGTCCAAAGAAGTTTTGGACAAGATGAAGACAACACAGCTGGAAATTGACTATTCAAGTGACGTGGCCAAAGATTTGATTAGGCATGTTTATTAACAATATGATAAGATATGTAAGATTCTTCCTAGTTCTTAATTTTTATTCAGAAACTTGATTACTAGAGTAGATATCAAGTTTAGGGGAGGATTGTTGGGAATAAAATGTAGCCAGTACACTTGAACGCTGACAAGAAGAAAACAAGCATTGATAAGAAGAAAACAAACGTTGACAGATCAAGCGTTGACAGGAAGAAGTCAACCGTTGATAGGTTGAAGACAAGCACTGATAGAAAGATATGGTCTACGCGTATTATGTTTCTAGTAAAGATAGGATCAACAATGTATTTTCTATAATTATCTTTACCTAGAGTAGCTGATACGTAGACTCTTGTACAAGGCTTCTTATGTCTATAAAAGAAGACCTTTAGGTTATGTTTCATATAAGTTTCTTCATACGTTTAACACTTTCATTGTATGCAAGTTTGTTATCATCAATCAAGTGAAAGTTTGTTTTACAATTATTTGTGTGTTCTTGTTTAAGTATTAATTCCGCATAATACTTAAATTGTTTTATACACAACAAAGTGTCTCTACGTGTTTAACTTGATTTAATCTCGTTTACACAAGCTAAATCGATCTAAGTTTGGGATCAACAAGTATGAAAAAACTTATATGAAACATAACCTAAAGGTCTTCTTTTATAGACATAAGAAGCCTTGTACAAGAGTCTATGTATCAGCTATTCTAGGTAAAGATAATTATAGAAATACATTGTTGATCCTATCTTTACTAGAAACTAACTAGAAACATAATACGCGTAGACCATATCTTTCTATCAGTGCTTGTCTTCAACCTATCAACGCTTGACTTCTTCCTGTCAACGCTTGATCTGTCAACGTTTGTTTTCTTCTTATCAACGCCTGTTTTCTTCTAGTCAGCGTTCAAGTGTACTGGCTACATTTTATTCCCAACAATCCTCCCCTAAACTTGATATCTACTCTAGTAATCAAGTTTCTGAATAAAAATTAAGAACTAGGAGGAATCTTACAAATCTTATCATATTGGTAATAAACATGCCTAATCAAATCTTTGGCCACGTCACTTGAATAGTCATTTTCCAGCTGTGTTGTCTTCATCTTGACCAAAACTTCTTTGGACATGGGATACTCAGCATCTACAAGAAGATACTCAGCAAACTTTGTAGAACTCAAATAATACACACCAGCAGCTGAATACAAACGCCATTGAAGTCCACTGATATCATCCTCAAGATCCTTCCAAACAGGATCTTCTTCTTCTAGTGCACACATTCTCTTGAATGTTGACCAAAGCTTTATTCCATTGACTGAAGTAGGAGCTTTAGTCTCATACTTGGCCAGCAACAACCTCCAAAGGTCTGCCAAGTCTTCCCTATCCATACTTTCAAAGAGAGACATAAGAGTAGTAAATGTGTGTACCTCTTTCCCATATCTGCCAATCATCCAAAACCCACTTGCATCTTCTTCATAGCTAATGATAGGGTTTCTGGCATCAAGAGGTAACATTTGTACCATATCTAAAGCTTCCATGGGTGAGAGCTTAATGCTTCTTCTAAGAACAGCTTCACTGGGAACCACTTTATTTAAATCTTTAGGAAACTCAAGTGGAACTCCCTTCTTCAAAGGCATCGGAACAATCATTGCCTTTTGAATCTCCATCTCTTCTACAAGTTCTTCTTTCCTTTCATCTGAAAGAAGTCTAAGAGTATTCATTTCATGCACTCTTGCCCAAATGGGGTAAGCCTTGTACTCAAATTCTTCAACGGAAAATCCCTGCAATTTCTTGAAGGTCCATCCAGTTCCATGACATCTAAGTAACATGTAGTAAAGCTCCCTACTATCCCTCTTCAGCAGTGAGAAAACATTGCTAGCCTTATGTTTCAGAATTAACTTGCAGTCTCTTTGAACTCTTAGAAGAATCTCCAATCCCCAAATTTGGTCTGAAATTGTCAAATCTGGATTCTCCATAATCTTATTCTCCCAAGCATGGTGCATCTGAACAACTTCTGGCATATCAAAGTCTACTTGCAATTTTAACTCTCTAAGCTTCTCTGTTGCCAAGTCATCACCATATTCAAGTCTTTCTGGTTGTTCAGTTATCATCACAATTGAATCTGAACTCCCTTCATTACTTCCTTCTTGTTTCTCAGAAGTGACAACAAATGGTGACTCGCCTACCTTCTTCATCTCTTGTTCCACAAGTTGTGCAACCAACCTTGAATCAAACTCTACTTGTGCTGCATCCTTTGGAACTTCTACTTCTACCATAATTCCTTTACACTTATCTAATGAATCAAGGATGGGTAGAGATGATTATGGTACCTGTGAAGACACTTCTTTGATGATAGCTGATGACTGGAATACATCAACCACATCTGCAGGTCTGTCAACGCTCAAATTTTGTGTGTCAGCGCCCAATTTAGTCTTGTCAGCGCTTGATGTGTCAGCGTTCGAATTTTGCTTGTCAACGCCCAACTTACTTGTCTCAGCGCCTCTTGTGAACTGCTCCATCATAGATGTAAAAGACAAGTTCAAGTTTGTAGGAGTAACCAAAGATGTATCAAAACCTGGTTTCTTCTTCAATTCAGTATGGGCTTTAGCAACACCCAAATATTCTCCATCATGTGAGCCTTTGTCACTCACATGGATCTGCTCATCCTCCCCTTTGGAAGATTCCTCCATTCCACGCCTAGTGTTAGCATCCTCCAAAATGACAATCTTCTCCCTCAATTGCTTGAGTTCAAGGCCTTGTGTATTGACTGTTTGTACCAGGTCTGCATTTTGCTTTTGCAAGCTAATGCAGACAGCCGTCAATTCCATCAATGTGTATGGTTCCAATCTGCCCTCCTCTAGAATGGGCATTTGACCTCCCAAAGTAGAGTCATGGGGCATGAATGAGGTCTTAAAGATGTTAGGACAGGCTTGGCCTGCATCTAATCTAGTACCAATAGTCCTAGCCTCATCCATGGCACCAACCACACTTGTGGTGGTGGTTCTCTCTACAACATGGCTAGGACCACTAGAGGAGAACACTCCCGTAGTCCTTGGGCGTTTAATCAACCAATATTCAGGGGTTGTAGAAGATGATGTGGATTGGGTGGTAGTTTGAAGGGTGTTTGGGTCTGTGAAGGAAAAGAGTCAACGTTTGGAATACTAGTGTCAATGCGAACATGTAACGTGTCAGCGTTGAAGGATTCTTGGTCAATTTCCATGTGTTTAGGTGAAGGCAAAGGTTCTGGTATTGGGTCAAGTTGTGGTTGTGGGTCTGGTTGGGGTTGTGCTGCTGTAATAACAGCAAGCATAGCTTGGGTAAGGGGTAATTCACGGTGAGGGGGTGAGTTCATTTTACTAAAAATAGCTTTCTTTTGCACAGGGATCTCATAAAAATCATCATGATCCCTTGTGCAGTAATTTTGCACATCAAAAACCATTTGCAAAAATCTGGGATAAGCCAAAGTCATCTTACTCCCTTTGTTTTTACACATGCCATCAAAAATTAATTTTGAAAAATTATACTTTTACCCATTTGTAATGCACACAATTGCACTAGCAATAGATCAGTTAATTTCATTATGTGCAGTATATTTGGGACTCAAACATTGAAGGATGACATGTATGAGGTACTTCCAGGCTGGGGGAAATTCTTGTTTATGATATTTATTTAAAGTACCCTCATCAGGGAAAGGATACCCCAATGCCCGAAGTCCTTGTTCTATTTTATTAATGGGAGAGTGGTTATACCATCTGCATCATTAAGATGCAAAGCCAGGTAAACCAAGGCTTCAGTAACCACCCAAGTACGCCCATGAACAATAGCTGTTAATGTAGTCACATTATTAATTGTTGAGGAACTAACAAAGTTCCAAAACTGTTTAATATGAGTGACAGGGATGAGAGGAGTGATTGTGGTAAATTATACGTCCTTTAGGAAAAGGAGCGTAAAAGCGGAAAGTATTGAGTGATGATTTAGGAAAATCAAGCACTAATGACCCTTATGGTGTGAAAGTTCGTTTCCCAAGGAGGTATATGTGTGTGACTAATATGTGAATGATTTGAGATTAATATTTGGTTTAGAAGGGGATGAGAAAAGAAGATGACGAAGACGTAAAAATTACTACTACGACGACAAAACGTAAAACCGTAAAAACTACAAAAATAAAAATAAATTTTGAAAATTACCAAAAATTCACCAAAAATCAAATTAAATAAACTAAGAGTTTACCAATGATCAAAACTTTTTCAAACCTTTTAAATAATTAAATATTCAATTTTTAAATGCTAATTAAAGCCCTAAAAATCAAATAAATTATCAAAAAGCCTAAATAAAGTTTTTTCAATTGGTAAACCTCTAAAATGACCTAAAAAGATTAAAAACTTTTTTTAGAAATTTTTAAACTAATAAAAACTATTTACAATGATTTAAAAAACTATTAAATCTTAAAATAATTATAAAAATTAATCTAAAAGTGATAAAATTATTCTAAAAGTTGCTAAATTCCTATTTTAATGTATTAAAGCTCAGAAAAATGTAAAAAGTTGGAAAATGTGAAATTTGAAAAATAATAATAAAATAATATTAAAATAATATTAAAAATCCAAAAATTCTAAAAAATTCTAAAAACTTACAAACTAGTTTATTTTAACCTAAATAAACAGAAATCAAAGTGAAATGACCAGAATACCCCTATTGGGCCCTCAAATGGGCCAAAACCAAAAACAGTCAACCTAAATGGGCTTTTTGGCCCAAAAAGTCAAACTTAGCCCAATTGACTTGGAAAAGCCCTATCTGACTCAAAAGTTAATTCTAAACACAAAACTCGAAAGGCCCAAAAGCTGAATGTGAGCTTATCACAGCTTAATAAGCAAACATCTTATTCTTATTGGGCTTTTTAGCCCATTAAGCAATAAGCTAATGCCATAAGCTCTAATTTGACACACAACCTTCTTTTGGGATGCTTATGAGATCTGTAAAAAGAAATTTTGAAAAAACACACTTAATAAGCCAGAAATAAGCAAAGTATTATTTCACTAAAAGACAAAATAGTCGTTTTTGAGAAATAAGGCACCTCAGGACTTGATTCAACTTGCAAAAGATCACAAATGGACTCAATAAGCCAAAACAATCAACAAAATTCCAATAAGCAAAACCAATAAGCCAGAATAAGCCAATAAGCACTTATGAAAAAGTCAATTAAGTTTGTTTTCTAGTCAAACCCTAAAGTCAACCTTCCAAATGCTCCAGTATGAACAAATGGGTCAAATAATGAGCACCTATTACAAAATCTAAGTTGTTGCTGGTTAAAATAAGCTATTATAGCTTATTGATAAGCTGAAACCAATTTAACACTAGCAGTGGTAACTAGCAGGGGAAAGGAGTTCCCACTGCTTTGACTATTTGACAAAGCTTTTTAGAGAGATTTAGTTGGATTCAATTGGAAACAAGGGCACCCTTGTGATCAGTGAACCATAAGGAGTCAATAACAACAAGAAAATCCAAATTTGGTTCACAAAATAAGCCACAAATGATCAAACAGTCACCAGATCATACACATACATGTTATGCACTTAATAAGCAGTTTTAGCATGAATAAGCCAACAAAACTTAACAGGATGCATACACAAGCTATATAACCTATGAATAAGCACAAATAAACTTAAATCAAACACTGAATCAAAGTAAACAACAATATCAAAGCATAAAAAGTTACTGATGAACAAGGTGCATATGCAGAAACTATTTTGCTGATCTATTTGACACTAGACCTAAATTCAAGCCTCAAATCCTTCTTCCCTGGTGTAGTTAACCTAGATTTAACACTTGTTAACCCTAGTCTATGATTATATCTAGGTGTCCCCTAAATTTCAGTCAATTTCGCCAAGTAAACAAGATTTTATACCCAATTTATGAATCTATGTGTTTCAAACCACAAAATGAGCAGCAAAGCAACCAAGTATATCAGATACACAAGTACTAGCAGATAGCAACAACAAACATCCACTCAAAACACCACAAATCCAAATCAAGCAGTTGACCCAAACACCCTTTAATCAACTACTTAACACAGGAACTTGTGATTTTTACTAATAACCTACTGATTTTAATGATAAAAAACACTTACTAGGTAGCAACTAACAGAATCAAACTCAAAAATCACCAGCTTAAACACAAGAACTCAAAATCAAAGCACCAAATCCAAAACAGGCAGTAACATGAAATTTTTAGAGGAAAATTAATCAAGGGATTATACCTGCCCTCCACAACATCCTAGGAGAGCCAGCTATGCTCCTTGGACCTTGTTCAACAACTAGAACAAGACCAAGGTCCTTCAAAGAAGAAGATCAAAGCCTGCTGATGTTCAAAGTAGAACAAGGCTTTGATTATAATATGTCTTCAACAAAAAACAGCAAACAACTAAACCAAAGGCTTAGAACTCTTCCCAGGCTTGGTGTCAACAAGCTTGAAGGAGCTTAAGGCTTATGGCTAAGGGTTAGTACACAATAATAACCAAAATCAGAAACTAGGATTTCAAGGATTTTTGAACCTTGAAAACCTTATAAACCAAGACGTGCCTTAACCAGAAGATTAAGGAAGGTCTAAACAATCAAATGGAACTCAGATTTAGGCTATTCTAACACCAACTTTTAATCAAACACAAAAGAGAATTCAAAATTTTATGAAATTCAAATTTTATTAACTTAAAAAGGAATTACAAAGATTGATAGCCTAAAACTGGAACAAAGGGACTCTCACATGTTGAGGTCTCCTTTTATAGGCAAATGCCTGGCTAACACTATTCACAAACCCTAGAACTGAATTCCCTAGAATGCCCTTGAGTCTTCTAGACGTTTTGATGGAATGTGCTGTCCAAATTGATCTTGGCTGTTCATTTTAGCTTTGGAATGAAGCAAGGATCCTCGGCTGTTGATTTGGACACGTCAGATAACTTGGAGAGTAAGTTGCATTTTTATTGGTTGAGGAGGTTGAGTGTGAGGTCCTTTGGGTAATGGGATTGAGGGTTTTGTGTGTGGGATGGGATTCTGCATGTGTGAATCACACGTGGGTGTGGGTAATTGGGATTTACCCTTTGTTTTAAGTGGGATGGTAACTGGTGGTGAAAGGTGAACAGTAAGCATTTTGATCCATTTTTGTAAGAGCGGAAATGTGTTTGGCGCATTTTCATGTTTGAATGTTTCAAATGCTCACTTTTGGTCCTTGTGTTTTGGGAAAATAGGTAAAACGTGTCTTTCAGCCACCAAAACTCTTTTCCTTTGTAAATAACTTCCACCACTTGACACTTTTGGCATAAACTTTTGGAAAAAAGGTTACAAGGGTTATTTTTGGAACTTTTGCATAATTCAAGGGCTGAATTTGGACATTGTTGATCTTCAAAGGTCTTCAATGTGTCTTTAACTTCATGAGGGACCATAATTGGCAGTTTAGAATTGTTGAGGGACTAAACTTACCATTTCTTCAAAGTTGAAGGACCATTTGTGTAATTTTGACAAACTTAAGGGACCAAACTTGTAATTATGAATATACAAGGGTTTTAAGTGTCATTTCTTCATTCAATGAGGATCAATCTTGCATGTCTTCAAGTCTTCAAGGGTATTTGTTGGATAAATCATGAATTCGGGCCCGGTTCTTTGTACGGCTTCGTTTCTCGTGTCCGTTTTTCCTTGTTTCTTGTGATCTTTTGTCTTTTTCACGATATCCATACCTAAAATACACAAGTAAACAAACACAAGCATATATATGGTATTTTATGACATTTTTATGCATTTAAAGCCCGAAAAGAACGATGAGATCATGTATAAATGCCATCTCATCACTCCCCCATACTAAGCCATTGCCGTGCCCTCACGCAATGCTAGAATAAAGTATCTAAGCATCACCAAAGTTCAATTTTATTAACCTTTATTGAAGAGTAAAAGACTTGCAACATACGACAAAGATGTGTAAAGACATAATGTATGATTTTCATCACGAAAGTGACTTTTAGGGTCAAAGAATAGAAACAAGCAAATGTCCCTTAGAGTAAACTTCGTCATCCTTGATTGTCATACATTCTATGCTAAGTGCAAAAACGAGATCATTGTTGGTACAAGTCACAATGCTAACACTACTCATACGTCCAAATTGTGTAATACTTTTTCTCCCCGCAATCCTAGTTATTATAAAAGGAAATGGGTTACTAGCATTTTTTAACTATTTGTCATGGATCACAAGTAATTCATATTGACTTATTTGAGTAGTTATTAGTCCGAAAGCAAAGTAGCACGATTTAATCGATAGTTAGCCGAAGGACAACATCTTTTAAAACGGCTTCTCGTGTATCTCCTTAAGTTCATATCTTGGCATAACTCGTTTCACGATTTGAGACCTTTCTCGGACCGATATTTGGCATGTACTTCATACTTCAAATCTTGGGAAGACGTTCTTGAAATTATGGTCTTCTCTTCATACATTTGGAATTTCTTCACTTGACGTTTTTGAGAGATTCTTCATATTTGGACCACGACTTCATCATTTTTCTTCAATCTGTACTTTGGATTTTGATATACAACGATCCGCCTCCTTTTTGGACTTGGATATATTTATCCTCATACCTTGTAAGGGTCTTTTCGGATAGACTTTCTCCATAATCTTTAGGGGAGTAATTGCTTTTCGTCATGTGTCTCGATCCTTCATATCGATTTAGGAATAATGATACTTCACATCATCTTTGATCTTTAGCAAAAAATAGAGCTCCTCATGCCTTGTTAGGGCCTTTTTGGATCATCGCCAATCTTCGTGTCCCGCTTCAATAAGTTATGCCTTGGCTATGAACTATATTCAACCACGAACAACTTTTAAACGATCTTGCGCTAGAGGCTAAGTAACCTTTCAAATCGTACGACCTTACTTATTGCAATTATGATTTATTCCTAATGCATTGATCTTATGGGAAGAAAAAGCCACAATTAAAGACATATGAGTTTTTGAAAGAACATTTTCATGTTCTACGTTTAGCATGATCACTTGTCTAACTCTATCATCTCTCGTTCTTCACTATATAAAGACCTCTAATTAAAGAGACTCGTGAATACTTAGCCATGCAAGTCATAATTAAGCCAAATTTGGATTAGCTTTCATTAAGACTATTTCAAATCAAAGTTTTGGGTTTTCAAGCCACCTATAGGATCTTGCACTTTCTTAGACTTTTTCAAGTTTAGAGAATGCATTTTATAGTTCCCTTGATAAGTGACTTTCTAGGATCAATTATAGGAACTTGCGAAAAGTTCTTGTTCTTAACCCGAATGAGTTAAGACTTTCGCGTTTTAAAGCTCCCTATATAAAAGTCTAGCAAAACTTGAATTGAGCGGGTTAAGGAATGTAAATGGCTCTAAATGCCCATCAAGTCAAAAATTATCTCTTATTCTACCCAACGGAAAATATACATTCGTGTCTCAAAAACACTTATGAAAACTAAGAAAAATTTTAAAATTTGGCCATTTTTAGCCTTATTAGCATCAAAAACAAAACATTGAAAGTTGGAGAGCGTGAGGGCGTAGCAAAGCAAGTAACTATTCACCCCCCATACTAAAAGTAAACATTGTCCTCAATGTTTCGAGTCTAAAGGAGGAGCACCCCCATACTAGAGACGAAGAATCGAATGCTTAGGATCTAGCATGGAAAGGGTGATCAACAATATATCTAAAGCCGTTTATTAAGTATGCTAAAAGATAATTGTTAGAACAATAAAGGATATGTCAATGGATTTGTGAAAAACTTCTTCAAGCAAACGATGGAGGCTCATGTAAACGAACACGAGAGTCTTCAATCGTATATGATGATGATGATCTAGATAACACAATCACAAACAACCATGAGACAACGAGTTGAAGGGGTACAAGTCCCCTTATTAGTGAATAGTAAGCATAAAGGATAAGCATGGGATCTCCCCCACGAGGCACCTCGTTTTTGATTCTCGAGTCATGAGCTCGACTCGATCCCCTCAATGCTATTTATCATTGGGGAAGGTGACTTGGTCGAGGGTAACTATTGAAGGAATTTCCCCACCAAAGTAGTGCTTAAGCCTATGTCCATTCACCTTGAAGTTAGGACCATCATCTTGAGCTAGCTCGATGGTCCCATAAGGAAACACTTGTGTAATGGTGAACGGACCCGACCAACGAGATTTCAATTTCCCTGAAAATATCTTAAGTCGAGAGTTAAAAAGTAACACTTGATCACCAACGTTAAAAACCCGGTTTTTAATCTTCGAATCATGAAACTTTTTAGTCTTTTCTAATGAATTTTCATAAGCATTATCTCTTAATTCATCCAATTCATTCAATTGTATTTTCCGGTGGTCTCCTGCGGTCTTCAAGTCAAAGTTTGCATGCTTAAGGGCCCAATATGCCTTGTGCTCCAATTCAATGGGCAAATGACAATTCTTCCCATAGACTAACTGTTAAGGAGTGCAACCGATAGGTGTCTTATAAGCGGTCCTAAAGGCCCATAAAGCGTCATCGAGTTTGTCGGACCATGAAGCACGGTTTTCTCCAATTGACCTTTCTAAAATCCTCCTCAAAGCTCGGTTCGAAACCTCGACTTGCCCACTCGTTTGCGGGTGATAAGCCGTAGAACGACGATGAGTAACTCCATATTTCTTTAGAACCTTTTCGAATTGGTCATTACAAAAATGGGTTCCACGATCGCTTATAATAGCACGAGGGGTTCCGAACCGAGAGAATAGTTGCTTCAAAAACTTCACTACCACACAAGCATCATTAGTAGGCAAAGCCTTAGCTTCCACCCACTTAGAAAGGTAGTCCACCGTGACGAGGATATATTTGTTGCCATGAGACGATGGGAACGACCCCATAAAGTCTATTCCCCATATGTCGAAAATCTCACGCACTTGAATTATGTTTTGCGGCATTTCATCACGTTGAGACGATTTTCCTTGACGTTGGCACGAATCACACGACTTTACAAGTGCGTGTGCATCACGATAGATAGAAGGCCAAATGAAGCCGGCATCGAACACTTTCTTAGCCGTGAGATTATCACCGTGGTGACCACCCTTGGGTCCTTCGTGACAAGCTCTAAAGATATTAGAAGCTTCGGCACCAAACACACAACGTCGAACAAGTTGATCCTCACAAACCCGAAAGAGATAAGGGTCGTCCCAAAAATAGAACTTGATGTCACGAAAGAATTTTCGCTTTTGTTGTGTCGTCATACCCTTGATTATGAAATTGCCCGCATGGTAATTTGCAATGTCGGCAAACCATGGGGTGGTGTCTTTAGAATTCACTACACCGAGATTCTCAAGAGGAAATGTTTCGGTGATTTCCTTGTTCTCGAAAACATCTTTGTGAGGATCTTCTAGACGAGAGAGATGATCGGCCGTTAGATTCTCAGCTCCTTTTTTGTCAAGCACGGTGACATCAAATTCTTGGAGGAGGACCATCCAACGAAGCAATCTCGGCTTAGCATCTTGCTTAGCTAAGAGATACTTGATAGCCGAATGGTCGGTATACACGATGCTTTTAGTTAAGACAAGATAAGGTCAAAATTTCTCAAAAGCATAGACAACGGCAATGAATTCCTTTTCCGTTGTGGTGTACTTTAATTGAGCCTCGGTCATCGTCTTACTAGCATAGTGGGTAGGACGGAAATGCTTGTCATAACGTTGCCCTAAGACGACCCCTATAGCATAATCACTTGCATCGCACATGATTTCAAAGGGCAATTCCCAATTAGGAGCAACAAGAATGAGAGCTTCGGTAAGTTTCCTTTTGAGAGTTTCGAAAGCTCTAACACAATCCTCATTGAAGTTAAAAGGAGCATCCTTCTCGAGAAGGTGTGTCATAGGTCGAGAGATTTTCGAAAAGTCCTTGATGAAACGACGATAAAAGCCCGCGTGGCCTAGGAAACTCCTAACTCCCTTAACGGTTTTGGGATGAGGTAACTTGGCGATGACGTCTACCTTAGCTTTATCGACCTCAATCCCCGCTTTCGACACCTTATGTCCTAAGACGATTCCTTGTTTACACATAAAATGACATTTTTCCCAATTAAGCACAAGATTGGTTTCTTCACAACGTTTTAACATTTGCTCGAGATTAGATAAACACGACGTGAACGAATTGCCAAACACCGAGAAGTCATCCATAAACACTTCCATCGACTTCTCGATCATATCGTGAAAAATCGCCATCATACACCGTTGAAACGTACCCGGTGCATTACAAAGTCCGAAAGGCATCCTACGATAAGCGAACGTTCCATAAGGACACGTAAAAGTAGTCTTCTCTTGATCACGAGGGTCGATAGGGATTCGAAAGTAACCGGAAAAACCATCTAAAAAGAAATAGAATTCATTTCCCGCGAGTCGCTCCAACATTTGATCCATGAAGGGAAAAGGAAAGTGGTCTTTACGAGTGGCGTCATTTAACTTTCGGTAGTCAATACACACCCTCCAACCGGTCACAACACGATTGGTAATTAACTCATTGTTTTCATTAGGCACAATGGTCATTCCTCCCTTTTTAGGGACACAATGGATTGGGCTCACCCATGGGCTATCGGATATAGGATAAATCATTCCCGCGTCAAGGAGTTTCAACACTTCCTTTTTAATGACATCGTGAATTTTGGGATTCACCCTTCTTTGACTTTGAATTGCGGGTTTGTAGTCCTCCTCCATTAAAATCTTGTGAGTACAAAATTTTGGGTCAATACCCTTAATGTCGGAAATTTTCCACGCAATTGCCCCTTTTTGAGCCTTAAGAACTTTCAAGAGCTCGGTTTTTTCATCATTAGCAAGACCTCTTGCAATAATAACCGGCAACTTGTCATCACCTTCCAAGAATGCGTATTCAAGGTGAGAAGGAAGATCTTTCAATTCAAGGATAGGTGGTTCCTCGATATAAGATTTTGGTTCAACACTCATAACTTCCATCGACGGAAGAAATGGTGGAATAGAAGTATCATCACTAATCAACACCTCATCTTCATTGTCGATTTCATTTGAAGTGAGATCGCCTCCTTGGAATGGAGTGAGATTTGGTGTGGAATTAGCAAGAATCGGATCCAAAATAGTGGGATTGCCACTTGACGAGCTATCAGAAAAACCTAACACTTCTTGTGAAAACTCATCGCAAACCACATCAACGATGTCAATGTGATTGATGGTAGCGATTGCATAAACATGAGAAGGTTTCGAGTTTTGAGTAGCGTTTATAACAAGTTCCTCTTTGTTGAATCTCAAAGTGATAGTTCTCGCATGAACATCGATAAGCGATCTCGAAGTGTATAAAAATGAACGACCTAAAATTAGAGGAACTTGAGGATCCGCGGGGATGTCAACTACTATAAAATCAACGGGATAGTAGAACTTCCCCACTTTCACGAAAACATCTTCGGCTACTCCACATGCTAAAATCGTAGAATGATCGGCCATCTCGATAGACATGTTCGAAGGAATAAGAGTCGGAAGAGAAAGCGATTTCCAAATGGAAAATGGCATCAAATTAATGCTCGCACCAAGATCGGCCAAGGCGAGGCATTATTTCATATCTTGTATGTCACAAGGAATGAGAAACTTTCCGGGGTCACCAACTTTTTCCGGTATGCGGTTAAGATAAACCGAAGAACAATTATCAAGCTTTGAAAGCTTTTCCTTATCGCTCATCATACTTTTAAAAGTGGAAGCGAAACGAGGCATATACAACAACGCGTCGGCTAAACTCACATCAAAATGCACTTGTTGAAACATTTTTATAAAAAGCTCGATTTGTTGTTTGTTACGTTCTTGCAATTTCTCTTTGTTTCGTCTCGAAGGGTAGGGTAAAGGTGGTGTGGGTTGGACATTAGGCAACGGCCTTGGAAACTCGGGTTCCACAATTGGTATTGGTTCAACCGTAGGTGTGGTTTGAGCGGTACTTCGTGGGATTGTAATGTTCTCCTTTTCGACCATCACCTCGGGTTCTTTCTCGATTTCCTTCTCCGTAGAAGTACTTGGACGAGAGATTGGTTCCTTGAAAGTTTTACCACTTCGTGTAGTAATAACCTTCATTTCTCCCTTCGGGTTTGCAATGGTATCACTAGGAAGACCACCGAGGAAGAGGGTTTACACATGATTGCTTCAAACATTTTAGCCATTCGGTCCTCAAATTTTGATTGCCTAGCATCCACTTTTAACAACTCTTGCTTAATCTCATGTTGTCCTAATTCCATCTTTTGTTGATTTTGTTGAAGACGTTGGACATTTCCTTCCATTTTATTTGCATGAGTTTTAAGTTCATTAGCAAGTTCATTTTTAAGCTCGTTTTTCAACTCGGATCTTAAGCTAATCATCTCACGTTGCATGTTATCAAATTTAGCATCATTTGCTTTAGCATAGTCCAAAAATTCTGCTTGAAGATTTTTAGTGTGAGCATTTTGGAAACCTTGTGTAGTGTTTTGAAAATCACGGTTTTGGTTTTGATTAGTCACTTGTCCATTACCACTTTGATAATTCCCTTTGTTGTAGTTACGTGAATTGCCTTGGTAATTACCACCTTGGTTGTTGTTTCGATAGTTATTAGCATTTTGATTTGGTGGAGATTGATTTGGGCGGGAACCTTGACCGTTTTGGTTATAAGTCCCCGTTGCTACATAAGCACTCGAAGTGTTACCATCCGCGGTAATGCACTCGGAAAGATCATGAGCTCCACCACAAGACAAACAACTCTTAGCAACCGCTTTAACCGAAGCGGAATTTGAAGCTTCTTGAGCTTTCCAATGGGTCATAAGATTAGCAAATCTATCAAAAAACCGATTTTCCTCATTAGCTTCATCATGTAAGGCATTAATGCTACGAGACGATGAAGACGATGACGAACCCAAATTGGCAACACTCGGTGTGTTACGAGGGCTATAAACCTTAGATCTATTCTCGATGATTTGTAAGGCCTCATTGGTCGTCTTGCACAAAAAATTAACACCCGCGGCGGCATTCAAATAATCTCGTTCATGATCATTAAGCCTATTATAAAAAGTTATCAATCTGATGCAATTCCGAAAAATCATGATGTGGACATTCATGTAACATTTCTTTAAAGCGTTCCCATGCCATTGAAAAACTTTCATTATTTCTTTGCACAAATCGTGAAATCTCATTTTTCAAATGTGTTGTTTTAGATGGTGGAAAAAATTTGTTCACAAACTTAGAAACGAGATCACCCCATGTCAAAATCGAATTTGGCGGTTCTTTCTCAAGCCAAATTTTTGCGGGTCCATCTAACGAGTATGGAAACAACATCATCTTAATGGCGTCATGTGGAACATCCTTAAACTTGCTAGTAGCGGTGAGACGGTTAAAATTCCTAATGTGATAGTGCGGGTTGTCTTTCTCATGACCTCTAAACTTTTTTGCTTGCAACATCGACATTAAACCCGTCTTAATCTCGAAATTTTCCGCAAGGATGGCGGGAATCACAATAGCCTCTCCAAAACCCTCGGTGGGTGCTTGTAGAAACTCCATCATAGTATGATTAGCCATGACGACTTCTTGTTCTACAATAGGTTCAACAATTGGAGGTTGTTCTTCAATCAACGTCACTTGATTGGCTTGCTTTTGAAGACGTTTACGAGCTCGTTTTGCTTGATTACGAGTGATCATAAAGTTCACGAAGAATGGGAGGTGAACAAAGAAGATTCTTTTTGGGTGTTTTGTGAATTTTCAATTTTTTTGTGTTTTTGATTGTTTTTAATTAAATTTTTTTTATTTTGGTGTATCTTCATAGACAACAATCTACAAAATCTCTCCTCGAATCAAACTCTTGATTAAAGAAGCCTCATAGGAATGAAAACGATCACGTGGAGTGAACTCCTTCGAATGACTTTAGAACTTTGGTGAAAACCAAATTGTTCAAGAGGGTTTAATCACAAAGAAACCAAGAAAATATATTATACGTAATAATACTTTGGGCGGCAAAACCCTCGATTAGCCATCAATCTCAAAATACTCACAAGCAAGCGGGGAAACGAGGCGGCGCGAAGCACTTAAGAGCCTTTTTCCTTAGGGTATATTTTATAATACCCGCCTTATACCCACCTTATAGTTTGTATCTTTCAAAATCGAGCTTTACGAAAGTATTTATCTATTTTTGCCTTTTTCTTTTTGTTTGAGATTCGAATACAATAATTAGGAGATCAAATCCCAATTAAGGTTGTGTTTTCACACTTTTGGAGATATTTTTTATTTGTTGTGATACTTAATACAATATAGTAATAATATTTTCACAAGAAAAACCAAGAAAACCGATAATACGTATTAGTAGAGTTCTACTAATACAAATACTATTTTGGTTAATATTAAAAACAACAATGCAAATTAATCACGACACACCTCCCTGGCAGCGGCGCCAAAATGATTGTGGTAAATTATACGTCCTTTAGGAAAAGGAGCGTAAAAGCGGAAAGTATTGAGTGATGATTTAGGAAAATCAAGCACTAATGACCCTTATGGTGTGAAAGTTCGTTTCCCAAGGAGGAATATGTGTGTGACTAATATGTGAATGATTTGAGATTAATATTTGGTTTAGAAGGGGATGAGAAAAGAAGATGACGAAGACGTGAAAATTACTACTACGACGACAAAACGTAAAACCGTAAAAACTACAAAAATAAAAATAAATTCTGAAAATTACCAAAAATTCACCAAAAATCAAATTAAATAAAATAAGAGTTTACCAATGATCAAAACTTTTTCAAACCTTTTAAATAATTAAATATTCAATTTTTAAATGCTAATTAAAGCCCTAAAAATCAAATAAATTATCAAAAAGCCTAAATAAAGATTTTTCAATTGGTAAACCTCTAAAATGACCTAAAAAGATTAAAAACTATTTTTAGAAATTTTTAAACTAATAAAACTATTTAAAATGATTTAAAAAACTATTAAAATTTAAAATAATTATAAAAATTAATCTAAAAGTGATAAAATTATTCTAAAAGTTGCTAAATTCCTATTTTAATGTATTAAAGCTCAGAAAAATGTAAAAAGTTGGAAAATGTGAAATTTGAAAAATAATAATAAAATAATATTAAAATAATATTAAAGATCCAAAAATTATAAAAAAATACTAAAAACTTGCAAACTAGTTTATTTTAACCTAAATAAACAGAAAATCAAAGTGAAATGACCAGAATACCCCTATTGGGCCCTCAAATGGGCCAAAACCAAAAACAGTCAACCTAAATGGGCTTTTTGGCCCAAAAAGTCAAACTTGGCCCAGTTGACTTGGAAAAGCCCTATCTGACTCAAAATTTAATTCTAAACACAAAACTCTAAAGGCCCAAAAGCTGAATGTGAGCTTATCACAGCTTAATAAGCAAACAACTTATTCTTATTGGGCTTTTTAGCCCATTAAGCAATAAGCTAATGCCATAAGCTCTAATTTGACACACGACCTTCTTTTGGGATGCTTATGAGATCTGTAAAAAGAAATTTTGAAAAAGCACACTCAATAAGCCAGAAATAAGCAAAGTATTATTTCACTAAAAGACAAAATAGTCGTTTTTGAGAAATAAGGCACCTCAGGACTTGATTCAACTTGCAAAAGATCACAAATGGACTCAATAAGCCAAAACAATCAACAAAATTCCAATAAGCAAAACCAATAAGCCAGAATAAGCCAATAAGCACTTATGAAAAAGTCAATTAAGTTTGTTTTCTAGTCAAACCCTAAAGTCAACCTTCCAAATGCTCCAGTATGAACAAATGGGTCAAATAATGAGCACCTATTACAAAATCTAAGTTGTTGCTGGTTAAAATAAGCTATTATAGCTTATTGATAAGCTGAAACCAATTTAACAATAGCAGTGGTAACTAGCAGGGGAAAGGAGTTCCCACTGCTTTGACTATTTGACCATGCTTTTTAGAGAGATTTAGTTGGATTCAATTGGAAACAAGGGCACCCTTGTGATCAGTGAACCACAAAGAGTCAATAGCAACAAGAAAATCCAAATTTGGTTCACACAATAAGCCATAAATGATCAAACAGTCACCAGATCATACACAGACATGGAAATAAGCAGTTATGCACTTAATAAGCAGTTTTAGCATGAATAAGCCAACCAAACTTAACAGGATGCATACACAAGCTATATAAACTATGAATAAGCACAAATAAACTTAAATCAAATACTGAATCAAAGTAAACAACAAGATCAAAGCATAAAAAGTTACTGAGGTGCATATGCAGAAACTATTTTGTTGATCTATTTGACACTAGACCCAAATTCAAGGCTCAAATCCTTCTTCCCTGGTGTAGTTAACCTAGATTTAACACTTGTTAACCCTAGTCTATGATTAGATCTAGGTGTCCCCTAAATTTCAGTCAATTTCACCAAGTAAACAAGATTTTATACCCAATTTATGAATCTATGTGTTTCAAACCACAAAATGAGCAGCAAAGCAACCAAGTATATCAGATACACAAGTACTAGCAGATAGCAACAACAAACATCCACTCAAAACACCATAAATCCAAATCAAGCAGTTGACCCAAACACCCCTTAATCAACTACTTAACACAGGAACTTGTGATTTTTACTAATAACCTACTGATTTTAATGATCAAAAACACTTACTAGGTAGCAACTAACATAATCAAGCTCAAAAATGACCAGCTTAAACACAAGAACTCAAAATCGAAGCACCAAATCCAAAACAGGCAGTTACATGAAATTTTTAGAGGAAACTTAATCAAGGGATTATACCTGCCATCCACAACATCCTAGGAGAGCCAGCTATGCTCCTTGGAGCTTGTTCAACAACTAGAACAAGACCAAGGTCCTTCAAAGAAGAAGATCAAAGCATGTTGATGTTCAAAGTAGAACAAGGCATTGATTATGATATGTCTTCAACACAAAACAGCAAACAACTCAACCAAAGGCTTAGAACTCTTCCCAGGCTTGGTGTCAACAAGCTTGAAGGAGCTTAAGGCTTATGGCTAAGGGTTAGTACACAATAATAACCAAAATCAGAAACTAGGATTTCAAGGATTTTTGAACCTTGAAAACCTTATAAACCAAGACGTGCCTTAACCACAAGATTAAGGAAGGTCTAAACAATCAAATGGAACTCAGATTTAGGCTATTCTAACACCAACTTCTAATCAAACACAAAAGAGAATTCAAAATTTTATGAAATTCAAATTTTATTAACTTAAAAAGGAATTACAAAAATTGATAGCCTATAACTGGAACAAAGGGACTCTCACATCTTAAGGTCTCCTTTTATAGGCAAATGCATGGCTAACACTACTCACAAACCCTAGAACTGAATTACCTAAAATGCCCTTGAGTCTTCTAGACGTTTTGATGGAATGTGCTGTCCAAATTGATCTTGGCTGTTCATTTTAGCTTTGGAATGAAGCAAGGATCCTTGGCTGTTGATTTGGACACGTCAGATAACTTGGAGAGTAAGTTGCATTTTTATTGGTTGAGGAGGTTGAGTGTGGGGTCCTTTGGGTAATGGGATTGAGGGTTTTGTGTGTGGGATGGGATTTTGCATGAGTGAATCACACGTGGGTGTGGGTAATTGGGATTTACCCTTTGTTTTAAGTAGGATGGTAACTGGTGGTGAAAGGTGAACAGTAAGCATTTTGATCCGTTTTTGTAGGAATGGAAATGTGTTTGGCGCATTTTCATGTTTGAATGTTTCAAATGCTCACTTTTGGTCCTTGTGTTTTGGGAAAAAAGGTAAAACGTGGCTTTCAGCCACCAAAACTCTTTTCTTTTGTAAATAACTTCCACCACTTGACACTTTTGGCACAAACTTTTGGAAAAAAGGTTACAAGGGTTATTTTTGGAACTTTTGCATAATTCAAGGGCTGAATTTGGACATTGTTGATCTTCAAAGGTCTTCAATGTGTCTTTAACTTCATGAGGGACCATAATTGACATTTTAGAATTGTTGAGGGACTAAACTTACCATTTCTTCAAAGTTGAAGGACATTTGTGTAATTTTGACAAACTTAAGGGACCAAACTTGTAATTATGAATATACAAGGGTTTTAAGTGTCATTTCTTCATTCATTGAGGTTCAATCTTGCATGTCTTCAAGTCTTCAAGGGTATTTGTTGGATAAATCATGAATTAGGGCCCGGTTCTTTGTACGGCTTCGTTTCTTGTGTCCGTTTTTCCTTGTTTCTTGTGATCTTTTTTCTTTTTCACGATATCCATACCTAAAATACACAAGTAAACAAACACAAGCATATATATGGTATTTTATGACATTTTTATGCATTTAAAGCCAGAAAAGAACGATGAGATCATGTATAAATGCCATCTCATCAAGGAGCATGAGAAAGAGCATACCATAATGGAGATGCATTCAAATACGCCACCATCTGCGTGTATTGTGGAAACAAAGTATCATCAGCCGCCAAATAAGCAATCATATTGTGCTGACTCCTGAATCCCAATACCAAGTCACTTGGTTTAAATTTGGTGCCATTGTTGAAACAAGTTGTTTGTGAAAGATTGATGAAAATGAAGTATAGGAGAAAAAGTGTTCGACAAGAATATGATAGTACCCTGTTTAAAAATAGGATCCAAATATATAGGAGAGATAGGCACATGTGATTGGTCAAAAATAAGGCAAGTGTTTTCAAAATATAATGATGAAAATATTGAAAAGAAAATAAGTTATCTTGTGCATTAATTAAAAGTTATCTACTCCCAAAATTACGGCCACAAAATTCGTCAAAAATAACAACTGGGTAGGTCCCAATGAGTGTCAACGGTCAAAAATAACCCATCAACACCCAACGGCTATATTCTTGTCAACGTTTGCAAAAGCCATGTCAGCGTCAAAATTGGTCACAACAACGCTTGGAAAAATATTTGTAAGCGTCCAAAAATAAAACTAATCAAAATGAAAAAGGACCTTAACAAAGTAATTTTTCCTAGTGAAGATAACCTATAAATTGATAATTATTATAGGGCGGCAAGCACTATCCAGTTATGCACACTTGCTTATGCAAGATAGACATAACAGTCCTCTAGTGTCCCTTGCTAACCAAAATTCTTAACAATTAAGTTATCTCATAAAATTCCTTGTAACTCCCAGGTAAACCCATTATAAATCATTCCCAAGTCTCCAAACAGACCACATCCAATTCTAGGCCAAAAAGGTCTTGGCAACATGCATAGTATGTCAACTTTGCATGCTACAGTGCCTCATGATTTAGTAAACTAACTCATACTCACTAGTGGACACAATCTAGAATTGTGATAAGAGTATTATAAGAATACCCAAAAGTCCTAAAGGTTCCTAAAACCTCCCCTTAAACTGTGATACATATGTTGCCCACTAATATGCATGAATATAAAAATTTATGTCATGATAGGAATATAAATATTCCAACCATCATCCATAAATTGAAACATGCTCCAATGATTCTCCAAGGATCCATAAGCAACTCTGTATCCAATGGTACAATGCTAACAATGCTTGCACACTTAGATCAAAAACCACAAAACTAACATGTTCTGACAACGTCACGATAACACTTATCAGCGTTAAGATAAGCTTTGTCAGCGTTAGACAAATATAGTGGAAAATATAGCTTTCCAAAAAGACCAATAACAATGCATATCATGTACATACTTCTAAAATATGACCCCAAAACACATATTAAGTGAGACTGATCATTCCAATACTTGTTACCAAGTATTGAAACCTTCCAGAATCAAAAGGTTTAGTTAATAAATCATACACATTTTCTTCTGTGTCAACCCTATCTGGTTGTATCAAAACCCTTTTCAAAACAATCTCTTATAAAATGATGTCTAATTTCTATGTGTTTTGTTTTAGAATGATGTACAGGATTTTTAATAATGCATAAAGTACTATTATTGTCTACAAAAATCTTGGTATGCATGAAATTATACCCATAATCCAATAGCTGGTTCTGAATCCATAAGACTTGTCCACAACAAGCAGCTGCTGCAACATACTCTGCTTCAGTTGTAGAATTGGCCACCACTGTTTGTTTCTTACATTGCCAAGATATCAACCTACTCCCAAGAAACTGACATCCACCAGTTATGGATTTTCTATCAAATTTATCACCACCATAGTCACTGTCTGAATATGCAATAAGCTCCAATTATGAATCTTTTGGATACCATAATCCCAAATCTGGATAACATCTAAGGTACCTAAAGATTCTCTTGACAGCATGAAGGTGACACTCTTTGGGAGTCACTTGATGGCGTGCACATGCACACACAGCAAACATAATGTCAGGTCTTAAGGCTGTGAGATACATCAATGAACCAATCATGGATCTATAGTGCCTGACATCCACATCTTTTCCATCTCCAACTTTTCTCCAAGGGTGTTCTCTATCCATAGGAGTACTAGCCCTTTTCTCATGTGGAGAAAAGCCAAACTTCTTCAAGATTTCTGCTACATATTTATCCTGAGAGATGAAGATACCATCTTCTTTCTGCTGAACTTGTAACCCTAGAAAGAAGTTCATCTCCCCCATTGCACTCATCTTGTCTGTCATAAGCTTTGAAAAGTCTTCACTCATCTTTGGGTTTGATGATCCAAAGATGATATCATCCACATAAACCTGAACAAGTAAGACATCCTTACCAGTCTTCTTTGTAAATAAGGTCTGGTCTATGGTGCCCCTTTTGAATCCATTTTCCACCAGATAGGTGGAAAATGTACCATACCATGCTCTTGGGGCTTGATGAAGTCCATATATAGCTTTCTTGACTCTATATACCTTGTCTAGATGCTCTGGATCTTCAAAACCAGGAGGTTGCATTACATAAACCTCTTCCACAATTTTGCCATAAAGAAAAGCACTCTTCAAATCCATTTGATAGACAGTAAAGCCCATGCAAGAAGCATAGGCTAGAAATATTCTTATAGCCTCAATCCTTGCAATTGTTGCAAAGACCTCCTAATAGTCTATCCCTTCCTCTTGTGTATATCCTTGAGCCATTAGACGTGTCTTGTTTCTGACCACAATGCCTCTCTCATCTTTCTTGTATCTAAGAACCCATCTTGTCCCAATAGGTCTGACATATCTAGGACAATCAACTAACTCCCAAACATCCTGAATAGCAAATGGTAAAGCTCATCCTGCATTACTTCCACCTAACTTGGTTGTTGTTTCAAACATGCTTGAACAAGAGGGGTATCAACCTTCTTGTGTATATTGGAAATAAATCCTCCAAGATTCTGATGAGATCTTCTAGTTTGAACAGGAGACATCACATCACCAATGATTATAGAAGAGGGGTGATCCTTCATTGTAGAAGTAATAACTCCTCCCTCAAAAAGTCTGTTGTCTTCAATCTCATCATCCATGTTACCAATATCTTCTTCAGAATCTCTTCCATCAATATCTGTATGAACCTCTCCATTTCTGCTTGAAGGTTCACCTTGTTCAAAATTGGAAGAGAAAATATGGTCAAAGGAGTTGTCAGCGCCTGAACCAAGGTTGTCAGCGTTTGGGCCATCAACGCCTGAACTAGAGTTGTCAACGTTTGAGCCATCAACGCCTGAATTTGTCTTCTCAGCGCCAGATTTTCCTTTGTCAGCGCCTGAAAGACCATGCATGTTGTTAACTGGTGATACTTGGGGACCACCATTTTCCTTTCCAGCAACAGCAGCAGCAGCAAAAGCATCTGTCCATATGGGAATAGAGACATACTCAAGTATGGGAGATGACTTGTCTGCTTGTGATCCAACCTCTTCATTAACCTGTGTATTTGAAACAACAACAACTGGTTCTTCCACAACACTTGAAGTTACCTTCACAATGTTTGGATTAGTAACAGGCATATAATTTAAAGTCCTAGATAGAGGTTCCAAGTCAAATAACAAATTTGGACCACTTTCAGGATCACTAGGTTTACTTTCTAAAAACCTAACATGTACTTTTTCAAGTATACATTTTTCCTTCTTAATGTAAACCCTATATCCTTTACTCTGCACTGAATAAACCATGAAGTAGCCTTCATCACCTTTAGCACTAAATTTACCTAAGGCATCACTAGTGTCCAACACAACTACATGACAACCAAAAGGTTTAAGAAAACCAATATTAGGTTTCCTTCCCCAAAGTAATTCATAAGGTGTTTTGTTATGTATCTTTTTGACTAATGCTCTATTCAGAACATAACAAGCTGTATTCACAGCCTCAGCCCAAAAAGCAATGGGAAAGTGAGCATCAGCCAACATAGTCCTGGCTGCTTCAATTAGGGTTATATTCTTTCTCTCAGCAACCCCATTTTGTTGTGGGGTTCTGGCAACACTAAACTGTCTAGTAATCCCTTTCTTGGCACAAACATCATCCAACAGCTTATTTCTAAACGCACCAGCATTATCACTTCTAAGCATCTTAACTTCATTACCAGTTTTCCTTTCAATTTGGTTAATAAAGTTAATTAAAGTATCAGCAGTGTCACTTTTCAAGGCTAAAAAGAAAGTCCAAGTAAACCTAGAAAAATCATCAGTGATGACAAAACAATAAGATTTACCATTCAAGCTTTCTATATTAGTAGGACCAAACAAGTCCATATGCAGCAAGTGAAGTGGTTTAGAACTAGAGTGCACCTGTTTAGACTTAAATGAGACCTTTTGATGTTTGCCTTTAAGACATGCAACACAAGAGTGGTTATTGTGGAAAGCCTTTTCAGGCAAACCATCAACCAATCCATGTCTCACAAGTTTGTTTATATTTTTAAAGTTAATGTGCCCTAGTCTCCTGTGCCATAGATTACTCTCATCAACTGAAGCTTTAGCACAAAGACATGACATGTTATTATTCATCCTAATCCCATTAAGATTCACATTATAAATGTCCTTATGCCTAGGTGTCTTATAATCAATGAATTTCTCATCTGGTATTTTAAAATCCTTGTTCAACACCAAGCATTCAGTATCAGTGAAAAGAACCTTATTTTTGTAATCACAAACTTGTGATACACTAAAAAGATTATAGTCAAGTTCTTTTACCAGAAACACGTTTTCAAAACGCAAATTGTTGGTGAGAAGAGTTCCTTTGCCTGTGATAGTTCCATATCCGCCTCCAAAGTAAACTTTATCACCATCCTCAATGGGAGTGAAGTTTGTGAGATAATCTTCCTTCCCAGTCATGTGCCTAGAGCATCCACTATCCCAATAGCCATAATCATTAACCTGTTTTTGAATACCCTGCACATAAAGAAAACAAATTAGTTTTCTTTGGGAACCCAAGCCTGAGCAGACTTGGATTCATTTGGTTGTTCAATAGGAACAGACTTAGTCCTCATAACAACCCCTTGTTCATCCCTTTTTGGATTAAACACCCAGTTAACCCCAATTGGTTTTGTGATGACCTTTGAAATGTAATAAAATTTGTTACAGGTCGCAGAAATCCTATTAGAATTAGGGTTTTGATCTTGCTTAGGTCTCCATGTCAAGCTAGAAGAAGCTTTAGACCCCTTTCCCTGTGGTTGCAAATATTTACCATTATTTGGTCTGGCAACGTTTCTGTCAGCGTTTGATTTGGTCTTGTTAACGCTGAAATTACCCTTATCAGCGTTGAACCTAGGGTTTGCTACAGGAACCCATTGCCTATCAGACAACGTATTGGTCTTTTGAAAAGGTCTTTGTCCATACGTATTAGACCCTTTAGTAAAGAATGGAGCTGGTCTAACAACTTGTGGACTTTGCTGAACAAAAGTTTTGGGTTTGACAGTGTTTGACTTTTTGTCATTGTTGACCTTGGAAGCATTGACACACTTATAGGCTAAATGTGAAAAGCTACCACAAGTATAACAGGCTTTTCTAGACATAACTCTAGGTCTAGAAGAAAAGAAACCTGTTCCATTATCACTATTTGGATTTTTGGTGACCTAGTATTTCTATACATTTCTGCATATTTAATGCTAGGTTTTCTAACAACGTTTGAGCCAAGGTCAACAGTCTTGCCAGTGATTGGATTTGTTACTTTGATAGGGGTAGACTCATTTGGGCTATCACTAAGCATGCCACCTGTGACAACCCTAGATTTTGGATTTGTCACTTTTGACCGTTTGACTTTGATTATGTGCTTAGTGTGCGTTTACGTGCATTCTGTTTATATTTGAGCCTTGGATTGGATGTTAGACATCGGTTATGTAGTGCGTGGTACGTTATACGATGTTACGATGGGAATAGATGGTGTTCATGAGTTCACACGGATGTCACTATGATAGGATATGGTGTTATTTTAAGATTTTATGTGTACGTATATGTATTATAGTAAATCGTAATTTTTATGATTTAGGGTTTAGCGTTTAGATGTCTCGGATGAGGTATTTAGTCACGGGAATTATTTACGGGATGGTTTTAAGTCATTTAGGACTTAGTTATAAAGTTTATTTCATATTTAAAGAATTTTCATAAAACGGTATATTTTACGTATTTTACGGTAACCGCGTAAAATTTGTATAGTTAAAAAGGTTTAGGTGTAATTAATTAATTAAGGGACAAATAAAAAATATATAATTAAGGAAACAATTAAAAAAACGAATTTAATAATAAAAATATAAAAAAAATTATTTTTGGTAAAAAATATATATAGGACGGTGGAAAAATAAGAAAAAAGGGAAAAAATAAAAAAAGGAAAGTGTTATTTGTATTGGGCTAGGATTCTCATTGTTTTAGTATAAAAACAGATCAAAACACATTACTTTCTCCAGCTTTTTTTTGGTCGACGGTTTTTACATGTTTTTAGGGTTTCATAAAATTTTTCTTGATTCAAGGTATGTGATCAATTTAACTTTAACTTAATTCATGTTTTTATTAATTAATCATGATTGTAATGTTAATTAACCATCATTGAGATGATTAGGGTTTCATTAATTTTCTGGAAAAAAATAGTAATTAAGATCTATTAATGATTTTAGGGTTCTTGTTTAATAATTTAGGGGTAATTAATAATGTTTAGACGGTTAGTGCATAAAGGCGTAAAATAGTCTGATTTTTAGGGTTGTCTTGTGTCGATTGTTCTGTGTAGTAGGTAGCACCTTTGGTCGAGTTTCTTTTTATAAAATTAGGTTCAGAGAGTCTACTTTTCAAAAATGTAAGGTTGGTCTAAAATGGAGTTCGGGAAGGTCGTCAAACAATTTTTACAAAAACAGTGTGCTATTTAGGAATAAATTTGGATTTCGGGAATTTGAGTCAAAACCTAACCAAAAGAATGAGATAGAAAAATATTTTTGATTTGGGAACCTTTATAATATATATGAAAGTACTGGAGGTTTTCAATAAAAGTTATGGTGTGTAGGTCGGGCTTTTGGTGTCGAACATTTAGCATGTACATAAAATCAGTTTTGGTGAAAACGACTTTTGGCGTAGAGACTAAACGGAAGGGTTAAAGGTGTAAGTTGGAAGTAAAATTGGTTTTTGGATTTCGTAGATCATATAAAAACATAACTCCAGTAGGGAAGGAGCCAAGTGTGGTGTTAAGTTCACTTCATGTGTTAGTGACTAGTAAACCGTACCGGAGAAAAACTGGATTTTTACGTACATAATAGCTTGTAGTTGGAGAACTAGATAGCGGGGATTGGGAAATTAGATTCATATCCTTGATTGTTATTTAACTTGGGTGTTAGGACCTGAGCTAAGTTTGTGGTGTATGATTTTATAGGGTTGTAGGAGTGCTAGCTTGCTGTGCTATCAGGTGAGTTCATAGTCCCATTTTTGCTACGTTTTTAAATGTTTTTTCAGTATGGGATGGAGATGACACTTGCAATGTTCTTTAACATGATTTAGTACTATGTTTTAAAATGTGTGGACATAAATGTACTATTGTGTGACTTTCGTGCTTTTGTGTTCTCATATGTGCTTTGATATGTCCTTTGATATGTGTTATGATATGTGAATCTTGATTGTGTTATGATTGGGATTGGTACATAGATGTATGAGCGTCTATGGGACCTGTTGTGATGTGTGTGGAGCGTGGGGCACGATCCGTCCTGAGTTCTTGGTTTTGAGTTCTTGGTTCGTGGGGCACGATCCGTCCTGAGTTCTTGGTTGGGGGGGGCACGATCCGTCCTGAGTACTTGTGCATCGTCTCTTCGGAGGCAAGATATCTCGACGGGGATATAGTTCATCTTCCACAGGTGGTGTGGGAAAGATCCGAATAGTGTGGTATGTGTTCTTGTGTGTGTGACGGGATACTTCTTGATTGTTATAGTGTGCTTTCTGAATTGTAGATGTGATTGGTACTTGGATGAGTTTTGTTGTGGATGCATGTAGCATGGTTATCGCATTATGGTCCATTTCTATAAATTGTTTTTCTTCAACTATTTACAGCGGTTGTTAAGGGTTCTTAAGATGTTTTGATAACTTAAACCTATGTTCTCACCAACTTTATGTTGACAGATTTTAGTGTCATTTTCAGGTGAGATAGATGAGAAGATGATGTTAGAAGTAGCTAGAGTCTAGAGACTGCTAGAATTGCATTAGGAGGAATCTCTTTCCTCTTAGATTTTATTTTGTCTTTTGAATTAGTAAATTGTTTGATACCTATATGTTTGATGTTTGTTTATTTGTATGTCTTTGGTAAGAGGTAGGACTTTTACCTACTTACCTAGATTCCTGCATTTTGTTGAGATATTGTCACGACATTTGTGTCGCCATTTATGACATTTCTTTTTCATTTAGTTTTCTCTATAGAGACACCGTTTGTTTTGATGATATCCATACGTCGCGCCCCATATTCCGCCATGGTAGGGGTATGACAGAATGGTATCAGAGACAATGGTTATAGAGAATTAAGTTGCCTAGTCGCATAGCCTAGTCTATAGCTTAAGGGTCCCTGCATATAGGCGTCATAGGAGTATGTGTGCATTTTATAGTAATTGATGTGTTTGAATGTTATTTTCGCAGTATTTGTTAGGTTATGAACTACTATGGTTCATACTTAGATACATGTTATTTTCTTTTCGATTTTTGAATAGTGCGGGTTGAACTATAGTCGTATACGCTAGTCATTATTAGATTCCGTTTAATTACGTTTTCATGTTCTTTATACATTTTGAATTTTGTCTACGGTGGTTCAGCTGGATTACGAGTTTATCTGTTTCATGCATTGGCTATGTTATTTTAATACATGTGATTTTGGACCTTATGTTATGTTGTGGATTATGTACTTATATGAGTTGTAGGATCTATGTGCTTGTTGAGTTGGTAGACCGATATGTTATGTGTAGTATTAATTCTTATAAGTGTCATCATAGGAGGGAGTGCATTGGTGAAAGGGGACTTGTATACGTATGGTGGCCAACATAGTTACACAAGTACCACGGCATCAATGGATTCCTAAGTATGGTTGCATGAAAGAGGGTTAATACATGCTTGTATAGTATATGTTGGATGGACTTAAGTGTATGTACGCGTATGCCCATATATGTATATATCCCTTCTACTTATCGGTTGTGTTCTTAGGATGATTTTCTAGCTCTTTTCTCTATGGGATGTTCAACTTCAGTAGTAGCGCATTTATCGAGTCCTCATTTCACGTGTTTGTTTGTACGGTACTTTTGGTGTAGAAGCTATTGGAGGGTGGAGATTTATTTTGGAATAACGATATCTTTTGTTTTGAGTCTTACATGGTAAAAAAAAACTTGCAAATAGTAAAATAAAAATAGTTGTTGGTAGTCGATAAAATGAGGGTAAAGTGTCGAAAACGTGTTTGAAATAAGGTGGAATATAAATTCTTTAACATATAAGTATGGCTTATTTTTTTTTAAAATATTTTGGTTTTGATCACCTAAAGTTATTGTTCTTTAGTTAAAATTTTGTTCTTATTTAGTTAAATATGTTATGTAACACTCTCAATTTTCGTATCGGTACAGCGGAAGGGTCTTTTAGAGTGTTACGGGATAGCACAATAACTCCAATCATAGACAACACATAAAAGTGGTTGTACAAGGTTCAACATACATTCATTCGATTTAATGTTTAAAGTGTACAACAGGTCCCAAATTATACAGGTCATTAAGTTTACAAAACATAGATCAAATGAACATTTTTAATATTTTGTGGGCTATCGGAGTCGATCTCCATCCGGATTACCTTCAAGCACCTGAGATAAAAACATGCAAAAATCATATCAGCGAATGCCGAGTGAATTCATAGAGTTTAATAAAACCGTTATATAAAACAATCGTTGAAATCAGAACACAAGTATAATATCAGAAGTAAGTTCTCGTATTGCTAGTCAGGCAATATATAAATCAAGCATACATCTTCAACCGTCCATGAGACCGTAGCCTCAATATTACCATTATAGGTAATATTATTATCGTTATTAGCATCGTTATTAGATTACATTTGAATTCATTTGGATTATTATTAGCCGCATGACATTGTTACCTTACTACCAAAACAACAGGCCGTGAACCCGACAAACAATTTACCCATCTAAGTTAGCGTGTCGTCAAAAAAATCATGCTATGTAAATCTTCTAATACATAAATTCGCTTACCAATCAATGTGGTACGACGGGGATCAACCGTCAAGGCGCGAACTGGGGTGATCGTCCCCAAATAGTACTATCATATGCATAAGCGTCTACCAAATCCCGGTAGTTCACAATTCATGCTAATGGGACTTTGAATGACATAACCTAACTACTAATAATCCTTTTTATCTCGTTTATAGGGTCATCGCATCATTCGGGTCCATATCATTATGCATACCATCGGGACTACTTGTGTTCTATTTTTATCAAAAACTAGCATGTTATCTCCCTCGCGGGTTTACAAATCATTTTATAAAACATTTAAAAGAGTGCGAGGCTATGAACTCACGTTGATAATGAAAGGCGGATTATCGGCTACGGGTGTGCTTTGGTCACGGAAACCTATATAAATAATAATTGGTCTTAGACTTTTGTCCAATGACTTTATCAAAATAACAATATACATATGATGATTTTGTACATATGATGATGATCAAGTGGGTTTATATATCCTTGTTTACTCATTTTAGTGTTTATGTATTGGTAACTTTTTACTAGTTTACTAGTTTTACCTATTTACATGTTTTAAGTCCAATAAGCTTATTATAAGTTCTTTAACTTTTATTAGTCCATTTTATACTTGTATTATCAGTAATTATATTTTACATGTTGGGCCCAAATGGGTTAAGCCCAATAAGTACTTTTTATAAGTGTTTAACTTATTTAGTCCAATTATTAGTCCAATATGCTAACTTAGCTCGTTAATGTCCGTATGTCCTATAGTTCGGGTTTTATCGGTTTTTACTTGTACTAGATACTTATATATCAGTATATGACTTTTAAAAACTTTACATTAGACGGGTTTGATCGTCTAAGTTTTAATTGACGAAAAACGTTAATTTTACGGTAATAGCCGAAAAAGTCGTAAAAATCATGTTTATAGTTTTTATAACTTATAAATCTTATTCAACTACCATTTTTATAAATTTTCCATTTATTTAACTTTATATATATTTATATAAATGAAATTCATAAGTTAGTGGGTTTTAATTTCACATTTTATACTATATAATTTGAGTGCTTATATAATAGTATTAAACATTAATTCTTCAAAATCTGATTTTTAGTTTCATCTTCACCATTTTTATCATATCTAGAGTTCTACAATGAATTAGAAGCTCATTTTTGGATGGCATGAACTTCACATTATGTGCTACAAATAAGTTAGTTATAGCTACTGCTCATTTTATGTTTAACTATCCTTAACAGTCCCTACAAAACAGACTATTCAGATTAGCACACTCATCTTGTTTCGATCATATCTCACTCATTTTGATGATTCCATTGCATGGCCAACTCTCACATGTGTATGACATCTTATACCTACTGTAAATTGATTCCACCATGCAATTTTATCAGTTTAAGTTTTGGTTACTTACTGTTTTTATACAGCCAACAAATTAAGCATGATTTTAGCCTTGTTTCTTATGGTTATTAATCTTTTTAAGCATATTTATCAACACTTGATCCCCACACAACATTTTTATCATCATATATTCATCATATACATATAAAACAAGAAAGAAAATACATTTGATCTTTACAAAAATAACAAGATAAATGGAAAGGATGATCTTCTTTACCAACCAAGAGTATATCTTGTTTTTGGAAGACAACAACTTGATGAACACCAAATATATCTCCAAGATCATCAAACACCAAGAAAGTTTGTTGAGAAATTAGCCCTAGGACACAAGCAAATCACCTCATTTGTTGTTAAAATTGCCACCAAGCAATCAAGGCTTCAAGGTTACTCCATAATATAGCTAGATAACAAGTATCTTGTGGCTAGAAAAGATCAAATGGTGGTGTATGGTGGTAGAGTGGGACGGCAATGGGGTGAGAGTGAGAGAGTTTTGAGAGTTGTTTGCATGAAAGAAATGGTGGTAAATGGTTTAGATTGTGGTTTTGTGGTTAGTTGTAGCTTAAGTGTAAGGCTAAGCTTACACTTGTAAAAAAGATGCCACATCTTTGATGTGGTGTCTAGTTTGGCCGTCCCTTGTATAGTGGGGTGGGATAAATTATCTTGTCCCATCTCGCTAATTTACGAGTATTTCTCGATTCTAGTTTCCTCGATTTGCGTGCCCTCGGGTCGTTTTACGAAAAATGTTTTTATAAATTATGAATCAACGGCACAAAACGAATCTAATAAAAATTGTCTCATCAAAAACGGAGTTCAAAAACGTAAATACGTAATCCTAAGGGTTCCGGTTTAGTCGTAAAGGACGCTAAATTATGCACGTAAGCCCAAATTTAAATCCGTAAATTGTGAGTTCATCAACCAACACAAAATAAGTTTCAAAATATTATACGAGAAAATAATTCACTACCTGAAAATGTTAGATTGTCACAGCTTTTCCTCCTAAAAGGGATCAACGTCCTCGTGATCCATTTCATTTTGATGTCCGTTTCTTATTGAAATCGAAGAGGTGCGGATATTTCTTCCACATTTCGTCCTCTCGTTCCCAGTATATTCCGGTCCATGCTTTGAATTCCATCGGATCTTGACAATAGGTATCCGACTTTGTTTCAGTTGCTTTACCTCACGATCCATAACCTCTACGGGTTCTTCGATAAAATGCAACTTCCCATCTATTCGAACCTTATCCAACGAAATTTTCTCATCACTCACTGCTAGACATTTCTTCAGATTAGATACATGGAATGTGTTGTGAACACCATGAAGTTCTGGGGGTAACTCTAGTTTATAAGCCACCGGACCTACTCTAGATAAAATCTTAAAGGGTCCAATATAACGGGGATTCAATTTTCCTTGCTTTCCAAATCTTATAACGTCTTTCCATGGCGATACTTTCAACATTACTCGGTCACCCACTTTAAACTCCATCGGCTTCCGCCGCACATCCGCGTATCTTTTTTGTCTACTACGGGCAGTCAACAACCTATTCTTAATCTGAACTATCATCTCCGTAGTCTCCCGGATCAATTCCGGTCCCGTGAGCTGGGTATCCCCCACTTCACTCCAACATACAGGAGATCTACACTTCCTACCATACAAAGCTTCAAACGGTGCAGCCTTAATACTAGAATGGTAACTATTGTTATACGAAAACTCTGCTAACGGCAAATGTTTATCCCAATTCTTAACAAAATCTAACACACAAGCTCTCAACATATCTTCTAGTGTTTGTATCGTCCTTTCACTCTGCACATCAGTCTGGGGGTGATAAGCAGTGCTCATGTCGAGATTCGTTCCCAAAGATCTTTGGAGAGATTTCCAAAAATTCGATGCGAATCTAGGATCTCGATCTGAAATGATCGATACAGGCACTCCATGCTTGCATACAACATTCTCAAGGTATATACGAGTCAGCTTCTCCAGTGAGAATTGCTCTTTAACAAGAATGAAGTGTGCTGATTTGGTCAGTCTGTCGACAATAACCCAAATCGAGTTGTTTCCAGATGATGTTCTAGGAAGCTTGGTGATAAAATCCATCATAATTCGCTCCCACTTCCATTCAGGAATCTTTGGTTGTTGAAGTAGTCCTGATGGCTTTTGATGTTCCGCTTTAACTCTAGCACAAGTCAAGCATTGAAGAACATACATAGCAATATCAGCTTTCATATTCGGCCACCAGTACAACTTCTTCAAATCATGGTACATCTTATCAGATCCCGGATGAATGGAATACTTAGATTTATGGGATTCTAACATAATCAAGTCTCTTAAGCCTCCAAACTTAGGTACCCACATACGACCTCTTAAGCATTTCACTCCATCAGCTCTAGCCTATAAAGGATCTCCTTCTCCTCGGAACCCTTCATTAACAAAATTTTCTTTCTTACAAGCTTCTATTTGCGTATTTCTAATTTGCTCAGGAAAATAATTGTGCACGGTCAAGACTAGAGAACGTACACTGATAGGCTCTCTATCTTTCCTGCTTAACGCATCGGCAACAACATTGGCTTTTCCTGGGTGATATTTTATATCACAATCATAATCACTTAACAATTCTATCCATTTTCGTTTCCTCATGTTCAATTCCTTCTGATCGAGAATATACTCTAAGCTTTTGTGATCGGTGAATACCGTACATTTGGTGCCATACAGATAATGTCTCCACAACCTAAGAGCAAAGACTACAGCTCCTAACTCAAGATCATGAGTAGTATAATTCTCCTCATTCTTCCTTAATTGCCTAGAAGCATAAGCTATCACTTTCTCTCGCTGCATCAAAACAACTCCATAGCCTCTAAGAGATGCATCACAATACACTACAAAATCTTCACTCCCGTCGGGTAATGATAAAATTGGTGCACTACATAATTTTTGCTTCAATGTCTGAAATGCTTCATCCTCATCACTTCCCCAAACGAAAAGTTTATTCTTCTTGGTAAGCTTAATCAATGGTCTAGCTATCAAAGAAAATTCTTTAATGAATCGCCTATAATAGCCAGCCAATCCTAAGAACTGTCGCACTTCCGTTGGCGTTGTCGGTGCAGACCAATTCTTAATGGCTTCAACCTTTGCAGGATCAACATGAATTCCATCTTTGTTAATCACATGACCAAGAAATTGCACATAATCTAACCAGAAATCACATTTCAAAAACTTAGCATACAACCTTTCATCCTTCAACAAATTCAAAACAATCCTTAAATGTTCTCTATGTTCATCTTCATTCTTAGAATAGATTAGAATATCGTCAATAAACACAATCACAAATTTATCCAAGTAGGGCTTGCACACTCGATTCATTAAATCCATGAAAACCGCAGGTGCTTTAGTTAACCCAAATGGCATTACTTGAAATTCATAGTGTCCATAACGAGTTCTAAATGCAGTTATAGGAATATCTTCTTCACGGACGCGAAGTTGGTGATATCCTGATCGTAAATCTATCTTAGAATACACACTAGATCCTTGTAGTTGATATAACAAATCATCAATCCTAGGTAAAGGATATCAATTTTTAATTGTCAACTTATTCAGTTCCCTATAATCAATGCACATACGGAAAGATCCATCCTTCTTCTTAACGAACAAGACTGGAGGTCCCCAAGGCGACGAGCTCGGTCGAATAAAACCTTTATCAGACAACTCCTTAAGTTGCTCAGCTAACTCCTTTAATTCATAAGGGGCTAATCGGTAAGGCGCACGTGCCACCGATGCAGCACCAGGAATTAAATCCATTCGAAACTCTACTTGCCTTATCGGTGGAAGTCCGGTAAATCTTTAGGAAATACCTCAAAAAATTCACAAATAATAGGTACATCTTCCAATCGTGTCTCCCTAGACTCATTCCCGGTCACTTGAGCTAAGAATAACTCACAACAGTTCCTGATGTACTTTTGGACTTCAATACATGAAACGATTTTCAAACAGGATTCACCTCGATTACCATCAATTACTAACGTCCTATTCCTAAGAGGAATCATAACCTTCTTCTCTCCACATAAAATAGTAGCATTATTCAACGACAACCAATCCATACCAATAATAATATCAAAACTACCTAATTCTATCAACATCAAATCAATCGGAAAGGAATAGTTTAAGAGATTTAGAGAGCATCCTTCTAATAGCTTATTAGTTTTCACTAATTTACCATCAGCCAATTCCACCTCGTAACTGGTATTTATCTCAACAGGTTCAATGTCAATAAGGGCACTAAATTTAGTGGATACAAAGCTCCTATCAGCACCCGAATCAAATAAAGCAACAACATAATGATTGTTGAGTAAAAACGTACCGGTAATGACATTCAGATCCTATTTCTTCACCTCAATTGTTCCAAGTTTATAGACACCACCCTGGGGGTTTCTTCCAGGTACAATCGCTTTCAACATGGGGCATTCTGATTTCCTATGACCTTCCTCATTACAGTTGAAGCAAATGGTTCCCTTCTTACACCTTTCAACCTTGTGTCCAAGCTTTCCGCAATTTCGGCACTTCCAGCAGTCGCCAGCATGCCTCTTGTTGCCACACTTAGGACATCTATCATCGTTGCGCGGTGTGTTGTTGGTAAGAGCATTTGCATTCCCCTTTCTCTGGTTCTGACAGCGATTGAAATTCTTCCTATTATCACCTCTATCTACACGATCGCCGTCTCCCTTTCTTTTCTCACCAACACGGGCTTCATCTTCCCTATCCTGAATTATCTGTCCAATGAGTTGGTAAGCCATTCGAACAGCATCATCAATGGTCAGTGGTTTAGATGATTTCACGTCCCCCCGAATATTCTTGGTCAACCCGTTAATATATTGCTCAATTCGGATCTCTTCGGGTTCCACCAATCGAGGACATAGCAAGGCCAACTCATGGAATCGGTTTGTGTAACTATCAATGTCCACACCTTTCATTCTTAAATGAATCAACTCTTGTTCTAACCTGATGATCACACTACGGGGACAGAATTCCAAAGTCATCCACTTCTTAATTTCAGCCCAAGGAGTAGCATTAGCAGCATCAATACCCATGAAAGCAATTCTCCCGTTCCATCAAGTCAACGCACGACCTTTAAGAGTAGCCATAGCAAAAGTCACCTTGTCTTCCTCGTTACACTTACTAATCCGAAACACCGACTCAATCTTCTCAATCCACTGGCTTAATCCTACAGCACCTTCAGTTCCATTAAAAGGTAGAGGTTCACACTTCATGAACGTCACATAAGTACAGCCACCAACTTCAGGTGCATTCGTTCCAAGTCCTCCTACATTTCCTCCAGCATTAGCATTCACATTATTAGCATTCACATTCACATTAGTACCGCCAATTCCACTAGCGCCAGCTCCACTACCGCCAGCTCCATTACCGCCAGCTCCACTACCGCCAGCTTCATTTCTAGCATTTGCCATAAATTCAGTCATAGATGCTGTAACTTGCTCCGTAATAATCCTACGTACATCATCCTCAGTTACAGCTTTCTTGGGCGGCATAGTTCTATAATTTCACAAGTTCAAAGTATTAAGCATTCAGCCAACAAAGGATTCATATAATAGGGATTGAATTCATAATCAAGATACAAATAAGGCACAATATGGAATTCAAGACAAGATACATATTTCATTCGATTTGAAACAAAAACATTGTCTTAATTACATCCCATATAGCACTATACATACTCAAAATTTGTGCCAGGTCTACTACTAACTAGTCGGTTCAGTCAAAGCTACAAAAGGTACAAAAGATACAAAGGTCACTACTAAACACAGACTGGTCTACTGAGAACCGCCAGATGGTCCATCATCCATCGTCTTCTGTATCTTTGTCGGACGATAACTAGACACATCTTCAGCTAGGCTCTTACGGATCGCTCCTCTTTCAACCATGTCAGCATAAAATCTACTATTCCAACCCACAGATATATTAAACTCCTTCTCAGCCTTCTCACGCATCGCACGAGCTACATTCAACTGAATCTCCATATAATTCACCTTTTTCTTCATAGAAGCAAACTCACCACTTTCTAACACCGATAACCTCCTAAAAGCCTCATTCAAACCACGTTCTACATCAGTCAAATCCAAACTAAGCAATTCCCGCTCTTTCTCATCAACCTTAGTCTTCGACTCCAAATAAGAAACATGAGTTTGAACAACACCTTATCCAATCTCTGTCATACTACTCTCAGCACGGGAAGCATCTAGATCACGTCTCAAGGCCCATGGTGCAAGACCATCAATATGAGTAGCCTCTCGAGTACTAGACGACTCTCCTATCACACGTCTATGAGTAGCAATACCATCAGTACCGTCAGGTGCATTATCATCCTCGTCCTCTTCTGATTTAGAATCAGATTCAGACGATTCAGATATTTCATCCCTAGGTAGCTCAACCTCAGAATCAGACAAATAAACTGGTGGGGGTAAAGGCTCGCCCTCTGGAACATCATAAGGGTAAATAAGCTCGGCTTCCTCATCATCATCTACCTCATCGTCTATACCTATATCCTCCTCGACATCCTCGTCGTCAATCTCATCATCTAAATTATCTAACCCAATCTCATCATCATTCTCAATATCGACATTATCAATCTCATTTTCTACCATATCAACCTGAGGGGAAATCTGATCTCCTAGTCCTATCTCGGGCTCGGGATCCTCAAATGGTTCCTCCTCATCATCCATATCATAATCTACTAAGTCTAAATAAGGATCATCATCTACATTAGGTTCGGGAATAGCATGGTTCTCTACAGGAATATTAGGGTCAGCCATGTCAATCTGCATTTATATATATATATCTCGTATTAGGATAACATACTTATTAAACAATTATATACTGAAATCACGATATATACATATATATATAAATTAGATTATATATATCAAAATATATATCTTCTCAATAGGGCTTGTTGGTAACGTCGGAGATCTTTGGCACCGTTATAGTCAAAAGATTTTTCAAATATTTTCTCAAATGTTCATAGTTAAATGATTTTGAAAAGTTTTGTTCAAAACCTTGGTTTTTAAAATCTTTTGTTCTCTATAACGAGAGCTCTGGTACCAAACTGTAACACTCTCAATTTTCGTATCGGTACAGCGGAAGGGTCTTTTAGAGTGTCACGGGATAGCACAATAACTCCAATCATAGACAACACATAAAAGTGGTTGTACAAGGTTCAACATACATTCATTCGATTTAAAGTTTTAAAGTGTACAACAGGTCCCAAATTATACAGGTCATTAAGTTTACAAAACATAGATCGAATGAACATTTTTAATATTTTATGGGCCATCAGAGTCGATCTCCATCCGGATTACCTTCAAGCACCTGAGATAAAAACATGCAAAAATCATATCAGCGAATGCCGAGTGAATTCATAGAGTTTAATAAAACCGTTATATAAAAAAATCGTTGAAATCAGAACACAAGTATAATATCAGAAGTAAGTCCTCGTATTGCTAGTCAGGCAATATATAAATCAAGCATACATCTTAATCCATCCATGAGACCGTAGCCTCAATATTACCATTATAGATAATATTATTATCGTTATTAGCATCGTTATTGGATTACATTTGAATTCCTTTGGATTATTATTAGCCGCATGACATTGTTACCTTACTATCAAAACAACGGGCCGCGAACCCGACAAACAACTTGCCCATCTAAGTTAGCGTTTTGCCACAAAAATCACGCTATGTAAATCTTCTCATACATAAATTCGCTTTCCAATCAATGTGGTACGACGGAGATCAACCGTCAAGGCGCGAACTGGGGTGATCGTCCCCAAATAGTACTATCATATGCATAAGCGTCTACCAAATCCTGGTAGTTCACAATTCATACTAATGGGACTTTGAGTGACATAACCTAACTACTAATAATCCTTTTTATCTCGTTTATAGGGTCATCACATCATTTTGGTCCATATCATTAAGCATACCATCGGGACTACTTGTGTTCTATTTTTATCAAAAACTAGCATGTTATCTCCCTCGCGGGTTTACAAATCATTTTATAAAACATTTAAAAGAGTGCGAGGCTATGAACTCACGTTGATAATGAAAGGCGGATTATCGGCTACGGGCGTGCTTCGGTCACGGAAACCTATATAAATAATAATTGGTCTTAGACTTTTGTCCAATGACTTTATCAAAATAACAATATACATATGATGATTTTGTACATATGATGATGATCAAGTGGGTTATATATCTTTGTTTACTCATTTTAGTGTTTATGTATTGGTAACTTTTTACTAGTTTACTAGTTTTACCTATTTACATGTTTTAAGTCCATTAAGCTTATTATAAGTTGTTTAACTTGTATTAGTCCATTTTATACTTGTATTATCAGTAATTATACTTTACATGTTGGGCCCAAATGGGTTAAGCCCAATAATTACTTTTTATAAGTGTTTAACTTATTTAGTCCAATTATTAGTCCAATATGCTAACTTAGCTCGTTAATGTCCGTATGTCCTATAGTTCGGGTTTTATCGGTTTTTACTTGTATTAGATACTTATATATCAATATATGACTTTTAAAATTTTTACATTAGACGGGTTTGATCGTCTAAGTTTTAATTGCCGAAAACGTTAATTTTACTGTAATAGCCGAAAAAGTCGTAAAAATCATGTTTATAGTTTTTATAACTTATAAATATTATTCAACTACCATTTTTATAAATTGTTCATTTATTTAACCTTATACATATTTATATAAATGAAATTCATAAGTTAGTGGGTTTTAATTTCACATTTTATACTATATAATTTGAGTGCTTATATAATAGTATTAAACATTAATTCTTCAAAATCTGATTTTTAGTTTCATCTTCACCATTTTTATCATATCTAGAGTTCTACAATGAATTAGAAGCTCATTTTTAGATGACATGAAATTCATATTATGTGCTACAAATAAGTTAGTTATAGCTACTGCTCATTTTATATTTAACTATCCTTAACAGTCCCTACAAAACAGACTATTCAGATTAGCACATTCATCTTGTTTTGATCATATCTCACTCATTTTGATGATTCCATTGCATGGCCAACTCTCACATATGTATGACATATTATACTTACTGTAAATGTATTCCACCATGCAATTTTATCAGTTTAAGTTTTGGTTACTTACTGTTTTTATACAGCCAACAAATTAAGCATGATTTTAGCCTTGTTTCTTATTGTTATTAATCTTTTTAAGCATATTTATCAACACTTGATCCCCACACAACATTTTTATCATCACATATTCATCATATACATATACAAGAAGAAAGAAAATACATTTGATCTTTACAAAAATAACAAGAGAAATGGAAAGGATGATCTTCTTTACCAACCAAGAGTATATCTTGTTTTTGGAAGACAACAACTTGATGAACACCAAATATATCTCCAAGATTATCAAACACCAAGAAAGTTTGTTGAGAAATTAGTCCTAGGACACAAGCAAATCACCTCCTTTGTGGTTAAAATGGCCACCAAGCAATCAAGGCTTCAAGGTTACTCCATAATATAGCTAGATAACAAGTATCTTGTGGCTAGAAAAGATCAAATGGTGGTGTATGGTGGTAGAGTGGTACGGAAATGGGGTGAGAGTGAGAGAGTTTTGAGAGTTGTTTGCATGAGAGAAATGGTGGTAAATGGTTTAGCTTGTGGTTTTGTGGTTAGTGGTAGCTTAAGTGTAAGGCTAAGCTTACACTTGTAAAAAAGATGCCACATATTTGATGTGGTGTCTAGTTTGGCCGTCCCTTGTATAGTGGGGTGGGATAAATTATTTTGTCTCATCCCGCTAATTTACGGGTATTCCTTGATTCTAGTTTTCTCGATTTGCGTGCCCTCGGGTCGTTTTACGAAAAACATTTTTATAAATTATGAATCAACGGCACAAAACGAATCTAATAAAAATTGTCTCATCAAAAACGGAGTTCAAGAACGTAAATACGTAATCCTAACGTTTCCGGTTTAATCGTAAAGGACGCTAAATTATGCACGTAAGCCCAAATTTAAATCCGTACATTGTGAGTTCATCAACCAACACAAAATAAGTTTAAAAATATTATAAGAAAAAATAATTCACTACCTGAAAATGTTAGATTGTCAAATGTTAAAACCATGTAATTAATCATATGATGGGTGAGAGTTTTAATTTTCTGGAATTAAAATAAATTAGGTTTTAAATTTGGTAATTAATGAGGGGTTTTAGGGTTTAAAAAATCGCTTTTTTTGGTATAAATCGGAGTAGGCAGAAACTGTCGCTAAACTGTCAAAATATGTCGCTAACTGTCACAAACTGTCGCTAATGCGTAGGCAGAGTTTGAGTAAAATCGTTTTGGTTATAAATTATTCGTTTTTAAAGCTTTTTGGGTGATTCAAAAGCCTAAAATTATGTACTCGGAACGTACTTTTCAAATATTTAGAAAGTTTAGTAATTGGAGGTCAGTAGCTTGGTCGAATTAATTATACAACTGTCGAGTTCAAGATTAATTTTCGGACAACATGGTTTAAACTCGTGTTTTGGGTATTTTGGGATAGTGGACACTTAGAAGGCTAACATAGGGCTGCTTTGTGATAGGATTCCAGATGTATCCATCATAGATATTGTTACATTAATGAAGAATGTGGGTTCCGGAGTCAATGTTGACGCGTGATATTGTGTTGTGTGCTTTAGACAATTGATCGTTTGTGAAGAGACTATAGATTTTTTTTCGTCAAATGATTACATAAATTACTAATGTGATACCATGGTTTTAGAACAACTAATATACATTACAGTACAAAATCCATTCCGAGGTAAAATTTGGTTTTGCACAAGGTTTTAATAGTATGTCACCGGTCGTAATACGTTTCGGTTGTCGCTGGGTGCTTCTTGTGTTATTGGTCCGTTTCCATGGTTCGTTGGGGGTCGATACATGTTTGATGTTGAGTATCTTTTGGAGTCTCATGGTTAAGGTTCATGTGTTGTTGGTTGAGATTATTTTAGTATAAACCGAGTTCACGTTTGAACGTGAAGGTTTTATCAGGGATATGTAACCTCGTTTGTTTGCTGAGAATAAGTTTGAGTTTGGGAGTAAATCTCGGGACGAGATTCCTATTAGGAGGGAGTGATGTGACAACCCTAGATTTTGGATTTGTCACTTTTGACTGTTTGACTTTGATTATGTGCTTAGTGTGCGTTTACGTGCATTCTGTTTATATTTGAGCCTTGGATTGGATGTTAGACATCGGTTATGTAGTGCGTGGTACGTTATACGATGTTACGATGGGAATAGATGGTGTTCATGAGTTCACACGGATGTGACTATGATAGGATATGGTGTTATTTTAAGACTTTATGTGTACGTATATGTATTATAGTAAATCGTAATTTTTACGATTTAGGGTTTAGCGTTTAGATGTCTTGGATGAGGTATTTAGTCACGGGAATTATTTACGAGATGGTTTTAAGTCATTTAGGACTTAGTTATAAAGTTTATTTCATATTTAAAGAATTTTCATAAAACTGTATATTTTACATATTTTACGGTAACCGCCTAAAATTTGTATAGTTAAAAAGGTTTAGGTGTAATTAATTAATTAAGGGAAAAATAAAAAATATATAATTAAGGAAACATTTAAAAAAAACGAATTTAATAATAAAAATATAAAAAAAAATTATTTTTGGTAAAAAATATATATAGGACGGTGGAAAAATAAGAAAAAAGGGAAAAAATAAAAAAAAGGAAAGTGTTATTTGTATTGGGCTAGGATTCTCATTGTTTTAGTATAAAAACAAATCAAAACACATTATTTTCTCCAGCTTTTTTTTGGTCGATGGTTTCTACATGTTTTTAGGGTTTCATAAAATTTTTCTTGATACAAGGTATGTGGTCAATTTAACTTTAACTTAATTCATGTTTTTATTAATTAATCATGATTGTAATGTTAATTAACCATCATTGAGATGATTAGGGTTTCATTAATTTTCTGGAAAAAAATAGTAATATCTATTAATGATTTTAGGGTTCTTGTTTAATAATTTAGGGGTAATTAATGATGTTTAGAGGGTTAGTGCATAAAGGCGTAAAACAGTCTGATTTTTAGGGCTGTCTTGTGTCGACTGTTCTGGGCAGTAGGTAGCACCTTTGGTCGAGTTTCTTTTTTTAAAATTAGGTTCAGAGAGTCTACTTTTCAAAAATGTAAGGTTGGTCGAAAATGGAGTTCGGGAAGGTCGTCAAACAATTTTTACAAAAACAGTGCGCTATTTAGGAATAAATTTGGATTTGGGAATTTGAGTCAAAACCCAACCAAACGAATGAGATAGCCAAAGATTTTTGATTTGGGAACTCTTTATAATATATATGAAAGTACTGGAGGTTTTCAATAATAGTTATGGTGTGTAGGTCGGGCTTTTGGTTCGAACATTTAGCATGTACAGAAAATCAGTTTTGGTGAAAACGACTTTTGGCGTAGAGACTAAACGGAAGTGTAAAAGGTGTAAGTTGGAAGTAAAATTGGTTTTTGGAGTTCTTAGATCATATAAAAACATAACTCCAGTAGGGTAGGAGCCAAGTGTGGTGTTAAGTTCACTTCATGTGATCATTTAGTGACTAGTAAACCGTACCGAAGAAAAACTGGATTTTTACGTATAGAATAGCTTGTAGTGGGAGAACTAGATAGTGGGGATTGGGAAATAAGATTCATCTCCTTGATTGTTACTTAACTTGGGTGTTAGGACCTGAGCTAAGTGTGTTGTTTATGATTTTATAGGTTTGCAGGAGTGCTAGCTTGCTGTGCTATCAGGTGAGTTCATAGTCCCATTTTTGCTAAGTTTTTAAATGTTTTTCCAGTATGGGATGGAGATGACACTTGCAATGTTCTTTAACATGATTTAGTACTATGTTTCAAAATTTGTGGACATAAATGTACTATTGTGTGACTTGCGTGCTTTTGTGTTCTCATATGTGCTTTGATATGTGTTCTGATATGTGAATCTTGATTGTGTTATGATTGGGATTGGTACATAGATGTATGGGCGTCTATGGGACCAGTTGTGATGTGTGTGGAGCGTGGGGCACGATCCGTCCTGAGTTCTTGGTTCTGAGTTCTTGGTTCATGGGGCACGATCCGTCCTGAGCTCTTGGTTCGGGGGGCACAATCCGTCCTGAGTACTTGTGCATCGTCTCTTCGGAGGCAAGATATCTCGACCGGGATATAGTTCATCTTCCACAGGTGGTGTGGGAAAGATCCGGATAGTGTGGTGTGTGTTCTTGTGTGTGTGACGGGATACTTCTTGATTGTTATAGTGTGCTTTCTGAATTGTAGATGTGATTGGTACTTGGATGAGTTTTGTTGTGGATGCATGTAGCATGATTATCGCATTATGGTCCATTTCTATAAATTGTTTTTCTTCAACTATTTACAGCGGTTGTTATGGGTTCTTAAGATGTTTTGATAATTTAAGCCTATGCTCTCACCAACTTTATGTTGACAGATTTTAGTGTCATTTTCAGGTGAGATAGTTGAGAAGATGATGTTAGAAGTAGCTAGAGTCTAGAGGCTGCTAGAATTGCATTAGGAGGAATCTCTTTCCTCTTAGATTTTATTTTGTCTTTTGATTTAGTAAATTGTTTGATACCTATATGTTTGATGTTTGTTTATTTGTATGTCTTTGGTAAGAGGTAGGACTTTTACCTACTTACCTAGATTCCTGCATTTTGTTGAGATATTGTCACGACATTTGTGTCGTCATTTATGACATTTCTTTTTCATTTAGTTTTCTCTATAGAGACACCGTTTGTTGTGATGATATTAATACGTAGCACCCCATATTCCGCCATGGTAGGGGTGTGACACCACCCTTGACAAACAAGGTAGGGTTGGCTTTCTTCCATTGGTCCAAATCAGTCAACTTTTGCCTATATTCTTCTACTGGGGTAAGGACTCTTGGTGGAGGAATGAATTCCTCTTCTTGGAATTGTGGTAAACCAGTCCAAGATATGTCCTTTATTTGGACACCATAGAAGTCCCCAGCTGGTGGTGGAACACCAGCATACTCTTTCATCCCAATCCCAGTCATGTCCCTAGAATCCCTTTGTTTACTAACACATTCTCCTAGGGTTTGTGAGGCTTTATCAAATCTCTGAATTTTAAGATCTACATTATCCTTATTCTTGATAGCCTCATATAACTTAACATGTAATTCAGCATTGACCCTCTCCATGATGTTTCTAATATCAATACTAGCATTTAAATCATGTTTTAAGATATTAATTTTATCTTTTAGGTCAAGCTCCATTTTCTTATACTCAGCTACAGTCTTTTCAGTTTGAGTAAGAGCAAGCTGATAGTTAGACAACTTGCATCTCTCATTACTCACATCTGTTGACAATCTTAAAACCTCTTTGTTAAGTCTTTCAGTATTTAAACGACAACCCTTACTGCAAAAAGCATCATCATATACCTCATTGTCTGATGAAGATGAGGAGTGTGCCATGAGAGCATATTGAATATGCTCTTCTTCTTCCATCTCAGCAACCAAAGCTTTATTCTCTTCCTCATCCTTAGCCAAATAGCTCCAATCCCATCAAACACCATCAATTTCTTGCATGGCAACCATGGCCTTGGGATCCTGAGCCTTAATAATTTAGGTTGAGGGTTTTCCAGCATCAGATCTTCTTGGAGATCTGCATTCTCTCATAAAGTGTCCCATACGATGACAACTGTAACACTCAACCTTGGATTTATCAAATCTAGTAGTGTCCTTAGCATTAAAAAGTCATCTTCTTCTTGAATCTTCTATTCCATCTGTTTGCTCTTATACTTGCAAGAGCCATATTCCACTTTATGTCCATCTCCTCCAAATGCTCATCACTTATTTACTCAAGGTCCTCATAAGTAATCACTGAACCATTGGGCAATGAACCAATGTATGCACACAAAGTATCCAGATCAATACCAGCAGGTTTAACTCTTGGTGAGTCAATTTTGTATGTGTCAGCGTCTGAATGTGAGGCGTTGACAGGATATGATCCAGCGTTGACACAGGTTGATCCAGTAACTGGATGCATGTATGACTCCTTCGGATCAAATTTACCTTCACTACGTGAGAAGAAGGCCATGTTTCCATTGGTAGACTTGCTTCCATGATCCAAAAGTGTTTCATTCTCTATCAGCCTCAGTTTATTATACACATCATCAAAGGTAGAACTTTTGTGAGTGTTATTGGCAATTATTGATCTTGCCTCAATCTTCCATGCGTCACCAAGGCTTTTAAGGAAAGTAGAGATGCTATCAACATCACCAAGCACTGTTCCCATGAAGGATAGCTTGCTTGTGATGTCCATGAGTCTGCTTCTCATACTACTTAGCTTCTCATTAGGTTGAGCCTTAAAGACAGCATACTCATGCAAGAGTTGCTTCTTTTTCTCTTGTATAGTATCAGCATTACCACCATAAGAAACTTCAAGGGCTACCCAAAGATCTTTTACAGACTCATAGCTTCGGTATTTGTGCTGATTTTCTTGTCCCAAAGAGAGTTTCAGAATGCTTAGGGTTTTCATATCAACTCTTCTCTTTGCTACGTCCTCAATTGAGACAGCTCTACCATCATCAGGTCTTTTCTTCGTTCCTCTTCAGTAGAACCTTGAACTGCTGTTCTTGCAGCAATGACAGCTGCAATCTTTGCATCCTTATCGAATGTTTTTCCATATTCAATAATTTCCCACAGAGTGTAGTCATGGATTTGTAGATATTGCTCAAAGTTAAACTTCCACAGCTCAAAATTATCTGGGTCTAGCTTGGGAATCTTGATGTTGTGGTTTGAGGTGGAGGAGGAGTTTGCTTCTTGGGTAGACATGATGTTTTTAGGGTTTTGTGAAAATTAGGGTTTTTGTGTTCTTTTGATCAAAGTTTCTCAACAAGCTCTGATACCACTGTTGATCCCAAACATAGATCGATTTAGCTTGTGTAAACGAAATTAAATCAAGTTAAACACGTAGAGAAACTTTGTTGTGTATAAAACAATTTAAGTATTATGCGGAATTAATACTTAAACAAGAACACACAAACAATTGTAAAACAAACTTTCACTTGATTGATGATAACAAACTTGCATACAATGAAAGTGTTAAACGTATGAAAAAACTTATATGAAACATAACCTAAAGGTCTTATTTTATAGACATAAGAAGCCTTGTACAAGATTCTACGTATCAGCTATTCTAGGTAAAGATAATTATAGAAAATACATTGTTGATCCTATCTTTACTAGAAACAAACTAGAAACAAAATACGCATAGACCATATCTTTCTATCAGTGCTTGTCTTCAACCTATCAACGCTTGACTTCTTCCTGTCAACGCTTGATCTGCCAACGTTAGTTTTCTTCTTATCAACGCTTGTTTTCTTCTTGTCAGCGTTCAAGTGTACTGGCTACATTTTATTCCCAACAATCCTCCCCTAAACTTGATATCTACTCTAGTAATCAAGTTTCTGAATAAAAATTAAGAACTATGAGGAATCTTACAAATCTTATCATATTGGTAATAAACATGCCTAATCAAATCTTTGGCCACGTCACTTGAATAGTCAATTTCCAGCTGTTTTGTCTTCATCTTGTCCAAAACTTCTTTGGACATGGGATACTCAACATCTACAAGAAGATACTCAGCAAACTTTATAGAACTCAAATAATACACACCAACAGCTGAATACAAACGCCATTGAAGTCCACTGATATCATCCTCAAGATCTTTCCAAACAGGATCTTCTTCTTCTGGTGCACACATTCTCTTGAATGCTGACCAAAGCTTTATTCCATTGACTGAAGTAGGAGCTTCAGTCTAATTCTTGGCTAACAACAACCTCCAAAGGTCTGCCAAGTCTTTCCTATCCATACTTGCAAAGAGAGACATAAGAGTAGTAAATGTGTGTACCTCTTTCCCATATCTGCCAATCATCTAAAACCGACTTGCATCTTCTTCATAGTTAATGATAGGGTATCTGGCATCAAGATGTAACACTTGTACCATATCTGAAGCTTCCATGGGTGAGATCTTAATGCTCCTTCTAAGAACAGCTTCACTAGGAACCACTTTATTTAAATCTTTTGGAAACTCAAGTGGAACTCCCTTCTTCAAAGGCCTTGGAACAATCATTGCCTTTTGAATCTCCATCTCTTCTGTAAGTTCTTCTTTCCTTTCATCTGAAAGATGTCTAAGAGTATTCATTTCCTGCACTCTTGCCCAAATGGGATAAGCCTTGTACTCCAATTCTTTAAAGGATAAATCCCTGCAATTTCTTGAAGGTCCATCCAGTTCCATGACATCTGAGTAACATGTAGTAAAACTCCCTTCTATCCCTCTTCAGCAGTGAGAAAACATTTCTAGCCTTATGTTTCAGAGTTACCTTGCAGTCTCTTTGAACTCTTAGAAGAATCTACAATCCCCAAATTTGGTCTGAAATTGTCAAATCTGGATTCTCCATAATCCTATTCTCCCAAGCATGGTACATCTAAACAACTTCTGGCATATCAAAGTATACTTGCAATTTTAACTCTCTAAGCTTCTCTCTTGCCAAGTCATCACCATATTCAAGTCTTTCTGGTTTTTCAATTATCATCACACTTGAATCTGAACTCCCTTCATCACTTCCTTCTTGTTCCTTAGAAGTGACAACAAATGGTGACTTACCTACCTTCTTCATCTCTTGTTCCTCAAGTTGTGTAGCCAACCTTGAAACAAACTCTACTTGTGCTACATCTTTTGGAACTTCTACTTCTACCATAATTCCTTTACCCTTATCTAATAAATCAAGGATGGGTAAAGATGATGATGGTACCTGTGAAGACACTTCGTTGATGATAGCTAATGACTGGAATACATCAACCATATCTGCAGGTCTGTCAACGCTCAAAGTCTGTGTGTCAGCGCCCAATTTACTCTTTTCAGCGCTTGATGTGTCAGCGTTCAAATTTTTGTTGTCAACGCCCAACTTACTTGTTTGACCGCCTCTTGTGAACTGCTCCATCATAGATGTAAAAGAAAAGTTCAAGTTTGTAGGAGTAACCAAAGATGTATCAAAACCTGGTTACTTCTTCAATTCAGTAAGGGCTTCAGCAACACCTAAAGATTCTCCATCATGTGAGCCTTTGTCACTCACATGGATATGCTCATCCTCCCCTTTGGAAGATTCCTCCATTCCACGCCTAATGTTAGCATCATCCAAAATGACAATCCTCTCCCTCAATTGCTTGAGTTCAAGGCCTTGTGTACTGACTGTTTGTACCATGTCTGCATTTTTCTTTGGCAAGCTAATGCAGACAGCCGTCAATTCCAGCAATGTGTATGGTTCCAATCTGCCCTCCTCTAGAATGGGTATTTGACCTCCCACAGTAGAGTCATGGGGCATGGATGAGGTCTTAAAGATGTTAGGACTGGCTTGGCCTACATCTAAGATAGTACCAATAGTCCCAGCCTCATCCATAGCACCAACCACACTTGTGGTGGTGGTTCTCTCTACAACATGGCTAGGACCACTAGAGGAGAACACTCCAGTAGTCCTTGGGCGTTTAATCAACCTATCTTCAGGGGGTGTAGAAGATGATGTGGATTAGGTGGTAGTTTGAAGGTTAAGGGGTTTTTGGGTATGTGAAGGAAAGGTGTCAACGTTTAAATTACTAGTGTCAACGCCAACATGTAACGTGTCAGTGTTGAAGGATTCTTGGTCAATTTCCATGTGTTGAGGTGAAGGCAATGGTTCTGGTATTGGGTCAAGTTATGGTTGTGGGTCTTGTTGGGGTTGTGTTGCTGCAATAACAGCAAGCATATCTTGGGTAAAGGGTAATTCACGGTGAGGGGGTGAGTTCATCTTACTAAAAATAGCTTTCTTTTGCACAGGGATCTCATAAAAATCATCATGAGCCCTTGTGCAGTAATTTTGCACATCAAAAACCATTTACAAAAATCTGGGATAAGCCAAAGTCATCTTACTCCCCTTGTTTTTACACATGCCATCAAAAATAGTTTTGAAAAATTATACTTTTGCCCATTTGTAATGCACACAATTGCACCAGCAATAGATCTGTTAATTTCATTATGTGCAGTACATTTGGGACTCAAACATTGAAGGATGACATGTATGAGGTACTTCCAGGCTGGGGAAAATTCTTGTTTATGATATTTATTTAAAGTACCCTCATCAGGTAAAGGATACCCCAAAGCCCGAAGTCCTTGTTCTATTTCATTAATGGGGAGAGTGGTTATACCATCAACATCATTAAGATGCAAAGCCTGGCGAACCAAGGCTTCAGTAACCACCCAAGTACGCCCATAAACAATAGCTGTTAATGTAGTCACATTATTAATTGTTAAGGAACTAACATTGTTCCAAAACTGTTTAATATGAGTGACAGGGATGAGAGGAGCATGAGAAAGAGCATACCGTAATGGAGATGCATTCAAATACGCCACCATCTACGTGTATTGTGGAAACAAAGTATCATCAGCCGCCAAATAAGCAATCATATTGTGCTGACTCCTGAATCCCAATACCAAGTCACTTGGTTTAAACTTTGGTGCCATTGTTGAAGAAAGTTGTTTGTGAAAGATTGATGAAAAATGAAGTATAGGAGAAAAAGTGTTAGACAAGAATATGATAGTACCCTATTTAAAAATAGGAGCCATATATATAGGAGAGATAGGCACATGTGATTGGTCAAAAATAAGGCAAGTATTTTCAAAATATAATGATGAAAATATTGAAAAGAAAATAAGTTATCTTGTGCATTAATTAAAAGTCATCTACTCCCAAAATTACGGCCCCAAAATTCCTCAAAAATAACAAGTGGGTAGGTCCCAATGATTTTCAACTGTCAAAAATAACCCATCAACGCCCAACGGCTATATTCTTGTCAACGTTTGCAAAAGCCATGTCAGCGTCAAAATTGGTCACAACAACGCTTGGAAAAATATTTGTCAGCGTCCAAAAATAAAAGTAATCAAAATGAAAAAGGACCTTAACAAGGTAATTTTTCCTAGTGAAGATAACCTATAAATTGATAATTATTATAGGGCGGCAAGCACTGTCCAGTTATGCACACTTGCTTATGCAAGATAGACATAACAGTCCTCTAGTGTCCCTAGCTAACCAAAATTCTTAACAATTAAGTTATCTCATAAAATTCCTTGTAACTCCTAGGTAAACCCAATATAAATGATTCCCAAGTCTCTCAACAGACCACATCTAATTCTAGGCCAAGAAGGTCTTGGCAACATGCATAGTATGTCAACTTTGCATGGCAAAGTGCCTCATGATTTAGTAATATAACTCATACTCACTAGTGGACACAATCTAGAATTGTGATAAGAGTATTCTAAGAATACCAAAAAGTCCTAAAGGTTCCTAAAACCTCCCCTTAAACTGTGATACATATGTTGCCTAATAATATGCATGGATATAAAAATTTATCTCAAGATAGGAATATAAATATTCCAACCATCATCCATAAATTGAAACATGCTCCAGTGATTCTCCAAGGATCCATAAGAAAATCTGTATCCAATGGTACAATGCTAACAAGCCTGCACACTTGGATAAAAAACCACAAAACTAACATGTTGCTGACAACGTCTCGATAACACTTATCAGCGTTAAGATAACCTTTGTCAGCGTTAGACAAATATAGTGGAAAATCTAGTTTTTCAAAAAGACCAATAACAATGCATATCATGTACATACTTCTACAATATGACCCCAAAACACATATTGAGTGAGATTGATCATTCCAATACTTGTTACCAAGTATTGAAACCTTCCAGTATCAAAAGATTTTGTTGGAAATACGTTTTACGTATTAAGAAGGATCGGTCACTCCAACAGTAGTCCATGTAATAGCTCATAGACCAAGCCTAGCCTACAACATGTGTAGGTTGGCCCAAATGTAAGCCCAAGCCCATGACAAAGGCTTGGGTATATAAACCCTCTCCTTAGATGGAGAGGGTGTGTGGTTATTCATTTTACACATAGTAAACTCTTGTTTCTCTCTCTAGAATTGTGTGTGTTCCACCATCTCTATATCTCTTTCTCTCTCTAAAAACATATGCAAGATTTACATATCTTACAAATTGTATTAAGAGCCATGAGATGATTGCTTGGTTTTTGTGTTTGTTCTCTTGATCATTTCGTCTATTTTGATCCTTTTTCTCATGTCCCAATTTTTTTTTTTGTGTTTTTATGATTTAATCTTGATATACGTTATCTACTTACTTGTTATAGTGATTTGGTATTGGTATTTTGGGTTAAAAACACAAATTTTTGGGTGTTTGATTCGTTTTTAGGAATAAAAATGCGAATTTGTTGTGTACTTTCCGAGAATAGTGGTAAAGTTGTCTCCATCGCAAAGTTGTTTCTATCGCAAAGTAGGTTGAATTCTTCATTCTGATCGCAAAGACCTATGGTCTCTACATTGCGATCAAAGGGCATTTCGATACTTATTCCGATCAAACATTGCGATAGCTCCTTGCATCGTACATTGCGATCGGTTATAAGGCAATTTCGAAACGTTACTCTGCCAAAATTTCTTTAGCCACATTCTGACAGGTATTGCGATCTGACATTCCGACAGGTATTGCGATCACACATTCCGACAGGTATTGCGATCACACATTCCGACAGGTATTGCGATCATACATTCCGACAGGTATTGCGATCATACATTCCGACAGGTATTGCGATCATACATTCTGACAGGTATTGCGATCATACATTCCGAAAGGTATTGCGATCAGACATAGTGACAGGGATTCAGATAGACATTGCGGCAGAACTTGTTTGTGCATTCCGATAATTATTGCGATCAAGTATTGCGACATACCTTGTTTTGTGCATTCCGATAGAGTGACAAGATTTCCAAGTTTTTTCAAAAACGTGTTTATCGAGAACATAATTTAGGGGATTTCAACATTATTTCTCGGTTTTAACACACAATAAAAAACACATTAACTTTCTCTCATTGTTCGATCAACGTTTGTAAATATTAACTTATTGAAATTGAGTACACATCTCTTACGGATAAGTCCATCCTCTCGGGTACGGATAATCGTCCACCAATGTTGGTGAAGACTATGTATGAGGAGTGGGCTTCCCGCATGGAACTTTATATGTTGAACAAGGAGAATGGACATCTAATTTGGGCATCGGTGCTCAATGGACCATTGGTATATGGTACTGTGACGGAAGGTGCTGTTACTCGTCCTCGCACAACGGGTGAACTAACTGGAGATGCTAAGATACAAGACAAGTGTGATAAACAAGCTACAAATATCATTCCCCAAGCCCTTCCTCTAGATGTATACAAACTCGTCAGCAAAGATAAAGTTGCCAAAGAGTTATGGGATAGAATTCGTGTTCTAATGCAAGGCACCTCGTTAACTAAACAAGAACGAGAGTGTAAGCTTTATGATACTTTTGATAAGTTTGCCTATGTGCCAGGGGAGACTCTCAATGATTACTATCTGAGATTTACCATATTATTGAATGAGCTTAATATCTATGGCATGGCAATTCCTACCTTTCAATTGAACACCAAGTATTTGAACACTCTTCCTCCAGAATAGAAAAAATAAGTGGCGGATGTTAAATTGGCTAAGGACTTGCATAACACCAATGTGGATCAACTTCAAGCTTTTCTTCAACAACACGAATGCCATGTGATCGAGGCTCGGTTGTCTACACCTCAAGTTCATGATCCACATGCAATGTATGCTTCTAACAAAACATGGCTTATACTTATCAACAACCATCATACTTGCAGCAGCCACCACCACACACCTATCAGCAACCACAGCAACCATCTTATCAACCACTGATGATGCCACAACAAGCATTTCAACCAAGTGTTCATCAACAATCTTTTCTATAGCAACCAACATATCAGACATCACCATCACAAGCCAACACTTCTCCTATGGGCTATACTTCTCAGCAAGGATATTTTCCAATGGAAGCACAACCAGCACAAGGTTTCTACTCTAATGAACTTCCACCAATCCAAGCACCGCTCTTTACTCCAAATGATACGCCAGTTGATGTACTAAACCATCTCACTGCCTACTTGTGACCATTGCAATGTCCTCATGCAATGCATTAGTTACAAAGCACGTTTATATTTTTCATCGTATTCAACCCACATTGGCCTTTATTAAAGAGACAGAAAACTATAAATATTCAAAGTAAAGAAATCAAAAGCATACTTTGGGTTTTGGAAATGTCATGAATAATCATCATCCTCAAGTTTTCACTTTCTCCAAACCAAGCTTAAAAACAAGATCATTGTTATTATAAGTTAGCAAACTAACACGAACTCATGTGGGCCAATTATTCACTTAGACTCCCTTATTCCTAGGAGTATCTCTTATATTTTATTATTGTCTTGAATGATCACGAGGATACATTGTTGACTTATTTCGATAGTTATTTAGGCCGAAAAGAAAGTGAACGATTTAATCAATAGTTAGCTAAAGGACAAAATCTTTTAAAACTGCTTCTCGGGACCACATAAAGTTCATATCTTGGCATAACTCGCTTCGCGATTTGAGACCTTTCTCGGACCGATATTTGGCAGCGACTTCATACTTCAAACCTTGAGAGACGTTCATGAAATTATGGTCTTCTCTTCATATAGGAATTTCTTCACTTGAAGTTTTGAGAGATTCATACTTGGACCACGACTTCTTCATTTTTCTCCAATCTTTATTTTGGACTTTGATATACAACGATCCGCCTCCTTTTATGACTTGGATCTATTTATCCTCATACCTTGCTAGGGTCTTTTCGGATACACTTCTCCATGACTTTTTGGGAGTTTTTGCTTTTCGTCGTGTGTCTCGATCCTTCATATTGATTTTCGATAAATGATTCTTCACATTTTAGCAACAAAATATAGCCCTCATGCCTTGTTAGGGCCTTTTCGGACTCGCCAATCTTCGCATTCCGCTTCAATAAGTTATGCCTTGGCTATGAACTCTAATCCATACCGAGCAACTTTTAAACGATCTTGGGCTAGAAACTAAGTAACTTTTCAAATCGTACAACCTTATTTATTGCAGATAAATTTATTAGCAGGCGATGGGAGAGTAGGCCTATAATTAACTTACATAAATTCCCGAAAGAATACTGAACTTATAATTGGCTCTATCATCTCTCGTTCTCCACAGTTTAAAATCTCAAGGAATGAGACTCGTGGATGCTTAGCCTATTAAATCAAAGTTTTGGGTTTTCGAGTCGCCTATAGGATCTTGCAAATTCTTAGACTTTTTCAAGTTTAGAAATCGCATTTTAAAGTTCCCTTGATAAACGACTCTCTAGGATCAATTATAGGAACTTGCGAAAAGTTCTTGTTCTTAACCCGTGAGAGTTAAGACTTTCGCGTTTTATAGCTCCCTATATAAAAGCCTAGTAAAACTTGACTTAAACACGTTAAGTATACTAGCTAGAGTAACTTAGACAAGTAAACCCGGGTAGAGTCAAAAGATTCACAACGTTCGAAAATTAAAACCACTTTATTAAGCATTTATTATAATAAGGAAAGAAAATAACTATATAAAGGTAAAAACTTATAGGCCAAAATAGATCAAAAATTTTGAGAAATGTCGAAAAATTGATTTTCCGGTTAAAATGAGGACAAATACAAGGAACAGACCACTTAACTTCGATAGAAGTCCCCCTACACTTAAGATAAACATTGTCCTCAATGTTTAAGCATGTGGGAGTAAACTCCCCTACACTTAGGACATTGTGCACGTTGTTTAAATCTCGCTAAGGAAGAGACAACTAAAGAGATTCCTATTTTAATATTGAGAAAATATAAAATAGTGAATCGAAAAGAGTTTAGGATAGAACCGGGAAGATGGGAACACGGAATCACGGGTCGTCAAGAATCATCAAGAGTGAATCATTGAAGCTCGAATCCCTGATTAAGAGAGGAGAGGAGAGGATATAGCAAACCAACGGGTCTCCCCTACACTTATGATAAAGAAAGCGAAAAGATAGATGCATGGGTTGCCTCCCAAGAAGCGCTTGATTTTTGATTACCGAGTCGTGAGCCTGACTCGACCTTGATCATCAACGGAAGAAGCATGAAATATATCCACCGGGATCAAAGACGTAGTTTTCGTCCATCAAATAGCAGAGACTTAAGGCGAACAAGGCAAGCCAAAGAAGAATAGGCAAGGTTCCCTTAAGCAGTGATGGAGCACGGTGGAAGCAAGGGTGAAGTGGTGCAAGCAGATTTCCATAAGTTCCAAAGATATTTCCTTTTATTTCATCAGGTAGATACTGAGATGGCTGCGGAATATCGATACAGGGGTCGAACACCTTTTCCTTTAGGGGAAAATAGCACTCAGGCTCAGCAGAATGGGAAGAAGATCCGCGAAGAAGCACAACCTCGTCCTCAGAAGGGGGACAAAGAGGTGTTAAATCATATGTGCTGTGGATATTGGTGTCGACCGGTTTCTTTTACTTTGAAAGAATGTGCTTCAAATCCAAAGTAGGATCAAGACGATAATATTCAAAGTCAAAAGGAGGAGCATCACTCTCATGAGGGAAGTAAGTGTTGAGAAACGTAGAGAAGTCTTCCTCAAATGAGTAATCGTCCAAAGTAGGATCGAGTGATGGCGGAGGATCTTCATCATGTGAAGAATCGCTCGAAAGAGTATCAGCCTCATCAAAATCATCATATGTTGGCAGCTCGGGATACTCAGAGGTAAGGTCATCATAATCATCCGAATCTAAGCTAGAATCATCATCATCATAAGCATCAAAGACCGGTGGAGAATCATAAATGGGAGAAGGTTCCAAAGTAGGGAGAGAATCATCCACATCATCTTGAAAAAGTGGATTATCAATAGAAGAGTCGAATACAGGATTGTTGTAGACGACAAAATCATCATGCACATTAATCATATTCACTGATTCTCGGCCTCCAAAGGATTTGCCTGTAAGCTTACCCATTTTGAAAACTTGTGCATCATCCCCGACTCGTAAGATTAACTCACCTTCGGCCACATCCACTAAAGCTCGTCCGGTTCTCAAGAATGGCCGACCAAGTATTAAAGGAATACGAGGGTCCATTTCATAATCAACAACGAAAAAATTGACCGGGAAAGTAAATGTGCCAACTTTGATGAATACATCTTCGGCTATACCAACAGGGTAAGCGAGAGTGCGATTTGCAAGTTCAAGAGTCATCTTTGTTGGAGTGAGGTCGGGTAATGATAGTGTTTTCCAAACACTCAAAGGCATAAGATTAATACTGGCCCCGAGATCAGCAAGGGCAGTAAATTCTTCAGTTTTGTTGAAAACGCAAGGCAACACAAAACGACCGGGATCTCCAAGCTTTTCCAGAAGTTCTTTAAGAATAACTGCAGAGTAGTTTTCATTTAAGCGTGTGTTGGCGAGCTCAAGCAACTTCTCTTTCTTGTTAAGCAATTCCTTAAATGCTTTGACAAATTTGGGCATGTGGACTAGTGCTTCAAGAAAGCTAATGTTGAAGTTCATTTGAGAAATCATCTTGATATAGCTCGTCAGTTGAGAGTCCTCCTTGGTTAGCATTTTGTTCTTGCCTACGTGAAGGATAAGGGATATTAGGTTTGGGTGGTGAAGGTGAAGGCGTAGCAGGTAAAGGTTGAGATGTTGAAGGTTCCTTCCTAGAGACATCGTCATGGCGAGGCGGAGATGGTAATGGTGCACTAATACTAGGTGTAGGAGGAGTAGGGATAAATGGTGGTGGAGGAGGTGTAGATGATGGGGGCGGGATAGGTGGATCGACAATGGTAATTCCACTACGAGTAGTAATAGCACTCACATTTGCTCGTGGATTGGTGATGGTGTTTGAAGGTAGAGAACTCGAAGTAGAAAGTTGAGCTGCGGGCAAGAAACTAGCAAGCATATTCTTCAAATCAGTCGTTTGATTGCTGAAGGAGGATTGAATATTATCTCGAAGCTCGGATCTAATCTCATTTCCTTGCTTGGTAATATCTCCTTTAAGATTGATAATTTGGCTCTGCAGATTCTTGATTTGCTCACCTTGGGTTCTCATGATGGCTTCAACATCCGGAATAATGGGTGGGGTTTGTTGGGCGGGTTGGTGATAAGGATTAGAAGCTCTTGGTGGGATTTGGTTGCTTCTATTGTAGTTGTTGGCGGGGTTTTGGTTTTGAGGAGAAAAACCGGGTGAAAGGTAGTTGTTGGAACGGTAACTCAGCAGATTTCTATCCCCTTGAAGTCGAGCTTGGTAATTTTCCGGTGAATAATTACCATAAGCTGCATACACATTTTCCGGATTTCCTTGAGTCGAAGGACAATCGGTGTACGAGTGAGGACCGCCGCATGTTTCACAAGAAGGTGCAACCGCTTTAACTTGTTGTTGTTGTTGGTTTGAAGCGAGAAGCGTGATACTTTTGCTCATTTCAGTCATCATGCGGGTGAGTTCGGTCATCTCAGGGTTTGCTGAAGTAGAAGAAACATTGACTCTCGGGTTGTTCCTTGAAGAAGCAGAGGAATCCCAGTTTTTGTGGTGAGTAGTCATGTTCTCAATAAGCTCTCTACACTCCTCGGGTATCCTTTTCATGAATGTGCCACCGACGGCTGCATTAATCGTATCACGATCACGAAAAGTCAAACCGTTGTAGAAAGTATCAATTAAGGTCACAGGGAGCATGTTGTGGTTTGGACAACGATCAATCAAGACATTATATCTTTCCCAAGCATCAAAAAGAGATTCATCGGGTTCTTGCATGAAACCGTTGATTTGATTGCGAAGGCTTGTGACCATGGATGGTGGAAAGTAGCGCGACAAAAAGCGTTGAGTCATGTCATCCCAAGTGTGAATAGAATTCTTCGGGAGACGATCAAACCATTTCTCGGCATGATGTGATAATGTATGTGGAAAGAGTTGTAGGCGAAGAACATCCATTGTGGCACCAGGCAACTTCATGCTTTGGGTGATTGTAATGAACTTGTCGAGGTGTTTTGTAAAACCCGCATGCTTTTACCATGCATAGTACCTTAAGTTCGTACGTACTAGTTAAAAACTTTCCTAATATAGCATGATTACGATTACGTATTAGGAGTTTATGTATTACGTACGTGTTAGAACACGATAAGTATTTTATATGAACGATCACCGTAATAATTATTTAGCAATAATTAATCACGAACATACGATCACGGAATCAAGAGCGTAATTAAAACACGAGTTATTATTAATTACGTATATATATTTAATACGAGCGTAATTAAATATATAAGTGTATGGTATTTACGTAACGAGAATATTTAAAACACGAACATAATTAAACATAAATGTGTACGAAATTACAAGACATGAAACGAGGTACGGGAACTCCACAAGGGAGTCCCTACCCGCGGCCAAAATAAGGACAATGGGCCAAGCCCATTGTCAATTTTACTAAAAGGAAGGGTTAAGTAATTTTACTACTCAAAATTACTTTTACAGAAGAATTTCAAGAAAACCTAAAATCCCTTTTCCTTCTCCTTTGTGTGCTGCCACCTACAATCACCATCAAGGTGATTTCTTTGATCTTGGATCTTGTTAAATTAGTGTTTGTTCGTGTTTGTTCTTCACCCTCTTGATCCACGAATACGGTAAAACCTTTTTAACTTGTTTTTCTTTTTAATTAATCTTTTATTAATTAAGAACACGTGATGTTTTTATATAAACACATTAATTAAACCTAGATCTAACATGTTTTGATCATTAATTAATCAAAAAGGTCGACCTAAGGGGTGTTTGTTTTGGGCCGCAAGGAACAACCGACCCCAAGGGGGTTCGGTTTGTTTAGCCGACCACCACCAAGACCTTTTTGGTCTTGGTTGGTGCGTGTGGGTCCCACGGCAACAAGAGGGGTACCTCGATTTGGTTCGGGGTACGGTGTTGTTTCATATCCGGTGCATGTTTTTAGGCTTAGATCCGGATCATGATTATGTTAGTTGTTTATGTTATAAACTTATGTTAAGAATTAAATTAATAAGATGTAATTAATTTAATATCATGACTTAGGTTAACTAATTATTAATAAACATGAATTATTTTTAACATAAGTATTTATATTATTAAGACTTATAATTAATTAATTATTTTAAAAACCATGGATATAATTAATTAATTAAACATGTCTTAGGTTATATTATTAGTATTTAATAATGCATATTTTAACCTAAGTATTTGATATATTTAATTAAAAACATGTCATACTTTATTTAAATATTATAACCTATAGTTTAATTAAATTACATGAAATAATTATTAAACTATATAATATATCATATGACTTAAGATATGATCATGAAAACACTTAGGCTTATTTACTTAGCTTATTTAACCAGCTTATTTCTAATTATGGAAACTTTCTATTTTTAGAAACTTAATTAAATAAGGCAGCTATTTTATTTATGGAGACCAGCTATTTTTAGAAACTTATTTATTTAAGGCAGCTAATCTATTTATGGAAACTTATTTAATTAAGGCAGCTAATCTATTTATGGAAACTTTCTATTTTTAGAAACTTATCTATTTTAAGCAGTAAATCTATTTTTGGAAATTTTCTATTTTTGGAAACTTTCTATTTTTGGTAACTTTCTATTTTTGGAAACTTTCTATTTTTGGAAACTTTCTATTTAAGGAAACCTGCTATTTTTGGAAAGTTAGTTATTATTACACAGTAAGTATAATAACACATGAAATATCAGAAATACTTAATCAGATTGAACAGAATATAAGATTTAACACAGTTTATGGCTTTAAACAGTGTAAATAGTAAGAACACATAAAATAAGCTAAGACATGATATAAAACCAGCTATGTATGTAGTAAGCAGATACTTATTTCATGTACGTATTTATGTAGCACTAGTGCTTCGGAAGTAGGATTCTCACAGTTCGTCGTTCTCGTTCACTGGACATAAGGTACGGATTCCCGTCCTTTCAGTATGGACATTCTTTCCTTATTAGGATTTCCCCGTATGCAGTCAACTGTTTTCCCGTAGTATAAGTATGAGTTTTATTGCTTATGTTTAAATATGATTACCTATAGCCATATACATGCATGACCAGTTTCACCTAGTTATGGAGTTACCATAACCATAACATTAGAGGCACTGATGTTATGACTTCACCACGGCGGAGTGATTGCTCGTGGCGTCCCTTCAGCTTTTGGCCATTTATTTATATTTATCATGTGGGGCGTATGGGTGCATCCTAGTTACACGTTTTTATTCAGGATTACATGGTGAATGTGGTGTGTGCCTTGCATCCTTCACAAGGAGCTGATCCCTCTTAACCATAAAACCAGTATATTAAATTAGAGGCAGCCCCTCTAATTTGCATGATGAGGTCACCCCTCCAATTATTCATGCACGGTGGATATTCATGACCTATATTGGCTAAATGGTAAAATATGACAAACAGTTTTTATAAGATAAACATAAGACTTCCAAACTATAAAACCAGTTTTATTAAGACTTAACCAGGTTACTCGGGACTTAGTTTCTTCCGCTGTTATTATGTTATATGCTTATCCTATTCATGCTTTATTGTACATCCATGCACTGAGCGTATTGCTCAGCCGTTTTCCTTTTCTATGTTCCCAAAACGGCAGGTACTCAGGGACGCTCGTAGACATTAAGAGTACGTGCATATGGACTGGAAGCTGTCTAGCCTTCTTTACATTATGCATTTCCTTTCTTTATGATACTTATGATTTGGACATTGTTTCGTCCTTTTTCCTTTACTATACTATGTTTGTGTGTGATGAGCTTTTGTTTTGGACTACCGATGTTTGATTCCGGTATTTTCCTTTATATGGTCAAGTAATGTTTAGACATTTTACCTTGTATGCTTTGATGACACGCCATAATTACTGTGATATTTCCATTTCCAAAATGGGGTGTTACAACTATGGTATCAGAGCCAAGGCTTCGACCTGTAGGCTCTCAAATATGACCTGTGATTAGTGGGTAGTCACTACGGTCTTCCTAGAACTGACAGTTGTTTTCATGCATTCATCATTTTTAAGCATACATATATATGTCATTGTTACAGGGTTTTTGACTAAGTAATGGTTGGTACAGGACTGGCCCTATTTAGTCGCATGTGTTTTATCGAAACTTTTAGATTTGGGACCGACCCATAGGCGTCCCCTCGCTATGTCTTTTGTTTTGGGTGAACTGACCAGAGGCGTTCACTCTCGAGCATACAAAGTTTTCATAAAACTGCATCATGCATTCATACAAAAATTTTCTTGCATAAAATTTTTCTCGTGAAATTTTTAGTATAAATTTTTTTTCATGTATATATTTTATATTTTGAACTGTTAATCATATGTTTTATGTTATACTGTCAGATGGTTCTCACACGCGAGTAGGAGCAGCTCAATGCTGCAATTCAGGCTGCCATGCAAGACTTGCTTCCTCAACTGAGGAATGACATCCGGGCTGAAGTTCAAGCTACCAACAATCAGCAGCAGCACAATCAGCTACCTCCTCCTCCTCCAGTGACATTAGCAGTATGGCTGGAGAGATTCAACAAGCTCCGCCCTCGAGCTTTTGAGAAGACAGATAGCCCCAGCGATGCTGAAAGCTGGTTGGCTCACATTGAGAAGATCATCAACGCTATGGGTTGTGACCTCGAATACAAGGCGAGGTTGGCATGCTATCGGTTCGAAGGCGATGTACTTAACTGGTGGTTAGCTTTGATGCAATCTGAAGGTGGTGATGAGTGGGTTGCTGGTTTGACTTGGGCTCAGTTCAAGGACAGGGTGATGGAGCAGTTCTTTCCCAAGGCTGAGCAGGACAAACTCAAGAGAGAGTACCATGGGATCCGTCAGAGGGCTGGGGAGAATAGAAATGAGTTTATGCAGCGCTTTCTTCGCTTGGCTGGTTTCCTTGGTGCGGCAGCAGGTACTCCTGAAGAGCAGGCACATCACTTCAGATGGGCTCTTCGCACATCGGTCGCAAACAATCTGGTGTGTGCTACGTTCAATACCGTAGCACAAGTGGCCGATGCAGCACGGAAACTGGAGATGCTGCAGGAGAGGGATGAGTTCGGGGAAGCTGAAAGACCCGACAAGAGGTAAACCTTCGTATTCAAGCGGTGATCAATCCGTATATCTTTCCGTATGTCAATTATTCATCTCTTAAACTGTATCTTCCAGTCAGAAAACTAGGGACCGGTCTCAGCCGGCTACTCAGCAGCAGCCTCATCAGCCCAAGTGAAACGGTCAGACTAATGACCGATCTGCTACGGATAGGCGTGGCGGTAATGACAATTACCGTAACAACGCCAGGCAATCCAGCAACAGCAGGTCCTAATACTTACGAAATTCCTTATGTTTTATGTTATGCTCATATTCTGACACTTTAAGCAAACTTCTACCAGGAACCATGGAAACGGTAGGGACCAGAACCAGAGAGGTTCGCAGCCTAGCCGTCCAGCTATCACTGGTATTCAATCTTACGATTATCCGCTTCGTCCTTTGTACCCAATTATTATGTCTCATGTAAAATGTTTTTATCAGGTCCTCAGCCAGCCAGAGCACCTGCTGGAGGATACACTCATCCTCTTTGCTCTACTTGCCACCGTAGGCACCCAGGACCATGTCGCCGTAATACTGATGCGTGCTTCAAGTGTGGTCTTCCTGGCCATATTATGAAGGATTTCTGTAAGGGCGAGATGGAGGGTACATCAGGACATGCTGATACCAAGCCGCCTCCTACTGCCGGGCGTGTCTACACGACATCTCGAGACCAGGCCAACAAGTCTACAGGTACCATCACTAGAATCTTGTATATGTATGGTCGCGCTGCATGTGTTCTTTTTGATACGGGTGCTACTCACTCGGTTATTTCTACTGCTTATGCTAAGAACATTAGGATGCCTCCCTTGCCACTAGAAAATAGGCTTACTATTTCCACGCCTTTGAGGGACTCTGTATTAATCACCCATGTATACAAGAGTCTTTCCCTAGAATTTGATGATAAGGTTCGACCTGTCGACGCACTTCCGCTGGACATGAATGACTTCGACATGATTTTGGGCATGGATTGGCTATCCAAATATCACGCTACCATAGACTGCCATTCATTTCAAGTTATCTTCGGTGATGTCAATGCACCAGATTACATTCATAATGGGTTCATACCCGGACGGTCTGTACAAATCATATCCACCCTGCAAGCGCGTGCACTACTGTCACATGGCTGCGAGGGTTATCTAGCTACGGTTCACGACATGGATGCTGAATCTCCATCGATTCAGGATCAACCGATAGTGTCGGAATTCCAAGACGTGTTTCCAGCAGAACTTCCGGGCATACCACCTGCACGAGAAGTGGAATTCAGTATCGAGCTGGTTCCAGGAGCTGAACCAATCTCCAAGGCTCCTTATCGCATGGCTCCAATAGAGCTGAAGGAGCTGAAGGATCAACTGCAAGAACTTCTTGAACGAGGTTTTATTTGACCGAGCGCATCTCCATGGGGCGCACCAGTTTTGTTTGTTAAGAAGAAGGACGGCGTTATGCGTCTTTGCATAGACTATCGCGAGCTCAATAAGATTACCATTCGAAATAGGTACCCACTGCCACGCATTGACGACCTGTTTGACCAACTCCAAGGGGCCAAACACTTCTCCAAGATCGATCTTAGGTCAGGCTATCATCAGTTACGAGTCAAGGAGCAGGATATTGCTAAGACTGCCTTTCGTACTCGTTATGGCCACTACGAGTTTGTAGTTATGCCATTTGGCCTGACAAATGCTCCAGTAGTGTTCATGGATCTGATGAACAGAATCTTCCATGAATTTCTGGACAAATTCGTCATTGTTTTTATCGATGACATCCTGATTTTCTCTAAGTCCAAGGAGGAACACGAAGACCATCTTCGTACAGTACTACAGATTCTTCGCCAGAAGCAGCTGTATGCTAAATTCTCCAAGTGTGAGTTCTGGTTAGACAAGGTGGCATTCTTAGGTCACATTGTATCAGCAGAAGGAATCACTATGGATCCAGCGAAGGTTGAGGTCATCACTAAGTGGCCGAGGCCGACATCAGCGACAGAAGTCCGCAGTTTCTTAGGCTTACCTGGCTACTACCGTAGGTTCGTGGAGAACTTTTCCCGCTTAGCACTACCATTCACCAAACTGATGCGGAAAGGGGAGAAATTCGTCTGGACTGAAGATCGAGAGAAGAGCTTTGGAGACCTAAAGCAGAAGCTAGTATCTGCACCTATTCTTACTCTACCATCTGGTACGGGTTGATTTCAAATCTACAGCGATGCATCGGGGAAGGGACTTGGCTGTGTTCTCATGTAACATGGGAAAGTGATCGCGTACGCTTCACGACAGCTTAAGCCTTATGAAGAGAATTACCCCACGCACGATCTGGAACTTGCTGCAGTCGTGTTTGCATTGAAGATATGGAGACACTAATATGGAGAATCATGTGACATTTTCACGGACCACAAAAGCTTGAAGTATATCTTCACTCAACGTGAATTGAACATGAGGCAGAGAAGATGGTTAGAGCTGTTAAAGGATTATGACATTAATCTACAGTATCATCCCGGAAAGGAAAATGTAGTAGCAGACGCCCTTAGCAGGAAGTCCGGAATGATCAACAACATTAGAATCAAAGAGGAAATCATAAGAGACTTGGAGCGACTAGACATCAAGATCATGGTACGTGGACAGCACGGTTACTGGGCTAATCTTAGAGTAGAACCCGAGTTACTATCTAAGATCAAGGAAGCTCAGAAGGATGACGGAGAAATATGGGCGATTATACAGAATTTGGAGAAGCAGACATAATTCAGATTAGATGCGGATGGTATCGTATGGCAGGGCACTAGACTTTGTGTTCCTGATGACCAAGAACTCCGGGAAGCTTTGCTAGCAGAAGCTCATAGCTCCCCATTCTCGATACATCCTGGTTCAACTAAAATGTACCATGACATCAAGCAGTACTTTTGGTGGAGTGGTATGAAGCAGGATGTGGCCACTTACGTCTCCAAATGTCTTACCTGCCAGCAGGTTAAGATCGAGCATCAGCGATCTGGCGGTCTCCTTCAACCGTTAGACATTCCAGAGTGGAAGTGGGATAAAAGCAACATGGATTTTGTTACCGGTCTTCCGCCTACCAAAAGGAAGCACGATGCAATTTGGGTTATCGTTGATCGACTTACCAAATCAGCTCATTTCTTACCGATCCGCAAGGAAGATCCGGTATGTAAACTCGCAGATACGTATAGACGAGAGATCATGAGACTCCACGGTGCACCATCCAGCATCGTCTCAGACAGAGATCCTCGATTCACTTCGCGCTTTTGGAAAAGTCTGCAGAAAGCTTGGGGTACACAACTTAAGCTTAGCACGGCCTTTCATCCTCAAACGGACGGACAGTCGGAGCGAACCATTCAGACATTGGAAGATATGTTGAGGTCATGTGCGTTTGAATGGACGGGTGATTGGGACGAATACATCTGTTTGGTGGATTTTGCGTACAACAACAGCTGGCACGCGAGCATCAAGTGTGCTCAATTTGAGATGTTGTATGGCAGAAAGTGTCGCGCCCCAATCTGTTGGGATCAGGTTGGCGAGCGAACACTCGAAGGACCAGAAATCATAGAGATGACAAACGAGAAGATCGCAGTAGCTAGACAGAAGATTCAGGAGGCACGGTCACATCAAAAGAGTTACGCCGACAAGCATCGTAGGGCTTTACACTTTAACGTAGGAGATCACGTCTTCCTTAAGGTTTCGCCGACACGTGGTGTTAGACGCTTCAGGATTAAAGGGAAGCTCAGTCCTTGTTTCATCGGACTGTTTGATATCATTGAACGAGTCGGTGAAGTATCTTACCGATTGGCGTTACGTCCGTAGCTTTCGCATGTGCCTAATGTGTTTCATGTGTCCTTACTTAGAGGGTACCAATATCATCCCCTTCACATGGTTCAGTATCCACTGGAACAGATTCGTGAAGATCTCACTTTCATAGAAGAACCCGAACGAGTTCTTGACAGGCAAGAACGAGTCATGAGAAAGAAGACGATTCCATTCGTCAAAATTCTATGGAGGGATCATACCGAGCGGGAAGCCACTTGGGAAACAAAGGAGTCTATCAGGACTTCTTACCCTCATTTCATATTTTGAATTCGGGTATGTTCTTCTATTCCAGTTTACTTTATCTATAATTCGGGGACGAATTATTCTTTTTAGGGGGGAAGAGTTGTAAAACCCGCATGCTTTTACCATGCATAGTACCTTAAGTTCGTACGTACTAGTTAAAAACTTTCCTAATATAGCATGATTACGATTACGTATTAGGAGTTTATGTATTACGTACGTGTTAGAACACGATAAGTATTTTATATGAACGATCACGTAATAATTATTTAGCAATAATTAATCACGAACATACGATCACGGAATCACGAGCGTAATTAAAACACGAGTTATTATTAATTACGTATATATATTTAATACGAGCGTAATTAAATATATAAGTGTATGGTATTTACGTAACGAGAACATTTAAAACACGAACATAATTAAACATAAATGTGTACGAAATTACAAGACACGAAACGAGGTACGGGAACTCCACAAGGGAGTCCCTACCCGCGGCCAAAATAAGGACAATGGGCCAAGCCCATTGTCAATTTTACTAAAAGGAAGGGTTAAGTAATTTTACTACTCAAAATTACTTTTACAGAAGAATTTCAAGAAAACCTAAAATCCCTTTTCCTTCTCCTTTCTGTGCCGCCACCTACAATCACCATCAAGGTGATTTCTTTGATCTTGGATCTTGTTAAATTAGTGTTTGTTCGTGTTTATTCTTCACCCTCTTGATCCACGAATACGGTAAAACCTTTTTAACTTGTTTTTCTTTTTAATTAATCTTTTATTAATTAAGAACACGTGATGTTTTTATATAAACACATTAATTAAACCTAGATCTAACATGTTTTGATCATTAATTAATCAAAAGGGTCGATCTAAGGGGTGTTTGTTTTGGGCCGCAAGGAACAACCGACCCCAAGGGGGTTCCGTTTGTTTTAGCCGACCACCACCAAGACCTTTTTGGTCTTGGTTGGTACATGTGGGTCCCACGGCAGCAAGAGGGGTACCCCGATTTGGTTCGGGGTATGGTGTTGTTTCATATCCGGTGCATGTTTTTAGGCTTAGATCCGGATCATGATTATGTTAGTTGTTTATGTTATAAACTTATGTTAAGAATTAAATTAATAAGATGTAATTAATTTAATATCATGACTTCGGTTAACTAATTATTAATAAACATGAATTATTTTTAACCTAAGTATTTATATTATTAAGACTTATAATTAATTAATTATTTTAAAAACCATGGATATAATTAATTAATTAAACATGACTTAGGTTATATTATTAGTATTTAATAATGCATATTTTAACCTAAGTATTTGATATATTTAATTAAAAATATGTCATACTTTAATTAAATATTATAACCTATAGCTTAATTAAATTACATGAAATAATTATTAAACTATATAATATATCATATGACTTAAGATATGATCATGAAAACACTTAGGCTTATTTACTTAGATTATTTAACCAACTTATTTTTAATTATGGAAACTTTCTATTTTTAGAAACTTAATTAAATAAGGCAGCTATTTTATTTATGGAAACCAGCTATTTTTAGAAACTTATTTATTTAAGGCAGCTAATCTATTTATGGAAACTTATTTAATTAAGGCAGCTAATCTATTTACGGAAACTTTCTATTTTTAGAAACTTATCTATTTTAAGCAGTAAATCTATTTTTGGAAATTTTCTGTTTTTGGAAACTTTCTATTTTTGGTAACTTTCTATTTTTGGAAACTTTCTATTTTTGGAAACTTTCTATTTAAGGAAACCTGCTATTTTTGGAAAGTTACTTATTATTACACAGTAAGTATAATAACACATGAAATATCAGAAATACTTAATCAGATTGAACGGAATATAAGATTTAACACAGTTTAAGGCTTTAAACAGTGTAAATAGTAAGAACACATAAAATAAGCTAAGACATGATATAAAACCAGCTATGTATGTAGTAAGCAGATACTTATTTCTTGTACGTATTTATGTAGCACTAGTGTTTCGGAAGTAGGATTCTCGCAGTTCGTCGTTCTCGTTCACTGGACATAAGGTACGGATTCCCGTCCTTTCAGTATGGACATTCTTTCCTTATTAGGATTTCCCCGTATGCAGCCAACTGTTTTCCCGTAGTATAAGTATGAGTTTGATTGCTTATGTTTAAATATGATTACCTATAGCCATATACATGCATGACCAGTTTCACCTAGTTATGGAGGTACCATAACCATAACATTAGAGGCACTGATGTTATAACTTCACCACGGCGGAGTGATTGCTCGTGGCGTCCCTTCAGCTTTTGGCCATTTATTTATATTTATCATGTGGGGCGTATGGGTGCATCCTAGTTACACGTTTTTATTCAGAATTACATGGTGAATGTGGTGTGTGCCGTGCATCCTTTACAAGGAGCTGATCCCTCCTACCCATAAAACCAGTATATTAAATTAGAGGCAGCCCCTCTAATTTGCATGATGAGGTCACCCCTCCAATTATTCATGCACGGTGGATATTCATGACCTATATTGGCTAAATGGTAAAATATGACAAACAGTTTTTATAAGATAAACATAAGACTTCCAAACTATAAAACCAGTTTTATTAAGACTTAACCAGGTTACTCGGGACTTAGTTTCTTCCGCTGTTATTATGTTATATGCTTATCCTATTCATGCTTTATTGTACATCCGTGCACTGAGCGTATTGCTCAGCCGTTTTCCTTTTCTATGTTCCCAAAACGACAGGTACTCAGGGGCGCTCGTAGACATTAACAGTACGTGCATATGGACTGGAAGCTGTCTAGCCTTCTTTACATTATGCATTTCCTTTCTTTATGATACTTATGCTTTGGACATTGTTTCGTCCTTTTTCCTTTACTATACTATGTTTGTGTGTGATGAGCTTTACTTTTGGACTACCGATGTTTGATTCCGGTATTTTCCTTTATATGGTCAAGTAATGTTTAGACATTTTACCTTGTATGCTTTGATGACACGCCATAATTACTGTGATATTTCCATTTCCAAAATGGGGTGTTACATGTTTGTTGTCATCATCATCAGGCAATCCATGGAATGGGTTAGTTTGCACTTGCTGAATCATGTGGTGCTTCAACGAAAACTCAGGAGCGTTGATTTTCATCGGCGCAATCGGTCCTCCTCGTCCAAACATGGTAGGTTGACAAAGCTCCTCCATGGTCCGAAGATCGGGCTGTGGAAGAACATTGTTGTTATTATTGAGGTGCGGTGGGATATTGTTGTTGACACCTGACATACTTAAATCTTCTTGAGTCTCGGGCTCTTGATAATTAGAAGATCTAGTACGCATACACCTGAAAATGCAAAAGAAAAAGAAACCAAACACAAAGACAATATATATACACAATAAAGATAAAATCTTTTTGGATTTTTGAAATTTTTAATTTTTATGTATTTTTATCAATTTTTAATTTTTATGATTTTTTGAATTTTTTATGCAAGAAAAATAACGCTCACAAGTGAACGGATCCCAAAAAGCAACGCGTCTTTCACAGAAAACCGTTAATCTTTACGAAAAGAGCTGGCAGCGGCGCCATTTGATACAAGGATTTTGGCCAGGTAAAAAGATTCGTTCTAGTGGTCTAATCGAATTGATCTAGGTTCTATGTGTGACTCAGCTGTTCTTTGGTGAAACAAAAGTGTGTCGTTGTAGTATATGAAAGTAAAAGACAATTAAAGTAAAGCAATTAAAATAAATGACTTTAAAGTAAATCTAAAACTAATTAAAAATAAGTGGTGCGAGTAATTAAAAGCGTGACTAAAATTAAAGGGCACTAAATGTAAATAACGCAAACTTAAATCTAACTAAGGCAAACTTAAAACGCAACTAAAACTAAATTTTAAACTAAGGCAAGACTAAAATGAATCTAAGGCAATTAAACATAAAGTGCGAGTAAGTAAAAAGGCGGGAAAATTAAAGCTCGAAATTAAGAAAATTAAAGACTAAAATGAAAGAAACTGAAAATTGACCCTATCCGGAATAAACCCTATTCGGAATATTAGGCTTACTCGGAATATGTCACCTATCCGGATAATACCCTCTATTCGGAACAATGCAGCCTATTCGGAATAATGGCAACTCGGAATAACACCCCTATGCTGAATATCAGGCTTATGGTGAATAAACCACCATGCAGAATATTACCCCACTCGGAATATTAGGCCTATGCAGAATATACCTCTTATGCGGAATATCCAAGCTTATGCGGAATAAACCACCATGCGGAATAAGTTCTCTATGCTGAATACCAGGCCTATTCGGAATGTCATCCTATGCGGAATATACTGTCTCTACTCGGAATGTCCTCCTTATGCGGAATATCAAATATTCCGCATGGACAACCTTATAGGAACTTTATACGGAATAAAAAAATTCCGAATAGAGTACTCTTAAACTCCTTAACTCGGAATACTGGGAAAGCTCAAAACCTAGAAAGTTACAGTAACAAATACCGAAGAACAAGGAAAAAGAGATAACACGAATCTAATCAAAATAAAGCTAAATCAACCACAAGATTAAATCAAACAAACAAATAAACATCTATTAATCACAAACAATCAATCCAAAACAATCAAACTAACAAAATTAATCAAAATAAACAAAACCACTTGATCAAAATAAGAAAAATAAAAATAAGAACATGAACATAAACAATAAGAATCAAAGATTAAGAAAGATAGAATGAGATTAACAAGATAAAGATAAAGATTAACAAGAATTAAAAGAAAAACTTACTTGAAATTAAATGGTAATTAAGGTGCAAGACAGGAATTTAAATTTGACAAGTATTTAAATGACAAGTTAATTAAAAGTGGAAGAACTAATTGTCACTATTAGCCAACAAAATGAAAGTAATTAAGATCTAATCTATATATAGGGGAGGATTAGGAAGCTTCCTCCCCTCCTTCATTTCTTCTTAATTGCGTCATTAGGTCCTTAAGCCTTTAATCTTCATTAATTACACCATTAGTCCTTTTTCCTTCTAATCTTCTTTAAACTTGGACTCTAATGACTTGTGGCTCGGGATTTCTTTTGAACTCATCTTTTAATTCTTCAATAAAATAGACTTGAGTTCCTCGGCTTTTAGTAAACTTCCGTCTTTTAACTTTTTCTTCGATAAATCTTCAGAATTGGTCTTGGACTTCCGTTCATTTTGCACTCTTGACTTCTCGACTTCATCTTTCATCCTTTTCTTCAATAAAAGCCCGTAAATACCCGTGTTTTCTCCACTTTTCACCTTTTCGTCCTAAATCACAACAAAAACACAAACCACGCATAATTCCGACATAAAAGACATAAAATACACGTTTTGGCTCGGTTATTATTGTAATTAAGTGGTAAAAAGGATGGGTGTTTACACACCTATCAACTTGTCAAAACTTGTTGCAACTAGAGGATTTCCACCAACAAACAATCAGCTCCGCACCTCTTCAAATCCTCGACAACAAGCTACTGTTCAAGATGGTCAAGTAACAGTGCAACCTATTAATTGAAGGCAAAATTCATATGGACCTCCTACGAGGACTGTGAATGCTCAAGCTGTGAATTCTCAAGCTAATGGAAATGGAAGCCCCATTGGTCTAAAAAGGTTGTGACTTGCTACAATTACCAAGGACAAGGTCATATGGCTAGGGAATGCACTCAGCAGAAAAGGAGGAGGGATGATGCATGGTTTCGTGAGAAGATGTATTTGGTCGATGCTCAGTCAAAGGGAACCAATTTAGATTCAGAGGAGTTAGCATTTCTTGCAGACCCAGGGGCAGAAGATACTGAAGGCATTGCAGTCGTTTCCACTTATAATGCAGCTTATCAAGCAGATGATCTTGATGCATAGGATTCAAATTGTGATGACATTCACTCTACCCAAGCTGCTCTCGTTGCTAATCTCTCTCACTACGGTTCTTATGTCGTCAGTGAGGTACCCACCACAACCAATCTTGGTAATGATGATAACCAACATCAAGTTAGGCATGAAAATGACAACCTCGAACAGTATTCGGGAACTAGTAACTCAAATGATGTGGTACCCAATCCTACACATTTGAGTGAACCTCAACCAAATGCTACGACGGGTATGGAATCTTATGCTCAACATGATTTTGTCATGGTACCTAAACATATTATTGATCAAATGCATATGGCCCTCAGACAATCCGTAGATACCAATTCCACCCTAACTACTGAGCTTGCGTTGCATAAAGAAAAGGTCAAAACTTTTGAAATGGTCCCTCAAGCAGAGAAAATAACATGTTCTGAATTTGACCAATTTCGTTTTGAAAAGATTGAACACTTAAAAGAAATAGAATCATTAAAAGCTAATCTTTCCAATGAATTAAAAGCAAAAGAGTCGGTTGTCAATGATTTTCAGAAACTTAAAATGGATTTCGAAACTCTCGAGTCTAAAAAGGTTGAATCAGAAATTAATGCTACCAAACTTCTTAAATTCAAGGAACAACAGCTTTTAAAACAATACGCTTCCACAGAAAAGGTTCATCTTTTAACTAAATCGTTTAAAGAACTCGAACATAAGCGTCTTCATGATTTACCACCTAATCCCGGTTATGCAAAACAAGCTCAGGAATATATTCTGTGTCTTTATGATATGACCCTAACTGGCAAATCGAAAGAAGCACCTTTTGTTCGTAGTTCTGAGGAGACACAGTCACTTACGGATGAAACTCATTCTAAAATGCTTTCAAAATTCCATAAAATTGATTATGATCAGTATAACAATGATCAATTGTCTAAAAAGACCCGCATTCGCTTACAAAAAGAATTAGCTGAATTGATAGTTCTTGTGCCCCAAAGTTTGTCACATGAAAACCCTCCTAGTACGTCTCCTACACTTGTCAAAACGGATTTAACGAAATTAATTCCACCAGTAAGTAAGGCGTCCGTTAACTTAAATGCGGTTCACCAACACTTAGCTGATTTTGACAAGGTCATTTTGGAACGTACGACGGCTTCGGCCATAACGGAAGGTGAATGGAATTTTGAGCACACTAGAGCTGCGTTTCAAGACGAAATTGTTCCGTTTGTAAAGAATGTTAAAGCTTTTCTTAGTACTCTTGATCAAGATTTGCTTTTGGAAATAGAAGAAGTTAGACGTGTTTTCAATGAAATGGATGATGCTTATGAAATCAGTTTACTTGAAATAGAACGGGTATCACGCCAAAATGATCAGCTTTTGAAGCAAGTGATGTCTCATGATATAGTTTCTGCCTGTGTGAATAAAAGTGTTGATAATGATTCTATTATGCATAATGTTGAATCTGTGGATAATGTGGTATATAGTAATTGTCACGAATCTGATGCTGAATTTTTAAAGCTTCAAGATTCATATTCTTCGCTTTCAAAACGTTTTGATGAGATTCAAACACATTGTATTTCGCTTGAATGCAAGCAACAATTTATTCAAGAAATCTTTGAAACGTCATTCGAAGGTGTTAATATCGATGATGCAAACTTTGAAAAGAATTTTCGATTGAATTTACAATCAAAACAGCGCCAGCCAGGTGACAAAGTTGCTAAATCTTTGCCGATAGAAATAGAGAAATCTAAGGAGCTTAACTTTGTGAACGTACTTGAGGCCGCTAAGAATTTTACACTTGATCTAGATAATCGAGTTTCCAAGATTTTGTCTAAAGTTGATAACTTAAAACAGAATAATACACGACTCTTCGATTCAGTAAAGCCCGCATGTGCTAATACCACTGCACAGAATCAATCCTTGATTGAACAATTGAATCGAAAGTCAGTGGAAATATCTGATTTGAGGGAACAAATTTGTGATAAAAATCTGGTCTTGGCTGAGTTAAAGGAAACACTTCGTACTCTAAAAGGTAAGGATGTTGTGGATAACGCAGCCACTGTCTCAGCATCGTCCTCTAGTGCAATCAAAAGGAACCTTATAGCCGTCACACCATTTAATAAGGGCCCTAGGACTAAACCATCTCAAACTTTGGTCACTAAAGAAAAGGCGGAATCAAAACCAGCTTCTAATATTCACGTGTTGCCTTCTACAAGAGTAAGCACCACTACTAAGGCTAAAAGATCTAAGCTTAAAAGATACAAGAAGACTGATAGGATCTTGCCCCCATCTAGTAGTCAAGTGAAGAAGAAAGTAGAACCCCATCCTAGGAATGTTATTTCTGTTTTGAATAAAAAGAATCATGTAGCTAAATCTAAAGGCTCTGCGGTTGTGCAACGTTCTAAGCCTACTGTGAATTCTAATTTGAAATGTTGGAATTGAAATGAATGTATGTTTTCTAGTCGTCATGATTCTTGCCTTATTGACCATGTGAATGATATACATGCCCAGAAAAATGGATTAGAATTGAAACCGACTGGGAAAGTGTTAACGCAAGTTGGTTGGTTGTGGCGCCCCACTGGTAGAACTTGCACTATAGTAGGAAATGCGTGCCCTTTAACTAGGATCACTCCCACTACATCGAAGAAAGCGTTCCCTTTAACTAGGAGTACCAAGGCTACCAAAACACAAGCGTGTCCTTTAACTAGGAACACCAACACTACCGTAGGAACTAAGTGCCCTTTAAATAGGTCTACTCCCACTATAGTGCCGGCGAATAATCTAAAACCTAAGAAAGTTGGAACAGTCAAACCTGTTAGTGCTAAAACTCACATTAAAAAACGCAGGAAATCTAAGGGTCACAAACATGTTAGCAATTATGATAATATTTTATCTGTATCTTCTAACAGTCCGGAACCAATAGTTTCCAATGCATTGTCTACTGTTGTTGTTGAAAACAGGTGGTCCAAATTGTTCTCTGGTATTTGGAATCTAGTTGCTCCAAGCATATGACCGGAGATCGCTCTCAGCTCAGAAATTTCGTCAGTAAGTTTCTTGGTACGGTTAGATTTGGAAATGATCATATTGCAAAGATAATGGGTTATGGTGAATATCATATTGGGAATGTTATAATTTCAAGAGTGTATTATGTGGAAGGTCTCGGTCACAACTTATTTTCTGTGGGACAATTTTGTGATGCAAACCTAGAAGTTGCTTTTCGAGAGCATACCTGCTTCATTCGTAATTTGGAAGGGTTGATTTTTTGAAAGGAACTCGAGGGAATAATTTGTATACTTTGTCTCTACAATACATGATGGCCGCTTATCTCGTATGTCTTCTCTCCAAAGCATCAAAGACTAAGTCATGGTTATGGCATCGACGGTTATCTCATCTTAACTTTGACGCTATTAATCATTTGGCGAATAACGAACTTGTTCGTGGTCTTCCTAAACTTTCATTTCACAAGGATCATTTGTGTTCTGCGTGTACAATGGGGAAAAGCACCAAGAAATCATACAGACCCAAGATGGAAGACACCAACCAAGAGAAACTTTATCTATTGCATATGGATCTTTGTGGGCCAATGCGTGTTGAAAGTCTTAGTGGCAAAAAGTACATCCTCGTAATTGTCGATGATTACTCTCGGTTTACATGGGTGAAATTTCTTACAACAAAAAATGAGGCACCTAAATTCATCATCGGATTTCTCAAGATGATTCAACTGCGTCTCAACACTACTGTCCGACGCATTCGTACAGATAATGGAACCGAATTTGTGAATCAAATCTTGCGTGATTATTATGAAGAAGTTGGCATATCTCATGAAACATCCGTTGCTCGCACTCCACAACAAAACGGTGTCGTTGAAAGGCAAAATCGAACACTTATGGAAGCTGCTCGAACGATGTTAATTTACGCAAAGGCTCCATTGTTTTTATGGGCAGAAGCAGTATCTACAGCAGTGTACACCCAAAACCGGTCACTAATTCGTAAACTCCATGGTAAAACACCTTATGAGCTTCTCCATGGAAAAGTACCAGATTTATCATATTTTCATGTATTTGGTTCTCTTTGCTATCCAAATAATGATAGTTACAATTTAGGAAAACTTCAACCTAAGGCTGATATTGGTATTTTCATTGGTTACGCACCCGCAAAGAAGGCATACCGAATTTACAACCGTAAGTCTCGTAAAATCCTCGAAACTATGAATGCTGATTTTGATGAGCTGACAGCAATGGCTTCTGAGCAAAGTAGCTCTGAACCCGCACTTCATGAAATGGGACCTAGTAACATTAGTTCTGGTCATGTCCCAAACAACCCTACTTCATCATCATTTACACCACCTTCTAGGATTGAATGGGATACGTTGTTTCAACTGTTCTTTGATGAATTCTTTACTCCTCCAAGTATTGTTGCTCCAGAACTTGAGGTAATAGCTCTGGTAACCAAAGTTGTCGCTCCAGCACCCGTTGCACAATCAGATACGTCTGCACCTACAATTGGTCAAGATATACCATCATCTAGTAATTCTCAACCAACACCGGAATCAATTACCCACGTCATTCCTATTGATGATGAAGAGGATGATGATGATCACGATTTGGAATTCGCTCAAATGCGTGAACTTCCATTCTTTGGTGTACCAATTCCCGACCCTAATCAAGCCGGGTCATCCACCTCAGAGGAAACTCCAACTACAGTATACTCCAATCCACGGATTCGTGAATATGACAGCAAGTGGACAAAGGATCATCCTATAGATTCTATTATTGGTGACCCTAATCTTCCGGTATCCACACGAAGTCAGCTACAAGAAAATGCAATGTTTTGTCATTTTGATGCTTTTCTCATTGAAGTTGAACCTAAGACATGGCAACAAGCTTTTACTCAATCTTGTTGGATAGAAGCTATGCAAGAAGAACTTAACGAATTCATACGACTTGAAGTTTGGGAACTTGTCCCATGCCCGGATCAAGTGCAGTTACTCACTTTGAAATGGGTTTACAAGGTGAAACTCGACGAGTTAGGCGGAATATTAAAGAACAAAGCTAGACTAGTAGCTCGTGTATACAAGCAATTATTGGGCATCGAATTTATGGAATCCTTTGCACCTGTTGCCCGTTTGGTAGCTATTAGACTATTCCTCGCTTATGCAGCCCACATGAATATGATCGTCTATCAGATGGATGTGAAGACGGCATTTCTGAATGGCGAAATCAAGGAAGAGGTCTATGTTCAACAGTCGGATGGTTTTGTGAATCCTAATTATCCTAATCATGTGTACAAGCTTAAGAAGGATCTCTATGGGTTGAAGCAAGATCCACGCGCATGGTATGATCTATTGTCACCATTCCTCATTACACAAGGCTTCGCAAAAGGCAAGGTGGATCCCACGCTGTTCATTCAGAAACGAGGTAAAGATATGCTTATGGTACAAATATATGTTGATGATATTATATTTGCAGCCTCGACCCAAACCTTATCCGACGAGTTTGGGACACTCATGTCCTCTATGTTTAAGATGTTAATGATGGGCAAGGTATCATTCTTCTTAGGACTTCAGATATCTTAGAGTCCCAGAGGCATCTTTATCAATCAATCCAAGTATGCCCTTGAATCGCTAAAGAAGTATAAGATGGAATCTTGCGACCCTGTGGATACTCCAATGGTGGAACGAACTAAGCTTGATGCAGATCCACATGGAGTTTCCGTTGATCCGACACTTTACCGTGGAATGATCGGTACTCTTCTGTATATCACAGCTAGTCGACCTGATCTTCAGTTTGCTATATGTATGTGTGCTCGGTATCAAACTCGACCTACTGAGTTACACTCAGCCACTGTGAAACGGATCTTTTGATATCCTAAAGGAACCATTAATCGGGGACTTTGGTATTCGAAGGACTCTTCGATTGCACTCATGGCATATGCAGATGCGGATCACGCGGGTTGTCAAGATACAAGGCGTAGCACGAGTGGAACTTTGCAACTACTAGGAGATCGACTAATCAGTTGGGCATCGAAATGGCAGAAAAGCGCTGCAATTTCAAGTACGGAAGCAGAATACATAGCTATGTCTGGTTGCTGTGCTCAAAATCTTTGGATGAGATCGCAATTAACCGACTATGGTCTAGGTTTCAACAAAATTATGATGTACTGCGACAATTAAAGTAAAATTGCCTTATGCTGCAACAACGTTCAATTCTCCCGGTCGAAACATATTGACATTCGCTACCATTTCATCAAGGAGCAAGTGGAAAATGGAGTAATCGAGCTTTACTTTGTCCAATCTGAGTATCAATTGGCGGATATTTTCACGAAGGCTTTAGATCGCGCTCGAATTGAATTTTTGGCCGACAAGCTAGGAATGAGAACCTTCTCGCCTGAGACTCTTAAGGAACTGGCAGATGAAGCGAAAGAATAGTGATGGTAAACTATTCTTTGTATCCTTGGTGATCATCTGTATATATTGTTTATATTTTTATCCACAAAAGCAGAATACAAAAATATAAAACCATATAAAAACCATAAAAATTGAAAAATTCAGAAAAATCCAAAAATGTTGATTAATATCGACACGGCGCCATAAATAGAGTTCGTACAAAAGTTGTAAATATTTCATAAAACATGCCTATATGGCTTGTAGTTATTTCAGACTGCAACCCGGTTTTCATATTAAAGTCAAGTATTTCTTATGAAAGCTTTGGCTCTCAACGGGAATTAATTTTCTCGGGCAAGGTTTACTTTAAAACCTTGTAAGGGATCAAGTTTACTTTATAACTTGGTCTAACACAAATCTATGTACGTTTCAGTGCATTTATTCGTTAAAACAAGAGAAGTCTTGTTTTTTATGAAGTTACCATCTCTACAACCATAGCTATCTACAATTGTTATCTACATACTCGACGATGCGACTACTCAATCGACGACTACAGCTCTTTCAATAGAATACGGGTCAACAATTGAGGGGGAGCAATTATCAAGCATTCAGAATCTTCGATGCCGAACGTGCCAAGCTCACGAACTGGTGTCAAGACAAGAATACCAATCGTACATGTGGTGTCAAGAGATGACTTCAAACGCGACAAGGCGATCAACATATGTTGACAAGAACCATTTGATCTTATCATATGATGTTCTCATCTATCAGGTCCAACCTTGTCAATTCTTTTCTAATATGGTGAATATGTGATCATGTTACAAATCGATATCAAATCTCATACATTCGATATCATAAAGATAAAACGGACTTGCATTTTTCTTCCCAAAACCGTTGTTAAAACTTCATTAAATCAATTGATATTAAAAACATGGATTGGGTTAATATTTTTAATATGGTGGAGAAAATGTGATTTAATTTGGGAAATTATCACAAATGGTTTGACTTAATGTGCTGGCTCATCCCGACATATACGAAATGTTTTCGAATATCGTGGCATATGTTAAGGGGGAGCAAAACGGATTTGCATATCAAAATGGATCTTCATGGTGACATATACTTACCCAAAACCCATTTATTTCGCGACGATGAAGATTGTGGTGACATAAGGATGGTAGGATAGGTTAAGTCCAATTATTCTTCTAGAACCGGAGGAATCTTCCCAAGGACATTCCATAGCTAGAAATAGTAGTCCTTAGGAAAAGATGGAGAAAAGATTGTGAATGTAGCTGAATGTCGACCAAGTACTTAAGTTAGCACTAGAACAGTCACAACAAGGTGCTAGTTATGACGTATTGGTAATCATTGAAGGGGTTGAAGAATGAAAAAGAATTGTAAAGATAAAGGGTGTAAAGAAAGAAGCCCTCCTTACAACCTTAGGCAGAAACCGGGTCAATACATATGCTATTGAGATCATTTTTAATGATTCTTGATATTGAAGATAGACATCATGGACCTAGTGATGCAATGCACAACCCATCCCAGCTAACTCAGATATCTCTCAAAAGATATTTGTTTTAATCACACGGAGATCAACACGTTATTTATCGATTTATTCACTCCAAGTAAATTGGTATTAAAAAGGTGGCACTCCTCTCCAGCCTCCGATCACTAAAATCCAAAGTGCACGATCGAGTTTAGAGCCATTTGAGATCATCAAATATCTCATTAGGACACACTTTCATAATTCCTTGCTTCTTCACACACTGTGAAAAGTAAGAAAGATCTTAAAGAGTCCTACGCAAAATCTTCATGATCTTGCCTGAACATCCGAGTAATACGAAAGTATTTACAATGAAGATGGAAATCCTTCTTGAGCAAATATCAAAAAGTTCATGGTAGGTGACTTGTGCGATTCTTAATGAATCAAGCTTGTGATAACTGGAAAGCAACATTGGTTTAATTCTTACCTGAACTTAAACACGTTCCAGGCCTCTACGTAATATCTTAGTGATCTTGCTAGAACACTCAGAGTGACACCTTAGTGTTCACAGTGATGAGTGTAAATCCTTCTAGTGTTAACCTCAAAAAGCACTTGGTAGGTAACTTGCAAGATTCTATACGAATCAAACTCGTGACAACTGGAAAGCAACGATGGTGCGATTCTTAAATGAATCAAACTTGTTCCAGGAATCAGAATTGACGGCTTCAATCATGCGGATAATTTTATCCAAATGATTCACTCTTTACGTTCGCAGTCAGCTTTGGACGGTCGAGTAAAGAGAACGGGTTTACCCGCGAAATCTTGTCAAGGAGATTTTTAATTAAATCTACCTGCCAAAAGTACGATATTTTATATCGTCCAACGGTCTTCACCGACCGGAGGTAAAATGCTACCGAATTAGAATGAAATGTTCAAAGCCATTTCATTCGTGTCTACTTATGTTGCGGCATTTGAAGACGGTGGCGTTTCGGAATCCGAAAAGAAGTCGTCCCCGCATGCTTATACTTTATGTACTTAATACCTCATCTAATTAAAGAAAGCCTAAAAGTTAAGTCTTCCGCTGTATCGAACTCTGAAGCTTTCAAGAATTATGAAGGTATAAGTATGTGGGACATGGTGTCACGAAGAGGCGAAGATCACAAGTGATGGATGCACGAGATCAAGGTAAGAGATTAGTTCTCAAGATTGATATCAAAGATCACATCAGCATGTTCACCAAAAAATGAAAAGAAAAAGAAAGACGAGGACTACGAGCTCAAGACAAGCATAATATGCTAGGTTTATCTTATTATTGTAACTTGGGTAATGCCCTTGTTTGGAGTGACCTCCCTTAGGGGGAGATTGTTGGAAATACGTTTTACGTATTAAGAAGGATCGGTCACTCCAACAATAGTCCATGAAATAGCTTGTAGACCAAGCCTAGCCTACAACATGTGTAGGACGGCCAAAATGTAAGCTCAAGCCCATGACAAGGGCTTGGGTATATAAACCCTCTCCTTAGATGGAGAGGGTGTGTGGTTATTCATTTTACACATAGTAAACTATTGTTTCTCTCTCTAGATTTGTGTGTGTTCCACCATCTCTCTATCTCTTTCTCTCTCTAAAAATGTAAGCAAGATTTACATATCTTACAGGTTTAGTTAATAAACCAGACATATTTTCTTCTGTGTCAACCCTATCTGGTTGTATTAAATCCTTTCCAAAACAATCTCTTATAAAATGATGTCTAATTTCTATGTGTTTTGTTTTAGAATGATGTACAAGATTTTTAATAATGCATAAAGTACTATTATTGTCTATAAAAATCTTGGTATGCATGAAATTATTCTCATAATCCAACAGCTGGTTCTGAATCCATAAGACTTGTCCACAACAAGCAGCTGCTGCAACATACTCTGCTTCAGTTGTAGAATTGACCACCACTGTTTGTTTCTTGCATTACCAAGATATCAACCTACTCCCAAGAAACTGACATCCACCAGTTGTGGATTTTCTATTAATTTTATCACCACCATATTCACTGTCAGAATATGCAATAAGCTCCAATGGTGAATCTTTTGGATACCATAATCCCAAATCTGGATAATATTTAAGGTACCTAAAGATTCTCTTGTCAGCATGAAGGTGACACACTTTGGGAGTCACTTGATGGCGTGCACATGCACACACAGCAAACATAATGTCAGGTCTTGAGGCTGTGAAATACATCAATGAACCAATCACTGATCTATAGTGCCTGACATCCACATCTTTTCCATCTCCAACTTTTCCCGAAGGGTGTTCTCTATCCATAGGAGTACTAGCCCTTTTCTCATGTGGAGAAAAGCCAAACTTCTTCAAGATTTCTGCTACATATTTATCCTGAGAGATGAAGATACCATCTTCTTTCTACTGAACATGTAACCCTAGAAAGAAGTTCATCTCCCCCATTGCACTCATCTTGAACTTGTTTGTCATAAGCTTGGAAAAGTTTTCACTCATCTTTAGGTTTGATGATCCAAAGATGATATCATCCACATAAACCTGAACAAGTAAGACATCCTTACCAGTCTTCTTTGTAAATAAGGTCTGGTCTATGGTGCCCCTTTTGAATCCATTTTCCACCAGATAGGTGGACAATGTACCATACCATGCTCTTGGGGCTTGATGAAGTCCATACATAGGTTTCTTAACTCTATATACCTTGTCTGGATGCTCTGGATCTTCAAAACCAGGAGGCTGCAATACATAAACCTCCACAATTATGCCATAAAGAAAAGCACTCTTCACATCCATTTGATAGACAGTAAAGCCCATGCAAGAAGCATAGGCTAGAAATATTCTTATAGCCTCAATCCTTGCAACTGGTGCAAAGACCTCCTCATAGTCTATCCCTTCCTCTTGTGTATATCCTTGAGCCACTAGACGTGCCTTGTTTCTGACCACAATTCCTCTCTCATTTTTCTTGTTTCTAAGAACCCATCTTGTCCCAATAGGTCTGACATATATGGGACAATCAACTAACTCCCAAACATTCTGAATAGAAAATTGGTGAAGCTCATCCTGCATTGCTTCCACCCAACTTGGTTCTTTGAGAGCATCAAAAATCATCTTGGGTTCCTGTTGTGACAGACAACAGGTAAACAAACATGCTTGAACAAGAGGGGTATCAACCTTCTTGTGTATATTGGCAATAAATCCTCCAAGATTATGATGAGATCTTCTAGTTTGAACAGGAGACATCGCATCACCAATGATTAGATAAGAGTGGTGATCCTTCATTGTAGAAGTAAGAACTCCTCCCTCAAAAAGTGTGTTGTCTTCAATCTCATCTTCCATGTTACCAATATCTTCTTCAGACTCTCTTCCATCAATATCTGTATGAACCTCTCCATTTCCGCTTGAAGGTTCACCTTGTTCAAAATTGGAAGAGAAAATATGGTCAAAGGAGTTGTCAGCGCCTGAACCAAGGTTGTCTGCGTTTGGGCCATCAACGCCTGAACTAGAGTTGTCAACGTTTGAGCCATCAACTCTTGAATTTGTCTTGTCAGCGCCAGATTTTCCTTTGTCAGCGCCTGAAAGACCATGCTTGTTGTTAACTGGTGATACTTGGGGACCACCATTTTCCTGTCCAACGGCAGCAGCAGCAACAGCATCTGTCCATATGGAAATAGAGACATACTCAAGTATGGGAGATGACTTGTCTGCTTGTGATCCAACCTCTTCATTAACCTATGTACTTGAAACAACAACAACTGGTTCTTCCACAACACTTGAAGTTACCTTCACAATGTTTGGATTAGTAACAGGGATATAATTCAAAGTCCTAGATAGAGGTTCCAAGTCAAATAACCAATTTGGACCACTTTCAGGATCACTAGGTTTACTTTCTAAAAACCTAGCATGTACTTTTTCAAGTATATGTTTTTCCTTGTTAATGTAAACCCTATATCCTTTACTCTGCACTGAATAACCCATGAAGTAGCCTTCATCACCTTTAGCACTAAATTTTCCTAAGGCATCACTAGTTTCCAACATAACTACATGACAACCAAAAGGTTTAAGAAAACCAATATTAGGTTTCCTTCCCCAAAGTAACTCATAAGGTGTTTTGTTATGTATCTTGTTGACTAATGCTCTATTCTGAACATAACATGCTGTATTCACAGTCTCAGCCCAAAAAGCAATGGGAAAGTGAGCATCAGCCAACATAGTCATGGCTGCTTCAATTAGGGTTCTATTCTTTCTCTCAGCAACCCCATTTTGCTGTGGGGTTCTGGCAACACTAAACTGTCTAGTAATCCCTTTCTTGGCACAAAAATCATCCAACAACTTATTTCTAAACTCACCACCATTATCACTTCTAAGCATCTTAACTTCATTACCAGTTTTCTTTTCAATTTGGTTAATAAAGTTAATTAAAGTATATGCAGTGTCACTTTTCAAGGCTAAAAAGAAAGTCCAAGTAAACCTAGAAAAATCATCAGTGATGACAAAACAATATGATTTACCATTCAAGCTTTCTATATTAGTAGGACCAAACAAGTACATATGTAGCAAGTGAAGTGTTTTAGAACTAGAGTACATCTGTTTAGACTTAAATGAGACCTTTTGCTGTTTGCCTTTAAGACATGCAACACAAGAGTGGTCATTGTGGAAAGCCTTTTCAGGCAAACCATCAACCAATCCACATCATCTTCTACACCCCCTGAATATAGGTTGATTAAACGCCCAAGGACTACTAGAGTGTTCTCCTCTAGTGGTCCTAGCCATGTTGCAGAGAGAACCACCACCACAAGTGTGGTTGGTCCTATGGATGAGGCTGGGACTATTGGTACTAGCTTCGATGCAGGCCAAGCCAATCCTAACATCTTTAAGACCTCATCCATGCCCCATGAATCTACTTTGGGAGGTCAAATACCCATTCTAGAGGAGGGCAGATTGGAACCATACACATTGCTGGAATTGTCAGCTGTCTACATTAGCTTGTAAAAGCAAAATGGACACCTGGTACAAACAGTTAGTACACAAGGCCTTGAACTCAAGCAATTGAGGGAGAGGATTGTCATTTTGGAGGATGCTATCACTAGGCGTGGAATGGAGGAATCTTCCAAAGGGGAGGATGAGCAGATCCATGTGAGTGATAAAGGCTCACATGATGGAGAATCTTTGGGTGTTGCTGAAGCCCTTACTGAATTGAAGAAGCAACCAAGTTTTGATACATCTTTGGTTACTCCTACAAACTTGAACGTGTCTTTTACAGCTATGATGGAGCAGTTCACAAGAGGCGCCGAGACAAGTAAGTTGGGCGTTGACAAGCAAAATTTGAACGCTGACACATCAAGCGCTGACAAGAGTAAATTGGGCGCTGACACACATAATTTGAGCGTTCACAGACCTGCAGATATGGTTGATGTATTCCAATCATTAGCTACCATCAAAGAAGTGTCTTCACAGGTACCATCATCATCTTTACCCATCCTTGATTCATTAGATAAGGGTAAAGGAATTATAGTAGAAGTAGAAGTTCCAAAGGATGCAACACAAGTAGAGTTTGATTCAAGGTTGGCTGCACAACTTGTGGAACAAGAGATGAAGAAGGTAGGTGAGTCACCATTTGTTGCCACTTCTGAGGAACAAGAAGGAAGTGATGAAGGGAGTTCAGATTCAAGTGTGATGATAATTGAACAACCAGAAAGACTTGAATATGGTGATGACTTGGAAAGAGAGAAGCTTAGAGAGTTAAAATTGCAAGTAGACTATGATATGCCAGAAGTTGTTCAGATGTACCATGCTTGGGAGAATAGGATTATGGAGAATCCAGATTTGACAATTTCAGACCAAATTTGGGGATTGGAGATTCTTCTAAGAGTTCAAAGAGACTACAAGGTAATTCTGAAACACAAGGCTAGCAATGTTTTCTCACTGCTGAAGAGGGATACAAGGGAGCTTTACTACATGTTACTCAGATGTCATGGAACTGGATGGACCTTCAAGAAATTGCAGGGATTATCCTTTGAAGAATTGGAGTACAAGGCTTATCCTATTTGGGCAAGAGTGCAGGAAATGAATACTCTTAGACCTCTTTCAGATGAAAGGAAAGAACTTGCAGAAGAGATGGAGATTCAAAAGGAAATGATTGTTCCAAGGCCTTTGAAGAAGGGAGTTCCACTTGAGTTTCCTAAAGATTTAAATAAAGTGGTTCCCAGTGAAGCTGTTCTTAGAAGGAGCATTAAGCTATCACCCATGGAAGCTTCAGATATGGTACAGGTGTTACCTCTTGATGCCAGAAACCCTATCATTAGCTATTAAGAAGATGCAAGTGAGTTTTGGATGATTGGCAGATATGGGAAAGAGGTACACACATTTACTACTCTTATGTATCTCTTTGCAAGTATGGATAGGGAAGACTTGACAGACCTTTGGAGGTTGTTGCTGGCCAAGTATGAGACTGAAGCTCCTACTTCAGTCAATGGAATATAGCTTTGGTCAACATTCAAGAGAATGTGTGCACCAGAAGAAGAAGATCCTGTTTGGAAGGATCTTGAGGATGATATCAGTGGACTTCAATGGCGTTTGTATTCAGTTGCTGGTGTGTATTATTTGAGTTCTACAAATTTTGCTGAGTATCTTCTTGTAGATGCTGAGTATCCCATGTCCAAAGAAGTTTTGGACAAGATGAAGACAACACAGCTAGAAATTGACTATTCAAGTGACGTGGCCAAAGATTTGATTAGGCATGTTTATTACTAATATGATAAGATTTGTAAGATTCCTCCTAGTTCTTAATTTTTATTCAGAAACTTGATTACTAGAGTAGATATCAAGTTTAGGGGAGGATTGTTGGGAATAAAATGTAGCGAGTACACTTGAACGCTGACAAAAAGAAAACAAGCGCTGATAAGAAGAAAATAAACGTTGACAGATCAAGCGTTGACAGGAAGAAGTCAAGCGTTGATAGGTTGAAGACAAGCACTGATAAAAAGATATGGTCTACGCGTATTATGTGTCTAGTTTGTTTCTAGTAAAGATAGAATCAACAACCTAGAATAGCTGATACGTAGACTCTTGTACAAGGCTTCTTATGTCTATAAAAGAAGACCTTTAGGTTATGTTTCATATAAGTTTTTTCATACGTTTAACACTTTCATTGTATGCAAGTTTGTTATCATCAATCAAGTGAAAGTTTGTTTTACAATTGTTTGTGTGTTCTTATTTAAGTATTAATTCCACATAATACTTAAATTGTTTTATACACAACAAAGTTTTTCTACGTGTTTAACTTGATTTAATCTCGTTTACACAAGCTAAATCGATCTAAGTTTGGGATCAACAAGTGGTATCAGAGCTTGTTGAGAAACTTTGATCAAAAGAACACAAAAACCCTAATTTTCACAAAACCCTAAAAACATCATGTCTACCCCAGAAGTAAACTCCTCCTCCTCCTCAAACCACAACATCAAGATTCCCATGCTAGACCCAGACAATTTTGAGCTGTGGAAGTTTAACTTTGAGCAATATCTACAAATCCATGACTATACTCTGTGGGAATTATTGAATATGGAATCATATTCGATAAGGCTGTAAAGATTGCAGCTGCCATTGCTGCAAGAACATCAGTTCAAGGTTCTACTGAAGAGCAACGAAGAGAAATACCTGATGATAGTAGAGTTGTCTCAGTTGAGGACATAGCAAAAAGAAGAGTTGATATGAAAACCCTAAGCATTCTAAAACTCTCTTTGGGACAAGAAAATCAGCACAAATACAGAAGCTATGAGTCTGCAAAAGATCTTTGGGCAGCCCTTGAAGTTGCTTATAGTGGTAATGCTGATACTGTACAAGAGAAAAAGAAGCAACTCTTGCATGAGTATGCTGTCTTTAAGGCTCAACCTAATGAAAAGTTAAGTAGTATGAGAAGCAGACTGCTGGACATCACAAGCAAGCTATCCTTCATGGGAACAGTACTTGGTGATGTTGATATCATCTCTACTTTCCTTAAAAGCCTTGGTGACGCATGGAAGATTGAGGCAAGATCTATAATTGGCAATAACACTCACAAAAGTTCTACCTTTGATGATGTATACAATAAACTGAGGCTGATAGAGAATGAAACTCTTTTGGATCAAGCAAGTGTACCAATGGAAACATGGCCTTCTTCTCACATAGTGAAGGCCAATTTGATTAGAAGGAGTCATACATGCATCTAGTTACTGGATCAACCTGTGTCAACGCTAGATCATATCCTGTCAACGCCTCACATTCAGACGATGACATATACAAAATGACTCACAAAGAGTTAAACCTGCTGGTATTGATCTGGATACTGTGTGTGCATACATTGCTTCATTTCCCAATGGTTTAGTGATTACTTATGAGGACCTTGAGCAAATAAGTGATGAGCATTTGGAGGAGATGGACATAAAGTGGAATATGGCTCTTGCAAGTATAAGAGCAAACATATGGAATAGAAGATTCAAGAAGAAGATGACTTTTAATGCTAAGGACACTGCTGGATTTGATAAATCCAAGGTTAAGTGTTACAATTGTCATCGTATGGGACACTTTATGAGAGAATGCAGATCTCCAAGAAGATCTGATGCTGGAAAACCCTCAAGCCAAATTATTAAGGCTCAGGATCCCAAGGCCATGGTTGCAACGCAAGAAATTGATGGTGTTGGATGGGATTGGAGCTATTTGGCTAAGGATGAGGAAGAGAACAAAGCTTTGGTTGCTGAGATGGATGAAGAAGAGCATGTTCAATATGCTCTCATGGCACACTCCTCATCTTCATCAGACAATGAGGTATATGATGATGATTTTTGCAGTAAGGGTTGTCGTTTAAATACTGAAAGACTTAACAAAGAGTTTTTAAGATTGTCAAAAGATGTGAGTAATGAGAGATGCAAGTTGTCTAACTATCAACTTGCTCTTACTCAAACTGAAAAGGCTGTAGTTGAGTATAAGAATATGGAGCTTGACCTAAAAGATAAAATTAATATCTTAAAACATGATTTAAATGCTAGTACTGATATTAGAAACATCATGTAGAGGGTCAATGCTTAATTACAGGTTAAGTTAGATGAGGCTATCAAGAATAAGGATAATGTAGATCTTAAAATTCAGAGATTTGATAAAGCCTCACAAACCCTAGGAGAATGTGTTAGTAAACAAAGGGATTCTAGGGACATGACTGGGATTGGGATAAAAGAGTATGCTAGTGTTCCACCACCAGCTGGGGACTTCTATGGTGTCCAAAGAAAGGATTTATCTTGGACTGGTTTACCAGAACTCCAAGAAGAGGAATTCATTCCTCCACCAAGAGTCCTTACCCCAATAGAAGAATATAGGCAAAAGTTGACTGATTTGGACCAATGGAAGAAAGCTAACCCTACCTTGTTTGTCAAGGGTGACATAATTAGTGATAGCCCAAATGAGTCTACCCCTATCAAAGTAACAAACCCAATCACTGGCAAGACTGTTGACCTTGGCTCAAACGTTGTTAGAAAACCTAGAATTAAATATACAGAAATGTATAGAAATACTTGGGCACCAAAAAGCCAAATTAGTGATAATGGAACAGGTTTCTTTTCTTCTAGACCTAGAGTTATGTCTACAAAAGCCTATTAAACTTGTGGTAGCTTTTCACATTTATCCTATAAGTGTGTCAATGCTTCCAAGGTGAACGAAGACAAAAAGTCAAACACTGTCAAACCCAAAACTTTTGTTCAGCAAAGTCCACAAGTTGTTAGACCAACTCCATTCTTTACTAAAGGGTCTAATACATATGGACAAAGACCTTTCCAAAAGACCAATACATGGTCTAATAGGCAATGGGTTCCTGTAGCAAACCCTAGGTTCAACGCTGATAAGGGTAATTTCAGCGTTGACAAGACCAAATAAAACGCTGACAGAAACGTTGCCAGACCAAATAATGGTAAATATTTGCAACCACAGGGAAAGGGGTCTAAAGCTTCTTCTAGCTTGACATGGAGACCTAAGCAAGATCAAAACCCTAATTCTAATGGGATTTCTATGACCTGTAACAGATTTAATTACATTTCAAAGGTCATCACAAAACCAATTGGGGTTAACTGGGTGTTTAATCCAAAAAGGGATGAACAAGGGGTTGTTATGAGGACTAAGTCTGTTCTTGTTGAACAACCAAATGAATCCAAGTCTGCTCAGGCTTGGGTTCCCAAAGAAAACTAATTTGTTTTCTTTATGTGCAGGCCATTCAAAAACAGGTTAATGATTATGGCTATTGGGATAGTGGATGCTCTACGCACATGAATAGGAAGGAGGATTATCTCACAAACTTCACTCCCATTAAGGATGGTGATAAAGTTTACTTTGGAGGCGGATATGGAACTATCACAGGCAAAGGAACTCTTCTCACCAACAATTTGTGTTTTGAAACCGTGTTTCTGGTAAAAGAACATGACTATAATCTTTTTAGTGTATCATAAGTTTGTGATAACAAAAATAAGGTTCTTTTCACTGATACTGAATGCTTGGTGTTGAGCAAGGATTTTAAAATACCAGATGAGATTTTCATTGATTATAGGACACCTAGGCATAAGGACATTTATAATGTGAATCTTAATGGGATTAGGATGAATAATAACTTGTCATGTCTTTATGCTAAAGCTTCAGTTGATGAGAGTAATCTATGGCACAGGAGACTAGGGCACATTAACTTTAAAAATATAAACAGACTTGTGAGACATGGATTGGTTGATGGTTTGCCTGAAAAGGCTTTCCACAATGACCACTCTTGTGTTGCACGTTTTAAAGGCAAACATCACAAGGTCTCATTTAAGTCTAAACAGGTGCACTCTAGTTCTAAACCACTTCACTTGCTGCATATGGACTTGTTTGGTCCTACTAATATAGAAAGATTAAATGGTAAATCTTATTGTTTTGTCATCACTGATGATTTTTCTAGGTTTACTTGGACTTTCTTTTTAGCCTTAAAAAGTGAAACTGCTGATACTTTAATTAACTTTATTAACCAAATTGAAAAGAAAACTGGTAATGAAGTTAAGATGCTTAGAAGTGATAATGGTGGTGAGCTTAGAAATAAGGTGTTGGATGATTTTTGTTCCAAGAAAGGGATTACTAGACAGTTTAGTGTTGCCAGAACCCCACAGCAAAATGGGGTTGCTGAGAGAAAGAATAGAACCCTAATTGAAGCAGCCAGGACTATGTTGGCTGATGCTCACTTTCCCATTGCCTTTTGGGCTGAGGCTGTGAATACAGCTTGTTATGTTCAGAATAGAGCATTAGTCAACAAGATACATAACAAAACACCTTATGAGTTACTTTGGGGAAGGAAACCTAATACTGGTTTTCTTAAACCTTTTGGTTGTCATGTAGTTGTGTTGGACACTAGTGATGCCTTAGGTAAATTTAGTGCTAAAAGTGATGAAGGCTACTTCATGGGTTATTCAGTGAAGAGTAAAGGATATAGGGTTTACATTAAGAAGGAAAAACGTATACTTGAAAAAGTACATGTTAGGTTTTTAGAAAGTAAACCTAGTGATCTTGAAAGTGGTCCAAATTGGTTATTTGACTTGGAACCTCTATCTAGGACTTTGAATTATATGCATGTTACTAATCCAAACATTGTGAAGGTAACTTCAAGTGTTGAGGAAGAACCAGTTGTTGTTGTTTCAATTACAAGTCATCTCCCATACTTGAGTATGTCTTTATTCCCATATGGACAGATGCTTTTGCTGCTGCTGCTGCTGCTGTTGGAAAGGAAAATGATTGTCCCCAAGTATCACTAGTTAACAACATGCATGGTATTTCAAGCGCTGACAAAGGAAAATCTGGCGCTAACAAGACAAATTCAGGCGTTGATAGCTCAAACGTTGACAACTCTAGTTCAGGCGTTGATGGCCCAAACGCTGTCAACCTTGGTTCAGGCGCTGACAACTCCTTTGACCATATTTTCTCTTCCAATTTTGAACAAGGTAAACCTTCAAGCAGAAATGGAGAGGTTCATACAGATATTGATGGAAGATAGTCTAAAGAAGATATTGGTAACATGGATGATGAGATTGAAGACAACAGACTTTTTGAGGGAGGAGTTCTTACTTCTACAATGAAGGATCACCCCTCTTCTCTAATCATTGGTGATGTGATGTCTCCTGTTCAAACTAGAAGATCTCATCAGAATCTTGGAGAATTTATTGCCAATATACACAAAAAGGTTGATACCTTTCTTGTTCAAGCATGTTTGTTTGCTTGTTTCCTGTCACAACAGGAACCCAAGAAGATTTTTGATGCTCTCAAAGAACCAAGTTGGGTGGAAGCAATGCAGGATGAGCTTCACCAATTTGCTATTCAGGATGTTTGGGAGTTAGTTGATTGTCCCAGATATGTCAGACCTATTGGGACAAGATGGTTCTTAGAAACAAGAAAGATGAGAGAGGCATTGTGGTCAGAAACAAGGCACGTCTAGTGGCTCAAGGATATACACAATAGGAAGGGATAGACTATGAGGAGGTCTTTGCACCAGTTGCAACGATTGAGGCTATAAGGATATTTCTAGCCTATGCTTCTTGCATGGGCTTTATTGTCTATCAAATGGATGTGAAGAGTGCTTTTCTTTATGGCATAATTGTGGAGGAGGTTTATGTAATGCAGCCTCCTGGTTTTAAAGATCCAGAGCATCCAGACAAGGTATATAGAGTCAAGAAAGCTATGTATGGACTTCATCAAGCCCCAGGAGCATGGTATGGTACATTTTCCACCTATCTGGTGGAAAATAGATTCAAAAGGGGCACCATAGACCAGACCTTATTTATAAAGAAGACTGGTAAGGATGTCTTACTTGTTCAGGTTTATGTGGATGATATCATCTTTGGCTCATCAAACCCAAAGATGAGTGAAGACTTTTCCAATCTTATGACAGACAAGTTCAAGATGTGTATAATGGGGGAGATGAACTTCTTTCTAGGGTTACAAGTTCAGTAGAAAGAAGATGGTATCTTCATCTCTCAGGATAAATATGTAGCAGAAATCTTGAAGAGGGCTAGTACTCCTATGGATAGAGAACACCCTTGGGGAAAAGTTGGAGATGGAAAAGATGTGGATGTCAAGCACTATTGATCAATGATTGGTTCATTGATGTATCTCACAACCTCAAGACCTGACATTATGTTTGCTATGTGTGCATGTGCACGCCATCAAGTGACTCCCAAAGAGTGTCACCTTCATGCTGTCAAGAGAATCTTTAGGTACCTTAGATGTTATCCAGATTTGGGATTATGGTATCCAAAAGATTCACCATTAGAGCTTATTGCATATTCAGACAGTGACTATGGTGGTGACAAATTTGATAGAAAATCCACAACTGGTGGATGTCAGTTTCTTGGGAGTAGGTTGATCTCTTGGCAATGCAAGAAACAAACAGTGGTGGCCAATTCTTATGGATTTAGCAGCTGCTTGGCAACTGAAGCAGTGTATGTTGCAGCAGCTGCTTGTTGTGGACAAGTCATATGGATTCAGAACCAGCTGTTGGATTATGGATATAATTTCATGCATACCAAGATTTTTGTAGACAATAACAGTACTTTATGCATTATTAAAAATCCTGTACATCATTCTAAAACAAAACACATAGAAATTAGACATCATTTTATAAGAGATTGTTTTGAAAAGGGTTTAATACAACCAGATATGGTTATTTTTGGAAAATCTTTTAACTATAACATCTGCAAGCGAAACCTCCGAGTTGCCAATGGACGAGAACAAGCAAAGTATATATATATGTTATACATATTTAATTATTATTTATGCTTGAAGCATAATGGATTACATTTATTTATTTATAAATGTTTATTATTTGATTATTATAATACTAATACGTGATTTACAAACGACGCTGATTGTCACAATAGAAATCCCTGTCTTTTGACTCATCCCTCGTGAATCTTCGTTCCTTGTCTGAAATTCTATTCTTCGTTCTATCATCCATTCTTGTTTCTTTTCATCTATCTATTCTTATTCTGTGTTATTCATGTTTTGTTATCACAAGTGTCGAATGAATACTCATTTTGATGTGAATTGTGTAACAGGATCATGCCGCCTAAACAGTTGACTGAGACTCAGTTACGTGCTATAGTAGCTGATCAATTTCAGATATCTATGAATGCATTTATGGCAAACTTGAATAATGGAGCCGGTGGATCTGGTGGAGCTAGTGGATCTGGTGGAGCTGGTGGATCCGGTGGAGCTGGTGGATCCGGTGGGGCTGGTGGATCTGGTGGAGCTGGCGATACTGGAGCTGGCGACACTGGAGCTGGCAACACTGGAGCTGGCGCCACTGGAGCTGGCGCTACTGGAGCTGGCGCTACTGGAGCTGGCACTACTGGAGCTGGCGCTACAGGTGCTGGAACTGGTGATGCGGATAGACCGGTGATTCCTGAAAACAAGAAGTGCAATTATACCTCGTTCATGAAATGCAAACCTCCAACGTTTAAGGGTACTGAAGGCGCTGTTGGGTTAATGCAATGGTTTGAGAGGTTTGAATCCGTGTTTCGATTTAGTGGAAGCGAGGAAGGAGATAAAGTGATGTTTGCCTCTGCTACTCTTCAAGGGCGAGCATTAACTTGGTGGAATGGAAGAATGGCATCATTGGGTATGGATGCTGCGTATGCTACCCCTTGGGCTGAGGTAAGAAGATGGATGACTGAGGAATTTTGTCCAAGGAGTGTTATTCAAAGGTTAGAACAGGAATTATATCAGCTGAGACTGAAGGGTACTGACATCGATGGATACACCAACAGATTCCATGAACTTGCTCTACTTTGTCCCAACAAGGTTAACCCTGAATACTTGAAGGTAGAGCAGTATATTCGAGGCTTACCGACCAACATCCGTGGGGATGTGACCTCATCTAAACCTGCCAATATTGATGAAGCTGTTCGTATGGCCTACCAACTAATGGGTCAAATCATCCAAGACAAGGCTGATGGTGTTTCTGAAGGCAACAAAAGAAGAGCTGAAAACGACAATGATGATCGTGGTGATAACCGTCAATCTCACAACAGAAATCAAAACCGAAGGAGGGGCAACGCTAATGCAATGACTGAAGCTGCAACTGCTGATAAAGGAACCAGATGTCAACGATGCAAGAAGTCTCATACTGGTGAATGTACTAAGTGTGGAAAGTGCAACAAGTTAGGTCACAAGACTGAAGACTGTTGGGGACAAGGAAAGAAGGGAGTGACGTGTTATAACTGCCAAGGTAAAGGTCACATGAGGAACCAATGCCCTCAACCTCCAAAGAATGCACGTGGTGGAGATAACCAAGGAAAAGCTTATCAGTTGGGAGAAGCCGAAGCGAAGCAAAACCCGAAAGTTGTCACTGGTACGTTTTTACTAAACAACCGTTATGCTACAGCTTTATTTGATTCTGGTGCGGACAAAAGCTTTGTGTCTACAAGTTTTAGTACCTTAATTGATATCAAACCGGTCGAATTAGACGCAAGTTATGAGGTAGAACTAGCTGATGGTAAATTAGTGAGAACCAATCGTGCGCTCCTAGGATGTTCTCTAAATCTCTTGAACCGTATTTTTAAGATAGACTTGATGATTGTTGAATTGGGAAGTTTTGATATTATTATCGGAATGGATTGGCTATCCAAGTATAATGCGTCTATCTTGTGTGGAGAAAAGAAAGTTAGGATTCCTTTAGACGATAAGACCATGGTTATCGAAGGTGATCAATGTAATTCACGACTGAAAATCGTTTCGTGCATTAAGGCTCGTAAGTATATCGAAAGAGGCTGTGAGTTATTCCTAGCTAAAGTAGTGGAGAAAGAACCGAAGGAGAAACGTGCTGAAGATGTACCTGTTATCCGTGACTTTCCTGAAGTGTTTCCGGAAGATTTGCCTGGACTTCCTCCTCCAAGGCAAGTAGAATTCCAAATTGACCTAATTCCTGGTGCTGCACCCGTGGCTCGTGCGCCATATCGTTTAGCCCCATCCGAGCTGAAGGAGTTATCTGTGCAATTGCAAGAGCTATCTGACAAGGGTTTTATACGACCGAGTTCGTCACCTTGGGGAGCTCCTGTCTTATTCGTTAAGAAGAAAGATGGTTCGTTTCGTATGTGTATTGATTACCGAGAGTTGAATAAGCTGACGATCAAGAATCGTTATCCGCTTCCAAGAATTGATGATTTATTCGATCAACTTCAAGGTTCTCGTGTTTTCTCCAAGATTGATCTTCGTTCTGGTTACCATCAACTTCGCATACGTGAGGAAGATATTCCTATTACGGCGTTTAGAACTCGTTATGGTCATTATGAGTTTCTGGTTATGCCTTTTGGGTTGACTAATGCACCTGCTGTATTCATGGACTTAATGAATCGCATTTGTAAGCCGTATCTTGATAAATTCGTGATCGTTTTCATAGATGATATTCTAATCTACTCCAAGAGCAATGAAGAGCATGCCGAACACTTAAGGATTATCTTGAACTTGTTGAAGAACGAAAAGTTGTACGCTAAGTTCTCGAAGTGCGATTTTTGGCTTAATTCTGTACAATTTCTCGGACACGTGGTCGATAAAAGCGGAGTACATGTTGATCCTGCAAAGATCGAAGCCATCAAGAATTGGAGTGCTCCGACTACTCCAACTGAAGTGCGACAATTTCTAGGTCTGGCTGGCTATTACCGAAGGTTTATTGAAGGATTCTCCTTGATATCGAAACCATTAACGAAGCTGACTCAGAAGAATAAACCGTATGTGTGGGGCGATGATGAAGAAGAAGCTTTCCAAACCCTGAAGCTGAAACTCTGTAGTGCGCCGATTTTATCGTTACCTGAAGGAAGTGAAGATTTTGTTGTTTATTGCGATGCATCTCTCAGAGGATATGGTGCTGTTCTCATGCAACGTGAAAAGGTGATCGCATATGCCTCTAGACAATTAAGGAAGAATGAGGAGAACTACACTACCCATGACTTGGAATTGGGCTCTGTGGTTTTTGCTCTGCGACTTTGGAGACATTATCTGTATGGTACGAAGTGTACAGTATTCACTGATCATAAAAGCCTACAATACATACTGGATCAAAAGGAGCTGAATATGAGACAACGTCGATGGGTTGAACTATTAAGTGATTACGACTGCGAAATTCGTTATCATCCAGGAAAGGCGAACGTGGTAGCTGACGCGTTAAGTCGAAAGGAAAGGGAGAAACCGATTCGAGTGCGTGCTTTAGTAGTGACAGTTCATAATAACTTACCTGAGCAGATTCGGAACGCACAAGTTGAAGCATGCAAGAAGGAAAATATTGCTGCCGAAAGATTTAGAGGAGACGGTGAAACATTTGAGACGCGACCCGATGGTATCAGATGTTTGAGAGGTCGAATTTGGTTACCATTATATGGTGGACTGAGAGATTTGATTATGTTAGAATCTCATAAGTCCAAGTATTCTATTCATCCTGGATCGGACAAAATGTACCAAGACTTGAAAAAGTTATACTGGTGGCCGAATATGAAAGCTGATATTGCAACATACGTCGCGAAATGCTTAACATGTGCAAAAGTGAAAGCTGAATATCAGAAGCCGTCAGGATTACTTGTCCAACCTGAAATTCCAGTCTGGAAATGGGAGCGAATTACGATGGACTTCATCACAAAACTCCCAAGGACACCGTCTGGGTTCGATGCAATTTGGGTTATAGTCGATCGTTTAACTAAATCCGCTCATTTTATTCCAATCAATGAGAGGTTCGGTTTGGAGAAACTCGCCGATATTTATCTAAAGGAAATCGTGTGCAAGCATGGTGTTCCTATTTCAATCATTTCCGATAGAGATAGTCGTTTTGCTTCTGGATTTTGGAGATCACTTCAAAAGTCGTTAGGAACCAATTTGGATATGAGCACAGCCTATCATCCACAAACTGATGGGCAAAGCGAAAGAACAATCCAAACTTTGGAGGATATGCTACGTGCTTGTGTGATAGACTTTGGAAGTAGCTGGGATAAGCACTTACCTTTGGCCGAATTCTCGTACAATAACAGTTATCACGCGAGTATTAAAGCTGCACCTTTTGAAGCACTGTATGGGAGGAAATGTAGATCACCCGTTAGCTGGAGTGAGGTTGGTGATGCCCAACTCACTGGACCAGATTTGATTAGGGAGACGACGGATATGATTGTGCAAATTAAGAATAGATTGTTGTCTGCTCGAAGCCGACAGAAGAGTTATGCGGATGTAAGAAGAAAACCATTGGAGTTCAACGTGGGAGATAAGGTTATGCTAAAGGTATCACCATGGAAAGGTGTTGTACGATTTGGAAAACGTGGGAAGTTAAGTCCTCGTTATATCGGACCATTCAAGGTTACATCTAGAGTAGGACCTGTGGCATACCAACTCGAACTACCACAAGAACTGTATGGGATTCATAACACTTTTCACGTGTCGAATCTGAAGAAGTGTTTATCCGATGAAGAACTCGTTATACCGTTAGACGAGGTTAAGGTTGATAAGAAGTTGCATTTTATTGAAGAACCGGTCGAGATCATGGATCGCGAGGTCAAGCAACTGAAGCAAAGCCGAATACCTATCGTCAAAGTTCGATGGAACTCTCGAAGAGGACCGGAGTTTACTTGGGAACGAGAAGACCAAATGTGGAAGAATTACCCTCATCTCTTTGATTTCAACAAGCGATCGGGCAAGAACGCAAGTTGATCTTCGAGGGCGAAGATCCTAATTTGGTGGGGATGATGTGACAACCCGTCAATTTCAGGTCGTTATTTTAATCTCGACTATTACGTATTACGTGTTTACTTTAATGAGAATTTTAATTTATCGACTAACCGAGAAGGTTATGACTTGAAACTAGCATAAGAATGTCGATTAGTTGAAAACCGACAAGGAATATGTTAAGTATCGATATTATATTCTCAAATAATCATGAAAATGATTTTTATTATATTTAAGCTTTAATTATCGTATTTTACGTTTTAACGAATGACGATAACTAGTAGTGATCGCGATACCGACGGATGCCCAAAAATTTACGTTTTATTATCGATTGTCTCGATATTGTATATTTTCGACGTTTTCGATTTAATTACGTTTTAAGTCGTGTCGAAGCTTTATTATTATTTTTATGAAGCGTTTTAACTTACGAAAAGTATTTTTACGAAACCCGAGCCCCGTAAATATTTTTAAAATGTACAATTTACATTTTCTACCTTGTAAACTATTTACTTGCACTTTGGGACCAAAAGAATGCAAATATGACAAAATCTACCCCACTACCTCACTATATATTAAATTTCCACTACACAACTCTTAATTAAAAATTCATTTAAACAAAAATTTCATCTCATCTCTCTTTCTTTCCTCTCTAGCCGTCCACCCTCATCACCAAATCCACCCAAATTTTTGATTTTCTAGCTTGAATCTAAAGAAACTAAAACAAGACCCATCTTGGAAATTTCAAGGGCTTTCTATTGGTATAATTTTCTTCTACATGCATTCACAAAATTTTTATTTCAATTTTTGATGATGAACACCATGTTTGATCCATTTTTATGGTGATATATGGTGTTAATATTATTATATTCATAGTGGGTTTTGGTTGCATGCAAGATTTTTATATATTTAATTTTTGTAAGATTAAATTTGAGGATGATATGAGTTAATTAGATGTGTTATTATGATATTAGGATCATGTTAGGACTATAGGAATTGTTGGAATGGGTTGAAAATTTGATTTGGTATGATTTTTAGATAGGCTATTTTGGGCAGTAACTTTAAGTCCGTTTTTGAAATTGTTACTGTGGTAAACTTGGTAAACTAATAAGATAGGGTCGTAGAGAATTTCGTTAGCTTCGATTTGAGCTAAAGTAGAGCTTCTAACTCATTACGAGCGAAAAGTTATGCTACTTTTAGTATTTGTGTACCGGGAGACGGGTATCGGCACAATCCGAAAATTGTTGTCGATATTTGGAACGAATCTCGGGGACTATAAAATGAGTTTTAAAAATGTTCAAGGGCTGTTGTAAGTTGATAAACCTCAGGTCATGAGTCTATTTTCAAACCCGAGTGTCGGTTTTGCAAACGGAATTGTTTAAATAAGTCAAAATGGTTTTACAAGTCGAAGACGCAAAACTGTCCGGTTTTTGTAACACGAAGGTGTGTCGGGCAGAAGGTCTTAGAAGTAATATTTTTGAATGAAATTTAAACTGAGTTTTATTCATATTATGTGTGAGTTTGTCACCAAGTTTCATCGAAATCGGACATGTCTAGATAGGTTAGATTGGTGTGTACATTTGGAGTGTACATGCTGAGTGGTATTTTGGACACGTAGTTCAATACTTGTATGGCGTGAGTCGAGTATTCACTATTGGACATAGTGACTTACTCGAGTGTTAAGTCATTATATAAATGACTTAGCTACTGGTCCGAGGGAGGTAGAAATGATGGTTTGACTTGCGTTGACTTGGCGTCTTATGACGGGTCAATGTCGAGGGTGCAAGTAATTTAAATGAATAAGTGTTGAATAAAAGGGTATAGAAGTACACTTATATTTTTGTTATTTTTCGGGATTTTCATGGTCATTTGAAATTGACTTTCATGTTATTTAAGTATTAAATATACTTGAGTCGTTTATTAACGAACGCGCCTTATTTGGTAGGTTGCGGTCTTCGTGTTTAAAAGGGCATCACAAATCGTCGGCGATCGTCACGTCACTACTATCGTATCAAGGTGAGTCTATAGCCTCGCTTTACATGTTTACTTGTTTTATAAAACCCGCGAGGGGGATAACATGCTTGTTTTATTAAAATAAGAGGGGTACGACGAGAAGTTGTGGAAACCCTTATTATTGGAAAAACATTTATTGATAAATGAAGGGTACAACGAGAAGTTGTGGTAAACCCTCATTCTTTTAAAATTGAACACAAAGGACCCGATTGTATGCTTAGATGAAAGTTGTTATATAAGTTTGTTTAGCCTTAAAGACCCATGAATCGTGAATTGTTAATCGAAAGAACGCTAATACTATGGATAGATCTATCGGGGTGACGCCCAGTCCGGTCGCGACTAGCTATCGCGTGGTGTTGTGATGCACCAGTAATGAAACATCGGATGCAATTGTATAAGAGAAATATACGCACTTGGCTAGGTGTGTTGGGCTGAAATAATATATGTTAACGTTCAATTTCACGAGACTTATGAAATAACAACGATAATTATGTCTGATCCACATGATTGTCAACTACGGAAGGTTTATTCAGAATACTTGTGTTCATTTATTTAAAATTTAAACTCTATAGATTCACTCAACATTTTTGTTGACTTTATAGCATGTTTTATCTCAGGTCCATGAAGAAGGCACTCAAGGAAGGCGGTTTCACGCAGCTTGCTAAATTAAAATGTTTTGGCCCGCTTTTCTAAACTATGTCTATTCTAAGAAACTTTTATTATTTGGTTGGTTGTGTAAACTTAAAACTATTTGGGACCGTGTGTAAACTGTTTTATCTTTAAACAAATGAATGGACGTATGTTTTGTTAAAACGACTCATTTTGAGGCGTTTTCTATGATATTGAGGTTGAACCATGATAGTAACACCCAATGACCCTTCCGCTGCTATGACATGAAATTGGGGGTGTTACAGACACAGAAGAAAATGTGTCTGATTTATTAACTAAACCATTTGATACTGGAAGGTTTCAATACTTGGTAACGAGTATTGGAATGATCAATCTCACTTAATATGTGTTTTGGGGTCATATTATAGAAGTATGTATAGGATATGCATTGTTATTGGTCTTTTTGAAAAGTTAGATTTTCCACTATATTTGTCTAACGCTGACAAAGGTTATCTTAACGCTGATAAGTGTTATCGTGACGTTGTCAGCAACATGTTAGTTTTGTGGTTTTTGATCTAAGTGTGTAGGCACTGTTAGCATTGTACCATTGGATACATAGTTGCTTATGGATCCTTGGAGAATCATTGGAGCATGTTTCAATTTATGGATGATGGTTAGAATATTTATATCCCTATCTTGACATAAATTTTTATATCCATGCATATTATTAGGCAACATATGTATCATAGCTTAAGGGGAGGTTTTACGAACCTTTAGGACTTTTGGGTATTCTTAGAGGGTGTTTGGTTTAGCTTATATAGTGGGTTTATAAGCTTATTAGCTTATATAAGCTTATAAGCCAAAACCAAGTGTTTGGTTAAGCTTATATAAGTGGGCTTATAAGCTTATATGTGGGTGTTTTGGTAAGCCATAAAAGTGAGGATTTTATAACAAAATGTGGGCTTACATAACAATAACATATAAAAAGACTTTTATATCCCACATTTAATAACTACATCATTTAATACTCATGGACTTTTTTGTCATTTAACTTATTAATTTTGATGAGCTAAACCAAACACTAAATTTAGGCTTATAAGCTTATGATATATAAGCCATAAATTACTTATATAATATAAGCCTAACTCAACTCATAAGATTAACCAAACACCCCCTTATAATACTCTTATCACAATTCTATATTGTGTCCACTGGTGAGTATGAGTTAGTTTACTAAATCATGAGGTACTGCAGCATGCAAAGTTGACATACTATGCATGCTGCCAAGACCTTTTTGGCCTAGAATTGGATGTGGTCTGTTGGGAGACTTGGGAATGACTTATAATGGGTTTACCTGGGAGTTACAAGGAATTTTATGAGATAACTTAATTGTTTAGAATTTTGGTTAGCAAGGGACACTAGAGGACTGTTATGTATATCTTGCATAAGAAAGTGTGCATAACTGGACAGTGCTTTCCGCCCTATAATAATTATCAATTTATAGGTTATCTTCACTAGGATAAATTACTTTGTCAAGGTCCTTTTTAATTTTTATTACTTTTATTTTTGGACGCTGACAAATATTTTTCCAAGCGTTGTTATGACCAATTTAGACGCTGACATGGCTTTGTCAAACGTTGACAAGAATATAGCCGTTGGGCGTTAATGGGTTATTTTTGACCGTTGACTCTCATTGGCACCTACCCAGTTGTTATTTTTGACGAATTTTGGGGCCGTAATTTTGGAAGTAGATAACTTTTAATTAATGCACAAGATAACTTATTTTCTTTTCAATATTTTCATCATTATATTTTGAAAATACTTGCCTTATTTTTGACCAATCACATGTGCCTATCTCTCCTATATATTTGGCTCCTATTTTTAAACAGGGTACTATCATATTCTTGTCTAACACTTTTTCTCCTATTATTCATTTTTCATCAGTCTTTACCAAACAACTTTCTTCAACAATGGCACCAAAGTTTAAACCAAGTGACTTGGTATTGGGATTCAGGATTCAACACAATATGATTGCTTATTTGGCGGCTGATGATACTTTGTTTCCATAATACACGCAGATGGTGGCGTATTTGAATGCATCTCCATTACGGTATGCTCTTTCTCATGCTCCTCTCATCCCTGTCACTCATATTAAACAGTTTTGGAACACTGTTAGTTCCTCAACAATTAATAATGTGACTACATTAACAGCTATTGTTCATGGGCGTACTTGGGTGGTTACTGAAGCCTTGGTTCGTCAGGCTTTGCATCTTAATGATGCAGATGGTATAACCACTCTCCCCATTAATGAAATAGAACAAGGACTTCGGGCTTTGGGGTATCCTTTCCCTGATGAGGGTACTTTAAATAAATATCATAAACAAGAATTTCCCCCAGCCTAGAAGTACCTCATACATGTCATCCTTCAATGTTTTAGTCCCAATGTACTGCACATAATGAAATTAACAGATCTATTGCTAGTGGAATTGTGTGCATTTCAAATGGGCAAAAGTATAAATTTTCAAAATTAATTTTTGATGACATGTGTAAAAACAAAGGGAGTAAGATGACTTTGGCTGATCAAAGATTTTTGCAAATGGTTTTTGATGTGCAAAATTACTGCACAAGGGATCATGATGATTTTTATGAGATCCCTATGAAAAGAAAGCTATTTTTAGTAAAATGAACTCACCCCCTCACCGTGAATTACCCCTTACCCAAGCTATGCTTGCTGTTATTGCATCAGCACAACCCCAACCAGACCCACAACCACAACTTGACCCAATACCAAAACCTTTGCCTTCACCTCAACACATGGAAATTGACCAAGAATCCTTCAACGCTGACACGTTACATGTTGGCGTTGACACTAGTGGAGTGTTCTCCTCTAGTGGAAAATCTGGCACTGACAAGACAAATTCAGGCGTTGATGGCTCAAACGTTGACAACTCTAGTTCAGGTGTTGATGGCCCAAACGCTGACAACCTTGGTTCAGGTGCTGACAAATCCTTTAACCATATTTTCTCTTCCAATTTTGAACAAGGTGAACCTTCAAGTAGAAATGGAGAGGTTCATACAGATATTGATGGAAGAGAGTCTGAAGAAGATATTGGTAACATGGATGATGAGACTGAAGACAAAGACTTTTTGAGGGAGGAGTTCTTACTTCTACAATGAAGGATCACCCCTCTTCTCTAATCATTGGTGATGTGATGTCTCGTGTTCAAACTAGAAGATCTCATTAGAATCTTGGAGGATTTATTGCCAATATACACAAGAAGGTTGATACCCCTCTTGTTCAAGCATGCTTGTTTGCATGTTTTCTGTCACAACAGGAACCCAAGAAGATTTTTGATGCTCTCATAGAACCAAGTTGGGTGGAAGCAATGCAGGATGAGCTTCACCAATTTGCTATTCAGGATGTTTGGGAGTTAGTTGATTGTCCCAGATATGTCAGACATATTGGGACAAGATGGGTTCTTAGAAACAAGAAAGATGAGAGAGGCATTGTGGTCAGAAACAAGGCACGTCTAGTGTCTCAAGGATATACACAAGAGGAAGGGATAGACTATGAGGAGGTCTTTGCACCAGTTGCAAGGATAGAGGCTATAAGAATATTTCTAGCCTATGCTTCTTGCATGGGCTTTACTGTCTATCAAATGGATGTGAAGAGTGCTTTTCTTTATGGCACAATTATGGAGGAGGTTTATGTAATGCAACCTCCTGGTTTTGGAGATCCAGAGCATCCAGACAAGGTATATAGAGTTAAGAAAGCTATGTATGGACTTCATCAAGCCCCAAGAGCATGGTATGGTACATTGTCCACCTATCTGGTGGAAAATGGATTCAAAAAGGGCACCATAGACCAGACCTTATTTACAAAGAAGACTGGTAAGGATGTCTTACTTGTTCAGGTTTATGTGGATGATATCATCTTTGGCTCATCAAACCCAAAGATGAGTGAAGACTTTTCCAAGCTTATGACAGACAAGTTCAAGATGAGTGCAATGGGGGAGATGAACTTCTTTCTAGGGTTACAAGTTTAGCAGAAAGAAGATCGTATCTTTATCTCTCTGGATAAATATGTAGCATAAATCTTGAAGATGTTTGGCTTTTCTCCACATGAGAAAAGGGCTAGTATTCCTATGGATAGAGAATACCCTTGGCAAAAAGTTGGAGATGGAGAAGATGTGGATGTCAGGCACTATAGATCAATGATTGGTTCATTGATGCATCTCACAGCCTCAAGACCTGACATTATGTTTACTGTGTGTGCATGTGCACGCCATCAAGTGACTCCCAAAGAATGTTACCTTCATGCTGTCAAGAGAATCTTTAGGTACCTTAGATGTTATCCAGATTTGGGATTATGGTATCCAAAAGATTCACCATTGGAGCTTATTGCATATTCAGATAGTGACTATGGTGGTGACAAAATTTGATAGAAAATCCACAACTGGTGGATGTCAGTTTCTTGGGAGTAGGTTGATCTCTTGGAAATGCAAGAAACAAATAGTGGTGGCCAATTCTACAACTAACGCAGAGTATGTTGCAGCAGCTGCTTGTTGTGGACAAGTCTTATGGATTCAGAACCAGCTGTTGCATTATGGGTATAATTTCATGCATACCAAGATTTTTGTAGACAATAAAAGTACTTTACGCATTATTAAAAATCTTGTACATCATTCTAAAACAAAACACATAGAAATTAGACATCATTTTATAAGAGATTGTTTTGAAAAGGGTTTAATACAACCAGATAGGGTTGACACAGAAGAAAATGTGTCTGATTTATTAACTAAACCTTTTGGTACTAAAAGGTTTCAATACTTGGTAACAAGTATTGGAATGATCAATCTCACTTAATATGTGTTTTGGGGTCATATTGTAGAAGTATGTACAGGATATGCATTGTTATTGGTCTTTTTGAAAAGGTAGATTTTCCACTATATTTGTCTAACGCTGACAAAGGTTATCTTAACGCTGATAAGTATTATCGTGACGTTGTCAGCAACATGTTAGTTTTGTGGTTTTTGATCTAAGTTTGCAGGCGTTGTTAGCATTGTACCATTGGATACAGAGTTGCTTATGGATCCTTGGAGAATCATTTGAGCATGTTTCAATTTATGGATGATGTTTGGAATATATATATTCCTATCTTGACATAAATTTTTATATCCATGCATATTATTGGGCAACATATGTATCACAGTTTAAGGGGAGGTTTTAGGAACCTTTAGGACTTTTGGGTATTCTTATAATACTCTTATCATAATTCTAGATTGTATCCACTGGTGAGTATGAGTTAGTTTACTAAATCATGAGGCACTGTAGCATGCAAAGTTGACATACTATGCATGCTGTCAAGACCTTTTTGGCCTAGAACTGGATGTGGTCTGTTGGGAGACTTGGGAATGATTTATAATGGGTTTACCTGGGAGTTACAAGGACTTTTATGAGAACTTAATTGTTAAGAATTTTGGTTAGCAAGGGACACTAGAGGACTGTTATGTCTATCTTACATAAGCAAGTGTGCATAACTGGACAGTTCTTGCCGCCCTATAATAATTATCAATTTATCGGTTATCTTCACTAGGAAAAATTACTTTGTTAAGGTCCTTTTTCACTTTGATTACTTTTATTTTTGAACGCTGACAAATATTTTTCCAAGCGTTGTTGTGACCATATTTGACGCTGACATGGCTTTTGCAAACGTTGACAAGAATATAGCCGTTGGGCGTTGATGGGTTATTTTTGACCGTTGACACTCATTGGGACCTACCCAGTTGTTATTTTTGACGAATTTTGGGGCCGTAATTTTGGGAGTAGATAACTTTTAATTAATGCACAAGATAACTTATTTTCTTTTCAATATTTTCATCATTATATTTTTAAAATACTTGCCTTATTTTTGACCAATCACATGTGCCTATCTCTCATATATATTTGGCTCCTAATTTTAAACAGGGTACTATCATATTCTTGTCTAACACTTTTTCTCCTATTATTCATTTTTCATCAATCTTTACCAAACAGCTTTCTTCAACAATGGCACCAAAGTTTAAACCAAGTGACTTGGTATTGGGATTCAGGAGTCAGCACAATATGATTGATTATTTGGCGGCTGATGACACTTTGTTTCCACAATACACTTAGATGTTGGCGTATTTGAATGCATCTCCATTACGGTATGCTCTTTCTCATGTCCTCTCATCCCTGTCACTCATAGTAAACAGTTTTGGAACACTGTTAGTTCCTCAACAATTAATAATGTGACTACATTAACATCTATTGTTCATGGGCGTACTTGGGTGGTTACTAAAGCCTTGGTTCGCCAGGCTTTGCATCTTAATGATGCAGATGGTATAACCACTCTCCCCATTAATGAAATAGAACAAGGACTTCGGGCTTTGGGGTATCCTTTCCCTGATGAGGGTACTTTAAATAAATATCATAAACAAGAATTTCCCCCAGCCTGGAAGTACCTCATACATGTCATCCTTTAATGTTTGAGTCCCAAATGTACTGCACATAATGATGTTGATAGATCTATTGCTAGTGCAATTGTGTGCATTACAAATGGGCAAAAGTATAAATTTTCAAAAATAATTTTTGATGGCATGTGTAAAAACAAAGGGAGTAAGATGACTTTGGCTTATCCCAGATTTTGGCAAATGGTTTTTGATGTGCAAAATTACTGCACAAGGGATCATGGTGATTTTTATGAGATCCCTGTGCAAAAGAAAGCTATTTTAAGTAAAATGAACTCACCTCCTCACTGTGAATTACCCCTTACCCAAGTTATGCTTGCTGTTATTGCAGCAGCACAACCCCAACCAGACCCACAACCACAACTTGACCCAATACCAGAACCTTTGCCTTCACCTCAACACATGGAAATTGACCGAGAATCCTTCAACGCTGACACGTTACATGTTGGCGTTGACACTAGTAATCCAAACGTTGACACCTTTCCTTCACAGACCCAAACACCCCTTAACCTTCAAAATACCACCCAATCCACATCATCTTCTGCACCCCCTGAATATAGGTTGATTAAACGCCCAAGGACTACTGTAGTGTTCTCCTCTAGTGGTCCTAGCCATGTTGTAGAGAGAACCACCACCACAAGTGTGGTTGGTGCTATGGATGAGGCTGGGACTATTGGTACTAGCTTAGATGCAGGCCAAGCCAGTCCTAACATCTTTAAGACCTCATCCCGGCCCCATGACTCTACTTGTGGAGGTCAAATACCCATTCTAGAGGAGGGCAAATTGGAACCATACACATTGATGGAATTGACGGCTGTCTGCATTAGCTTGCAAAAGCAAAATGCCGACCTGGTACAAACAGTCAGTACACAAGGCCTTGAACTCAAGCAATTGAGGGAGAGGATTGTCATTTTGTAGGATGCTAACACTAGACGTGGAATGGTGGAATCTTCCAAAGGGGAGGATGAGCAGATCCATGTGAGTGACAAAGGATCACATGATGTAGAATCTTTGGGTGTTGCTAAAGCCCTTACTGAATTGAAGAAGCAACCAGGTTTTGATACATCTTTGGTTACTCCTACAAACTTGAACTTGTCTTTTACAACTATTATGGAGTAGTTCACAAGAGGCGCTAAGACAAGTAAGTTGGGCGTTGACAAGCAAAATTTGAACGCTGACACATCAAGCGCTGACAAGAGTAAATTGGGCGCCGACACACAGAATTTGAGCGTTGACAGACATGCGGATATGGTTGATGTATTCCAGTCATCAACTATCATCAAAGAAGTGTCTTCATAGTTACCATCATCATCTTTACCCATCCTTGATTCATTAGATAAGGGTAAAGGAATTATGGTAGAAGTAGAAGTTCCAAAGGATGCAGCACAAGTAGAGTTTGATTCAAGGTGGGCTTCACAACTTGTGGAACAAGAGATGATGAAGGTAGGTGAGTCACCATTTGTTGTCACTTCTGAGGAACAAGAAGGAAGTGATGAAGGGAGTTCAGATTCAAGTGTGATGATAATTGAACAACCAGAAAAACTTGAATATGGTGATGACTTGGCAAGAGAGAAGCTTAGAGAGTTAAAATTGCAAGTAGACTTTGATATGCCAGAAGTTGTTCAGATGTACCATGCTTGGGAGAATAGGATTATGGAGAATCCAGATTTGACAATTTCAGACCAAATTTGGGGAGTGGAGATTCTTCTAAGAGTTCAAAGAGACTGCAAGGTAATTCTAAAACATAAGGCTAGCAATGTTTTCTCACTACTGAAGAGGGATAGAAGGGAGCTTTACTACATGTTACTAAGATGTCATGTAACTGGATGGACATTCAAGAAATTGCAGGGATTATCCTTTGAAGAATTGGAGTACAAGGCTTATCCCATTTGGGCAAGAGTGCAGGAAATGAATACTCTTAGACTTCTTTCAGATGAAAGGAAAGAAGAACTTGCAGAAGAGATGGAGATTCAAAAGGCAATGATTGTTCCAAGGCCTTTGGAGGTTGTTGCTGGCCAAGTATGAGACTGAAGCTCCTACTTCAATCAATGGAATAAAGCTTTGGTCAACATTCAAGAGAATGTGTGCACCAGAAAAAGAAGATCCTGTTTGGAAGGATCTTGAGGATGATATCAGTGGACTTCAATGGCGTTTGTATTCAGCTGCTGGTGTGTATTATTTGAGTTCTACAAAGTTTGCTGAGTATCTTCTTGTAGATGCTGAGTATCCTATGTCTAAAGAAGTTTTGGACAAGATGAAGACAACACAGCTGGAAATTGACTATTCAAGTGACGTGGCCAAAGATTTGATTAGGCATGTTTATTACCAATATGATAAGATTTGTAAGATTCCTCCTAGTTTTTGTTTTTATTCAGAAACTTGATTACTAGAGTAGATATCAAGTTTAGGGGAGGATTGTTGGGAATAAAATATAGCCAGTACACTTGAACGCTGACAAGAAGAAAACAAGCGTTGATAAGAAGAAAACAAACGTTGAAAGATCAAGCGTTGACAGGAAGAAGTCAAGCGTTGATAGGTTGAAGACAAGCACTGATAGAAAGATATGGTCTACGCGTATTATGTTTCTAATTTGTTTCTAGTAAAGATAGGATCAACAATGTATTTTCTATAATTATCTTTACCTAGAATAGCTGATACGTAGACTCTTGTACAAGGCTTCTTATGTCTATAAAAGAAGACCTTTAGGTTATGTTTCATATAAGTTTTTTCATACGTTTAACACTTTCATTGTATGCAAGTTTGTTATCATCAATCAAGTGAAAGTTTGTTTTACAATTGTTTGTGTGTTCTTGTTTAAGTATTAATTCCGCATAATACTTAAATTGTTTTATACACAACAAAGTTTCTCTACGTGTTTAACTTGATTTAATCTCGTTTACACAAGCTAAATCGATCTAAGTTTGGGATCAACAGTGGTATCAGAGCTTGTTGAGAAACTTTGATCAAAAGAACACAAAAACCCTAATTTTCACAAAACCCTAAAAACATCATGTTTACCCCAGAAGCAAACTCCTCCTACTCCTCAAACCACAACATCAAGATTCCCATGCTAGACCCAGAAAATTTTGAGCTGTGGAAGTTTAACTTTGAGCAATATCTACAAATCCATGACTACACTCTGTGGGAAATTATTGAATATGGAAACACATTCGATAAGGCTACAAATATTGCAGCTTCCATTGCTGCAAGAACAGTAGTTCAAGGTTCTACTTAAGAGGAACGAAAAGAAAGACTAGATGATGGTAGAGCTGTTTTAGTTGAGGACATAAACAAAAAGAAGAGTTGATATGAAAACCCTAAGCATTCTGAAACTCTCTTTGAGACAAGAAAATCAGCACAAATAAAGAAGCTATGAGTCTGCAAAAGATCTTTGGGCAGCCCTTGAAGTTGCTTATGGTGTTAATGTTGATACTGTACAAGAGAAGAAGCAACTCTTGCATGAGTATGATGTCTTTAAGGATCAACCTAATGATAAGCTAAGTAGTGTGAGAAGCAGACTGCTGGACATCACAAGCAAGCTATCCTTCAAGGGAATAGTGCTTGGTGATGTTGATATCATCTCTACTTTCCTTAAAAGCCTTGGTGACGCATGGAAGATTGAGGCAAGATCTATAATTGCCAATAACACTCACAAAAGTTCTACCTTTGATGATGTGTAGAATAAACTGAGGCTGATAGAGAATGAAACTCTTTTAGATCATGGAAGCAAGTCTACCAATGGAAACATGGCCTTCTTCTCACATAGTGAAGGTCAGTTTGATCAGAAGGAGTCATACATGCATCCAGTTACTGGATCAACCTGTGTCAACGCTAGATCATATCCTGTCAACGCCTCACATTCAGACACTGACACATACAAAATTGACTCACCAAGAGTTAAACCTGCTGGTATTGATCTGGATACTGTGTGTATACATTGCTTCATTGCCCAATGGTTCAGTGATTACTTATGAGGACCTTGAGCAAATAAGTGATGAGCATTTGGAGGAGATGGACATAAAGTGGAATATGGCTCTTGAAAATATAAGAGCAAATAGATGGAATACAAGATTCAAGAAGAAGATGACTTTTAATGCTAAGGACACTGCTGGATTTTATTAATCCAAGGTTGAGTGTTACAATTATCATCGTATGGGACAGTTTATGAGAGAATGCAGATCTCCAAGAAGATCTGATGCTGGAAAACCCTCAAGCCAAATTATTAAGGCTCAGGATCTTAAGGCCATGGTTGCAATGCAAGAAATTGATGGTGTTGGATGGGATTGGAGCTATTTTTCTAAGGATGAGGAAGAGAATAAATCTTTGGTTGCTGAGATGGAAGAAGAAGAGCATGTTCAATATGCTCTCATGGCACACTCCTCATCTTCATCAACCAATGAGGTATATGATGATCCTTTTTGCAGTAAGGGTTGTCGTTTAAATACTGAAAGACTTAACAAAGAGGTTTTAAGATTGTCAACAGATGTGAGTAACGAGAGATGCAAGTTGTCTAACTATCAACTTGCTCTTACTCAAACTGAAAAGACTGTAACTGAGTATAAGAAAATGGAGCTTGACCTAAAAGATAAAATTAATATCTTAAAACATGATTTAAATGCTAGTACTGATATTATAAACATCATGGAGAGGGTCAATGCTGAATTGTAGGTTAAGTTAGATGAGGCTATCAAGAATAAGGATAATGTAGATCTTAAAATTCAGAGATTTGATAAAGCCTCACAAACCCTAGGAGAATGTGTTAGTAAACAAAGGGATTCTAGGGACATGACTGGGATTGGGATGAAAGAGTATGTTGGGGTTCCACCACCATCTGGGGACTTCTATGGTGTCCAAAGAAAGGACTTATCTTGGACTGGTTTACCAGAACTCCAAGAAGAGGAATTCATTCCTCCACCAAGCGTCTTACCCCAGTAGAAGAATATAGGCAAAAGTTGACTGATTTGGACCAACGGAAGAAAGCCAACCCTACCTTGTTTGTCAAGGGTGGCATGCTTAGTGATAGCCCAAATGAGTCTACCCCTATCAAAGTAACAAACCCAATCACTGGAAAGACTGTTGACCTTGGCTCAAACGTTGTTTGAAAACCTAGCATTAAATATGTAGAAATGTATAGAAATACTTGGTCACCAAAAAGCCAAATTAGTAATAATGGAACAGGTTTCTTTTCTTCTAGACCTAGAGTTATGTCTAGAAAAGCCTGTTATACTTGTGGTAGCTTTTCACATTTAGCCTATAAGTGTGTCAACGCTTCCAAGGTCAACGATGACAAAAACTCAAACACTGTCAAACCCAAAACTTTTGTTCAGCAAAGTCCACAAGTTGTTAGACCAGCTCCATTCTTTACTAAAGGGTCTAATACGTATGGACAAAGACCTTTTCAAAAGACCAATACGTGGTCTAATCGGCAATGGGTTCCTGTAGCAAACCCTAGGTTCAACGCTGATAAGTGCAATTTCAACGTTGACAAGACCAAATCAAACGCTGACAGAAACGTTGCCAGACCAAATAATGGTAAATATTTGCAAACACAGGGAAAGGGGTCTAAAGCTTCTTCTAACTTGACATGGAGACCTAAGCAAGATCAAAACCCTAATTCTAATGGGACTTCTATGACCTGTAACAGATTTAATTACATTTCAATGGTCATCACAAAACCAATTGGGGATAACTGGGTGTTTAATCCAAAAAGGGATGAACAAGGGGTTGTTATGAGGACTAAATATGTTCTTGTTGAACAACCAAATGAATCCAAGTCTGCTCAGGCTTGGGTTCCCAAAGGAAACTAATTTGTTTTCTTTATGTGCAGGGCATTCAAAAACAGGTTAATGATTATGGCTATTGGGATAGTGGATGCTCTAGGCACATGACTGGGAAGGAATATTATCTCCCAAACTTCACTCCCATTAAGGATGGTGATAAAGTTTACTTTGGAGGCGGATATGGAACTATCACAGGAAAAGGAACTCTTCTCACCAACAATTTGTGTTTTGAAAACGTATTTCTGGTAAAAGAACTTGACTATAATCTTTTTAGTGTATCACAAGTTTGTGATAACAAAAATAAGGTTCTTTTCACTGATACTGAATGCTTGGTGTTGAGCAAGGATTTTAAAATACCAGATGAGAAATTCATTGATTATAGGACACATAGGCATAAGGACATTTATAATGTGAATCTTAATGGGATTAGGATGAATAATAACTTGTCATGTCTTTATGCTAAAGCTTCAGTTGATGAGAGTAATCTATGGCACAGGAGACTAGGGCACATTAACTTTAAAAATATAAACAGACTTGTGAGACATGGATTGGTTGATGGTTTGCCTAAAAAGGCTTTCCACAATGACCACTCTTGTGTTGCATGTCTTAAAGGCAAATAGCACAAGGTCTCATTTAAGTCTAAACAGGTGCACTCTAGTTCTAAACCACTTCACTTGCTGCATATGGACTTGTTTGGTCCTACTAATATAGAAAGCTTGAATGGTAAATCTTAAGCTTTTGTCATCACTGATGATTTTTCTAGGTTTACTTGAACTTTCTTTTTAACCTTGAAAAGTGACACTGCTGATACTTTAATTAACTTTATTAACCAAATTGAAAAGAAAACTGGTAATGAAGTTAAGATGCTTAGAAGTGATAATGGCGGTGAGTTTAGAAATAAGCTGTTGGATGATTTTTGTGCCAAGAAAGGGATTACTAGACAGTTTAGTGTTGCCAGAACCCCACAGCAAAATGGGGTTGCTGAGAGAAAGAATAGAACCCTAATTGAAGCAGCCAAGACTATGTTGGCTAATGCTCACTTTCCTATTGCTTTTTGGGCTGAGGCTGTGAATACAGCTTGTTATGTTTCGAATAGAGCATTAGTCAACAAGATACATAACAAAATACCTTATGAGTTACTTTGGGGAAGGAAACTTAATATTGGTTTTCTTAAACCTTTTGGTTATCATGTAGTTGTGTTGGAGACTAGTGATGCCTTAGGTAAATTTAGTGCTATAGGTGATGAAGGCTACTTCATGGGTTATTCAGTGCATAGTAAAGGATATAGGGTTTACATTAAGAAGGAAAAATGTATACTTGAAAAAGTACATGTTAGGTTTTTAGAAAGTAAACCTAGTGATCCTGAAAGTGGTCCAAATTGGTTATTTGACTTGGAACTCTATCTAGGACTTTGAATTATATGCCTGTTACTAATCCAAACATTGTGAAGGTAACTTCAAGTGTTGTGGAAGAACCAGTTGTTGTTGTTTCAAGTATACAGGTTAATGAAGAGGTTGGATCACAAGCAGACAAGTCATCTCCCAAACTTGAGTATGTCTCTATTCCCATATGGACAAGTGCTTTTGTTGCTGTTGCTGCTGCTGGAAAGGAAAATGGTGGTCCCCAAATATCACCAGTTAACAATATGCATGGTCTTTCAGGCGCTGAGAAAGGAAAATCTGGCGCTGACAAGACAAATTCAGGCGTTGATGGCTCAAACGTTGACAACTCTAGTTCAGGCGTTGATGGCCCAAACGCTGACAACCTTGGTTCAGGCGCTGACAACTCCTTTGACCATAATTTCTCTTCCAATTTTGAACAAGGTGAACCTTCAAGTAGAAATGGAGAGGTTCATACAGATATTGATGGAAGAGAGTCTGAAGAAGATATTGGTAACATGGATGATGGCACTAGCTTAGATGCAGGTCAAGCCAGCCCTAACATCTTTAAGACCTCATCCATGCCCCATGACTCTACTTTGGGAGGTCAAATACCCATTATAGAGGAGGGCAGATTGGAACCATACCCATTGATGGAATTGACGGCTGTCTGCATTAGCTTGCAAAAGCAAAATGCAGACCTGGTACAAACAGTCCGTACACAAGGCCTTGAACTCAAGCAACTGAGGGAGAGGATTGTCATTTTGGAGGATGCTAACACTAGGCGTGGAATGGAGGAATCTTCTAAATGGGAGGATGAGCAGATCCATGTGGGTGACAAAGGCTCACATGATGGACAATCTCTGGGTGTTGCTGAAGCCCTTACTGAATTGAAGAAGCAACCAGGTTTTGATACATCTTTGGTTACTCCTACAAACTTGAACTTGTCTATTACAGCTATGATAGGGCAGTTCACAAGAGGCACTAAGACAAGTAAGTTGGGCGTTGACAAACAAAATTTGTACGCTAACACATCAAACGCTGACAAGAGTAAATTGGGCGCTGACACACAGAATTTGAGCGTTGACAGACATGCGGATATGGTTGATGTATTCCAGTCATCAGCTATCATCAAAAAAGTGTCTTCACAGGTACCATCATCATCTTTACCCATCCTTGATTCATTAGATAAGGGAAAAGGATTTATGATAGAAGTAGAAGTTCCAAAGGATGCAACTCAAGTAGAGTTTGATTCAAGGTTGGCTGCACAACTTGTGGAACAAGAGATGAAGAAGGTAGGTGAGTCACCATTTGTTGTCACTTCTGAGGAACAAGAAGGAAGTGATGAAGGGAGTTCAGATTCAAGTGTGATGATAATTGAACAACCAGAAAGACTTGAATATGGTGATGACTTGGCAAGAGAGAAGCTTAGAGAGTTAAAATTGCAAGTAGACTTTGATATGCTAGAAGTTGTTCAGATGTACCATGTTTGGGAGAATAGGATTATGGAGAATCCAGATTTGACAATTTTAGACCAAATTTGGGGATTGGAGATTCTTCTAAGAGTTCAAAGAGACTGCAAGGTAATTCTGAAACATAAGGCTAGAAATGTTTTCTCACTGCTGAAGAGGGATAGAAGGGAGATTTACTACATGTTACTCAGATGTCATGGAACTGGATGGACCTTTAAGAAATTGCAGGGATTATCCTTTGAAGAATTGGATTACAAGGCTTATCCCATTTGGGCAAGAGTGCAGGAAATGAATACTCTTAGACTTCTTTCAGATGAAAGGAAAGAAGAACTTGTAGAAGAGATGGATATTTAAAAGGCAATGATTGTTCCAAGGCCTTTGAAGAAGGGAGTTCCACTTGAGTTTCCTAAAGATTTAAATAAAGTGGTTCCCAGTGAAGCAGTTCTTAGAAGGAGCATTAAGCTCTTACCCATGGAAGCTTCAGATATGGTACAAGTGTTACCTCTTGATGCCAGAAACCCTATCATTAGCTATGAAGAAGATGCAAGTGGGTTTTGGATGATTGGCAGATATGGGAAAGAGGTACACCCATTTACTACTCTTATGTCTCTCTTTGCAAGTATGGATAAGGAAGACTTGGAAGACCTTTGGAGGTTGTTGCTGGCAAAGTATGAGACTGAAGCTCCTACTTCAGTCAATGGAATAAAGCTTTGGTCAACATTCAAGAGAATGTGTGCACCAGAAGAAGAAGATCCTGTTTGGAAGGATTTTGAGGATGATATTAGTGGACTTCAATGGCGTTTGTATTCAGCTGCTGGTGTGTATTATTTGAGTTCTACAAAGTTTGCTGAGTATCTTCTTGTAGATGCTGAGTATCCCATGTCCAAAGAAGTTTTGGACAAGATGAAGACAACACAGCTGGAAATTGACTATTCAAGTGACGTGGCCAAAAATTTGATTAGGCATGTTTATTACCATTATGATAAGATTTGTAAGATTCCTCCTAGTTCTTAATTTTTATTCAAAAACTTGATTACTAGAGTAGATATAAGTTTAGGGGAGGATTGTTGGATATAAAATGTAGCCAGTACACTTGAACACTGACAGGAAGAAAACAAGCGTTGATAAGAAGAAAACAAACGTTGACAGATCAAGTGTTGACAGGAAGAAGTCAAGCGTTGATAGGTTGAAGACAAGAACTGATAGAAAGATATGGTCTACGCGTATTATGTTTCTAGTTTGTTTCTAGTAAAGATAGGATCAACAATGTATTTTCTATAATTATCTTTACCTTGAATAGCTGATACATAGACTCTTGTACAAGGCTTCTTATGTCTATAAAAGAAGACCTTTAGGTTATGTTTCATATAAGTTTTTTCATTAGTTTAACACTTTTATTGTATGCAAGTTTGTTATCATCAATCAAGTGAAAGTTTGTTTTAAAATTGTTTGTGTGTTCTTGTTTAAGTATTAATTCCGCATAATACTTAAATTGTTTTATACACAACAAAGTTTCTCTACGTGTTTAACTTGATTTAATCTCGTTTACACAAGCTAAATCGATCTAAGTTTGGGATCAACAAGTGGTATCAGAGCTTGTTGAGAAACTTTGATCAAAAGAACACAAAAACCCTAATTTTCACAAAACCCTAAAAACATCATGTCTACCCCAGAAGCAAACTCCTCCTCCTCCTCAAACCACAACATCAAGATTCCCATGCTAGACCCAAAGTTTGAGCTGTGGAAGTATAACTTTGAGCAATATCTACAAATCCATGACTATACTCCGTGGGAAATTATTGAATATGGAAACACAGTCAATAAGGCTGTAAAGATTGCAGATGCCATTGCTGTAAGAATAGCAGTTCAAGGATCTATTGAAGAGGAACGAAGAGATAGACCTGATGATGGTAGAGCTATCTCAGTTGAGGACATAGCAAAAAGAAGAGTTGATATGAAAACCCTAAGCATTCTGAAACTCTCTTTGGGACAAGAAAATCAGCACAAATACATAAGCTATGAGTCTGCAAATGATCTTTGGGCAGCCCTTGAAGTTGCTTATGGTGGTAATGCTGATACTGTACAAGAGAAAAAGAAGCAACTCTTGCATGAGTATGATGTCTTTAAGGCTCAACCTAATGAGAAGCTAAGTAGTGTGAGAAGCAGACTGCTGGACATCACAAGCAAGCTATCCTTCATGGGAACAGTGCTTGGTGATGTTGATATCATCTCTACTTTCCTTAAAAGCCTTGTTGACACATGGAAGATTGAGGCAAGATCTATAATTCTCAATAACACTCACAAAAGTTCTACCTTTGATGATGTGTACAATAAACTGAGGCTGATAGAGAATGAAACTCTTTTGGATCATGGAAGCAAGTCTACCAATGGAAACATGACCTTATTCTCACATAGTGAAGGTCAATTTGATAAGAAGGAGTCATACATGCATCTAGTTACTGGATCAACCTGTGTCAACGCTGGATCATATCCTGTCAACGCCTCACATTTAGACGCTGACACATACAAAATTGACTCACCAAGAGTTAAACCTGCTGGTATTGATCTGGATACTGTGTGTGCATACATTGCTTCATTTCCCAATGGTTCAGTGATTACATATGAGGACTTTGAGCAAATAATTGATGAGCATTTGGAGGAGATGGACATAAAGTGGAATATGGCTCTTGCAAGTATAAGAGCAAACAGATGGAATAGAAGATTCAAGAAGAAGATGACTTTTAATGCTAAGGACACTGCTGGATTTGATAAATCTAAGGTTGAGTGTTACAATTGTCATCGTATGGGACAGTTTATGAGAGAATGCAGATCTCCAAGAAGATCTGATGTTGGAAAACCCTCAAGCCAAATTATTAAGGCTCAGGATCCCAAGTCCATATTTGCAATGCAAGAAATTGATGGTGTTGGATGGGATTGGAGCTATTTGGCTAAGGATGAGGAAGAGAACAAAGCTTTGGTTGCTGAGATGGAAGAAGAAGAGCATGTTCAATATGCTCTCATGACACACTCCTCATCTTCATCAGACAATGAGGTATATGATGATGCTTTTTGCAGTAAGGGTTGTCTCTTAAATACTGAAAGACTTAACAAAGAGGTTTTAAGATTGTCAACAGATGTGAGTAATGAGAGATGCAAGTTGTCTAACTATCAAATTGCTCTTACTCAAACTAAAAAGACTGTAGCTGAGTATAAGAAAATTGAGCTTGACCTAAAAGATAAAATTAATATCTTAAAACATGATTTAAATGCTAGTACTGATATTAGAAACATCATGGAGAGGGTCAATGCTGAATTACAGGTTAAGTTAGATGAGGCTATCAAGAATAAGGATAATGTAGATCTTAAAATTCAGAGATTTGATAAAGCCTCACAAACCCTAGGAGTATGTGTTAGTAAACAAAGGGATTCTAGGGACATGACTGGGATTGGGATGAAAGAGTATGCTGGTGTTCCACCACCAACTGGGGACTTCTATGGTGTCCAAAGAAAGGACTTATCTTGGACTGGTTTACCAGAACTCCAAGAAGAGGAATTCATTCCTCCACCAAGAGTCCTTACCCCAGTAGAAGTATAGGCAAAAGTTGACTGATTTGGACCAATGGAAGAAAGCCAAACCTACCTTGTTTGTCAAGGGTGGCATGCTTAGTGATAGCCCAAATGAGTCTACCCCTATCAAAGTAACAAACCCAATCACTGGCAAGACTGTTGACCTTGGCTCAAACGTTGTTAGAAAACCTAGCATTAAATATGCAGAAATGTATAGAAATACTAGGTCACCAAAAAGCCAAATTAGTGATAATGGAACAGGTTTCTTTTCTTCTATACCTAGAGTTATGTCTAGAAAAGCCTGTTATACTTTTGGTAGCTTTTCACATTTAGCCTATAAGTGTGTCAACGCTTCCAAGGTCAACGATGACAAAAAGTCAAACGCTGTCAAACCCAAAACATTTGTTCAGCAAAGTCCACAAGTTGTTAGACCAGCTCCATTCTTTACTAAAGGGTCTAATACGTATGGACAAAGACCTTTTCAAAAGACCAATACATGGTCTAATAGGCAATGGGTTCCTGTAGCAAACCCTAGGTTCAACGCTGATAAGGGTAATTTCAGCGTTGACAAGACCAAATCAAACGCTGACAGAAACGTTCCGAGACCAAATAATGGTAAATATTTGCAACCACAGGGAAAGGGGTCTAAAGCTTCTTCTATCTTGACATGGAGACCTAAGCAAGATCAAAACCTTAATTCTAATGGGATTTCTATGACATGTAACAGATTTAATTACATTCAAAGGTCATCACAAAACCAATTGGGGTTAACTGGGTGTTTAATCCAAAAAGGGATGAACAAGGGGTTGTTATGAGGACTAAGTTTGTTCTTGTTGAATAACCAAATGAATCCAAGTCTGCTCAGGCTTGGGTTCCCGAAGAAAACTAATTTGTTTTCTTTATGTGCAGGGCATTCAAAAACAGGTTAATGATTATGGCTATTGGGATAGTGGATGCTCTAGGCACATGATTGGGAAGTAAGATTATCTCACAAACTTCACTCCCATTAAGGATGGTGATAAGTTTTACTTTGGAGGCGGATATGGAACTATCACAGGCAAAGGAACTCTTCTCACCAACAATTTACGTTTTGAAAACGTGTTTCTGGTAAAAGAACTTGACTATAATCTTTTTAGTGTATCACAAGTTTGTGATAACAAAATAAGGTTCTTTTCACTGATACTGAATGCTTGGTGTTGAGCAAGGATTTTAAAATACCAGATGAGAAATTCATTGATTATAGGACACCTAGGCATAAGGACATTTATAATAGGAATCTTAATGGGATTAGGATGAATAATAACTTGTCATGTCTTTATGCTAAAGCTTCAGTTGATGAGAGTAATCTATGGCATAGGAGACTAGGGCACATTAACTTTAAAAATATAAACAGACTTGTGAGACATGGATTGGTTGATGGTTTGCCTAAAAAGGCTTTCCACAATGACCACTCTTGTGTTTCATGTCTTAAAGGAAAACAGCACAAGGTCTCATTTAAGTCTAAACAGGTGTACTCTATTTCTAAACCACTTCACTTGCTACATATGGACTTGTTTAGTCCTACTAATATAGAAAGCTTGAATGGTAAATCTTATTGTTTTGTCATCACTGATGATTTTTCTAGGTTTACTTGGACTTTCTTTTTAGCCTTGAAAAGTGACACTACTGATACTTTAATTAACTTTATTAACCAAATTGAAAAGAAATCTGGTAATGAAGTTAAGATGCTTAGAAGTGATAATGGTGGTGAGTTTAGAAATAAGCTGTTGGATGATTTTTGTGCCAAGAAAGGGATTACTAGACAGTTTAGTGTTGCCAGAACCCCACAGCAAAATAGGGTTGCTGAGAGAAAGAATATAACCCTAATTGAAGCAGTCAGGACTATGTTGGCTGATGCTCACTTTCCCATTGCTTTTTGGGCTGAGGCTGTGAATACATCTTGTTATGTCAGAATAGAGCATTAGTCAACAAGATACATAACAAAACACCTTATGAGTTACTTTGGGGAAGGAAACCTAATATTGGTTTTCTTAAACCTTTTTGTTGTCATGTAGTTGTGTTGGACACTAGTGATGCCTTAGGTAAATTTAGTGCTAAAGGTGATGAAGGCTACTTCATGGGTTATTCAGTGTAGAGTAAAGTATATAGGGTTTACATTAAGAAGGAAAAACGTATACTTGAAAAATTAAATGTTAGGTTTTTAGAAAGTAAACCTAGTGATCCTGAAAGTGGTCCAAATTGGTTATTTGACTTGGAACCTCTATCTAGGACTTTGAATTATATGCCTGTTACTAATCCAAACATTGTGAAGGTAACTTCAAGTGTTGTGGAAGAACCAATTGTTGTTGTTTCAAGTACACAGGTTAATGAAGAGGTTGGATCACAAGTAGAAAAGTCATCTCCCATACTTGAGTATGTCTCTATTCCCATATGGACAGATGATTTTGCTACTGCTGCTGCTGCTAGAAAGGAAAATGGTGGTCCCCAAGTATCATCAGTTAACAACATGCATGGTCTTTCAGGCGCTGACAAAGGAAAATCTGGCGCTGACAAGAAAAATTCAGGCGTTGATGGCTCAAACATTGACAACTCTAGTTCAGGCGTTGATGGCCCAAACGCTGACAACCTTGGTTCAGGCGCTGACAACTCCTTTGACCATATTTTCTCTTCCAATTTTGAACAAGGTGAACCTTCAAGCAGAAATGGAGAGGTTCATACAGATATTGATGGAAGAGAGTATGAAGAAGATATTGGTAACATAGATGATGAGATTGAAGACAACAGACTTTTTGAGGGAGGAGTTCTTACTTCTACAATGAAGGATCACCCCTCTTCTCTAATCAATGGTGATGTGATGTCTCCTGTTCAAACTAGAAGATCTCATCAGAATCTTGGAGGATTTATTGCCAATATACACAAGAAGGTTGATACCCCTCTTGTTCAAGCATGTTTGTTTGCCTGTTTTCTGTCACAACAGGAACCCAAGAATATTTTTGATGCTCTCATAGAACCAAGTTGGGTGGAAGCAATGCAGGATGAGCTTCACCAATTTGCTATTCAGGATGTTTAGGAGTTAGTTGATTGTCCCAGATATGTCAGACCTATTGGGACAAGATGGGTTCTTAGAAACAAGAAAGATGAGAGAGGCATTATGGTCAGAAACTAGGCACGTCTAGTGGCTCAAGGATATACACCAGAGGAAGGGATAGACTATGAGGAGGCCTTTGCACCAGTTGCAAGGATTGAGGCTATAAGAATATTTCTAGCCTATGCTTCTTGCATGGGCTTTACTGTCTATCAAATGGATGTGAAGAGTGCTTTTCTTAATGTCACAATTGTGGAGGAGGTTTATGTAATGCAACCTCCTGGTTTTGAAGATCCAGAGCGTCCAGACAAGGTATGTAGAGTTAAGAAAGATATGTATGGACTTCATCAGGCCCCAAGAGCATGGTATGGTACATTGTCCACCTATCTGGTAGAAAATGGATTCAAAAGGGACACCATAGACCAGACCTTATTTACAAAGAAGACTGGTAAGGATGTCTTACTTGTTCAGGTTTATGTGGATGATATCATCTTTAGATAATCAAACCCATAGATGAGTGAAGACTTTTCCAAGCTTATGACAGACAAGTTCAAGATGAGTGTAATGGGGAGATGAACTTCTTTCTAGGGTACTTCATCTCTCAGGATAAATATGTAGCAGAAATCTTGAAGAAGTTTAGCTTTTCTCCACATGAGAAAAGGGCTAGTACTCCTATGGATAGAGAACACCCTTGGGGAAAAGTTGTAGATGGAAAAGATGTGCATGTCAGGCATTATAGATCAATGATTGGTTCATTGATGTATCTCACAGCCTCAATACCTGACATTATGTTTGTTGTGTGTGCATGTGCACGCCATCAAGTGACTCCCAAAGAGTGTCACCTTCATGCTGTCAAGAGAATCTTTAGGTACCTTAGATGTTATCCAGATTTGGGATTATGGTATCCAAAAGATTCACTTTGGAGCTTATTGCATATTCAGACAGTGACTATGGTGGTGATAAATTTGATAGAAAATCCACAATTGGTGGATGTCAGTTCCTTGGGAGTAGGTTGATATCTTGGCAATGTAAGAAACAAATAGTGGTGGCTAATTCTACAACTGAAGCAGAGTATGTTGCAGCAGCTGCTTGTTGTGGACAAGTCTTATGGATTCTGAAACAGCTGTTGGATTATGGGTATAATTTCATGCATACCAAGATTTTTGTAGACAATAATAGTACTTTATGCATTATTAAAAATCCTGTACATCATTCTAAAACAAAACACATAGAAATTAGACATCATTTTATAAGAGATTGTTTTGAAAAGGGTTTAATACAACCAGATAGGGTTGACACAGAAGAAAATGTGTCTGATTTATTAACTAAACCTTTTGATACTGGAAGGTTTCAATACTTGGTAACAAGTATTGGAATGATCAATCTCACTTAATATGTGTTTTGGGGTCATATTGTAGAAGTATGTACAGGATATGCATTGTTATTGGTCTTTTTGAAAAGCTGGATTTTCCACTATATTTGTCTAACGCTGACAAAGGTTATCTTAACGTTGATAAGTGTTATCGTGATGTTGTCAGCAACATGTTAGTTTTGTGGTTTTTGATCTATGTGTGAAGGCGTTGTTAGCATTGTACCGTTGGATACAGAGTTGCTTATGGATCCTTGGAGAATCATTAGAGCATGTTTCAATTTATGGATGATGGTTGGAATATTTATATCCCTATCTTGACATAAACTTTTATATCCATGCATATTATTGGGCAACATATGTATCACAGTTTATGGGGAGGTTTAAGGAACCTTTAGGACTTTTGGGTATTCTTATAACACTCTTATCACAATTCTAGATTGTGTCCACTGGTGAGTATGAGTTAGTTTACTAAATCATGAGGCACTGTAGCATGCAAAGTAGAAATACTATGCATGCTGGCAAGACCTTTTTGGCCTAGAATTGGATTTGGTCTGTTGGGAGACTTGGGAATGATTTATAATGGGTTTACCAGGGAGTTACAATGAATTTTATGATATAACTTAATTGTTAAGAATTTTGGTTAGCAAGGGACACTAGAGGACTGTTATGTCTATCTTGCATAAGCAAGTGTGCATAACTGGACAATACTTGCCGCCCTATAATAATTATCAATTTATAGGTTATCTTCACTAGGATAAATTACTTTGTTAAGGTCCTTTTTCATTTTTATTACTTTTATTTTTGGACGCTGAGAAATATTTTTCCAAGCGTTGTTATGACCAATTTAGACGCTGACATGGCTTTGGCAAACGTTGACAAGAATATAGCCGTTGGGAGTTGATGGGTTATTTTTGACCGTTGACACTCATTGGGACCTACCCAGTTGTTATTTTTGACGAATTTTGGGGCCGTAATTTTGGGAGTAGATAACTTTTAACTAATGCACAAGATAACTTATTTTCTTTTCAATACTTTCATCATTATATTTTGAAAATACTTGCCTTATTTTTTACCAATCACATGTGCCTATCTCTCCTATATATTTGGCTCCTATTATTAAACAGGGTACTATCATATTCTTGTCTAACACTTTTTCTCCTATACTTCATTTTTCATCAATCTTTCACAAACAGCTTTCTTCAACAATGGCACAAAAGTTTAAACCAAGTGACTTGGTATTGGGATTCAGCAGTCAGCACAATATGATTGCTTATTTGGCAGCTGATGATACTTTGTTTCCACAATACACACAGATGGTGGCGTATTTGAATGCATCTCCATTACGGTATGATCTTTCTCATGCTCCTCTCATCCCTGTCACTCATATTAAACAGTTTTGGAATACTGTTAGTTCCTCAACAATTAATAATGTGACTACATTAACAACTATTGTTCATGGGCGTACTTGGGTGGTTACTCAAGCCTTGGTTCGTCAGGCTTTGCATCTTAATGATGCAGATGGTATAACCACTCTCCCCATTAATGAAATAGAACAAGGACTTCGGTCTTTGTGGTATCCTTTCCCTGATGAGGGTACTTTAAATAAATATCATAAACAAGAATTTCCCCCAGCCTCGAAGTACCTCATACATGTCATCCTTCAATGTTTAAGTCCCAAATGTACTACACATAATGAAATTAACAGATCTATTGCTAGTGCAATTGTGTGCATTACAAATTGGCAAAAGTATAATTTTTCAAAATTAATTTTTGATGGTATGTGTAAAAACAAAGGGAGTAAGATGACTTTGGCTTATCCCAGATTTTTGCAAATGGTTTATGATGTGCAAAATTACTACACAAGGGATCATGATAATTTTTATGAGATCCCTGTGCAAAAGAAAGCTATTTTTAGTAAAATGAACTCACCCCCTCACCGTAAATTACCCCTTACCCAAGATATGCTTGCTGTTATTGCAGCAACACAACCCCAACCAGACCCACAACCACAACTTGACCCAATACCAGAACCTTTGCCTTCACCTCAACACATGGAAATTGACCAAGAATCCTTCAACACTGACACGTTACATGTTGGCGTTGACACTAGTAATCCAAACGTTGACACCTTTCCTTCACAGACCCAAACACCCCTTAACCTTCAAAATACCACCCAATCCACATCATCTTCTGCACCCCCTGAATATAGGTTGATTAAACGCCCAAGGACTACTGTAGTGTTCTCCTCTAGTGGTCCTAGCCATGTTGTAGAGAGAACCACCACCACAAGTGTGGTTGGTGCTATGGATGAGGCTGGGACTATTGGTACTAGCTTAGATGCAGGCCAAGCAAGTCCTAACATATTTACGACCTCATCCATGCCCCATGACTCTACTTTGGGAGGTCAAATACCTATTCTAGAGGAGGGAAGATTGGAACCATACACATTGATGGAATTGTAGGCTGTCTGCATTAGCTTGCAAAAGCAAAATGCAGACCTGGTACAAACAGTCAGTACACATGGCCTTGAACTCAAGCAATTGAGGGAGAGGATTGTCATTTTGGAGGATGATAACACTAGGCGTGGAATGGAGGAATCTTCCAAAGGGGAGGATGAGCAGATCCATGTGAGTGACAAAGGCTCACATGATGGAGAATCTTTGGGTGCTGCTGAAGCCCTTACTGAATTGAAGAAGCAACCAGGTTTTGATACATCTTTGGTTACTCCTACAAACTTGAACTTGTCTTTTACAGCAATGATGGAGCAGTTCACAAGAGGCGCTGAGACAAGTAAGTTAGGCGTTGACAAGCAAAATTTGAACGCTGACACATCAAGCGCTGACAAGAGTAAATTGGGCGCTGACAAACAGAATTTGAGCGTTGACAAACCTGCAGATATGGTTGATGTATTCCAGTCATCAACTATCATCAAAGAAGTGTCTTCACAGGTACCATCATCATTTTTACCCATCCTTGATTCATTAGATAAGGGTAAAGGAATTATGGTAGAAGTAGAAGTTCTAAAGGATGCAGCACAAGTAGAGTTTGATTCAAGGTTGGCTGCACAACTTGTGGAACAAGAGATGAAGAAGGTAGGTGAGTCACCATTTGTTGTCACTTCTGAGGAACAAGAAGGAAGTGATGAAGGGTGTTCAGATTCAAGTGTGATGATAATTGAACAACCAGAAAGACTTGAATATGGTGATGACTTGGCAATAGAGAAGCTTAGAGAGTTAAAATTACAAGTAGACTTTGATATGCCAGAAGTTGTTTAGATGTACCATGCTTAAAAAAATAGGATTATGGAGATTCCAGATTTGACAATTTCAGACGAAATTTGGGGATTGGAGATTCTTCTAAGAGTTCAAAGAGACTGTAAGGTAATTCTGAAACATAAGGCTGCCAATGTTTTCTCACCGCTGAAGAGGGATATAAGGGAGCTTTACTATATGTTACTCAGATGTCATAGATCTGGATGGACCTTCAAGAAATTGCAAGGATTATCCTTTGAAGAATTGGAGTACAATGCTTATCCCATTTGGGCAAGAGTGCAAGAAATGAATACTCTTAGACTTCTTTCAGATGAAAGGATAGAATAACTTGTAGAAGAGATGGAGATTCAAAAGGAAATGATTGTTCCAAGGCCTTTGAAGAAGGGAGATCCACTTGAGTTTCCTAAAGATTTAAATAAAGTGGTTCCTAGTGAAGCTGTTCTTAGAAGGAGCATTAATGTAAAACCCAGTATTATCGCATCCATAATTCGAGGACGAATTATTTTATTTAGAGGGGAAGAATTGTAAAACCCGCTTTTAAAAGTCCTTGAACATTAATTGTACGTAGTCGAAAAAATATTAACGTTGCGAAATTTTATTTATTCAGATAATAAATAATATTACTTATTCGGGTATTCCGTAAATTTATTTTGTTCAGTTAATAATTATTTCACCTTAAAGTTTTAACACGAGAATTTATGAACGAAAACGTCTAAGTTTTAATCGCGTTTTATTCGCGAAACGAAAACGATAGGATATGTATACATATGGGCTGCGGTTTATTACAAAAAGAAAGAGAGTAGAGTTGGGCTTTTAGCCCGGTCTGTTTATTAAGTAAAAACTAACAGGGGTCCACCCCACCCTTTTTCACATAACGTAAATAAAAAAAGGGGGACTTAGGGTTTTCTATTGGAGGCTGACGGCTGAGAACAAACACCAAGGAAGAAACGAATTTTTGATCTTCAATTGTTTCAGTTTATATGTTAACATACATCCTTAATCAGGACTATAGGTAATCCCCTCTTTCCTTTTCGTTTTATGATCACGAATTCATTGATGAATCAAGAACAAGTAATCTAAATACTTGTAAACATGTTATTAATCATTTAAATTAGTGGGATTTGATGTTATACATGAAAAACCGAGAGCATAAAGCTCTCGGTGGTGTTTCTGTTGCTCAACCACGAACAAACCCCAAACAGGGGGCGTTTGGGATTAGTCGCAGGGGGTGTTTGGGTCTAGTTCGCCCAGCAGGGGTGTTTGGGACTGCAGCAGTGGGAACCATTGCATTAGCAGTGGTAACCACTGTACCAGCAGTAGGAACAAACAACAAGCCAATGGGGAAAAGTAGTACTAACAGTGGGAATATGTAACAAGCAGTGGGAACCGTAACACAAAAAATCAGTGGGAACTTGGAACAAGCAGTGGGAACTGCTGTTGGGCTCGGTTCGGTTTAACCCGAGACATGTGTGTCTCGGGGAGAGTTTTCAACTCGGGTGTTTCGGGATCACGGGTAATATATGTATAAGAAATTATGTTAAGATTTATTAAATCGTTTATAAACACGTTTAAAATAAATAAAGTAAATTTATATTGTTTTGTATTATTAAGTTATTTAATAACATTGATTTTGATTCTTTTAAAGTACTTTAAAACGTGTGAATTATTTAAATAGTTTACTTTCAAGGAAATTACATTTGGAAACCTTTTAGGAAACTTTCTAATTCAGGAAACTTACTAATTATAGCAGGTTACCAACTTTAGCAATGTTATAATATCAAAATACACTTTATACCGTAATCAGCAATACAGGAAAACCGTAACCAGTAATATTACAAGGCTGACAGATATTATCATATTATACCCAAACCGTATCACAAGAATAAAATCAATTAAATTAAGAACAGATAAAATCAGTAACAGTAAACAGTAATCAGACAACTCATCTCAGCGTCCTTTATCTATGTAGTATCCGTGAAGTCAGAGTAGATCCTTCAGCTTTCACTCTTATTTCATTACTAGACACGAGGTACGGATATTCTTATCTCTTTACGATTATTTGTGAGATCGTACGGATTTTCCGTCCTTTCAGTAAGGACTTCCTTTCTATGCATGATTAGGATTCCCCGTCTTCAGCCAAATGTTTTTCCCCAGTATATGTTTAAGTTTATCAGTAATCATGTTAATAACTAAATAAATTGCCTGAGCATTATATACAAGCACGACCAGTTTATGTACTAGTTACGGAGGTACCGTAACCACGGCACTAGAGGCACCGGTGTCGTGACTCACATGCAGGAGAGTGATATCCTGCATCGTCCCACTCATGTTCAGGTTGGCCATTTTTATATGTATGTTTAGTGGGGCGTATGGATGCATCCTAGGCTTATAAGTGTTACAAGTTATCAGGGTGAATGTGGTGTGTGCTCTACATCCTTCACATTGGAGCTGATCCCTCCACCCAGCACAGTTATTTAGAGGTCACCCCTCTACAGCATGACGAGGTCACCCCTCCAGTTATTCATGCATGGTTGTTACAGCATGTGACCTATATAAGCTCTGGCAATTAAAATACAGTAAATGCATGTTTTCAGAACTAATAGTTATATTTCAGTTTCAGTATTTATGAACCAGGTTTCTCAGATTTTATGCAGAGTTCTACCACATGTTACAAATCAGTCTTATAGTTTCGTTGTTGTCTTCTATTTCTGTTACTTTCAGTACATTCTTATCATGCTATATCCGTTCACTGAGCGTTGTGCTCAGCCGTAGTTCCTTTCATGTTCTAACGGCAGGTACACCAGGACACTCTTAGGATTCTGAGAGCCTGTGCATTTGGATGGAAGCTATCCAGACTTCTTACTTTATGCATTTCTTACATTATTCTACTTATTTGGACATTGTTTACTCCTTTTCTTCAGTATTTACTTTTCATGTTTTGAGCTTAGGTTGGATTACCGATGTTTGATTCCGGTATTTCCGTTAGGTCATTTAATGTTTTAGGACATTTACCTTATGCTTTGATGACACGCCATAAATACACGTAACGGTCCACTTATCCAAGTGGGGTGTTATAATTATGGTATCAGAGCGCAAGGTTCGACCTGTTGGCTCTAAAACTTGACCTGTGACTAGTGGGTAGTCACCAGGAACTTCCCAGATTTTAGCGTTGTTATCTTCATGTTTCTCATGCATTTATCAGTCAGTTTTCTTCATTTATCAGATTGTTTCCTTAAATTTTTTTACTAAGTAAAATGTTGGTACTGGACTGGCCATATATAGTCGCATGTGCTTTTCTGCGAATTTTGTTTCGGTGAACCGACCCATAGGCGTTCACCCTTGTCCGTTCAGATTTTGTATTGGTAAACCGACCATATGCGTTTACCCTTACTCATGACAGATTCATGTTTTCAGTCAAGTATTACTTGGCGAACCAGCCATAAACGTTCACCATTGTTCAAGTCAAATTTCATGCTATTCAGCCGAAGGTTGTTTTGTGAACCGATTCATAGTTGTTCACCTTGTCATATCATGACATTTTATAAAATATTGACAAGTATGGATTGGACTACAACGAACCATATTTAGTCCCAGATTATAAATTTCTATACTTGGCAGTTCTAATGAAAGTTTGAAAAATATGGATCGAACAAGAATCGCCCATACTTAGTCACATGTTTTATTCCTTGGATTCTATGGATTGAACCATAGCCATCCACATCAGTTGATTTTAAACCTCAGTTGATTAGACTTTTTATGTTCTTTGTAACAGTTAAATTTTCATACCCTCACGTTGATGACGTCTTCATGCTGATTCAGTTTCATGTCTACTTACGAGGGTTTTATGTTCAGCAGAATGATAATGTTTCATGCTAATGTACAGAAGGATTACAATAAGATCCCGTTTCATGATAAATCATGTTTGACCTTCATCAGTCATGTCTTTATGCTGACCATTAGTGAAATTCCGTTTAATCATATTATTGAACCTCTATACAACCAACATTAAGTCTACACAGGAATTACCAGGATATCATGTTACTCATTTCAGTTCAGTTACTACCGTTTAAATCAATTTATTTCTTCGATCATGTCAGACAATTGACACCAGTATCGATCATCCCATAAAATTTCCACCAGTGCCATGTATAGTATTCCATACGTACCCCATGTACAATGTCTCAGATATACTCCATGTGCAGTATTCATTTTGTACTTCATGTACAGTAGTCCAGGTATACTCCATATACCCTACTCCATGGATATTGTTAATCGATCCTCAATCATAGCGACGTCTCCACTTGTCGATATTCTACCAGGTGCTGATGCTGCTCGTGAATTGAAGATTTTACTAGATGCTGATCCTGCTAACACTTTGAAGACCTCACAAATGCGGATGCTGCTGATACTTTGGAGATTTCTCAAGATGTTGATGCCGTTTATAATATGAAGACTCTGCAAACAAGGACGAAAATTATAAACTTGAAATTCCTAACAAGAATAAATTTCAACCATCAGACACTACCATTCTATTCCATACTTTTACTTTCTCAGTTAGATGTCACACGTTACTCAGCTAGTCTTTCAGTCGGAATAGTTGCATGAATCACGGTCATGATAATGACCGTAAATTGATAGACAAAGCAGTATTGACAACCACCATGCTTATAATTAATCAGTCAGTAACATCGGGACTCCGGCACGGACGTGACCTGAAGTACAGGGGGTCAGTAGTCTAACCGGTTCGTCAAGCCTAGCAGTTATCAAAATTCTTAACCTTATTCAGACTCACCATTAAAATACATGTCCAGACAACAGTTAAAACACAGGTCTCAAGTATCATTTCGGAAGACATTTGTCAGGACACCTGTCATGATATACGTCATACGAATATCTTCTCAAAGAACGAGTCAGAACTCATAACTCCGTATATTTCTAAACCAGGCCCTCAATGAATCAGGGCACCCTCCAAGGGGGATACACTCGTTCTATTATGCCACGCATAAATCAGATCATTTGAAAAATTTAGTCACCACCACTGGAGTGTTATTCAGGTTAAAAACGCAGTGTTCACTCTTTGAGGTTACAGACAAACCATTCAGTGAAAAGTCGCCATGTTTACTTCACGTATTCCTATGTCAGCTTTATCTTAAATCAGGTAGTCACCTGCCTCTCAGCCAGAAAGGACCCAACAGTATCACCATATTTATTAAGTTTTATTTTCAGTTAACGACAAGATCCGTCCTACCGACCCTGAACATATTCATTTTACTCCTGCCAGAAAAATCAGTACAATTGTTCTAGCTTTACGAGCACGTGAATTATTATCCTATAGCTGCAAAGACTTTCTAGCCACCAGTTAAAATCCACTTCTGAAGTTCTTAAAATTTTTGATCAGCAGATATTTCAGCATTTCCAGAAGTAATTAAGAAGGTGTTCCAGAAATTCCTTCCTAACCACGAGACAAAATTTAACATCAAGCTTGTCTCAATAATAGAACCTGTTTTCAAAACTCTTTATTCCAGGGCTTCAGCTAAGTTAAAAGAGTTGCAGCAATTGCTGCAAGAGTTATCGGAACGGGGCTTTATTCGCCCTAGCGCACCACCATGAGGTGTACCGTTTCTGTCTATCAGGAAGACGGCCGGTAACATGAGATCATGTATCGACCACCGATATTTTGACAAGATCATCATTTAATCGATGTTCATTTTGCGAATAGCAGGTTTATCTGATCTGCTATGACTTCTTATATATTTTCTAGAACAATTCATGATCATGTCACCATCAGTGGTGAGCGAGACATATTATAGTCACCCTAAGAAAATTTTGAATTATACTTCTGAGCTCCCTAATGCTCCGGCTATAGTATGAAATTTATGAATAATTTTCTTATATGACTTCGTAGACAAAATCGTCAGTATGTACTTTGATAACATTTTGATCTTCTGAATTCTAGAGAGGTACAAGATAATCATCTTCTCTCAGGTGTATAGATTCTCTGATAGGAGAAAAGTTATATACGCAGCTTTCTAGATATGAATCCCAGTAGAACAAGGTGACATCTCGGGACCACACTATTTCAGCAGAAAAGAATTTCAGACAATCCTACGAAGGTGAAGGCCATCACCAGATGGTCACGACCAACGCCGATGAACGAGGTACAAAATTTCTAGAATTCAGTTGGCTACTACCGTAGAAATCCCCGGCAATTCTCACGATTAGCCTTCTATGACTAAGCTTACGTATAAAGAAGGGAACCTACACCGAATTATGTATACTTCTCCGTGAATATTCACTCAGGTTCCACCATAATGTACCAAATTCCAGGAAGAATTTTGATAGACACAGTATAACACGTTGAGGCAGCTATGTTTATATCTAATGCCTGCCATTCCAGCAGGTTTAAGATAGAACACCGTCATGCTATCAAGTGATTACTACTAGTAAAAATTTTGGACCGAAAGGAGACAAGACTCCATGGATATTATTACCAGTTTACCACAGACTCAAAAACAAATATGATACTATCTAAGTCATCATCATCCATGTAATCAACCTGCGCGTTTTCTTCCATCCGTAGTAGTGGACCTGCAAAATATTTATCAGTAAATTGTACGAATTCAAGGTATTCCACCGACAATCATATCAGACATAAGTCATGTTCACGATCACGTGTATGTTTACATTCACGTTTACTTTCACTTTCATGTTTACGTCGCATTCACAGTAAGATGCTTTTTCAGTTCATGTTTTGTGTTATCTCATGATTTAAGTTCACGCTAGCGTTCATAACATTGTCCACGTTCAGGTTCGTGTTCCATCTCGCGATACGCGTTTCATAGTTTATTACCGAGTACGGTTACAAACAGCTATTCCATAACCAGGCAGACATTTCACGTATCAGGCCGTATCGTTTGGCATTCGTTCCTTAGTCAGCATATGTTAATGATATGTCCTAGCATCACGTTCACAAAATATTCATGTATTATTGTGCACAATTTATTCCATGCCCATCATTCCTCATATAATCGTGAACCACGTTCACAATTGCTCACGTAGCACGTTGAAAATTGTTCACGTAGTTCGTCCCTATATGTTTTCAACAGCTTGCCCAGAAATATAAATGTTATCTTTCAGAATAATTCTACGTACCGTTTCATGTATACTACATGCTATAGCTTATTCATTCTATGATATTCAGAAAATCCATCGTAAGTATGGAACCAGAAACTATTCAGCATTGTTACGACAGGGTCATCAGGACCAAGATTTTTATTATCATGTTTAGACCTTTGAAGGAATCGTTTCGAGCGGGAGGCCACTCGAAACGGAGGAGTCCATCCGGACCTCTCATTCATTTTCCTCAATAAATCCGGTTAAGTCCTTTCAACCATGTCACGTTCCATGTTCTCTTCAGCCATGCCACGTTACATGATCATTTCAGTCATGTCGGGTTTATACCTATTAGCAGCATTATGTCTTAATTAGAAGACAAATTATCCTTCAACTTATTTGTCTTTTCAGTCTACGTGTTCTTTCAGTTCTTATAACTTTATCAGCTTATTACCTTTAATTCGAGGACGAATTTCTCCTTTTTAGAGGGGAATAATTGTAAAACCCAGTATTATCGCATCCATAATTCGAGGACGAATTATTTTTTTTAGAGGGAAAGAATTGTAAAACCCGCTTTTAAAAGTCCTTGAACATTAATTGTACGCAGTCAAAAAATATTAACGTTGCGAAATTTTATTTATTCAGATAATAAATAATATTACTTATTCGGGTATTCCGTAAATTTATTTTGTTCAGTTAATAATTATTTCACCTTAAAGTTTTAACACAAGAATTTATGAACGAAAACGTCTAAGTTTTAATCCCGTTTTATTCGCGAAACGAAAACGATAGGATATGTATACATATGGGCTGCGGTTTATTACAAAAAGAAAGAGAGTAGAGTTGGGCTTTTAGCCCGGTCTGTTTATTAAGTAAAAACTAACAGGGGTCCACCCCACCCTTTTTCACATAACGTAAATAAAAAAAGGGGGGACTTAGGGTTTTCTATTGGAGGCTGACGTCTGAGAACAAACACCAAGGAAGAAACGAATTTTTGATCTTCAATTGTTTCAGTTTATATGTTAACATACATCCTTAATCAGGACTATAGGTAATCCCCTCTTTCCTTTTCGTTTTATGATCACGAATTCATTGATGAATCAAGAACAAGTAATCTAAATACTTGTAAACATGTTATTAATCATTTAAATCAGTGGGATTTGATGTTATACACGAAAAACCGAGAGCATAAAGCTCTCGGTGGTGTTTCTGTTGCTCAGCCACGAACAAACCCCAAACAGGGGGCGTTTGGGATTAGTCGCAGGGGGTGTTTGGGTCTAGTTCGCCCAGCAGGGGTGTTTGGGATTGCAGTAGTGGGAACCATTGCATTAGCAGTGGTAACCACTGCACCAGCAGTGGGAACAAACAACAGGCCAGTGGAGAAAAGTAGTACTAACAGTGGGAATATATAACAAGCAGTGGGAACCGTAACACAAAAAATCAGTGGGAACTTGGAACAAGTAGTGGGAGCTGCTGTTGGGCTCAGTTCGGTTTAACCCGAGACATGTGTGTCTCGGGGAGAGTTTTCGACTCGGGTGTTTCGGGATCACGGGTAATATATGTATAAGAAATTATGTTAAGATTTATTAAATCGTTTATAAACACGTTTAAAATAAATAAAGTAAATTTATATTGTTTTGTATTATTAAGTTAATTAATAACATTGATTTTGATTCTTTTAAAGTACTTTAAAACATGTGAATTATTTAAATAGTTTACTTTCAAGGAAATTACATTTGGAAACCTTTTAGGAAACTTTCTAATTCAGGAAACTTACTAATTATAGCAGGTTACCAACTTTAGCAATGTTATAAGATCAAAATACACTTTATACCGTAATCAGCAATACAGGAAAATCGTAACCAGTAATATTACAAGGCTGACAATTATTATCATATTATACCCAAACCGTATCACAAGAATAAAATCAATTAAATTAAGAACAGATAAAATCAGTAACACTAAACAGTAATCAGACAACTCATCTCAGCGTCCTTTATCTATGTAGTATCTGTGAAGTCAGAGTAGATCCTTCAGCTTTCACTCTTATTTCATTACTAGACACGAGGTACGGATATTCTTATCTCTTTACGATTATTTGTCAGATCGTACGGATTTTCCGTCCTTTCAGTAAGGACTTCCTTTCTATGCATGATTAGGATTCCCCGTCTTCAGCCAAATGTTTTTCCCCAGTATATGTTTAAGTTTATCAGTAATCATGTTAATAACTAAATAAATTGCCTGAGCATTATATACAAGCACGACCAGTTTATGTACTAGTTACGGAGGTACCGTAACCACGACACTAGAGGCACCGGTGTCGTGACTCACATGCAGGAGAGTGATATCCTGCATCGTCCCACTCATGTTCAGGTTGGCCATTTTTATATGTATGCTTAGTGGGGCGCATGGATGCATCCTAGACTTATAAGTGTTACAAGTTATCAGGGTAAATGTGGTGTGTGCTCTACATCCGTCACATTGGAGTTGATCCCTCCACCCAGCACAGTTATTTAGAGGTCACCCCTCTATAGCATGACGAGGTCACCCCTCCCGTTATTCATGCACGATTGTTACAGCACGTGACCTATATAAGATCTGGCAATTAAAATACAGTATATGCATGTTTTCAGAACTAATAGTTATATTTCAGTTTCAGTATTTATGAACCAGGTTTCTCAGATTTTATGTAGAGGTCTACCACATGTTACATATCAGTCTTATAACTTCATTGTTGTCTTCTATTTCCGTTACTTTCAGTACATTCTTATCATGCTATATCCGTTCACTGAGCGTTGTGCTTAGCCGTAGTTCCTTTCATGTTCTAACGGCAGGTACACCAGGACACTCTTAGGATTCTGAGAGCCTGTGCATTTGGATGGAAGCTATCCAGACTTCTTACTTTATGCATTTCTTACATTATTCTGCTTATTTGGACATTGTTTAGTCCTTTTCTTCAGTATTTACTTTTCATGTTTTGAGCTTAGGTTGGATTACCGATGTTTGATTCCGGTATTTCCGTTATGGTCATTTAATGTTTTAGGACATTTACCTTATGCTTTGATAACACGCCATAAATACATGTAACGGTCCACTTATCCAAGTGGGGTGTTACAATTAAGCTCTCACCCATGTAAGCTTCAGATATGGTACAAGTGTTACCTCTTGATACCAGAAACCCTATCATTAGCTATGAAGAAGATGGAAGTGGGTTTTGGATGATTGGAAGATATAGGAAAGAGGTACACACATTTACTACTCTTATGTCTCTCTTTGCAAGTATAGATAGGGAAAACTTGGCAGACCTTTGGAGGTTGTTGCTGGCCAAGTATGAGACTGAAGTTCCTACTTCAGTCAATAGAATAAAGCTTTGGTCAACATTCAAGAGAATGTGTGCACCAGAAGAAGAAGATCTTGTTTGGAAGGATCTTGAGGATGATATCAGTGAACTTCAATGGCGTTTATATTCAGCTGCTGGTGTGTATTATTTGAGTTCTACAAAGTTTGCTGAGTATCTTCTTGTAGATGCTGAGTATCCCATGTCCAAAGAAGTTTTAGACAAGATGAAGACAACACAGCTGGAAATTTACTATTCAAGTGATGTGGCCAAAGATTTGATTAGGCATGTTTATTACCAATATGATTAGGTTTGTAAGATTCCTCCTATTTCTTTATTTTTATTCAGAAACTTGATTACTAGAGTAGATATCATGTTTAAGGGAGGATTGTTGGGAATAAAATGTAGCCAGTACGCTTGAACGCTGACAAGAAGAAAACAAGCGTTGATAAGAAGAAAACAAACGTTGACAGATCAAGCGTTGACAGGAAGAAGTCCAGCGTTGATAGGTTGAAGACAAGCACTGATAGAAAGATATGGTCTACGCGTATTATGTTTCTAGTTTGTTTCTAGTAAAGATAGGATCAACAATATATTTTCTATAATTATCTTTACCTAGAATAGCTGATACGTAGACTCTTCTACAAGGCTTCTTATGTCTATAAAAGAAGACCTTTAGGTTATGTTTCATATAACTTTTTTCATACGTTTAACACTTTCATTGTATGCAAGTTTGTTATCATCAATCAAGTGAAAGTTTGTTTTACAATTGTTTGTGTGTTCTTGTTTAAGTATTAATTCCGCATAATACTTAAATTGTTTTATACACAACAAAGTTTCTCTACGTGTTTAACTTGATTTAATCTTGTTTACACAAGCTAAATCGTTCTAAGTTTGGTATCAACAGTTGTATCAGAGCTTGTTGAGAAACTTTGATCAAAAGAACACAAAAATCCTAATTTTCACAAAACCCTAAAAACATCATGTCTACCCCAGAAGCAAACTCCTCCTCCTCCTCAAACCACAACATCAAGATTCCCATGCTAGACCCAGACAATTTTGAGCTATGGAAGTTTAACTTTGAGCAATATCTACAAATCTATGACTACACTCTGTGGGAAATTATTGAATATGGAAACACATTCGATAAGGCTGCAAAGATTGCAGCTGACATTGTTGCAAGAACAACAGTTCAAGGTTCTACTGAAGAGGAACAAAGAGAAAGACCTGATGATGGTAGAGCTGTCTCAGTTGAGGACATAGCAAAAAGAAGAGTTGATATGAAAACCCTAAGCATTCTGAAACTCTCTTTGGGACACTGCTGGATTTGATAAATCCAAGGTTGAGTGTTACAATTGTCATCTTATGGGACACTTTATGAGAGAATGCAGATCTCCAAGAAGATTTGATGCTGGAAAACCCTCAAGCCAAATTATTAAGGCTCAGGATCCCAAGGCCATGTGTAATAACCCAAACTTTAAAATCAACATTTAGACCAGGATCTAATATTATTTCTAGTGTGCGGATCAATAGTTATTACTCGACTTTTATTTGTCATGTTCGTTCAATGAATAATATTGATTTCTCGACTAACAACCAAGGTTAGGGCTTTAACGTATCATATACGTGTCATTTATTATTTATCGACAATGTGTATGTCCGCCATCGACCGTGAACATTTTCGTTATGACATAGAAATATTTTCTATTGTCGTCGTTTTAATTTCTCGTTTTACGAACATTCTTCGTAATTTACATTAAACCCTTAAGCGTTATTCGTTTATCCGACTGTTAAAGTTTATTAAATTATAAACCCTCATTTATTTATCAAAATAAGAACGTTCTTCGTATTTGACGTTTTTATTTTATATTGAGCGTTTATTTTTCGTGTTTTACGTGTATTTTTTAAATCGCGTAACTCTAAAATTTTAATAATACTCGCTTTATCTTAATATGAAAGCTTATTTAATAAATAAGTGAAAAATCTACTAACAAATTTTAAATGATCAATCTTTGACGTTGGAAATATGAAAATATTTTATCATTCTTATCTTTTCACTATCTACTATATATCTATCCATATTACCACTCGTATTAGACACTTATTATTTAGCGTCTCTTTCACTACCAACATCATTTCTCTTATAGCCTACACGTAATCATCTTCGTGGCAACGTTAGTGCCACGTTTTTGTTCTAAGCTTTATCTAATTGCTATCTTCTTCAAAGATTAATTTATCATTGTTTACTCGAACTGATGGAGTTAGGAGTACATGGTCACATCTAATGATAAATTGATGCTCATGTTTACATCTTTAAACCCCAAGAAGTAGTAATAGCTTGCTCAAGAAGGCTATGTTTATATATGGTTGCTACATATTAACGTTGCAATTGATATAGTAAACAAGTAATGTTTTAACAAATATGGGACGCATGTCTCACGGTCATGCTCATGCGCCACGATTCGACGAATGAGAGAGTTGTCTTACCGGTCAAGTTAGGAAGGGTTGTGGAGAAGGTGAGAACGAATGGAAGTATGTCGACATGACATCTTGTTACTCCAACATAGAGCGGGTTAAAACTTTGGATACTTTCAGTTCGGGTTCAATCACGACCTTGGTTCAAATCGGAATGGTTCGAGATTTAGTTTCTTAATCATAAGTTCAGTTCGTACTCGGTTTGGTATTCATAGTTGGTTTTGATTTCAAATCGCAAGTGTGTTATAGTTTGTGAGTCGGCAGAGTTGGGTCACACCTAGCTACTATGTACATCCGAGTTTCTGGTTTGTAAGCCACGGGTTCGAGAATTCAAGATCGTGATTTGACTCGAGACTTAACTTCCTAGTAATCGTACTCGTGTCGATATTTATTCTTGTGCATCGCGAACCCGATTCACTTGTCTTTCCGCATGAAGCCAAGGTATCACTCGAGATCGTCTCAGTATTGTGATTTGCTATATGTTGTAGTATTCAAAATAAATACTAGGAATGAAGAACGAACTTTCCTTTGCAAAATGTGAATGACGTATAAGAATGATGAATTCTACTCTTACGTAATTTTCATGCAATTTTATTGCATATTACATTTTGGTCCTTGGTTTATTAAAATGTTTACAATAAATGATATATAGTTTTAAAATAACAATTTTGGTCCTTGACCTATGAAGCTATATACAAAATGCATATGATAGATGTTTACAACAATACTTTTGGACATTTTTCATTATGCCATTCAAATCTAGTTCAAACTATATTTTTAACAACTTTTATAAAACTCGTTTATTCTCTTAAATTGTCGTTTATATCTCTGAGACGCACCATTTTATTTTTAGATCGCCGTTAGAAGCTCCCGGCTTCCGGTCTTATCCCATTTCGCCGTTATGCTTTCGTGACTATTGTGTCGATTGTTATCATTGTTTGATATCGTTATCGCTAAGGTGAGTTCATAGCCTCGCTTTTATTGCTTTATATGTGATTATAAACCCGCGAGGGGGGATACATGCTCTTGTTATAAAAATATGATGTTTATATATGTGATTTTAAGAGAATACATGGTTATGAATAAACATGCGAGCTATGACTATATGATTTGAACGCATACAAGTTTTGGTAAATGAATGTAAAATGTTTGATTAAATTCTTTTGAAAGATGAACACAAGCGTTGATTGTATTGATTGATAACCGCTATTTACTAAGTGCTGTATTGCCAAAATTTGGAAAGTCCCTACAAACCCATGAACCGTTAACTACCTATGATGGGTAGGCGCTGGTACAGATGGATGGATCTATCGGGGATGGCCCCCACCTGGGCAGGTCGCACCTGTGGGTTGGAGGCTCAGCCAGGTGTGTTGTATTAGAAGTAAGGGGGTATTCGGCAAAATACCTGACTAGGGCATTATTATACTTAAGGCTTCGGTGTCATGGCTTAGTAGAATAGCGTGGACTTTGGATATTGTATGTGTTACAATATTCACAGTGGATGAGATTCTTGTGTTGAAAATCTTTAAAACCCCATTATTGTTTATTTAAAAACCTATGAATTCACTCAACCGTTGTGTTGACTGTTTAGCATGTATTCTCAGGTGTATAATTTATGATCAGCAGGAGCATGGAGCCGCGCGGGATAATGTAAAGGCAAAACAAACAATTTCCATTCGATACTTTTGACAAACTTTTGTATTTATTAAGGTTTGTATAAACTGTTGGGACCTCTTTTATTGAACTCTGATTTTGTCGAATGGTTTATTTTATAAAACGTCTCTTTTGAGGTCGTTTTCTATGACTATGTGTGATGTGCTATGAAGTAACACCCAATGTTGATATTCTGCTGCCTTGTGAAGTTGGGGTGTTACAGATTGGTATCAAAGCATTAGTTATAGAGAACTAGGTCATTTTCAAAACCTACACTATAACTGCTCTTTCGTAAAATTGTTTGATTGCCTTACAAAGTATCTCCACGCTCATGGCTCCTAGAAACCAATGCTTGATTGTGATAATTTGATCCTATGTGTATGTAGAAATGGTTGTATGTATATGAATGTATATACTATGGTATTTAAGGGCATTATGGTCCTTGCGTGATTATCGTAAAGTTTATTATACGGTTTTATACGGAGTTTGGCCTCGTCGCCAATCACCGATCTCGATAATTAATTTATTATCCGTATATGAGTATGAAACTCGTTTGATACTTTGGGTACATATATATTGTTTCGTAATCTATCGCATATCGACTAATTTAAGCTCGATTGTTGTCATCGCATCGTGATGTGCCATTTTTGGACATCTCCTTTCGGAACGTAATTGATAAACATATTATTTTATTTATGTACTCCTTATGATTTTGTTGAATCATTTCTTCAAGGAGACATCTTCTACGTAATAAGGCGTTTAAGTGAATTGTGCTTGATTACGTTTTATTGGCGAAAAGGAGGATGCCAATGTTGGACCTAATATATATATATATATACCCAATCAGCTATATATAATTTGGGTACAACAAAGATATGCTCATAGTAGTCCTCTAGTTGAGTGACTTTAGACCTTGTATTTAAATGGAATGGGACATTTAAATATAGAGATTTTAAATCACCCAACTATGTGTCGTTTAAAGTTCTCTTATTGAAATGAATTGGGACATTTGAATAAGAAAGTTTTAAACCACTGGACCTTAGATTGTCTATGGTTTCTTTATTCAGATGGAATGGGACGTTTGAATACATATCGTGTTTTGTGATGGTACTACCTGAGTAGGAGGATTTATAATCGTCTTGTTGAAATAAATTAGGACGCCTTTTTATTTGAACAAGAAAGTTATAAGTTCCCGAACCATAAATTATAATTATTGTTTACATGGATTGGGACTCCTTTGAATGTAAACAATGATTTATAAACGAGTGGTCTCAAGTGTGCCTGAAATGGTTTGTCATTATTTTGTATACGGATGTCTTTCTTCGACTTGTGTTTCGTCGGTATGAATTGTTTATGACCATCGTTATTATTGTAATTGTTGATTATAGTCTATGTACGAGTAACCCGTTAGACTTATCCTGAGTTATAATTTATTTCTATAGACCATTTCTAATGTGTCCTAACTATCGCGAGCATTATAAGATAATCGTTAAGAACCATTACCTGTTCCGAGAACAAATGAATTGTTTAATCGACACTAGTTGTGTACTTGTGGATTGATTGAGGATTAAGTTATCAACACCACTCACCATGAATGAAAAGATATTGAGATTCTTTCTTGTTATTATGGATGGTTCATCGAAGAATTTTTTAAACGTAACGAGAAAATATCTTTTGGGTATGGATCTGTTTGTGAGCACCCCGTAATGTCATCTGGTTATGGATCCGTGTGTGAGCACCATCTGATGACGAAAATATTGTTCTATACGCATCTATGCAATCAATATCGTGAACATCCTTTAACTTGCAAACTTTTCTTTGACTGGACTTATCTGAAAATCCTATCAAATATTCTTATTTATCATGGCTTGGCTACTTAGCAAGCATGATTTAACTTGATTGAACTTATTTGATTTGGCATGGATTGGCTATTTTGCAAGCATGTCGTAATGTGATTATATGTACCTAATGATGGCTTTTGTATTTGATTTCGATCATAGTTCCTTTGATCGAGTAATGTATACTCTAAACAATTTCCATGTCGATGAATTCGCTTATGACGAAATAAGTTTGCATGTTCGAGATCAATGCAATTAGGTGATTTTGTATGACTAGTACTAATTACCTCGTCTTGATTATTTTTTTTAACGTTTCGATGGACTTATGTGTGATCCATGCGATTTTCTTTTACGACGTAATTGTTTTTATCATACCCGTGGATGATATGTATTTTAATTTGATCGACGTGATCACCGATTGTTTTGAATTGATTGTCGCATTAAATATTTACAGAATGCACCCAATTCTTTTGTCTCTTCACTTTTCATGTGGAATTTTTCTAACTTATATCGACCGTCGCAAGTTTGATAAGCTAGTAGTAATGTACCTTGAGGAACTTCTAAAAATTGATGGCTTGTTAATTTTTGCTTCCAGTGTCTTTCTGTTCGAGTTATATATTATTCTTTGCTTATAAGGATTGAATCTATATTCCAACCATTCATTTTTGCTCGTTATGTATACTCGTTGCTTTAACTTTTGTTCATTCAACCTTCGTAAGAAACCCATCAATGACTTATCTATTCCACACCTCTTTGCCATTAAACTGAAGACTATTGAGACGAATTAAGCGCCGAGACGTCTCTTCCTAAAGGGTTAGATGATGTAATAACCCAAACTTTAAAATCAACATTTAGACCAGGATCTAATATTATTTCTAGTATGCGGATCAATAGTTATTACTCGACTTTTATTTGTCATGTTCGTTCAATGAATAATATTGATTTCTCGACTAACAAGCAAGGTTAGGGCTTTAACGTATCTGATAGGTGTGAAAACACCCATCTTTTTACCGCTTAACTACAATAATAACCGAGCCAAAACGTGTATTTTATGTCGTAAATTTCGGAATTATACGTGGTTTGTGTTTTTGTTGTGATTTAGAACGAAAATGTGAAAAAGGGAGAAAACACGGGCATTCACGGGCTTTTATCAAAGAAAAAGACAAAAGACGAAGTTAAGAAATCAAGAGTGTAAAAAGAACGGAAGTCCAAGACCAATTCTGATGATTTATCGAAGAAAAAGTCAAAAGACGGAAGTTTACTAAAAGCCGAAGAACTCAAGTCTAATTTATTGAAGAATTACAAGACGAGTTTAAAGAAATCCCGAGACAAAATCATTAAAGTCAAAGAATTAAGAAGATTAAGGACTTAATGATGCAATTAAAGAAAGAAGAAAGAGGGGAGGAAGCTTCCTAAGCACCTCCTTAATCCTCCTATAAATAGATTACATTTTCATTTCATCTAGTTTTGTCGGCTAATAGTGACAATTAGTTCTTCCATTTTAATTACCCTGCACTTTAATTATATGTCATTTAAATACATTGTCTTGCACCTTAAATTCATTTAATCTCAAGTAAGTTTCCTTTTAATTATTGTCAATCTTTACTTTTCTTGTCAATCTTCTATTTTCCTTTCTTGTTTGATCTTAATCTTTATGCTTTATTGTTCATGTTTATGTTTTTGATGATTTATTGATTTGATTAAAGTGGGTTTTGATTATTTTGATTATTATTGTTAGTGTTTTTGATTTGGTTTGATTAGTATTTGTTATTAGATCATTTGTGATTAGTTTGATTTAATCTTGAGGTTGATTTTGATTAGTTTTAGTTAGATCCGTATTTCTTTTTCTCCTTGTTCTTCGCTGTCTGTTTCATTTCCCAGGTACATTCCGGATCAAAGCCAAATATTCCGAGTGAAGGAATTGTGTTGTGAATATTCCGAACCAAGCAATGTATTCCAGGTCAGTGTTTATTCCGAATCAAAGTACTTATTCGGAACATTCCGAATAAAGGCTTCATTCGGAACATTCCGGATCAGCTTGAGTATTCCGGACCAAAGAACTTCTTCCGAATCAAAGTTTGTTCATCCGGAACATTTATTATTCCGAATAAAGGTGATTCATTCGGAACTTCAAACATTCCGGATCAAGGTCTTCATTTAGAATATATTCCGGATCAGTGGACTTCGTTCGGAATAACTTGATATTCCGAATCAAGGTAGTTTGTTCGGAACATTCCGAACCAAAGGGGATTCATTCGGAATAATTTATTATTCCGGATCAAGGGTTCATTCGAAACATTCCGAATGAACAGAATATTCCGAGTCAAGACCAACATTCCGAATCAAGGTTTTGGTAATTATTCCGAGTGAAGAAGAATCATTCCGAACGAAGGTGACATTCCGGATGAGTGATTATTCCGAACGAAGGATTATTCCGAATGAGCTGTTTTCAGGTTATTTTTAGTTTCTGTTTTTTCTTTAATTTTTAATTTTCAAGCTTTACTTTTCCCGCATTTTTCCTTAGTCGCACTTTAAGATTACTTGCCTTAGATTTATTTTAAGCCTTGCCTTAATTTAAGTTTTAGTTGCGTTTTAAGTTTGCCTTTAGGTTAGTTTTAAGTTTGCGTCATTTACTTTTAGTGCTATTTACTTTTCGTCTCGCTTTTAAATTCCTGTCATTTATTTTAAATTAGAGTTAGATTTAAATTAACGTCATTTTCATTTACGTCTTGCACCTTTTAATATACTACAACGACACAACTATTTGTTTCACCAAAGAACGACTGAGTCGCATAGTTAACCAGTTATCAATTCGATTAGACCAACACAACGAACAATTTTTTTAACTAAAACCCAGACATTAAAATGGCGCCGCTGCCGGCTCTTTTCGTGAAGATTAACGGTTTTCTATGAGAGACGCGTTGCTTTTTGGGATCCGTACACTCGTGAACGTTATTTTTTTGTTTTAAAAATTTCAGAAAAACCATAAAAATAAAAAATTGTTAAAAATTCATAAAAATTAAAAATCTTCATAAATCCAAAAAGATTTTATTTTCTTTATAGTGTGTATATATTCTATTTGTGTTTGGTTTCTTTTTCTTTTGCCTTTTCAGGTGTATGCGTACTAGATCTTCTACTTATCAAGAGCCCGAGACTCCTGAGGATTTAGCTATGGCAGGTGTGAACAACAACAATAATCCACCGAACCTTAATAACAACAACAATGTTCTTCCACAGCCCGATCTTCGAACAATGGAGGAGCTTTGTCAACCCACCATGTTTGGACGAGGAGGACCGATTGCGCCGATGCAAATCACGGCTCCGGAGTTTTCGTTGAAGCATCACATGATCCAGCAAGTGCAAACTAATCCATTCACCGGAATGCCTGATGATGATGCCAACAAACACCTCGACAAATTCATTACAATCACTCAAAGCATGAAGTTGCCTGGTGCCACAATGGATGTTCTTCGCCTACAACTCTTCCCACATACTTTATCCCACCATGCCGATAAATGGTTTGATCGTCTTCCAAAGAATTCAATTCATACTTGGGATGACATGACTCAACGCTTTTTGTCGCGCTACTTTCCACCATCCATGGTCACGAGCCTTCGCAATCAAATCAACGGTTTCATGCAAGAACCCGATGAATCTCTTTTTGATGCTTGGTAAAGATATAATGTCTTGATAGATCGTTGTCCAAACCACAACATGCTCCCTGTGACCTTAATTGATACTTTCTACAACGGTTTGACTTTTCGAGATCGTGATACGATTAATGCAGCCGCCGGTGGCACATTTATGAAAAGGAGACCCGAGGAGTGTAGAGAGCTTATTGAAAACATGATTACTCATCACAAAAACTGGGATTCCTCCGCTTCTTTAAGGAACAACCCGAGAGTCAATGTTTCTTCTACTTCAGCAAACCCCGATATGACCGAATTCACCCGCATGATGACCGAAATGAACAAAAATATCTTGCTCCTCGCTACAAACCAACAACAAGTTAAAGCAGTAGCCAATCCTTATGAAACATGCGGCGGTCCACACTCATACACTGATTGTCCTTCTACTCAAGGAAATTCGGAAAATGTGTATGCGGCTTATGGTAATTATTCACCGGACAATTACCAAGCCCGACCTCAAGGGGATAGAAATTTGCTGAGTTACCGGTCAAACAACTACCTTTCACCCGGTTGTTCTCCTCAAAACCAAAATATCAACAACAACTACAATAGAAGCAACCAAATCCCACCTCGAGCTTCTAATCCTTATCACCCACCCGCTCAACAAGCCCCACCCATCAATAAAGATGTTGAAGCCTTAATGAGAACCCAAGGAGAGCAAATCAAGAATCTGCAGAGAAAAATTATCAATTTGAAAGGGGATATCACCAAGCAAGGGAATGACATTAGATCCGAGCTTCGAGATAATATCCAATCCTCCTTCAGCAATCAAACGAATGATTTGAAGAATATGCTGGCTAGTTTCTTGCCCACCACTCAACCCTCTACTTCGAGTTCTCTACCTTCAAACACCGTCACCAATCCGCGAGCGAATGTGAGTGCTATTACACCCTTAGTGGAGTCACCATAGTAGGACCATCTATCCCACCTCCATCATCTACACCTCCTCCACCACCATTTATCCCTACTTCTCCCACACCTAGTATTAGTACACCATTACCGTCTCCGCCTCGTCGTGATAAAGTACCCACCAAGAATCCTCCACCAACCCCACCTTCAAAATCTCAACCTTTACCTTCTACACCTTCAACACCCAAACCCAATATTCCTTATCCATCTCGCTTAGGCAAGGCCAAAATGCACACCAAGGATGACATCCAAATGTCAAATTATTTGAAGAAAATTTCGGAAATGACCGTCACTTTTCCCCTTGTTGAAGCTCTAGCACAAATGCCTATATTTGTCAAGATGTTTAAGGAATTGCTTAGTAAGAAGGAGAAGATGGCCGATTTTGTTAATACTCGATTGAATGAAAATTGTTCTGCCGTCCTTCTTAAAGAACTTCCAGAGAAACTTGGAGATCCCAGTCGTTTTGTGCTACCTTGTACTTTTAACCAAACCGACAAATTTACTGCCTTAGCCGATCTCGGGGTAAGTATTAATTTGATGCCTTTAAGTGTTTGGAAAAAGTTATCATTGCCCGACCTTACACCCACCAAAATGACTCTTGAGCTAGCCAATCGTACTCTCGCTTACCCCGTTGGTATTGCCGAAGATGTGTTCATTAAAGTTGGCACATTGACTTTCCCGGTCGACTTTGTCGTTGTTGGTTATGAAATGGACCCTCGTATTCCGTTAATACTTGGGCGCCCATTTTTGAGAACCGATCGAGCTTTAATTGATGTGGATAAATGTGAGATAATCTTAAGCGTCGGGGATGATGCACAAGTGTTTGAAATGTGGAAGCTTACAAGCAAATCCTATGGAAGAGAATTCGTGAATATGATTAATGTGCTCGATGATTTTGTCATCTACAACAATCCTCTATTCGATCGGTGCATTGATAATCCACTGTTTTTGTGACAATCCGTCAATTTATGGTTGATATTTTATTCTCAATATTTATTTGAAAACAAAATTTTAATGTTACAATATGAACTCACTTATTTTTGGGAAGTAATTTGGATTTACATCTTGAAGTAGCATCGACTACGTTTAAACCGGAGGATTCTACGTTACGTGCTTACGTTTACATACACCGTTTTTGGTGACAGTCCGACATTTCAGAAAATAAATTTATCCGTGAATATTATTTTGGAGTTTTAAATTTGTGTTGGTTCATAAACTCACAAATTTACGAGAAGAGATTAGGACTTACGATTTTATTTTAACGTCCTTTATGACTAAACCGGAAGCCCTATGATTACGTATTTATGTATTCGAACTCCGTTTTTGATGAGACAATTTTTATTAGATTCGTTTTGTGCCGTTGATTCATAATTTATAAAAACATTTTTCGTAAAACGACCCGAGGGCACGCAAATCGGGAAACTAGAATCGAGGAGTACCCGTAAATAAATGGGGATGAGACAAGTGGGACACTTGTCCCACCCCCACTCAAAACCGGCCTAACTAGCCACACATCCCATGATTTGTCCAATTTGTAGCTAAAAGCTTACACTTGTAAGCTAAGCTTATAAGTTAAGCTACTTCCACTATCAAAACCATTAGCTAAAACAAGTTCTCTCATTTTCCACCATGTAAACTTACACAAACTGTCTCACCCTCCCCATTTGTGCCGTCCACTTCTCCCCCATAAACACCACTTTTGATCAAAATCAACCATGAAATCCTATGTTATTCTTGCACATGTTGAAGCTCTTTTGAAACCCTATTGATTGGTGGTGATTATAACATCCAAGGAGGAGTTTCCATGGAGTCTTGGGGCTGATTTTCCACAAGGTGTTTATGAAGAATGGTGGTCTTGAAGATGGTCTTGGTTATCTACAAGTTTCTCCATCAAAATCCATGTCCAAATCACAACCTACCTCAACTTGGTGGTATAAAGATTGTCCTCCTCATCCTTTTGTTATTTTTTATTATGTAATCTTGTATTTCTTTTACTTATTTATATGTATATGATGATGAATGATGATTAAAAATATTGTGTGGGGATTTGGTGTTGACAAACATGCTTAAAAAGATGGACAAACTACATGTAAAATGGGTAAATCTTGTTTGAATGGTAGGCTGTATAAAAAAAGTAACTAACCACATGTTAGACTGATAAAATGATGAAGTAGAATCAATTTACAGTAAGGTATGGGTCTTGTACACATGTGAGAGTTGGCCATGCAATGGAATCATTGTAATGAGTGAGATATGATCAAAACAAGTTTAGAGTACCAATCTGAGTTCACTGTTTTGGACGATTTTTTGAAAATACTTAGAGGCTGATTCAACATTAGCTATACTAGAGTTAAATGGAGCATATATCATGTAGTTTATGTCACAAAAATTTGAGCTTCTATCTCCATATAGAACTCTAGATATGGCAGTTTTGGTGAACATGAAAATAAAAATCAGATTTTGGAAATTAAAGTATAATAGTATTATATAAGCACTCAAATAAAAATAGTATAAAATGTAAATTAAAACCCACTAACTTATATATTACATTTATATAAATATGTACAATGATAAATAAGTGGACACTTTCTAAAAATGGTAACTTGATAAGTTTTATAAGTTATAAAAACTATAAACATGATTTTTACGACTTTTTCGGTTATTACCGTAAAATTAACGTTTTTGTTAAATAAAACTTAGATGCTTGGACCCGTCTAATGTAAACTTTATAAAACTCATATTCTGATATATAAACATATATAACAAGTAAAAACCGATAAAACCCGAACTATATAACATACGGACATTAACGGGCTAAGTTAACGTTATTGGACTCATAATACAACAAAATGGACTAAAACACTTATAAACTTATTATTTGGGCTTAACCCATTTGGGCCCAACATATAAAGTATAAATACTGATAATATAAGTATGAAATGGATTAATACAAGTTAATGAACTTATAATAAGTTTATTGGACTTAAAACATGTAAATAGATAAAACCAGTAAACTAGTATAAAAGTCATCGACACATAACACTAAAATAAGTAAACGAGAATATGTAAACCCACTTGATCATCATATATATATAATCAATATATATATTCATAATTGTTATTTTTATGAAGTCATTGGACATGAGTCTAAGACGAGTATTATTTGTCTAGGTTTTCGTGATTGAAGCACGTACCGTACGTCCGAATTGCCGATAACCCGCCTTCCCACATCAACGTGAGTTCATAGCCTCGCACTCTTTTAAATGTTTTTATGAAATGTTTTATAAACCCGCGAGGGAGATAACATGTTAGTTTTTATAAAATAGGACACCATTTGTCCCGATTGTTTGTTTATTGATTTTGACCCGAATGATTGTATGACCCGATTGTATGACCCGATAAATGATTAAAGGACCCGATAGATGAAATTAAATGGATTATTAAAGTTAGGTTATGTCACTAAAAGTCCCATTAGCATGAATTATGAACTACCGGGATTTGGTAGACGCTTGTGCAAATAATAGTACTATTTGGGGACGATCACCCCAGTTCGCGCCTTGACGGTTGATCCCCGTCGTGCCACATTGATTGGTAAGCGAATTTATGTATGAGAAGATTTCCATAGCGTGACCTTTGTGATGACACGCTACTTTAGATGGGCAAATTGAGTATCGGATTAGCTACCCGTTGTTTGGTTTAGTAAGGTAACAATGTCATGCGGCTTATAATAATCCAACTAACGAAATACTACTAGAATTACGATGTATTGCCTGACTAGCAATACAGGGTCATACTATTGATATTATGTTCGCGTTTTGGTTTTTCATAACCATATTCATATAACGGTTTTTATTTAACTTTATACAACGTCATAAGGCGTATTGTATGATGTTTTTACGACATTGGCTCGTATAATGATTTTTAAGGCAAATGCCTATATTATGATTTTGACAAGGATTTGTATAAAATGATTTTGGCTATTTTATGGCCTATTACAAAGATTTGTACAAAATGATTTTCAGTAATAATTTTATACTGATATTATATTGATGGATTTTATTAAACTCTATGAATTCACTCGGAGTTATCGCTGACCTTTTATTTTACCATGTTTTGTCTCAGGTACTTGAAGGTAATTCTCGGGAAGACAACAAGAATTCATGGCCCGCACTTAAATTATAATTTCCATTCAATTGTTTTGTAAAACCTGTATTAAATACAATTACTTGGGACCTATGTAACTTTGATATTTATGAATGGAAATGCTTTATTAATAAACGACGCGAATTTTATGCGTTGTCTATGATGTGAGTAATGTGCTATCCCGTAACACCAACTAGTCTTCCGCTGTATTGAGTTGTATAAATTTGGGGGTGTTACAGTTCGGTACCAGAGCTCTCGTTATAGAGAACGAAAGATTTTTAAAACCAAGGTTTTGAATAAAATATTTCAATATCTTTTAACTAAAAACATTTTTCTAAAAATGTCTAAAAATCTTTTGACTATAACGGTGCCGAAGAATTCTTGAGTTACCGACAAGGCCAGACTGAGAAGTGTTATTTTAATATATATATAACTTGGATTATATATATATATTTATGATGTAATTTGATTACCCGATTGTTTGATGATTATTTTGATATTTATTCGAGGTATTTATACGACGTAGATTGTCACAAGAAACCCTAACTTCCCTAACAAATTAATCGAAGCTATTCTCGTAGGAATTCTAGCTATCCTAAATCTAAACCAAGTTGTGGATATTTATGATCCCAACAAATGGTTGATATTCGTAGAAATGTTGATATTAGTTGATTGTGATCTTGAAGAAGAATTGGCGAGATTAAATCTGATATCGATGTCATGACGATCTTTCCTTTTAGAGTGGAGTTTGACAAAATGTTACCACCTGGAAAGGTGTCATCTGATTCGTTGTCACCCAATTCTTAAATTGAAATCGAAAGGGTGAATGTTGCACTTGAGGCTTTCATTGGAACCATTACCCAAAAGCCTCATGCCACTAGTACCTTTCCGAGAAGTCTAATCAAATGTGTGAGTCATTTCATACTAGTGACTCATTTGATAACTATTGTTGTAAGAGTTATAGGATTGGAGATTAAGTGATGATCATATCAAGCTTTTATTGCCCTTTTAAGGATTATGAATAAGGTTGAAAGTATTAAAGAATGAGGTAGAATATGACATTGAGTATAATTTGGTTGAAACTTGAATAAAGTAAAATTTAACTTGTATGGAATATGAGATTTATAAGAGGAAGTCGTTAAGTTATGTGATTGAATTATAAGGTTTTAATTGATTGTTAGTTTGTGTTAAGTGTTGTTCCTAGGCCATTGTCCACTAACAAGGATGCCCAGTGTCCAATAAATAAATTGAATAAATCTTCTTCTGAATTGGGACCGATGGATCTTTTGGGACATGTGGAACACCTAATGACTCTTGTAGATTAGTATTCATTGTGGTATCTTTTAAAAATCCCTAACTTAACTGAGACATCAGTTGGAAGGATGAGTTCTGAGAATTGTATGACATAGTGACATGTAATGTGTTACGGTACAATTTTGACTTGTTTGTGATTAATGAAAAAGACTACCTTTGATTGCTAAATTCTACATGTATCGATATTATCTATCCTTTATTGCTTCATCCTAATGTTCGCATTAGTGATGCAACCATTGAACAAGTACTCATCTCGATTTGAGTTACGTTGTGAATTATTCTCTTTTGAGTGCCATCGAGGTCATGAACCTCGTGATTAATTGGCAAAGCTCATCTCCTGGTATATATTGAAGTTAGTTCTTGGTGAACAACTTTTCATCTCTTTTTTGCAGATCACTCATTGTTTTTATAAGTTAAAATAGTATCCTTTGAGAAAAATTGAATTTTCATCACCGTAAGGATGATCTAAAGTGAGATTTATAGGTAATCATTATCGAAATGAAGTTGTTTATGAAAACACGTTGGAAAACTTAATTGTTTCCATAACAAAGAAAATCTTTGTAAATTTATTCTTGATTCTTATTTAAGAATTAAGCATGAAAATGTTTTTACTATAAACATGATGATAAAATTTTGACGAACTGAGTATTGCATCGTTAATCTTGAAATTGTATATAGTTGCGCGCCTACATACAATTTGGAATGGACCATGCAAGACTGATTAGTAGTCACCATAAAACTAATGAATAAACACTACATTTTCTTTGAAGATTGTGAAAGAATAAATTTTAAGAGATCTGCAAGAAGTGAAAAATAAGGACATAGTGTTAGGGACACCTACATATGTGCCTGTAGCATCTATTCTTCTGAGTCGAATTTACTCATCTGTGGAAATTGTCTTACTTGACAATTGACAATTCTTTCTTGTTCAATTCTCTCGTAGTAAGATTCTTCGGAAATGTATCTGATTACCGAGTGTTGATACCCGACTGGATGTATCGACGTTCCTAGCATTTCTTTTGATTTGATTTCATTTGAATGACCTGGGTAACGATCCGAGGAGCTTTCGAATGCGTACTCAAATTATGAAAACATGGGATATATTCATATTCGTTAAATGTTTTCGTCTGTATCTGATTTGAAATTCTCTCGCATAGATTATGCGTTGACTTTACTCTTTTAAGGTAGTTATGTCTCATGATATCCTTGAATTTGTGGAAGGATTGAGAATTATTATTAGTCTTTTGAGAAGTTCACATCTTATCGATGGCAATGCAACTGGAAAGTTGATAATGCCCGTAGAATGGATTGATTAATTATGACATGACGACATTGTCTTAATTGATGGGAACTCGAGTAGAATTCCCCGAAAAGATAAGATGTTGATTATCAAAAGTGATCTAAATAATTCTTGGTGGATGACCATATCCTGCATTTAGACTTGAAATTTTACCGTGAATGGTTACGAATTAGTCATAGATATTGTAATCTAGAAGAACCTAATATGAATTTATTAAAAGATGTTTATGTTATCTAAAACTTTAGGAGGTATTGGTAGGTAAATTACCTAGACTTTTGCCATTAAGGAAAGTTGAAATTTGTATTGATTATATTACCGGTGTTGCACCTATGGCTTGTGCACTGTACACCAGCACCATCTGAATTAAAGGAATTACCGTACAACTGAGAGAGTTGTCGGAGAATGATTTTATTCTATCGAGCTCGTCATCATGAAGAGCTATGGTGTTATCATTCCTTATGTTTACTAATTACTGTGAACGGAGTAAATTGACAATCGAAAACGATATCCATAACTCGAAATGGAAGATTTGTTCGATCATTTACAAGGTTCTAGTGTATGTTTTAAATATTTGATCCATGGCATGGTTATCGTCAACTTCGCGTCCGCGAAAAAGATTATCTATTCCAATCACTACATCCGATACTTGTAATGAACATTATGAGTTTCACGTAATGACGTTTGGATTGACTAATACACATGTAGCATTCATAAATTGGTGAATCCCGTGTGTAGGCTATAATTTGATAAAGTCATGCTTGTGATCATTAAGGACCATTTGTTTGTTTATAAGAATAAACAGGAGTTAATAATTATTTATAGATTACCCTAAATTGGCCGAACAATGAAAACCTGTAATTTAAATATTTAACATGTGATTAAAGACTAAACCCTTTATATTAATTGACCGTTTGAATAATAGATAATGAAATATATTGACTCTTTAAAAATTAAGAGCCCTTTTAAGACTTTTGAGTGTTACTAAAAAGAAAGTGCAAATATGTTTTGACAAATATTTTAACAAAGGATTTTTAAGGGATCATTCTCTTATACCCAGAACATTTAACTAAACTCCTGTTTAGGGGTAAATGTTCGTGTATACCTTAAGACAACTTAAGAAGGATTGAGGAAACCATTTAAACCATGCCATAAAATTTGAAACGACAATTTTTGCTTTTCAAACTAAGAAAATTTTTACTACAGTATAACCAAAGATTTTTCGAACATTTATGAATCTTAATAATCATTTTCGATAAATCAACAAAAATCGTGTTAATTAAATTCAAATTTTATTTTGAATACCTTTATATAATTGGACAAACTAAGAAAATTTAAAAACTTTTTGTGTTTACGTTTCATAAAAATTAAATATTTATTTAATTAGTTGTAATAATTATTTACGCTTTAAAACGTCAGATTAAGCAAAACTGATAAAAATAATAGTTGAGACGAAACTAAAACTTAGAAAATATAAAGAAAGAATTTTGAACAAATACGGTTATGATATTTATTTCATCAGGAAAGTAAACGTAATTACTGACACATTATGTATAAAAGATAAAGAACCAATTACGACATGTTCCTTAATAATGAAGGTGCAAAATAAATTGCCGAACAATTTAAAAATAGCCGATGATTGTAAAAAGGATAATATAGATAATAAAAAGTGGTTCGCGGCTAATGTGAACCATTAGAATTGAGAAGCCGATAGCGTTAAATATTTTAAAGACCACTTGTGATTGTCTAAATATGGAGATTTTGAGATATACTTATGTTAGCATTTGTAAGTATAAGTATTCTATTCCTGTTATTTCTGATTTAATGTATCATTATCAGAAGAAGTTGTACTGATGGCAGATTATGAAGGCAGACATCGCCTCATACATTAGTAAACGTCTAGCTATTGCAAAGGTCATCATCTGAATTTGATTCGATTTGGGTCATCGTCGACAGACTGACCAAATCTGCTAATATCATTCCCGTTAATGATAAATGCAAAAGAGTTATGTAAACATAGTGTGCCTATATCGAACATCTTTATCAAGATCCTTGCTTCGCATCGAATTTCTAGAGATTTGCACAGAAATCATTGAGAACGAACCTTGACGAGAGTACTATGTACCACCCCAATCGAAGGGACGAGGTAAAGTAACGATACAAAGTAATATGGGTGTTGTTTTATGTTTGAATGAATGACCATTAGTAATAAACCGTATAATCGTTTTCCTTTGGAAGGATTATCAATGATAATCATCGCATTAGGATCGAGATCGAATCTTGTTAGGATCTAAATATTAGAGCATCTGTAAGCAAGAGTTGAGATAAAGACACACGACATACACCCATTGTGAGTTGGACATGTCTTTTAGGTTTAAGGTTTCCTATGATGGCAAACCTAACCTTACAAAATACTCGACCCGCGAGACCTGAAATGATTGTTGAAATTAGGATCTGAATATTGACTGCCGGTAGTAGGTAGGAGGTTATGTGAATATGAAATGTAGATCTTGAAGTGCCAGATGGGTAGCGAAGTTATGCCAAAAATTTTAACCTTGGAAAAATGAATTAATGATCTGACAAATCATGGGATATAAGTCCCCGTTGTATGGGACCATTGAGATGACGTAAAAGATTGGTTTGAAAGGCATCTAAGCTGGATCTACCCTAGGACTTCAAAAGCTATGTGAATTATGATTCGTATATCGAACTTGATGGGATATCTATCAAGTGAGAATCTGATTGTTTCTTAGTAAAGTTTAGATCGGTGAAAGTTGCATTCATCAAAAACCCGTGAATATCATGGATAGAGAAAGTAAGTCAACATTAAGCCTGATCTTATTCTCGTAGTTATGTTTGATGAAACTCGCGTATTGTAATGAATTACACTTGTGAGAAAAGACCGAATGTGGAGGAAATACCCACATGGCTTTAAGTCTATAAGAAGCGAGTAGTAAGATGATCTTTGAGGACAAAGATCCTGTTTAGGGGTAAATGCTGTGACAATCCGTCAATTTATGGTTGATATTTTATTCTCAATATTTATTTGAAAACATTATTTTAATGTTACAATATGAACTCACTTATTTTTGGGAAGTAATTTGGATTTACGTCTTGAAGTAGCATCGACTATGTTTAAACCGGAGGATTCTACGTTACGTGCTTACGTTTACATACACCGTTTTTGGTGACAGTCCGACATTTCAGAAAATAAATTTATCCGTGAATATTATTTTGGAGTTTTAAATTTGTGTTGGTTCATAAACTCACAAATTTACGAGAAGAGATTAGGACTTACGATTTTATTTTAACGTCCTTTACGACTAAACCGGAAGCCCTAGGATTACGTATTTACGTTTTTGAACTCCGTTTTTGATAAGATAATTTTTATTAGATTCGTTTTGTGCCGTTGATTCATAATTTATAAAAACGTTTTTCGTAAAACGACTCGAGGGCACGCAAATCGAGGAAACTAGAATCGAGGAGTACCCATAAATAAATGGGGATAAGACAAGTGGGACACTTGTCCCACCTCCACTCAAAACCGGCCTAACTAGCCACACATCCCATGATGTGTCCAATTTGTAGCTGAAAGCTTACACGTGTAAGCTAAGCTTACAAGTTAAGCTACTTCCACTATCAAAACCATTAGCTAAAACAAGTTCTCTCATTTTCCACCATGAAAACTTACACAAACTCTCTCACCCTCCCCATTTGTGCCGTCCACTTCTCCCCCATAAACACCACTTTTGATCAAAATCAACCATGAAATCCTATGTTATTCTTGCACATGTTGAAGCCCTTTTGAAACCCAATTGATTGGTGGTGATCATAACATCCAAGGAGGAGTTTCCATGGAGTCTTGGGGCTGATTATCCACAAGGTGTTCATGAAGAATGGTGGTCTTGAAGATGGTCTTGGTTATCCACAAGTTTCTCCATCAAAATCCATGTCCAAATCACAACCTACCTCAACTTGGTGGTATAAAGATTGTCCTCCTCATCCTTTTGTTATTTTTGATTATGTAATCTTGTATTTCTTTTACTTATGTATATGTATATGATGATGAATGATGATTAAAAATATTGTGTGGGGATTTGGTGTTGATAAACATGCTTAAAAAGATGGACAAACTACATGTAAAATGGGTAAATCTTGTTTGAATGGTAGGCTGTATAAAAACAGTAACTAACCACATGTTAGACTGATAAAATGATGAAGTAGAATCAATTTACAGTAAGCTATGGGTCTTGTACACATGTGAGAGTTGGCCATGCAATGGAATCATTGTAATGAGTGAGATATGATCAAAACAAGTTTAGAGTACCAATCTGAGTTCACTGTTTTGGACGATTTTTAGAAAATACTTAGAGGCTGATTCAACAGTAGCTATTGCAGAGTTAAATGTAGCACATATCATTTAGTTTATGTCACAAAAATTTGAGCTTCTATCTCCATATAGAACTCTAGATATGGCAGTTTTGGTGAACATGAAAATAATAATCAGATTTTGGAAATTAAAGTATAATAGTATTATATAAGCATTCAAATAAAAAGTGTATAAAATGTAAATTAAAACCCACTAACTTATATAATACATTTATATAAATATGTACAATGATAAATAAGTGGACACTTTATAAAAATGGTAACTTGATAAGTTTTATAAGTTATAAAAACTATAAACATGATTTTTACGACTTTTTCAGTTATTACCGTAAAATTAACGTTTTTGTTAAATAAAACTTAGATGGTTGGACCCGTCTAATGTAAACTTTATAAAACTCATAGACTAATATATAAACATATATAGAAAGTAAAAATCGATAAAACCCGAACTATATAACATACGGACATTAACGGGCTAAGTTAACGTTATTGGACTAATAATACAATAAAATGGACTAAAACACTTATAAACTTATTATTTGGGCTTAACCCATTTGGGCCCTATATATAAAGTATAAATACTGATAATATAAGTATGAAATGGATTAATATAAGTTAATGAACTTATAATAAGTTTATTTGACTTAAAACATGTAAATAGATAAAACCAGTAAACTAGTATAAAAGTTATCGACACATAACACTAAAATAAGTAAACGAGAATATGTAAACCCACTTGATCATCATATATATAATCATCATATATATACATAATTGTTATTTTTATGAAGTCATTGGACATGAGTCTAAGACGAGTATTATTTGTCTAGGTTTCCGTGATTGAAGCACGTACCGTACGTCCGAATATCCGATAACCCGCCTTCCCACATCAACGTGAGTTCATAGCCTCGCACTCTTTTAAATGTTTTTATGAAATGTTTTATAAACTCGCGAGGGAGATAACATGTTAGTTTTTATAAAATAGGACACCATTTGTCACGATTGTTTGTTTATTGATTTGGACCTGAATGATTGTATGACCCGATTGTATGACCCGATAAATGATTAAAGGACCCGATAGATGAAATTAAATGGATTATTAAAGTTAGGTTATGTCACTAAAAGTCCCATTAGCAGGAATTGTGAACTACCGGGATTTGGTAGACGCTTGTGCATATAATAGTACTATTTGGGGACGATCACCCCAGTTCGCGCCTTGACGGTTGATCCCCGTCGTGCCACATTAATTGGTAAGCGAATTTATGTATGAGAAGATTTCCATAGCGTGACCTTTGTGACGACACGATACTTTAGATGGGCAAATTGAGTATCGGGTTAGTAACCCGTTGTTTGGTTTAGTAAGGTAACAATGTCATGCGGCTTATAATAATCCAACTAACGAAATACTACTAGACGCACCGAATTATGATGTATTGCCTGACTAGCAATACAGGGTCATACTATTGATATTATGTTCGCGTTTTGGTTTTTCATAACCATATTCACATAAAGGTTTTTATTTAACTTTATACAACGTCATAAGGCGTATTGTATGATGTTTTTATGACATTGGCTCGTATAATGATTTTTAAGGCAAATGCCTATATTATGATTTTGACAAGGATTTGTATAAAATGATTTTGGCTATTTTATGGCCTATTACAAAGATTTGTACAAAATGATTTTCAGTAATAATTTTATACTTATATTATATTGATGGATTTTATTAAACTCTATGAATTCACTCGGCGTTATCGCTGACCTTTTCTTTTAACATGTTTTGTCTCAGGTACTTGAAGGTAATTCTCGGGAAGACAACAAGAATTCATGTCCCGCACTTAAATTATAATTTCCATTCAATTGTTTTGTAAAACCTGTATTAAATACAATGACTTGGGACCTATGTAACTTTGATATTTATGAATGGAAATGCTTTATTAATAAACGACGTGATTTTTATGCGTTGTCTATGATGTGAGTAATGTGTTATCCCGTAACTCCAACTAGTCTTCCGCTGTATTGAGTTGTATAAATTTGGAGTTGTTATAGTTTCAAGATGATGTGGATGATTCTCTCTCCAATTTGGAACCTTCACCCATATATGATTCTCCACCGATCTTTGATGCTTATAATGACGATTCTAGTTCCGATGGAGATGATTATGATGATTTTACTTCCGAGTATCCCGACATGCCCACTAATGATGATTTTGATGAGGCCGATACTCTTTTGAGTGATTCTTCTCATGATGAAGATCCTCCGCCAACCATGCTTAATCCTACTTTGGATGACTACTCATTTGAGGAAGACTTCTTTACTTTTCTTAATACTTACTTCCCTCATGAGAGTGATACTCCTCCTTTAGACTTTGATGATTATGGTCTTGATCCTACTTCGGATTTGAAGAAACTTCTTTCAAAGGAGAAGCAACCGGACGACACCAACATCTGCAGCACGTATGATTTGACACCTCTTTGTCCACCTTCTGAGGACGAGGTTGTGCATCTTCTTCGCGGATCATCTTCAAATTCTGATGAGCCTGAGTGCTATTTTCCCTTAAAAGAAAAGGTGTTCGACCCCGGTATCGATATTCTTGAGCCATCTTAGTATCCGTCTGATGAAATAAAAGGAAAGATTTTGGAACTACTGAAGATATGCTTGCACCTCACCATACTTGCTCCCACCGTGCTCCACATTTGCTTAAAAGGGAACCTTGCCTACTCTTCTTTGGCTTGCCTTGTTCGCCTTAAGCTTGTGCTATTTGATGGACGAAAACTATGTCTTTGATCCCGGTGGATATGTTTCATGCTTCTTCTTATGCTAATCAAGGTCGAGTCAGGCTCACGACTCGGTGAACAAAAATCAAGCGCTTCTTGGGAGGCAACCCATGTATCTATCTTTTAGCTATCTTTATCCTAAGTGTAGGGGAGACCCGTTGGTGTTTGCTATTTCCTCTCTCTTATATTCAGGGATTCGAGCACTCAATGATCCATTCTTGATGATTTTTGACGACCCGTGATTCCGAGTTTCTGTCTTCCCGGTTCTATCCTAAACTCTTTTCGATTCTCTATTTTATATTTCTCAATATTAAAATAGAAATCTCGTTAGTTGTCTCTTCCTTAGAAAGATTTAAACAAAGTGCACAATGTCCTAAGTGTAGGGGAGTTTACTCCCACATGCTTAAACATTGAGGACAATGTTTATATTAAGTGTAGGGGGGACTTCTATCGAAGTTAAGTGGCCTTTTCCTTGTATTTGTCTTCATTTTAACCGGAAAATCAATTTTTCGACATTTTTCGAAATTTTTGATCTATTTTGGCCTATTAGTTTTTACCTTTGTATAGTTATTTTCTTTCTTTACTAGATTAAATTTTAATAAAGTTGTTTTAATTTTCAAACGTTGTGAATCTTTTGACTCAACCCGAGTTTACTTATCTAAGTTTACTCTAGCAAGTATCCTTAACGTGTTTAAGTCAGGTTTTGCTAGGCTTTTATATAGGGAGCTTTAAAATGCGAAAGTCTTAACTCTCACGGGTTAAGAACAAGAACCTTTCGCAAGTTCCTATAATTGATCCTAGAGAGTCGTTTATCAAGGGAACTTTAAAATGCGATTTCTAAACATGAAAGAGTCTAAGAGTTTGCAAGATCCTATAGACGACTCGAAAACCCAAAACTTTGATTTAATAGGCTAAGCATCCACGAGTCTCATTCCTTGAGATTTTAAACTGTGGAGTACGAGAGATGATAGAGTCAATTATAAGTTTGGTATTCTTTCGTGAATTTATGTGAGTTAATTATAAGCCTATTCTCCCATCGCCTGCTAATAAATTTATCTGCAATAAATAAGGTTGTACGATTTGAAAAGTTACTTAGCTTCTAGCCCAAGATCCTTTAAAAGTTGCTCGGTATGGATTAGATTTCATAGCCAAGGCATAACTTATTGAAGCAGGATGTGAAGATTGGCGAGTCCGAAAAGGCCCTAACAAGGCATGAGGGCTATATTTTGTTGCTAAAGATCCAAAAGTGATGTGAAGAATCATTTATCGAAAATCAATATGAAGGATCGAGACACACGACGAAAAACAAGTACTCCCCAAAAGTCATGGAGAAGTCTATTCGAAAAGGCCCTAACAAGGTATGAGGATAAATAGATCCAAGTCCTAAAAGGAGGCGGATCGTTGAATATCAAAGTCCAAAATAAAGATTGGAGAAAAATGAAGAAGTCATGGTCCAAAGATGAAGAATCTCTCAAAAACTTCAAGTGAAGAAATTCCTATTATGAAGAGAAGACCATAATTTCAAGAACATCTGTCAAAGATTTGAAATATGAAGTCGCTGCCAAATATCGATCCGAGAAAGGTCTCAAATCGCGAAGCGAGTTATGCCAAGATATGAACTTTATGAGGTCCCGAGAAGCAGTTTTAAAAGATTTTGTCCTTTAGCTAACTATTGATTAAATTATCCTACTTTATTTTCAGCCTAAATAACTATCAAAATAAGTCAACAATGCATCGTGATCATTCAAGACAACAATAAAATATAAGAGATACACCTAGGAATAAGGGAGTCTAAGTAAATAATTGGCCCACATGAGTTCGTGTTAGTTTGCTAACTTATAATAACAATGATCTCGTTTTTAAGCTTGGTTTGGAGAAAGTGAAAACTCGAGGATGATGATCATTCATGACATTTTCAAAACCCTAAGGTATGTTTTTTATTTCTTTCTTCCTTTGAATGTTTATAATTTTCTATCTCTTTAATAAATGCCAACGTGGATTGATTGTGATGAAAAGTGTAAACGTGCTTTGTAACTAATGCATTGCATGAGGACATTGCAATGGTCAAGTGTAGGGGATTTGATAGGTGTGAAAACACCCATCTTTTTACCGCTTAACTACAATTATGACAATCCGTCAATTTATGGTTGATATTTTATTCTCAATATTTATTTGAAAACATTATTTTAATGTTATATTATGAACTCACTTATTTTTGGGAAGTAATTTGGATTTACGTCTTGAAGTAGCATCGACTACGTCTAAACCGGAGGATTCTACGTTACGTGCTTACGTTTACATACACCGTTTTGGTGGCAGTCCGACATTTCAGAAAATAAATTTGTCCGTGAATATTATTTTGAGATTTTAAATTTGTGTTGGTTCATAAACTCACAAATTTACGAGAAGAGATTAGGACTTACGGTTTTAATTTAACGTCTTTTACGACTAAACCGGAAACCTTAGGATTACGTATTTACGTTTTCGAACTCCGTTTTTGATGAGACAACTTTTATTAGATTCGTTTTGTACTGGTGAATCATAATTTATAAAAATGTTTTTCGTAAAACGACCCGAGGGCACGCAAATCAAGGAAACTAGAATCGAGGAGTACCCGTAAATAAATGGGGATGAGACAAGTGGGACACTTGTCCCACCCCCACTCAAACCGGCCTAACTAGCTACACAACACACTTGATGTGTCCAAATTGTAGCTAAAAGCTTACACTTGTAAGCTAAGCTTACAAGTTAAGCTACTTCCACCTTAAAACCATCCAACACAAACAACTAGCCTCATTTCTAACATGCAAAACAACCACCATTTTCTCTCTTGGCTCTCATTTTGTCGTCCACTCCTACACCATAAACACCACTTTTGATAAAAATTTACCATGAAATCCCATGTTGTTCATACATATGTTGAAGCCCTTTTGAAACCCTATTGATTGGTGGTGATTATAACACCCAAGGAGGAGTTTCCATGGAGTCTTGAGGCTGATTTTCCACAAGGAGTTTATGAAGATTGGTGGTCTTGAAGATGGTCTTGGTTATTCACAAGTTTCTCCATCAAAATCCATGTCCAAATCACAACCTACATCAACTTGGTGGTATAAAGATTGTCCTCCTCATCCTATTGTTATTTTTGATTATGTAATCTTGTATTTCTTTTACTTATGTGTATGTATATGATGATGAATGATGTTTAAAAATATTGTATGGGGATTTGGTGTTGATAAACATGGTTAAAAAGATGGACAAACTACATGTAAAATGGGTAAATCTTGTTTAAATAGTAGGCTGTATAAAAACAGTAACTAACCACATGTTAGACTGATAAAATGATGAAGTAGAATCAATTTACAGTAAGCTATGGGTCTTGTACACATGTGAGAGTTGTCCATGCAATGGAATCATTGTAATGAGTGAGATATGATCAAAACAAGTTTAAGGTACAAATCTGAGTTCACTGTTTTGGACGATTTTTAGAAAATACTTAGAGGCTGATTCAACAGTAGCTATTGCAGAGTTAAATGTAGCACATATCATTTAGTTTATGTCACAAAAATTTGAGCTTCTATCTCCATATAGAACTCTAGATATGGCAGTTTTGGTGAACATGAGAATAAAAATCAGATTTTGGAAATTAAAGTATAATAGTATTATATAAGCACTCAAGTAAATATAGTATAAAATGTGAATTAAAACCCACTAACTTATATAATAAATTTATATAAACATGTATAAGGATAAATAAGTGGACATTTTATAAAAATGGTAACTTGTTAAGTTTTATAAGTAATAAAAACTATAAACATGATTTTTACGACTTTTTCGGCTATGACCGTAAAATTAACGTTTTTGTTAAATAAAACTTAGACGGTTGGACCCGTCTAATGTGAACTTTATAAAACTCATATACTGATATATAAACATATATAACAAGTAAAAACCGATAAAACCCGAACTATATAACATACGGACATTAACGGACTAAGTTAACGTTATTGGAATAATAAAACAACAAAATGGACTAAAACACTTATAAACTTATTTATTGGGCTTAACCCATTTGGGCCCAACATGTAAAATGTAAATACTGATAATATAAGTATTAAATGGATTAATACAAGTTAATGAACTTATAATAGGCTTATTGGACCTAAAACACGTAAATAGGTAAAACTAGTAAACTAGTATAAAAGTTACCAATACGTAGACACTGAAATGAGTAAATGAGAATATGTAAACCCACTTGATCATCATATATATAAAATCATCATATGTATACATAATTTTTATTTTTATAAATTCTTGGACAAGAGTCTAAGACCGATTATTATTTATATAGGTTTCTGTGATTGAAGCACGTACCGTACGTCCGAGTTGCCGATAACCCGCTTTCCCACATCAACGTGAGTTCATAGCCTCGCACTCTTTTAAATGTTGTTATAAATGTTTTATAAACCCGCGAGGGAGATGACATGTTAGTTTTTTATAAAATAGGACACCATTTGTCCCGATTGTTTGTTTATTGATTTGGACCCGAATGATTGTATGACCCGACTTTATGACCCGATAAATGAATAAAGGACCCGATAGATGAAATTAAATGGATTATTAAAGTTAGGTTATGTCAGTAAAAGTCCCATTAGCATGAATTGTGAACTACCGGGATTTGGTAGACGCTTATGCATATAATAGTACTATTTGGGGACGATCACCCCAGTTCGCGCCTTGACTGTTGAGCCCCGTCGTGCCACATTGATTGGTAAGCGAATTTATGTATGAGAAGATTTCCATAGCGTGACCTTTGTGACGACACGCTAACTTAGATGGGCAAATTTTGTATCAGGTTAGCTACCCGTTGTTGTAATAGTAAGGTAACAATGTCATGCGGCTTATAATAATCTAGATAACGAAATACTAATATACGCACCGAAATTACGATGTATTGCCTGACTAGCAATACAGGGTCATACTATTGATATTATGTTCGTGTTTTGGTTTTCATAACCATATTCATATAACGGTTTTTATTTTCATACAACATCATAAGACGCATTGTATGATGTTTTTACGATATTGGCTCGTATGATGATTTTTAAGGAAAATGCCTATATTATGATTTTCGAAAAGGATTTGTATAAAAATGACTTTGGCTATTCTATGGCCTATTACAAAGATTTGTACAAAATGATTTTCAGTAATAATTTTATACTGATATTATATTGATGGATTTTATTAAACTCTATGAATTCACTCGGCGTTATCGCTGACCTTTTCTTTTAACATGTTTTATCTCAGGTACTTGAAGGTAATTCTCGGGAAGACAACAAGAATTCATGGCCCGCACTTAAACAATAATTTCCATTCAAATACTTTGTAAAACTTTGTATGAAATAATATGACTTGGGACCGATGTAACTTTGATATTTATGAATGGAGCTGCTTTATTAATAAACGACGTGAATTTTAAGCGTTGTCTATGATATGAGTAATGTGCTATCCCATAACACCAACGAGTCTTGGTGGTATAAAGATTGTCCTCCTCATTCTCTTGTTATTTTTGATTATGTAATCTTGTATTTCTTTTACTTATGTATATGTATATGATGATTAATGATGATTAAAAATATTGTGTGGGGATTTGGTGTTGATAAACATGGTTAAAAAGATGGACAAACTACATGTAAAATGGGTAAATCTTGTTTAAATAGTAGGCTGTATAAAAACAGTAACTAACCACATGTTAGACTGATAAAATGATGAAGTAGAATCAATTTACAGTAAGCTATGGGTCTTGTACACATGTGAGAGTTGGCCATGCAATGGAATCATTGTAATGAGTGAGATATGATCAAAACAAGTTTAAGGTACAAATCTGAGTTCACTATTTTGGACGATTTTTAGAAAATACTTAGAGGCTGATTCAACAGTATCTATAGGAGAGTTAAATGGAGCACATATCATGTAGTTTATGTCATAAAAATTTGAGCTTATATCTCCATATAGAACTCTAGATATGGCAGTTTTTGTGAACATGAGAATAAAAATCAGATTTTGGAAATTAAAGTATAATAGTATTATATAAGCACTCAAGTAAATATAGCATAAAATGTGAATTAAAACCCACTAACTTATATAATACATTTATATAAACATGTATAAGGATAAATAAGTGGACATTTTATAAAAATGGTAACTTGTTAAGTTTTATAAGTTATAAAAACTATAAACATGATTTTTACGACTTTTTCGACTATTACCGTAAAATTAACGTTTTTGTTAAATAAAACTTAGACGGTTGGACCCGTATAATGTGAACTTTATAAAACTCATATACTGATATATAAACATATATAACAAGTAAAAACCGATAAAACCCGAACTATATAACATACGGACATTAACGGACTAAGTTAACGTTATTGGACTAATAAAACAACAAAATGGACTAAAACACTTATAAACTTATTTATTGGGCTTAACCCATTTGGGCCCAACATGTAAAATGTAAATACTGATAATATAAGTATGAAATAGATTAATACAAGTTAATGAACTTATAATAGGCTTATTGGACCTAAAACACGTAAATAGGTAAAACTAGTAAACTAGTATAAAAGTTACCAATACGTAGACACTGAAATGAGTAAATGAGAATATGTAAACCCACTTGATCATCATATATATAAAATCATCATATGTATACATAATTGTTATTTTTATAAAGTCTTTGGACAAGAGTCTAAGACCGATTATTATTTATATAGGTTTCCGTGATTGAAGCACGTACCGTACGTCCGAGTTGCCGATAACCCGTTTTCCCACATCAACGTGAGTTCATAGCCTCGCACTCTTTTAAATGTTTTTATAAATGTTTTATAAACCCGCGAGGGAGATACCATGTTAGTTTTTTATAAAATAGGACACCATTTGTCCCGATTTTTTGTTTATTGATTTGGACCCGAATGATTGTATGACCCGACTTTATGACCCGATAAATGAATAAAGGACCCGATAGATGAAATTAAATGGATTATTAAAGTTAGGTTATGTCACTAAAAGTCCCATTAGCATGAATTGTGAACTACCGGGATTTGGTAGACGCTTATGCATATAATAGTACTATTTGGGGACGATCACCCCAGTTCGCGCCTTGACGGTTGAGCCCCGTCGTGCCACATTGATTGGTAAGCGAATTTATGTATGAGAAGATTTCCATAGCGTGACCTTTGTGACGACACGCTAACTTAGATGGGAAAATTTGGTATCGGGTAAGCTACCCGTTGTTGTGATAGTAAGGTAACAATGTCATGCGGCTTATAATAATCCAGATAACGAAATACTAATATACGCACCGAAATTACGATGTATTGCCTGACTAGCAATACAGGGTCATACTATTGATATTATGTTCGTGTTTTGGTTTTCATAACCATATTCATATAACGGTTTTTATTTTCATACAACGTCATAAGACGCATTGTATGATGTTTTTACGATATTGGCTCGTATGATGATTTTTAAGGCAAATGCCTATATTATGATTTTCGAAAAGGATTTGTATAAAAATGACTTTGGCTATTCTATGGCCTATTACAAAGATTTGTACAAAATGATTTTCAGTAATAATTTTATACTGATATTATATTGATGGATTTTATTAAACTCTATGAATTCACTCGACGTTATCGCTGACCTTTTCTTTTAACATGTTTTATCTCAGGTACTTGAAGGTAATTCTCGGGAAGACAACAAGAATTCATGGCCCGCACTTAAACAATAATTTCCATTCAAATACTTTGTAAAACTTTGTATGAAATAATATGACTTGGGACCGATGTAACTTTGATATTTATGAATGGAACTGCTTTATTAATAAATGACGTGAATTTTAAGCGTTGTCTATGATGTGAGTAATGTGCTATCCCGTAACACCAACGAGTCTTCTGCTGTATTGAGTTGTATAAATTTGGGGGTGTTACAGTTTGGTATCAGAGCTCTCGTTATAGAGAACGAAAGATTTTTAAAACCAAGGTTCTGAATAAAACATTTCAAAATCTTTTAACTACAAACATTTTTCTCCAAATGTCTAAAAATATTTTGACTATAACGGTGCCGAAGAATTCCCGAGTTACCGACAAGGCCAGACTGAGAAGTGTTATTTTAATATATATATAACTTGTATTATATATATATGATGTAATTTGATTACATGATTGTTTGATGATTATTTTGATATTTATACGAGTTATTTATACGACGTAGATTGTCACAAGGAACCCTAAATCCCCTAGTAAATTAATCGAAGCTATTCTCGTAGGAATTCTAGCTATCCTAGATCTAAAACAAGTTGTGGATGTTTATGATCCCAACAAATGGTTGATATTCGTAGAAATGTAGATAGTAGTTGATTGTGATATTGAAGTAGAATTGGCGAGATTAAATATGATATCGATGTCATGATGATCTTTCCTTATAGAGTGGAGTTTGACAAAACGTTATCACCTGGAAAGATGTCATCTGATTCGTTGTCACCCAATTCTTAAATTTGAAATCGAAAGGATGAATGTTGCACTTGAGGCTGTCACTGGAACCATTACCCAAAAGCCTCATGCCACTAGTACCTTTCCAAGAAGTCTAGTTGAATGATCAAGTCATTTCATACTAGTGACTCTTTTGATAATTATTGATAAAGGAGTTATAGGATTGGAAACTAAGTGTTGTTCATATCGAGCTTTTATTGCCCTATTAAGGTTTATGAATAAGGTTGAAAGTATTGGAGAATGAGGTAGGATGTCGCATTAAGTATAAGTTGACTGAAACTTGAATAAAGTAAAATTTAACTTGTATGGAATATGAAATTGTTAAAAGGAAGTCGTTAAGTTCTGTGATTGAATTATAAGGTTTTAATTGATTGTTGATTCGTGTTAAGTGTTGTTCCTAGGCCATTGTCCAATGATGAGGATGCCTAGTGTCCAAGAAATAAATTGAAGAAATCTTCTTCTAAATTGGGACCGATGGATCTTCCGGGACAGGTGGGACACCTAATGACTCTTGTAGATTATTATTCATTGTGGTATCTTTTAAAAATAATCCCTAACCTAACTGAGACATCAGTTGGTAGGATGAGTTCTTGGAATTGTATGACATAGTGACACATAATGTGTTACGATACAATTTAGACTTGTTTGTGATTAATGAAAAGACTACCTTTGATTGCTAAATTCTACATGTATTGATGTTATCTATCCTTTATTGCTTTATCCTAATATTCACATTAGTGATGCAACCATTGAACAAGTAATCATCTTGAATTGAGTTACGTTGTGGATTATTCTCTTTGTATTCCTGAGTGCCATCGATGTTATGAACCTCATGATTATTTGGCTAAATCTCATTTCCTATCATATTGTAGTTAGTTCTTGGTGAACAAGCTTTCATCACTCTTTTGCAGATCACTCATTGTTTTTATAAGATAAAACCGTATCCATTGAGAAAAATTGAATTTTCATCACTATAAGGATTATTCAAAGTAAGATTTATAAGTGATTGTTATCAAAATGAGGTTGTTTATAAAGTACCTTGGAAAACTTAATTGTTTTCATAATAAAGAAAATCTTTGTAAATTTATTCTTGATTCTTATTTAAGAATTGAGCATGAAAATGTTTTTATTGTAAACATGATCATAAAATTTTGACGAACTGAGTATTGCATCGTTAATCTTGAAATTGTATATAGTTGCGCGCCTACATACAATTTGGAATGGACCATACAAGGCTGATTAGTAGTCACAATAAAACTGATTAATAAACACTATATTTCCTTTGAAGATTGTGAAAGATTAATTTTTTTTGAGATCTGCAAGAAGTGAAAAATAGGGACATAGTGTTAGGGATACCTACATATGTGCATGTAGCATCTATTCTTCTGAGTCGAATTTACCCATCTGCGGGAATTGTCTTATTTGACAATTGACAATTCTTTCTTGTCCAATTCTCTCGTAGTGAGATTCTTAGTAAAAGTATCTGATTACCGAGTGTTGATACCTGACTGGATGTATCGACGTTCCTATCATTTCCTTTGGTTTGATTTCATTTGAATGACCTGGGTTGCGATCCGAGGAGCTTTCGAATGCGTACTCAAATTATGAAAACATGGGATATATTCATATTCGTTAAATGTTTTCGTCTGTATCTGATTTGAAATTCTCTCGCGTAGATTATGCGTTGACCTTACTCTTTTAATGGTAGTTATGTCTCCTGATATCCTTGAATTTGTGAAGGATTATGAGTTATTATTAGTCTTTTGAGAAGTTCACATCTTATCGACGGCAATAAAACTGGAAAGTTGATAGTGCCAGTAGAATGGATTGATTGATTATGACATGACGACATTGTCTTAATTGATGGGAACTCGAATAGAATTCCCCCAAATGATAAGATGTTGATTATCAAAAGTGATCTAAATAATTCTTGATGGATGACTATATCCTGCATTTAGACTTGAAGTTATACCATGAATGGTTGTTGATTAGTCATAGATATTATAATCTAGAAAGAACCTAATATGAATTTATTAAAAGATGTTTCCGTTATCTAAAACTTTAGGAGGTATTTGTTTGTGAATTAACTAGACTTTTGCCATTAAGGCAAGTTGAAATTGGTATTGATTATCTTTCCGGTGCTGCACCTGTGACCTGTGCACTGTACGACAACACCATCTGAATTAAAAGAATTACCGTACAACTGAGAGGGTTGTCGGAGAAAGCTTTTATTCTACCGAGCTCGTCATCATGAAGAGTTATGGTGTTATCATTCCATATATTTATAGATTACTGTGAACTGAGTAAATTGACAATCGAAAACGATATCCATAACTCGAAATGGAAGATTTGTTCGATCATTTACAAGGTTCTAGTGTATGTTTTAAAGATTTGATCCACGACATGGTCATCATCAACTTCGCATCTGCGGAAAAGATTATGTATTCCAATCACTACATCCGGTACTTGTAATGAACATTATGAATTTCACGTGGTGACGTTTGGATTGACTAATACACATGTAGCATTCATAAATTTGGTGAATCACGTGTGTAGGCTGTAATTTGATAAATTCATGCTCGTGATCATTAAGGACCATTTGTTTGTTTATAAGAATAAAAAGGAGTTAGTAATTATTTATAGATTGCCCTAAATTGGCCGAACAATAAAAACATGTATCTTGAATAATTGATATGTGATTAAAGACTTAAACCTTTACATTATTTGACTATGATTAATAGATAATGGAATTTATACTGACTCTTCAAAAATTAAGAGCCCTTTTAAGACTTTGAGTATTACTAAAGAGAAAAGTGCAAATATGTTTTGACAAATGTTTTAACAAAGGATTTTAAGGGATTATTCCCTTATACACAAACCATTTAACTAAACTTCTGTTTAGGGGTAAATGTTTGTGTATACCTCAAGACAACCTAAGAGGGATTGAGGAAACCGATAAATTATGACTTGAAATCTGAAACGACACTTTTTGCTTTTCAACTAAAATTTTTTTTGACCAAAGTATAAACAAAGTTTTTTCGAACATTTACGAATCTTATTAAGTATTTTCAATAAATCAACAAAAACCGTGTTAATTAAATTTAAAATTATATTGAACATTTTCATATAATTGGACGAACTAAGAAATTTAAAATCTTTTAACGTTTACGTTTCATACAAATTAAATAATTATTGTTAATTTACATGTAATATTTATCGACGCTTTAAACGTCGGATTGAACAAAACCAATGAAGATAATAGTAAAGACGAAACTAAAACATAGAAGATATAAAGAAAGAATTTTGAATAAATACGGTTATGATATCAGGGAAGTGAACGTAATTACTGACACATCATGTATAAAAGATAAAGAATCAATGGAGATATTTTTCTTAATAATGAATATGCAAAATAAATTGCCGAACAATTAAAAAATAACTAATGTTTGTAAGAGGGATAATATAGATGATAAAAGGGGTTCGCGGCTAATGTGGACCATTAAAAATTGAGAAGCCGATGGCGTTAAATATTTAAAAAAAAAGCTACTTGTGATTGTCTAAATATGGAGGTTTGTGAAATTTAGTTATGTTGGGAACTTGTAAGTATAAGTATTCTATTTATGTCATTTATGATTTAATGTATCCTTATCTGAAGAAGTTGTACTGATGGCAAATTATGAAGGCAGACATCGCCTCATACATTATTAAACGTCTAGCTATTTCAAAGGTCATCATCTGAATTAGATTCGATTTGGGTCATCGTCGACAGACTGACCAAATCTGCTAATATCATTCCCGTTAATGATAAATGAAAAAGAGTTATGTAAACATAGTGTGCCTGTATCAAACATCTTTATCAAGATCCTCGCTTCGCAACGAATTTCTAGAGATTTGCTCAGAAATCATTGAGAACGAACCTTGATGAGAGTACTATGTACCACCCCAATCGAAGGGACGAGGTAAACTAACGATACAAAGTAATATAAGTGCTATTTTATGTTTGAATGAATGACCTTTGGTAATAAACCATATAGTCGTTTTCCTTTGGAAAGATTATCATTGATAATCATCGTATTAGGATCGAGATCGAATCTTGTTAGGATCTAAATATTAGAATATCTGTAAGCATGAATTCAGATAAAGACACCGGACAAACATCCACTGTGAGTTGGACATGTCTTTTAGGTTTAAGGTTTCCTATGATAGTGAACCTAACCTTGCAAAATACTCGACCCACGAGACCTGAAATGATTGTTGAAATTAGGATTTGATTATTGACTGCCGATAGTGGGCAGGAGGTTATGTGAATATGAAATGTAGATCTTGAAGTGCCAGATGGGTAGCGAAGTTATGCCAAAAATTTTAACCTTGGAAAAATGAATTAATGATCTGAAAAATCATGGGATATAAGTCCCCGTTGTATGGGACCATTGAGATGATGTAAAAGATTGGTTTGAAAGGCATATAAGCTAGATCTACCCAAGGACTTCAAGAGATGCGTGAATTATGTTTCGTATATTGAACTTGATGGAATATCTATCAAGTGAAAATCTGAATTCTTCTTAATAATGCTTAGATCGGCGAAAAGTTGCATTCATCAGAAACCCGTGAACATCATGGATAGAGAAAGTAAGTAAACATTTAGCCTGATCTTATTCCCGTAGTTATGTTTGATGAAACTCGTGTATTGTAATGAATTACACTTGTGAGAAAAGACCGAATGTGGAGGAAATAGCCACATGGCTTTAACTCTATAAGAAGCGAGTAGTAAGATGATCTTTGAGGACAATGATCCTGTTTAGGGGTAAATGCTGTGACAATCCGTCAATTTATGGTTGATATTTTATTCTCAATATTTATTTGAAAACATTATTTTAATGTTATATTATGAACTCACTTATTCTTGGGAAGTAATTTGGATTTACGTCTTGAAGTAGCATCGACTACGTCTAAACCGGAGGATTCTACGTTACGTGCTTACGTTTACATACACCGTTTTGGTGACAGTCCGACATTTCAGAAAATAAATTTGTCCGTGAATATTATTTTGAGATTTTAAATATGTGTTGGTTCATAAACTCACAAATTTACGAGAAGAGATTAGGACTTACGGTTTTAATTTAACGTCCTTTACGACTAAACCGGAAACCTTGGGATTACGTATTTACGTTTTTGAATTCCGTTTTTGATGAGACAATTTTTATTAGATTCGTTTTGTGCCGTTGATTCATAATTTATAAAAACATTTTTCGTAAAACGACCCGAGGGCATGCAAATCGAGGAAACTAGAATCGAGGAGTACCCGTAAATAAATAGAGATGAGACAAGTGGGACACTTGTCCCACCCCCACTCAAACCGGCCTAACTAGCTACACAACACACTTGATGTGTCCAAATTGTAGCTAAAAGCTTACACTTGTAAGCTAAGCTTACAAGTTAAGCTACTTCCACCTCAAAACCATCCAACACAAACAACTAGCCTCATTTCTAACATGCAAAACAACCACCATTTTCTCTCTTGGCTCTCATCTTGCCGTCCACTCCTACACCATAAACACCACTTTCGATCAAAATTTACCATGAAATCCCATGTTGTTCATACATATGTTAAAGCCCTTTTGAAACCCTATTGATTGGTGGTGATTATAACACCCAAGGAGGAGTTTCCATGGAGTCTTGGGGATAATTTTTCAGAAGGAGTTTATGAAGATTGGTGATCTTGAAGATGGTCTTGGTTATTCACAAGTTTCTCCATCAAAATCCATGTCCAAATCACAACCTACATCAACTTGGTGGTAAAAAGATTGTCCTCCTCATCCTATTGTTATTTTTGATTATGTAATCTTGTATTTCTTTTACTTATGTATATGTATATGATGATGAATGATGATTAAAAATATTGTGTGGGGATTTGATGTTGATAAACATGCTTAAAAAGATGGACAAACTACATGTAAAATGGGTAAATCTTGTTTAAATAGTAGGCTGTATAAAAACAGTAACTAACCACATGTTAGACTGATAAAATGATGAAGTAGAATCAATTTACAGAAAGCTATGGGTCTTGTACATATGTGAGAGTTGGCCATGCAATGGAATCATTGTAATGAGTGAGATATGATCAAAACAAGTTTAAGGTACAAATCTGAGTTCACTGTTTTGGACGATTTTTAGAAAATACTTAGAGGCTGATTAAACAGTAGCTATAGAAGAGTTAAATGGAGCACATATCATGTAGTTTATGTCATAAAAATTTGAGCTTCTATCTCCATATAGAACTCTAGATATGGCAGTTTAGGTGAACATGAGAATAAATATCAGATTTTGGAAATGAAAGTATAATAGTATTATATAAGCACTCAAGTAAATATAATATAAAATGTGAATTAAAACCCACTAACTTATATAATACATTTATATAATAAGGATAAATAAGTGGACATTTTATAAAAATGGTAACTTGTTAAGTTTTATAAGTTATAAAAACTATAAACATGATTTTTACGACTTTTTCGGCTATTACCGTAAAATTAACGTTTTGTTATATAAAACTTAGACGGTTGGACCCGTCTAATGTGAACTTTATAAAACTCATATACTGATATATAAACATATATAACAAGTAAAAACCGATAAAACCCGAACTATATAACATACGGACATTAACGGACTAAGTTAACGTTATTGAACTAATAAAACAACAAAATGGACTAAAACACTTATAAACTTATTTATTGGGCTTAACCCATTTGGCCCCAACATGTAAAATGTAAATACTGATAATATAAGTATGAAATGGATTAATACAAGTTAATGAACTTATAATAGGCTTATTGGACCTAAAACACGTAAATAGGTAAAACTAGTAAACTACTATAAAAGTTACCAATACGTAGACACTGAAATGAGTAAATGAGAATATGTAAACCCACTTGTAACATCCCGTACTTAACGTCATCATTTTTATCCTAACTATGTAACGTATTTTGAGTTCCTAAGTAATGGTGAGTATTGTTATGTTTGACGGTTTACGTTGAAACCGGTAATGTGTGCATATATTTAATCGTCGTGACGATTGAATAGTACTAATAGTGATCGCGATGCCAATGGATGCCCAAATATTATATTTTAGTATCGATTATTTCGATATTTGATATTTTTGAAATTCTTATTTCGTTTACGTTTTAAGTCGAGTCGAATTTTATTATTTCGTTTTGTGTGCGTTTAATTATTAAAACGATCGATTTAACAAACGAGATTTATATTTTTATGAACCCGGGACGAAACCCGACTCCCGTAAATATTTATAAAATTGACTGGAAGTCATTTCCCGCTTTTTAACTAATATTTACACTTTGGTCCACAAGAATGCACCAATTACAACTTTCACCTTTCCCCACCATATAAAAGGCTTCAACTAACACATACATGCCATAACCACCAAAATTTTTCCTCTCTCTTCTCCCTTTTCTCTCTATGCCGTGACCCCCTCCATCAACAAACACCATCACCATTTTTGATTGAGCTTGATTCAAGAAAAACTAAACAAAGTCCCATTCCCCAAATTCAATGGAGATTCTAATGGTATGATTTTTACTTACATGCATTCACTTTTATTTTTCAAAGATTTTTTTTACTCAAGAACAATGGTGTTTGATCCATTGTTGTGTTGTATAAAGGTGTTATTATTATTATATTTGATTTTTAAAGTATTGCATGTATGATTTGTGTAGTGGGTTTTTATAATATTAATCATGCAAGTGATCTAGGGATGATATGAGATGTTGTAGATGATTAATATAGCATATTTGAGGTATTGATGATGTTTAAAATGGGTCAAATTGGTTGTTGGTATGATTTTTAAAGAGTCATTTTAGATCAGTAGGTTTAGGGCCATTTTTCGAATAGTGGCTGTTGATTAAAGGTTGATATTATTAAATATTGTTGTAGTGGTCGCCGAGACGCTCGTTTCGGTATAAGGTAGAGCTTCTAACTCATAACGAGTCAAAAGTTACATAGGTTTGAATATTCGTGTACCGGGAGGCGAGTATCGACGCAATCCGAAATTGTTGTCGATATTGGGTCAAATCTCGGGGACTATAACTTGAGTTTCAAAAATGGTCAAGGGCTGTTCTCAGGCCCTAAACTTAGCATTTTGAGTCTATTTTCATAATCAAGAGTCGGATTTGTAAATGGTTTTGGTTAAGGAGGTCAAAACGGTTTTACGATTCAAGTGTGCAAAACTGTCCGGTTTTTAATGTCTAAAGATATGTCGAGCAGGTGGGTCTAAAATGTGAATCATTTGATGAAATTTTAACTGAGTCTTCTACAGATATTGAGTGAGTTTGTCACCAAGTTTCGTCGAAAACGGAGTTGTTTAAGTATGGTAAAACAGCGTGTACTTTCGGTAAGTACCGGCTGAGTATTTTTGGGAGGTACTTAACCTCGCGTCATAGTTTGAGGCAAGAGGCTAATCTATTAGCTTCTCAAAGTTTTAAAAGGATATAAGTCTTATGTAAGAGTGTATATTCTGAGATTGGAGACCCATTTAGGGTACTTGAGCCGTGTTGATTTGGCATTTTGAGATGGATCAACATCGGAGGTGCTAGTCTTGGAAAGCTAGTACTCGTCGTGGAGTTAGAAGGAATTCACTTGCATTGATTGGTCGTGTCTATGTACATACTATTTTGAGTCATTGATTTTATTATACTAAGTATGTTTTGAGGTACTTGAGTATGTTGTTAAGCGCGCACCTTATTTGTTAGGTGGCGGCTTTTGACGTGTATATTTGGGAGGCATCTTCACTTCGGCGATCACTACTACTACTAGCTTCGTGTATCATCTAAGGTGAGTCTATAGCCTCGCCTTTATACTGGTTTTAAATGATTTTAACCCGCGAGGGGGAGTACATGCTATTTGAAACAACTAGAACACAAGTCTTTTGAATGATTGCTTAAACTTAAATGTTGTTTTGATTGTAACAAGTACGTTGAGTACAATGGAATTGGTACATTGAGTACAATGGAATTGGTATGTTGAACACCAGGGAATTGTGTTGCAATGGAATTGGTACGTTGAGTACAATGGAATTGGTATGTTGAACACCAGGGAATTGTGTTGAAATGGAATTGGTACGTTGAGTACAATGGAATTGGTATGTTGAACACCAGGGAATTGTGTTGCAATGGAATGGGTACGTTGAGTACAATGGATTGGTACGTTGAGTATAATGAATTGGTGTGGACTCGTATGCCAACGTAGGGTCACACAAAGGAACCATAAATGAAATTGCTTTTTATATACTTGTGTTCAAATGATGATTTGCAAAACCTATAGATTCGCTCAACCTTTGTGTTGATCCTTTTAAGCATGTATTTCAGGTAATCAAGATGGAGCGCAGCGGAGCATGCAAGGAGGGAGTTGGTGCTTACTTGTCTAAATTTTGTTTATTTTTCATCCTTTTTTTTAAATTAACCATTTCATTCAAGTATTTTGAGGAACATGTTGTGTTGGTAACGGTTTTTGGGACTAAAACGCTACTCTGATGGTATCTTTTGGGATGGAAAATATTTTAGACAAAGTTATATTATACATTTTAACGTCTCATTTGAGGTCGTTTTCTATGATTGTGTGTGATGTGCTATGAGTAGCGCCCCAAAGTGGTATTCCGCTGCGTGGTAATTTGGGGGTGTTACAGATTGGTATCAGAGCCACAAGTTATAGAGAACTAGGTCGATTTTTTTTGAAAATGTCCTAAACTATAACTTTTGGTGTGTCGTAAAAGTTTTAAGCACGCAACTACTCCGCATGGCTCCGGTAAGGCTATTCTTGTATTACTTTATATTTGACTATGATTATGTGAACCTATGTGTATATAGGAATGGTAGTATGTATATGTATGAATATACTATGATATTTAAAGGCATTGTACGTGAAGCAATGTTCCTTGAATGATTGTTGTACATTTTATAATTCGGCTTTGAATAGGATTTGGCCTCATCGCCAATCACCGATCTTGATAATTATGTATTATGAATACGAGCGTGAAACTCGTTTGATACTTTGGGTACGTGTATATTGCTTCGTAATCTATCGCATATCGACTTGTTTAAGTTCGATCGTTGTCGTCGCATCGTGATGTGCCATTTTTGGACATCTCATATTGAAACGTAATTGATTAACGTGATATTTTTTTTTCCGTTACTTCTTATGATTTTGAAGAACCATTTATCCAAGGCGACATCTTCTACGTAATGCGACGTGTGATTTGGTTTTATATGACTACGTTTTATTGGCGAAAGGAGGATGCCAATGTTGGGCTTAAGATATATATATTCTAATCAAATATATATAGTTTGGGTACAACAAAGATATGCTCGTAGTAGTCATTCGGTTGAGTGGCTTAATGCCTTGTATCTAATTGGAATGGGACATTTAGATATAGAGATTTTAACTCGCTCAACTATGAGTTGTTTAAGGTTGTCTTATTGAAATGGATTGGGACATTTGAATAAGAAGGTTTTAAACCACTGGACCTTAGATCGTTATGATCTCCTTATTCAAATGGAATGGGACATTTGAATACGGAAATCATGATGTAAGTTTATTTGACACCTTGTATTTATCATGGTATTTGGATATGATATTGTGTTGAGAGATAGTAATACTTGAGTAGGATGACTTATAATCGTCTTGTTGAAATGGATTGGGACGCCTTTTCATTTGAACAAGAAAGTTATAAGTTTCCGAACCATAAATTTATAAACTCTTGTATACATGGAGGGGGACGCCTTTTGATGTGGACAAGGAGTTATAAATGAGTGGGCCCGAGTATGTCTGGCTCGATTTGTGGATTTTTGGTGTGCGTACGTCTTCCTTCGACTCGTATTTCGTTGGTAAGAATCGTTCGATGTTGTCGTCATTATGATGATCGTCGATTATCATCTATGTACGAATAACCCGTTGTACTTCTCTCGAGTTATGATTTGTTTTGATGGACCATTTCTAATGTGTCTCGATGATCGCGAGCTTTATAAACAGATTGTTAAGAACCGTTGACCGTTCCGAGAATAGGCGACTCGCTTAAGCGTCACCATGATTTATGTGTGTACTTGCAGATTGACTGAGGATCAAGTTATCAACGTCAACTTATCGTGGATGTGAAGATTTTGTAATTTTACTTACTACTATCGAAGGGTCACCGAAGAATTTTCTTGATGACGAAACTCTTGGGGCTAGTATGACGAACTAAAAACGAGGAATATGATGCATCACTTTGAGCGCTGAAGCAAAAATTAGTGGGACGCTTTTGTACGTTGAACACGGGAGTAGAACTTAATGGTATGCCCGATATGTTGTGAATTCTCGCCAATGGACCGAATTTCTTAATGACTGGAATTAACAAATTCGTTTTCACTTCGAAGAGTATGTTGTTGCTGACACCGCAAGTGGAAAGACTTTAGAGATCGAGTTGTATTATCAAGGGCTAGTCCAAGGTTTTATCGATGATCAACGACGGAGATTTACATTTGATGTTTATATTTGACCTTTGTTTTTAGGTACTTATGTGGTATGTGATCGAGTTGAGTGATCGTAAGTTGTGAGAACTTGAGGCGGCATTGTCCAATGACGTCCGATCATGGAGAACACGTATCTTGTAGTATCTTTTTGACCTTCAACGACGATGCTTATTGAGACTTTGAATGCGCGTGGGCGGAAGTGAGATGGTGTCTTTGTATTATCTTTTCGGTATGGATCCGCGTGTGAGCACCCTCTGATGACGAAATATTTCCTTGTTATTCCTGTTGATGTGTGTCCACGGCTATCCGGCCATTGGATATCCTTTAACTTACAACCTTCCAATTGACTAGACCTACCCGAAAGTTATGTCAAGCGATCTTATTTATCATGGCTTGGCTATTTAGCAAGCATGAGTTAACCCGATTGAATTTATTTATGTGGCATGGTTTGGCTTTTGACAAACATGTCGTGACTTGATTTTGCGTCCATGGTGTTGTCTTTTGTGTTTGAATTAGATAGTAATGCGTCCGATAGCGCAATGTATACGCTGAAGGGTTTCCGTACCGACGAACTCGCGTTTGACGAAGTAGGTTGGCATGTTCGAGAATACGCAATAAGGTGATTTTGTACGACTAGTACTAATTACCTCGTCTCAATTCTTTTCTAGAATGTTTTCGATGGAGCTTTATGCGACCTACGCGACTCTCTTTCGTGAATGATTGTTTTTGTGAGGATCATGAATGGTGGTTTAGATCGCCAGATTGTTGGAATAAAGTAGATGAAGGACAAATTGGAACTGAGACTATTTGGGGAAACTACGAAAAGATCGTGCGGATTGATAACTGCTTGTAAACTGTGAGGAGTCGTCAGAAGAACTTTGCCAATAACCGTAGGGAGCCGTTGGAAATCTGAAGTTGGAGACATGGCAATTATTAAGGTATCACCTTGGAAAGGTGAAATCCGTCTTGGAAATAGAGAAAAGTTAAGTCCAAGGTGCGTTGGACCGTTTAAGATCACCCAGCGGATGGGACCGGTTGTTTATAAGTTAGAATCATTGGATGAACTTCGTGCGATTCGTGTAATTTTAGTGTGTCGAGCTCGAATAAGTGTTTGGCGAATAAGGGTTTATTCTTTCGTTTTTGGTGAGATACAACTTGACGACAAGTTGCATTTTGTAGAAGAACCAGTAGAGATCTTTGATCGAGAGGTTAAGCGTTTGAGACCGAGTAAGATCCTCATTACGAAGGTGCGATGTATTTCGAGACGTGGAACGAGATTCACGTGGGAACGTGAGGATTTCTTCATAAGAAGTGCCCTCGTTTTTCCTAGGAGAGCGCGATACGAGTATGAGGCTAGGCGAGCACCGGGACGTCGCTCCTTTAAGGAGGTGAGAATGTAACATCCCGTACTTAACGTCATCATTTTTATCCTAACTATGTAACGTATTTTGAGTTCCTAAGTAATGGTGAGTATTGTTATGTTTGACGGTTTACGTTGAAACCGGTAATGTGTGCATATATTTAATCGTCGTGACGATTGAATAGTACTAATAGTGATCGCGATGCCAATGGATGCCCAAATATTATATTTTAGTATCGATTATTTCGATATTTGATATTTTTGAAATTCTTATTTCGTTTACGTTTTAAGTCGAGTCGAATTTTATTATTTCGTTTTGTGTGCGTTTAATTATTAAAACGATCGATTTAACAAACGAGATTTATATTTTTATGAACCCGGGACGAAACCCGACTCCCGTAAATATTTATAAAATTGACTGGAAGTCATTTCCCGCTTTTTAACTAATATTTACACTTTGGTCCACAAGAATGCACCAATTACAACTTTCACCTTTCCCCACCATATAAAAGGCTTCAACTAACACATACATGCCATAACCACCAAAATTTTTCCTCTCTCTTCTCCCTTTTCTCTCTATGCCGTGACCCCCTCCATCAACAAACACCATCACCATTTTTGATTGAGCTTGATTCAAGAAAAACTAAACAAAGTCCCATTCCCCAAATTCAATGGAGATTCTAATGGTATGATTTTTACTTACATGCATTCACTTTTATTTTTCAAAGATTTTTTTTACTCAAGAACAATGGTGTTTGATCCATTGTTGTGTTGTATAAAGGTGTTATTATTATTATATTTGATTTTTAAAGTATTGCATGTATGATTTGTGTAGTGGGTTTTTATAATATTAATCATGCAAGTGATCTAGGGATGATATGAGATGTTGTAGATGATTAATATAGCATATTTGAGGTATTGATGATGTTTAAAATGGGTCAAATTGGTTGTTGGTATGATTTTTAAAGAGTCATTTTAGATCAGTAGGTTTAGGGCCATTTTTCGAATAGTGGCTGTTGATTAAAGGTTGATATTATTAAATATTGTTGTAGTGGTCGCCGAGACGCTCGTTTCGGTATAAGGTAGAGCTTCTAACTCATAACGAGTCAAAAGTTACATAGGTTTGAATATTCGTGTACCGGGAGGCGAGTATCGACGCAATCCGAAATTGTTGTCGATATTGGGTCAAATCTCGGGGACTATAACTTGAGTTTCAAAAATGGTCAAGGGCTGTTCTCAGGCCCTAAACTTAGCATTTTGAGTCTATTTTCATAATCAAGAGTCGGATTTGTAAATGGTTTTGGTTAAGGAGGTCAAAACGGTTTTACGATTCAAGTGTGCAAAACTGTCCGGTTTTTAATGTCTAAAGATATGTCGAGCAGGTGGGTCTAAAATGTGAATCATTTGATGAAATTTTAACTGAGTCTTCTACAGATATTGAGTGAGTTTGTCACCAAGTTTCGTCGAAAACGGAGTTGTTTAAGTATGGTAAAACAGCGTGTACTTTCGGTAAGTACCGGCTGAGTATTTTTGGGAGGTACTTAACCTCGCGTCATAGTTTGAGGCAAGAGGCTAATCTATTAGCTTCTCAAAGTTTTAAAAGGATATAAGTCTTATGTAAGAGTGTATATTCTGAGATTGGAGACCCATTTAGGGTACTTGAGCCGTGTTGATTTGGCATCTTGAGATGGATCAACATCGGAGGTGCTAGTCTTGGAAAGCTAGTACTCGTCGTGGAGTTAGAAGGAATTCACTTGCATTGATTGGTCGTGTCTATGTACATACTATTTTGAGTCATTGATTTTATTATACTAAGTATGTTTTGAGGTACTTGAGTATGTTGTTAAGCGCGCACCTTATTTGTTAGGTGGCGGCTTTTGACGTGTATATTTGGGAGGCATCTTCACTTCGGCGATCACTACTACTACTAGCTTCGTGTATCATCTAAGGTGAGTCTATAGCCTCGCCTTTATACTGGTTTTAAATGATTTTAACCCGCGAGGGGGAGTACATGCTATTTGAAACAACTAGAACACAAGTCTTTTGAATGATTGCTTAAACTTAAATGTTGTTTTGATTGTAACAAGTACGTTGAGTACAATGGAATTGGTACGTTGAGTACAATGGAATTGGTATGTTGAACACCAGGGAATTGTGTTGCAATGGAATTGGTACGTTGAGTACAATGGAATTGGTATGTTAAACACCAGGGAATTGTGTTGAAATGGAATTGGTACGTTGAGTACAATGGAATTGGTATGTTGAACACCAGGGAATTGTGTTGCAATGGAATGGGTACGTTGAGTACAATGGATTGGTACGTTGAGTATAATGAATTGGTGTGGACTCGTATGCCAACGTAGGGTCACACAAAGGAACCATAAATGAAATTGCTTTTTATATACTTGTGTTCAAATGATGATTTGCAAAACCTATAGATTCGCTCAACCTTTGTGTTGATCCTTTTAAGCATGTATTTCAGGTAATCAAGATGGAGCGCAGCGGAGCATGCAAGGAGGGAGTTGGTGCTTACTTGTCTAAATTTTGTTTATTTTTCATCCTTTTTTTTAAATTAACCATTTCATTCAAGTATTTTGAGGAACATGTTGTGTTGGTAACGGTTTTTGGGACTAAAACGCTACTCTGATGGTATCTTTTGGGATGGAAAATATTTTAGACAAAGTTATATTTATACATTTTAACGTCTCATTTGAGGTCGTTTTCTATGATTGTGTGTGATGTGCTATGAGTAGCGCCCCAAAGTGGTATTCCGCTGCGTGATAATTTGGGGGTGTTACACCACTTGATCATCATATATATAAAATCATCATATGTATACATAATTGTTATTTTTATAAAGTCATTGGACAAGAGTCTAAGACCGATTATTATTTATATAGGTTTCCGTGATTGAAGCACGTACCGTACGTCCGAGTTGCCGATAACCCGCTTTCCCACATCAACGTGAGTTCATAGCCTCGCACTCTTTTAAATGTTTTTATAAATGTTTTATAAACCCGCGAGGGAGATAACATGTTAGTTTTTATAAAATAGGACACCATTTGTCCCGATTGTTTGTTTATTGATTTGGACCCGAATGATTGTATGACCCGACTGTATGACCCGATAAATGAATAAAGGACCCGATAGATGAAATTAAATGGATTATTAAAGTTAGGTTATGTCACTAAAAGTCCCATTAGCATGAATTGTGAACTACCGGGATTTGGTAGACGCTTATGCATATAATAGTACTATTTGGGGACGATCACCCCAGTTCGCGCCTTGACGGTTGATCCCCGTCGTGCCACATTGATTGGTAAGCGAATTTATGTATGAGAAGATTTCCATAGCGTGAAGTTTGTGACGACACGCTAACTTAGATGGGCAAATTTGGTATCGGGTTAGCTACCCATTGTTGTGATAGTAAGGAAACAATGTCATGCGGCTTATAATAATCCACATAACGAAATACTAATATACTCACCGAAATTACGATGTATTGCCTGACTAGCAATACAGGGTCATACTATTGATATTATGTTCGTGTTTTGGTTTTCATAACCATATTCATATAACGGTTTTTATTTTCATACAACGTCATAAGACGCATTGTATGATGTTTTTACGATATTGGCTCGTATGATGATTTTTAAAGCAAATGCCTATATTATGATTTTCGAAAAGGATTTGTATAAAAATGACTTTTGCTATTCTATGGCCTATTACAAAGATTTGTACAAAATGATTTTCAGTAATAATTTTATACTGATATTATATTGATGGATTTTATTAAACTCTATGAATTCACTCGGCGTTATCGCTGACCTTTTCTTTTAACATGTTTTATCTCAGGTACTTGAAGGTAATTCTCGGGAAGACAACAAGAATTCATGGCCCACACTTAAACAATAATTTCCATTCAAATACTTTGTAAAACTTTGTATGAAATAATATGACTTGGGACCGATGTAACTTTGATATTTATGAATGGAACAACTTTATTAATAAACGACACGAATTTTAAGCGTTGTCTATGATGTGAGTAATGTGCTATCCCGTAACACCAACTAGTCTTCCGCTGTATTGAGTTGTATAAATTTGGGGGTGTTACAACAATAATAACCGAGCCAAAACGTGTATTTTATGTCGTAAATGTCAGAATTATGCGTGGTTTGTGTTTTTGTTGTGATTTAGGAAGAAAATGTGAAAAAGGGAGAAAACACGGGCATTCACGGGCTTTTATCGAAGAAAAATACAAAAGACGAAGTCAAGAAATCAAGAGTGCAAAAAGAACGGAAATCCAAGACCAATTCTGAAGATTTATCGAAGAAAAAGTCAAAAGACGGAAGTTTACTAAAAGCCGAAGAACTCAAGTATAATTTATTGAAGAATTACAAGACGAGTTTAAAAAAATCCCGAGACAAAATCATTAAAGTCAAAGAATTAAGAAGATTAAGGACTTAATGATGCAATTAAAGAAACAAGAAAGATGGGAGGAAACTTCCTAAGCACCTCCATAATCCTCCTATAAATAGATTACATTTTCATCTCATTTAGTTTTGTTGGCTAATAGTGACAATTACTTCTTCCATTTTAATTACCTTGCACTTTAATTACATGTCATTTAAATACATTGTCTTGCACCTTAAATTCATTTAATTTCAAGTAAGTTTCCTTTTAATTATTGTCAATCTTTACTTTTCTTGTCAATCTTCTATCTTCTTTTCTTGTTTGATCTTAATCTTTATGATTTATTGTTCATGTTTATGTTTTTGATGATTTATTGATTTGATTAAAGTGGGTTTTGATTATTTTGATTATTATTGTTAGTGTTTTTGATTTGGTTTGATTAGTATTTGTTATTAGATCATTTGTGATTAGTTTGATTTAATCTTGAGGTTGATTTTGATTAGTTTTAGTTAGATCCGTATTTCTTTTTCTCCTTGTTCTTCGTTGTCTGTTTCATTTCCCAGGTACATTCCGGATCAAAGCCAAATATTCCGAGTGAAGGAATTGCGTTGTGAATATTCCGAACCAAGCAAAGTATTCCGGGTCAGTGTTTATTCCGAATCAAAGTACTTATTTGGAACATTCCGAATAAAGCCTTCATTCGGAACATTCCGGATCAGCTTGAGTATTCCGAACCAAAGAACTTCTTCCGAATCAAAGTTTGTTCATCCGGAACATTTATTATTCCGAATAAAGGTGATTCATTCGGAAATTCAAACATTCCGGATCAAGGTCTTCATTCAGAATATATTCCGGATCAGTGGACTTCGTTCGGAATAACTTGATATTCCGAATCAAGGGAGTTTGTTCGGAACATTCTGAACCAAAGGGGATTCATTCGGTATAATTTATTATTCCGGATCAAGGGTTCATTCGGAACATTCCGAATGAACAGAATATTCCGAGTCAAGACCAACATTCCGAATCAAGGTTTTGGTAATTATTCCGAGTGAAGAAGAATCATTCCGAACGAAGGTGACAATCCGGATGAGTGATTATTCCGAACGAAGGATTATTCCGAATGAGTTGTTTTCAGGTTATTTTTAGTTTCTGTTTTTTCTTTAATTTTTAATTTTCAAGCTTTACTTTTCCCGCCTTTTTCCTTAGTCGCACTTTAAGATTACTTGCCTTAGATTTATTTTAAGCCTTGCCTTAGTTTAAGTTTTAGTTGCGTTTTAAGTTTGCCTTTAGGTTAGTTTTAAGTTTGCGTCATTTACTTTTAGTGCTATTTACTTTTCGTCTCGCTTTTAGATTCCCGTCATTTATTTTAAATTAGAGTTAGATTTAAATTAACGTCATTTTCATTTACGTCTTGCTCCTTTTAATATACTACAACGACACAACTATTTGTTTCACCAAAGAACGACTGAGTCGCATAGTTAACCAGTTATAAATTCGATTAGACCAACACAACGAACAATTTTTATAACTAAAACCCAGACATTAGTATCATATACGTGTCATTTATTATTTATCGACAAAGTGTATGTCCGCCATCGACCGTGAACATTTTCGTTATGACATAGAAATATTTTCTATTGTCGTCGTTTTAATTTCTCGTTTTACGAACATCCTTCGTAATTTACATTAAACCCTTAACCGTTATTCGTTTATCCGACTGTTAAAGTTTATTAAATTATAAACCCTCATTTATTTATCAAAATAAGAACGTTCTTCGTATTTGACGTTTATTTTATATTGAGCGTTTATTTTTCGTGTTTTACGTGTATTTTTGAAATCGCGTAACTCTAAAAATATCAGATTTTAATAATAGTCGCTTATCTTAATATGAAAGCTTATTTAATAAATAAGTGAAAAATCTACTAACAAATTTTAAATGATCTATCTTTGACGTTGGAAATATGAAAATATTTTATCATTCTTATCTTTTCACTATCTACTATACATCTATCCATATTACCACTCGTATCATACACTTATTATTTAGCGTCTCTTGCACTACAAACATCATTTCTCTTATACCCTGCACGTAATCATCTTCGTGGCAACGTTAGTGCAACGTTTTTGTTCTAAGCTTTATCTAATTGCTATCATCTTCAAAGATTAATTTATCATTGTTTACTCGAACTGATGGAGTTAGGAGTACATGGTCACATCTAATGACAAATTGATGCTCATGTTTACATCTTTAAACCCCAAGCAGTAGTAATAGCTTGCTCAAGAAGGCTATGTTTATATATGGTTGCTACATATTAACGTTGCAATTGATATAGTAAACAAGTAATGTTTTAACAAATATGGGACGCATGTCTCACGGTCATGCTCATGCGCCATGATTCTTCGAATGAGAGAGTTGTCTTACCGGTCAAGTTAGGAAGGGTTGTGGAGAAGGTGAGAACGAATGGAAGTATGTCGACATGACATCTTGTTACTCCAACATAGAGCGGGTTAGAACTTTGGATACTTTCAGTTCCGGTTTAATCACGACCTTGGATCAAATCGGAATGGTTCGAGATTTGGTTTCTTAATCATAAGTTCAGTTCATACTCGGTTTGGTATTCATATTTGTTTTTGATTTCAAATCGCAAGTGTGTTATAGTTTGTGAGTCGGCAGAGTTGGGTCACGCCTAGCTGCTATGTACATCGTGTTCCTGGTTTGTAAGCCACGAGTTCGAGAATTCAAGATCGTAATTTGACTCGAGACTTAACTTCCTAGTAATCGTACCCGTGTCGATATTTATTCTTGTGCATCGCGAACCCGGTTCAATTGTCTTTCCGCATGAAGCCAAGGTATCACTCGAGATCGTCTCAGTATTGCGATTTGCTATATGTTGTAGTATTAAAAATAAATACTAGGAATGAAGAACGAACTTTACTTTTCAAAATGTGAATGAAGTATAAGAATGATGAATTCTACTCTTACGTAATTTTCATGCAATTTTATTGCATATTACATTTTGGTCCTTGGTTTATTAAAATGTTTACAATAAATTATATACAGTTTTAAAATAACATTTTTGGTCCTTGACCTATGAAGCTATATACAAAATGCATATGATAGATGTTTACAACAACACTTTTGGTCATTTTTCATTATGCCATTCAAATCTAGTTCAAACTATATTTTTAACAACTTTTATAAAACTCGTTTATTCTCTTAAATTGTCATTTATATCTCTAAGACGCACCATTTTATTTTTAAATCACCGTTAGAAGCTCCCGGCTTCCTGTCTTATCCCATTTCTCCGTTATGCTTTTTTTTGGGTAAAAGGGAATGATACCCCGGTAAAATATATTAATCACCCAAATTCTGATAAGTACACTGGAATGTGACTGTGTGCCACATTAACCTCAAGCTAAGCTTGAACAGCCAATCCGAATGACATGCCAAATGAATTACATATTAACTACATAGCCAATGACTCCAATAGGAAAAAACCACCTAATGGAAAATAAACAAAAAAGACGATCAATCATCTAAAAACTAAATCAGGAAGGTCCCAACGTCGAATATAAGCTTCACTATCCTTGGTTCTCTTCAACCTACACGATAAGAGCTTAAACCGAACTGCCGTGAAGATACAATCACTAACTTGAACAACAGACCTTTTTGATTTTTTAAACAACCTCCAATTGCGTTCTTGCCGAATAAAATAACTTGTAGCAGCGAGCACCAATCTCGCAATCAAACCATGGAAAGACTTCTTATTCGAATTCTCACCAATATGATCCACAATAGCATAAATATTATGGGGAACATTATCTAGGCCAGCAAGAGCTTTAGTACGACTCCAAACTCCATCCGCAAAAGCACACTGGAAAAACAAGTGATTATGAGAATCCGGAGTCGATTCGCATAACGAACAAGAGTTACCAAGATTCTGGTTCACGTCCCAAATAGACACCCGGTCTTGAGTTTTCAGCTTACGTTTAATTATAATCCACAATTTAAACGCATGTCGATGGATATTATTCGGAAACCACTCCACATCATACCATAGAACATTGTCACCACGTGCACGGATTGATTCCCATACCTGGCTAACCGAGAATTGCATAGTCGTACCATCAGTAGAGCGCCTTTCTAATTGGTCATTAGCATCCGAAATGGGGACATTACATGTAGATAAAAATTGATACTTCCCCAGTAAGTATTGCGGCCAGGACCAGCTACCATCAATCAAAATATTACTAACCGTGGCATGAGGGGTTAAACCGGCTCTATGAATATCACGATAAGTGATATGGTCAGATAACGGACCAACCATGCACCATTTATCGAACCATAAAGAAGTGCGAGTACCTGAACCAATCTTGTGCCAAATAAAGTCACGTATTGTAGACCGTAAACCCAATATATTGAGCCATCCACAAGACACATTGCCACGAGCAGGAATGTCCCAAAAGTTTCGATTATGAAGCTTGTGACTATTGTGTCGCTTGTTATCATCGTTTGATATCGTTATCGCTAAGGTGAGTTCATAGCCTCGCTTTTACTGCTTTATATTTGTTTATAAACCCGCGAGGGGGAATACATGCTCTTGTTATAAAAATATGATGTTTATATATGTGATTTTAAGAGAATACATGGTTATGAATAAACATGCGAGCTATGACTATATGCTTTGAACGCATACAAGTTGTGGTAAATGAATGTAAAATGTTTGATTAAATGCTTTTGAAAGATGAACACAAGCGTTGATTGTATTGATTGATAATCACTATTTACTAAGTGCTGTATTGCCAAAATTTGGAAAGTCCCTATAAACCCATGAACTGTTAACTACCTATGATGGGTAGGCGCTGGTACAGACGGATGGATCCATCGTGGATGACCCCCAACTGGGCAGGTCGCACCTGTGGGTTGGAGGCTCAGCCAGGTGTGTTGTATTAGAAGTAAGGGGGTATTCGGCAAAATACCTGACTAGGGCATTATTATACTTAAGGCTTCGGTGTCATGGCTTAGTAGAATAGCGTGGAATTTGGATATTGTATGTGTTACAATATTGACAGTGGATGAGATTCTTGTGTTCAAAAGCTTTAAAACCCCATTATTGTTTATTTAAAAACCTATGAATTCACTCAACCGTTGTTTTCACTGTTTAGCATGTATTCTCAGGTGTATAAGTTTATGATCAGCTAGAGCATGGAGCCGCGCGGGATAATTTAAAGGCAAAACAAACAATTTCCATTCGATACTTTTGACAAACTTTTATATTTATTAAGGTTTGTATAAACTGTTGGGACCTCTTTTATTGAACTCTGATTTTGTCGAATGGTTTATTTTATAAAACGTCTCTTTTGAGGTCGTATTCTATGACTATGTGTGATGTGCTATGAAGTAACACCCAATGTTGATATTCCGCTGCCTTGTGAAATTGGGGGTGTTAAACCATGGTTGCAATGCAAGGAATTGATGGTGTTGGATGGGATTGGAGCTATTTGGCTAAGGATGAGGAAGAGAATAAAGCTTTGGTTGTTGAGATGGAAGAAGAAGAGCATGTTCAATATGCTCTCATGGCACACTCCTCATCTTCATCAGACAATGAGGTATATTATGATGCTTTTTGCAGTACGGGTTGTCGTTTAAATACCGAAAGACTTAACAAAGAGGTTTTAAGATTGTCAACAGATGTGAGTAATGAGAAATGCAAGTTGTCTAACTATCAACTTGCTCTTACTCAAACTGAAAAGACTGTAGCTGAGTATAAGAAAATGGAGCTTGACCTAATAGATAAAATTAATAAAACATGATTTAAATGCTAATACTGATGTTTGAAACATCATAGAGAGGGTCAATGCTGAAATACAGGTTAAGTTAGATGAGGCTATCAAGAATAAGGATAATGTAGATCTTAAAATTCATAGATTTGATAAAGCCTCACAAACCCTAGGAGAATATGTTAGTAAACAAAGGGATTCTAGGGACATGACTGGGATTGGGTTGAAAGTGTATGCTGGTGTTCCACCACTAGCTGGGGACTTCTATGCTGTCTAAAGAAAGGACTTATCTTAGACTGGTTTACCAAAACTCCAAGAAGAGGAATTCATTCCTCCACCAAGAGTCCTTACCCCAGTAGAAGAATATAGGCAAAAGTTGACTGATTTGGACCAATGGAAGAAAGCCAACCCTACCTTGTTTGTCAAGGGTGGCATGCTTAGTGATAGCCCAAATGAGTATACCCCTATCAAAGTAACAAACCCAATCACTTGCAAGACTGTTGACCTTGGCTCAAACGTTGTTAGAAAACCTAGCATTAAATATGCAGAAATGTATAGAAATACTAGGTCACCAAAAAGCCAAATTAGTGATAATGGAACAGGTTTCTTTTCTTCTAGACCTAGAGTTATGTCTAGAAAAGCCTGTTATACTTGTGGTAGCTTTTTACATTTAGCCTATAAGTGTGTCAACGCTTCCAAGGTCAATAATGAAAAAAAGTCAAACACTCTCAAACCCAAAACTTTTGTTCAGCAAAGTCCACAAGTTGTTAGACCAGCTCCATTCTTTACTAAAGGGTCTAATACGTATGGACAAAGACCTTTTCAAAAGACCAATACATGGTCTAATAGGCAATGGGTTCCTGTAGCAAACCCTAGGTTCAACACTGATAAGGGTAATTTCAGCGTTTACAAGACCAAATCAAACGCTGACAGAAACGTTATCAGACCAAATAATGGTAAATATTTGTAACCACAGGGAAAGGGGTCTAAAGCTTCTTCTAGCTTGACATGGAGACCTAAGCAAGATCAAAACCCTAATTCTAATGGGATTTCTATGACCTGTAACAGATTTAATTACATTTCAAAAGGTCATCACAAAACCAATTGGGGTTAACTAGGTGTTTAATCCAAAAAGGGATGAACAAAGGGTTGTTATGAGGACTAAGTCTGTTCTTGTTGAACAACCAAATGAATCCAAGTCTGCTCAAGCTTAGGTTCCCAAAGAAAACTAATTTGTTTTCTTTATGTGCAGGGCATTCAAGAACAGGTTAATGATAATGGCTATTGGGATAGTGGATGCTCTAGGCACATGACTGGGAAGGAAGATTATCTCACAAATTTCACTCCCACTAAGGATGGTGATAAAGTTTACTTTGGAGGCGGATATGGAACTATCACAGGAAAAGGAACTCTTCTCACCAACAATTTGCATTTTGAAAACGTGTTTCTGGTAAAAGAACTTGACTATTATTTTTTTAGTGTATCACAAGTTTGTGATAACAAAAATAAGGTTCTTTTCACTGATACTGAATGCTTGGTGTTGAGCAAGGATTTTAAAATACCATATGAGAAATTCATTGATTATAGGACACCTAGGCATAACGACATTTATAATGTGAATCTTAATGGGATTAGGATGAATAATAACTTGTCATGTCTTTATGCTAAAGCTTCAGTTGATGAGAGTAATCTATAGCACAGGAGACTAGGGCACATTAACTTTAAAAATATAAACAGACTTGTGATACATGGATTGATTGATGGTTTGCCTAAAAAGGATTACCACAATGACCACTCTTGTGTTGCATGTCTTAAAGGGAAACAACACAAGGTCTCATTTAAGTCTAAACAGGTGCACTCTAGTTCTAAACCACTTCACTTGCTGCATATGCACTTGTTTGGTCCTACTAATATAGAAAGCTTGAATGGTAAATCTTATTGTTTTGTCATCACTGATGATTTTTCTAGGTTTACTTGGACTTTCTTTTTAGCCTTGAAAAGTGACACTACTGATACTTTAATTAACTTTATTAACCAAATTGAAAAGAAAACTGGTAATAAAGTTAAGATGCTTAGAAGTGATAATGGTGGTGAGTTTAGAAATAAGATGTTGGATGATATTTGTGCCAAGAAAGGGATTACTAGACAGTTTAGTGTTGCCAGAACCCCACAGCAAAATAGGGTTGCTGAGAGAAAGAATAGAACCCTAATTGAAGCAGTCAGGACTATGTTGGCTGATGCTAACTTTCCCATTGCTTTTTGGGCTGAGGCTGTGAATACAGCTTGATATGTTCAGAATAGAGCATTAGTCAACAAGATACATAACAAAACACCTTATGAGTTACTTTGGGGAAGGAAACCTAATATTGGTTTTCTTAAACCTTTTGGTTGTCATGTAGTTGTGTTGGACACTAGTGATGCCTTAGGTAAATTTAGTGCTAAAGGTGATGAAGGCTACTTCATGGGTTATTCAGTGCAGAGTAAAGTATATAGGGTTTACATTAAGAAGGAAAAACGTATACTTGAAAAAGTAAATGTTAGGTTTTTAGAAAGTAAACCTAGTGATCCTGAAAGTGGTCCAAATTGTTTATTTGACTTGGAACCTCTATCTAGGACTTTGAATTATATGCCTGTTACTAATCCAAACATTGTGAAGGTAACTTCAAGTGTTGTGGAAGAACCAGTTGTTGTTTCAAGTACACAGGTTAATGAAGAGGTTGGATCACAAGCAGAAAAGTCATCTCCCATACTTGAGTATGTCTCTATTCCCATATGGACAGATGCTTTTGCTGCTGCTGCTACTGCTGGAAAGGAAAATGGTGGTCCCCAAGTATCACCAGTTAACAACATGCATGGTCTTTCAGGCGCTGACAAAGGAAATTCTGGCGCTAACAAGACAAATTCAGGCGTTGATGGCTCAAACGTTGACAACTCTAGTTCAGGCGTTGATGGCCCAAACGTTGACAACCTTGGTTCAGGCGCTGACAACTCCTTTGACCATATTTTATCTTCTAATTTGGAACAAGGTGAACCTTCAAGCAGAAATGGAGAGGTTCATACATATATTGATGGAAGAGAGTCTGAAGAAGATATTGGTAACATGGATGATGAGATTGAAGACAACAGACTTTTTGAGGGAGGAGTTCTTACTTCTACAATGAAGGATCACCCCTCTTCTCTAATCATTGGTGATGTGATGTATCCTGTTAAAACTAGAAGATCTCATCAGAATCTTGGAGGATTTATTGCCAATATACACAAGAAGGTTGATACCCCTCTTGTTCGAGCATGTTTGTTTGCCTATTTTCTGTCACAACAGGAACCCAAGAAGATTTTTGATGCTCTCAAAGAACCAAGTTGGGTGGAAGCAATGCAGGATGAGCTTCACCAATTTGCTATTCAGGATGTTTGGGAGTTAGTTGATTGTCCTAGATATGTCAGACCTATTGGGACAAGATGGGTTCTTAGAAACAAGAAAGATGAGAGAGGCATTGTGGTCAGAAACTAGGCACGTCTAGTGGCTCAAGGATATACACAAGAGGAAGGGACAGACTATGAGGAGGTCTTTGCACCAGTTGCAAGGATTGAGGCTATAAGAATATTTCTAGCCTATGCTTCTTGCATGGGCTTTACTGTCTATCAAATGGATGTGAAGAGTGCTTTTCTTAATGGCACAATTCTGGAGGAGGTTTATGTAATGCAACCTCCTGGTTTTGATGATCCAGAGCGTCCAGAAAAGGTATGTAGAGTTAAGAAAGCTATGTATGGACTTCATCAAGCCCCAAGAGCATGGTATGGTACATTGTTCACCTATCTGGTGGAAAATGGATTCAAAAGGGACACCATAGACCAGACCTTATTTACAAAGAAGACTGGTAAGGATGTCTTACTTGTTCAGGTTTATGTGGAGGATATCATCTTTAGATCATCAAACCCAAATATGAATGAAGACTTTTCCAAGCTTATGACAGGCAAGTTCAAGATGAGTGCAATGGGGAGATGAACTTCTTTCTAGGGTTACAAGTTCAGCAGAAAGAAGATGGTATCTTCATCTCTCAGGATAAATATGTAGATGAAATCTTGAAGAAGTTTAGCTTTTCTCCACAAGAGAAAAGGGCTAGTACTCCTATGGATAGAGAACACCCTTGGGAAAAAGTTGTAGATGGAAAATATGTGCATGTCAGGCACTATAGATCAATGATTGGTTCATTGATGTATCTCACAGCCTCAATACCTGACATTATGTTTGCTGTGTGTGCATGTGCACGCCATCAAGTGACTCCCAAAGAGTGTCACCTTCATGCTGTCAAGAGAATATTTAGGTACCTTAGATGTTATCCAGATTTAGGATTATGGTATCCAAAAGATTCACTTTGGATCTTATTGCATATTCAGATAGTGACTATGGTGGTGATAAATTTGATAGAAAATCCACAACTGGTGGATGTTAGTTTCTTGGGAGTAGGTTGATATCTTGGCAATGCAAGAAACAAACAATGGTGGCCAATTCTGCAACTGAAGCAGAGTATGTTGTAGCAGCTGCTTGTTGTAGACAAGTCTTATGGATTCTGAACCAGCTGTTGGATTATGGGTATAATTTCATGCATACCAAGATTTTTGTAGACAATAACAGTACTTTATGCATCATTAAAAATCCTGTACATCATTCTAAAACAAAACACATAGAAATTAGACATCATTTTATAAGAGATTGTCTTGAAAAGGGTTTAATACAACCAGATAGGGTTGACACAAAAGAAAATGTGTCTGATTTATTAACTAAACCTTTTGATACTGGAAGGTTTCAATACATGGTAACAAGTATTGGAATGATCAATCTCACTTAATATGTGTTTTGGTGTCATATCGTAGAAGTATGTACATGATATGCATTGTTATTGGTCCTTTTGAAAAGCTAGATTTTCCACTATATTTGTCTAACGCTGACAAATGTTATCTTAACGCTGATAAGTGTTATCGTGACGTTGTCAGCAACATGTTAGTTTTGTGGTTTTTGATTTATGTGTGCAGGCGTTGTTAGCATTGTACCATTGGATACAGAGTTGCTTATGGATCCTTGGAGAATCATTGGAGCATGTTTCAATTTATGGATGATGGTTGGAATATTTATATCCCTATCTTGACATAAATTTTTATATCCATGCATATTATTGGGCAACATATGTATCACAGTTTAAGGGGAGGTTTTAGGAACCTTTAGGACTTTTGGGTATTCTTATAACACTCTTATCACCATTCTAGATTGTGTCCACTGGTGAGTATGAGTTAGTTTACTAAATCATGAGGCACTGTAGCATGCAAGGTAGAAATACTATGCATGCTGCCATGACCTTTTTGGCCTAGAATTGGATTTGGTCTGTTGGGAGACTTGGGAATGATTTATAATGGGTTTACCTGGAAGTTACAATGAATTTTATGAGATAACTTAATTGTTAAGAATTTTGGTTAGCAAGGGACACTAGAGGACTGTTATGTCTATCTTGCATAAGCAAGTGTGCATAACTGGACAGTGCTTGCCACCCTATAATAATTATCAATTTATAGGTTATCTTCACTAGGATAAATTACTTTGTTATGGTCCTTTTTCATTTTTATTACTTTTATTTTTGGACGCTGAGAAATATTTTTCCAAGCGTTGTTATGACAAATTTAGACGCTGACATGGCTTTGGCAAACGTTGACAAGAATATAGCCGTTGGGAGTTTATGGGTTATTTTTGACCGTTGACACTCATTGGGACCTACCCAGTTGTTATTTTTGACGAATTTTGGGGCCGTAATTTTGGGAGTAGATAACTTTTAATTAATGCACAAGATAACTTATTTTCTTTTCAATATTTTCATCATTATATTTTGAAAATACTTGCCTTATTTTTTACCAATCACATGTGCCTATCTCTCCTATATATTTGGATCCTATGTTTAAACAGGGTACTATCATATTCTTGTCTAACACTTTTTCTCCTATACTTCATATTTCATCAATCTTTCACAAACAGCTTTCTTCAACAATGGTGATAGGTGTGTAAACACCCATCCTTTTTACCACTTAATTACAATAATAACCGAGCCAAAACGTTTATTTTATGTCTTTTATGTCGGAATTATGCGTGGTTTGTGTTTTTGTTTTGATTTAGGACGAAAAGGTGAAAAGTGGAGAAAACACGGGCATTCACGGGCTTTTATCGAAGAAAAAGACGAAAGACGAAATCAAGAAGTCAAGAGTGCAAAAAGAACGGAAGTCCAAGACCAATTCTGAAGATTTATCGAAGAAAAAGTCAAAAGACGGAAGTTTAACAAAAGCCGAAAAACTCAAGTCTATTTTATTGAAGAATTAAAAGACGAGTTCAAAGAAATACCGAGCCAAAAGTCATTAAAGTCCAAGATTAAAGAAGATTAAAAGGCTTAAGGAATAATGGTGCAATTAACCAAAGATTAAGAAGAGAATGACCTAATGATGCAATTAAGAAGAAATGAAGGAGGGGAGGAAGTTTCCTAAGCACTCCTTAACCTCCCATATATATAGATTAGATGAGATTAGCATTTTTCTTTGTTGGCTAATAGTGACAATTAGTTCTTCCACTTTTAATTACCTTGTCATTTATTTACTTGTCAAATTTAAATACTTGTCTTGCACCTTAATTACCATTTAATTTCAAGTAAGTGTTCTTTTAATTCTTGTTAATCTTTATCTTTATTGTTTGATCTCATCCTACCTTTCTTTAATCTTTGGTTTATATGTTTATTATTCATGTTCATGTTCTTTAGTTTTTTGTCCAATTTATTAAGTAGGTTTTGATCATCTTGATTAGTTTTGTTAGTTTTGTAGTTTTGGATTGTTTGATTATCATTAATAGATATTTCTTTGTTAGTTTGAATTAATCTTGTGGTTGATTTTGTTAAGTTTTTGTTAAATCTGCATATCTCTGTATTCCCTTGTTCTTCGCGTGTGTTTTTACTGTATTCCAGGTTCTGATCTTTCCCAGACATTCCGAACGAAGGATTTCACAGGCTGTTCATCCGGAATATCCAATATTCCGAATAAGGAGATTATTCCGAATAGACAGAGTATTCCGGATAGGCCAAATATTCCGAATAGGGAAATTATTCCGGATAGGTGATGAGACTGTATTTATACATAGTCTCATCGTCTAAATCGGGCTTGAAACGCTTAAAATATCATCAAAATACCAAAAAATATGCCTGTGTTTGTTCATTGTGTATTTCAGGTACGGATATCGTGAATTCACCAAAAGATTACAAGAATAGAGCAAAAACGAACACGGGAAACGTAGCCGCACAAAGAACCGAGCCCAAATTTGGAATTTGTAAAAATGCCCTTGAAGTTTGTAGATTTGACAACTTTGGTCCCTCATTTTTGAAGATTTGGCAAGAAAAGACCTTAGTGAAATCATTATTGGCAAGAAATGTCCTCTATGTTTGAAGACTATACATGATAAGTCCTTGAAGAATGCAAGATATGCAAAATTAGTCCTTGATAAAAGTTTTGATATACTTTGGTGCCAAATTTGACAAGATGAGTAAAGTTATTTACAAAGGAGATAAGTTTTATGGATGTTTAATACTAAGTGATCATGTGTGGGGAATATAAGGACTAAACCTGCCAAGACATACAAACTACTCCCCTCCAATCCCCATTCGACACATCACCATTCCACCAATCACTAACTTCCACCTCACTCACCCCCACCCAGTCAGCACTCCACTCACTATTAACTAATTATTTTTTAAACATAATTAGTTATAACAGAACTGGGGCCTAAACATTTTCTTTAAACCCCATTTTGGATCAAAACGAGAACTATTCACCCTTCATCATCATAAAACCCTAAAACTTAATTAATCACAATTAAGTTTCTACCTTTTCCAGATTTGTAATTCACCTTAACATGAACCCATTTTCACCTCTAAACATGACCCTACTTGTCCCATGTGCTCAACCCGACCATCCCCTGCCCAGTCATTTTCTCCCCAAATCCCAATAGCAGACAAATCCTATGGTTCTTATTGATTCCTTCCTCCCCACACCCAAATAAACGTCACAGATGATTCAAAGATAGCTGGCATCAAGTACACAGTCACAAGAACCACTTTGACCATCTTCAAAGTTTGAATTTTCAAGGGGCTTTTCTGGAATTTCCAAGATTAGGGTTTAGCAAAAGTATTTTTTTATTCAGTTTTCTAGAATAGTCTTTAGTAGCCTATAAAAGGAGGTGCTGGTATGTAGCAACCCTTTTTGTTCCAGTTTTTATGTAAAATTTTAAATTGATTAATGACAATGAAAAGTTTGGAGTTTGCATAATACTGAGTTCCCTCTTAGTTTAATCTTTACTTTTCTCAATTTAGTTTAAGGCATTTAAAGGTTCAAGAAGTTTCAAATTTAAGAAATTCGTTTTTAGTTTAAGTGTTTGTGTTGAAAAATTGTTCAAAAACTTGAGGATTAAATGATTATGAAGTGAAAGTAGATTGATCATTTAAGAATCAGTTTAGTGGAAAGGTTTTACAAAATTTCAGTTGGATTTATTAGTTTTGAGAAAGAAAGCAGTTTTTTAAGAAAATCATTTTTATTTATAAGCTATGAGCTCTTAAGCTGGCTTAACCAATAAGCCTAGCTTTCAGCTTCATAGCCCTTTTTCCATTTCACCTTGGCCTGTTTCTTTTTCTTGGCAGGTTCACAAGTCCCTCCATGTTTAAGACATATTGGATATTGGACTGATTATGGTCCAATATCAGCACATCTCTACAACAACAAGTTCTTATAAGCTATAAGCTCTCCTCCTTACACTCAAAAGCTTCACTGAGCTGGTGGTATCCAGGGTGTGAACTCAGCTTGAACAAGCTGAGCAAGGTATCTTGTTGAACTCCCTTGGTGACTTGCTGATTTGTGAATTAGGATGCTTAGGTTAATGATATTTGTTGCCTTGTAGTGGTTGATTTAGTTTTCTTTTTAGTGTTTAATGCTTATGTAAACTGTCTGCAAGGATTAGTAGAGATATTTTAGGATTTTACTTTGAAAATTTTGGTTAAGTTGATATTAAAGGGTGTTTGGGACTAGTTTTTTAACTGCCTTGGGTGACACTTGGTAGGGTAAACTCTATTCAAACTTGTGCCTTTTCTGGTCCTTTAGATAACTTAGGTATTGTTTGTTCTTGTTAGCAATAAATCAGAAGTTTGCATGTCCATTTATTTGGTAAAAACTTGGTAAAAATCAGTAATCATCATATCTGTTGGTTTAGCTGTAATATTGCTCTCATTTGTTTGTAATCTGTTAGGGTTCAGATCAACTTAGGGTTTGTTATTAGTTATATGTGATTTGGTTTAGTTTGGTGCAAGTATTGAGCCTTTAAAATTCTTCCTAGTGTCAAGTAAACCAGATTACTGTTCACAGACCTCCCTTTCTGAATATCAGTAACTTCTTGGCCCTTGTTTGTGAAATTTTTGTGTGTTGCTTATTGATTTTATTGCAATTATAGACTCCCCACAACCCAACTGGTTGTGGGGGTGCCTTATTTTCCATTAAAAAGCCATCAAAAAGCTTTCCTAAGCTTATCATTGATCTGTCATTTTATTTGCATTAGCAGTGGGAACTTACTTCCCCCTGCTAGTTTGTTGGTTAACACTGCTTAGCTAAAAGACAGAAAGTGCATAAGTGTCACTGTCATCTTTTGAATTTTTTATCTTTAGTGGACTTAAATAGGAGTTAGGACTTAATTCTTTTTTCATTGTTTTTCTTTTTTAATTCTTGATTTTTCTGTTTAAATAGTTTTTATTTTACTGTTCATTTGATATTTTTTAGATTAATTGGCTATTTTAATTACTTTTTAATTACTGTTTTTTGGAATTTAGTGTAAAAAATTATTATTTTTCACTTTTAAAATTTTTCTTAGATTTAGAAAATTAGTTTAAGATTTTTAGTTTAAAAATATTTTACTGTTCACTGTTTTAATTATTTTTTATAATTAAATTAGCTTAATGAGGGTTTAATTATTAACTGTTTTGTCTTTTAGTGCAAAATTTTACTTTTTTTTTAACTTTTTCAATTTTATACTGTTCATTAGGGTAATTTAAGATTTTTAAAATTGTCAAATTAATTTTGGCATTATTTTATTATTTTTTATGATTATTTTAATTTAAAAATAGTTTTTAGTCATTTAAAAATAGAAAAATAGTTTTTAAAATTTAGGAAAAATACTTTTTAGTCTTTAAATAATATAAGTAACTTATTTGTTCCATAAAATTATATTTTGGACATTTTTTTAATTATATTTGATTTTAGGGATTTAATTAGCATTAAAAATTAAATATTTAATTAATAAAAGGTTTTAAAATATATTTGTTGGATTTTTATTCTTATTTATATTATTTAAGACTTAGTTTTAACTTTTAATTAATTTGTAGGTTTAATTTTTAATTTCGTCACGTTTTACGTATTTACGTTCGCGTTTTACGTCAACGTCGTAGTTTAATCGTAATCGTAGCTCGTCTTTTCTTTTTCTCTCTTTAAAGCAAAAACGTCACTAATCCAAACATTGTTATTTTATATATTGGCACATTAATACACACACCTCCTTCGAGAACGAACCCGCATTTATTCGGTTTTACGTTTTTCCTAAAGCGTATAACTTAATACTTGCCACTCATACGCGTTTTTCCTAAAACGTGTACGAAAAACCAACATCATTTTGGCACCGCTGTCGGGGAGGTGTTTAGTGTGCCATTACTATTAGTATCGTGTTTGTGTGAGTAGTGCGTTTTTGCTTTTCATTTTTTGGAAAGCGTGAATATCGTACATACTCATTTTTGTTATTTTTCTTTATTATATTATAGTATCCAAATAAATCGTGTTTAATTTTCCTAAATTAAACACACAACAATCTTTTACTATATTGTAGATATATTGGTTTTCGTTTTTCTTGTGAATATATTATTACTATATTGTATTTACGTAAGAACAATAAATATACAAGTACTCCAAAAGCGTGAAAACGCAACCTTGATTCGGGATTTCATCACTCGATCATTGTATTCGAATCTAAAGCAAAAGTTTAAAGGCAAAATAGATAAATACTTTTGTGAGGCTTAATTTCAATTGACACAAACTATAAGGTGGGTATAAGGCGGTTGTATTTCACGACCTAAAGGAAAAAGGCTCTTAAGTGCTTCGCGCCGCCTCGTTTCCTCCGCTTGCTTGTGCGTGTTTTGAGAAAGAGGGCTAATCGAGGGTTTGCCGCCCAAGTATTATCTACGTATATTATATTTTCTTGTGTTTTCAAGATTAAACCATCTTGAACGTTTTGGTGTTCCACCAACGTTCTAAAGTCATCGAGAACGTTCACTCCACGTGATCGTTTCCATTCTTTGAGGCTCCTTTAATTGAGAAAGTCGATTCGAGGAGAGATTTGTAGATTTGTGTCTACGTAATACATTCAAAAATCCAAAAAAATTAAAAAACAATCAAAAACCAAAAAAAAAATTTGAAAAAATCGAAAAACCGCAAAAAGAATCTTCTTGGCTACCACCCATTCTACGCTTAGTGCATGCGCACTCGATCGAAGGATTATTCCAATTCTAGCGAAGCTTCGAATCGACGCAATCGTAATCGAAGGAATCGACGACGTAGATGAGAATTAGAAACCGACGTTCCTAATATCGTTGTTGAAGAAACCGTAGATGAGATGGCCGACAATCGTTGGATGATGGAATTGCTCCAAGCGCCCACCGAGGGTTATGGAGACGCGATCGTAATTCCCGCTATCGAAGCGGATAATTTTGAGATTAAGAGCGGAATGCTTTCGTTGATCCAAGCTACGAAGTTTCAAGGTCGTGAAGCCGATAATCCTCACGACCATATTCGGAATTTTGATTGTCTTTTGGCCACGAGCAAGTTTAAGAACGTCGACACCGATGTCGTCAAGCTTATGCTTTTTCCGTACTCGCTCGATCGTGCCGCCAAGGATTGGTACGAGAAAGAGCCACCTAATTCGATAGTTACGTGGAAGGATCTCGTTTCCAAGTTCGTTAATTATTTTTTCCCACCGTCTAAGACAACGTTTTTCAAGAATGAAATTACGAAATTTGAGCAAAAACCGAATGAATCTTTTAGAGACGCGTGGGATCGTTTTAAGGAATTGCTTAGGCAATGTCCTCACCATGGTTTTTTTGAGTTGCACCAAATCGATACGTTTTACAACGGTCTTAATTTTCACGAACAAGACTCGTTGAATTCCGCCGCCGGTGGCAACTTTTTGTGTAAAACTCCGAAAGACGCTTTGATAATTATCGAAAACCGATCCAAGGTTTACCAACTCCGCAATGCACCGAGTGTTGCCAATGTCGCCAATGTTAGTAGTTCTAATCGCGAAATTGAGAGGGTTGATGCAAAAGTCGATAAGTTGACGAATGTGTTTACGTCTTTTCTCGTTGAGATGCAAAAGAAAGACGCTCCCGCTACGGTGAAAGCGGTTGAGGTTTCGTGTACGTTTTGTGGTGGACCTCATAATTATTATGAGTGTGCGGCTACGGATGGGCAAACGTCGAATGTGAGTGCGTTAAACAACAATTTTTCTAATCAAAATCAAAATAACGCCGGTCCATCACAACAAGGCAATTATAACCAAGGCAACAATTTTCAAAATCGAAACAATTTTCAAGGAAACAATCAACAAGGAAATTTTTCGAATCAAAATCAAGGAGGTTATAATCAAGGTCGTAATATAACTTGGCAAAATCGAGACAATAATCAAAACTCGAATTTTTCAAACAACAACAATCAAGGCAACAATTTTTCAAGTGGTAATCAAGGAAATTTTCAAAGAAACAATCAAAACCAAGGGAACTTTAATTCAAATCAAAATAGTTCGTCAAACGATTTTCAAAATTACATGAAAACGAATGAGGCTAATATGAGACGATTAGAGGGAGAAATTGGTACTTTGAAAAACTACTTTTCTAATACATTGAAATTGCAAAACACGAAGATTGAGCAAGGGCAAATTGATATTAAAAAGATGTTTTCGGCCATAATGAACAAGTCCTCGGGTGCGTCATCGAGTTCGTTACCTAGTGACACCGTAGCAAATCCGAAGGAACAATGTAAATCCGCCTCGTCTCGTGAGAAAGGCGTGTGATTACCCCTAACCTTGAAGGATTCCGTGTTGTTTATGCTTCTCAACCCTCGACTTCTAAGACGTCTTATTGTTCTAAAGTCGATGGGGTGAACGTGGCGACCAAGGAAAAGAGTGCACACCCTCGTGTACCTCAAATTCCATCCACGGTTCAAAAAGAGAGCTTTGTCGACCTTACCAAAGTAACCCTTGAAGAAACTTGTGCATCGATCCTTCTTAAAAAACCCAAAAGGCGTATGCCGAGAAAGGAAAAGGATCCGAGCCAATTTCTATTACCTTGCGATTTTTCCGAGATTGAGGGATGTTTAGCCCTTGCCGATTTAGGTGCTAGCATCAATCTTATGCCTCATTCTCTTTGGAAATTGATGAGATTTCCTTCGCTTACCACCACAAACATGACAATCGAGCTTGCGAATTGTATTCCACTTATACCAATTGGAATAGCCGAGGATGTCTATGTTAGGATTGGAAAGTTTTTTTTTCCCGCGGATTTTGTTATATCCGATTACGAGTGTGATCCTAAATGTCCCATTATTTTAGGCCGACCATTCTTATCGACGGCTAGAACCGTAATCGACGTTCACGAGGGGAGACTTACTATGAGATATGGGGATGAGAAAATAGACTTTTTCGCTAGAAAATCCCAAGGATTTAATGAGAATGAAAAAACCGAGGTTTCAAAACCTAATGATTCAAATTCAAATGATTTCAAAATGTTTACTTTAGCGGAAAGAATGAAGCTTGATGCATGTTTTGAGAGAATTAAGAAAAACGGTTTTAAAGATGATGATTTTAATGATAAAGAATACGTGTACCTAATTCAAAAGGGTATGTGTAAATTTATGGATGAAAACTCACTTTGGGATATTTTTAGCGAAACAAGTGAACCACCAATTCCAGAGGGCGACGTTAGTGCCATCACGACAAAGACCAAAATGGGCTCGTCTTCACCACCTTCGAAGGACCACGTCTTTGAGGATTCAACTTCTAACTCCATCGAAGTGCCTCCTTTGCCTAGCCCAACACCCGTTGAGGCTAAAGGGTTTATCGACATCGATCCTCTCGTCTTAGAAAAGTCACCTAAGCATAGTCATTTGACTTGTAAGACCATGGTTGTGAGTGCTCACATCGACTCTTTCTTTGACGATGACGATGGCGATTTTGCCGAGATTGATCACGTACTTCGAAATCCACATGCCATTTTTGATTCTCCTAAGAAGAAACATGTGAAGTACGATGATTACGAGTTTGATCCCGAGATTGAGGAAATCATTGAACGAGAGCTAGCTCTTACGCCTTCACTTCCACCTACGAGTGAGGTTGATCTTTCCAAAATCGAGGATGAACTTAATGAGTTGGAACGTCTTATTTTCGATGACGAACCAACTCATGTGACCACTAAAAATCCAATTCTCGAGGAGTTACCTTATCAACACTCCTCATTTGAGAATGACGTTTACCACATTCGTGAGGATCTAACTTATCAACGATCCCCACAAAAGAATGATGGTTTCGTGCTTGATCGTGATCTTTTCGAGAGAGTTTCTAAGATACTCAAGGAGGGGAATGACAAACCTTGGTTTGACAAGCCTATCTTTGATGAAGAAATCGATGAGATCGACGTTCATGAAGATGACGAGTATGTTGACCCCAAGGGGGCGGTGTTCTTTATTGACAAACGTTTTGAGAACTTATATAATCCGCCACCCCCTCCCACCAATGACTTAAATGTGAGGATTTTTAGCGCGACTAATTTTCAATTTGACACGCCAAATATTTTCGACATTATTCAAACGGGTTTTCATAAAGAGTTTAAAAACGATGAAAAAGGAAAGGATTTTAAAAATGTTTTAAAAGAATTTTCTACAAGTTTAACTCCGTCATCACCGCGTTTTATGAGTGCTACCACCTCGTCTACTCCTTTTGACGATGGTTGGTGTGGTCTTAGTATGGGGGAAGCCCCAAATGTTCCCTCACACTTTACCACCGAGGACGAGATTTACGATCCCAGAATTCCTTGTAAAGGGAAATCTCGGTCTTCCACCGATGCAATAAATGGAAAACTTATCTATTTTCTTGGTGTGAGTCTACCTCGAGTAGCTCATTATGTTGACTTACCCATTGCCCCACCTTTCTACTTCTCATCTCTTTTCTTCTACCCCATTGGGGTTCGTGTTGAAGTATCGTTGTTTCGTCTTTCATCCGAAAACGAGGACGCTATCTTTGACCCCGGTATACGTTTATCGGGTTTTTAAAGTACTCCATGTACTTTTGGGCCTTGTTTATCATGTAAGCCCCACCAAAAATGACCATACCAAGATTATCCCTAAATGATCACATTTATGGGGATTCGAGTCGAGCTTTTGACTCGGTTATTAAAAACAAGGTGCCTCGTGGGGATTCTCATGCTTATCCTTGTAAATATTATCGCTTTCTTAGTTTAATGTAACGAGGGGACTTGTGCTCTTCCAACCTTTGTTCCGTGGTTGTTTGTGATTGTGATTTATTAGGTTCATCGTCATCATTGAAGCCTCTCGTGTTCATTTTACGGATCACTCGAGCTTCGATCGTTGCCTTTGGAGATTCCGATATCCGATGATATCCTTTTGTGTTCTAACGTTTACTTATTAGCATAATTCATAAACGGCTTTTAGCTTATTCGTTTTACCCTTTCCATGCTCGAGATTAAGCATTCGACTTCGTCTCTAGTATGGGGGTTTTTACACCCCTAGACTCGAAACATTGAGGACAATTTTTAGTTTTAGTATGGGGGGTGAGTAGATACTTCACCTTGCTTACGTCAACACGCATTCCAATATTCGTCTTTTTGTTATCATTTTGTTGCAAAATAAGGCTAAAAATGGCCAAATTTTAAAATTTTTCTAGTTTTTCATAAGTGTTTAAGACACGAATGTAGGTTTTCCGATGGTGAGAACGAGTGTGATTTAAGACTCGACCGTGCGTGTTGAGCACTTAGCTTCGATTCCTTATCTTTTTAGGCTAAGTCTCTTAAATGAGGACGAGAAATGATAGAGTTATTTATAAGTCTCGTAATCGTCACGATCTTATGTGTAGTAATTATTAGCTTATTCTCCCCACGCTTTTGCATAATAAATTGTTAGTAAATATTGATTTGGCGGTTTAGTCACTATTGTTGGTTTCTAATTTGTTTTGGTAGCTTCCATGTAATTAAATTGGGAAAACATTAAGGTATCGCCAGCGTCACGGTTTTGAAGTATTGGCACCCGAATAATCGAAAGCTTCACCTAATAATAAGATTTCAAGTGCTCACCTAAATTAAGCAAAAATTTGAAGCTCACAAGGCCGAAAAATCTATGCCCAAATTGAAAGTGAATCAAGCCTTAATCTTCGAAGCTTTAAAGATCCAAAATTCGCTTTAGCGTGAGGATATACGTCTTTGGCTAATAAAACCACGGATGAGGCGGATAATAAAAGGCAAGGCAAGACCGAAGTCATAATAAAAGCTTCATGGCGAAGTTGAATAAAAGATGGAGGTAAACCAAAGATAATAAGGCCTTTCCGTTAGGGGGTGTATAAAAGTCTTGGTAATAAGTCTCATGTTCAAAACCGTTATAAAATCGTGTTTATCGATCCTTCTTGTTGACTTAATTTTTTGACATCGTTGTCTATTAGGATGAATTATTAATTTAATGATTTTGGTTACACCGTTAAGTTTCTATTTTTAGACTTAATCTCTATTCACGCATAAGTCGATGATGTATCCTCGTGATCATTAAGACAAAATAAAATATAAGAGATACCAATTAGGAATAAGGGAGTTTAGGTTCGTAATTAACACTCATGAGATGTGATCGTGTTGCTAACTTATAATAACAATGATCTCGTTACACGCTTAGCATGGAATTGGGTGAAAATCGAGGACGACGAAATTATTTCTAACGAAGCATTCACGTGTTCTTGTTCTATGATCCTAAAAGTCACATTCTCGTGATGAGAACAATACATTATGTCTAAAACGCATGTAGTAGTTTATTTAAATTTATTTCTTCAATAAAGGTCATCATAAAATGAATTTTGGAAATGCTACGATACTTAATTCTAGCATTGCGTGGGGACACGGCAATGGTTTAGTATGGGGGAGTGATGAGACTGTATTTATACATAGTCTCATCGTCCAAATCGGGCTTGAAACGCTTAAAATATCATAAAATACCAAAAAATATGCCTGTGTTTGTTCATTGTGTATTTCAGGTACGGATATCGTGAATTTACCAAAATATTACAAGAATAGAGCAAAAACGAACACGGGAAACGAAGCCGCACAAAGAACCGGGCCCAAATTTGGAATTTGTAAAAATGCCCTTGAAGTTTGAAGATTTGACAACTTTGGTCCCTCATTTTTGAAGATTTGGCAAGAAAAGACCTTAGTGAAATCATTATTGGCAAGAAATGTCCTCTATGTTTGAAGACTATACATGATAAGTCCTTGAAGAATGCAAGATATGCAAAATTAGTCCTTGATAAAAGTTTTGATATACTTTGGTGCCAAATTTGACAAGATGTGTAAAGTTATTTACAAAGGAGATAAGTTTTATGGATGTTTAATACTAAGTGATCATGTGTGGGGAATATAAGGACTAAACCTGCCAAGACATACAAACTACTCCCCTCCAATCCCCATTCGACACATCACCATTCCACCAATCACTAACTTCCACCTCACTCACCCCCACCCAGTCAGCACTCCACTCACTATTAACTAATTATTTTTTTAAACATAATTAGTTATAACAGAACTGGCGCCTAAACATTTTCTTTAAACCCCATTTTGGATCAAAACGAGAACTATTCACCCTTCATCATCATAAAACCCTAAAACTTAATTAATCACAATTAAGTTTCTACCTTTTCCAGATTTGTAATTCACCTTAACATGAACCTATTTTCACCTCTAAACATGACCATACTTGTCCCATGTGCTCAACCCGACCATCCCTTGCCCAGTCATTTTCTCCCCAAATCCCAATAGCAGACAAATCCTATGATTCTTATTGATTCCTTCCTCCCCACACCCAAATAAACGGCACAGATGATTCAAAGATAGCTGGCATCAAGTACACAGTCATAAGAACCACTTTGACCATCTTCAAAGTTTGAATTTTCAAGGGGCTTTTCTGGAATTTCCAAGATTAGGGTTTAGCAAAAGTATTTTTTTATTCAGTTTCCTAGAATAGTCTTTAGTAGCCTATAAAAGGAGGTGCTGGTATGTAGCAACCCTTTTTGTTCCAGTTTTTATGTAAAATTTTAAATCGATTAATGACAATGAAAAGTTTGGAGTTTGCATAATACTGAGTTCCCTCTTAGTTTAATCTTTACTTTTCACAATTTAGTTTAAGGCATTTAAAGGTTCAAGAAGTTTCAAATTTAAGAAATCCGTTTTTAGTTTAAGTGTTTGTGTTGGAAAATTGTTCAAAAACTTGAGGATTAAATGATTATGAAGTGAAAGTGGATTGATCATTTAAGAATCAGTTTAGTGGAAAGGTTTTACACGATTTCAGTTGGATTTATTAGTTTTGAGAAAGAAAGCAGTTTTTTAAGAAAATCATTTTTTATATAAGCTATGAGCTCTTAAGATGGCTTAACCAATAAGCCTAGCTTTCAGCTTCATAGCCCTTTTTCCATTTCACCTTGGCCTGTTTCTTTTTCTTGGCAGGTTCACAAGTCCCTCCATGTTGAAGACATATTGGATATTGGACTGATTATGGTCCAATATCAACACATCTCTACAACAGCAAGTTCTTATAAGCTATAAGCTCTCCTCCTTACACTCAAAAGCTTCACTGAGCTGGTGGTATCCAGGGTGTGAACTCAGCTTGAACAAGCTGAGCAAGGTATCTTGTTGAACTCCCTTGGTGACTTGCTGATTTGTGAATTAGGATGCTTAGGTTAATGATATTTGTTGCCTTGTAGTGGTTGATTTAGTTTTCTTTTTAGTGTTTAATGCTTATGTAAACTGTCTGCAAGGATTAGTAGAGATATTTTAGGATTTTGCTTTGAAAATTTTGGTTAAGTTGATATTAATGGGTGTTTGGGACTAGTTTTTTAACTGCCTTGGGTGACACTTGGTAGGGTAAACTCTATTCAAACTTGTGCCTTTTCTGGTCCTTTAGATAACTTAGGTATTGTTTGTTCTTGTTAGCAATAAATCAGAAGTTTGCATGTCTATTTATTTGGTAAAAACTTGGTAAAAATCAGTAATCATCATATCTGTTGGTTTAGCTGTAATATTGCTCTCATTTGTTTGTAATCTGTTAGGGTTTAGATCAACTTAGGGTTTGTTATTAGTTATATGTGATTTGGTTTAGTTTGGTGCAAGTATTGAGCCTTTAAAATTCGTCCTAGCGTCAAGTAAACCAGATTACTGTTCACAGACCTCCCTTTCTGAATATCAGTAACTTCTTGGCCCTTGTTTGTGAAATTTTTGTGTGTTGCGTATTGATTTTATTGTAATTATAGACTCCCTACAACCCAACTGGTTGTGGGGGTGCCTTATTGTCCATTAAAAAGCCATCAAAAAGCTTTCCTAAGCTTATCATTGATCTGTCATTTTATTTGCACTAGCAGTGGGAACTCACTTCCCCCTGCTAGTTTGTTGGTTAACACTGCTTAGCTAAAAGACAGAAAGTGCATAAGTGTCACTGTCATCTTTTGAATTTTTTGTCTTTAGTGGACTTAAATAGGAGTTAGGACTTAATTCTTTTTTCATTATTTTTCTTTTTTAATTCTTGATTTTTCTGTTTAAATAGTTTTTATTTTACTGTTCATTTGATATTTTTTAGATTAATTGGCTATTTTAATTACTTTTTAATTACTGTTTTTTGGAATTTAGTGTAAAAAATTATTATTTTTCACTTTTAAAATTTTTCTTAGATTTAGAAAATTAGTTTCAGATTTTTAGTTTAAAAATATTTTACTGTTCACTGTTTTAATTATTTTTTATAATTAAATTAGCTTAATTAGGGTTTAATTATTAACTGTTTTGTCTTTTAGTGCAAAATTTTACTTTTTTTAACTTTTTCAATTTTCTACTGTTCATTAGGGTAATTTAAGATTTTTGAAATTGTCAAATTAATTTTGGCATTATTTTATTATTTTTTATGATTATTTTAATTTAAAAATAGTTTTTAGTCATTTAAAAATAGAAAAATAGTTTTTAAAATTTAGGAAAAATACTTTTTAGTCTTTAAATAATATAAGTAACTTATTTGTTCAATAAAATTATATTTTAGACATTTTGTTAATTATATTTGATTTTAGGGCTTTAATTAGCATTAAAGATTAAATATTTAATTAATAAAAGGTTTTAAAATATATTTGTTGGATTTTTATTCTTATTTATATTATCTAAGACTTAGTTTTAACTTTTAATTAATTTTTAGGTTTAATTTTTAATTTCGTCACGTTTTACGTATTTACGTTCGCGTTTTACGTCAACGTCGTAGTTTAATCGTAATCGTAGCTCGTCTTTTCTTTTTCTCTCTTTAAACCAAAAACGTCACTAATCCAAACATTGTTATTTTATATATTGGCACGTTAATACACATACCTCCTAAAGCGTATAACTTAATACTTGCCACTCATACGCGTTTTTCCTAAAACGTGTACGAAAAACCAACATCAATAGGCAGATTATTCCGAATAGGCCAAACATTCCGAATAGTAAGATTATTCCGAATAGGGAAGGTATTCCGGATAGGAAGATTATTCCGAATAGGGAAGGTATTCCGGATAGGCAGATTATTCCGAATAGCAAGGAATTATTCTGAATAGACCAACATTCCGAATAGAGAGGATTATTCCGGATAGGTGACATATTCCGAGTAAGCCATTTATTCCGAATAAGGTTATTATTCCGGATAAGCGGATTTTCAGGTTTCTTTAAATTCAGTTTTTAATTTTCTGCGTTTTAATTTCGAGCTTTATTTTTTCCGCCTTTTTCCTTAGTTGCACTTTAAGTTTATTTGCCTTAGATTTATTTTAGCCTTGCCTTAGTTTTAAAGTTTTAGTTGCGTTTTAAGTTTGCCTTAGTTAGATTTAAGTTTGTGTTATTTACTTTTAGAGCCCTTTAATTTTAGTCACGTTTTTAAATACTTGCACCATTTATTTTAAAATTAGATTTAGATTTACTTTTAAGTCATTTATTTTAATTGGTTTGCACATTTTAATTAATACAACGACACAACTATTTGTTTCACCAAAGAACGAATGAGTCGCATAGTTAACCAGTTATCAATTCGATTAGACCAGACAACGAACTTTTTACATACAAAATCTCTTGTATCAAATAGCGCCGCTGCCGGCTCTTTTCGTAAAGATTAACGGTTTTCTGTGAGAGACGCGTTGCTTTTTGGGATCCGTTCACTTGTGAGCGTTATTTTTGTTGCAAAAAAATTTTTTTTCACCATAAAAATTAAAAATTGTTAAAAATCCATAAAAATTAAAAATTTCAAAAATCCAAAAATATTTTATTTTTATTGTGTATATATATTGTCTTTGTGTTTTGTATTGTAATCTTTTATCTTTGTAGGTGTATGCGTACTAGATCTTCTAATTATCAAGAGCCCGAGACTCGAGAAGATTTAAGTATGTCAGGTGTTAACAACAACAATAATCCACCGCACCTCAACAATAACAACAATGTTCTTCCACAGCCCGATCTTCGGACAATAGAGGAGCTTTGTCAACGTACCATGTTTGGACGAGGAGGACCGATTGCGCCGATGAAAATCACGGCTCCGGAGTTTTCGTTGAAGCACCACATGATTCAGCAAGTGCAAACTAATCCATTCGCCGGAATGCCTGATGATGATGCCAACAAACACCTCGACAAGTTCATTACAATCACTAAAAGCATGAAGTTGCCTGGTGCCACAATGGATGTACTTCACCTTCAACTCTTTCCACATACTTTATCACATCATGCCGAGAAATGGTTTGATCGTCTCCCGAAGAATTCAATTCACACTTGGGATGACATGACTCAACGCTTTTTGTCGCGCTACTTTCCACCATCCATGGTCACGAGCCTTCGCAATCAAATAAGCGGTTTCATGCAAGATCCCGATTAATCTCTTTTTGATGCTTAGGAAAGATATAATGTCTTGATTGATCGTTGTCCAAACCACAACATGCTCCCTGTGACCTTAATAGATACTATCTACAACGGTTTGACTTTTCGAGATCGTGATACGATTAATGCAGCCGCCGGTGGCACATTCATGAAAAGGAGACCCGAGGAGTGTAGAGAGCTTATTGAGAACATGACTACTCACCACAAAAAATGGGATTCCTCCGCTTCTTCAAGGAACAACCCGAGAGTCAATGTTTCTTCCACTTCAGCAAACCCTGATATGAACGAACTCACCCGCATGATGACTGAAATGAGCAAAAGTATCTTGCTTCTCGCTTCAAACCAACAACAACAAGTTAAAGCGGTTGCTAATCCTTGTGAAACATGCGGCAGTCCACACTCATACACCGATTGTCCTTCTACACAAGGAAATCCGGAAAATGTGTATGCAGCTTATGGTAATTTTTCACCGGAAAATTACCAAGCTCGACAACAAGGGGATCGAAATTTGCTGAGTTATCGGTCCAACAATTACCTTTCACCCGGTTTTTCTCCTCAAAACCAAAACCCCACCAACAACTACAATAGAAGCAACCAAATCCCACCAAGAGCTTCTAATCCTTATCACCCACCCGCTCAACAAACCCCACCCATTAATCCCGATGTTGAAGCCATAATGAGAACCCAAGGTGAGCAAATCAAGAATCTGCAGAGCCAAATTATCAATCTGAAAGGATATATCACCAAGCAAGGAAATGACATTAGATCCGAGCTTCGAGATAATAATCAATCTTCCTTCAGCAATCAAACAAATGATTTGAATAATATGCTTGCTAGTTTCTTGCCCGCCACTCAACCTTCTTCTTCGAGTTCTCTACCTTCAAACATCGTCACCAATCCGCGAGCAAATGTGAGTGCTATTACTACCCGTAGTGGAATTACCATTGTCGATCCACCGATCCCACCCCCATCATCTACACCTCCTCCACCACCATTTATCCCTACTCCTCCTACACCTAGTATTAGTACACCATTAACATCTCCGCCTCGTCATGACGATGTACCTAGGAAGGACACTTCAACATCTCAACCTTTACCACCTTCACCTTCACCACCCAAACCCAATATCCCTTATCCTTCACGGCTCGGCAAGACCAAAATGCTAACCAAGGATGACTCTCAAGTGACGAGCTATGTGAAGATGCTATCTCAAATGAACATCAACATTAGCCTTGTTGAAGCACTTGTCGACATGCCAAAATTTGTGAAAGCATTCAAGGAATTGCTTAGCAAGAAGGAGAAGTTGATTGAGCTCGCCAACACACGCTTAAATAAAAACTGCTCTGCAGTTATTCTTAAAGAACTTCCGGAAAAGCTTGGAGATCCCGGTTGTTTTGTGTTGCCTTGCATCTTCAACAGAACCGAAGAATTTACTGCCCTTGCTGATCTCGGGGCCAGTATTAATTTGATGCCATTGAGTGTTTGGAAAACACTATCATTACCCGACCTTACTCCAACAAAGATGACTCTTGAACTTGCAAATCGCACTCTCGCTTACCCCGTTGGTATTGTCGAAGACATGTTCATTAAAGTTGGCACATTTACATTCCCGGTCGACTTTGTTGTGGTTGATTATGAAATGGACCCTCGTATTCCTTTAATACTTGGTCGGCCATTCTTGAGAACCGGACGCGCTTTAGTTGATGTGGCCGAAGGTGAGTTAATCTTAAGAGTCGGGAATGATTCACAAGTTTTTAAAATGGGAAAGCTTACAAGCAAATCCTTTGGACGAGAATCAGTGAATATGATTAATGTGCTTGATGATTTTGTCGTCTACAACAATCCTCTGTTTGACTCTTGCATTGATAATCCACTTTTTCAAGACGATGTGGATGATTCTCTATCCAATTTGGAAGCTTCTCCCATTTATGATTCACCACCGATCTTTGATGCTTATGATGATGATTCTAGCTCAGATTCGAGTGATTTTGATGATTGTACTTCCGAGTATCCCGACCTGCCCACGTATGATGATTTCGATGAGGCCGATACTCTTTCGAGCGATTCTTCACATGATGAAGATCCTCCGCCATCACTCGATCCTACTTTGGACGATTACTCATTTGAGGAAGATTTCTCTGCTTTTCTCAATACTTACTTCCCTCATGAGAGTGATGCACCTCCTTATGATTTTGAAGATTATCGTCTTGATCCTACTTTGGATTTGAAGAACATTCTTTCAAAGGAGAAGAAACCGGTCGACACCAATATCCGCAGCACATATGATTTAACACCTCTTTGTCCACCTTATGAGGACGAGGTTGTGCTTCTTCGTGGATCATCTTCACACTCGGCTGAGCCTTAGTGATATTTTCCCTTAAAGGAAAAGGTGTTCGACCCCGGTATCGATATTCTGCAGCTATCTCAGTATCCACCTGATGAAATAAAAGGAAATATCTTTGGAACTTATGGAAATCTTCTTGCACCACTTCACCCTTGCTTCCACCGTGCTCCATCGCTGCTTAAGGGAAACTTGCCTAATCTTCTTTGGCTTGCCTTGTTCGCCTTAAGCTTGTGCTATTTGATGGACGAAAACTATGTCTTTTATCCTGGTGGATATGTTTCATGCTTCTTTCTCTGATGATAAAGGTCGAGTCAGGATCACGACTCGGTAATCAAAAATCAAGCGCTTCTTGGGAGGCAACCCATGTATCTATCTTTTCGCCTTCTTTATCCTAAGTGTAGGGGAGACCCGCTGGTGTTTGCTATTTCCTCTCCTCTCTTAATCAGGGATTCGCGCTCAATGATCCACTCTTGATGATTCTTGACGTCCCGTGATTCCGTGTTCAATTCTTCACGGTTCTATCCTAAACACTTTTCGATTCACTATTCTATATTTCTCAATATTAAAATAGGAATCTCTTTAGTTGTCTTTTCCTTTGCGAGATTTAAACAAAGTGCATAATGTCCTAAGTGTAGGGGAGTTTACTCCCACATGCTTAAACATTGAGGACAATGTTTATATTAAGTGTAGGGGGACTTCTATCGAAGTTAAGTGGCCTTTTCCTTGTATTTGTCCTCATTTTAACCGGAAAATCAAATTTTTCGACATTTTTCAAAATTTTTGATCTATTTTGGCCTATTAGTTTTTACTTTTGTATAGTTATTTTCCTTCTTTGCTAGAATAAATGTTTAATAAAGTGGTTTTAGTTTTCAAACGTTGTGAATCTTTTGACTCAACCCGAGTTTACTTGTCTAAGTTTACTCTAGCTAGTATCCTTAACGTGTTTAAGTCAAGTTTTGCTAGGCTTTTATATAGGGAGCTATAAAACGCGAAAGTCTTAACTCTCGCGGGTTAAGAACAAGAACTTTTCGCAAGTTCCTAAAATTGATCCTAGAGAGTCGTTTATCAAGGGAACTTTATAATGCGATTTCTAAACTTGAAAAAAGTCTAAGAATTTGCAAGATCCTATAGGCGACTCGAAAACCCAAAACTTTGATTTAATAGGCTAAGTATCCACGAGTCTCATTACTTGAGATTTTAAACTGTGGAGAACGAGAGATGATAGAGCCAATTATAAGTTTGGTATTCTTTCGTGAATTTCTGTGAGTTAATTATAAGCCTATTCTCCCATCGCTTGCTAATAATTTTATCTGCAATAAATAAGGTTGTACGATTTGAAAAGTTACTTAGCTTCTAGCCCAAGATCGTTTAAAAGTTGCTCAGTATGGATTAGAGTTCATAGCCAAGGCATAACTTATTGAAGCGGGATACGAAGATTGGCAAGTCCAAAAAGGTCCTAACAAGACATGAGGGTTATATTTTGTTGCTAAAGATCCTAAGTGATGTGAAGAATCATTTATCGAAAATCAATATGAAGGATCGAGACACACGACGAAAAGCAAAAACTCCCCATAAGTCATGGAGAAGTGTATCCGAAAAGACCCTAGCAAGGTATGAGGATAAATAGATCCAAGTCATAAAAGGAGGCGGATCGTTGTATATCAAAGTCCAAAATAATAGTTGGAGAAAAATGAAGAAGTCGTGGTCCAAGTATGAATCTCTCAAAACTTCAAGTGAAGAAATTTCTAATAGAAGAGGAGACCATAGTTTCATGAACGTCTCTCAAGGTTTGAAGTATGAAGTCGCTGCCAAATATCGGTACGAGAAAGGTCTCAAATCGCGAAGCGAGTTATGCCAAGATATGAACTTTATGAGGTCCCGGGAAGCAGTTTTAAAAGATTTTGTCCTTTAGCTAACTATTGATTAAATCGTTCACTTTATTTTCGGCCTAATAAACTATCGAAATAAGTCAAACAATGCATCCTCGTGATCATTCAAAACAAAAATAAAATATAAGAGATACACCTAGGAATAAGGGAGTCTAAGTGAGTAATTGGCCCACATGAGTTCGTGTTAGTTTGCTAACTTATAGTAACAATGATCTCGTTTTTAAGCTTGGTTTGGAGAAAGTGAAAACTTGAGAATGATGATTATTCATGACATTTCCAAAACCCAAGGTATGTTTTTGATTTCTTTACTTTGTATGTTTTTAATTTTCGATCTCTTTAATAAAGGCCATTATGGATTGATTGTGATGAAAAATGTAATCTTGCTTTGTAACTAATGCATTGCATGAGGACATTGCAATGGTCAAATGTAGGGGATTTGATAGGTGTGTAAACACCCATCCTTTTAACCACTTAATTACAATAATAACCGAGCCAAAACGTGTATTTTATGTATTTTATGTCGGAATTATGCGTGGTTTGTGTTTTTGTTGTGATTTAGGACGAAAAGGTGAAAAGTGGAGAAAACACGGGCATTCACGGGCTTTTATCGAAGAAAAAGACGAAAGACGAAGTCAAGAAGTCAAGAGTGCAAAAAGAACGGAAGTCCAAGACCAATTCTGAAGATTTATCGAAGAAAAAGTCAAAAGACGGAAGTTTAGCAAAAGCCGAAAAACTCAAGTCTATTTTATTGAAGAATTAAAAGACGAGTTCAAAGAAATCCCGAGCCAAAAGTCATTAAAGTCCAAGATTAAAGAAGATTAAAAGGCTTAAGGACTAATGGTGCAATTAACCAAAGATTAAGAAGAGAAGGACCTAATGATGCAATTAAGAAGAAATGAAGGAGGGGAGGAAGCTTCCTAAGCACTCCTTAACCCCCCCTATATATAGATTAGATGAGATTAGCATTTTTCTTTGTTGGCTAATAGTGACAATTAGTTCTTCCACTTTTAATTACCTTGTCATTTATTTACTTGTCAAATTTAAATACTTGTCTTGCACCTTAATTACCATTTAATTTCAAGTAAGTGTTCTTTTAATTCTTGTTAATCATTATCTTTATTGTTTGATCTCATCCTACCTTTCTTTAATCTTTGGTTTATGTTTATTATTCATGTTCATGTTCTTGAGTTTTTTTGTCAAATTTATTAAGTGGGTTTTGATCATCTTGATTAGTTTTGTTAGTTTTGTTGTTTTGGATTGTTTGATTATCATTAATAGATGTTTCTTTGTTAGTTTGAATTAATCTTGTGGTTGATTTTGTTAAGTTTTTTGTTAAATCTGCATATCTCTGTATTCCCTTGTTCTTCGCGTGTGTTTGTTACTGTATTCCAGGTTCTGATCCTTCCCAGACATTCCGAACGAAGGATTTCACAGGCTGTTCATCCGGAATATCCGATATTCCGGATAAGGAGATTATTCCGAATAGACAGAGTATTCCGGATAGGCCAAATATTCCGAATAGGGAAATTATTCCGGATAGGCAGATTATTCCGAATAGGCCAAACATTCCGAATAGTAAGATTATTCCGAATAGGGAAGGTATTCCGGATAGGAAGATTATTCCGAATAGGGAAGGTATTCCGGATAGGCAGATTATTCCGAATAGTAGGGAATTATTCCGAATAGACCAACATTCCGAATAGAGAGGATTATTCCGGATAGGTGACATATTCCGAGTAAGCCATTTATTCCGAATAAGGGTATTATTCCGGATAAGCGGATTTTCAGGTTTCTTTAAATTCAGTTTTTAATTTTCTGCGTTTTAATTTCAAGCTTTATTTTTTCCGCCTTTTTCCTTAGTCGCACTTTAAGTTTATTTGCCTTAGATTTATTTTATCCTTGCCTTAGTTTTAAAGTTTTAGTTGCGTTTTAAGTTTGCCTTAGTTAGACTTAAGTTTGTGTTATTTACTTTTAGAGCCCTTTAATTTTAGTCACGTTTTTAAATACTTGCACCATTTATTTTAAAATTAGATTTAGATTTACTTTTAAGTCATTTACTTTAATTGGTCTGCACATTTTAATTACTACAACGACACAACTATTTGTTTCACCAAAGAACGACTGAGTCGCATAGTTAACCAGTTATCAATTCGATTAGACCACACAACGAACTTTTTACATACAAAATCTCTTGTATCAAATGGCACCAAAGTTTAAACCAAGTGACTTGGTATTGGGATTCAGGAGTCAGCACAATATGATTGCTTATTTGGCGGCTGATGATACTTTGTTTCCATAATACACACAGATGGTGGCGTATTTGAATGCATCTCCATTACAGTATGCTCTTTCACATGCTCCTCTCATCCCTGTCACTCAAATTAAACAGTTTTGGAACACTGTTAGTTCCTCAACAATTAATAATGTGACTACATTAACATTTATTGTTCATGGCCGTACTTGGGTGGTTACTCAAGCCTTGGTTCGCCAGGCTTTGCATCTTAATGATGCAGATGGTATAACCACTCTCCCCATTAATGAAATAGAACAAGGACTTCGGGCTTTGGGGTATCCTTTCCCTGATGAGGTTACTTTAAATAAATATCATAAACAAGAATTTCCCCCAGCCATGAAGTACCTAATACATGTCATCCTTCAATGTTTAAGTCCCAAATGTACTGCACTTAATGAAATTAACAAATCTATTGCTAGTGCAATTGTGTGCATTACAAATGGGCAGAAGTATAATTTTTCAAAATTAATTTTTGATGGCATGTGTAAAAACAAAGGGAGTAAGATGACTTTGGCTTATCCAAGATTTTTGCAAATGGTTTTTGATGTGCAAAATTACTACACAAGGGATCATGATGATTTTTATGAGATCCCTATGCAAAAGAAAGCTATTTTTAGTAAAATGAACTCACCCCCTCACCGTAAATTACCCCTTACCCAAGCTATGCTTGCTGTTATTGCAGTAGCACAACCCCAACCAGACCCACAACCACAACTTGACCCAATACCAGAACCTTTGCCTTCACTTCAACACATGAAAATTGACCAAGAATCCTTCAACGCTGACATGTTACATGTTGGCGTTGACACTAGTAATCTAAACGTTGACACCTTTCCTTCACAGACCCAAACACCCCTTAACCTTCAAACTACCACCCAATCCACATCATCTTCTACACCCCCTGAATATAGGTTGATTAAACGCCCAAGGACTACTGGAGTGTTCTCCTCTAGTGGTCCTAGCCATGTTACAGAGAGAACTACCACCACAAGTCTGGTTGGTGCTATGAATGAGGCTAGGACTATTGGTACTAGCTTAGATGCAGGCCAAGCCAGTCCTAACATCTTTAAGACCTCATCCATGCCCCATGACTCTACTTTGGGAGGTCAAATACCCATTCTAGAGGAGGGCAGATTGGAACCATACACATTGATGGAAATGAATGCTGTCTGCATAAGCTTGCAAAAGCAAAATGCAGACCTGGTACAAACTGTGACAATCCGTCAATTTATGGTTGATATTTTTATTCTCAATATTTATTTGGAAACATTATTTTAATGTTATATTATGAACTCACTTATTTTTGGGAAGAAATTTTGATTTACGTCTTGAAGTAGCATCGACTACGTCTAAACCGGAGGATTCTACGTTACGTGCTTACATTTACATACACCGTCTTTGGTGACAGTCCGACATTTCAGAAAATAAATTTATCCGTGAATATTATTTTGGAGTTTTAAATTTGTGTTGGTTCATAAACTCACAAATTTACGAGAAGAGATTAGGACTTACGATTTTATTTTAACGTCCTTTACGACTAAACCGGAAACCTTAGGATTACGTATTTACGTTTTCGAACTCCGTTTTTGATGAGACAAATTTTATTAGATTCGTTTTGTGTCGTTGATTAATAATTTATAAAAACGTTTTTCGTAAAACGACCCGAGGGCACGCAAATCGAGGAAACTAGAATCGAGGAGTACCGGTAAATAAATGGGGATGAGACAAGTGGGACACTTGTCCCACCCCCACTCAAACCGGCCAAACTAGCTACGCAACACACTTGATGTGTCCAAATTGTAGCTAATAGCTTACACTTGTAAGCTAAGCTTACAAGTTAAGCTACTTCCACCTCAAAACCATCCAACACAAACAACTAGCTTCATTCAAAATGCAAACAACTCTCTCATTTCTCTCTTCCTTCTCCATTTGTGCCGTCCAAAAACACCCCACCATAACACCCATTTTGATCAATTTCATCCATGAAATCATGTGTTATTCATACACATGTTGAAGCCCTTTTGAAATCCTATTGATTGGTGGTGATTATAACATCCAAGGAGGTGTTTCTATGGAGTCTTGGGGATGATTTTCCACAAGGAGTTCATGAATAATGGTGGTCTTGAAGATGGTCTTGGTTATCCACAAGTTTCTCCATCAAAATCCATGTCCAAATCATAACCTACATCAACTTGGTGGTATAAAGATTGTCCTCCTCATCCTTTTGTTATTTTTGATTATGTAATCTTGTATTTCTTTCACTTATGTGTATATATATGATTATGAATGAAGATTAAAAATATTGTGTGGGGATTTGGTGTTGATAAACATGCTTAAAAAGATGAAAAACTATAAGAAACAAGGTTAAAATCTTGCTTAATTTAGATGGCTGTATAAAACAGTAAAGAATCATATGGTAAACTGGTAAAATGACTTGAATAAATTGATATACAGTAAGCTATAGGTCTTGTACACATGTGAGAGTTGGCCATGCAATGGAATCATTGTAATGAGTGAGATATGATCAAAACAAGTTTAAAGTACAAATCTGAGTTCACTGTTTTGGACGATTTTTAGAAAATACTTAGATGCTGATTCAACAGTAGCTATATCAGAGTTAAATGGAGCACATATCATTTAGTTTATGTAATAAAAATTTGAGCTTCTATCTCCATATAGAACTCTAGATATGGCAGTTTTGGTGAACATGAGAATAAAAATCAGATTTTGAGAATTAATGTTTATTACTATTATATAAGCACTCAAAAAATTATATTGTATAAAATGTAAAATTAAAACCCACTAACTCATGAATTTTATTTATATAAATATGTTAAAGGTTAAATAAATGGATAAATTATAAAAATGGTAGTGGAATAATATTTATAAGTTATTAAAAACTATAAACTTGATTTTACGACTTTTTCGGCTATTACCGTAAAATTAACGTTTTTCGCCAATTAAAACTTAGACGATCAAAACCGTCTAATGTAAAGTTTTAAAAGTCATATACTGATATATAAGTATCTAATACAAGTAAAAACCGATAAAACCCGAACTATAGGACATACGGACATTAACGAGCTAAGTAAACATATAGGACTAATAATTGGACTAAATAGGTTAAACACTTATAAAAAGAACTTATTGGGCTTAACTCATGTGGGCTCAACTTGTAAAGTTTAAATACTGATAATATAAGTATAAAATGGATTAAAACAAGTTAAAGAACTTATAATAAGTTTATTGGACCTAAGACACGTAAATAGGTAAAACTAGTAAACTAGTAAGAAGTTACCAATACGTAAACACTAAAATGAGTAAAAGAGAATATGTAAACCCACTTGATCATCATATATATATAATCATCATATGTATACATAATTGTTATTTTTATTAAGTCATTGGACATGAGTCTAAGACGAGTATTATTTGTCTAGGTTTCCGTGATTGAAGCACGTACCGTACGTCCGAGTTGCCGATAACCCGCTTTCCCACATCAACGTGAGTTCATAGCCTCGCACTCTTTTAAATGTTTTTATGAAATGTTTTATAAACCCGCGAGGTAGATAACATGTTAGTTTTTATAAAATAGGACACCATTTGTCCCGATTGTTTGTTTATTAATTTGGACCCGAATGATTGTATGACCCGATTGTATGACCCGATAAATGATTAAAGAACCCGATAGATGAAATTAAATGGATTATTAAAGTTAGGTTATGTCACTAAAAGTCCCATTAGCATGAATTGTGAACTACCGGGATTTGGTAGACGCTTATGCATATAATAGTACTATTTGGGAACGATCACCCCAGTTCGCGCCTTGACGGTTGATCCCCGTCGTGCCGCATTGATTGGTAAGAGAATTTATGTATGAGAAGATTTCCATAGCGTGACCTTTGTGACGACACGCTAATTTAGATGGTCAAATTGAGTATCGGGTTAGCTACCCGTTGTTTGGTTTAGTAAGGTAACAATGTCATGCGGCTTATAATAATCCAGTTAACGAAATACTACTATACGCATCGAATTACGATGTATTGCCTGACTAGCAATACGGGGTCATACTATTGATATTATGTTTGTGTTTTGGTTTTCGTAACCATATTCATATACGGTTTTTATTTAACTTTATACGACGTCATAGGACGTATTGTATGATGTTTTTACGACATTGGCTCGTATAATGATATTTAAGGCAAATGCCTATATTATGATTTTGATAAAGATTTGTATAAAATGATTTTGGCTATGTTATGGCCTATTACAATGATTTGTACAAAAATGATTTTCGGTAATAATTTTATACCAATGTTATATTGATGGATTTTATTAAACTCTATGAATTCACTCGCCATTATCGCTGACCTTTTCTTTTAACATGTTTTGTCTCAGGTACTTGAAGGTATTTCTCGGGAAGACGACACATGGCCCGCACTTAAACAACAAATTTCCATTCAAATGCATTGTAAAATTGTATGAAATAATATGACTTGGGACCTATGTAACTTTGATATTTATGAATGGAAAAGCTTTATTATTAAACGACGCGATTTTTTTAGCGTTGTATATGATGTGAGTAATGTGCTATCCCGTAACACCAACTAGTCTTCCGCTGTATTGAGTTGTATATATTTGGGGGTGTTACAGTTTGGTACCAGAGCTCTCGTTATAGAGAACGAAAGATTTTTAAAACGAAGGTTTTGAATAAAACTTTTCAAAATATTTTAATTATAAACATTTTTCTCAAAATGTCTAAAAATCTTTTGACTATTACGGTGCCGAAGAATTCCCGAGTTACCAACAAGGCCAGACTGAGAAGTGTTATTTTAATATATATATATAACTTGAATTATATATATATATATATATATATATATATATATATATATATATATATATATATATATATATATATATATATATATATGATGTAATTTGATTACATGATTGTTTGATGATTATTTTGATATTTATACGAGGTATTTATACGACGTGAATTGTCACAAGGAACCCTAACTTCCCTAGCCAATTAATCGAAGCTATTCTCGTAGGAATTCTAGCTATCCTAGATCTAAACCAAGTTGTGGATATTTATGATCCCAACAAATGGTTGATATTCGTAGAATGTAGATATTAGTTGATTGTGATATTGAAGAAGAATTGGCGAGATTAAATCTGATATCGATGTCATGACGATCTTTTCTTATAGAGTGGAGTTTGACAAAACGTTACCACCTAGAAAGATGTCATCTGTTTTGTTGTCATCCAATTCTTAAATTGAAATCGAAAGGGTGAATGTTGCACTTGAGGCTGTTATTGGAATCATTACCCAAAAGCCTCATGCCACTAGTACCTTTCCGAGAAGTCTAATTGAGTGTATGAGTCATCTCATACTAGTGACTCATTTGATAATTGCTGTTGTAAGAGCTATAGGATTGGAAATTAAGTGTTGACCATATCGAGCTTTTATTGCCCTTTTAAGGTTTATGAATAAGGTTGAAAGTATTGGAGAATGAGGTAGGATATCGCATTTGAGTATAAGTTGATTGAAACTTGAATAAAGTAGAATTTAACTTGTATGGAATATGAGATTGATAAGAGGAAATTAGTAAGTCATGTGATTGAATTATAAAGTTTTAAATGATTGTTAGTTTGTGTTAAGGGTTGTTCCTAGGCCATTGTCCACTAATGAGGATGCCCAGTGTCCAAGAAATTAATTGAAGAAATCTTCTTCTGAATTGAGACCGATGGATCTTCTGGGACATGTGGAACACCTAATGACTCTTGTAGATTAGTATTCATTGTGGTATTTTTTAAAAATAATCCCTAACTTAACTGAGACATCAGTTGGTAGGATGAGATCTTGGAATTGTATGACATAGTGACACATAATGTGTTACGGTACAATTTGACTTGTTTGTGATTAATGAAAAGACTACCTTTGATTGCTAAATTCTACATGTATCGATGTTATCTATCTTTTCTTGCTTCTTCCTAATGCTCGCATTAGTTATGCAACCATTGAACAAGTACTCATCTCGAATTGTGTTACGTTGTGAATTATTCTCTTTTTGAGTGCCATCGAGATCTGAACCTCATGATGAATTGGCTAGGCTCATTTCCTATTATATTGAAGTTAGTTCTTGGTGAACAACTTTTCATCACATTTTTGCAGATCACTCATTGTTTTTATAAGTTAAAACAATATCCCTTGAGAAAAATAGAATTTTCATCACTATAAGGATTATTCAAAGTGAGATTTATAAGTGATTGTTATCGAAATGAAGTTGTTTATAAAACACATTGGAAAACTTAATTGTTTTCATAACAAAGAAAATCTTTGTAAATTTATTCTTGATTCTTATTTAAGAATTAAGCATGAAAATGTTTTTATTATAAACATGATGATAAAATTTTGACGAACTGAGTATTGCATCGTTAATCTTGAAATTGTATATAGTTGCGCGCCTACATACAATTTGGAATGGACCATGCAAGGCTGATTAGTAGTCATCATAGATCTGCAAGAAGTGAAAAATAGGGTCATAGTGTTAGGGACACCTACATATGTGCCTGTACCGTCTATTCTTCTGAGTTGAATTTACTCATCTGTGGAAATTGTCTTAATTGATAATTGATATTCCCTTCTTGTCAAATTCTCCCGTAGTGAGATTCTTAGGAAAAGTATCTGATTACCGAGTGTTGATACCCGACTGGATGTATCGACGTTCCTATCATTTCTTTTGATTTGGTTTCATTTGAATGACCTGGGTAACGATCCGAGGAGCTTTCTAATGCGTACTCAAATTATGAAAACAGGGGATATACTCATATTCATTAAATGTTTTCGTCTGTATCTGATTTGAAATTCTCTCGCGTAGATTATTCGTTAACCTTACTCTCTTACGGTTAGTTATGTATCCAGATATCCTTGAAATTGTGAAGGATTATGAGTTATTATTAGTCTTTTGAGAAGTGCACATCTTATCGACGACAATAAAACTAAAAAGTTGATAATGCCAGTAGAATGGATTGATTGATTATGACATGACGACATTGTCTTAATTGATGGGAACTCGAATAGAATTCCCCTAAATGATAAGATGTTGATTATCAAAAGTGATCTAAATAATTCTTGATGGATGACTATATCCTGCATTTAGACTTGAAATTTATACCGTGAATGGTTGTGAACTAGTCATAGATATTATAATCTAGAAAGAACTTATAATGAATGTATTAAAAGATGTTTATGTTATCTGAAACTTTAGGAAGTATTTATTGATGAATTACCTAGACTTTTGCCTTAAGGCAGATTGAAATTGGTATTGATTATATTCCCGGTGATACCTCTGTGGCATGTGCACTGTACGTCAGCACCATCTGAATTAAAGGAATTACCGTACAACTGAGAGAGTTGTCGGAGAAAGATTTTATTCTACCGAGCTCGTCATCATGAAGAGCTATGGTGTTATTATTCCTTATATTTATAAGATTTCTGTGAATTGAGTAAATTGACAATCGAAAACGATATCCATAACTCGAAATGGAAGATTTGTTCGATCATTTACCAGGTTCTAGCAATTTGATACATGGCATGGTTATCATCAACTTCGCATCTGCGAAAAAGATTATCTAATCCAATCACTACATCCGGTACTTGTAATGAACATTATGAGTTTCATGTGATGTTGTTTGGATTGTTCGATCCACATGTAGCATTCATAATTTGGTGAATCACGTGTGTAGGCTGTAATTTGATAAATTCATGCTTGTGATCATTAAGGACCATTTGTTTGTTTATAAGTATAAAAAGGAGTTAGTAATTATTTATAGATTGCCCTAAATTGGCCGAAGAATTAAAACTTGTACCTTGAATAATTAACATGTGATTTAAGACTTAATCATTTATATTAATTGACCATGTGATTAAAAGATAATGGAATCTATATTGACTCTTCAAAAATTAAGAGCCCTTTTAAGACTTTTAGCTTTACCAAAAAGAAAGTGCAAATATGGTTTGACAAATGTTTTAACAAAGGATTTTTAAAGGATTATTCCCTTATACACAAACCATTTAACTAAACTCCTGTTTAGGGGTAAATGTTTGTGTATACCTCAAGACAACCTAAGAAGGATTGAGGAAACCGTTAAACCATGACTTCAAATCTGAAACGATAATCTTTACTTTTCAACTAAGAAAACTTTGACCAAAGTATAAACAAAGGTTTTTCGAACATTTACGAATCTTATTAAATATTTTCGATAAATCAACAAAAATCTTGTTAATCAAATTCAAATTTATTTTGAACATTTTATATAATTGGTCAAACTAAGAAATTTAAAATCTTTACGTTTACGTTTCATAAAAATTTAATAATTATTATTTAATTAATTGTAATAATTATCGACGCTTTAGACGTCAGATTGAGTAAAACAGATAAAAATAATAGTTGAGAAAAAAAAACTAAAACTTAGAAAATGTGAAGAAAGAAATTTTTAATGAATGTAGATACTGACACATAATATAGAAAGAATAAAGAACCAATTAGGACATGTTCCTTAATAATGATTGTGCAAAATAAATTGCCGAACAATATAAAAATAAACGATGTTTGTAAAAAGGATAATATAAATAATAAAAAGTGGTTCGCGGCTAATGTGAACCATTAGAATTGAGAAGTCGATAGCAATAAATGTTTTAAAGGGCCGTTTATGGTTGCCTAAATATGGAAAATTGTGAGATGTAGTTAAATTGGAAATCTTGTAAGTATAAGTATTATATGTATGTCATTTTTTTACTAAAAGTATATTTGTCTGAAGAAGTTGTACTGATGGCAAATTATGAAGGCAGACATCGCCTCATACATTGGTAGACGTCTAGCTATTGCTAAGGTCATCATCTGAATTTGATTCGATTTGGGTCATCGTCGACAGACAGACCGAATCTGCTAATATCATTCCCGTTAATGATAAATGCAAAAGAGTTATGTAAACATAGTGTGCCTGTATCAAACATCTTTATCAAAGATCCTCGCTTCGCAACGAATTTCTATAGATTTGCTCAGAAATCATTGAGAACGAACCTTGATGAGAGTACTATGTACCACCCCAATCGAAGGGATGAGGTAAAGTAACGATACAAAATACTATAAGTACCATTTTATGATTGAATGATTGACCTTTGGAGATAGACTGTAAAATCGCTTTCCTTTGGAAGGATTACCATTGATAATCATCGTATTAGGATTGAGATCGAATCTTGTTAGGATCTAAATATTAGAGCATCTATAAGCAGGAGTTAAGATAAAGACACCCGACATACACCCATTGTGAGTTGGACATGTCTTTTAGGTTTATGGTTTCCTATGATGGCGAACCTAACCTTACAAAATACCCGACCCGCGATATCTGAAATGATTGTTGAAATTAGGATTTGATTATTGACTGCCGATAGTGGGCAGGAGGTTATGTAAATATGAAATGTAGATCTTGAAGTGCCAGATGGGTAGCGAAGTTATGCCAAAAATTTTAACCTTGGAAAAATGAATTAATGATTTGACAAATCAAGGGATATAAGTCCCCGTTGTATGGGACCATTGAGATGATGTAAAAGTTGGGATTGAAAGGCATATAAGCTGGATCTACCCTAGGACTTCAAGAGCTGCGTGAATTATGTTTCGTATATGGAACTTGATGAAATGTCTATCAAGTGAAAATCTGAATTCTTCTAAATAAAGCTTAGATCGGCAAAAAGTTGCATTCATCAGAAACCCGTGAACATCATGGATAGAGAAAGTAAGTCAACATTTAGCCTGATCTTATTCCCGTAGTTATGTTTGATGAAACTCGCGTATTGTAATGGATTACACTTGTGAGAAAAGACCGAATGTGGAAGAAATACCCACATGGCTTTAACTCTATAAGAAGCGAGTAGTAAGGTAAGATGATCTTTGAGGACAAAGATCCTGTTTAGGGGTAAATGCTGTGACAATCCGTCAATTTATGGTTGATATTTTTATTCTCAATATTTATTTGAAAACATTATTTTAATGTTACATTATGAACTCACTTATTTTTAGGAAGAAATTTGTACGTCTTGAAGTAGCGTCGACTACGTCTAAACCGGAGGATTCTACGTTACGTGCTTACGTTTACATACACCGTCTTTGGTGACAGTCCGACATTTCAGAAAATAAATTTATCCGTGAATATTATTTTGGAGTTTTAAATTTGTGTTGGTTCATAAACACACAAATTTACGAGAAGAGATTAGGACTTACGATTTTATTTTAACGTCCTTTACGACTAAACCGGAAACCTTAGGATTACGTATTTACGTTTTCGAACTCCGTTTTTTGATGAGACAAATTTTAATAGATTCGTTTTGTGCCGTTGATTCATAATTTATAAAAACGTTTTTCGTAAAACGACCCGATGGCACGTAAATCGAGGAAACTAGAATCGAGGAGTACCCGTAAATAAATGGGGATGAGACAAGTGGGACACTTGTCCCACCCCCACTCAAACCGGCCTAACTAGCTACACAACACACTTGATATGTCCAAATTGTAGCTAAAAGCTTACACTTGTAAGCTAAGCTTACAAGTTAAGCTACTTCCACCTCAAAACCATCCAACACAAACAACTAGCTTCATTCAACATGCAAACAACTCTCTCATTTCTCTCTTCCTTCCCCATTTGTGCCGTCCAAAAACATTCCACCATAACACCCATTTTGATCAATTTCATCCATGAAATCATGTGTTATTCATACACATGTTGAAGCCCTTTTGAAATCCTATTGATTGGTGGTGATTATAACATCCAAGGAGGAGTTTCCATGGAGTCTTGGGGCTGATTTTCCACAAGGAGTTCATGAAGAATGGTGGTCTTGAAGATGGTCTTGGTTATCCACAAGTTTCTCCATCAAAATCCATGTCCAAATCATAACCTACATCAACTTGGTGGTATAAAGATTGTCCTCCTCATCCTTTTGTTATTTTTGATTATGTAATCTTGTATTTCTTTCACTTATGTATATGTATATGATGATGAATGATGATTAAACATTTGTGTGGGGATTTGGTGTTGATAAACATGCTTAAAAAGATGAAAAACTATAAGAAACAAGGTTAAATCTTGCTTAATTTAGATGGCTGTATAAAACAGTAAAGAATCATATGGTAAACTGGTAAAATGACTTGAATAAATTGATATACAGTAAGCTATGGGTCTTGTACACATGTGAGAGTTGGCCATGCAATGGAATCATTGTAATGAGTGAGATATGATCAAAACAAGTTTAAAGTACAAATCTGAGTTCACTGTTTTGGACGATTTTTAGAAAATACTTAGAAGCTGATTCAACAGTAGCTATAAAAGAGTTAAATGGAGCACATATCATGTAGTTTATTTCATAAAAATTTGAGCTTCTATCTCAATATAGAACTCTAGATATGTCAGTTTTGGTGAACATGAGAATAAAAATCAGATTTTGAGAATTAATGTTTATTACTATTATATAAGCACTCAAAAAATTATATTGTATAAAATGTAAAATTAAAACCCACTAACTCATGAATTTTATTTATATAAATATGTTAAAGGTTAAATAAATGGATAAATTATAAAAATGGTAGTGCAATAATATTTATAAGTTATTAAAAACAATAAACTTGATTTTACGACTTTTTGGCTATTACCGTAAAATTAACGTTTTTCGCCAATTAAAACTTAGACGATCAAACCCGTCTAATGTAAAGTTTTAAAATTCATATACTGATATATATAAGTATCTAATACAAGTAAAAACCGATAAAACCCGAACTATAGGACATACGGACATTAACGAGTTAAGTAAACATATTGGACTAATAGGTTAAACACTTATAAAAAGAACTTATTGGGCTTAACTCATTTGGGCCCAACTTGTAAAGTTTAAATACTAATAATATAAGTATAAAATGGATTAAAACAAGTTAAAGAACTTATAATAACTTTATTGGACCTAAGACACGTAAATAGGTAAAACTAGTAAACTAGTAAGAAGTTACCAATACGTAAACACTAAAATGAGTAAAAGAGAATATGTAAACCCACTTGATCATCATATATATATAATCATCATATGTATACATAATTGTTATTTTTATAAAGTCATTGGACATGAGTCTAAGACGAGTATTATTTTTCTAGGTTTCCGTGATTGAAGCACGTACCGTACGTCCGAGTTGCCGATAACCCGCTTTCCCACATCAACGTGAGTTCATAGCCTCGCACTCTTTTAAATGTTTTTATGAAATGTTTTATAAACCCGCGAGGGAGATAAAATGTTAGTTTTTATAAAATAGGACACCATTTGTCCCGATTGTTTGTTTATTGATTTGGACCCGAATGATTGTATGACCCGATTGTATGACCCGATAAATGATTAAAGGACCAGATAGATTAAATTAAATGGATTATTAAAGTTAGGTTATGTCACTAAAAGTCCCATTAGCATGAATTGTGAACTACCGGTAATTGGTAGACGCTTATGCATATAATAGTACTATTTGGGGACGATCACCCCAGTTCGCGCCTTGACGGTTGATCCCCGTCGTGCCACATTGATTGGTAAGCGAATTTATGTATGAGAAGATTTACATGGCGTGTCCTTTGTGACGACACGCTAATTTAGATGGGCAAATTGAGTATCGGGTTAGCTACCCGTTGTTTGGTTTAGTAAGGTAACAATGTCATGCGGCTTATAATAATCCAGTTAACGAAATACTACTATACGCACCGAATTACGATGTATTGCCTGACTAGCAATACGGGGTCATACTATTGATATTATGTTTGTGTTTTGGTTTTCGTAACCATATTCATATACGGTTTTTATTTAACTTTATACGACGTCATAGGACGTATTGTATGATGTTTTTACGACATTGGCTCGTATAATGATATTTAAGGCAAATGCCTATATTATGATTTTGATAAAGATTTGTATAAAATGATTTTGGCTATTTTATGGCCTATTACAATGATTTGTACAAAAATGATTTTCGGTAATAATTTTATACCGATGTTATATTGATGGATTTTATTAAACTCTATGAATTCACTCGGGATTATCGCTGACCTTTTCTTTTAACATGTTTTGTCTCAGGTACTTGAAGGTAATTCTCGGGAAGACGATAAGAATTCATGGCCCGCACTTAAACAACAAATTTTCATTCAAATGCTTTGTAAAATTGTATGAAATAATATGACTTGGGACCTATGTAACTTTGATATTTATGAATGGAAATGCTTTATTATTAAACGACGCGATTTTTTTTAGCGTTGTCTATGATGTTAGTAATGTGCTATCTCATAACACCAACTAGTCTTCCGCTGTATTGAGTTGTATATATTTGGGGGTGTTACACAAACAGTCAGTACACAAGGCCTTGAACTCAAGCAATTGAGGGAGAGGATTATCATTTTGGAGGATGCTAACACTAGGCGTGGAATGGAGGAATCTTCCAAAGGGGAGGATGAGTAGATCCATGTGAGTGACAAAGGCTCACATGATGGAGAATCTTTGGGTGTTGCTGAAGCCCTTACTGAATTGAAGAAGCATCCAGGTTTTGATACATCTTTGGTTACTCCTACAAACTTGAACTTGTCTTTTACAGCTATGATAGAGCAGTTCACAAGAGGCGCTGAGACAAGTAAGTTGGGCGTTGACAAGCAAAATTAGAACGCTGACACATCAAGCGCTGACAAGAGTAAATTGTGCGCTGACAAACAGAATTTGAGCGTCGACAGACCTGCAGATATGGTTGATGTATTCCAGTCATCAGCTATCATCAAAGAAGTGTCTTCACAGGTACCATCATCATCTTTACCCATCCTTGATTCATTAGATAAGGATAAAGGAATTATGGTAGAAGTAGAAGTTCCAAAGGATGCAGCACAAGTAGAGTTTGATTCAAGGTTGGCTGCACAACTTGTGGAACAAGAGATGAAGAAGGTAGGTGAGTCACCATTTGTTGTCACTTCTGAGGAACAAGAAGGAAGTGATGAAGGGAGTTCAGATTCAAGTGTGATGATAATTGAACAACCAGAAAGACTTGAATATGGTGATGACTTGGCAAGAGAGAAGCTTAGAGAGTTAAAATTGCAAGTAGACTTTGATATGCCAGAAGTTGTTCAGATGTACCATGCTTAGGAGAATAGGATTATGGAGAATCCAGATTTGACAATTTCAGACCAAATTTGGGGATTGGAGATTCTTCTAAGAGTTCAAAGAGATTGTAAGGTAATTCTGAAACATAAGGCTAGCAATGTTTTCTCACTACTGAAGAGGGATAGAAGGGAGCTTTACTATATGTTACTCAGATGTCATGGAACTGGATGGACCTTCAAGAAATTGCAGGGATTATCCTTTGAAGAATTGGAGTACAAGGCTTATCCCATTTAGGCAAGAGTGCAGGAAATGAATACTCTTAGACTTCTTTCAGATGAAAGGATAGAAGAACTTGTAGAAGAGATGGAGATTCAAAAGGCAATGATTGTTCCAAGGCCTTTGAAGAAGGGAGTTCCACTTGAGTTTCCTAAAGATTTAAATAAAGTGGTTCCTAGTGAAGCTGTTCTTAGAAGGAGCATTAAGCTCTCACCCATGTAAGCTTCAGATATGGTACAAGTGTTACCTCTTGATACCAGAAACCCTATCATTAGCTATGAAGAAGATGCAAGTGGGTTTTGGATGATTGGCAGATATAGGAAAGAGGTACACACATTTACTACTCTTATGTCTCTCTTTGCAAGTATAGATAGGGAAAACTTGGCAGACCTTTGGAGGTTGTTGCTGGCCAAGTATGAGACTGAAGCTCCTACTTCAGTCAATGGAATAAAGCTTTTGTCAACATTGAAGAGAATGTATGCACCAGAAGAAGAAGATCCTGTTTGGAAGGATCTTAAGGATATTATCAGTGGACTTCAATGGCGTTTGTATTCAGCTGCTGGTATGTATTATTTGAGTTCTACAAAGTTTGCTGAGTATCTTCTTGTAGATGCTGAGTATCCTATGTCAAATGAAGTTTTAGACAAGATGAAGACAACACAGCTGGAAATTGACTATTCAAGTGACGTGGCCAAAGATTTGATTAGGCATGTTTATTACCAATATGATAAGATTTGTAAGATTCCTCCTAGTTCTTAATTTATATTCAGAAACTTGATTACTAGAGTAGATATCATGTTTAGGGGAGGATTGTTGGGAATAAAATGTAGCCAGTACACTTGAACGTTGACAAGAAGAAAACAAGCGTTGATAAGAAGAAAACAAACGTTGACAGATCAAGCATTGACAGGAAGAAGTCCAGCGTTGATAGGTTGAAGACAAGCACTGATAGAAAGATATGGTCTACGCGTATTATGTTTCTAGTTTGTTTCTAGTAAAGATAGGATCAACAATGTATTTTCTATAATTATATATACCTAGAATAGCTGATACGTAGACTCTTGTACAAGGCTTCTTATGACTATAAAAGAAGACCTTTAGGTTATGTTTCATATAAGTTTTTTCATACGTTTAAAACTTTCATTGTATGCAAGTTTGTTATCATCAATCAAGTGAAAGTTTGTTTTACAATTGTTTGTGTGTTCTTGCTTAAGTATTAATTCCGCATAATACTTAAATTGTTTTATACACAACAAAGTTTCTCTACGTGTTTAACTTGATTTAATCTCGTTTACACAAGCTAAATCGATCTAAGTTTGGGATCAATAGTGGTATCAGAGCTTGTTGAGAAACTTCGATCAAACAAACACAAAAACCCTAATTTTCACAAAACCCTAAAAACATCAGGTCTACCCCAGAAGCAAACTCCTCCTCCTCCTCAAACCACAACATCAAGATTCCCATGCTAGACCCAGACAATTTTGAGCTATGGTAGTTTAACTTTGAGCAATATCTACAAATCCATGACTACACTCTATAGGAAATTATTGAATATGGAAACACATTCGATAAGGCTGCAAAGATTGCAGCTGACATTGTTGCAAGAACAACAGTTCAAGGTTCTACTGAAGAAACGAAGAGAAAGACCTGATGATGGTAGAGCTGTCTCTGTTGAGGACATAGCAAAAAGAAGAGTTGATATGAAAACCCTAAGCATTCTTAAACTCTCTATGGGACAAGAAAATCAGCACAAATACAGAAGCTATGAGTCTGCAAAAGATCTTGGGCAGCCCTTGAAGTTGCTTATGGTGGTAATGTTGATACTGTACAAGAGAAAAAGAAGCAACTCTTGCATGAGTATGCTGTCTTTAAGGCTCAACCTAATGAGAAGCTAAGTAGTGTGAGAAGCAGACTGCTGGACATCACAAGCAAGCTATCCTTCATGGGAACAGTGCTTGGTGATGTTGATATCATCTCTACTTTCCTTAAAAGTCTTGGTGACGCATGGAAGATTGAGGCAAAATAATTGCCAATAGCACTCAAAAAGTTCTACCTTTGATGATGTGTACAATAAACTGAGACTGATAGAGAATGAAACTCTTTTGGATCATGGAAACATGTCTACCAATGGAAACATGGCCTTCTTCTCAAATAGTGAAGGTCAATTTGATCAAAAGGAGTCATACATGCATCCAGTTACTGGATCAACCTATGTCAACGTTGGATCATATCTTGTCAACGCCTCACATTCAGACGCTGACACATATAAAATTGACTCACCAAGAGTTAAACCTGCTGGTATTGATCTGGATACTGTGTATGAATACATTACTTCATTGCCCAATGGTTCAGTGATTACTTATGAGGACCTTGAGAAAATAAGTGATGAGCATTTGGAGGAGATGGACATAAAGTGGAATATGGCTCTTGCAAGTATAAGAGCAAACAAATGGAATAGAAGATTCAAGAAGAAGATGACTTTTAATGCTAAGGACACTACTGGATTTGATAAATCCAAGATTGAGTGTTACAATTGTCATCTTATGGGACACTTAATTAGAGAATGCAGATCTCTAAGAAAATCTGATGCTGGAAAACCCTCAAGCCAAATTATTAAGGCTTAGGATCCCAATGCCATGTGTAATAACCCAAACTTTAAAATCAACATTTAGACCAGGATCTAATATTATTTCGAGTATGCGGATCAATAGTTATTACTCGACTTTTATTTTTCATGTTCGTTCAATGAATAATATTGATTTCTCGACTAACAAGCAAGGTTAGGGCTTTAACGTATCATATACGTGTCATTTATTATTTATCGACAAAGTGTATGTCCGCCATCGACCGTGAACATTTTCGCTATGACATAGAAATATTTTCTATTGTCGTCGTTTTAATTTCTCGTTTTACGAACATCCTTCGTAATTTACATTAAACCCTTAAGCGTTATTCGTTTATCCGACTGTTAAAGTTTATTAGATTATAAACCCTCATTTATTTATCAAAATAATAACGTTCTTCGTATTTGACGTTTTTATTTTATATTCAGCGTTTATTTTTCGTGTTTTACGTGTATTTTTGAAATCGCGTAACTCTAAAAAATCAGATTTTAATAATACTCGCTTTATCTTAATATGAAAGCTTATTTAATAAATAAGTGAAAAATCTACTAACAAATTTTAAATGATCAATCGTTGACGTTGTAAATATGAAAATATTTTATCATTCTTATCTTTTCACTATCTACTATATATCTATCCATATTACCACTCGTATCATATACTTATTATTTAGCGTCTCTTTCACTACAAACATCATTTCTCTTATACCTTACACGTAATCATCTTCGTGGCAACGTTAGTGCCATGTTTTTGTTCTAAGCTTTATCTAATTGCTATCATCTTCAAAGATTAATTTATCATTGTTTACTCGAACTGATGGAGTTAGGAGTACATGGTCACATCTAATGATAAATTGATGCTCATGTATACATCTTTAAACCCCAAGCAGTAGTAATAGCTTGCTCAAGAAGGCTATGTTTATATATGGTTGCTACATATTAACGTTGCAATTGATATAGTAAACAAGTAATGTTTTAACAAATATGGGACGCATGTCTCACGGTCATGCTCATGCGCCACGATTCGTCAAATGAGAAAGTTGTCTTACCGGTCAAGTTAGGAAGGGTTGTGGAGAAGGTGAGAACGAATGGAAGTATGTCGACATGACATCTTGTTACTCCAACATAGAGCGGGTTAGAAGTTTGGATACTTTCAGTTTGGGTTCAATCACGACCTTGGTTCAAATAGGAGTGGTTCGAGATTTGGTTTCTTAATCATAAGTTCAGTTCGTACTCGGTTTGGTATTCATAGTTGGTTTTGATTTCAAATCGCAAGTGTGTTATAGTTTGTGAGTCGGTAGAGTTGGGTCACGCCTAGCTGCTATGTACATCCGAGTTTCTGTTTTGTAAGCCACGGGTTCGAGAATTCAAGATCGTGATTTGACTCGAGACTTAACTTCCTAGTAATCGTACCCGTGTCGATATTTATTCTTGTGCATCACGAACCCGGTTCACTTGTCTTTCCGCATGAAGCCAAGGTATCACTCGAGATCGTCTCAATATTGCGATTTGCTATATGTTGTAGTATTCAAAATAAATACTAGGAACGAAGAACGAACTTTCCTTTGCAAAATGTGAATGAAGTATAAGAATGATGAATTCTACTCTTACGTAATTTTCATGCATATTTATTGCATATTACATTTTGGTCCTTGGTTTATTAAAATGTTTACAATAAATGATATATAGTTTTAAAATAACATTTTTGGTCCTTGACCTATGAAGCTATATACAAAATGCATATGATAGATGTTTACAACAAGACTTTTGGTCATTTTTCATTATGCCATTCAAATCTAGTTCAAACTATATTTTTAACAAATTTTATCAAAACTCGTTTATTCTCTTAAATTGTCGTTTATTTCTCTAAGATGCACCATTTTATTTTTAGATCGCCGTTAGAAGCTCCCGGCTTCCTGTCTTATCCCATTTCACCGTTATGCTTTCGTGACTATTGTGTCGATTGTTATCATCGTTTGATATCGTTATCGCTAAGGTGAGTTCATAGCCTCTCTTTTACTGCTTTATATGTGTTTATAAACCCGCGAGGGGGAATACATGCTCTTGTTATAAAAATATGATGTTTATATATGTGATTTTAAGAGAATACATGGTTATGAATAAACATGCGAGCTATGACTATATGCTTTGAACGGATACAAGTTGTGGTAAATGAATGTAAAATTTTTGATTAAATGCTCTTGAAAGATGAACACAAGCGTTGATTGTATTGATTGATAACCGCTATTTACTAAGTGTTGTATTGCCAAAATTTGGAAAGTCCCTATAAACCCATGAAACCTTAACTACCTATGATGGGTAGGCGCTGGTACAGACGGATGGATCCATCGGGGATGGCCCCCACCTGGGCAGGTCGCACATGGAGGTTGGAGGCTCAGCCAGGTGTGTTGTATTAGAAGTAAGGGGGTATTCAGCAAAATACCTGACTAGGGTATTATTATACTTAAGGCTTCGGTGTCATGGCTTAGTAGAATAGCGTGGACTTTGGATATTGTATGTGTTACAATATTGACAGTGGATGAGATTCTTGTGTTCAAAAGCTTTAAAACCCCATTATTGTTTATTTAAAAACCTATGAATTCACTCAACCGTTGTGTTGAATTTTAGCATGTAATCTCAGGTGTATAAGTTTATGATCAGCTGGAGCATGGAGCCGCGCGAGATAATGTAAAGGCAAAACAAACAATTTCCATTTGATACTTTTGACAAACTTTTATATTTATTAAGGTTTGTATAAACTGTTGGGACCTCTTTTATTGAACTCTGATTTTGTCCAATGGTTTATTTTATAAAACGTCTCTTTTGAGGTCGTTTTCTATGACTATGTGTGATGTGCTATGAAGTAACCCCCAATGTTGATATTCCGCTGCCTTGTGAAATTGGGGGTGTTATAGATTGGTATCAGAGCATTAGTTATAGAGAACTAGGTCATTTTCAAAACCTAGACTATAACTGCTCTTTCGTAAAATTGTTTGATTGCCTTACAAAGTATCTGCAAGCTCATGGCTCCTAGAAACCAATGCTTGATTGTGATAATTTGATCCTATGTGTATGTAGAAATGGTTGTATGTATATGAATGTATATACTATGGTATTTAAGGGCATTATGGTCCTTACGTGATTATCGTAAAGTTTATTATACGGTTTTATACGGAGTTTGGCCTCGTCGCCAATCACCGATCTCGATAATTAATTTATTATCCGTATATGAGTATGAAATTCGTTTGATACTTTGGGTACATATATATTGTTTCGTAATCTATCGCATATCGACTAATTTAAGCTCGATTGTTGTCATCGCATCGTGATGTGCCATTTTTGGACATCTCCTTTCAGAACGTAATTGATAAACATATTATTTTATTTATGTACTCCTTATGATTTTGTTGAATCATTTCTTCATGGAGACATCTTCTACGTAATAAGGCGTTTAAGTGAATTGTGCTTGATTACGTTTTATTGGCGAAAAGGAGGATGCCAATGTTGGACCTAATATATATATATATATATATACCCAATCAACTATAAAATTTGGTTACAACAAAGATATGCTCATAGTAGTCCTCTAGTTGAGTGACTTAAGACCTTGTATTTAAATGGAATGTGACATTTAAATATAGAGATTTTAAATCGCCCAACTATGTGTCGTTTAAAGTTCTCTTATTGAAATGAATTGGGACATTTGAATAAGAAAGTTTTAAACCACTGGACCTTAGATTGTCAATGGTTTCTTTATTCAAATGGTATGGGACGTTTGAATACATAAATAATGGAGTAAGTTTGACACCCTATAATTTTCTTGGCATGTAATTTTGTTATGATATCGTGTTTTGTGATGGTACTACCTGAGTAGGAGGATTTATAATCGTCTTGTTGAAATAAATTGGGACGCCTTTTTATTTGAACAAGAAAGTTATAAGTTCCCGAACCATAAAGTATAATTCTAGTTTACATGGATTGGGACGCCTTTGAATGTAAACATTGATTTATAAACGAGTGGGCTCAAGTGTGCCTGAATTGGTTTGTCATTATTTTGTATACGGATGTCTTTCTTCGACTTGTGTTTTGTCGGTATGAATTGTTTATTACCATCGTTATTATTGTAATTGTTGATTATCGTCTATGTACGAGTAACCCGTTATACTTATCTTGAGTTATAATTTATTTCTATGGACCATTTCTAATGTGTCCTAACTATCGCGAGCATTATAAGCTAATCGTTAAGAACCATTACCTGTTCCGAGAACAGATGACTTGTTTAATCGACACTATTTGTGTACTTGTGGATTGATTGAGGATTAAGTTATCAAAACCACTCACCGTGAATGAAAAGATATTGAGATTCTTTCTTGTTATTATGGATGGTTCATCGAAGAATTTTTTAAACGTAACGAGAAATATCTTTTGGGTATGGATCTGTTTGTGAGCACCCCGTAATGTCATCTGGTTATGGATCCGTGTGTGAGCACCATCTGATGACGAAAATATTGTTATATATGCATCTATGCAATCAATATCGTGAACATCCTTTAACTTGCAAACTTTTCTTTGACTGGACTTATCTGAAAATCCTATCAAATATTCTTATTTATCATGGCTTGGCTACTTAGCAAGCATGATTTAACTTGATTGAACTTATTTGATTTGGCATGGCTTGGCTATTTTGCAAGCATGTCGTAATGTGATTATATGTACCTAATGATGGCTTTTGTATTTGATTTCGATTATAGTTCCTCTGATCGAGTAATGTATACTCTAAACTATTTCCGTGTCGATGAATTCGCTTTTGACGAAATAAGTTTGCATGTTCGAGATCAATGCAATTAGGTGATTTTGTATGACTAGTACTAATTACCTCGTCTTGATTTTTTTTTAACGTTTTGATGGACTTATGTGTGATTTATGCGATTTTCTTTTACGACGTAATTGTTTTTATCAGACCCGTGGATGATATGTGTTTTAATTTGATCGACGTGATCACCGATTGTTTTGAATTGATTGTCGCATTAAATATTTTCTGAATGCACCCAATTCTTTTGTCTCTTCACTTTTCATGTGGAATTTTTCTAACTTATATCGACCGTCGCAAGTTTGATAAGCTAGTAGTAATGTACTTGAGGAACTTCCAAAAATTGATGGCTTGTTAATTTTTGCTTCCAAAGTCTTTCTGTTCGAGTTATATATTATTCTTTGCTTATAAGGATTGAATCTATATTCCAACCATTCATTTTTGCTCGTTATGTATACTCGTTGCTTTAACTTTTGTTCATTCAACCTTCGCAAGAAACCCATCAATGACTTATCTATTCCACACCTCTTTGCCATTAAACTGAAGACTATTGAGACGAATTAAGCGCCGGGACGTCTCTTCCTAAAGGGTTATATGATGTAATAACCCAAACTTTAGAATCAACATTTAGACCAGGATCTAATATTATTTCTAGTATGCGGATCAATAGTTATTACTCGACTTTTATTTGTCATGTTCGTTCAATCAATAATATTGATTTCTCGACTAACAAGCAAGGTTAGGGCTTTAACGTATCATATACGTGTCATTTATTATTTATCGACAAAGTGTATGTCCGCCATCGACCGTGAACATTTTCGTTATGACATAGAAATATTTTCTATTGTCGTCGTTTTAATTTCTCATTTTACGAACATCCTTCGTAATTTACATTAAACCCTTAAGCGTTATTCGTTTATCCGACTGTTAAAGTTTATTAGATTATAAAACCTCATTTATTTATCAAAATAAGAACGTTCTTCGTATTTGACGTTTTTATTTTATATTGAGCGTTTATTTTTCGTGTTTCACTTGTATTTTTTAAATCGCGTAACTCTAAAAATATCAGATTTTAATAATACTCGCTTTATCTTAATATGAAAGCTTATTTAATAAATAAGTGAAAAATCTACTAACAAATTTTAAATGATCAATCTTTGACGTTGGAAATATGAAAATATTTTATCGTTCTTATCTTTTCACTATCTACTATATATCTATCCATATTACCACTCGTTTCATACACTTATTATTTAGCGTCTCTTTCACTACAAACATCATTTCTCTTATACCGTACACGTAATCATCTTCGTGGCAACGTTAGTGCCACGTTTTTGTTCTAAGCTTTATCTAATGGCTATCATCTTCAAAGATTAATTTATCATTGTTTACTCGAACTGATGGAGTTAGGAGTACATGGTCACATCTAATGATAAATTGATGCTCATGTATACATCTTTAAACCCCAAGCAGTAGTAATAGCTTGCTCAAGAAGGCTATGTTTATATATGGTTGCTACATATTAACGTTGCAATTGATATAGTAAACAAGTAATGTTTTAACAAATATGGGACGCATGTCTCACGGTCATGCTCATGCGCCACGATTCGTCAAATGAGAAAGTTGTCTTACCGGTCAAGTTAGGAAGGGTTGTGGAGAAGGTGAGAACGAATGGAAGTATGTCGACATGACATCTTGTTACTCCAACATAGAGCGGGTTAGAACTTTGGATACTTTCAGTTCGGGTTCAATCACGACCTTGGTTCAAATAGGAGTGGTTCGAGATTTGGTTTCTTAATCATAAGTTCAGTTCGTACTCGGTTTGGTATTCATAGTTGGTTTTGATTTCAAATCGCAAGTGTGTTATATTTTGTGAGTCGGTAGAGTTGGGTCACGCCTAGCTGCTATGTACATCCGAGTTTCTGGTTTGTAAGCCACGGGTTCGAGAATTCAAGATCGTGATTTGACTCGAGACTTAACTTCCTAGTAATCGTACCCGTGTCGATATTTATTCTTGTGCATCGCGAACCCGGTTCACTTGTCTTTCCGCATGAAGCCAAGGTATCACTCGAGATCGTCTCAGTATTGCGATTTGCTATATGTTGTAGTATTGAAAATAAATACTAGGAATGAAGAACGAACTTTCCTTTGCAAAATGTGAATGAAGTATAAGAATGATGAATTCTACTCTTACGTAATTTTCATGCAATTTTATTGCATATTACATTTTGGTCCTTAGTTTATTAAAATGTTTACAATAAATGATATATAGTTTTAAAATAACATTTTTGGTCCTTGACCTATGAAGCTATATACAAAATGCATATGATAGATGTTTACAACAACACTTTTGGTCATTTTTCATTATGCCATTCAAATCTAGTTCAAACTATATTTTTAACAACTTTTATAAAACTCGTTTATTCTCTAAAATTGTCGTTTATATCTCTAAGACGCACCATTTTATTTTTAGATCGCCGTTAGAAGCTCCCGGCTTCCTGTCTTATCCCATTTCACCGTGATGCTTTCGTGACTATTGTGTCGATTGTTATCATCGTTTGATATCGTTATCGCTAAGGTGAGTTCATAGCCTCGCTTTTACTGCTCTATATGTGTTTATAAACCCGTGAGGGGGAATACATGCTCTTGTTATAAAAATATGATGTTTATATATGTGATTTTAAGAGAATACATGGTTATGAATAAACATGCGAGCTATGACTATATGCTTTGAACGAATACAAGTTGTGGTAAATGAATGTAAAATGTTTGATTAAATGCTTTTGAAAGATGAACACAAGCGTTGATTGTATTGATTGATAACCGCTATTTACTAAGTGTTGTATTGCCAAAATTTGGAAAGTCCCTATAAACCCATGAACCGTTAACTACCTATGATGGGTAGGCGCTGGTACAGACGGATGGATCCATCGGGGATGGCCCCCACCTAGGCATGTCGCAACTGTGGGTTGGAGGCTCAGCCAGGTGTTTTGTATTAGAAGTAAGGGGGTATTCGGCAAAATACCTGACTAGGTCATTATTATAATTAAGGCTTCGGTGTCATGGCTTAGTAGAATAGCATGGACTTTGGATATTGTATGTGTTACAATATTGACAGTGGATGAGATTCTTGTGTTCAAAAGCTTTAAAACCCCATTATTGTTTATTTAAAAACCTATGAATTCACTCAACCGTTATGTTGACTGTTTAGCATGTATTCTCAGGTGTATAAGTTTATGATCAGCTAGAACATGGAGCCGCGCGGGATAATGTAAAGGCAAAACAAACAATTTCCATTCGATAATTTTGACAAACTTTTAAGGTTTGTATAAACTGTTGGGACCTCTTTTATTGAACTCTGATTTTGTCGAATGGTTTATATAAAACGTCTCTTTTAAGGTCGTTTTCTATGACTATTTGTGATGTGCTATGAAGTAACACCCAATGTTGATATTTCGCTGCCTTGTGAATTTGGGGGTGTTACACCATGGTTGCAATGCAAGGAATTGATGGTGTTGGATGGGATTGAAGCTATTTGGCTAAGGATGAGGAAGAGAATAAAGCTTTGGTTGTTGAGATGGAAGAAGAAGAGCATGTTCAATATGCTCTCATGGAACACTCCTCATCTTCATCAGAAAATGAGGTATATGATGATGCTTTTTGCAATACGGATTGTCGTTTAAATACTGAAAGACTTAACAAAGAGGTTTTAAGATTGTCAACAGATGTGAGTAATGAGAGATGCAAGTTGTCTAACTATCAACTTGCTTTTACTCAAACTGAAAAGACTGTAGCTGAGTATAAGAAAATGGAGCTTGACCTAAAAGATAAAATTAATATCTTAAAACATGATTTAAATGCTAGTACTGATATTTGAAACATCATGGAGAGGGTCAATGCTGAATTACAAGTTAAGTTAGATGAGGCTATCAAGAATAAGGATAATGTAGATCTTAAAATTCATAGATTTGATAAAGCCTCACAAACCCTAGGAGAATGTGTTAGTAAACAAAGGGATTCTAGGGACATGACTGGGATTGGGATGAAAGTGTATGCTGGTGTTCCACCACCAGCTGGGGACTTCTATACTGTCTAAAGAAAGGACTTATCTTGGACTGGTTTACCAGAACTCCAAGAAGATGAATTCATTCCTCCACCAAGAGTCCTTACCCCAGTAGAAGAATATAGGCAAAAGTCGACTGATTTGGACCAATGGAAGAAAGCCAACCCTACCTTGTTTGTCAAGGGTGGCATGCTTAGTGATAGCCCAAATGAGTATACCCCTATCAAAGTAACAAACCCGATCACTGGCAAGACTATTGACCTTGGCTCAAACGTTGTTAGAAAACCTAGCATTAAATATGCAGAAATGTATAGAAATACTAGGTCAATCAAAAAGCCAAATTAGTGATAATGGAACATGTTTCTTTTCTTCTAGACCTAGAGTTATGTCTAGAAAAGCCTGATATACTTGTGGTAGCTTTTCACATTTAGCCTATAAGTGTGTCAACGCTTCCAAGGTCAATGATGACAAAAAGTCAAATACTGTCAAACCCAAAACTTTTGTTCAGCAAAGTCCACAAGTTGTTAGACCAACTCCATTCTTTACTAAAGGGTCTAATACGTATGGACAAAGACCTTTTCAAAAGACCAATACATGGTCTAATAGACAATGGGTTCCTGTAACAAACCCTAGGTTCAACACTGATAAGGGTAATTTCAGCGTTGACAAGACCAAATCAAACGCTGATAGAAACGTTGCCAGACCAAATAATGGTAAATATTTGCAACCACAGAGAAAGGGGTCTAAATCTTCTTCTAGCTTAACATGGAGACCTAAGCAAGATCAAAACCCTAATTCTAATGGGATTTCTATGACTTGTAACAAATTTAATTACATTTCAAAAGGTCATCACAAAACCAATTAGGGTTAACTGGGTGTTTAATCCAAAAAGGGATGAACAAAGGGTTGTTATGAGGACTAAGTCTGTTCTTGTTGAACAACCAAATGAATCTAAGTCTGCTCAGGCTTGGGTTCCCAAAGAAAACTAATTTGTTTTCTTTATGTGCAGGGTATTCAAGAACAGGTTAATGATTATGGCTATTGGGATAGTGGATGCTCTAGGCACATGACTGGGAAGGAAGATTATCTCACAAACTTCACTCCCATTAAGGATGGTGATAAAGTTTACTTTAGAGGCGGATATGGAACTATCACATGCAAAGGAACTCTTCTCACCAACAATTTGCGTTTTGAAAACGTGTTTCTAGTAAAAGAACTTGACTATTATCTTTTTAGTGTATCACAAGTTTGTGATAACAAAAATAAGGTTCTTTTCACTGATACTGAATGCTTGGTGTTGAGCAAGGATTTTAAACTACCAGATGAGAAATTCATTGATTATAGGACACCTAGGCATAACGACATTTATAATGTGAATCTTAATGGGATTAGGATGAATAATAACTTGTCATGTCTTTATGCTAAAGCTTCAGTTGATGAGAGTAATATATGGCACAGGAGACTAGGGCACATTAACATAAAAAATATAAACAGACTTGTGAGACATGGATTGGTTGATGGTTTGCCTGAAAAGGCTTTCCACAATGAGCACTCTTTTGTTGCATGTCTTAAAGGCAAACAGCACAAGGTCTCATTTAAGTCTAAACAGGTGCACTCTAGTTCTAAACCACTTCACTTGCTGCATATGGACTTGTTTGGTCCTACTAATATAGAAAGCTTGAATGGTAAATCTTATTGTTTTGTCATCACTGATGATTTTTCTAGGTTTACTTGGACTTTCTTTTTAGCCTTGAAAAGTGACACTACTGATACTTTAATTAACTTTATTAACCAAATTGAAAAGAAAACTGGTAATGAAGTAAAGATGCTTAGAAGTGATAATGGTGGTGAGTTTAGAAATAAGCTTTTGGATGATTATTGTGCCAAGAAAGGGATTACTAGACAGTTTAGTGTTGCCAGAACCCCACAGCAAAATGGGGTTGCTGAGAGAAAGAATAGAACCCTAATTGAAGCAGCCATGACTATGTTGGCTGATGCTCACTTTCCCATTGCTTTTTGGGCTGAGGCTGTGAATACAGCTTGTTATGTTCAGAATAGAGCATTAGTCAACAAGATACATAACAAAACACCTTATGAGTTACTTTGGGGAAGGAAACATAATATTGGTTTTCTTAAACATTTTGGTTGTCATGTAGTTGTGTTGGACACTAGCGATGCCTTAGGTAAATTTAGTGCTAAAGGTGATGAAGGCTACTTCATGGGTTATTCAGTGCAGAGTAAAGGATATAGGGTTTACATTAAGAAGGAAAAACGTATACTTGAAAAAGTACATGTTAGGTTTTTAGAAAGTAAACCTAGTGATCCTGAAAGTGGTCCAAATTGGTTATTTGACTTGGAACCTCTATTTAGGACTTTGAATTATATGCCTGTTACTAATCCAAACATTGTGAAGGTAATTTCAAGTGTTGTGGAAGAACCAGTTGTTGTTTCAAGTACACAGGTTAATGAAGAGGCTGGATCACAAGCAGACAAGTCATCTCCCATACTTGAGTATGTATCTATTCCCATATGGGCAGATGCTTTTGCTGCTGCTGTTGCTGGAAAGGAAAATGGTGGTCCCCAAGTATCACCAGTTAACAACATGCATGGTCTTTCAGGCACTGACAAAGGAAAATCTGGCGCTGACAAGACAAATTCAGGCGTTGATGGCTCAAACGTTGACAACTCTAGTTCAGGCGTTGATGGCCCAAACGCTGACAACCTTGGTTCAGGCGCTGACAACTCCTTTGACCATATTTTCTCTTCCAATTTTGAACAAGGTGAACCTTCAAGCAGAAATGGAGAGGTTCATACAGATATTGATGGAAGAGAGTCTGAAGAAGATATTGGTAACATGGATGATGAGATTGAAGACAACAGAATTTTTGAGGGAGGAGTTTTTACTTCTACAATGAAGGATCACCCCTCTTCTCTAATCATTGGTGATGTGATGTCTCCTGTTCAAACTAGAAGATCTCATTAGAATCTTGGAGGATTTATTGCCAATATACACAAGAAGGTTGATACCCCTCTTGTTCAAGCATGTTTGTTTGCCTGTTTTTTGTCACAACAGGAACCCAAGAAGATTTTTGATGCTCTAAAAGAACAAAGTTAGGTGGAAGCAATGCAGGATGAGCTTCACCAATTTGCTATTCAGGATGTTTGGGAGTTAGTTGATTGTCCCAGATATGTCAGACCTATTGGGACAAGATGGGTTCTTAGAAACAAAAAAGATGAAAGAGGCATTGTGGTCAGAAACAAGGCACGTTTAGTGGCTCAAGGATATACACAAGAGGAAGGGATAGACTATGAGGAGGTCTTTGCACCAGTTGCAAGGATTGAGGCTATAAGGATATTTCTAGCCTATGCTTCCTGCATGCGCTTTATTGTCTATCAAATGGATGTGAAGAGTGCTTTTCTTTATGGCACAATTGTGGAGGAGGTTTATGTAATACAACCTCCTACTTTTGAAGATCCAGAGCATCCAGATAAGGTATATAGAGTTAAGAAAGCTATGTATGGACTTCATCAAGCCCCAAGAGCATGGTATGGTACATTGTCCACCTATCTGGTGGAAAATGGATTCAAAAGGGGCACCATAGACAAGACCTTATTTACAAAGAAGACTGGTAAGGATGTCTTACTTGTTGAGGTTTATGTGGATGATATCATCTTTGGATCATCAAACCCAAAGATGAGTGAAGACTTCTCCAAGCTTATGACATACAAATTCAAGATGAGTGCAATGGGGGAGATGAACTTCTTTCTAGGGTTACAAGTTCAGCAGAAAGAAGATGGTATCTTCATCTCTCAGGATAAATATGTAGCAGAAATCTTGAAGAAGTTTGGCTTTTCTCCACATGAGAAAAGGGCTAGTACTCCTATGGATAGAGAACACCCTTGGGGAAAAGTTGGAGATGGAAAAGTTTTGGATGTCAGGCATTATAGATCAATGATTAGATCATTGATGTATCTCACAGCCTCAAGACCTGACATTATGTTTGCTGTGTGTGCATGTGCACGCCATCAAGTGACTCCCAAAGAGTGTCACCTTCATGCTGTCAAGAGAATCTTTAGGTACCTTAGATGTTATCCAGATTTAGGATTATGGTATCCAAAAGATTCACCATTGGAGCTTATTGCATATTCAGACAGCGACTATGATGGTAATAAATTTGATAGAAAATCCACAACTGGTAGATGTCAGTTTCTTGGGAGTAGGTTGATATCTTGGCAATGCAAGAAACAAACATTGGTGGCCAATTCTACAACTAAAGCAGAGTATGTTGCAGCAGCTGCTTGTTGTGGACAAGTCTTATGGATTCAGAACCAGCTGTTGGATTATGGGTATAATTTCATGCATACCAATATTTTTGTAGACAATAACAGTACTTTATGCATTATTAAAAATCATGTACATCATTCTAAAACAAAACACATAGAAATTAGACATCATTTTATAAGAGATTGTTTTGAAAAGGGTTTAATACAACCAGATAGGGTTGACACAGAAGAAAATGTGTCTGATTTATTAACTAAACCTTTTGATACTGGAAGGTTTCAATACTTGCTAACAAGTATTGGAATGATCAATCTCACTTAATATGTGTTTTGGGGTCATATTATAGACCTATGTATAGGATATGCATTGTTATTGGTCTTTTTGAAAAGCTAGATTTTCCACTATATTTGTCTAACGTTGACAAAGGTTATCTTAACGCTGATAAGTGTTATCCTGACGCTGTCAGCAACATGTTAGTTTTGTGGTTTTTGATCTAAGTGTGCAGGCGTTATTAGAACTGTACCATTGGACACAAAGTTTCTTATGGATCCTTGGAGAATCATTGGAGCATGTTTCAATTTATGGATGATGGTTGGAATATATATATCCCTATCTTGACATAAATTTTTATATCCATGCATATTATTGGGCAACATATGTATCACAGTTTAAGGGGAAGTTTTAGGAACCTTTAGGACTTTTGGGTATTCTTATAATACTCTTATCACAATTCTAGATTGTGTCCACTGGTGTGTATGAGTTAGTTTACTAAATCATGAGGCACTGTAGCATGCAAAATTGACATACTATGCATGCTGCCAAGACCTTTTTGGCCTAGAATTGGATGTGGTCTGTTGGGAGACTTGGGAATGATTTATAATGGGGGTACCTGGGAGTTACAAGGAATTTTATGAGATAACTTAATTGTTAAGAATTTTGGTTAGCAAGGGACACTAGAGGACTGTTACATCTATCTTGCATAAGCAAGTGTGCATAACTGGACAGTGCTTGCCGCCCTATAATAATTATCAATTTATAGGTTATCCTCACTAGGATAAATTACTTTGTTAAGGTCCTTTTTCATTTTTATTACTTTTATTTTTGGACGCTGACAAATATTTTTCCAAGCGTTGTTATGACCAATTTAGACGCTGACATGGCTTTGGCAAACGTTGACAAGAATATAGTCGCTAGGCATTGATGTTTTATTTTTGACCGTTGACACTCATTGGGACCTACCTAGTTGTTATTTTTGACGAATTTTGGGGCCGTAATTTTGGGAGTAGATAACTTTTAATTAATGCACAAGATAACTTATTTTCTTTTCAATATTTTCATCATTATATTTTGAAAATACTTGCCTTATTTTTTACCAATCACATGTGCCTATTTCTCCTATATATTTGGCTCCTATTTTTAAACAGGGTACTATCATATTCTTGTCTAACACTTTTTCTCCTATTATTCATTTTTCATCAATCTTTACCAAACAACTTTCTTCAACAATGGCACCAAAGTTTAAACCAAGTGACTTGGTATTGGGATTCAGGAGTCAGCACGATATGATTGCTTATTTGGCGTCTGATGATACTTTGTTTCCACAGTACACGCAGATGGTGGCGTATTTGAATGCATCTCCATTACGGTATGCTCTTTCCCATGCTCCTCTCATCCCTGTCACTCATATTAAACAATTTTGGAACATTGTTAGTTCCTCAACAATTAATAATGTGACTACATTAACAGCTATTGTTCATGGGCGTACTTGGGTGCTTACTGAAGCCTTGGTTCGCCAGGCTTTGCATCTTAATGATGCAGATGGTATAAACGCTCTCCCCATTAATGAAATAGAACAAGGACTTTGGGCTTTAGGGTATCCTTTCCCTGATGAGGGTACTTTAAATAAATATCATAAACAAGAATTTCCCCCAGCTTGGAAGTACCTCATACATGTCATCCTTCAATGTTTGAGTCCCAAATGTACTACACATAATGAAATTAACAGATCTATTGCTAGTGCAATTGTGTGCATTACAAATGGGCAAAAGTATAATTATTCAAAATTAATTTTTGATGTCATGTGTAAAAACAAAGGGAGTAAGATGACTTTGGCTTATCCCAGATTTTTGCAAATGGTTTTTGATGTGCAAAATTACTACATAAGGGATCATGATGATTTTTATGAGATCCCTGTGAAAAAGAAAGCTATTTTTAGTAAAATGAACTCACCCCCTCACTGTGAATTACCCCTTACCTAAGCTATGCTTGCTGTTATTGCAGCAGCACAACCCCAACCAGACCCACAACCACAACTTGACCCAATACCAGATCCTTTGACTTTACCTCAACACATGTAAATTGACCAAGAATCCTTCAACGCTGACACGTTACATGTTAGCGTTGACACTAGTAATCCAAACGTTGACACCTTTCCTTCACAGACCCAAACACCCCTTAACCTTCAAACTACCACCCAATCCACATCATCTTCTACACCCCCTAAATATAGGTTGATTAAACGCCCAAGGATTACTAGAGTGTTCTCCTCTAGTGGTCCTAGCCATGTTGCAGAGAGAACCACCACCACAAGTGTGGTTGGTGCTATGGATGAGGCTGGGACTATTGGTACTAGCTTAGATGCAGGCCAAGCCAGTCCTAACATCTTTAAGACCTCATACATGCCCCATGACTCTACTTTGGGTGGTCAAATACCCATTCTAGAGGAGGGCAGATTGGAACCATACACATTGATGGAATTGACGGCTATCTGCATTAGCTTGCAAAAGCAAAATGCAGACCTGGTACAAACAGTCAGTACACAAGGCCTTGAACTCAAGCAATTGAGGGAGAGGATTGTCATTTTGGAGGATGCTAACACTAGGTGTGGAATGGAGGAATCTTCCAAAGGGGAGGATGAGCAGATCCATGTGAGTGACAAAGGCTCACATGATGGAGAATCTTTGTTTCTTATGTCTGGTAATTGGACCATTAGAATTCCCATTGTAAAGGTACGATGGAATTCTAGACATGGACCAAAGATGATATCATCCACATAAACCTGAACAAGGTATATTGGACCATAAAATGCATTTTGTGGATGAGTCCAAGGTATATTGGACCATTCAAGATTGTTAGACGAATTGGACCTGTAGCGTATAAGTTAGAATTGCCGAATGAGCTTAGTGCTATTCACGACACGTTTCATATATCAAACTTGAAGAAATGTTTGGCGGATAAGGAATTGGTGATTCCTTTGGACCAGATTCAGCTTGACCATAAAATGCATTTTGTGGAAGAACAAGTGGAGATTATGGACCGAGAGGTTAAGAGACTGAAGCACAGTAGAATTCACATTGTAAAGGTACGATGGAAATCTAGACGTGGACCGGAATACACTAGGGAATGTGAGGACTTCATCAAGGAGAGATATCCTCATCTGTTCTAGTGGCACAAAATGTGAGTATAAGAAGAGGCGAGCGCCGGGACGTCGCTCTCTTTAAGGAGGGGTAGATGTGATACCTAGAACCCGAGGTCATTTACATTACCCTAAATTACGAATATTTTTGAAATTTTTTAGAAATTTCGTTTATTATATATTTGACTGTATAAGTTGAAACCAACGTTTAAGGTCGTAATCTTAACGATTGATTATTTAGGAAAGACGACGACTACGATCGCGATGGATGCCAAATTTTTATGTTTTATTGTCACTTTGTCGATATTAGAATTTTTCGAGAATTTTATTTTTGGTTCGTGTTAAGTTGAGCCGGGTGCGTTTTATTTTATCCCTGGTGCTTTTAAATTAGTTTAAAGGTATTTTCGAGTGTTCGGGGCGACCCCCGACTCCAGCAAATTTTCAAAATTAACTAGTAAGTAGTTTCCCGCTACTAAAAATTTTCGTTTAAAAATGAGACCAAAAGAGAGCAAAGATGGCAAAAGAGACCCCCCAAATTTTTACAAAAGGGAAGGATGGAAAAACACACATCAAAAATCATTTTCAAAATTTTCTCTCCTTCCTCCTTTTCTCACTTTGGCCATCGGCCTCCACACCACCACCAGCATACAATTTTTTTTCCCTTTGATTTTTAACAAATCCAAGTTTAGACCACATCTTAATTATCCTTTGTAAGTGTTTTTGTGTAATTCTTTTCAACATGCACTAACACAAATTTTTCAAGAATCAAAGATTTTTCAAAAATATGTTTTGATGTAATTAGATCATTTGCATGTTTGATTGTTGTTTGGGTAATGGTTAATCATCCACAAAATCAACCGAAATCAATTTAGTTTGGGTGTTTTGGACACCAACACCCCAAGGCCAAATGGGGGTGTTTGGTTATTCATGGTGGTTGATGTTTTGTGTTGTGGGTTTGTGTTTATGTTTTTGATGTTTTAAATCGGTTAAACATATTGCATGTGTGATTTAGGATTTGGGTTTTTGTGAAGATTTGATTTTCTTGGTAGTATAGGCTGATTAGGGTGTTTGTTAATGTTTATAAGAGGTTAGGATAGGTCTAGGTGATGTTAGAATGGATTGGAAACAAGTGTTGGGTTGATTTTGAGGAAGGAAAATTTAGGCCGATTGTTTAGGCATGTTTTCGCGGGTTTATATTTAAAAACAGGTCATGAGGCTATGATGTAGTTGTAGAGCATTGTCTTAGCTTCGATTTGGTACAAGAAAGAGCTTACGAATCCAAACGAGTCAAAATTTATGCTACTTTGAAAGTCTGTGTACCGGGAGATGAGAATCAACATAATCCGAAATTATGTTTGGTTTTAGGTCAAATCCCGCCATATTACCTGTGATATTCCATTTACCAAAATGGGGTGTTACAAGAGATATACACTTACCATAGCTACGGGATAAGGATAAGTCTATTTCTAGTCATTATCTCTTCCTTAGGCCGCAAGAGTAGAAGAGCCCAGCTAGGACTCTCTCGGGTATAAAAGGAACCCCCGAGGTTCCACAAAGGTATGAGACACACAATACTCTAAAACCCTCACATATACTCAAACCGATTACTTACTCTCACGCTGGTGTCTAATCGTGGAACAAGCGACCACGGTAAGCCTAACGGTGTATGTTCTTTAGTGTGCAGTGTCTTCAAACAAGATTCACTTGGTGCAAGAACAAGAGTCCACAAGACCCCAAATTAATCCTAATTCGGTTCTAGCTTGGTCCATCCAACTTTTTTATAAACAAGTTGGCGCCATCCTTGGGACCCTACACTAAACCCTGAGTAATGAACAAAGGAGGCGCAAATCCATCCCATCTAAAGGGCGGACCAAAGAAGCCACAAGGGCCACCCTTAGGACTTGAGTCACTCAACAACCAGAGACAGGGATTGGGAGGAAAGGGACCACAAGTTCCTGCTCCCTCACTATTCACCCCTAGTCCGCAGGCGGCAGGAGATGTATCGTCCTCGCGTGAAATCCCCGCTATACCGCTTAGTGAGACATTAAACACAAAGACTGAGCTAACACTACAAACCAAGGTAGAAAATCCTCCTGAACCTGACCAAGACATGGGCCAATATGTTACGAAGAACTTCACAGCTCTGGTGTCGCTCATGAAGGCACAAATGAAGTCAAACCCAGCAAGGGACTTGAGGATTAGCCTAGATTTCGATAGAGAGCTTAAGCCTTTGGACGGGTGGAGTTCTAAGAAAGAACTGTGAAAAGAAAGGAGAAAAAAGAGAAGAGAAGGGGAACTATACTTGTCGACACCTCACCCTGACGCGCGGCTCACTGAAGGTGCGCTATCTTCACACGACTCGGATAGCTCAAGAGGGGAGTGCTTTTCTCACACTAGCAAACAACATCTGACATACGAACTTGAAAGACAGGTTATGACCTAACCTAAGGGGAACCAACATGTCGCCCGAGCCGTACCCGCGTCGACGAAGTGCCCTCAAATGGTTAGGCTCATTAGAAAGAAGCTCTTCCCCAGAATCCTACACGCAGGAACAAAGCAAAAGTACTAGAAAAACTCGGCGAGAAACTCTCTCTAGTGAAAACACATCAGACTCTCATCTCAACGATCGTCATCCGCGACGTAGGAGGGTTGTTTCTTCATCCTCTAAGACCTCTGAATCCTCGGGACGTTACAGGAAATGTCGTAAAACGCCCAAACAACCAAGAATACGCAGTGAGGAAGAGTGGTCTCTTCCATGGCGCCGCGACAGAGGAAGCGTGTTTTCAAAACGCGTGACCATGTTTAAAGATAGCAAGAAAAGACGAATGTCGTCCAACGTCAAAACCTACGACGAAACAACAGACCCGGATGATCACCTAAAGGTATTTGAATCCCAGGCAGGGATAGAACAATGGCCAGAAGCGGTGTGGTTCCACATGTTTAAGTCAACTCTAATTGGGAACGCCTGAAACTGGTTCAATCGACTCCCACGAAGAAGCATATGCGGTTTCAAAGAACTAAGGAGTGCGTTCAGAAGGACTATGTCCAACAAAAGAAGTGCGACTAGAGTCTTGTTTCACCCGCAAGGGTCAAGCAGAGGCACAATGAAAGTTTGGAAGATTTGATGGAGCATTTCAAATCCGAGTGTAACCAGATTAAGGAATGTCCAAAGATCCTAAAAATCTTAGGGTCCCTTGCAGGCATCACCAACCCGGGTTTAATAAGAAAACTAAACGACAGGAACCCAGAAACATTCGACGGAATAATGAAGAGGGTCCGAGCGTTTATCCAAGGAGAAGCTGCAGCAGCAGACAACCGATAAGCGACCTCAAATTCCAAATTCCAAGATCTATCAAAGAAGCAGCCATACGGCCAAGACATTAGCCGTACCTTAGACTTCCACAGCACAACGAAGCCTGTGCGTAATAACAATAACAAATTCACTCCGCTGTAAAAGACGCTTAAGCAAATATTGCTATTCGAAGACGCGAATTTCCCAAACCCGCTCCAATGAGCGGTCCGGCAGACAAGAGGGACAACAACAAGCACTGTGAGTACCACGATGATAAGGGTCACTCTACTGATGAGTGTATCCAATTGAAAAGGCACATCAAGAGCCTCGTCGAGGACGGTAAACTAAATAACCTCATACGGGACAGGAGAAAGGGTATGGATGCAAAGGAAAGTGAAACCAAAACACAGGTGGAAAAACCCAGAACCATTTACATGGTACAAAGGAAGGAAGTCACATATGTAGAGAAGAACGATACAAGAGTTTACGCATGATAAAGGGATATCGTTCCCTGTTCTTACTGATATGGACTACATGATAGGTTCTCTATCAGTCAGTATAACGCTTGGAAGTCATGTCATATGCGACATGTGTGTCGATGGAGGATCCGCAACGAACATACTGAATGAACATTTCTTCATGCAGCTGCTAATGGAGATTAAGTAGGAACTAAAGGAGACCTCATCCGTGCTCACAGGATTCAACGGTGACAAGACTCGGTCCTTGGGGAATCTCTACACACAAGTAACAATCGGAACTATGGAACACTCTACGACCGTATGGATGGACTTTATGATTCTGTGGTCCTACTCATCGTATAGTGGCATCATCGGACAACGAACACTCTTAACATTGCGCGCTGTACCATCCATAGTTCATGGCATGCTTAAATTTCCAGTGCAAGATGGAATAGTTACAATTCGCAACGTGGACACACTTGAAGAGAGCAGCATCGCTTCTACCAATGGTAGAAAAAGAAAGGATGTCGGGCAGAATGAGAACAACATAGATTCCAGCCCACACTCAACACGGAGAAAGAGTAGCTCTGAAAGTCACCAGGTAATACCACATAAGAATAACATATCCAGGGGCGTAGGATCCTCAACAGATCTCCCATGGGCCCTACTCTCTACAAGTTTCGCAGGAAGAGGAGGGCCAGATGCAGGCTTCATCCTCACGGATCAGGAGAATATACAGATCACTCACGCACTATGCTTTGAGTTCTGAACCATGAGTACTGAGGCATATCATGAAGCACTAATAGCTGGACTGAATCTGGCGTTGAGAATGGAAATAAAAATCTTGGTGGCCAATGTATATAACCCCTATTAACGAATAGGGTAGCAGGGTTGTGCGAACCCCTAGGGAGCACGATCATCCAGTACACAAGAAATATAAGGGCCATGGTCAGGTAGTTCTCTGATTTTGCTATCTCAGAAGTTTCAGAAGAGAATGGTGTGATGTCAATGGCCATGGATCGTCTTTCAATCATAAACATGGAAAAACTCCCTAGGTACGTACTTGTTGATTTCATCGTGAACAAATCCGTACACGCGCAAGTAATACCCATAGCGAACAAGGGATTGTTACCAACATGGATGACACAGATCGTAAACTATTTGGTACATCAAGAGCTACTGAGCAACAGTAGAAGCGCCAAACGATTGCAGTACAGAGCAAGGTAGTTCACGATCATGAACGGGGTTTTACACAAGAAGTCAACACATGGTCAAAAGCTACAATGCCTGGGTCCGAACGGGCACGAATAATTATGAAGGTCGCGCATAAGAGGACATGCCAACAAGGTCCAAAAGTTATGGTAAATGAAGTCTTTCTCTTAGGTTATTATTGACCCTTCATGCATAGGGACGCTCGTAAGATAGTGGTACGATGTCGCCAATGCCAGACACGCTCAAACATGGGAGTAAGACCGCACAAAAGTCTGGGAGTGTGGCCGGCGCACGAGCAGGTGAAAGAGGAATTCTTTCAAGCTTGGGGCGTACATTTAGTTCTCTTTCCACAAAGATGGGCACCATTGCGCGCAATGTAGTAGCGATGTTCCCATCCCAAGCTCAGGACCGACAGGAATCAAGAGGAATCACCATTCCGCCAGCGAAGGTGGTCGCCATCAGGCCATGACCGACTAATAGGGGCGGTAGAACATAGGGTGCATACCAGGATAAGGAGATTTGGAGTGTGTCCCGATAGAGCATAGTACGCATTGATAACTGTTCGCAATCACCACCGATTCAGTCGAGTCAGGATGCGGAGCGAGCGAGACATAATCATGGACTAGAGCAATACTATCTCTGAGGCATCGTACCATCAGCATGGGTCACTCTTCTGACTGTGGTCAGCTTCTAATAAAGATCCATGTATTTTATTTTTGGTAATTTAGGATTTATCCTTTAATGTTTATTTCAAACACTTGCAAGAATATGAATAAACTTTGTGGTCCCTAGCTAGTTCCGTAGTTCACATATTTTTTCCTTTCTTTATGGTTTTCTCATTTCAATGAATGGAATTTATACATACAGTATGTTTCATTTTTTATATATATTTGGCCCCCGGAGTCCATGTGCAAACAACGTTTCCAGGTGGAATAAGAGGAATAAGTTTACCCTACGAATTAAACTTGTCACGTAAGAGGGATGCACCCTCAGTGGCGACGGATGAGGTATCCTTTGTTAGGCAGCTTATTATAAGACGTTGTAGTAAGTATGGCATTCCTCACATTCCATGATGGATATGCATAAGTCACAGTGTGCACGCCTAACAAACATGTGATAGTCAATGACATTACTTATGGTAGTAGTGGCAGGCCACACACAATGAACTTTCAAATCACCCATAAGTTCTGAGTTACACTTCACTAAATGTAATCATAAACAAGAACTTATGCGCACAAACTCAAGAGCGGGTAAAAAGACCTGACCAAACATATTCGCATAATGCAATGTATATAACTTTATACACAAATTATACAAAGATTATGCGCATAGATTACGGATTACAAATAATTACATGGCCGCAATGCACACCCTATAATAAGTCCCGACACACAGGGGTATTTTTAATTTCTGGTGCAGCGGATTAAGAGACGCCCGATGTTTCGCCCATGCCTCCCTCGTATACTACAGCAAATGCACCCGTACTCCAACTGATGGTAGGCTTACCTTGATGTCGTCAGATTGACTAGGATGCACCAGACCCAATCCAATTACATCACTCCTCGCAGGGGACTTGTCCTTCTTGATAACACGCCTGGCATGGCGCTTCAACACCCTATCTAGAGAAACTGATGAGACTGCTTTTATACATAGTCTCATCGTCCAAATAGGGCTTAAAATGCATTAAATATCATCAAAATACCCATATATATGCTTGTGTTTGTTGCTTGTGTATTTTAGGTACGGATATTGAGAAAATGACAAAAGATCACAAGAATCATACAAAAACGAACACGGGAAACGAAGCCGCACAATGAACCAAGCCCTAATGAAGACTTTCCCAAGATTAACCCTTGAAGATTTGAAGAATTATGAAGAAGGGTCCTCCAATATGGAAGAATTGACACTTTATACCCTTGTATCTCCATAATTACAAGTTTGGTCCCTAAAGTTTGTCAAAATTACAAAAAAGGCCCTCCACTTTGAAGAATTGGCAAGTTTAGCCCCTCAACAAAGGTAAATTGTCAACCATTATCCTCAACAAAGTCAAATACATCATGAAGTCCTTCAAAGTACAAGAAATTACAAGTTTGGTCCTTTGAAAATCCCAATATTACAAAAAGGACCCTTAACTTTCAACATTTGGCAAAAATGGCCCCTCATCAAACATGACTTGGCAAATTCAGTCCTCCAAAATATCAATTATACAAGTCAAGACCATTATCCATCAAGAAATTGCCAAAACAGTCCCTCAAAAATCACAAAATGGCAAGAATTACCCCTGAATTCACTTCACAAAAGTTTTTGGGGCAAAAGTGTAAAGTTGCAAAAGTTGACAAAGAAGGAATGGGCGTTGATAGCTACTTAAACTAAAAAGACAAGAAGAAAAGAAGTGAAGGGCTTAAGTTGGCCAGACACCAAACTTACCATAACCAACCCAAGACTGCCACCTCACCCCACTCACCACCCCCACCAATCACAACACTCCCTTCCTCCATGTCACCATCCACTCACCAGATTAATTACTTAATTAATCTTAGCGCCTTAACACAACATTTAAATAAAACCCACCTTAATCCGGATCAAACAAGGGACTATTTACCAAGAACACAATTGGGGCTTTCCAAATTACTTGTAATTAAACCACAAAATTGTGCAGATTTATGATTAAGGATATCATAATCACATCCCAACCTTAAACTTGGACACCTCATCACCCCATTTGTCTCCTTGTGACTCCCCTGCTCCACACTCATGCATACTGCCAAAAAGATGGCAGCAATCCAACGTTGGAGAATTATGCTTACTTTCTAAGCTTCATACAAACCATTGGATGCACTCACACATGCCAGCTGCCACTAAACAACAAGAAAAGTCACATGATTCTTCAAGCTATTCAAACATGTCAAGGGCAATTTTGGAAGTTCAAGCATTACGGTTTAGCACTTTTATCTGTTCTTAGTTCACTTGTAAGGCTATATATAAAGCCATAAGGTCTCACTTGTACGTTTGCTTTTGGTTTTTCCTTGTTCATGCACTTGTAAATCCTATTTTCAGATTTATGAAATTGTGTTAAGTGTGTTGAAGAAAGACCAAGTGCCATCTTATTTATGTTTGTTTATGTTCTTTGTTTACTGAATTTGAATCAAAAACCTGTTTTCAAAAGAGGAGTGTGCAAAAGTTTGCACATTTTCTTCATTTTCTTGATATTTTGCTAAGATCTTGGTCTATCTTGGAATTCTTGGGCTATAGGCTGATCATGGCATCCTGATATTGTGTTATCAAGGTGTGGTGAAGCTTATAACTTGGGGATAATCAAGTGTGGAGGACAAGAGTTGCATCAATCAAGGATTTTTCATATTTCTGATTTTATACTTGTGCTTCTAACTTTGTTGATTCTTAGCAGGCTTTGTTGTGGAAGCTTGTGCTTGTTCTTGCTAGCACTTAAGCTCAAAATCCGTGGGTGTGGATGTACATCCATGAGGTACCCACCCTTAATCCCAAAATCTGAAAATATTTTGGATATTTGTGCTATTTAAGTGTTGCCTATGTTCTTGTGTATTTTGTGGCTTATTCTTGCTTGAATATGTTGTTCTTAGTTGTTATTGTGTTTATCTGAGCTTGGGTGGTCTTGAATCTCACTTTTCCTTTGAAAAATTTGGATTTGAAAAGATAAAGGGGTGTTTGGGTCTACCTGTTTGTGATTGAATCTTGGTATTGTGTTGTTAGAAGTTAATATTTGTGCTTGGTATCTGTTATACATTTGTTTGAGTGTGTTTTGCTGCAAGTTTTTGGAACTAAACCTTAAAATCAAACAATCTGCTATATCTTTGTGAGTTTGACTGATTTTGACCTAAGAATTTGTGAAAACGGAGAGTTTATGCATGCTTAGGGTTAAAAGCTGTTAAAACATCATTATTGTAACCTGTTTGTGAGATTTGAGGTGTTGAATCTGGCTTGTGTGTCAAATACATCAGCAAAGTGAAAAATTGCATGTTCTTGTGTTCATCAGTAACTTAAGGTGCTTGAATCTTGCTTAATTCTTTGAATCATTGCATGAAACCTGTTTAGACTTGTTTATTTGAGTTTAATATAGCTTGTGTATGCATTTGGTTGAATTTGGCTGGCTGAAAATTGCTATAAGTGCTTATTGAACCTGTTCTGCTTATTTGTTCATGTCTGTGCAATATCTGGGACTTTATTGATTAATCTGTGCAAATTGGGTGATTGTGTTTGTGAATTTTTTATTGTTATTGACTCCTTATGATCCAAAGATCATTTGGGTGCCTTTGTGTAATCTGAATCCCAAAAAAGTTTACTAAAGACAAAAAAGTCTATAAGTCAAGCAGTGGGAAAAGTTCCCACTACTCAACACCCAAAACTAGCCCCTGCTAGTGTAAAATTATACTCAGCTTATCAATAAGCTATTTTAGCTTATCCAAACTTGCAACAACTTATTTTTTGTGATAGATCTTCATTATTTGACCCATTTGAGTAGACTGGAGCTTATTGGACTTTGACTTTGACTTTTTGCTAGAAAACCAAATTATTTGACTTTTACATAAGTTCTTATTTGCTTTTTCCAGCTTATTGAGTCAGCTTATTTGAAAACTCTTTGTTGATTTTGCTTAATTAAGTCATTTAAAAGCTTTAGGAACTTGAATCAGCACTTGGGGTGGCCTAGAACTCAAAAACGACTATTTTGTCGTTTTCTGTAGATTGCTTATTGCATTTTCAGGCTTATTCCTTGGGCTTATTTCAAATTTCTTTTTGCAGAAGTCTTATTTAGGACAAAAGAAGCTTGTGTGTTTAATTTCAGCTTATGGCATTGGCTTATAGCTTAATCGGCCAAAAAGCCCATTAAGAATAAGCTGTTTGGTATAAGCTAGCTTATTTCACACTTTCAGCTTTTGGGCCTTTGAAAAAAGTTGTTTAAAATCAATTTTTGAGTCAACCAGTGCTTTTTAGGCTTATTTTGAACACTTTTTATTATTGGGCCCAAATTTGGCCCAATAGTGGACTGTTTTGGGTTTAGCCTATTTTCTAGGCCCATTAAGGGTATTTAGGTAATTTCAATTTCATTTCTGGGTTATTTAGGTTAAATTAAGCTAGTTTGCAAGTTTTTAGATTTTTGGATTTTTAATAATATTTTAATATTATTTTATTGTTAAAAACTAAAAGTCTGATTTTCTAAATTTTTATATTTTTCCTAGATTGTAGACACTTAATTAGGAATTTTGCAATTTTCCAAATATTTTTATAGTCTTTTCATTATTTTCTAAAATTAATTTAAGTTTTAATTGATTTTAGTAGTTTTTAATTGTTTAAAAATAGTTTTTAGTGTTTTTAAAATTTTGTAAAATACTTTTTACCTTAATTAGAGTATTTTTGAGGTTTACAAACTTTAAGATCTTGTTTGGGACTTTTTAATAATTAATTTTGATTTTTAGGGCTTTAATTAGCATTAAAAAGTCATTATCTAATTAGTTAAAAGGTTTTGGCAAGTTTGGATTTTTTGTATACTCTTAGAATATTATTGTGGATTTTTGGTAATTTTTAGAAATTTTTAGGGTAAAATTTTAATTTTAGTGCTTTTTACGGTTTTACGTGTACACCTTTTTCGACTTAGTTTAATCCGTCTTCATAGCCGTCATTCTCTTCTAATCTCATTTGTATTTTTCTTTCTTAACAATATAATCACAAATCTAATCCAAGTCATTACACACATAACACACTAGCCTCCTTGAGAACGAACTCATTTTAGGGTCATTTACACACGGTTTTCCTAAATCGTCGTGCTTACCCTATTTTGGTACTCTTTTCCTAAAGGGTATACAAAAACTCAACTATCATTCAAATAATCCCTTTCATGATCATTAAGTCCATTGTAAAACGATTGAGGAAGCTTTGGTGATAATTGAGAATAGATCTAAGGTGTATAGTCCTCGTAGCACGTCTAGTGTTCATAAGGCTTCGTCTTCGGCTTCACCTTCTTTGTCTACTACCATCGATGCTTGCCAAATTGAGGCGAACTTGGAAAACAAGATTTTTGATAAGCTAAAATGACTTTTGATTGAGTTTAAAGTTGGTGAACAAAGTGCTCCCGCTACGGCTAAAGCGGTTGAGGTTTCTTGCATGAATTGTGGTGGTGGTCATGATTTCTCCGAGTGCATTACCAACGGTGGTAACACTTCGAGTGCCTTCGCGGCCACGGGAAATTACAACCAAAACGGTAAAGTTTCCCGCTCTAATCAATTGACTCCACTGGGTTTTGGTTCAAATCAAAATGTTAAAAACAACTATCACAACAATCAAGTTGGTTTCAAAAACAATTTCAACAAAGGAAACTATGGTAATCAAGGGGCTAATAATCAAGTTTCAAACAAGAATCAAAATGAATTTCAAAACAACAACAAAGGTTTGCAAACTTTGAAAGATCTTCCAAATGAATTTGTTGAATACGCTAATGGGAATGATGCTAGGTTTGACAATATTCAAAGAGAAATCATTAGCCTAAGATCCGAGTTTAAGAACGACTTGAAGAAAGAGTTGAAAAATGAGTTAGTTAATGAACTTAAGATCCCGACCAACAAAATGGAAGGAAATGTCACTAGGTTACAACAAAACCAACAAAAAATGGAACAAGGGCAACATGAGATTAAACAAGAAATGATTAAGGCCGAGAAGAGGCAATCCATGTTTGAAGATTAAATCTCATCTATGTTTGACGCAATAATGTGTAAACCGTCTTCGAGTAGTCTTCCTAGCAACACCGTATCCAACTCTAAGGGTGAGATGAAAGTGATTACCACACGTAGTGGTAAGACACATAAGGAACCGACTCCTCAACCAATTGCTCCTACGGAGGAAGCAATTGAGGAAGAACCCGAGGTGGTGGTCCAAAAGGAGCATGTCCCAATCCCACGAAGTACCGCTCATGCCACACCTACGGTTGACCCATTACCATCATTAGAACCCGAGATTCCAAAGGCTATGTCTACTATGCCTCAACCCACACCACCTTTTCCCTATCCATCGAGACTTAGGAAGGAGAAACGTCAAGAGCGCGACAATTATCAATTTGAGCTTTTTATGAAAATGTTTCGTGATTAAACTTTAATGTGAGTTTCGCCGATGCTTTGGTCATGATGCCTCGATTTGCCGCTAACTTTAAGAGTATGTTGAACAACAAGGAGAAATTGCACCAATTGTCTAGTTGTTCATCGGTTTATCTTAATCACATACCTCAAAAAGTCGGTGATCCCGGTAAATTCTTGATTCCATGTGCAATCCAAGATATGGAGGAATGCTTCGCCTTGGCCGGTCTTGGTGCTAGCATTAACTTGATGCCACTTGCAATCTTCAAGTCGCTCAATCATCCTAATCTTACTCCTTCACTAATGTCTATCGAGTTGGCCGACCATTCCACGATTCCCGCATGTGGTTTGGCGGAAGACGTTTTTGTGAAAGTGGGGAAGTTCTACTATCCCGTAGACTTCATCGTTGTTGATATTCCCACGGATCCTCAGGTTCCTCTCATTTTAGGTTGTTCGTTTTAAGATATGTCTATGGCTTTGATCGATGTTCATGCTAGGAAGATCACCTTACGTTTCAACGACGAGGAACTTGTTATAAACGCAACTCAAAACTCTCAAATTTCTCATGTTTATTCCGTTGCAACCATAAACCTCGTTGATATGATCGAGTGGTTTGCGAGGAATTTTCACAAGAAGTTCTAGGTTTTGGTGATGAAGAAACTAGTGGCAATCCCACTATGTTAGATCCAATTCTTGATAATTCGACACCAACCTTCACTCCATTTGAAGGTGGTGGTTTTACGTTGGAAAAGTTCGATGTTCCACGTACTTGCAACGAAGACCTCGACAACGATGAGGACTTCTCGATTATCAAGGATTTTCTCAACGATTTCCCATTCCCTCCACCCGAGGAGGTTATGAGTATCGAGCCCAAATCTTCACTTGAGGAACCACCTATCCTTGAGTTGAAGGATTTACCTCCTCATCTAGAATATGTCTATTTGGAGGTGGACGACAAGTTGCCGGTTATTATTGTGAAGGAACTTTCGAATGATGAAAAAACCGCACTTGTCGATGTTCTAAAGGATTACAAAGGGGCAATTGCATGGAAGTTATCGGACATTAAGGGGATCGATCCCAAATTTTGTACCCACAAAATCTTAATGGAGGAGGATTACAAGCCCGCAATCCAAAGTCAAAGGAGGGTGAACCCCAAATTCACGACGTCATCAAAAAGGAGGTCCTTAAACTCCTTGACGCGGGAATGATTTACCCTATTTCTGATAGCCCTTGGGTGAGTCCTATTAATTGTGTCCCTAAAAAGGGAGGGATGACCGTTGTGGCAAACGATGCCAACGAGTTGATTCCCACTAGACTCGTGACCGGCTGGAGAGTGTGCATTGACTATCGTAAGTTGAATGAAGCCACTCAAAAGACCAGTTTCCCTTGCCCTTCATGGACCAAATGTTGGAGCGTCTTGCGGGAAACGATTTCTATTGCTTTTTAGATGGTTTTTCCGGTTAATTCCAAATTCCCATCGATCCTCGTGATCAAGAAAAAACTACGTTTACGTGTCCATATGGAACGTTTTCCTATCGTAGAATGCCATTCGGACTTTGCAATGCACCGGGAACTTTTCAAAGGTGTATGATAGGTGTGTGAACACCCATCCTTTTACCACTTAATTCGGGCTAAAACAAGACCAAAACACGTATTTAATATCATTTGTTTGGAATTATGCGTGGTTTTTGTGTTTATTGTGTTTTCAGAGCCAACCGGATGAATATTGAAGAAAACATGGGATTGCACGGGTTTTACTGAAGAAAAAGACTCAAGATAAAGTCTATTGTCCAAGAGATGCAAAAGATTTGAAGTCACTGGGCCTATTCGAAGATTTATCGAAGAAAAGGACCAAAGATGGAAGATTTATATAAGTCGAAGAAACTCAAGTCTATTAAACGAAGAAATTAAAAGACGAGTTGAATTTAATCGACGACAAATCCCGAATCAGAATCGAAAACGGAAACTTTTCTGAAAAGACGAAAAGACAAGAAGAACGGGAGAAAGCCCACTCACCAACCAAAGGACAAGACTATAAATAGCCTTTCCCTCACACATTTTAGAGGAGCTTTTCAATTCTTTCTTCCTCCCCACTTTTCTTCCTGGTTCGTAGAACACCATCACCACTAGGGTGATTGGTGATTTTTATCTTTAATTCTTGAATCTTGTAATTTTAATCTTTGTTTTACCTTGTCAAAACATTAATCAATCAATACAAGTTCTTGTTTAATCTTTCATTTCCTCTTGTTCATCATCATCTTTATCTTCAAGTTTTTAAGGTTTTTTATTTTTCTTGATTTGATCTTCAAAAGTTGTTTGGATTTGTGTTTTTATTAGTGGGATTCGTTGCTTATGGTGTCTAAATGATTTGTGTTTAATTTGGTAAATCCTTTTTAAGTATTTGGTTGATTTTGATTAAGAATTGTGTTCCGTGTTCTTCGCATAACCTGCTACTGTATCTGGTTCCCAGAAGTTCCGAATCAACAAAAAAGTTCCGAATGAAGCTCTCATTCGGAAAGTTCCGAATAAGTCTTTAAGTTCCGAATCGAGACACCTTTATTCGGAAGTCTCAAACTTCCGAATCAAGAAGAAGTTCCGAATCAACCTCTTCATCCGGAAGATTCCGAGTCAAGAAGAAGTTCCGAACCAGCAAGTTCCGAATCAACCTTCATTCGGAAGGTTCCGAATCAGCCAGAAAGTTCCGCATAAGTTCCGGATGAGAAAGTTCCGGATGAATGAACAGTAAGTTCCGGATGAGTTGTTTTTCAGAAGTTCCGAATCAAAGGTTAAAGTTCCGAATCAAGCTTTCTTTTAGGTTACTGTTTGTTGCTTTGTTTGTTACTTTACTGTTCCTTTATGCTTATTGAACTTCAATTCCAATTTTAATCTTAAGTTTAAATTCAAGTTTTTAGTAATCGTCATTAAATTAATTGTCTTTGATTTAAATTTTCATTTCCACTTTTTATTAGATTAGAAAACCAAACCCCTTTTCTTTAGTAACCAAGAACAATCATTCCACTTAAGACTTAGATCAATTCGAGAGGATATCGAGAGTAAAATTGAACCTAGCAAAATCACTTATATTAAAATGGCGCCGCTGCCGGCTCTTTTCGTGAAGATTAACGGTTTTTTGTGAGTGACGCGTTGGCTTTTGGGATTCGTTCACTTGTGAACGTTATTTTTCGTGTCCAAAAATTTTCAAAAATTCCAAAAACACTTGAAAAATCATAAAAAGCATTTCTTTTTCAAAGTTTTGCACCAAAAATATTCTTCTTGCTTATCTATCTTTCTTCATGGATTTTTATGTCCATTGCGTCCGGTGTGGGAAACAATTATATGGGAACAACTCTTGTCAATGGTGTACATGTGAGCGGTGCGAAAATGATATCGACTACACACAATTCGGATTTTGTCCCTTGTGCAACTCGACTAATTCCCTCTTTTTGAACCCACCCCCTGTTCCCCCGTGCATCTATTGTGGAAGCGATTCTCATTGGCATGTTTCGTGCCCGGTTCGATACCCGTATGGTCACGGGCAAGAATCGGAGTACAATTATGACAATGATAATAGCTATCCACAAGACGCACTTGATTTTTCTCCATACCCGGTTTGCAACAACTGTGGGGGTTCTCACGATACCTATTTTTGTCAACCAATGAATTATTATGAGCAAAATCCGTGTCCTCAGTTTTCTTCACCTATGGATTATTATGAACCAAACCCGGTTTCTAATTCTTCTCAACCGATGAACAAATATGAGCCACATCCGTGCTATAATTCCGGTTTTCAAAATTTTGAGCCCCCACCGCACTCACTCGATCATCAGCCTCGTCACGGGATGAGTTACCAAGAACCAATTGTCGATCTTGCTACAGCTTTTCAAGCGCAATCAAAAGAGCTTTTACACACGCTGCGAACTTGTATGGAGTCATTTTTACAGCAGCAAGATCAGACGAGTACTCATATCCCTGAGCATATTATTGGCCCTATAAATAATGAGGAGACTGATGACGATATTGAGGTTATTTTCGACGAGGAGGAATTTCTAAAGCAAAATACTTCACTCCTTCGTGATGATGGTTTGCACATTCCTGAGATCGATGAATATCTTGATATTGATACACCCGTGGAATACATATCCGGGTATTGTGATGTGGAGGGAGATATACTTTTTCTAGAAGATTTATTACACGATGACACTACACCTTCTATCCCAGAGGTGAAAAGATGTGAATCTACTGAAAAAGGGACGCAGGTGGAAGGTAATTGTTCTCATACTTCTCATATTATATTGCCACCTCATCCTCCCACGTGCACACCCAAGCGGGTGATGTATCACTTTTACTCTACTCGTTTTATACCGGGAAATGAGGATGAGTGCTTTGACCCGGGAGGTGACAATGACAATTTTATAATTGATACCCTCACGGCTTTGCCGAGTGCTCAACATCCATTGTCTTTGGGGGATGACAATGTGCTTACTTTACCCACCCCACCTCCCGTGGATCTTGAATTCACATACTGCTCGTATGTCGAAAGGGTTTTTCTCCCATTCAAGACTTATCTCCCCGCCTCTCCTTTGTTGATGTCCTCCGGGAACGAGGACAAGGTCTTTGATCCTGGTATTACATTCGAGGCTTCCCCATGGACCATTTAATTCGGGGACGAGTCAGGCTCGCGACTCGGTTAACAAAAACAAGCGCTCTTCGGGAGGCAACCCGATTATCTATCTTTATCTGTTTTCACCATAAGTGTAGGGGGGAGCCCCGTGGTGTTTCTTGCTTTCTTTCTTATCATGTGCAGGGATTAGAGCTTCAAAGACACACTCTTGATGACTTTTGACGAACCGTGACTCCGTGTTCCCTTCTTCCCGGTTCTATCCTAAACTCTTTTCGATTCACTATTTTATATTTCTCAATATTAAAATAGGAATCTCTTTAGTTGTCTCTTCCTTAGCAAGATTTAAACAAAGTGCACAATGTCATAAGTGTAGGGGAGTTTACTCCCACATGCTTAAACATTGAGGACAATGTTTATATTAAGTGTAGGGGGACTTCTATCGAAGTTAAGTGACCTTTTCCTTGTATTTGTCCTCATTTTAACCGGAAAATTAATTTTTCAACATTTTTCAAAATTTTTAATCTATTTTGGCCTAGTTGTAGTCTCCTTTATTTTTGTTACTTTCTAGCATTGTAATAAAATGGTTTTAGCAAGTTTAGATATCTTAGATATATTAGGCCCGTTGTGAATATTTTGACTCAACCCGAGTTTACTTATCCAAGTTCACTCTAGCTAGTATCCTTAACCATGTAGACCTTAATTGGTTTATTAGGCTAAGCATCCACGAGTCTCATTCCTTGAGATTTTAAATTGTGGAGGACGAGAAATGATAGAGTTGGTTACAAGTTTGGTATTCTCTCATTAACTTATGTGAGTTAATTATGATCTTTTTCTCCCATCACTTGCTAATAAATTATCTGCAATAAGTAAGGTCGTACAATTTGAAAAGTTACTTAGCTTCTAGCCCAAGATCGTTTAAAAGTTGCTCGGTAATGACGAGAGTTCATAGCCAAGGCATAACTTATGAAGCGGGGCGCGAAGATTGGCGAGTCCGAAAAGGCCCTAACAAGGCATGAGGATTCCATTTTATTGCTGAAGATCCAAGGTGATGTGAAAAGCATTATTCCCAAAATCAATATGAAGGATCAAGACTCACGACGAAAAGCAATCAACTCCCATAAAGATCATGGAGAAGTCTATCCGAAAAGACCCTAACAAGGTATGAGGATAAATAGATCCAAGTCCGAAAAGGAGGCGGATCGTTGTATCTCAAAATCCCAATTAGAGATTGAAGAAATAATCATGAAGTCGTGGTCAACAAAGTTGGAGTACCCCTCAAAAGTCTCCAAGTGAAGAAACTCTATTAACGATGAGAAGACCATTATCTCAAGAACGTCTCTCAAGATATGAAGTATGAAGTACATGCCAAATATCGGCCCGAGAAAGGTCTCAAATTGCGAACCAAGTTATGCCAAGATATGAACTTTTTGATATCCCGAGAAGCAGTTTTAAGAGATTTTGTCCTTTAGCTAACTATTGATCAAATCGTCCTACTTTGCTTTCAGCCTAAATAAATTATCGAAATAAGTCAACAATGCATCCTCGTGATCATTCAAGACATCAATAAAATATAAGAGATACCCATAGGAATAAGGGAGTTTAAGTGATTAATTGAACCGCATGAGTAAATGTTTTGTACTAACAATGATCTTGTTTTTAAGCTTGGCATGGGGAACGTGAAACTTGAGGGTGATGAACATTCATGACAACAAGCCCTAATGTAAGTCTTAGATTTCTTTACAAGTTTCTTCCTTGTTGCATCTTGTTATTTTCTATCTTTTTGATTTTCCTTAGTTGTTTAATAAAGGCCAAGGTAGGTTGATTATGATGGAAAATGTAAAACGTGCTTTGTAACTAATGCATTGCATGAGGACATTGCAATGGTTAAGTGTAGGGGATTTGATAGGTGTGAAAACACCCATCTTTTTACCACTTAATTACAATAATAACCATGCCAAAACGTGTATTTTATGTCGTAAATGTCGGAATTATGCGTGGTTTGTGTTTTTATTGTGATTTAGGACAAAAAGGTGAAAAGTGGAGAAAACACGGGCATTCATAGGCTTTTATCGAAGGAAAAGACGAAAGATGAAGTCGAAAGATCAAGAGGGGAAAAAGAACGGAAGTCCAAGACCAATTCTGAAGATTTATCGAAGAAAAAGTCAAAGACGGAGGTTTACTAAAAAGCCGAAGAACTCGAGTCTAATAAATAAATAAATTATAAGACGAGTTTAATTAATCCCGAGACAAAGTCGATAAAGTCGAAGAACTTAAAAGACGAGAAGACGTGAAGAAAGAAAGAAAGAGGAGGCAACACATGCACCTCCTCATTTCCTATAAATACCCTCCTAAACTCATTTAGGAGGGTTGGTTAGTTTTAGTTAGTTTAGTTTTCCTTTTCATTTTGTAGGTGATTCTAGAGAGAGAAAGTGACAGTTTCTCTCACTAGGATCCCAATCTTTCATCTTCCTTTCTTGTTGTTTTTAATCAAGTCTTTACCTTTGTTAATTTAATTCTTGTTTTAATCTTATTCTTATTCTACCTTTCTTAGCTTTTTATTTGTGCTTAATCCGAAATTTCTTTACACGATTTGTTTAAGCTTCACGTTTGATTTATTAAAAAGTTTATCTTTTTGTTAATCTTTAAGTTTTCATACGAATCAAGCTTTGAGCTTGACATGCTTATTGGCTTAATTTGTGTCTAGCTTATTTGATTTTTAAGTTTTCTTAAAAGTTTTTATATTTTAAAGTTTGCTTATTTTGTGTTTGCTTATTTTGTGTTTTTATAAAGTTTATGAATTTCATCTTTTAAAAGCTTTCAAATTTATGTTTATCAAGTTGTTTAAGTTTCGGTGTAGTAGCTTATTGGCCGTGCTTATTGATTTTCAAGCTTAAATTCATTTTCGGATTATTGCTTGTGCTCATCGCAATATAAGGGTTTATACACATTCCGACGGGCAGCCTATGTTCCATCGCAATAACCATTCTTGGTTCTACTTTGCGATGGTTTGTGTTTCATCCCCCTTATTCCGATCGGGATTGCGATCGCTCATTGCGATCGCATATTCCGACGGAGTTTAAGTTTTCTTTAAGTCGAAATGCTGCCCAATTTTCTATAGCCACTTTCCGATGGATTTTGGTACTTTAGTTAATTCGACAGTTTTTATTTTTTAGACATTTCGATAGTTTAAAATAAAATTTAAAAAAAAAAAAAAAAAAAAAATATTGCGACACAAAAACACAATTATTCCGATACTACAACCACATTCCGATACTCTGTCCTATATATATTGCGATGGAACGTATGCATGCATGCACACTATTCTTTGGCGCCAATTTGAGCTAGAAGGTTGCTAGCTTGAGCTAGCTGCCTGCTAGCTTGTTTATTTATTGTTTTTGTTCCGTAGTTGTTTGGTTTAATCTGAAAGTTGTTCCGATTTTATTTCTGAAAGTTACGTATTTTTAGTTGAATTTTTCGTCGATTTTTAGTATTAATATTTTTTCGTAAAGTTCAAGTTTTATCTTTTATTAAGTACCCGCTTCAGGATTTGCCTCGTTTAGCTTTAAAATACCATTTTAGTTTTATTCTCTCCTTTTTCATTTAGTAAACTTTATTTTCGAGTCGATAATTAATTTCGTCTTTTAGTTTTATTTTTATTAATTGTTTCGTTTTAAATTCACGTTTTACTATTTAAATTGTTTTGTTTTTATTAATTAACCGCTTTTAGTTTATTGTTTTTATTTTGTGCATTTACCTTTTAAGTAGAATAGATAACCAAACCATTTTATTTGCCACCAAGAACAACTGAGTCGCACTTTGAACCGTGATCAATTCGAGAAGATACCGAGAAAACGAAACTTTTTCATCATACAAAATCTCTTATATTAGTGTATGATGGCTATTTTTCATGACATGATCGAGAAGACGATGGAAGTCTTCATGGATGACTTTCCGTGTTTCGTAATTCGTTCACTTCGTGTTTGTCGAACCTTGAGAGAATGTTGAAACGTTGGGAGGAAACCAACCTTGTGCTCAATTGGGAAAAGTGTCATTTTATGGTTAAGAGTGGAATCGTCTTAGGGCACAAGGTCTCGAAAGCGAGGATTGAGGTAAATCAAGCTAAGGTAGACGTCATCGCCAAATTACCTCATCCCAAAACCGTTAAGGGAGCTAGGAGTTTCCTAGGCCACGCGGGCTTTTATCGTCGATTCATCAAGGATTTTTCGAAGATTTCTTGACCCATTACACATCTTCTTGAAAAAGAAGCACGTTTTGTCTTTGACGAAGATTGTGTACGAGCCTTTGAAATCCTTAAGAGGAAACTTACCGAAGCTCCCATTCTTGTTGCTCCCAATTGGAACCTCCCCTTTGAGCTCATGTGTGATGCTAGTGATTACGCTATTGGGGCCGTTTTGGGGCAACGTCATGATAAGCACTTCTTGCCTATTCACTATGCTAGCAAGACGATGACCGAGGCTCAACTTAAATACACCACAACAGAGAAGGAGTTCCTTGCTGTGGTGTATGCATTTGAGAAATTCCGACCTTATCTCGTCTTGACGAAATGCATAGTGTATACGGATCATTTGGCTATCAAGTATCTCATGGCAAAGCAAGATGCTAAGCCTAGATTACTTCGTTGGATTCTACTCATTCAAGAATTTGATCACAAAATTGTTGTCAAAAAAGGAGCCGAGAATCTAGCGGCCGATCATCTTTCTCGTTTGGAAGATCCTCACCAAAGTGTTTACGAGCCCAAGGAAATCACCGAAACATTTCCGCTCGAGACGCTTGGTATAGTGAATTCTAAGCTTGATTCTTCCACCCCATGGTTTGCGGATTTTTCAAATTACCATGCGGGTAACTTCATCATCAAGGGTATGACGACTCAATAAAAACGAAAATTCTTTCGTGACGTCAAGTTCTACTTTTGGAACGACCCTTACTTATTTCGTACTTGTGCGGATCAAATCATCCGACGTTGTGTTTTTGGCACCGAAGCTTCTAACATCCTTAAAGCTTGCCATGAGGGACCCACGGGTGGTCACCACGGTGCTAATCTCACGGCTAAGAAGGTGTTTGATGCCGGCTTCTTTTGGCCTATGATGAGACTGCTTTTATACATGGTCTCATCATTCAGATCGGGCTTAAAATGCATAAAAATGTCATAAATATGCCAAATATATGCTCGTGTTTGTTACTTGTGTATTTTTAGGTACGGATATTGAGGAAATGGCAAAAGATCACAAGAATCATTCAAAAACAAACACGGGAAACGAAGCCGCACAATGAACCGGGCCCAAGTTTGGAATTTTTCAAAATGACCCTTGAAGAATTGAAGATTGTCAAGTTTGGTCCCTCAACTTTTGAAGATTTACACTTTATACCCCTCAAATATTCAACATTATGAATAGGGTCCCTAAAGTTTGAAGATATTACATGTTCAGTCCTTGGAGAATCAAGAATATGCATTTAAAGCCCTTGGAAAAGTTTTGGAACATTTTGTGCTATTTTTGACAACTTGCCAAAAGTTGTCATGAGTAAAAATGGCGTTGACAGCATTTTTCACAAAGTAAACAAAATATGGAACATGGAGGACTTAAACTGGCAGACACTGGAACTTCTCCCAACCAATCATCCATCCACCTCAGCACCAACAACCAACCACAAACCTCCACTTCACCACTCCCCTTCCACGTCACAACCCACCACCACTTAACTGATTTATTTAATCAGTTATAATCCTTTCCCACCAAAACAATTATTTAGAAACAATTACCCCCAAATTTGGATTAATCCCACCTTAATCCACCAAGAACCCTAATTAATCGCCAGGTCCAATTAAATCAAAAACAAAGGGTTTTTACTCCTTCTTTTCCAGATGGTTGATTAACCATTTTCTCACCCCAACCCACATCACAAGACGCCACAAGACACACCCATGTGTCTTGTGGGACCCTCCCCTGCACCCATCACTTTCCCTCAAAACCCTAAACCCGACCAAACCAACATCCCAGATCATTTCCTTTGTCCTCAAGTTCAAATGGATGGCCAAGATCACTTTCCACAGCTGGCTACAACAACAAGATCACATGGGCACGAATTTGACCCATTTTCAGTCAAGATTCCAAGGGCAATTTGGGCAGTCCACTTCTAGGGTTTTCAGCTTTCTAGATAGTTCTTTTAGTAGTATAAGTATGAGTGGCCTGTCACTCATACAACTTGTTCTAGTTTTTAGCTCTCTCATTGTAATCCCTTTTTACAAATTTATAAAGTTGGTAATTTTTGAAGAAAATATAATTCCTTTTATTTGATTTTTAAAAGTTGGTAAGTGATAGAGAAGCTAGACTGAGTTCCATCATATTTGTGAAACATTTTGTGAGTTTTATGTTTTCAAAAAGGTTTTGAAAATATTTGGTTAATTTCAGAAAATTTGAATCAAGGAAAGTGAAAGTGGACTTTGATTTTTGATTTTTTGATATTGACATTGATACTAAAACGTGTTTAAGTTATTTGGTTTATTGGTTCAAAGGTTTTAAGGAAGTTTTAGAAAAATCAGAAAGTTGTATTGTTCTTGTGTTTGATTTTCATAGCAGGTTTATTAGAGCTTGTTGATCAAGTGTCTGCATAGGCCCGGGTCTATAAGGAGGTGACTTGGCAGTCACAAAGGGTCCTGGATGTAGGACCCTTAAGGTATTTCCTTGTTTCTCTTTTCATTTTTATTTTTCTAAAAAATCATGAGTTTTATGTGAATTTGCATGATTTGCATGAAAAGTTGTTAAATGTTTGTTTGAGTTGCTCATTTTGTGTTATTGTGCATGATAGAAGTGATTGTAATCAGTGTTGATAGGTTTGCAAAGGATTTGCTTTGAAAATTTTCATATTCAGTATTTTAAGGGGTGTTTGGGATTAGGGTTGAACATAGGATTGCTGCTGTTAATCTTGAGTTTTAATCTGTCTGATACACTCCTCAGGTTAGTGTTAGGTGATAAGTGTGTTTGGTTTTCAAATTGGTAGGTTATTGAAGCATATTGCATGTTAAAATTTGAAAAAGAAGCATAAAAACAGTAAGCCTTATCTCTGCTTGTTTTTTGGTGAAATTTGTGCTTCAATCTTTATAATCTGATAGGATATAGGATTTTATAGGATTGTGTATTGGTTGTGTGAGATGTTGTGAGCTTGTATGCATGTTTTGACCCTTTGAAACTCACTTGTATGCACATTGAATCAGCAAAAAACTCTCAGACCTGCTTGTTGCTTAATTAGAAACTTTTGGTTTATTTGTGTTTGAATTTTGTGTTGCAATCTGCTTGTTTTGTGTTGATATTGACTCCTTGTACTCCAAAGAGTACAAGGGTGCCCCTTGTTTCCAACAATACACCACAATCAACAAGGACCAGGCTCCTCTTGGTTTGTATTCACAAGTGAATACATATTCTTGTGTTCATAAAAAAACATAAGGAAAACTGGGCACGTTTTTGCCCAAATCTTGATCATATCTTGATAAAATTGAATTGAGTTTGTGATTTGGTGATTAAAAAGGTCATTGGATTGTGTTCTTAAAAGTTAAAAAGAAAAAAAAATAAAACACCAAAAAGGACGTGGCCAGGACTCGAACCTGTGCCACTACTCTCACAACAGAACGTGCTAACCATCTTGCCCTAGGGTCTTTGACTGCTAGGTTTGGTTCAGTTTAATATATAAGGTGTTTTTCTTTTATAGCTTATTTGGTTAACAGCTTATAAATAAGTTGTTTCCAGCTTATTTCTTTTCGCTTTTTCAAGTTTAGCAATTTTCCTAGGATAGTATTAGGTTTTAGGACTTTTCTGTCCAAAAATATTATTTTTCCCTTTATTTATTTATTTTTTAGGATTATTTTTAGTTTAATTTTTAGAAAGTAATTTAAAAATAGCAAATAGTATTTTAAAAAAACAAAAAAATTATTTTTAAGTTTTATTTTAATAACTTGAGGTTTATAACCCAAAACATTTTCAAAAACTTTTATTTTTAATTTTATTTTATTTTAGGGTTTTTTGTTAACTTTAAAATTTAATATAAAATTAATAAAAAGGTTTTAGGAACTTTAACTTGCACTTTTGTCTTAGTTAGAATATTTAGGATTTTTGATAATTTTTTAGAATTCATTTATAAACTTTTATTTTTTTGAATATTTTAATATTATTTTATTAGTAAAAATTAAAAGTTTGTTTTTTCTACTTTTTTCATTTTTCCTAGATTGTAGACATTAAATTAGGAACTTTGTCACTTTCCAAATATTTTTTAGGCTTTTCAATTAATTTTTAGAATTAATTTAAGTTTTAATAGATTTTAATAGTTTTTAGGAGTTTAAAAATAGTTTAATTTGGTTTTAAAATTTTTAAAAATAGTGTTTAGCTTAATTAGGTCATTTTTTGAGGTTTACAAACTATAAAATCTTGTTTGGGGCTTTTTAATAATTAAAAGTGATTTTTAGGGCTTTAATTAGCATTAAAAAGTCATTATTTAATTAATTAAAAGGTTTTAGCAAGTTTTGATTTTTTTGTAAACTCTTAGAATATTATTGTGGGTTTTTAGTAATTTTTAGGAATTTTTAGGTTAAGATTTTAATTTTTGTAGTTTTACGGTTTTACGTTTACGCCTTTTTCGTCGTAGTTTTAATTCGTCTTCGTAACCGTCATTTCTTTTCCTTCTCATTTCTTCTCTTTTCTTGTTAATATAATCACAAACATTAATCTTCATTCACTACACAACACACGTGCCTCCTCGAGAGAACGATCCCCATTTGGGTCATAACTTGTGGTTTTCCTAAATCACTCGTTAATACTTACCCTAATTACCTTGTTTTCCTAAACAAGTGTATTTCTACAACTATCATTTTTGGCGCCGCTGCCGGGGAGGCGTGTTGGTTTTGATTCAACCATTGTTGTTTTTTTATATTAGCCATAATAGTATTTGTATTAGTAGCACTCTACTAATACGTATTATCGTTTTTTCGGTTTTTGTGTGAATATTATTACTATATAGAATACGTAGAACAATAAATTCACAAGTACTCTAAATACGTGAGCAATCACAACCTTGATTCGGGATTTCATCACTCGATCATTGTATTCGAATCTCAAACCAAAGGAAAAAGGCAAAAATAGATAAATACTTTCGTGAAGCTTAATTTTGATAATACAAACTATAAGGTGGGTATAAGGCGGTTGTATTTCACTACCTAAAGGAAAAAAGCTCTTAAGTGCTTCGCGCCGCCTCGTTTCCTCCGCTTGCTTGTGCGTATTTGATTTTGAGAGTGAATCGAGGGTTTTGCCGCCCAACGTATTATTACATATCATATATATTTTCTTGGTTTCTATTGATTAAACCCTCTTGAACGATTTGGTATTCCACCATCGTTCTAAAGTCATCGAAGGCGTTCACTCCACGTGATCGTTTTCATTCCTTGAGGCCTTTTTAATCAAGAGATTTGATTAAGGAGGAGATTTGTAGATTTTTGTCTACTTAATACATTCACCAATTTCCAAAAAAGTGAATACAATCAAAAACCACAAAAAAATTGAAAAACACAAAATACCAAAAAGAATCTTCTTTGCTCGTCTCCACGTTGTACGTGACGTTTATGCTAACTCGTAACAAAGCAAAACGTGCACGAAAACGAAAGAACAAAACTCCCACTCCAACTCATTCTAGTGAGGAGTCTCCTATTGACGAACCCATTGTACGAGAAGCACCTACCATGGCGAATCGAACTATGATGGAGTTACTTCAAGCACCCACCGAGGGTTATGGAGAAGCTATTGTGATTCCTGCAATCCTCGCGGAGAATTTTGAGGTGAAAACAGGTTTGTTGTCGATGATTCAAAACAACAAATTCCGTGGTGATGAGAAGGACAATCCCCACAACCATATCCGCCAATTTAATCGTCTTACCACCACGTGCAAATTTAAGGATGTCTCGAATGACTCGATTAAGATGATGCTTTTTTCGTATTCCTTAGCGGGGCCCGCTAAAATTTGGTTAGAGAAAGAGCCACCCAATTCTATATTGACGTGGAAGGATCTCGTTTCGAAATTTGTGAACCAATTTTTTCCGCCCTCTAAGACTACGCATTTGAAAAATGAGATTTCTAAATTTTCACAAGAATCAAATGAAAGTTTTTCTACGGCTTGGAATAGGTTTAAGGAGATGTTACATGAATGTCCTCATCACGGTTTTTCTGACTTACATCAAATCGACACGTATTACAATGGACTTAATGATCATGAAAGAGATTATTTAAATGCCGCCGCGGGTGGTAATTTTTTGTGTAAAACGGTTGAAGAAGCTTTGTTCATAATTGAGATCAGGTCTAAGGTTTATAGCCCTCGTCACACACTGAGTGTTGCCAAAATGGGCTCGTCATCATCGTCTCAAAGTATCAATGCCTTACATGATGAAGCTAATGAAGAGAATCGATTTTTTGATAGATTTTCGACCCTTATGTCTCATTGGAAAGCTCAAGAAGCTTCAAATTCCGCTTCGGTTAAAGCGGTTTCTAAGAGTTGTTTGTCGTGTGGTGGAGCTCATGATCTTTCCGCGGATGGTAACACTTCGAATGCTTTTGTAGCCACGGGAACTTATAACCAAATCGGTCAAGGTTCCCGCCAAAATCAAGCTCCACCAAATCAAAATGCTAATAATTATCGCAACAACAACCAAGGTGGAAATTACCAAGGAAATCAAAGGAATTATAACAAAGGTAATTACCAAAGTGGAAATGGGCAAATTTCAAACCAAAACCAAAACCGTGATTTTCAAAACAATGCCCAAGGTTTTCAAAACGATCACACCAAAAATCTTCAAGGAGAATTTTTGAATTATGCTAAGGCTAATGATGCTAAGTTTGACAATATGCAACGTGAGATGGTTAGCTTAAGATCCGAGTTGAAAAACGAGCTTAAAAACGAACTTGCTAATGAACTTAAAACTCATGCTAATAAAATGGAAGGAAATGTCACACGACTCCAACAAAATCAACAAAAAATGGAGCAAGGTCAACATGAGATTAAGCAAGAGTTGTTAAAAGCGGATGCTAGGCAATCTAAGTTTGAAGACCGAATGGCTAAAATGTTTGAAGCTATCATGTGTAAGCCCTCTTCTTCGGGTGGTCTTCCTAGTGATACCATCGTAAACTCGAAAGGAGAATTGAATGTTATTTCTACTCGTAGCGTTAAAACTTTCAAAGAACCCATTTCTCGTCCAAGTACTTCTATGGAGAAGGAAAAAGAGAAAGAACCCGAGGTTGTGGTTGAAAAGGAGCAAATTACAAGCCCACGAAGTACCGCTCAAACCACACCTACGGTTGAACCCACACCAATCATGGAACCCGAGATTCCAAGGCCAAGGCCTATGCCTACTTTGCCCCAACCCACACCACCTTTACCCTACCCTTCAAGACGAGACAAGGAAAAGGCACAAGAACGAAATAATTATCAATTTGAACTTTTTATGAAAATGTTTCGTGACTTGCATTTTAATATAAGTTTTGCCGACGCCTTAGTCATGATGCCTCGATTTTCCGCGAACTTCAAAAGTATGTTGAATAACAAAGAAAAATTGCAAAAATCGTCTAGTTGTTCTTCTGTTTTTCTAAGCCGCATACCTCAAAAAGTCGGTGATCCTGGAAAGTTCTTAATCCCATGTGCTATCCAAGACATGGAAGAATGCTACGCCTTGGCCGATCTTGGTGCTAGTATTAATTTGATGCCTCTTGAGATTTTTAAATCGCTCAATCTTCCAAATCTCACTCCTTCAAGAGTGTCAATCGAAATGGCCGATCATTCTACGGTTCTAGCTTGTGGAGTTGCCGAGGACGTCTTTGTGAAAGTTGGAAAGTTCTACTATCCTGTAGACTTTATTGTTGTTGACATTCCCATCGATCCTAAAGTTCCGTTAATTTTAGGTCGATCTTTTTTGGATACCTCGAGAGCACTTATCGATGTGCATGCAAGAAAAACCACTCTTCGTTTCAATGAGGAAGAACTCGTCATTAATGCAACCCAAAACTCCACTCTTTCTCATGTGTATTCTATCACATCTTTGTACAATGTCAATCCCACCAAAAGCATTTGCAAAAAGATTTCCAATAGAGTTTTAGGAGTTGTTGAGAAAAATGAAGTTCCGTCCCCTCCGCCGGTGGAGGTTAAGAGTGTTAAGCCTACGATTCCAATTGTGAATGATTCTTCGGATGATGAATACGTTGATCCCGATGGGGAGGTTTTCTTTGTTGACAAAATATTTGAAAACTTGCCACCACCTAAACCAAAAAGATTTCAAAATGTGAGAATTTTTAGTGTGACTAACATTGTTTTAGATACACCAAATATTTTTGACATAATCAAATCGGGTTTTCACAAGGAGAGTGTAAAAGATGAAAAAGGAAAAGATTTTGAATTGAATTTAAAAGATTTTTCTACAACTCTAACTCCGTCATCACCGCGTGTATTGAGTACTACAAGCTCGTCTTCTCCTTTTGACGATGCTTTGTGTGGACTTAGTGTGGGGGAATCCCCTTATGTTCCCTTCCCTTTCTCCACCGAGGACGAGATATTTGATCCTGGAATTGCTTATATAGGGAAATCTCGGTCTTCCACCGATGCAATAAATGGAAAATCTTTTCATTTGATTGGTGCGAGTCTACCTCGAGTATCTCATGTTTTTAGAGACTTACCCATTGTCCCACCCTTCTATTTCTTCTCTCCTATTTTCTTCTACCCCATTGGGGTTTGTGTTGAGGTGGCGTTGATTTGTTTTTCCAATGAAAACGAGAACGCCATCTTCGATCCCGGTATTTTGCATCATCAAAGGACTTAGTCCTTAATACCGGTTGTTTTTGGGCCTTGTTTATCATGTAAGCCCCGCCAAAAATGACCGAACCATGATTATCCCTAAATGATCACATTTATGGGGATTCGAGTCGAGCTTTTGACTCGGTTATAAAAAACAAGGTGCCTCGTGGGGGAGACCCATGCTTATCCATGCACATATTATTGCTTTCTAAGTAGTTTAATGTGAGGGGATTTGTGCCCTTCCAGCCTTTGTTCCGTGGTTGTTTGTGCATTGTGGTTTTTAGATCATGATCTTCACGATTGGAGCCTCTCGTGTTCGTTTTATGGGAGCATGATAGGTGTGAAAACACCCATCTTTTTACCACTTAATTACAATAATAACCAAGCCAAAACGTGTATTTTATGTCGTAAATGTCGGAATTATGCGTGGTTTGTGTTTTTATTGTGATTTAGGACAAAAAGGTGAAAAGTGGAGAAAACACGGGCATTCACAGGCTTTTATCGAAGGAAAAGACGAAAGATGAAGTCGAAAGATCAAGAGGGGAAAAAGAACGGAAGTCCAAGACCAATTCTGAAGATTTATCGAAGAAAAAGTCAAAGACGGAGGTTTACTAAAAAGCCGAAGAACTCGAGTCTAATAAATAAATAAATTATAAGACGAGTTTAATTAATCCCGAGACAAAGTCGATAAAGTCGAAGAACTTAAAAGACGAGAAGACGTGAAGAAAGAAAGAAAGAGGAGGCAACACATGCACCTCCTCATTTCCTATAAATACCCTCCTAAACTCATTTAGGAGGGTTGGTTAGTTTTAGTTAGTTTAGTTTTCCTTTTCATTTTGTAGGTGATTCTAGAGAGAGAAAGTGACAGTTTCTCTCACTAGGATCCCAATCTTTCATCTTCCTTTCTTGTTGTTTTTAATCAAGTCTTTACCTTTGTTAATTTAATTCTTGTTTTAATCTTATTCTTATTCTACCTTTCTTAGCTTTTTATTTGTGCTTAATCCGAAATTTCTTTACACGATTTGTTTAAGCTTCACGTTTGATTTATTAAAAAGTTTATCTTTTTGTTAATCTTTAAGTTTTCATACGAATCAAGCTTTGAGCTTGACATGCTTATTGGCTTAATTTGTGTCTAGCTTATTTGATTTTTAAGTTTTCTTAAAAGTTTTTATATTTTAAAGTTTGCTTATTTTGTGTTTGCTTATTTTGTGTTTTTATAAAGTTTATGAATTTCATCTTTTAAAAGCTTTCAAATTTATGTTTATCAAGTTGTTTAAGTTTCGGTGTAGTAGCTTATTGGCCGTGCTTATTGATTTTCAAGCTTAAATTCATTTTCGGATTATTGCTTGTGCTCATCGCAATATAAGGGTTTATACACATTCCGACGGGCAGCCTATGTTCCATCGCAATAACCATTCTTGGTTCTACTTTGCGATGGTTTGTGTTTCATCCCCCTTATTCCGATCGGGATTGCGATCGCTCATTGCGATCGCATATTCCGACGGAGTTTAAGGTTTCTTTAAGTCGAAATGCTGCCCAATTTTCTATAGCCACTTTCCGATGGATTTTGGTACTTTAGTTAATTCGACAGTTTTTTTTTTAGACATTTCGATAGTTTAAAATAAAATTTAAAAAAAAAAAAAATATATTGCGACACAAAAACACAATTATTCCGATACTACAACCACATTCCGATACTCTGTCCTATATATATTGCGATGGAACGTATGCATGCATGCACACTATTCTTTGGCGCCAATTTGAGCTAGCAGGTTGCTAGCTTGAGCTAGCTGCCTGCTAGCTTGTTTATTTATTGTTTTTGTTCCGTAGTTGTTTGGTTTAATCTGAAAGTTGTTCCGATTTTATTTCTGAAAGTTACGTATTTTTAGTTGAATTTTTCGTCGATTTTTAGTATTAATATTTTTTCGTAAAGTTCAAGTTTTATCTTTTATTAAGTACCCGCTTCAGGATTTGCCTCGTTTAGCTTTAAAATACCATTTTAGTTTTATTCTCTCCTTTTTCATTTAGTAAACTTTATTTTCGAGTCGATAATTAATTTCGTCTTTTAGTTTTATTTTTATTAATTGTTTCGTTTTAAATTCACGTTTTACTATTTAAATTGTTTTGTTTTTATTAATTAACCGCTTTTAGTTTATTGTTTTTATTTTGTGCATTTACCTTTTAAGTAGAATAGATAACCAAACCATTTTATTTGCCACCAAGAACAACTGAGTCGCACTTTGAACCGTGATCAATTCGAGAAGATACCGAGAAAACGAAACTTTTTCATTTCCACTTTTTATTAGATTAGAAAACCAAACCCCTTTTCTTTAGTAACCAAGAACAATCATTCCACTTAAGACTTAGATCAATTCGAGAGGATATCGAGAGTAAAATTGAACCTAGCAAAATCACTTGTATCAAATGGCGCCGCTGCCGGCTCTTCTCGTTAAGATCAAAAGTTTTTTGTGAGAACTTGGATTTTGGGATCCGTTCCCCGTGAACGTTACTTTTTCAAAAATTTTCAAAAAACAACTAAAAAATATAAAATTTTCAAAAATCCTAAAAATTAAAAAACAATAAAAACCAAAAATATTCTTGCTTTGTTTTTCTTTGTTCGTTCTTTTGCAGGTGTATGCGCACTCGATCCACGTCTTATCAAGAGCCCGAGCCTCTCGATAACTTAGACATGGCTGGTGTACAAAACAACAATAACATACCACCTCCGAACAACAATAATAACAACAACAACCCGCCTTTCAACAACATGAACAATAACAACAACAATGAGCACCTTCCGGATAATCGCCCAATGATTGAATTACTGCAAGCTCATGTCGATGGCAACACGGATCCAATTGTTATCCCACCAATTGCCGCCAACAATTTCGAGCTAAAGTCAGGCTTTATCCAGATGGTATCCGCTCAACCGTTCTTGGGACGCACCATGGATGACCCACACGACCATATCAAGAGATTTCTACAACTCACCAACACGGTCAAGTTCAATGGAGTTCCACAGGAGGTTATAAGGTTACAACTTTTTCCCTTTTCTTTAGAGGGACAAGCCCGGCATTGGCTTGCTAAGGAACCACCACAGAGTATTCTCTCGTGGACGGATTTGGAAACAAAGTTTATCAACTACTTTTTTCCACCCTCTCGTACTACCGCTTTGCGGAATGAGATTATAAACTTTGAACAAAAGTACGATGAGTCATTCAGTGAATCTTGGGATCGCTTTAAAGATCTTTTAAGAAAATGCCCACAACATGGTTTTACCAAAGTACACCAAATCAATACTTTTTACAATGGTTTAAGCATGAGTGACCAAGATTCACTGAATAGTGCCTCGGGGGGTAATCTATTGGCTAAGACTTCCAATGCTGCTTGGGATATCATTGAGAACAAATCTCGTGTGCAAACCAAGAGTGTTAGGACCAATGTTGCTAGTGCTAGCACTAATGACAGCGACAAGCGACTTGACAAAATTACCACGCTTCTTGAATCGCTTGTCACCCACACCGTCAGCAACAACAATAGCAACAACGCCAAAAACGCACAAGTACACGCTGTCAGCCAACCTTGTGAGATATGCGGTGGTCCCCACTCTTACACAACTTGTACCGCCACCCAAGATTACCCTGCTGAGAATGTGAATGCGGCATATGGCACCTACCAACAACCTGCTTATCAAGCTAGACCTCAAGGTGACCGTAACTTGCTTAGCTATCGATCAAACAACTATCTTTCACCACCTGGCTTTCCTCCAACCAACCCAAACCAACAACAAAACCTTAACCGTTCTCCTTAACAACAACAACAACCTCGTCAACCATACATTCCACCTCACAAGCAGCAACAACCACCTCAACGTAACAATCAAGTATACCAACAACCTGCTTACCAACCACCTGCATACAATGCTCCTCCCAACCAAGCCACCACTGCATTACACCAAGAGGTTGCAACCTATATGAGGACCAATGATGTGATTGTGGGAAATCTCCAAGAGGAAGTGCGCAATTTGAAGGCAGACTTGGTCAAGCAAGGAAATGATTTGAGAGCTGACATGAGAAACACGTTGGATAGCCAGACTAATGATCTAAGGAACATGATGGCTAGTTTCTTCCAAAGTAGTCAACCCTCTTCTTCGGGTACTCTTCCGAGTAACACCGTTGCGAACCCAAGAGGGGAGATGAAAGCAATCACCACTCGAAGTGGCAAAGGTACTAAGGAACCCGAGCTTCCTATACCTCCACCGGTGGTTGTGACTAAGGAGAACGAGTCGCCTGCTCCTATTCCTCCTCCTTCTCCTTCCCCAATTTCTCCACCTCTTCTTTCAACCCCTCCTCCACCCGTGGTTGTGAGTGATCCTATACTCCCAAAGCCTTCCTCTTCTTCCAATATACCTTATCCTTCTAGGTTGAGGAAAGAGAAGCAAAAGAGCAAGGATGATATTCAGGTTTCTAACTTTCTTAAAATGTTTAAACAACTGAATTTCAATATCTCCTTAGCTGAGGCTCTCGCTCACATGCCCAAATACGCCAAAATGTTTAAAGACCTTCTGAGCGACAAGGAAAAGCTCCTCGACATTGCCAACACCCAACTTAATGAGAACTGCTCTGCAGTGCTCTTAAGGAAATTGCCAATCAAGCTTGGTGATCCGGGTCGTTTTCTTATCCCTTGCAATTTCCCGGGAGTAGAGAATTGCATGGCCCTAGCCGATCTAGGTGCTAGTATTAATCTCATGCCTCTAAGTGTTTGGAAGCAATTATCTCTCACAGAGCTAGTCCCCACTAAAATGACTTTGGAATTGGCCAACCGTACGGTTGCTTATCCAGTGGGGATAGCCGAAGACGTCATTGTAGGAGTCGACAAATTCACCTTCCCTGCTGATTTTGTTGTCGTCGACTACGAGATGGACCCCCGTGTGCCACTGATTGTTGGTCGTCCATTCCTCAGGACCGGTCGCACTCTTATTGATGTTGAAGCCGGAGAGCTTATCATGAGAGTGGGGGACGATAAAGTAGTCTTCAACATGGGAAAGTTGTCTAAACAGCCTTATTCATATGAGAGCGTTAATTGTATTGACGTTCTTGATGAGGCTTGTGAAGAACACTTTAATGATGCTTGCAAAAGTATTCCTACCTCTCTTCCCACTGTTGAGACCGTGTCCTCCATTGATTCATCGTTGTCTCTATTTGGAGATAGTGATTTATTCTGGAACAATCTTGAAGATACCATGGGAGATGTGAATTTACCTACTAATGATTCTCCAACCGAGGGGGATGAAGATATGAGTTTCTTTGACAATCTTCTCACCGAAGACAATCCTTCGCCTCCATCTCCCACGGTTATTGCTATCGATGCCACGACTTCGAAAACGCCTTCCGTCGAAAATCCTCCGGATTTGGAACTTAAGGAATTGCCGCCACATCTCGAGTACGTGTTCCTTGTCGACAACAAGAAGTCACCCGTCATTATTGCAACGGATTTGAAAGATGAAGAGAAGACTCGCCTCGTTGCCGTGCTGAAAGCTCATAAGAAGGCTATTGCTTGGAAGATTTCGGATATTCGTGGAATTGATCCTCACTTCTGCACACACAAAATTCTCATAGAGGACGACTTTAAGCCCACTATTCAAAGCCAACGAAGGGTGAATCCAAAAATACATGAAGTCATCAAAACAGAGGTTATCAAACTTCTTGATGCGGGTATGATTTACCCTATTTCGGATTCACCGTGGGTTAGTCCAATCCATTGTGTGCCCAAGAAGGGCGGAATAACCGTTGTTCCCAATGAACACAACGAGTTGATTCCCACTCGTCTCGTTACTGGGTGGAGAGTTTGTATAGACTACCGCAAACTCAATGATGCCACAAGAAAGGATCATTTCCCTCTACCTTTCATGGACCAAATGCTTGAACGATTAGCCGGTAATGAATATTACTGCTTTCTCGATGGTTTCTCGGGTTATTTTCAAATACCCATCGATCCCCAAGATCAAGAGAAGACTACATTCACTTGTCCCTATGGCACTTTCGCTTACAAAAGAATGCCTTTTGGCTTATGTAATGCGCCCGGGACTTTCCAAAGGTGCATGTTAGCTATCTTCCATGACATGGTTGAACAAACCATGGAAGTCTTCATGGATGATTTCTCGGTCTTCGGGGATTCCTTCTCTGCTTGCCTTGCCAATTTAGAACGTATGCTAAAGCGGTGCGAAGACACTCGCCTTGTTCTAAATTGGGAAAAATGCCATTTTATGGTAAAAGAAGGCGTCGTGCTTGGACATAAGATTTCGAAAGCCGGTCTTGAAGTAGACCGTGCTAAAGTTGATGTTATAGCAAAGTTGCCTCCACCTTCCACTGTGAAGGGTGTGAGAAGTTTCTTGGGTCATGCGGGCTTCTACCGTCGATTTATCAAAGATTTTTCTCAAATCGCTCGCCCGATGACCCACCTCTTGGAAAAAGATACTCCTTTTATCTTTTCCAAAGAGTGCCTTGAAGCCTTCAACTCGCTTAAGGATAAGCTAACTAAGGCACCCGTCTTGGTTACCCCTAATTGGGAGCTTCCCTTTGAGTTGATGTACGATGCTAGCGATTTTGCTATTGGAGCGGTTCTTGGACAAAGAGTGAACAAACACTTCCAACCGATCCATTACGCTAGCAAGACAATGACTGGGGCACAATTGCATTATACGACAACCGAAAAAGAGCTTTTAGCTGTTGTCTATGCTTTTGAAAAATTCCGCCCCTATCTTGTCCTTTCCACCACCATTGTGTACACCGATCATTCTGCGCTGAAGTACTTGTTGACAAAGCAAGATTCCAAACCAAGACTTCTTCGCTGGGTTTTGCTGCTCCAGGAATTTAAAATCGACATCCGCGATAAAAAAGGAGCAGAAAACCTAGCCGCGGACCATCTTAGCAGACTTGAGGATCCATACCAAGGGGATCATCCGACCAATGATTCTTTTCCCTTGGAGACCTTAATGTCTATAAACTCGAAGCCGAATGAAACCCCGTGGTTTGCGGACTTTGCAAACTACTTGGCGGGTGGAATTCTCAAGGAAGGGTTGACGTCCCAGCAAAAGAAGAAGTTCTTCAACGACATCAAGACTTACTTTTGGGACGACCCTTACCTATTCAAACAATGTGCTGACCTGATTATTCGCCGATGTGTTGATGGACCGGCAGCAAATGAAATCCTTAAAGCTTGCCACAAAGGACCCACCGGTGGTCACTTTGGTCCCAACTACACCGCTAAAAAAGTGTTTGATTCGGGATTTTATTGGCCCTCCATATACCGTGACGCTCACGATATGGTCAAACGATGTGATGTTTGCCAAAAGCAAGGCAAAATCACACATAAAGACGAGATGCCTCAGAATTTTATTCAAGAGTGTGAAATTTTTGATGTTTGGGGTATCGACTTTATGGGGCCATTCCCTTCGTCTAAAGGAAACAAATACATCCTTGTAGCCGTGGACTACGTTTCAAAGTGGGTTGAAGCCAAAGCTTTGCCTACTAATGACGCAAGGGTGGTTTGTAACTTTTTGAAAGCTCTATTCGCTAGATTCGGTGTGCCTCGTGCCATTATTAGTGATCGTGGGACTCATTTCTGCAATGACCAATTTGCTCGAGTCATGGCTAAGTACGGTGTAAACCATCGACTTTCCACAGCCTACCACCCACAAACTAATGGCCAGGCCGAAATATCCAACCGAGGGCTGAAGCGAATTCTTGAAAGGACCGTGGGAGAGCATCGTGCCTCATGGGCTGATAAACTTGATGATGCTTTGTGGGCTTTCCGTACTGCTTACAAGACCCCAATTGGCTGTACGCCTTATCGTCTTGTGTACGGGAAAGCGTGCCACCTCCCCATTGAGTTGGAGCACAAGGCTTTTTGGGCCTTGAAGTGGGCTAATTTTGATATAAACAAAGCCGGTACCCTACGCAAGATCCAACTCAATGAGCTGAATGAACTCCGTAATGAGGCTTATGAAAATTCTTTGATCTATAAGGAACGAACTAAGCTCATTCACGACTCCAAGATCAAAAACCGAGAGTTCCATGTTGGAGACAAAGTCTTACTTTTTAACTCTCGGTTGAAAATCTTTTCGGGAAAACTCAAATCTCGTTGGTCCGGCCCATTCACCATTGCCCAAATTTTTCCATATGGTACTCTCGAGCTCGCTCAACCTGATGGACCAAATTTTAAGGTGAATGGCCAACGAGTGAAGTTGTACTTTGGTGAGGACACCTCTCAGGAGGTGATTCCATCCCTCACCACGTTCCCCATGAACTAATTTTGGGCCGAGTCAGGCTCGTGACTCGGTTATCAAAAACAAGCGCTCCTCGGGAGGCAGCCCGAGTATCTATCCTTTTATATTCTAATCCCCTAAGTGTAGGGGGGACTTCTATATGTGTTTGCCTTTGTATGGTGATGTGATTACAGGGATAAGTGCACTCTTGGAATCTTTGAAGAACCGTGCTCCCGTGTTATCCGAAATCCGGTTCTATCTCTCAACTATCGTGATTCAATTTTCTTCATACTCACATTTGAAATTGATCACTTTAGTCGTCTCTTCCTTAACTTGAGTTAACCAACGTGCACAATGTCATAAGTGTAGGGGAAACTTTTTCCACATGCTTAAACATTGAGGACAATGTTTATCTTAAGTGTAGGGGGGACTTCTATCGAAGTTTTAAGTGGACTTTTCCATGAAAATGCCTTCAATTAACCGGAAAATCCTATTTTTCAACATTTTTCAAATTTTTTATTAACTTTGGCCATTTAGTTGTAATTTTTAAATTTTTATCGTTGCTTTCATATGTATATATCCCACAATAAAGTCAAAATATTAATAAAGTGGTGTAGCTAGTTTAGAAGTCTTTGACATATTAGGCCCGTTGCGTTTATTTTGACTCAACCCGAATAGACTTATCCAAGTTTATTCTAGCTAGTATCCTTAACCAGGTAGACCTTAATTGGTTTATTAGGCTAAGTGTCCACGAGTCTCATTACTTGAGATTTTAAATTGTGGAGGACGAGAAATGATAGAGTCAATTATAAGTCGGTATTCTTGCGCAAGCTCACTTGGTGTAATTATTTGCCTATTCTCCCATCACTTGCTAATAATTTATCTGCAATAAGTAAGGTCTTACGATTTGAAAAGTTACTTAGCTTCTAGCCCAAGATCGTTTAAAAGTTGCTCGGTAATGATAAGAGTTCATAGCCAAGGCATAACTTATGAAGCGGGGCGCGAAGATTGGCGAGTCCAAAAAGGCCCTAACAAGGCATGAAGATTCAATTTTATTGCTGAAGATCCAAAGTGATGTGAAAAGCATTATTCCTAAGTCAATATGAAGGATCAAGACTCACGACGAAAAGCAATCAACTCCCATAAAGATCATGGAGAAGTCTATCCGAAAAGACCCTAACAAGGTATGAAGATAAATAGATCCAAGTCCGAAAAGGAGGCGGATCGTTGTATCTCAAAATCCCAATTAGAGATTGAAGAAATAATCATGAAGTCGTGGTCAACAAAGTTGGAGTACCCCTCAAAAGTCTCCAAGTGAAGAAACTCTATTATGATGAGAAGACCATTATCTCAAGAACGTCTCTCGAAGATATGAAGTATGAAGTACATGCCAAATATCGGCCCGAGAAAGGTCTCAAATCGTGAACCAAGTTATGCCAAGATATGAACTTTTTGATATCCCGAGAAGCAGTTTTAAGAGATTTTGTCCTTTAGCCAACTATTGATCAAATCTCCTACTTTGCTTTCAGCCCTAATAAACTATCGAAATAAGTCCAAAAATGCATCTTCATGATCATTCTAAGACAAAAATAAAATATAAGAGATACACCTAGGAATAAGGGAGTTTAAGCATTTAATTAAGCCATGTGTGTAAGTGTTTGAATTGCTAACTTATAATAACAATGATCTCGTTTTTAAGCTTAGTTTGGGGAACGTGAAACTTGAGGGTGATAAATCTTCGCAGCACCAAATCCCTAATGTAAGTCATCGATTTCTTTGCAAGTTATTTCCATATAGCTATTTTCAAGTGAAAATGGTTTTCTATCCCTTTGTTATCTTTGAAGTTTTATTTCTTTAATTTTTGTTTAGGAGATTTTAAATAAAGGCCAAGGTTGATTAATTATGAGAAAAGTGTAAGCTTGCTTTATCACTAAGCATTGCATGAGGGCATGGCAATGGTTAAGTGTAGGGGATTTGATAGGTGTGTCAACACCCATCCTTTTACCACTTAATTCGGGCTAAAACAAGACCAAAACACGTATTTAATATCATTTGTTTGGAATTATGCGTGGTTTTTGTGTTTATTGTGTTTTCAGAGCCAACCGGATGAATATTGAAGAAAACATGGGATTGCACGGGTTTTACTGAAGAAAAAGACTCAAGATAAAGTCTATTGTCCAAGAGATGCAAAAGATTTGAAGTCACTGGGCCTATTCGAAGATTTATCGAAGAAAAGGACCAAAGATGGAAGATTTATATAAGTCGAAGAAACTCAAGTCTATTAAACGAAGAAATTAAAAGACGAGTTGAATTTAATCGACGACAAATCCCGAATCAGAATCGAAAACGGAAACTTTTCTGAAAAGACGAAAAGACAAGAAGAACGGGAGAAAGCCCACTCACCAACCAAAGGACAAGACTATAAATAGCCTTTCCCTCACACATTTTAGAGGAGCTTTTCAATTCTTTCTTCCTCCCCACTTTTCTTCCTAGTTCGTAGAACACCATCACCACTAGGGTGATTGGTGATTTTTATCTTTAATTCTTAAATCTTGTAATTTTAATCTTTGTTTTACCTTGTCAAAACATTAATCAATCAATACAAGTTCTTGTTTAATCTTTCATTTCCTCTTGTTCATCATCATCCTTATCTTCAAGTTTTTAAGGTTTTTTATTTTTCTTGATTTGATCTTCAAAAGTTGTTTGGATTTGTGTTTTTATTAGTGGGATTCGTTGCTTATGGTGTCTAAATGATTTGTGTTTAATTTGGTAAATCCTTTTTAAGTATTTGGTTGATTTTGATTAAGAATTGTGTTCCGTGTTCTTCGCATAACCTGCTACTGTATCTGGTTCCCAGAAGTTCCGAATCAACAAAAAAGTTCCGAATGAAGCTCTCATTCGGAAAGTTCCGAATAAGTCTTTAAGTTCCGAATCGAGACACCTTTATTCGGAAGTCTCAAACTTCCGAATCAAGAAGAAGTTCCGAATCAACCTCTTCATCCGGAAGATTCCGAGTCAAGAAGAAGTTCCGAACCAGTTATTTCCGAACCAACAAGTTCCGAATCAACCTTCATTCGGAAGGTTCCGAATCAGCCAGAAAGTTCCGCATAAGTTCCGGATGAGAAAGTTCCGGATGAATGAACAGTAAGTTCCGGATGAGTTGTTTTTCAGAAGTTCCGAATCAAAGGTTAAAGTTCCGAATCAAGCTTTCTTTTAGGTTACTATTTGTTGCTTTGTTTGTTACTTTACTGTTCCTTTATGCTTATTGAACTTCAATTCCAATTTTAATCTTAAGTTTAAATTCAAGTTTTTAGTAATCGTCATTAAATTAATTGTCTTTGATTTAAATTTTCATTTCCACTTTTTATTAGATTAGAAAACCAAACCCCTTTTCTTTAGTAACCAAGAACAATCATTCCACTTAAGACTTAGATCAATTCGAGAGGATATCGAGAGTAAAATTGAACCTAGCAAAATCACTTGTATCAGAGCACTCGATCGTTTGCTTTGGAGACATTTCTCAATATCCACATGATATATCCTTATTTGTTCTAACCTTAGGTTTTTAGCACACTTCATAAACGGCTTTAAATTTAATGGTTACACCCTTTCCATGCTAGATTAGGCATTCGACTACGTCTCTAGTATGGGGGTGTTTGCACCCCTAGACTTGAAACATTGAGGACAATGTTTAACTTTAGTATGGGGGGGGTGAATAGATACTTGCCTTGCCAAACCTTCACGCTTTCCAAAGTTTATCATTTTGTTTATCGTTTTTGTTGCAAAATAAGGCTAAAAATGGCCAAATTTTAAAAATTTTCTCATGTTTTATAAGTGTTTGAAGACACGAATGTTGATTTTCCGATGGCGAGAATAAGAGTAATTTTTTACTCGACCGTGCGTGTTGAGCACTTAGCTTTGATTCCTTAACTACACATTAGGCTAAGTCTCTTAAATGAGGACGAGAAATGATAGAGTTAATTATAAGTTACTATGCTAAACGTAGAGTACTCGTATTCTTTCAAAAACTCATGTGTTCTCGTTATTTGCTTATTCTCCCTTCGCATGTAAATATTTTTTGCTTAATAAATATTGACTTAGCGGTTTAGTTAGGATTGTTGGGTTTCTAGTCTTTTCTAGTAGCTTCCGTGTAATTAAATTGGGAAGACATTAGGTATCGCCAGCGTCACGGTTTTGAAGTATTGGCAACCCGAATAATCGAAAGCTTCACCCAATAATAAGATTTCAAGTGCTCACCTAAATCTAGCAAACAATTTGAAGCTCACAAGGCCGAAAAATCTATGCAAAATTGAAAGTGAATCAAGCCTTAATCTTCGAAGCTTTAAAGATCCAAAATTCGCTTTAGCGTGAGGATATACGTCTTTGGCTAATAAAACCACCGATGATGGCGGATAATAAAAGGCAAGGCAAGACCGAAGTCATAATAAAAGCTTCATGGCGAAGTTGAATAAAAGATGGAGGTAAACCAAAGATAATAAGGCCCTTCCGTTAGGGGGCGTATAAAAGTCTTGGTAATAAGTCTCATGTTCAAAACCGTTATAAAACCGTGTTTATCGATTCTTCTTGTCAACTTAATTTTTGACATCGTTGTCTATTAGGAGGGGTTATTGATTTGATGGTCTTAGTTACACCGTTAGGACTCTATTTTTAGACCTAAATCTCTATTATCGCATAAGCCAATGATGTATCCTCGTGATCATTAAGACATAATAAAATATAAGAGATACAACTTAGGAATAATGGGAGGATAAGTACGTGATTAGGGCATATGAGTAGTGTTAGCATTACTAACTTATAATGACAATGATCTCGTTACACGCTTGGCATGGAATTAAGGTGAAAATCGAGGACGATGAAATTATTTCTAACGAAGCATTCACGTGTTCTTATTCTATGAACCTAAACGTCCCATTTTGCGATGAAAATCATACATTATGTCTATAACACAAGTAGTAGTAGTAGTAATGTAGCTAGTTTATCATTCTAATAAAGTGAATAAAATTGAATTTTGGAGTTGCTTTGATACTTTATTCTAGCATTGCGTGAGGGCACGGCAATGGTTTAGTATGGGGGAGTGATGAGACTGCTTTTATACATGGTCTCATCGTCCAGATCGGGCTTAAAATGCATAAAAATGTCATAAATATGCCAAATATATGCTCGTGTTTGTTACTTGTGTATTTTTAGGTACGGATATTGAGGAAATGGCAAAAGATCACAAGAATCATTCAAAAACGAACACGGGAAACGAAGCCGCACAATGAACCGGGCCCAAGTTTGGAATTTTGCAAAATGACCCTTGAAGAATTGAAGATTGTCAAGTTTGGTCCCTCAACTTTTGAAGATTTACACTTTATACCCCTCAAATATTCAACATTATGAATAGGGTCCCTAAAGTTTGAAGATATTACAAGTTCAGTCCTTGGAGAATCAAGAATATGCATTTAAAGCCCTTGGAAAAGTTTTGGAACATTTTGTGCCATTTTTGACAACTTGCCAAAAGTTGTCATGGGTAAAAATGGCGTTGACAGCATTTTTCACAAAGTAAACAAAATATGGAACATGGAGGACTTAAACTGCCAGACACTGGAACTTCTCCCAACCAATCATCCATCCACCTCAGCACCAACAACCAACCACAAACCTCCACTTCACCACTCCGCTTCCATGTCACAACCCACCACCACTTAACTGATTTATTTAATCAGTTTTAATCCTTTCCCACCAAAACAATTATTTAAAAACAATTACCCCCAAATTTGGATTAATCCCACCCTAATCCACCAAGAACCCTAATTAATCGCCAGGTCCAATTAAATCAAAAACAAAGGGTTTTTACTCCTTCTTTTCCAGATGGTTGATTAACCACTTTCTCACCCCAACCCACATCACAAAACGCCACAAGATACACCCATGTGTCTTGTGGGACCTTCCCCTGCACCCATCCCTTTCCCTCAAAACCCTAAACTCGACCAAACCAACATCCCAGATCATTTCCTTTGTCCCCAAGTTCAAATGGATGGCCAAGATCACTTTCCACAGCTGGCTACAACAACAAGAACACATGGGCACGAATTTGACCCATTTTCAGTCAAGATTCCAAGGGCAATTTGGGCAGTCCACTTCTAGGGTTTTCAGCTTTCTAGATAGTTCTTTTAGTAGTATAAATATGAGTGGCCTGTCACTCATACAACTTGTTCCAGTTTTTAGCTCTCTCATTGTAATCCCTTTTTACAAATTTATAAAGTTGGTAATTTTTGAAGAAAATATAATTCCTTTTATTTGATTTTTAAAAGTTGGTAAGTGATAGAGAAGCTAGACTGAGTTCCATCATATTTGTGAAACATTTTGTGAGTTTTATGTTTTCAAAAAGGTTTTGAAAATATTTGGTTAATTTCAGAAAATTTGAATCAAGGAAAGTGAAAGTGGACTTTGATTTTTTATTTTCTGATATTGACATTGATACTAAAACGTGTTTAAGTTATTTGGTTTATTGGTTCAAAGGTTTTAAGGAAGTTTCAGCAAAATCAGAAAGTTGTATTGTTCTTGTGTTTGACTTTCTTAGCAGGTTTATTAGAGCTTGTTGATCAAGTGTCTGCATAGGCCCGGGTCTATAAGGAGGTGACTTGGCAGTTACAAAGGGTCCTGGATGTAGGACCCTTAAGGTATTTCTTTGTTTCTCTTTTCATTTTTATTTTTCTGAAAAATCATGAGTTTTATGTGAATTTGCATGATTTGCATGAAAAGTTGTTAAATGTTTGTTTGAGTTGCTCATTTTGTGTTATTGTGCATGATAGAAGTGATTGTAATCAGTGTTGATAGGTTTGCAAAGGATTTGCTTTGAAAATTTTCATATTCAGTATTTTAAGGGGTGTTTGGGATTAGGGTTGAACATAGGATTGCTGTTGTTAATCTTGAGTTTTAATCTGTCTGATACACTCCTCAGGTTAGTGTTAGGTGATAAGTGTGTTTGGTTTTCAAATTGGTAGGTTATTGAAGCATATTGCATGTTAAAATTTGAAAAAGAAGCATAAAAACAGTAAGCCTCATCTCTGCTTGTTTTTTGGTGAAATTTGTGCTTCAATCTTTATAATCTGATAGGATATAGGATTTTATAGGATTGTGTATTGGTTGTGTGAGATGTTGTGAGCTTGTATGCATGTTTTGACCCTTTGAAACTCACTTATATGCACATTGAATCAACAAAAAACTCTCAGACCTGCTTGTTGCTTAATCAGAAACTTTTGGCTTATTTGTGTTTGAATTTTGTGTTGCAATCTTCTTGTTTTGTGTTGATATTGACTCCTTGTACTCCAAAGAGTACAAGGGTGCCCCTTGTTTCCAACAATACACCACAATCAACAAGGACCAGGCTCCTCTTGGTTTGTATTCACAAGTGAATACATATTCTTGTGTTCATAAAAAACATAAGGAAAACTGGGCACGTTTTTGCCAAATCTTGATCATATCTTGATAAAATTGAATTGAGTTTGTGATTTGGTGATTAAAAAGGTCACTGGATTGTGTTCTTAAAAGTTAAAAAGAAAAAAAAATAAAACACCAAAAAGGACGTGGCCAGGACTCGAACCTGTGCCACTCCTCTCACAACACAACGTGCTAACCATCTTGCCCTAGGGTCTTTGACTGCTAGGTTTGGTTCAGTTTGATATATATAAGGTGTTTTTCTTTTATAGCTTATTTGGTTAACAACTTATAAATAAGCTGTTTCCAGCTTATTTCTTTTCGCTTTTTCAAGTTTAGCAATTTTCCTAGGATAGTATAAGGTTTTAGGACTTTTCTGTCCAAAAATATTTTTTTTCCCTTTATTTATTTATTTTTTAGGATTATTTTTAGTTTAATTTTTAGAAAGTAATTTAAAAATAGCAAATACTATTTTAAAAAAACAAAAAAATTATTTTTAAGTTTTATTTTAATAACTTGAGGTTTACAACCCAAAACATTTTCAAAAACTTTTATTTTTAATTTTATTTTATTTTAGGGTTTTTTGTTAACTTTAAAATTTAATATAAAATTAATAAAAAGGTTTTAGGAACTTTAACTTGCACTTTTGTCTTAGTTAGAATATTTAGTATTTTTGATAATTTTTTAGAATTTATTTATAAACTTTTAATTTTTTTGAATATTTTAATATTATTTTATTATTAAAAATTAAAAGTTTGTTTTCTACTTTTTTCATTTTTCCTAGATTGTAGACATTAAATTAGGAACTTTGTCACTTTCCAAATATTTTTTAGGCTTTTCAATTAATTTTTAGAATTAATTTAAGTTTTAATAGATTTTAATAGTTTTTAGGAGTTTAAAAATAGTTTAATTTGGTTTTAAAATTTTTAAAAATAGTTTTTAGCTTAATTAGGTCATTTTTGAGGTTTATAAACTATAAAATCTTGTTTGGGGCTTTTTAATAATTAAAAGTGATTTTTAGGGCTTTAATTAGCATTAAAAAGTCATTATTTAATTAATTAAAAGGTTTTAGCAAGTTTTGATTTTTTTGGAAACTCTTAGAATATTATTGTGGATTTTTAGTAATTTTTAGGAATTTTTAGGTTAAAATTTTAATTTTTGTAGTTTTACGGTTTTACGTTTACGCCTTTTTCGTCGTAGTTTTAATTCGTCTTCGTAACCGTCATTTCTTTTCCTTCTCATTTCTTCTCTTTTCTTGTTAATATAATCACAAACATTAATCTTCATTCACTACACAACACACGTGCCTCCTCGAGAGAACGATCCCCATTTGGGTCATAACTTGTGGTTTTCCTAAATCACTCGTTAATACTTACCCTAATTACCTTGTTTTCCTAAACAAGTGTATTTCTACAACTATCAGCCTACTATTTACCGAGATGCACAAGATCTTGTGAAGTCGTGTGATTCATGCCAACGACAAGGAAAATCCTCACAAAAAGATGAAATGCCACAAAATATCATCCAAGTGTGTGAGATCTTTGACGTTTGGGGTATAGACTTTATGGGGCCGTTCCTTTCATCTCGTGGTAATAAGTACATTCTCCTTGCGGTTGACTACCTATCTAAGTGGGTGGAGGCCAAAGCCTTGCCCACCAATGATGCTCGTGTGGTAGTCAAGTTCTTGAAAAGCTTGTTTTCTCGGTTTGGAACCCCTCGTGCGATCATAAGCGATCGTGGAACCCATTTTTGTAACGACCAATTCGAAAGGGTCCTAAGGAAATATGGGGTTACACATCGACTTTCTATGGCTTATCACCCAGAAACGAGTGGGCAAGTCGAGGTTTCAAACTGAGCGTTGAAAAGGATCTTGGAGAGATCCGTTGGGGAAACCGACAATTATGGTCGGATAAGTTGGACGATGCTTTATGGGCCTTTAGGACCGCTCATAAGACGCCCATTGGGTGCACTCCCTATAAGCTTGTGTATAGAAAGAATTGTCATTTGCCTATCGAGTTAGAACACAAGGCTTATTGGGCCCTAAAGCATTGTAATGATGACATAGAGACCGCGGGAAAACACCGGAAAATGCAATTGAATGAATTGGATGAATTGAGGGACATTGCTTATGAATATTCATTGATTTATAAGGAAAAAACTAAAAAGTTGCATGATTCTAAAATTAAAAACCGGGTTTTTAACATTGGGGATCAAGTTTTGCTTTTTAATTCTCGCTTGAAAATCGTTTCCGGTAAGTTGAAATCCCGTTGGTCCGGTCCATTCACCGTGACTCAAGTGTTTCCATATGGGACCATCGAGCTAGCTCAAGATGATGGTCCTAACTTTAAGGTGAATGGACATAGGTTGAAGCACTACTTTGGCGGGGAAGTTCCATCCTTGAACTACCTCAACCAAATCACTTTCCCCAATGATAATTAGTATTGAGGGGATCGAGTCGAGCTCATGACTCGGTAATCAAAAACGAGGAGCCTCGTGGGGGAGTCCCATGCTTATCCTATGTACATATTATCGCTTTCTAATGTAGTTAACGTGTGGGGATTTGTGCCCTTCCAACCTTTGTTCCGTGGTTGTTTGTGAATTGTGGACTTTAGATGATCATGATCTTCACGATTGGAGCCTCTCGTGTTCGTTTTACGTGAGCACTCGATCGTTTACTTTGAAGACTTTCTCAATATCCATGATATATCCTTTTGATGTTCTAACCTTAGGTTATTAGCACACTTCATAACCGGCTATTAATTTATTGGTTACACCCTTTCCATGCTAGATTAGGCATTCGACTACGTCTCTAGTATGGGGGTGTTTGCACCCCTAGACTCGAAACATTGAGGACAATGTTTAACTTTAGTATGGGGGGGTGAATAGATACTTTCCTTGCTAAACCTTCACGCTTTCCAAAGTTTATCTTTTTGTTTATCGTTTTGTTGCAAATTAAGGCTAAAAATGGCCAAATTTAAAAAAATTTCTCATGTTTTATAAGTATTTGAAGACACGAATGTAGGTTTTCCGATGGCGAGAATAAGATTAAATTTTGACTCGACCGTGCGTGTTGAGCACTTAGCTTTGGTTCCTTAACTTCACATTAGGCTAAGTCTCTTAAATGAGGACGAGAAATGATAGGGTTAATTATAAGTTACTATGCTAAACGTAGAGTACTCGTATTCTTTCAAAAACTCATGTGTTCTCGTTGTTTGTTTATTCTCCCTTCGCATGTAAATATTTTTTGCTTAATAAATATTGACTTAGCGGTTTAGTTGGGATTGTTGGGTTTCTAGTCTTTTCTAGTAGCTTCCGTGTAATTAAATTGGGAAGGCATTAAGGTATCGCCAGCGTCACGGTTTTGAAGTATTGTCACCCAAATATTCAAAAGCTTCACCCAATAATAAGATTTCAAGTGCTCATCTAAATCAAGCAAACAATTTGAAGCCCCACAAGGCCGAAAAATCTATGCAAAATTGAAAGTGAATCAAGCCTTAATCTTTGAAGCTTTAAAGATCCAAAATTCTCTTTAGCGTGAGGATATACGTCTTTGGCTAATAAAACTACCGATGAGGTGGATAATAAAAGGCAAGGCAAGACCGAAGTCATAATAAAAGCTTCATGGCGAAGTTGAATAAAAGATGGAGGTAAACCAAAGATAATAAGGCCCTTCCGTTAGGGGGCGTATAAAAGTCTTGGTAATAAGTCTCATGTTCAAAACCGTTATAAAACCGTGTTTATCGATTCTTCTTGTCAACTTAATTTTTTGACATCGTTGTCTATTGGGAGGGGTTATTGATTTGATGGTCTTGGTTACACCGTTAGGACTCTATTTTTAGACCTAAATCTCTATTATCGCATAAGTCAAACAATGTATCCTCGTGAAACATTCAAGACAATATAAAATATAAGAGATACAACTTAGGAATAATGGGAGGATAAGTACGTGATTAGGGCATATGAGTAGTGTTATCATTACTAACTTATAATGACAATGATCTCGTTGCGCGCTTGGCATGGAATTGGGGTGAAAATCGAGGACGATGAAATTATTTCTAATGAAGCATTCACGTGTTCTTATTCTATGAACCTAAACGTCCCATTTTGCGATGAAAATCATACATTATGTCTAAAACGCAAGTAGTAGTGTAGCTAGTTTATCGTTCAATAATGTGAATAAAAATGAATTTTGGAGATGCTACGATACTTTATTCTAGCATTGCGTGAGGGCACGGCAATGGTTTAGTATAGGGGAGTGATAAGACTGCTTTTATACATAGTCTCATCGTCCAAATAGGGCTTAAAATGCATTAAATATCATCAAAATACCCATATATATGCTTGTGTTTGTTGCTTGTGTATTTTAGGTACGGATATTGAGAAAATGACAAAAGATCACAAGAATCATACAAAAACGAACACGGGAAACGAAGCCGCACAATGAACCAAGCCCTAATGAAGACTTTCCCAAGATTAACCCTTGAAGATTTGAAGAATTATGAAGAAGGGTCCTCCAATATGGAAGAATTGACACTTTATACCCTTGTTTCTTCATATATACAAGTTTGGTCCCTATAGTTTGTCAAAATTACAAAAGGGCCCTCCACTTTGAAGAATTGGTAAGTTTAGCCCCTCAACAAAGCTAAATTGTCAACCATTATCCTCCACAAAGTCAAATACATCATGAAGTCCTTCAAAGTACAAGAAATTACAAGTTTAGTCCTTTGAAAATCCCAAAATTACAAAAATGACCCTTAACTTTCAACATTTGGCAAAAATGGCCCCTCATCAAACATGACTTGGCAAATGCAGTCCCCCAAAATATCATTTATACAATTCAAGACCATTATCCATCAAGAAATTGCCAAAACAGTCCCTCAAAAATCACAAAATGGCAAGAATTACCCCTGAATTCACTTCACAAAAGTTTTTGGGGCAAAAGTGTAAAGTTGCAAAAGTTGACAATGAAGGAATGGGCGTTGATAGCTACTTAAACTGAAAAGACAAGAAGAAAAGAAGTGAAGGGCTTAAGTTGGCCAGACACCAAACTTACCTTAACCAACCCAAGACTGCCACCTCACCCCACTCACCACCCCCACCAATCACAACACTCCCTTCCTCCATGTCACCATCCACTCACCAGATTAATTACTTAATTAATCTTGGCGCCTTAACAAAACATTTAAATAAAAGCCACCTTAATTCGGATCAAACAAGGGACTATTTACCAAGAACACAATTGGGGCTTTCGTAATTACTTGTAATTAAACCACAAAATTGTGCAGATTTATGATTAAGGATATCATAATCACATCCCAACCTTTAACTTGGACACCTCATCACCCCATTTGTCTCCTTGTGACTCCCCTGCTCCACACTCATGCATACTGCCAAAAAGATGGCAGCAATCCAACGTTGGAGAATTATGCTTACTTTCTAAGCTTCATACAAACCATTGGATGCACTCACACATGCCAGCTGCTACTAAACAACAAGAAACGTCACATGATTCTTCAAGCTATTCAAACAAGTCAAGGGCAATTTTGGAAGTTAAAGCATTAGGGTTTAGCACTTTTATCTGTTCTTAGTTCACTTGTAAGGCTATATATAAAGCCATAAGGTCTCACTTGTACGTTTGCTTTTGGTTTTTCCTTGTTCATGCACTTGTAAATCCTATTTTCAGATTTATGAAATTGTGTTAAGTGTGTTGAAGAAAGACCAAGTGCCATCTTATTTATGCTTGATTATGTTCTTTGTTTACTGAATTTGAATCAAAAACCTGTTTTCAAAAGAGGAGTGTGCAAAAGTTTGCACATTTTCTTCATTTTCTTGATATTTTGCTAAGATCTTGGTGTATCTTGGAATTCTTGGGCTATAGGGCTGATCATAGCATCCTGATATTGTGTTATCAAGGTGTGGTGAAGCTTATAACTTGGGGATAATCAAGTGTGGACGACAAGAGTTGCATCAATCAAGGATTTTTCATATTTCTGATTTTATACTTGTGCTTCTAACTTTGTTGATTCTTAGCAGGCTTTGTTGTGGAAGCTTGTGCTTGTTCTTGCTAGCACATAAGCTCAAAATCCGTGGTTGTGGATGTACATCCATGAGGTACACACCCTTAATCCCAAAATCTGAAAATATTTTGGATATTTGTGATATTTGAGTGTTGCCTATGTTCTTGTGTATTTTGTGGCTTATTCTTGCTTGAATCTGTTGTTCTTAGTTGTTATTGTGTTTATCTGAGCTTGGGTGGTCTTGAATCTCACTTTTCCTTTGAAAAAATTGGATTTCAAAAGATAAAGGGGTGTTTGAGTCTACCTGTTTGTGATTGAATCTTGGTATTGTGTTGTTAGAAGTTAATACTTGTGCTTGGTATCTGTTATACATCTGTTTGAGAGTGTTTTGCTGCAAGTTTTTGGAACTAAACCTTAAAATCAAAAAATCTGCTATATCTTTGTGATTTTGACTGATTTTGACCTAAGAATTTGGGAAAACCTAGAGTTTATGCATGCTTAGGGTTAAAAGCTGTTAAAACATCATTATTGTAACCTGTTTGTGAGATTTGAGGTGTTGAATCTGGCTTATGTGTCAAATACATCAGCAAAGTGAAAAATTGCATGTTCTTGTGTTCATTAGTAACTTAAGGTGCTTGAATCTTGCTTAATTCTTTGAATCATTGCATGAAACATGTTTAGACTTGTTTACTTGAGTTTAATATAGCTTGTGTATGCATTTGGTTGAATTTGGCTGGCTGAAAATTGCTATAAGTGCTTATTGAACCTGTTCTGCTTATTTGTTCATGTCTGTGCAATATCTGGGACTTTATTGATTAATCTGTGCAAATTGGGTGATTGTGTTTGTGAATTTTTGATTGTTATTGACTCCTTATGATCCAAAGATCATTTGGGTGCCTTTGTGTAATCTGAATCCCAAAAAAGTTCACTAAAGACAAAAAAGTCTATAAGTCAAGCAGTGGGAAAAGTTCCCACTGCTCAACACCCAAAACTAGACCCTGCTAGTGTAAACTTGTACTCAGCTTATCAATAAGCTATTTTAGCTTATACAGACTTGCAACAACTTATTTTTTGTGATAGATGTTCATTATTTGACCCATTTGAGTAGACTGGAGCTTATTGGACTTTGACTTTGACTTTTTTCTAGAAAACCAAATTATTTGACTTTTACATAAGTGCTTATTTGCTTTTTCAAGCTTATTGAGTCAGCTTATTTGAAAACTCTTTGTTGATTTTGCTTAATTAAGTCATTTAAAAGCTTTAGGAACTTGAATCAGCACTTGGGGTGGCCTAGAACTCAAAAACGACTATTTTATCGTTTTCTGTAGATTGCTTATTGCATTTTCAGGCTTATTCCTTGGGCTTATTTCAAATTTCTTTTTGTAGAAGTCTTATTTAGGACAAAAGAAGCTTGTGTGTTTAATTTCAGCTTATGGCATTGGCTTATAGCTTAATGGGCCAAAAAGCCCATTAAGAATAAGCTGTTTGGTATAAGCTAGCTTATTTCACACTTTCAGCTTTTGGGCCTCTGGAAAAAGTGGTTTAAAATCAAATTTTGAGTCAACTAGTGCTTTTTGGGCTTATTTTGAACAATTTTTATTATTGGGCCCAAATTTGGCCCAATAGTGGACTGTTTTGGGTTTAGCCCATTTTCTAGGCCCATTAAGGGTATTTAGGTAATTTTACTTTCATTTCTGGGTTATTTAGGTTAAATTAAGCTAGTTTGCAAGTTTTTAGATTTTTGGATTTTTAATAATATTTTAATATTATTTTATTGTTAAAAATTAAAAGTTTGATTTTCTAAGTTTTTATATTTTTTCTAGATTGTAGACACTTAATTAGGAATTTTGTAGCTTTCCAAATATTTTTAGAGTCTTTTAATTATTTTCTAGAATTAATTTAAATTTTAATTGATTTTAGTAGTTTTTAATTGTTTAAAAATAGTTTTTAGTGGTTTTAAAATTTTTAAAAATACTTTTTAGCTTAATTAGAGTATTTTTGAGGTTTACAAACTTTAAGATCTTGTTTGGGACTTTTTAATAATTAATTTTGATTTTTAGGGCTTTAATTAGCATTCAAAAGTCATTATCTAATTAATTAAAAGGTTTTGGCAAGTTTGGATTTTTTGTAAACTCTTAGAATATTATTGTGGATTTTTTTTAATTTTTAGGAATTTTTAGGGTAAAATTTTAATTTTAGTCCTTTTTACGGTTTTACGTGTACACCTTTTTCGACTTAGTTTAATCTGTCTTCGTAGCCGTCATTCTCTTCTAATCTCATTTCTATTTTTCTTTCTTAACAATATAATCACAAATCTAATCCAAGTCATTACACACATAACACACTAGCCTCCTTGAGAACGAACTCATTTTAGGGTCATTTACACACGGTTTTCCTAAATCGTCGTGCTTACCCTATTATGGTACTCTTTTCCTAAAGGGTATACAAAAACTCAACTATCATAAACCATATCCACTGCATCGTCGCCAGCGGAGTAGGTAAGAACCCTCAGCTGGGACACATCCGACTTAACGCAGTAGTCTGGTTTACCTTCCGCGCCCTTCTCAAAATGCATCAAAAGTGTAAGTCCCGCCATGACGACGCTAATGGGTTGATCATGGTCTTTCTTAACCACATCGATGAAAGGGATATCGAAGTCTTTCAAAACCTGACATACGGTCTCAAAACGTTCCTGAGCCTAGGAGTATAAAAAATTACATCCCCTAAAGACTTCACCAATAAAACCTCTTTTGCGGCGCGCTCCATAGCCATGCTTTGGCCCAACACACGGGCAGCGTTTAGAACATCCAAGGCAGCTCAGGATACGTTGGGAGAGTCCATCGCACCCTTCGCGGCTAGAGGCAGACCATATCTAACCAACCAGTACTTTTCCGCGCGTACTGATGACAAATGCGGATATAACTCCTCATCAAAGTTGGTGTTCAAGCGCATTAGGATTTCTTCTTACTTGGCCAGATCTTGTTGGAACTCTGCGGACACATTCTCACAGTTCATTGAAAAAACGCTCATGCCTTCTTCCAACTTTTTCATGGCCAAATGGTTGTATCTTTCCTGTTTTTCACGCAGATGGTGTACTTGGTTCAAGGAATCTAACAACGACACCTTATCGTCCTCAAGATACTGTATGGAGCCAGCATCTATACTAGCGACCCCTCACAGGCTCGCTAACTCCATCTTGACAAAAGACAATTCGTTATCTTTTTCCTTCAGAGTTCGGGGAAGCTCGAGAGAAATGTCGGTAAGGCGTTGTGAGAGTTAAAGTGTCCTCTTATTTAGGTGGGATACTAGCTAATTTGGGGTATTACTTCATAGAACACAAGTCATAATGATAGAAAACAACTCAAAAGAGTGATTAAATCAACTTTCTTTATATATCATTTAATAATCAGAGTTTTACAATATAAGGTTCCCAAAATCTATATCAATAATTTCAAGTTTGTGCCTCCTCATGCAAACCTTATGCTGCTTCATGGTATCAGTCACAATTTCATGAAATATATGCTTACAGTCAACACAAAGGTTGAGTGAATTCAAGGTTTTTAATAACAATTATGAATACATGTCTACCAATTTGAGCTACGTTACTAGTTTTTGCATAAAGCTATGTTTTGTTGTACTAAGTTCATGACATCAAAACTAACGGAATTCACTGAAGTGACCGTTTTGACAGATTGTCATGACATGTAATTTGCAGGCACAAATTACCCATTAGTTCTAATGAAGTATGCTCGATTACCACACGCACATGTAACATAAACAGGATTCGTTAAACCCAATAGACCTATTCACCATATTAGTGCACACATAAAGTGTTCAACGAGGATAGTTATAATAAAGTGTGCTCGATTACCCACACAAACAGGTAACACAAACAGGATCAGTTACTTCCAATAGATCTATTCACCTTATTAGCGCATACCTAAGTGTTTAATGACTCATGAAATTTAGGAAACAAGTAACAGTTTGGACACTCGTATAATAATATATTTCAGTAAAATCATATAGTTAAAAAACAAATGTATTAAAGTTTTAGCATATATACCCCTCACGGGTTTTTAAAACATATACAAAACATTTAAAAAGTGAGGCTATGAACTCATTTGGCATCCATAGAGTCTGAGCTACATCATATATTTCATTCACATAGAACAACTTGGTCTTACAAATAACAACTTGGTCTCACACAAACATGTATTAACACATTGTGTATAGTATCAAGTGTTTGATTTTTAGTTCAATACTTTTAGTTATGTTTTATTCAATTAATATTTGGTTATAGTTCTAGTATCATTGTTTGGGCCATCATACTCGGAAACCATTCTATAAACGTTTGACGAGTGAGGGCACTTTAAATCGTAAACCCAACCACTCAGTCAGAATGTAATATCGAGATGGAAAATCTTTGTACAAAGCTCCCTATTAACATGATACTTTCATTACTTTCTCATATTTGTAATTAATCTTCTTTAGTTTCAAAGTTGGCAAAAATAACCCTTTTTGTTATACTTTGGTATAATTACACTTTTAACCTCTAAAGTATATAGTTTCATTATTTACAATTTAAACCCTCAATATTAAAACTTTGGACCTCAAACTTTTCAATATCTATTCTTATAGCTTTTACTTTCATAAAATGACACTTTTGGTACAAAATGTTAAATAGTTTCAAAAATGACAATTTTAGTCCATATACTTGTAAAACTCACATAACAACCTCAAAAATGGACCAAATGATCTAGGATTTTAAAACAAAGTTTAAAAAATGTTTATAATCATAATAACAACGTTTCTCTAGAATTATAGCTTTTGAAATGGGTTTTTGCTTATTATTTCATGTAAATGGCAAAATAGGGTTTAAAGACATCTTTAACTTATAACTTCCATTTTAAATGATCAAATGCTCTATTGTCTTTTAAATTATCTTTCTAACATTATTTTGGCATTATAAAAAGTATAACAATTCATTATAACAAGATCAAAGCATAGCTAACATAGAGAGTACCTAGGTAGCTCCAAAATGGCTCCTTATGGCTTCATATGAGCACTACTTGCTATCATAGCTTCAAGAGCATCAAAAGGAAAGAAAAAACGGGATTTCACGGAAACTTATCAAAGAAAAAAGGTCAAAGATAAAGTAAAAGGACCAAAAGTGCCAAAAGAATGGAGTTTGGAGGGCTAAGGATGAGGATTTGATGAAGATTTTTCAACAAGGACCATTTTTTCCATTCTACAAAGTCATCCACTAATACACCACATGGAAGAGCACAAAAATACGAAGCCAACGGTCCCGACCTTGCGTCGTAACTCCTCACGGTTTGCTTTCTATGAATTTTTTAAATTTATTAGGTTTTTAAATTAAATAAATAAGTTTTTCATAATTAAATAATATAAATAAAAATATTTCCGAAAATTAATAAATATAAAAATAAAATAAAGTTTTTTATAAAAATTAAAATTATTTTCGTAATATTCTTTTTATTATTATTATTATTATTATTATTATTATTATTTTATTTTTTTATTATAATAATAGTAACTTTATTAGAATAAATGGATTTACAAAAAGTTAGTGGGAAGCCGAGATACTAACTGAGCTCTCACCCCTTTAGATATAGCAAAACTAATCCTATTAAAAATATAATTAGCAGCACGTGATCCAATGTCTTGAGTCATAGAGAATTTTCGGATCCGCTTCAGTAGGTACACAGTATCATTATCAAGTTCCCCAAAAGAAGAAAACGAGAAAGGAAGAAAACCGTAACCAATATCAGAACACTTGGCCTCGTACTTAACGCGTTTACGACGTGCAGCTTCAATCACAACACGACCGGGCATAAAATCAACCATTCCAATTTGCGTCAAAGGCGATGACCTTGTCAAATCTACATATATTATAAATTATTATTATTATTATTATAAATTAGCCTGGTCAAATAGAGGGTCATAGCTTGAAAGTGGTTATAAACAATTTTTGTACTAATATAAACAAGGGGACGCCCAACCCAACTGGTGCGCCCCTTGTCCCTAGTGTTGCGAACGAAAAGACCAGGGTTCGAGCCTAGCGAGTGCAGATGTTGGAGGTTTTTTAACCTCTGCCACGTGGCACCACCTCAGTGGTCCACGTGGCCGATCTGATCCAGACTCGGACCCGATCCAGACCCTAACCAGACCCGATTCAACATGGTTCAGACCCGTTTCATACCCGGTTCAACCCGGTTCAGACCGGGTGACGTCAACAACACGTGACAGTGGCTGACCAATGCAGCGCGTCACGTATCACTAATGTGTAATAAATTCAGCAGGTTTAAGGTTGTAGTGGGAGTGGCGGCTGACCATTAGGAGTGTGACACGTGGAAGTACGAAGTAGGCGCTGACAGTAGCAGTGGCGGCACTGACATGTCAGTCCAAGGATCAGACGTGGCAGATATGCAGGGCGGCTGGCCAATCCTATGGTGACACGTGGCAGCGAGGCCTCCACGTCAGTCTTAGGTAGCAGACTAGTCAGAGTCGCAGTGGCGGCTGGCTAATCAGGAAGCGACACGTGGCGTTTTTTACGATAAACAAGGTTGGAGGGCGTGTGCCAGGCCATTATTGGCGCGTGATCCAAGAATGTCTATAGCTGACTTCTAGAAGGGTATTAGGCGATACAAGCAAAGGGCAGCCGTCCATATATCCGTATCTTCCAAGCTAAGAAAAAGGGAGGAAAAATACTAAAATACCCATATGCTCCATCAACTTATAACCCCCCTCCCCCCCGTCTCATTGTATTTGGTAGTTTTTTACACATAGTGTAGTTTTTCTCTCAAAATAGATGTAATTTCCTTTCAAGTTTTGTAATCTTCTAAATTTAATAAAATTCAAGTTTTAGTTTATTGATTGTCTCTTTACTTTAATTCTCATTCTTCCTTTCTTTTTATTTTCATTATAATTTATCTTATTATTTGTGATAAGTTTTTATAACTTTTTCCTAATAAGTTAGATTTATATATAAGTTTGAAATAATTAATTTTATTTCAAGCTTATTGTTGCCTTATATTCCTAGATCTGGCTTAGTGTTGGAGGATTTATTTAATTAGCTTTTTAAATATCATAAGTTCTAAGCTTAGGCTTAAAACTTATTTGTAAGATAGCTTTTTAATTAATTACTTTTAGTTTATATCTATTAGTTTTTTAGATCTATTAGTTTTAAGTTTTAAAAATTAAAAATACTTTCATAAAACCAAAAAAATAGTTAGATCTATTAGTTTTTTATACTAATTGGTTTAAATCTATAAGTTTAGAGTTTAAAAATTAAAGTATTTTCATAAAATCAAAAAATTAGTTTAGATCCATTAGGTATTTTATAAAATAGTGTAGATATATTAGTTTTTAGTTTAAAATTTATAATATTGTCATAAAACATAAAAAATATTCTAGATCTATTTGTTTTATTTAAATCTCTTTATAGAATATTAATAGTTGCTTATTATTTCTAACATCTTGTTTATTTATGATATTGGCGAATCGATTTATCAAGTTTGGTAAAGAGCTTATGGTTGATTAATTTGGTTCGAGTTTGATTTGGTTGGCCGTGTAATTTACGGGTTGGAATACGCTTAGCTTTAGTTTGATTTGGTTGGCCGTGTACTTTACGGGCCATTTGTTATTGATTATGTTGATGTTGTTTTTTTAGAGCGTTATCTTCGGACTACGGGTACCAAAGTTCTCTCCTTTTTATTTTTCTAGCTTAATCGTTTTAGTTTAATTCATTAGATTAATATAGTTTAAGTTGTTTTAAAAAAATAACTTTTTTATAAAAATCGGTTTAATTAGTTTTAAATATTATTATTGTTTTAAAATATAGATTTAAAGTTTTGAAAAAATAGTTTTCATTAAGATAAGCTTATTATTAGTCTAAAGTTTACACCTTTTTGTGATTATTAATCTTATTAGTATATAAAGCTTGTAGCTATATCATCTAAGAGATTAATAAGCTAAATAGGTTAAAGCCACTAGTACAAAAAATGCTATATGTCACCCTTGAAATGCGTGACTATATGTCTTTCGCCACACACGTTTTTTGGGGCCCTTGTGACTATAAGTCGTGCCACCATAAGGTACCCTATGGTGTCACTGTGAATTAGTGGCCTATTGTGCAAAAACGAGTGACCAGAAGCTAATTATGTGTGACAAATTTGGCAGAAGTTTTGTTGGATTAATCAGTATGTGTGACTGTAAATACTTTATAGTCACAAGGATGTTTTTTAAAAGTAACTATTGTTTGTAGTTTTGTCACATAAATAGATGATATATGTGACATGTTAAATGAGTTATTTAAGTAAATGTGTATTTTATGTGACTATTCCATGTCTTTTGACCACACAAGTATAAAAAATGTGGCGTTTCAGATGATTTAGTCACCCACGGTATATCATTCTTTCGGAGTTTGTCCCAAAGAATTTAATCAAAAGTGACTTAAAGTGCTAATAAAAGTCACCATATGCTTGTTAAAATCTAGAGAATGTGTATTTTATTTGACTATTGTTATCCAACAACCACATGAAGTTTATGATTGTGTGACGTTGTGTAATGTTTAGTCACACAAAAGTGGCTTAAAATTTGTTATATGTTGTTGAAAGTCAAATGAATGTGTATTTTGTATGACTATTATTATCCAATAGCCACATGATGTTTAAGTTTATGTGATGTTTTATTATGTTTAGTCACCTATAGCGTGTATTTTGGGTGAATTTTGTCACCTACAATGAATCTAAAAGTGACTAATAGTGTTAAAATATGTGGCCATATGATTGTCTAGTTCAATCAAAAGTGTGTTTTGTATGACTATTGATATCAAATAGCCACATACAGTTTATGATTATGTTACGTTCTGTAATGTTTAGTCACATATACCACTGGCTTTGGGTTTATTTGTCACCTACAATGAATCATAAAGTGGCTAATGATGTTAAGAAGTGTGACCGTATGCTTGTTTAGATCAATCAAATATGTGTTTGTGTGACTATAGTTTCCAAATGGTCACATGAAATTTAAGTTTGTGTGGCGTTCTGTATTATTTGTGACACAACAAACTAAGAAAACAGTGACCAACAGTATTAATAAGGAAATGCGGGGAATCGAACCTCGAGGCCTCTCGCATGTAATGCGAGCACTCTACCATATGAGATATACTCCTATTTGGCAATTCCACTTATGGCTTTCTAAGCATATTTCCTTTTGGCCTTTTTGACACTTTCTACAAATAAGGTAAAATTGAAAAAGATTATTGCTTGCATCAGATTTTAGTATAAACTCGTCAACGAAGTGTCATGTGTACACTTATTGTAAAAGGACCATATAAAAGGCTTATACGTTCTAAACTACTGCCTAATTTTAATACACGTAAACAAACATAAGGTGATAATTGATCTTAAGTAAACAAATAATAAGTTTAATTACTTGCTGCATTGCTATTGTTGACAACATATGAATTTCTTATGTGCAAACAGCGAAAGCAAGAGAAATTGTGACAGCATAGGTCCATGTACTCCACGAGATGATAAGGTGGAATAGACCGAGGCATTAGATATGCAGTAGGATGAATATTAGGTTTATGACCACAATTAGGTGTCCACCAAGCATGTATGGGCCTGTACTCGGGGAGCAGAAAGTCCAACAGCGAGTCAGCAACATAATTAGCATGGTAACTCACACAATTCATGTCACTGATAAATTTTCATGTTGTTCACCTAGTTATACATGCTGCATGAGATATAATAAATATTTACGAATAATAATTTTTCCTTGTACCTGTCAAGTAGCGTCTGATGATCTAAGGTTGCTTCATCTAACAAATATATTTCTTCATTGACTCGAGGAACATGCTACAGAAATCAAGCAACAACATCTTATTCATTTGATTAATTATAGGAATAAAGAAAAGTATGCATTTAGCAATCTCTTTGCTACTTTCGGCCCATCTCCGATCTTAAATAATTGGATCTATCTTAAGAAATTAACTTGTATGTAATGCAAGAAATCTGCTCTCCGTGGCATATGACTCATCTTTAATCTTGGAAATTACTTGCAACATAAGATATCATACATCAAAAAATGCAAGTCTAACTTAAACGTAACCTGCTCCTACAATCTGATAGCAGATAACTTACGAGTTATCGTGCTTCATATCATAGCACAATGCAGTCAGGGGTACACCACTTAAAGCCCCGTCATCCTCATTCTACCTTGTTATAAACATACCATTTGAAGAATACACTGGGTCTCTATAACCCAAGGTTCCAATAAGTTGTGTGCTAACATGTGAAGTTTTAGGGCTAGATTTTGCCAACCTAAATTCTGAAAATTTTACAGCAAAGTCCTAGAGTAAGAGAGTACATATATATTAGTTACTTGATGGCAAAAAGCCAGAATTACTAAAATGTTTTGGTTACCAACATCAGGTCATAGACATTAAGGAATAAGTACTTTATCCAACAATATATTAGTTCATTTTAAGTTAAGATAAATTTCAGTTTCATTTTATGAAGAATTCAAATAAAGCAGTCCCTTACTCACTAAATAATCTGAAGATCGATGATTAGACCCTTCATTTGAAATCCTGTCCTCTTTCACGTGATCACTAAGACGACTTGTACTCGAAAATCTGAACATTCCTTGGTCTGAGCCAGGTTTTTTTAGTAAGTGCAGGAGCTTGTTTACCATAACACGTTCTTCGTATTGACAAACATATGGTGGACTCTAGGAGTAAGAATTATATGCACTAGCTCGTCTCGTATCATCCTTATTGTTTTTATTGTTCTGAAATAACGATTGGCAAAACTTTAAAAGTAAGTACGGTAATTAACACATATCTGGTTGAAGTCTTTGTGGAACTGGTTAAGCATACTACCAGCGTATCTCTAGAAGGTTTTTCGGACGCCTTTGATGAGAAAAACTTCTTATCCACGTAGACACTTTTTATGAAGTCTTGAACTTTATCCTAGTTGCAGTATAAAAAAAGCATCAATAACAAATTCAATTTTGCATTTGATATTCTGTGTCATTACTTAATTTCTAAAAACACAATAAAACTCAATGTTCTCATACCTGATGGAGCAATAACCAATCAATGATGGTGTTTTCTAGCGCAAGCTTTATTGAATGACGCACCACACGACAAGGAAACCTAAAAAACCAACCCAATAAGACCAGATAACCCGACCTGATAACACCCTTAGAAACAAACACGCCCTAAATCACCATAGTTCATCAAAACTTTTATTCAGCGATTCAACACTGTGCTAACACACAAATAATTAAAATTAGTTACCTAATTGATTATGTTCGCTCGTGTGATTGCTTTGATGAATGAGATGCTAGTGGTGTGCCGGTGGATGGTTTGAAATTGAATCTGCGGTGGTGGTTTTTTATGAATAGATATAAGCGTGTAAAAAAATGCGGATAGATCCCAGAGAGTTTAAATTTTGGTGAAAACGTTAGGCGGGCTAAAGTGAAATATAAGGCGGGATGATAATTTGTGTTAGAACTTAGAAATTTTAACAAAAGAATTAATTTTAAATTTTTCTAACTATATAAAAAATGTACTATATATACACTATAAGATCGTTCATTAAGTAACTAAAAGAACCTTCAATGAACATAAGCAATCGATCATAAAAAAATGAACGAATATAATGTGTCTAATATCATGTGTATTTGTGTACTATCGTGTGCAACGATACACTATAGAATCATATCTTGTAAAACGATACCCTATCGACTCATATCATGTGAAACAATACCCTTTCTATTTATATTGTAAAAAAACGATACCATATCGACACATATCTTGTACAACTATACCCGATCGCCTCATATCATTTGAAACAATACCCTATCGACTCATATCTTGTACAACGATACCTGATCGACTTATATCTTGTAAAACAATACTCGATCGACTCATATCATGTGAAACGATACCCAATCGACTCATTTCTTGTAAAACGATACCCTATCGACTCATATCATGTGAAACGATACCCTATTGACTCATATTATATGAAACGCTACCCGATCAACTCATATCTTGTAAACCGATAACATATTGACTAATATCTTGTACAACGATACCCTTTCAACTCATATCTTGTAAAACGATACCCTGTCAACTCATGTCATGTGAAACGATGCCCGATCGACTCATATGGTATACAACGATAACATATCGACTTATATCTTGTACAACGATACCCGATAGACTCATATCATGTGAAACGATAACCTATCGACTCATATCATGTGAAACGATACCCGATCGACTCATATGTTGTAAAACAATACCCGATTGACTCATATCATGTGAAACAATACCCAATCGACACATTTCTTGTAAAACGATACCCTATCAACTCATATCATGTGAAACGATTCCCTATCGACTCATATAATATGAAACACTACCCGATCGACTCATATCTTGTAAAATGATACCCTATCGACTAATATCTTGTACAACGATACCCTTTCGACTCATATCTTGTAAAACGACACCCTATCGACTCATATCATGTGAAACGATACTCGATAGACTCATATGGTATACAACGATACCATATCGACTCATATTTTGTAGAACGATACCCGATCGACTCATATCATGTGAAACGGTACCCTATCGACTCATATCATGTGAAACGATACCCGATCGACTCATATCTTGTAAAACGATACCCGATCAACTCAGATCATGTGAAACGATACCTAATCGACTCATATCTTATAAAACGATACCCTATCGACTCATATCATGTGAAACGATACCCTATCGACTCATATAATATAAAACGCTACCCTATCGGCTCATATCTTCTAAAACGATACTCTATCGACTCATATCTTATATAACGATACCCTATCGACTCATATCTTGTAAAATGATACCATATCGACTCATATCATGTGAAACGATACCCAATCGACTCATATGGTATACAACGATACCATATCGACTCATATCTTGTAAAACGATACCCGATCGACTCATATCATGTGAAACAATACCCTATCGACTTATATATTGTGAAACGATACCCGATTGACTCAGATCTTGTAAAACGATACCCGATCGACTCATATCATGTGAAACGATACCCGATCGACTCATATCTTGTAACGATATCCTATCGACTCATATCTTGTAAAACGATACCCTATCGACTCATACCATGTGAAACGACACCCTTTCCATTTATATGGTATACAATGATACCATATCGACTCGTATCTTGTACAACAATACCCGATCGACTCATATCATATGAACGATACCCTATCGACTCATATAATATGAAACGCTACCCGATCGACTCATATCTCGTGTAGAAAAATTAATTTCTTATTTTTAAATGACTTAAATAAAAACATAAAAGAAAAATACTTAGAAATTATTAAATTTAGAGGGAAAAATCTGAAATTAACACGAAAAGTCCTATATAATGTGAAGTTTCTAGGAAAAATAAATAAAAGATCCCTGCTTATCTTAATAAGCTAGAAACGACTTATTAAGCCACGGATTATTTAAACAAAGAGGAAGCAAAAAACTATTAAATATATAATGGAATGACTCCTAAACTAATAAAGAGTACTAGATCACTAGTAAAACCCCAAATCCCTATCTGATAGGTCACGGGTTCAAGCCAGGCTTGATACTTTTTAGAATTTTTTTAATTTTATTTATTCTTGGACAAATACTACTACTCCCACAAGCAATTGTCTTGTGGGAGGATAATAAGCTATAATGTGCAATCAATAAGATAACAAAAACCAGATTAAAGTATAGATATAGGCTAAAAATTATAAATCCTAAAATTGAAAGCTGCAAGGGAAACAACACTAACAGTGGTAATAAGGTAACCACTGCTAGTCCATTCTTCACATATAGTATTTACCCAGGAATTAATATGATGTTTTCTTATTCTAGTTCAAACATTGTGCATAATTATTAATCATACTGAAAATGAAAAAATGTGAAACGAATTAAGCAAAATAAAAAACACAAGATGAAAACATAGGAAACATGATTCGATTCATTAAAATTAGGGATTAAAGTTTATAAATAAAAACATTCATTCAGGTTTCTGATTAATCCCACTTGGGAGATTTTTTAGGATAAAAAGACAAATGCAGTTCATGGTAATCATAAGACTCTCTGAACTCAGCTTCTTCTTCTTCATTTTCCTGCTCATAGTCGTAAACATCATCATCAATTATTTGATCTTCTTCCTCCAATTTCCTTCTATAAGCTTCATCCCACTGGCGTTGTTCCTCTTGCCTCCTTCTAAAGGAAGCAGCTTCCTCCCTCTCGCGCTGTTCTTGCTCCTATTGTCTCCTTATTTTTGAAGCTACTTCCTCCCTACGATGTTGTTCGAGCCGGGATTTTTCTTCAGCTTCAATCTTCCATTGTTGTTGTTCGAGAGCTTTCTCAACGTAGTAACTGTATTCGTCATAAGGATCATAATAAGGAGCATCAATAGGGAAGTTTCCATCTTCATATGCTTTAACTTTTGTTCTCTCCACACAAGGTTTCCTGTAACATGATAGTGTACCTGAAGTTAGTACTAATTCATAACAAAAATACAAAATTTAGAAAAAAAATGCAGTTACAAACTTGTTTTCAATGGCACAACCGGTATCTTAAAATCATGCAACAAACGTTCTTTTGGATGGTGAAGCCATATTTGATATTATCGAAATTGTTTGTATATGTAATTAGTTTTTCGTTATCCGTTTTTTTATAAGCTCCATTAGATAATCCTTGTTTATATAACCTAAGGGTAGAATATAAAGAGGCAACCTACATTGCCTACAGCCAATGCACATTCATGCATGCAATTAAAATTTTGAAGTTCCTAGAATGTGCAATCATCATTGGTACGTATGTAAACTGTGTGTTGATTGTGTTTAAATCAAATGTCACCCACTGATTAATTGTACCTTAATGAAACTTGTTTAGCCAAGTCCTAAAGGGTGTTTGGGACAGTCTCATAAGCTCAGTAAAAAAAATTAATAGGACTTAAGGATTTGCATCAGCATCTTTAGTTTAGGTTAGAATAGGTTTTAATAATTGATTTCTAATTTTTATGTAGTTTAAAATATGTACTTTTTCTGTTTTAGGTTTACTAGGTGGTTTAAAAACTTTTTGTCAGCTTAACTATAAGCCCAAAATTAGCAAAACAACTTAGTTTAGCCTATTTTCAACCATTTTATTTTACTTGTTCTTGGTGATATGTGATTGTGTATGTGTTTTAAATTGTTTTTATTGATTATACAAACAGCCCAATAAGCCAATTGCTTATTGGGGTTTATTGTATTTAAAAAAATCCCAATAAGGTATGAGACTCGAACCCACAACCTTCCATTTTCACACCAACATAGTTTGCTCTTGTCCCTATATAATAACGTTAATATTAATAATAATCATACTAATATCCTTATCCTTATCCCCCCAGGTTTTTCACCTAAACCAAATCATTCCATTTCAAACAATTCAACCTATACTCATGGGTTAACAATTCAACTTGCTGTATTATTTAACGATGTTTCATATTGGTGTGTTGTTTCATCTTTCCGTGTTTCTTGAACAACATGGTGCGTACATCATCGCCACTGATAGGTTAACAATTATACTTTCGTTAATATAGTTTTCTTTAGATTAAATTTGGGTTTTTATGAATGGGTTTTTGTTTTTCCCCAATTTTTTGTAGTGTAAAATTAGGGTTTCTAAATTTGAATTAATAAATGTGTGTTTGGGTTTAGTGTAGTTTGATTCAGTTGAGATGTGTTTTTTTGTTAAACTTGATGCTTAACATCCTGATTTGTGTGTTGATGTTTGTTAGGTGGTTAATTATTTTTTTAGTGATAGCCTTGTCATGTTTTGGTTAAATGGTTAACTTATTTTAGTACGAGTGACACTAAACCTTTTAATACATGCTAAATGTTGTAAAGGAAAGACTGAAAGGACTTGTTCATTCAGGTTGTGGGCATATTAGATGCAAAATGATAGTACTTTCCTATGTTTAACAAAATAATAAAAGTGAGGCTAGGAGGGGCAAAATGAAAGGTTTAAATCAGTATGAGAGTTGTTTAGAGGATCATTATGGAATGTGGTGGTCATATGCCTCCGAGATTCTTAGATACAACCCAGGTTCAACATGTTAGATTAGTGGGACGCAGTGCCAGATAGTAAGAACTATTTTAGTTGGTTAAATAATGGTTGGTTCGTTGGATGTATAAGGATAATAATATAATTTTCTTGTAGCTGCAGGGTACTAAGTTGGACCATGATAATTATAAATTCTTGTGTTTGCAGGGTATTATTGAAGCTGCAAAAGAGGTTATTCAGATGGTTGAGCATCGACAATATGATATGTCGATTTATGCTAATTTCCGGAAGAATCTACTCTTGAGATTGAGTTCAGATGAGTTTATACTTTTCTCCGTTTTTTTATTGTTGGAATGGTTATTGTATGAATTAGTTTGAACTGAAAATCTTTTTCACAATGGGAATGTGTTGTTTTATTATCATGGTTCTCATACACCTAGAAATACAGCTCATTTCCTCTTCAAGGTAGATACCGCCATGATTCCCCCTTTCTTGTGAACATCATCTTCTTGCCCAATAATGGAATCCAAGCATCTATAGATGCACCAACATTTTTTAGTTTATCCAAAATATGTACGGACCTCTTACTTTGCCCATCGCATTCGTTTATTCATTGTGTGACAATCCGTCAATTTATGGTTGATATTTTATTCTCAAATATTATTTAAAAACGTTATTTTAATGTTATATTATGAACTCACTTATTTATGGGAAGAAATTTGGGTTTACGTCTTGAAGTAGCATCGACTACGTCTAAACCGGAGGATTCTACGTTACGTGCTTACGTTTACATACACCGTTTTCGGTGACAGTCCGACATTTCAGGAAATAAATTTATCCGTGAATATTATTTTGGGATTTTAAATTTGAGTTGGTTCATAAACTCACAAATTTACGAGAAGAGATTAGGACTTACGATTATAATTTAACGTCCTTTACGATTAAACCGGAAACCCTAGGATTACGTATTTACGTTTTTTAACTCCGTTTTTGATGAGACTATTTTTATTAGATTCGTTTTGTGCCGTTGATTCATAATTTATAAAAACGTTTTTCGTAAAACGATCTAAGGGCACGCAAATCGAGGACACTAGAATCAAGGAATACCCGTAAATTAGTGGGGATGAGACAAGATAACTCTTGCCCCACCCCCCTACATGTGGCTTCAATATTAAGCTTATGGAAGCTAAGTTGTCAAGCTCACACCAAGACTAAGGACACTTGTCCTTAGCCTTCCACCAAAACCACCAAAGTTACAAAACAAGTAACTTAAACCATTTTCCTCATTTTTACACATGCAAAACCACAAAACCACTCCTTTTACTCTCAAATTCCGTCCCAAATTCATCAAGAACAACCCTCATTTGATCAATTTTAACCATGAAATCATGTGTTATTCACACATATGATGAAGCCCTTTTGAAGCTCTATAGATTGGTGGTGATTTTAACATCCAAAGAGAAGTTTGCAAGATGAAGTAGGGCTAATTTTCAAAGACCAACATCTCCATTGGTGATCCTGAAGATTTCATACAAGAGTTCATAAGATTTGGTGACCCAAAACGAAGTCTTGATCCTTCAAACTACTTAATCTTGGTGGTATAAAGATTGTTCTTCCTATCCTCTTGTTATTTTGATTATGTAATCTTGTAATTTATTTATTTATGTATATGTATATGATGACGAATGATGATTAAAAATATTATGTGGGGACTTGGTGTTGATAGATTTGATAAATATAGTTAAAAAGATGGAACACCCACATGTTAAATGGTTAAAATCTTGCTAAAATATGAAGGCTGTATAAAAACAGTAAGTAAACAAAAGCTAAACTGATAAGATGGCATAGTGGAATCAATTTACAGTAAGTATTAGGTGTTATACACATGTGAGAGTTAGCCATACAATGGAATCATAAAAATGAGTGAGATATGATTAAAACAAGTTTAGAGTGCAAATCTGCCTACACTGTTTTGGACGAATTTATTAAAATAGTTAGAAGTTGATTCATCAGTAGCTATAAAGGAATAAAATGAAGCACATATCATGTAGTTTCTGTGATAAAAATTTGAGGTCCTATCTCATTATAGAACTCTAGATATGGACATTTTAGTGAACTTGAAATTTAGGACTGATTTTGTGAAATTAAAGTTTAATATTATTATCTAAGCACTCAAATAAATATAGTATAAAATGTGTATTAAAACCCACTAACTTATATTTCATTTATATAAATATTCATAAGGATAAACAAATGGACATTATATAAAAATGGTAGTTTGGTAAGTTTTATAAGTTATAAAAACTATAAACATGATTTTTATGTCTTTTCGGCTAAAACCGAAAGATTAACGTTTTTGTCAAATAAAACTTAGACGGTCGGACCCGTCTAATATAAAATTTTATAAACTCACATACTGATATATGAACTTATATAACAAGTAAAAACCGATAAAACCCGAACTTTACAATATATAGACATTAACGGGCCAAAGTAGCCTTATTGGACTATAAACCCAACTAGTTAGTAAAACACTTATAAATTTACTTATTGGGCTTAACCCACTTGGGCCCAACATGTAAAGTATAATACTGATATTAAAAGTATAATTGGGCTAATAAAAAGTATTGGACTTGTAATAGGCTTATTGGGCCTCAAAATGTAATTAAATTGAACTAGTATAACTAGTATAAAAATGTTACCAACACATAAACACAATAATGAATGAGTAAAGATGTATAAACCCACTTGATTATCATCATATGTATAAAGTCATCATATATATACATAATTGTTATTTTTATAATGTCATTGGACAAGAGTCTAAGACAAGTATTATTTGTCAAGGTTTCCGTGATTGAAGCACGTACCGTACATCCGAATTGCCGATAACCCGCTTTTCTACATCAACGTGAGTTCATAGCCTCGCACTCTTTTAAATGTTTTATGAAATGTTTTATAAACCCGCGAGGGAGATAACATGTTAGTTTTGATAAAATAGGACACCATTTGTCCTGAATTGTTTGTTTCTGGATTTGGACCCGAATGATTGTATGACCCGATGTATGATTATATGACCCGATAGATGAGATGAAATGGATTATTAAAGTTAGGTAATGTCACTAAAAGTCCCATTAGCATGAATTGTGAACTACCGGGATTTGGTAGACGCTTATGCATATAATAGTACTATTTGGGGACGATCACCCCAGTTCGCGCCTTGACGGTTGATCCCCGTCGTGCCACCTTGATTGGTAAGCGAATTTATGTATGAGAAGATTTACACAAGCGTGATTATTGTGACGACACGCTAATTTAGATGGGCAAATTGAGTTTCGGGCTAGCTACCCGTTGTTTGTTATAGTAAGGTAACAATGTCATGCGGCTTATAATAATCCAAATAACGAAATAATGCTATACGCTCTGAATTATGATATATTGCCTGACTAGCAATACGGGGTCTTATTATTGATTTTATGTTTGTGTTTTGGTTTTACATAACCATATTTATATAACAGATTTTATTTAACTTTATACAACGTTATAAAACGTATTGTATGATGTTTTTACGACATTGGTTCGTATAATGATTTTGAAGGCAATGGCCTATATTATGATTTTTGATAAGGATTTGTATAAAATGACTTTGGCTATTTTATGGCATATTACAAAGATTTGTACAAAATGATTTTCGGTATTAATTTTATACCGATGTTATATTGATGGATTTCGTTAAACTCTATGAATTCACTCGGCGTTTTGGCTGACCTTTCTTTAACATGTTTTATCTCAGGTACTTGAAGGTAATTCTCGGGAAGACGACAAGAATTCATGGCCCGCACTTAAATAATAATTTCCATTCAAATGCTTTGTAAAACCTGTATGAAATATAATGACTTGGGACCTATGTAAATTTGATATTTATGAATGGAAATGCGTTATTATTAAACGACACGATTTTTAAGCGTTGTCTATGATGTGAGTAATGTGTTATCCCGTAACACCAACGAGTCTTCCGCTGTATTGAATTTTATAAATTTGGGGGTGTTACACATTGGTATCAATTGCATCAATTAAATAAACCATTTATGTCTTTACTTAGCGACTTTTTTATTTTCTGTTAATTGGTCAAAGTTTTTCGTTCCCAGTTCCCACTTTTGGCGCTTCTTGGGGTAGAAAATGGTCCGAGTCATCATTTTGAATACTCTCACTTTTAGTTTTATTTTCAGTATCTGAGTACTCTTTTTCAGTTTGAGTATCTGGATTCGTCTATGTGTGGACACATTCATGCATTGAGTATCCGGATTGATCCAAGTGTGGATTATATTCAGATACTAAATTCATAGTGAAAGTGAGAGTATATTCAGAGTGATGACCCAAAACATTTGCTACCCAAAGATGCGTCAAAAGTGAGAAGTGGGAAGTATAAACTTTGACTAGTCAACGGAAAAAAAGAGTCGCTCATTAAAGACCAAACTGGATGATTTAGTTGATACTATTGATACCCATGAAAAAGCGAATGCGAAGGGCAAGTAAGATGTCCGTACATAAAAAGGATAAACTAAAAACTATTGGTGCATCTATATATGCTGTTTTGGATTCCATTAATGGGCAAGAATACGATGTTCACAAGAAAGGGGGAATCATGGGGATATCTACCTTCAAGAGCAAACAGGCTGTATTAATAGGTGTATACTATCAACAACTGTATTTTACAGGTATCCGTGGCATCTGACTTTATAATTACATAATGTATTCAGGTACATTCTGAGTGGATGTTTCGGTTATGCTGAACTTCAATCTATCTTTTTTAATAGAGTAGGATAAAAGCGGCTAAGAAACGGATCGTGGAATAGCATTGGAAAGAAATTGCTCCTAAACAAAGACTTGAAGAAGAGGATTCGTATGAACAAGAGGCATATTATGACGAATGGAATAGCATTGGAAAGAAATTGCTGCTATACGAAGACTTGAAGAAGATGATCTATATGAACCAGAGGCAGATTATGACAAGGAAGCCGAGGAAAAAGAGGCTTGGGATTATTTGATCTTGAAAAGACACCGAAACTATAATCGATCTATATATGTCATGTTAACATTTTGTAATGGAACATCTTAATTTTTTAGATCAGATCAATTAAAATTCAATCAATAGTTTGTTCATCCGTTTTTATTGGTTATGTTATATTTCTGTGTGTTCTCAACATGATTTATTTAGTGTGGTTTCCCTTTAACAAATGCTACTATCAATTTTTGGTGTTGTGTACTTCTACGCAAATTCAACTTATGAATATGTCATAATTTATAGTTGTAAGTAAACACTTGGGTAAGATACGTGCTAGGTACTCGTATAAATAGTAAGATTTTTGTTATATAAGTATGTGTTTAAACCTTGCTTAGTAAATCAACAGGTTGTTATAATCCTCAGTATCAGAGATAATGTTATGAACATTTTTGTTAGTTTTTTATGTTTATATATGCGGTCTTATTCTGGATTTAGGTAGTTGGACTAATGGATGTTTTAGGTACATGCTATTTGCAATTATGCATTCTATTGGTTGCAGTTTATGGATACATATTTGTTTGGACATATGCTGTGATTGAAGTTGATTGTCTGGTTATTAAGTTCATATAAGTTTTTACTTTTCTAACTTTGTTCTTGTTGGAATCAGTATTATACGAATTAGTTTGAACTGAAAACAAAAAATGCACTAATTAAACATAACAAAAATACCCTAAAACATTATAAAGGTGATGTAATTTCAAATTAAAAATAACAATTTAGGTGATTTCTCACCACTAAAAGCTAAATGTAGGTTATCATAATCAATATTCTCAATATCGTCTACTTCGTATTCTTCTTCCTCAGGCTCAGACGGATATTCTTCTTCAAATGGACGACCAACTGCATTGGCTACTCTCAACTAAGCTTCACGTTGTTCTCTCAACTCAGCTTCACGCCTTTCTCTCAACTCATCTTCACGTTGTTTTTGGTCTGCTTCAACCCTAGCCTCTTCTTCAATCTCCTTTTCCCAAGCTTTTTGATATTCAGCTTCCAAGGGGTAGTAACATTCATCCGGAACATCATTCCAAAGACAATGGCCAATATTCTTTGTTTTATCTGCACTCATATTCACTTGATTATCAACGTTAGCTATTTTGTTCGTGGCACCATCATGTTCGTCTTGCCTTCTTTGTTCCTGATACACATATACTTATTAATTAGAAATTACATATATATAAATTGGATTGATTCCAAACTAAGTTTATTAAAGACATACTTACTTATTGTCGACCTTCGGTGAACTTTCAATGTTGGCTTCACTTGTTGATCTTTTTACTGCAGGCTTTATTTTTTTTGCAAAATATACCAAACACTATATTTTAAAATAATTTTGAGATATGTGATTGATATTATTTGAATGGTTCAATTTTATACACCTTGAAAGTGAAGATCAAAGGTCACACGCCTAATACATATTTAATGCAAATTGAATCTAATTATTAAGTATGTTGTTTTCATAGTAAAACCAAGATTTTTACAATTTTCCAAAGTAATAAATAACACATAAACATGAATGCAGAATTTAAAAACATGAGTACATACCAATCTGTCCATTATCATCTTGCATATATACATTGTAGTCGGTTATTGGAGTCACTTCGAAAAAGTTAGATATTTATAATCTGTGAAACTTAACAGCAATAATACAATATGCAATGTTTTAGATGAAAATCATGCATGCATATAGTAGTGAAAACTAATAACATCAACCATATATTTGAGTTTGACCGTTGATGGGATTGTGAGTATATTGTTTTAAAGGGATTACGACTATCCAGTTATAATATTAAATTAGTTTATATAAATAGGTTTTAGTTTACAAAAATATATTATCTAACCAAATATACATGATTTTGGTGATATTTAAATAATATATGACAAAACATCCCTATAATTTAGCCACGTAAACAAACACTTTGTGTGACCACGTATATCATCATGAATTTTGCGACACAACCACTGAATGTAACTAACATAAAGGTTGATATCACATTTTGCTCTCAAACATAGTGACGCGACTATTTCACATGTGACTGTTTTGAATGTATTGATCACACATAATCACATTATAAAGTGCCCATAAATATAATTTAGATACACATTTGTGTCATCGTGTGACTATTGTAAAGCAGTTAGTCACATGATCCTGGGACGGTTTAGTGTGACCAGATATGACTCTTGGTCACTCTTATAGTTATAGGAGACTAACGTTTCAAACTTACTTTTTCAGTTGCCACACACTAAAAATTCATATGTGGTAAAGTATTGCGCAAAAATCGAAGTCATGTTCAAATAATATGTGACAAATGAGGCTATATGATTTAACCACATACACAATTAACTCACGTGAAAAAACATGAAGTATGGTCACATTGTTCAAGTGTGTAACAAATAATTGTCACATGTGCACATGTATAGTGTGGCTGATACTTCAAACCAATTTACATTATGTCATACGCGTAAAATTATGCGTGGTTAGATGGACCTGGTAAAATTAGCACTTGTGCCTAGTCACATCAATACTCATATGTGTGACAACGAAAAATCGAAATAGTCACATATAAGGAGTTCAAGTGTGGCTGTGTATTTGATTCTAGTGAGTTTTTTGACATACATATCTGACAGTGTGATTGTTCAAAAATCAGGATGTGTGACGTATTCCACATTTTTTACTAGTGATATTTACGCTTTATTTTTAAGTTTATCTTTGTGATTTCAATTTTTTGGTCACTTTTACTTGATTTACTTGCTTGCATTTACATTAATTTCTCATTTAGAATTATTAATATTTTTAATTATAGTTTAGTTTTGTTTCATCTTAAAGTTTAAATTTTATTTTGTATTTTAGAATAATTTTATTTGAACTATTTGCGCTTTTATTTTTATATATTCCTTAGCCTAAATAATTTTCCCCATTTTAGTTTAATTAGACAATAGATACCAAGAAATTATTATTAACCAAAAACGATATACTAAAAACGTTTATAAGAGATATAGGAAACGAGGCGCAAGTTTTCAATGTATGGGTAAAGGACCTATTTATACTAGTTTTCCACCCTTAAGTTCCAAGTAAAATTATGTAATGATCTCCTAGGCTTCTTACACGTTCAAGGTGACTAAGGGGTGCTAGGAACATAGCTATGAAAGGTGTAAGAACCTTAGAGCTTAAGGATAGCTATTAGGAAACATAAAGTACAATTATGTAAAGTTTTGATCCTTTTTTCAAACAAACTAAGCAACTAGGTGATGAACCTACTTAGAAATATCTCCAAAATATCTAAAAATATTTATTAGGTCTGATTCTAAGTTTAAATTTAGGAGGGAAAGTCGTTTGAATGATTTTGGAGGGAAAAACCTAGCGATATCCAATATTAGGGCTTGTAACTTTGTAACTTTGTAATTTTGGTAATTAAGGGTTTAGGAATGTTATTAGTTATGTATTAGGGTGTAATTAGGGCTTATAATTTGTAATTAGAAGGATTAGGTCTTTCTTTTGAAGTTTAACAAATGTTTGAGGTGAAATTGGGAAGAAAACTTAGGCAGGTTAGGAATTCTAATAATTTATGGTTAATTATTAGTAAAAGTGATTATCTTCAATTAGCTACTGATGTAAAATCATTTTATACCTCCTACATTATCCTCAGTGTGTTCATGAAGTCCCTACATTGGTTTTACTAAGTTATTCTAAGTAAATATGTCTAAAGGGTGAAAATATCCATTTTGACCTAATTTATAAGCCATGCATTGAAATGTTGTACCTTCTGCTTTAGGGTACTTTTACATTGTCTTATTATAATTTTATAACCTTAGTGAAGTGCTATGAGTGTTTGTAGACTTTTCCTAAGAGACTGGGCAGTGATTATATGTAGATTTCTTAATATAAGGGTTTCTAGGTCACTAATCCTAATGACTTTCTATTTTGGGTGATTAGGATTTATATCATAATATAAGCTTATTTTGGGTGATTATGACTTCTAGGGTTTCTACATTCTTAGTTTAAGAGTTTATATAGGTTCATCATATCCTAGGGATAACTATTGGAGTTTAAGATCCTATGCTTTGATAACTTGTACCTTACACTTTATTTATTTGTAACTTAGCTTGAGATAAATCTATAATATTAATATGATATTTAAGTGAGTTTTATAATTAGTTTCAAAAGATTAGATTTTAGTTCAATGTGAAATGGATTTTATATGCTAATCTTGGTTACTAGGTATTAACTTGTAATTAGCTTTGGATTAGTGTATATTAGTGTTTGTGATCATTTACCTTTCCTTTATATGATAGTTTATAATTAGCATATTTTATTTGATACTTGTATATTGATATTATGTATTTATATTGCTTGAAACATTGTTTACCAAGGATTTCTAGGTGGTGATCTAGACTGTTATGTACATTTACTTGTACTTAGCTTTGTATAGTATGTTTTTAGTATTCTTGGATAATATTGTGCCTTCACATGATATTTTACAACTTTTTTTATAATCCATAATTACTTATTCATATGTATTTTCGATTCATAGTTTACCATTCTTGAGTTTACAACTCATTTATAGGGATTCTAGGGTTTCTAAGGGAATTTAGGGCATCAAAGTTATATTTGAGATGTCCTTATTATTATGGTACTTATAATATTACTTTTAGTACTTAGACTTGATATATACATTGTGTTTTACAACATATAGGAATATGTTGAAGTGGCAGTTTAGGTTATAAGAACACATTCATTTGACCAAGTAAGGCACAAAAGAACAAATTTCCAGCCAAATGTTTATATTCATTTAATAATAACACATAACACATAAGTGAAATTTGAAGATTGTCACATACTGTCACATCCTGTGAAGCACCTATTGCTAATTATCAATGTTTTAAAAACCGGGTTGAACCGGAAACCGGTTGGAGCACCGGTCCGAATGTTGACTGTTTTTTAGCAAATTTGAAATCGGATTAAACCGGCCGGTTTTCAATAACCCGGGTTGAACCGGTTTAGAAAACCCGGTTGGGTTAAAAGGTTTGTTCTATTTTTAGTTGAAACATTAATGTGACTTTCTTTTTCCAATAACCAATGTCAAAATTTTCTTTTTCCCAAATTCACGTCTAAACCGTTTCATTTTCTTTTTGAAAGTTATTACAGTATTAATGATATGAGGTAAGAATGAGTGTAAAAACTTAAAGTTATATATGGGAACACATTTAATATAAAGGTTGACTTTTTCATTATGGAAACACATTTAATATAAACACGGTTTATTGTAAATACGAATCAACTCAATTACACCATAATCCTCTTTTTAACTAGCAAAGATACCAAGTCAAAGTTGATTTGCATTCTTTAAAAAATTATTAGTTAAAAAAGCAGTTTCTTAAAGTTATTATTAGTTAAAAAAATATTAGTTAAATAGGCCATATTTCATGCATGAACTTTAATGACAAAAATATTCCTATAAATTCCATTGTTGTCACACAAACACCACCAGGATGTTACAATGTCTTTCACCACATTTTAGTTGATCATATCCTCGCCTTTAACTTTTTTATATTTAATTTTCATTAATTTGAGTTAATCTTGTTTTTTTATATAACCGGTTTGACTCGGCGGTTGAACCGGTGACCCGGTGATCCGGTCACTTGACCGGGTATTAAAAATCAGGTTTTAAAACATTGCTAATTATCTCATTAACGTTTCATCAGACAGCTCGTCTAGTTACTGGGTGCGCCCAGGAGGAACAAGGGACTACATAAAATCGGCGCAGTCGGATCTGTTGGTCAGTTTGCATGATTGTGTACACCTCTACTTGGGAAGAAATTCATTAGCCCGGGCAGCACTGGTGGTATCCCTGTGTGTCGCATCCAGATGACAGCACATTTATGGTAGATAAGGTAAAAGTCACCCACTTATTCTACGAACAGCGTAACATCACAAAATATTACATGGGATACCTAGAAATGATGAACTCCGCAAAAGGCTTACACGCGAGCCCCAGGAAGGAATACGAGCACGAGGCTTGATATTTCGGGACCTATTTCTCTGGGGAATTCCCTGACTAGACGAACAAGGTAGACGCTTAAAGCCAGGAAATAGAATATCATCTTCATAGGCGTTAAGGGTTGGGCTATCTTCAAGCTCTCCTTCGCCCCCATGGCCCTCTGTTCCTTGGATGATGACTCTATCGCACAAGGCACACTCCGAATGAGGGTTGAGTTTAGGATACCAATACCCTTTGCGCTCGTATGTGTATCAAGAGAATGAGTTTCGAGGGCCATGGTGCGTCTACCAATGCCCCACCCGCTTGCAAGCTCGTTTGGGTCACATGGCCGAGGGCGGATGGTTACATCACAAGGATTGTAGGATCGTGTTATCTAAGGATTAGGCATGTTATGGTTTATCTATTGATTGATGGAAGAAATGGAAGAACTTAGAGAGAGAAAGGTAGAGAGATAAAGGAGAGAAAGAGAGGAATGGTTGAATGTGATAAATGGTAAGTGTTCAACCCCTCCTAACATGCTAGGAGGGGGTTTATATAGCCCACTCTACATGTGGGCTATATGGGCTATATTGGATCACGAGCCCAATATCATTGGAGTGACCGATCCTTTCTAAATACGTAAAAACGTATTTCCAACAATCTCCCCCAAAGGGAGGTCACTCTAAGTTACAATGTCCTAAATAGTCTATAGCTCGTGATCTATGCTAACAATGATGTGACTGAGACTTTCCTTGGAAAAACGTATTTCCAACAATCTCCCCCAAAGGGAGGTCACACCATTTTACAAAATCTTAAACCTAGCATACTATGCTTGAGTCTTCGATCTTCTTCTTGTGAATATGCTGATGAGATCTTTGACTTTGGTCTTGAGCATGTGTCCTTGCTTTGACCTTGTGCATTCATCACTTGTGATATTTTCCTCCTCGTGACTTCATGTTCCACATACTTATACTTTTATAAATTCTTGAAAGCTTCAGAGTTTGATACAGCGGAAGACTTGGATTTTATACTTTCTTGAATTTGATGAAGTATTAAGTGCATATAGTATAAGCATGTGGTGACGACTTCTTCTGGATTGTACACCGCAATGCCACCTTCTTGTTACGCTGCATAAGACAGTTAGCAACAAAACATATACACAGATGAAATGGCCTTGAACATTTCATTCTAATTCGGTAGCATTTTACCTCCGGTCGATGAAGACCGTCGGACGATATTAACTATCGTACTTGTGGCAGGTAGATTTAATTAAAAATCTCCTTGACAATATTTTGCGGGTAAACCCGTTCTCTTTACTCGACCGTCCAAAGCTGACTGCGAACGTAAAGAGTGAATCATTTGGATTAAATTATCCGCATGATTGAAGCTGTCAATTCCGATTCCTGGAAAAAGTTTGATTCATTAAAGAATCGCACCATTGTTGCTTTCCAGTTGTCACGAGCTTGATTCATATTGAATCTTGCTAGTTACCTACCAAGTGCTGTTTAAGGTTAACACTAGAAGGATTTCCACTCAACACTGTGAACACTGAGGTATCACTCTGAGTGTTCTGGCAAGATCACTAAGATATTGCGTAGAGGCCTGAAACGTGTTTAAATTCATTTAAGAATTAAACCACTGTTGCTTTCCAGTTATCACAAGTTTGATTCATAAATAATCGCACAAGTCACCTACCATGAGCTTTTTGATATTCGCTCAAGAAGGATTTCCATCTTCATTGTAAATACTTTCGTATTACTCGGATGTTCAGGCAAGATCATGAAGATTTTGCGTAGGACTCTTAAGATCTTTCTTACTTTTCACAGTGTGTGAAGAAGCAAGGAAATATGAAAGTGTGTCCTAATGAGATATTTTATGATCTCATACTCGATCGTGCATTTTGAATTTTTAGTGATCGGAGGCTAGAGAGGAGTGCCATCATTTCAATACCAATTTATTCGGAGTGAATAAATCAATAGATAACGTGTTGTCTCCGTGTGATTAAAACAAATATCTTTTAAGAGATATTTGACTTAGCTGGGATGGGTTGTGCCTTGCATCACTAGGTCCATGATGTCTGTCTTTAATATCAAGAATCATTAAACAATGATCTTAATAGCATATGTATTGACCCGGTTTCTACCTAAGTTGTAAGGAGGGCTTCTTTCTTTACACCCTTTATCTTTACAATTCTTTTTCATTCTTCAACCCCTTCAATGCTTACCAATACGTCATCACTAGCACCTTGTTGTGATTGTTCCAGTGCTAACTTAAGTACTTGGTCGGCAATCAGCTATGTTCACAATCTTTCTCCATCTTTCCTAAGGACTAATATTTCTAGCTATAGAATGTCCTTGGGAAGATTCCTCCGGTTCTAGAGGAATCATTGGACTTTAACTTATTCTACCATCCTTATGTCACCACAATATTCATCGTCGTGAAATAAATGGGTTGCGGGTAAGTATAAATCACCATGAAATCCATTTTTATATCCAAATCCATTTTGTTCCCCCTTAACATATGCCACTATATCCGAAAACATTTCGCACATGTCGGGATGAGCTAGCACGTTAAGTCAAACCATTTGTGATTAATCATTTCCCATATTAAATCACATTTTCTCCCTCATATTAAAAATATTAACCCAATCGATGTTTTTAATATCAATTGATTTAATAGCATTTTAGGAAATTTTGGGAAGAAAAATGCAAATCCAATTATCTTCATGAATTACACAAGCTCCCCCTCAAATTAATGAGGGTGTACTTGAAACGCAAACGAAATACCTTTTAAACACAAGTGTAAGGTATTTATCACGTGCAAATATCATATATAATAATGTATTCACAAGATTAGCGATTTATGAGGTTGGACCTGAATGATGGAGAACATCATATGAAAGAAGCACATGGTTCTTGTTCACGAATGTTGGTCGCCTCATCACGTCTGAAGTTATCTCTTGACTCCATGTGTATGATTGATATCGTTGTCTTGACACTAATATGTGAACTTGGCACCTTTGGCGTCAAAGATTCTGAATGCTGGACAATTGCTCCCCCTCAATTGTTGACCCGTGTTCTATTGAAAGAGCTGTAGTCACTGTTTGAGTAGTCGCATCGTCGAGTATGTAGATATCAAATGTAAATTGCTACGGTTGGTGGAGATGATAACTCCACAAAAACAAGATTTCTCTTGTTTTAACAAATAAATGCACTGATACGTACATAAATTCGTGTTAGATTGTGTTATTACGTAAACACAATCCCTTACATGGTTATAAAATAAACCATGCTCGAGAAAATTAATTCCCGTTGTTGAGTCAAAGCTTTCTGGTGAAATGCTTGACTTTAATATGAAAAGCGGGTTACTATCTGAAATAATAGCAAACCATTTTGAGCATGTTTTAAAACATTTGAACTTCTGCTCGAACTTTATTTACAACCCCGTGTCATTATTGAATGACATTTCTAGTATCGTAAATATTATCGATTCCAGAAGACATGCTCTTTTTATCAAAACATTTTTGAACACACAATTTTGAAAGATATAGAAAAAACCTTTTAAGAAATTCTCGAAAAATTGTGTTCATTGTTTTGAAAACCAATTACTTGAGCTTAAGATGTTGAATATCTTGCAAAACGAGCTCAAGTCCAAGAAGTTGTAAACTTCTCGTTGTTAAGGATAAGTTTATCATCGGCGATAAAGTTTCCTTTTAACTGAAGAGCGAGTTCTAAGCTGACATTTACTTAGAAGTCGTTTTCATGAGCTTAAAAAACTTTGAATGTTTTAACGTAAAGCTCATGACCGAGAAAGATGAATTGCTCGTTAAGAAGAAAAGTTCTCTTATTTAAAAGATACACTTTTCTTTATGAGCTTAAAACTTGGAATGTTTTAATACAAGCTCATGACCGAGAAAATTTAATTTCCCGTTACGAGGATAAGCTATCTTTAAAGATAAGCTTTCTTAAAATTGAGGTCCAAGTTATAGTCTGATATTTAACTGTAAGTCATTGTGCATGAGCTTAAAAACTTCGAATGTTTTTATTATTAGCTCATGCCCGAGAAAAAATAATTTCTCGTTGTAAGGATAAGTTTATCATCGACGATAAACTTTCCTTTTAATTGAAGAACGAGTTCTAAGATGACATTTACTTAGAAGTCGTTTTCATGAGCTTGAAAATCTTTTAATGTTTTAACGTAAAGCTCGTGACCGAGAAATATGAATTTCTCGTTAAGAAGAAAAATTCTCTTATTTAAAAGATACACTTTTCTTTATGAGCTTAAAACTTGGAATGTTTTAATACAAGCTCATGACCGAGAAATATTAATTTCTCGTTACAAGGATAAGCTATCTTTAAAGATAAGCTTTCCTAAAATTAAATCCGGGGCATAATCTGAAATATAATTATACACCAACTACATGAGCTTAAAACTTTTGAATAGTTTTAATGTAAGCTCGCGTCCGAGAAAATTTAATTTCTCGTTAATGAGGATATGTTTATCATCGGCGATAAACTTTCCTTTATTTGAAGATCGGGTCATCATCTGATATTTAATGATGAGCCTTGTACACGAGCTTAAAACCTTAGAATGGTTTTAGGATAAGCTCGTGTCCGAGACAACTTAATTTCTCGTTTTGAGGGTAAGTTATCGTTGCGTAGATAAACTTCCCTTTCTCTGAAGTCCGGGTTGTCGTCTATCATTTAATGAGGAGCCATATACACGATCTAGAAACCTTTGAATGGTTTTAATCTAAGCTCGTGTCTGAGAAAAATTAATTTCTTGTTTTGAGGGTAAGTTATCGTTGCGAGGATAAACTTCCCTGTCTCTGAAGTCCGGGTCATCGTCTGTCATTTAACGAGGAGCCATATACACGAGCTTAAAACCATTGAATAGTTTTAATGTAAGCTCGTGTCTGAGAAAATTTAATTTCTCGTTGTGAGGGTAAGTTATCTTGACAAGATAAGCTTCCCTTTCTCTGAAGTTCAGGTCATAGACTGTGATTTGAATGTGAGCCAATGTGCATGAGCTTAAAAATGTTGAATGTAAACTCATGCCCGAGAAAACTTAATTTCTCGTTGTTAGGCTAAGTTTATCATCGGCGATAAACTTTCCTTTCTTTGAAGATCGAGTTATAGTCTGTGATGTGACTATAAGTCCTTTGGTAAGCTTAACCATGAAACCCCTGAGACACTTGTTTCTCCGATATCTGTTTCTTCAGCAACCAAATTCTAAGAGTATCCTTAGTTGAAAGGTATACAACGATTGGACCGCTTCGTTCTTTTGGAACATGAACTTTGGTACCTGCATTCTCATTAGGAATTTGCATGCTTTGATATGGGTTAGCGATATCTATTTTAGAAGCAAGTGGGGGTTCACAATTGTCTTTTCTTGTGCCAGAGGTGGCCTGAGGGGATGATTCACTTGTCTTAGTTGGCAAACGTTTCCTTTTATAGAAAACCTTAAATTCAGGCTTAAGTGATGTATCATCCTTTGCAATTTCCTCCCTAGTAGTCTTAGTAGAATCAGAGACTATCCTAGTTAAAGGGCACTCGTTTCCTCACTGCGATCACAGGCCTCGATCACTCACTGCGATCACCGGCCACGATCCGAGTACGATCGTTGGGTACGATCACGAGTGCGATCCGAGTACGATCGTTGGGTGCGATCAAACGAGTGCTATCCGAGTACGATCGTTGGGTACGATCAAACGAGTGCGATCCGAGTACGATCGTTGGGTAAGATCAAGGAGTACGATCACTTGTCACGATCAAGGAGTACGATCACTTGTCACGATCAAGGTCCGCGATCCCTACTGCGATCTGAGTACGATCCCCACTGCGATCAAGTGTTGCGATCCAACATTTTTCAAAAACGTGTTTATCGAGGACATAATTTAGGGGATTTCGACATGATTTCTCGTATTTAAAACACAACAACAAATACATTTACTTTCTCTCATTGATCGATCAACTTTGTAAATCTTAACTTATAGAAATGGAGTACACATCTCTTACGGATAAGTCCATCCTCCCGGGTACGGATAATCGTCCACCAATGTTGGTGAAGACTATGTATGAGGATTGGGCTTCCCGAATGGAACTTTATATGTTGAACAAAGAAAATGGACATCTAATTTGGGCATCGGTGCTCAATGGACCATTGGTATATGGTACTGTGACGGAAGGTGCTGTTACTCGTCCTCGCACAACGGGTGAACTAACTGGTGATGCTAAGATACAAGACAAGTGTGATAAACAAGCTACAAATATCATTCTCCAAGCCCTTCCTCCAGATGTCTACAAACTCGTCTGTAAACATACAGTTGCCAAAGAGTTATGGGATAGAATTCGTGTTCTAATGCAAGGCACTTCGTTTACTAAACAAGAACAAGAGTGTAAGCTTTATGATACTTTTGATAAGTTTGCCTTTGTGCTAGGGGAGACTCTCAATGATTACTATCTGAGATTTACCCTATTGTTGAATGAGCTCAATATCTATGGCATGGCAATTCCTACGTTTCAATTGAACACCAAGTATTTGAACACTCTTCCTTCAGAATGGATAAAGTACGTGACGGATGTTAAATTGGCTAAGGACTTGCATAAAACCAATGTGGATCAACTTCAAGCTTTTCTTCAATGTTGGAAATACGTTTTACGTATATAGAAAGTCTCGGTCACTCCAACAATATAGTTATAGGCTCGTAGTAGTGTTTAAGTTACTTTTATTAAATAGCCTGACCCATGAGCATGTTCATGGGCCGGAGGCCCAAGTCCATTAAGGACTTGGGTATATAAACCTCTTTCCACCATGGAAAGAGGTGTTGGTTGTTTTCATTTCTCACTTTAATATCACATAGTTTCTTTCATTTCTCTCTCTAAGTTTCTCTCTCTAGAAAACATCAACCCTCTTGATTCATAAAGATTATCGTTGTTCTACAATTGATATCAAGAGCATGGGATGAAATATAGTTTGTTTTTAGTGTTGTGTATGCTTTCTTAAGCATTTCGTAGCTTTTGAGCTCTTTTTTGCCGAAACATCAATTTTTTTTGTTTGATTGTGATTTCAAGTTGTATAACTTGTTTAATCGTGTTGTAGTGTTTTTGGTATCTTGGTTTTGGTTAAAACACAACCTTTCTTGGATCAACCGTTCAAAACTATCTTGTTTTCTTCATTCTGAAATTCAAGCTAGTATCACCATCGGAAAGTACAAGTGAGAGGGATTTGATCGCAATAACCAACTGGTTCTACTTTGTGATCACTGGATTACGATACCTTATTCCGATCTGGACATTCCGATCGTTCTTTGCAATCTGGGATTCCGACGGTTTTAGGGAATTTTGAGTCGTTACTCTGCCTAATTTGTTTCTGCCATATTCCGACCTGAACATTCCGATGGCACATTGTGATCTAAGCATTCCGACAGGTTTACATTGCGATCTAAGCATTCAGATAGTGTGACATTCAGATCTAGACATTCCGATACCAGCAACATTCCGACAGGTTTACATTGCGATCTAAGCATTCAGATAGTGTGACATTCCGATCTAGACATTCCGATCTAGGTATTCCGACAGAAAGCAACACTCCGATAGAACCTTTTTTTGGATACTTAGCGGATTTTTTCTATCTTGCATTAAATTTGGTAATTTTGTAACTTTCAAAAGCAAACACAACAAAAAGATAACAAAATCTTTCATTTAACAACACAAAAACACATAACCTTATTTCAGTGTTCGATCATTTTTGATAATCTTTTTTCAAGGGATCATAAAATGAATTCACATTCATATATGCCGACAATGACTTCGCTTACCGATATCTCAATCATTTCGGGTACCGATACTCGCCCACCTTTCCTCATCAAAGATTTATTTGAAGCATGGCAAGGTCGCATGAAAACGTACATCATGGGCAAACCCAGTGGTCGAGTTATGCTTCAATCAATTGAAAAAGGTCCTTTAGATTGGGGAGAGGTTACAATCAACAATGTGACAAGGGCAAGGGAGTATCATGAGTTAACCGATGCTAACAAAATCATTGTAGATGCATATGAAAGGGCTATTCAGATAATTCTTCAAGCCCTTCCACCCGATATCTTTAGAATGGTAAGTGAACATAAAGTGGCAAAGGATCTTTGGGATCGACTAGCTGTTTTGTTACAAGGGACATCTCTAACTAAGCAAGAACGAGAGTGTCAATTGTATGACTTGTTTGATAGGTTTACATGCATTCCAGGGGAGACTCTTCACGACTACTACTGGCGTTTCACCACTTTGATGAATGACATGAACGTGTACAGTCTAAGGATTGAACAATTTCAACTAAACACAAAGTTCTTGAACATGTTGGGTCAAAAAGTTGATGTGGCAGTAACTCTAAAACGAAGAAAACATGAAGGTAATTGTCCAAGCGTTGACAAGAGTATTCCAGGCGTTGACATGTACAATTTAGGCGTTGATGGAATCAAGCATTGTCAAGAACAATTCAAGCATTGTCACATGCAATTCAAGCATTGACAAAACGTAGACAAGAAGCCTTTAGAAGCTTCTATTTGGGTATATATGCAGGATATATTCTGTTTATAGTTATTTAAATAGAAGATTCACATGTTTATTTATTCTTATCTCTTCTAAACCCTAATCCTTACACTATAAAAGGAACCAAGGGTATTAGGTTTATTCATATCAATTCATATATAATGTAAACCTAAAGTGTGTGTCGACTAGGTGTGGGATTCAATGTACACACACCTAGTGGTTGTTCGTTATTAATATAATGAGCAATCCCTTTTGTTTTAATTCATGTTATTGTGCCTAAACACCTTGTTAATGATTGTTGTTCTAATTCCGCTTTGATTATTTAATCATATGAACAATGATCATTCCTAGTAGCTTTAAAGATCCGGAAACCAAGGTTTTCACAATTGGTATCAGAGCCTCGTGGCTCGTGATGCTAGGACCAACAAGGTGTTCGTGTATGGTGAAAAGAAGAAAAATCCGTCTAGGGTTTTTCTGGACGTTTTTGTGTGCGCAGCAGTATTCAGAAGGTCATAACTTTTGATTGAACCGTTGGATCGTCACGAAATTTCTTGTGTGTGTTCTATACACATATATCTAGACATCCACCGGAGGGATTGTCGAGTTTTATCCCCAAGAAAAAGTTATTAGGCGTCACATTCAGTAGTGGGTGAATGCAGTTTTCTGTGAACAGCCATGTTCGAAACATGATCTCTCCTTCGTTAACCGTTGGATCTTCGTGATTTTTGAACTGTAGGTTCTTGGCACATGTGTCTTGAATCTCACCGAAGGGATTTTGGATCTGAGCCCTAATGATGAAGACATTCAACATCGAAATTCACTGTTTAAGGTATTAATATTCTTGCTTTTTCACATAAAATCATGACCTAGGGTTCCTCAAATCCTAGATCGATATAAAAAGGCAGAATGTTATAAGGATTTTGGCTGTGGTGATTCAAGTTATTACATGATCTAAGGTTAATCTATAAATCCTAAGTTAGGGTTTCGATGAATAAAGCTATAAACCCTAGATCGAGTTTATAAACAGAAAAGAAAGAAGCAGATCCAGATATGGTTTGATCGTATTTTTCAAGAGTGGGCGTGATTTGTAATATGTTCAAATTAAGTGGCTGCTGGTGCATATATATTGTGCTTCACGTGATGTTGCAAACACAAGACGTGCTAATTTGATTTGCAACAAAAGAGAAAGCAATGAATGAAGGTATAGTTTCACATATTATCTTGTTGTTCACGTGAGTACATCTGTGCTATGATTGGTTTAAATGTGCACTTAAAATACTATCACGTGAGTACATCTGTGATATTCATGTGAGTACATCTTTATTGAGCAAAATTTTGGAGGTCAAACGTATAACATAGTTATTATTAGATTAATATCAGGTGGGTCTTCAAACAAAACTTATACACGGTGCTCATTGGTGAAGGATATTTATGTTCACACGAAGAATACCTTCTCATTGGTGGAGAAATTAGCATTCACACGGTTCAAGTGATATATATTTGTGTTCACACGGCTGCTTTGACATGATTGGTCCATGAATATTTTGTCATCTATTTTTGGACGTAGATTGCTATTGGCTAACACAGGCGTCAGTTTTGGAAGACAATAATTCTTAGCTACTGATTTTCAGGGATATTCTCTATTTTATATTATGGGATGATCTTTATTGTTCCTAGTTATTAGGGAATGAAGATTGAGTCAACATAATATTCTGCTTGGAGAGTTATTTTTGGAAAGTACATATGGTCTAGCCGCTGACGTTTGTAATCCAGACGCTGACAGGAAGCATTTTGACGCTGACAGAATAAGTCAACGCTGATAGGTTGACAGTGTTGTCCGATATATGGTATTTCAAGCGCTGATAAGTATTGTCCGATATTGGACAATACATCTGCCAAAGATATTGGACAGAAGAGGATATTGGACAACACAAGGAAGGCTGCTGTTTGAGAAAATTGGTACGTTTTAAGCACACAAAAAGGTGGAATTTACACACGAAGGTACATGGAGTCTCCGTTTTAATTTAGAATATCATGTTGATATTTATGGCTCGGATATTTTTAAAAGGGATTAATGATTTTAATGCGAGTTAGCAACAATTCGTGAAGTAATTTATTGGATTTGATTATGTAATCGGGGTAGCCTTGTAAAAGAGTTATCCGTCTTAATGCTTTTACATATGATATGAAGATTAAGATTCTTCATGAAGAGGTGTTGGCTTAAGGGGAAGAGTTCTTATGGTAAGTTTGATGATTGAAGATGATTTTCGCGAGTTTGTGTTCTATCATATCTTAAAGTCGTGCACTCCCAGTCATAGACTTTTAAAGGTAACTTGTTCGTGCTTTACATGATTGGTGATGACGACTTGTCATAACACTTGAAGGAGTTACATTATCGTGCTCAGTGTCTCACAAAGGATGAGAATATTGACAAGGGATCGAGGTCTACTTATACTTTGTCTGATATAAGTACTTTATCATATGGATAATACAAGACATGGAACACAAGGTTGGGTTATTCTACTTCTACATCAAAAATATTATATTAATTGTTCTTCAAGATCATTACATAGAGATACATTTGGAGAATCTTCAAAGATTGCATACATTATTTACTTCCCTGTTGATGTGACAAAAAGGGGAAGACATACATGCTACATTTGAGGGGAAGCAATCTGAAGATCATGTACAACTTACAAGAGATACACATAGAGTTTTGCCACTATCAACTAGGGGAAGATTGTTGGGTCAAAAAGTTGATGTGGCAGAAACTCTAAAACGAAGAAAACATGAAGGTAATTGTCCAAGCGTTGACAAGAGTATTCTAGGCTTTGACATGTATAATTTAGGCGTTGATGGAATCAAGCATTGTCAAGAACAATTCAAGCATTGTCACATGCAATTCAAGCATTGACAAAACGTAGACAAGAAGCCTTTAGAAGCTTCTATTTGGATATATATGCAGGATATATTCTGTATATAGTTATTTAAATAGAAGGTTCACATGTTTATTTATTCTTATCTCTTGTAAACCCTAATCCTTACACTATAAAAGGAACCAAGGGTATTAGGTTTATTCATATCAATTCATATACAATGTAAACCTAAAGTGTGTGTCGACTAGGTGTGGGATTCAATGTACACACACCTAGTGGTTGTTCGTTATTAATATAATGAGCAATCCCTTTTGTTTTAATTCATGTTATTGTGTCTAAACACCTTGTTAATGATTGTTGTTCTAATTCCGCTTTGATTATTTAATCATATGAACAATGATCATTCCTAGTAGCTTCAAAGATCCGGAAACCAAGGTTTTCACAGAACACGTTACCCCAAGAATGGAGTCAATATGTCACTGATGTTAAGATGATTCGCAATTTGCACAAGTCCAATTTAGATCAACTCTATGCTTTCTTACAACAACACGAGAAGCATGTGATCCAAAAACGACTCTCTCAGGGATCTTATCATGAACCATTGGCATTAATGGCAAACCATCCTACACTGTCATACCACAACTCTCAGCTTGCTTTGGGACACCAATCTTCATATCAACCTTTGTATCAAACACCAAGCTTCCCACAGTACTCGATCTTGCCACAACCAACTACATCTTATCACCAACAATTCTAGCAACCAGCAACATCATCACCAGGAGATTCACATCTGTTACCTTATGCTTCATACCAGTACTCACCTTATCAACCTCCAACAAACCCTGTTGTTACCTATCAACAACTTGAGGCTCCTCCACCCTATTACTCACAACAAGTTAGTGCTCCATCGAATCAACTTGTAGCTCAGTCTGCACCAGTATTCTACTATGATGATGAGATCCCTGTTCCTGAGTTTAGACAAGGGGACAATCCTACTGATATACTTGCTCAAATGTCTGCTTATCTCACTCAAACATTGAACAAACGAGGTTACAGAGGTCCAGCAACAACTAACAATCAGTTAAGGAACTCTTCTAACTCTCGACAACAGGGTACAATTCAGGATGGAAGAGTCACGGTGCAACCACTTCAGGGGAGAACCAATTCATCTACTGCTGGTGCCGTTCATCTAACACTGCTGCTACAAGAGGTAATAGCACTAGTAAAATGAAGGTTATTATATGCTACAACTGCAAAGGGGAAGGGCACATGGCCCGAGAGTGCAAGCAACCTAAGAGGAAAAGGGACGGCACATGCTTTCAAGAGAAGATCTACTTGTTGAATGCTCAAGCCTAAGGACATGAGCTCGATGAAGAAGAGTTGGCATTTCTCGCAGATCCGGTAGTAGCAGACACTGACGGTCTCACAGGAGCCATCACAAACAATGCCGCATATCAATGTGATGAATTGGATGCATACAACTCTGACTGTGATGATCTCAACACCGCCAAAGTAGCTCTCATGGAAAATCTTTCACTTTATGGAGCGGATACAATTTCTGAGGTGGTCCAAATCATCCTCTGGTACTTGGACTCTGGATGCTCAAAGCATATGACCGGAGATCGCTCGATGCTCAGAAATTTCGTCAGCAAGTTTCTAGGAACGGTTAAATTCGGCAACGACCATATTGCGAAGATCATGGGTTATGGTGAATACCAAATTGGGAATGTTATGATTTCAAGGGTTTATTATGTGGAGGGACTTGGTCACAATCTATTTTCAGTGGGACAATTTTGCGATTCAAACCTTGAGGTGGCTTTTCGACAACATACTTGCTTTATTCGCGATCTTGCAGGAAATGATTTTTTAAAGGGTTCTCGAGGAGATAATCTCTACACACTTTCCATTCAAAACATGATGGCCGCCTCTCCTATATGCCTTCTTTCCAAAGCATCTAAGACCAAGTCATGGTTGTGGCATCGTCGGTTATCTCATCTCGACTTTGATGCTATAAACCATTTGGCTAAAAACGAACTTGTTCATGGTCTTCCAAAACTTAAGTTCGACAAGGATCATTTATGTTCCACGTGTTCTTTAGGAAAAGGCACCAAGAAATCATACAAACCTAAAGCTGAAGACACCAACCAAGAACCACTGTATCTTTTGCACATGGATCTTTGCAGGCCAATGCGTACGGCTAGTGTGAGTGGTAGAAAATACATCCTTGTCATAGTGGATGATTTCTCAAGGTTTACATGGGTAAAGTTTTTAACATCCATGGATCAAGCACCAGAATATATTATTACATTCTTAAAAATAATCCAAGTACGCCTTAATGCTACTGTTCGCCGCATGCGAACTGATAACGGTACTGAGTTCGTTAGTAAGATTCTTCGAAATTATTATGAAAAGGTTGGTATTTTTCATGAAACATCCGTAGCTCGCACTCCACAACAAAATTGTGTCGTTAAAAGACGCAACCGTACACTTATGGAAGCTGCTAGAACTATGTTGATTTATGTGAATGCTCCTTTATTTTTATGGGCTGAAGCAGTGGCAACCGCATGCTATACCCAAAACCGCTCGATCATTCATAAACGTCATGGTAAAACTCCATATGAGCTACTTCATGGACATAAACCCGATATTTCATTTCTTCATGTGTTTGCTGCACTGTGTTATCCAAATACAAATAGTGAGAATTTGGGCAAACTTCAACCAAAGGCTGATATTGGAATTTTCATTGGTTACTCGCCTGCAAAGAAAGCTTACCGAATTTATAACCGTCGTCTTGGCAAGATTGTAGAAAATTTGAATGCCGATTTTGATGAGCTGACAGCGATGGCTTCTGAGCAACACAGCTCTGAACCCGCATTACATGAGATGGGAACCAGTAAAATCAGTTCTGGATTAACTCCCAACAATCCTACTTCTCCATCATTTATACCAACTACAAGGTCCGAGTGGGATGAGTTATTTCAACCTATGTTTGATGAATTCTTTGATCCACCGAGTAATGATTCTCCAACACCTGTAGCAGTAGCTCCGATTCCCGAAGTTGTTGCTCAAGATAATGGAAATCAGTCCGAGACATCTACTGTTACTCTTGAACCAGATGTCCCATCCCCCACCAATTCACAAACTACACCTGAATCATCACCCCTACTCGTTCCTAATGATGCTGAAGAGGATCCCTATGATCACGACTTGGAATATGCTCACTTACAAGAGCTTTCGTTCTTTGGTTCACAAATACCCGAAAACCCTAACGGTGCGTCTACCTCAGAGGAAGCTCCTACCATCGTTCACTCCCGACCACCACGGATTGAAACTCACAACACAAAATGGACAAAGGATCACCCAATCCTCAATATTATTGGTGATATCGATCGACCAGTCTTAACACGCCACCAACTCCAAGAACATGCATTATATTTCTATTTTGATGCATTTCTTTCAGACACTGAACCTAAAAACTAGCAACAAGCCATGACCAAATCATCTTGGATTGAAGCCATGCAAGAGGAACTTAATGAATTCCAACGTATTTAAGTGTGGGAATTAGTTCCTTTACCCAGCAACATTGAAATCCTTACATTGTTGTGGTTATATAAGGTTAAACTTGATGAGTTAGGTGGAGTGCTGAAGAACAAAGCTAGATTGGTTGCTAGAGGTTACAAACAAGCTTTGGGGATTGACTTTGAAGAATCCTTTTCTCCTGTTGCATGATTGGAGGCAATTAGACTATTCCTTGCTTATGCTGCTCGCATGAATATGATCGTCTACCAAATGGATGTTAAGATGGAATTTCTTGATGGTAAATTAAGGGAAGATGTCTACGTAAGCCAGCCGAATGGATTCGTCAACTCGGAGTATCCTAATCACGTGTACAAGCTCAAGAAGGCTCTTTACGGGTTGAAACAAGCTCCACGCGCGTGGTACGATCTCCTATCATCGTATCTCATCTCGAAAGGCTTCTCCAAAGGCAAAGTGGATCCAACATTATTCATTCTCAAGGAGGACAACGACATGATACTGGTACAAATTTATGTCGATGATATAATATTTGCTGCTACTAATCAACGATTGTCTGACATTTTGAGAAAATTATGTCCACATGTTTTAAGATGTCGATGATGGGAAAAATTTCATTTTTCTTAGTGTTGGAAATTTCTCAGAATCCCAGAGGCATCTTCGTTAATCAATCCAAATTTGCTCTTGAATCATAAAGAAGTATCATTTTGAAAACTGTGACCCCGTGGATACTCCAATGGTGGAGTGATCCAAGTTAGATGAAGATAAAGAAGGGATAGCTGTCGATCCTAAACTTTACCATGGAATGATCAGCACCCTACTCTATCTGACTGCTAGCAGGCCTGATTTGCAATTTGCTATATGCATGTGTGCCCAGTATCAGGCTCGGCCTACCGAAAAGCACTTACATGTTGTGAAAAGGATCTTTCGTTATCTTAAAGGAACACTTAATCGTGGTCTGTGGTATCCGAAGGATTCTTCTATTGCACTAATTTCATATGCAGATGCGGATTATGCTGGGTGTCAAGATACTAGACGTAGCACTTCTGGCAGTGTGAAACTTCTTCGAGATAGACTTGTTAGTTTGGCATCAAAAAGGCAGAAAAGCGCTGTGATATCAAGTACAGAGGCTGAATACATTACTATGTCCGGTTGTTGTGCTCAAGTTCTTTGGATGCGATCACAATTAACTGACTACGGTCTTGGATTCAACAAAATCCCGATGTACTGTGATAACAAAAGTGCAATTGCTCTGTTCTGCAACTACGTTCAACATTCCAGGGCAAAGCACATTGACATACGCTACCACTTCATCAAAGAGCAAGTGGAAAATGGAGTGATCGAACTGTACTTCGTCAACACTGAGTATCAGCTAGCAGATATTTTCACGAAGGCATTAGATCGAGGACGTATCGAGTTTTTGATCGAAAATCTAGGCATGAAATCATTCTCACCAGTGACACTTAAGGAGTTGGCAGAAGAATCTGAAGAATAGTAGTGGGAAATTATTCTCGAGTATCCTTTGATCGTGATCTTGTATATTATCGTATATATTTAAACCACCAAAAGAAAAATACAAAAATATAAAACATAGAAAAACCATAAAAAATATAAATCATTCAAAATCCATAAAAAATATAAAATCAAGAAAATCCAAAAATATTTTTCATTTTCAAAAAGGGCATGTCTTTTATTACGGTAATATTTACGGCCTTAGAAATGTCAATTAAAATTGACACGGCGCCATAAATAGAGTCCGTATAAAAGTTGTATATGTTTTAAAACATGCCCATAATGGCTTGTAGTTATTTCAGACTGCAACCCGCTTTTCTTATTAAAGTCACGTATTTCTTATGAAAACGTTGGCTCACAACGGGAATTAATTTTCTCTGACAAGGTTTACTTTAAAACCTTGTAAGGGACTAAGTTTACTTTATAACTTGGTCTAACACAAATAAGTGTACGTATCAGTGCACTTATTTTGTAAAAATAAGAGAAATCTTATTGCCACCAGAATCGTTCCAACCAATCACGTAACCGAAAAATGTCCTCATGAATATTTGTGTCCTTAAAATCATTGACTACAGCTCTTTAAATAGAAAACGGGTCCGTGTTTAAGGGGGAGAAAATATTAAATCTTCTTGAAATTAAAATTGGTCTTCAAACGGTTTTTTATTTCAAGAAATTTAAACCGTTCTTCATCATCTTTAAGTGCAAAGTGTGCCTTGTGTGATTTATAAATTCATGTATAGGTTATTTGAATTTTGGCGTTAAGTGCATGTGTTCGTGTGTTGTGAGAGAGTTGGTATTTCGTTAAGTCGATTTTGTTAATCCTAATCACTTTAAAACAAATACTATTAACTAGGGGGACCATTTTTGCAAATATTGCAAAATGGGGGTTTCATGTGAAAACTTGGCAAAATTTTGACCAAGTCAAAACACTACACCCCCTCCCCTTTTTCCCGTTCTTTCTTCACCATCGAAAACACACACATACACTTGCTAAATCCGCCATTGTTGGACCTTGCAACAACCTTCGATTCTTGAGTTTTTGAATCCTTGTTATTTGTTCATCATCTAGGTATTGACTCATGATATATTTGTTATCATTTATCTCATTTTGTTGCATCTCAATCAAAACAGAATCCTTAGTTTATCTCAAAAATTAGGGTTTTAAGTTTTGCGATGAAAATATAAATTGAGTTGTGGGATTTGTTTAATATGACTAGATGCACAATGGTTTTGCCCAGAATTGTTTAAAACATTGCCTAGCTTCTGGAATTGAGAAGTCAAAGTTTAGATCGGATCCTTGTCACGGATTCCGATGATCATTGCGACATCTTCATTGCGATGCCTTGTCATTGCGATGAGTCATTTCAATGACTCATTGAGATGGGCTATTGCGATGAGTCATTCCAATGGCTCATTGCGATGGCTCATAGCGATGTGTCATTTGCGATGGCTCATTGCGATGGGCTATTGCGATGGGTCATTCCGATGGCTCATTGCGATGGCTCATTGCGATGGGTCATTCTGATGACACATTGCGATGGCATATTGCGATGACGCATTCCGATACGTTATTGCGATGGCATTGTAATGGTATTGCGATGGGACATATTGCGATGGTTTCTCAAACATTCTGATGGAATTGCACTTATTGCGATGGACTTAGATATTGCGATAGGACATAATTTTGATAGGATTGCGATGCTTTAATCATTGCGATGGCTTGTTTAGGATTCCGATGGATTGATAGATTGTGATGGACTTAGGACTCTTAGTATTCCGATACCTTGTAACTTTGCTATGGACTTTTAGAATTATGCACTTGCCTTAGACTATCTAATGATTTCAGCCTAGAATGCATTCTTTCCTTATTAGGCTTTCAGTAAATTAGGGCCACTAACACGAAACCAAGTATTATTGAAATTAATTAATTTTATCTCATAAGAATACTTGAAAGGTTTCTTATTACAGAAGTTCATCTTATATAATAAGTTGACTCCTCTGTAAACAAAAGAGATACAAATTACTTATTCAATGTCTTATGTTTTATTTCCAGGCCATGGAAGACAAAGTTTCATCGTTGTCTTGCCCTTTGTTCCAGCCTACTGAAATTTGGGTTGAGGATAATCCTAAAATTCCTGACGTAGTGGTTGAGACTAGACCAAAGCCCACTGAAGTTTTGGTTGAAATTAAACCAAGACCTACTGGGGTGTTAGTAGAAATTAAACCTAGACCTACTGAGGTTCTGGTTATGACAACCAAGAAATCCAAATATTCTAAGAACTAAAGCTAGGTCGTTATCTCTTTAGAGTAAAATGTCTTTGGAATATCTGTCTTTATTCTAAGTGTGCTGTTGAATGTAAGGACTTAGTCCATCTGAACCATGTCTGTATGTTGTTTCTCAATAATATGTGGTAATAACTGTTACGATTTATTCCCTATGCTTCAACTTGGCATAGACTTAAGATATATATATTTTGTGTATATCATTTGTGCTTATGTCATCAAAGCAGGAAAATTTCAATCACAGAAGAACAACAACGACTACATGATCTCGAACTTGTTTCGCTCAGCGAAAGGCTTCCATATGCTGAGAACAACTCTCGATTACAAGAGGATTTTGATCCGTCTTTACCAGCTTTCAAAATCGCCACGGATATCCTAGACATCTCATCCATCAGAGATGCACTTAGATCTACTGCCTCTGTTCCCGAAGTCTACATGCACGAGTTCTGGAACACTACATCTTTTTCCAAAAAGACTATCTCTTTCCAACTGAACAAAACACCAAGGGTACTTAATCTGAGCATCTTTCGGAAATTGTTTAAACTTTCTAGGTTGGCACAAGGAGAACAATTTTTGGCTAACCCAAAGAACGATGAAGTGCTTCGAATCATTCGTGCCATGAATTATGAAGGTGAAATCCAAAACCTATCCTAGTTCAACACATCTCACATAGGGAAACCCTGGAAAGCACATATCACCATCATTGTCAAGTGTCTTACTGGAAAGACTAGGGGCACCGATGCAATGAGACCACCTCAGGCTCACTTATTTTGGGGATTGTACACTGCGTCTAAAGTAGACTATGCACTTCTTCTCTGGCAAGAATATTGTTATCAGTTTACTGGAACGAAGAAGAAATCCGTGCATTTCCATTTCCAATATTCACCAAGCTCATTATCAACCACTTTATGAAGAATGACCCCAACTATTGACACTCGCGGGAATTTCTTTTACCACACCAAAGATGATGACTATGTGATTCTCACAATGAATGCAGACACTAATTCCACAAAGTATGCATTACGTCCTGCCCTAGTACCTAACACAATGGTAAATGACAGAATCAAGGAAAGTGATAAATATCAAGAAATGATTAGTGATATTGACGCATAGTTTCAACGTGCAAATTCACTTCCCTCAGAGAAGCAAAAAGGTAAACGCAAGAAAAGAGTTTCAAAGCGCCAATCAACTGCTTCTTCTAAAGATAAAAGCACAGGGAAAATGCAAATAGTTGATGAAGATGATGATGAGACGATCAATACTGAGGAAGAATAGGAAGAAGTACCACTCCGAATGCCTAAGAAAGCAAAGCAAACTAAAGGTAAAGAAGCAAGTGTTGCTTCAGATGAACCTGCTCCACAACAAATTTCTAAAGCCAAACGACTGCGTATCGTTCTTCAACAAAGCAGACAGGAAGCTTTTGCAACTTCCATAGGATCAGCCTCAAGAATGTTTGAAGACTTAGCAGATTTTGGTAATCCTGATGCTGACATGGCATTTTATGAAGATCCTACTGATGAAGATGCTTATGAAGATGCTTATGAAGATGCTGATAACTTTCATTTTGAAAGTCGTGAGCAGAGTGAAGAGGGTGGTAAAAGTGCAAACACAAATACAAGTTTGATGTATCGAGACGCCAATATCACCACATCCTTACCAGAACCAACTCACACAGTGGTACACGATGATGCTCATGCAACTTTCATACCAGAAACGCAACTTCAAAGTAAGTCTACTTCCAACTCTGACGATGTTATGAAATATCTTAATTCGGAAGGGGAGGGTGTCGAGGTTACAAATACGGTCCCATCGACGAATGAAGACATGGTGGATGTTCCTATAACTACTGTTACATCAACCACCACTCCACCATTATCCACCCCGATCATCAGTGAAGTCATAAAAACAGCTATCACACCAACACTTGTTGAACAACCGGTATCAACCACCATCCTAACCACCGAATCTACACCGTCATCAACAGCTGAACAACCTGTATCAACCACCGCCCCAATCACTGCATCTACACCAACACCTATCCTTGAACAACCATTATCATCCACCACCACCTTAACAGTGATGGTTACACCTCCACCAGCAGAACAACAAGTATCATCCACCTCCAACCCATTCCTCACAGTCAATGATCCACTGATCCAGTCTCTTCAACAACAGTTGGAGGCTCAAACTAAACAAATAGCTACTCTGACTGAAAGGATCACCACTCCTCTCAAGGAACCGCAACTTGATGAGCCCACACTTCAAAAAATATCTGACAGAGTGTCTAAACTTAAAGCTCAACACAAATCATTTCTTGGAGAAAAGAAAACTCGTGACAAAGAAAATGCTGCTTTCCTTGGGTCAATTGATGAGAAGATGACCAAGATCATTCGACGAGAAGTCAAGTCATACGTTGATCAGCAGCTACCGACTTTTGTCGGTAATGGCTTATCTACACTTCAACTAATGACATTGTTACAGACACGTCTGCTAAATATGGGGGCTCATAAATCGATGAATAAACGAAAAGTTCTACAATATCTCAACAAAGTAATTATTGACGATACACCAGCAGATACTACCAACTCTGAGTCTGACAATGAAGACGAACTAGAGGAGGAAGATAATGAGGGTAACGGTGAGGAGGATGATGGTGACAATGATCAAAATGAGGATGAGGATAAGGAAGGAGATGAGGAGGAAGAAGAGGACGAGGAAGAAAAGGATAAGGATGAAGATGAAGATGAGGACGAGGATACAGATGACGATGAGGACGAGGATACAGATAACGATGAGGATGACGATGATGATAATGACGACGGTAATGGAACCAACAAGGGTGATAAGAATGACGACAAGGGTACTAATTCCGAAGAGTCTAATATGGATGACAGTGATAAGGCTACTGAGAAAGGTTTAGAGGAAGCTGCAGAAAACATTTCTGAAACCGCAGAAAATACGCTGGAGTCAACTGTACTTGAAACTCAGCATGTTGACACAGGTATATATACTGCACCAGTTTTTACTACTGATTTTCACAATGAATATGTAGAATATATGCAAGAAGAAGAACCAACAGGGTCAATGCTAGAAGAAGAACCTCACGATGATATACCGATGACGCAAGATCAACCTTCAACACCATCTGAAGATCAGCACAACATTGATATGGAAGTTGAAGATTTAAATGTTCCAGAACCAACGTTTGTTCAATCTCTTATCATCGATGACACGGTACAAGAGCAACTCTGGCTCATAAATGCAGCACCACAACATCCTTTTGACACTACAACTGATATGGAGCTGACTCAATTCCTCAACAACCCTATCTATTTCTCGGCCTTTCTAAGGTATTCTCATGGGAAACCGAAAATGACTCCGGATCAGATCAAAATGGCTGCCACAAATGTGGAATTCTTTGATACTTTGAAGATCAGCCATAATGAAGTAGAATATCACTTGAATGAGCTTACCAAGGCAATGAGAGCGACAACTACAGGAATTCAGACTCATGTGTTACGACCTCTTACACCAACGGTCATCACCGGTTCTGCAACGATCCCAATAGAGCACTTTGTTTCTCACGATCTTGAATACCTTGAAAATGGGGAAAAGAAATATGCCACGTCACTCACTATGGTCAAGGCTATTGATTTGGAGAATGTTCCATGGATAGAGGATAAAGTACCTGATTTAATATGGAGAAAGAAACTGCTCAAGTTTTATGATACCTTTGCTTCACTTGGCATCTCTCACTGGACTACAAAGAAGACGTTAGGTTACAATCATTTCCATCGTCCTAAGAGAGGTTCTTCTATTCTCTCAGCTCACAGAATCAAAAGCATCCATGGAGCAACCACTCAAACTGTCTTCGGTTATGATTACTTGAATGTAATCGTGTTCAAACGTACCGATGAGAAAGAATAACGAATAGACGAAAGTGATCTCCAGTACCTTCAACTTGAAGACATCGAAGATATTTTGTTGCTATTGGCTCAAGAAAAAGTTGATCATCTACCACCTGAGATTGTCATAGCAATGAGCTCCAACTTTTGCCAATATGCAAGGAAAATCGTCATTCAAAACCGGGTGGAAGACTTTCAACTTGGAGTAGAAAGCTATCAGAAGAAGCTAAACCTGGAACGTCCCCATACGACTCCACTCAGTAATTTCCATAAGAACAAGAAGGTTTACATGGGGAACACAACGCCAGAAGCAGGGATCTTTTATCCAAATGAGACTGGCGTCGTGCAATATATGCGATTCTCTGAACTACACAAATTCAACGATGGAACGCTCAAGCATGTTCGAGATGATCTGACGGTTCTCAATGCCAATCTACCGCTTCCAGAAGTCAAGTACACATGGACAACCCAGTGCAAAAAGGGAGCAACTTACGCGATCAGGAAGATTGAGGAACTTCTTAGGAAGCGCTGGTTGCTACGAAGTATGGAACGATTCGTCGGTGGACGACCATATGGAGCTCACCATAGGTTCACGGAACGAGCCATTTAATTATGGCTCGTTTGATAACAGGTCAACTCCATATGTCTATAATTGTGAACATGTTAATTTTTGTATAATCAGCTTTTGTGGCTTGTTGTAGTGTAAAAGTATGATATTTTTCAAGAATTTCTCTCGAGATTCTAAATATTTCAAACATATTGTACTCAAGCACTACAACTAACCCTCATTAATTTGAGGGGGAGCATTCATTGTTCTTTGGCCAACAACTAATTTCATTTTATTACCCAAAGACCGGTTAATCCATTAATATCCAAAATATTGATTGTTAACATTTTGGTAAGGGGAGAAAATGGTATTAAGGAGACTTAATGATATTTGGCTAAACAATAAAAAGGCTTAAAAGATAAACCAACCTAACATGTGTAATGCACAAGTTAAGGGGGAGCGTTTTTTATGATCAAAACCACTTAAGGCACAAAAACTTTAATTACAATATCATAAGTGCTTTAAGTGATTTTTCAAGGATTTTTCATAGTGACAATACTTACCCAAAACACACTTAATTCACGATGGATGTGGTGACAAAAGGGTGGTAGGTATAGGTATTAGTCCAATGATTCATCAGAACCGATGGAATCTTCACAAGGACAATTACCTAGATAGAATTAGAAGTCCTAGGGAAGATGGAGAATGATTGTGAACGTAGCTGAATGCCGACAAAGTACTTAAGCTAGCACTGGAACAATCACAACAAGGTGCTAGTGATGACGTATTGGTAAGCATTGAAGGGGTTGAAGAATGAAAAAGAATTCTAAAGATTAAGGGTGTAAAGAAAGAAGCCCTCCTTACAACTTTAGGCAGAAACCGGGTCAATACATATGCTATTGAGATCATTTTTTAATGATTCTCGATATTGAAGAAAGACATCATGGACCCAGTGATGCAATGCACAACCCTCCCCAGCTAACTCAAATATCCCTCAAAAGGTATTTGTTTTAATCACACGGAGATCAACACGTTATCTATTGGTTTATTCACTCTGAATAGAATGATATTGAATAGGTGGCACTCCTCTCTAGCCATCGCTCACTAAATCAAAACGCACTATCGAGTCTAGAGCCACGAGATCATCAAAAGTCTCATTAGGACACTTTCCATTTATTCCTTGCTTCTTCACACACTGTGAAAAGTAAGAGATCTTTATGAGTCCTACGTAGTATTCTTGTAATATTGCCAGAACATCTGAGCGATACGCAACTATTACAATGAAGATGTAAATCCTGCTTGAGCCAACATCAAACAAGCTCATGGTAGGTGACACGTGCGGTTCTTTAAGAACCAATATTGTGACAACTGGAAAGAAACAGTAGTTTAATTCTTAATTTAACTTAAACTCGTTCCAGGCCTCTACACATTATCGTATGATCTTGCCAGAACACTCAGAGTGACACTCTTTAGTGTTCACAGTGACGAGTGGAAATCCTTCTAGTGTTAACATCAAACAGCACTTGGTAGGTGACAAGCAAGATTCTATTTGAATTAAGTTTGTGACAACTGGAAAGCAACGATGGTGAATATCTTAATTGAAATTCACTCGTTCCAGGTTTCATGAATTGACTGCTTCAATCATAAGTATTTTTAATCCGAATGATTCACTCTTTATGTTCGCAGTCAGCTTTGGACTGTCGAATAAAGAGAACGGGTTTACCCGCGAAATCCTGTCAGGAAGTTACTTAATTGAAACTATCCGTCACGGGTACGATATCTAATATCGTCCAACGGTCTTCACCGACCAGAGGTAAAATGTTATCGAATTAGAATAAAATGTCAAAGACATTTTATTCGTGTCTTATTATGTTGCTGCATTCGAGGACGGTGGCGTTGCGGTGTACCTGTTGAAGACGTCCTCACATGCTTATTCCTTCTGCATCAAATACTTTTGCAAATTCAAGAAAGTATGACCTAAAAGACATCCGCTGTATCAACTCTGGAGCTTTCAAGAATTCAACAAAGGATAAGTGTGTGGGACATGAAGTCATGAAGAGGCGAACATCACAAGAAGATAAAGACTGCACGTGAAAGGCCAAAAGAACGTGTTTCAAGCAAAAGGCTGATATTATTCAACACATATTCACAAAAGGAAGAAAAAGAAAGAAAGAAAAGTGAAAGTGGACTATGAGCTTAAGAACAAGATCTAACATGCTAGATTAGGACTTTGTAAATTTGGAGTGACCTCCCTTTGGGGGAGATTGTTGGATTTACGTTTTACGTATATAGAAAGTATCGGTCACTCCAACAATAAAGTTATAGGCTCGTAGTAGTGTTTAAGTTACTTTTATTAAATAGCCCGACCCATGAGCATGTTCATGGGCCGGAGGCCCAAGTCCATTAAGGACTTGGGTATATAAGCCTCTTTCCACCATGGAAAGAGGTGTTGGTTGTTTTCAATTCTCACTTTAATATCACATAGTTTCTTTCACTTCTCTCTCTAAGTTTCTCTCTCTAGAAAACATCAACCCTCTTGATTCATAAAGATTATCATTGTTCTACATTCAACAACACGAATGCCATGTGATCGAGGATCGATTGTCTAAACCTCAAGTTCATGATCCACTTGCCAAGTATGCTTCTCAACAAAACATGGCTTATTCTTATCAACAACCATCATACTTGCAGCAGCCACAACCACACACCTATGAGCAACCACAACAACCATCTTATCAACCACTAATGATGTAACATCAAGCATTTCAACAAAGTGTTCATCAACAATCTTTTCCACAACAACCAACACATCAGACATCACCATCACAAGCAAACACTTCTCCAATGGGCTATACTCCTCAACAAGGATATTTTCCAATTGAAGCACAACCAGCACAAGCCTTCTACTCCAATGAACTTCCACCAATCCAAACACCAGTCTTTACTCCAAATGTTAAGCCAGCTGATGTTCTAAACCATCTCACTGCCTACTTGTCAAAATTTGTTGCAACTAGAGGATTTCCACCAACAAACAATCTGTGACAATCTAACATTTTCAGGTAGTGAATTATTTTCTCGTATAATATTTTGAAACTTATTTTTGTGTTGGTTGACGAACTCACAATTTACGGATTTAAATTTGGGATTACGTGCATAATTTAGCGTCCTTTACGATTAAACCGGAAACCTTAGGATTACGTATTTACGTTTTTGAACTCCGTTTTTGATGAGACAATTTTTATTGGATTCGTTTTGTGTCGTTGATTCATAATTTATAAAAACGTTTTTCGTGAAACAACCTGAGGGCACGCAAATCGAGAAAACTAGAATCGAGGGATACCCGTAAATTAGTGAGGTGTGACAAAATACATTATCCGACCCCACTAGCACCATGGGACGGCACAACAAGACACCACATCAATATGTGGCATCTTGTTAACTTGTTATTTAACAAGTGTAAGGTAAAGCTTACACTTTAAGCCACTTTAAGCTTTCACTAGCTAAAAACCATCAACTACTCACACTTACCATTTTCTCTCATGCAAACAACCTCAAAATCCTCTCAAAACCACCACCTTGCCGTCCACTTTGAAGAACAAAAACCCCTTCTTGATCTTTTCTAGCCACAAATACTTGTTATCTAGCTCTATCATGGAGTTATCTTGAAGCCTTGATCATTTGGTGGCCATTTTAACAACAAAGGAGGTGATTTGCTTGTGTACTAGGGCTGATTTTTCAACTATTGTTCTTAGTGTTTGATGATCTTGGAGTTACTTTTGGTGTTCATCAAGTTCTTGTCTTCCAAAAACAAGAAATACACTTGGTTGGTAAAGAAGATCATCCTCTCTATTTTCTCTTGTTAATTTTGTAAAGAACAAATGTATTTTCTTCCTTGTTGTATATGTATATGATGAATATATGATGATAAAAATGTTGTGTGGGGATCAAGTGTTGATAAATATGCTTAAAAAGGTTAATAACTATAAGAAACAAGGCTAAAATCATGCTTATTTAGTTGGAAAATATTATTATATAAGCACAAGATGTTATACACATGGTATAAAAATAGTATGTAACTAAAACTTGAACTGATAAACTTGCATGGTAGAATCCATTTACAGTAAGTACAAGATGTTATACACATGTGAGAGTTGGCCATGCAATGGAATCATTATAATAAGTGAGATATGATCAAAACAAGATGAGTGTGCTAATCTGAATAAGCTGTTTTGTAGGGACTGTTAAGGCACGATAAACTTATAATGAGCAGTAGCTATAACTAAGTTAAATGTATCACATAATATGAAGATCATTCCATCCAAAAATGAGCTTCTAATTCATTATAGAACTCTAAATATGATAAAAATGGTGAAGATAAAAATAAAAATCAGATTTGGAGAATTAATGTTTATTATTATTATATAAGCACTCAAATTTTATTGTATAAAATGTAAAATAAAAACCCACTAACTTATGAAATTTATTTATATAAATATGTAAAATGTTAAATAAATGAATAAATTATAGAAATGGTGGTGAAATAATACTTATAAGTAATACTCCTAAAAACTATAAACTTGATTTTTACGACTTTTTCGGCTATTACCGTAAAATTAACGTTTTTCGCCAATTGAAACTTAGACGATCAAACCCATCTAATGTAAAGTTTTTAAAAGTCATATACTGATATATAAGTACTAATACAAGTAAAAACCGATAAAACCCGAACTTTAGGACATACGAACATTAACGAGCTAACTAAGCATATTGGACTAATAATTGGACTAAATAAGATAAACACTTATAAAAAGAACTTATTGGGCTTAACCCATTTTGGCCCAACATGGAAAGTATAAAATAGATCAAAACAAGTTAAAGAACTTATACTAAGCTTATTGGACTTAAAATAGGTAAATAGGTAAAACTAGTAAACTAGTAAAAAGTTACCAAAACGTAAACACTAAAATGAGTAAACAAGGATGTATAAACCCACTTGATCATCATCATATGTACAAAATCATCATATGTATATTGTTATTTTGATAAAAGTCATTGGACAAGAGTCTAAGACCGATTATTATTTATATAGGTTTCCGTGACCGAAGCACGCCTGTAGCCGATAATCCGCCTTTCATTATCAACGTGAGTTCATAGCCTCGCACTCTTTTAAATGTTTTATTAAATGATTTGTAAACCCGCGAGGGAGATAACATGCTAGATTTTGATAAAAATAGAACACAAGTAGTCCCGATGGTATGCTTAATGATATGGACCCGAATGATGCTATGACCCTATAAACGAGACAAAAAGGATTATTAGTAGTTAGGTTATGTCACTTAAAGTCCCATTAGCATGAATTGTGAACTACCAGGATTTGGTAGACGCTTATGCATTTGATAGTACTATTTGGGGACGATCACCCTAGTTCGCGCCTTGACGGTTGATCCCCGTCGTACCACATTGATTGGTAAGCGAATTTATGTATGAGAAGATTCCATAGCGTGATTTTGGTGACGACACGCTAACTTAGATGGGCAAATTGTTTGTCGGGTTCGCAGCCCGCTGTTTTCATAGTAAGGTAACAATGTCATGCGGCTAATAATAATCCTAAAACCTATATACAAAACGATAACGATGCTAATAACGATGAATATATTACCTATAATGGTAATATTGAGGCTACGGTCTCATGGACGGTTTAAGATGTATGCTTGATTTATATATTGCCTGACTAGCAATACGAGGACTTACTTCTGATATTATACTTGTGTTCTGATTTTAACGATTGTTTTATATAACGGTTTTTATTAAACTCTATGAATTCACTCGGCATTCGCTGATATGATTTTTGCATGTTTTTATCTCAGGTGTTTGAAGGTAATCCGGATGGAGATCGACTCTGATGGCCCACATAATATTAAAAGTGTTCATTCGACCTATGTTTTGTAAACTTAATGACCTGTATAATTTGGGACCTGTTGTACACTTTAAAACTTTTTATCGAATGAATGTATGTTGAACCTTGAACAACCATTTTGATGTGTTGTCTATGATTGGAGTTATTGTGCTATCCCGTAACACTCTGAAAGACCCTTCCGCTGTACCGATACGAAAATTGAAAGTGTTACAGTTTGGTACCAGAGCTCTCTTTATAGAGAACAAAAGAATTTAAAAACCAAGGTTTTGAACAAAACTTTTCAAAATCTTTTGACAATGAACATTTAAGAAAATATTTGAAAAATCTTTTGACTATAACGGTGCCAGAGATCTCCGACGTTACCAACAAGCCCTATTGAGAAGATATATATTTTGATATATATAATTTAATTTATATATATGTATATATCGTGATTTCAGTATGTAATTGTCTAACTAGTATGTTATCCTAATACGAGATATATATATAAATGCAGATTGTCATGGCTGACCCTAATATTCCTGTAGAAAACCATGATATTCCCGAACCTAATGTAGATGATGATCCTTATTTAGACTTAGTAGATTATGATATGGATGATGAGGAGGAACCATTTGAGGATCCCGAGCCCAAGATAGGACTAGGAGATCAGATTGACCCTCAGGTTGACTTGGTAGAGAATGAGATTGATAATGTTGATATAGAGAATGATGATGAGATTGGGTTAGATAATTTAGATGATGAGATTGACGACGAGGATGTCGAGGAGGATGTAGGTATAGATGTTGAGGTCGATGATGATGAGGAAGCCAAGCTTATTTATCCTTAAGATGTTCCAGAGGGCGAGCCTTTGCCCCCACTAGTTTATTTGTCTGATTCTGAGGTTGAGCTACCTAGGGATGAAATGTCTGAATCATTTGAATCTGATTCGGAATCAGAGGAGGATGAGGATGATAATGCACCTGATAGTACTGATGGTATTTCTACTCGTAGATGTGAGATAGGAGAGTCGTCTAGTGCTCGAGAGGCTACTCATATTGATGGTCTTGCACCATGGGCCTTGAGACGTGATCTAGATGCTTCCTGTGTTAAGAGTAGTATGACAGAGATTGGATTAGGTGTTGTTCAGACTCAAGTTGCTTATTTGGAGTCGAAGACTAAGGTTGGCGAGAAAGAGCGAGAATTGCTTAGTTTTGATTTGACTGATGTAGAACGTGGTTTGAATGAGGCTTTTAGGAGGTTATCGGTGTTGGAAAGTGGTGAGTTTGCTGCTATGCAGAAAAAGGTGAATTCTATGGAGATTCAGTTGAGTGTAGCTCGTGCGATGCGTGAGAAAGCTGAGAAGGAGTTGAATATATCCATGGGATGGAACAGTAGATTTTATGTTGACATGGTTTTAAGAGGAGTGATCCGTAAGCGCCTAGCTGAAGATGTGTCTAGTGATCGTCCGACGAAGATTCAGAAGACGATGGATGATGGACCATCTGGCGGTTCTCAGTAGACCAGTCTGTATTTAGTAGTGACCTTTGTATCTTTTGTACTTCTGTAGCTTTGACTGAACCGACTTGTTAGCAGTAGACTTGGCACGAATTTTGAGCGTATATAGTGCTAGAACTTTGATATGGGATGTAACTAAGACAATACTTTTGTTTCAAATCGAATGAAATATGTATCTTGTCTTGAATTCCATATTGTGCCTTATTTGTATCTTGATTATGAATTCAATCCATATTATATGAATCCTTGTTGGGTGAATGCTTAATACTTTGAAATTGTGAAATTATAGAACTATGCCGCCCAAGAAGGTTGTGACTGAGGATGATGTACGTAGGATTATTACGGAGCAAGTTACCGCATCTATGACTGAATTTATGGCAAATGCTAGAAATGAAGCTGGCGGTAGTGGAGCTGGCGGTAGTGGAGCTGGCGGTAGTGGAATTGGCGGTACTAATGTGAATATGAATGCTAATAATGTGAATGCTAATGCTGGAGGAAATGTAGGAGGACTTGGAGCTAATGCACCTGAAGTTGGTGGTTGTACTTATGTGACGTTCATGAAGTGTGAACCTCTACCTTTTAATGGAACTGAAGGTGCTGTAGGATTAAGCCAGTGGATTGAGAAGATTGAGTCGGTGTTTCGGATTAGTAAGTGTAAGGAGGAAGATAAGGTGACTTTTGCTGTGGCTACTCTTAAAGGTCGTGCGTTGACTTGGTGGAACGGGAGAATTGCTTTCATGGGTCTTGATGCTGCTAATGCTACTCCTTGGGATGAAATTAAGAAGTGGATGACTTTGGAGTTTTGTCCTCGTAGTGTGATCATTAGGTTAGAACAAGAGTTGATTCATTTGAGAATGAAAGGTGTGGACATTGATAGTTATACAAATCGATTCCATGAGTTGGCCTTGCTATGTCCTCGATTGGTTGAACCCGAAGAGATCCGAATTGAGCAATATATTAAAGGGTTGACCAGGAATATCCGGGGGGACGTGACATCATCTAAACCACTGACCATTGATGATGCTGTTCGAATGGCTTACCAACTCATTGGACAGATAATTCAGGATAGGGAAGATGAAGCCCGTGTTGGTGAAAAAAGAAAGGGAGACGGTGATCGCGTATATAGAGGTGATAATAGGAAGAATTTCAATCGCCGTCAGAACAAGAGAAAGGGGAATGCAAATGCTCTTACCAACAATACACAGTGCAACGATGATAGATGTCCTAAGTGTGGCAACAAGAGGCATGCTGGCGACTGTTGGAAGTGCCGAAATTGCGGAAAGCTTGGACACAAGGTTGAAAGGTGTAAGAAGGGAACCATTTGCTTCAACTGTAATGAAGAAGGTCATAGGAAATCGGAATTCCCCAAGTTGAAAGCGATTGTACCTGGAAGAAACCCCCAGGTTGGTATCTATCAACTTGGAACAATTGAGGTGAAGAAAGAGGATCCGAATGTCGTTACCGGTACGTTTTTACTCAACAATCATTATGCTGTTTCTTTATTTGATTCGGGTGCTGATAGGAGCTTTGTATCATCTAAATTTAGTGTCCTTATTGACATTGAACCTGTTGAGATAAATACCAGTTACGAGGTGGAATTGGCTAATGGTAAATTAGTGAAAACTAATAAGCTGTTAGAAGGATGCTCTCTAAATCTCTTAAACTATTCCTTTCGATTGATTTGATGTTGATAGAATTAGGTAGTTTTGATATTATTATTGGTATGGATTGGTTTTCGTTGAATAATGCTACTATTTTATGTGGAGAGAAGAAAGTTAAGATTCCTCTTAGGAATAGGATTTAACACCCCCAAATTTACACGCAGCGGAATACATCTTTGTGTGCTAAACAATGATACAACAACACATAATTTATAAAGAACGACTCGAAAAGAGACGTTTTAGATTTATCGTTCCTAAAACATTTGTCAGAGTAGCGTAGTCCCAAGTAATCGTTACCAAAAGATAAGTTAAAACAATATATTGGTTTGTTTTGAAAATGGAACGATAAATAAATCAAAGAGTTTGAACAACAAAAGCAGTGCACAACTTCATTCCCCGTGACCTCCAAGCTTCCACTTCTTGATTACTTGAAATACATGTGAGTAAAACGATCAGCAAAAATGCCGAGTGAATCTATAGGTTCATGAAATCAATTTGAACACAAGCAAAGATTATAGGTTTGTGGCATGCTTATAAGCATCAAATAATAATTTGCATCAACAATGATAATTGTATATAGCATAAATTGCAATAAACTCATGGAACCGAGCCCTTAGACACTCCCATATCAGTCTAATAAGACGTGAGATTTATTAATTGTCGGTTACCTCCAGATTATTGGTATATTGCCGTATACCTGACTTCTCAATACAATATGTTCAAACAGTGTGGAGGTCGGGCCTAAGCTTCTATGACAAGTCCACAAAAACTGAACCGGGGCGGCTTCCCCCATAGATCTATTAATTGTACTAGCGGTTAACCCATCATAGGTTAATTAACGGTCCATAATTGAGGTTTTAACAAAGGCAATCACTTAATGCAATTTAAAGGCAACCACGGGTCCATTCATAGAGGGACAAAGCATACCATAAAAATCTTGTGTTCTAAATTTATAAAACATGTATTCCCCCTCGCGGGTTTAAAATCAATTAATAACTAGTATAAAGCGAGGCTATAGACTTACGTTGATAATGAAAGGCGGATTATCCGCTACGGGCGTGCTTCGGTCACGGAAACCTATATAAATAATAATCGGTCTTAGACTCTTGTCTAATGACTTTTATCAAAATAACAATATACATATGATGATTTTGTACATATGATGATCAAGTGGGTTTATATATCCTTGTTTACTCATTTTAGTGTTTACGTTTTGGTAACTTTTTACTAGTTTACTAGTTTTACCTACTTACCTAATATAAGTCCAATAAGCTTAGTATAAGTTCTTTAACTTGTTTGAATCCATTTTATACCTATATTATCAGTATCTATACTTTCCATGTTGGGCCCAAATGGGTTAAGCTCAATAAGTTCTTTTTATAAGTGTTTAACTTATTTAGTCCAATTATTCGTCCAATATGCTTAGTTAGCTCGTTAATGTCCGTATGTCCTATAGTTCGGGTTTTATCGGTTTTTACTTGTATTAGTTACTTATATATCAGTATATGACTTTTAAAAAATTTACATTAGACGGGTTTGATCGTCTAAGTTTTAATTGGCGAAAAATGTTAATTTTACGGTAATTGCCAAAAAAGTCGTAAAAATCAAGTTTATAGTTTTTATTACTTATAAGTATTATTCCACTACCATTTATATAATTTATCCATTTAATTAACCTTTTACATATTTATATAAATAAGTTTCATAAGTTAGTGGGTTTTTATTTTACATTTTATACAATAAAATTTGAGTGCTTATATAATAATAATAAACATTAATTCTCAAAATCTGATTTTTATCTTCATGTTCACCATTTTTATCATATCTAGAGTTCTATAATGAATTAGAAGCTCATTTTTGGGTGGCATGATCTTCATATTATCTGCTACATTTGAATTAGCTATAGCTACTGCTCATTTTAAGTTTATCTTGCCTTAACATTCCCTACAAAACTGCTTATTCAGATTAGAACACCCAACTTGTTTTGATCATATCTCACTCATTATATTGATTCCATTGCATGGCCAACTCTCACAAGTGTATAACATCTTGTACTTAATGTAAATGGATCATACCATACAATTTTATCAGTTCAAGTTTTAGTTATATACTGTTTTTATACAGCCAACTAAATAAGCATGATTTTAGCCTTATTTCTTATGGTTATTAACATTTTTAAGCATATTTATCAACACTTGATCCCCACACAACATTTTTATCATCATATATACATCATATACATATAAAAAAATAAAGAAAATACATTTGTTCTTTACAAAAATAAAAAGAGAAAATGGAGAGGATGATCTTCTTTACCAACCAAGTGTATTTCTTGTTTTTGGAAGACAAGAACTTGATGAACACAAAAAGTAACTCAAAGATCATCAAACACCAAGAACAATAGTTGAGAAATCAGCCCTAGGACACAAGCAAATCACCTCCAATGTTGTTAATATGGCCACCAAATGATCAAGGCTTCAAGATAACTCCATGATAGAGCTAGTTAACATGTATTTCATGGCTAGAAAAGATCAAAAGGGGTGTTTGTAGATTGAAAGTGGATGACAAGGGGTGATGTGGTTGAGAGGATTTGAGGTTGTTTGCATGTATGGAAATGGTGGTGTGTGTAGTAGCTAATTGTTTTGACTAGGAAGTGGAAAGTGTAAGCTTAAGGTGTAAGCTAATGCTTACACTTGTAGCTAGTTAGTTAACATGATGCCACATCCTTAGATGTGGTGTCATGTGTGCCATCCCATGTTAGCTAGTGGGGTGGGATAATGTATTTTGTCCCACCTCACTAATTTACGGGTATTCCTCGATTCTAGTTTTCTCGATTTGCGTGCCCTCGGGTCGTTTTACGAAAAACGTTTTTATAAATTAGGAATCAACGTCACAAAACGAATCCAAAAAAAATTGTCTCATCAAAAACGGAGTTCAAAAACGTAAATACGTAATCCTAAGGTTTCCGGTTTAGTCGTAAGGGACGCTAAGTTATGCACGTAAGCCCAAATTTAAATCCGTAAATTGTGAGTTCGTCAACCAACACAAAAATAAGTTTCAAAATATTATACGAGAAAATATTTCACTACCTGAAAATGTTAGATTGTACTTTTTAAAAGTTTAAACGCACACGAAAAATAATAAAATAACGACTCGATACGTAATTGAAACGATATTGTCGAAAGTATTAAATATCGAAACTATCGATTATAAAATATAAAATTTTTGGCATCCGTCGGTATCGCGATCACTAGTAGTCCTCGTTGCTCGTCAAAATATTAAAATATAATATTTAATATTGGTTTCAACTTAAACCGTTAAACATAATAATATTTAACGTTATAAAATACTTCAAAATAATTGAAAATAGAATTAAATTATGACCTTATTTTTATGGGTTTTACATAGGACGTTAGTAATTGATGGTAATCGAGGTGAATCCCGTTTGAAAATCGTTTCATGTATTAAAGTCCGAAAGTACATCAGGAACGGTTGTGAGTTATTCTTAGCTCAAGTGACCGGGAATGAGTCTAGGGAGAAACGATTGGAAGATGTACCTATTATTTGTGAATTTCCTGGGGTATTTCCTAAAGATTTACCCGGACTTCCACCGATAAGGCAAGTAGAGTTTCGAATCGATTTAATTCATGGAGTTGCACCGGTGGCACGTGCGCCTTACCAATTAGCCCCTTCTGAATTAAAGGAGTTATCTGAGCAACTTAAGGAGTTGTCTGATAAAGGTTTTATTCGATCGAGCTCGTCGCCTTGGGGAGCTCCAGTCTTGTTCGTTAAGAAGAAGGATGGATCTTTTCGTATGTGCATTGATTATAGGGAGCTGAATAAGTTGACAATTAAAAATCGATATCCTTTACCTAGGATTGATGATTTGTTTGATCAACTACAAGGATCTAGTGTGTATTCTAAGATAGATTTGCGGTCAGGATATCACCAACTTCGCATCTGTGAAGAAGATATTCCTATAATTGCCTTTAGAACTCGTTATGGACACTATGAATTTCAAGTAATGCCATTTGGGTTAACTAACGCACCTGCGGTTTTCATGGATTTAATGAATCGAGTGTGCAAGTCCTACTTGGATAAATTTGTGATTGTGTTTATTGACGATATTCTAATCTATTCTAAGAATGAAGATGAAGATAGAGAACATTTAAGGATTGTTTTGAAATTGTTGAAGGATGAAAAGTTGTATGCTAAGTTTTCGAAGTGTGATTTCTGGTTAGATTCTGTGCAATTTATTGGTCATGTGATTAACAAAGATGGAATTCATGTTGATCCTGCAAAGGTTGAAGCCATTAAGAATTGGTCTGCACCGACAACGCCAACGGAAGTGCGACGGTTCTTAGGATTGGCTGGCTATTATCGGCGATTCATTAAAGAATTTTCTTTGATAGCGAAACCCTTGACTAAGCTTACCCAGAAGAATAAACCTTTCGTTTGGGGAAGTGATGAAGATGGAGCATTTCAGACATTGAAGCAAAAGTTATGTAGTGCGCCAATCTTATCATTACCCGACGGGAGTGAAGATTTTGTAGTGTATTGTGATGCATCTCTTAGAGGCTATGGAGCTGTTTTGATGCAGCGAGAGAAAGTGATAGGTTATGCTTCTAGGAAATTAAGGAAGAGTGAGGAGAATTATACTACTCATGATCTTGAGTTAGGAGCTGTAGTCTTTGCTCTTAGGTTGTGGAGACATTATCTGTATGGCACCAAGTGTACGGTATTCACCGATCACAAAATCCTATAGTATATTCTCGACCAGAAGGAATTGAACATGAGGCAACGAAGATGGATAGAGTTGTTAAGTGATTATGATTGTGATATAAAATATCACCCAGGAAAAGCCAATGTTGTTGCCATGCGTTAAGTAGGAAAGATAGAGAGCCTATCAGGGTACGTTCTCTAGTCTTGACCGTGCACAATAATTTGCCTGAGCAAATTAGAAATGCACAAATAGAAGCTTGTAAGAAGGAAAATTTTGTTAACGAAGGGTTCCGAGGTGAAGGAGATCCTTTAGAGGTTAGATCTGATGGAGTGAAATGCTTAAGAGGTCGTATGTGGATATCTAAGTTTGGAGGCTTAAGAGACTTGATTATGTTAGAATCCCATAAATCTAAGTATTCCATTCATCCGGGATCTGATAAGATGTACCATGATTTGAAGAAGTTGTACTGGTGGCCGAATATGAAAGCTGACATAGCTATGTATGTTCTTCAATGCTTGACTTGTGCTAGAGTCAAATCTGAACATCTAAAGCCATCAGGACTACTTCAACAGCCAAAGATTCCTGAATGGAAGTGGGAGCGAGTTACGATGGACTTTATCACCAAGCTTCCTAGAACATCATCTGGAAACAACTCGATTTGGGTTATTGTCGACAGACTGACCAAATCAACACACTTCATTCCGGTTAAAGAGCAGTTCTCACTGGAGAAGTTGACTCGTATATACCTTGATAATGTTGTATGCAAGCATGGAGTGCCTGTATCGATCATTTCAGATCGAGATCCTAGATTCGCATCGAATTTTTGGAAATCTCTCCAAAGATCTTTGGGAACGAATCTCGACATGAGCACTGCTTATCACCCCCAGACTGATTGGCAGAGTGAAAGGATGTTACAAACACTAGAAGATATGTTGAGAGCTTGTGTGTTAGACTTTGGTAAGAATTGGGATAAACATTTGCCGTTAGCAGAGTTTTCGTATAACAATAGTTACCATTCTAGTATTAAGGATGCACCGTTTGAAGCTTTGTATGGTAGGAAGTGTAGATCTCCTGTATGTTGGAGTGAAGTTGGGGATACCCAGCTCACGGGACCGGAATTGATCCGGGAGACTACGGAGATGATAGTTTCGATTAAGAATAGGTTGTTGACTGCCCGTAGTAGACAGAAAAGTTACGCGGATATGCGACGGAAGCCAATGGAGTTTAAAGTGGGTGACCGAGTAATGTTGAAAGTATCTCCATGGAAAGGCGTTATCAGATTTGGAAAGCGAGGGAAATTGAATCCCCGTTATATTGGACCCTTTAATATTTTTTCTAGAGTAGGTCCGGTGGCTTACAAACTAGAGTTACCCCCAGAACTTCATGGTGTTCACAACACATTCCATGTATCTAATCTGAAGAAATGTCTAGCAGTGAGTGATGAGAAAATTCCGTTAGGTAAGGTTCGAATAGATGGGAAGATGCATTTTATCGAAGAGCCCGTAGAGGTTATGGATCGTGAGGTAAAGCAACTGAAACAAAGTCGGATACCTATTGTCAAGATCCGATGGAATTCAAAGCATGGACCGGAGTATACTTGGGAACGAGAGGATGAAATGTGGAAGAAATATCCGCACCTCTTCGATTTCAATAAGAAACGGACATCCAAATGAAATGGATCACGAGGACGTTGATCCCTTTTAGGAGGAAAAGCTGTGACAATCTAACATTTTCAGGTAGTGAATTATTTTCTCGTATAATATTTTGAAACTAATTTTTGTGTTGGTTGACGAACTCACAATCTACGGATTTAAATTTGGGCTTACGTGCATAATTTAGCGTCATTTAAGATTAAACCGGAAACCTTAGGATTACGTATTTACATTTTTGAACTCCGTTTTTGATGAGACAATTTTTATTGGATTCGTTTTGTGTCGTTGATTCATAATTTATAAAAACGTTTTTCGTGAAACAACCCGAGGGCACGCAAATCGAGAAAACTAGAATCGAGGGATACCCGTAAATTAGTGAGGTGGGACAAAATACATTATCCCACCCCACTAGCACCATGGGACGGCACAACAAGACACCACATCAATATGTGGCATCTTGTTAACTTGTTATTTAACAAGTGTAAGCTAAAGCTTACACTTTAAGCCACTTTAAGCTTTCACAAGCTAAAAACCATCAACTACTCACACATACCATTTTCTCTTATGCAAACAACCTCAAAATCCTCTCAACACCACCACCTTGTCGTCCACTTTGAAGAACAAACACCCCTTCTTGATCTTTTCTAGCCACAAATACTTGTTATCTAGCTCTATCATGAAGTTATCTTGAAGCCTTGATCATTTGGTGGCCATTTTAACAACAAAGGACGTGATTTGCTTGTGTCCTAGGGCTGATTTCTCAACTATTGTTCTTGGTGTTTGATGATCTTGGAGTTACTTTTGGTGTTCATCAAGTTCTTGTCTTCCAAAAACAAGAAATACACTTGGTTGGTAAAGAAGATCATCCTCTCCATTTTCTCTTGTTATTTTTGTAAATAACAAATGTATTTTCTTTCTTGTTGTATATGTATATGATGAATATATGATGATAAAAATGTTGTGTGGGGATCAAGTGTTGATAAATATGCTTAAAAAGGTTAATAACTATAAGAAACAAGACTAAAATCATGCTTATTTAGTTGGCTGTATAAAAACAGTATGTAACGAAAACTTGAACTGATAAACTTGCATGGTAGAATCCATTTACAGTAAGTACAACATGTTATACACATGTGAGAGTTGGCCATGCAATGGAATCATTATAATGAGTGAGATATGATCAAAACAAGATGAGTGTGCTAATCTGAATAAGCTGTTTTGTAGGGACTGTTAAGGCAAGATAAACTTAAAATGAGCAGTAGTTATAACTAAGTTAAATGTAGCACATAATATGAAGATCATGCCATCCAATAATGAGCTTCTAATTCATTATAGAACTCTAAATATGATAAAAATGGTGAAGATGAAAATAAAAATCAGATTTTGAGAATTAATGTTTATTATTATTATATAAGCACTCAAATTTTATTATATAAAATGTAAAATAAAAACCCACTAACTTATGAAATTTATTTATATAAATATGTAAAAGGTTAAATAAATGAATAAATTATAAAAATGGTAGTGGAATAATACTTATAAGTAATAAAAACTATAAACTTGATTTTTACGACTTTTTCGGCTATTACCGTAAAATTAACGTTTTTCGCCAATTAAAACTTAGACGATCAAACCCGTCTAATGTAAAGATTTTAAAAGTCATATACTGATATATAAGTGACTAATACAAGTAAAAACCGATAAAACCCGAACTTTAGGACATACGAACATTAACAAGCTAACTAAGCATATTGGACTAATAATTGGACTAAATAAGATAAACACTTATAAAAAGAACTTATTAGGCTTAACCCATTTGGGCCCAACATGGAAAGTATAGATACTGATAATATAAGTATAAAATGGATCAAAACAAGTTAAAGAACTTATACTAAGCTTATTGGACTTAAAATAGGTAAATAGGTTAAACTAGTAAATTAGTAAAAAGTTACCAAAACGTAAACACTAAAATGAGTAAACAAGGATGTATAAACCCACTTGATCATCATCATATGTACAAAATCATCATATGTATATTATTATTTTGATAAAAGTCATTGGACAAGAGTCTAAGACCGATTATTATTTATATAGGTTTCCGTGACAGAAGCACGCCCGTAGCCGATAATCCGCCTTTCATTATCAACGTGAGTTCATAGCCTCGCACTCTTTTAAATGTTTTATAAAATGATTTGTAAACCCGCGAGGGAGATAACATGCTTGATTTTGATAAAAATAGAACACAAGTAGTCCTGATGGTATGCTTAATGATATGGACCCGAATGATGCTATGACCCTATAAACGAGACAAAAAGGATTATTAGTAGTTAGGTTATGTCACTTAAAGTCCCATTAGCATGAATTGTGAACTATCGAGATTTGGTAGACGCTTATGCATTTGATAGTACTATTTGGGGACGATCACCCCAGTTCGCGGCTTGACGGTTGATCCCCGTCGTACCACATTGATTGGTAAGCGAATTTATGTATGAAAGATTCCATAGCGTGATTTTTGTGACAACACGTTAACTTAGATGGGCAAATTGTTTGTCGGGTTCGCGGCCCGCTGTTTTCATAGTAAGGTAACAATGTCATGCGGCTAATAATAATCCTAAAACCTATATACAAAACGATAATGACGCTAATAACGATGAATATATTACCTATAATGGTAATATTGAGGCTATGGTCTCATGGACGGTTTAAGATGTATGCTTGATTTATATATTGCATGACTAGCAATACGAGGACTTACTTCCGATATTATACTTGTGTTCTGATTTTAACGATTGTTTTATATAACGGTTTTTATTAAACTCTATGAATTCACTCGGCATTCGCTGATATGATTTTTGCATGTTTTTATCTCAGGTTCTTGAAGGTAATCCGGATGGAGATCGACTCTGATGGCCCACATAATATTAAAAATGTTCATTCGACCTATGTTTTGTAAACTTAATGACCTGTATAATTTGGGACCTATTGTACACTTTAAAACTTTTTTATCGAATGATTGTATGTTGTACCTTGAACAACCATTTTTATGTGTTGTCTATGATTGGAGTTATTGTGCTATCCCGTAACACTCTGAAAGACCCTTCCGTTGTACCGATACGAAAAATGAGAGTGTTACACAATCAGCTCCGAACCTCTTCAAATCCTCGACAACAAGCCACTGTTCAAGATGGTCAAGTGACGGTGCAACCTATTCAGGGAAGGCAAACTTCATATGGACCTCCTACAAGGATTGTGAATGCTCAAGCTGTGAATTCTCAAGCTAATGGAAATGGAAGCCCTATTGGTCCTCAAAAGGTTGTGTCTTGCTACGATTGCCAAGGACAAGGTCATATGGCTAGGGAATGCACTCAGCCAAAAAGAAGAAGGGATGCAACATGGTTTCTTGAGAAGATGTATTTGGTTGATGATCAGTCTAAGTGAAAGATCTTGGATTCAGAAGAGTTAGAATTTCTTGCAGACCTAGGGGCAGCAGATAATGAAGGCATTGCAGTCATTTCTACTTCTAATGCAGCATATCATGTAGACGATCTTGATGCATATGATTTGGATTGTGATGACATTCACTCAGCCTCAGCTGCTCTCGTTGCTAATCTTTCTTACTACGGTTCTGATGTCATCAGTGAGGTACCCACCACAACCAATCTTGGTATTGATGATAACCCACATCAAGCTGGGCATGAAAATGACAACCTCGAACAGCATTCAAGAACTAGTAACTCAAATGATGTGGTACCCAATCCTACACATTTGAGTGAACCTCAACCAAATGCTACGACGAGTATGGAATCTTATGCTCAACATGATTTGGTAATGGTGCCTAAACATATTATTGATCAAATGCATATGGCTCTCAGACAATCCGTAGATACGAATTCCACCCTAACAGCTGAGCTTGCGTTGCATAAAGAAAAGGTCAAAGCTTTGAAATGGTCCCTCAAGCAGAGAAAATAAGATGTTCTGAATTTGACCAATTTCGTTTTGAAAAGATTGAACACTTGAAAGAAATAGAATCATTAAAAGCTAATCTTTCCAATGAATTAAAAGCAAAAGAGTCGGTTGTCAATGATTTTTCAGAAACTTAAAATGGATTTCGAAACTCTCGAGTCTAAAAAGTTTGAACCGGAAATTAATTCTACCAAATTTCTTAAATTCAAAGAAAAACAGCTTTTAAAACAATACGCTTCCACATAAAAGGTTCATCTTTTAACTAAATCGTTTAAAGAACTCGAGCTTAAGCGTCTTCAAGATTTACCACCTAATCCCGGTTATGCAAAACAAGCTCATGAATATTCCTTGTCTTTATGATGTGACCCTTATTGGAAAATCGAAAGAAGCACCTTATGTTCGTAGTACTGAGGAGACACAGTCACTTGCGGAAGAAACTCATTCTAAAATGCTTTCAAAATTACATAAGATTGATTATGATCAGCTTAATAAAGATTAGTTTTCTAAAAATACCCGCATTCGCTTACAAAAGGAATTAGCATAACTATCAGGTTTTGTTCCCCAAAGTTTGTCAACAGAAAACCTTCCTAGTACGTCTCCTACACTTGTCAAAACGGATTTAACTAAGTTAATTCCACCGGTAAGTAAGGTGTCAGTTAGCTTAAATGCGGTGCACCAACACTAGGCCGATTTTGACAAGGTCATTGTGGAACGTACGACGGCTTCGGCCATAACGGAAGGTGAATGGAATTTTGAGAACACAAGAGCTGCATTTCGAGACGAAATTGTTCCATTTGTAAACAATGTTAAAGCTTGTCTTAGTACTATTGATCAAGATTTGCTTTTGGAAATAGAAGAAGTTAGACGTGTTTTCAATGAAATGGATGATGCTTATGAAAACAGTTTACTTGAAATAGAAGGGGTTTCACGCCAAAATGATCAGCTTCTGAAGCAAGTGATGTCTCATGATATAGTTTTCGTCTGTGTGAATAAAAGTGTTGATAATGATTCAATTATGCATAATGTTGAATCTGTGGATAATGTGGTAGATAGTACTTGTCACAAATCTGACGCTGAATTTTTAAAGCTTCAAGATTCTTATTCTTCGCTTTCAAAAAGTTTTGTTGAGATTCAAAAACATTGCATTTCGCTTGAATGTAAACAACAATTTATTCAAGAGCTTTTTGAAACGTCTTTCGAAGGTGTTAATATAAAAGATGCAAATTTTCAAAGGAATTTTAGATTGGATATACAATCAAAACAGCGTCAGCCAAGTGACAAGGTTTTGCCGATAGACATAGAGAAGTCTAAGGAGCAGAATTGTGTGAACGTACTTGAGGCCGCTGAGAATTTTAAACTTGATCTAGATAATCGAGTTTCCAAGATTTGTCCAAAGTTGATAACTTAAAACAGAAAAATACACAACTCTTCGATTCAGTAAAGCCCGCATGTGCTAATACCACTGCACAAAATCAATCACTGATTGAACAATTTAATCGAAAGTCGGTGGAAATATCTGATTTGAGGGAACAAATTTGTGATAAAAATATGGCTTTGGCTGAGTTAAAGGAAACACTTTGTACTCTAAAAGGTAAGAATGTTGTGGATAACGCAGCCACTGTCTCAGCATCGTCCTCTAGTGCAATCAAAAGGAACTTTATCGTTGTCACACCACTTAACAAGGGCCCTAGGACTTAACCATCTCAAACTTTGGTCACTAAAGATAAGGCGGAATCAAAACCAGCTTCTAATATTCCCGTGTTGCCTTCTACAGGAGTAAGCACCACTACTAAGGCTCAAAGATCTAAGCTTAAAAGAAACAAGAAGAATGATAGGATCTTGCCCCCATCTAGTAGTCAAGTAAGGAAGAAAGTAGAAGCCCATCCTAGGAATGTTATTTCTGTTTTGAATAAAAAGAATCATGTAGCTAAACCTAAAGGATCTGCGGTTGTGCAGCGTTCTAAGCCTACTATGAATTCTAATTTGAAATGTTGGAATTACAATGAACGTATGTTTTCTAGTCGTCATTATTCTTGCCTTATTGACCATGTGAATGAGATGAATGCCTGGAAAAATGATTTAGAATGGAAACCGACTGGGAAAGTGTTAACCCAAGTTGGTTGGATGTGGCGTCCCACTGGTAGAACTTTCACTATAGTAGGAAATGCGTGCCCTTTGACTAGGATCACTCCCACTACAGCGAAGAAAGCGTGCCCTTTAACTAGGAGTACCAAGGCTACCAAAACACAAGTGTGTCCTTTAACTAGGAACACCAACACTACCGTAGGAACCAAGTGCCCTTTAAATAGGTCTACTCCCACTGTAGCGCCCGCTATTACTCCAAAACCTCTGAAAATTGGAACAATAAAACCTGTTAGTGATAAAACTCACATTAGAAAATGCAGGAAATATAAGGGTCACAAAAATGTTAGCAATTCTAATAATATTTTATATGTATCTGCTAACACTCCGGAACCAATAGTTTCCAATGCATTGTCTACTGTTGTTGTTGAAAACAGGTGGTTCAAATTGTTCTCTGGTATTTGGACTCTGGTTGCTCTAAACATATGACCGGATATCGCTCTCAGCTCAAAAATTTCGTTAGCAAAATTTTTGGTACGATTCGATTTGGAAATGATCATATTGCAAAGATAATGGGTTACGGTGAATATCATATTGGGAATGTTATAATTTCAAGAGTGTATTATGTGGAAGGTCTCGGTCACAACTTATTTTCTGTGGGACAATTTTGTGATGCAAACCTAGAAGTTACTTTTCGAGAGCATACCTGCTTCATTCGTAATTTGGAAGAGGTTGATTTATTGAAAGGTACTCGAGGTAATAATTTGTACACTTTGTCTCTACAAGACATGATGGCCGCTTCTTCCGTATGTCTTCTCTCCAAAGCATCGAAGACTAAGTCATGGTTATGGCATCGACAGTTATCTCATCTTAACTTTGACGCTATTAATCATTTGGCGAAAAACGAACTTGTTCGTGGTCTTCCTAAACTTACATTTCACAAGGATCATTTGTGTTCCGCATGTACAATGGGGAAAACACTAAGAAATCATACAAACCCAAGACTGAAGACACCAACCAAGAGAAACTTTATTTGTTGCATATGGATCTTTGTAGGCCAATACGTGTTGACAGTCTTAGTGGTAAAAACTACATCCTCGTCATTGTCGATGATTACTCTCGGTTCACATGGGTGAAATTTCTTACAACAAAAAATGAGGCACCTAAATTCATCATCGGATTTCTCAAGATGATTCAAGTGCGTCTCAACACTGCTGTCAGACGCATTCGTACAGATAATGGAACCGAATTTGTGAATCTAATTTTGAGTGATTATTATGAAGAAGTTTGCATTTCTCATGAAACATCCGTTTCTCGCACTCCACAACAAAACAGTGTCGTTGAAAGGCGAAATCGCACACTTATGGAAGCTGCTCGAACGATATTAATTTACGCAAAGTCTCCATTGTTTTTATGGGCAGAAGCAGTATCTACAGCAGTGTACACCCAAAACCGGTCACTAATTCGTAAACGCCATGGTAAAACACCTTATGAGCTTCTCCATGGAAAAGTACCAGATTTATCTTATCTTCATGTATTTGGTTCTCTTTGCTATCCAAATAATGATGGTTACAATTTGGGAAAACTTCAACCAAAGGCGGATATTGGTATTTTCATTGGTTACGCACCCACAAAGAAGGCATACTGAATCTACAACCGTAACTCTCGCAAGATCCTCGAAAATATGAATGTTGATTTTGATGAGCTGACAGCAATGGATTCTTAGCAAAGCAGCTCTGAACCCGCACTTCATGAAATGCGACCCAGTAACATTAGTTCTGGTCTTGTCCCAAACAACCCTAATTCATCATCATTTACACCAACTTCTAGGAATGAATGGGATACGTTGTTTCAACTGTTCTTTGATGAATTCTTTACTTCTCCAAGTGTTGTTACTCCCGAACCTGAGGTAATTGCTCCGGTAACCGAAGTTGTCGCTCCAGCAACTGAAGCACAATCAGACACATCTGCACCTCAATTGGTCATGATATACCTTCAACAAGTAATTCTCAACCAACACCCTAATTAACTACCCATGTCATGCCTATTGATGATGAAGAGGATGATGATGATCACGATTTGGAATTCGCACAAATGCGTGAACTTCTATTCTTTGGTGTACCAATTCCCGACTCTAATCAAGTCGGGTCGTCCACCTCAGATGAAGCTCCTACTACGGTCTACTCCAATCCACGGATTCGTGAACATGATAGCAAGTGGACAAAGGATCATCCTATAGATTATATTATTGGTGACCCTAATCATCCGATATCCACACGAAGTCAGTTACAAGTAAATGCAATGTTTTGTCATTTTGATGCTTTTCTCACTGAAGTTGAACCTAAGACATGGCAAGAAGCTTTTACTCAATCCTGTTGGATATAAGCTATGCAAGAAGAACTTAATGAATTTATACATCTTGAAGTATGGGAACTTGTCCCATGCCCGGATCAAGTGCAGTTACTCACTTTGAAATGGGTTTACAAGGTGAAACTCGATGAGTTAGGCAGAATATTGAAGAACAACGCTCGACTAGTAGCTCGTGGATACAAGCAATTATTGGGCATCGACTTTATGGAATCCTTTGCACCTGTTGCCCGTTTGGAAGCTATTAGACTATTCCTCTCTTATGAAGCCCATATGAATATGATCGTCTATCAGATGGATGTGAAGACGGCATTTCTTAATGGTGAAATAAAGGAAGAGGTCTATGTTCAATAGTCGGATGGTTTTGTGAATCCTAATTATCCTAATCATGTGTACAAGCTTAAGAAGGCTCTCTATGGGTTGAAGCAAGCTCCACGCGCCTGGTATGATCTATTGTCACAATTCCTCATTACGCAAGGCTTCACTAAAGGCAAGGTGGATCCCACGTTGTTCATTCAGAAACGAGGTAACGATATGATTATGGTACAAATATATGTTGATGATATTGTATTTGCTGCCTCGACCAAAACCTTATCCGACGAGTTTGGGAAACTCATGTCTTCCAATTTAAGATGTCAATGATGGGCAAGGTATCATTCTTCTTAGGACTTTAGATATCTCAGAGTCCTAGAGGCATCTTTATCAATCAATCCAAGTATGCCCTTGAATCGCTTAAGAAAAATAAGATGGAATCTTGCGACCCCGTAGATACTCCAATGGTGGAACGAACCAAGCTAGATGCAGATCCACATGGGATTGCCATTGATCTGACACTTTATCGTGGAATGATCGGTACCCTTTTGTATATCACAGCCAGTCGACCTGATCTTCAGTTCGCTATATGCATGTGTGCTCGGTATCAAGCTAGGCCTACTGAGTTACACTTAGCTACTGTTAAACGTATCTTTCGGTATCTAAATGGAACCATTAATCGGGGAATTTGGTATTCGAAGGACTCTTCGGTCGCACTAAGGGCATATGCAGATGCGGATCACGCGGGTTGTCAAGATACAAGGCGTAACACGAGTGGAACTTTGCAACTACTAGGAGATCGACTAATCAGTTGGGCATCGAAAAGGCAGAAAAGCGTTGCAATTTCAAGTACGGAAGCAGAATACATAGCTATGTCCGGTTGCTGTGCTCAAATTCTTTTGATGAAATCGTAATTAACCGACTATGGTCTAGGTTTCAACAAAATTCCGATGTACTGCGACAACAAGAGTGCAATTTCCTTATGCTGCAACAATGTTCAATTCTCCCGGTCGAAGCATATTGATATACCATTTCATCAAGGAGCAAGTGGAAAATTGAGTGATCGAGCTTTACTTTGTCCGATTTGAGTATCAATTGGCGGATATTTTCACGAAGTCTTTAGATCGCGCTCGAATGGAATTTTTGGCCGACAAGCTAGGAATGAGAACTTTCTCGCCTGAGACTCTAAAGGAACTGGCAGATGAAGCGAAAGAATAGTGGTGGTAAACTATTCTCCGTATCCTTGGTGATCATCATATATTGTGTATATTTTTATCCACAAAAGCAAAATACAAAAATATAAAACCATATAAAAACTATAAAAATTTAAAAATTTAGAAAAATCCAAAAATATTTTTACTTTATTTTTTAAAGCCATGTCTTTTGGTACGATAATATTTACGGCCTTATAAATATTGATTAATATTGACCCGGTGCCATAAATAGAGTTTGTACAAAAGTTGTAAATATTCCATAAAACATGCCCTAATGGCTTGTAGTTATTTCAGACTGCAACTCGCTTTCACATTAAAGTCAAGTATTTCTTATTAAAGCTTTGACTCACAATGGGAATTAATTTTCTCGGGCAAGGTTTACTTTAAAACCTAGTAAGGGATCAATGTTACTTTATAACTTGGTCTAACACAAATCTATGTACGCATCAGTGCATTTATTTGTTAAAACAAGAGAAGTCTTGTTTTTTTGATGCTATCATCTCTACAACCATACCTATCTACAATTGGTATCTACATACACGACGATGCCACTACTCAAACAACGACTACAGCTCTTTCAATAGAAAACAGGTCAACAATTAAGGGGGAGCAACTGTCAAGCATTCAGAATCATTGATGCCGAAAGTGCCAAGTTCACAAACTGGTGTCAAGACAACAATACCAATCGTACACGTGGTGTCAAGAGATGGCTTCAGACGTGACGAGGCGACCAACATATGCTGACAAGAACCATTTGATCTTATCATATAATGTTCTCATCAATCAGGTCCAACCTTGTCAATTCTTTTTAATATGGTGAATATGTGATTGTTTTACAAATCGGTATCATATCTCATACATTTGGTATCATGAAGATAAAATGCACTTGCGTTTTTCTTCCCAAAAACTTTGTTAAAACTACATTAAATAAATTGATATTAAAATCATCGATTGGGTTAATAATTTTAATATGGGGGAGAAAATGTGATTTAATAAGGGAAATTATCACAAATTGTCTGACTTAATGTGTTGGCTCATTCCGACATATGCGAAATGTTTTCGAATATCGTGGCATATGTTAAGGTGAGCAAAACGGATTTGCATATCAGAATGGATTTTCATGGTGACATATACTTACCCAAAACCCATTTATTTCACGACGATGAAGATTGTGGTGACATAAGGATGGTAGGGATAGGTTAAGTCCAATGATTCTTCTTAATCTGGAGGAATCTTCCCAAGGCCATTCCATAGATAGAAATAGTAGTCCTTAGGAAGGTTGGAGAAAAGATTGTGAATGTAGCTGAATGCCGACCAAGTACTTAAGTTAGCACTGGAACAATCACAACAAGGTGCTGGTTATGACATATTGGTAAGCATTGAAGGGGTTGAAGAATTGAAAAGAATTGTAAAGATAAAGGGTCTAAATAAAGAAGCCCTCCTTACAACCTTAGGCAGAAACCATGTCAACACATATGCTATTGAGATCATTTTAATAATGCTCGATATTGAAGATAGACATCATGGACCCAGTGATGCAATGCACAACCCATACCAGCTAACTCTGATATCTCTCAAAAGATATTTGTTTTAATCACATTGAGACAAAACGTTATCTATCGATTTATTCACTCCGAATAAATAGGTATTGAAATGGTGGCACTCCTCTCCAGCCTCCGATTACTCAAATCCAAAGTGCACGATCGAGTCTAGAGCCATTTGATATCATCAAATATCTCATTAGGACACACTTCCATAATTCCTTGCTTTTTCACACTCTGTGTAAAGTAAGAAAGATATTAAGAGTCCTACGCAAAATCTTCATGATCTTGCATGAACATCCGAGTAATACGCAAGTATTTACAATGAAGATGAAAATCCTTCTTGAATGAAAATCAAAAAGCTCATGGTAGGTGACTTATGAGATTCTTTATGAATCAAACTTGTGATAACTGGAAAGAAACAGTTGTTTAATTCTTAATTGAATTTAAACACATTCCAGGACTCTACGCAATATCTAAGTGATCTTGCCAGAACACTCAGAGTGATACCTTAGTGTTCACAGTGATGAGTGGAAATCTTTCTAGTGTTAACCTTAAACAGCACTTGGTAGGTAACTTGCAAGATTCAATATGAATCAAGCTCATGACAACTGGAAAGCAACGATGGTGTGATTCTTTAATGAATCAAACTTGTTCCAGGAATCAAAATTGACGGCTTCAATCATGCGGATAATTTTATCCAAATGATTCACTCTTTACGTTCGCAGTCAGCTTTGGACGGTCGAGTAAAGAGAACGGGTTTACCCGCAAAATATTGTCAAAGAAATTTTTAATTAAATCTACCTGCCACAAGTACGATATTTTATATCGTCCAACGGTCTTCACCGACCGGAGGTACAATGTTACCAAATTAGAATGAAATGTTCAAAGCCATTTCGTTCGTGTCTACTTATGTTGCGGCATTTGAAGACGGTGGCGTTGCGGAATCCGAGAAGAACTCGTCCCCACATGCTTATACTTTATGCACTTAATACCTCATCTATATCAAGAAAGCCTAAAAGTTAAGTCTTTCGTTGTATCGAACTCTGAAGTGTTCAAGAATTATGAAGGTATAAGTATGTGGGACATGAAGTCACCAAGAGGCGAAGATCACAAATGATGGATGCACAAGATCAAGGCAAGAGATTAATGCTCAAGATTGATATCAAAGATCACATCAGCATGTTCACCAGAAAAGAAAAAGAAAAGAAAGACGAAGACTACGAGATCAAGACAAGCATAGTATGCTAGGTTTATTTTATTATTGTAACATGGGTAACGCCCTTGTTTGGAGTGACCTCCCTTAGGGAGAGATTGTTGGAAATACGTTTTTACGTATTTAGGAAGATTAGGTCTCTCCGACAATATATTAAGTAGTAGCTCGTAGTCTAGATATCTTTTAATATATCAAACAAGGAAAAGCCCGGTCCATGCTTGTATTGCCGGCCCAATTGTAAGCCCAAGCCCATCATATGGGCTAGGTATATAAACCCTCTCCTTAGATGGAGAGGGTGTGGTTTCATTTCATATTACACATAGTTAATCACTTTCTCTCTCTAAAGTGTGTGTGAAATCATCTATCTTTCTATCTCTTTCTCTCTCTAAAACATAACCTAGATTTACATATCCTACATTTCTTCTTTTCAGCGCTTCAATATCTCTTGTCAGTTAGCTAATAGGTGCAAAATACGTGTATTTGGCATGATTTTTTAACTGTTACAAAAAGTTTCATCCCAAAAACCGTTTTTTCTTGTAGTGATGATTTTAGATCTCCATTTAGGATGTAAGGCTCTAAGAAATTTTCTTACATAATTTTTGTTGCAATAACTTTCATCAAGTGCCTTTAAACTAGTGATAATAGTATTAAACATAGCAAACGCATTATTGGTGGATTCGTCTTCCGGAATAACGAATTGTTCATATTGTTGTACAAGTAAGTAAGTCTTGTTATCTTTGACTTGGTTATTACATTGGTGGGTTATTAACAACGTTTTCCAAATTTCTTTTGTCGTATAGCACAAAATTTCTTTCGTATCTTTACGTGGCAAAACATTGTAAATAACCATTTTAGCTTCATTATTTCTAGCTAGTTTTTTTTAAGATCACCATTTAACATTTTATAAAAAATAATTAACCATTTTAGTTTCTTCATTAAAAAAATAGGTTTAAAATCACCCTCGGTAATAACATGCCAAAGATTAAGATCTTTATGTTTAATATAATTCTCAAATATATTTTTCTAATATATAAAACCACTAATTGAGAAAAGTGATGGTCTATGCATAGATTTACCTTCTAAATATTTGTCGAAATCCATAGCTTGATCCAAACTTTAAAATAGAATATACTTTTAATAAATTAAGTGAGTTTAGCTCTTGATACCAGTTGTAAAATAGAAAGGGGGTTGAATAGTTTAACGGTTACAATCACGTTTCCGAATATAATTTACTTGTTAAAAGATTAGATTCCTTATTATATTGATGAGACCCTAAATATAAATGGTCTCAATGCCTAAAAAGGTCTTAAAAAGACGGAAAAATATAATAAAAACAATGCAATTACCCTTTGTTTGTTTGATATGTGATTATAGGTACGAGTATCATGAAAAAGACAAAAGATCACAAGAAACAAGCAAAGATGAACACAGGAAACGAATCACCCAAAGAACCGGACCGAATGTTGATTTTCTTCCTTGAAGAATTGAAGATGTACTAGAATAGTCCCTCAACTTAGAAGAAATGACACTTTATGTAACACCTCATTTTAATAAATAGAATATCACAGGATAATTATGGTGTGTCATCAAAGTATGCAAGGTAATATGTAAAAACATACATGACCAAAAGGGAAAACCAAAATCAAACATCGGTTCCCAAACATAATCCTAAAACATAAATAAAGTAAATGAAATGAGAAGGACAAAACAAGTGTCCAAACAAGCATAAGTATATGAAGGCAAAAGGAGAAGTCTAAGGTAGCTTTCCTCCTATGCACGTCCTCCATATGCTCAAGTCTGTCCATGGGTACCTGCCGTTTTGGGACATGGAAAGGAAAGTATACGGCTGAGAAATACGCTCGGTGAACAGATATATGACAATGATATGAATGGCATAAACATAAGTAAAGTATGAAATGAAAGTAAAGTGTAGCGGAATAATGTATGTCCTGGAAAACCTAGTGTATGTTTTATAGACTAGTTTATATTATGAAAAGACTTATGTTTATTTTTATACTAAAAACTATATTTTAAATATGGCCAGAGCCCATATAGGTCATGTTATATCAACGTGCATGAATACTTAGAGGGGTGACCTCATCATGAAATTAGAGGGGTTGCCTCTAATTAATATATAATATGAGTGGAGGGATCAGCTCCTGTAACGGATGCAAGGCACACACCGTATTTACCATGAAATCTTACTAACTTGTCCGAGGATGCACCAATTCGCCCTACATGATTATAATAAAATATGACAAATACTGTAAAGGGACGCTGCGAGCAATCACTCTCACCGCAGAAGAGTCATAACACTGGTGCCTCCAGTGCTATGGTTATGGAACCCCAATAACTAGGTGAAACTAGCGTGCATGTATATAGATCAGGAAATCTAAAATAAACGAAACATATACTGAATGTGTTTAAGACACGTAAACTACTGGGGAAAACAAATGGCTGCAAACGGGAAATCCTAATATAGGAAAGATGTCCTTACTAAAGGACGGAATATCCGTACCTTATGTCCATTAAATGAAGTTGAAAACGAAAGTGGAAGATCACTCCGAGTTCACGATAGCTACATAATAAAAAGAGACGTGTATGAGTTGTCTGATTAACTTATACTTAACTGATTATTAGTTTACTTGGTATGTTCTTAACTTGTTTTACTTGTTCTTGTTCTTACTTATATTACTAATTCATGTTAAATCATGTGTTTTCTTAATGTTTCATGTATTCTGATTAGTGTATTTCATGTTCTTATATACTTGTTATATTATAATGAGTAACTTCCTAAAAATAGTAGGTTTCCAACAAATATAAGTTTCCAAAGTAGAAAGTTTCCAAAATTAGTAAGTTTCAAAAAATAAAAAGTTTCCATAATTAGAAATAAGCTTGGTTAACAATTATAAAATATAAGCTATAGTGTTAATAAGCATAAAATATATCTTTCATGATTATATAGTAAAGTCTATTAAAGACATACCTTAAGTAAAAAATAATAATTATTAATTAATAATAAAATGCATGGTTTTACTTGGGATTATTAATAAATAAAAAGAGATTACTAATTTAATAAAACTTTACATTAGCTTGATCTTTATGTAATTAAATTAAGGTATGGTTATTAATTTAATTACATTAATAAATAATTAGGTTAATCCCGTTAAGTACAAGTAACCCAATAGCTATGATTAATCTAATTATAACGTACATTTAATAATTAAATTAACAACTTAATCATATCATATTCGTGTATACCCTAGCCTATCGAGACACCCATGTCTCGGTTGCACTAAACAAAAAAACCTAGCAAAACAACCTAAAATAGTGATGTGGAATATATATCTATAATTCTGTCCAACATTCCTAGTTAAACCTGTCCAATTTACTTTATTCATGTTCTGTCCAACATCCTCCCTACAGTATTGTCCGATATATCCCCCAGACCCATAGCTTGTTTATGCTGCTGCTCAATTCTACCCATTGTTTTACATACCTTCATGCTGTTTGGTTATAACTACATATTGTTTGTACTAACTAACCACCGTGACACATAAGTGTCACGATTCCCACTGTTATTAACCCAAACCACTCATTGAGGGTGTTTGGAGTTGCTACCGAATGAAAAAAAACCAAGCCGACACCCTTGAAGGGTGCGACTGGTGGACTTAAATCACCACCGAGACCTTGAATGGTCTCGGTTTGAGTGTAAACCATGCGTAAACAACATCACAAATCTTAATCTTGTTTGATCCTAACTGTAACACCCCCAAATTTATACAACTCAATACAGCGGAAGACTCGTTGGTGTTACGGGATAGCACATTACTCACATCATAGACAACGCATAAAAATCACGTCGTTTAATAATAAATCATTTCCATTCATAAACATCAAAGTTACATCGGTCCCAAGTCATTACATCTCATACAAAGTTTTACAAAATATTTGAATGGAAAATATTGTTTATGTGCGGGCCATGAATTCTTGTCGTCTTCCCGAGAATTACCTTCAAGTACCTGAGATAAGACATGTTAAAAGAAAAGGTCAGCGATAACGCCGAGTGAATTCATAGAGTTTAATAAATTACATCAATATAACTTTGGTATAAAATTATTACCAAAAATCATTTCGTACAAAGAGTTTAATAAACCATCAATATAATATCGGTATAAAGTTTTTACCGAAAATCATTTTTGTACAAATCATTGTAATAGGCCATAAAATAGCCAAAATCATTTTATACAAATCTTTATCAAAATCATAGCATAGGCATTTGCCTTAAAAATCATTATACGAGCCAATGTCGTAAAAACGTCATACAATACGTCTTATAAAGTTGTATGAAAATAAAAACCGTTATATGAATATGGTCATGAAAACCAAAAGACAAACATAATATCAATAGTATGACCCTGTATTGCTAGTCAGGCAATACGTCGTAATTCTGAGCGTCTAGTAGTATTTCGTTAGTCGGATTATTATAAGCCGCATGACATTGTTACCTTACTAAACCAACAACGGGTAGCTAACCCGATACCAATTTTGCCCATCTAAAGTAGCGTGTCGTCACAAAGGTCACGCTATGGAAATCTTCTCATACATAAATTCGCTTACCAATCAATGTGGCACGACGGGGATCAACCGTCAAGGCGCGAACTGGGGTGATCGTCCCCAAATAGTACTATTATATGCACAAGCGTGTACCAACTCCCGGTAGTTCACAATTCATGCTAATGGGACTTTTAGTGACATAACCTAACTTTAATAATCCATTTTATTTCATCTATCGGGTCCTTTAATCATTTATCGGGTCATACAATCGGGTCATTCAATCATACGGGTCCAAATCAAACAAACAATCGGGACAAATGGTGTCCAAACTTTTATAAAAACTAACATGTTATCTCCCTCGCGGGTTTATAAAGAATTAATAAAACATTTAAAAGAGTGCGAGGCTATGAACTCACGTTTATGTGGGAAGGCGGGTTATCGGCAATTCGGACGTACGGTACGTGCTTCAATCACGGAAACCTAGACAAATAATACTCGCCTTAGACTCATGTCCAATGACTTTATAAAAATATCAATTATCTATACATATGATGATTATATATATATATATGATGATCAAGTGGGTTTACATATTCTCGTTTACTCATTTTAGTGTTATATGTCGATAACGTTTATATCAGTTTACTAGTTTTACCTATTTACGTGTTTTAAGTCCAATAAACTTATTACAAGTTCTTTAACTTGTTTTAATCCATTTTACACCTATATTATCAGTATATATACTTTCCATGTTGGGCCCAAATGGGTTAAGCCCAATAATAAGTTTATAAGTGTTTTAGTCCATTTTTGTTGTATTATTAGTCCAATAACGTTAATTTAGTCCGTTAAGGTCCGTATGTCCTATAGTTCGGGTTTTATCGGTTTTTACTTGTTATAAATGTTTATATATCAGTATATAAGTTATATAAGTTTTACATTAGACGGGTCCAACCATCTATGTTTTATTTAACAAAAACGTTAATTTTATGGTATTAGCCGAAAAAGTCGTAAAAATCATGTTTATAGTTTTATAACTTATAAAACTTAACAAGTTACCATTTTTATTAAAATGTCCACTTATTTACCATTGTACATATTTATATAAATGTATTATATAAGTTAGTGGGTTTTAAGTTATATTTTATACTATTAAATTTTGAGTGCTTATATAATAGTATTATTCTTTGATTTCCAAAATCTGATTTTTATCTTCACTTTCACCAAAACTGCCATATCTAGAGTTCTATATGGAGATAGAAGCTCAAATTTTTATCACATAAACTACATGATATGTGCTACATTTAACTCTTCTATAGATAATGTTGAATCATCCTCTAAGTATTTTCTAAAAATCGTCCAAAACAGTGAACTCAGATTTGTACCTTAAACTTGTTTTGATCATATCTCACTCATTACAATGATTCCATTGCATGGCCAACTCTCACATGTGTACAAGACATATAGCTTACTGTAAATGGATTCTACTTCATCATTTTATCAGTCCATGACCTGTTTCTTTACTGTTTTATACAGCCATCACTTTTAAGCAAGATTTTAGCCTTGTTCTTTATAGTTTTTTTTTTTTACCTTTTTAATCATGTTTATCAACACCAAATCCCCACATAACATTTTTATCATCATATAATCATCATATACATATACAATAGGAAATAAAATACATGTTTACATAATCAAAATAACAAGAAGATGAGGAGGACAATCTTTATACCACCATGATGATGTAGGTTGATCAAAACATGGATTTTGATGGAGAAACTTGTGATGCACCAAGACCATCTTCATGACCACCAATCTTCATAAACTCCTTGTGGAAAATCAGCCCCAAGACACCATGAATACTCCTCCATGGATGTTATAAGCACCACCAATCAATAGGGTTTCAAAAGGGCTTCAACATATGCAAGAATAACATAGGATTTCATGGTTGATTTTTGATCAAAATGGTGTTTGTGGGAGAGATATGGGACGACATCAATGGAGGAGGAAGAGAGAATTTTGAGTGGTATTGCATGGTGGAAATGAGAGAAATGGTAAATGGCAAGTGGTTTTGAGTGATGTAGCTTACATTGTAAGCTTACAAGTTACATGTGTTGTAACTAGTAAGCATAAGATGACACCTCATGGTGTTAGCTTCTTTAGGCCGGTTTTGGAGTGGGGGTGGGACAAGTGTCCCACTTGTCTCATCCCCATTTATTTACGGGTACTCCTCGATTCTAGTTTCCTCGATTTGCGTGCCCTCGGGTCGTTTTACGAAAAACGTTTTTATAAATTATGAATCAACGGCACAAAACGAATCTAATAAAAATTGCCTCATCAAAAACGGAGTTCGAAAACGTAAATACGAAATCCTAGGGTTTTTGGTTTAGTCGTAAAGGACGTTAAAATAAAATCGTAATTCCTAATCTCTTCTCGTAAATTTTTGAGTTTATGAACTAACTCAAATTTAAAACTCCAAAATAATATTCATGGACAAATTTATTTTCTGAAATGTGAGACTGTCACCAAAGACGGTGTATGTAAACGTAAGCACGTAAAGTTGAATCCTCCGGTTTAGACGTAGTCGATGCTATTCCAAGACGTAAATCCAAATTTCTTCCCAAAAATATGTGAGTTCATATTGTAACATTAAAATAATGTTTTTAAATAATATTCAAGAATAAAATATCAACCATAAATTGACGGATTGTCACAACATTTACCCCTAAACAGGATCTTTGTCCTCAAAGATCACCTTACCTTACTACTCATTCCTTATAAAGTTAAAGCCATGTGGGTATTTTCTCCACATTCGGTCTTTTCTCACAAGTGCAATTCATTATAATACGCGAGTTTCATCAAACATAACTACGGGAATAAGATCAGGCTTAATGTTGACTTACTTTCTCTATCCATGATGTTCACAGGTTTTTGATGAATGCAACTTTTCGCCGATCTAAGCTCTACTATGAATAATCAGATTCTCACTTGATAGATATTCCATCTAGTTCGATATAGGAAACATAATTCACGCAGTCTTTGAATTCCTAGGGTAGATCCAGCTTATATGCCTTTCAATCCCAACTTTTACATCATCTCAATGGTCCTATACAACGGGGACTTATATCCCATGATTTGTCAGATCATGAATTCATTTTTTTTTCAAGGTTAAAAATTGTGGCATAACTTCGCTACCCATTTAGCACTTCAAGATCTACATTTCATATTCACATAACCTCCTGCCCGCTATCGGCAGTCAATAATCAGAACCTAATTTCAACAATCATTTCAGATCTCGCGGGTCGGGTATTTTGTAAGGTTAGGTTCGCCATCATAGGAAACCTTAAACCTAAAATACATGTCCAACTCACAATGGGTGTATGTCGGGTGTCTTCATCTCAACTCCTGCTTACCGATGCTCTAAGATTTAGATACTGACAAGATTAGATCTCGTTCCTAATACGATAGTTATCAAGGATAATCTCTCCAAATGAAAACGATTATACGGTTTATTACCAAAGGTCATTCATTCAAACATAAAATAGCACTTATATTACTTTGTATCGTTACTTTACCTCGTCCCTTCGATTGGGGTGGTACATAGTACTCTCATCAAGGTTCGTTCTCAATGACTTCTGAGCAAATCTCTAGAAATTCGATGCGAAGCGAGGATCTTGATATATAGATGATCGATACAGGCACACTATGTTTACATAACTCTTTTAAATACAAGAGTCTATTTCTTCATCAAGATTCTATCATTAACGAGAATGATATTAGCAGATTTGGTCAGTCTGTCGACGATGACCCAAATCGAATCAAATTCAGATGATGACCTTTGAAATAGCTAGATGTTTACTAATGTATGAGGCGATGTCTGCCTTCATAATTGCCATCAGTACATCTTCTTCAGACAAAGATACTATTAGTCATAAATGACATAAATAGAATACTTATACTTACAAATTCCAACATAACTCTATCTCACAATCCTCTATTTTTAGGCAACCACGAGTGGCCTTTTATAAATTTAACGCCATCGGCTTCTCAATCTTAATGATTCATATTAGTCGTGAATCCCTTTTTATTATCTATATTATCCTTTTTACAATCATCGGCTATTTTTAAATTGTTCGGCAATTTATTTTGCACAATCATTATTAAGGAACACATTCTAATTGGTTCTTTATCTTTTCTACATAATGCGTCGGTATCTATATTCACTTCTCATGATGATATAATTATCATGTCCACAATTCACTCAGATATTCTTTCTATATTATGCGTCAGTAATTACGTTCACCTTCCTGATGAAATAAATATCACAACCGTATTTATTCAAAGATCTTTCTTCATATCTTCTATGTTTTAGTTTCGTCTTTACTATCATTTTTATCCGTTTCACTCAATCCGTCGTCTAAAGCGTCGATGATTATTATAATTAATTAAATAATTATTAGTTAATTTTTATGAAGCGTAAACGTAAAAGTTTTAAGTTTCCTCAGTTTGTTCAATTATATAAAAATGTTCAAAATAAATTTGAATTTAATTAACACGATTTTTGTTGATTTATCGAAAATAATTAATAGGATTCGTAAATGTTCGAAAAACCTTTGTTTATATTTTGGTCAAAATTTTCTTAGTTTGAAAGGCATAAATTATCGTTTCAAATTTCAAGTTATGGTTTAAATGGGTTTCCTCAATCCTTCTTATGTTGTCTTAAGGTATGCAAAAACATTTACCCCTAAACAGAAGTGTAGTTAAATGTTTTGGTTATAAGGGAATAATCCCTCAAAAGTTCTTTGTTAAAACATTTGTCAAAACACACTTGCACTTTCTTTTTGAAATAACCCTAAGCCTAAATGGCTCTAATCTTTGAAAAGTCAATATAGATTCCATTATCTATTAATCACATAGTCAAATAATGTAAATGATTAAGTCTTAAATCATATGTTAAATATTCAAGGTACAGGTTTTCATTGTTCGACCAATTCAGGGCAATCTTATAAATAATTATTAACTCATTCTTATTCTTATAAACAAACAAATGGTCCTTAATGATCACGAGCATGAATTTATCAAATTACCGCCTACACACGTGATTCATCATACTTATGAATACTACATGTGCATTTTCAATCCAAACGTCACCATGTGAAACTCATAATGTTCTTTACAATTTCTGGATGTAGTGATTGGAATAGATAATCTTCTTCGCAGATGCGAAGTTGATGATAACCATGGCGTGGATCAAATTGCTAGAACCTTGCAAATGATCGAACAAATCTTCCATTTCGAGTTATGGATATCGCTTTCGATTGTCAATTTACTCAGTCCACAGTGATCTATAAATATAAGGAATGATAACACCATAGCTCTTCATAATGACGAGCTTGGTAGAATAAAAGCTTTCTCCGACAACTCTCTCAGTTGTACGGTAATTCCTTAAATTCAGATGGTGCTGACGTACATTGCACAAGCCACTGGTGCAGCACCGGAAATATAATCAATACCAAATTCAACTTGCCTTAATGGCGAAAGTCTAGGTAATTCACCAATAATACTTGATAAAGTTTCAGATAACAAAAACATCTTTTAATGAATTCATATTAGGTTCTTTCTAGATTATAATATCTATGACTAATTCACAACCAAGCACAATATAATTTCAAGTCTAAATGCAGGATATTGTCATCCATCAAGAATTATTTAGATCACCTTTGATAATTAACATCTTATCATTTAGGGGAATTCTACTTGAGTTCCCATCAATTAAGACAATATCGTCATGTCATAATCAATCAATCTATTCTACTGGCACTATCAACTTTCCAGTTTTATTGCCGTTGATAAGATGTGAACTTCTCAAAAGACTAATAATAACTCAAAATCCTTCACAAATTCAAGGATATATGGAGACACAACTACTATTAAAAGAGTAAGGTCAACGCATAATCTATGCGAGAGAATTTCAAATCAGATACAAACGAAAACATTTAACGAATATGAATATATCCCACGTTTTCATAATTTGAGTACGCATTCGAAAGCTCCTCTGATCGTTACCCAGGTCATTCAAATGAAATCAAATCATAAGAAATGATAAGAACGTCAATATATCCAGTCGGGTATCAACACTCGGTAATCAGATACTTTTCCTAAGAATCTCACTACGAAAGAATTGGACAAGAAAGAATTGTCAATTGTCAAATAAGACAATTTCCATAGATGAGTAAATTCGATTCAGAAGAATAGATGCTATAGGCACATATGTAGGTGTCCCTAACACTATGTCCCTATTTTTCACTTCTTGCAGATCTCATAAAATTTTAATCTTTCACAATATTTAAAGAAATTGTAGTGTTTATTCATTAGTTTTTATGGTGACTACTAATCAGCCTTGCATGGTCCATTCCAAATTGTATGTAGGCGCGCAACTATATACAATTTCAAGATTAACGATGCAATACTCAGTTCGTCAAAACTTTACCATCATGTTTATAATAAAAACATTTACATGCTTAATTATTAAATAAGAATCAAAATAAATTTACAAAGATTTTCCTTGTTATGAAAACAATTGAGTTTCCAAAGCGTTTTATAAACAACCTCATTTCAATAACAATCACTTATAAATCTCACTATGAATAATCCTTATAGTGATGAAAATTCAATTTTTCTCAAGGCATACTGTTTCATCTTATAAAAATAATGAGTGATCTGCAAAAGAGTGACGAAGAGTTGTTCACCAAGAACTAACTACGATGTGATAGAAAATGAGCTTAGCCAATTAATCATGAGGTTCATGACCTTGATGGCACTCAACAAGAATAATCCACAACGTAACTCAATTCAAGATGAGTACTTGTTCAATGGTTGCATCACTAATGCGAACATTAGGATGAAGCAATAAAGGATAGATAACATCGATACATGTAGAATTTAGCGATCAAAGGTAGTCTTTTCATTAATCACAAACAAGTCAAAATTGTACCGTAACACATTACGTGTCACTATGTCATACAATTCTCGGAACTTATCCTACCAACTGATGTCACAGTTAAGTTAGGGATTATTTTTAAAAGATACCATAATGAATACTAATCTACAAGAGTTATTAGGTGTCCCACCTGTCCCGGAAGATCCATCGGTCCTAATTTCAGAAGAAGATTTCTTCAATTTATTTCTTGGACACTGGGCATCCTCGTTAGTGGACAATGGCCTAGGAACAACCCTTAACACGAACCTACAATCATTTAAAACCTTATAATTCAATCACAAAACTTAACGATTTCCTCTTAACAATTTATTATTCCATATGGGTTAAATTTTACTTTATTCAAATTTCAACCACTTTTATACTCAATTCGATATCCTACTTCATTCTCCAATATTTTCAATCTTTATTCTTAGGCCTTAAAAGGGCAATAAAAGCTTGATATGAACAACACTTAATTTCCAATCCTATATCTCTTACAACAACAATTATCAAATGAGTCATTAATATAAAATGACTTGATCATTCAACTAGACTTCTCGGAAAGGTATTAGTGGCATGAGGCTTTTGGGGACTGGTTCCAATGATAGCCTCAAGTGCAACATTCACCCTTTCGATTTCAAGTTTAAGAATTGGATGACAACGAATCAGATGACATCTTTCTAGGTGGTAACGTTTTGTAAAACTCCACTTTATAAGGAAAGATCGTCATGACATCGATATCAGATTTAATCTCGCCAATTCTTTTTCAATATCACAATCAACTAATATCTAAAATTCTACGAATATCAAACATTTGTTGGGATCATAAATATCCACAACTTGGTTTAGATCTAGGATAGCTAGAATTCCTACGAGAATAGCTTCGATTAATTTACTAGGGGAGTTAGGGTTTCTTGTGACAATCTACGTCGTATAAATACCTCGTATAAAAATCAAAATAATCATCAAACAATCATGTAATAAAATTACATCATATATATATATAATCCGAGTTATATATATATATTAAAATAACACTCCTCAGTCTTGGCCTTGTCGGTAACTCGGGAATTCTTCGGCACCGTTATAGTCAAAAGATTTTTAGACATTTTTAGAAAAATGTTTTTAGTAAAAAGATTTTGAAATGTTTTATTCAAAACCTTTGGTTTTAAAAATCTTTCGTTCTCTATAACGAGAGCTCTGGTACCAAACTGTAACACCCCCAAATTTATACAACTCAATACAGCGGAAGACTCGTTGGTGTTACGGGATAGCACATTACTCACATCATAGACAACGCATAAAAATCGCGTCTTTTAATAATAAATCATTTCCATTCATAAACATCAAAGTTACATCGGTCCCAAGTCATTACATCTCATACAAAGTTTTAAAAATATTTGAATGGAAAATATTGTTTAAGTGCGAGCCATGAATTCTTGTCGTCTTCCCGAGAATTACCTTCAAGTACCTGAGATAAGACATGTAAAAAGAAAAGGTCAGCGATAACACCGAGTGAATTCATAGAGTTTAATAAATTACATCAATATAACTTTGGTATAAAATTATTACCAAAAATCATTTCGTACAAAGAGTTTAATAAACCATCAATATAATATCGGTATAAAGTTTTTACCGAAAATCATTTTTGTACAAATCATTGTAATAGGCTATAAAATAGCCAAAATCATTTTATACAAATCTTTATCAAAATCATAGCATAGGCATTTGCCTTAAAAATCATTATACGAGCCAATGTCGTAAAAACGTCATACAATACGTCTTATAACGTTGTATGAAAATAAAAACCGTTATATGAATATGGTTATGAAAACCAAAATACAAACATAATACCAATAGTATGACCCTGTATTGCTAGTCAGGCAATACGTCATAATTCTGAGGGTCTAGTAGTATTTCGTTAGTCGGATTATTATAAGCCGCATGACCTTGTTACCTTACTAAACCAACAACGGGTAGCTAACCCGATACCAATTTTGCCCATCTAAAGTAGCGTGTCGTCACAAAGGTCACGCTATGGAAATCTTCTCATACATAAATTCGCTTACCAATCAATGTGGCACGACGGGGATCAACCGTTAAGGCGCGAACTGGGGTGATCGTCCCCAAATAGTACTATTATATGCACAAGCGTCTACCAACTCCCGGTAGTTCACAATTCATGCTAATGGGACTTTTAGTGACATAACCTAACTTTAATAATCCATTTTATTTCATCTATCGGGTCCTTTAATTATTTATCGGGTCATACAATCGGGTCATTCAATCATACGGGTCCAAATCAAGCAAACAATCGGGACAAATGGTGTCCAAACTTTTATAAAAACTAACATGTTATCTCCCTCGCGGGTTTATAAAGAATTTATAAAACATTTAAAATAGTGCGAGGCTATGAACTCATGTTGATGTGGGAAGGCGGGTTATCGACAATTCGGACGTACGGTACGTGCTTCAATCACGGAAACCTAGACAAATAATACTCGTCTTAGACTCATGTCCAATGACTTTATAAAAATATCAATTATGTATACATATGATGATTATATATATATATGATGATCAAGTGGGTTTACATATTCTCGTTTACTCGTTTTAGTGTTATATGTCGATAACGTTTATACCAGTTTACTAGTTTTACCTATTTACGTGTTTTAAGTCCAATAAACTTATTACAAGTTCTTTAACTTGTTTTAATCCATTTTATACCTATATTATCAGTATATATACTTTCCATGTTGGGCCCAAATGGGTTAAGCCCAATAATAAGTTTATAAGTGTTTTAGTCCATTTTTGTTGTATTATTAGTCCAATAACGTTAATTTAGTCCGTTAACGTCCGTATGTCCTATAGTTCGGGTTTTATCGGTTTTTACTTGTTATACATGTTTATATATCAGTATATAAGTTTTATATAGTTTACATTAGACGGGTCCAACCATCTAAGTTTTATTTAACAAAAACGTTAATTTTATGGTATTAGCCGAAAAAGTCGTAAAAATCATGTTTATAGTTTTATAACTTAAAAAACTTAACAAGTTACCATTTTTATTAAAATGTCCACTTATTTACCATTGTACATATTTATATAAATGTATTATATAAGTTAGTGGGTTTTAATTTATATTTTATACTATTAAATTTTGAGTGCTTATATAATAGTATTATTCTTTAATTTCCAAAATCTGATTTTTATCTTCACTTTCACCAAAACTGCCATATTTAGAGTTCTATATGGAGATAGAAGCTCAAATATTTATCACATAAACTACATGATATGTGTTACATTTAACTCTTCTATAGCTACTGTTGAATCATCCTCTAAGTATTTTCTAAAAATCGTCCAAAACAGTGAACTCAGATTTGTACCTTAAACTTGTTTTGATCATATCTCACTCATTACAATGATTCCATTGCATGGCCAACTCTCACATGTGTACAAGACATATAGCTTACTGTAAATGGATTCTACTTCATCATTTTATCAGTCCATGACCCGTTTCTTTACTGTTTTATACAGCCATCACTTTTAAGCAAGATTTTAGCCTTGTTCTTTATAGTTTTTTTTTTACCTTTTTAATCACGTTTATCAACACCAAATCCCCACATAACATTTTTATCATCATATAATCATCATATACATATACAATAGGAAATAAAATACACGTTTATATAATCAAAATAACAAGAAGATGAGGAGGACAATCTTTATACCACCATGATGATGTAGGTTGATCAAAACATGGATTTTGATGGAGAAACTTGTGATGCACCAAGACCATCTTCATGACCACCAATCTTCATAAACTCCTTGTGGAAAATCAGCCCCAAGACACCATGAATACTCCTCCTTGGATGTTATAAGCACCACCAATCAATAGGGTTTCAAAAGGGCTTCAACATATGCAAGAATAACATAGGATTTCATGGTTGATTTTTGATCAAAATAGTGTTTGTGGGAGAGATATGGGACGACATCAATGAAGGAGGAAGAGAGAATTTTGAGTGGTATTGCATGGTGGAAATGAGAGAAATGGTAAATGGCAAGTGGTTTTGAGTGATGTAGCTTACATTGTAAGCTTACAAGTTACATGTGTTGTAACTAGTAAGCATAAGATGACACCTCATGGTGTTAGCTTCTTTAGGCCGGTTTTGGAGTGGGGGTGGGACAAGTGTCCCACTTGTCTCATCCCCATTTATTTACGGGTACTCCTCGATTCTAGTTTCCTCGATTTGCGTGCCCTCGGGTCGTTTTACGAAAAACGTTTTTATAAATTATGAATCAACGACACAAAACGAATCTAATAAAAATGGTCTCATCAAAAATGGAGTTCGAAAACGTAAATACGAAATCCTAGGGTTTCCGGTTTAGTCGTAAAGGACGTTAAAATAAAATCGTAAGTCCTAATCTCTTCTCGTAAATTTGTGAGTTTATGAACTAACTCAAACTTAAAACTCCAAAATAATATTCATGGACAAATTTATTTTCTGAAATGTCGGACTGTCACCAAAGACGGTGTATGTAAACGTAAGCACGTAACGTTGAATCCTCCGGTTTAGACGTAGTCGATGCTATTCCAAGACGTAAATCCAAATTTCTTCCCAAAAATATGTGAGTTCATATTGTAACATTAAAATAATGTTTTTAAATAATATTCAAGAATAAAATATCAACCATAAATTGACGGATTGTCACACTAACATTATAAACCTGTTCTCAATTCCTTTTTATAGATTTTGAATAATAAAAGTAACTAATTAAAAGAAAAGGATGAACATTACCCAATTATGCGTTTAGGGTTTAAGATTGAAAAACACGAATAACAAAACCTTGTTTTGTTGATTAAAACCCACGTTTTGTTTATTTGTTCTTAGTGAGAAGTCGACGGCAGCAAGAGATGGGGGAAAGGTACGATCGGTTATTTGTTATTCTAGGGTTTTTTGTGAATTGTTGCCTAAATATAAGTATACTCCCCCCATGACTTGTTTTTTATATGGGCTAGGAGACAAACAATGGGCCTTGGCCCATTTACTTATTTTCCTACTACTTATCATCCCAAAGTAACAAAACACACACACACACACTTTTACTTATTTTCGGGCCTCGATTTTTTTACGCGTATTCGTGTTTTAAAAGTCGTGAACTATTATGGTTGTAATTATACATGTTATACGTGAATACATATCGTATATTATTAATAATAATAATAATAATATACATAACTACTTGTCATACTTAATTAATATACGTAATAATCGTGTTAAATGTTCGTATCACGTGTCGTATGTTATTAATGGAAGTTTTAAATTTTATTCATGTTCTTACGTAGTGTACTGTTTGTTGATCACAAACTTAGATCGATTTAGCTTTTGTAAACGAGATTAGATCAAGTTATACACGTAGAGAAACTTTGTTGTGTATAAAAAAATTAAAGTATTATGCGGAATTAATACTTAAACAAGAACACACAAACAGTTGTAAAACAAACTTTCACTTGATTGATAATGACGAACTTGCTTACAATGAAAGTGTTAAACGTATGAAAAACTTATGTGAAACATAACCTAAAGGTCTTCTTTTATAGACATAAGAAGCCTTGTACAAGAGTCTACGTATCAGCTATTCTAGGAAAAGATAATTATAGAAAATACATTGTTGATCCTATCTTTACTAGAAACAAACTAGAAACCAAATAAGCGTAGACCATATCTTTCTATCAGTGCTTGTCTTCAACCTATGAACGCTTGACTTCTTCCTGTCAACGCTTGATCTGTCAGCGCTTGTTCTCTTCTTATCAACGCTTGTTTTCTTCTTGTCAGCGTTCAAGTGGACTGGCTACATTTTATTCCCAACAATCCTCCCCTAAACTTGATATCTACTCTAGTAATCAAGTCTCTGAATAAAAATTAAGAACTAGGAGGAATCTTACAAATCTTATCAGATTGATAATAAACATGCCTAATCAAATCTTTGGCCACATCACTTGAATAGTCAATCTCCAGCTGTGTTGTCTTCATCTTTTCCAAAACTTTTTTGGACATGAGATACTGAGCATCTACAAGAAGATACTCAGCAAACTTTGTAGAGCTCAAATAATACACACCAGCAGCTGAATACAAACGCCATTGAAGACCACTGATATCATCCTCAAGATCCTTCCAAACAAGATCTTCTTTTTCTGGTGCACACATTCTCTTGAATGTTGACCAAAGCTTTATTCCATTGACTGAAGTAGGTGCTTCAGTCTCATACTTGGCCATCAACAACCTCCAAAGGTCTGCCAAGTCTTCCCTATCCATACTTGCAAAGAGAGACATAAGAGTAGTAAATGTGTGTACCTCTTTCCCATATCTGCCAATCTTCCAAAACCCACTTGCATCTTCTTCATAGCTAATGATAGGGTTTCTGGCATCAAGAGGTAACACTTGTACCATATCTGAAGCTTCCATGGGTGAGAGCTTAATGCTCCTTCTAAGAACATCATTACTGGGAACCACTTTATTTAGATCTTTAGGAAAATCAAGTGGAACTCCCTTCTTCAAAGGCATTGGAACAATCATTGCCTTCTGAATCTCCATCTCTTCTACAAGTTCTTCTTTTCTTTCATCTGAAAGAAGTCTAAGAGTGTTCATTTCCTGCACTCTTGCCCAAATGGGATAAGCTTTGTACTCCAATTCTTGAAAGGATAATCCCTGCAATTTCTTGAAAGTCCATCCAGTTCCATGACATTTGAGTAACATGTAGTAAAGCTCCCTTCTATCCCTCTTTAGTAGTGAGAAAACATTGCTAGCCTTGTGTTTCAGAATTACCATGCAGTCTCTTTGAACTCTTAGAAGAATCTCCAATCCCAAAATTTGGTCTGAAATAGTCAAATCTGGATTCTCCATTATCCTATTGTCCCAAGCATGGTACATCTTAACTACTTTTGGCATATCAAAGTCTACTTGCAATTTTAACTCTCTAAGCTTCTCCCTTTCCAAGTCATCACCATATTCAAGTCTTTCTGGTTGTTCAATTATCATCACACTTGAATCTGAACTTTCTTGATCACTTCCTTCTTGTTCCTCATAAGTGACAACAAATGGTGATTCACCAACCTTATTCCCTTATTGTTCCATGAGTTGTGCAGCCAACCTTGAAACAAACTCTACTTGTGCTGCATCCTTTGGAACTTCTACTTCTACCATAATTCCATTACCCTTGTCTAATAGATCAATGATGGGTAAGGATGATGGTAATACCTGTGAAGAAACTTCTTTGATGATAGTTGATGACTGGAATACATCAACCATATCTGCAGGTCTGTCAACGCTCAAATTCCTTGTGTCAGCACCCATATTAATCTTGTCAGCGCTTGGTGTGTCAACGTTCAAATTTTTCTTGTCAACACCCAACTTACTTGTCTCAGCGCCTCTTGTGAACTGCTCCATCATAGCTGTAAAAGAGAAGTTCAAATTTGTAGGAGTAACCAGAGATGTGTCAAAACATGGTTGTTTCTTCAATGCAGTAAGGGATTCAGCAATACCCAAAGATTATCCATCATGTGAGCCTTTGTCACTCACATTAATCTGCTCATCCTCCCTTTTGGAAAATTCATCCATTCCACGCCTAGTGTTAGCATTTTCCAAAATAACAATCCTCTCCGTCAATTGCTTGATTTCAAGGCCTTGTGTACTGACTGTTTGTACCAAGTCTGCATTTTGCTTTTGCAAGCTAATACAGACATCCATCAATTCCATTAATGTGTATGGTTCCAATCTGCCCTCCTCTAGAATGGGTGTTTTACCTCCCAAAGTAGAGTCATGGGGCATGGATGAGGTCTTAAAGATGTTAGGACTGTCTTGGCCTACATCTAAGCCAGTACCAATAGTCTCAGCCTCATCCATAGCACCAATCACACTTGTGGTGGTGGTTCTCTCTGCTACATGGCTAGGACCACTAGAGGAGAACACTCCAGTAGTCCTTGTGCGTTTTTGCAACCTATATTCAGGTGGGGTAGAGGATGATGTGGATTGGGTTGTAGTTTGAAGGTTAAGGGGTGTTTGGGTCTGTGAAGGAAAGGTGTCAACGTTTGGATTACTTGTGTCAACGCCAACATTTAATGTGTCAGCGTTGAAGGGTTCTTGGTCAATTTCCATGTGTTGAGGTGAAGGCAAAGGTTCTGATATTGGGTCAAGTTGTGGTTGTGGGTCTGGTTGGGGTTGTGCTGCTACAATAACAGCAAGCATAGCTTTGGTGAGGGGTAATTCACGGTGAGGGGGTGAGTTCATCTTGGTAAAAATAGATTTCTTTTGCACAGGGATTTCATAAAAGTCATCATGATCCCTTGTGCAGTACTTTTGCACATCAAAAACCATTTGCAAAAATCTGGGATAAGCCAAAGTCATCTTATTCCCTTTGTTTTTACACATGCCATCAAAAATCAGTTTTGAAAAATTAAACTTTTGCCCATTTGCAATGCACACATTTGCACTAGCAATTGATCTATTAATTTCATTGTGTGCAGTACATTTGGGACTTAAACATTGAAGGATGACATGTATGAGGTACTTCCAGGCTGGGGGAAACTCTTGTTTATTATATTTGTTTAAAGTGCCCTCATCAGGGAAAGGATACCCCAAAGACCGAAGTCCTTGTTCTATGTCATTAATGGGAAGGGTGGTTATACCATCTACATCATTAAGATGCAAAACCTAGCGAACCAAGGCTTCAGTAACCACCCATGTACACCCATGAACAATAGATGATAATGTACTCACATTATTAATTATTGAGGAACTGATAGTGTTCCAAAACTGTTTAATATGATTGACAGGGATGAGAGGAGCATGAGAAAGTGCATACCTAATTAGATACGCATTCAAATACGCCACCATCTGGGTGTATTGTAGAAACAGAGTATCATCAGCCTCCAAATAAGTAATCAAGTTGTGCTGACTCCTGAATCCCAATACCAAGTCACTTGGTTTAAACTTTGGTGCCATTGTTGAAGAAAGTTGTTTGTGAATTATTGAGAAAGATAAATTATAGGAGAAAAAGTGTTATACAAGAATATGAGATACCCTGTTTAAAAATAGGAGCCAAATATATAGGAGAGATAGGCACATGTGATTGGTCAAAAATAAGGCAATAAATTTTCAAAATATAATGATGAAAATCTTGAAAAGAAAATAATATATCTTGTGCATTAATGAAAAGTTATCTACTCCTAAAATTACGGCCCCAAAATTCGTCAAAAATAACAACTGGGTAGGTCTCAATGAGTGTCAACGGTAAAAAATAACCCATCGACGCCCAACGGCTATATTCTTGTCAACGGTTACCAAAGCCATGTCAGCGTCTAAATTGGTCATAACAACGCTTGGAAAAATATTTGTTAGCGTCCAAAAATAAAAGTAATAAAAATGAAAAAGGACCTTAACAAAGTAATTTATCCTAGTGAAGATAACCTATAAATTTATAATTATTATAGGGCGGCAAGCACTGTCCAGTTATGCACACTTGCTTATGCAAGATAGACATAACAGTCCTCTAGTGTCCCTTGCTAACCAAAATTCTTAACAATTAAGTTATCTTATAAAATTCCTTGTAACTCCCAGGAAAAACCCATTATAAATCATTCCCAAGTCTCCCAACAGACCACATCCAATTCTAGGCCAAAAATGTCTTGGCAGCATGCATAGTTTGTCAACTTTGCATGCTACAGTGCCTCATGATTTAGTAAACTAACTCATACTCACCTGTGGACACAATCTAGAATTGTGATAAGAGTATTATAAGAATACCCAAAAATCCTAAAGGTTCCTAAAACCTCCCCTTAAACTGTGATACACAAGTTGCCAAGTAATATGCATGAATATAAAAATTTATGTCAAGATAGGAATATAAATATTCCAACCATCATCCATAAATTGAAACATGCTCCAATTGATTCACCAAGGATCCATAAGCAACTCTGTATCCAATGGTACAATGCTAACAACGCCTGCACACTTAGATCAAAAACCACAAAACTAACATGTTGCTGACAACATCACGATAACACTTATCAACGTTAAATAACCTTTGTCAGTGTTAGATAAATAAAGTGGAAAATCTAACTTTTCAAAAAGACTAATAACAATGCATATCCTGTACATACTTTTAAAAAAAGATCCCAAAACACATATTAAGTGAGATTGATCATTCCAATACTTGTTACCAAGTATTGAAACCTTCCTGTATCAAAAGTTTAGTTAATAAATCAGACACATTTTCTTCTGTGTCAACCCTATCTGGTTGTATTAAACCCTTTTCAAAACAATCTCTTATAAAATGATGTCTAATTTCTATGTGTTTTGTTTTAGAATGATGTACAGGATTTTTAATAATGCATAAAGTATTGTTATTGTCTACAAAAATCTTGGTATGCATGAAATTATACCCATAATCTAACAGCTGGTTCTGAATCCATAAGACTTGTCCACAACAAGCAGCTGTTGCTACATATTCTGCTTCAGTTGTAGAATTGGCCACCACTGTTTGTTTCTTGCATTGCCAAGATATCAACCTACTCCCAAGAAACTGACATCCACCAGTTGTGGATTTTCTATTAAATTTATCACCACCATAGTCACTGTCTGAATATGCAATAAGCTCCAATGGTGAATCTTTTGGATACCATAATCCAAGATCTGGATAACATCTAAGATACCTAAAGATTCTCTTGACAGCATGAAGGTGACATTCTTTAAGAGTCACTTGATGGCGTGCACATGCACACACATCAAACATAATGTCAGGTCTTGAGGCTTTGAGATACATCAATGAACCAATCATTGATCTATAGTGCCTGACATCCACATATTTTCCATCTCTAACTTTTCCCCAAGGGTGATCTCTATCCATAGGAGTACTGGCCCTCTTTTCATGTGGAGAAAAGCCAAACTTCTTCAAGATTTCTACGACATATTTTTCCTGAGAGATGAAGATACCATCTTCTTTCTGCTGAACTTGTAACCCTAGGAAGAAGTTCATCTCCCCCATTACACTCATCTTGAATTTGTCTGTCATAAGCTTGGAAAAATATTCACTCATCTTTGGGTTTGTAGAGCCAAATATGATATCATCCACATAAACCTGAACAAGTAAGACATCCTTACCAGTCTTCTTTGTAAATAAGGTCTGGTCTATGGTGCCCCTTTTAAATCCATTTTCCACCAGATAGGTGGACAATGTACCATACCATGCTCTTGGGGCTTGATGAAGTCCATACATAGCTTTCTTGACTCTATACACCTTGTCGGGATGCTCTGGATCTTCAAAACCAGGAGGCTGCATTACATAAACCTCCTCAACAATTGTACCATAAAGAAAAGCACTCTTCACATCCATTTGATAGATAGTAAATCCCATGCAGGAATCATAGGCTAGAAATATCCTTATAGCCTTAATCCTTGCAACTGGTGCAAAGACCTCCTCATAGTCTATCCCTTCCTCTTGTGTATATCCTTGAGCCACTAAACGTGCCTTGTTTCTGACCACAATGCCTCTTTCATCTTTCTTGTTTCTAAGAACCCATCTTGTCCTAATAGTTCGGACATATCTGGGACAATCAACCAACTCCCACAAATCCTGAATGGCTAATTGGTGAAGCTCATCCTACATTGATTCCACCCAACTTGGTTCTTTGAGAGCATCAAAAATTTTCTTGGGTTCCTGTTGTGACAGAAAACAGGCAAACAAACATGCTTAAACAAGAGGGGTATTAACCTTCTTGTGTATATTGGCAATAAATCCTCCAAGATTCTGACGAGATCTTCTAGTCTGAACAGGAGACATGACATCTCCAATAATTTGAGAAGAGGGGTGATCCTTCATTGTATAAGTAAGAACTCCTCCCTCAAAAAGTCTGTTGTCTTAAATCTCATCATCCATGTTACCAATATCTTCTTCATACTCTCTTCCATCAATATCTGTATGAATCTCTCCATTTCTGTTTGAAGGTTCACCTTGTTTAAAATTGGAAGAGAAAATATGCTCAAAAGGGTTGTCAACGCCTGAACCAAGGTTGTCAGCATCGGATCCATCAACGCCTGAAATGGTGTTGTCAACGTTTGAGCTATCAACGCCTGAATATGTCTTGTCAGCGCCAGAATTTCCTGTGTCAGCGCCCGAATGACCATGCATGTTGTTAACTAGTGATACTTGGGGACCACCATTTTCCTTTTCAGCAGCAGCAGCAAAATTATCTGTCCATATGGGAATAGTGACATACTCAAGTATGAGAGATGACTTGTCTGCTTGTGATCTAACCTCTTCATTAACCTGTGTACCTGAAGCATCAACAACTGGTTCTTCCACAACACTTGAAGTTACCCTCACAATGTCTGGATTAGTAACAGGCATATAACTCAAAGTCCTAGATAGAGGTTCCAAGTCAAACAACCAATTTGGACCACTTTCAGGATCACTAGGTTTACTTTCTAAAAACCTAACATGTACTTTTTCAAGTATACATTTTTCCTTCTTAAGATAAACCCTATATCCCTTGCTCTGCACTAAATAACCCATGAAGTAGCCTTCATCACCTTTAGCACTAAATTTACCTAAGGCATCACCAGTATCCAACACAACTACATGACAACCAAAAGGTTTAAGAAAACCAATATTAGGTTTCCTTCCCCAAAGTAACTCATAAGGTGTTTTCTTATGTATCTTGTTGACCAATGCTCTATTCTGAACATAACAAGCTGTATTCAGAGCCTCAGCCCAAAAAGCAATGGGAAAGTGAGCATCAACTAACATAGTCCTGGCTGCTTCAATTAGGTTTCTATTCTTTCTCTCAGCAACCCCATTTTGCTGTGGGGTTCTGGCAATACTAAACTGTCTAGTAATCCCTTTCTTGGCACAAGAATCATCCAACAGTTTATTTTTAAACTCACCACCATTATCACATCTAAGCATCTTAACTTTATTACCAGTTTTCTTTTCAATTTGGTTAATAAAGTTAATTAAGGTATCAGCAGTGTCACTTTTCATAGCTAAAAAGAAAGTCCAAGTAAACCTAGAAAAGTCATCTATGGTGACAAAGCAATATGATTTACCATTCAAACTCTCTATATTAGTTGGACCAAACAAGTCCATATGCAGCAAATGAAGAGGTTTAGAACTAGAGTGCACTTGTTTAGACTTAAATGAAACCTTGTGCTGTTTGCCTTTAAGGCATGCAACACAAGAGTGGTCATTGTGGAAAGGCTTTTCAGGCAAACCATCAACCAAACCAAGTCTCACAAGTCTGTTTATATTTTTAAAGTTAATGTGCCCTAGTCTCCTGTGCCATAGATTACTCTCATCAACTGAAGCTTTAGCATAAAAACATGACATGTTATTATTCATCCTAATTCCATTAAGATTTGCATTATAAATGTCCTTATGCCTAGGTGTTCTATAGTCAATAAATTTCTCATCTGGCATTTTAAAATCCTTGCTCAACACCAAGCATTCAGTATCAGTGAAAATAACCTTATTTTTGTTATCACAAACTTGTGATACACTAAAAATATTATAATCAAGTTCTTTTACCAGAAACACATTTTCAAAACGCAAATTGTTGGTGAGAAGAGTTCCTTTGCCTGTGATAGTTCGATATCCGCCTCCAAAGTAAACTTTATCACCATCCTTAATGGGAGTGAAGTTTGTGAGATAATCTTCCTTCCCAGTCATGTGCCTAGAGCATCCACTATCCCAATAGCCATAATCATTTACCTGTTTTTGAATGCCCTGCACATAAAGAAAACAAATTAGTTTTCTTTGGGAACCCAAGCCTGAGAAGACTTGGATTCATCTGGTTGTTCAACAAGAACAGACTTAGTTCTCATAACAACCCCTTGTTCATCCCTTTTTGGAAGAAATACCCAGTTAACCCCAATTGGTTTTGTGATGACCTTTGAAATGTAATTAAATATGTTACAGGTCATAGAAATCCCATTAGAATTAGGGTTTTGATCTTGCTTAGGTCTCCATGTCAAGCTAGAAGAAGCTTTAGACCCCTTTCCCTGTGGTTGCAAATATTTACCATTATTTGGTCTGGCAACGTTTTTGTCAGCGTTTGATTTGGTCTTGTCAACGCTGAAATTACCCTTATCAGCGTTGAACCTAGGGTTTGCTACAGGAACCCATTGCCTATTAGACCATGTATTGGTCTTCTGAAAAGGTCTTTGTCCATGAGTGTTAAACCCTTTCGTGAAGAATGGGGCTGGTCTAACAACTTGTGGACTTTGCTTCATAAAAGTTTTGGGTCTGACAGTGTTTGACCTTTTGTCAGCGTTGACCTTGGAAGCGTTTACACACTTATAGGCTAAATGTGAAAAGCTACCACAAGTATAACAGGCTTTTCTAGACACAACTCTAGGTCTAGAAGAAAAGAAACATGTTCCATTATCAAGGTTTCCACAGTTGGTATCACTAACTTGCCTTTTTGGTGACCTAGTATTTCTATACATTTCTGCATATTTAATGCTAGGTTTTCTAACAGTGTTTGAGCCAAGGTCAACAGTCTTGCCAGTGATTGGGTTTGTTACTTTGATAGGCGTAGACTCATTTGGGCTATCACAAAGCATGCCACCCTTAACAAACAAGGTAGGGTTGGCTTTCTTCCATTCATTCAAATCAGTCAACTTTTTCCTATATTCCTCTACTAGGGTAAGGGCTCTTGGTGGAGGAATAAATTCCTCTTCTTGGAGTTCTAGTAAACCAGTCCAAGATAAGTCCTTTCTTTGGACACCATAGAAGTCCCCAACTGGTGGTGGAACACTAGCATAATCTTTCATCCCAATCCCAGTCATGTCCCTAGAATCCTTTTGTTTACTAACACATTCTCCTAGGGTTTGTGAGGCTTTATCAAATCTCTGAATTTTAAGGTCTACATTATCCTTATTCTTGATAGCCTCATCTAACTTAGCCTGTAATTCAGCATTGACCCGTTCCATGATGTTTATAATATCAGTACTAGCATTTAAATCATGTTTTAAGATATTTATTTTATCTTTTAGGTCAAACCCCATTTTCTTATACTCAGCTACAGTCTTTTCAGTTTGAGCAAGAGCATGTTGATAGTTAGACAACTTGCATCTCTCAGTACTCACATCTCCTAACAGTCTTAAAACCTCTTTGTTAAGTCTTTCTGTATTTAAATGACAACCTTTACTACAAAAAGCATCATCATATACCTCCTTGTCTGATGAAGATGAGGAGTGTGCCATGTTTCAATATATGTGTTTTCTTTCATTTCTCTCTCTAACTTTCTCTCTCTAGAAAAACATCAACCCCCTTGTTTCACAAGATTATCATTGTTCTACAATTGGTATCAAGAGCATGGTTGATTCTTCGGATTAACATGTTTTATCTATTGATTTGGTGGTAAAGTTTCTTTCTTTCACAATTTTTTCTTTCTTTCGTCTATTTATTCTTTCTATTAAATTTTTTACTCTCGTCTCTTATCAAATTATCAAATTTTGTTAAACAGTTCTCTTTTATCAATTTTTTTTGGTTCAAATTTAGTCTATTTGATATTATTTCTTTTTCTACTGTTTTTAATTAATTTACTTATCTACTGTTTTTTTTATTTGATAAAAAGTTTTCTGTTTTGTCTTTCTTTCTATCCAACGTCTTCATCTTTTTTCTATTTTGTCTTTTTTATCAACGTCTTGTATCTGAAAAGGGGTATATCATTCCGATGCTTTAATTTTTTGTCCCATTCCGATAGAACGTCGCCTTATTCCGATCATAATATCACCAGGTTTGTACTTTGACATCTCGATCGCAATAACCGAAAGGTTCTACTTTGCGATCAAGGATTCCGATACCCTAATCCGACGTGTATTCCGATCGTACTTTGCGATCGTGAATGCGCGGGTTTAAGGAAAAGAGAGTCGAAACTCTGCCAAAATTTTATAGACATTGCGATGGAAGTTTTGAATATTGCGATGGAAGTTTTTGACTGTTTTACGATGAAAAATTAAAACATTGCGATGGAAGTAGTTTTATTGCGATGGTGAGTTTGTTTTGCAATATTGCGATGACCAACACACAAGACCAAACACCTTGATTCGACTTAAACTCTCGACCAACACTCGAACCCTTCACTCTTGACTCACACCATTCACTCACACCATTCAACTCACCATCGTCTAACTCGACTCGACCCTCACAACCGTGTCTCAAAACTGTCAAACCAACACCCTCTCGACTAACAACATTCGACCACGGTGTCAGGACTCGATCCAAACTCGCTTTTCTCTCTCGACCAAAACCACAAACGAACACACTCAACTCACCCTCGACTGCCTCACCCATACCCTCGACTCCCTCAACCTTTACACAAACCCACAAACTCATAAACAAATCCTAGACCAAGCAAAACTCCAAGACTCTCTCGACTTACCATCACCCTCGACTCACCCTACACCCTCACCCTCGTAACCAAAACAACCCTCACCTCACCGACACCCTCCCTCATACCTCAATCATTGTTAACTCAGTCACAAACCCAGACCAAAACCACTCACGACTCTACACTCAACCCCAACAGGACTTAAACTTGACTCGTTTTTAAAACTTTTGTTTTAATCAAGATCTCTGTTTTATATTTTTAAAACATCATCGACCGATCAAACACACAATTAAACGAAAAGAAATACTTACCCGAGACCTCTATACAGAGACCTTGAAGAATCATCTTTCAGTGAAGGTTTTGATTTCGATTTCGATTTAGATTTGGTTTTGGGTCGGAGATTACAATTTAGAAGGATTAATGAGGTTCGGTGTGTGAGTTGTGAGTACAATAGGAATTGATTCTTTTGAATTGATTGAGTTTTAGGAAAGAAGTTTTTGGTGGCTGGGATTTGTATAGGAAAAATTAGGGGCGGAGGTTTTGATAATGAGAATGGTTTGTGAGAATGATAGGGTAAAGTAGTGATCAAGTGGATTATTTTTTATATACAACTAAAACAACTGAGTGGGGCGGTGGTTTCTACGTTAATCACAACACGTGGTAATTCACTGTTTTTTGTCAACTTTGTGGATTGGGCACGTTTCTATTTCCCAAGCTACGTTTTATTTAAAAAATCTTGCCACGTTCTTTCAGCCCAATTTGTTTTTAAATAACGCATGGTTAAAATCTTTTGACAAATCACAACGTTTATCAAATTTTTTTATTATTATCTTATTTTATTTTTTGTTAATTTTAGTTAAATAAGATTTTTTTAAATTAAATTAATTTTGTGTATTTATTTTTGGTACATCGTGTTGAGGCGGATATTTAGACAGAACCAAAGTGTTAAAATATTTGTCGGTCCAATCATCATATTTACCGTTGCTTGGATTTATTTGTTGACGGGTTTCATTTGAATTGGTCTCCGGTTTATTTTATAATCGAATTGAGCTGACAAAAATATCTGCATCATTCTTCATCGACTTACAATGGATTTTTCGAACTCAACATCGAACGAGGGAGACTTGCATCACATGCAAAACACAGCTAGAGAAAGTAGTATAATTTCATGTCGACTGCTTCAGTCACATCTTAGGACTATTGCATGGGTTCAAGGAGAAAGCGAATTTGTGACACTCTTTGGTCAACATCATTATACATTCATCAATTCACTATATCTCAACTTGGACCACCTAGCTGAGCAACTTCACAAAGAAGACTTTAATCACTCTGCATCAGAAACTGCATATCAGGCTCTTGTGACACAACTCACGCCTTTCCTCCAATTCAATATCATCAAGTATGACAATTCATGGATATGCCGGTCATTTTTTCAATACACACAGAACGATGTTAAAGATTTCCGTGATAAACTGTTGAAATTTATGACATCAGTTTCGTCTTCGATTTATGAAAGATCTAGACTTCACCAAGTGTATGATAATAGAGTGCAAGAATCTATGATGCAAATACAAGAGGAGAATGGTCATATGGTTGACAACTTGGAGCCTAACGATGGCAAGAGCACGGAATCAGGAGGACAACATGATACCAGTGGCACGTCAGGCAATGTTCACGAGATATCATTTGATGTCACCTTACCCGTTAATGACGAAGAGCCTGCGGACATGGTACAATGTAATGTTGATGATGTATATGCTGATGAAATACCGCATATTGAGCATTCTGAACCTAACTATGACAAACATGGGATGGAAAAGAGTGATAGAAATACCACTTCTGATTCATCCGATGTGAGTCATAATGGGGGAGAAAGTGTTCAAAATGCTAGACATCATGATAATTGTCTTATAACTGCTTCATTAACTGCTTCTGATTCCAAGATTAGAGAGCTCGAAACGATTTTAGCTCAGCAATCCAAAGAGCTTGAGGATGCCAAAATTGAATTTTCGAAGAAAACGGAGAAATTTGAAACATATTTTGAAAAACTTGAAAAGTCAAACGTTGTTCTTGAACGAAAATTGGATCAAACTGTTCTAGACTCTAAAGCTGAAAAGGATAATCTTTTGAAACAAATTAGGTTGCTTGAATCTAAGTTGGCATCCCAAGATGAATTGTTCAAAGAAAATGAGACCTTAAAGGCTCAAGTACAGGAAAAGGTCTTTGCTATAGCTGCGTTGAAAAATGATTTGCGGAAAACTAAAGGACCTAGTGTGGACACTAAGTTTGAAAAACCATCAATCTTGGGGAAACCGCCTACAAATCAGTTCGTCAGACAACCGACTGTCAGACAACCTACTGCATTTAGATCCGAGCGATCACAATCCTCGAGACAACGGTTTGCCTCCCAAGTTGATATGGTTCATCTTTCTAGAACAGTCACTTCACCATCTAGGCCCAATGTGTTTAAAACAGCTTTTGCAAGACCTAATCATATGATTGCCCCTAATTTCCCTAGACATAGTCCAAAGAATACGTCTGGAACTAGTTCAAATGACGTTCGCCATACTTTTGGTCTAAGGGAAGCTAAGCAAAAGACACAAGTAAGAGATAGGAATTTCAAACCTAGTCAGATGCCTTCTAGTTTACCCAACACTGCTAACCGTAGCATGTCACATCCTAGGAGCATCAATCAATCGTCCAGGAATTCTAGATCTTACTCGGACATTAAATATGCTACTTGTAAAACATGTAGAAAATGTGTCTTTACGGCAAATCATGATTCTTGTATCAAGAAACTACTTAATGAGGTGAACTCCCGTGCTAGACTTAAATCCTAGTGGGTTGCCAAAATCAAACCCATTGGTAAAATGTGGCGCCCCACTGGTAGAACTTTCACCCTTGTAGAAAACGAGTGCCCTTTAACTAGGATAGTCTCTGATTCTACTAAGATTACTAGGGAGGAAATTGAAAAGGAGGATACATCACTTAAGCCTGAACTTAAGGTTTTCTATAAAAGGAAACGTTTACCAGCTAAGACAAGTGAATCATCTCCTCAGGTCACCTCTAGCACAAGAAAAGAAAACTGTGAACCCCCACTTGCTTCTAAGATAGATATCGCTAACCCATATCAAAGCATGCAAATTCCAAATGAGAATGCAGGTACCAAAGAGGATGTTCCAAAAGAACGAAGCGGTCCAATCATTGTATACCATTCAATTAAGGACACTCTCAGAGTTTGGTTGCTAAAGAAGCTGATATCTAAGAAACAAGTGTCTCAGGGGATTTCTAGTTAAGCTTACAGTGCACAAGGACTTACAGTCACATAACAGACTGTAACTCGCTCTCAAAAGACAGGAAAGTTCATCCCGATGATGACTTATCCTCAAAACGAGAAATTAAATTTTTCTCGGACACGAGCTTACATAAACTATTCAATGGTTTTAAGCTCGTGTACAAGGACTTATAGTCACATCACAGACTATAACTCGATCTTCAAAGAAAGGAAAGTTTATCACCGATGATAAACTTATCCTAACAACGAGAAATTAATTTTTCTCGGGCATGAGCTTATATCAAAAACATTCCAAGTTTTTAAGCTCATGCACAATGGCTCCTCGTTAAATGACAGACGATGACCCGGACTTTAGAGACAGGGAAGTTTGTCTGCGCAACGATAACTTACCCTTTTAACGAGAAATTAAGTTTTCTTGGACACGAGCTTATCCTAAAACCATTCAAAGGTTTTAAGCTCGTGTATAAGGCTCTTCATTAAATGTCAGATGATGATCCGATCTTCAAATTAAGGAAAGTTTATTGCCGATGATAAACTTATCCTCACAACGGGAAATTAATTTTTCTCGGGCATGAGCTTATATTAAAAACATTCGAAGTTTTTAAGCTCATGCACAATGACTTACAGTTAAATATCAGACTGTAACTCGGACTTCAATTTTAGGAAAGCTTATCTTTAAAGATAGCTTATCCTCGTAACGGGAAATTAAATTTTCTCGGTCATGAGCTTGTATTAAAACATTCCAGGTTTTAAGCTCAGAAAGGAAAGTGAATCTTTTAAATAAGAGAACTTTTCCTCATAACGAGAAATTCACCTTTCTCGGTCATGAGCTTTACGTTAAAACATTCAAAGTTTTTCAAGCTCATGAAAACGACTTCTAAGTAAATGTCAGCTTAGAACTCGTTCTTCAATTAAAAGGAAAGTTTATCGCCGATGGTAACTTATCCTTAACAACTGGAAGTTTACAACTTCTCGGACTTGAGCTCGTTTTGTAAGATATTCAACATCTTAAGCTCAAGTAATTGGTTTTCAAAACGTTGAACACAATTTTTCGAGAATTTCTCAAAAAGGTTTTCTAAATCTTTCAAAATTGTGTGTTCAAAAAATGTTTTGATAAAAAGAGCATGTCTTCTGGAATCGATAATATTTACGATACTAGAAATGTCATTCAATAATGACACGGGGTTGTAAATAAAGTTCGAGCAGAAGTTCAAATGTTTTAAAACATGCTCAAAATGGTTTGCTATTATTTCAGATAGTAACCCGCTTTTCATACTCAAGTCAAGCATTTCACCGGAAAGCTTTGACTCAACAACGGGAATTAATTTTCTTGGGCATGGTTTACTTTATAACCATGTAAGGGATTGTGTTTACGTAATAACACAATCTAACATGAATATATGTACGTGTCAGTGCATTTATTTGTTAAAACAAGAGAAATCTTGTTTTTATGAAGTTATCATCTCCACCAACCGTAGCAATTTACAATTGATATCTACATACTCGACGAGGCGACTACTCAAACAGTGACTACAGCTCTTTCAATAGAACACGGGTCAACAATTGAGGGGGAGCAATTGTCCACCATTCAGAATCTTTGACGCCGAAAGTGCCAAGTTCACATGTTGGTGTCAAGACAACGATATCAATCAAATGGAGTCAAGAGATAACTTCAGACATGATGAGGCGACCAACATTCGTGAACAAGAACCATGTGCTTCTTTCATATGATGTTCTCCATCATTCAGGTCCAACCTCATAAATTGCTAATCTTGTGAATACATTATCATATATGATCTTTGCACGTGATAAATACCTTACACTTGTGTTTAAAAGGTATTTAATTTACGTTTCAAGTACACCCTCATTAATTTGAGGGGGAGCTTGTGTAATTCATGAAGATAATTGGCTTTGCATTTTTCTTCCCAAAAGTTTCTTAAAATGCTATTAAATCAATTGATATTAAAAACATCGATTGGGTTAATATTTTTAATATGGGGGAGAAAATGTGATTTAATATGGGAAATGATTAATCACAAATGGTTTGACTTAACGTGCTAGCTCATCCCGACATGTGCGAAATGTTTTCGGATATCGTGGCATATGTTAAGGGGGAGCAAAATGGATTTGCACTATCAAAATGGATTTCATGGTGACATACACTTACCCAAAACATCTCTATTCACGACGGTGAAGATTGTGGTGACATAAGGATGGTAGGATAGGTTAAAGTCCAATGATTCCTCTAGAACCGGAGGAATCTTCCAAAGGACATTCCATAGCTAGAAATAGTAGTCCTTAGGAAAGATGGAGAAAGATTGTGAACGTAGCTGAATGCCGACCAAGTACTTAAGTTAGCACTGGAACAATCACAACAAGGTGCTAGTGATGACGTATTGGTAAGCATTGAAGGGGTTGAAGAATGAAAAAGAATTGTAAAGATAAAGGGTGTAAAGAAAGAAGCCCTCCTTACAACTTAGGCAGAAACCGGGTCAATACATATGCTATTAAGATCATTGTTTAATGATTCTTGATATTGAAGACAGACATCATGGACCCAGTGATGCAAAGCACAACCCATCCCAGCTAACTCAGATATCTCTTAAAAGATATTTGTTTTAATCACACGGAGACAACACGTTATCTATTGATTTATTCACTCCGAATAAATTGGTATTGAAAAGGTGGCACTCCTCTCCAGCCTCCGATCACTAAAATCCAAAGTGCACGATCGAGTCTAGAGCCATTTGAGATCATTAAATATCTCATTAGGACACACTTTCATAATTCCTTGCTTCTTCATACACTGTGAAAATTAAGAAAGATCTTAAGAGTCCTACGCAAAATCTTCATGATCTTGCCTGAACATCCGAGTAATACAAAAGTATTTACAATGAAGATGGAAATCCTTCTTGAGCGAATATCAAAAAGCTCATGGTAGGTGACTTGTGCGATTCTTTATGAATCAAACTTGTGATAACTGGAAAGCAACGGCTGTTTAATTCTTAACTGAATTTAAACACGTTCCAGGCCTCTACGCAATATCTCAGTGATCTTGCCAGAACACTCAGAGTGATACCTTTGTGTTCACGGTGATGAGTGGAAATCCTTCTAGTGTTAACCTCAAACAGCACTTGGTAGGTAACTTGCAAGATTCTATACGAATCAAGCTCGTGACAACTGGAAAGCAACGATGGTGCGGTTCTTAATTGAATTTCACTTGTTCCAGGAACATGAATTGACGGCTTCAAATCATGCGGATATTATTATCCAAATGATTCACTCTTTATGTTCGCAGTCAGCTTTGGACGGTCGAATAAAGAGAACGGGTTTACCCGCGAAATCCTGTCAGGAAGTTACTTAATTGAAACTATCCGTCACGGGTACGATATCTAATATCGTCCAACGGTCTTCATCGACCGGAGGTAAAATGCTACCGATTTAGAATGAAATGTTCAAAGCCATTTCTTTCGTGTCTACTTATGTTGCGGCATTTGAAGACGGTGGCGTTGCGGAATCCAAGAAGAAGTCGTCCCCACATGCTTATACTGCACACACTCAGTACTTCAACGAATTCAAGAAAGTCTGAAGGTCAAGTCTTTCGCTGTATCAAACTCTGAAGCTTTCAAGAATTATAAAGGTATAAGTGTGTGGAACATGAAGTCACGAAGAGGCGAATATCACAAGTGATGAATGCACAAGGTCAAGGCAAGAGAACATGCTCAAGACTAAAGTCAAAGATCTCATCAGCATATTCACAAGAACAAGATCGAAGACTCAAGCATAGTATGCTAGGTTTAAGATTTTGTAAAATGGTGTGACCTCCCTTTGGGGGAGATTGTTGGAAATACGTTTTTCCAAGGAAAGTCTCGGTCACATCATTATTAGCATAGATCACGAGCTTTAGACTATTTAGGACATTGTAACTTGGAGTGACCTCCCTTTGGGGGAGATTGTTGGAAATACGTTTTTACGTATTTAGAAAGGATCGGTCACTCCAACGATATTGGGCTCGTGATCCAATATGGCCCATATAGCCCACATGTAGGGTGGGCTATATAAACCCCCCTCCTAGCATGTTAGGAGGGGTTGTTGGTTCACTTCCACATTCATTAATCACATTTCCATCTTTCTTAACTCTCTCCTTTCTCTCTCTTCTTTCTCTCTCTAAAGTTCTTCCATTTATCCATCCATTCAATAGGTAAATCCAACAATGTCTAATCTTTAGATAAAATAGATCCTACATGAGAGCATATTGAACATGCTCTTTTTCTTCTATCTCAGCAACCAACGCTTTATCCTCTTCCTCATCCTTAGCCAAATAGCTCCAGTCCCATCCAACACCATCAATTTCTTTCTTTGCCACCATGGCCTTAGGATCCTGAGCCTTAACAATTTGGCTTGAGGGTTTTCCAGCATAAGATCTTCTTGGAGATCTGCATTCTCTCATAAAGTGCCCCATACGATGACAATTGTAACACTCAACCTTGGATTTATCAAATCCAGCAATGTCCTTAGCATTAAAAGTCATCTTCTTTTTGAATCTTCTATTCCATCTGTTTGCTCTTATACTTGCAAGAGCCATGTTCCACTTTATATCCATCTCCTCCAAATGCTCATCAATTATTTGCTCAAGGTCCTCATATGTTATCACTGAACGATTGGGAAATGAAGCAATGTATGCACACACAGTATCCAGATTAATACTAGCAGGCTTAACTCTTAGAGAGTCAATTTTGTGTGTGTTAGCGTCAGAATGTGAGGCGTTGATAGGATATGATCCAGCGTTGACACATGTTGATCTAGTAACTGGGTGCATGTATGAATCCTTCTGATCAAGTTGACTTTCACTATTTGAGAAGAAGGCCATGTTACCATTGGTAGACTTACTTCCATGATCCAAAAGAGTTTCATTCTCCAACAGCCTCAGTTTGTTGTAGACATCATCAAAAGTAGAACTTTTGTGAGTGTTGTTAGTAATTATAGATCTTGCCTCAATCTTCCATGCATCACCAAGGCTTTTAAGAAAAGTGGCAATAATGTCAACATCACCAATTACTGTCCCCATAGAGGACAGCTTGCTTGTAATGTCAAGAAGTCTGCTTCTCACAAACTTAGCTTCTCATTAGATTGAGCCTTGAAAACAGCATACTCATGTAAGAGTTGCTTCCTTTTCTCTTCCACAGTATCAACATTACCCACATAGGCAACTTCAAGGCCTGCCCAAAGGTCTTTTGCAGACTCATTACCTTTATATTTGTGCTGATTTTCTTGTCCTAAAGAGAGTTTCAGAATGCTTAGGGTTTGTTGGGTCAAAAAGTTGATGTGGCAGAAACTCAAAAACAAAGAAAATATGAAGGCATTTGTCTGGGCGTTGTCAAGAGCAAATCAAGCGTTGTCAAGAACAAATCTGGCGTTGATAGAAGCAAGCATTGTCATGTACAATCCAAGCATTGTCATGTACAAACTAAGCATTGACAGAAATGTAGACAAGAAGCCTTTGGAAGCTTCTATTTGGATATATATGCAGGATATATTATGTATATAGTTATCTAAATAGAAGATTTACATGTTTATTCATAATTATCTCTTGTAAACCCTAATCCTTACACTATAAAAGGAACCAAGGGTATTAGGTTTATACATAACTTCCATATACTATGTAAACCTAAAGCGTGTGTTGACTAGGTGTGGGATTCAATGTACACACACCTAGTGATTGTTTGTTATTAATATAATGAGCAATCCATTTGTTTTATTCATGTTCTTTGTGTCCAAACACCTTGTTAATGTGTCATGTTCTAATTCTGCTTTGATTATCTAATCATATGAACATGATGCATTCCTAGTAGCTTAAAAGATCTGAAATCTTAGGATTCCTCAATTGGTATCAGAGCCTCGTGGCTCGTGATGCTAGGACCAAAAAGGTGTTCGTGTTTCGAGAAGAAAAGAAAAATCCGTATAGGTTTTTCTGGGCGTTTTTGTGTGCGCAGCAGTATTTAGAAGGTCGTAACTTTTTATTGGACCATTGGATCGTCACGAAATATCTTGTGTGTTCTATACACATATATCTATACATCCACCACAGGGATTGTCAAGTTTTATCCCCAAGAAAAAGTTATTAAGCGTCAAAGTCAGTAGTGAGTACATGCAGTTTTCTGTAAACAGCCATGTTCAAAACACGTTTTCTCCTTCGTTAACCATTGGATCTTCGTGATTTTTGAAATGTAGATTCTTGGCCTTGTGTCGAGTATCTTACCGAAGGGATTTTCGATCTGAGCCCTAATGAAGAAGTTATTCAAGGTCGAAGGTTGCTGGTTAAGGTATTAACGTTTTTGCTTTATTCACATGAAATCATGAACTAGGGTTACACAAACCCTAGATCGACATAAAAAGCAGAATGTTATGAGGTTTGTGGCTGTTGTGATTCAAGATAAGACATGTTCCTGGTTGCTATATATAATCTTGCTAGCTTTGGTGAGTGATTCTTGCAATCATGATGAACCCTAGCATGATATTATATGATCATGGCTGTGATGATGATATTTAGGGTTTTCCATAAACCCTAGATCTATGATAAACGGTAATAGCAACAGCCATGATGTAGAATGAAACATGATTAGTGTCCTTGATGTTGACGTTTGATTGAGTTTCTGCTTTAATGGTCAAGACATGTACTATGATTCAAAGCATCACGTGAAGGCTACATTAAAAGAAAGGATTGTGATTTATTCAAACAGCTCAATTGTTTAAACATATATTGGTTGACGTGTTCTAAGGTATATGTTCAAAGGTTTTGCAAATACTACTATCCTTGTGTTCACATGGTAAAAGCAAAACTTGGCCCATAAGTGTTACGTCCATAAGGGATCTGCTACTGATGCTGACGTGATGTGTATGATTGGTTTGAGGACTCACGTGAGACTTGTTTCAAGTCCTTCACATAACAAAAGAAAAAGGAGTCTTCGTTTGACTTGTGAGAACCAAAGACATGTGCAGCATGAATATATTTTTGGTAATGGCTGGTTTTTAGGCATATATTTTGTTCCAGTTATACAGCTTCCTAATTGCATGGGATTTGAGAATAATATAGACGTGATATTCCTAAACTTTAGGAGTTAATTTTTGACTCTTATTATTTTATTCACTGTTGAATATAAGGAAAAGTTATTGTTGTGATTCAAAGTCACGTGGGAATAAAAAGGTAAAGACGTGGGGTTAAATTGATGTGATACAAATCAACAATAAGGTATATTATTGGTATTTTGATTTAGTACCATTGTTAAGTATTGTTCAGCTGCTGTTGAATAGCCCTAGAAAACGTCAGTAGCACAAGTAGACGCTGACATTTGTTATTTTGACGCTGACAAGAATAAGTCGAACGTAGACAGAGAGCGTTGACATGAGTTGTCCGAGAAACGCTTGCTCAAGCGTTGATAGGTTTTGTCCGATATCTGACAATGCATGTGTTTAGGATATTGGACAATGAAGGTTCTCGGATGACAAAAGGATAGCTGCTGTTTGGGAAAATTTGTACGTTTTTAGCACACAAAACGGAGGAATTTACACACAAAGGTACATGGAATCTCCGTTTTTATTCAGAATATCATGTTGATATTTATGGCTCGGATATTTTTAAACGGGATTAATGATTTTAATGCAAGTTGGCAACTATTCATGGGAATTTGATGGATATTTTATTATGTAATCGGGATAGCCTTGTGAAAGAGTTATCCATATGTCTGTCTTTTACATATGGTATGAAGATGTTATTCCATTAAAATCGTCATGAAGAGGTGTTGGCTTAAGGGGAAGAATTCTTATGGTAAGTTTGATGTTTGAAGAAGATTTTCGCGAGTTTGTGTTCTATCATATCTTAAAGTCGTGGATCCATACACTGAAATTAAAGATAACTTGTTTGTGCTTTAAATATTTGGTGACGAAGACTTGTCATAACACTTGAAGGAGTTACATTATCGTGCTCAGTGTCTTACAAAGGATGTGAATATTGATAAGGGATCGAGGTCTACTTATATTTAATCATTCGTATAAGTTCTTCATCACATGGATAGTGCAAGACATGGAACACAAGGTTGGGTTATTCTACTTCTACATCAAGATTACTTTATTTATTTTTATTCAAGATCATTACATAGAGCCTACATTTGGAGAATCTTCAAGATTGCATACATTGTTTACTTCCCTGTTGATGTGACAAAAAGGGGAAGACATACATGCTACAATTAAGGGGAAGCAATTTGAAGATGATGTACAACTTACAAGAGATACACAAAGAGTTTTGCCAACATCAACTAGGGGAAGATTGTTGGCTCAAAAAGTTAATGTGGCAGAAACTCAAAAACGAAGAAAATATGAAGGCATTTGTCTGGGCGTTGTCAAGAGCAAATCAAGCGTTGTCAAGAACAAATCTGGCGTTGACAGAAGCAAGCATTGTCATGTACAATCTAAGCATTGTACTGTACAAACTAAGCATTGACAGAAACGTAGACAAGAAGCCTTTGGAAGCTTCTATTTGGATATATATGCAGGATATATTCTGTATATAGTTATCTAAATAGAAGATTTACATGTTTATTCATAATTATCTCTTGTAAACCCTAATCCTTTCACTATAAAAGGAACCAAGGGTATTAGGTTTATTCGTAACTTTCATATACAATGTAAACCTAAAACGTGTGTTGACTAGGTGTGGGATTCAATGTACACACACCTAGTGATTGTTTGTTATTAATATAATGAGCAATCCATTTGTTTTATTCATGTTATTTGTGTCCAAACACCTTGTTAATGTGTCATGTTCTAATTCCGCTTTGATTATCTAATCATATGAACATGATGCATTCCTAGTATCTTAAAAGATCCGGAATCTAAGGATTCCTCAGGGTTTTCATATCAACCCTTTTCTTTGCTATGTCCTCAGCAGACACAGCTCTACCATCTTCAGGTTTTTCTTTCTTATCTGCTTCAGAGCATCCTTAAACAGCTGATCTTGTAGCAATGGCATCTGCAATCTTTTGAGCTTTATTGAATGTGTTTCCATATTCAATAATCTCCCAAAGAGTGTAGTCATGGATTTGCAGATTTTGCTCCAAGTTAAACTTCCATAGCTTAAAATTGTCTACATCTAGCATGGGAATCTTGATGTTGTGGTTTAAGGAGGAGGAGGTTACTTCTGGAGTAGACCTGATGTTTTTAGGGTTTTGTGAAAATTAGGGTTTTTGGTGATTTTAGGGTTCTTGTGTTATTTTAGATCAAAGTTTCTCAACAAGCTCTGATACCACTTGTTGATCCCAAATTTCAATCGATTTGCTTGTGTAAACAAGATTAGATCAAGTTATACACGTAGAGAAACTTTGTTGTGTATAAAACAATTTAAGTATTATGCGGAATTAATACTTAAACAAGAACACACAAACAGTTGTAAAACAAACTTTCACTTGATTGATAATGACGAAGTTGCTTACAATGAAAGTGTTAAACGTATGAAAAACTTATGTGAAACATAACCTAAAGGTCTTCTTTTATTGACATAAGAAGCCTTGTACAAGAGTCTACGTATCAGATATTCTAAGTGAAGTTAATTATAGAAAATACATTGTTAATTATAGAAAATACGCGTAGACCATATCTTTCTATCAGTGCTTGTCTTCAACCTATCAACGCTTGACTTCTTCCTGACAACGCTTGATCTGTCAGCGCTTGTTCTCTTCTTATCAACGCTTGTTTTCTTCTTGTCAGCGTTCAAGTGGACTGGCTACATTTTATTCCCAACACTGTTCATGGTATTTTTATGCGGGTTTTACATTTCTTCCCCTCTAAAAGAATAATTCATCCTCGAATTAGAGATATGATAATATGGGAAGGACATGAACCAACATGACTGTAAAGGACATGGAACATGATGTAACTGAAAGGAACATATCTGATTTATGGACGGAAAAGAGGATAGAAAGTCCAGATGGACTCCTACGTTCCAAGTGGTGTCCCACCCGGAACGGTTCCTCTACAAGATCTTGACGAAGAAGAAATCCTGGTCTTCATGACCCTGACTTGATCATACGCAAAAGTTTCTGGTTCATCAACGTATGATAAGTTCTCATAAATCTGGTCGAATGGATAAGAAATAACGTCTAAGGATAAATGAAACGGCATGATGTGAAATAACTTGAAGTAAATGACATTAGGACGTCTGAGCAATGATGCCCGAGACATACCGAAACCTAGTACGTAAAAATGGTGAACATGATACATGAACAATTGTGAACATGATACATGGAGATATGGTGAATGTAATATGAGAGTACATAGAGCACAAGAATACGTGCGACATATAGTGAGCGTGATATGAGAGACGTAGGGTGAACATGATATGTGTACATATCATGAATGTAAGATAACTGAGAAGGTAACGTCAAACGATACGAGCTGAGACGTGAAATGTGACGTGAAACGTCTGTCTGAGGATGGAAAGTTTATTAACTTGAATCTGGTCTCCCAAGCTTTCTGCAGAACGTTCCAGAACGAAAATGTGAAACGTAAAGCATAAGCTAGAATACGATCATGAACATGAAAAGTTTCATGAACGTGAGTGCAAAAAGAAATCGTAAAATTGATTAAGGATGTGAATGTAATAATGAATACGAACGTGAACCTTTATCTGATCTGATAGCTAAAAGAGTACCAAGTGATCGTGTGATCTTTGGCTGAAAAATGTCTGATAATCTGCAAATTATAAAATTCTTATAGATGGAATGGATATACAGACTTGGTCAAACTATTGACAACAACCCAGATAACACCATTCCTCTTCTGAGCCTGCGGTAGACCGTTGACAAAATCCATGGATATCCTGTCCCTACTCCGTTCACTGTTCCTAATGGTGGAAATAGCTCCTAGTCTGTTGGTGTTCTATCTTAGCCTGCTGGTATGTCAGGTACTTAGATATGGGTGTAACTATATTTTGCTTCATAGAAACTGGATACATAGAAGTTTGGAAAACTATGAGTCTCTGGAATTAGACTTATCTTAGCATGGGATTCTCTAGAACACATAATTTAGTGTAGGGTTCTCTCCATAACGCGTAAGCTTAGTCATGGTAACACACAATTTAGTGTAGGGTTCTCTCCAAAACTAGAATACAAGTGTTTTTGTATGCTGCCTATATGATTATTGACACTATGCTTACTTATTGCCATCCAAAGTCCTTTTTAATTGTGAACCGCTAATCATTTAATGAGCACTAATATCGTGAATAGTACTATTAGATACTGACATCTCCTATCTGGGCAAGTCGCACGTGCTAGAAGCTAATGGTCCATTCCTAGGCTAAATAGATATACTTTATTTTTCATAACTCATGATAGTCTGGCAATCTTCCTACTTAAGGGAAATTTGTTGGATTTTTATGATAATGTCTAGTCACGGGTCATGTGCTAGTGCAATAAGAATCGATGAATTTAAAACTGGGTGTATAACACTGTAGCCCGAGAGTCATACTTGTATTCAAATCATGTTTAAAACCTATAAATTCACTCAACCTTTATGTTGACTTTAAGCATATAACTTAGGTGAATGAAGACTGGCGTGCCATGGAGGGTGGTGTCTTGAATAAGTTATCATTCTATCAATAAAAACAGATCTTTGGGAAAGCTGTGTTTGTACAGTGTATGTACAGTTGTTTATTAAACTCTGATTTAAGTAAATGAATTGTAACACCCCCAAATTTATACAACTCAATACAATAGAAGACTCGTTGGTGTTACGGGATAGCACATTACTCACATCATAGACAACGCATACAAATCGCGTCGTTTAATAATAAATCATTTCCATTCATAATTATCAAAGTTACATAGGTCCCAAGTCATTGTATTTAATACAGGTTTTACAAAGCATTTGAATGGAAATAAGTATTTAGGTGCGGGCCATGAATTCTTGTTGTCTTCCCGAGAATTACCTTCAAGTACCTGAGATAAAACATGTTAAAAGAAAAGGTCAGCGATAACGCCGAGTGAATTCATAGAGTTTAATAAATTCCATCAATATAACATCGGTATAAAATTATTACCGAAAATCATTTTGTACAAATCTTTATAATAGGCCATAAAATAGCCAAAGTCATTTTATACAAATCCTTATCAAAATCATAATACAGGCATTTGCCTTAAAAATCATTATACGAACCAATATCGTAAAAATATCATACAATATGTTTTATAACGTTGTATGGAGTAAAATAAAAACCGTTATATGATTATGGTTATGAAAACCAAAACACGAACATAATATCAATAGTAAGATCTCGTATTGCTAGTCAGGCAATATATCGTAATTTAATGCTTAAAGCAGTATTTCGTTAATTGGATTATTATAAGCCGCATGACATTGTTACCTTACTAAACCAAACAACGGGTAGCTAGCCCGAAACTCAATTTGCCCATCTAAACTAGAGTGTCGTCACAATAATCACGCTTGTGTAAATCTTCTCATACATAAATTCGCTTACCAATCAATGTGGCACGACGGGGATCATCCGTCAAGGCGCGAACTGGGGTGATCATCCCCAAATAGTACTATTATATGCATAAGCGTCTACCAAATCCCGGTAGTTCACAATTCATGCTAATGGGACTTTTAGTGACATAACCTAACTTTAATAATCCATATCATTTCATCTATCGGGTCATTTAATCATTCATCGGGTCATACAATCATTCGGGTCCAAATCAATAAACAGACAATCGAGACAACTAGTGTCCTATTTTATAAAAACTAACATGTTATCTCCCTCGCGGGTTTATAAAACATTTCATAAAAACATTTAAAAGAGTGAGGCTGTGAACTCACGTTGATGTGGGAAAGCGGTTTATCGGCAATTCGGACGTACGGTACGTGCTTCAATCACGGAAACCTAGACAAATAATACTCGTCTTAGACTCATGTCCAATGACTTTATAAAAATAACAATTATGTATACATATGATGATTATATATATATGATGATCAAGTGGGTTTACATATTCTCATTTACTCATTTTAGGGTTATGTGTCGATAACTTTTATACTAGTTTACTAGTTTTACCTATTTACATATTTTAAGTCTAATAAACTTATTATAAGTTCTTTAACTTGTATTAATCCATTTTATACTTGTATTATCAGTATTTACACTTTATATGTTGGGCCCAAATGGGTTAAGCCCAATAAATAAGTTTATAAGTGTTTTAGTCCATTTTGTTGTATTATTAGTCCAATAACGTTAACTTAGCCCGTTAATGTCCGTATGTTTTATAGTTCGGGTTTTATCGGTTTTTACTTGTTATATATGTTTATATCAGTATATGAGTTTATAAAAGTTTACATTAGACGGGTTTGATCGTCTAAGTTTTAATTGGCGAAAAACGTTAATTTTACGGTAATAGCCGAAAAAGTCGTAAAAATCATGTTTATAGTTTTATAACTTATAAAACTTATCAAACTACCATTTTTATAAAATGTCCATTTTATTTATCCTTATACATATTTAAATAAATTTATTATATAAGTTAGTGGGTTTTAATTCACATTTTATACTATTTTTATTTGAGTGCTTATATAATACTATTATACTTTAATTTCCCAAAATCTGATTTTTACTTTCACTTTCACCATTTTTACCATATCTTGAGTTCTACAAGGAGATAGAAGCTCATTTTTGGACACCATAAACTACATGATATGTGCTACAATTAACTTAGATTTAGCTACTGCTCAATCCAATTCTAAATATCCTTAACAGTCCGTCCAAAACTGACTATTCAGATTGGTACTCTAAACTTGTTTTAGTCATATCTCACTCATTATAATGATTCCATTGCATGGCCAACTCTCACATGTGTACAAGACATATTACTTACTGTATATCCATTAATCTATGCCATTTTATCAGTTCATCACATGGTTCTTTACTATTTTATACAGCCATCATTTTAAGCATGATTTTAACCTTTTTACATATAGTTTTTCATCTTTTTATCCATGTTTATTAACACCAAATCCCCACACAATACTTTTTTCATCATATATTCATCATATACATATACAATAGGAAAGAAAATACATGATTACATAATCAAAATAACAAGAGGATGGGAAGAACAATCTTTATACCACCATGATGATGTAGGTTGTGATTAGGACATGGATTTTGATGGAGAAACTTGTGATAACCCAAGACCATCTTCAAGACCACCATTATTCAAGAACTCCTTGTGGAAAATCAGCCCTAAGACTCCATAGAAACTCCTCTTTGGATTTTATAACTTGCACCAATCTTCATCTCTTTGAATGGAGATTAACATATGTTAATTATAACAAATGTTTATGGTTAAATTTTTGTATGAATGGGGTGTTTATGGTGTAAATGGGACGACATCTAGAGAGAGGGAGGAGAGGATTTTGTATGGAGGAAATGGAGAATGGTTTTGGTTTAGATGGTTTTGTGATGTTGTAAGCTTACATTGTAAGCTAAAATGACAAGTGTTTAGCTTATTAGCTAAACTTTGACACATAAGTGATGTGTTGTGAAGTGTTGGCCGTCCCATATATGGGGGTGGGGCAAAAGTTATTTTGTCTCATCCCCATTTATTTACGGTTATTCCTCGATTCTATTTTCCTCGATTTAGGTGCCCTCGGGTCGTTTTACGAAAAACGTTTTTATAAATTATGAATCAACGGCACAAAAAGAATCTAATAAAAATTGTCTCATCAAAAACGGAGTTCAAAAACGTAAATACGTAATCCTAATGTTTCTGGTTTAGTCGTAAAGGACGTTAAATTAAAATCGTAAGTCCTAATCTCTTCTCGTAAATTTGTGAGTTTATGAACCAACACAAATTTAAAACTCCAAAAAAATATTCACGGATAAATTTATTTTCTGAAATGTCGGACTGTCACCAAAGACGGTGTATGTAAACGTAAGAACGTAACGTAGAATCCTCCGGTTTAGACGTAGTCGATGCTACTTCAAGACATAAATCCAAATTACTTCCCAAAAATAAGTGAGTTCATATTATAACATTAAAATAATGTTTTCAAATAAATATTGAGAATAAAATATCAACCATAAATTGACGGATTGTCACATGAATGATAACATTTGTTTTATAAAAACCTCTTTTTGGCATTTGCTATTATTGTGACTATGGTACTATGAAGTAATACCCCAGATCAATATTCCGCTGCGTAAAGGTAGAATGGGGGTGTTACAGATTGGTATCAGAGCTTGCAGTTATAGAGAATAAGGTTTCCTAAACTATAACTGGGATTTAAAAAAAATTATTCAAGACTATCAGCCATCAGCAGCACCAGCGTAAGATTTTAATCTCTTCAGAAGCATGTCTAATGTTATTATGTTATAAAAACTACAAGGATATCTACTTCCACCTATATTCTCATCTCCGACGATGATGAAAGAGAAATTCCGATTTTCACTCCATCTTCCACAGATGTGCGTATTTCGAATTTGTGTTTTTACTATACCCCTGAAGTACAAGAATATTTCTCACATCAAACTAAAGTGATGAATAGTACACCTTCACCTACGTCTCATTTTTTGTTACCTGAGGATCTTTATTTCCCCAATCGAAGTCGTGAAGAGCCTTATGAAACCGAACAGGTCTCTAGAGCACGGATTGTGGAAAAGCATGACCGTCAATTAACTGCAATTACAAGTAATGTTAGAAATTTGATAATAGGAAGAGTAGAAATTGAAGAGCATTTTACGTAGTTGGAATATAAAATGGACGTTACCCGACGTCATAATATTAAACTGAGTAAAATAATGTATCATTTTGAAGTAGCAATGGCAAGACTTGATAAAGAGAACGATGAACTGAGAGAAGGATTTACGAGAACTGGGCTTAATTTAGAATTACTCATTGAAGATCTCAAAACTACTCAAAACCAAACTTTCACTCTTGATTGATAATGACACTTACGTACAATGAAAGTTGTAAGACTTGTAAAGACTTATTAAAAACTGATATATAACTATGAACCTTACGACCTCCTTTTATAACACAAGGAGTCGTGTACAAAGGTCTACCTATCAACTATTCTAGGTAAAGATAATTATAGAAAACACAATATTGATCGTATATTTACTTCAAATATAAAACGTGTAAACTAAGTATTTCTATCAGTGGTTGAACTTCTTCTTGTCAGCGCTTGAATATTTCTTGTCAGTGCTCATCTGTCAGTGCCTCGTTTACTCTTGTCAGCGTCCAAGTTCCTCTTGTCAGCGTCCCAGTGACTTAGCTAATTTTATTCCCATCATTCCTCCCCTAAACTTGATATCTACTCTAGTCATCAAGTTTCTGAATAAAAACTAAGTACAACGAGGATTCTTACAAATACAAACTATCTCTTACATAGAAATTGAACAAACCTAATTAAATCCTTGCTAACATCACTAGTATAGTCATCCTCTAACTGTGTAGATGCCATCATCTTCAAAACATCTATAGACATAGGATATTCAGCATCAACCAAAAGATATTCTGAAAACTTTGAGGTGCTAAGATGGTATACACAAGTAGTTGAATGTAGACGCCACTTCAAACCACTAATATCATCCAGATCCAACCATATTGGATCAGCTTCAACTAGAGTAATCATTCTCTTGAATGTTGTCCAAATCTTTATTCCATTTGCTGAAGAAGGCTCTTCAGCTTCATACTTGGTCTTCATCAACTTCCATAAATCTACCAAGTCTTCTCTATTCATACTTGCAAACAAAGAAATCAAATAAGTGAAAGTATGTACCTTGTCACCATATCTGGTGATCACCTTGCCCCCACTTGCATCTTCTTCATACTTGATTATTGGGTTTTTGAAATCTAAAGGTAATACTTCTACAACATCTGAAGCCTCCAAAGGTGAAAGCTATATATTCTTTCTTATCACGGATTTACTTGGATTCAATTTATCTAATACTAGAAATTCAATGGGGATTTCCTTCTACACTGGCCTTGGTACAATGGAAGCCCTCTTGATCTGCATGTTTTCTTCAATTTCTTCTTTCCTTTCATCAGATAGAAGTCTGAGAGTATTTGCCTCACAAACACGTTCCCAAATAGGATATGCATAAAACTCCAACTCTTCAAAGAACAACTTATTCAATTTCTCATAGGTCCATCCCCCTTGTTGACACCTAAGAAGCGTATTATAGAGCTCTCTTCTATCCCTTTTGATCTCAGAAAGTACCTTACTAGCCTTATGCTTTAAAATCACCTTGCAATCCTTTTGAACTCTCAACAGAATCTCAAAACCCCAAATTGTCCAGTAAGTGACATGTCTGGATTCTCTACAATTGAAGATTCCCATGCAAAATACATATCCACTACTTCAGGCATATCAAAATCTACCTGCATCTTCAACTCTCTAAGCTTTTCCCTAGATAACTCATCCTCCCCATACTCCAATCTTTCTAGTTCTTCATTTATCATTACACTAGAACCAGAACTCTCATCATCACTACCATCTTTATTGCTTTCAATAGCAGTCTCTACCCTATCATGTTCCTCAAGTTGTGCAGCCAAAACAGAATCAAAATGTACCTGAGCTGCATCCTTAGGTACTTGTATTTCTTCCATAATCCCTTTACCCTTATCCAAAGCTCCAATAATTGGTAAAGTGATTGATGGTACTTGTGTAGAAATATCCTTGATGATAACTAGTGGTTGGGATACAGTAGTCATACCTGCAAGTCTGTCAGCGTCTGATTTGCTCTTGTCAGCATTCAAATCTTGAATGTCAGCGGATGACTTTGTGACTTTCTGCATCATCTCTACAAATGAAAGCTTCTTGGGAGTAACCAAAAAAATGTCAATGGCTGGCTTCTCCTTCAAACTTGTCAGTGCCTCAGTTATTTACACACTCTCATAAGAACCACCTTCTTGTGAGCCCTTGTCACTCATATTTACTGGCTCATCCTCCTCTTTGGAAGAATCCTCCTGCCTTCTCTTATTATGGGTAGCTTCCAAAATAACTATCCTCTCCCTCAATGACTTGAGTTCAAGGCCTTGACCTGTACAAGGTTTGCATTTTGCTTTTGCAAGCGCATGCAAACCGCTGTCAATTCCATAGCTGATAAAGGTTCCAGTCTGCCCTCCTCTATCATGGGCATGGATGTGGTCTTAATGATGTTGTGACTGTCTTGACCTGCTTCTAAGCCAGTATGAAAAGTCCTAACCCCACCCATGTTACCAACCACACTTATGGTAATGGTTCTCTCTGCTACATGGATAGGATCACTAGAGGAGAACACTCCAGTAGTCCTTTGGCATTTCTCAAACCTATTGTCATGCGGTTCTAAAGATGAAGTGGAATGGGGGTCTGTTTGGGTGTGGGGGTCTGTTTGGGTTTGGGGAATATTGGTGTAAGCGTTTGGGTTGGCTGCGTCAGCGCCCACATTGTGAGTGTCAGCGCCTGATGGTTGAGAGTCAAGGTCCATATGTTGTGGTGATGGAGGTTGTAGTGGTAGAGGGTCTGGTTGTGGTTGAGGATTTGTAGCTGCCTGAATGATAGCTTATATAGCTGGGTGAGGGGTAGGTCTCTGAAAGGTGGGGTATTCATGTTGCCAAACATAGTTTTCTTATGAGTAGGGACCTCATAAAAATCATCATGGTCCCTACGACAATATATTTGTTCATCAAAAACCATTTGTAAAAACCTAGGGTAAGCAAGAGTCATCTTGTTACCCTTGTTGTGACACATGCCATCAAAAATCATTTTGGAAAAATTATATTTTTTCCAATTTTCAATGCTAACAAGAGCACAACCGATGGTTCGATTGATTTCACTGAAAGAAGAGCATTTGGGACGCAAACATTGTAAGATGACATGGATCATGTACTTCCAGGCTAGGGGAAATTATTGTTTAGTATATTTGTTTATGTGCCCAACAGGGGGCAAATCATATCCCAAGCCTTGAAGCCCTAACTCTAGCTCTGCTAGGGGAAGGGTTGTTATACCATCAATATCATCAAGGCGTAAAGCCTGACGAATTAGAGCTTCAGTAACATCCCATTGAACCCATGAATAGTGCCAACCAATGTAAGCACTCCATCAATTGTTTTGGAACTAACAGTGTTCCAAAACTGCTTGATGTGTGTGATAGGGACGAGTGGAGTATGAGAAAGTGCATACCTTGGAGGAGACGCCATCAAATACCCAATCATCTCTGTTTATTAGGGGTGCAAAGTGTTATCTTCAAACATATAAGCCACCAAATTATGTTGGCTTCTGAACCCCAATTCCACACCAGCAGGTTTAAACTTTGGTGCCATGTGAATGTGTTAAGAAAACTGTGATATGTTAACAATGGAGGTATGAAGGTTTTGAGAAATTTAGCAGACAAGAATAGTAGTTACCCTGTTTAAAAGAAAGGAGCCAAATTTATAGGAGAGGTATTAGCACACTATTGGTTGAAATATGATACAGTTATATTCAAAAAGTAATCATCACAATCTTGAAAAATATAAAAATTATCTCATTCATTAATTAAAAGTTACCAACTCTCTAAAATTACGGCCCATATTTTCGTCAAAAATAAAAACTGGGTGGGCCCCAATGTTTTTCAACTGTCAAAAAGTAAACATCAGCGTGTAACGGCTATATTCTTGTCAGCGTTCAAATTTTGCTAGGTCAGCGTTTAAATTAGTCTTATCAGCGTTGGAAGTAAACTATGTCAGTGGCAAAAAATAAAAATAATAAAAAAACAAAAAGACCTTAACAAAGAAGTTTACCCTAGTAAATATAACTCTTATACTGAAAATGACTATAGGGTGGCAAGTACTGTCCAATCATGCACACTTGCATAAGCAAGATAGACATAATTGTCCTCAAGTGTCCCTTGCTAACCAAAATCCTTAACAATGAAGAAATCTCATATAAACTCTTTGTAACTTCCCAAGTAAGCCCAATAAAAATTTAAACCAAGTCTCTCAACTGATCAATCCCAATTCTAGGTCAAAACGTCTTGGCAACATGCACAATATATCAACTTTGCATGCTATAGTGCCTCAAGAACTAGAAATTCCAATTCATACTCACCAGTGGACACAATCTAGAATTGTGATAAGAGTATTCTAAGAATACCCAAAATCCTAAAGGTTTCCTAAACCTCCCTTTAAACTAGGATATAGATAGTTGCAAAATAAAAAGTATATGACAAAAATTTATTTTAAGATAGGAATGTAAGCAGTCCAACTGTAAAACCCGCATGCTTTTACCATGAATAGTACCCTTACGATCGTACGTACATGATTAGAACTTTCCTTTTATAGCACGTTTACGTTTCACGAACAAGAATTACAAGTATTACGTACGTGTTATAACACGATAAGTATTTATGACGTATTAACACACGATAATTATTTCAATAATAATTATAATCACGAACACACGAACATGAAATCATGAACGTAAATTAATCACGAGCTTAATATTACGTACCTATATATATATATATTTATTACCATCACGAATAAATATATTAATTCATGAACAATAACTAATTAAATCACGTAAACCACGAACACGAGAACACACTTATTATTTAGAGACGGAAAATGTTCGGGTTACCCCATGTGGGCCCCTTACCCGCGGACACAACAAGACCAAAGGGCCAAGCCCATGCAAATTTACTAAACATGAAATTAAAGGAAAAGTCATTTTCATAATAACACAAATTTAGGAAAAAAAAGAAGCCCTAATAATCTTTTTCTTCCTTTTGGTTCTCCTTTGGCCGTTGGGTTTACACACACCAAAGGGGGTGTTTGATTGATTTTTTGTGTTCAATTTTTGCAAGGATCGTTAGTGTGTACATCCTCTTTGATTCACGTGATCGGTATAAACCCTAAACCTCTTTTCTTTATGTTTTTGATTTTATAAATCACATGAAATCATGAATGTTTTTAATAACAAATTAAAAACAAGTAATCATCATGTTAATTAATCATGGGGTAAATTAGATAATGGTTTTGTGGCCGACGCCTAGACCGAGCCCCAAGGGGGTCTCGGCTTGGTTTTGACTCGCACCACCGAGATCTCAAGGTCTCGGTTTGGTGTCTTGTTGTCTCGGCAGCAGCAAGAAAAGGAGACCCCGACCTCGGTCGGGGCATGATGGTGCTTGGGTAGGCCACGACAGCAAGGGGACACCGGCTAGCCGGAGGGAAACCTTGGATAGCCGATGGCTAGGTTGACCAAGGGTGCGTTTGGGTCCGGTTTATGGGTTAAAACACGGTTCCGGTTCACACATGTTTAGAATAAAACACGGTCCGGTTCATGAGTTATTTTTACAAGGTTAAATATTTTTACAAGTTATATTTTTTACAAGACTTAAATTAAATTAATTAAAAACATGAACATGATTAATTTAATTTACATGACTTAGCTTATTAATTTTATTATTAATACATAAATTTTGGCCTAAGTATTTATCATTTAATTAGACTAAATAATTAATTAATTATTATAATCATGACTTATAATTAATTAATTTACATGACTTAGGTTATATTATTAATAGATAATAATACATGTTTTAACCTAAGTATTTTCACCTTTATTTAATTAAACCATGTTATATTTAATTAAATACTTTAACCTATAGTTTATTTAATTCACATGAAATAATTAATAAACTATATTATATATCACATGACTTAGAATATTAATCAGTAAAACTTAAGCTTATATAATTAGCTTAATTACCCAGCTTATATCTATTTATGGAAACTTTCTATTTTTAGAAACTTATCTATTTTAAGCATTAAATCTATTTTTGAAAACTTTCTATTTTTGGAAACTTTCTATTTTTGGAAACTACTATATTTGGTAACTTTCTATTTTTGGAAACTTTCTATTTCAGGAAACCTGCTATTTGTAGAAAGTTACTTATTATAACACAACAAGTATAATAATACATGAAATACAAGTAATACTTAATTAGAATAGACAAAATATATGATAAACACAGTATAAAGCTTAGATCAGTAAAACATGACATGAACATATAAAACAAGCTAAGATATGATATAAAACCAGTACGTACTCAGTAATCAGATACTTATACACGTATGTATTTATGTAGCATTAGTGATACCGAAGTAGGACTCTCTTCCGTCCGTCTTCTTCATTCACTGGACACAAGGTACGGATTCTCCGTCCTTTCAGTATGGACATTCTTCCTTATTAGGATTTCCCGTATGCAGCTAACTGTTTTCCCAGTATATGTTTTATATGTTTTTGAATTGCCTAATCTCTACTCCTTTATAAAGAAAAAATAGAGATGGTTGAAAATTGCTATATTTAGAAATGTTGAAACTATGATGGTCCCAATATCTCTCACTCTCATCACCCTAAACATTAACCTTACCCCTTTTAATATTACAGCCACCACCATCGAAACTCTCCACCATACCACCACCATCATCGAACCATACCACCACCAAATACCACCCTTTACCAAAACCCTCCGCCAAAACTCACACATCCATCGAAAGCCTAACCACCATAAAACGTTTTTTTATAGATTTAAATCTTTTCTTTCTTCAGATTTGGATTCTTAGTCAGATTGGGAAGCAGAGATGGCACCTTCGGTGGTGACGGTGTAGCATGGTTTAATCTCAAGGTTTAATATTTTTTCCATTAATATAAAGATTCAATCTTTTCTGTTTTGATATCTATTTTAGGTTAGTAGGGGTTTTGTTTGATTATTGATTTATTCTTCTGTAAAAAATGGAAGATAAGGAGCTGTATGTATATGTAATTAGATGTCTTGATTTAATAGAAGAGATTTGTTAATTTGTTCAAGTGCATATCATGTGTTTGTTATAATGTTTAGGTGACAGATTTGTAATGTGGCTTTGCTACATTTTGATTTGTGGCTTTGTTAATTAGCAGAGGATTTGGAGTTGAAGGTATGTTTCTTATGGTGGTTTTACCAGATAATCTGTTTTAATGGCTGCGCACCAAATGTTCGATGAATTGTTTAAATGAAAATATTTGTCATAGGCTTTTGTATTTCTTTCCTTAGGGTACTCAGGACCAGGATATCAACTATAAATGTCGCAACTTTGAAAAATAAATGAACCTGATGTTAACAAAATTTAAATATCATGTTTATTTTCTTTTACGATTTCGTTTGTTTGTTTCAGGCGTACACGGAGGTTCATGTTCGAGGGTTCAATGTCACTATTGTGACTTCGGCAGTTCTCTCCTATTTATGTAAGTTATGGCGTAGCAGCAACTTTTTGTTTCTGGGTTTGTTTTTTATGAATCTAAAAGCTGATGAGGTAGGCCTTTCAAGATTGAGCATGTGAATTAACTTGCAATATTGTTTTTTTTTGGTGAAGCTTCGATCTTTGGAGGTTTTTTTGTAGGGTGGTGTGCTAAAGATATAAAATGAGGTCGTCGGCATTATCAATTCATCACCCATAAGGTTTGTTTCTTCCTTTTCTTCTTCTTTTAAGATGTATTTTTGTTAGTTTATAATTAGTCCTATAATAACCGCTCTACGCGAAAAACACACAGTTTTAGAAATGTTATTTTGGTGGATGAGAGTTTGTGTGGATTAGTCGGTTTGGTGTTTGTTTCGTCTTATATAGCCAACTTATGAATTATGTGGTTTCGGCTTATGTTTATATGAGCTCAGTTACTGATGGCCTATTTTTGAAACTCTTCGCCTTATATTAGCTTATTACTGTAAGTTTATGAAATGATTAGCGTATTTAAGCCGAAAAGTATCAAAATAAGCCATAAAAAGTGAGCTTATGAAACATAAGCCCAAAGCTACATAAGCCATAAGCCCACATAATAAGGTTAAACAAACACCCCCTTAATATGTATATATGGTTACCTTTGTCGGGCTTATCGCTTATTTGGTCAGCTATATCAGGCTTATGGCTTATTTTGTTTTGGGCTTATGTTTCACAAGCTTACTTTCTATGGAAATTTTTGAAACTTTTTGGTTTATATAAGATTATTATGACATAACAAACTTATATGAACCAAAAAGTTTAAAATTAAGCCACAAAAAAGTGAGCTATCAAATAAGCCATAAGCCTGCTATATAAGCTGAAACAAACGCCCCCAAAAATGGTAGCAAGAAAAGTTTATTCAAGTTACTTTGTTAATATTGCTTTAGCTCATTTTGAGACTGATGAAGTCATTCTTACTTTTTGATCTTTGGAATTGTTCCGCAAAGTTTTTACTATTATTTCTGAAATGAGGATGCAATGGACTCATCTGTGTAACTGCTTATGTATAATTATTAACGGAAATATTGCAACTTTGCTCATGTTGCATATGTCAGATAAAGTTGTTAGATTCATGATATGTTTAGGTTACAACTGATGATCTCGTTGGAAATTTGTTATTTGCATATCGTTTGATTGTAATCATGGCGGTGGCTCTGGTTCAGTCAACCAGCTTTCCTTCAACGGTTTCTGGGGAAAACAAAGTCCGTTCAAAAAGATCCGGTAGAACAAAAGGTGAAGTAAAGATGATGCACAGCTTACAAACTCCCACAATGACAGTCAGATCATTCTCTGGTTTGCGTGGGACCAACGCTTTAGACAACTTGGTAAAACGTGGCCCGGATTTCCATTCAAAAGTTGCAGATCTTATTAGGTCTTGTTGGCGAGGGTACTGGAATTGCAGCTAAGGTGTTAAAGTCGATGGGAATTAATTTGAAAGATGCACGTGTGGAGGTTGAGAAGATTCTTGGCAGAGGTAGTGGATTTGTGGCTGTAGAGATCCCATTTACACCTCGTGCAAAACGTGTTTTGGAACTGTCACTAGAGGAGGCACGTCAACTTGGTAACCTCTCTTTCCTTGTCTTCCTCAAAATTATCTTATCGTTCGACGTGCAAGTGGAATATTAATTCAGATTTCAGAATGTGGTCACTTGTTTTACACTTTTGTCCATATGTTTTAGGTCATAATTATATTGGATCGGAGCACTTGCTTCTTGGTTTGCTTCGTGAGGGTGAAGGTGTTGCAGCTCGTGTTCTTGAGAATCTAGGTGCAGATCCAAATAACATCCGGACACAGGTAAGCTTTAGGGTTATATAGTACTAAGTATTTTTAATGGGGGTCGGAAAATACTGTTTGGCGGTTTTCTGAAGCGTATATATAATCAATGTATATTTAAAAAGACTTAACAATATTATGCCATGGGTGAATCACTTCCCATTTGACCCGTTTTTTTGTTCAGCTATATACACCACCCTTTTGGGATAAAAATTACTGAAATGGACCCATTCATGGGTAAGTTGGTCGAAGTCGTCATCAAGTCTCTACCTTTGCTGTACATGGATGAATGTGATTGTTTTTCTTTCTAAATTAGATTTTCAATTGTTTGAATAGGTTATTAGAATGGTTGGCGAGAGTGCAAATGTTGTGGGTATTAGAGTCGATGGTGGAAGCTCACCAAACAAGATGCCAACACTTGAGGAATACGACACCAACTTGACAAAGCTGGCAGAAGAGGTATGTTCTTGGTAGGTTATATGCGTACATCTTTTACTCTTCTTTGAATTTTTCATTTACATCAACTCTCTTTCGTTTTCCAGGGTAAGCTGCATCTTGTTGTGGGAAGGCAACAACAAATCGAAAGAGTCACCCAGATTCTTGACCGACGTACAAAGAACAACCCTTGCCTGATTGGAGAACCTGGTGTTGGGAAGACAGCTATTGCAGAAGGCCTTGCCCAAAGAATTGCAAGTGGTGATGTTCCAGAAACACTAGAGGGAAAGAAGGTACGTAGTAGTTTAGTGTTTTTACTATCCATAAGTATTGAATATAGTCCTAAGCTAGCACCTGATGTGATATGTGTGGATAACATTAATCGCTGTTCCATAAATTTTTCTACATCTTTAGGTGATAACTCTAGATATTGGTCTTCTTGTGGCTGGAACAAAGTACCGTGGAGAGTTTGAGGAAAGACTAAAGAAGTTGATGGAAAATACCCTGAAGGTATTTTCAGACGAGCTTTTCAGACGAGCTTCAGTGACATCGACTTCTTTGGTTTTGATAATCAGGAGCACCTCGATCTTGGTAACAAGTAAGTTTTCGTTACAGTTTATTTATAATGAGTAATATTAGCATGGGTTTCTAACTTTCAAAAGGCGGAGTACATGGCAAGACGTCTCAAATAGATCTATTGTAGTTGTTTCAGTCGAGAAGAACGATATCAGTTGAACCTACTTCACAGAATGCAAGTATAAAACTTTAAAACTATAATACATGACTACTTTGGCACCATTTACTCTTTTTGAATAACTAGGAACTATGCTCCTTTATATAATCAAGTCTATTATGCATATAAGCCTGCGAGGCCTTTTCATAAGCATGTAGTTTCCTTGACTATTGTTACTTTTTTCGGTAACTGTTAAATTTTCTTATGTTTGATTGACTGATATGAATAGTCTTGTAACAATATCTCATTTGTTTTGCTTTCTAAAAGTCAGAGGACATTTTCTAGAAAAAAAGTTATTGATTATCGATTTTGTATGACTGTGATCAGGTGAGATGTTTATCAAGTACAACCAGCAGTAAAAATAATCATGAGAGAATTAAGTTTGGAGCTCCTATTTTTGGTCACGTGAAATATGATGCTTCAATTAACTCCTAAGACAGTATCTTTCATAAGTTTATACCAGCATATACTTCAGTTTTGTTGTAGAAGATGATGGTGAAGTTTATCTAGTGTACAGTGTATCTACAAACACCGTCAGAACTCGGTTCACCTTGGCTCCTAGCGGCCAGATCCAACCAACTACTGATATGGGTACAAACCGCATTGATAGTTCTATGGCAGGAACCGTTAGATACATGTGATTTTTACAGTTACTATGGTTCATTTACAATCTGTCTGAAAAATGTTACCTAAATGGTTTCCAGGCTAAATCGTACAATGCATGAACTGTAGGAAACTAGTCAGGTGGATGTGTGAAAAATAATACATTTAGCTATATGATAAATGGGGACGGGTTTGTAAAATATAAATGAATTAAGCTACCAGATCATGCAGTTACTATGAGGAGTAAAAGCGTTAGTGAATGCAAACTAGAATGCTTGAAGAACTGCCCATGTAATGCATATGAGAATGTGATAGACGAAGTTACAAATCATTTGTTTGAAATGGTTCAGAGAGATTATGGATTGACAAACTACTGCCGCTATTAATCGTGATCTCTATGTCCAGGTTCATAACTCCAAACAAGGTACATCTACTTTTGTTTATCAACAACAGTGTCCGGTCTCCTATATTGGAAGGTACAAAATTTTATGCTTTTTTCCATGATTAACGAGGAGTAGATGATATTCAAGGACAAAAATCTACCCACATAAGGAAAAGAAAAATGTCTACGGACAACATAACCCGAACCGTCTCTTTTGAAGCCATATCGAAAACTTGTTTTGGGCCATTAGGCATTACCCAACTTGCTAAACCAGCCTACTATTCCACCTCTAATTTTGATGTTCAAGATTACTAATCACGGTTTATGCGGAGAGAATAAAACTAGAGCTGCTTGGATTTGATACAGTAAGCAACACCACTGGAAACGCACACAACAATGCATAGCTTGTATCGTTTAGCTTAAGAAGTGTATTTGTTGTAACAGGTTCCTTTTCGATAAAAAAACAAGCTTGGCGAGGGAGGATTTGGTCCTGTTTACAAGGTATCAAACCATCAGTACTAAAAAGATCACATAGTTTAGACATAGATGTCAATGTTGATCACAGTAGCATTTTATAGGTAGTTTAAGTTATAAAAAGTGTGAATATACATTAGCATTAAGCGTTTTTCACTACGTAAAGTTTCGCACATTATACTCTACATTTACAGTAATTTACATCGCTAATTTAAGTACAAGATAAGAGGTTAAAACATGGTTGAGGTTGAGGAATAACATGATGTAAATATTGAAATGTTGGCTGCCACAAAAACACTTTTCATAGAAACCTTATTGAAAATGGCTTATTGTGCCACAAAATAAGTTGTAGCATACTATTTTTTTTGTTAACCTATTTTTCTCTTACTATTTAGTTTTGCTACTTCAATTCACTGAGATTTAGGATTTTTTGTTTTCTGTCAACTGATTTAAAAAGACCATGTGTGTTAATGCAGTTTGAGGCTCTACCAGATTTATGCCGACTTACTGAAGCTACTAACGGATATCATTGTTTACTCGGCGCTCAAAGTTAGTGATGTGCTAAGTTACACAGACTCTGACAGAAAAATTCACAAGAAAAAGTGATGTATATGCTTTCGGAGTTGTTGTGCAAATACTTCTAGGTACAAGTAATCTTACCAGGTCGATATGAGAACTACTATTGATAGGCTTCTTTATCTCACTATTTCTAGGCATTTATAGATCTGTGATTTATTCCCATGTTGAATTACAAAGAAACACATCCAGTTTAGTCAGTTCAATGTATATTACTTATTTAAACGTTGATTACTAAATTATTAGAATATATATGTTATTTGTTTTATGTAGGAATCAAAATGTTATTTTGTTGAATGTGTGGTTTTCGTAATTTAATTTTTTTATAATGGTGTGCTTAGCCATTTCACTTGCTTCCTATTAAACCATTTTACTTATAACGTTGCTGATACATATGTTTATTTGAGTTTTTATCTTAAATTGAATTATCGCATATTTTGATACCTTTCTTTTATAATTTGATCTTACCATGATATAACGTATCGTTAATTATCTGTCACCAGGCAATTCCGCCGCTATGCACGGGTAATCGCCTAGTTATTAATTAGAATACCTAAAGCCATATACATGCATGACCAGTTTCACCTAGTTATGGAGGTACCATAACCATAACACTGGAGCACCAGTGTTATGACTTCACCACGACGGAATGATAGCTCGTGGCATCCCTTTCAGCTTTTGGCCATATTATTATAATCAGGTGCGGCGTATGGGTGCATCATAGTTTACATGTTTTCAGCAGATTATTCAGTGTAAATGTGGTGTGTGCCTTGCATCTTTTACAAGGAGCTGATCCCTTTCCCAAAACCAATATATTAAATTAGAGGCATCCCTTCTAATTTGCATGACGAGGTCACCCCTCCAAGTATTCATGCACGTTGATATTTCATGACCTATATTGGCTAATGGTAAACATGTTAAACAGTTTTTACAAGATAAACATAAGGCTTTTCGAACTATAAAATCAGTTTTACTAAGATATAACCAGGTTATCCAAGACTTAGTCTTTTCCGCTGCTTCATGTTTATATGCTTATATTATTCATGCTATACTTGTATATCCGTGCACTGAGCGTATTGCTCAGCCATTTTCCCTTTTCATGTTCCCAAAAGGGAAGGTACTCAGGGACGCTCGTAGACATTAAGCGTACGTGCATATGGACTGGATGCTTTCTAGCCTTCTTTACTTTATGCATTTATTTATACTTAGATACCTATTTCCATGGACATTGTTTAGTCCTTTCATTTACAGTACTTATGTTTTTGTGTGATGAGTTCTACTTTGGGGTACTGATGTTTGATTTCGGTATTTCCTTTATGGTCATGTAATGTTTAGACATTTATCCTTGTATGCTTTGATGACACACTATAATCACGCGTGACATTCCATTTATCAAAATAGGGTGTTACAATTATGGTATCAGAGCCAAGGCTTCGACCTGTAGGCTCTCAAAACACGACCTGTGATTAGTGGGTAGTCACTATGGTCTTCCTAGAACTGACAGTCGGTTTTAATGCATTCATCATTTTCATGCATACATATATATGTCATTGTCGCTGGTTTCATGCATATATATATATGACAAGACTGGCCCTAATTAGTCGCATGTGCTTTTATCGAAACTTTTAAATTTGGGACCGACCCATAGGCGTCCCCTCGCCATGTCTTTTGTTTTGGGTGAACTGACCATAGGCGTTCACTCTCGTGCATACAAAAGTTTCATAAACTGCATCATGCATTCATGTACTAGTTTTCCTACATAAAAATTTTCTCATGATTTATTGGTATAATTTTTTTTTCATATATATAGTTATGTTTTGATCAGTTTAATCATGTATTTTATGTTATACTGTCAGATGGTTCTCACACGCGAGTAGGAACAACTCAATGCAGCAATCCAAGCTGCACTGCAAGCTATGCTTCCTCACCTGAGGAACGGAATCAGGGCTGAGGTTCAGGCTGCCAACAATCAGCAGCATCACCCAATACCTCCTCCTCCTCCTCCAGTAACATTGGCTACATGGCTGGAGAGATTCAACAAGCTCCGCCCTCGAGTTTTCGAAAGAACAGATAGCCCCTATAAAGGTGAAAGCTGGTTGGCTCACATTGAGAAGATCTTCGATGCTATGGGCTGTGACCCCGTCTTCAAGTCGAGGTTGGCATGCTACCGGTTCGAAGGTGATGTGCTAGCATGGTGGATAACACTGAAGCAGTCTGAGGGAGGTGATGATTGGGTGGCTGGTTTTACTTGGGCTCCGTTCAGGGTAGGTTAATGGAGCAGTTCTTTCCCAAGGCTGAGCAAGACAAGCTGAAGAGGGAGTATCATGGGATCCGACTGAGAGCTGGGTAGAATAGCAACGAGTTCATGCAACGCTTTCTTCGATTGGCTGGTTTCCTTGGTGCATCAGCAGGTACTCCTGAAGAGCAAGCAAACCACTTCAGGTGGGCTCTTCGTACATCGGTTGCAAACAACTTGGTGTGTGTGACGTTCAACACGGTAACACAAGGGGCCAATGCAGCACGTAAGATGGAGATGTTGCAGGAGAGAGATGAGTTCGGGGAAGCAGAGAGACCCGATAAGAGGTAAACATTCGTATTCAAGCGGTGACCAATCCATATTCTATAAGTATATGTCAATAATTCATCTCTTTATATTGTATCTACCAGGCAGAAGACTGGGGACCGGTCTCAGCTGGCTACTCAGCAACAGCCTAATCAGCCCAAGGGAAACGGTCAGACTCACGACCATTCTGCTACGGATAAGCGTGGCGGTAATGATAATTACCGTAACAACGCTGGACACTCCAACAACAGCAGGTCCTTATACTTACGCATTTTCTTATGATTACATGTTATGATTCTTAATTTTGACACATTAGCAAATCTTCTACCAGGAATCATGGTAACGGTAGGGACTAGAACTAGAGAGGTTCACAGCCTAACCGTCCAGCTATCACTGGTATTAATCTTACAATTATCCACATTGTCCTTTTTATCCTATTATCATGTCTCATGTATAATGTTTTATCAGGTTCTTAGCCAGTCAGGACACCTGCTGGAGGATATACTCAGCCTCTTTTCTCTACTTGCCACCATAGGCACCCAGGGCCATGTCGCCGCGACAGCGACGCATGCTAAAATTGTGGTCTTCCTTGCCATCACATGAAGGATTGACGCAAGGGCGAGATGGAGGTTACATCGGGACATGCTGATACCAAGCCGCCTCCTACTACTGGACGCATTTATACGACATCTCGCGATCAGGACAACAAGTCTACAGGTACCATCACTGGAATATTGTATATGTATGGTCAAGCTGCATGTGTTCTATTTGATACGGGTGCTACTCATTCGGTCATTTCTATTGCTTATGCCAAGAATGTTAGGATACTCCCCATGTCATTAAAGAATATATTGAGTATTTTCACGCCTTTGAGAGACTCTGTACGCATAACCCATGTGTACAAGAGCCTTCCCCAAGAGTTTGACGACAAGGTTCGTCCTGTTGATGCACTTCCGTTGGACATGAATGATTTTGACATGATTTTGGGCATGGATTTGCTATCCAAGTGTAACACCCCACTTGGATAAGTGGACCGTTATGTGTATTTATGGCTTGTCATCAAATCATAAGGTAAATGTCCTAGAACATTAACTGACCATAAAGGGAAATACCGGAATCAAACATCGGTAATCCAAACATAAGCTCAAAACATAAAAAGTAAATGCTGAAGAAAAGGACTAAACAATGTCCATATAAGCAGAATAATGTAAGAAGTGCATAAAGCAAGAAGTCTGTATAGCTTCCATCCAAATGCACATGCTCTCAGAATCTTAAGGGCATCCTGGTGTACCTGCCGTTAGAACATGAAAGGAACTACGGCTGAGCATAACGCCCAGTGAACGGATATAAAGCAAGATAAGGAATTAGTGAAATGAAGTAGATGATAAAATACTGAAGCTGTAAGACTGATAAGTAAGTTGCAGTAGAAATCTGTGTATAATCTGTAAAGTATGATTCATAAATAATAAAGCTAAACTGTTATATGTTAAATCTGAAAACATGCATTTACTGTATTTTAATTGCGAGAGCTTATATAGGTCATGTGCTATAACATCGGTGCATGAATAACTAGAGGGGTGACCTCGTCATGCTATAGAGGGGTGACCTCTAAATAACTATAGAGGGGTGACCTCTAAATAATGTGCTGGGTCGAGGGATCAGCTCCAATGTGAAGGATGTATAGCACACACACAACATTCACCCTGATAACTGTAAACTGATAAGCCTAGGATGCATCCATACGCCCCACTAAAAATCCTGATAAAATGGCCAAACTGAGCTGAGTGGGACGATGTAGGATATCACTCTCTTGCATGTGAGTCACGACACCGGTGCATCTAGTTCCATGGTTACGGTACCTCCGTAACTAGTACATAAACTGGTCATGCTTGTATATAATGCTCAGGCAATATTTTAGTTATTTAAATAATTTCTGATAATTTATCACATGTACTGTGGAAAACATTTGGCTGCAGACGAAAAATCCTAATCATGCATAAAAAGGAAGTCCTTACTGAAAGGACGGGAAATCCGTACCTTGGAAAGAAATCGACTTGTACATGACAAATGAAATCAGTTTAGTCCCGCTTCAACTTATCTACATACAATTTTGACGTTTATCATTTACTACGTTATTTAATCTGCATGTATACTATTTCATTATGTAACTATCACTGCCTAATTATTGAATCAATATCTTTTACATAAATAGCATAAGCGTATTAACGTATTTCCAAGAATATGAACATTTTCTAGTTTAGTCATTAAACTTGCATGTTCAGAAATTTTACTCATACTAACTGATAATGATTAACTTACAAACAAAATATCATTTATTAAGTTAATAACCATGAGTGATAATTAAAGGTTATAGTGAAATGAGCTTATAAATTAATCACAACATTTTAAAAAGCAAGAAGTGGTACATAAGAAAATAATATGAGAAAGGTTACCTTTTGCTTATTATCAAAGCAAGTTAAACAAGTTCTAAAGTCTTTAAGCATTCAGTATATAGTATGAAAGAGCAAATATTACTTTTTTTTTTTAACAATTAGATATGTAAATTCCATATATGAGGGATTAATGTTTTCAAAATTACTCCATGCAGTATCTTGTTTAGGCTATATTCTTACCTTCTTCATTAACTATTTTCGTAATTTTATCACTCCATAGTAGATACCAAGATTTAAGGTTATATGATCTATTTAAACTCACATATACATAAAAAGCTTTTGACGACAGCTTACGAAATCACATATGAGAAAGATACATCTTTTCATTCATCTTATCAAATCATATATAGTTTTTACCTTGTTCCATATATATAAAGATGTATATAATAAGTGGTTAGAAGTTTACCTCAAGGCTAGACGAGATTAATCGAAACCGGCCCACCTGTGCACGATCAGCTAATCGCATACTAGTCACGGACTATGCACATCTAACGAATGAGACCAAAACGAACTTCCCGATCAGGAGCAAATAATCACTACCCGCACACCTATGCCAAATAATCTCTAACCTTCGAGCGAACCGATACTAGAACTGCAACTAATTTGTTTTGAATGTTTTGGTGATTTAATTACAACTTATTTACGAATTGCATGAAGGGACAGGGAGATAAGCATGGAGCGTGTATATTTAAGAAAATGGGAGATATGTTTATGTGGGTAGTCATTCATAAAACACGGCTTAATAACCGGACGTTTCGGTGAAGATGTATGACCGAATATTTATTTCGACAAAATGATGTTTGACTTAAGATTTGCCATCATGTATTTATTTGGTTGGCATAAGTAAAATAACTCGACCAATTAACTTGCCGAAAAACTGGATAGCTTATTTCATTTGAGCAAATCTTGAAAATGGTTTATATTTACCCTTTTTTTCATTCGTAACAGGTGCATAGCAAAGTAATTGCAAATAAATGTCTGCTGTCATTTTTTCTTCTCAAATGGTCATGAAAATAGATTTAGTTAGTTTTGCTAATAATTAATATTCTTTTTTCTTCATTTTATCATACTATTAAATAATAAGTACTAATAATAGTAAATACACATTTTATTTTCTTTTTTTTTGGTATTACAACAATTTTTTTTTCAAAACAAAATTTCCAAAATCTAAAAAATAAAGTGGAAAATTCAAAATTTCAAATTTTTGGGTTTTACAACTCTACCCTTCTAAAAAAAATCCGTCCTCAAAATTAAAATAGGGATTACTGGTTTTACAATTCTTCCCCTCTAAAAAAATATAATAATTCGTCCTCGAATTAAAGGTAATAAGCTGATGAATTTATAAAAGCTGAAAAGACACATAGGCTGAAAGAACATGAAAACTGAAAAGCATACAAGCTCTATGATAATTCGTCCTTTAATTAGGACATAATGCGTCTAAAAGGTATAAGCATGACATGACTGATGTGAACACGGAACGTGACATGGCTGAAGAGCACATGGAACGTAACATGACTGAAAGAACATGACTAGATTATTGAAGGAAAGGATGAGAGGTCCAGATGGACTCCTCCCTTCCGAGTGACTTCCCGCTCGAAACGGTTTCCTTCAAAGGTCTAAAGACCAGATCTTGGTCCTAATGACCCTGACCTGATGAATACTGAATAGTTCTTGTTCCATACTTAAGATGGATTTTCTGGATCTGGTAGAATGAGCAAGCTACAGCATGTGGATACATGAAACGATACATATAAATATCTTGAAAGATAACATTTATATATCTGAGCAAGCTGCTGAAAATATATAGAGACGAACTACGTGAACAACTGAGAACGTGCTACGTGAGCAATTGTGAACGTGGTTCGCGATCATATAACGAACGCTATGCATGGAGTATATCGTGAATGTGATACGTGAAACATACTGTGAACGTTATACTAGACATATCATGAACGTATGCTGACTGAGGAAGCAATGCCAAACGATACGGCCTGAGACGTGAAGGGTCTGCCTGGGTATGGAAAAGTTGTGCTAAACTTGAGTCTGGTTTCTCAAGCTTTCTGTAACCATATTCACTAACAAACTGTGAAACGTGTATCGCGAGATGGAACATGAACTTGAATGTGACAATGTCACAAAAGCGATCATGAACTGAAACCCTAAGATAGCATAGAATATGGACTGAAACAACATCATAATTGTAAACATGAGACGTAACCGTGAACGTGAATGTGAACGTACATGTGATCATGAACATTAACGTGAGCGCGATTCGCTAACGTTAATTTCCATCTGACAAGATTGTTGATGGAATACCTTGGAATCATACGATCTATTGCTGAATTTCCTGTAGATTAGTTACTACGTAATCATTTCAGATAAAAGAAGACGTATAGGCTGGGTTAACTGGTTAACAACGACTTAGATAACATCATGCTTTGTCGGAGTCTTTGATAACTGACAATAACCTCCATGGAATCTTATCTCATTTGTGTTCAGAAATTTCTAATGGTTGTAATAACTCATTAGCATGTCGGTGTCCTATCTTGAACTTAAGGTATGTCAGGCATCCATATATAAACATAGCTGCATCAATTGTGTTATACTGCTTCTATCAAACTTCTGCCTGTGATTATCTTACATTCTGGTGGAATCTGGGTGAATAGTCATGAAAGAATTTTGAGTCTAGGTAAAATAGATCTCTCGTAGCGTAAGCTTAGCCATGGGAACTGTCGCAATTTCTGCGTTATCAGTCAACTGAGTTCTAGAAAATTTTGTACTTTAGTCACATGCGTCGATGTTGACCATCTGGTGATGGCCTTCATCTTCGCAGGACTGTCTAAAGTTTCTTTCTGCTGAAATAGGGTGGCCCAGAAATGCCACCTTCTTCATCTACAACTCACATCCAGAAAACTGCGTATATAATCTTCTCCTGTCAGAAAATCTGCATGATCGTGAGGAGATGATTCTCGTGTTATTCTCTATAATTTAGCAGACCAGAATGTTATCACTGGTTATACTGATGATTTTGTCTGAGAATTCATGAAAAATTTTATTCATCAATTCCATAATATAGCTGAGGTATTTGGGAGCTCAAAAGTAGAAATTAGAATTTTAGAGCGATCACAACGTGTGAAAAAGCAGTCTTACAAACATCGTGTTCTTACTCTCGCCACTGATGGTAGCCTGATCGTGAATTATTCTAGAAAAATGTTCAAGGCATCGTAGCAGGTCAGATAAACCTTCTATACCTGGAATGAATATCGATTAAGAATGGTGATCTGGTAAATTTATTTGGTGGTCGATACATGATCTCATGATATCGTCCTTCTTCTTTGACAAACTGAAACGATGCACCTCCTAATGGTGCGCTAGGGCGAACAAAGCCTTGTTCTGGTAACTCTTGCAGCTAATCCTGCAACTCCTTTAACTCAACTGAAACCCTGCGATAAGGAGTTTTAAAAACAGGTGTTGTCCTTGGACAAGCTCGATTATAAATTAAGTCTCGTGGTTAAGAATGAATTTCTGGAAACCTCCTGGAATTACATCTGGAAACTTTGGAATAATTTGCTGATCATGAATTTAAGGAACTTCAGAAGTGGATTTATATTTGGTAGCTAGAAGGTCTTCATAGCTTTGGAATAATAAGTCACTTGCTGTAAAGCATAACAACTTGTACTGATTTTCTAGCAGAAAAATAAAATGACTATATTTGGGATTTAGTAAGACGGATCTCGTCGTTAACTGAAAGGAAAACCTTAATAAATATGGGTGATTCTATGGAGTCTTTTCTGGCTGAGAGGCAGGTAACTACCTGATTTAAGATAAAGATGACATAGGAATACGTGGCACTCTCACTGAATGTATTCGTCTATAACCCTATAGAACGAACTCTGCGTGTCTAAGTTGTACAATACTCCAAAGATGGTAACTGAATTCTTAATGGTCTGATTTATGCGTGGCATGACAAAATAGGTATACCCCCTTGGAGAGTACCCTGATTTTCTGAGGGCCTAATTTAGAAAAAAATATGGAGTTATGTGTTCTGACTCGCATTTTGAGAATATATTCATATAACGTGTACTATGACTGGTGTCCTGACATGTGTATTCTGAGATGATACTAGAGACATGTGTCTTGACTAATGTCTTGACATGTGTTTAATAGATGAATCTGAACAAGGGTGACAATTTTAGTAACTGCTAGGATTGGCGGACTGGTTAGACTGCTGACCTTTGTATTTCTGGTCACGTCCGTACCGGAGTTCCGATGGCTACTGACTAATTAATATAAGCACGGTGGTTGTCGTTACCGCCTTGTCTGTCAGTTTTCCTGACGGTCATTAGCATGAGCGTGATTCATGTAACTATTTCTTCTGAACGGCCGACTGGGTACCGGTTCCGACTCTTCTGAATGAAGGTTAGCTGAGTGAAGTGTGACATCTAGCTGAGAAAGTAAAAGCATGGAATAGAATGGTAACGTCTGATGCTTGAAGTTTATTCTTGTCAGAAATTTCAAGTTTATAGTTTTCGTCCTTGCTCTGAAGAGTCGTCATAATATGAACAACATCAGCTTCTTGTGTAATCTCTAATGTATCAGCAGCATCAGCATTCATGAGGTCTCCAAAGTGTTAGCAGCATCAGTATTTGGTAAAACCTTCAACTCGCGAGCAGCATCAACACCTGGTAGTATATCAACAAGTGAAAATGCCTGAGATGATTAAGGATCGATTAACGATACACATGGAGTAAGGTACATGGAGTACACCTGAATTACTTTACGTGAAGTACATTATGAATACTGTTCATGTAGTACCGCTGAAGGTTTGCTGATGATCGATAATGGTGTCAACCATCTGACATGGTCAACGGAAGATAATTTGATTTAACTGATTAGCAAACTGAACTGAAACTATTATCATGATAGGCTGATAATTTCTGCGTAGACTTAATACTGATTGTATAGAGCCTGAAAAGTATGATTAAGCGGAATTTTAATAATGGTCAGCATGAAGACATGACTGATGAAGACCAAACATGATTTATTATGAAAAACAAGATTTTACTATGACCCTTCTGTATCTTAGCATGAAAACATCATCACCTTGCTGAAAACGTAATCCTCATAAATATACATGAAGCTGAATCATCATGAAGACGACATCAACGTGAGGGTATGAAAATTTGACTGTTACAAAGAACATGGAAAAATAATCAACTGAAGTTTAACATCAACTGATGTGGATGGCTATGGTTCAATCCATAGAATTTGAAGAATAAATCATGTGACTAAGTATGGGAGATTCTAGTTCGATCCGTAGTTGTCAAAATTTTATGAAAACTATCGTGTATAGAAATTTACAATCTGGGACTAAATATGGATGGCTGTAGTCCAAACCAACTAGTCAAAACTTCAATGCAGCATCATGATATAAACAAAGGTGAACGCTTTTGGGGTCGGTTCACAAAACAGTTGTGACAATCCGTCAATTTATGGTTTATATTTTATTCTCAAATATTATTTAAAAACATTATTTTAATGTTATATTATGAACTCACTTATTTTTGGAAAGAAATTTGGATTTACGTCTTGAAGTAGTATCGACTACTTTTTAACCGGAGGATTCTACGTTACGTGCTTACGTTTACATACACCATCTTTGGTGACAGACCGACATTTCAGGAAATAAATTTATCCATAAATATTATTTTGGGATTTTAAATTTGAGTTAGTTCATAAACTCACAAATTTACGAGAAGAGATTAGGACTAAACGATTATAAGTTAACGTCCTTTACGACTAAACCGGAAACCTTAGGATTACGTATTTACGTTTTTGAACTCCGTTTTCGATGAGAAAATTTTTATTAGATTCTTTTTGTGCCGTTGATTCATAATTTATAAAAACTTTTTTCGTAAAACGACCCGTGGGCACGCAAATCGAGGAAACTAGAATCGAGGAGTACCCGTTAATAAGTGTGAAAACACTTATCCTTTTACCACTTATTTCCAATAATAACAAAACCAAAACCTGTGATTTATGTCGTAAAAGTCGGAATTATGCGTGGTTTGTGTTTTTATTGTGTTTTAGGACCAAAATATGAAAAAAGAAAGAAAACACGGGCTTTCACGGGCTTTTATCGAAGAAAACGGGAAAGACGAAGTCAAAAGATCAAGAGTGCAAAAAGAACGGAAGTCCAAGGCCTATTCTGAAGATTTATCGAAGAAAAAGTCAAAAGACGGAAGTTTAACGAAGTCGAAGAACTTAATTCTAATAGAAGAAGAAAATTAAAAGACAAGTTCAAACCCCGAGGCGACAAAGACGAAGAATTTAAGTCGAGTCGAGAAAACGTGAAGAAAGCAAGAAAGAAGATGCAACACATGCACTCCTTCCACCTTCCCTATAAATACCCTCCTAATAGCCATTAGGAGGCTGGTTAGATTTTTAGTTAATTTTCACTTTTTAGTTTTTCTCTAGTTTTTTAGAGAGAGAAAGTCTTAAACTTTCTCTCACTAGTTCATCTTTTTCTTTTAATCTTTCAAGATTAAACACTTTGTATTGCTTATTTTTATTAATCAAGTTCATTTTAAGCTTTTACTTCTTAATCTTATTCTACTTTTCTTTGATTTAAGGTTGATTTTGGTGCGTATATCATAAGATCCGTGTTGTTCTAATTGATTTCGTGCTAAAAAGTTAATCTTTTGATCATTTTATAAGTTTTCATTTGAATAAGCTTTAAGAATTTTGTGCTTATTGGCTTATTTTTATGATTAGCTTATTTTTCTTATTAAAAAGTTTTATTAAAAAGTTTATGTTTTAATTGTTTGATCTAAAAAGTTGCTTGATTTCGAGTTAGATAAGTTGATTAAAGTGCTTATTTGATTCGGTTAAGTATTTGGATTTATAAGTTTTGGATATTAGCTTATTGAACTTAGCTTATTATCTAGCCTTAACAAATCCCTTTATTTTCGGAAAAGGGAGTTTAAATCCCCTTTCCGATCGGGTTTTCCGACCGGTGCACCATCATAACAAATTCCCTCAATTTTAGGAAAGGTACCAACACCCTTTCCGATTGGTCTATATTCCGACGGCACTGCACTTCAACATTCCGATTGACCCAATCAGATTAGGGTTTGTCCTTTCCGATTGGTCCATTGTTTGTTCATTCCGACCAGCAACCAATTTCCACCCTTTCCGATTGAACTCCAATCGGAAAAGGGTTTGTCCATTCCGACGATAACCTATTTTAGTATTCCGATTGGAGTTTTTCTGCACATTCCGATCTGCCCATTTATTGGTTATTCCGATTGGGATTTTGCCCAATATTCTGATTGTAATGTTTCACATATTCCGATTGGGATTCATAGCCATATTCCGATTAGCTTTCTTTTGCACATTCCGATTATGCTCATTCCGATCGGATCCTTATGATTCCGATCGGGTGTATTCCGATGGAAGGTTTTGTTTTGTTTTAATATTTAGCTTAGGTTAAAATGTCAATTTTTCTCATTTTAGTTTTAGTCTATTTTAATTTCGTTCCGCATTTTTACTTTGATTGTCAATTTACTTTTCGTCAAGCCTTTGATTTTATGTTATTTAATTTCACTTCATTTACTTTTAGAGTTTTAAATATGTATCGTTTACGTTTCAACTAGTTGTAGTTTTAATTACTTGTCATTTAATTTTAAGTCTTGCACATTTATTTTAAAAAACAACCAAAAATATTGATTCACCAAGAACAACTAATCTCACACAATTAACCGGAAATCAATTCGATTAGACACCGAGAAAACGAACTTTCAACGAGTGAAATCTTAAACATTAAAATGGCGCCGCTGCCGGCTCTTTTCGTGAGGATTAACGGTTTTTTGTGAGAGACGCGTTGGCTTTTGGGATCCGTTCACTCGTGAACGTTATTTTTCGTATAAAAAATTTTCAAAAAAATCCAAAAACATTTGAAAAATCATAAAAAGCATTTCTTTTTCAAAGTTTTGCACCAAAAATATTCTTCTTGCTTGTCTATTTTTCTTCATGGCTTCGTCTTGTGTACGGTGTGGGAGACCATGGCATGGTTTTCAAACATGTCAATGGTGTACTTGTGAGCGGTGTGGTTCTGATATCGACGATACACAATTTGGATTTTGTCCATTTTGCAATTCAACAAATTCGTACTTCTCCTCTTACAATACTTTCTCACCCTCTCCCGTCTATGACGATCCTTATCCTCAAAATGCACCGGATTTTTCTCCATCCCCGTGGTGTTATAAGTGTGGGGGTCCTCACGAAAGTTTTCACTGTCCAACGGGGGATCAAAATTACTATAATTATACCCCTTCCAGTTTTGACCAACCCCTGCAATACCCAATTGATCATCAGCCTCGTCACGGGATGAGTTACCAAGAACCAATTGACGATCTTGCTACAGCCTTGCAAGCACAAAGAAACGATCTTGATGCAGCTTTTCAAGAACAAAGCAAAGAGCTTTTACACACGCTGCAAACTTATATGGAGTCATTATTACAGCAGCGAGATCGGACGAGTACTCATATCCCTGAGCTTATTATTGGCCCTTTAGGTAATGAGGAGAGCGATGACGATATTGAGGTTATTTTCGACGAGGAGGAATTTCTAAAGCAAAGTAAGACTTCTTCCCTTCCTCCTTCGTCTATTGCTATCACACCCGAGGAGCCCGTTGGCTCTCTCATCGTGGAGGATGAGCATATTGACGTTATCTCGGCAACTGAATCGGACAAATTCCTAAAGTCTCGTGTCGAGGAACTTGTCGTCATCCCAAGTGAGCCCGCAGGTATTCCGGAAAATCTATGTGATATGCCGACTTTTGCGGAGCTTAAGGACGAGGTCGATTTGACAGTCATTGATCACATAATCACAAATCCACAAGCGCTAATTGATTTTCCCAACAAGAGTTCAACATGTGGTGAGTATGATGATTTCGTCTTCGAGCCCGAGATTGCGGAAATTATCGACCGAGAGCTAGCTCTTTTGCCTCTGCTTCCACCTACAAGCGAGGTCGACTTTTCCAACATCGATGCCGAACTTGATGAGTTGGAACGTCTTATTTTTCATAATAATGACGAACCAACTCACATGCCCAAACATCCTATTCTCGAGGAGTTACCTAATCAACACTCCTCTTATGAGAATTACGTTTACCACATTCGTGAGGATTTAACTTATCAACAATCTCCACAAATGAATGATGGTTTTGTACTTGATCGTGGTCTTCTCAAACGAGTTTCTACACTCCTTCTCTACGATCATGAGGATAAATGCTTTGACCCGGGAGGTGACATGGACCATTCTATGATTGATACTTCTAAGGCTTTGCCAATTGGTCTGCCTCCATTGTCTTTGGAGGATGACAATGTGATTCCCTTACCCACCCCACCTCCCGTCAATCTGGACTTCACTTGCTTTTCTGGTATGGAGAAGACCTTTTTACCATTCAAGACTTATCCTCCTGCCTCTCCTTTGTTAATGTCCACCGGGAACGAGGACAAGGTCTTTGATCCCGGTATCACATTCGAGGCTTCCCCATGGACCATTTAATTCGGGGACGAGTCAGGCTCGTGACTCGGTCAACAAAAACAAGCGCTTTTTGGGAGGCAACCCAATTATCTATCTTTACCTGTTTTCACCATAAGTGTAGGGGAGCCCCGTGGTGTTTCTTGCTTTCTTTCTTATCATGTGCAGGGATTAGAGCTTCAAAGACACACTCTTGATGACTTTTGACGAACCGTGATTCCGTGTTCCCATCTTCCCGGTTCTATCCTAAACTCTTTTTGATTCACTATTTTATATTTCCCAATATTAAAATAGGAATCTCTTTAGTTGTCCCTTTCTTAGCGAGATTTAAACAACGTGCACAATGTCCTAAGTGTAGGGGAGTTTACTCCAACATGCTTAAACATTGAGGACAATGTTTATATTAAGTGTAGGGGGGACTTCTATCGAAGTTAAGTGGTTCTTTTCCTTGTATTTGTCCTCATTTTAACCGGAAAATTTGATTTTTCGACATTTTTCAAAATTTTTAATCTATTTTGGCCTAGTTGTATAGTTGTATTTGCCTTTGTTATGTTTCCTTTGCTAGAATAAATTTTTAATAAAGTGGTTTTAGATTTTTCTTAGTCGTGAACATTTTGACTCAACCCGAGTTTACTTACCTAAGTTTACTCTAGCTAGTATCCTTAACGTGTTTAAGTCAAGTTTTGCTAGGCTTTTATATAGGGAGCTATAAAACGCGAAAGTCTTAACTCTCACGGGTTAAGAACAAGAACTTTTCGCAAGTTCCTATAATTGATCCTAGAGAGTCGTTTATCAAGGGAACTTTAAAATGCGATTTCTAAACTTGAAAAAGTCCAAGAATTTGCAAGATCCTATAGGCGACTCGAAAACCCAAAACTTCGATTTAATAGGCTAAGCATCCACGAGTCTCATTCCTTGAGATTTTAAACTGTGGAGAACGAGAGATGATAGAGTCAATTATAAGTTCGGTATTCTTTCGTGAATTTATGTGAGTTAATTATGAGCCTATTCTCCCTCCACTTGTTAATAAATTAATCTGCTAATAAATAAGGTTGTACGATTTAAAAGGTTACTTAGCTTCTAGCCCCAGATCGTTTAAAAGTTGCTCGGTAATGACGAGAGTTCATAGCCAAGGCATAACTTATGAAGCGGGGTGCGAAGATTGGCGAGTCCGAAAAGGCCCTAACAAGGCATGAGGGCTACATTTTGTTGCTAAAGATCCAAAAGTGATGTGAAGAATCATTTATCGAAAATCAATATGAAGGATCGAGACACACGACGAGAAGCGAAAACTCCCCAAAAGTCATGGAGAAGTCTATCCGAAAAGACCCTAACAAGGTATGAGGATAAATAGATCCAAGTCCTAAAAGGAGGCGGATCGTTGTATATCAAAGTCCAAAATAAAGATTGGAGAAAAATGAAGAAGTCGTGGTCCAAAGATGAAGAATCTCTCAAAAACTTCAAGTGAAGAAATTCCTATTATGAAGAGAAGACCATAATTTCAAGAACGTCTCTCGAAGATTCGAAGTATGAAGTCGCTGCCAAATATCGGCCCGAGAAAGGTCTCAAATCGCGAACCAAGTTATGCCAAGATATGAACTTTCTGATATCCCGAGAAGCAGTTTTAAAAGATTTGGTCCTTTAGTTAACTATTGATTAAATCGTTCACCTTATTTTCGGACTAAATAACTATCGAAATAAGTCAAACAATGCATCCTCGTGATCATTCAAGACAAAAATAAAATATAAGAGATACACCTAGGAATAAGGGAGTCTAAGTAAATAATTGGCCCACGTGAGTTTGTGATAGTTTGTGATGAGACTGCTTTTATACACGGTCTCATCGTCCAAAACGGCCTTAAAATGCATAAAATATCATAAAATAGACCAAATATATGCTCGTGTTTGTTACTTGTGTATTTTTAGGTACGGATATTGAGGAATTGGCAAAAGAACACAAGAATCAATCAAAAACGAACACGGGAAACGAAGTCGCACAATGAACCGGGCCCAAGTTTGGATTTTGCAAAAAGACCCTTGAAGAATTGAAGATTGGCAAAAATGGCCCCTCATCTTTGAAGAACTTGTCACAATTGACCCTCCATTTATCAATTGTACAAGAATGATCCTTAATATTTGAAGATATTACACTTCCAGTCCTTGAAGAATCAAGTTATTACAAAAGGAGCCCTTGGAAAAAGTTTTATAAACCTTTGTGCCACTTTTGACAAGATGTCAAAAGTTGACAAGGCACAAAATGGCGCTGACAGCTTTTAATTGCAAGTGGAAAGAAGTTAAAATCTTGGGGACCATATGTGTCAAACCACCATACTCCCACAACCACTCAGAAGACGACACCTCAACCCTACCCACCCACCAACCCAAACCCATTAACCGACCCGTCCATTATCCATTACCCAACCCAAGTTATTAATTAAACTGGGTCAACACCCCAGTCAAACCCCACCCCATTCCCTCCATAACACATTTTTAAATGTGTTTAAACCCCAAAACGAATCTAATCACCCCTAATTAACCAAAGAACCCTAATCCCCACCCAGGTCGATTAAAGCACAAATCAAAGGGTTTTTCCCCCAAATGGTGCAGATCCTAAATTAACTAAACCCTCAACAAAACCCACTCCTTAAACTAGTGCCACGTGGGCTGTGGTCCTCACCCCCACACTCCCCTGCAACGTCCCTTTCCCACACAACCCCATGCCCCGACCAATTGAACGCTGGGATGTATTTCCTTTGTCCCCAAGGCTATTTCTACGTCCAAGATCAAGTTCAACAGCTGGCATATCACATGGAACCAGTTTTGACCAAGATTCGTCAAGAAGACCAAGGGCAAATTGGAGATTCTGCAAATTAGGGTTTTATACATTGTAATATTTAATTCCTGTTCTAGAATAGTCCATTAGGGTCTATAAAAAGAGTTGAGCCTGTTCACTCTTTCCTTGTTCCAGTTTTTGCAATACTTTTGTATTTCCTTTTTTATATAAATTAAAAAGTTTGGTGTTTGTTGGATACAAGTGTAATTCCTTTTTTAATCTTGATATAAAGTTGGTGTAAGTATATGCAAAGCTGAGTTCCAATTTGTGAAAAGGTTTGTGTTTAAGTTTTTCAAAAAGGGAGTTTTAAAAGAAGGTTTTGAAGGTTCTGAAATCAAAACTTTTGAAGTGAAAGTGGAAAGAGTTTTTGGTCTTTGAACTTAAGAATTGTGTAAAGTTTTTAAGAAGAAAAATTTAAAACAGAAAATATCATATGCTTTGTATTTGTTCTGTTTTTCTTTGATTTCTTCTTAGCAGGTTTTAGAGAGGTTGTTGATAAGCATTTCAGCTCCAACCCGAGTTGGAAGGAGGTGGATTATACATCCACAAGAACCCTTGGATGTAAGGGTTCTAAGGTATTCTCTTTTTCTCTTTGAAAATTTCAGAAAATATGTGTTTTAAGTGATTCTACATGATATGTGATGATTGTTGTTTAATCTGCTTTGAATTGTGTTATTTTGTGTTTATATGCATGCTTGATGCTATATGAACCAGTTTTATTGAGTTTGTAAGAGTTTGGTTTTGAAAATTTTAGTTTCTAGGATTTTAAAGGGTGTTTGGAAACAGGTTTTAGCAGGGTATAATATTTGATTCATGATTTAAAAAGGTGTTAAAGAGTTAAAATAGGATTGAGCAAGATTGTATGTTAGTTTGTATTGAGTTTAGAACTAGTTTTGAAGCAAGTGCATGCTAAGAAAGGGAAAAGCTAGCTAAAAATCTGCATGTCCAAGTTTATGCTTATTTTTCATGCAAATTGAGCTTGAATCTTGAAATCTGTTTAGAGTTAGGTTGCTTTATGATTTGTGCTTGGTTGCATGATAGATTGTGAGAGTGTGTGCAAAAATTTGGAGGCTTAACCTCATTTGTGTGCAACCTGCTAGCCAACAAACCATCAGACCTAGTATAATTGTCTCAGCAACTTGAGTTTGCTTGTGTGTTTGGATTTGAGCAATTTTGTGATTGTGTTGTGATTGTTTCCTGCTTATTGTGACTCCTTGTGCTCAGAAAGAGCACAAGGGTGCCCTTTGTTCCAAGTAATCACCACAAACAAAAGCCAAAACCAAGACCTCTTGGTGTTTACTTGTTCATCAGAAAGCCAGCAGACCTGGGCTTCTTTTGAGCTCATAAATCACTTAATCTTGGATAATTTTAGTTTGTTCTTGTGTTTTTGTGCTTAGTTAAGCTACTGGATTAAGATTTAAAAAAAAAAAAAAAAAAAATTTTTGCCAAAAAGGACGTGGCCAGGACTCGAACCTGCGCCACTCCTCTCACAACCAAACGTGTTAACCATCCTGCCCTAGGGTCTTTGACTGCTAGGTTTGGTTTGGTTAAATACTTAAGGAGTGTTTGAGTTTGGCTTATTTAAATAAGCCGTGAGCTTTTAAGCTCTTTTCAGCTTATTTAGGAAGTGTTTTTAGCTTATTTGAATTTTCCTAGGATATTTAGAGAGTTTAGGATTTTTCTGTTTAAAAATTTCATTTTTCCTTTTATTTAATTATTTAATAGGATTATTTTTATTTTTAAATTTAGAAAGTCTTTAAAAAATAGTGAACAGTAGTAAAAAATTACAAAAAAATAGTTTTTAGGTTTCTATTTGTATTTTTGAGGTTTACATATAAAAAAGTTTTCAAAAACTTTAATTTTTAATTTTATTTGATTTTAGGTTTTTTATTAAACTTTAAAAATTAATATAAAATTAATTAAAAGGTTTCAGAAACTTTTGTTTACATTTTCTTCTTAGTTAGAATATTTAGGATTTTTGAGAATTTTTTAGAATTTATTTGAGGACTTTTAATTTTTTAGAATATTTTAATATTATTTTATTCATTAAAATAAAAAGTTTAATTTTTATTTCTTTTTCATTTTTCCTAGGTTCTATATCATTAATTAGGACTTTTCCCATTTGTAGAATAATTTTTAGGCTTTTCAATTAATTTTTAGAATTAAATTAAGATTTAATAGATTTTAATAGTTTTTAGGAGTTTAAAAATAGTTTAATTTGGTTTTAAAATTTTTAAAAATAGTTTTTAGTTTAATTAGGTTATTTTTGAGGTTTACAAACTATAAAATCTTATTTAAGGCTTTTTAATATTTAAAAGTGATTTTTAGGGCTTTAATTAGCATTAAAAAGTCATTATTAAATTAATTAAAAGGTTTTGGCAAGTTTGGATTTTTTGTAAACTCTTAGAATATTATTTGGGAGTTTTTAGTGATTTTTAGGAATTTTTTTAGATTAAAATTTTAAATTTTGTGTTTTTCACGTTCTTCGTCGTAACTTTCTAGTAGTGTTTTGCCTTATTTTTCTAATTTTTTCGTCTTCGTCATTTTCTCTTCTTTTCTTCTCATTAATAATCAAAAACATAAATCAATTCAATTCACAACGCACTAGCCTCCTCGAGAGAACGATTCCCACCCATCAAGGGTCATAAGTGCTTGGTTTTCCTAAACCGACGCTTAATACTTACCGCTTTTTGTGTTGCTTTGTTTTTCCTAAAATAAAGTATATACAAAATCACTACATCATTTTTGGCGCCGCTGCCGGGGAGGCGTGTTGTGTTTTGATTGAACCATTGTTGTTTTTCTATATTAGCCATATAGTATTTGTATTAATAGCACTCTATTAATACGTATTATCGTTTTTCGGTTTTTGTGTGAATACTATTACTATATTGTATACGTAGAACAATAAATACACAAGTACTCCAAATACGTGAGCAATCACAACCTTGATTCGGGATTTCATCACTCGATCATTGTATTCGAATCTCAAACCAAAGAAAAAAGGCAAAAATAGATAAATACTTTCGTGAAGCTTAATCTTGATAATACAAACTATAAGGTGGGTATAAGGCGGTTGTATTTCACAACCTAAAGGAAAAAGGCTCTTAAGTGCTTCGCGCCGCCTCGTTTCCTCCGCTTGCTTGTGCGTATTTGATTTTGAGAGTGAATCGAGGGTTTTGCCGCCCAAAGTATTACTACATATCATATATATTTTCTTGGTTTCCATTTGATTAAACCCTCTTGAACGATTTGGTGTTCCACCATCGTTCTAAAGTCATCGAAGGCGTTCACTCCACGTGATCGTTTTCATTCCTTGAGGCCTTTTTAATCAAGAGATTTGATTAGTGAGGAGATTTGTGGACTCATTGTCTACTTAATACATTCACCAATTTCCAAAAAGGTTAATACAATCAAAAACCACAAAAAAAATTGAAAAAACACAAAATACCAAAAAGAATCTTCTTTGCTCGTCTTCTCGTTGTACGTGACGTTTATGCAAACTCGCTCTAAAGCTAGACGTGCTCGTAAACGAAAGAACAAATCACTCACTCTTTCTAGTGAGGAGTCTCCTATTGACGAACCCATCGTACGAGAAGAACCAACCATGGCAAATCGAACTATGATGGAGTTACTTCAAGCACCCACCGAGGGTTATGGAGAAGCTATTGTGATTCCCGCAATCCTTGCGGAGAATTTTGAGGTGAAAACGGGTTTGTTGTCGATGATCCAAAACAACAAATTCCGTGGTGATGAGAAGGACAATCCTCACAACCATATCCGCCAATTTAATCGTCTTACCACCACGTGCAAATTCAAGGATGTCTCGAATGACTCGATTAAGATGATGTTATTTCCGTATTCCTTAGCGGGGCCCGCTAAAATTTGGTTAGAGAAAGAGCCACCCAATTCTATATTGACGTGGAAGGATCTCGTTTCAAAGTTCGTGAACCAATTTTTTCCGCCCTCTAAGACTACGCATTTGAAGAATGAAATTTCTAAATTTTCACAAGAATCAAATGAAAGTTTCTCTACGGCTTGGAATAGGTTTAAGGAGATGTTACATGAATGTCCTCATCATGGTTTTTCCGATTTGCACCAAATCGACACGTTTTATAATGGACTTAACGATCATGAAAGAGATTATTTAAATGCCGCCGCGGGTGGTAATTTTTTGTGTAAAACGGTTGAAGAAGCTTTGGTCATAATCGAGAATAGGTCTAAGGTTTATAGCCCTCGTCACACACCGAGTGTTGCCAAAAGGGGCTCATCATCGTCTCAAAGTATCAATGCATTACATGATGAAGCAAATGAAGAAAACCGATTTTTCGATAGATTTGCAAACCTTATGTCCCATTGGAAGGCTCAAGAAGCTTCCAACACCGCTTCGGTTAAAGCGGTTTCTAAAAGTTGTTTGTCGTGTGGGGGAGCTCATGATTTATCCGAATGCATTACCGCGGATGGTAACACTTCGAATGCTTTTGTAGCCACGGGAACTTATAACCAAATAGGTCAAGGTTCACGTTCAAATCAAGCTCAACCCAATCAAAATGCTAATAATTATCGCAACAACAACAATCAAGGTGGAAATTACCAAGGAAATCAAAGGAACTATAACAAAGGTAATTACCAAAGTGGAAATGGGCAAATTTCAAACCAAAACCAAAACCGTGATTTTCAAACTAATGCCCAAGGTTTTCAAAACGATCACACCAAAAATCTTCAAGGAGAATTTTTGAATTATGCTAAGGCTAATGATGCTAAGTTTGACAATATGCAACGTGAAATGGTTAGCTTAAGGTCCGAGTTGAAAAACGAGCTTAAAAACGAACTTGCTAATGAACTTAAAACTCATGCTAATAAAATGGAAGGAAATGTCACACGACTCCAACAAAATCAACAAAAAATGGAGCAAGGACAACATGAGATTAAGCAAGAGTTGTTGAAAGCGGATGCTAGGCAATCTAAGTTTGAAGATCGAATGGCTAAAATGTTTGAATCTATCATGTGTAAGCCCTCTTCTTCGGGTGGTCTTCCTAGTGATACCATCGTGAACCCGAAAGGAGAATTGAAGGTTATTGCCACTCGTAGTGGTAAAACTTTCAAAGAACCCATTTCTCGTCCAAGTACTTCTATGGAGAAGGAAAAAGAGAAAGAACCCGAGGTCGTGGTTGAAAAGGAGCACATTACAAGCCCACGAAGTACCGCTCAAACCACACCTACGGTTGAACCAACACCCATAATGGAACCCGAGATTCCAAGGCCGATGCCTATGCCTAATTTGCCCCAACCCACACCACCTTTACCCTACCCATCAAGACGAGACAAGGAAAAGGCACAAGAACGAAATAATTATCAATTTGAACTCTTTATGAAAATGTTTCGTGACTTACATTTTAATATAAGTTTTGTCGACGCCTTAGTCATGATGCCTCGATTTGCCGCGAACTTCAAGAGTATGTTGAATAACAAAGAGAAATTGAAAAAATCGTCTAGTTGTTCATCGGTTTTTCTAAGCCGCATACCTCAAAAGGTCGGTGATCCTGGAAAGTTTTTAATCCCATGTGCTATCCAAGACATGGAAGAATGCTACGCCTTGGCCGATCTTGGTGCTAGTATTAATTTGATGCCTCTCGAGATTTTTAAATCGCTCAATCTTCCAAATCTCACTCCTTCAAGAATTTCAATCGAAATGGCCGATCATTCTACGATTCTAGCTTGTGGAGTTGCCGAGGACGTCTTTGTGAAAGTTGGGAAATTCTATTATCCCGTGGACTTCATAGTTGTTGATATTCCCATCGATCCTAAAGTTCCGTTAATTTTAGGTCGATCTTTTTTGGATACCTCGAGAGCACTTATCGATGTGCATGCAAGAAAAATCACTCTTCGTTTCAATGAGGAAGAACTCGTCATTAATGCAACCCAAAACTCCACTCTTTCTCATGTTTATTCAATCACATCTTTGTACAATGTCAATCCCATCAAAAACATTTGTCAAAAGATTTCAAATAGAGTTTTAGGAGTTGATAAAAATGAAGTTCCGTCCCCTCCGCCGATGGAGGTTAAGAGTGTTAAGCCTATGATTCCAATCTCGAGTGATTCTTCGGATGATGAATACGTTGATCCCGATGGGGAGGTTTTCTTCGTTGACAAAAGATTTGAAAACTTGCCACCACCTAAACCAAAACGCTTTCAAAATGTGAGAATTTTTAGTGTGACTAACATTGTTTTAGATACACCGAATATTTTTGACATAATTAAATCGGGTTTTCACAAGGAGAGTGTTAAAGATGAAAAAGGAAAAGATTTTGAATTCAATTTAAAGGATTTTTCTACAATTCTAACTCCGTCATCACCGCGTTTATTGAGTACTACAAGCTCGTCTTCTCCTTTTGACGATGCTTTGTGTGGACCTAGTGTGGGGGAAGCCCCTTATGTTCCCTCCCCTTTCTCCACCGAGGACGAGATATTTGATCCTGGAATTGCTTATATAGGGAAATCTCGGTCTTCCACCGATGCAATAAATGGAAAATCTTTTCATTTGATTGGTGCGAGTCTACCTCGAGTAGCTCAATGTTTTGCCTTACCCATTGTCCCACCCTTCTATTTCTTCTCTCCTATTTTCTTCTATCCCATTGGGATTTGTGTTGGAGTTGTGTTGTCTCGTCTTTCATCCGAAAACGAGGACGCTATCTTTGACCCCGGTATTCGTTTATCGGATTTTTAAAGTACTCCACGTACTTTTGGGCCTTGTTTATCATGTAAGCCCCACCAAAAATTGACCATACCATGATTATCCCTAAATGATCACATTTATGGGGATTCGAGTCGAGCTTTTGACTCGGTTATCAAAAACAAGGTGCCTCGTGGGGGAGACCCATCCATGTACATATTATTGCTTTCTAATTAGTTTAATGTGAGGGGATTTGTGCCCTTCCAACCTTTGTTCCGTGGTTGTTTGTGCATTGTGTCTTTTAGATCATCATCTTCACGATTGGAGCCTCTCGTGTTCGTTTCATGGGAGCACTCGATCGTTTGCTTTGGAGGCCTTTCCCAATATCCACATATGATATCCTTTTATGTTCTAACCTTAGGTTTTTAGCACACTTCATAAACGGCTATTACTTATTGGTTACACCCTTTCCATGCTAGATTAGGCATTCGACTACGTCTCTAGTATGGGGGTGTTTGCACCCCTAGACTCGAAACATTGAGGACAATGTTTAACTTTAGTATGGGGGGTGAATAGATACTTGCCTTGCCAAACCTTCACGCTTTCCAAAGTTTATCGTTTTGTTATCATTTTGTTGCAAAATAAGGCTAAAAATGGCCAAATTTTAAAATTTTTCTCATGTTTCATAAGTGTTTGAAGACACGAATGTAGATTTTCCGATGGCGAGAAAAAGAGTAATTTTTGACTCGACCGTGCGTGTTGAGCACTTAGCTTTGGTTCCTTAACTACACATTAGGCTAAGTCTCTTAAATGAGGACGAGAAATGATAGAGTTAATTATAAGTTACTATGCTAAACGTAGAGTACTCGTATTCTTTCAAAAACTCATGTGTTCTCGTTGTTTGCTTATTCTCCCTTCGCATGTAAATATTTTTTGCTTAATAAATATTGATTTAGCGGTTTAGTTTTGATTGTTGGGTTTCTAGTCTTTTCTAGTAGCTTCCGTGTAATTAAATTGGGAAGACATTAAGGTATCGCCAGCGTCACGGTTTTGAAGTATTGGCACCCTAATAATCGAAAGCTTCACCCAATAATAAGATTTCAAGTGCTCACCTAAATCAAGCAAACAATTTGAAGCCCCACAAGGCCTAAAATCTATGCAAAATTGAAAGTGAATCAAGCCTTAATCTTCGAAGCTTTAAAGATCCAAAATTCGCTTTAGCGTGAGGATATACGTCTTTGGCTAATAAAACCACCGATGAGGCGGATAATAAAAGGCAAGGCAAGACCGAAGTCATAATAAAAGCTTCATGGCGAAGTTGAATAAAAGATGGAGGTAAACCAAAGATAATAAGGTCCTTCCGTTAGGGGGCGTATAAAAGTCTTGGTAATAAGTCTCATGTTCAAAACCGTTATAAAACCGTGTTTATCGATTCTTCTTGTCAACTTAATTTTTTAACATCGTCGTCTATTAGGAGGGGTTATTGATTTGATGGTCTTAGTTACACCGTTAAGACTCTATTTTTAGACCTAAATCTCTATTATCGCATAAGTCAACAATGTATCCTCGTGATCATTAAGACATAATAAAATATAAGAGATACAACTTAGGAATAATGGGAGAATAAGTACGTGATTAGGGCATATGAGTAGTGTTAGCATTACTAACTTATAATGACAATGATCTCGTTGCACGCTTGGCATGGAATTAAGGTGAAAATCGAGGATGATGAAATTATTTCTAACGAAGCATTCACGTGTTCTTATTCTATGAACCTAAACGTCCCATTTTGCGATGAAAATCATACATTATGTCCAAAACACATGTAGTAGTATAGCTAGTTTATCATTTCAATAAAAGTGAATAAAATTAAATTTTGGAGATGCTTTGATACTTTATTCTTAGCATTGCGTGAGGGCACGGCAATGGTTTAGTATGGGGGAGTGATGAGACTGCTTTTATACATGGTCTCATCGTCCAAAACGGCCTTAAAATGCATAAAATATCATAAAATAGACCAAATATATGCTCGTGTTTGTTACTTGTGTATTTTTAGGTACGGATATTGAGGAATTGGCAAAAGAACACAAGAATCAATCAAAAACGAACACGGGAAACGAAGTCGCACAATGAACCGGGCCCAAGTTTGGATTTTGCAAAAAGACCCTTGAAGAATTGAAGATTGGCAAAAATGGCCCCTCATCTTTGAAGAACTTGTCACAATTGACCCTCCATTTATCAATTGTACAAGAATGATCCTTAATATTTGAAGATATTACACTTCCAGTCCTTGAAGAATCAAGTTATTACAAAAGGAGCCCTTGGAAAAAGTTTTATAAACCTTTGTGCCACTTTTGATAAGATGTCAAAAGTTGACAAGGCACAAAATGGCGCTGACAGCTTTTAATTGCAAGTGGAAAGAAGTTAAAATCTTGGGGACCATATGTGTCAAACCACCATACTCCCACAACCACTCAGAAGACGACACCTCAACCCTACCCACCCACCAACCCAAACCCATTAACCGACCCGTCCATTATCCATTACCCAACCCAAGTTATTAATTAAACTGGGTCAACACCCCAGTCAAACCCCACCCCATTCCCTCCATAACACATTTTTAAATGTGTTTAAACCCCAAAACGAATCTAATCACCCCTAATTAACCAAAGAACCCTAATCCCCACCCAGGTCGATTAAAGCACAAATCAAAGGGGTTTTCCCCCAAATGGTGCAGATCCTAAATTAACTAAACCCTCAACAAAACCCACTCCTTAAACTAGTGCCACGTGGGCTGTGGTCCTCACCCCCACACTCCCCTGCAACGTCCCTTTCCCACACAACCCCATGCCCCGACCAATTGAACGCTGGGATGTATTTCCTTTGTCCCCAAGGCTATTTCTACGTCCAAGATCAAGTTCAACAGCTGGCATATCACATGGAACCAGTTTTGACCAAGATTCGTCAAGAAGACCAAGGGCAAATTGGAGATTCTGCAAATTAGGGTTTTATACATTGTAATATTTAATTCCTGTTCTAGAATAGTCCATTAGGGTCTATAAAAAGAGTTGAGCCTGTTCACTCTTTCCTTGTTCCAGTTTTTGCAATACTTTTGTATTTCCTTTTTTATATAAATTAAAAAGTTTGGTGTTTGTTGGATACAAGTGTAATTCCTTTTTTAATCTTGATATAAAGTTGGTGTAAGTATATGCAAAGCTGAGTTCCAATTTGTGAATAGGTTTGTGTTTAAGTTTTTCAAAAAGGGAGTTTTAAAAGAAGGTTTTGAAGGTTCTGAAATCAAAACTTTTGAAGTGAAAGTGGAAAGAGTTTTTGGTCTTTGAACTTAAGAATTGTGTAAAGTTTTTAAGAAGAAAAATTTAAAACAGAAAATATCATATGCTTTGTATTTGTTCTGTTTTTCTTTGATTTCTTCTTAGCAGGTTTTAGAGAGGTTGTTGATAAGCATTTCAGCTCCAACCCGAGTTGGAAGGAGGTGGATTATACATCCACAAGAACCCTTGGATGTAAGGGTTCTAAGGTATTCTCTTTTTCTCTTTGAAAATTTCAGAAAATATGTGTTTTAAGTGATTCTACATGATATGTGATGATTGTTGTTTAATCTGCTTTGAATTGTGTTATTTTGTGTTTATATGCATGCTTGATGCTATATGAACCAGTTTTATTGAGTTTGTAAGAGTTTGGTTTTGAAAATTTTAGTTTCTAGGATTTTAAAGGGTGTTTGGAAACAGGTTTTAGCAGGGTATAATATTTGATTCATGATTTAAAAAGGTGTTAAAGAGTTAAAATAGGATTGAGCAAGATTGTATGTTAGTTTGTATTGAGTTTAGAACTAGTTTTGAAGCAAGTGCATGCTAAGAAAGGGAAAAGCTAGCTAAAAATCTGCATGTCCAAGTTTATGCTTATTTTTCATGCAAATTGAGCTTGAATCTTGAAATCTGTTTAGAGTTAGGTTGCTTTATGATTTGTGCTTGGTTGCATGATAGATTGTGAGAGTGTGTGCAAAAATTTGGAGGCTTAACCTCATTTGTGTGCAACCTGCTAGCCAACAAACCATCAGACCTAGTATAATTGTCTCAGCAACTTGAGCTTGCTTGTGTGCTTGGATTTGAGCAATTTTGTGATTGTGTTGTGATTGTTTCCTGCTTATTGTGACTCCTTGTGCTCAGAAAGAGCACAAGGGTGCCCTTTGTTCCAAGTAATCACCACAAACAAAAGCCAAAACCAAGACCTCTTGGTGTTTACTTGTTCATCAGAAAGCCAGCAGACCTGGGCTTCTTTTGAGCTCATAAATCACTTAATCTTGGATAATTTTAGTTTGTTCTTGTGTTTTTGTGCTTAGTTAAGCTACTGGATTAAGATTTAAAAAAAAAAAAAAAAAAAAAAATATTTTTGCCAAAAAGGACGTGGCCAGGACTCGAACCTGCGCCACTCCTCTCACAACCAAACGTGTTAACCATCCTTCCCTAGGGTCTTTGACTGGTAGGTTTGGTTTGGTTAAATACTTAAGGAGTGTTTGAGTTTGGCTTATTTAAATAAGCCGTGAGCTTTTAAGCTCTTTTCAGCTTATTTAGGAAGTGTTTTTAGCTTATTTGAATTTTCCTAGGATATTTAGAGAGTTTAGGATTTTTCTGTTTAAAAATTTCATTTTTCCTTTTATTTAATTATTTAATAGGATTATTTTTATTTTTAAATTTAGAAAGTCTTTAAAAAATAGTGAACAGTAGTAAAAAATTACAAAAAAATAGTTTTTAGGTTTCTATTTGTATTTTTGAGGTTTACATATAAAAAAGTTTTCAAAAACTTTAATTTTTAATTTTATTTGATTTTAGGTTTTTTATTAAACTTTAAAAATTAATATAAAATTAATTAAAAGGTTTCAGAAACTTTTGTTTACATTTTCTTCTTAGTTAGAATATTTAGGATTTTTGAGAATTTTTTAGAATTTATTTGAGGACTTTTAATTTTTTAGAATATTTTAATATTATTTTATTCATTAAAATAAAAAGTTTAATTTTTATTTCTTTTTCATTTTTCCTAGGTTCTATATCATTAATTAGGACTTTTCCCATTTGTAGAATAATTTTTAGGCTTTTCAATTAATTTTTAGAATTAATTTAAGATTTAATAGATTTTAATAGTTTTTAGGAGTTTAAAAATAGTTTAATTTGGTTTTAAAATTTTTAAAAATAGTTTTTAGTTTAATTAGGTTATTTTTGAGGTTTACAAACTATAAAATCTTATTTAAGGCTTTTTAATATTTAAAAGTGATTTTTAGGGCTTTAATTAGCATTAAAAAGTCATTATTAAATTAATTAAAAGGTTTTGGCAAGTTTGGATTTTTTGTAAACTCTTAGAATATTATTTGGGAGTTTTTAGTGATTTTTAGGAATTTTTTTAGATTAAAATTTTAAATTTTGTGTTTTTCACGTTCTTCGTCGTAACTTTCTAGTAGTGTTTTGCCTTATTTTTCTAATTTTTTCGTCTTCGTCATTTTCTCTTCTTTTCTTCTCATTAATAATCAAAAACATAAATCAATTCAATTCACAATGCACTAGCCTCCTCGAGAGAACGATTCCCACCCATCAAGGGTCATAAGTGCTTGGTTTTCCTAAACCGACGCTTAATACTTACCGCTTTTTGTGTTGCTTTGTTTTTCCTAAAATAAAGTATATACAAAATCACTACATCATTTTGCTAACTTATAATAACAATGATCTCGTTTTTAAGCTTGGTATGGGGAACGTGAAACTTGAGGATGATAAACGTTCATGGCCGCCAAAACCCAATGTAAGTTTTTAATTTCTTTACTTATTTCTATCTTTTATGATTAGTATTTAATAAAGGCCAAAGTGGGTTATTTATGATGGAAAATGTAAACCGTGCTTTAAAATTAATGCATTGCATGAGGGCATTGCAATGGTCAAGTGTAGGGGATTTAATAAGTGTGAAAACACTTATCCTTTTACCACTTATTTCCAATAATAACAAAACCAAAACGTGTGATTTATGTCGTAAAAGTCGGAATTATGCGTGGTTTGTGTTTTTATTGTGTTTTAGGACCAAAATATGAAAAAAGAAAGAAAACACGGGCTTTCACGGGCTTTTATCGAAGAAAACGGGAAAAGTCGAAGTCAAAAGATCAAGAGTGCAAAAAGAACGGAAGTCCAAGGCCTATTCTGAAGATTTATCGAAGAAAAAGTCAAAAGACGGAAGTTTAACGAAGTCGAAGAACTTAATTCTAATAGAAGAAGAAAATTAAAAGACAAGTTCAAACCCCGAGGCGACAAAGACGAAGAATTTAAGTCGAGTCGAGAAAACGTGAAGAAAGCAAGAAAGAAGATGCAACACATGCACTCCTTCCACCTTCCCTATAAATACCCTCCTAATAGCCATTAGGAGGGTGGTTAGATTTTTAGTTAATTTTCACTTTTTAGTTTTTCTCTAGTTTTTTAGAGAGAGAAAGTCTTAAACTTTCTCTCACTAGTTCATCTTTTTCTTTTAATCTTTCAAGATTAAACACTTTGTATTGCTTATTTTTATTAATCAAGTTCATTTTAAGCTTTTACTTCTTAATCTTATTCTACTTTTCTTTGATTTAAGGTTGATTTTGGTGCGTATATCATAAGATCCGTGTTGTTCTAATTGATTTCGTGCTAAAAAGTTAATCTTTTGATCATTTTATAAGTTTTCATTTGAATAAGCTTTAATACTTTTGTGCTTATTGGCTTATTTTTATGATTAGCTTATTTTTCTTATTAAAAAGTTTTATTAAAAAGTTTATGTTTTAATTGTTTGATCTAAAAAGTTGCTTGATTTCGAGTTAGATAAGTTGATTAAAGTGCTTATTTGATTCGGTTAAGTATTTGGATTTATAAGTTTTGGATATTAGCTTATTGAACTTAGCTTATTATCTAGCCTTAACAAATCCCTTTATTTTCGGAAAAGGGAGTTTAAATCCCATTTCCGATCGGGTTTTCCGACCGGTGCACCATCATAACAAATTCCCTCAATTTTAGGAAAGGTACCAACACCCTTTCCGATTGGTCTATATTCCGACGACACTGCACTTCAACATTCTGATTGACCCAATCAGATTAGGGTTTGTCCTTTCCGATTGGTCCATTGTTTGTTCATTCCGACCAGCAACCAATTCCCACCCTTTCCGATTGAACTCCAATCGGAAAAGGGTTTGTCCATTCCGACGATAACCTATTTTAGTATTCCGATTGGAGTTTTTCTGCACATTCCGATCTGCCCATTTATTGGTTATTCCGATTGGGATTTTGCCCAATATTCCGATTGGGATTCATAGCCATATTCCGATTAGCTTTCTTTTGCACATTCCGATTATGCTCATTCCGATCGGATCCTTATGATTCCGATCGGGTGTATTCCGATGGAAGGTTTTGTTTTGTTTTAATATTTAGCTTAGGTTAAAATGTCAATTTTTCTCGTTTTAGTTTTAGTCTATTTTAATTTCGTTCCGCATTTTTACTTTGATTGTCAATTTACTTTTCGTCAAGCCTTTGATTTTACGTTATTTAATTTCACTTCATTTACTTTTAGAGTTTTAAATATGCATCGTTTACGTTTCAACTAGTTGTAGTTTTAATTACTTGTCATTTAATTTTAAGTCTTGCACATTTATTTTAAAAAACAACCAAAAATATTGATTCACCAAGAACAACTAATCTCACACAATTAACCGCAAATCAATTCGATTAGACACCGAGAAAACGAACTTTCAACGAGTGAAATCTTAAACATTACCCGTAAATTAGTGGGATGAGACAAGATAAATCTTGCCCCACCCCACAAATGAGTGGCAAAGCTTTAGCTACACAACACCACAAAGGTGTCAACTTAATCTTTATGCTAAGGACACTTGTCCTTAGCCTTACACGAAAACCATTTTTACTTACAAAACTAGCTAAAAACCACCAACTCAATCCATTTACACATTTGATACATGCAAAAAAACTCCCATCTCTCTCTCTACTCCCTATTAACGTCCCATATCACCACCAACACCACCATAGATCAAAATTTACACCACAAATCTTGTGTTTAACTTGCACAAGATGATAACCCTTTGAAGACTTGTTGATTTAAGGTGATCTTAATATCTAAAAAGGAGATTTCATGAAGATCAAGGGCTGATTTCTCAAGGAGTCTACATATTCTTGGTGATCCTAGAAGTGGTTTTGATATCTCATAAGATTGGTTACCTAAAACCAAGTCTTATTCATCCAAAATCTCATCATTTCATCACTTTGGTGGTATAAAGATTGTTCCTCCCATCCTCTTGTTATTTTGATTATGTAATCTTGTAATTTCTTTATTTATGTATATGTATATGATGATGAATTATGATTAAAAATATTATGTGGGATTTGGTGTTGATAGTATTTATAAACATGGTTAAAAAGATGGAAAACCATAGGTAAAATGGTTAAAATCTTGCTAATTGTGATGGCTGTATAAAAACAGTAAGTAACCAAATGTTAAACTGATAAAATGGTAAAATGAAATCAATATACAATAAGTATTAGGTGTTATACACATGTGAGAGTTGGCCATGCACTGGAATCATAAAAATGAGTGAGATATGATCAAAACAAGTTTAGAGTGCAAATCTGCCTACACTATTTTGGACGAATTTATTAAAATATTTAGAGGTTGATTCATCAGTAGCTAAGGAATAAAATGAAGCACATGTCATGTAGTTTCTGTGATAATAATTTGAGGTCCTATCTCATTATAGAACTCTAGATATGGACATTTTAGTGAACTTAAAAATTAGGACTGGTTTTGTGAAATTAAAGTTTAATATTATTATATAAGCACTCAAATAAATATTGTATAAAATGTGAATTAAAACCCACTAACTTATATATTTCATTTATATAAATATTCATAAGGATAAATAAATGGACACTATATAAAAATGGTAGTTTGGTAAGTTTTATAAGTTAAAAAAACTATATACTAAGTTTTACGTCTTTTCGGCTAAAACCAAAAGATTAACGTTTTTGTTAAATAAAACATAGACGGTTGGACCCGTCTAATGTAAACTTTTATAAACTCACATACTGATGTATAAACATATATAACATGTAAAAACCGATAAAACCCTAGCTTTACAACATATAGACATTAACGGGCCAAAGTAGCCTTGATGGACAATAAACCCGACTAATTTGGTAAAACACTTATAAACTTATTTATTGGGTTAAACCCATTTGGGCCCAACATATAAAGTATAAATAATGATAATAAAAGTATAATTGGGATAATGAATAGTATTGGTCTTGTAATAGGCCCATTGGGCTTTAAAATGTAAACAAGTTGAACTAGTGTAACTAGTCTTGAAAATTACCAACACATAAACACTATAATAAATAAGTAAAGATGTATAAACCCACTTGATCATCATCATATGTATAAAGTCATCATATATATACATAATTGTTATTTTGATAAAGTCATTGGACAAAAGTCTAAGACGAGTATTATTTGTCTAGGTTTCCGTGATTGAAGCACGTACCGTACATCCAAATCGCCGATAACCGCCTTCCCACATCAACGTGAGTTCATAGCCTCGCACTCTTTTAAATATTTTTATGAAATGCTTTATAAACCCGCGAGGGAGATAACATGTTAGTTTTAATAAAATAGGACGCCAATTGTCTCGATTGTTTGTTTATTGATTTGGACCCGAATGATTGTATGACCTGATGAATGATTATATGACCCGATAAATGAAATGAAATGGATTATTAAAGTTAGGTTATGTCACTAAAAGTCCCATTAGCATGAATTGTGAACTACCGGGATTTGGTAGACGCTTATGCATATAATAGTACTATTTGGGGACGATCACCCCAGTTCGCGCCTTGACGGTTGATCCCCGTTGTGCCACATTGATTGGTAAGCGAATTTATGTATGGGAAGATTTACACAAGCGTGATTATTGTGACGACACGCTAATTTAGATGGGCAAATGAGTTTCGGGTTAGCTACCCGTTGTTTGTTATAGTAAGGTAACAATGTCAAGCGGCTTATAATAATCCAAAAAAACGAAATACTGTTATACGCACCGAATTACGATATATTGCCTAACTAGCAATACGGGGTCATATTATTGATATTATGTTTGTGTATTGGTTTTACATAACCATGTTCATATAACGGTTTTTATTTAAGTCTACACGACGTTATAAAACGTATTGTATGATATTTTTACGACATTGGTTCGTATAATGTTTTTGAAGGTGAAAGCCTATATTGTGATTTTGACAAGGATTTGTATAAAATGTTATTGGCCTATTTCATGGTCTACTATAAATATTTGGACAAAAATGATTTTTGGTAATAATTATATACCGATGATACATTGATGGTTTTAGTAAACTCTATGAATTCACCCGGCGTTATCGCTGACCTTTTCTTTTAACATGTTTTATCTCAGGTACTTGAAGGTAATTCTCGGGAAGACAACAAGAGTTCATGGCCCGCACTTAAATAACAATTTCCATTCAAATGCTTGTAAAACTTGTATCAAATACTATGACTTGGGACCTATGTAAATTTGATATTTATGAATGGAAATGCTTTATTATTAAACGACGCGATTTTTAAGCCTTGTCTGTGATGTGATTAATGTGCTATCCTGTAACACCAACGAGTCTTCCGCTGTATTGAATTGTATAAATTTGGGGGTGTTACAGTATCGTAATTTGGTGCGTATAGCAGTATTTCGTTATTTTGGATTATTATAAGCCGCATGACATTGTTACCTTACTATAACAAACAACGGGTAGCTAACCCGAAACTCATTTGCCCACCTAAATTAGCGTGTCGTCACAATAATCACGCTTGTGTAAATCTTCCCATACATAAATTCGCTTACCAATCAATGTGGCACGACAGGGATCAACCGTCAAGGCGCGAACTGGGGTGATCGTCCCCAAATAGTACTATTATATGCATAAGCGTCTACCAAATCCCGGTAGTTCACAATTCATGCTAATGGGACTTTTAGTGAAATAACCTAACTAGCAATACGGGGTCATATTATTGATATTATGTTTGTGTATTGGTTTTACATAACCATGTTCATATAACGGTTTTTATTTAACTCTACACGACGTTATAAAACGTATTGTATGATATTTTTACGACATTGGTTCGTATAATGGTTTTGAAGGCGAAAGCCTATATTGTGATTTTGACAAGGTTTCGTATAAAATGTTATTGTCCTATTTCATGGTCTACTATAAAGATTTGTACAAAAATGATTTTCGGTAATAATTATATACCGATGATACATTGATGGTTTTAGTAAACTCTATGAATTCACTCGGCGTTATCGCTGACCTTTTCTTTTAACATGTTTTATCTCAGGTACTTGAAGGTAATTCTCGGGAAGACAACAAGAATTCATGGCCCGCACTTAAATAACAATTTCCATTCAAATGCTTGTAAAACTTGTATGAAATACTAAGACTTGGGACCTATGTAAATTTGATATTTATGAATGGAAATGCTTTATTATTAAACGACGCGATTTTTAAGCGTTGTCTATGATGTGAGTAATGTGCTATCCCATAACACCAACGAGTCTTCCGCTGTATTGAATTGTATAAATTTGGGGGTGTTACAGTTTGGTATCAGAGCTCTTGTTATAGAGAACGAAAGATTTTTAAAACTAAGGTTTTGAATAAAACATTTAAAAATCTTTTAACAATAAACATTTTTCTAAAAATGTCTAAAAATCTTTTGACTATAACGGTGCCGAAGAATTCCCGAGTTACCAACAAGGCCAGACTGAGAAGTGTTATTTTAATATATATATATAACTTGGATTATATATATATATATATATATATATATATATATATATATATATATATATATATATATATATATATATATATATATATATATATATATATATATATATATATATATATATATATATATATGATGTAATTTGATTACATGATTGTTTGATGATTATTTTGATTTTTATACGAGGTATTTATACGATGTAGATTGTCACAAGGTACCCTAAAATACCCTAGTAAATTAATCTAAGCTATTCCTGTAGGAAATCTAGCTATTCTAGATCTAAACCAAGTTGTGGATATTTATGATCCCAACAAAATGGTTGATATTCGTAGAAATGTTGATATTAGTTGATTGTGATATTGAAAAAGAATAGGCGAGATTAAATTTGATATCGATGTCATGACGATCCTTATAGAGTGGAGTTTGACAAAACGTTACCACCTGGAAAGATGTCATCTGATTCGTTGTCACCCAATTCTTAAATTTGAAATCGAAAGGGTGAATGTTGCACTTGAGGCTGTTATTGGAGCCTTTACCCAAAAGCCTCATGCCACTAGTACCTTTCCGAGAAATCTAATTGAATGTGTGAGTCATCTCATGCTAGTGACTCATTTGATAACTATTGTTGTAAGAAGTTATAGAATTGGAAATTAAGTGTTGATCATATCAAGCTTTTATTTCCCTTTTAAGGTTTAAGAATAAAGTTGAAGTACTGGAGAATGAAGTAGGATATCGCATTGAGTATAAGGTGGTTAAAACTTGAATAAAGTAAAATTTAACTCGTATGGGATATGATATTGTTAAGAGGAAGTTGTTGAGTCATGTGATTGAATTATAAGGTTTTAGATGATTGTTGGTTCGTGTTAAGGGTTGTTCCAAGGCCATTGTCCAATGACGAGGATGCCCAGTGTCTAACAAATAAATTGAAGAAATCTTCTTCTGAATTGGGACCGATAGATCTTCCAGGACAGGTGGGACACCTAATGACTCTTGTAGATTAGTATTCATTGTGGTATCTTTTAAAAATAATCCCTAACATAACTGAGACATCAGTTGGTAGGATGAGTTCTTGGAATTGTATGACATAGTAACACGTAATGTGTTACGGTACAATTTTGACTTGTTTGTGATTGATGAAAAGACTACCTTTGATTGCTAAATCCTACATGTATCGATGTTATCTATCCTTTATTGCTACATCCTAATGTTCGACTTAGTGATGCAACCATTGAACAAGTACTCATCTCGAATTGAGTTACGTTGTGGATTATTCTCTTTGTATTCCTGAGTGCCATCGAGGTCATGGACCTCATAATTAATTGGCTAAGCTCATTTCCTATCATATTGTAGTTAGTTCTTGGTGAACAACTTTTCATCACTCTTTGCAGATCACTTATTGTTTTTATAAGATAAAACAGTATCCTTTGAGAAAATTGAATTTTCATCACCGTAAGGACTACTTAAAGTAAGATTTATAAATAATCATTATTGAAATAAAGTTGATTATGAAATACCTTGGAAAACTTATTTGTTTTCATAACAAAGAAAATATTTGTAAATTTATTTTTGATTCTTATTTAAGAATTAAGCATGAAAATGTTTTTATTATAAACATGATGATAAAATTTTGACTAACTGAGTATTGCATCGTTAATCTTGAAATTGTATATAGTTGCGCGCCTACATACAATTTGGAATGGACCATGCAAGGCTGATTAGTAGTCACCATAAAACTAATGAATAAACACTACATTTTCTTTGAAGATTATGAAAGATTAAATTTTATGAGATCTACAAGAAGTGAAAAATAGGGACATAGTGTTAGGGACACCTACATATCTGCCTGTAGCATCTATTCTTCTGAGTCGAATTTACTCATCTGTGGAAATTGTCTTATTTGACAATTGACAATTCTTTCTTGTCCAATTATCCCGTAGTGAGATTCTTAGGAAAAGTATCTGATTACCGAGTGTTGATACCCGAATGGATGTATCGACGTTCCTATCATTTCTTTTGATTTGGTTTCATTTAAATGACCTGGGTAACGATTCGAGGAGCTTTTGAATGCGCACTAAAATGATGAAAACAAGAGATATATTCATATTCTTTAAATGTTTTCGTCTTTATCTGAAATGAAATTCTCTCGCGTAAATTATGCGTTGACATTACTCTTTCGATGATAGTTGTGTCTTCATATATCCTTGAATTTGTGAGGGATTATGAATTATTATTAGTCTTTTGAGAAGTTCCCATCTTATCAACGGTGATGAAACTGGAAAGTTGATAATGCCAGTAGAATGAATTGATTGATTATGACATGACGACATTGTCTTAATTGATGGGAACTCGAGTAGAATTCCCCTAAAAGATAAGATGTTGATTATCAAAAGTTATCTAAATAATTCTTGATGGATGACCAGATCCTTCATTTAGCCTTGAAATTATATCGTGAATGGTTGTGAATTAGTCATAAATATTATAATCTAGAAAGAACCTAATATGAATTTATTATCTGAAACTTTAGGAGGTATTTATTAGTGAATTACCTAGACTTTCCCCATTAAGGGAAGTTCAAATTGGAATTATTATATTCCCGGTGATGCACATGTGGCGTTTGCACTGTACGTCAGCACCATCTGAATTAAAGGAATTACCGTACAACTGAGAGAGTTGTCGGAGAAAGATTTTATCCTACCGAGCTCGTCATCATGAAGAGCTATGGTGTAATCATTCCTTATGTTTACTGATTACCGTGAACTAGGTAAATTGATGATCAAAATCTATATCCACTACCCAAGATGATAGATTTATTCGATCATTTACAAGGTTCTAGCATATATTCAGGAAATTTTGATCCACGACATGGTTATCATCAATTTCGCATCCGCGAAAAAGATTATCTATTCCAATCACTACATTCATAACTCGTAATGAACATTATGAGATTCATGTTATGTTTTTTGGACTGACCAATGCACATGTAGCATCCATAAATTTGGTGAATCACGTGTGTAGGCTATAATTTGATAAAATCATGCTTGTGATCATTAAGGACCATTTGTTTGTTTATAAGAATAAGAATGAGTTAATAATTATTTATAGACTGCCCTGAATTGGCCGAACAATGAAAACATGTACCTTGAATAATTAACATGTGATTAAAGACTTAATCCTTTATATTATTTGACCTTGTAAGTAATAGATAATAGAATATATTGACTCTTCAAAAATTAGAGCCATTTAAGACTTTGAGTTATACTAAAAAGAAAGTGCAAATGTGTTTTGACAAATGTTTTATCGAAAAGAACTTTTGAGGGATTATTCCCTTATACCCATAACATTTAACTAAAATCCTGTTTAGGGGTAAATGTTCGTGTATACCTCAAGACAAACTAAGAGGGATTGAGGAAACCATTTAAACCATGACTTGGAACTTGAAACGACAACTTTTGCTTTTCAACTAAGAAAATTTTTGACCAAAGTATAAACAAAGATTTTTCGAACATTTACGGATCTTATTAATTATTTTAATTATTTTCGATAAATCAACAAAAATCTTGTTAATTAATTTCAAATTTGTTTTGAACATTTTATTATAATTGGTCGAACTAAGAAATTTAAACTTTTAACGTTTACGTTTCATAAAAACTTAAAATTTATTGTTAATTTACGTGTAATAATTATCAACGCTTTAAAACGTCAGATCAAGCAAAACTGATAAAAATAATAGTTGAGATAGAACTAAGACTTAGAAAATATGAAGGAATAATTTCTGAATAAATACGGTCATGATATTTATTTTATCGAGGAAGGTGAATATAATTACTGACACATTATGTAGAAAAGATAAAGAATCAATTAGGATGTGTTCCTTAATAATGACTGTGCAAAATAAATTGCCGAGCAAAATAAAAATAACTGATGCTTGTAAAAAGGATAATATAGATAATAAAAGGGGATCGTGGCTAATATGAACCATTAGAATTGAGAAGCCGATGGTGTTAGATGTATAAAAGGCCACTTGTGGTTGCCTAAATATGGAGATTTTGAGATGTAGTCATCTCGTAAGTATAAGTATTATATTCATGACATTTCTGACTAAATGTATCCTTATCTGAAGAAGTTGTACTAATGGCAAATTATTAAGGCAGACATCGCCTCATACATTAGTAAACGTCTAACTATTGCGAAGGTCATTATCTGAATTTGCTTCAATTTAGGTCATCGTCGACAGACTGACCAAATCTGCTAATATCATTCCTGTTAATGATAGATTCTTGATGAAGAAATTGACTCTTTGTATTTAAAGGAGTTGTGTAAACATAGTGTGCCTGTATCGATCATCTCTATCAAGATCCTCGCTTCGCATCGAATTTCTAGAGATTTGCTCAGAAGTCATTGAGAACGAATCTTGATGAGAGTACTGTTTACCACCCCAGTCGAAGGGACGATGCAAAGTAACGATACAAAACACTAGAAGTCTTGTGTTATGCTTGAATAATTGACCTTTGGTAATAAGCCGTATAATCTTTTTCATTTGGGGAGATTATCATTGAAAACTATCGTATTAGGATCAAGATCGAATCTTGTTAGGATCTAAATATGAGAGCATCTGTAAAAAGGAGTTGGGATGAAGACATCCGACATATACCCATTGTGAGTTGGACATGTCTTTTAGGTTTAAGGTTGCCTATGATGACAAACCTAACCTTACATAATACCCGACCCGTAAGACCTGAAATGATTGTTGAAATTAGGATCTGATTATTGACTGCCGATAGTAGGCAGGAGGTTATGTGAATATGAAATGTAGACCCTGAAGTTCAGAATGGATAGCGAAGTTATGCCAAAAATTTTAACCCTGGAAAAATGAATAGATGATCTGAAAGATCATGGGAAATAAGTCCTCGTTGTATGGGACCATTGAGAGGATGTATATGTTGGTTTAAAAGGCATATAAGTTGGATCTACCCCATGACTTCAAGGGCTGCGTGAATTATGTTTCGTATATCTAACTTGATAAAATGTCTATCAAGTGAAAATCTAACCATTCCTTAATGAAGTTTAGATCGGCGAAAAGTTGCATTCATCAAAAACCTGTGAACATCATGGATAGAGAAAGTAAGTCAACATTAAGCCTGATCTTATTCCCGTAGTTATATTTGATGAAACTCGCGTATTGTAATGATTACAATTGTGAGAAAAGACCGAATGTGGAGGAAATACCCACATGGCTTTAACTCTATAAGAAGCGAGTAGTAAGATAAGATGATCTTTGAGGACAAAGATCCTGTTTAGGGGTAAATGCTGTGACAATCCGTCAATTTATGGTTTATATTTTATTCTCAAATATTATTTAAAAACATTATTTTAATGTTATTTTATGAATTCACTTATTTTTGGAAAGAAATTTGGATTTACGTCTTGAAGTAGTATCGACTACGTTTTAACCGGAGGATTCTACGTTACGTGCTTACGTTTACATACACCGTCTTTGGTGACAGTCCGACATTTCAGGAAATAAATTTATCCGTAAATATTATTTTGGGATTTTAAATTTGAGTTAGTTCATAAACTCACAAATTTACGAGAAGAGATTAGGACTTACGATTATAATTTAACGTCCTTTACGACTAAACCGGAAACCTTAGGATTACATATTTACGTTTTTGAACTCCGTTTTTTATGAGAAAATTTTTATTAGATTCTTTTTGTGCCGTTGATTCATAATTTATAAAAACGTTTTTCGTAAAACGACCCGAGGGCACGCAAATCGAGGAAACTAGAATCGAGGAGTACCCGTAAATTAGTGGGATTAGACAAGATAAATCTTGCCCCACCCCACAAATGGGTGCCAAAGCTTAAGCTACACAACACCATAAAGGTGTCAACTTAATCTTTATGCTAAGGACACTTGTCCTTAGCCTTACACCAAAACCATTTTTACTTACAAAACTAGCTAAAAACCACCAACTCAAACCATTTACACATTTGATACATGCAAAACAACTCCCATCTCTCTCTCTCTACTCCCTATGAACATCCCATGTCACCACCAACACCACCATAGATCAAAATTTACACCACAAATCTTGTGTTTAACGTGCACAAGATGATAACCCTTTGAAGACTTGTTGATTTGAGGTGATCTTAACATCTAAAAAGGAGATTTCATGAAGATCAAGGGCTGATTACTCAAGAAGTCTAAATATTCTTCGTGATCCTAGAAGTGGTTTTGATATCTCATAAGATTGGTTACCTAAAACCAAGTCTTGTTCATCTAAAATCTCATCATTTCATCACTTTGGTGGTATAAAGATTGTTCTTCCCATCCTCTTGTTATTTTGATTATGTAATCTTGTAATTTCTTTATTTATGTATATGTATATAATGATGAATGATGATTAAAAATATTATGTGGGGATTTGGTGTTGATAGATTTTATAAACATGGTTAAAAAGATGGAAAACCATAGGTAAAATGGTTAAAATCTTGCTAATTGTGATGACTGTATAAAAACAGTAAGTAACCAAATGTTAAACTGATAAAATGGTAAAGTGAAATCAATATACAGAAAGTATTAGGTGTTATACACATGTGAGAGTTGGCCATGCAATAGAATCATAAAAATGAGTGAGATATGATCAAACAAAGTTTAGAGTGCAAATCTGCCTACACTGTTTTGGACGAATTTATTAAAATATTTAGAGGTTGATTCATCGGTAGCTATAAAGGAATAAAATGAAGCACATATCATGTAGTTTCTGTGATAAATATTTGAGGTCCTATCTTATTATGGAACTCTAGATATGGACATTTTAGTGAACTTAAAAATTAGGACTGATTTTGTGAAATTAAAGTTTAATATTATTATATAAGCACTCAAATAAATATAGTATAAAATGTGAATTAAAACCCACTAACTTATATATTTCATTTATATAAATATTCATAAGGATAAATAAATGGACACTATATAAAAATGGTAGTTTAGTAAGTTTTATAAGTTATAAAAACTATATACTAAGTTTTACGTCTTTTCGGCTAAAACCGAAAGATTAACGTTTTTGTTAAATAAAACTTAGACGGTTGGACCCGTGTAATGTAAATATTTATAAACTCACATACTGATGTATAAACATATAACAAGTAAAAAGCGATAAAACCCTAGCTTTACAACATATAGACATTAACGGGCCAAAGTAGCCTTAATGGACAATAAACCCGACTAATTTGGTAAAACACTTATAAACTTATTTATTGGGCTTAACCCATTTGGGCCCAACATATAAAGTATAAATACTGATAATAAAAGTATAATTAGGCTAATGAATAGTATTGGGCTTGTAATAGGCCCATTGGGCTTTAAAATGTAAACAAGTTGAACTAGTGTAACTAGTCTTGAAAATTACCAACACATAAACACTATAATAAATAAGTAAAGATGTATAAACCCACTTGATCATCATCATATGTATAAAATCATCATATATATACATAATTGTTATTTTGATAAAGTCATTGGACAAAAGTCTAAGACGAGTATTATTTGTCTAGGTTTCCGTGATTGAAGCACGTACCATACATCGAAATCGCCGATAACCGCCTTCCCACATCAACGTGAGTTCATAGCCTCACACTCTTCTAAATATTTTTATGAAATGTTTTATAAACCCGCGAGGGAGATAACATGTTAGTTTTAATAAAATAGGACGCCAGTTGTCCCGATGGTTTGTTTATTGATTTGGACCCGAATGATTGTATGACCTGATGAATGATTATATGACCCGATAAATGAAATGAAATGGATTATTAAAGTTAGGTTATGTCACTAAAAGTCCCATTAGCATGAATTGTGAACTACCGGGATTTTGTAGACGCTTATGCATATAATAGTACTATTTGGGGACAATCACCCCAGTTCGCGCCTTGACGGTTGATTCCCGACGTGCCACATTGATTGGTAAGCGTATTTATGTATGGGAAGATTTACACAAGCGTGATTATTGTGACGACACGCTAATTTAGATGGGCAAATGAGTTTCGGGTTAGCTACCCGTTGTTTGTTATAGTAAGGTAACAATGTCATGCGGCTTATAATAATCCAAAATAACGAAATACTGCTATACGCACCGAATTACGATATATTGCCTGACTAGCAATACGGGGTCATATTATTGATATTATGTTTGTGTATTGGTTTTACATAACCATGTTCATATAACGGTTTTTATTTAACTCTACACGACGTTATAAAACGTATTGTATGATATTTTTACGACATTGGTTCGTATAATGGTTTTGAAGGCGAAAGCCTATATTGTGATTTTCACAAGGATTTGTATAAAATGTTATTGGCCTATTTCATGGTCTACTATAAAGATTTGTACAAAAATGATTTTCGGTAATAATTATATAACGATGATACATTGATGGTTTTAGTAAACTCTATGAATTCACTCGGCGTTATCGCTGACCTTTTCTTTTAACATGTTTTATCTCAGGTACTTGAAGGTAATTCTTGGGAAGACAACAAGAATTCATAGCCCGCACTTAAATAACAATTTCCATTTAAATGCTTGTAAAACTTGTATGAAATAATATGACTTGGGACCTATGTAAATTTAATATTTATGAATGGAAATGCTTTATTATTAAACGACGCGATTTTTAAGCGTTGTCTATGATGTGAGTAATGTGCTATCCCGTAACACCAACGAGTCTTCCGCTGTATTGAATTGTATAAATTTGGGGGTGTTACAACAACTATCGTCTGAAAACATGAATTTTGACCGGAATAACGGTGAACGTCTATGGCTGGTTCACAAAGTAATATTTGACTGAAAACATGAATCTGACATGAGTAAGGGCAAACGCCTATGGGTCAGTTCACCAAAATAAAATCCGTAGAAAATACTTAGTCAAAATTTTAAGGAAACTGACTGATAACTGAAAAAAACTGACTGATAATTGCATGAGAAATATGAAAGATAACGACGCCAAAATATGGGAAGTTTTTGGTGAATAATCACTAGTCACAGGTCATGTTTTAGAGCCTACAGGTCGAACCTTGCTCTCTAATACCATAATTATAACACCCCACTTGGATAAGTGGGCCGTTACGTGTATTTATGGCTTGTCATCAAAGCATAAGGTAAATGTCCTAGAACATTAACTGACCATAAAGGGAAATACCGGAATCAAACATCGGTAATCCAATCATAAGCTTAAAACATAAAAAGTGAATGCTGAAGGAAAGGACTAAACAATGTCCATATAAGCAGAATAATGTAAGAAGTGTGTATAGCTTCCATCCAAATGCACATGCTCTCAGAATCTTAAGGGCATCCTCGTTACCTGCCGTTAGAACATGAAAGGAACTACGGCTGAGCATAACGCCCAGTGAACGAATATAAAGCAAGATAAGGAATTACTGAAATGAAGTAGATGATAAAATACTGAAGCTGTAAGACTGATAAGTAAGTTGCAGCGGAAATCTGTGTATAATCTGTAAAGTCTGATTCATAAATAATAAAGCTAAACTGTTATATGTTAAATCTGAAAACATCCATTTACTGTATCTTAATTGCCAGAGCTTATATAGGTCATGTGCTGTAACAACGGTGCATGAATAACTGGAGGGGTGACCTCTAAATAATGTGTTGGGTGGAGGGATCAGCTCTAATGTGAAGAATTTAGAGCACACACCACATTCACCCTGATAACTAGAACTGATAAGCCTAGGATGCATCCATACGTCCCACTAAAAATCCTGATAAAATGGCCAAACTGAGCTGAGTGGGACGATGCGGGATATCACTCTCCTGCATGTGAGTCACGACACCGGTGCCTCTAGTGCCATGGCTACGATACCTCCGTAACTAGTACCTAAACTTGTCATGCTTGTATATAATGCTCATGCAATATTTTAGTTATTTAAATAATTTCTGATAATTTATCACATGTACTGGGGAAAACATTTGGCTGCAGACGAAAAATCCTAATCATGCATAAAAAGGAAGTCCTTACTGAAAGGACGGGAAATCCGTACCTTGGAAAGAAATCAACTTGTACATGACAAATGAAATCAGTTTAGTTTCGCTTCAACTTATCTACATACAATTTTGACGTTTATCATTTACTGCATTATTTAATCTGCATGTATACTATTTCATTATGTAACTATCACTGCCTAATTATTGAATCAATATATTTTACATAAATAGCATAAGTGTATTAACGTATTTCAAAGAATATGACCATTTGCTAGTTTAGTCATTAAACTTGCATGTTTATAAATTTTACACATACTATCTGATAATGATTAAGTTAGAAACAAAATATCATTTATTAACTTAATAACCATTAGTGATAATTAAAGGTTATAGTGAAATGAGCTTATAAATTAATCACAACATTTTAAAAAGCAAGAAGTGGTACATACGAAAATAATATGAGAAAGGTTACCTTTTTCTTATTATCAAAGCAAGTTAAACAAGTTCTAAAGTCTTTAAGCATTCAATATATAGTATGAAAGAGAAAATATTACTTTTGTTTTTACCAATTAGATATGTAAATTCCATATATGAGGGGTTAATGTTTTCAAAATTACTCCATGCAGTATCTTGTTTAGGCTATATTCTTACCTTCTTCATGAACTATTTTCGTAATTTTATAACTCCATAGTAGATACCAAAATTTAAGGTTATATTATCTATTTAAAACACACATGAATACATACAAAAGCTTTTGACGATAGCTTACGAAAACACATATGAGAAAGATACATCTTTTCATTCGTCTTATCAAATCATATATAGTTTTTAACTAGTTCCATATATATAAAGATGTATATAATAAGTGGTTAGAAGTTTACCTCAAGGCTAGACGAGATTAATCGAAACCAAAACAAACACAAGAACGCTAAGAATAAACTAGACGTGATTGTAACCAGCCCAACAGTGCATGATCAGCTAATCGCATACTAGACACGGACTATGCACATCTAACGAATGAGACCAAAACGAACTTCCTGATCAGGAGCAAATAATCACTACCGCACACCTATGCCAAATCATGCTAGTCTCCAACCTTCGAGCGAACCGATACTAGAACTGCAACTAATTTGTTTTGAAGGTTTTGGTGATTTAATTACAACTTATTTACGAATTGCGTGAAGGGACAGGGAGATAAGCATGGAGCGTGTATATCTAAGAAAATGGGAGATATGTTTATGCGGGTAGTCATATCATAAAACACGGCTTAATAACCGGACGTTTCGGTAAAGATATTTATGACCAAATATTATTTCGACAAAATGACATTTGACTTAAGATTTGCAATCATGTATTCATTTGGTTGGTATAAGTAAAATAACTCGACCAATTAACTTGCCGAAAACCTGGATAGCTAATTTCATTTGAGCATATCTTGAAAATGGTTTATATTTACCATTTTGTTTCATTCGTAACAGGCGCATAGCAAAGTAATTGCAAATTAATGTCTGCTGTCATTTTTTCTTCTTAAATGGTCATGACAATAGCTTTAGTTAACTTTACTAATAATTAATATTCTTTTTTCTTCATTTTATCATACTATTAAATAATAAGTACTAATAATAGTAAATACACATTTTATTTTCTTTTTTTTATTACAACATTTTGTTTTTTTTTAAAATAAAATTTCCAAAATCTAGAAAATAAAGTGGAAAATTCAAATTTTCAAATTTTTGGTTTTTACAACTCTACCCTTCTAAAAATAAATTCGACCTCGAAATTAAAATAGGGATTACGGGTTTTACACCAAGCATCATGCTACCATAGACTGCCATTCATATCGAGTCATCTTCGGTGATGTTAACGCGCCAGAGTACATTCACAACGGGTTCATACCCGGCAGGTCTGTACAAATCATATCAACCCTGCAAGCACGTGCATTACTTTCACACGGTTGCGAGGGTTATCTATCTACCGTTCATGACATGGATGCTGAATCTCCATCAATTCAGGATCAGCCGATAGTGTTAGAATTTCCAGATATATTTCCAGAAGAACTTCCGGGCATACCACTTGCACGTGAAGTAGAATTTAACATCGAGCTCATCCCAAGAGCTGAGCCGATTTCCAAGGCTCCTTATTGCATGGCTCCCATAGAGTTAAAGGAGCTGATGGATCAATTGCAAGAACTTCTGGAACGAGGCTTTATTCGACGGAGCGCATCACCATGGGGCGCATCGGTCTTATTCGTTAAGAAGAAAGACGGCAGTATGCGTCTTTGCATAGACTATCGTGAGCTCAACAAGATTACCAACAAGAATAGGTATCCACTACCACGTATAGATGATCTGTTTGACCAACTCCAAGGGGCCAAACATTTGTCCAAGATTTATCTTAGGTCAGGCTATCATCAACTACGGGTTAAGGAGCAGGACATCACCAAGAGTGCTTTCCGTACACGCTATGGCCACTACGAATTTGTAGTCATGCCATTTAGCCTTACCAATGCTCCAGCAGTGTTCATGGATTTGATGAACAGAATCCTCCATGAATTTCTGGACAAGTTCGTCATTGTCTTCATCGATGACATCCTGATTTTCTCTATGTCCAAGGAGGAACACGAAGACCATCTTCGTACAGTACTACAGATTCTTCGCCAGAAGCAGCTGTATGCTAAATTCTCCAAGTGTGAGTTCTGGTTAGACAAGGTCACATTGTATCAGAAGAAGGATTCACGATGGATCCAGCGAAGGTTGAGGCTATTACCAAATGTACGAGGCTGACATCAGCGACTGAAGTTCGTAGTTTCCTAGGCTTAGCTGGTTATTATCATAGGTTCGTAGAGAACTTTCCCGTTTAGCACTATCATCGACCAAACTGATGCGGAAAGGGGAGAAATTCGTCTAGACTGAAGAACGAGAGAAGAGCTTTGAAGACCTGAAGCAGAAGTTAGTATCTGCACCTATTCTTACTCTACCATCTGGTACGGGTGGATTTCAAATCTACAGTTATGGATCGGGGAAGGGACTTGGCTCTGTTCTCATGCAACATGGGAAAGTGATCGCGTTCACGACAGCTTAAGCCTTATGAGGAAAATTATGGAGGCACTGCTTGTATGGAGAATCATGTGACATTTTCACGACCACAAGAGATTGAAGTATATCTTCACTCAGCGAGAATTGAATATGAGACAGAGGAGATGGTTAGGGCTGTTGAAGGATTATGACATTAATCTGCAGTATCATCCCAGCAAGGCGAATGTAGTGGCAGATGCACTTAGTAGAAAGTACGGAATGATAAACGACATTAAAATTGAGGAGGAAATCATAAGAGACTTGGAGCGACTAGACATAGAGATCATGGTACGTGGACAACACAGTTACTGGGCTAATCTTAGAGTAGAGCCCGAGTTACTCTCTAAGATCAAGGAAGCTCAGAAAGACGATGGAGAAATCTGGGCGATAATTCAGAATTTGGAGAAGCAGACAAAATTTCGAGTAGATGCAGATGGTATCTTATGGTAGGGCACGAGACTTTGTGTTCCTGATGATCAAGAACTCCGAGAAGCATTGTTAGCTGAGGCTCATAGCTCCCCATTCTCTATTCATCCTGGTTCGACCAAGATGTACCATGACATCAAGTAGTACTTTTGGTGGAGTGGCATGAAACAAGATGTTTCTACTTATGTCTCCAAATGTTTTACCTGCCAGCAGGTCAAGATCGAGCATCAGCGATCTGGCGGTCTTCTTCAACCGTTAGATATTCCAGAGTGGAAGTGGGACAAAATCACCATGGATTTTGTTACTGGTCTTCCTCCAACAAAGAAGAAGCACGATGAAATTTGGGTTATCGTTGATCGACTTACCAAATCACCTCATTTCTTACCGATCCGCAAGGAAGATTCGGTTAGTAAACTCGCCGATACTTATAGAAGGGAGATCATGAGAGTTCACGGTGCTCCATCCAGCATCGTCTCAGACAGAGATCCCCGATTCACTTCGTGATTCTAGAGAAGTCTGTAGAAAGCTTGGGGTACACAACTTAAGCTTAGCACGGCTTTTCATCCTCAAACAGACGGGCGGTCAGAGGTCATGTGCGTTGGAATGGACGGGTGATTGGGACGATTATATCTTTTTGGTGGAGTTTGCATACAACAACAGTTGGCACGCAAGTATCAAGTGTGCTCCTTTTGAAATGTTGGATTGCAGGAAGTGTCGCGCCCCAATTTGCTGGGATCAGGTTGGTGAACGAACACTTGAAGGACTAGAAATAATAGAGATGACTAATGAGAAGGTCGCAGTAGCTAAGCAGAAACTGCAAGAAGCACGGTCACGTCAAAAGAGTTATGCAGACAAGCATCGTAGGGACTTACATTTTAACGTAGGAGATCACGTTTTCTTAAGGTTTCGCCAGCACGTGGTGTTAGACGTTTTGGAATAAAAGGGAAGCTCAGTCCTCGATTCATCGGATCGTTTGATATCATTGAACGAGTTGGCGAAGTATCTTACCGTTTAGCGTTACCTCCGCAGCTTTCTCATGTTCACAATGTGTTTCATGTGTCCTTACTCAGAGGGTACTAGTATCATCCCCTTCCCATGGTTCAATATCCACTAGAACAGTTTCGTGAAGATCTCACTTTCATAGAAGAACCAGAACGAGTTCTTGACAGACAAGAACGAGTCATGAGAAGGAAGACGATTCCATTCGTCAAAATTCTTTGGAGGGATCATGCCGAGCGGGAAGCCACTTGGGAAACAGAGGAGTCTATCCGGGCTTCTTACCCTCATTTCATATTTTGAATTCGGGTATGTTCTTCTTTTCTAGTTTACTTTATCTATAATTCGGGGATGAATTATTCTTCTTAGGGGGGAAGAGTTGTAAAACCCGCATGCTTTTACCATGAATAGTACCCTTACGATCGTACGTACATGATTAGAACTTTCCTTTTATAGCACGTTTACGTTTCACGAACAAGAATTACAAGTATTACGTACATGTTATAACACGATAAGTATTTATTACGTATTAACACACGATAATTATATTAATAATAATTATAATCACGAACACACGAAAATGAAATCATGACCGTAAATTAATCACGAGCTTAATATTACGTACGTATATATATATTTATTACGATCATGAATAAATATATTAATTCACGAATAATAACTAATTAAATCACGTAAAACACGAACACGAGAACAAACTTATTATTTAGACACGGAAAATGTTCGGGTTACCCCATGTGGGCCCCTTACCCACGCTCATAACAAGACCAAAGGGCCAAGCCCATGCAAATTTACTAAACATGAAATTAAAGGAAAAGTTATTTTCATGATAACACAAATTTAGGAAAAACAAGAAACCCTAAAAATCTTTTTCTCCCTTTTGGTTCTCCTTTGGCCGCCGGGTTTACACACACCAATGGGGGTGTTTGATTGATTTTTGGTTTTCGATTATTGCAAGGATCGTTAGTGTGTTCATCCTCTTTGATTCACGTGATCGGTATAAACCCTAAACCTCTTTTCTTTATGTTTTTTATTTTATAAATCACACGAAATAATGAATGTTTTTAATAACAAATTTAAAACAAGTAATCATCATGTTAATTAATCATGGGGTAAATTACATAATGGTTAAGGGGTGTTTGTTTTGTGGCTGACGCCTAGACCAAGCCCCAAGGAGGTCTCGGCTTGGTTTTGACTCGCACCACCGAGACCTCAAGGTCTCAGTTTGGTGTCTTGTTGTCTCGGCAGCAGTAAGAAAAGGAGACCCCAACCTCGGTCGGGGCATGGTGGTGCTCGGGTAGGCCACGACAGCAAGGGGACACCGGCTAGCGAGTGGGAAACCTTGGCTAGTCGGCGGCTAGGTTGACCAAGGTTGCATTTTGGTCCGGTTCATGGGTTAAAACATGGTTCCGGTTCACACATGTTTAGAATAAAACACGGTCCGGTTCATGAGTTATTTTTACAAGGTTAAATATTTTTACAAGTTATATTTTTTACAAGACTTAAATTAAATTAATTAAAAACATGAACATGATTAATTTAATTTACATGACTTAGGTTATTAATTTTATTATTAATACATGAATTTTAACCTAAGTATTTATCATTTAATTAGACTATATAATTAATTAATTATTAAAATCATGACATATAATTAATTAATTTACATGACTTAGGTTATATTATTAATAGATAATAATACAAGTTTTAACCTAAGTATTTTCACCTTTATTTAATTAAACCATGTTATATTTAATTAAATACTTTAACCAATAGTTTATTTAATTCACATGAAATAATTAATAAACTATATTATATATCACATGACTTAGAATATTAATTAGTAAAACTTAAGCTTATGTAATTAGCTTAATTATCCAGCTTATATCTATTTATGGAAACTTTCTATTTTTAGAAACTTATCTATTTTAAGTAGTAAATCTATTTTTGGAAACTTTCTATTTTTGGAAACTTTCTATTTTTGGAAACTTCTATATTTGGTAACTTTCTTTTTTTGGAAACTTTCTATTTTAGGAAACCTGCTATTTTTAGAAAGTTACTTATTAGTACACAACAAGTATAATAATACATGAAATACAAGTAATACTTAATCAGAATAGACAGAATATATGATAAACACAATATAAAGCTTCGATCAGTAAAATATAAAACAAGCTAAGACATGATATAAAACCAGTGCGTACTCAGTAATCAGATACTTATACACGTATGTATTTATGTAGCATTAGTGATACCGAAGTAGGACTCTCTTCCGTTCGTCTTCTTCGTTCACTGGACACAAGGTACGGATTCTCCGTCCTTTCAGTATGGACATTCTTTCTTATTAGGATTTCCCGTATGCAGCCAACTATTTTCCCCAGTATATGTTTTATATGTTTTTGAATTACTTATGTTTAATTAGAATACCTAAAGCCATATACATGCAAGACCAGTTTCACCTAGTTATGGAGGTAGCATAACGATAACACTGGAGGCACCAGTGTTATGACTTCACCACGGCGGAGTGATAGCTCGTGGCGTCCCTTTCAGCTTTTGGCCATATTATTATTATCAAGTAGGGCGTATGGTGCATCCTAGTTTACATGTTTTCAACAGATTATCCAGTGTGAATGTGGTATGTGCCTTGCATCCTTCACAAGGAGCTAATCTCTCCTACCCAAAACTAGTATATTAAATTAGAGGCAGCCCCTCTAATTTGCATGACGAGGTCACCCCTCCAAGTATTCATGCACGTTGATATTTCATGACCTACATTGGCTAATGGTAAACATGTTAAACAGTTTTTACAAGATAAACATAAGGCTTTTCAAACTATAAAACCAGTTTTACTAAGATATAACCAGGTTATCCAGGACTTAGTCTTTTCCGTTGCTTCATGTTTATATGCTTATATTATTCATGCTATACTTATATATCCGTGCACTGAGCGTATTGCTCAGCCGTTTTCCCTTTTCAAATTCCCAAAACGGCAGGTACTCATAGACGCTCGTAGACTTTAAGCGTACGTGCATATGGACTGGAAGCTTTCTAGCCTTCTTTACTTTATGCATTTCTTTATACTTTGATACTCATTTCCATGGACATTGTTTAGTCCTTTCATTTACAGTACTTATGTTTGTGTGTGATGAGTTCTACTTTGGGGTACCGATGTTTATTTCTGGTATTTCCTTTATGGTCATGTAATGTTTAGACATTTATCCTTGTATGCTTTGATGACACGCCATAATCACGCGTGACATTCCATTTATTAAAATGGGGTGTTACACAACCATCATAAATAAACTTTAGACACATTCCTTGTAAGCTCTAAAGATCCATAATCAACTCTGTATCCAATTTTATAATGCTCATAATGCCTGCATGATTAGATCAAAAACCACAAAACTAACATGTTGGTGTTAGTGGCCATTTTAACACTTGTTAGCGTTTAAATAACCTCTGTCAGTTTCAGACAAAGAAAGTGGAAAATATAATACTTTACAAAGATAAATAACAGTGCACATCCTGTACATACTATATAATGATTTCAAAAACACATTTAGCTGAGACTGATCATTCCAATACTTGTGAACAAGTACTGGAACCTCCCTACATCAAAAAGTTTAGTTAAAAGATCAGCCACATTTTCTTCTATGTCTACCGTATCTAGATGTATTAAACCTTTTTCAAAATAATCTCTTATAAAATGATGCCTAATTTCTATGTGTTTTGTTTTAGAATGATGTATAGGATTCTTAATAATGCATAATGTACTGTTATTATCTGCAAATATCTTGGTATGCATAAAATTATACCCGTAATCCAACAGCTGGTTTTGTATCCATAGAACTTGTCCACAACAAGCAGCTACAGCCACATACTCTGCTTCCATAGTAGAATTTGCCACCACTATTTGTTCCTTGCATTGCTAAGATATGAGTCTGCTCCCAAGAAATTAGCATCCACCAGTTGTGGATTTCCTATCAAACTTATCACCTCCATAATTGTAACACCCCCAAATTTACACAATTCAATACAGCGGAAGACTCGTTGGTGTTACGGGATAGCACATTACTCACATCATATACAACGCTTAAAAAAATCGCGTCGTTGAATAATAAAGCATTTCCATTCATAAATATCAAGTTTACATAGGTCCCAAGTCATTGTATTTTATACAGGTTTTACAAAGCATTTGAATGGAAATTATTATTTAAGTGCGGGCCATGAATTCTTGTTGACTTCCCTAGAATTACCTTCAAGTACCTGAGATAAAACATGTTAAAAGAAAAGGTCAGTGAATTCATAGAGTTTAATAAAACCATCAATATATCACCGGTATATAATTATTACCGAAAATCATTTTTGTACAAATCTTTATAGTAGACCATAAAATAGGCCAAAAACATTTTATACAAATCCTTGTCAAAATCACAATGTAGGCTTTCGCCTTCAAAACCATTATACGAACCAATGTCGTAAAAATATCATACAATACGTTTTATAACGTTGTGTAAAGTTAAATAAAAACCGTTATATGAATATGGTTATGTAAAACCAAACCACGAACATAATATCAATACTAAGACCCCATATTTCTAGTCAGGCAATATATCGTAATTCAGTGCATATAGCAGTAGTTTCCTTATTTGGATTATTACAAGCCGCATGACATTGTTACCTTACTACAACAAACAACGGGTAGTTAGCCCGAAACTCAATTTGCCCATCTAAATTAGCGTGTCGTCACAATAATCACTCTTGTGTAAATCTTCTCATACATAAATTCTCTTACCAATCAATGTGGCACGACGGGGATCAACCGTCAAGGCGCGAACTGGGTGATCGTCCCCAAATAGTAATATTATATGCATAAGCATCTACCAAATCCCGGTAGTTCACAATTCATGGTAATGGGACTTTTAGTGACATAACCTAACTTTAATAATCCATTTCATTTTATCTATCGGGTGATTTAATCATTCATCGGGTCATACAATCATTCGGGTCCAAATCAATAAACAAACAATCGGACAAATGGTGTCCTATTTTATAAAAACTAACATGTTATCTCCCTTGCGGGTTTATAAAACATTTCATAAAAACATTTAAAAGAGTGCGAGGCTATGAACTCACGTTGATGTGGGAAAGCGTGTTATCGGCAATTCGGATGTACGGTACGTGCTTCAATCACGGAAACCTAGACAAATAATACTCGTCTTAGACTCTTGTCCAATGACTTTATAAAAATAACAATTATGTACATATATGATGACTTTATACATATGATGATGATCAAGTGGGTTTATACAATCTCATTTACTCATTTTATTGTTATGTGTTGGTAACTTTTATACTAGTTTACTAGTTTTACTTATTTACATGTTTTAGGCCCTAGGCCCATTACAAGCCCAATACTTTTCATTAGCCCAATTATACTTTTATTATCAGTATTATACTTTACATGTTGTGCCCAAGTGGGTTAAGCCCAATAAGTAAATTTATAAGTGTTTAGCCCATTTAGTTGGATTACTAGTCCAATAATGCTAACTTAGACCGTTAATGTCCATATGTTATTTATTTCAAGTTTTATCGGTTTTTAATTGTATTAAGTAATTATATATCAGTATATGACTTTTAAAAAGTTTACAATAGACAGGTCCGATCGTCTATGTTTTAATTGACGAAAAACGTTAATTTTACGGTACGAGCCGAAAAGACGTAAAAATCATGTTTATAGTTTTTATAACTTATAAAACTTACCAAACTACCATTTTTATATAATGTCCATTTATTTATCCTTATACATATTTATATAAATGAAATATATAAGTTAGTGGGTTTTAATTTCACATTTTATACTATATTATTTTGAGTGCTTATATAATACTATTAAACTTTAATTTCACAAAATCTAATTTTTAGTTTCACTTTCACCATTTTTATCATATCTTGAGTTCTATAAGGAGATAGAAGCTCATTCTTGGATGACATAAACTTCATATTATGTGATACAAATAAGTTAGCTATAGCTACTGCTCATCCATGTCTAAGTATCCTTAACAGTCCCTACAAAACAGACTATTCAGATTTGTATACTAATTTTATTTTGATCAAATCTCACTCATTATAATGATTCCATTGCATGGCCAACTCTCACATGTGTACAAGACTCAATACTTACTGTATATTGATTCCACTATGCCATTTTATCAGTTTATCATATGGGTTCTTACTATTTTTATACAGCCAATTATTTTAAGCATGATTTAACCATTTTACATATGGTTTTCCATCTTTTTACCCATGTTTATCAACACCAAATCCCCACATAATGTTTTTAATCATCATTCATCATCATATACATATACATAAATAAAGAAAATACAAGATTACATAATCAAAATAACAAGAGGATATGAAGAAACAATCTCTATACCACCAAAGTGATGAAAAGGTTGAGATTTTGGATGAACAAGGATTGGTTTTGGTAACCAATCTTATGAAATATCAAGACCACCTTCAAGATTACCAAGGATATGAAGACACCTTCAACAAATCAGCCATAAACTCCTTCTTGAAAATCAGCCCAAAGACCTCTATGAAAACTCCTTTTTATATGTTAAAATCACCTCCAATCTTCATCTTTTTGTGTAGTTATCAACATATGTTGATTATATCTTTTGTTTATGGTCAAAATTTGATGATAATGGTGATATAATGGTGGTTTTGGACGTTCAAGGGGAGAGAGGAAGAGTTGAGAGAGTTTCTTTGTTTGCATGTGTGAGAAATGGTTTATGGTTAGCTTGTTTTGTGGTTAAGTGGTTTTGCATAGCACTAAGGACATGTGTCCTTAGTGTGTATGTAAACTCGAGACCACACTTGGTGTGTTTTTTTAAGTCTTGGCCACCCATAGTGGGGTTGAGGCAAGTGTAAACTTGTCTCATCTCCACTAATTTACGGGTACTCCTCGATTCTAGTTTCCTCGATTTACGTGCCCTCGGGTCGTTTTACGAAAAACGTTTTTATGAATTATGAATCAACGGCACAAAACGAATCTAATAAAAATTGTCTCATCAAAAAAGGAGTTCAAAAACATAAATACGTAATCCTAAGGTTTCCGGTTTAGTCGTAAAGGACGTTAAATTATAATCGTAAGTCCTAATCTCTTCTCGTAAATTTGTGAGTTTATGAACCAACACAAATTTAACATTCCAAAATAATATTCACGGATAAATTTATTTCCTGAAATGTCGGACTGTCACCAAAACGGTGTATGTAAACGTAAGCATGTAACGTAGAATCCTCCGGTTTAGACGTAGTCAATGCTACTTCAAGACGTAAATCCAAATTTCTTCCCATAAATAAGTGATTTCATATTATAACATTAAAATAATGTTTTCAAATAAATATTGAGAATAAAATATCAACCATAAATTGACGGATTGTCACAGCATTTACCCCTAAACAGGATCTTTGTCCTTAAAGATCAATTTATCTTACTACTCGCATCTTATAGAGTTAAAACCATGTGGGTATTTCCTCCACATTCGCTATTTCCTCACAAGTGTAATTCATTACAATACGCGAGTTTCATCAAACATAACTACGGGAATACGATTAGGCTTAATGTTGACTTACTTTCTCTATCCATGATGTTCACGGGTTTTTGATGAATGCAACTTTTCGCCGATCTAAACTTCATCAAGAAGTAATCAGATTTTCACTTGATAGACATTTCATCAAGTTAGATATACGAATCATAATTCACGCAGTCCTTGAAGTCCTAGGGTAGATCCAGCTTATATGCCTTTCAAACCAATCTTTTTACATCATCTCAATAGTCCCATACAACGGGGACTTAATTCCCTTGATCTTTCAGATCATCAATTCATTTTTCCAAGGCGAAATCTTTTGGCATAACCTCTCTACCCATCCGGCACTTCAAGATCTACATTTTATATCCACATGACCTCCTGTCCACTACCGACAGTCAACCAACAGATCCTAATTTCAACAATCAATTCAGGTCTCGCGGGTCGGGTATTTTGTAAGATTAGGTTCGTCATCATATGCGACCTAAAACCTAAAAGACATGTCCAACTCACAATGAGTGTATGTCGGATGTCTTCATCCCAACTCCTACTTACAGATGCTCTAATATTTAGATCCTAACAAGATTCAATCTCAATCCTAATACGATGATTATCAATGATAATCTCTCCAAAGGAAAGCGATTATACGGTTTATTACCAAAGGTCAATCATTCAAGTATAAAATAGCACTTATAGTATTTTGTATCGTTACTTTACCTTGTCCCTTCGATTGGGGTGGTAAACAGTACTCTAATTAAGATTCGTTCTCAATGACTTCTGACCAAATCTCTAGAAATTCGATGCGAAGCGAGGATCTTGATAGAGATGATCGATACGGCACACTGTGTTTTCACAACTCCTTTAAATACGAAAGGGTCAATTCCTTCATCGAGAATCTATCATTAACAGGAATGATATTAGCAGATTTGGTCAGTCTGTCGACGATGACCCAAATCGAATCAAATTCAGATGATGACCTTTGCAATAGTTAGACGTTTACTAATGTATGAGGCAATGTCTGCCTTCATAATTTGCCATCAGTACAACTTCTTTAGATAAAGATACATTAAATCATAAATGTCATGAATAAAATACTTATACTTACAAGATTCCAACATAACTATATCTCACAATCCTCCATATTTAGACAATCACAAGTGGCCTTTTAATCATTTAGCGTCATCGGCTTCTCAATTCTAATGGTTCACATTAGCCGCGAACCCCCTTTTATTAATTATATTATCCTTCTTACAGGCATCAATTATTTCTAAATTGTTCGGGCAAACTACTTTGCACCGTCATTATTAAGGAACACAATCCTAATTGATTCTTTATACTTTCTATATTATGTGTCAGTATCTACATTCATCTTCCCTGATGAAATAATTATCATGTCCGTATTTATTCAAAAATTATTTCTTCACATTTTCTGAGTTTTAGTTTCTTCTCAACTATCATTTTTATCCGTTTTACTCAATCCGCCGTCTAAAGCGTCGATAACTATTGCTAGTAATTAAATAATAGATATTTAATTTTATGAAACGTAAACGTAAAAAGTTTTAAATTTCTCGGTTTGTCCAATTATAGGAAAATGTTCAAAAGAATAAATTTGAATTTAATTAACACGATTTTTGTTGATTTACTGAAAATAGTTAGTGAGATTCGTAAATGTTCGAAAAATCTTTGTTTATACTTTGGTCACAATTTTCTTATTTGACAAGCAAAAATTGTCGTTTTAAATTTTAAGTCATGGTTTCCTCAATCCCTCTTAGGTTGTCTTGAGGCATACACAAACATTTACCCCTAAACAGGAGTTTAGTTAAATGTTCTGGGTATAAGGAAATAATCCCTTAAAAGTTCTTTTTGATAAAACATTTGTCAAAACATATTTGCACTTTCTTTTTGGTAAAACCCAAAGTCTCAAATGGCTCAAATTTTTAAAGAGTCAATATAGATTCCATTATTTATTAATCACATGGTCAAATAATGTAAAGGATTTAGTCTTTAATCACATGTTAAATATTTAAGGTACAAGTTTTCACTACTCGGCCAATTCAGGGCAGTCTATAAATAATTATTAACTCCTTCCTATTCTTACAAACAAATAGATGGTCCTTAATGATCACAAGCATGAATTTATCAAATTACAGCCTACACACGTGATTCACCATTTTTATGAATGCTACATGTGTATTAGTCAATCCAAACGACATCACGTGAAACTCATAATGTTCATTACGTGTTCTGAATGTATTGATTGGAATAGATAATCTTTTCGCGGACGTAAAGTTGATGATAACCATGCCGTGATCGAACAAATCTATCATCTTGGGTAGTAGATGTAGATTTTTAATCGTCAATTTACCTAGTTCACAGTAATCAATAAATATAAGAAATAATAACACCATAGCTCTTCATGATGACGAGCTTGATAGAATAAAAGCTTTCTCCGACAACTCTCTCAGTTGTACGGTAATTATTTTAATTCAGATGGTGCTGACGTACAGTGCACAAGCCATAGGTGCAACACCGGGAATATAATCAATACCAATTTCAACTTTCCTTTATGGCAAAATTCTAGGTAATTCACCAATAAATACCTCCTAAAGTTTCAGATAACAGAAACATCTTTTTAATAAATTCATATTAGGTTCTTTCTAGATTATAATATCTATGACTAATTCTCAACCATTCACGGTATAATGTCAAGTCTAAATGCATGATATGGTCACCTATCAAGAATTATTTAAATCTCTTTTGATAATCAACATCTTATCTTTTAGGGGAATTCTACTCGAGTTCCCATCAATTAAAACAATGTCGTCATGTCATAATCAATCAATCTATTCTACTGGCACTATCAACTTTCCAGTTTCATTACCTTTGATAAGATGTGAACTTCTCAAAAGACTAATACTAACTTATAATCCTTCACAAATTGAAGGATATATGGAGACACAACTACCATTAAAAGAGTAAGGTCAACGCATATTCTACGCGAGAGAATTTTAATTCAGATACAGACGAAAACATTTAATAAATAAGAATATATCCCATGTTTTCATAATTTGAGTACGCATTAGAAAGCTCCTCGGATCGTTACCCAGGTCATTCAAATGAAATCTAATCAAAAGAAATGATAGGAACGTTGATACATCCAGTCGGGTATCAACACTCGGTAATCAGATATTTTTCCTAAGAATCTCACTACGAGAGAATTGGACAAGAAGGGAATATCAATTGTCAAATAAGACAAATTCCACAGATGAGTAAATTCCACTCAGAATAATAGATGCTACAGGCACATATGTAGGTGTCCCTAACACTATGTCCCTATTTTTCACTTCTTGCAGATCTCATGAACTTTAATCTTTCACAATCTTTAAAGAAAATGTAGTGTTTATTAATCAGTTTTATGATGACTACTAATCAGCCTTGCATGGTCCATTCCAAATTGTATGTAGGCGCGCAACTATATACAATCTCAAGATTAACGATGCAATACTCAGTTCGTCAAAATTTTATCATCATGTTTATAATAAAAACATTTTCATGCTTAATTCTTAAATAAGAATCAAAAATATATTTACAAAGATTTTCTTTGTTATGGAAACAATTAAGTTTCCAAAGTGTTTCATAAACAACTTTACTTCGATAATGATTATTTATAAATCTCACTTTAAATAATCCGTATAGTGATGAAAATCCAATTCTTCTCAAGGAATACCGTTTTATCTTATAAAAACAATCAGTGATCTGCAAAAGAGTGATCAAGAGTTTTTACCAAGAACTAACCACAATATAATAGGAAATGAGCTTAGCCAATTAATCATGAGGTGCATGACCTCGATGGCACTCAAAAAGAATAATCCACAACGTAACTAAATTCGAGATGAGTACTTGTTCAATGGTTGCATCACTAATGCGAACATTAGGATGAAGCAATAAAAGATAGATAACATCGATACATGTAGGATTTAGCAATCAAAGGTAGTATTTTCATTAATCACAAACAAGTCAAAATTGTACCGTAACACATTACGTGTCACTATGTCATACAATTCCAAGAACTCATCCTACCAACTGATGTCTCGGTTAGGTTAGGGATTTTTAAAAGATAACACAATGAATACTAATCTACAAGAGTCATTAGGTGTCCCACCTGTCCCGGAAGATCCATCGGTCCCAATTTAGAAGAAGATTTATTCAATTTATTTCTTGGACACTGGGCATCCTCATTAGTTTATAATGGCCTAGGAACAACCCTTAACACGAACCAACAGTCAATTAAAACCTTATAATTCAATCACAGGAATTAACGACTTCCTCTTAACAATTTCATATTCCATACGAGTTAAATTTTTACTTTATTCAAGTTTCAACTAACTTATACTCAATTCGATATCCTACCTCATTTTCCAATACTTTCAACCTTATTCATAAACCTTGATAGGGCAATAAAAGCTCGATATTATCAACACTTAATTTCCAATCCTATATCTCTTACAACAATAGTTATCAAATGAGTCACTAGTATGAAATGACTCACACATTCAATTAGACTTCTCGGAAAGGTACTAGTGGCATGAGGCTTTTGGGTAATAGTTCCAGTGACAACCTCAAGTGTAACATTCACCCTTTCGATTTCAAATTTAAGAATTGGGTGACAACGAATCAGATGAAACCTTTCGAGGTGGTAACGTTTTGTCAAACTCCACTCTATAAGGAAAGATCTTCATGACATCGATATCAGTTTAATCTCCCCAAGTCTTCTTCAATATCGCAATCAACTAATATTAACGTTTCTACGAATATCAACCATTTTGTTGGGATTATGAACATCCACAACTTGGTTTAGAACTAGGATAGCTAGAATTCCTACGGGAATAGCTTCGATTAATTTGCTAGGGGAGTTAGGGTTTCTTGTGACAATCTACGTCGTATAAATACCTCGTATAAGTATTAAATAATAATATAACAATCGTGTAATCAAATTACATCATAAATATATATATATATATATATATATATATATATATATATATATATATATATATATATATATATATATATATATATATATATATATATATATATATATATATACATATCTATATATATATATATATATACATATCTATATCTATATATACATATATATATATATATATATATATATATATATATATATATATATATATATATATATATATATATATATATATATATATATATATATATATATATATATATATATATATATATATATATATATATATATATATATATATATATATATATATATATATATAATCCAAGTTATATATATATATATATTAAAATAACACTTCTCAGTCTGGCCTTGTCGGTAACTCGGGAATTCTTCGGCACCATTATAGTCAAAAGATTTTTAGACATTTTGTGAAAAATGTTTATAGTTAAAGGATTTTGAAATGTTTTATTCAAAACCTTGGTTTTAAAAATCTTTCATTCTCTATAACGAGAGCTCTGGTACCAAACTGTAACACCCCCAAATTTACACAATTCAATACAGCGGAAGACTCGTTGGTGTTACGGGATAGCACATTACTCACATCATAGACAACGCTTAAAAAAATCGCGTTGTTTAATAATAAAGCATTTCCATTCATAAATATCAAGTTTACATAGGTCCCAAGTCATTGTATTTTATACAGGTTTTACAAAGCATTTGAATGGATATTATTATTTAAGTGCGGGCCATGAATTCTTGTTGTCTTCCCGAGAATTACCTTCAAGTACCTGAGACAAAACATGTTAAAAGAAAAGGTCAGCGAAAACGCCGAGTGAATTCATAGAGTTTAATAAAACCATCAATATATCATCGGTATATAATTATTACCGAAAATCATTTTTGTACAAATCTTTATATTAGACCATAAAGTAGGCCAAAAACATTTTATACAAATCCTTGTCAAAATAACAATGTAGGCTTTCGCCTTCAAAACCATTATACGAACCAATGTCGTAAAAATATCATACAATACGTTTTATAACGTCGTGTAGAGTTAAATAAAAACCGTTATATGAATATGGTTATGTAAAACCAAATCACGAACATAATATCAATAATAAGACCCCATATTGCTAGTCAGGAAATATATCGTAATTCAGTTCATATATCAGTAGTTTCATTATTTGGATTATTACAAGCCGCATGACATTGTTACCTTACTACAACAAACAACGGGTAGCTAGCCCGAAACTCAATTTTCCCATCTAAATTAGCGTGTCGTCACAATAATCACGCTTGTGTAAATCTTCTCATACATAAATTCGCTTACCAATCAATGTGGCACGACGGGGATCAACCGTCAAGGCGCGAACTGGGGTGATCGTCCCCAAATAGTACTATTATATGCATAAGCGTCTACCAAATCCCGGTAGTTCACAATTCATGCTAATGGGACTTTTAGTGACATAACCTAACTTTAATAATCCATTTCATTTCATCTATCGGGCCATTTAATCATTCATCGGGTCATACAATCACTCGGGTCCAAATCAATAAACAAACAATCGGGACAAATGGTGTCCTATTTTATCAAAACTAACATGTTATCTCCCTCGCGGGTTTATAAAACATTTCATAAAAACATTTAAAAGAAGCGAGGCTATGAACTCACATTGATGTGGGAAAGCGGGTTATCGGCAATTCGGATGTATGGTACGTGCTTCAATCACGGAAACCTAGACAAATAATACTCGTCTTAGACTCTTGTCCAATGACTTTATAAAAATAACAATTATATATATATTATGACTTTATACATATGATGATGATCAAGTTGGTTTATACATTCTCATTTACTCATTTTATTGTTATGTGTTGGTAACTTTTATACTAGTTTACTAGTTTTACTTATTTACATGTTTTAGGCCCAATAGGCCCATTACAAGCCCAATACTTTTCATTAGCCCAATTATATTTTTATTATCAGTTTATACTTTACATGTTGGGCCCAAGTGGGTTAAGCCCAATAAGTAAATTTATAAGTGTTAGCCCATTTATTTGGATTATTAGTCCAATAATGCTAACTTAGCCCGTTAATGTCCATATGTTATTTAGTTCGAGTTTTATCGGTTTTTACTTTTATTAAGTACTTATATATCAGTATATGACTTTTAAAAAGTTTACTTTAGACGGCTCCGATCGTCTAGGTTTTAATTGACGAAAAACGTTAATTTTATGGTACTAGCCGAAAATGCGTAAAAATCATGTTTATAGTTTTTATAACTTATAAAACTTACCAAACTACCATTTTTATATAATGTCCATTTATTTATCCTTATACATATTTATATAAATGAAATATATAAGTTAGTGGGTTTTAATTTCACATTTTATACTATATTATTTTGAGTGCTTATATAATACTATTAAACTTTAATTTCACAAAATCTGATTTTTATTTTCACTTTCACCATTTTTATCATATCTTGAGTTCTATAAGGAGATAGAAGCTCATTCTTGGATGACATAAACTTCATATTATGTGCTACAAATAAGTTAGTTATAGCTACTGCTCAATCCATGTCTAAGTATCCTTAACAGTCCCTACAAAACAGACTATTCAGATTTGTATACTAATTTTGTTTTGATCATATCTCACTCATTATTATGATTCCATTGCATGGCCAACTCTCACATGTATACAAGACTTAATACTTACTGTATATTGATTCCACTATGCCATTTTATCAGTTTATCATATGGGTTCTTACTGTTTTTATACAGTCAATTATTTTAAGAATGATTTAACCATTTTACATATGGTTTTCAAACTTTTTACCCATGTTTATCAACACCGAATCCCCACATAATGTTTTTAATCATCATTCATCATCATATACATATACATAAATAAAGAAAATACAAGATTACATAATCAAAATAACAAGAGGATAGGAAGAAACAATCTCTATACCACCAAATTGATGAAAAGGTTGAGATTTTGGATGAACAAGGCTTGGTTTTGGTAACCAATCTTATGAAATATCAAGACCACCTTCAAGATTACCAAGGATATGAAGACACCTTCAAAAAATCAGCCCTAAACTCCTTCTTGAAAATCAGCCCAAAGACCTCCATGAAAACTCCTTTTTATATGTTAAAATCACCTCCAATCTTCATCTTTTTGTATAGTTATCAACATATGTTGATTATCTCTTTTGTTTATGGTCAAAATTTGATGATGATGGTGATATAATGGTGGTGTTGGACGTTCAAGGGAAGAGAGGAAGAGTTGAGAGAGTTTCTTGGTTTGCATGTGTGAGAAATGGTTTATGGTTAGCTTGTTTTGTGGTTAAGTGGTTTTGCATAGCACTAAGGACATGTGTCCTTAGTGTGTATGTAAACTTGACCACCACACTTAGTGTGTTGTTTAAGTCTTGGCCACCCATAGTGGGGGTGAGGCAAGTGTAAACTTGTCTCATCTCCACTAATTTACGGGTACTCCTCGATTCTAGTTTCCTCGATTTACATGCCCTCGGGTCGTTTTACGAAAAACGTTTTTATGAATTATGAATCAACGGCACAAAACGAATCTAATAAAAATTGTCTCATCAAAAACGGAGTTCAAAAACGTAAATACGTAATCCTAAGGTTTCTGGTTTAGTCGTAAAGGACGTTAAATTATAATCGTAAGTCCTAATCTCTTCTCGTAAATTTGTGAGTCTATGAACCAACACAACTTTAAAATTCCAAAATAATATTCACGGATAAATTTATTTCCTGAAATGTCGGACTGTCACCAAAACGGTGTATGTAAACGTAAGCATGTAACGTAGAATCCTCCGGTTTAGACGTAGTCGATGCTACTTCAAGACGTAAATCCAAATTTCTTCCGATAAATAAGTGAGATCATATTATAACATTAAAATAATGTTTTCAAATAAATATTGAGAATAAAATATCATCCATAAATTGACGGATTGTCACAATAATCATGTTGATCCTAAACTTAGATCGATTTAGCTTTGTGTTAACAAGATTAAATCAAGTTTAACACGTAGAGAAACTTTGTTGTATTAAACAAACTAAGTGTTATGCGGAATTTAACACTTAGAACAAAGAACAAAACAATGTAAACCAAACTTTCACTTGATTGATAATATCAATGAATGATTACAACGAAAGTGTTATGAGATATGTGGAAGAGGTGTGTATGAGATGTGTCTTATGTCTAAACCTAAGGCCTCCTTTTATAGGTTTAAGGAGCCTTGTACAAAAAGCTAAGATCAACTATTTTAGGAAGAGACATAAGATAAACATACTCAAATAACTTATTGAGTAAATCTTTTAAACATTTAAGAATATATTCTGAATTCTTATCTTTATATTTTGTCCACCAGCTTGAAGAATTCATCATTGGCAGATTTAGTCCTTGTCTTTGTGTTACGATTCTTCTTGTCAACGCCTTGATAATTCTTATCAGCGTCTCACCTGTCAGCGCCTCTTTTACTCTTGTCAGCGTCTAAGTTCTTCTTGTCAGCGTCCCAATGACTTAGCTAATTTTATTCCCAACAATCCTCCCCTAAACTTGATATCTACTCTAGTAATCAAGTTTCTGAATAAAATAAAACATACATAGAGGATTCTTACAAACATACTTATCCCTGAATTTGAGTAATAATAAATCTCGAAAAGTCAATCACTCAAATCCCTTGTATAGTCAGCCTTCACTTGGTCTTAATCATCTTCAGTACTTGTAGTGTCTTTGGAGCTTTCTTTATTACTTTTTTCACTCAAATTTGATTGCTCCTCCCCTTTTTAAGACTCCTCTCAAGATCAATATACAAGGACGGAACCAAGAACGTCCTCCTTGCATCAGCTTCCAAAACAACAAGTCTATCAGTTCAAAATAGTGATCCTTGACAATTTGTACCATTTCGATATTATGCTTTTACAAGCTAACACATATTTTCGTCAATTCCATTAATGTCAAAGGTTTCATACTGTCCTCATCTACATTCGGGAAATGAATCCTCAATGTTGATTCATAGGACATGGGGATGGACTTACTGATGACAAGACTGACTTGACCTGCATTAAAGCTAGTGCCAATAGTCTCAGCCATCTCCATAACACTATACACCCTTGTGAAAGTGATCTATGCTGCTATTAGATGTCAATCACTAGGAAAAACATCTCAATGATCATTAGGCTTCCAGATATCAAAAAATTTGAAAAATGAAAGGGTGATGAAACATTTTGGGTCTTATAAAGAAGTTTATAAATGACACCGGCTAAGATGTCATAGCATAAAATGGACTTGCGAATGGAAAACTTTAGTTATAACATAAACAAAGGTAATAATCCTAAGGATATTAACTAGTCTCTAATAAGCAAGAGTGACAAACACTATTCATGCATACACTCATGCAAAAGCATGATAGACACACATGAACTCTATAGTCCTTTGTTCACAAATGCCCCAAAGAGAAGCATACAAATCATTATATGTGAAGAAGCAAAATTTTATCTCAAGATAGGAATGTAAACACTCAAACCATCATAAAAAAAAGTTTTCAATTCTGTATCCATCCAAATGTAGCTCCATTTTCCTACATAGTTAGACAAAAACCACAAAAACACACACCAACAGAGGCTACCCTATCCCATGATAATGGGTAGAGACAACATGTTAGTGGATAAAAATAATATTAGTGGAAAGACCGACAATGCATGTTCCTTGAGCATCTACTATCCCAATATCTTTGATCATTAACCTGCTTTTGGATAGGCTGCTCAAAAAGAAAACAAGTTAGTTTTCTTTGGAGATCCAAGCCTTGTCAGACTTAGATCTGTCTAGTTGTTCAACTAGAGTGGTCTTATTCTTTGCCACAAATCCTTGTTCATCCCTTTGTGACCTAAATATCCAATTTGTTCCAATGAGACTAGTAATGACCTTCTCAAGATATTTAAATCTATTCCAAGTCATTGAAATACCATTAAAATTAGAGTTTTGCTCTTGTTTAGGTTTCCAAGTTAAGTAGGATGATGCTTCAGACCCTTGACCCTTATTAACCAAGTATCTTTGTTTATATGGTCTAAAATAAGGTCTCATACCAAACTTGGAGCTGTCAGCGCTGCATTTGTTCCTGTCAGCGTTGAATTTGTTCCTGTCAGCGCTGAATTTGTTCCTGCCAGCGCTGAATTTGTTCCTGTCAGCGCTGAATTTGTTCCTGTCAGCACTGAATTTGTGCTTGTCAGCGCCTAGATTAGGGTTTGCTATAGGAACATACCGCCTATTTGACCAAGTGTTGGTCTTTTGAAAGGGCCTTTGTCCATGGGTATTAGCTGCCTTAAAGAAGAAAGGAGTTGGTCTAGTAGCATGTGGTCTAGTGTGGACAAAAGGTCTATGGTTGACATTGGATGACCTATTGTCAGCGAATGAATTGTACTCACTCACACAATTATAGGCCAAATGTGAGAAGCTCCCACATGAGTAACAAGCCTTTTTGGACACAAACTTAGGCTTAGACTGATAAAACCCTATCCCATTAACACTTGCTTGGCTTCTGAATGACCTAGGTTTCCTATACATTTCAGCGTATTTAACACTAGGTTGTTTCTTAATTGGGGAGCCAAGATTAACAACTTTTCCAGTGATGGGATTGGTCACAGTGATAGGTTTAGATACTACTGGACTCTCAATGGGTGTAGGCACATATGGACTCTCACTAAACATCCCACCCTTAACAAACAAAGTGGGGTTGGCCTTCTTCCACTCTTCTAGGTCAATAATCTTTTGTTGATATTCCTCAACTGGAGAGCCAACTCTAGGTGGAGGAATAAATTCCTCTTCTTGGAGTTCTGGAATACCAGTCCAAGAGAGATCCTTTCTATGGACACCATAGAAGTTCCCAGCAGGTGGTGGAACAGCCACATATTCTTTCAACCCAATCCCAGACATATCCCTAGAATCCCTTTGTTCACTAACACATTTTTCTAGGATTTGTGAGGCTTTATCAAATCTCTGAATTTTAAGGTCTACATTATCCTTATTTTTTATAGCCTCATCTAACTTAGCCTGTAATTCAGCATTGACTCTCTCCATGATATTTCTAATATCCATACTAGCATCTAACTCATGTTTTAAGATATTTATTTTATCTTTTAAGTCAAATTCCATTTTCTTATACTCAGAAACTGTCTTCTCAGTTTCAGTGAGAGCAATTTGATAGTTAGACAATTTGCATCTCTCAGTACTCACATCATCTAACAATCTTAAAACCTCTTTGTTAAGTCTTTCAGTATTTAACCTACAAGAAGAGTCATCACATACCTCATTATCAGATGACGAAGATGAGTTGGAACTTGAAGTAGACTTGGCCTTGACTGAAAACATCATCAGATTCTTCTTCACCTTCTTCCTTAGCCTGGTTCACCTTACGGTATTGGATCTCGTTCTTTAGATCAAAGTTTCTCAACAAGCTCTGATACCACTTGTTGATCCTAAACTTAGATCGATTTAGCTTTGTGTTAACGAGATTAAATCAAGTTTAACACGTAGAGAAACTTTGTTGTATTAAACAAACTAAGTGTTATGCAGAATTTAACACTTAGAACAAAGAACAAAACAAAGTAAACCAAACTTTCACTTGATTGATAATATCAATGAATGATTACAACGAAAGTGTTATGAGATATGTGGAAGAGGTGTGTATGAGATGTGTCTTATGTCTAACCCTAAGGCCTCCTTTTATAGTTTTAAGGAGCCTTGTACAAAAAGCTAAGATCAACTATTTTAGGAAGAGACATAAGATAAACATACTCAAATAACTTATTGACTAAATCTTTTAAACATTTAAGAATATATTCTGAATTCTTATCTTCATATTTTGTCCACCAGCTTGAAGAATTCATCATTGGCAGATTTAGTCCTTGTCTTTGTGTTACGATTCTTTTTGTCAACGCCTTGATAATTCTTATCAGCGTCTCACCTGTCAGCGCCTCTTTTACTCTTGTCAGCGTCTAAGTTCTTCTTGTCAGCGTCCCAATGACTTAGCTAATTTTATTCCCAACAAATCATTGTCTGAATAGACAATAAGCTCTAATGGAGAATCTTTTGGATACCATAATCCCAAGGTGGGATAGCACCTAAGGTATCTAAAATTCTTTTAACAGTATGAAGATGACACTCTTTGGGAGTCACTTGATGGCGTGCACATGCACACACAACAAACATGATATCATGTCTAGAGGCTGTAAGATACATCAATGAACCAATAATTGATCTATAATGCCTGACATCAACATTTTCTCCATCTCCAGTTTTTCCCCAAGGGTGTTCCCTATCCATGGGTGTGCTAGCCCGTTTTTCATGAGAAGAAAAACCAAACTTCTTCAAGATCTCAGTCACATACTTGTCTTGAGAGATAAAGATACCATCTTCTTTCTGTTGCACTTGTAAACCTAGAAAGAAGTTCATCTCTCCCATAGCACTCATCTTGAATTTATCTGTCATGAGCTTGGAAAAGTCTTCACTCATATTTGGATTCAATGATCCAAAGATAATGTCATCCACATAGACTTGTACAAGAAAAAAATCATTGCCAGTCTTCTTGGTAAATAGTGTCTAGTCTATGGTTCCCCTCTTAAACCCATTTTCCACAAGATAAGTGGATAATGTACCATATCATGCTCTTGGGGCTTGATGAAGTCCATACATTGCTTTCTTGAGTCTATATACCTTGTCTGGATACTCCGAATCTTCAAAACTTAGAGGTCGCATAACATACACTTCCTCCTCAATTGTGCCATATAAGAAAGCACTTTTCACATCCATTTGATAAACTGTGAAACCCATGCAAGAAGCATAGGCTAGGAAAATCCTTATTGCTTCAATTCTTGCAACATGTGCAAAAACCTCTTCATAGTATATCCCTTCTTCTTGTGTATAGCCCTGAGCAACTAAAAGTGCCTTGTTTCTGACCTAACGTGTCCCAATAGGTCTGACATACCTTGGACAGTCCACTAGCTCCCAAACATCTTGAATTGCAAACTGGTGAAGCTCTTCCTACATTGCTTCAACCCAGCTTTGTTCTTTAAGACCTTCAAAAATCTTCTTGGGTTCCTTTTGTGAAAGAAAATTTAACACCCCCAAATTATGTTGCGCAACGGAAATACACATTTGGGTGCTAAATACAAACATCGTTATAAAAGATACTTTAACCAATCTCAAAGTGATACATTTGAAATATAAAAGGATATAATTTTAACCAAAGTCTAAAACTTTCGATCCCAAGTAAAACAATTTTAAAAATATCAGAGTAACATTTAGGTCCCCCAAAGATTTTATACACTCAACAAACAATTTACCCAAGTACATGACCGTACAATATTATTTTTATGACAAAAGGGAAAGAAATCCGTTTTAGACCAATCACCACAAAAGCAATCCGCAATCCTTCTCCATAAAGCTCCGCAATTCATCAACTTCAATCACCTGAAATACATGCTTAAAATCATCAACATAACGGTTGAGCGAGTCTATAGGTTTTCCAAATCATCATTTGAACACAAGAGAAAAATCAGTAAAGATCATTTAATAGAAATTCTACGTATACAATCTATTAATCAGGCATTCTGGCATATAGCAATAGCTATTGAATTGTATTAAGCTCATGACACCGACCCCTTAACTTAGTCACCCACACCTAAAGCCGGCATGACTAGATGAATTCCAGTTCCCCTACTAGGGTATCAGTTGCAATTATACCACATTCTCATTCTCGTAAAATTATCCTTCCCAGCGGGTTACTCAGCGTAAAGCCCTGGTCTCAGATAGGGTCGTCAACCCAATAGTACTATTATTAGCATAAGCTGCTATTCCCAACTCACAAAATCAAGTTAGAAGATAGTTAACGGCTCATGAATTTAGGGACTTTTGCAACTTAGGTACTCATACAATTCAGGTCAACAAAGGCAACAAAGGCAACATTCGGGTCCAAACAATCAATCATGACTTGTGTTCATTTTTACTTTCAAATAGCATGTATCCCCCTCGCGGGTTTTAAAATCATTCAAAACAATTACAAAAGCAAGGCAATAGACTCACTTGGAGTAATAGCAGTAGTAAGACGATCTTCGACGATAGTTGATGCCCGATAAACACAAAAACCGTAACCTATCAAATAAAGCGCGTTCATCAATAATAAACTCGAGTAAAATCCATACTCAATATCATCAAAACTCAAAATAATTAAATCAAAACCAACCTAAAATGAAAACTATACAAGTGACCTTTTACTTCATTCTATATGTTTACTTTATTAGTAAATTCTTTCGATAAAAATCTGTCGGTACATACCAAATGTACGGGCTCATTTACCCCACTTAAACACGTCAAATATTTATAATACTAATCAGAGACCTCAATTACTATATATAGAAATACCTGTTAAAAGCCCATCAAAAGATTTTAGTTTTAAAGTTCCATGCCCGACACATCTTTGAACTACAAAAAGGGGACTGTTTTACGTCACCGACTCGTACAACCATTTTGACCATTCTAAACAATCCTGTTTACAAATCCGACACATGGGTTTGAAAATAGACGCACAAACCTTAGTTTAGAACCAAACATCAGAACTTGACCATTTTTACAACTCATTCTATAGTCCCCGAGATTCAATCCAAATACGGACAACAACTTCGGATTGTGTCGATACTCGTCTCCCGGTACATGAATAATCAAAACATCATAACTTCGTGCTCGTTTGGAGCTAGAAGCTCTACCTTATATCAAATCGAATCTAAAAGAATTCTCTACAACCATATGCCATTAGTAAAACCATTTTCAAACAGTAACGTGCCCAAAAATGGGCTTGAACCTACTGATCTAAAACACCACTTTAAAAATCATGTCAAATCAATTTTTCAACCCATTTTAACCATTCTCATACTCCTAATATTACCATAATATCATCACAAACAACTTAACTAACCCATAACACCCTGGAATAATCATCCAAAATTTTACCCACTCGAAATTTCTAACATGCAATTCTCAAAAATCAATTATAACAACACTAACAACATACCCACTTAATAAAAATAGATCAAATCACCATGGATCATATAAAAAAAATAAAAGTTGGTGCATGTGTATAAAATTTATACCAAAATATGCACAATTAAATTTCTAAATATGGTGTTTTGTTAGATTTCTTTGATTCAAGTTCAAAATCAAAAATCAAAAATCAAAAACAACTTTTTAACAAAATTTTGGCATGATCATCTCTTGATCATCACCAACAACACATGCATAATCATAAATTTGACCTACCAACTCTTGAAAAATCAACCTTCATGCATGTTGCTAAATTTGGTACCAAAAGAAAGCCCTTGAAAATCTAAGGATGGGACTTGTTTTGTTTTAGCTTGGATCAAAGAAGAAATCAAACCAAAAATTGGTTTGTGGTGTGGTGTGGGTGACGGTAAACAAGAGAGAGGAGTGGGAGGTGGGTTTGATTTTCTTTTCACACATTTTGTGTGTGTTCTTCTAAGTGGAAAAACATTTTATAGTAGGGTGGAGGGTTTATTTTGCCAATTGTGCATATTTTTGGTCGAAAATGCAATTAAATAGTTGTAAGGGTATAAAATGTAAATTGTCAATTTTGAAAATATTTACGAGGCTCGGGTTTCGTAAAAATACTTTTCAACAGTTAAAGCGCACTCAAAATATGATAATAATATGATCCCGGTTCGACTTAATACGAACTTAAAATAAAAACGTCAAAAATATAAACACCGAGACAACAAATAATAAAACATAAAATCTCGGGCATCTGTCGATATCGTGGTCACTAATAAATATCGCTATTAGTAAAAAGATAAAAATAAGACCTCCAACGTCGGTTTTAAATAAAACCATCAATCGTCATATCATTCAACTCATCAAAAATTTCAAAATCATTCGTAAAATAATATTATATAATATTAAATAAATGACCTCGGGTTGGGTTGTCACATCCTACCCTCCTAAAAGAGAGCGACGTCCCGGCGCTCGGCCCCTCTTATACTCACATTCCATACCTCCAGAACAAATGAGAACTTTTTTCCTTAAAGAAATCCTCATGCTTCCTTCACAATTTCATATTCCAATCCTGGAATTCTTGTATCCTCACAACATAATTCCCATTATGTTTCGACCTCATAAGAACTCTTCACAGTTCTTTCTATGAAAAGCAACTTATCTTCAAGTTGAATTCTTTCCTTGTTGTTCCCAAAACAAATTTCACCCGTCATAACGACACCTTAAGCATAACCACGTTTCCAATTTCAAACTCCATCGATTTCCTTCGATTACCAACATAACTCTTCTGACAACTCCTTGTTACTAATGAATGATCCTTAACCCATACAATCTTATCAATATTACCAACATCAGTTCTAGTCCAGTCATTTAATTCCACCTACATTTCTGCAATACACCGAAAACCTAACTTACGTCCACAACTCACAATCTTTAATCTTCACAAATGGAAGTTCTTTATGTACCATCAATAGTACAACCTTATAACTAGCATGACAACCATTGTCGCATAAGAATTCTAAGAATTCCTGAGTCAATCACACCCGCACAAGTCTATCATCCAATGTTCGAATCGTCCTTTCACTCTATCCATCATTACCTGTATAAAACACAGTATTCAACACAACTTTCATCTTTACCCAAACCAAATCATATCGATTACTTGACTTGTGATATTTATTCATCACTAAGTCTCACTCTCTCAACTTAGATATGTTAGGAGTGCTCAAAATACCACGTCTAACTTGACTTTAAAACAAAATCCTTTCCATAAGTTTTACAAAATGTTGAAATCATTTACCTTGACATCCTTCTCAATTCAGACCACTAACTTAAAATTTCAATATCCTTTCTATCAAGTCCACACTTTTTGCAATTACCAAAACTCAATCCTTAGAAGATTTTTCCTTTTTCTTCCTGATAAGTGCATTAGCTACCACATTCTCCTATCCCGGATGGTAGCGAATCTCATAATCATAATCACTCAAAGTCATAACCATCAACAAAATCAAGTACCCGGATATGCAACTGGTAATCCTCTACTCATTTCTTTTATCATCCCAAGAAATTAATTATGAAGCACTCTGATGATCCTTAATTAATACATACTTGATTCCATACAAGTAATATTTCTACCATCTCAAGGTAAACACCACAACTACATAACCCTTATGAGACGCATCACATCAAACTACAAACTAAAAATACTTCAGATCCTTTCAATAATGACAACATCGGTGCAGAACACAACCTACCCTTCAGCGTTCAGAATACAGCTTCCCCATCTGATAAGGATCAGATCTCGACACTAACAATTTAGATGTATAAGTGGGACTCACACATCCAATTCTTCTTAGTTAGCTTAATCAATGGTTTAACAATCAGTGAAAACCTTTCGATAAACCTCTGACTATTCCCAGCTTAGACCAAGGAATTAAAAGATTTCCATCGGTGTCGTTGGTATCGACCAATCCTTAATCGTTTCAATCTTGGTAAGATCTTCACGAATACCTTTGTTGTCAAACAACTGCCTTAGAAAACGCAAATATTTCAACTAACATTCACACGTAGGAAACTTTACATACAGTTTCTCTTTTTCCAACCATCCCAAAAATTATCCTCATATGTTATTTATGTTCCTCCTTTCCTCTTGGAATATTATAGAATATCTTCAATAGATATAATGACTAACTCATCCTAGTACATCTTACACACAAGATTCACCCAGTCCATGAATACGGCAGACGCATTCGTCCATTCCAAAAACATCACTTGAAACTAAAAGTACCCACACCAAATACAAGAAACAACTATAGGAACACCTTCCTTTCTAACTCTCAGTTAATGATAACCAGAACTCAAAGCGATCTTTGAGTACACCCCAGATCCAGACAAGTTGCAAGGATCAAACAAATCATTAATCCTCGGTAATGGATACCAATTCTTGACTGTCAATTTGTTAAGCTCTCGATAATCAATACACATCCGAAACAATCCATCCTTCTTGATAAAAAACACAAGCGATTGCCATTATGACGAAACTTAATCTAATACATCCCTTATCTATCACTCCTCACGGTTGACCGAATAACTCATTCCACTCTGATGGTGCCAAATGATAAGGCATACAAATACTACTCAACAAAACACAGAAGCACTACACAATGAAACGCAGCAGCACTACACCTATAACTTACAACACTCAATCGAAATGAATTCCTCTTCATAAGACGGCAGCAATTCTGCAAAACTTCAGGAAAACCTCAGAATACTCTCGAATCATTAACAGATCTCCCAACTTCTCCTTAACTACTCTATCACTAATTACCTGAGCTAGGAATACATTATATCCCTCTTCCACATACTTACTCATCTTTAAACAAGACACAATTCTCAAACGGAAAGTTCACTCATCACCTCTCACAGTGAACACTCAGCTTATCAGCAAAATCTAAACCAGCAGCTACCAATTTATAGTGAAGATTAGCCCAATATCAAGCATCAGCACTTCGCACCACTAAACAATTCATACCGATAATCCACATCCAAAGATACCAACTTCCTGAGCATCAAGTCGATACTAAACACCTACTTTCCTAAATTCAAGGAACACACTCTTAGTATAGAACTAATACTAGCAACCTTTCCATCGGTTAACTCCACATCATAGTTAATTGTCAATCTTACTAATTCTCCATTTATAAAACAACTGGATCTTTATAGTTCTACAGTTCTACCCGATCTGAAACCAAACAACATTCTAACATAAGGAATTTCAAGTAACAATATACCATTTACAATATTCAGACCCTAAGGGTTTGTCAGCATCATTCAAACGTAAACTGCAGCGGCAGCATTCCTACCTTGTCAATTTCCTTTCCTTAGACAATTCCCTTGTTTGTGTCCTTTCTTGCCATGGCTAATTCATATCACTACTCTAGGGGATACTAATTCAAGTAACTAATCCTCTTATCCTACACTTCACAGCTTTATGATTAGGTTGTCCTAACTCTAGTCGCAATTGTGGAAAATTACCTATATGATATAGAGTACAACAAACACCCTTGAGATTTATTTTGTCACTTCTAGACGCAGTGGCCGCACAAATCTCATCATTCCTTCCATGGTTTAAATACTGATTTCGGTTCTGCCTTTGGTTATTCTTATTACTGTAATCCTCACAATTCTGACCTTGATTCAGGTTGGACTTAGAAGACTCCCGCTTCCTTTTATTGTTTTCAACAATACTACCTTTCCTATCTTGCACTTTCACATCCATTAAATCATGCACCAGCTGAACAGCTTCATTGAAAGATTTAGGTTTTGAAGAAATAATCTCACCCTTGATATCACTAGACAATCCTCTAATGTATTGCTTCCTTACCTTACAATCATTCACAAAAGTATCAGGACATAGCAATTATAGTTCAGAAAATTTCATAGTAAGCAGTAATAACATCGGCCCTTAGCACTAATTATCACAATTCGGATCCCGACTGTCCTAGTTCCTACTCAGGACAAAACCTAGCAATCAATAGTCCTTTCGTCACGGTCCATGTCTTACCATTAGCCACAACCAATCCTAAAGTAGTCACTTGGTTATTCCACCATCTTAGTGTACCATCCTGAAATGTAGCAGCAACAAATTTCACCTTATTAATTTCTGACACCCAGTAACCTAAAAGTACTCTCTATCCTATCAATCCAACTATGAAATTCTAATGCATCACTAATACCACCAAACTGCGTATAACCATGCTTCCAAAAACTATCATAAGTACATTCTCTTAAACTTGCAGAACAACAGAAACACTCCCATCTGGATCAACAGCATCCTCTTTATTCTCAGAAGCATCACCATTATTTTCAGCAGCATCATCATTATTCTCAGCACCATCATCATTATTTTCAGCACAACTAACTCCAACATCTTGATTCCTTGTAGCACAATCAGCCTCAAGTGCTCTAGCAATAACTTGTTCGACCATAGTGTTCATAGTAGTAGTCGTTAGTTTTGGCGACATATTTCAAGAAAGTTAGTCACGTAGTGATCTATTAATGACAGAAATATGATTCCCCTACTCCTTCTTCCATCATCACAGAAGAAAGAAACATGATAAGTATACATATCAAGATAAAGGAAAGATTTCTTTATCTAACATCTCATGGATACTACATGCACGAACAACACAAACTACAATGGTTCATCAACCAAAACTGAAAAGAGTTAATAAAGGCACATCATAGATCATGAGGGTAATTCAGATTGCGTTGAGGATTCAACAAGATAGTGGCAATGTCTTTCACTACAATCATCTACCAAAAAAACTTAAAAGATAATAATCTCCAACACAATGCTATGACACAAGGTTTAAATAATTCTGATCACAAAAAGAAAATAAGATACAAAGACATCCATTACGCGATTAGTTCCTTAGTCAGCAGCTCCTCATCCTCTTTAACATTGTTGTCAGCTTTATCACACTCGTTTATTTCCCCTTCGCACTTCAAAGTCGAATCCCTAACATGGTGGTAGCTCACTCTCAAAATTCAAATACTCACCCATACATGGCATATTAATCACAAAGCAAATCTCAGAACGACCTTCAACATTCCTAAGCTTCCAAGCTTGACTCAGAATTGATCTCTCATGAGGCTCCCACTCACTCATCCTTTCCAAACATACCTACTTCTCTTTAAACTTTTCAATTCAAGCACACAAATACATCACAATCGACCCAAGACTAGCAATCTCATCCATCTTCCAAGTCCTGACAAACTGAATTCTCCACATACCAAATTCAACCTTTAAAACAACTTTTCTTTCACATCAACCTCCTAATCACACCCGTTTCAACCACATATCTATTATACATCAGCTAATCAAACTTCCTCATACCCAATACAAGTCGCAAGAAATCAGTTATAAAATCGTTCCACATCTGGTCCACTGTCCTAGACCATCGGCAGTATATAAGGTCATTATTTGAAATTATATACATATGCATTACATAAAGAAAATTACGGTAAGAAGTACTCAACGTACTTTCAACAACATCAATACATCAATAATACATCATTATAGTATTTAATTAATAAATACTCGAAAAATCATTTCAATTTTTATGGGATACATCTATATATAAAAGAATCCAAAACAAAAATCTTACCGGAGCCTTGCGGAGAAGTTGCGTGCTTTTGTAAAACATTTTCGACACCAAAGTTATAGTTTAGGACATTTTTCAAAAATTGACCTAATCCGCTATAACTAAAAGGCTCTGATTACCAATCTTTAACACCCCCAAATTACCATCTGCAGCGGAAATACACATTTGTGTGCTAAATACAAACATCATTATACAAGACACTTCAACCAATCTCAAAGTAATACATTTGAAATATAAAAGGATATAATTTTAACCAAAGTCTAAAACTTTCGATCCCAAGTAAAACAATTTTAAAAATATCAGAGTAACATTTAGGTCCCCTAAAGATTTTATACACTCAACAAACAATTTACCCAAGTACATGACCGTACAATATTATTTTTATGACAAAACGGAAAGAAATCCGTTCTAGACCAATCACCACAAAAGCAATCCGCAATCCTTCTCTAGTGAGACTATAGGTTTTCCAAATCATCATTTGAACACAAGAGAAAAATCAATGAAGATCATTTAATAGAATTGCTACGTATACAATCTATTAATCAGGCATTCTGGCATATAGCAATAGGTATTGAATTGTATTAAGCTCATGACACCGACCCCTTAACTTAGTCACCCACGCCTAAATCCAGCATGACTAGATGAATTCCAGTGCCCCTACTAGGGTATCAGTTGCAAGTATACCACATTCTCATTCTCGTAAAATTATCCTTCCCAGCGGGTTACTCAACGTAAAGCCCTTGTCTCAGATAGGGTCGTCAGCCCAATAGTACTATTATTAGAATAAGCGGGTATTCCCAACTCACAACATCAAGTCAGAAGCTAGTTAACGGCTCATGAATTTAGGGACTTTTGCAACTTAGGTACTCATACAATTCAGGTCAACAAAGGCAACATTCGGGTCCAAACAATCAATCATGACTTGTGTTCATTTTACTTTCAAATAGCATGTATCCCCCTCGCTGGTTTTAAAATCATTAAAAATAATTACAAAAGCGAGGCTATAGACTCACTTGGAGTAATAGCAGTAGTAAGACGATCTTCGACGATAGTTGATGCCCGATAAACACAAAAACCGCAACCTATCAAATAAGGCGCGTTCATCAATAATAATCTTGAGTAAAATCCATACTTAATATCATCAAACTCAAAATAATAAAATCACAACCAACCCAAAATAAAAACTATACAAGTGACCTTTTACTTCATTCTATATGTTTACTTTATTTGTCAATTGTTTCGATAAAAATCTGTCGGTACATACCAAATGTACGGGCTCATTTACCCCACTTAAACACATCAAATATTTATGATACTAATCAGAGACCTCAATTACTGTATATAGAAAGACCTGTTAAAAGCCCATCAAAAGATTTTACTTTTAAAGTTCCCTGCCCGACACATCTTTGAACTACAAAAACCGGACTGTTTTACGTCACCGACTCGTACAACCATTTTGACCATTCTAATCAATCCCGTTTACAAATCCGACACTTGGGTTTGAATATAGACTCACAACCCTTAGTTTAGAACCAAACATCAGGACTTGAACATTTTTACAACTCATTATATAGTCCCCGAGATTCGATCCAAATATAGACAACAACTTCGGATTGTGTCGATACTCGTCTCCCGGTACATGAATAATCAAAACATCATAACTTCGCGCTCATTTGGAGATAGAAGCTCTACCTTATATCAAATCAAAGCTAAAAGAATTATCTACAACCATATGCTATTAGTTAAACCATTTTCAAAGAGTAAGGTACCCAAATTTTAGGCTTGAACCTACTGATCTAAAACACCACTTTAAAAATCATGTCAAATCAATTTTTCAACCCATTTTAACCATTCTCATACTCCTAATATTACCCTAATATCATCACAAACAACTTAAATAACCCATAACACCCTTGAATGATCATCCAAGAATTTACCCACTCAAAATTTCCAACATGCTATTCTCAAAAATCAATTATAACAACACTAAAAACATACCCACTTAATAAAAATAGATCAAATCACCATGGATCATATAAAAATAAAAGTTGGTTCATGTGTATAAAATTTATACCAAAAGATACACAATTAAATTTATAAATATGGTCTATTGTTAGATTTCTTTGATTCAAGTTCAAAATCAAAAATCAAAAATCAAGAACAACTTTTTAACAAAATTTTTGCATGATCATCTCTTGATCATCACCAACAACACATGCGTAATCATAAATTTGACCTACCAACTCTTGAAAAATCAACCTTCATGCATGTTGCTAAATTTGGTACCAAAAGAAAGCCCTTGAAAATCTAAGGATGGGACTTGTTTTGTTTTAGCTTGGATCAAAGAAGAAATCAAACCAAAAATTGGTTTATGGTGTGGTGTGGGTGACGGTAAACGAGAGAGAGGAGGGGAGGTGGGTTTGATTTTCTTTTCACACATTTTGTGTGTGTTTTTCTAAGGGGAAAAACCTTTTATAGTGGGGTGGAGGGTTTAATTTTCCAATTGTGCATAGTTTTGGTCCAAAATGCAATTAAATAGTTGTAAGGGGATAAAATGTAAATTGTCAATTTTGAAAATATTTACGAGGCTCGGGTTTCGTAAAAATACTTTTCAAAAGGTACATCGCACTGAGAATATGATAATAATATGATCCTGCTTCGACTTAATACGAACATAAAATAAAAACGTCAAAATATAAACATCGAGACAACAAATAATAAAACATAAAATTTCGGGCACCCGTCGATATCGTGGTCACTAATAATCCTCGCTATTAGTAAAAAGATAAAAATAAGACCTCCAACGTCGGTTTTAAATAAAACCATCAATCGTCATATCATGATGTAAAACAAAGTAAAACCAAGAGGGGTGGGTTAGATTTTGAGAAAGTTAAGTCAAAACAACCTTTTGGGTCTTCTTTGAGAAGAAAAGGATGTTATGTTTGTGGTAGTCTAAGTCAGTTTATCAAAGATTGTACTTTGCATGAAGATAAAATTATGAAACAAAAGGCTGCACAAAAGGTCATGAAAAACAGTAATGGGAAAAATGCACAGGTTAATTGATGAGACTGCTTTTATACATAGTCTCATCCTCTAAATCAGGCTTAAAATGCATAAAATATCATTAAAACTGCCAAATATATGCTCGTGTTTGTTGCTTGTGTATTTTAGGTACGGATATTGAGGAAATTACAAAAAGATCACAAGAATCAATCAAAAACGAACACGGGAAACGAAGCCGCACAATGAACCGGACCCGAATCCCGAATTTCCAAAATGGTCCTTGAAGAATTGAAGATTGTCAACATTGGTCCCTCATTTTTGAAGATTTGGCAAGAAAGGCCCTTGGAGAATTCATTTATACAAGATACATCCTTGGATTTTGAATACATGTCATTAAAAGTCCTTGAAGATTGCATTTATTGCACTTTTGGTCCTTGATAAAAGTATTTGCAAGTTGTTGTGCCAAATTTGACAAGTTACATGAACTTGTTAACAAAGGAATTAAGTTTATGGCTGTTTATTACTAAGTGAACAAAAATGGGAGTTAAGGGACTGTTTTTGCCAGACACTCAAACACACCACCACCAATCATGCCTCCACATCACTCCCACCATCCACTCAAACTTCACCACGTCACCAACCTTTGCACAGTCACCCTCCACCCACTATTAATATCTGATTAATTAAATCAGATACTACTTTCCCCCCTAAACACATTTTTAAAACGAATTTAACCCCAAAACAAATCAAACCCTGCTAATCACCCCTAATTCACCCACATAAACCCTAATCCTAAAAACCTTAAAACAAAGGGGAAATTGTTAATAGTCTCTAGAATGATGATTAACCCTACACTAAACCAATCCCACAACCTAGATTCCTTTCACAACATACCCATGTGACTGTAGGGACCTCCCCTGCACATCACTTTCCTTCTCAAAACCTAAAACCGACAAGATGAACGTCCCTGATCCTTTTACTTGGTCCCAAAGGTAGAATGAACGCATAAGATTGCCCTTACAGCTTGCACATCACTCTCCATGGACAGAGATCACATGAAGGACAATATTGACCAAGACTCCAAGGGCTTCTAGGGAATTTTGATTGCTAGGGTTTTGTAGTCTAGAAATTTCCATTCAGTTGTATAAATATGGGACGTATGTGTCCCATATCATTGTTCCAGATTTTGCTAAGTCATTTTGTAATTCCTTTTTATGCAAATGAAAGTTGGTATTTTATAGTTAAATGTAATTCCTTTTTACTTGATAAAAGTTGGTAATTGTGAGTCTAGCAATCTGAGTTCCACATTTTAACATTAGTTCAAGAATTTCCAAAATCATTCCTATTTTCAAGTTTCTGAAAAAGTTGATTTTTTTGGTAAAATCTTGTTCCAAATTTTGGTTTTCCAAGTTGTAAGTTGGTTTGTTTAATTGTTTTGAAAGAAAAGTATTTGAAAAGATTAACTGAAAAGACTGTGGAAAAGTTTTAAAATCAGAAACTTTGGATAGTGTGTTTCTATTATTCTTAGCAGGAAATCAATTGAAGCTCTTGACTGATTTCCTACTAGTTCTACACAAGCCCGAGCTTGTTTGGAGGTGGCTTTTCAGCCATTAAGGGACCTGGATTGTAGGTCCCACAAGGTAAATCTCTTAGCTTGAATCCTTGATTTCCAGTTTTATGTGATTTGGTGGATTTTTTGTGCAAGTTGTTTAAGTGTTTGTTATTTGGTTTGATTCTACTGTTTTGAGGTTTATATGCATGTTATAAGCTGTCTCAATCAGATTTGGTAGGATTTAAAAGCATTTGGTGTGTTAAATCTTGATTTTCAGATTTAAAGGGGTGTTTGGGAATAGGGGATAAGCTCATATAAGCTACTGCCTTTTTGCTTAAAAACTGCCTAACACACTCATCTTGTTGGTATTGGGTTATTTACAACTTAGGATTTCAGTATTGATAGGTTTACAAGCATTTTGCATGTTCATGTTTGGATAATACTAGCTAAAAAATAGTCAATCCATTTTCTGCATGATTTAGTATGAATTTGCCATTAGAATCTTGCATAATGTTAGCTAAACTGTTTACCTAGGGTTATATCTAGCTTATAAGTCATTTGGGTAGTTTGTGTGCAAGTTTTAAGCTGTTGAAAATCACATGTGTGCCAATTGAATAAGCAAACTGTTCATCAGATAGGGTATTGCTTAATCAGTAACTTTCAAGGGCTTGTTTGTGTGATTTTTGGCTTGGATTTGTGTTTTATTTGTTCTTATAGTCTCCCCACAACCCAACTGGTTGTGGGAGTGCCTTATTGCCCCAAGAACAAGCTCTCCAAAAGATTTCCTAAGCTTCTTGGTCAACTGACCAAGATTTTACACTAATAGTGGGAACAAAGTTCCCCCTGCTTGTGCATTTGTTTCCCCTGCTTTGCTAAAGGACAAAGTCCTTGACATGTCACTATCAGAAACTTAGGATTTTTGTCTTTAGGGAGGTAAAATAGGAATTAGGTCTTGAAATTTGTTTCATTATTTTTCTAACTTAATTTGTGATTTTTCAGTTTAATTAGTTTTTAATTTATTGTTCATTTAATATTTTTTAGATTAAATAGCTATTTTTAATTAACTTTTTTAATTCTATTTTTGTCTTTTTGTGACAAAAACAATTACTTTTCAGTTTTAAAATTCTTCTTAGATTCAGAAAAATAATTTAAGATTTTTAGTTTAAAAAGTTTTTACTGTTCACTTTTTATTTATTTTTTAGAATTAATTTAGTTTAATTAGGGTTTTTATTATAACTGTTTTTGTCTTCGAGTGAAAAATTTTATATTTTTCAAACTTTTTCATTTTTCTACTGTTCTTTAGTATAAATTAGGATTTTAAAAATTGTCAAATTATTTTTAGAATTATTTTATTATTTTTTATGATTATTTTAGTTTAAAAAATAGTTTTTAGTGATTTAAAAATAGAAAAATAGTTTTTAAAATTTAGGAAAAATACTTTTTAGTCTTTAAATAATATAAGTGAGTTATTTGTTCAATAAAATAATATTTTGGACATTTTGATTAATTATATTTAATTTTAGGGCTTTAATTAGCATCTGAAATTGAATATTTAATTAATAAAAGGTTTTAAAATATTTTTGTTGAATTTTTATTCTTATTTATATTATTTTAGACTTACTTTTTATTTTTAATTTATTTTTAGTTTTAAAAATTTTATTTTGTAGCTTTTTACGGTTTTACGTGAACGCCTTTTTCGTCCTAGTTTAATCCGTCTTCGTAACCGTCATTCTCTTCTTACCCCATTTCTATTTTCTTTTTCTCAATATAATCACAAACACATTAATCAATTCATTACACAACGCACTAGCCTCCTCGAGAACGAACTCACTTTAGGGTCATTTACACACGGTTTTCCTAAATCGTCGTGCTTACTTACCCTATTTGTTGCTCTTTTCCTAATGGGTATACAAAAAATCAACTATCATTTTGGCGCCGCTGCCAGGGATTATTTTATTGGGTACACCATTTCCATGCTAGATTAGGCATTCGACTACGTCTCTAGTATGGGGGTGTTTGCACCCCTAGACTCGAAACATTGAGGACAATGTTTAACTTTAGTATGGGGGGGGGGGGGGAGTGAATAGATACTTGCCTTGCTAAACCTTCACGCTTTCCAAAGTTTATCTTTTTGTTTATCGTTTTGTTGCAAAATAAGGCTAAAAATGGCCAAATTTTAAAATTTTTTGTATTTTTCATAAGTGTTTAAGACACGAATGTAGATTTTCCGATGGTGAAAATAAGAGTAATTTTTGACTCGACCGTGCATGTTGAGCACTTAGCTTTGGTTCCTTAACTACACATTAGTCTAAGTCTGTTAAATGAGGACGAGAAATGATAGGGTTAATTATAAGTTACTATGCTAAACGTAGAGTACTCGTATTCTTTCAAAAACTCATGTGTTCTCGTTGTTTGCTTATTCTCCCTTCGCATGTAAATATTTTTTGCTTAATAAATATTGACTTAGCGGTTTAGTTAGGATTGTTGGGTTTCTAGTCTTTTCTAGTAGCTTCCGTGTAATTAAATTGGGAAGACATTAAGGTATCGCCAGCGTCACGGTTTTGAAGTATTGGCACCCGAATAATCGAAAGCTTCACCCAATAATAAGATTTCAAGTGCTCACCTAAATCTAGCAAACAATTTGAAGCCCCACAAGGCCGAAAAATCTATGCAAAATTTGAAAGTGAATCAAGCCTTAATCTTCGAAGCTTTAAAGACCCAAAATTCACCTTAGCGTGAGGATATACGTCTTTGGCTAATAAAACCACCGATGAGGCGGATAATAAAAGGCAAGGCAAGACCGAAGTCATAATAAAAGCTTCATGGAGAAGTTGAATAAAAGATGGAGGTAAACCAAAGATAATAAGGCCCTTCCGTTAGGGGGCGTATAAAAGTCTTGGTAATAAGTCTCTTATTCAAAACCGTTATAAAACCGTGTTTATCGATCCTTCTTGTTGACTTAATTTTTTGACATCGTTGTCTATTAGGAGGGGTTATTGATTTGATGGTCTTGGTTACACCGTTAGGACTCTATTTTTAGACCTAAATCTCTATCATCGCATAAGTCAATAATGAATCCTCGTGAGAAATTCAAAACAAAATAAAATATAAGAGATACAACCTAGTAATAATGGGAGGATAAGCACGTGATTAGGGCATATGAGTAGTGTTAGCATTACTAACTTATAATGACAATGATCTCGTTGCACGCTTGGCATGGAATTGGGGTGAAAATCGAGGACGATGAAATTATTTCTAACGAAGCATTCACGTGTTCTTATTCTATGAACCTAAACGTCCCATTTTGCGATGAAAATCATACATTATGTCTAAAACGCAAGTAGTAGCAATAGTAGTAGTGTAGCTAACTTATCATTCAATAAAGTGAATAAAAATGAATTTTGGAGGTGCTAGGATACTTTATTCTAGCATTGCGTGAGGGCACGACAATGGTTTAGTATGGGGGAGTGATGAGACTGCTTTTATACATAGTCTCATCGTCCAAATCGGGCTTAAAATGCATAAAATATCATTAAAACTGCCAAATATATGCTCGTGTTTGTTGCTTGTGTATTTTAGGTACGGATATTGAGGAAATGACAAAAAGATCACAAGAACCAATAAAAAACGAACACGGGAAACGAAGCCGCAAAATGAACCGGACCTGAATGCTGAATTTCCAAAATGGTCCTTGAAGAATTGAAGATTGTCAACATTGGTCCCTCATTTTTGAAGATTTGGCAAGAAAGGCCCTTGGAGAATTCATTTATACAAGATACATCCTTGGATTTTGAAGACATGTCATTAAAAGCCCTTGAAGATTGCATTTATTGCACTTTTGGTCCTTGATAAAAGTATTTGCAAGTTGTTGTGCCAAATTTGAAAAGTTACATAAACTTGTTAACAAAGGAATTAAGTTTATGGCTGTTTATTACTAAGTGAACAAAAATGGGAGTTAAGGGACTGTTTTTGCCAGACACTCAAACACATCACCACCAATCATGCCTCCACATCACTCCCACCATCCACTCAAACTTCACCACGTCACCAACCTTTGCCCAGTCACCCTCCACCCACTATTAATATCTGATTAATTAAATCAGATACTACTTTCCCCCTAAGCACGTTTTTAAAACGAATTTAACCCCAAAACAAATCAAACCCTGCTAATCACCCCTAATTCACCCACATAAACCCTAATCCTAAAAACCTTAAAACAAAGGGAAAATTGTTAATAGTCTCCAGAATGATGATTAACCCTACACTAAACCAATCCCACAACCCAGATTCCTTTCACAACATACCCATGTGACTGTAGGGACCTCCCCTGCACGTCACTTTCCTCCTCAAAACCTAAAATCGACAAGATGAACGTCCCTGATCCTTTTACTTGGTCCCAAAGGTAGAATGAACGCACAAGATTGCCCTTACAGCTTGCACATCACTCTCCATGGACAGAGATCACATGAAGGCCAATATTGACCAAGACTCCAAGGGCTTTTAGGGAATTTTGATTGCTAGGGTTTTGTAGTCTAGAAATTTCCATTCAGTTGTATAAATATGGGACGTATGTGTCCCATATCATTGTTCCAGATTTTGCTAAGTCATTTTGTAATTCCTTTTTATGCAAATGAAAGTTGGTATTTTATAGTTAAATGTAATTCCTTTTTACTTGATAAAAGTTGGTAATTGTGATTCTAGCAATCTGAGTTCCACATTTTAACATTAGTTCAAGAATTTCCAAAAATCATTCCTATTTTCAAGTTTCTGAAAAAGTTGATTTTTTTGGTAAAATCTTGTTCCAAAATTTGGTTTTCCAAGTTGTAAGTTGGTTTGTTTAATTGTTTTGAAAGAAAAGTATTTGAAAAGATTAACTGAAAAGATTGTGGAAAAGTTTTAAAATCAGAAACTTTGGATAGTGTGTTTCTATTGTTCTTAGCAGGAAATCAATTGAAGCTCTTGACTGATTTCCCACTAGTTCTGCACAAGCCCGGGCTTGTTTGGAGGTGGCTTTTCAGCCATTGTGGGACTTGGATTGTAGGTCCCACAAGGTAAATCCCTTAGCTTGAATCCTTGATTTCCAGTTTTATGTGATTTGGTGGATTTTTTGTGCAAGTTGTTTAAGTGTTTGTTATTTGGTTTGATTCTACTATTTAGAGGTTTATATGCATGTTATAAGCTGTCTCAATCAGATTTGGTAGGATTTAAAAGCATTTGGTGTGTTAAATCTTGATTTTCAGATTTAAAGGGGTGTTTGGGAATAGGGGATAAGCTCATATAAGCTACTGCCTTTTTGCTTAAAAACTGCCTAACACACTCATCTTGTTGGTATTGGGTTATTTACAACTTAGGATTTCAGTATTGATAGGTTTACAAGCATTTTGCATGTTCATGTTTAGATAATACTAGCTAAAAAACAGTCAATCCATTTTCTGCATGATTTAGTATGAATTTGCCATTAGAATCTTGCATAATGTTAGCTAAACTGTTTACCTAGGGTTATATCTAGCTCATAAGTCATTTGGGTAGTTTGTGTGCAAGTTTTAAGCTGTTGAAAATCACATTTGTGCCAATTGAATTAGCAAACTGTTCATCAAATAGGGTATTGCTTAATCAGTAACTTTCAAGGGCTTGTTTGTGTGATTTTTGGCTTGTATTTGTGTTTTATTTGTTCTTATTGACTCCCCACAACCCAACTGGTTGTGGGAGTGCCTTATTGCCCCAAGAACAAGCTCTCCAAAAGCTTTCCTAAGCTTCTTGGTCAACTGACCAAGATTTTACACTAACAGTGGGAACAAAGTTCCCCCTGCTTGTGCATTTCTTTCCCCTGCTTTGCTAAATGACAAAGTCCTTGACATGTCCCTATCAGAAACTTAGGATTTTTGTCTTTAGTGAGGTAAAATAGGAATTAGGTCTTGAAATTTGTTTCATTATTTTTCTAATTTAATTTGTGATTTTCCAGTTTAATTAGTTTTTAATTTACTGTTCATTTAATATTTTTTAGATTAAATAGCTATTTTTAATTAACTTTTTAATTTATGTTTTTGTCTTTTAGTGACAAAAACAACTATTTTTCAGTTTTAAAATTTTTCTTAGATTCAGAAAAATAATTTAAGATTTTTAGTTTAAAAAGTTTTTACTGTTCACTTTTTATTTTTTTTTTAGAATTAATTTAGTTTAATTAGGGTTTTTATTATAACTGTTTTTGTCTTCAAGTGAAAAATTTTATATTTTTCAAACTTTTACATTTTTCTACTGTTCTTTAGTATAAATAAGGATTTTTAAAATTGTCAAATTATTTTTAGCATTATTTTATTATTTTTTATGATTATTTTAGTTTAAAAAATAGTTTTTAGTGATTTAAAAATAGAAAAATAGTTTTTAAAATTTAGGAAAAATACTTTTTAGTCTTTAAATAATGTAAGTGAGTTATTTGTTCAATAAAATAATATTTTGGATATTTTGATTAATTATATTTAATTTTAGGGCTTTAATTAGCATTTAAAATTGAATATTTAATTAATAAAAGGTTTTAAAATATTTTTGTTGAATTTGTATTCTTATTTATATTATTTTAGACTTACTTTTAACTTTTAATTAATTTTTAGTTTTAAAATTTTTATTTTGTAGCTTTTTACGGTTTTACGTGAACGCCTTTTTCGTCCTAGTTTAATCCGTCTTCGTAACCGTCATTCTCTTCTTACCCCATTTCTATTTTCTTTTTCTCAATATAATCACAAACACATTAATCATGTCATTACACAACGCACTAGCCTCCTCGAGAACGAACTCACTTTAGGGTCATTTACACACGGTTTTCCTAAATCGTCGTGCTTACTTACCCTATTTGTTGCTCTTTTCCTAAAGGGTATACAAAAAATCAACTATCATTAATAGGAATCAGAAACATAAGAATGAAAAACCTAAGTTTGATCACTCAAAAAGGGTAGCTAAACAGGCTAAAAATAACTCTACCAGAAGTTTTGTTCCTAGAGCAGTACTTATGAAACATGGTCTAGTACCTTTGAAGTCTGGTAAACCATGTACCGGTAAGTCGAGACCCGCATGTACTGCTAGACCAAACTTAATTACTGTTGGTTCAAATTTTGTCAAACCAAAGTTCTCTAAGACTTCTAAGAATGTTTTTGAAAAATCCAAAACATCTAGAAGTAAGTTTAATAACAAACTAGTGCAAATGTGGGTTCCTAAAAGAGAAAAATCACGTGTTAAAGAAAGTACTACTAAAGCAGTACTTAAGGCAAATAAGTCTGAGCATATAGAGTCACCCTATGTCTTTGACTACATAAATGAAACCATGAAGTATAAGAGTAAAAGCAGCATTACTAGGAATGCTTCTGAGCAGACTCTTAAGTGTGTAGGTCCCAAAAGATCTGATCCTAATATGGCTTGGGTCCCTGTTAAAAACTAATAAGTTTTGTTTATGTGCAGGGGCATCTAATTGATGAATTGAAAGACAAAGGTATAGTAGATAATGGATGCTCAAGACACATGACAGGGAACAAAGATTTCCTTGCTGAATTTGAAGAATTCAGAGGAGGACCAGTAGCCTTTGGAGGTAGCAAAGGTAGAATTACTGGCAAAGGGAAAATAATACAAGGAAGTTAGAATTTGAAGATGTGTTCTTTGTGAAAGAATTCAATGAGTTCAATCTATTTTCTGTATCACAAATGTGTGATAAGAAGAACAAGGTGCTGTTCACAGACAAAGACTGCTTGGTGCTGTCTAAAGACTTTGAGATGCCTAAAGAATCTCAAGTACTATTTAAAGTACCAAGGCAAGAAAATATGTACACCTTTAATCTTCATACTATTACTCCAACAGGATTACATGTTTGCTAGCTAAGGCTTCTTATGATGAGTCTAATTTATGGCATACAAGGTTAGGTCATGTGAATTTCAAGAATCTTAAAAGATTAGTGAATAGGAATTTGGTTAGAGGGTTACCTAACAAATCTTTTCAAAATGATTTCACATGTGTTGCTTGTCAAAAAGGTAAACAACATAGAGCCTCTTGTAAGACCAAGACTGTCAATACTGTGACAAAGCCTTTTCAACTCTTGCATATGGATTTGTTTGGTCCAGTTTATGTAAGAAGCGTTAGTCATAAGACCTTTTGTCTAGTCATAACTGATGATTATAACAGATTCATTTGGGTTTTCTTTTTAGATCTTAAGAGTGAAACCAATGAATTACTTAAGGATTTTAATCACTTTAGTTGAAAAGCAGTTCACTAAACAAGTTTTAATCATTAGGACAGATAATGGGACAGAATTCAAGAATGCCGAATTTGATGAATTTTGTATGTCTAAAGGCATTAAGAGACAATTTAGTAATCCTAGGACTCCACAAAAAAATGGAGTAGCTGAAAGGAAGAATAGGACACTAATTGAGGCTGCTAGAAATATGTTGGCTGAATTTCTTTTGCCAAATACCTTTTGGGCAGAAGCAATCAACACTACATGTTATGTGTTAAATAGAGTCTTAGTGACCAAGCCTGAAAACAAAACACCTTATGAACTTTCGACTGGTGTTAAGCCTACCACAAGTCATTTAAGACCTTTTGGGTGTCATGTGTCTATACCAAATACTCTTGATCATTTGGGAAAGTTTGATGGAAAGTCTGATCCAGGATATCTTGTAGGATATTCATTGCAAAGTAAAGCATATAGGGTTTATAATTTGGCATCTAAAAAGGTTGAAGAAAATGCCCATGTTAATTTCTTAGAAAATAAACCTAATAAATGTGTAAACACATATCCTTTTACCACTAAAATCAATGAAAAACAAGACCTAATCATTTGTTTCATATCGTAAAAGTCGGAATTACGCGTGGTTTTGTGTTTTTGTGTGAAATAGGTACAAAAGATCAAAAGGAAATAAAACACGGGATTTCACGGTCAATTGTTGAAGAAAAGTCAAAGAAAGAGACAAAGTCAAAGTAAAAGAACCAAAGTGTACCGAAGATCACAAAAACCGGCAAAATCGACATGAGTTTGAAGAAAAGATCAAGAAATCCAAAAATCAAGTTCGGTTTTAGAAGATTTAACTTCATCAAAGTTAATTCGGATTTGTGGGACCCACATTTTCTTATTGGGCCCAAAATCCTAATAGTAGATTTATGTTATTCACTTTTGGAAAAGAAAGCCCAACAATGGCCCTAATTCATAACCATAATATACGGATGAAGTATTTTACAAATAAAGCCCATGTGGCCCAAATACATGTGACGTTGAGATTTAATTGATCATGCTAGAGCCCAAGATAATGAGACGTGAGGCATCCCCAAAACCCATTAGGGTAACAAGTAACATGATTCAGTAAATTGTGTTTATAAAGTGAATACAGTTTTTACTTCATTCGGTCAAACTCACATACACCACATTCCTTTCCATCGTTAAAAACAAAGTAACTCTTCCTCTCTCTCCCAAAAATAAAAACGCAATTTTTACCCTTCCTCACAAACCCTAATAACCAGATTTGGGGATTTACTATTCCTTGGTGTGTGTAATACACGCGCTTGGAAATAATTCCCAAGTATATCGGAGCTTGATGATGGACCAATTAGATCAACTTGGCAGCCTTCTCGCTTGTGATTGGATGAAACAACTCACCCTTCCTAAATCCTCCAATAAAAAGATGACAACTAAGCTCCAAAGAAACATAACTAGCACACTTGATTGCCAAGTTGGCAATCCGTGTGCTAGTGTGTTATTATCAGCCGCAAGATCAAAGGAACAAAGAGAAGATGCAAGATCAATCGTCAAGAATGAAGGGCTTCTTCTATAATCTTCATCAACAAGCCTTGGGGGTTGGCTATAAAAACCCCCAAATCTTTAATTTTTAATTATCCCATTTTTTACTTTAAAATTATTATGCTTAAATTTTTTTAAGATTTAATTGTAATTTTATTTTTCAATATTGTAATCAGTTTCAATTATTAATAAAATTTATTTCAGTTTAATTTTGTCTCATATTTAATTTCTGTTTATGTTTACTGCAATTTATCCTTAATCTGTTTTATCATAATAATAAATATTAGTTGATTTAAGCTAAATAATAGTTTGAATTGGTTAATAAAAAAAATATTGGGAAAATATACTTTCCCCACTAGAAAGTGTGTAAAAAGTGGTTCGTTGGTTCGAATGATGGTTTGATGTTTGAGTTTCGATGGTGATGTTTGGTTGAAAGGTGGTGTCGATTCGGTTAAATAAGGAGGCTCAGCGCCTTTCCTTCGTCTCAAAGGTTTCTACAAAAGGTTCTAAGTTCTTTGAATTTCATGTTTTGTTTTACATGTTTTATTAGATCTGATAATTTGATTAAGTTTAGCTGTTAAAGTGATAGGTGAGCCTAATTCTTTGAGTTTTGTGTTTAGCTGGTTGTTTTATTTTACATGGTTTCTTATTTTTGATTACTGATGAGTTTTGATATTACGTCTATTTTGATTTGAGTCTGCTGGTTTCTATTATAAGTGTAATAAGTTTTGAGTTTATTTGAGTATTTAAGTTCCTGTTTAGAACTGTTTTAATTTTTCTGCTTATAAGGTCTGATGTATGTTTAAGTGTGCTAGCTTATTGTGACTTATTAGTTGCTTGCTGAGATTTGGTTAGTGTTTTGGTCTGCTAGGTTATCTGGTTTTAATAAGTTGATTGTTCAGATCTGCTTGCTGATATTAGGCTTAGATAAGTCAGCTTTGCTGATATATTATATGTTTTACTGATACTTCTTGAGTTCTTATTTGCTTATTTTTAGCTGATTTATATGAGTCTTGCAACTGATTTATATGAGTCTTGCATTTGCTAATTTTTGTTTGTTCTGTTGAGTTCCAAAAAGCTAACAGGCCCTATTGGTCTGATAGTTTACACTGATTCCTATCATTTCAAAGATTACAAACACACAAAGTCACTCCTGTGACTTTTATTACCTTTTCACTGTCCAAAAATAATAATCACCAAAAACGTCCACTACTAGATTCGAACCTATGACCTCTTGGTTACAGGCCAAACACGTTTACCACTTGATCTAGCTCCTTATTTGTGTTTTAATACTGCTTCTTTAATTAATATAGTTTTTTTAAATAGGTTGTCAGCTCTTTGTTTCATTTAAATACAAGTGTTTTTATTTAAAGTAAATTTTATATATTTAGTTTATTAAATTACTTTTATAAAGTTTTAAATAAAAAAATAAATAAATAAATAAAAATATTTTATTATTTTAGAAATTTAAAATTAGTTTTTAAATAAATTAGTTTTTTATAATATAAATTTTAATTGATTTTGTTTTAGATTTAAATTTAATTTGTTTAATTAAAAGTTTTCTTTTTTTTAATAGATTAAATAGTTTATAGTTTTAATTACTAAACAAAGTACTATTCACCAAAAATAATTAATCTTTACGATAAAATTGGAAATCAATTCGAGTCGAATCGAGAAACGATAAATAGAGAATAAAAAGAATTGAAAAATTCATATATTAAATTGGCGCCGCTTCCGCTTTCGCTTGTTACGATTGATGATTTTTCGTCAGAAGAATTGGATTTTGGGATCCGTTCATTTTTTAACATTATTTTTCTTGTTAAAAAATCAAAAACTTAAAATAAAAATCAAAAACTTAAGTATTATTGTTATTTTTCTTATTTCGATTTCTTTAATACACAATATTCCAAAAGTATTGCCGAGGCATTACACCGTATTTGGAGGCGTTCCGGTTCCATTTACGTGTATCGATCAAAGAAAAATTAAGGCAAAATAGATAAATACTAATAAAAAGTTTAAACTCGATTTATACAAACTATGAGGTGGGTATAAGGCGACGAGCTATAAAAGGCCGTCTAAGGAAAAATATTTTTAAGTGCTTTGCGCCACCTCGTTTCCCCGCTTACTTGTGCGTATATTGAGAGGGACGACTGATTATTGTTTTCCAACTCAAGCAGTATTGCGTATATATTTTTTGTAGCTTTTTGATATTGAACCTCGAGAGTGATAATACCTTTCCTCTCAAAGTCGACCGAGGTATCCTACCTCATTCCTCGTGTTTAGTTGTATGCACACTCGCGCGCGTGCACACATAACGATTGGTGTACCAAATACTTCTAATTCTTCCAAAAAGAAGAAGAACAACAAAAAGACCGTCACTCAAGTCGATCCCGAGAATAGAGCTTTGAACAACTCGATGGAAACGGATAATCGACCAATAATTGAGATTTTACAATCTCACGTTGAAGGAAATGATGACGCGATTGTGGTGCCGGATGTTGGAGCGAATAATTTTGAACTAAAAACGGGTTTTATTCAAATGGTTTCCGCTACACCAATTTGAGGCCGTACTCATGATGACCCACACGCTCATATAAAACGTTTCATACAATTGGAAAACACCGTCAAATACAATGGGGTGCCACAAGAGGCCATTTGTTTACTCCTCTTTCCTTTTTCCCTCGAGGGACAACCCCAGATTTGGCTTGATAAGGAACCACCCCAAGGTATCACCACATGGGTTGATTTAGAGACCAAGTTCATTAACTACTTTTTCCCACCATCACGGACCACCTCTTTAAGGAATGACATCATTACCTTTGAACAAAAATATAGGGAAACGTTTAGTGAGTCTTGGGACCGTTTTAAGGAGCTTTTACGAAAATGTCCACAACATGGTTTTACAAAAGTGCATCAAATCAATACGTTTTACAATGGTTTAACTCTTAATGACCAAGACTCACTTAATAGTGCCGCAGGGGGTAATATTCTTGTGAAATCCATGGACGAGGCTTGAGCAATAATTGAAAAACAAGGCAAAGTTCAAACCAAGAGTGTAAGGGCTACTATGGCTGGTGTTAGTACTAGTGTGGCCGGCAAGAAAATTGACAAGCTTACTTCAATCATGACCGACCTTGCTTTACATGTTAAGAACAATGTGCAAGTAAATGCCTTAAAAACGACTTGTGAAACGTGTGAGACTTGTGGTGGACCACATTCGTATTGTAATTGTGACAAGGTTTACAATCAACAACTAGAAGTTTATGCTTATAACAACAATGAAAATGAGCGGGTTCATTTCAAACCAAATGTTGATGTTAACCATTTGTCTTATAAGTCTAATAACTATTTGGCTCCCCCGGGTTTTGTAGCTCCACAAAGACCACCCCACCCACCCAAAATAGGAACCAAGGTTCTTAACCGGGTAATTTTTAAGGGAATTCAAATACAAGGGGTTTTAATCAAAATCAAGGGAATTTTCAAGGGCAAAACCAAGGGTTTAATAATCAAAATCAAGGATTTATTAACCAAGGTTTTCAAAATCAAGGTTTTAATCAAAGTTTTCAAAACTATAATCGATATCAAAACGAAGGTTTTCCTAATAAAGGGTTTAACAATCAAGGGTTTAACAATTAAGGGTATAATCAAATGAACATGCATAATCCTCAAATGGACTTGGTTCTACAAAAACTAACCAAACATGAGCGAACCATGAAAGAAATGCAAGAATCGACCGATAAGAAATATATGCAAATGCTTCAAACCCTTCGTCCACAAGGTGCCCTCTCTTCTAATGTCGTGACCAATCCTAGGGCTAACGTTAATGCCATCACTACTAGGAGCGGTAAGAGCACCGAAGAATCTTCTTATTCCCCACCTAACCAAGGACCCGATATTCCTTCTACTTCTCCCCACCCTCCTTCACCTTCTACTTGTGAAATACCTCCCTTAATGCCTTCGTCTACACCTTATGTTCCACCTTTACCTCAATCTTATACCACACATTCGGTTCCCAAACCGGTTCCTTCACCTTCCATTTCTACCCCTCCTCCACCAAAGGATGTGAGTGAGCAATCCACTCCAAAGCCTTCATCTCAACCCAATATACCTTATCCCTCAAGGTTGAGGAAAGAGAAATTGAAGAATAAAGATGATATTCAAGTTTCGAACTTCCTAAAAATGTTCAAACAATTGAATTTTAATATCACCTTTGCTGAGGCTCTCGCTCACATGCCTAAGTATGCTAAAATGTTTAAGGACCTTTTAAGTGATAAGGAAAAATTGCTCGTTATTGCCAATACCCAATTGAATGAGAATTGTTCCGTGGTTCTTTGAGAAAATTACCGGTTAAGTTAGGAGATCCCGGACGATTCCTTATTCCTTGCAATTTTTCGGGTGTAGAGAATTGTATGGCCTTGGCGGATTTCGGAGCGAGTATCAATCTGATGCCATTGTCCGTGTGGAAACAATTATCTTTACCCGAACTAGTCCCCACTCGTATGACCTTGGAACTAGCTAACCGTACGGTTGCTTATCCAGTGGGGATAACCGAGGATGTTTTCGTAGGAGTCGAAAATTTTACTTTTCCCGCCAATTTCGTTGTAGTCGACTATGAGATGGATCCCCGTGTTCCCTTAATTGTGGGACGACCCTTCTTGAGAACCGGGCATACATTGATTGATGTAATCGCGGGTGAACTTATTATGAGGGTAGGGGATGACAAAATCGTCTTTAACATGGGTAAACTTTCCAAACTTCCCGATGAGCCCGAATCTGTGAATTACATCGATGTGCTCGACGAAGCATGTGAAGAACATTTTCACGAGGCTTGTAAGAGCGGGATTTATCATTTACCTCATGTTGAGACCGTAGCTTCTATTGCTCCATCATTTAATCCATTTGGAGAAAGTGACATTCTTTTACAAGAATTTGAAGCAAGTTTAGGAGACGTGGATTTAAAATAAGACGATTCTCCCACCGATTGGGAAAAAGACATTCGTACCATTGAGAGACTTCTCAGTGAGGACCATATTTCTCCACCTACTCCTAAGGAAGTTACCAACGATGATCCTAATTTGACTAAGCCTTCCACCGACAATCCACCGGATTTAGAGCTTAAGGATTTACCGTCTCTTTTAGAATACGTTTTCTTAGAAGAGAATGATAAGTTACCCGTCATAATTGCTAAGGACTTAAAAGAGGATGAAAAATCTCGACTTATCGATGTGCTTAAAAATCATAAGAAAGCAATTGCATGGAAAATCTCCGACATCCGTGGAATTGATCCTAACTTTTACACTCATAAAATTCTCATGGAAGATGACTTTAAACCCGCAATCCAAAATCAAAGAAGGGTCAATCCAAAAATTCATGAAGTCATTAAGTTAGAAGTTATCAAACTTCTAGATGCCGGAATGATTTACCCTATTTCGGATTGCCATGGGTTAGTCCCGTCCGTTGTGTGCTTAAGAAAGGCGGAATAACCGTTGTTCCCAATGAAAACAACGAGTTGATTCCTACTCGACTCATAACGGGTTGGCGAGTTTGCATAGACTATTTTAAGCTCAATGATGCCACTCGTAAGGATCATTTTCCTCTTCCTTTCATGGATCAAATGCTCGAGCGGTTAGCGGGTAATGACTACTATTGCTTCTTAGATGGTTTCTCTGGATATTTTCAAATCCCTATAGATCCAAAAGACCAAGAAAAAACCACATTCACTTGTTCTTATGGAACATTTGCTTACAAAAGAATGCCTTTCAGCTTATGCAATGCTCCCAGGACTTTCCAAAGGTGTATGATGGATATATTCCATGACATGGTTGAAGAAACTATGGAAGTTTTTATGGACAATTTCTCGGTCTATGGTGATTCTTTCTCTTCTTGCCTTGCCAATTTAGAACGTATGCTTAAACAGTGTGAAGACACTCGTCTCGTTCTTAATTGGGAAAAATGTCATTTCATGGTAAAGGAAGGCATCGTCCTCGGTCAAAAACTTTCAAAAGCCGGTATCGAAGTCGACCGTGCTAAAGTTGACGTCATTGCTAAGTTGCCTCCACCTACCATCGTCAAAGGAGTTAGAAGTTTTTTAGGTCATGCGGGATTTTATCGACGTTTCATCCAAGATTTCTCTAAGATAGCTCGACCAATGACTCATCCCTTAGAAAAGGATGCTCCTTTCATCTTTTCTCAAGATTGTCTCGACTCTTTCTAACTTCTTAAAGGTAAATTAACTAAGGCACCGGTCTTAGTCTCTCCAAATTGGGAGTTACCTTTCGAGTTCATGTGCGATGCTAGTGATTTCGCGGTAGGAGCGGTTTTAGGTCAACGAGTTAACGAACACTTCCAACCGATCCATTATGCTAGTAAGACAATGACGGGAGCTCAATTGCATTATACCACTACCAAAAAAGAGCTTTTAGTTGTAATGTATGCTTTTGAGAAATTCCGCCCCTATCTTGTGCTTTCAACCACCATCGTATACACCGACCATTCCGCCTTGAAATACTTGTTGACCAAGCAAGATGCTAAACCGAGACTCCTTCGTTGGGTTTTGCTCCTACAAGAATTTAAAGTCGAAATTCGTGATAAAAAGGGAGTGGAAAACCTAGCCGCGGATCATCTTAGTAGACTCGAGGATCCTTATCAAGGGGAACTTCCATATCAAGAGATTAATGAATCTTTCCCCCTTGAGACCTTAATGTCTATTAATTCCAATCTTGATGAAACCCCATGGTTTGCGGACATTGCAAACTATTTGGCGGGTGGTGTTCTTATCGAAGGGTTAACGTCCCAACAAAAGAAAAAATTATTTAAGGATGTTAAGCACTATTATTGGTACGACCCTTATCTTTTCAAGAAATGTGCGGATCTTATCATTCGTATGTGTGTTGATGGGCCGGCGCCTTTACAAATCCTTGAAGCTTGCCACAAAGGACCCATCGGTGGTCACTTTGGTCCTAACTACACCGCTAAGAAAGTTTTCGACTCCGGATTCTATTGGCCCACCATTTATCATGACGCTCATGAAATGGTTAAGCATTGTGATGCTTGCCAACGACAAGGCAAGATCACACACAAAGATGAGATGCCTCAAAATTTCATACAAGAATGTGAAATCTTTGACGTATGGTGCATCGACTTTATGGGGCCATTTCCATCATCCAAAGGGAACAAGTACATCCTCGTAGCCGTTGACTACGTATCAAAATGGGTTGAAGCAAAGGCTTTACCTACTAACGATGCAAGGGTGGTTGTGAACTTTTTGAAACAATTGTTTGCTCGATTCGGTGTGCCTCGTGCTATTATTAGTGATCGCGTGACTCATTTTTGCAATGATCAATTCGCATGAATCATGGCTAAGTATGGTGTCAACCACCGACTTTCCACCGCGTATCATCCACAAACTAATGGTGAAGCCGAGGTTTCCAACTGTGGACTTAAGCGAATCTTACAGCGTACCGTGGGAGAGCATCGTGCCTCATGGGCCGATAAATTAGATGATGCTTTGTGGGCTTTCCGTACCTCTTATAAGACACCTATAGGTTGTACTCCTTACCGCCTTGTGTACGGAAAGGTGTGCCACCTCCCTATTAAGTTGGAGCATAAGGCTTATTGGGCCTTGAAATGGGCTAATTTTGACATAAACAAAACCGGTGATCTTAGGAAAATCCAACTCAATGAACTTAATGAACTTAGGAATGAGGCTTATGAGAATTCATTTATCTACAAGGAGAAGACTAAGCTCATTCATGATTCCAAGATTAAAACCGAGAGTTCCACGTTGGTGATCAAGTTTTACTCTTTAACTCTCGGTTGAAAATCTTTTCGGGTAAACTTAAGAGTCGTTGGTCCGGTCCGTTCACTGTGGCCCAAATCTTCCCTTATGGAACCATTGAGCTATATGAGTCAAATGGGCCCAATTTTAAGGTGAATGGCCAACGGGTTAAGTTGAACTTTGGAGAGGACATCTCTCACGAGATGATTCCATCCCTCTCCACGTTTCCCTTGAATTAATTCGGGAAATCGAGTCGAGCTAGAGACTCGTGATAAATAAATCAAGCATCGTATAACTAGGTTAGATTTTTACCTTTTCCACCCTTTCCACCCTTTTTCACCTTCACCCATTTCCACCAATAGTGTAGGGGGGAGCCAAGTAGGTTGTTTGTGTTGTGATGTTGTGCAGGGACATGTGCTTTAATGATCCACTTTTGGTGTTTTTGACGCGACCCATGATCCCGTGTTCCCGTGTACCCGGTTCTATCAAAACTATTATGATTCATACATGTATATAAATAAGTTGAATAAATGTAATCACTTTAGTTGTCTCTTCCTTAGCAAAATTTAAACAACCTACTCAATGTCCTAAGTGTAGGAGAGTTTATTCTCCCACAGGCTTAAACATTGAGGGCAATGTTTATATTAAGTGTAGGGGGGACTTCTATCGAATTTTAGTGGACTTTTCCATGAATTTGACCTCACTTAACCGAAAAATTAAAATTTTCAACGTTTTTCAATTTTTTGATCTATTTTGGCCTAGTAGTATTTCCATTTATTTTCTTTTATTTTCTTTCCTTTTGTCATCGCATCGTATGTATATAATCCATTTCAAAAATAAAGTCAAAAATAAATAAATAAAATGGTTTTAACAAGTTTTGATATCTTTGATATATTAGGCCCGTCGTGAATATTTTGACTCAACCTGAGTTTACTTATCCAAGTTTACTCTAGCTAGTATCCTTAACCATATGGACCTTAATTGGTTTATTAGGCTAAGCATCCACGAGTCTCATTCCTTGAGATTTTAAATTGTGGAGAACGAGAAATGATAGAGTCAATTATAAGTTTTGTATTCTTTCATTAGCTTATGGGAGTTAATTATGAGCTTTTTCTCCCATCACTTGTCAAATAAATAATAGCAATAAATAAGGTCGTACGATTTGAAAAGTTACTTAGCTTCTAGGCCAAAATCGTTTAAAAGTTGCTCGAGATTAATTAGAGTTCATAGCCTAACTTATTGAAGCGGGACGCAAAGATTGGCGTATCCAAAAAGGCCCTAACATGGCATGAGGATATCCGAGTCCAAAAAGGCCCTAACAAGGCTTGAGGATTCTTTTTTTTTTGCTGAAGATCCTCAAATGATGTGAAGATCATTAATCCAATCAATATGAAGGATCAAGACACACGACGAGAAGCAATTACTCCCATAAAGATCATCGAGAAGTCTATCCAAAAAGGCCCTCGCAAGGCATGAGGATAAATAGATCCAAGTCCGAAAAGGAGGCGGATCGTTGTATATCGAAATCCTAAATACAGAAGAGGATAAATGAAGAAGTCGTGGTCAACATTTGAAGCATCTCTCACTCCTATTGAAGATGTATACCAAAATGAAGAGAAGACCATAATTTCAATGTAACACCCCCACATTTGGTATGCGCAGCGGAACTACATCAATGGGTGCTACACAGTATTCATTGCACACAAGATATATCAAACGACGCTAAAAAGACGTCGACTTAAAACTTGAAATTTAAAATTGTTAGATAATACATGTCCACAGTTTTTCCAACCCCAAAATAGTGCACAGAGTTTAGCGTTTTCGGTCCCCATGAATCTCAACCCCAAAAACCTCAGTTTACAACCACATGACATTAAACATAAAAATTGTTTAAGTAAAAAAAAGGAGGGAAAAACAAGCGGACACCAAGCCGTACACACAACATCCATCCCATGCATGCTCCATCCTACTTCTCAGCGGTTACCTGAAACACATGCCAAAAATTTGGTCAACGAAAACGTTGAGTGGAATTTATAGGTTTTACAATCCATTTGAACGTATATATAATAAAAACCATTCGTGATCATTTATAGTCTTGTCGATCAAACAAACTATAATCAGGATACTGACAATTGTGTTTAAGCTCATGACACTAATCCGTTAACTCAATCACCCGCGTAAATATACCGGCATGATTCAGATGAAACCAGTGCCCCTTCTAAAGGCATCAGTTGCAATTATACCTTATTTCTCATACAAAATAATCTACCGCAGAACTTACTATAAGTACAGCTTCTCGGCTAGCATTGGGTCGTTAACCCCGTAGTACTACAAATTGCATAAGCGGCTATTTCCCCCTACTCGAGGGCAAGACAATAGTTAATAGTTCATGAATTTAGGGACTTCTGCAACTTTGGTACTCAACACAATTTCTAAGGCAACTTTCGGGTCTAACAATCATTCATGATATACGTTCCTTTTAAAAACTAGCATGCATTTCCCTCGCGGGTAAAACAATTTGAAATAAGTATAAGCGAGGCTATAAATTCACACCTTAGATATTAAGTAGTCGGTAGTTCGAGGAGTGATCACTGACGATGTTACGGATGCCCGGGTAAATCAACACCTATCACAAATAACGCGTAATGAGTAATCTCATTTAAATACTTACGGTACTGTATAAATTACATGTATACAAGTCACTTAAGACAAATATAACTCACGCCAAAAACAAAAATAACAAGTATCATTCATTTTATTCCATTCGTTCTTATTAGTTACGCTATCCATTTTTACTCATTCTCGCCGGTACTCGACTAAAGTACGGGCTGTTTTACCTTATTAAACCATGCTTATAAAATTTGACAAAATTTCCAAAAATCCTATATGACCTGTAGATAACATGTTTTTAAGCCCAACAAAAGTTTTCACTTTTACGACCCGTTACGCAACTCATTTCCGCGACTACATTTTACGGGCTGAAATTGCGCTTCGACCAATTTTGACCACTTTGACCTATATGAAAAATACCTTTGACTTCTTTGACACCTAAGTCAACATATAGACCCATTTACACAGGTTAGGGACCAAATTTTGACCCTTGACCATTTACCAATTTATACTTGTGACCCTCGGGATTTGACTAAAACTTTGCACAAATTCGGATTGTGAAAGTCCTCGTCTCCCGGTACCCGATCTTTAAAATGTCATAACTTTTAGCTCGTTTTGAGTCACGGGCTCTACCTTATACCAAATTAAAGCTAGAAAAACCCTCTATCACTACATTTAGTTTTCAAGACCTGGAACAAAAATCATTTTTATAAAATAGACCAAATGTTTCTGCCTAAAAATGACCATACCAAAAACATGCTTAGACTCGATTCCAAGACTTCTAACCAACTCTAAACATCATCCTAAGCCTTCCCAAACATATCCTAACATCAAACTTCCATCCTACCCCTATTGATCAACCAATCTCAATATCAAGAATCAAAGGAAATAAACATGCAAGTAATAAAACCTATATGAATCATCCTAAAACAACAAACCAAACATAACAACAACATGCAAAATCAACAACCACCATGGCTCCCCAAACACCCCCTTTGCCGTGGGGTTTGGGTGACCCAATCACCACAACCAAATTAATTTTGGTGGGTTTTCATGGTGTTTATACTTCCATAACACTAAATTATCAACATGCATTAGCTCTTTTAGCCTCAAAAATGAATTTGGATCATATGGAAAAATCTTGAAAAATTTTCATCAATGCATGTTGGATTTGAGCACATGAATATGTGGGGAATGACCAAACTAAGCGTGGTCTAACCTTAGATTTTTGAAAAATCAAGTGGAAAAAGATTTTTGGTGAATTTTTGATGGGTTTGGGGTGTGCCGTGGGTTTGAGAGAGAAGAGAGAGTGATGGTTTGATTTTTTTTTTGTAAATTTTGTATGTGTTTGTGTGTTTGTTCATTTTGGCCCTTTTTATGGGTTAGGAGGGACCTTAATGCAATTTTGGGCTTCTTTTGTCCTTAAATAGAAAACGACCTCAAAACTTTGCGGGTTTGACTCATTTGTCAATTTTGAAAATTTTACGGGAGTCGGAAATCTTCCCGAACGCTCCAAAATATTTTTGGGATACTTTAAATGTACTTGGAAGGCTATAAAACTCACCCGACTCAACTTAACACGAACCGTAAATAAAATTCTCGAAAAATTACATTATCGATAAATCGTCAAAAATTATATGAAATTGGGCATCCCTCGGGATCGTAATCGTCATCGTCCTTCTTAAAACGTCAAACGTAAAAATTATAACCTCGAACATCGGCTTTAACCAAAATACTTATAATTATAGAAATTATAATTTATTAAAAATTTCAAAAATTAGCGTAATTTAGGGTATCGTTAATGACCTCGATTCTAGGGTGTCACATCCACCCCTCCTTAAAGAGAGCGACGTCCCGGCGCTCGCCTCTTCTTGTACTCACATTTCGTCTTACTGGAACAGATGAGGGTACCTTTCCTTGAAAAAGTCCTCACGTTCCCAGGTGTATTCCGGTCCACGCTTAGAATTCCATCGGACCTTCACAATAGGAATCCTACTATGCTTCAACCGCTTGACCTCCCGGTCCATGATTTCCACAGGTTCCTCCACAAAGTGCATTTTGTCGTCTAGTCGAATCTCGTCCAAAGGAATCACCAATTCCTTGTCCGCCAAACTCTTCTTCAGGTTCGATACGTGAAACGTGTCATGAATAGCACTAAGCTCGGTCGGCAATTCTAACTTGTACGCTACTGGTCCAATTCGTTCAACGATCTTAAACGGTCCAATATACCTCGAACTCAACTTTCCTTTCTTTCCAAAACGAATTACACCCTTCCACGGCGATACCTTGAGCATAACCATATCTCCAACTTCAAACTCCAACGGTTTCCTTCGGTTATCGGCATAACTTTTCTGTCGGCTTCTCGCAGCAAGTAGTCGGTTCTTGATCTGCACGATCTTCTCTGTCGTTTCTAAAACCATTTCGGGTCCAGTCAATTGACTTTCCCCTACTTCACTCCAACACACGGGCGATCTACACTTCCTTCCATACAATGCTTCGAACGGTGCCGCTTTGATACTCGCATGATAACTATTATTGTACGAAAATTCCACCAGAGGCAAGTGGCGTTCCCAACTTCCTCCAAAATCAATCACGCACGCTCGGAGCATGTCCTCCATCGTTTGAATCGTTCGTTCACTCTGGCCGTCAGTTTCCGGGTGATAAGCCGTGCTTAAACTCAGTTCAGTGCCCATCGCACGTTGAAGCGATCTCCAAAATTCCGACGTAAATCTACCGTCGCGATCCGAAATGATCGATAACGGCACTCCATGCCTACAGACGATCTCCTTCACGTACACGCTGGCGAGTCTTTCCATGCTGTCCGTCTTCTTCATAGGTAAGAAATGAGCAGATTTCGTTAACCTGTCCACAATTACCCATATCATATCGCATCCACTAGGAGTCCTAGGTAAACCCGTCACAAAATCCATTGCGATTTTCTCCCATTTCCATTCTGGGATTTCCGGTTGTACCAACAATCCAGATGGTTTCTTATGTTCTGCCTGAACCTTCGCGCAAGTCAAACACTTACTGACGTAACGAGCAATATCCGCCTTCATATTCGGCCACCAATAAACTTTCTTCAGGTCATGGTACATCTTATCCGATCCAGGATGTATCGAATACTTCGACTTATGCGACTCATTCATAACCAATTCTCGAACTCCAGGCTTTCCTTCCTCAGATGAACACAATGGTAACCAAATTCGATTCTCAAAATATCTTAGTCCGTCAGACCTAATCACGAAAATAGGTTTCAACATTCGTCCCAAGTTTTCGGCTTCAACATTCCCTTTCATTAAACCTCTCTCCTGAGCCTTCAGTATGGTTTCGGTTAAGTCAACGCTCTCACTCATCACTAAAGCTCTAACCCTCAAAGGTTTCTCCCGTTCCTTCCTACTCAAAGCATCCGCTACAACATTCGCCTTCCCAGGGTGATAGCGAATTTCACAGTCATAATCACTCAATAGTTCAACCCATCGTCTTTGTCGCATATTCAACTCCTTTTGATCTAAAATGTGCTGCAAACTCTTGTGATCAGTGAATACAACACACTTTGTCCCATACAGATAGTGTCTCCACAACTTCAACGCAAAAACTACCGCTCCTAATTCCAAATCGTGCGTCGTGTAGTTCTCCTCGTTCTTCCTTAGTTGCCTCGACGCGTAAGCTATCACCTTTTCACGTTGCATTAATACTGCTCCGTAACCTTTACGAGACGCATCACAATACACTACGAAATCTTCGGTTCCCTCAGGCAATGATAAAATCGGCGCGGAACATAACTTATCCTTAAGCGTTTCGAAAGCAAGCTCTTCCTCAATTCCCCATTCATACACCCTATTCTTCTCGGTAAGCCTCGTCAATGGTTTCGCAATCAACGAAAATCCTTCAATAAACCTCCGATAATACCCAGCTAAACCCAGAAATTGTCGAACTTCAGTCGGCGTCGTCGGTGCTGACCATTCCCTGATCGCTACGATCTTAGCAGGATCTACACGAACTCCCTCACTATCAATCACATGACCTAGAAACTGCACTGATTCCAACCAAAACTCACACTTAGAGAATTTTGCATACAGCTCCTCCTTCCTTAACAACTCCAAAATCTTTCTTAGGTGCTTCTCGTGCTCCTCCTTACTCTTAGAGTAAATAAGTATGTCGTCGATGAAAACAATAACAAACTTATCTAGATACGGCTTGCACACGCGATTCATAAGATCCATGAATACAGCAGGCGCGTTTGTCAACCCAAACGGCATCACTCGAAATTCAAAGTGTCCATACCGCGTACGAAAGGCGGTTACAGGAATATCCTCCTCTCTTACACGCAGTTGATGATACCCTGATCTTAAATCGATCTTTGAGTATACACTGGAACCTTGTAATTGATCGAACAAATCATCAATCCTCGGTAATGGGTACCGATTCTTAATCGTCAGCTTATTGAGTTCTCTATAGTCAATACACATCCTAAACGAACCATCCTTCTTCTTTACGAACAACACTGGCGCTCCCCAAGGTGATGAGCTCGGCCTAATAAATCCTTTGTCCATCAATTCCTTCAATTGATCCGCTAACTCCTTTAACTCAGATGGTGCTAAACGATAAGGTGCTCGTGCAACCGGCGCAGCTCCTGGCACTAAATCAATTCGAAACTCGACCTCACGGTTAGGCGGTAAACCTGGCAACTCGTCTGGAAAAACGTCCGGATACTCGCAAATAACTGGTACCTCTTCAATCCTCGCCTCTACATCACCATCGCTCGAAACCTGTGCCAAAAACACATCGCATCCGCTCTCTACGTACTTCATCATCTTCAAACACGAAATCACCTTCAAACGAGAAGTGCATTCGTCTCCCTTAACCGTCAAAACCCTATTCCTCGGCGGAATCTGCACCAATCTCTCACCACAGACGATCGTAGCACTGTGCGCCATTAGCCAATCCATTCCCACAATCACGTCAAACGATCCTAGCTCTATAGGCATCAAGTCGATTTTAAAAGCGTAGTTTCCTAACTTCAAGGTACACCCTTTCAGTATAGAATTCGTACTAACAATTTTTCCATCGGCTAATTCAACATTATAACTAGTCGTTAACAACACCGGTTCCCTATCGATATGACGACTAAATCTAACGTCTACAAAACTCTTGTCGGAGCCAGAATCAAATAAAATACTAGCATAACAAGCGTCTAGCAAAAACGTACCGGTAACCACATTGGGACCTTGTGGTTTATCAGCAGTTCCCACTTGATACACAGCAGCCGCATTATTTCCTCCCCGTCTGTTCCCTGCCTTCGGGCAATTCGCTTGCACATGCCCTCTCTCCACAACCATAACATCCTCTCATCCTGATAGCATTAGCCCCAGTGGCTACTCCTCCCGTTCGACAACTAGCAGTCCTATGACCTGCCTTTCCACACTTGCCGCATGCCAGCGGGCAATTTCCAACATGATACAAATTGCACTTTCCACAATGGGGGTTCACTTTCACACCTCTAGGGTTCGTCACTGCCCTCATCCCTTCGTTCCTTCTCTGATTAAACTGCTGATTACGGTTCGGCCCATGGTTGTTTCGGTTTCCTCCTCGGTTCTGGCCTTGGGATTGATTGCTTTGTGCCGCTTCCCATTTCCTCTTGTTGCCTTCAGCAATGTAGTTCTGCTTGTCCTGAAGCTTAACGTCCATCAAAGCGTGTGCCATTTGAACCGCTTCATCAAACGTTCCAGGTTTCGACGAAGTTGTTTCACCTTTGATGTTGCTAGATAAACCCTTAATATACTGCTTCATTTTCTTGGCATCATTGGCAAATATGTCCGGACACAAAAGACTTAACTCATTGAATCTCCTGGTGTAAGCAGCTATATCGTTGTTCTTCAAGGTTAAATGCCTCAATTCGTCCTCCAATTGCCCCAATTCCTCCTCTGGGCAAAACTTCTTTGTCAACAAAGCTTTGGTCGCATTCCACGTCCTTGCATTCGCTACAGCCAATCCAACCGTAGCTACCTGGGTATTCCACCAACTTAACGCATCATCCATAAACGTAGCCGCTGCAAACTTTACTTTATCCGCCTCTGCACAACCACTGATTTCGAACGTACTTTCAACTTTCTCCAACCATCGCCTAAGTTCTAGGGCTCCACCCGTTCCACGGAACTGCGTGGGACCGCACTTCATAAAGCTGGAATAGGTACACACTCTCGGGGCTGGTTGTCTCCCCGCGTTCCTTCCTGGATCCTGATTTCTCCCAGCTCGGTCCGCTTGCAACGCATTTGCTATTGCTTCCTGAATCATGGTGTTAACACGATCGGCAGTCAACTTTGGAGGCATTGTGTTATCGAATATCTCTTTCTGCAAGACAAGGAAAATAGAAAAACAATGTAAGTATTCATATCAAGTTTCCCAGACATAAAATACATACAACGACACATCACTACGGAGTTACTAATATTCATCAATTCACACCACAAAAGATCAAATTTAAGACATATCACAGATCATGAAAGGTAACTTAGATTGTATTGATGGTTAACCAAAATCGTGACAAGTAATGCCACTACAATCGTTCACCACAAAACATCAAGTACTTGAGTTTCTCGTCATAATACCATCATACAAAGGTCTAAAATAGTTCTATTACAATGATCAAAGAAAAATACAAAACAAGTAACTAGGCATGTGGTGATCCACACGGCCTCTTGGATGGCGGCTCGTCGTCGTCTTCCTCGGTTTCCTCATCACTCACGTCCTCATCCACATCATCCACTTTTCCTTTTCCTTCTCCTCTGGCCCACATTCTGTCTCCTTTCTCGTCCCTGATGTGGATCCATACTCAATTGCTACCTGATTTCCCACCGAAATACAAGCACCTCTAGTAGGCGGCTGAACCATGAAGTCGTTCGCCTCCATCTCCACATCGTCCACGAATCTCCAATCCGGGGGCAATGAATCCCTCACACGATGCTCCCAACTCTGCATCCTCGACAACCTCATCTGATCTTCCCTCACACGGTCAAGACTAGCACTTAAATTCGCAACCATTGATTTTAAACTGTTGATGGCACTTGTGTTCATCATCCCATCATACGCAATTCTTGAAGTCCTTTCCAACAGTCTTTGATGTTCCCTTTCAGTCTTATCAAACTTCTTAATCACCCTAGTCTCAACTACAAACCGCTCATACATCAACCTCTCCATCCTCCCCAAACGACCTGCGGGATCCCAGTAGTGTCTCGGTCTCGGAAAGTAGACCCTTGCAATATTCTCATGAATCGATGGCGACTTGGATGACTCTCCACTGCTCCCATTACTGTTTTCCATCGGGCGATCAAAGGGTTGCTGCTCATAACGACCGGTCGGTGGTACCTCATAACCCTTCGGCGAATTCGGGGATTGAAACATATCGGGTTCGGTCTGGCCTACGGCATCCTCGGGAATGCCATCCTCCAATAGCTCCTCGGGCTCTTCTTCGGAATCCTCATTGTCGTCACTACTCATGCTGAAATTATCCACCTCACTTTCGCCATTGTCGTTTTCCGGCCCTATTTCGTCTTCTGGAGCGATCCATCCATTATTATTGTCCGGCGGGTTCGGAGGAAACGGTCCCCCCTCGTGACCTATGACGTAATCGTTTCCGTTATCGTTGGGCGGTACCTCGGCCATTCCTGCAATAACAGCGAATTTCGGAGGGTACATAAGTAATTATACAATAATTATAAATATATGCATGCAAATGCAATGCAAAGGTGGTACATATGCCCAAAATGTAATAATATGATGCTCATGCATGATTAATATGAAAATTACGATGTCGAATATTTCACGTAAAATTTAACGTCTACATATAGTAATTCCATACTTATATAATAATTACCCACTTATATATACTTTACTCAAAAGTATACGTCAAATGCCATAAATACAACAATAAATCTTACCGGAGCCATGCAGGATAGTTGTGTGTGCTTGGACCCTTTTCTTACGACACCAAAAGTTATAGTTTAGGATTTTCAAAAACGACCTAGTTCTCTATAACTCGTGGCTCTGATTACCAATCTGTAACACCCCCACATTTGGTATGCGCAACGGAACTACATCAATGGGTGCTACACAATATTCATTGCACACAAGATATATCAAACGACGCTAAAAAGACGTCGACTTAAAACTTGAAATTTAAAATTGTTAGATAATACATGTCCACAGTTTTTCCAACCCCAAAATAGTGCACAGAGTTTAGCGTTTTCGGTCCCCATGAATCTCAACCCCAAAAACCTCAGTTTACAACCACATGACATTAAACATAAAAATTGTTTAAGTAAAAAAAAGGAGGGAAAAACAAGCGGACACCAAGCCGTACACACAACATCCATCCCATGCATGCTCCATCCTACTTCTCAGCGGTTACCTGAAACACATGCCAAAAATTTGGTCAACGAAAACGTTGAGTGGAATTTATAGGTTTTACAATCCATTTGAACGTATATATAATAAAAACCATTCGTGATCATTTATAGTCTTGTCGATCAAACAAACTATAATCAGGATACTGACAATTGTGTTTAAGCTCATGACACTAATCCGTTAACTCAATCACCCGCGTAAATATACCGGCATGATTCAGATGAAACCAGTGCCCCTTCTAAAGGCATCAGTTGCAATTATACCTTATTTCTCATACAAAATAATCTACCGTAGAACTTACTATAAGTACAGCTTCTCGGCTAGCATTGGGTCGTTAACCCCGTAGTACTACAAATTGCATAAGCGGCTATTTCCCCCTACTCGAGGGCAAGACAATAGTTAATAGTTCATGAATTTAGGGACTTCTGCAACTTTGGTACTCAACACAATTTCTAAGGCAACTTTCGGGTCTAACAATCATTCATGATATACGTTCCTTTTAAAAACTAGCATGCATTTCCCTCGCGGGTAAAACAATTTGAAATAAGTATAAGCGAGGCTATAAATTCACACCTTAGATATTAAGTAGTCGGTAGTTCGAGGAGTGATCACTGACGATGTTACGGATGCCCGGGTAAATCAACACCTATCACAAATAACGCGTAATGAGTAATCTCATTTAAATACTTACGGTACTGTATAAATTACATGTATACAAGTCACTTAAGACAAATATAACTCACGCCAAAAACAAAAATAACAAGTATCATTCATTTTATTCCATTCGTTCTTATTAGTTACGCTATCCATTTTTACTCATTCTCGCCGGTACTCGACTAAAGTACGGGCTGTTTTACCTTATTAAACCATGCTTATAAAATTTGACAAAATTTCCAAAAATCCTATATGACCTGTAGATAACATGTTTTTAAGCCCAACAAAAGTTTTCACTTTTACGACCCGTTACGCAACTCATTTCCACGACTACATTTTACGGGCTGAAATTGCGCTTCGACCAATTTTGACCACTTTGACCTATATGAAAAATACCTTTGACTTCTTTGACACCTAAGTCAACATATAGACCCATTTACACAGGTTAGGGACCAAATTTTGACCCTTGACCATTTACCAATTTATACTTGTGACCCTCGGGATTTGACTAAAACTTTGCACAAATTCGGATTGTGAAAGTCCTCGTCTCCCGGTACCCGATCTTTAAAATGTCATAACTTTTAGCTCGTTTTGAGTCACGGGCTCTACCTTATACCAAATTAAAGCTAGAAAAACCCTCTATCACTACATTTAGTTTTCAAGACCTGGAACAAAAATCATTTTTATAAAATAGACCAAATGTTTCTGCCTAAAAATGACCATACCAAAAACATGCTTAGACTCGATTCCAAGACTTCTAACCAACTCTAAACATCATCCTAAGCCTTCCCAAACATATCCTAACATCAAACTTCCATCCTACCCCTATTGATCAACCAATCTCAATATCAAGAATCAAAGGAAATAAACATGCAAGTAATAAAACCTATATGAATCATCCTAAAACAACAAACCAAACATAACAACAACATGCAAAATCAACAACCACCATGGCTCCCCAAACACCTCCTTTGCCGTGGGGTTTGGGTGACCCAATCACCACAACCAAATTAATTTTGGTGGGTTTTCATGGTGTTTATACTTCCATAACACTAAATTATCAACATGCATTAGCTCTTTTAGCCTCAAAAATGAATTTGGATCATATGGAAAAATCTTGAAAAATTTTCATCAATGCATGTTGGATTTGAGCACATGAATATGTGGGGAATGACCAAACTAAGCGTGGTCTAACCTTAGATTTTTGAAAAATCAAGTGGAAAAAGATTTTTGGTGAATTTTTGATGGGTTTGGGGTGTGCCGTGGGTTTGAGAGAGAAGAGAGAGTGATGGTTTGATTTTTTTTTTGTAAATTTTGTATGTGTTTGTGTGTTTGTTCATTTTGGCCCTTTTTATGGGTTAGGAGGGACCTTAATGCAATTTTGGGCTTCTTTTGTCCTTAAATAGAAAACGACCTCAAAACTTTGCGGGTTTGACTCATTTGTCAATTTTGAAAATTTTACGGGAGTCGGAAATCTTCCCGAACGCTCCAAAATATTTTTGGGATACTTTAAATGTACTTGGAAGGCTATAAAACTCACCCGACTCAACTTAACACGAACCGTAAATAAAATTCTCGAAAAATTACATTATCGATAAATCGTCAAAAATTATATGAAATTGGGCATCCCTCGGGATCGTAATCGTCATCGTCCTTCTTAAAACGTCAAACGTAAAAATTATAACCTCGAACATCGGCTTTAACCAAAATACTTATAATTATAGAAATTATAATTTATTAAAAATTTCAAAAATTAGCGTAATTTAGGGTATCGTTAATGACCTCGATTCTAGGGTGTCACATTTAAGAACGTCTCTCAAGATTTGAAGTTTCAAGTACATGCCAAATATCGGTCCGAGAAAGGTCTCAAATCGTGAAACGAGTTATGCCAACATATGAATTTTATGAGGTTTCGAGAATCCGTTTTAAAAGATTTTGTCCTTTAGCTAACTATTGATTAAATCGTCCTACTTTATTTTCAGCCTTAATAAATTATCGAAATAAGTCAAAAATGCATCCTCGTGATCATTCAAGACAAAAATAAAAAAACAAGAGATACACCGTAGGAATAAGGGGGTCTAAGTGAATAATTAAACCACATGAGTAGTGTTAGCTTTACTAACTTGTAATTACAATGATCTCGTTTTTAAGCTTGGTATGGGGAACGTGAAACTTGAGGGTGATTAATATTCATGACACCAAAGCCCTAATTTAAGTCTTAGATTTCCTTACAAGTTTTTTCCATCAAACAATTTCAAAGTTAATAAAATAAAGGAAATTGTTATATCTTTTATAAGTTTTTATCTTTTCATCGTTTTTTAGTTTCTTTTCATTATAGTAGTAATAGTATATCGTAATAAAGGCCAAGATGGGTTAATTATGAGGAAAATATAACTTTATGCTTTAAAATTATGCATTGCATGGGGTCATTGCAATGGTCAAGTGTAAGGGATTTAATAAGTGTGTAAACACTTATCCATTTACCACTAAAATCAATGAAAAACAAGATCTAATCATGTCTTTAATATCGTAAAAGTCGGAATTACATATGGTTTTGTGTTTTTGTGTGAAATAGGTACAAAAGATCAAAAGGAAAGAAAACACGGGATTTCACGGTCAATTATTGAAGAAAAGTCAAAGAAAGAGACAAAGTCAAAGTCAAAGAACCAAAAGTGTATCGAAGATCACGAAAACCGGCAAAATTGACATGATTTTGAAGAAAAGATCAAGAAAGCCAAAAATCAAGTTCGGTTTTAGAAGATTTAACTTCATCAAAGTTAATTGGGCTTTGTGGGACCTACATTTACTTATTGGGCTCAAAAGCCCAATAGTGGATTTATGTTATTCACTTTTGGAAAAGAAAGCCCAACAATGGCCCTAATTCATAACCATAATAGATGGATGAAGTATTTTCCAAATCAAGCCCATTTGGCCCAAATACATGTGACGTTGGGATTTAATTGATCATGCTAGAGCCCAAGATAATGAGACGTGAGGGAGCCCAAAAACCCATTAGGGTAACAAGTAACATGATACGGTAAATTGTGTTTATAAAGTGAATACACTTTTTACTTCATTCGGTCAAACTCACACACACCACATTCCTTTCCTTCGTTAAAAACAAAGTAACTCTTCCTCTCTCTCCCAAAAATAAAAACGCAGCTTTTACCCTTCCTCACAAACCCTAATAATCAGATTTGGGGATTTACTATTCCTTGGTGTGTGTAATACAAGCGCTTGGAAATAATTCCCAAGTATAACGAAGCTTAATGATGGACAAATTAGATCAACGTGGCAGCCTTCTTGCTTGTGATTGGATGAAACAACTCACCCTTCCTAAATCCTCCAATAAGAAGATGACAACTAAGCTCCAAAGAAACACAACTAGCACACCTGATTGCCATGTTGGCAATCCGTGTGCTAGTGTCTTATTATCAGCCGCAAGATCAAAGGAACAAAGAGAAAATGCAAGATCAATGGTCAAATTATTTTACCGGGGATGAGTCCCTTTTACCAAAAAAAAGATCAATGGTCAAGAATGAAGGGTTTCTTCAATAATCTTCATCAACAAGCCTTGGGGGTTGGCTATAAAAACCCCCAAATCTGTAATTTTTAATTATCCTATTTTTACTTTAAAATTATTATGCTTAAAGTGTTTTGGGATTTAATTGTCATTTTCTTTTTCAGTATTGTAATCAGTTTCAATTATTAATATAATTTAGTTCAGTTTAATTTTGTCTCATATTTAATTTCTGTTTAAGTTTACTACAATTTGTCCTTAATCTGTTTTATCATAATAATAAATATTAGTTGATTTAAGCTAAATAATAGTTTGAATTGGGTAATTAAAATAAATATTGGGAAAAATATACTTTCCCCACTGGAAAGTGTTCAAAAAGTGGTTCGTTGGTTTGAATGATGGTTTGATGTTCGAGTTTCGATGGTGATGTTTGGTTGAAAGGTGGTGTTGATTCGGTTAAATCAGGAGGCTCAGCGCCTTTCCTTCGTCTCATAGGTTTCTACAAAAGGTTATAAGTTCTTTTAATTTCATGTTTTATTTTACATGTTTTATTAGATCTGATAATTTGATTAATTTTAGCTGTTAAAGTGATAGGTGAATCTAATTCTTTTTAGATATGTGTTTCGCTGGTTGTTTTATTTTACATGGTTTCTGATTTTTGATTACTGTTGAGTTTTGATATTACGTCTGTTTTGATTTGAGTCTGCTAGTTTCTATTATAAGTGTAATAAGTGTAGGATATGTAAATCTATGCTTATGTTTTTAGAGAGAGAAAGAGATAGAGAGATGGTGAGAACACACACACTTAGAGAGAGAAAGTGAAAGGAAAACACTTTTCTACTATGTGTAAAATTGAAGAACACACACCCTCTCCATCAAAGGAGAGGGTTTATATACCCAAGCCCTTGTCATGGGCTTGGGCTTACATTTGGGCCGGCCTACATGTTGTAGGCTAGGCTTGTTCTTGTTTGATAAATAAATAAAGTTAACTAAACTACGAGCTATTACATGGATTATCGTTGGAGTGACCGATCCTTCTTAATACGTAAAACGTATTTCCAACAATCTCCCCCTAAGGGAGGTCACTCCAAACAAGGGCGTTACCCGAGTTACAATAATGAAATAAACCTATCATACTATGCTTGTCTTGAGCTCGTAGTCTTCGTCTTTCTTTTCTTCTTTTCTTTTCGGGTGAACATGCTGATGTGATCTTTGATATCAATCTTGAGCATTAATCTCTTGCCTTGATCTCGTGCATCCATCACTTGTGATCTTCGCCTCTTCGTGACCTCACGTCCCACATACTTATACCTTAGTAATTCTTGAAAGCTTCAGAGTTCGATACAGCGGAAGACTTAACTTTTAGACTTTCTTGAATTTGATGAGGTATTAAGTGCATAAAGTATAAGCATGCGGGGACGACTTCTTCTTGGATTCCGCAACACCACCGTCTTCAAATGCCGCAACATAAGTAGACACGAACGAAATGGCTTTGAACATTTCATTCTAATTCGGTAGCATTTTACCTCCGGTCGGTGAAGACCGTTGGACGATATTAGATATCGTACCCGTGACGGATAGTTTCAATTAAGTAACTTCCTGACAGGATTTCGCGGGTAAACCCGTTCTCTTTATTCGACCGTCCAAAGCTGACTGCGAACATAAAGAGTCAATCATTTGGATAATAATATCCGCATGATTTGAAGCCGTCAATTCATGTTCCTGGAACAAGTGAAATTCACTTAAGAACCGCACCATCGTTGCTTTCCAGTTGTCACGAGCTTGATTCGTATAGAATCTTGCAAGTTACCTACCAAGTGCTGTTTGAGGTTAACACTAGAAGGATTTACACTCATCACTGTGAACACTAAGGCATCACTCTGAGTGTTTTGGCAAGATCACTGAGATTTTGCGTAGAGGCCTGGAACGTGTTTAAATTCATTTAAGAATTAAACCATTGTTGCTTTCCAGTTATCACAAGTTCGATTCATAAAGAATCGCACAAGTTACCTACCATGAGCTTTTTGATGTTCGCTCAAGAAGGATTTCCATCTTCATTGTAAATACTTTCGTATTACTCGGATGTTCAGGCAAGATCATGAAGAATTTGCGTAGGACTCTTAAAATCTTTCTTACTTTTCACAGTGTGTGAAGAAGCAAGGAAATATGAAAGTGTATCCTAATGAGATATTTTATGATCTCAAATGGCTCTAGACTCGATCGTGCACTTTGGATTTTAGTGATCGGAGGCTGGGAGGAGTGCCACCTTTTCAATACCAATTTACTCGGAGTGAGTAAATCAATAGATAACGTGTTGTCTCCGTGTGATTAAAACAAATACCTTTTGAGAGATATCTGAGTTAGCTGGGATGGGTTGTGCATTGCATCACTGGGTCCATGATGTCTGTCTTCAATATCGAGAATCATTAAAATGATCTCAATAGCATATGTATTGACCCGGTTTCTGCCTAAAGTTGTAAGGAGGGCTTCTTTCTTTACACCCTTTATCTTTACAATTCTTTTTCATTCTTCAACCCCTTCAATGCTTACCAATACGTCATAACTAGCACCTTGTTGTGATTGTTCCAGTGCTAACTTAAGTACTTGGTCGGCATTCAGCTACGTTCACAATCTTTTCTCCATCTTTCCTAAGGACTACTATTTCTAGCTATGGAGTGTCCTTGGGAAGATTCCTCTGGTTCTAGAAGAATCATAGGACTTAACCTATCCTACCATCCTTATGTCACCACAATCTTCATCGTCGTGAAATAAATGGGTTTTGGGTAAGTATATGTCACCATGAAAATCCATTTTGATATAGCAAATCCATTTTGCTCCCCCTTAACATATGCCACGATATTCGAAAACATTTCGCATATGTAGAGATGAGCCAGCACATTAAGTCAAACCATTTGTGATAATATCCCATATTAAATCACATTTTCTCCCCCATATTAAAAATATTAACCCAATCGATGTTTTTAATATCAATTGATTTAATGAAGTTTTAACAAAGGTTTTGGGAAGAAAAATGTGAGTCCGTGTTATCTTCATGATATCAAATGTGTGAGATATGATATCGATTTGTAACATGATCACATATTCACCATATTAGAAAATAATTGACAAGGTTGGACCTGATTGATGAGAACATCATATGATAAGATCAAATGGTTCTTGTCATTATATGTTGGTCGCCTCGTCACATCTGAAGTCATCTCTTGTCACCACGTGTATGATTGGTATTGTTGTCTTGACACCAATTTTTGAACTTGGCACGTTCGGCATCGAAGATTCTGAATGCTTGACAATTGCTCCCCCTCAATTGTTGACCCGTGTTCTATTGAAAGAGCTGTAGTCGTTGGTTGAGTAGTCGCATCGTCGAGTATGTAGATAACAATTATAGATTGCTATGGTTGTAGAGAGATAGCTTCATAAAAACAAGACTTCTCTTGTTTTAACAAATAAATGCAATGAAACGTACATAGATTTGTGTTAGACCAAGTTATAAAGTAAACTTGATCCCTTACAAGGTTTTAAAGTAAACCTTGCCCGAGAAAATTAATTCCCGTTGTGAGCCAAAGCTTTCATAAGAAATACTTGACTTTAATGTGAAAACCGGGTTGCAGTCAGAAGTAACTACAAGCCATTTAGGCATGTTTTATGAAATATTTACAACTTTTGTACGAACTCTATTTATGGCGCCGTGTCAATATTAATCAACATTTCTAAGGCCGTAAATATTATCGTACCAAAAGACATGCCTTTGAAAAAGAAAGTAAAAATATTTTTGGATTTTTCTAGATTTTTCAATTTTTATGGTTTTTATATGGTTTTATATTTTTGTATTTTGCTTTTGTGGATAAAGATATAAACAATATATACAAATGATCACCAAGTATACGGAGAATAGTTTTACCACCACTATTCTTTCGCTTCATCTGCCAGTTCCTTTAGAGTCTCAGGCGAGAAAGTTCTCATTCCTAGCTTGTCGGCCAAAAATTCAATTCGAGCGTGATCTAAAGCCTTCGTGAAAATATCCGCCAATTGATACTCAGATCGGACAAAGTAAAGCTCGATTACTCCATTTTCCACTTGCTCCTTGATGAAGTGGTAGCGAATGTCAATATGCTTCGACCGGGAGAATTGAACGTTGTTGCAGCATAAGGCAATTGCACTCTTGTTGTCACAGTACATCGGAATTTTGTTGAAACCTAGACCATAGTCGGTTAATTGCGATCTCATCCAAAGAATTTGAGCACAGCAACCGGACATAGCTATGTATTCTGCTTCCGTACTTGATATTGCAGCGCTTTTCTGCCTTTTCGATGCCCAACTGATTAGTCGATCTCCTAGTAGTTGCAAAGTTCCACTCGTGCTACGCCTTGTATCTTGACAACCTGCGTGATCCGCATCTGCATATGCCATTAGTGCAATAGAAGAGTCCTTCGAATACCAAAGTCCCCGATTAATGGTTCCTTTAAGATATCGAAAGATCCTTTTAACAGTAGCTAAGTGTAACTCAGTAGGCCTAGTTTGATACCTGGCACACATACATATAGCAAACTGAAGATCAGGTCGACTGGCTGTGATATACAGAAGAGTACCGATCATTCCACGATAAAGTGTCGGATCAAAGGCAAATCCATGTGGATCTGCACCAAGCTTAGTTCGTTCCACCATTGGAGTATCCACGGGGTCGCAAGATTCCATCTTATACTTCTTAAGCGATTCAAGGGCATACTTGGATCGATTTATTAAGATGCCTCTAGGACTCTGAGATATCTGAAGACCTAAGAAGAATGATACCTTGCCCATCATTGACATCTTAAACTTGGAAGACATGAGTGTCCCAAACTCATCCGATAAGGTTTGGGTCGAGGCTGCAAATATAATATCATCAACATATATTTGTACCATAATCATATCTTTACCTCGTTTCTGAATGAACAGCGTGGGATCCACATTGCCTTTAGCGAAGCCTTGCGTAATGAGGAATTGTGACAATAGATCATACCATGCGCGTGGAGCTTGCTTCAACCCATAGAGAGCCTTCTTAAGCTTGTACACATGATTAGGATAATTAGGATTCACAAAACCATCCGACTGTTGAACATAGACCTCTTCCTTGAGTTCACCATTAAGAAATGCCGTCTTCACATCCATCTGATAGACGATCATATTCATGTGGGCTGCATAAGCGATGAATAGTCTAATAGCTTCCAAACGGGCAACATGTGCAAAGGATTCCATAAAGTCGATGCCCAATAATTGCTTGTATCCACGAGCTACTAGTCGAGCTTTGTTTTTCAAAATTCCGCCTAACTCATCAAGTTTCACCTTGTAAACCCATTTCAAAGTGAGTAACTGCACTTGATCCGGGCATGGGACAAGTTCCCAAACTTCAAGACGTATGAATTCGTTAAGTTCTTCTGGCATAACTTCTATCCAACAGGATTGAGTAAAAGCTTGTTGCCATGTCTTAGGTTCAACTTCAGTGAGAAACGTATCAAAATGACAAAACATTGCATTTTCTTGTAGTTGACTTCGTATGGATACCGGACGATTAGGGTCACCAATAATAGAATCTATAGGATGATCCTTTGTCCACTTGCTGTCATGTTCACGAATCCGTGGATTGGAGTAGACTGTAGTTGGAGCTTCCTCTGAGGTGGACGACCCGGCTTGATTAGGGTCGGGAATAGGTACACCAAAGAATGGAAGTTCACGCATTTGAGCGAATTCCAAATCGTGATCATCATCATCCTTTTCATCATCAATAGGCATGACATGGGTATTTGAAACATGTGTTGTTTGAGAATTACTCGTTGAAGGTATAGCTTGACCAATTGTAGGTGCAGATGTGTCTGATTGTGCAACGGTTGCTGGAGCGACAACTTCGGTTACCGGAGCTATTACCTCAGGTTCTGGAGCATCAATACTTGGAGGAGTAAAGAATTCATCAAAGAACGGTTGAAACAACGTACCCCATTCAGTCCTAGAAGGTGGTGTAAATGATGATGAAGTAGGGTTGTTTGGGACAAGACCATAGCTAATGTTACTGGGTCCCATTTCATGAAGTGCGGGTTCAGAGCTGCTTTGCTCAGAAGCCATTGCTGTCAGCTCATCAAAATCAACATTCATAGTTTCAAGGATTTTGCGAGAGTTACGGTTGTAGATTCGATATGCCTTCTTTGCGGGTGCGTAACCATTGAAAATACCAATATCAGCCTTTGGTTGAAGTTTTCCCAAATTGTCACCATCATTATTTGGATAGCAAAGAGAACCAAATACATGAAGATATGATAAATCTGGTACTTTTCCATGGAGAAGCTCATAAGGTGTTTTACCATGGCGTTTACGAATTAGTGACCGGTTTTGGGTGTACACTGCTGTAGATACTGCTTCTGCCCATAAAAACAATGGAGCCTTTGCGTAAATTAACATCGTTCGAGCAGCTTCCATAAGTGTGCGATTTCGCCTATCAACGATACCGTTTTGTTGTGAGTGCAAGCAAAGGATGTTTCATGAGATATGCCAACTTCTTCATAATAATCACGCAAGATTTGATTCACAAATTCGGTTCCATTATCTGTACGAATGCGTCGGACAGTAGTGTTGAGACGCACTTGAATCATCTTGAGAAATCCGATGATAAATTTAGGTGCCTCATTTTTTGCTTTAAGAAATTTCACCCATGTAAACCGAGAGTAATCATCGACAATGACGGGGATGTACTTTTTGCCACTAAGACTTTCAACACGCATTGGCCCACAAAGATCCATATGCAAAAGATAAAGTTTCTCTTGGTTGGCGTCTTCAGTCTTGGGTTTGTATGACTTCTTAGTGCTTTTCCCCATTGTACACGCGGAACACAAATGATCCTTGTGGAATGATAGTTTAGGAAGACCACGAACAAGTTCGTTTTTCGCCAAGTGATTAGTAGCGTCAAAGTTAAGATGAGATAACCGTCGATGCCATAACCATGACTTAGTCTTTGATGCTTTGGAGAGAAGACATACGGGAGAAGCGGCCATCATGTCGTGTAGAGACAAAGTATAAAAATTATTCCCTCGAGTACCTTTCAATAAATCAACCCCTTCCAAATTACAAATGAAGCAGGTATGCTCTCGAAAAGCAACTTCTAGGTTTGCATCACAAAATTGTCCCACAGAAAATAAGTTGTGACCGAGACCTTCCACATAATACACTCTCGAAATTATAACATTCCCAATATGATATTCACCATTGCCCATTATCTTTGCAATATGATCATTTCTAAATCGAACCGTACCAAGAAACTTGCTGACGAAATTTCTGAGCTGAGAGCGATCTCCGGTCATATGCTTGGAGCAACCAGAGTCCAAATACCATAGAACAATTTGGACCACCTGTTTTCAATAACAACAGTAGACAATGCATTAGAAACTATTGGTTCCGGAGTGTTAGCAGATACAGATATAAAATTATCAGAATTGCTAACATTTTTGAGATCCTTAGATTTCCTGCATTTTCTAATGTGAGTCTTAGCACTAACAGGTTTTACTGTTCCAACTTTATTAGGTTTTGGATTATCCGCGAGCATTATAGTGGGAGTAGACCTAGTTAAAGGGCACGTATTTCCTACTATAGTGAAAGTTCTACCAGTGGGGCGCCACAACCAACCAACTTGGGTTTAACACTTTCCCAGTCGGTTTCCATTCTAATCCATTTTTCCGGGCATGCATCTCATTCACATGGTCAATAAGGCAAGAATCATGACGACTAGAGAACATACATTCATTGCAATTCCAACATTTTAAATTAGAATTCACAGTAGGCTTAGAATGCTGCACAACCACAGAGCCTTTAGGTTAGCTACATGATTCTTTTTATTCAAAACAGAAATAACATTCCTAGGATGGGCTTCTACTTTCTTCTTCACTTGACTACTAGATGGGGGCAAGATCCTATCATTCTTCTTGTTTCTCTTATGCATAGATCTTTGAGCCTTAGTAGTGGTGCTTACTCCTGTAGAAGGCAACACGGGAATATTAGAAGCTGGTTTTGATTCCGCCTTATATTTAGTGACCAAAGTTGGAGATGGTTTAGTCCTAGGGCCCTTGTTAAGTGGTGTGACGGCTATAAGGTTCCTTTTGGTTGCACTAGAGGACGATACTGAGACCGTGGCTGTGTTATCCACAACATTCTTACCTTTTACAGTACGAAGTGTTTCCTTTAACTCAGCCAAAGCTAGATTTTTATCACAAATTTGTTCCCTCAAATCAGATATTTCCACCGACTTTCTATTCAATTGTTCAATCAATGATTGATTCTGTGCAGTGGTATGAGCACATGCTGGCTGTACTGAATCGAAAAGTCGTGTATTTTTCTGTTTTAAGTTATCAACTTTGGACAACATCTTGGAAACTCGATTATCTAGATCAAGTTTAAAATTCTCATCGGCCTCAAGTACGTTCACACAGTGAAGCTCCTTATATTTCTCTATGTCTATCGGCAAAGATTTAGCAACCTTGTCACTTGGCTGACACTGTTTTGATTGTAAATTCAATCGAAAATTCTTTTCAAAGTTTGCATCATCGATATTAACACCTTCGAATGACGTTTCAAAGATTTCTTGAATAAATTGTTGCTTGCATTCATGCGAAAGACAATGTGTTTGAACCTCATCAAAATGTTTTGAAAGGGAAGAATATGAATCTTGAAGCTTTAAAAATTCGGCGTCAGATTCGTGACAAGTACTATCTACCACATTATCCACAGTTTCAATATTATGCACAGTAGAATCATTATCAACACGTTTATTCACACAGACGGAAACAATATCATGAGACATCACTTGCTTCAGAAGCAGATCATTTTGGCGTGAAACTCGTTCTATTTCAAGTAAACTGTTTTCATAAGAATCATCCATTTCATTGAAAACACGTTTAACTTCTTCTATTTCCAAATACAAATCTTGATCAAGATTACTAAGACAAGCTTTAACATTCTTTACAAATGGAATAATTTCGTCTCGGAACGCAGCTCTAGCGTGCTCAAAGTTCCATTCACCTTCCGTTATGGCCGAAGCCGTCGTACGTTCCAAAATGACCTTGTCAAAATCGGCTAAGTGTTGGTGTACCGCATTTATGTTAACGGACGACTTACTTACCGGTGGAATTAACTTCGTTAAATCCTTTTTGACAAGTGTAGGAGACGTACTAGGAGGGTTTTCATTTGACAAACTTTCGGGCACAAGAACTGTCAATTCAGCTAATTCCTTTTGTAAGCGAATGCGGGTCTTTTTAGAAAATTGATCTTTGTTATGTTGATCATAATCAATTGTATGGAATTTTGAAAGCATTTAAGAATGAGTTTCATCCGCAAGTGACTGTGTCGCGTCAGTACTACGAACAAAAGGTGCTTCTTTCAATTTGCCAATTATGGTCATATCATAAAGACCGGAAATATATTTATGAGCTTGTTTTGCATAACCGGGATTAGGTGGTAAATCTTGAAGACGCTTAAGTTCGAAGTCTTTAAATGATTTAGTTAAAAGATGAACCTTTTCTGTGGAAGCGTATTGTTTTAAAAGCTGTTGTTCTTTGAATTTAAGAAGTTTGGTAGCATTAATTTCCGATTCAAACTTTTTAGACTCGAGAGTTTCGAAATCCATTTTAAGTTTCTGAAAATCATTGACAACCGACTCTTTTGCTTTTAATTCATTGGAAAGATTAGCTTTTAATGATTCTATTTCTTTCAAGTGTTCAATCTTTTCAAAACGAAATTGGTCAAATTCAAAACATGTTAGTTTCTCTGCTTGAGGGACCATTTCAAAAGCTTTAACCTTTTCTTTATGCAACGTAAGATCAGTAGTTAGGGTGGAATTCGTATCTATGGATTGTTTGAGGGCCATATGCATTTGATCAATAATATATTTAGGCACCATGACCAAATCATGTTGAGCATAAGATTCCATACCCTTCGTAGCATTTGGTTGAGGTTCACTCAAATGTGTAGGTTTGGGTACCACATCATTTGAATTACTAGTTCCAGAATGCTGTTCGAGGTTGTCATTTTCATACCCAACTTGATGTTGGTTATCATCAATATTATTAGATGTGGTTGGTACCTCACTGATGACATCAGAACCGTAGTGAGAGAGATTAGAAACGAGAGCAGCTTGGGCAGAGTGAATGTCATCACAATCTGAATCGTATGCATCAAGATCGTCCGCTTGATAAGCTGCATTAGAAGTGGAAACGACTGCAATGCCTTCAGTATCTGCTGCCCCTGAGTCTGCAAGAAATGCTAACTCCTCTGAATCCAAGATCTTCCCCTTAGACTGAGCATCAACCAAATACATCTTCTCACGAAACCATGCATCATCCCTCCTCCTTTTCGGCTGGGTGCATTCCCTAGCCATATGACCTTGTCCTCGGCAATTGTAGCAAGTCACAACCTTTTTAGGACCACTAGGACTTCCATTTCCATTAGCTTGAGAATTCACAGCTTGATTGTTCCCAGTCCTTGTAGGAGGTCCATATGAATTTTGCCTTCCCTGAATAGGTTGCACCGTCACTTGACCATCTTGAACAGTGGCTTGTTGTCGAGGATTTGAAGAGGTGCGGAGCTGATTGTTTGTTGGTGGAAATCCTCTAGTTGCAACAAGTTTTGACAAGTAAGCAGTGAGATGGTTTAGAACATCGGCTGGCGTATCATTTGGAGTAAAGACCGGTGCTTGGATTGGTGGAAGTTTATTAGAGTAGAAAGCTTGTGCTGGTTGTGCTTCTATTGGAATATATCCTTGCTGAGGAGTATAGCCCAATGGAGAAGTGTTGGCTTGTGATGGTGATGTCTGATATTGTGGTTGCTGTGGAAAAGATTGTTGATGAACACCTTGTTGAAATGCTTGCTGTGGCATCAATAGTGGTGGATAAGATGGTTGTTGTGGTTGCTGATAGTTGTGTGATGGTGTCTGCTGCAAGTATGATGGTTGCTGATAAGTATAAACCATGTTTTGTTGAGAAGCATACATTGCAAGTGGATCATGAACTTGAGGTGTAGACAACCGAGCCTCAATCACATGGCATTCGTGTTGTTAAAGAAAAGCTTGAAGTTGATCCACATTGGTGTTATGCAAGTCCTTAGCCAATTTAACATCCGTCACGTATTTTTTCCATTCTGGAGGAAGAGTGTTCAAATACTTGGTGTTCAATTGAAAGGTAGGAATTGCCATGCCATAGATATTAAGCTCATTCAACAATAGGGTAAATCTCAGATAGTAATCATTGAGAGTCTCCCCTGGCACATAGGCAAACTTATCAAAAGTATCATAAAGCTTACACTCTCGTTCTTGTTTAGTTAACGAGGTGCCTTGCATTAGAACCCGAATTCTATCCCATAACTCTTTGGCAACTTTGTGTTTGCTGACGAGTTTGTAGACATCTGGAGGAAGGGCTTGGAGAATGATGTTTGTAGCATACTTATCACATTTATCTTGAATCTTCATATCTCTAGTCAACTCACCCGTTGTGCGAGGACGAGTAGTCGTACCTTCCATCACTATACCATAATCTAATGGTCCATTGAGCACCGATGCCCAAATTAGATGTCCATTCTCTTTGTTCAACATATAAAGTTGATAGGTGTGAAAACACCCATCTTTTCTACCACTTAATTACATTAAAACAGGACCTAAACGTATATTTTATGTCGTAAATGGCGGAATTATGCGTGGTTTGTGTTTTTATTGTGTTTCAGGGTCGAGAAGGTGAAAAGTGGAGAAAACTCGGCTTTCACGGGCTTTTATTGAAGTAAAAGACAAAAGACGAAGTCGAAAGATCAAGAGTGGAAAAAGAACGGAAGTCCAAAACCAATTCTGAAGATTTATCGAAGAAAAAGTCAAAAGACGGAAGTTTACTAAAAAGCCGAAGAACTCAGGTTCAAATTATGAAGAAATTACAAGACGAGTTCAAAGAAATCCCGAGACGAAGTCTTAGAAGTCGAAGAATTTGAGAAGATGGAAAGACTGAAAGACTGAGGACCAAGATAGAAAGAAAGAGGAAGCCACCAACCACTCCCCTCTCCTATAAATACCACTCTCACAACATGTGAGATGGTTGGTTAGTTTTAGGATTAGATTAGGAGTAGGTAGTTTCTCTCTCTAAACTTCTACTTTCTCTCTCTAGATTAATTTGTGTTTTAAACTTTTGTTATTGAATCCATACTTTTTAATTAAGCTTTTAATTCATCATCTTCTTCCTTTCTTGTGTGATTTGTTCTTATTTTTCATTGTTCATGTTCTTGAGTTTTTATGATTTTGATCAAGTGGGTTTTGATTAATTTGGTTATGTTTGTTAGTTTTGATGATTTATTTTGATTGATTATTGTTAGTTGATGCTTATTGGTTGTTTTGGTTTAATCGTTCGTTTGATTTTAATTGATTTAAGGATAATTAGTATTCACTGTGCGTCCCCTGTTTCCCAGATTGATGTTTCTGTATTTTACTAATTCCCAGGCAACCTTCATCCGGAACTTGAAAAGTTCCGAATGAAGGAACCTTCATCCGGAACTTGAAAAGTTCCGAATGAAGGAACCTTCATCCGGAACTTGGAAAGTTCCGAATGAAGGAACCTTCATTCGGAACTTGAAAAGTTCCGAATGAAGGGACCTTCGTCCGGAACTTGAAAAGTTCCGAATGAAGGGACCTTCGTCCGGAACTTGAAAAGTTCCGAATGAAGGGACCTTCGTCCGGAACTTGAAAAGTTCCGAATGAAGGGACCTTCATCCGGAAGTCCTAAAGTTCCGAATGAAGGTCTGTCATCTTCTTTCTGTTTTTAATTTTAAGTTTTCCTCCTCTAATTTCAAGTTTGATTTTTCTCGCCTTTTTATTTATTTAAATCTTTTATTCACTTTTCTTTTAGTTTACGTTTTTATCTGCATCATTCACTTCTTGTTAAGTTTTAATTTTACGTCCTTTCATTTTTCGTCATTTACTTTTAAAGTTTTAAATATTGCACCGTTTACATTTAACTTGTTTTAATTTCTCATCATTTATTATTTAGTCTTGCTCATTTATTTTCCAAAACCAAAAATATTTGTTTCACCAAGAATAACTAATCTCACACAATTAACCGAAAATCAATTCGATTAGACACCGAGAACGAACTTTCAACGAGTAAAAATATTTACATTAAAATGGCGCCGCTGCCGGCTCTTTTCGTGAAGATTGAAGGTTTTTTGTGAGTGACGCGTTGGATTTTGGGATCCGTTCACTTGTGAACGTTATTTTTCTTGTCACAAATTTTCAAAAAAATCCAAAAACATTTGAAAAATCATAAAAAGCATTTCTTTTTCAAAGTTTTGCACCAAAAATATTCTTCTTGCTTATCTATCTTTCTTTATGGATTTTTATGTCCTTTGCGTCCGGTGTGGGAAACAATTATCTGGGAACAATTCTTGTCAATGGTGTACATGTGAGCGGTGCGGAAACGATATCGACTACACACAATCCGGATTTTGTCCTTTGTGCAACTCGACTAATTCGTACTTTTTGAACCTACCTCCTGTTCCCCCGTGCATCTATTGTGGAAGCGATTCTCATTGGCATGTTTCGTGCCCGGTTCGATACCCGTATGGTCACGGGCAAGAACCGGGGTACAATTATGACAATGACAATAGCTATCCACAAGACGCACTTGATTTTTCTCCACACCCGATTTGCAACAACTGTGGGGGTCCTCACGATACCTATTATTGTCAACCAATGAATTATTATGAGCAAAATCCGGATCCTCAGTTTTCTTCACCTATGGATTATTATGAACCAAACCCGGTTTCTAATTATTCCCAACCGATGAACAACTATGAGCCACAACCGTGTTATAATTCCGGTTTTCACAATCTTGAGCCCCCACCACACTCACTCGATCATCAGCCTCGTCACGGGATGAGTTACCCAGAACCAATTGTCGATCTTGCTACAGCTTTCCAAGCACAATCAAAAGAGCTTTTACACACGCTGCGAACTTGTATGGAGTCATTTTTACAGCAGCAAGATCAGACGAGTACCCATATCCCTGAGCATATTATTAACCCTAATGAGGAGAGTGATGATGATATTGAGGTTATTTTCGACGAGGAGGAATTTCTAAAGCAAACTACTTCACTCCTTAGTGATGATAGCTTTCACATTCCTGAGATCGATGAGTTTCTTGCTATTGATACACCCGTGGAATACACATCCGGGTATGCTGATGTGGATGGAGATATACTTTTTCTAGAGGATTTACTACACGATGACACTACACCTTCTATCCCAGAGGTGGAAAGATGTGAATCTACTGAAAAAGGAACACAGGTGGAAGGTAATTGTTCTCATACTCCTCATATTATATTGCCACCTCATCCCCCCACGTGCACACCCAAGCGGGTGATGTATCACTTTTACTCTACTCGTTTCATACCGGGAAATGAGGATGAGTGTTTTGATCCGGGAGGTGACATTGATTATGCTATGATTGATAACAATACGGCTTTGCCGTTTGCTCAGCATCCATTATCTTTGGGGGATGACAATGTGCTTACTATACCCAACCCACCTCCCGTGGATCTTGAGTTCACATACTATACGTATGTTGAAAGGACCTTTCTTCCTTTCAAGACTTATCCCCCCGCCTCTCCTTTGTTGATGTCTTCCGGGAACGAGGACAAGGTCTTTGATCCCGGTATCACATTCGAGGCTTCCCCATGGACCATTTAATTCGGGGACGAGTCAGGCTCGCGACTCGGTTAACAAAAACAAGCGCTTCTTGGGAGGCAACCCAATTATCTATCTATTTTCAACATAAGTGTAGGGGGGAGCCCCGTTGGTGTTTCTTGTTCTCTTTCTTATCATATGCAGGGATTAGAGTTTCAAAGACACACTCTTGATGACTTTTGACGAACCATGATTCCGTGTTCCCTTCTTCCCGGTTCTATCCTGAGCTCTTTTCGATTCACTGTTTTATATTTCTCAATATTAAAATAGGAATCTCTTTAGTTGTCTTTTCCTTAACGCGATTTAAACAAAGTGCACGATGTCCTAAGTGTAGGGGAGTTTACTCCCACATGCTTAAACATTGAGGACAATGTTTATATTAAGTGTAGGGGGACTTCTATCGAAGTTAAGTGGCCTTTTCCTTGTATTTGCCCTCATTTTAACCGGAAAATCAAATTTTCGACATTTTTTAAAATTTTTAATCTATTTTGGCCTAGTTGTAGTTTCCACTATTTTTGCTATTTTTCTCTTATTTTAATAAAATGGTTTTAGCAAGTTTAGATATCTTAGATATATTAGGCCCGTTGTGAATATTTTGACTCAACCCGAGTTCACTTATCCAAGTTCACTCTAGCTAGTATCCTTAACCATGTAGACCTTAATTGGTTTATTAGGCTAAGTATCCACGAGTCTCATTCCTTGAGATTTTAAATTGTGGAGAACGAGAAATGATAGAGTTGGTTACAAGTTTGGTATTCTCTCATTAACTTTTGTGAGTTAATTATGATCTTTTGCTCCCATCACCTGCTAATAATTTATCTGCAATAAGTAAGGTCGTACGATTTGAAAAGTTACTTAGCTTCTAGCCCAAGATCGTTTAAAAGTTGCTCGGTAATGACGAGAGTTCATAGCCAAGGCATAACTTATGAAGCGGGGTGCGAAGATTGGCGAGTCCGAAAAGGCCCTAACAAGGCATGAGGATTCCATTTTATTGCTGAAGATCCAAGGTGATGTGAAAAGCATTATTCCCGAAATCAATATGAAGGATCAAGACTCACGACGAAAAGCAATCAACTCCCATAAAGATCATGGAGAAGTCTATCCGAAAAGACCCTAACAAGGTATGAGGATAAATAGATCCAAGTCCGAAAAGGAGGCGGATCGTTGTATCTCAAAATCCCAATTAGAGATTGAAGAAATAATCATGAAGTCGTGGTCAACAAAGTTGGAGTACACCTCAAAAGTCTCCAAGTGAAGAAACTCTATTATGATGAGAAGACCATTATCTCAAGAACGTCTCTCGAAGATATGAAGTATGAAGTACATGCCAAATATCGGCCCGAGAAAGGTCTCAAATCGTGAACCAAGTTATGCCAAGATATGAACTTTTTGATATCCCGAGAAGCAGTTTTAAGAGATTTTGTCCTTTAGCTAACTATTGATCAAATCGTCCTACTTTGCTTTCAGCCTAAATAAATTATCGAAATAAGTCAACAATGCATCCTCGTGATAATTCAAGACATCAATAAAATATAAGAGATACCCATAGGAATAAGGGAGTTTAAGTGATTAATTGAACCGCATGAGTAAATGTTTGTTATGCTAACTTGTACTAACAATGATCTTGTTTTTAAGCTTGGCATGGGGAACGTGAAACTTGAGGGTGATAAACATTCATGACACACAAGCCCTAATGTAAGTCTTAGATTTCTTTACATGTTTCTTCCTTGTTGCATCTTGTTATTTTCTATCTTTTTGATTTTCCTTAGTTGTTTAATAAAGGCCAAGTAGGTTGATTATGATGGAAAGTGTAAACCTTGCTTTATTGTTAAGCATTGCATGAGGGCATTGCAATGGTTAAGTGTAGGGGATTTGATAGGTGTGAAAACACCCATCTTTTCTACCACTTAATTACATTAAAACAGGACCTAAACGTATATTTTATGTCGTAAATGGCGGAATTATGCGTGGTTTGTGTTTTTATTGTGTTTCAGGGTCGAGAAGGTGAAAAGTGGAGAAAACTCGGCTTTCACGGGCTTTTATTGAAGTAAAAGACAAAAGACGAAGTCGAAAGATCAAGAGTGGAAAAAGAACGGAAGTCCAAAACCAATTCTGAAGATTTATCGAAGAAAAAGTCAAAAGACGGAAGTTTACTAAAAAGCCGAAGAACTCAGGTTCAAATTATGAAGAAATTACAAGACGAGTTCAAAGAAATCCCGAGACGAAGTCTTAGAAGTCGAAGAATTTGAGAAGATGGAAAGACTGAAAGACTGAGGACCAAGATAGAAAGAAAGAGGAAGCCACCAACCACTCCCCTCTCCTATAAATACCACTCTCACAACATGTGAGATGGTTGGTTAGTTTTAGGATTAGATTAGGAGTAGGTAGTTTCTCTCTCTAAACTTCTACTTTCTCTCTCTAGATTAATTTGTGTTTTAAACTTTTGTTATTGAATCCATACTTTTTAATTAAGCTTTTAATTCATCATCTTCTTCCTTTCTTGTGTGATTTGTTCTTATTTTTCATTGTTCATGTTCTTGAGTTTTTATGATTTTGATCAAGTGGGTTTTGATTAATTTGGTTATGTTTGTTAGTTTTGATGATTTATTTTGATTGATTATTGTTAGTTGATGCTTATTGGTTGTTTTGGTTTAATCGTTCGTTTGATTTTAATTGATTTAAGGATAATTAGTATTCACTGTGCGTCCCCTGTTTCCCAGATTGATGTTTCTGTATTTTACTAATTCCCAGGCAACCTTCATCCGGAACTTGAAAAGTTCCGAATGAAGGAACCTTCATCCGGAACTTGAAAAGTTCCGAATGAAGGAACCTTCATCCGGAACTTGGAAAGTTCCGAATGAAGGAACCTTCATCCGGAACTTGAAAAGTTCCGAATGAAGGGACCTTCGTCCGGAACTTGAAAAGTTCCGAATGAAGGGACCTTCGTCCGGAACTTGAAAAGTTCCGAATGAAGGGACCTTCGTCCGGAACTTGAAAAGTTCCGAATGAAGGGACCTTCGTCCGGAACTTGAAAAGTTCCGAATGAAGGGACCTTCATCCGGAAGTCCTAAAGTTCCGAATGAAGGTCTGTCATCTTCTTTCTGTTTTTAATTTTAAGTTTTCCTCCTCTAATTTCAAGTTTGATTTTTCTCGCCTTTTTATTTATTTAAATCTTTTATTCACTTTTCTTTTAGTTTACGTTTTTATCTGCATCATTCACTTCTTGTTAAGTTTTAATTTTACGTCCTTTCATTTTTCGTCATTTACTTTTAAAGTTTTAAATATTGCACCGTTTACATTTAACTTGTTTTAATTTCTCATCATTTATTATTTAGTCTTGCTCATTTATTTTCCAAAACCAAAAATATTTGTTTCACCAAGAACAACTAATCTCACACAATTAACCGAAAATCAATTCGATTAGACACCGAGAACGAACTTTCAACGAGTAAAAATATTTACATTAAAAGTTCTATTTGGGAAGCCCATTCCTCATGCATAGTCTTCACCAACATTGGTGGACGATTATCCGTACCCGAGAGGATGGACTTATCTGTAAGAGATGTGTACTCCATTTCAATAAGTTAAGATTTACAAACGTTGATCGATCAATGAAAGAAAGTAAATGTGTTTGTTGTTGTGAGTTGAAGTCGAGAAACAATGTTAAAATCCCTTAAAATATGTTCTCAACAAACCAAAAATTCCAAGTCAAGATTTACAAACGTTGATCGATCAATGAAAGAAAGTAAATGTGTTTGTTGTTGTGAGTTGAAGTCGAAATTTTTTTATGGAAAAATTTGTGATTATCGAAATAGTGATCGGAATAGTGATCGGAATGATGATCGGAATGAGTTATCGGAATACTTCGATCCGAATGTCTTATCGGAATACCTTGATCGGAATACCAAATTGGAATACCTAATCGGAATGTCTTATCGGAATAAACCAAATCGGAATACCTTGATCGGAATTCCAAATCTGAATACCAATCGGAATGTACCTAATAGGAATAAACCAAATCGGAATACCTTGATCGGAATACCAAATCTGAATACCTAATCGGAATACCTTGATCGGAATACGTAATCGGAATGACTAATCGGAATACCTGATCGTAATGTACCCAAAATCAGAATCCCTAAACCCTATTCCGATTACACTGATCGGAATGTCCTATAAACCCCTTTCCGATGACCTGATCGGAATAATTCCCACTTTTCTCGGACAAAACTCAACCAAATCATGATTTTAAGCCAAAAAATGATCAAAACACCCAAAAATTTTGTGTTTTTAGCCAAAGTAACTATACCAAATCCCTACCACAACTATGTAGAAGATTTGTATCAAGAAAAAACCATCAAAAACAAAAAAAAAATTTGGACGTGTGAAAATGGATCAAAAATGGCGTATGAATCAAGAACACAAACACATGAACAATACAATCATCCCATGGCTCTTGATACCATTTGTAGGATATGTAAATCTATGCTTATGTTTTTAGAGAGAGAAAGAGATAGAGAGATGGTGAGAACACACACACTTAGAGAGAGAAAGTGAAAGGAAAACACTTTTCTACTATGTGTAAAAATGAAGAACACACACCCTCTCCATCAAAGGAGAGGGTTTATATACCCAAGCCCTTGTCATGGGCTTGGGCTTACATTTTGGCCGGCCTACACATGTTGTAGGCTAGGCTTGTTCTTGTTTGATAAATAAATAAAGTTAACTAAACTACGAGCTATTACATGGATTATCGTTGGAGTGACCGATCCTTCTTAATACGTAAAACGTATTTCCAACAATATGTTTTGAGTTTATTTGAGTATTTAAGTTCCTGTATAGATCTGTTTTAATTTTTCTGCTTATAAGGTCTGATGTATGTTTAAGTTTGCTAGCTTATTGTGACTTATTAGTTGATTGCTGAGATTTGGTTAGTGTTTTGGTCTTTTAATATATGAATTTTTCAATTCTTTTTATTCTCTATTTATCGTTCCTCGATTCGACTCGAATTAATTTACAACTTTATCGTAAAGATTATTTGTTTTTGGTGAATAGTACTTTGTTTAGTAATTAAAACTATAAAATATTTAATCTATTAAAAAAAGAAAACTTTTAATTAAACAAATTCTATTTAAATCTAAAACAAAATCAATTAAAATTTATATTATAAAAAAACCTAATTTATTTGAAAACTAATTTTAAATTTCTAAAATAATAAAATATTTTTATTTATTTATTTATTTATTTATTATTTAAAACTTTATAAAAGTAATTTAATAAACTAAATATATAAAATTTACTTTAAATGAAAAACTTCTATTTGAATGAAACAAAGAGCTAACAACCTAATTAAAAAAACTATATTAATTAAAGAAGCAGTACTAAAACACAAATAAGGAGCTAGATCAAGTGGTAAACGTGTTTTTCCTATAACCAAGAGGTCACAAGTTCATGTAGAAATGCTAAATCGGATCCGGTGGTCTAACATGGTGGAAATAGGTGGTGGTAGCCATTGTTGGTTTAGAGAGAGAGAAGAGAGGTTGAATGTAAAAGATAAAATGTATTGAAAAGATAAAAATGACAAGCAACACCCCTCCTTGGAAGCTAAGGAGGGGTATATATAGTCACACACACAACCTAAACTTTACAACGAACCTAGTCTAGTCTAAATGTGTGTGACTATGATAACTAATGGGAATTCTTAAATGTCGTCACATAAAGTGAGTTTCCAACAATCTTCCCCCATGGGACGACGTGTATAATTCCTTACAATATTCTCCCTAACAAGTACAAAATAATTAAGAACAAGAGCTTTCATGAAGCATCCAATGCTGATGAAGTCTTCTGAGGCCTTCGTCTTCAAAACGACTCATCTTTAAAGTAACTTGTAGAAGAAATACTGTAACGGCACGAGTTAAGTAACCCATATACTTCTGGTTAAGGAGAAGCTTCTGAATTAGCTTCCCCCTAATTCATGCCACATAAACTTGATGTAGAAGCTTTTTAAATAGCTTCCCCCTAAACCGACAATCCTCGTAAGCAACTTCAAAGCTTTCAATAAAGCTTAGAATGATTAAGCGCACAGCGGAATCTAACAAGCAAATCCCATCATATAACATGATAATGTTGCTAAGAGGGATTGAAAGTTTGGAGCACACCAAGTAGATCAACAACTTTTCATCTCACGCTTGAATAATTCTTCTGAATTTTTCTTCCCCCTGAGAGTTCAAGTTATGCATACCAGAAAGAATCAAGACATTTCTTCCCCCACATAGTTGAAGAAAGTAAATCAATCCCAATTATGAAGCTCAAATACTGAAGTGGACACTTTATCCCATTCATGAAGTTGACATCGTAACACCAAAGTCAATTAAGTCCCGGAAATGCACATATCTTCTTCCGGAGATGCACCAGATTCAATTAAGTCCCGGGAGTGCATATAGGATAATGATGATGAATAATTGCAACAATCAAACAATTAAACCTCGAATCAGTAGTGTACCGTTTAGAGATTGATAACGCCACGAGTTAAAACACTGATTTTCTTTGCGGCTATGACAAATGTCATCCCGGAATATCTTCCAATCAAAAGAAGGTATGAAGTTCATCATGTGTACTCGTTGTGCGTTCAATGTGTCTTCTTCTTCCCCTTGATGGTTTCGAAACTCGGAACCATCAATAAATTGTACGCACATGAACCTGAAATATCGTGAGAATAATAAATAAGTTGAATTATATATTTTGTGAGAATCAGCTGTTGATCGAAAATCTCTTCTCATAAACTCTCCATGGCCACCTTTACCAACCCACGTGAAAGCAATTTTAAGTGACCACTGAAGGAATGAACCAGATACATCAAACGTGAAGCTGAATAAAAATCCTTCGATCTTGTGACTTAAGCTTGCACTATTGTTGAATGAAGAACGGTGGAGAAATCTCTAAGTACTCAATGCATCAATGAAGAAGTCTATAAGCACAACACCTCTTGAAATTATCCACGTCGACTATGCGCGTGACACTGAGTACAACAATGTAACCCCTTTAAGTGATAGTTATCCGAGTCATCAACCATCCACCCCGAACCCGGAAACCAGATAACCAAGTCTTCATTCTAGGATTAAGCACGAGCAAGTTATCTAGTAAAAGATAAAATAAATACACGCCTTCAAAAAATCCGTCTTCAACGTCACGTAATTAATACCCGATCAAACAAAATCTGTAGCCACTAAAAAAATCGCCCATTTTTTCTTGGTCTTGTCAAAATAAATTCTCGTCACAATTGTCACGTCATTTTCGTCACGTCACTTGTTTCTCGTCACATTTTAAGACCATTAATCAAAATAACATCATTTAAAAAATGATAAGTGATATTTTGAAAAAAGAATTTTATCAAAACATTTTTTCACAAGTTTATTAAACTTAATTCTCGGCCCAAAAGAATACCAAAAGAATGTGGCCCCAAAAAAATTTCGAGCCCAACATTTCTTGGGAATTACCCGGTCCAACATCACAATCCTAAAAAATTTCATATAAACGTAACCCTAACTCACACTCTTGTTTAAACCGCCCACTTTTCTTCTCACTACTCCCTTCACCTAGTAACCATCGCCCTCACCAAATCACATCTATCCCAATCCACTTCGTAACTTCCGTCCCCCATCCTCTTCTCTCTCATCTAAATAATCTCCAAAACCTCCCAGCCACCATCTCAATCAATCTCCATATATTCCCTTCATCATGTCCACGAATGAAGTAGCATAAAAGATTTCGGCTAATAGATCTGTTAAGGGTCTCAGGTAGGTAGCTAAGTGATTGCATGTGATGATCCGAAATAAAGAAAAATGGATTATAACATAAAGGTTATAAATCCTTCTTTAATTCGAATAAAGATTACATAGATAAGATTGCATGTCGGTTTTATTCAAAAACGAATCAAGTATTGGGTTTAAAATAATTGTTAAAAACCTTACTTTAAATTCGAATAATAAATGGTTAAAAACCAAACATGGATCAGTGATGATTTTATGGTTTTCGTGAGTCTTGATCTAAAATATCTTGAATAACACACAAACCAATGAATATGAGATCTTAAATAGTTGTTAAGTCGAGTCTTTGGTTGGATTGGGGAATAGGAGACGATGGGATTAGGATAGATTGTGGTGTTGAGGAGGTATAAGGATGGTATGATTTTGAGTTGCAAAACTCAGTGAGTTTAACTGAGTCAACTCGGTAATTACCGAGTTGACTCGGTAGAGTTGGTATTGTTTTAGTCACATGTTTGGTTCACAAGATTTTAAAAAACATGGCCATCGGAAAGTCAAAAAAAATGTCCCATCGGAATGTTTAAGCTTCCATCGCCATCCTCGTTAAATCCGTCCCATCATACATCACGAATCAGTCAACACCAAAAAATCAAGCACATCTTAACATATGAATCCTACAAATACGAGCCAAAAACGTTTGAATTACCTACAGATCGAGAAACCATATGTCAATTAGATCCACGGATCTAGAACCATAGAAAATGGCTTCAAGATCTATAATTGATCTCGGGTAGGTATTAAATATAGATTGCATGTGATTAATTTTTTCGTTTTCAACCGAAACAAAGTGAGAAAATAACATATTTGTTATGATTCTGGCTTTACTTTCGAATATTAACAAAAGGGTTGAACCCTCCACAGATCTGTGATGATATCGATTTCGTAGTTAAAGATCTTTTAATGATCTCAACATGCATGAATAACACGAAATGGATCTGAGATTGTTTTGATTTATAAGTTTTCTGTTATGGTGTGAATAATTAGATGGGATAGGAGACGATGGGAATTAGGATAGACTATGGTGTTGTGGAGAAATAAGGTTGGTTGTGATAAGGTCGACTCAGTGAGTTAACTGATTCAACTCGGTAATTACCGAGTTGACTCGGTTGAGATGGTTTTAGTTTTGGAAACCATGATAATATAACTGAGTCTTTCATGATAATATAACTGAGTCTTTTCGGTTGAGATGGTTGTGATTTGATACATTGTTGGGGTCACATTTTTGGTACACAAGTTTTTTAAAACACATGGTCCATCGGAATGTCAAAAAACAATCCCATCGGAATGTTTTTGTTTTTGAGTCAAAGTTATGTCTTACAAATGAGTCCATCGGAAAGTCAAAAAGAATCCCATCGGAATGTTTTTCTAAGTCGTCATCGGAATGTTTTTGTGGTCACCATCGGAATGATTGTGAATATGGTCTCATCGGAATCAAACAAAAACCCCCATCGGAATGGCTTAATCTGAATCCCACTCCATTTCTCAATCTGAATGTTCAATCTGAATGACCATCGGAAACCCAATCGGAATCCCCATCGGAAAAGGGTTTTGACCCTTTTTCATGGTTTTTCCAAAAAAGGAATCTGTAAACTTTTGTCCTTTCCGGATTTTTCTGAGCAACTTATCTTCATCTTCATTTCAAGAAATAAAAAGATTATACTATTCAAATCCAGAAAAAAACTAAATAAGAGTAATACTTTCCATGAATCATGAAAGAATAGAAAAAAATACACATTTTTGACCAGAAAAGACTCTCGGAACAAGGAGATATGACAAACCAATGAAACTGTTTGGACAGATTAGACAAAAAAGAAGACGTGACCAAAAAAAATTTGTGACAAAATGGACAGAAAATGATATAACGAGACACAAATAAAAAATTAGACCACCAAATCGAATACACGAACACGATCCAAGGATAGAACCGAGGCTCTGATGCCAAATGTAGAAAAGCTAAATCAGATCCGGTGGTCTAACATGGTGGAAATAGGTGGTGGTAGCCATTGTTGGTTTAGAGAGAGAGAAGAGAGGTTGAATGTAAAAGATAAAATGTATTGAAAAGATAAAAATGACAAGCAACACCCCTCCTTGGAAGCTAAGGAGGGGTATATATAGTCACACACACAACCTAAACTTTACAACGAACCTAGTCTAGTCTAAATGTGTGTGACTATGATAACTAATAGGAATTCTTAAATGTCGTCACATAAAGTGAGTTTCCAACAGTTCGAATCTAGTAGTGGACATTTTTGGTGATTAATTATTTTTGGACAATGAAAACGTAATAAAAGTCACAGGAGTGACTTTGTGTGTTTGTAATCTTTGAACTGATAGGAATCAGTGTAAACTATCAGACCAATAGGGCCTGTTAGTTTTTTGGAACTCAACAGAACATCAAAAATCAGCAAATGCAAGACTCATATAAATAACCTAATAATAAGCAAATAAGAACTCAACAACTATCAGTAAAACATATAATATATCAACAAAGCTGACTTATCTAAGCCGAATATCAGCAAGCAGATCTTAACAATAACCGTATTAAAACCAAATAACCTAGCAAAACCCAATGTCCCAGGAATAGGTTATGCTTGGATGTTTGATTTAGATTATCTAACTAACTCCATGGAGGTGAGGAGTCTAGTGCAACTAATGCAGGTACTCAAGAAGAAGTTTCTTCATCAAATGATAATGTTCATACCTATGTACCCAATATGCCTACTGTTACTCCCATGTCTGCTACTCCCAAGAAGCAAACCATGCCATCAACAGATGATCAAGCCTCCCAAGAGCTTTAGAGGCTTCAAGATCAAGAAAAGAATGCTACAACTGTTAATAAGCATTTAGGAAAAGAATCTTTTGAGTCACAACACTCAGCAGTACATACTACACCTAGCGGTACTTCATCTGCAAGTACTGCTAAGTCAAAATCTGCAAAGTGTGGTGATTCATTAGAAGATATTTTACAAGCTATGGACGATGAAGATGTGTTTGCTAGTCCAACTGAAGGAATCTTCTATAGAGCTTCCTATGATGAGCAAAGTGTAGTAACTAATTTCAACAATTTGGAAACATAAATTCTAGTCAGTTCTATTCCCACTCATAGAGTCAACAACAACCATCCTACTACAGAGATCATTGGAGATCCCAAGTCTGTTGTACAAACCAGAAGACAACTTCAAACCAATACTGAAACTCATGCACTTGTGAGTTATGTCAAACAACAGCAGGGAACTAATCATAAAGATACTCAGCATTGTTTGTTTGCCTGTTTCTTATCACAAGTATAGCCCAAAGACATTTCTCAGGCTCTTGATGAAGTAAGTTGGGTAGATGCCATGCAAGAAGAATTAACACAATTTGAGCTAAAAAAGGTTTGGATTCTTGTGTATCTTCCCTCAAGTAATGGAGTAATTGGTACTAGATGGGTTTTCAGGAACAAGGAGGATGAAAGAGGAGTTGTTGTAAGGAACAAGGCAAGACTTGTTGCGCAAGGCTATAGACAAGAATAAGGGATAGAATATGATGAGGTTTTTACACCAGTGGCAAGGATAGAAGCCATTAGGTTATTTTTGGCCTTTGCATCATATATGGGTTTTATAGTCTATCAAATGGATGTGAAAAGTGCCTTTCTTTATGGTACTATTTTAGAGGAGGTATATGTCTAACAACCTCTAGGTTTTGTAGATCCTAAATTCCCCAATAGAGTCTACAAGGTTATCAAAGCACTTTATGGTCCGCATCAAGCTCCTAGGGCCTGGTATGCAACTTTATCGAATTTTCTGTTAGAGCATGGATATAGGAAAGGGACCATTGACAAAACTCTGTTCATCAAGAAGAATGCTAAGGATATTATTCTAGTTCAAGTCTATTTTGATGAAATCATTTTTGGTTCTACCAAGAAGTCATGGTGTGAAGATTTTGAGGCTTTGATGAAAGGAAGATTTCAGATGAGTTCTATAGGAGAACTAACTTTCTTTTTGGGACTGCAAGTCAAACAAAGGATAGATGGAATATTTATTAGCCAAGATAAGTATGTTGCTTAAATCTTGAAGAAATTTTCATGTATGGATACAAGGAGTACAAGCACACCTTTTGAATCTAAGAAGTCTTTATCAAAAGATGAACATGTAGAAAGTTTTGATATTCATCTATACAGATCAATGATTGGTTCATTGATATATCTTACTTCTTCAAGGCTAGATATTATGTTTGATGTGTGTGCCTGTTCAAGGTTCCAAGTCACTCCAAAGGTGTCACATCTACATGCTGTGAAGAAGATTTTTAAGTATCTTAAAAGTCAACCGAATTTAGGATTATGGTATCCTAGAGATTCCACCTTTGAATTGGAAGCTTACTCAGACAGTGATTATGCTGGAGCTAATAATGATAGGAAATCCAAAACAAGAGGTTGTCAATTCCTAGTCAGAAGACTCATATCGTGACAGTGTAAGAAGCAAACCATTGTTGCTACTTCTACAACTAAAGCTGAATATGTAGTTGCTGCTCATTGTTGTGGACAAGTACTTTGGATTCAAAATCAATTGTTAGATTATGGGTTTAACTTCATGAACACCAACATTTACATTGATAATGAAAGTACTAGATGCATTATCAAGAATCCAGTATTTCACTCTAAGACCAAGCATATTGAAATAAGAAATCACTTTATAAGAGATGCCTATGACAAGAAGCTTATTCAAGTCTTGAAGATTCATACAGACAACAATGTAGCTGATTTGTTGACCAAGGCATTTGATGCAAAGAGATTTGAATTCTTGGTGACACATATTGGTATGCTCAACCAATATACTGCTGCATATGTTGATTGGAGGTAATAGTTGTATAATTTTTTTATACTAATTTTTATTGTATAGTCTATGTTTTGTGTTTTTGATGTGATTGCAGGTTGATAGAGAAAGATAAAAGAGGTTATAATAATAGTGGAATGCATGAACTGGTCAAAATTGTGAGGTCCCGTTATAACTCCATGTACCGCTAGCACAAGTTCAAGTACCGAGTATGTTCCATGTACCGCTACATGTTCGTTGTACTGTTAAAGGTCTCTTTTGTAAATTTGGCGGTTTTTCGCGCTTAGGTTTGTTATTTACTTAAATATTTACTCCAATTACACAATTGATTCACCTAATCTTTTATTCTTATCTCTTGATTCTATAACCTTCTCTCTAATTTTTTGATCATCAAAATACTAATGGCTGCTTTACAAGTGATCTCTAAGCATAATTTGGTTGTGAATCAGGTTGTGCATGATGACTCTCTTGGATTCCATGAGATTCTTAGTTTCTTATCTCGAAGTCATGTTTTACAGCTTCGACCACTGCATATAACTCCAACTCATAAGTGGAGTACCTAGACTTCGGCCGTGTTAATTTCTCAATAAAATTGAAAACATGTCACCCACCTTGACTAAGAGATCTACCTATTGCAACCTTAGAAGCATCAATATGAATCTAAAAAAAGTTTAGAAAAATATGGCAATTCCAGGATTGGCGCTATAGTAAGCTTTTCCTTGGCAACCTGAAAAGCAAGAGGTACTTCCTTCGTTCACAAAAATGACTTTCCCTTGATATAATCTGTCAAAATGGAACAAAAATTAGGGATAAAACGCCTAAAGATGTGATAACTCGTATTTTATCGGTAATTAAATTAGTCTTTTATTCTTACTTCTCGAATTTTAGAATGTTTTACCTTTTTCTTTTACTTTTTCATACGTAAATCCTGAGATTCCGAGAATTTTTATTAAATTATATTTTAGTTATTTTTTTATCCATTAAAAATAATTTATTTAGATTTATAAAAATTTTATTTTATTTTTCCGTATTAATTTAAATCAAGATTATTGATTTAAAAGACCTTACACGAATTTTGAAAAATTATACCCGATTCGATGGAACGAGAACCGGTAGCGATATATTTCGACTTTAAAAAGTCAACCATATTATGTTCTTATAAATATTTCATTTACATAGTATAACTTGCACCGAGTCGGAACGACTAGAGTTTTAAGAATTAACTCGGACTAAGACTAATTAGGTCTTGGGCTAAATTAAGCTAGTAAGAATAGTATGATGGGCCAAAAAGCCCACCCTTTTCTCTTGTTTCTTTCTGTCGGTCAAACAACACCATCATAAACATATACAAAAAAGAATTCTTACCAAAAACATAAACTACTCGTCTCTTCGACCCAAACAGCCCCAAAATCATCATCTTCATCAATTAAAACTCAATTATTTTACAGTTAAATCAAACCAATGTATCATAAATTTTCAAATATGCAACAAGTTTTTAGAAGAATCATAAATTTTCAAGATTGAGGATTATCGAGATTGATGATTATTTGTAGGAAATAATTGTAAGTATCCTCATCTTTACCCTTTTGATTTATTAATTATATAAGATCATGCATATTAATTGATGAGTCGTTTTTGTTGAATACATGTAAGGGTAGGTGATATTGAGAGTTGATTGGAGTTTTGGTGGTAATGAAGTGATGGGTAAGTTTTAGCATAAATTTGGACAACAAATAATTCTACCTAGAAACCATGATATTTTCCATTGGAGCCACTGATATTATGACTTAGATGGGTATAATGGACATAATAGATAGTAGTGGTGAGTTGGATGGGCGCTCAAGTCCTCCGGATGAGGAAGTTATGGCCGATTTACGGTTGAGTTCCCACTATGACCCAGCAGTTATGCTTGGTGTTTTGCTACAAGCTATTACCCATTAAACCCTTGTGTTTTTCTTTGGGTAGTTACTAGAAATTATAAACTAATCATAGCCGCTGGACTTCGTCTATTTCTATCAAGGTTTGTGATTTATGACCAGAACGACCGAGATAAACTTTTGAACTACGATTTTCCTTTGACCTCTTTTTAATGAAACTGCATTTCCGTGGATTGAAAATTGTTTAGATTGATTGGCTAGAATTTTTAAAAACTAGACTCTTGAGGCTTTCCAGGGGTGAAATCTTCATGATCATATTCTTTACGGATTGGGAGGACCACTTTCGTAACGTTGGACTAAAACAGTTGGACCTGGATTTCTGCCATGACTAGCTGTTAGTAATTTGGTCATTTAGAAAGATTGGTAAATATTTAAGTTTATTGGTTTTGAGTTTTGAAACCTCATAAGAGACCCATTCAAGGGGTGAAAACCCCATGGTTGTTGGACATATGGTTTCGGAGATACGACCTTTCTAAAACAGCCATACCGGAAATTGTGACTTATACGCCTACGGTTATGTAGATCTAGGGCGTTTTTATGTGCAATCCATTTGTTCTACATGGTTTGAGACCTTAGGCTTCTATTAAAAGTATTTCCTAAAATTTGTGTGTCATTAAGGTCATGATCACACTTAGACTCGGTTGCGTGTGCAAATTATATACATATTACATTTTTACAAAATATTTTGATACAATATATATATATATATATATATATATATATATATATATATATATATATATATACATATATATATATATATATATATATATATATATATATATATATATATATATATATATATATATATATATATATATATATATATATATATATATATATATATATATATATATATATATATATATATATATATATATATATATATATATATATAACGGATACCTAAGACCGTGATCACTCTTGTAGGTCACGGGTAGACCTTGGAGTATTTCCCATTGCCTTCTATAGCCCCAGTTCTCATTTCTTTCACATTTGTACTAAGGTGAGTTCATAGCCCCCTTTTTACTACTTATGCCTTGTTTCTAGACGTGGGGTGAGATTACATGTTGGAACACAACCATTTTAACTTTATGCTACTCAGAACTTGTATGATGCCAGATGATTACCTAATTATTATTGCTTTTAGCACCAATAGCCGTAAAGTCCCCTCTTTATCATGAACCGTTAATTTCTTTGTGTTCCTTAGCGCGAATGTAGTGGGTGGATCCATCTGGACCGAAAATCCCCGTCCCATGTCGCGGTTGTTAAACCATTGTCGCATTTAACATATGATTTGTTACTTGAGTATTTAGGCTGAATACTCACTACGGGCATACTGATTCGTTAATGCTTCAGTCTCATGGGCTAAATACTATTAATTGTTGATCCCAAACTTAGATCGATTAGCTTTGTGTTAAACAAGATTGAATCAAGATTAACACGTAGAGAAACTTTGTGTATTTAACAATCTAAGTGTTATGCGGAATTAACACTTAGAAGAAAGAACAAACAAAACAAGTAAACGAAACTTTCACTTCGATTAATAATGAAGTTTATGTACAATGAAAGTGTAAAACTTATTAAGACCGATATCAAACTATGAACCCTACGACATCCTTTTATAACATAAGGAGTCGTGTACAAAGGTCTACCTATCAATTATTCTAGGTAGAGATAATTATAGAAAATACAATAGTGAACATATCTTTACTTAAAATACAAAACGTGTTGACTAAGTAATCCTATTAGTGGTTGATCGTCTACTTGTCAGCACTCAAATATGTCTTGTGAGTGCTCATCTATCAGCGCCTCTTTTACTCTTGTCAGTGTCCAAGTTTCTCTTGTTAGCGTCCCAGTGACTTAGTTAATTTTATTCCCAAGAAGCCTCCCCTAAAATTGATATCTACTCTAGTAATCAAGTTTCTGAATAAAAACTAAGTATAAGGAGGATTCTTACAAAAACCAACTATTTCTTAATTAGATAATAAACAAATCTAATTAAAACCTTACTAACATCACTGGTATAATCAACCTCTAACTGTGTGGATACCATCATCTTCAAAACATCTTGAGGTAGAGGATATTCAACATCAACCAAAAGAGATTCTGTAAATTTTGAGGTGCTAAGATGGTACACACCAGCAACTGAATGTAAACGCCACTTCAACCGACTGAGATCATCCAGATCCAACCATATTGGATCAGCTTCATCTGGAGCGATCATTCTCTTGAATGTTGTCCAGATCACTATTCCATTGACTGAAGAAGGCTCTTCAACTTCATACTTGGCCTTCATCAACTTCCATATATCCACCAAGTCTTCGCTATACATACTTGCAAACAATGAAATAAAAGAAGTGAAAGTATGTACCTTATCACCATATCTGGTGATCACCCAGAAACCACTTGCATCTTCTTCATACTTGATTATTGGGTTTCTAAAATCTAAAGGTAACACTTCTCCAACATCTGAAGCCTCCAAAGATGAAAGCTTTATATTCTTCCTTATAACAGCCTTACTTGGATTCACTTTATCAAGTACTGGGAATTCAATAGGTATTCCCTTCTTCACTGGTCTTGGCACAATGGAAGCCCTCTTAATCTGCATATTTTTCAACAATTTCTTCTTTCCTTTCATCAGAAAGAAGTATGAGATTATTCTCTACACAAACACGCTCCCAAATAGGATATGCATAAAACTCCAATTCTTCAAAGGAAAGCTTCCTCAATTTCTCATAGGTCCATCCTCCTTGATGTCACCTAAGAAGCATATAATAGAGCTCCCTTCTATCCCTTTTCAGCTCAAAGAGTACCTTACTTTCCTTATGCTTCAAAATCACCTTGCAATCCTTTTGAACTCTCAACAGAATCTCCAAACCCCAAATTTGTCCAGTAAGTGTTATGTTTGGATTTTCTACAACTGAAGCTTCCCATGCAAAATATATATCAACCACTTTAGACATGTCAATGTCAACTTTCATCTTTAACTCTCTAAGATTCTCCTTAGCTAATTTATCTTTCCCCAAACTCCAATTTCTCTGGCTCTTCAATAATCATTACACTAGAACCATAACTCTCATCATCACTGCCATCTTTATTGCATTGAATGGAAATCTCTACCCTATCCTTTTCTTCAAGTTAGGCAGCCAAAACAGAATCAAAATGTACCTGAGCTGTATCCTTAGGTACTTGTACTTCTTGCATAATCCCTTTACCCTTATCCAATGCTCTAATAGTTGGTAAAGTGATTGATGGTACCTGTGTAGAAACATCCTTGATGATAACTGGTGGTTGGGATACACCAGTCATACCTACAAGTCTGTCAGCGTTTGATTTGTTCTTGTCAGCATTCAAATCTTGAATGTCAGCGTCTGACTCTATGACTTTCAGCATCATCTCTACAAATGAAAGCTTCTTGGGAGTAACCAAAGAAATATCAACAGCTGGCTTCTCCTTCAAACTTGTCAGTGCCTCAGCTATCTCCACAGTCCCATAAGAACCACCTTCTTGTGAGCCCTTGTCACTCACATTTACTGTTGGGTAAAAAATTTGATGTGGTAGAAACTCAAAATGAAGAAACATCAAGACGTTTGTTCAAGACACGCTGACATGTGCAAGCTAGACGCTGACACATGTAAACTAAACACTGACAATGATCAAGTGCTGATGGACGTCTACGGGCTGATAGAATCTTCTAATTAGGGAATATATTGAGTATATTATTTTCATTATATGGTTATCTAAATAGAAGATATACATGTTTATTCACTCTTATCTCTTGTAAACCCTAATCCTTACTCTATAAAAGGAACAAGGGTCTTAGGCTTTATTCATAACTTTGATTCACAATATAAACCTAAAGAGTGTGTTGCACTAGATGTGGGATAAAATGTATACAAGTCTAGTGGTTATTTATTATTAATATAATGAGCAACCCTTGTTTGTAATTCATGTGTTATTGTTCCTAAACACCTTATTAACAGTTTTCATTCTATTCTGCCTTGATTCAATCAAGTGAATGGGAATCGTTCCTAGTTGCTAAAAGATCGAGGAAACTCAGGTTTCCACATTTGGTATCAGAGCCTCGTGGCTCTTGATGCTAGGACCAACAAGGTGTTCGTGTTTTGAGATGGAAGAAAAATCCGTCTAGGGTTTTTTCTGGGCGATTTTGTGTGCACAACAGTATTCAGAAGGCCATAACTTTTTATTAAATCGTTGGAACGTCACGAAATCTTTTGTGTATGTTCTACACACATATATCTAGATATCCATTGGAGGGATTATCAAGATCTATTCCCAAGAAAAAGATATAGCATGTCGAAGTCAGCAGCAGAATGGGTGCAGTTTTCTGTGAACAGTAATAGTAAAAACGTGATTTCTCCTTTGTTAACCGTTGGATCATCATGCAATTTGAATTGAAGGTTCTTGGTACTTGTGTCTAGGATCTCACCGAAGGGATCTTCGATATGAGCTCTCACGAAAACGTTTTTTAGTGTCAAAGTTCGCTGCAGTAAAGGTATTCAGTTTTTGCTTTTCACATAAATTCACGAATGGAAGCACTCTTCCAAACCCTAGCTCGACTCTAAAGCAAAAACCTGTTCCAGAAGTGTTGTTTATGATCATGTTTTACTAGTCTTGGTGAGTGGATTCATCGATTCATGATGAACCCTAGTATGATGTTATTTGTTCATGGCTGTGATGTTTTTCGGTTCTCACAAACCCTATATCCACGATTTCAGTAGAGACAGATGTAGGTAAAAGTATTATTGCCAAAGTTACGCGGGAGTCACAGTGAATAAAAGAATCACGTCATGGATTGTTATTGATCAAGAAAGTTGTGGGCCAAGTAAGGACTAGATGATATTTGTATGTTCACACCAAGAAAGCAAAAAGGAGTTGCTTTGTTTTTTGTAGCAGCCAAAGAAAGAAGAATGTTCACGTGATGTTTTATTGGACGAAAGTTTTTGTGAATGTGTGAATGTTTACATGAGTAGACAAGTGCAGGAGTATATTCTCATATATTGTTCGTCCAGTGATATTGATATGGTGGTCCTAGCAAGACGTTTAAAGAACTGCTCAGGGTCTCAGAATATGTCATAGTATTAATGTGATCACGATCGGTTGGCAGCTTGTGAAGGGTTTCAGTTGATGTACACAAATACAAGGGTGTGGTCAATGACAAGCACATCGTGTACAAACAAGGTAGAGGTACACTATGGAATATTAGTTTTATTTTTGGATAATATATCATTCAATATATTAACTAAGAATATGAGATAATTCCTGGTATTTAGCTATATCCGTCACTGCAAAGTGGGGTAATATTTATACTTAACATCTATTCATGAAGTTTTTTTATTGGAATAATATTTGATTAAATTATGTAGTCGGGGTAGCCTTGTGAAAGAGTTATCCGTTGCGAAACTTTTACATATGATATGAAGATATTATTTCATAAAGATTCATCATGAAGTGATGTTAGCCCAGGAATGAAGTTAGCCGCTGACAAGTTTAAGTTTGACGCTGACAAGTAATAAGTCAGGCGTTGACAAAAAGCGCTGACATGTGTTGTCCGAGATATTTTGTCCAAAACGCTAACAAGTATTGTCTGATATTGGACAATACATATGGTAAAGATATTGGACAGTGCAGGTTATTAGACGACAAAGGAAATGCTGCTGTTTGGAAAATTGGTTAGATTTTGGCACACAAAATAAGGAGATTATACACATAGGTACATGGGATCTCTGTTGTAATACCCGTGAACGTGCCGTATGATGCTAAGTTATTGTCTCAAGAGTTGTTCAGTATGAGCATCTCTCTTAAGTTGCGACCCACTTGAGGATGTGATATCCCGAGCCCAGCGTTATTTATTTAATCCTATTTTACGGATATTTTTGAAATTTTTAAGAAATTTCGTTTGTTATATATTTGACGGTTTAAATTGAAACCAACGTTTACGGTCGTAATTTAACGTTTGATGATTTAAGAAGAACCGATAACGACTACGATACCGACGGATGCCCAAAACTTACATTTTATTATCGATTGATCGATATTTGAGTTTTTCGAGATTTTATTTTTATTACGTGTTAAGTCGAGTCGGAACCATATGAATATTCGTTTTGTGTGCGTTTTAACCTTTGGAAAGTAATTTTGTGAAACCCCGACCCCCGTAAAAATTCAAAACCCGTCATTTAGCCAAAATCCCGTTCTTTATTCTTACTTTTATGGATGAGGCCAAAAGATAGTTAAAATGGCAAAAATTACCCCCACCATAGTATAAAATGGATTCCAACACACACTACTCATTTTTACATTCAAAAAAATTGAAAAACACCTCTCCCCTCTCTCTCTATTACCGTCGGCCATACCACCACCATAAACCACCACCGCCATTTTAAAAACTTGATTTTTGAAGAAAATAAGCAAAGACCCATCTCCAATTTCATCTTGTAAGTAAATCCCACCTAAAATAACATACATGCATCCATTGATTTTTTCCAAAAAATTGTGATTTTTCAAAAATGGATTTTGATCTAATTAAACCATACACATGTTTAATTCATGTGTATATAATGTTAATTCATCCATAAAACAAGATGGGGATTATGTTATTGGTCTTCCACAGCCCCAAAAAGCCACGAAATATTGGGGTGTTTGGTGGGTTCAAGGTGTTTGATGAAATGTGTTGTGGGGTTGTGTTTAAAATGGTGTTTTTAGTGTTTTTAAATTGTTTAATTACATTGCATGTATGATTTAGGACTTGGGTTTTGATGCAGATTGATGTTCTTGATGATATAGGCTGTTTGGGGAGATTAGGAATGATTACAAGAGGTTGGTATAGGTTTAGGTGATGTTTGGATGGATTGAAAACAAGTTTTGAAATGATTTAGGAAGGGTGATTTTAGACAAGAATGTTAAGGGCTTATTTTCGTGGGTTTAACTTTATAAACAGGTCATAAACATAGGATGTAGTTTTAGAGCTTTATTTTAGCTTCGTTTCGGTATAAAGTAGAGCTTACGACTCCAAAAGAGTCAAAAGTTATGTTATTTTGAAAATACGTGTACCAGGAGATGAGAATCAACACAATCCGAATTTGTGTTTGGTTTTGGGTCAAATCCCAGGGACCATAGATAGAGTTTGGTAAATGTTTGAAAGTTGATTTTTGGTCTCAAACCTGCATTTGTGAGTCTATTTTTAGACTTAGGTGTCGGATTAGTCGATGGTGTATTTTAAATGGGTCAAACAAGTCTAACATGGTCAACGTGCAAAATCAGTCCTAAAAGTGTATGTTTAGAAATGTGATGTGTAACGAGTCATAGAAGTGAAAACTTTTTATGGGATTAAAAATGGATTTTCTACAGGTCTTAAGGTATTTTTGAGAATTTTCCCAAATTTTATAAAAGGGTATAAGTTTAGGAAAACAGCCCATACTTTTGGTAAGTATCGGCGAAATCGTAAAATGGATAGTAACTTTAATAACATTGATAAATGATATAAGTCTAGTAACAACTACTTGTTTGATTTTGGCGTGAGTTTTCATAAGCGTTGAGTGTGTTTGCATATGCGTGTGTTTAGTACAATAATGTACGCGGAGTATTGATTTGGTTTTCGTACCTTGATTTTAAGGTCAAGTGTTAAATTTTCCCGGGCATCCACGTCGTCGGTGACATTTCTCGTTACGTCTTCGCTAGAACCACTACTAATACGCAAGGTGAGTCTATAGCCTCGCTCTTTACTTATTTCAAATGATTTTACCCGCGAGGGGGATACATGCTATTTAAATGGAAATGAACATAAGTCATGAATGATTGTTAGACCCGAATGTTTCCTCGAAATTGTGTTGAGTACCTAGTTGCAAAAGGCCCTAAATTCATGAACTATTAACTATTGTCTTGCCCTTGTGTGGGTTGGAAACAGCCGCTTATACAAAGTGATAGTACTATGGGGTTGACTACCCTATCCGAGACGAGGGCTAGTACGTTGATACCCCCTGCGGACGGATAATTTGTGATAAGAGATAAGGTATAATTGCAACTGATGCCTTTAGTAGGGGCACTGGTTTCATCTGAATCACGCTGGTAATTATTACGCGGGTGGTTGAGTTAACGGATTAGTGTCATGAGCTTAAACACAATTGTCATATCCTTGATTAATAGATTGTTTGCGCGACAATGCTATTGAATGATCATGATTGGTTTTTAATACTTATGTTCAACTTATGATTTGATAAACCTATAGATTCGCTCAACCTTTGTGTTGACAGTTTTAAGCATGTGTTTCAGGTAACCAGGATTGATAGCAGCGGAGCATGCGAGGATGGAAGTTGTTGTGGCTTGGCGGTCTACTTGTTTTTCCACCCTTATTTAACTTAAAACTCTTTTATTTTTCTGTCATGTGAGCAAAAATGTACTTTTTGGGTTGAGATTCAGTGGGGACCTAACGCAAACTCTGTTTAGTATTATCTTGGGATTTGGAAAACTGTAGACTTGTATGTTTTTAATAATGTTAAATTTATGTTTAAACTTTTACGTCTCTTTGAGTCGTTTAATATAGCTTATGTGTGATGATAACTACGTAGCACCCAAATGTTGTAGTTCCGCTGCGCATAGCATTTGTGGGGGTGTTATATCTGTTATTATTCAGAATATCATTTTGAAAATTGATTAGATTATGGCTCGGATATTTTCCTTAGAAGATGTATACGACTAAGGGGAAGAATTCTTATGGTAAAATTGATGCTTGAAGTAGATTTCCGCGAGTTTGTGTTTTATCATATTGTTAAAGTTGTGGACGATAGCCATTGAACTTTAACAATAACTTGTTCGTACTTAAATGGTTAGTGACAAAGACTTGTCATATCTAGCAACCCAATTTCTATCACTTGAAAGAGTTACATTACGTGCTCGGTGTCTCACAAAGTATGAGGATTTTGACAAAGGGATTGAGGTCTACTTATACTTTGTACCATGAGTATAAGTTCTTTATCACGTGGATAGTACAATACATGGAACATAGGTTTAGGTTACTGTACTTCTATATCAAGATCATTATAGTTATTTTTCATTAGGATCATTACATAGAGCATACATTTGGAGAATCTTCAATTGCATACATTGTTTCCTTCCCTATTTGATGTGACAAAAGGGGAAGATATACATGCTACACTTGAGGGGAAGCAGTTTGAAGATGATGTACCACTTACAAGAGATACACAAAGGGTTTTGTCGACATCAATGATGAGACTGCTTTTATACATAGTCTCATCTTCCAAATAGGGCTTAAAATGCATTAAATATCATCAAAATACCCAAATATATGCTTGTGTTTGTTGCTTGTGTATTTTAGGTACGGATATTGAGATAATGACAAAAGATCACAAGAATCATGCAAAAACGAACACGGGAAACGAAGCCGCACAATGAACCAAGCCCTAGTGAAGACTTTCCCAAGATCAACCCTTGAAGATTTGAAGAATTATGAAGAAGGGTCCTCCAATTATGAAGAATTGACACTTTATACCCTTGTATCCTCATAATTACAAGTTTGGTCCCTAAAGTTTGTCAAAATTACCAAAAGGGCCCTTAACTTTGAAGAATTGACAAGTTTAGCCCCTCAACAAAGCTAAATTGTCAACCAATATCATCCACAAAGTCAAATATATCATGAAGTCCTTCAAAGTACAAGAAATGACAAGTATGGTCCTTTGAAAAATCCAAAATTACAAAAAGGACCCTCAACTTTCAACAATTGGCAAAAATGGTCCCTCATTTATCAAGACTTGGCAATTTCAGTCCTCCAAGATGACAATCATACAAGTCAAGACCATTACCTTTGAAGAAAATACCAAACCAGCCCTTGAAGAATTCAATTATGGCAAGAAATACCCCTGAATTCATGTTACAAAAGTTTATGGGCCAAAAGTGAAAAAAGTCCAAAGTTGATAAGGCTTAAATGGGCGCTGATAGAGTTTTGTTTGCAAATGACAAGAAGAAAGGAAGTGAGGGGTTAAAGTTGTCCAGACATTAAACTTACCTAGACCAACCAGCTTGTGCTACCTCACCCCACTTACTCTCTCCACCAATCAAATCCCTCCCTGGTGCCACATCACATCCCACTCACACCCGTTTTAACTAATCTTTATTTTAAATAAAGATTATGGCGCCTAACACACCATTTAAACATTAAAACAGATCAAATGAGGTGTTCTTCATGTTCTTGATAAAATTAGGGATTTCTTAATTTCTTGTAATTAAGCCCTAATAATTTCCAGAATGATGATTAATGGCCCTCTAATCATAACCCAACTCCTAAACTCCCATCACTCTCATGCATGTGAGTATGCCAACCTTCCCCTGCCCCACTTCTCACGTCCAAACAAAAATAGACCAGCAATCCAACGTTTGAGACTTGTGCTTACTTTTTAAGCTTCATACACACCCTTGGATCAACTTTACACTTGCCAGCATCAACAAAAAGCCAAAAATATGTCACATGATTCAAGAAGATGCCAAAGACCTCAAGGGCATTTTTGGGACTTTAGCATTAGGGTTTACACGTTTTGCAGCTTGCTAGGACCTTGTACACCCTCTATATAAAGGGTCTAGTTCATTTCATTTGCTCCTGCTTTTGGTTTTTCCTTTGTTCAAACACTTTTAAATCCTTTTTCAGTTTAATGAATTTGAGTTAAGTGATTTGAAGAAAGACCAAGTGCCATCTTTATTCTGTTGTTTATTGTTCTTAGTTACTGCTTTTGAAGTTAAAAACCTGTTTTCAAAAGAGGAGTGTGCACAAGTTTGCATATTTTCCTCATTTTCTTGATATTTTGCTAAGTCTTGTTCCAATCTTGGAATTCTTGGGCTATAGGGCTGATCATAGCATCCTAACTGAGTTGGTTAAGGTGTGGTGAGGCTTATAACTTGGGGATAATCAAGTGTGGGGTAACAAGTTTGCATCAATCAAGATTTTTCCAAGTTTCTGATTTTTCATGTTATTGTGCTTAACCCTTGTTGAATCTTAGCAGGCTTTTGTGGAAGCTTGTGCTTGTTCTTGCTAGCACATAAGCTGCATAAATTCGTGGGTGTGGATGTACATCCATGAGGTTTGCTTACTTAATCTCCAAATCTGCATAAATTGTGATTTTTGGTGATATTTGTATGAAACTGTTGTTCTTGTGAATTTTGTGGCTTGTTCTTGCTTGAATCTGTTATTTAGACTTGTTAGAGTGTTAATTGATGCTTGGTTGGCCTGAAATCTTGTTTTGCTTTTGAAAATCTTGATTTGAAAAAGTTAAAGGGGTGTTTGGGTCTACTGATTTATGCTTGTAATCTGATTTTGTGTTAAGGGAAAGTGTTGTTTATGCTTTGTATCTGATATACCTTTGTTTGAGAGCGTTTTGCTGCAAGTTTTTGGGTTTGAACACTTGAATTGATCAATCTGCTATTAAGACCTTGTTTCTGCTTGTTTTGACCTAGGATTTTGGGAACACTTAGTGTGTATGCATGCTTAGGGATAAAAGTGGTTTAAACAAAGTTAACATAACCTGTTTGAAAGATTTGAGGTGTTGAAATTGGCTTGTGTGTCAAATACATCAGCAAAAGTAGAAATCTGCATGTGTAGTGTTCATCAGTAACTTTCATAGCTTGGATCTTGCTTAATTCTTTGAACCAATGCATGAAACCTGTTTAGACTTGCTTATTGGAGTTTATTATAGCTTGTGTGTGCATTTGGTTGAATTTGGTTGGCTGATTTGTGCTAAAATTGCTCTTGAATGCTAAACTGCTCATTGTTCATGTCTGTGCTATATCTGGTGATAAATTGATTAAACTGTATCAATTGGCTGTTTGTGATTGTGTTATTTTGCTTGTTATTGACTCCTTTTGATCCAAAGATCAATTGGGTGCCTTTGTGAAAACTGAATCCAAGAAAAAGTCACTAAAGACAACAAGTCAAAATAGTCAAGCAGTGGGAAAAGTTCCCACTGCTCAACATCCAAAACTAGCCCCTGCTAGTGCAATTTTATCATCAGCTTATCAATAAGCTATTCTAGCTTGTTCTGACTTGCAACAACTTATTTTTGTAATAGATCTTCATTATTTGACCCATTTAAGTGAACTGGAGCTTATCAGACTTTGACTTTGACTTTTCCCTAGAAAACCAACTTGTTTGACTTTTAAGATAAGTGCTTATTTGATTTTCCAGCTTATTGAGTGTGCTTATTTGAAAGTTCTTTGGTTTTTAAGCTTAGTTTTGTCAAAAGAAACATTTTGCAACTTGAATCAGCTTGTGAGGTGGTCTAGATCATAAAAACGACTATTTTGTCATTTTGTGAATAAGTTGTTGACTTGTTTCTGGCTTATTGAGTGGTCTTATTTGAAATTTCTTTTTACAGAAGTCTTTATTAGGTCAAAAGAAGGTTGTGTGTTAAATTTTAGCTTATGGCATCAGCTTATAGCTTAATGGGCCAAAAAGCCCATTAAGAATAAGCTGCTTATTATAAGTTAGCTTATTTCACATTTTCAGCTTTTGGGCCTTTGGAAAAAGTTGTTTAAAATCAAATTTTGAGTCAACCTGTGCTTTTTGAGCTTATTTTGAGCACTTTTTCTTATTGGGCCTTAATTAAGCCCAATAAGGGACTGTTTAGGGTTTGGCCCATTTTCTAGGCCCAATAGGGGTATTTAGGTAATTTCACTTTCATTTCTGAGTTATTTAGGTTAAATTAAGCTAGTTTGCAAGTTTTTAGAATTTTTTATAATTTTTGGATTTTTAATATTATTTTAATATTATTTTATTATTAAAAATTAAAAGTCTGATTTGCTAGGTTTTTATATTTTTCCTAGGTTCTAAATACTTAATTAGGATTTTTGCAACTTTCCAAATATTTTTTAGGTCTTTTAATTATTTGTTATAATTAATTTAAGATTTAATTGATTTTAGGAGTTTTTACTTATTTAAAAATAGTTTTAATTGGTTTTAAAATTTTGAAAAATAATTTTTAGCTTAATTAGAGTATTTTTGAGGTTTACAAACTTGAAAATCTTGTTTAGGGCTTTTAATAATTAATTTTGATTTTTAGGGCTTTAATTAGCATTAAAAAGTCATTATCTAATTAATTAAAAGGTTTTTGCAAGTTTTGATTTTTTGTAAACTCTTAGATTATTATTAAGGATTTTTGGTGATTTTTAGGAATTTTTAGGGTTAAATTTTAATTTTGGTAGTTTTTACGACTTTACGTGTACGCCTTTTTAGTCTTAGTTAAATCCGTCTTCATAACCGTCATTCTTTTCTAATCCCTTTTCTATTTTTCTTTTCTCAAATATAATCACAAATTAATCCAAGTCATTACACACATAACACACTAGCCTCCTCGTGAACGAACTTGAACCTAATTGGTCATTAGTGCTTGGTTTTCCTAAACCGACACTTAATACTTGCCACTTTTGTCATCCTTTTCCTAAAGGTGTACAAAAACACTACATCAATTTTGGCGCCGCTGCCGGGGAGGCGTGTTGTGTTTTGATTTGGCATTGTTGTTTTTATACTAACCATAATTAGTATTTGTATTAGTAGCACTCTACTAATACGTATTATCGTTTTTTCGGTTTTTGTGTGAATATTATTACTATATTGTATACGTAGAACAATAAATACACAAGTACTCCAAATACGTGAGCAATCACAACCTTGACTTGGGAGGTCATTACCCAATCATTGTATTCGAATCTCAAACCAAAGAAAAAGGCAAAAATAGATAAATACTTTCGTGAAGCTTAATCTTGATAATACAAACTATAAGGTGGGTATAAGGCGGATATTATAAAATATATCCTAAGGAAAAAGGCTCTTAAGTGCTTCGCGCCGCCTCGTTTCCCCGCTTGCTTGTGAGTATTTGATTGTGAGAGTGAATCGAGGGTTTTGCCGCCCAAAGTATTACTAAGTATCATATATATTTTCTTGGTTTCAATTTGATTAAACCCTCTTGAACGATTTGGTGTTCCACCATCGTTCTAAAGTCATCGAAGGCGTTCACTCCACGTGTTCGTTTTCATTCCTTGAGGCTTCGTTAATCAAGAGATTTGATTAGTGAGGAGATTTGTGGACTCATTGTCTACTTAATACATTTCACCAAGTTCCAAAAAAGTTAATACAATCAAAAACCACAAAAAAATTGAAAAAATACAAAACACCAAAAAGAATCTTCTTTGCTCATCCCCTCGTTGTACGTGACGTTTATGCTAACTCGAAATCAAGCAAGACGTGCTCGTAAACGAAAAAACAAATCCATCACTCCAAACAATTCTAGTGAGGAGTCTCCTATTGACGAGCCCATTGTAAGAGAAGCACCAACCATGGCGAATCGAACTATGATGGAGTTACTTCAAGCACCCACCGAGGGTTATGGAGAGGCTATTGTAATTCCCGCTATCCTTGCGGAGAATTTTGAGGTTAAGACGGGTTTGTTGTCCATGATTCAAAACAACAAATTCCGTGGTGATGAGAAGGACAATCCACACAACCATATCCGCCAATTCAATCGTCTTACCGCTACTTGCAAGTTTAAGGATGTGTCTAACGACTCGATTAAGATGATGCTTTTTCCGTATTCCTTAGCGGGGCCCGCAAAAATTTGGTTAGAGAAAGAGCCACCCAATTCTATATTGACGTGGAAGGATCTCGTGTCTAAGTTTGTGAACCAATTTTTTCCGCCCTCTAAGACTACGCACTTGAAAAACGAGATTTCAAAGTTTTCACAAGAATTTAATGAAAGTTTTTCAACGGCTTGGAATAGGTTTAAGGAAATGTTACATAAATGTCCTAATCACGGTTTTTCCGATTTGCATCAAATTGACACGTTTTACAATGGACTTAATGATCATGAAAGGGATTATTTGAATGCCGCCGCGGGTGGTAATTTTTTGTGTAAAACGGTTGAGGAAGCTTTGGTGATAATTGAAAATAGATCTAAGGTTTATAGTCCTCGTAGCACGTCTAGTGTTCGTAAGGCTTCGTCTTCGGCTTCACCTTCTTTGTCTAATACCATCGATGCTTGCCAAATTGAGGCGAACTTGGAAAACAAGATTTTTGATAAGTTGAAAGGACTTTTGATTGAGTTTAAAGTTGGTGAACCAAGTGCTCCCGCTACGGTTAAAGCGGTTGAGGTTTCTTGCATGTATTGTGGTGGAGGTCATGATTTCTCCGAGTGCATTACCAACGGTGGTAACACTTCGAGTGCCTTCGCGGCCACGGGAAATTACAACCAAAACGGTCAAGTTTCCCGCTCTAATCAAATGACTCCACCGGGTTTTGGATCAAATCAAAATGCTAACAACTATCGCAACAATCAAGTTGGTTTTAAGAACAATTACAACAAGGGAAATTATGGGAATCAAGGGGCTAATAATCAAGTTTCAAACAAAAATGATTTTCAAAATAACAACAAGAGTTTGCAAACATTGAAAGATCTTCCAAGTGAGTTTGTTGAATATGCTAGTGGTAATGATGCTAGGTTTGACAACATTCAAAGAGAAATAATTAGCCTAAGATCCGAGTTCAAAAACGACTTGAAGAAAGAGTTGAAAAATGAGTTAGCTAATGAACTTAAAATCCACACCAACAAGATGGAAGGAAATGTCACTAGGTTGCAACAAAACCAACAAAAGATGGAACAAGGGCAACATGAGATTAAACAAGAGATGCTTAAGGCCGAGAAAAGGCAAACCGAAGCCGTATTGAGGCAATCTAATTTTGAAGATAAAATCTCGTCTATGTTTGAGGCAATAATGTGTAAACCATCGTCAAGTGGTCTTCCTAGTAACACCATATCCAACCCTAAGGGTGAGATGAAAGTGATTACCACACGTAGTGGTAAGACACTTAAGGAGCCGTTTCCTCAACCAATTGCTCCTACGGAGGAAGCAATTGAGGAAGAACCCGAGGTGGTGGTCCAAAAGGAGCATATTTCAAGCCCACAAAGTACCGCTCATACCACACCTACGGTTGACCCATTACCATCATTGGAACCCGAGATTCCAAAGGATATGCCTACTATGCCTCAACCCACACCACCTTTGCCCTATCCATCGAGACTTAGGAAGGAGAAACGTCAAGAGCGCGACAACTATCAATTTGAGCTTTTTATGAAAATGTTTCGTGATTTGCACTTTAATGTGAGTTTCGCCGATGCCTTGGTCATGATGCCTCGATTTGCCGCTAACTTTAAGAGTATGTTGAACAACAAGGAGAAATTACACCAAAAGTCTAGTTGTTCGTCGGTTTATCTTAATCGCATACCTCAAAAAGTCGGTGATCCCGGTAAATTTTTGATCCCTTGTGCAATTCAAGATATGGAAGAATGCTATGCCTTGGCCGATCTTGGTGCTAGCATTAACTTGATGCCACTTGCAATCTACAAGTCGCTCAATCTTCCTAATCTTACTCCTTCACGAATGTCTATTGAGTTGGCCGACCATTCCACGATTCTTGCATGTGGTTTGGCGGAAGACGTTTTTGTGAAAGTGGGGAAGTTCTACTATCCCGTAGACTTTATTGTTGTTGACATCCCCACGGATCCTCAAGTTCCTCTTATTTTAGGTCGTTCGTTTTTAGATACGTCTATGGCTTTGATTGATGTGCATGCTAGAAAGATCACCTTACGTTTCAACGACGAGGAACTTGTTATAAACGCAACTCAAAACTCTCAAATTTCTCATGTTTATTCCGTTGCAACCATAAACCTCGTTGATATGATTGACGTGGTTTGCGAGGAATTTTCACAAGAAGTTATAGGTTTTGGTGATGAAGAAACTAGTGGCAATCCCACTATGTTGGATCCAATTCTTGATAACTCGACACCAACCTTCACTCCTTTCGAAGGTGGTGGTTTTACGTTGGAAGAATTCGATGTTCCACGTACTTGTGACGAAGACCTCGACAACTATGAGGACTTCTCGATTATCAAGGATTTTCTCAACGATTTCCCATTCCCTCCACCCGAGGAGGTTATGAGTATCGAGCCCAAATCTTCACTTGAGGAACCACCTATCCTCGAGTTGAAAGATTTACCTCCTCACCTCGAGTATGTCTATTTGGAGGAGGACGACAAGTTGCCGGTTATTATTGCGAAGGAACTTTCGGATGATGAAAAAACCGCACTTGTCGATGTTCTTAAGGACCACAAAGGGGCAATTGCGTGGAAGTTATCCGACATTAAGGGGATTGATCCCAAATTTTGTACCCACAAAATCTTAATGGAGGAAGATTTCAAGCCAACAATCCAAAGTCAAAGAAGGGTGAACCCCAAAATTCACGACGTCATAAAAAAGGAGGTCCTTAAACTCCTTGACGCGGGAATGATTTACCCTATTTCCGATAGCCCTTGGGTGAGTCCTATTCATTGTGTCCCTAAAAAGGGAGGGATGACTGTTGTGCCAAACGATGCCAACGAGTTGATTCCCACTAGACTCGTGACCGGATGGAGAGTGTGCATTGACTATCGAAAGTTGAATGAAGCCACTCGTAAAGACCATTTTCCCTTGCCCTTCATGGACCAAATGTTGGAGCGTCTTGCGGGAAACGATTTCTATTGCTTTTTAGATGGTTTTTCCGGTTACTTCCAAATTCCCATCGATCCTCGTGATCAAGAAAAAACTACGTTTACGTGTCCATATGGAACGTTTGCCTATCGTAGAATGCCATTCGGACTTTGCAATGCACCAGGAACTTTTCAACGATGCATGATGGCTATTTTTCATGATATGATCGAGAAGACGATGGAAGTCTTCATGGATGACTTTTCCGTGTTTGGTGCTTCCTTTACTTCGTGTTTGTCGAACCTTGAGAGAATGTTAAAACGTTGTGAGGAAACCAACCTTGTGCTCAATTGGGAAAAGTGTCATTTTATGGTTAAGAGTGGAATCGTCGAAAGCGGGGATTGAGGTAGATCAAGCTAAGGTAGACGTCATCGCCAAATTACCTCATCCCAAAACCGTCAAGGGAGTTAGGAGTTTCCTAGGCCACGCGGGCTTTTATCGTCGATTCATCAAGGATTTCTCGAAGATTTCTCGACCCATTACACATCTTCTTAAAAAAGAGGCACGTTTTGTCTTTGACGAAGATTGTGTACGAGCCTTTGAGATCCTTAAGAGGAAACTTACCGAAGCTCCCATTCTTGTTGCTCCAAATTGGAACCTCCCCTTTGAACTTATGTGTGATGCAAGTGATTACGCTATTGGGGCCGTTTTGGGGCAACGTCATGAAAAGCACTTCTTGCCTATCCACTATGCTAGCAAGACGATGACCGAGGCTCAACTTAAATACACTACAACGGAAAAGGAGTTCCTTGCCGTGGTGTATGCATTTTTGAAATTCCGACCTTATCTCGTCTTGACGAAATGCATAGTATATACGGACCATTCGGCTATCAAGTATCTCATGGCTAAACAAGATGCAAAGCCGAGATTACTTCGTTGGATTCTCCTCCTTCAAGAATTTGATCACACCATTGTTGACAAAAAAGGAGCCGAGAATCTAGCGGCCGATCATCTCTCTCGTTTGGAAGATCCTCACCAAAGTGTTTACGAGCCTAAGGAAATCACCGAAACATTTCCGCTCGAGACACTTGGCTTAGTGAATTCCAAACTTGATTCTTCTACCCCATGGTTTGCGGATTTTGCAAATTACCATGCGGGTAACTTCATCGTTAAGGGTATGACAACTCAAGAAAAACGAAAATTCTTTCGTGATGTCAAGTTCTACTTTTGGAACGACCCTTACTTGTTTCGAACTTGTGCGGATCAAATCATCCGTCGTTGTGTATTTGGCACCGAAGCTTCTAATATCCTTAGAGCTTGCCATGAGGGACCCACGGGTGGTCACCACGGTGATAATCTCACGGCTAAGAAGGTGTTTGATGCCGACTTCTTTTGGCCTACTATTTACCGTGATGCACAAATCCTTGTGAAGTCTTGTGATGCATGCCAACGACAAGGAAAAGCCTCACAAAAAGATGAAATGCCACAAAATATCATTCAAGTATGTGAGATCTTTGACGTTTGGGGTATAGACTTTATGGGGCCGTTCCCATCATCTCGTGGTAATAAGTACATCCTTGTTGCGGTTGACTACCTATCTAAGTGGGTGGAGGCAAAGGCCTTGCCCACTAATGATGCTCGTGTGGTAGTTAAGTTCTTGAAAAGTTTGTTTGCTAGGTTTGGAACCCCTCGTACGATCATAAGCGATCGTGGAACCCATTTTTGTAATGACCAATTCGAAAGAGTCTTAAGGATATATGGGGTTACACATCGTCTTTCTACGGCTTATCACCCACAAACGAGTGGGCAAGTCGAGGTTTCAAACCGAGCATTGAAGAGGATCTTGGAGAGATCCGTGGGGGAAAACCGACAATCTTGGTCGGATAAGTTAGACGATGCTTTATGGGCCTTTAGGACCGCTCATAAAACGCCCATTGGGTGCACTCCCTATAAGCTTGTGTATGGAAAGAATTGTCATTTGCCTATCGAGTTAGAACACAAGGCTTATTGGGCCCTAAAGCATTGTAATGATGACATGGAGACCGCGGGGAAACACCGGAAAATGCAATTAAATGAATTGGATGAATTGAGAGACATTGCTTATGAAAATTCATTGATTTACAAAGAGAAAACTAAAAAGTTGCATGATTCAAAAATTAAAAACCGGGTTTTTAACATTGGGGATCAAGTATTGCTTTTTAATTCAAGACTTAAAATATTTTCCGGTAAATTGAAATCCCGTTGGTCCGGTCCATTCACTGTGACTCAAGTGTTTCCGTATGGGACCATCGAGCTAGCTCAAGATGATGGTCCTAACTTCAAGGTGAATGGACATAGGTTGAAGCACTACTTTGGTGGGGAAGTTCCATCCTTGAACTACCTCGACCAAGTCACCTTCCCCAATGATAATTAGTGTTGAGGGGATCGAGTCGAGCTCATGACTCGGTAATCAAAAACGAGGAGCCTCGTGGGGGAGTCCCATGCTTATCCTATGTACATATTATCGCTTTCTTAGTCTAATGTAGCTTACGTGTGGGGATTTGTGCCCTTCCAACCTTTGTTCCGTGGTTGTTTGTGATATGTGGTTTTTAGATCATGATCTTCACGATTGGAGCCTCTCGTGTTCGTTTTAAGGGAGCACTCGATCGTTTGCTTTGGAGACATTTCTCAATATCCATAATATATCCTTTATTGTTCTAACCTCAGGTTTTTAGCACACTTCATAAACGGCTATTACTTAATGGTTACACCCTTTCCATGCTAGATTAGGCATTCGACTACGTCTCTAGTATGGGGGTGTTTGCACCCCTAGACTTGAAACATTGAGGACAATGTTTAACTTTAGTATGGGGGGGTGAATAGATACTTGCCTTGCCAAACCTTCACGCTTTCCAAATTTTATCGTTTTGTTGCAAAATAAGGCTAAAAATGGCCAAATTTTAAAAAATTTTCTCATGTTTTATAAGTGTTTGAAGACACGAATGTAGATTTTCTGATGGCGAGAATAAGAATAATTTTTGACTCGACCGTGTGTGTTGAGCACTTAGCTTTGATTCCTTAACTACACATTAGGCTAAGTCTCTTAAATGAGGACGAGAAATGATAGGGTTAATTATAAGTTACTATGCTAAACGTAGAGTACTCGTATTCTTTCAAAAACTCATGTGTTCTCGTTGTTTGCTTATTCCCCCTTCGCATGTAAATATTTTTTGCTTAATAAATATTGACTTAGCGGTTTAGTTAGGATTGTTGGGTTTCTAGTCTTTTCTAGTAGCTTCCATGTAATTAAATTGGGAAGACATTAAGGTATCGCCAGCGTAACGGTTTTGAAGTATTGGCACCCTAATAATCGAAAGCTTCACCCAATAATAAGATTTCAAGTGCTCACCTAAATCAAGCAAACAATTTGAAGCCCCACAAGGCCGAAAAATCTATGCAAAATTGAAAGTGAATCAAGCCTTAATCTTCGAAGCTTTAAAGATCCAAAATTCGCTTTAGCGTGAGGATATACGTCTTTGGCTAATAAAACCACCGATGAGGCGGATAATAAAAGGCAAGGCAAGACCGAAGTCATAATAAAAGCTTCATGGCGAAGTTGAATAAAAGATGGAGGTAAACCAAAGATAATAAGGCCCTTCCGTTAGGGGGCGTACAAAAGTCTTGGTAATAAGTCTCATGTTCAAAACCGTTATAAAACCGTGTTTATCGATTCTTCTTGTCAACTTAATTTTTTAACATCGTCGTCTATTAGGAGGGGTTATTGATTTGATGGTCTTAGTTACACCGTTAGGACTCTATTTTTAGACCTAAATCTCTAATATCGCATAAGTCAAACAATGTATCCTCGTGAAACATTCAAGACATCATAAAATATAAGAGATACAACTTAGGAATAATGGGAGGATAAGTACGTGATTAGGGCATATGAGTAGTGTTAGCATTACTAACTTATAATGACAATGATCTCGTTGCACGCTTAGCATGGAATTGGAGTGAAAATCGAGGATGACGAAATTATTTCTAACGAAGCATTCACGTGTTCTTATTCTATGAACCTAAACGTCCCATTTTGCGATGAAAATCATACATTATGTCTATAACACAAGTAGTAGTAATAGTAGTAGTGTAGCTAGTTTATCATTCCAATAAAGGGAATAAAATGAATTTTGGAGATGCTTTGATACTTTATTCTAGCATTGCGTGAGGGCACGGCAATGGTTTAGTATGGGGGAGTGATGAGACTGCTTTTATACATAGTCTCATCTTCCAAATAGGGCTTAAAATGCATTAAATATCATCAAAATACCCAAATATATGCTTGTGTTTGTTGCTTGTGTATTTTAGGTACGGATATTGAGATAATGACAAAAGATCACAAGAATCATGCAAAAACGAACACGGGAAACGAAGCCGCACAATGAACCAAGCCCTAGTGAAGACTTTCCCAAGATCAACCCTTGAAGATTTGAAGAATTATGAAGAAGGGTCCTACAATTATGAAGAATTGACACTTTATACCCTTGTATCCTCATAATTACAAGTTTGGTCCCTAAAGTTTGTCAAAATTACCAAAAGGGCCCTTAACTTTGAAGAATTGACAAGTTTAGCCCCTCAACAAAGCTAAATTGTCAACCAATATCATCCACAAAGTCAAATATATCATGAAGTCCTTCAAAGTACAAGAAATGACAAGTATGGTCCTTTGAAAAATCCAAAATTACAAAAAGGACCCTCAACTTTCAACAATTGGCAAAAATGGTCCCTCATTTATCAAGACTTGGCAATTTCAGTCCTCCAAGATGACAATCATACAAGTCAAGACCATTACCTTTGAAGAAAATACCAAACCAGCCCTTGAAGAATTCAATTATGGCAAGAAATACCCCTGAATTCATGTTACAAAAGTTTATGGGCCAAAAGTGAAAAAAGTCCAAAGTTGATAAGGCTTAAATGGGCGCTGATAGAGTTTTGTTTGCAAATGACAAGAAGAAAGGAAGTGAGGGGTTAAAGTTGTCCAGACATTAAACTTACCTAGACCAACCAGCTTGTGCCACCTCACCCCACTTACTCTCTCCACCAATCAAATCCCTCCCTGGTGCCACATCACATCCCACTCACACCCGTTTTAACTAATCTTTATTTTAAATAAAGATTATGGCGCCTAACACACCATTTAAACATTAAAACAGATCAAATGAGGCGTTCTTCATGTTCTTGATAAAATTAGGGATTTCTTAATTTCTTGTAATTAAGCCCTAATAATTTCCAGAATGATGATTAATGGCCCTCTAATCATAACCCAACTCCTAAACTCCCATCACTCTCATGCATGTGAGTATGCCAACCTTCCCCTGCCCCACTTCTCACGTCCAAACAAAAATAGACCAGCAATCCAACGTTTGAGACTTGTGCTTACTTTTTAAGCTTCATACACACCCTTGGATCAACTTTACACTTGCCAGCATCAACAAAAAGCCAAAAATATGTCACATGATTCAAGAAGATGCCAAAGACCTCAAGGGCATTTTTGGGACTTTATCATTAGGGTTTACACGTTTTGCAGCTTGCTAGGACCTTGTACACCCTCTATATAAAGGGTCTAGTTCATTTCATTTGCTCCTGCTTTTGGTTTTTCCTTTGTTCAAACACTTGTAAATCCTTTTTCAGATTAATGAATTTGAGTTAAGTGATTTGAAGAAAGACCAAGTGCCATCTTTATTCTGTTGTTTATTGTTCTTAGTTACTGCTTTTGAAGTTAAAAACTTGTTTTCAAAAGAGGAGTGTGCACAAGTTTGCATATTTTCCTCATTTTCTTGATATTTTGCTAAGTCTTGTTCCAATCTTGGAATTCTTGGGCTATAGGGCTGATCATAGCATCCTAACTGAGTTGGTTAAGGTGTGGTGAGGCTTATAACTTGGGGATAATCAAGTGTGGGGTAACAAGTTTGCATCAATCAAGATTTTTCCAAGTTTCTGATTTTTCATGTTATTGTGCTTAACCCTTGTTGAATCTTAGCAGGCTTTTGTGGAAGCTTGTGCTTGTTCTTGCTAGCACATAAGCTCAAAATTCGTGGGTGTGGATGTACATCCATGAGGTTTGCTTACTTAATCTCCAAATCTGCATAAATTGTGATTTTTGGTGATATTTGTATGAAACTGTTGTTCTTGTGAATTTTGTGGCTTGTTCTTGCTTGAATCTGTTATTTAGACTTGTTAGAGTGTTAATTGATGCTTGGTTGGCCTGAAATCTTGTTTTGCTTTTGAAAATCTTGATTTGAAAAAGTTAAAGGGGTGTTTGGGTCTACTGATTTATGCTTGTAATCTGATTTTGTGTTAAGGGAAAGTGTTGTTTATGCTTTGTATCTGATATACCTTTGTTTGAGAGTGTTTTGCTGCAAGTTTTTGGGTTTGAACACTTGAATTGATCAATCTGCTATTAAGACCTTGTTTCTGCTTGTTTTGACCTAGGATTTTGGGAACACTTAGTGTGTATGCATGCTTAGGGATAAAAGTGGTTTAAACAAAGTTAACATAACCTGTTTGAAAGATTTGAGGTGTTGAAATTGGCTTGTGTGTCAAATACATCAGCAAAAGTAGAAATCTGCATGTGTAGTGTTCATCAGTAACTTTCATAGCTTGGATCTTGCTTAATTCTTTGAACCAGTGCATGAAACCTGTTTAGACTTGCTTATTGGAGTTTATTATAGCTTGTGTGTGCATTTGGTTGAATTTGGTTGGCTGATTTGTGCTAAAATTGCTCTTGAATGCTAAACTGCTCATTGTTCATGTCTGTGCTATATCTGGTGATAAATTGATTAAACTGTATCAATTGGCTGTTTGTGATTGTGTTATTTTGCTTGTTATTGACTCCTTTTGATCCAAAGATCAATTGGGTGCCTTTGTGAAAACTGAATCCAAGAAAAAGTCACTAAAGACAACAAGTCAAAATAGTAAAGCAGTGGGAAAAGTTCCCACTGCTCAACATCCAAAACTAGCCCCTGCTAGTGCAATTTTATCATCAGCTTATCAATAAGCTATTCTAGCTTATTCTGACTTGCAACAACTTATTTTTGTAATAGATCTTCATTATTTGACCCATTTAAGTGAACTGGAGCTTATCAGACTTTGACTTTGACTTTTCCCTAGAAAACCAACTTGTTTGACTTTTAAGATAAGTGCTTATTTGATTTTCCAGCTTATTGAGTGTGCTTATTTGAAAGTTCTTTGATTTTTAAGCTTAGTTTTGTCAAAAGAAACATTTTGCAACTTGAATCAGCTTCTGAGGTGGTCTAGATCATAAAAACGACTATTTTGTCGTTTTGTGAATAAGTTGTTGACTTGTTTCTGGCTTATTGAGTGGTCTTATTTGAAATTTCTTTTTACAGAAGTCTTTGTTAGGTCAAAAGAAGGTTGTGTGTTAAATTTTAGCTTATGGCATCAGCTTATAGCTTAATGGGCCAAAAAGCCCATTAAGAATAAGCTGCTTATTATAAGTTAGCTTATTTCACATTTTCAGCTTTTGGGCCTTTGGAAAAAGTTGTTTAAAATCAAATTTTGAGTCAACCTGTGCTTTTTGAGCTTATTTTGAGCACTTTTTCTTATTGGGCCTTAATTAAGCCCAATAAGGGACTGTTTAGGGTTTGGCCCATTTTCTAGGCCCAATAGGGGTATTTAGGTAATTTCACTTTCATTTCTGAGTTATTTAGGTTAAATTAAGCTAGTTTGCAAGTTTTTAGAATTTTTTATAATTTTTGGATTTTTAATATTATTTTAATATTATTTTATTATTAAAAATTAAAAGTCTGATTTTCTAGGTTTTTATATTTTTCCTAGGTTCTAAATACTTAATTAGGATTTTTGCAACTTTCCAAATATTTTTTAGGTCTTTTAATTATTTGTTATAATTAATTTAAGATTTAATTGATTTTAGGAGTTTTTAATTATTTAAAAATAGTTTTAATTGGTTTTAAAATTTTGAAAAATAATTTTTAGCTTAATTAGAGTATTTTTGAGGTTTACAAACTTGAAAATCTTGTTTAGGGCTTTTTAATAATTAATTTTGATTTTTAGGGCTTTAATTAGCATTAAAAAGTCATTATCTAATTAATTAAAAGGTTTTTGCAAGTTTTGATTTTTTGTAAACTCTTAGATTATTATTAAGGATTTTTGGTGATTTTTAGGAATTTTTAGGGTTAAATTTTAATTTTGGTAGTTTTTACGACTTTACGTGTACGCCTTTTTAGTCTTAGTTAAATCCGTCTTCATAACCGTCATTCTTTTCTAATCCCTTTTCTATTTTTCTTTTCTCAAATATAATCACAAATTAATCCAAGTCATTACACACATAACACACTAGCCTCCTCGTGAACGAACTTGAACCTAATTGGTCATTAGTGCTTGGTTTTCCTAAACCGACACTTAATACTTGCCACTTTTGTCATCCTTTTCCTAAAGGTGTACAAAAACACTACATCAATCAACTAGGGGAATATTGTTGGGTCAAAAAGTTGATGTGGCAAAAACACAAAATGAAGAAACATCAAGACGTTTGTTTAAGACACGCTGACATGTGCAAGCTAGACGCTGACACATGTAAACTAGACGCTAACAATGATCAAGTGCTGATGGACGTCTACGGGCTGATAGAATCTTCTAATTAGGGAATATATTGAGTATATTTTTTCTGATATATTCAGTATATAGTAATCTAAATAGAAGATATACATGTTTATTCACTCTTATATCTTGTAAACCCTAATCCTTACACTATAAAAGGAACAAGGGACTTAGGTTTTATTCATAACATTGATTCACAATATAAACCTAAAGCGTGTGTTGCACTATACGTGAGATAAAATGTATACACGTCTAGTGGTTGTTTATTATTAATATAATGAGCAAACCTTGTTAGTAATTCATGTGTTATTGTGCCTAAACACCTTGGTAACGGTTTTCATTCTATTCCGCCTTGATTCAATCAAGTGAATGGGAATCGTTCCTAGTTTCTATAAGATCAAGGAAACTTAGGTTTCCATATTTACTGGCTCATCCTCCCCTTTGGAAGAATCCTTCTACCTTCTCCTATTATTGACAGCCTCCAAAATAACCAGCCTCTCCCTAAATGATTTGAGTTAAAGGCCTTGAGCTGTGACAACCTGTACAAGATCTGCATTTTTCTTTTGCAAGCGCATGTAAACCACCGTCAATTACATAGCTGATAAAGGTTCTAGTCTGCCCTCCTCTATCATGGGGATTTGATCCCCCAAGAGAGATTCATTGGGCATGGGTGTGGTCTTAATGATGTTGGGACTGTCTTGACCTGCTTCTAAGCCAGTGCCAATAGTCCCAGCCCCACCCACGTCACCAACCACACTTGTGGTGGTGGTTCTCTCTGCTACATGGTTAGGACCACTAGAGAAGAACACTCCAGTAGTCCTTTGGCGTTTCTCAAACCTATAGTCATGTGGTTCTGAGGAGGAAGTAGAATGGGGGTCTGTTTGGGTTTGGGGGATATTGGTGTTAGTGTTAGGGTGGGCTATGTCAGCGCCCACATTGTGAGTGTCAGCGCCTGAGGGTTGAGGGTCAAGGTGGATATGTTGTGGTGATGGAGGTTGTATTGGTAGATGGTCTGGTTGTGGTTGAGGTTGTGTAGCTTCCTGAATGACAGCTTGCATGGCTGGGGTGAGGGGAAGGTCTCTAAATGGTTGGGTATTCATGTTACCAAACATAGTTTTCTATTGAGTAGGGACCTCATAAAAATCATCATGCTCCCTACGAAAATATCTTTGTTCATCAAAAAACATTTGTAAAAACCTAGGGTAAGCACGAGTCATCTTGTTACCCTAGTTGTGACACATGCCATCAAAAATCATTTTGGAAAAAATAAATTTCCATTTGCAATGCAAACAAGAGCACAACCGATGGTTCGATTGATTTCAATAAAAGAAGAGCATTTGAGACTCAAACACTAAAGAATGACATGTATCAAGTACTTCCAGACTAGGGGAAATTGTTGTTTAGTATATTTGTTTATGTTCCCAACTGGGGGCAAAGCATATCCCAAGCCTTGAAGCCCTACCTCTAGCTCTACAAGGTGAAGGGTTGTTATACCATCAGTGTCATCAATATGTAAATCTTGACGAACTAGAGCTTCAGTAAAAACCCATTGAGTCCCATGAACAGTGCCAACCAATGTAATCACTCCATCAATTGTTTTGGAACTAACAATGTTCCAAAACTACTTGATGTGTGTGATAAGGACGAGTGGAGTATGAGAAAGTGCATACCTTAGAGGAGACGCCATCAAATACCCAATCATCTCTGTGTATTGGGGGTGCAAAGTATTATCATCAACCATATAAGCCACCATATTATGTTGGCTTCTGAAACCCAATTCCACACTAGCAGGTTTAAACTTTGGTGCCATTTAGAATGATTTGTGAAAACTGTAAGGTGATAATAATGGAGACATGAAGGTTTTGAGAATTTTAGCAAACAAGAATAGTAGTTACCCTGTTTGAAAGAATAGAGACAAATTTATAGGAGTGGTAAAAGCACACTATTGGTTGAAAATTGAGGCAGTTATATTCAAAAAGGTAATGATCACAATCTTGAAAAATATATAACTTATCTCTTTCATTAATTAAAAGTTACGAACTGGCTAAAATTAAGGCCCAAAATATCGTCAAAAATAACAACTAGGTGGACCCCAATGTTTTTCAACGGTCTAAAAGTAAACATTAGCGTGTAACTACTATATTCTTGTCAACGTTGATATTTTGCCATGTCACCATTTAAATTGTTCTTATCAGCGTTGGAAGTAAACTATGTCAGCGGCCAAAAATGAAATAAAATAAAAAATAAAAAGACCTTAACAAAGAAGTTGACCCTAGTGAAGATAACTCTTATACTGAAAATGACTATAGGGTGGCAAACACTGTCCAATCATACACACTTGCATAAGAAAGATAGACATAATTATCCTCAAGTTTCCCTTGCTAACCAAAGTAATTAATAATGATGAAATCTCATATAAACTCTTTGTAACTTCCCAGGTAAGCCCAATAAAAATTAACACCAAGTCTCCCAACCGACCAATCCCAGTTCTAGGCCAAAACTTCTTGGCAACATGCACAGTATATCAACTTTGCATGCTACAGTGCCTCAAGAACTAGAATTTCCAATTCTTACTCACTAGTGGACACAATATAGAATTGTGATAAGAGTATTCTAAAAATACCTAAAATCCTAAAGGTTTCCTAAACCTCCCCTTAAACTAGGATATACATAGTTTCCAAATAAAAAGTATATGACAAAAAAATATTTTAAGATAGGAATGTAAACATTCCAACCATCATAAATAAACTTGTGACACATTCCTTGTAAGCTCAAAGATCCATAAGCAACTCTGTATCCAATTTTACAATGCACATAATGCCTACATGATTAGATCAAAAACCACAAAACTAACATGTTATTGTCAGCGGCCATTTTTACACTTGTCAGCGTTCAAATAACCTATGTCAACGTTAGAAAAATAAAGTGGAAAATCTAATACTTTACAAAGATAAATAACAGTGCACATCATGTACATACTATATAATGATTCCAAAAACACATTTAGGTGAGATTGATCATTCCAATAATTGTTACCAAGTACTGTAACCTCCCCACATCAAAAGGTTTAGTTAAAAGATCAGCCACATTTTCTTCTGTGTCTACCCTATCTGGATGTATTAAACCTTTTTCAAAACAATCTCTTATAAAATGATGCCTAATTGCTATGTGTTTAGTTTTAAAATGATGTACATGATTCTTAATAATGCATAATGTATTGTTATTATCAACAAATATCTTGGTATGCATAAAATTATACCCATAATCAAACACCTGGTTTTGAATCCATAGAACTTGTCCACAACATGCAGCTGCAGCAACATACTCAGCTTCAGTTGTAGAATTTGCAACCACTGTTTGTTTCTTGCATTTCCAAGATATAAGTCTACTCCCAAGAAATTGACATCCACCAGTTGTGTCACGCCCCCAAATTTCACTACAGCGGAAGACTAGATTTGGGTTGCGACTAAATGGCGTGAAGAGGACTTGATGCGAGAGAACAACCTCTACATGCCAAAACAACAATGCAGACTCCACATAATCCACATAGTAGCATACCTGAGAAAAACATTGCCAAAGTGTCAACACAAAGTTTATGAGTTCCTAGGTTTGAGTTTAAGAAAACAATAAAATCATTTCAATGAACCACAAGATTCGTATCCACCTGTGACAATATAACACATACAAGATTATATTTACTACTATCTAAGCTCATTACACCGATGCGTTAACGAGTCTAACTGACTTCGTGTGTGTGCCCGTTAAGGTGACTAACCCAAGTCACCCATTGTCTTCAAATGAAACTGTATTTAGTTGAACAGACTGCTTCAAAGTAAATAGGAGTTTCAACTCCGATAGATCTATCCATAACATTCGCGCTCACTTCGTTGTAACCCAACTAGGTGACTAACGGTGCATGATTCGTGGGCAGTTCTCATTTGGGTTGTTTCGGGACATAGATCAACTAGTAAAGAATATTTCACTTGTGTTCACGTGTTTAGAAATCAAGCTATGTTCTCACCCCAAAAGATGATGAAACAGTTTTAGAGAGGGGGGCTAGTAAACTCACCTTGTTGACGGAAAGTAGTTGTAGAAACAAAGTAGAAATCTACCGGTAACCTAATAAGAATAATGTACATTTATAACCACATGAAATATGAAAATAATATACATGTATAAACCCATTCTTAGTTGGTGCTTTAGGTTGGAATAATAACGACTAAAGTTTTTATAAAACGTTTTCGACTATTAATTTGTTTAATTATTTAGTGTCGGGTTTTATCTTTTAAACTAGGGTTTCATCATTCTTTATCATTTTACATTTTCATGTTTATGCATTATAAATCATTGATAGGTTGATATGAATTCAAATAAATTTAATTATTCGAGTTTTGAAGATAATATTATTACGATATAAGTTTTATTTAATTCCTACAAGAGTAGTGTTTTACAATCATTTTCTTCATTATTATGAGAGCTACTATAGTGTGTCACTTTCATTATACTAACATGATTCATGTTATTTATAAATTTAACATTTTATTGTGCTTACATTGTTTATAACAGTTGTAGCGTAATTAGGTTTAAGTGTAATTGGATTTTCTACAATTACGTCATTTTTACGTGTATTCATTAGTAATTAAGTCTACATAGTCGGAACTTGACTAGGCGTCTTAGAATTTTGAAGCAAACAAAGTTTCTGTAGATAGCCCACCTAGTAGGCTACGAGAATGTTCTTTATGAGCTAGTCATGATTTGCACTTTAAATGGGTCAAATTTAGATCACAAAAACGTAGTTCCAGCCAGTTTAACACTAGACAAGATGTTTTTTCAAAAACTTTAAAGACGTGTATCTTACTGCTCGTTAACTCTTGGGTTAAACAACGTACTGTTTTAGAAACTAGGCCAGGTGACTATTAATATTGTCCTTGAGCAATGTTTACCCATTCGGCCTCTAAGAGGCTCGAAATCGTTTCCAAACATGACTACCCCGACCAAACAGTTTCTAGACTTAGAATATTTCACAGTTTTGATAGATTTAAAGTTCATTTTAAGTTTCCCGGTTCGTTACTATTCCGTTTTAGCTTATTCAAAAGGCTATGGATTGGAAATAAAGAACAGTATTTTACTATATGACAAAAATTCATGGGGAGGTTCCTACCTCGTAAAACGTACAACAACTTTTACATACCGAATAAGGCTTTTTAACGCTTTTATTACTTTCAAAGTATTTATAAACATTAAGCACCACTAGGTCGAGGTTTAACATGAATAATAATTTATTTAAGACTAAGTATTACACTAGTTACATTAGATTGATGGTTCGAAACAAGATTACGCCCTAGGATGCCCTAATTTGGTCTCAGCTTAATCTTAACCCACACGAACTCAAACCTTGACTCTTTGTCACTTGGAACAATGTCTCGTGATCACTTGAACAACCAGGAAAGATTATGTTTGCTGGTGGAAAGAGCTTGAACAAAGCATGAACAAGGAACAAGAAAATCTTAAAACTAGGTTTTCCGTACAAACTGTAATTCGGTTCCTAGGATTTCTGATTTTTTTAGAGACTCATCACTCCAATTCAAGAACTGTTTCTAGGGGTTTTAGGGATTGTGTTTATTTGTATTTAGATGTACTAGTAATGGATTTAAGGGTGGTTTATGGTGGCTTGGGCTTCTCGGCAGAAAAATGAGACGAAAGGAGTGTTTGTGTGTTTTTCGAATGGTGTGGAGAAAATATGGCATTTGCATGGGTAGTAGAAGTGTATATGGCATATGTAGGAGGATTTTTAGGGATATATAGAGTATGTGAGGCGTTGGATTGGATTTTAGGATGTTAGGATTGCAAAAACTAGATAGTGTAAAGATAGGCTTAGATTTGTATTACTTAACATGTTTTATAGGATAAATTATGGGATAAAATAGAATATGATCATGTAGTTCATGAAATATAGCTGATTTTTGGGTTTAGAATGGAGCTAGTGTCGTTGGTTTTGGATGGTGTAGGGTATGGATGGGTAGAATGCAAGATAATGCAAGTATGGACATGTATTTTTAGGCTTTTGGCAATTTTGTATACTACATAGAATCGGCCAAGGATATTTTGTAGGTAGACCATGTCAAATTTATATGTATAATGGGTAATCAAATATTACTTATGTTTTAGAAATACCGGATTGTGTTTATTACAAGTTAAACGAGTTTAAAATGCTTACAGGCTTAAAACGAAGGGAATAGTGGTTAAATAAAAATATCTGCGTGTTTAAAAGGTTTATGGTAATAATTCATGGGTTTATTAATGATATACACTTAATTTAAAGTTTAGTTTATGTATCGGGATCACATAGACATAAGAACGATGTTTTATAATTATATAATAAATAAAATATGATTACCTCGGTAATTTATTCGAAACCTTGAAAATAATTTAAAAGTGACAAGTATATGATTTCTTGGCTTTTTATAGTCCTTTATATATTGTTTTGAATAAATCAAGATTTGAAAACGTTTATATAACTTTCTATTAATGATGATTTTGATAATTTGTATTAACTATTAAAATTAATTAATATTGACACTTATATCACTTATAAACTTAAAATAAATCATTTTAAGTAAAACAAATAAAACACATAAGCTTTAGTTCAATGGCCTTCAAGTATAGTTAATCACGATTTCCAGATAGCAAAGTAATTATTTTCTACTTTGCAGTAATTAATTTAAACACGTAGTATATATAAATTTCTATATCACAAATAGAATTTCCTAATAGTCCTTCGTAAGTATTATTGGTGATAAAATAATTTGTTAGTTTTTGGATTTCCTCGTTTTTATAATTAAAGTATTTTCAAAAAAACATAATTTTGTAGCGATAATTATTTTAAACAATGAGTTCAAATTTACGGGTTGTCAGATTCACCCCACCTTAGAGGATTTCGTCCTGAAATCAAGACGTCGTATACGTTACGGTACTAATCGAGAAGAAGATGAGAATGCTGAGTGGTATTCTAAACCTTTTAGAAACTTTTTGTTTTCATATGTTCAGTGTATGGTAGAAAAAGTGATTAGTTTTATTCTGAGTGAATTTTATTCATTTTTGTATTTCTCGTAACTACTACGAGCACACTATTGTTCCATCTAAATTGTACATAGGTGATCAGGCTATGTATATTCCAGATACAACATATATCATCCTCCTTTTCTTCACCTCTTTTATTTGTATCATATTTTCGCTATATCTTACCATTATTTAACAATTAACTAGATAGAGCATGGCATGTTGTATACTATTGTAATACTAGATTGCAACTCACTAGGTTACTTCATCCCACACCCATGGGTGTCCATGCATAGTCCCATAAAACATGTTTTTCATAGTAACACTTAGTAGTCTAGTTAATGAAAATAACATGTCAAACAATTTAGCTTTTACTATGGATATAATACTAAATTGTAGGTATGTTATTTTATCATTCAATTTAGAGCCGATTATAGTCTAGAGTGTAACACCCCCAAATTTATACAACTCAATACAGCGGAAGACTCGTTGGTGTTACGGGATAGCACATTACTCACATCATAGACAACGCATAGAAATCGCGTCATTTAATAATAAAAGCATTTTCATTCATAAATATCAAAGTTACATAGGTCCCAAGTCATATTATTTCATACAAAGTTTTACAAAGTATTTGAATGGAAAATATTATTTAAGTGCGGGCCATGAATTCTTGTAGTCTTCCCGAGAATTACCTTCAAGTACCTGAGACAAAACATGTTAAAAGAAAAGGGTCAGCGATAACGCCGAGTGAATTCATAGAGTTTAATAAACCATCAATATAATATCGGTATAAAATTATTACCGAAAATCATTTTGTATAAATCATTTTAATAGGCCATAAAATAGCCAAAGTCATTTTATACAAATCCTTATCGAAAATCATAATATAGGCATTTGCCTTAAAAATCATTATACGAGCCAATGTCGTAAAAACAATCATACAATGCTTCTTATGACGTTGTATGAAAATAAAAACCGTTATATGAATATGGTTATGAAAACCAAAACACGAACATAATATCAATAGTATGACCCTGTATTTCTAGTCAGGCAATACATCGTAATTCGGAGCGTCTAGTAGTATTTCGTTAGTTTTTGATTATTATAAGCCGCATGACATTGTTACCTTACTAAGCCAACAACGGGTAGCTAACCCGATACCAATTTTGCCCATCTAAAGTAGCGTGTCGTCACAAAGGTCACGCTATGGAAATCTTCTCATACATAAATTCGCTTACCAATCAATGTGGCACGACGGGGATCAACCGTCAAGGCGCGAACTGGGGTGATCATCCCCAAATAGTACTATTAAATGCATAAGCGTCTACCAAATCCCGGTAGTTCACAATTCATGCTAACGGGACTTTTAGTGACATAACCTAACTTTAATAATCCATTTAATTTCATCTATCGGGTCCTTTAATCATTTATCGGGTCATACAATCGGGTCATTTAATCATTCGGGTCCAAATCAATAAACAAGCAATCGGGACAAATGGTGTCCTATTTTATAAAAACTAACATGTTATCTCCCTCGCGGGTTTATAAAACAATTATAAAACATTTAAAAGAGTGCGAGGCTATCAACTCACGTTGATGTGGGAAGGCGGATTATCGGCAATTCGGACGTACGGTATGTGCTTCAATCACGGAAACCTAGACAAATAATACTCGTCTTAGACTCATGTCCAATGACTTTATAAAAATAACAATTATGTATACATATGATGATTTTATATATATGATGATCAAGTGGGTTTACATATTCTCATTTACTCATTTTTGTGTTATGTGTCGATAACTTTTATACTAGTTTTCTACTTTTACCTATTTACGTGTTTTAGGTCCAATAAGCCTATTATAAGTTTATTAACTTGTATTAATCCATTTCATACTTATTTTATCAGTATTTAAACTTTCAAGTTGGGCCCAAATGGGTTAAGTCCAATAAGTTCTTTTTATAAGGGTTTAACTTATTTAGTCCAATTATTAGTCCAATATGTTTACTTAGCTCGTTAATGTCCGTATGTCCTATAGTTCGGGTTTTATCGGTTTTTACTTGTTATACATGTTTATATATCAGTATATAAGTTTTACAAAGTTTACATTAGACGGGTCCAACCATCTAAGTTTTAATTAACAAAAATGTTAATTTTACGGTATTAGCCGAAAAAGTCGTAAAAATCATGTTTATAGTTTTATAACTTATAAAACTTAACAAGTTACCATTTTTATAAAATGTCCACTTATTTACCATTGTACATATTTATATAAATGTATTATATAAGTTAGTGGGTTTTAATTTATATTTTATACTATTTAAATTTTGAGTGCTTATATAATAGTATTATACTTTAATTTCCAAAATCTGATTTTTATCTTCACTTTACCCAAAACTGCCATATCTAGAGTTCTATATGGAGATAGAAGCTCAAATTTTTATCACATAAACTACATGATATGTGCTCCATTTAACGCTTTTATAGCTACTGTTGAATCATCTTCTAAGTATTTTCTAAAAATCGTCCAAAACAGTGAACTCAGATTTGTACTTTAAACTTGTTTTGATCATATCTCACTCATTACAATGATTCCATTGCATGGCCAACTCTCACATGTGTACAAGACCCATAGCTTACTGTAAATGGATGCTACTTCATCATTTTATCAGTCTAACATATGGTTAGTTACTGTTTTTATACAGCCTACCATTTTAACAAGATTTACCCATTTTACATATAGTTTATCCATCTTTTTAAGCATATTTATCAACACCAAATCCCCACACAATATTTTTAATCATTATTCATCATCATATACATATACATAAGTAAAAGAAATACAAGTTTACATAATCAAAAATAACAAGAGGATGAGGAGGACAATCTTTATACCACCAATGTGATGAAATGATGAGCTTTTGGATGAACAAGACATGGTTTTGGGTAACCAATCTTATGAGATATCAACACCACTTCTAGGATCACCAAGTATTTGTAGATTTCTCCAAAAATCAGACCTTGTTCTTCATGAAAACTCCTTGAGAAATCAGCCCCAAACTCCCTTGAAAACTCCTTTTTACATGTTATAATCACCACCAATCCATAGAGCTTCAAAAGGGCTTCAACATATGTGTGAATAACACATGATTTTGTGGTTTAAATTGATCAAATGAGGGTGTTTAGGGTGGAAGTGGACGAATTTCTAGAGAGAGAGGGAGGAGAGTTGTGTGGTTTGCATGTTGGAAAATGAGAACAATGGTTTGTGTGAGTGGTTTTGTCAAGTGCTAGTTTCTGGTGTAGTGAAAGCTTACTTTGTAAGCTTAACTTACATGTGTAAGTTTTAAGCTATATGTTTGCCACATCTTGTGATGTGGTGTCTAGTGTATCCATGGGTTTGTGGGGGTGGGGCAAGTGTCCCACTTGTCTCATCCCCATTTAATTACGGGTACTCCTCGATTCTAGTTTCCTTGATTTGCGTGCCCTCGGGTCGTTTTACGAAAAACGTTTTTATAATTTATGAATCAACGGCACCAAACGAATCTAATAAAAATTGTTTTATCAAAAACGGAGTTCGAAAACGTAAATACGTAATCCTAAGGTTTCCGGTTTAGTCGTAAAGGACGTTAAAATAAAATCGTAAGTCCTAATCTCTTCTCGTAAATTTGTGAGTTTATGAACCAACTCAAATTTAAAACTCCAAAATAATATTTACGGATAAATTTATTTTCTAAAATGTCGGACTATCACCAAAGACGGTGTAGGTAAACGTAAGCACGTAACGTTGAATCCTCCGGTTTAGACGTAGTTGATGCTTCTTCAAGACGTAAATCCAAATTTCTTCCCAAAAATAAGTGAGTTCATATTGTAACATTAAAATAATATTTTTAAATAATATTCGAGAATAAAATATCAACCATAAATTGACGGATTGTCACATCATTTACCCCTAAACAGGATCTTTATCCTCAAAGATCATCTTACTACTCGCTTCTTATAGAGTTAAAGCCATGTGGGTATTTCCTCCACATTCGGTCTTTTCTCACAAGTGTAATTCATTACAATACGCGAGTTTCATCAAACATAACTACGGGAATAAGATGAGGCTTAGTGTTGGCTTACTTTCTCTATCCATGATGTTCACGGGTTTCTGATGAATGCAACTTTTCGACGATCTAAGCTTCATTAAGGAATAGTCAGATTTTCACTTGATAGACATTTTATCAAGTTCGATTTACGAAACTTAATTCACGCAGCACTTGAAGTCCTAGGGTAGATCCAGCTTATATGCCTTTCAAACCAATCTTTTACATCATCTCAATGGTCCCATACAACGGGGACTTATATCCCATGATCTTTCAGACCACCAATTCATTTTTCCATGGTTAAAATCTTTGGCATAACTTCGCTACCCATCTGGCACTTCAAGGTCTACATTTCATATTCACATAACCTCCTGCCCACTACTGGCAGACAATAATCAGATCCTAATTTCAACAATCATTTCAGGTCTTGCGGGTCGAGTATTTTGTAAGGTTAGGTTCGCCATCATAGGAAACCTTAAACCTAAAAGACATATTCAACTCACAGTGGGTGTATGTCGGATGTCTTTATTTCAACTCCTGCTTACAGATGCTCTAATATTTAGATCCTAACAAGATTCGATCTCGATCCTAACACGATAATTATCAATGATAATCTCTCCAAAGGAAAAAGATTATACGGTTTATTGCCAAAGGTCAATCATTCAAACATAGAACAATGCTTATAGTATTTTGTATCGTTACTTTACCTCATCCCTTCGATTGGGGTGGTACACAGTACTCTCATCAAGATTCGTTCTCAATGATTTCTGAGCAAATCTCTAGAAATTCGATGCGAAGCGAGGATCTTGATAAAGATGTTCGATACAGGCACACTATGTTTACACAACTCTTTTGCATTTATCATTAACGGGATGATATTAGCAGATTTGGTTAGTCTGTCGACGATGACCCAAATCGAATCAAATTCAGATGATGACCTTTGCAATAGCTAGACGTTTACTAATGTATGAGGCGACGTCTGCCTTCATAATTTGCCATCAGTACATCTTCTTCAGACAAAGATACTTCTAGTCAGAAATGACATAAAATAGAATACTTTTACTTACAAATTCCAACATAACTATATCTCACAATCCTCCATATTTAGGTAATCACAAACGACCTTTTATACATTCAACGCTATCGGCTTCTTAATTTTGATGGTTCATATTAGCTGCGAACCCCTTTTTATTATCTATATTATCCTTTTTACAAACATTAGTTATTTTTAAATTGTTCGGCAATTTATTTTGCATCTTCATTATTAAAAAATACATTCTAATTGGTTCTTTATCCTTTCTATATAATGTGTCAATAATTACATTCACTTTTCTTCATATTTTCTAAGCTTCAGTTTAGTTTCAGCCATCATTTTTATCAGTTTCGCTTAATCCGACGTTTAAAGCGTCGATAAATATTACAACTAATTAAATAATAAATATTCCATTTTTATAAAATGTAAACATAAAGATTTTTAAATTTCTTAGTCCGTCCAATTATATGAAAATGTTCAAAATAAATTTGAATTTAATTAACAAGATTTTTGTTGATTTATCGAAAATATTTAATAAGATTCGTAAATGTTCGAAAAACCTTTGTTTATACTTTGGTCAAAGTTTTCTTAGTTGAAAAGCAAAAATTGTCGTTTTAAGTTTTCAGGTTATGGTATAAATGGTTTTACTCAATCCTTCTTAAGTTATCTTGAGGTATACACAAACATTTACGCCTAAACAGAAGTTTAGTTAAATGGTTTGTGTATAAGGGAATAATCCCTTAAAATCCTTTGTTAAAACATTTGTCAAAATATATTTGCACTTTCTTTTTGGTAAAACCCAAAGTCTTCAATGGCTCTAATTTGAAGAGTCAGTATAGATTCCATTATCTTTTTAATCACATAGTCCAATAATGTAAAGGTTTAAGTCTTTAATCTCATGTTAATTATTCAAGGTACATGTTTTTATTGGTCGGCCAATTCAGGGCAATCTATAATTTATTATTAACTCATTATTATTCTTATATACAAACAAATAGTCCTTACTGATCACAAGCATGAATTTATAAAATTACAACCTACACACGTGATTCTCCAAATTTATGAATGCTACATGTGTATTAGTTAATCCAAACATCACCACGTGAAACTCATAATGTTCATTACAAGTACCGAATGTAGTGATTGGAATAGATAATCTTTTTCGCAGATGCGAAGTTGATGATAACCATGCCATGGATCAAATTGCTAGAACCTGGTAAATGATCGAACAAATCTTCCATTTCGAATTATGGATATCGTTTTCGATTGTCAATTTACTCAGTCCACAGTAATCTTATAAATATAAGGAATAATAACACCATAGCTCTTCATGATGATGAGCCTGGTAGAATAAGATCTTTTTCTGACAACTCTCTCAGTTGTACGGTAACTCCTTTAATTCAGATGGTGCTGACGTACAGTGCACATGCCACAGATGCAGCACCAGGAATATAATCAATACCAATTTCAATCTTGCCTTAATGGCGAAAGTCTAGGTAATTCACCAACAAATACCTCCTAAAGTTTCAGATAACGGAAACATCTTTTAATAAATTCATATTAGGTTCTTTCTAGATTATAATATCTATGACTAATTCACAACCAATCACAATATAATTTCAAGTCTAAATACAGGATATCGTCATCCACCAAGAATTATTTATATCACTTTTGATAATCAACATCTTATCATTTAGGGGAATTTAATTCGAGTTCTCATCAATTAAGACAATCTCGTCATGTCATAATCAATCAATCCATTCTACTGGCATTATCAACTTTCCAGTTGCATTGCCGTCGATAAGATGTGAACTTCTCAAAAGACTAATAATAACTCATAATCCTTCACGAGTTCAAGGAAATCAGGAGACATAACTACCTTAAAAGAGTAGGGTATAATCTATGCGAGAGAATTTCAAATCAGATACATACAAAAACATTTAACGAGTATGAATATATCCTATGTTTTCATAATTTGAGTATGCATTCGAAAGCTCCTCGGATCGTTACCAAGGTCATTCAAATGAAATCAAATCATAAGAAATGATAAGAACGTCAATACATCCAGTCGGGTATCAACACTCGGTAATCATATACTTTTTCTAGGAAGCTCACTACGGGAGAATTGGACAAGAAGAGAATATCAATTGTCAAATAAGACAATTTCCACAGATGAGTAAATTCGACTCAGAAGAATAGATGCTATAGGCACATATGTAGGTGTCCCTAACACTATGTCCTTATTTTTCACTTCTTGCAGATCTCATAAATTTTAATCTTTCACAATCTTCAAAGAAAATTTAGTGTTTATTAATCAGTTTTATGGTGACTACTAATCAGCCTTGCATGGTCCATTCCAAATTGTATGTAGGCGCGTAACTATATACAATTTCAAGATTAACGATGCAATACTCAGTTCGTCAAAATGTTATCATCATGTTTATAATAAAAACATTTTCACGCTTAATTCTTAAATAAGAATCAAAAATAAATTTACAATGATTTTCTTTGTTATGAAAACAATTAGGTTTTCCAAAGTGTTTTATAAACAACTTCAGTTCAATAACAATCACTTATAAATCTCACTATGAATAATCCTTATAGTGATAAAAATTCAATTTTTCTCAAGGCATACTGTTTTAACTTTATAAAAATAATGTGTGATCTGCAAAAGAGTGATGAAGAGTTGTTCACCGAGAACTAACTACAATATGATAAGAAATGAGCTTAGCCAAATAATCATGAGGTTCATGACCTCGATGGCACTCACGAAGAATGATTTACAACGTAACTCAAATCAAGATGAGTACTTGTTCAATGGTTGCATCACTAATGCGAGCATTAGGAAGAAGCAATAAAGGATAGATAACATCGATACATATAGAATTTAGCAATCAAAGGTAGTCTTTTCATTAATCACAAACAAGTCAAAATTGTACCGTAACACATTACGTGTCACTATGTCATACAATTCTCAGAACTCATCCTACCAACTGATGTCTCAGTTAAGTTAGGGATTTTTAAAAGATAGCACAATGAATACTAATCTACAAGAGTCATTAGGTGTTCCATCCGTCCCGGAAGATCCATCGGTCTCAATTCAGAAGAAGATTTCTTCAATTTATTTCTTGGACATTGGGCATCCTCGTTAGTGGACAATGGCCTAGGAACAACCCTTAACACAAATCAACAATCAATTAAAACCTTATAATTCAATCACAGGACTTAACGAACTCCTCTTAACAATCTCATATTCCATACAAGTTAAATTTTACTTTATTCAAGTTTCAATCAACTTATACTCAATGCGATATTCTACCTCATTCTCCAATACTTTCAACCTTATTTTTAGACCTTAATAGGGCAATAAAATCTCAATATGATCAACACTCAATTTCCAATCCTATAGCTCTTACAACAACAGTTATCAAATGGGTCACTAGTATTAAATGACTCACACATTCAATAAGACTTCTCGGAAAGGTATTAGTGGCATGAGGCTTTTGGGTACTGGTTCCAATGACAGCCTCAAGTGAAACATTCACCCTTTTTATTTCAATTTAAGAATTGGATGACAACGAATCAGATGACATCTTTCCAGGTGATAACGTTTTGTCAAACTCCACTCTATAAAGAAAGATCGTCATGACGTCGATATCAGATTTAATCTTGCCAATTCTTTTTCAATATCACAATCAACTAATATCTACATTTCTACGAATATCAACCATTTTTTGGGATCATAAATATCCACAACTTGGTTTAGATCTAGGATAGCTAGAATTCCTACGAGAATAGCTTAGATTAATTTACTAGGGGATTTAGGGTTCCTTGTGACAATCTACATCGTATAAATACCTCGTATAAACATCAAAGTAATCATCAAACAATCATGTAATAAAATTACATCATATATATATATATATATATATATATATATATATATATATATATATATATGTAATCCAAGTTATATATATATTAAAATAACACTTCTCAGTCTGGCCTTGTCGGTAACTCGGGAATTCTTCGGCACCGTTATAGTCAAAAGAGTTTTAGACATTTTTAGAAAAACGTTTATAGTTAAAAGAATTTGAAATGTTTTATTCAAAACCTTAGTTTTAAAAATCTTTCGTTCTCTATAGCGAGAGCTCTGATACCAAACTGTAACACCCCCAAATTTATACAACTCAATACAGCGGAAGACTCGTTGGTGTTACGGGATATCACATTACTCACATCATAGACAACGCATAGAAATCGCGTCGTTTAATAATAAAAGAATTTCCATTCATAAATATCAAAGTTACATAGGTCCCAAGTCATATTATTTCATACAAAGTTTTACAAAGTATTTGAATGGAAAATATTGTTTAAGTGCGGGCCATGAATTCTTGTCGTCTTCCCGAGAATTACCTTGAAGTACCTGAGACAAAACATGTTAAAAGAAAAGGGTCAGCGATAACGCCGAGTGAATTCATAGAGTTTAATAAACCATCAATATAATATCGGTATAAAATTATTACCGAAAATCATTTTTTACAAATCATTTTAATAGGCCATAAAATAGCCAAAGTCATTTTATACAAATCCTTATCGAAAATCATAATATAGGCATTTGCCTTAAAAATCATTATACGAGCCAATGTCGTAAAAACAATCATACAATGCGTCTTATGACGTTGTATGAAAATAAAAACCGTTATATGAATATGGTTATGAAAACCAAAACACGAACATAATATCAATAGTATGACCCTGTATTGCTAGTCAGGCAATACATCGTAATTCGGAGCGTCTAGTAGTATTTCATTAGTTTTGGATTATTATAAGCCGCATGACATTGTTACCTTACTAAACCAACAACGGGTAGCTAACCCGATACCAATTTTGCCCATCTAAAGTAGCGTGTCGTCACAAAGGTCACGCTATGGAAATCTTCTCATACATAAATTCGCTTACCAATCAATGTGGTACGACGGGGATCAACCGTCAAGGCGCGAACTGGGGTGATCGTCCCCAAATAGTACTATTAAATGCATAAGCGTCTACCAAATCCCAGTAGTTCACAATTCATGCTAATGGGACTTTTAGTGACATAACCTAACTTTAATAATCCATTTAATTTCATCTATCGGGTCCTTTAATCATTTATCGGGTCATACAATCGGGTCATTTAATCATTCGGGTCCAAATCAATAAACAAGCAATCGGGACAAATGGTGTCCTATTTTATAAAAACTAACATGTTATCTCCCTCGCCGGTTTATAAAACAATTATAAAACATTTAAAAGAGTGCGAGGCTATGAACTCACGTTGATGTGGGAAGGCGGGTCATCGGCAATTCAGACGTACGGTATGTGCTTCAATCACGGAAACCTAGACAAATAATACTCGTCTTAGACTCATGTCCAATGACTTTATAAAAATAACAGTTATGTATACATATGATGATTTTATATATATGATGATCAAGTGGGGTTACATATTCTCATTTACTCATTTTTGTGTTATGTGTCGATAACTTTTATACTAGTTTTCTAGTTTTACCTATTTACGTGTTTTAGGTCCAATAAGCCTATTATAAGTTTATTAACTTGTATTAATCCATTTCATACTTATATTATCAGTATTTAAACTTTCAAGTTGGGCCCAAATGGGTTAAGTCAAATAAGTTCTTTTTAGAAGGGTTTAACTTATTTAGTCCAATTATTAGTCCAATATGTTTACTTAGCTCGTTAATGTCCGTATGTCCTATAGTTCGGGTTTTATCGGTTTTTACTTGTTATACATGTTTATATATCAGTATATAAGTTTTACAAAGTTTACATTAGACGGGTCCAACCATCTAAGTTTTAATTAACAAAAACGTTAATTTTACGGTATTAGCCGAAAAAGTTGTAAAAATCATGTTTATAGTTTTATAACTTATAAAGCTTAACAAGTTACCATTTTTATAAAATGTCCACTTATTTACCATTGTACATATTTATATAAATGTATTATATAAGTTAGTGGGTTTTAATTTATATTTTATACTATATAAATTTTGAGTGCTTATATAATAGTATTATACTTTAATTTCCAAAATCTGATTTTTATCTTCACTTTCAACAAAACTGCCATATCTAGAGTTCTATATGGAGATAGAAGCTCAAGTTTTATCACATAAACTACATGATATGTGCTCCATTTAACCCTTCTATAGCTACTGTTGAATCATCTTCTAAGTATTTTCTAAAAATCGTCCAAAACAGTGAACTCAGATTTGTACTTTAAACTTGTTTTGATCATATCTCACTCATTACAATGATTCCATTGCATGGCCAACTCTCACATGTGTACAAGACCCATAGCTTACTGTAAATGGATTCTACTTCATCATTTTATCAGTCTAACATGTGGTTAGTTACTGTTTTTATACAGCCTACCATTTTAACAAGATTTACCCATTTTACATGTAGTTTATCCATCTTTTTAAGCATATTTATCAACACCAAATCCCCACACAATATTTTTAATCATTATTCATCATCATATACATATACATAAGTAAAATAAATACAAGTTTACATAATCAAAAATAACAAGAGGATGAGGAGGACAATCTTTATACCACCAAAGTGATGAAATGATGAGCTTTTGGATGAACAAGACATGGTTTTGGGTAACCAATCTTATGAGATATCAACACCACTTCTAGGATCACCAAGTATTTGTAGATTCCTCCAAAAATCAGCCCTTGTTCTTCATGAAAACTCCTTGAGAAATCAGCCCCAAACTCCCTTGAAAACTCCTTTTTACATGTTATAATCACCACCAATCCATAGAGCTTCAAAAGGGCTTCAACATATGTGTGAATAACACATGATTTTGTGGTTTAAATTGATCAAATGAGGGTGTTTAGGGTGGAAGTGGACGAATTTCTAGAGAGAGAGGGAGGAGAGTTGTGTGGTTTGCATGTTGGAAAATGAGAACAATGATTTGTGTGAGTGGTTTTGTCAAGTGCTAGTTTTTGGTGTAGTGAAAGCTTACTTTGTAAGCTTAACTTACATGTGTAAGTTTTAAGCTATATGTTTGCCACATCTTGTGATGTGGTGTCTAGTGTATCCATGGGTTTGTGGGGGTGGGGCAAGTGTCCCACTTGTCTCATCCCCATTTAATTACGGGTACTCCTCGATTCTAGTTTCCTTGATTTGCATGCCCTCGGGTCGTTTTACGAAAAACGTTTTTATAATTTATGAATCAACGGCACAAAACGAATCTAATAAAAATTGTTTCATCAAAAACGGAGTTCGAAAACATAAATACGTAATCCTAAGGTTTCCGGTTTAGTCGTAAAGGACGTTAAAATAAAATCGTAAGTCCTAATCTCTTCTCTTGAATTTGTGAGTTTATGAACCAACTCAAAATTAAAACTCCAAAATAATATTTACGGATAAATTTATTTTCTGAAATGTCGGACTGTCACCAAAGACGGTGTATGTAAACGTAAGCACGTAACGTTGAATCCTCCGGTTTAGACGTAGTTGATGCTTCTTCAAGACGTAAATCCAAATTTCTTCCCAAAAATAAGTGAGTTCATATTGTAACATTAAAATAATGTTTTTAAATAATATTCGAGAATAAAATATCAACCATAAATTAACGTATTGTCACATAGAGTTACTAATGCAACCTAGTTCTCTATAATCAAGGCTCTGATACCATTCTGTCACACCCCTAAATTTCACTACAGCGGAAGACAAGATTTGGTTTGCGACTAAATGGCGTGAAGAGGACTTGATGCAAGAGAACGACCTCTATATGCCTAAACAACAATGCAGAATCCACATAATCCACATAGTAGCATATCTGAGAATAACATTACTAAAGTGTCAACATAAAGTTGGTGAGTTCCTAGGTTTGAGTTTAAGAAAACAATAAAATCATTTCAATGAACCACAATATTGGTATTCTCCTATGACAATATAACACATACAAAGTCACACAGATTATCTTTACTACTATCTAAGCTCATGACACCGATGCGTTAACGAGTCTAACTGACTTCGTGTGTGTTCCCGTGAAGGTGACTAACCCAAGTCACCCATTGTATTCAAATGAAACTGTATTTACTTTTACGGATTGATTCAAAGTAAATAGGAGTGTCAACTCCGATAGATCAATCCATAACATTCGCGCTCACTTCGTTGTAACCCAGCTAGGTGACTAACGGTTCATGATTCGTGGGCAGTTCTCATTTGGGTTGTTTAGGGACTTAGATCAACTAGTAAAGAATATTTCACTTGTGTTCATGCGTTTAGAAATCAAGCAATGTTCTCATTCCAAAAGATGATAAAACAGTTTTAGAGAGGGGGCTAGTAAACTCACCTTGTTGACGGAAAGTAGTTGAAGAAACAAAGTAGAAATCTACCGGTAACCTAATAAGAATAATGTACATTTATAACCACATGAAATATGAAATTAAAATAGATGTATAAATCTGTTCTTAGTTGGTTCTTTAGGTAGGAATAATAATGACTAAAGTTTTTATAAAACGTTTTCGACTATTAATTAGTTTAATTATTTAGTGTCGGGTTTTATCTTTTAAACTAGGATTTCATCAATCTTTATCATTTTACATTTGCATGTTTATGCATTATAAACCATTGATAGGTTGATATTAATTCAAATAAATTTAATTATTCGAGTTCTGAAGATAATATTATTACGATATAAGTTTTATTTAATTCCTACAAGAGTAGTGTTTTACAATCATTTTCTTCATTATTTTGAGAGCTACTATAGTGTGTCACTTTCATTATACTAACATGATTCATGCTATTTATAAATTTAACATTTTATTGTGCTTACAACGTTTATAACAGTTTAAGCGTAATTAGGTTTTAGTGTAATTGGATTTTCTACTATAACGTCATTTTTACGTGTATTCATTAGTAATTAAGTTTACATAGTCGGAATTTAACTAGGCGTCTTAAATACATGTTACTAGTTGAATTTTTATGTAAAATGACTATTTTTAACATTTTCAAAAATATAAAAAGTGTCTAACGACACTATTTTGGGAGTCTGTAACTTTTGTATACTTTAGAATTATGACGCAACGAAGTTTCTATAGATAGCCCACCTAGTAGGCTACGAGAATGTTCTTATGAGCCAGTCGTGATTTGGACTTTAAATGGGTCAAATTTAGATTACAAAAACGTAGTTCCAGCCAGTTTAACACTAGACAGGATGGTTTTCAAAAACTTTAACGACGTGTATCTTACTACTCGTTAACTCTTAAGTAAAACAACTTACTATTTTAGAAACTAGGTCAGGTGACTATTAATATTGTCCTTGAGCAATGTTTACCCATTCGGCCTCTAAGAGGCTCGAAATCGTGTCCAAACATGACTACCCCGACCAAACAGTTTCTACACTTAGAATATTTCACAGTTTTGACAGATTTAAAGTTCATTTTATGTTTCCCGGTTTTTTATAATTCCGTTTTAACTGATTCAAAAGGCTATGGATTGGTAATAAAGTATAGTATTTTACTATATGACAAAAATTCATGGGGAGGTTCCTACCTCGGAAAACGTGCAAAAGCTTTTACATACTGAATAAGGCTTTTTAACGCTTTTATTAATTTCGAAGTATTTATAAACATTAAGCACCACTAGGTCGAGGTTTAACATGAATAATAATTTATATAAGACTAAGTATTACACTACATACATCGGATTGATGGTTCGAAACAAGATTAGGCCCTAGGAAGCCCTAATTCGGTCTCGGCTTAATCTTAACCCACACGAACTCAAACCTTGACTCTTTGTCACTTGGGACAATGTCTCGTGATCACTTGAACAACCATGAAAGATTATGTTTGCTGGTGGAAAGAGCTAGAACAAAGCGTGAACAAGGAACAAGAAAATCTTAAAACTAGGTTTTCCGTACAAACTGTAATTCGGTTCCTAGGATTTCCGATTTTTTAGAGACTCATCACTCCAATTCAAGAACTATTTATAGGGGTTTTAGGGATTGTGTTTATTTGTATTTAGATGTACTAGTAATGGATTTAAGGGTGGTTTATGGTGGCTTGGACTTCTCGGAAGAAAAATGAGACGAAAGGAGTGTTTGTGTGTTTTTCGAATGATGTGGAGAAAATATGGCATTTGCATGGGTAGTAGAAGTATATAAGGCATATGTAGGAGGATTTTTAGGGATAGATAGAGTATGTGAGGCATTGGATTTGATTTTAGGATGTTAGGATTGAAGAAACTAGATAGTGTAAAGATAGGCTTAGATTTTTATTACTTAACATGTTTTATACGATAAATTATGGGAAAAATGGAATATGATCATGTGGTTCACGAAATATAGCTGATTTTGGGGATAGAATGGAGCTCGGGTTGTTGGTTTTGGATGGTGTAGGGTATGGATGGGTAGAATGCAAGATAATGCAAGTATGGACTTTAGGCTTTTGGCAATTTTGTATACTACATAGAATCGGCCAAGGATATATTGTAGGTAGACTATGTCAAATTTATATGTATATGGGTAATCAAATATTACTTAAGTTAGAAATACCGGATTGTGTTTATTACAAGTTAAACGAGTTTAAAATGCTTACAGGCTTAAAACGGAGGGAATAGTGGTTAAATAAAATATCTGCGTGTTTGAAAGGTTTAAGGTAATACTTCATGGGTTTATTAATGATATACACTTAATTTAATGTTTACTTTATGTATCGGGATCACAAAGACATAAGAACGATGTTTTATAATTATATAATAAATAAAATATGATAACCTCGGTAATCTATTCGAAACCTTGAAAATAATTTAAAAGTGACAAGTATATGATTTCTGGACTTTTTATAGTCCTTTATATATTTTTATGAAGAAATCAAGATTTGAAAACGTTTATATAACTTTCTATTAATGATGATTTCGATAATTTGTATTAACTATTAAAATTTATTAATATTGACACTTATATCACTTATAAACTTAAAATAATTTATTTTAAGTAAAACAGATAAAAGACATAAGATTTTAGTTCAATGGCCTTCAAGTATAGTTAATCACGATTTCCAGATAGCACAACAATTATTTTCTACTTTGCAGTAATTAATTTAAACACGTAGCATATATAAATTTTTATATCACAAACAAAATTTCCTAATAGTCCTTCGTAAGTATTATTGGTGATAAAATAATTTTTTAGTTTTTGGATATCCTCGTTTTTATAATTATAGTGTTTTCTAAAAAACATAATTTTGTAGCGACATTTATTTTAAACAACGAGTTCAGATTTACGGGTTGTTACATTCACCCCACCGTATAGGATTTCGTCCCGAAATCAAGACGTCGTATACGTTACGGTACTAATCGAGAAAAAGATGAGAATGCTGAGTGGTATGCTAAACCTTTTAGAAACTTTTTGTTTTCATAAGTTTAGTGTATGGTAAAAAAAGTGATTAGTTTTATTCTGAGTGAATTTTATTCATTTTAGTATTTCTCGTAACTACTACGAGCACACTATTGTTCCTTCTAAATTGTACATAGGTGATCAGGCTATGTATATTCCAGATAAAACATATATCATCCTCCTTTTCGTCACCTCTTTTATTTGTATCATATTTTCGCTATATCTTACCATTAGTTAACAATTAACTAGATAGAGCATGGCATGTTGTTTACTATTGTAATACTAGATTGCAACCCACTAGGTTACGTCATCCCACACCCATGGGTGTCCATGCATAGTCCCATAAAACATGTTTTTCATAGTAACAATTAGTAGTCTAGAAGATTAAAATAGCATGTCAAACAATTTAGCTTTTACTATGGATATAATACTAAATTGTAGGTATGTTATTTTATCATTCAATTTAGAGCCGATCATAGTCTAGAGTTACTAATACAACCTAGTTCTCTATAATCAAGGCTCTGATACCATTCTGTCACACCCCCAAATTTCACTACAGCAGAAGACTAGATTTGGTTTGCGACTAAATGGCGTGAAGAGGACTTGATGCGAGAGAACGACCTTTACATGCCTAAACAACAATGTAGACTCCACATAATCCACATAGTAGCATACCTGAGAAAAACATTACTAAAGTGTTAACATAAAGTTGGTGAGTTCCTAGGTTTGAGTTTAAGAAAACAATAAAATCATTTCAATGAACCACAAGATTCGTATTCTCCTATGACAATATAACACATACAAAGTCACACAATTTATCTTTACTACTATCTAAGCTCATGACACCGATGCGTTAACGAGTCTAACTGACTTCGTGTGTGTTCCCGTGAAGGTGACTACCCCAAGTCACCCATTGTCTTCAAATGAAACTGTATTTACTTGAACGGATTGATTCAAAGTAAATAGGAGTGTCAACTTTGATAGATCTATCCATAATATTCGCGCTCACTTCGCTGTAACCCAGCTAGGTGACTAACGGTTCATGATTCGTGGGCAGTTCTCATTTGGGTTGTTTCAGGACATAGATCAACTAGTAAAGAATATTTCACTTGTGTTCACACGTTTAGAAATCAAGCAATGTTCTCACCCCAAAAGATGATAACACAATTTTAGAGAGGGGGCTAGTAAACTCACCTTGTTGATGGAAAGTAGTTGCAGAAACAAATAAGAACAATATACATTTATAACCACATGAAATACGAAAATAATATACATGTATAAACCCGTTCTTAGTTGGTTCTTTAGGTTGGAATAATAATGACTAAAGTTTTTATGAAACGTTTTCGACTATTAATTAGTTTAATTATTTAGTGTCGGGTTTTATATTTTAAACTAGGATTTCATCAATATTTATCATTTAACATTTTCATGTTTATGCATTATAAACCATTGATAGGTTTATATGAATTCAAATAAATTTAATTATTCGAGTTTTGAAGATAATTTTATTACGATATAAGTTTTATTTAATTCCTACAAGAGTAGTGGTTTACAATCATTTTCTTCATTATTTTGAGAGCTACTATAGTGTGTCACTTTCATTATACTAACATGATTCATGTTATTTATAAATTTAACATTTTATTGTGCTTACAACGTTTATAACAGTTTAAGCGTAATTAGGTTTTAGTGTAATTAGATTTTCTACGATAACGTCATTTTTACGTGTATTCATTAGTAATTAAGTTTACATAGTCGGAATTTAACTAGGCGTCTTAAATACATGTTAGTAGTTGAAATTTTATGTAAAATGACAAATTTTAACATTTTCAAAAATATAAAAAGTGTCCAACGGCATTATTTTGAGAGTCTGTAACTTTTGTATACTTTAAAATTATGACGCAAACGAAGTTTCTGTAGATAGCCCACCTAGTAGGCTACGAGAATGTTCTTATGAGCAAGTCGTGATTTGGACTTTAAATGGGTCAAATTTAGATTACAAAAATGTCGTTCCAGCCAGTTTAACACTAGACATGATGGTTTTTCAAAAATTTTAAAGACATGTATCTTACTGCTCGTTAACTCTTGGGTAAAACAACTTACTGTTTTAGAAACTAGGACATGTGAATATTAATATTGTCCTTGAGCAATGTTTACCCATTCGGCCTCTAAGAGGCTCGAAATCGCGTCCAAACATGACTACCCCGACCAAACAGTTTCTAGACTTGGAATATTTCACAGTTTTGACAGATTTTATGTTTTTATTTATATTTTCATTTTAAGTTTCCCGGTTCGTTATAACTCCGTTTAAAGTGATTCAAAAGGCAATAGATTGTTAGTAAAGTATAGTATTTTACTCTATGACAGAAATTTATTGGGAGGTTTCTACCTCGGAAAACGTGCAAGAGCTTTTATATACCGAATAAGGCTTTTTAACGACTTTTATTACTTACGAAGTCTGTATAAACTTTAAGCACCACTAGGTCGAGGTTTAACATGCATAATAATGTTTTTAATACTAAGTATTACACTACTTATATTGGATTGATGGTTCGAAACAAGATTATGCCCTGCCCTAATTTGGTCTCGACTTAATCTTAACCCACATGCACTCAAACCTTGACTCTTTGGCACTTGGAACAATGTCTCATGATCACTTAGACAACCAAGAAATATTATGTTTACTGGTAGAAAGAGCTTGAACAAAGCATGAACAAGGAACAAGAAAATCTTGAAACTAGGTTTTTCATACAAACTGTAATTTGGTTCCTAGGATTTCCGATATTTGAGAGACTCATCACTCTAATTAAAGAATGGTTTCTAGGGGTTTTAGGGATTGTGTTTATTTGTATTTAGATATACTAGTAATGTATTCAAGGGTGGTTTATGTTGGCTTGTGCTTCTCGGCAGAAAAATGAGATGAAATGAGTGTTTGTGTGTTTTTCGAATGGTGTGGAGAAAATAAGGCATTTGCATGGGTAGTAGAAGTATATAAGGCATATTTAGGAGGATTTTTAGGGATAGATAGAGTATGTGAGGCGTTGGATTGGATTTTAGGATGCTAGAATTGAAGAAACTAGATAGTGTAGAGATAGGCTTAGATTTTTATTACTTAACATGTTTTATATGATAAATTTTGGGATAAAATGGAATATGATCATGTGGTTCACGAAATATAGCTGATTTATGGGGATAGAATGGAGCTAGGGTCGTTGGTTTTGGATGGTGTAGGGTATGGATGTGTAGAATGTAAGATAATGCAAGTATGAACATGTATTTTTAGGCTTTTGGCAATTTTGTATACTACATAGAATCGACCAAGGATATATTGTAGGTAGATAATGTCAAATTTATGTGTATAATGGGTAATCAAATATTTCCTAAGTTTTAGAAATGCCGGATTGTGTTTATTACAAGTTAAACGAGTTTAAAATGTTTACGAGCTTAAAAGGGAAGGAATAGTGGTTAAATAAAAATATATGCATGTTTGAAAGGTTTAAGGTAATATTTAATGAGTTTATTAATGATATACACTTAATATTTAAAGGTTAGTATATGTATCGGGATCACAAAGACATAAGAATGATGTTTTATAATTATATACTTAATAAAAAATGATTACCTCGGTAATTTATTCGAAACCCTGAAAATAATTAAAAAGTGACAAGTATATGATTTATGGAAATTTTATAGTCCTTTATATATTGTTTTGAAGAAATCAAGATTTAAAAACGTTTATATAACTTTCTATTTATAATTAACGATGTTTTCGATAATTTGTATTAACTATTAAAATTAATTAATATTGACACTTATATCACTTATAAACTTAAAATAATTTATTTTAAGTAAAACAAATAAAACACATAATCTTTTAGTTAAATGGCCTTCAAGTATAGTTAATCACGATTTCTAGATAGCACAGTAATTATTTTCTACTTTGCAGTAATTAATTTAAACATGTAGCAAATATAAATTTCAATATCAAAAATAGAATTTCCTAATTGTCCTTCGTAAGTATTATTGGTGATAGAATAATTTGTTAGTTTTTGGATATCCTCGTTTTTAAATTACATTGTTTTCAAAAAAAAAATTTGTAGCGATAATTATTTTAAACAATGAGTTCAAATTTACGGGTTTTCACAGTTTTGACAGATTTTAATATATTCATTTAAATTTTCATTTTAAGTTTCCCGGTTCGTTATAACTCCGTTTTAAGTGATTCAAAAGGCTATGGATTGTTAATAAAGTATAGTATTTTACTCAATGACAGAAAATCATGGGGAGGTTTCTACCTCGGAAAACGTGCAAGAGCTTTTATATACTGAATAAGGCTTTTTAACGACTTTTATTACTTACGAAGTATTTATAAAATTTAAGCACCACTAGGTCGAGGTTTAACATGAATTATAATTTATTTAATACTAAGTATTACACTACTTACATTGGATTGATGGTTCGAAACAATATTACGCCCTAGGATGCCCTAATTTGGTCTCGACTTAATCTTAACCCACACGCACTCAAACCTTGACTCTTTCGCACTTGGAACAATGTCTCGTGATCACTTGAACAACCAAGAAATATTATGTTTGCTGGTGGAAAGAGCTTGAACAAAGCATGAACAAGGAAGAAGAAAATCTTGAAACTAGGTTTTTCGTACAAACTGTAATTCGGTTCCTAGGATTTCCGATTTTTGAGAGACGCATCACTCCAATTCAAGAAATGTTTCTAGGGGTTTTAGGGATTGTGCTTATTTGTATCTAGATGTACTAGTAATGTATTCGAGGGTGGTTTATGGTGGCTTGGGCTTCTCGACAGAAAAATGGGATGAAATGTGTGTTTGTGTGTTTTTCGGATGGTGTGTAGAAATATGGCATTTGTATGGCTAGTAGAAGTATATAAGGCATATTTAGGAGGTTGTTTAGGGATAGATAGAGTATGTGAGGCGTTGGATTGGATTTTAGGATGCTAGGATTGAAGAAACTAGATAGTGTAAAGATAGGCTTAGATTTTTATTACTTAACATGTTTTATAGGATAAATTTTGGTATAAAATGGAATATGATCATGTGGTTCACGAAATATAGCTGATTTTTTTGGATAGAATGGAGCTAGGGTCGTTAGTTTTGGATGGTGTAGGGTATGGATGGGTAGAATGCAAGATAATGCAAGTATGGACATGTACTTTTAGGATTTTGGCAATTTTGTATACTATATAGAATCGACCAAGGATATTTTGTAGGTAGATCATGTAAAATTTATATGTATAATGGGTAATCAAAGATTACTTAAGTTTTAGAGATGCCGGATTGTGTTTATTACAAGTTAAACGAGTTTAAAATGCTTACGGGCTTAAAACGGAGGGAATAATTGTTAAATAAAAATATATTCGTGTTTGAAAGGTTTAAGGTAATATTTCATGAGTTTATTAATGATATACACTTAATTTAAAGGTTAGTTTATGTATCGGGATCACAAAGACATAAGATCGATGTTTTATAATTATATACTTAATAAAAAATGATTACCTCGGTAATTTATTCGAAACCTTGAAAATAATTTAAAAGCGACAAGTATATGATTTATGGAAATTTTATAGTCCTTTATATATTGTTTTGAAGAAATCATGATTTAAAAACGTTTATATAACTTTCTATTAATAATTAACGATGATTTCGATAATTTGTATTAACTATTAAAATTAATTAATATTGACACTTATATCACTTATAAACTTAAAATAATTCATTTTAAGTAAAAAATAAAACACATAAGCTTTTAGTTCAATGACCTTCAAGTATAGTCAATCACGATTTCCAGATAGCACAGTAATTATTTTCAACTTTGCAGTAATTAATTTAAACATGTATCATATATAAATTTCTATATCAAAAATAGAATTTCCTAATAGTCCTTCGTAAGTATTCTTGGTGATAAAATAATTTGTTAGTTTTTGGATATCCTCGTTTTTAACTTACAGTGTTTTCAAAAAATAAATTTTTTAGCGATAATTATTTTAAACAGTGAGTTCAAATTTTCGGGTTTTCACAGTTTTGACATATTTAATTGTTTTTATTTAAATTTTCATTTTAAGTTTCCTGACTCGTTATATCTCCGTTTTAAGTGATTCAAAAGGCTATGGATTGTTAATAAAGTATAGTATTTTACTCTATGAAAGAAATTCAAGGGGAGGTTTCTACCTCAGAAAACGTGCAAGAGCTTTTATATACTGAATAAGGCTTTTTAACGACTTTTATTACTTACGAAGTATTTATAAACTTTAAGCACCACTAGGTCGAGGTTTAACATGCATACTAATTTATTTAATACTAAGTATTACACTACTTAAATTGGATTGATGGTTTGAAACAAGATTACGCCCTAGGATGCCATAATTTGGTCTCGACTTAATCTTAACCCACACGAACTCAAACCTTGAATCTTTGGCACTTGGAACAATGTCTTTTGATCACTTGAACAACCAAGAAAGATTATGTTTGCTGGTGGAAAGAGCTTGAACAAAGCATGAACAAGGAACAAGAAAATCTTGAAACTAGGTTTTTCGTACAAACTGTAATTCGGTTCCTAGGATTTCCGATTTTTGAGAGACGCATCACTCCAATTCAAGAAATGTTTCTAGGGGTTTTAGGGATTGTGCTTATTTGTATCTAGATGTACTAGTAATGTATTCAAGGGTGGTTTATGGTGGCTTGGGCTTCTCGGCAGAAAAATGGGATGAAATGAGTGTTTGTGTGTTTTTCGAATGGTGTGCAGAAAATATGGCATTTGTATGGGTAGTAGAAGTATATAAGGCATATTTAGGAGGATATTTAGGGATAGATAGAGTATGTGAGGCGTTGGATTGGATTTTAGGATGCTAGGATTGAAGAAACTAGATAGTGTAAAGATAGGCTTAGATTTTTATTACTTAACATGTTTTATAGGATAAATTTTGGGATAAAATGGAATATGATCATGTGGTTCACGAAATATAGCTGATTTTTTAGGATAGAATGGAGCTAGGGTCGTTAGTTTTGGATGGTGTAGGGTATGAATGGGTAAAATGCAAGATAATGCAAGTATGGACATGTACTTTTAGGCTTTTGGCAATTTTTTATACTACATAGAATCGACCAAGGATATTTTGTAGGTAGATCATGTAAAATCTATATGTATAATGGGTAATCAAAGATTACTTAAGTTTTAGAAATGCCAGATTGTGTTTATTACAAGTTAAAACGAGTTTAAAATGCTTACGGGCTTAAAACGGAGGGAATAATTGTTAAATAAAAATATATGCGTGTTTGAAAGGTTTAAGGAAATATTTCTAGAGTTTATTAATGATATACACTTAATTTAAAGGTTAGTTTATATATCGGGATCACAAAGACATAAGATCGATGTTTTATAATTATATACTTAATAAAAATGATAACCTCAGTAATTTATTCGAAACCTTGAAAATAATATAAAAGTGACAAGTATATGATTTATGGAAATTTTATAGTCCTTTATATATTGTTTTGAAGAAATCAAGATTTAAAAACGTTTATATAACTTTCTATTAATAATTAACGATGATTTCGATAATTTGTATTAACTATTAAAATTAATTAATATTGACACTTATATCACTTATAAACTTAAAATAATTCATTTTAAGTAAAAAATAAAACACATAAGCTTTTAGTTCAATGGCCTTCAAGTATAGTCAATCACGATTTCCAGATAGCACAGTAATTATTTTCTACTTTGCAGTAATTAATTTAAACATGTAGCATATATAAATTTCTATATCAAAAATAGAATTTCCTAATAGTCCTTCGTAAGTATTATTGGTGATAAAATAATTTGTTAGTTTTTGGATATCCTCATTTTTAACTTACAGTGTTTTCAAAAAATAAAATTTTTAGCGATAATTATTTTAAACAATGAGTTCAAATTTACGTGTTTTCACAGTTTTGACAGATTTAATTGTTTTTATTTAAATTTTCATTTTAAGTTTCCTGATTCCTTATATCTCCGTTTTAAGAGATTCAAAAGGCTATGTATTGTTAATAAAGTATAGTATTTTACTCTATGACAGAAATTCATGGGGAGGTTTCTAGCTCGGAAAACGTGCAAGAGCTTTTATATACTAAATAAGGTTTTTTAACGACTTTTATTACTTACAAAGTATTTATAAACTTTAAGCACCACTAGGTCGAGGTTTAACATACATAATAATTTATTTAATACTAAGTATTACACTACTTACACTGGATTGATGGTTCGAAACAAGATTACGCCCTAGGATGCCCTAATTTGGTCTCGACTTAATCTTAACCCACACGAACTCAAATCATGACTCTTTGGCACTTGGAACAATGTCTCGTGATCACTTGAACAACCAAGAAATATTATGTTTGTTGGTGGAAAGAGCTTGAACAAAGCATGAACAAGGAACAAGAAAATCTTGAAACTAGGTTTTTCGTACAAACTGTAATTCGGTTCCTAGGATTTCCGATTTTTGAGAGACGCATCACTCCAATTCAAGAAATGTTTCTAGGGGTTTTAGGGATTGTGTTTATTTGTATATAGATGTACTAGTAATGTATTCAAGGGTGGTTTATGGTGGCTTGGGCTTCTCGGCAGAAAAATGGGATGAAATGAGTGTTTGTGTGTTTTTCGAATGGTGTGGAGAAAATATGGCATTTGTATGGGTAGTAGAATTATATAAGGCATATTTAGGAGGATTTTTAGGGATAGATAGAGTATGTGAGACGTTGGATTGGATTTTAGGATGCTAGGATTGAAGAAACTAGATAGTGTAAAGATAGGCTAGGATTTTTATTACTTAACACGTTTTATAGGATAAATTTTGGGATAAAATGGAATATGATCATGTGGTTCACGAAATATAGCTGATTTTTGGGGATAGAATGGAGCTAGGGTCGTTGGTTTTGGATGGTTAGAATGCATGATAATGCAAGTATAGACATGTATTTTTAGGCTTTTGCCAATTTTGTATACTACATAGAATCGACCAAGGATATTTTGTAGGTAGATCATGTCAAATTTATATGTATATAGGGTAATCAAAGATTACTTAAGTTTTAGAAATGCCGGATTGTGTTTATTACAAGTTAAACGAGTTTAAAATGCTTACGGGCTTAAAACGGAGGGAATAATGGTTAAATAAAAATATATGCGTGTTTGAAAGGTTTAAGGTAATATTTCATGAGTTTATTAATGATATACACTTAATTTATAGGTTATTTTATGTATCGGGATCACAAAGACATAAGATCGATGTTTTATTATTATATACTTAATAAAAAATGATTACCTCGGTAATTTATTTGAAACCTTGAAAATAATTTAAAAGTGACAAGTATATGATTTATGGAAATTTTATAATCCTTTATATATTGTTTTGAAGAAATCAAGATTTAAAAACGTTTATATAACTTTCTATTAATAATTAACGATGATTACGATAATTTGTATTAACTATTAAAATTAATTAATATTGACACTTATATCACTTATAAACTTAAAATAATTCATTTTAAGTAAAAAAATAAAACACATAAGCTTTTAGTTCAATGGCCTTCAAGTATAGTCAATCACGATTTCCAGATAGCACAGTAATTATTTTCTACTTTGTAGTAATTAATTTAAACATGTAGCATATATAAATTTCTATATCAAAAATAGAATTTCCTAATAGTCCTTCGTAAGTATTATTGGTGATAAAATAATTTGTTAGTTTTTGGATATCCTCGTTTTTAACTTACACTGTTTTCAAAAAATAAAATTTTTAGCGATAATTATTTTAAACAATGAGTTCAAATTTACGTGTTTTCACAGTTTTGACAGATTTAATTGTTTTTATTTAAATTTTCATTTTAAGTTTCCTGATTCCTTATATCTCCGTTTTAAATGATTCAAAAGGCTATGTATTGTTAATAAAGTATAGTATTTTACTCTATGACAGAAATTCATGGGGAGGATTCTAGCTCGGAAAACGTGCAAGAGCTTTTATATACTGAATAAGGCTTTTTAACGACTTTTATTACTTACGAAGTATTTATAAACTTTAAGCACCACTAGGTCGAGGTTTAACATGCATAATAATTTAATTAATACTAAGTATTACACTACTTACATTGGATTGATGGTTCGAAACAAGATTACGCCCTAGGATGCCCTAATTTGGTCTCGACTTAATCTTAACCCACACGAACTCAAACCTTGAATCTTTGGCACTTGAAACAATGTCTCGTGATCACTTGAACAACCAAGAAATATTATGTTTGTTGGTCGAAAGAGCTTGAACAAAGCATGAACAAGGAACAAGAAAATCTTGAAACTAGGTTTTTCGTACAAACTGTAATTCGGTTCCTAGGATTTCCGATTTTTGAGAGACGCATCACTCCAATTCAAGAAATGTTTCTAGGGGTTTTAGGGATTGTGTTTATTTGTATATAGATGTACTAGTAATGTATTCAAGGGTGGTTTATGGTGGCTTGGGCTTCTCGGCAGAAAAATGGGATGAAATGAGTGTTTGTGTGTTTTTCGAATGGTGTGGAGAAAATATGGCATTTGTATGGGTAGTAGAATTATATAAGGCATATTTAGGAGGATTTTTAGGGATAGATAGAGTATGTGAGGCGTTGGATTGGATTTTAGGACGCTAGGATTGAAGAAACTAGATAGTGTAAAGATAGGCTTAGATTTTTATTACTTAACACGTTTTATAGGATAAATTTTGGGATAAAATGGAATATGATCATGTGGTTCACGAAATATAGCTGATTTTTGGGGATAGAATGGAGCTAGGGTCGTTGGTTTTGGATGGTTAGAATGCATGATAATGCAAGTATAGACATGTATTTTTAGGCTTTTGCCAATTTTGTATACTACATAGAATCGACCAAGGATATTTTGTAGGTAGATCATGTCAAATTTATATGTATAATGGGTAATCAAAGATTACTTAAGTTTTAGAAATGCCGGATTGTGTTTATTACAAGTTAAACGAGTTTAAAATGCTTACGGGCTTAAAACGGAGGGAATAATGGTTAAATAAAAATATATGCGTGTTTGAAAGGTTTAAGGTAATATTTCATGAGTTTATTAATGATATACACTTAATTTATAGGTTATTTTATGTATCGGGATCACAAAGACATAAGATCGATGTTTTATTATTATATACTTAATAAAAAATGATTACCTCGGTAATTTATTTGAAACCTTGAAAATAATTTAAAAGTGACAAGTATATGATTTATGGAAATTTTATAGTCCTTTATATATTGTTTTGAAGAAATCAAGATTTAAAAACGTTTATATAACTTTCTATTAATAATTAACGATGATTTCGATAATTTGTATTAACTATTAAAATTAATTAATATTGACACTTATATCACTTATAAACTTAAAATAATTCATTTTAAGTAAAAAAATAAAACAAATAAGCTTTTAGTTCAATGGCCTTCAAGTATAGTCAATCACGATTTCCAGATAGCACAGTAATTATTTTCTACTTTGCAGTAATTAATTTAAACATGTAGCTTATATAAATTTCTATATCAAAAATAGAATTTCCTAATAGTCCTTCGTAAGTATTATTGGAGATAAAATAATTTGTTAGTTTTTGGATATCCTCGTTTTTAACTTACAGTGTTTTCAAAAAATAAAATTTTTAGCGATAATTATTTTAAACAATGAGTTCAAATTTACGTGTTTTCACAGTTTTGATGGATTTAATTGTTTTTATTTAAATTTTCATTTTAAGTTTCCTGATTCCTTATATCTCCGTTTTAAGTGATTCAAAAGGCTATGTATTGTTAATAAAGTATAGTATTTTACTCTATGACAGAAATTCATGGGGAGGTTTCTAGCTCGGAAAACGTGCAAGAGCTTTTATATACTGAATAAGGCTTTTTAACGACTTTTATTACTTACGAAGTATTTATAAACTTTAAGCACCACTAGGTCAAGGTTTAACATGCATAATAATTTATTTAATACTAAGTATTACACTACTTACATTGGATTGATGGTTCGAAACAAGATTACGCCCTAGGATGCCCTAATTTGGTCTCGACTTAATCTTAACCCACACGAACTCAAACCTTGACTCTTTGGCACATGGAACAATGTCTCGTGATCACTTGAACAACCAAGAAATATTATGTTTGTTGGTGGAAAGAGCTTGAACAAAGCATGAACAAGGAACAAGAAAATCTTGAAACTAGGTTTTTCGTACAAACTGTAATTCGGTTCCTAGGATTTCCGATTTTTGAGAGACGCATCACTCCAATTCAAGAAATGTTTCTAGGGGTTTTAGGGATTGTGTTTATTTGTATATAGAAGTACTAGTAATGTATTCAAGGGTGGTTTATGGTGGCTTGGGCTTCTCGGCAAAAAATGGGATGAAATGAGTGTTTGTGTGTTTTTCGAATGGTGTGGAGAAAATATGGCATTTGTATGGATAGTAGAATTATATAAGGCATATTTAGGAGGATTTTTAGGGATAGATAGAGTATGTGAGGCGTTGGATTGGATTTTAGGATGCTAGGATTGAAGAAACTAGATAGTGTAAAGATAGGCTTAGATTTTTATTACTTAACACGTTTTATAGGATAAATTTTGGGATAAAATGGAATATAATCATGTGGTTCACGAAATATAGCTGATTTTTGGGGATAGAATGGAGCTAGGGTCGTTGGTTTTGGATGGTTAGAATGCATGATAATGCAAGTATAGACATGTATTTTTAGGCTTTTGCCAATTTTGTATACTACATAGAATCGACCAAGGATATTTTGTAGGTAGATCATGTCAAATTTATATGTATAATGGGTAATCAAAGATTACTTAAGTTTTAGAAATGCCGGATTGTGTTTATTACAAGTTAAACGAGTTTAAAATGTTTACGGGCTTAAAACGGAGGGAATAATGGTTAAATAAAAATATATGCGTGTTTGAAAGGTTTAAGGTAATATTTCATGAGTTTATTAATGATATACACTTAATTTATAGGTTATTTTATGTATCGGGATCACAAAGACATAAGATCGATGTTTTATTATTATATACTTAATAAAAAATGATTACCTCGGTAATTTATTTGAAACCTTGAAAATAGTTTAAAAGTTACAAGTATATGATTTATGGAAATTTTATAGTCCTTTATATATTGTTTTGAAGAAATCAAGATTTAAAAACGTTTATATAACTTTCTATTAATAATTAACGATGATTTCGATAATTTGTATTAACTATTAAAATTAATAAATATTGACACTTATATCACTTATAAACTTAAAATAATTCATTTTAAGTAAAAAAAATAGAACACATAAGCTTTTAGTTCAATGCCCTTCAAGTATAGTTAATCACGATTTCCAGATAGCATAGTAATTATTTTCTACTTTGCAGTAATTAATTTAAACATGTAGCATATATAAATTTCTATATCAAAAATATAATTTCCTAATAGTCCTTCTTAAGTATTATTGGTGATAAAATAATTTGTTAGTTTTTGGATATCCTCGTTTTTAACTTATAGTGTTTTAAAAAAAATAATTTTTAGCGATAATTATTTTAAACAATGAGTTCAAATTTACGGGTTTTCACAGTTTTGACAGATTTAAATGTTTTTATATATTTTAAGTTTCCTGGTTCGTTATAACTCCGTTTTAACGGATTCAAAAGGCTATGGATTGTTAGTAAAGTATAATATTTTACTCTATGACACAAATTCATGGTGAGGTTTCTACCTCGGAAGGCGTGCAAGAGCTTTTATATACCGAATAAGGCTTTAACGACTTTTATTACTTACGAAGTATTTATAAACTTTAAGCACCACTAGGTCGAGGTTTAACATGCATAATAATTTATTTAATACTAAGTGTTACACTACTTACATTGGATTGATGGTTCGAAACAAGATTACGCCATAGGATGCCCTAATTTGGTCTCGACTTAATCTTAACCTACACGAACTCAAACGTTGACTCTTTGGCACTTGGAACAATGTCTCGTGATCACTTTAACAACCAAGAAAGATTATGTTTTCTGGTGGAATGAGCTTGAACAAAGCATGAACAAGGAACAAGAAAATCTTGAAACTAGGTTTTTCGTACAAAATGTAATTCGGTTCCTAGGATTTCCGATTTTTGAGAAACTCACCACTCCAATTCAAGAACTGTTTCTAGCGGTTTTAGGGATTGTGTTTCTTTGTATTTATATGTACTAGTAATGTATTCAAGGGTGGTTTATGGTGGCTTGGGCTTTTCGGCTGAAAAATGGGATGAAATGAGTGTTTGTGTGTTTTTCAAATGGTGTGAAGAAAATATGGCATTTGCATGGGTAGTAGAAGTATATAAGGCATATTTAGGAGGATGTTTAGGTATAGATAGAGTATGTGAGGCGTTGGATTGGATTTTAGTATGCTAGGATTGAAGAAACTAGATAGTGTAAAGATAGGCTTAGATTTTTATTACTTAACATGTTTTATAGGATAAATTTTGGGATAAAATGGAATATGATCATGTGGTTCACGAAATATAGCTGATTTTTGGGGATAGAATGGAGCTAGGGTCGTTGGTTTTGGATGGTGTAGGGTATGGATGGGTAGAATGCAAGATAATGCAAGTATGGACATGTATTTTTAGGCTTTTGGGAATTTTGTATACTACATAGAATCGACCAAGGATATTTTGTAGGTAGATCATGTTAAATTTATATGTATAATGGGTAATCAAAGATTACTTAAGTTTTAGAAATGCCGGATTCTGTTTATTACAAGTTAAACGAGTTAAAAATGCTTACGGGCATAAAACGAAGGGAATAGTGGTTAAATAAAAATATATGCGTGTTTGAAAGGTTTAAGGTAATATTTCATGAGTTTATTAATGATATACAGTTAATTTAAAGTTTAGTTTATGTATCGGGATCACAAAGACATAAGAACGATGTTTTATAATTATATAATTAATAAAAAATGATTACCTCGGTAATTTATTCGAAACGTTGAAAATAATTTAAAAGTGACAAGTATATGATTTATGGACTTTGTATAGTCCTTTATATATTGTTTTGAAGAAATCATGATTTAAAAACGTTTATATAACTTTCTATTAATAATTAACGATGATTTCGATAATTTGTATTAACTATTGAAATTAATTAATATTGACACTTATATCACTTATAAACTTAAAATAATTCATTTTAAATAAAAAAAATAAAACACATAAGCTTTTAGTTCAATGGCCTTCAAGTATAGTTAATCACGATTTCCAGATAGCACAATAATTATTTTCTACTTTGCAGTAATTAAGTTAAACATGTAGCATATATAAATTTCTATATCAAAAATAGAATTTCCTAATAGTCCTTCGTAAGTATTATTGGTGATAAAATAATTTTTTAGTTTTTGGATATCCTCATTTTTAACTTTCAGTGTTTTCAAAAAAAATTGTAGCAATAATTATTTTAAACAATGAGTTCAAATTTACGGGTTGTCACAAGTTGTGGATTTCCTATCAAACTTATCACCTCCATAGTCACTGTCTGAATAGCCAATAAGCTCCAATAGAGAATCTTTAGGATACCATAAATCCCAAATTGGGATAGCACCTTAGGTATCTAAAGATCCTTTTGACAGCATGAAGATGACACTCTTTGGGAGTCACTTGGTGGCGTGCAGATGCACACACAGCAAACATGATGTCAGGTCTAGAGGCTGTAAGATACATCAACGAACCAATCATTGATCTATAATGCCTAACATCAACATCTTTTCCATCTCCAGTCTTTCTCCAAGGTGTTCCCTATCCATTAGTGTGCTAGCCTATTTTTCATGAGGAGAAAAACCAAACTTCTTCAAGATCTCAGCCACATATTTGTCTTTAGAGATAAGGATACCATCTTCTTTTTGTTGTACTTGTAAACCAAGAAAGAAGTTCATCTCTCCCATAGCACTCATATTGAATTGTTTGTCATGAGTTTGGAAAAGTCTTCACTCATCTTTGGATTTGAAGATCCAAAGATAATATCATCCACATAAACCTGTACAAGAAGAAAATCCTTGCCATTCTTCTTGGTAAATAAGGTTTGGTCTATGGTGCCCCTCTTAAATTCATTTTCCACAAGGTTAGTGGATAATGTACCATACCATGCTCTTGGGGCCTGATTAAGTCCATACATTGCTTTCTTGACTCTATGCACCTTGTCAGGTGACGGTTGAGTTTTTACACACCTTTGCTTTAGGAAAAACAAAAGGGTAATTAGGGTAAGTATTAAACGAGTGATTTAGGAAAATCACAAGTAAATGACCCAAAATGGGGATCGTTCTCAAGGAGGCTAGTGTGTTGTGTAAAGAGATGATTAACTTTGTGATTATAATTTATGAGAAAAGAAAAAGATAAAGGATGACGGTTACGATTATTAATTAAACTAAGACGAAAAATCGTACACCTAAAACCATTAAAAGTGACAAAATTTTAAAATTAACCTAAAAATTCCTAGAAAATTGCAATAAATTCTAAGAAATGTAATTAGAGTTTACAAAAAATCAAAAATCACTCAAACCTTTTATTTAATCAAATATTAATTTTTTAATGCCAAATAAAGCCCAAAAAATCAATTTAATTAACAAAAACCCAAAATGTGATTTTTTAACTTGTAAACCTCTAAAATGACTTAACAAAATTGAAAACTATTTTGGAAAATTATAAAATAAATAAAAATTATTTAAAAATGATTAAAAACTCTATAAACTTAAAATAATTCTAAAAATTAATCTAATGACAATAAAATTAATCTAAAAATTTTAAAATTCCTAACTTAATGTATTTGAACTAGGAAAAATGAAAAACTTGCAAAAATCTAAAATTTATTTTTTAATATTAAAATAATAATAAAATATTAATAAAAATCCAAAATTTATAAAAAATTATAAAAAGTTGCAAACTAGTTTATTTTAACCTAATAATCACATAAATGAAGTTGAAAATACCAAAATACCCCTATTGGGCCTTAAAATGGGCTAAAATAAAAAACAGTCCCTTCATGGGCTTGAAACTGGCCTAGTAAGAAAAAGTCCACCAAATAAGCCCAAAATCACCTACTTGACTCAAAATTTGATTTTAAGAAAAAAACTCTGAAAGCCCAAAAGCTGAAATGTGCTTATCACAACTTAATTGTCAACAGCTTATTCTTAATGGGCTTTTTGGCCCATTAAGCCATAAGCTAATGCCATAAGCTCTAATTTAACACACAAGCTTCTTTTGAGTTACCAAAGAGATCCCTGAAAAGAAATTTTGAAAAAGAACAAGAAATAAGCCTGAAATAAGCCAAAGCTCTCTACATAAAACGACAAAATAGTCGTTTTTGAGTTTTAGGCTACCTCAAGTGCTGATTCAAGTTGCAAAAGGATTTAAATGACTTAATTAAGAAAAATAATCAAAAAGTTTTCCAATAAGCACAAAGAATAAGCTGGAATAAGCAAATAAGCACTTATGTAAAAGTCAAACTGTTTGGTTTTCTAGTCAAACTTAAAAGTCAAACCCTAAAAAGCTCTAGATTAGTTCAATGGGTCAAATAAGGAAGATCTATCATAAAAAATAAGTTGTTGCAAGTCTGGATAAGCCAAAGTGGCTTATGAATAAGTTGTTGATCAAATAACACTAGCAGTGGCTAGCAACAAGGGAAAGGAGTTCCCACTGCTTGACTTCTTTGACTTTTTGTCTTATGTGACTTTTTGTTGGATTCAAGTTAAGCAAAGGCACCCAAGTAATCAGTGGATCACAAGGAGTCAATAACAACAATAAAATCACAAATTCACCAAGCCAATTAGTATAGTTTAATCAAAACATCCACAGATATGCACCAGACACGAACACAAGCAGTTATGAACTTAATAAGCAGATTTAGCAAGAATAAGCCAACCAAATTGAACCAAATGCACACAACAGCTTATATTAATTCAAATGAACATAAATAAACAGGTTTCATGCAATGATTCAAACTTTAGACTAAGATTCAAGCCAATGAAAGTCACTGATGAACAAGAACAAGCAGATTTGATACTTTGCTTATATACTTGACCAGAAGACCAGATTCAAACCCTCAAATCTTCTTAACAGGTTATAATAACTATGTTTAATCACTTGTTATCCCTAAGCATGCATACAAACTAAGTGTTACCAAGATCCTAGGTCAAAACAAGCAGATTTCAACTTTTTATAGCACAATTAAGAATTTAATGTTCAAAAACCAAAAACTTGCAACAAATAGCACTCAACCAAGTATATATATCAGATACCAACACAAATATACAACAAACAATAACTCAAATCGAATTTGCAAGATTAACAAAGTAAGTGTGTGATTCAGTTTATCCCAAGCCCAATCTAACACAATAACATCGTTATCATGCAGTATCAAGCAATTTTAAGCCACAAAAACAACAAGTACAATAGTAGAACACAAATTCACCAAAAATCAAGACTTTTATCAAATTTTGGGTAAAAGGACTCAAACCTCATGAATGTACATCCACACTCATGAATTTTTGAGCTTATGTGCCTAGCAAAACAAGGCACAAGCTTCCACAACAACCCTCCTAAGAATCAACAAGGTTAGAGCACAAATATATAAAACAGAAAGATGAAAAATCTTGATTAATGCAACCTTTGTACCCACTTCTTGATTATCCCCAAACCACAAGATCCCAACACCTTTATAATCTTCTTATCAGGGTGTTTAGATCACTTGTAATCTAAAAATTCCAAGAATGTACCAAAGACTTAGCAAAATATCAAGTTTTTAGAAAACTTGGCAATTTCTTGCACAAGATTTAAAAACAGGTTTTAAGATTCAAACAACACAAACATATATCAATAACAAGCAATGAATTAAGTTGGCACTTGGATTTCATCAGCAATATCAAACACTTTTCATTAAAAATAAACAAGGATTTACAGATTTGTGATAAAGAAAAAACCAAGAGCAAAGCAAAAATGTGCAGTCCTAATGCCTTAAATAGGCTATAAGAATGAACTAGAAACCTTGAAAAACTATAAACCCTAGTTGGTGAAGTCCCAAAATTGCCCTTGAACTTTTGAAAATCTATTGACTGAATTTGACTCCTTGGCGTTTAGTAAAGGTGGAAAGGGGTGGAATTGTGATCAATGGCTCACAATGAGCTTAGGATGTAAGCAGCTTTGTGGGTAGTAGATTTCTCTGTCACTTTTGGCATCTTCCTCAATAGCATATAGCAGGGTTCAACATGTGAGCTTTGTGATGACGTGGCATGGGTTTAGAGAGTTGGGATGTGTTTATGATTACCCTAATCGTAATTCTCGGTAATATGGTGGGTTAATTACTAGTAATTAAAAAATGCCCAATTGTGTTCATACGGTGAATAGTGCCAAGTTTAATCTAATTTTGGGTTTAAAATATATGTTAGGCATCAATTAATAAACTAATCAAAGATTAGTTAAAATCTGGTATGAGTGGGAAGTGACGTGGGGGAATGGTGGGTTTTCATTGGTTGAGAGGGTGAGTGGGACAGGTGTCACAAGCTGGTTGGCCTAGGTAACTTATCTTGTCTGCCAGTTTTAACCCCCTTTTCTTCTATTCTTGTCACTTGAAGTTTAATTACCCAGAGTACGAATTCCTTTATAAAGCAAGTTTCAAACTGTAGACTTTTGCCCAAAACTTTTGCAAAGGTAATTTCAGGGGTATTTCTTGCCAATTCTTGATTTTTAAAGGGATGTTTTGGCATTTTATTCAAACATTATCATAAGCGGTGATAGCCTTAAGCTCTCCCCTCGGGTTTGGAATGGTATTACTAGGTAAGCAACCCGAAGAAGATGACGGTTTAAACATGAATCCCTCAAACATCGAAAGCAATTTATTGTGACCTTGTTCCACATTTTGTTGCATACGATTTTGACCTTGCTCGAACATTTGCTCAAATCTTTGTTCCATTCTTTGTTGATTAAGCTCAATCTTGTTATTTTGCCCCTTTAGCGTATTTTGAAACTCATTTTTCAATGTTTCCATTTGTCCTTGAATGTTATTTTGAAAAGCTTTCATATTTGCCTCATTTGATTTCATGTAGCTTGACAAATCATTTTGGTTATTCCCTTGAAAACCTTGATTGTTTTGATTAGCATTAAACCCATTTCCTTGATTAAAATTCCCTTGGTTACCACGGTTCAAATTATTCCCATTATTACCATTGTTGTACCTATTTTGAACCGGTGGAAAACCCGATGGAGCAACATGATTTTGACGAGGAACTTGACCGTTGGAGCCATAAGTTCCCGTTGCGGCAAAAGCACTAGCTTGATCAAACCCCACGTTTAAACAAGCATAATTAGGATGTGCTCCACCAAATGATACACAAACATTCCCAACCATATTAATCGATCCATGATGATTCTTCCTAATCTCACTCAAAATCGTGTCAATCTTAGAGTCCAATCTAACAATCTCGTGATTAGATGAATTCACACTGGAAACAACTGGTGTGTTTCGTGAATATTGTGCTCTAGACTTATCCTCAATTATTCTCTACGCGTCTCTCAGAGTTTTTCTTAAAAGATTACCACCCGCGGCGGTATTTAAAGAATCTTGTTCAATCATATTAAGCCCATTATAAAAAGTATTTATTTGGTGCAATTCTGAGAAACCGTGGTGTGGACATTGTCTCAACAAATCTTTAAATCTTTCCCATGCAACCCCAAACGATTAATGCACTTGTTGTTCAAATCTAGTGATCTCGTTCTTAAAGTGTGTTGTCTTAGATGGTGGAAAGAAATAATTCATGAACTTTGATACTAAATCATCCCATGTTAAAATCGAACCCGGTGGTTTTTTCTCATACCAAAGCTTAGCATTACCCTCGAGCGAGTACGGAAAAAGCATGAGCTTAATCACGTCATTCGGCACATCTCTAAACTTGAGAGTCGAGGTAATTCGATTAAAATTCCGAATGTGAGAATGCGGGCTATCGGTCTCATTGCCACGAAATTGGTCGGCACGAATGAGCGATAAAAGACCCGTCTTAATCTCAAAATGATCCGCCAAAATAGCCGGCACAACGATTGCTTCCCCATACCCTTCGGTGGGTGCACGGAGCAATTCCTCCATTGTTCGGTTATCGGCCATCTCTACAACAATAGGTGGAAGCTCGGGTTCCACTATTCGTTGTTGACGATTTCTATTTCTACGAGGAATATTTTCTAGCCTATTAAAATCAATCACAAGACGAGAAGAACGTAATTGCATACACTACAAAGACGAGAATTTTAGAGGAATGAAGAAAAGAAATTAGACAAGAAGAAGATTATTTTTGGTATTTTATTTGGTATTGCTCAATCAATAATGATCGATAAAAAACAAGGAATAAGGATAACTACTATGGAAGTAAATTACCCTCGGTCGACTTTGAAACGATAGGTGAAAACCTAAACATCTCTAGGTTCAATAAGTAAACAACAAAAATAAGATTTATTACTACTTGAGTCGGCAAACCAATAATAGGTTGTCCCTCTCAATATACGCACAAGTAAGCGGGGAAACGAGGTGGCACTAAGCAGTTAAAAACCTTTTTCCTTAGACGGCCTTTTATAGAACGTCGCCTTATACCCACCTTATAGTTTGTATAAATCGAGTTCAAACTTCTTATTAGTATTTATCTATTTTGCCTTTTATTTTTGTTTTGGATTCGACTACAATAGCTAGGTGATGAAATCCCAACTAAGGCCATATTTGAAAGATATGTAAATTTATTGTGCTACGTAATACAATATATTATTCACAAAAAACGAGAAAAACGATACATACTATATAATAGAAAAATAACAAAACTTTCCGAGGACGTAAAGGGTCTTCAAATCAACGATCAACAAATCTCCACAAAAGCGAATCGTACACAAGATCTTCGGCAGCGGCGCCAAAATTTTTGATGTGATCGTGATAGTATAGTGATAATTTGGATATGTTATAGGGTAAATTAGAAAATTACCTTTAGGAAAAAGTAATAGTCTAATAATACCAATGACAAATTCAATTAAACACGTGAGTGAGTCGAGTTCGTTGTACACGAAGATCTTATGAATTTGAGACGTTTTGCTTTGATTTGGACAATCGATTTGAATTGGTTTTCGGTTTTTAAACTACAAATTAAATCTACAAATTTTAAGCTATTTAAAATTAACCTAAAGTGCATGAATCGTAAACCCCGCCTATTTAAAGTCTACAAGTAACTTAATTACTTAATAACACTAATAAAAATTAAACTAATTTAGTTATCTATGAAAAATTAAACTTTTTAATTAAAATCACTTTTAATCTATTTAAAAATCTAATTAAACTTTTTAAAACTAATTTACCTTATTTAAAAATACTCTAAAACAAATCTATTTAAAAACTATATTTATTTAAATCTATAGTTATAAAAAAATCTAATTAATTAAAATTTAAACTAATTAAAATTTTTAAATAAAAACAATTTTTATTTATTATATTTTATTTAACTAAAACATATTTTAATTAAACTTTAATCGAGAAATTTATTTAAAAAAAATGAATTCAATGTAAGTTAAACGTTACTTAAATGAAACTTCCAAATTGAAACTACTCTATATTAATTATATATCAGATACTAAAATCAAATGGACCAATAGCTCAGGTGGCTATCACTCTGTACATACAAACGGTAGGTCTCGAGTTCGAGACCCACATGTGACATTATTTTTGGATTAATTTCTTTTTTTTGACAGAAGAGTGAAGGAGTCTCAGGGGAGACTTTATGGTAGCTTATTTGCTAAAAAACTGTGAGGACACAGCCCTAATGTGCTTATTAGATAAGTTAATCTGATAAGCTGAAATATACAGTAAAGCAAAATAATGTAACTGAACAAGGTAAAATGAACTAAATCTAACACAACTTAATTATAAACTAATAAGGCACATCAAGCATAAGCACACCAGTAAAAAAAACAAACAGATCCTAAAAGCAGTCATTGAAAAAGACTACAATCACATTCGAAATACACAAGTTCCCACAATACAATTTAAGCAATGTATAACAGTTTAACCTGCACAGCTCATAATCAAATCCATTTTATATCATAGCTTATAAAATGAGTACTAGCTAAACAAAACCGAAGCAACAAGTCCACGAAGCTTAGACTCTGAATGACTCAATCTAATTTAGATAAAACTCAATTTCGAAGCTTATTACTCAGATTCATCCTATCAAATTCATACTGAACTTATTCATCATACAAACTTATTAAATAGTGCATATAAACTAACAAACAAGACTATATCATTAATCGACTAGCAATCAGTTTGCAAAAAAACAGAATTAAAACATTTAATTCAAATCTCCAAATTCGAAATACTCATCTTATCACAATCAGTGTAACAGACCAAACAAAAAGAACTTAGAGTGGATCACAGGCAAAGTTCACATCTGTAAGCTCTTATCAACAGATTAAACATTCATGTTATATTGAATAATCCAACTGTAAATTAACCGACTCAGGTTCATTAACATCACAACAAAACTTTAATCCAGACACAATAAACTATTAAATCTATAGAAAATTACTATCACTTGCTTTTAACATCCTTTCAACATTCTGATGGTACAACATAGCAATCAAATAACTTCATTCAAACAGAGTTAAATCTAAAAATAAAACGTAAATAAAAGAGATTAAAACCTTTTGCGATTTCCGTTGAGTAGAAGACCTGCGCTGAGCAGTCTTAATGAACCGGAACCACCATCATCATCTCACCATTAAACACCATTCGAACCATCTAAAACCAACAAATGTAATCGAACCAATTTTATTATCTTTCCAGTAGGGAAAGATAATTTAAATCCTTTTTACTTTCAATGTTAAAATACAAGCTATTAATTAGCTTGAATCCAACATAACAAATATTATTTTGTTGAAACAGAAAATAAGTTTAATTCATATTTCAATATTAAAGCAATAAACGTAATTTAATAAGACACGAATGAATATTAAAAATATTGCACTTTCATTAATTTCCAGAAATTATACAATACTTTAGAAAAGAAATACAAATTAACCTAAAGCTATTTCTACAGAATAACATTAAAATAAAAGTAAAGGATAATGAAATACAAGATAAATGGGGGGTTTTTATAGCCTCCCCATGGCTGTTGATGATGCGCATATTCGGATCTTCCATGGAATATTCCTCTTTAATCTGAGCCTTTGATCTTCACTTTTCTTCTCTCTCTTTGATTTGATGGTTGAGATGATACAATCTAGCACACAGATTGCCAACGTGGCATCCATGTGCTAGTTGTGTTTCTTCTAAGGCCTGTGATTGGTAGATATGGAAGAATGATGTGTTCAATCCAATGTAAATAAGCCACGTATCAAGCTCCTACTCACACTCTCTTCCTTAAAATTGGGGGTTTTTATTCCCCTTCACGTGAATATCACGTGTGATCAAAAGCCCCATATCAATTTATGATTTAATCAACTTAGGGTTTGTGTGAATAGTTACTTTTTACTGGTTATGGAAGGGTTGGAGAAGAAAGTGGTACATAGGAGTTATCGAGTGTTATTTTATTGTGGGTGCAAGTGGGTGTGAGTGAAATAATACGGATGGGATATAAATGTGTGGTGGGAGGGAATGAATGGAACGTTTTATTTATTATTGATGGGGTGACGTGGTAATAGGGTGTCAAGTTTTATTTATTGTGAAAAGCTGAAAACCTAAAAGCCCAAATTCTCATTTCATTCGTTTCATCTCAATTAAAGGGCTGTTGGGCTTTTGGCCCAAGCCATAACACTTATCCATCCCATTTTTCTTTGTATTTGGGCCACGAATGGGCTTTTGACTTTACAAACTAACAACTTAAATTATAAATGGGCTTTTTAGCCCATTTAGCCCATTGTGGGACCCACTTGGCCCGTTTTCTCGATAAATGATTAAATCCTCCAAAGTCGAGCTCGATTTTGGCTTCTAAGATCTTTTTCTTCAAACTCGTGTCGATTTTTGTCGGTTTTCGCGAACTTGGTACCTACACACATGAAAACAAGAAACAAGCATATCCAAGACATATTTGATATATTTTAGGCATAAATTCAATGTTTTAAGCTACAAATGATATGAGTAATTACACTCATATCAGCAGTCTCATCACTCCCCCATACTAAACCATTGTCGTGCCCTCATGCAATGCTAGAATAAAATATCGTAGCATCTCCAAAATTCATTTTTATGGACTTTTATTGAATGATAAACTAGCTACACTACTACTATTACTACTACTACTTGCGTTTTAGACATAATGTATGATTTTCATCGCAATATGGGACGTTTAGGTTCATAGAACAAGAACACGTGAATGCTTCGTTAGAAATAATTTCGTCGTCCTCGATTTTCACCCCAATTCCATGCCAAGCATGCAACGAGATCATTGTCATTATAAGTAAGTAATGGTAACACTACTCATAAGCCCTAATCACGTACTTATCCTCCCATTTTCCTATGTTGTATCTCTTATATTTTATTTTTGTCTTGAATGTTTACGAGGATACATTTTTTACTTATGCGATAATAGAGATTTAGGTCAAAAAACAGAGTCAAAACTGTGTAACCAATACCATCGAATTAATAACCCCCCTAAGTGAACAAGAAGGATTGACAAACACGGTTTTTTAACGGTTTTGAACATGAGACTTATTACCAAGACTTTTATACGCCCCCTAACGGATGGGCCTTATTATCATAGGTTTACCTTCATCTTTTATTCAACTTCGCCATGAAGCTTTTATCATGACTTCGGTCTTGCCTTGCCTTTTATTTAACCTCGCCATGAGGTGTTTATTATGTCCAAAGCCGTATATCCTCACGCCAAAAGCGAATTTTGGATCATTAAAGCTTCAAAGATTAAGGCATAATTCACTTTCAATTTCGCATAGATTTTTCGGCTTTGTGACCTTCAAATTGTTTGCTTGATTTAGGTGAGCACTTGAAATCTTATTATTAGGTGAAGCTTTCGATTATTTGGGTTGCCAATACTTCAAAACCGTGACGGTGGTGATACCTTAATGTCTTCCCAATTTAATTACATGGAAGCTACTAAAAAAGACTAGAAACCAACAATCAAGACTAAACTACTAAGCCAATACTTATTAAGCAAAACATATTTACAAGCGAAGGGAGAATAAGACAACAACGAGAACACATGAGTTTTTGTAAGAATACAAGTACTCTACGTTTAGCATAGTAACTTATAATTAACTCTATCATTTCTCGTCCTCATTTAAGAGACTTAGCCTAATATAAAGTTAAGGAATCGAAGCTAAGTGCTCAACAAGCACGGTCGAGTAAAAAATTACTCTTATTCTCAGCATCGGAAAATCTACATTCGTGTCTTCAAACACTTATAAAACATGAGAAATTTTTTAAAATTTGGCCATTTTTAGCCTTATTTTGCAACAAAATGATAAACAAAAAGATAAACTTTGGAAAGCGTGAAGTTTTGGAAAGGCAATTATCTATTCACCCCCATACTAAAGTTAAACATTGTCCTCAATGTTTCGAGTTTAAGGGTTGCAAACCCCCATACTAGAGACGTAGTCGAATGCATAATCTAGCATGGAAAGGATGTAACCGTTAAATTTAAAGCCGTTTATGAAGTGTGCTAAAAACCTAATGTTAGAATATATAAGGATATATCATGGATATTGAGAAATTCTTCAAAGCAAACGATCGAGTGCTCCCATAAAACGAACACGAGAGGCTCCAATCGTGAAGATCATGATCATCTAAAATCCACATAGCACAAACAACCACGAAACAAAGGTTGGAAGGGCACAAATCCCCTCACGTTACTACATTATAAAGCGATAATATGTACATGGGATAAGCATGGGACTCCCCTACGAGGCACCTCGTTTTTGATTACCGATTCATGAGCTCGACTCGATCCACTCAATACTAATTATCATTGGGGAAGGTGATTTGGTCGAGGTGGTTCAAGAATGGAACTTCCCCGCCAAAGTAGTGCTTCAACCTATGTCCATTCACCTTGAAATTGGGGCCATCTTTTCGAGCTAGCTCGATGGTCCAATAAGGAAAAACTTGGGTAACGATGAAAGGACCGGACCAACGGGATTTCAACTTGCCGGAAAATATTTTCAAACGTGAGTTAAAAAGCAACACTTAATCTCCAATGTTAAAAACCCGGTTTTTAATTTTTGAGTCATGAAACATTTTAGTTTTTTCCTTGTAAATTAATGAATTTTCATAAGCAATGTCTCTCAGTGCATCTAATTCATTCAACTGCATTTCACGGTGTTTTCCCGCGGTCTCAATATCATCATTACAATGCTTAAGGGCCCAATAAGCTTTGTGTTCAAGTTCAATTGGCAACTGACAATTCTTCCCATACACAAGCTTATAAGGAGTGCACCCGATGGGCGTCTTATGAGTGGTCTGAAAGGCCCATAAAGCATCGTCCAACTTATCCGACCAAGATTGTCGGTTCTCTCCAATAGATCTCTCCAAGATCCTCTTCAACGCTCGGTTTGAAACCTCGACTTGCCCACTCATTTATGAGTGATAAGCCGTAGAAAGCCGATGTGTAACCCCATGTTTCCTTAAGACCATTTCGAATTGGTCGTTACAAAAATGGGTTCCACGACCGCTTATGATCGCACGAGGGGTTCCAAACCGAGAAAACAAGCTTTTCAAAACTTGACTACCACACGAGCATAGTTCGTGGGCAAAGTCTTAGCTTCCACCCACTTAGATAGGTAGTCAACGACGACAATGATGTACCTATTAGCACGAGATGATGGGAACGGCCCCATAAAATCAATTCCCCAAACGTCAAAGATCTCACACACTTGGATGATGTTTTGTGTGATTTCATTGTTTTGTGAGACTTTTCCTTGTCGTTGGCATGAGTCACATGACTTCACAAGTGCGTGTGTATCTCGGTAAATAGTAGGCCAAAAGAAACCGGCATCAAAGACCTTCTTAGCCGTGAGATTAGCACCGTGGTGACCACCCGTGGGTCCCTCGTGACAAGCTCTAAGGATATTAGAAGCTTCGGTGTCAAATATACAACGTCGAATAATTTGATCCGCACAATTCCAAAATAGATAAGGGTCGTCCCAAAAATAGAACTTGACATCCAGAAAGAATTTTCGTTTTTGTTGAATCGTCATACCCTTGATGATGAAGTTCCCCGCATGGTAATTTGCGATGTCCGCAAACCATGGGGTGGATGAATAAAGCTTAGAATTCATTACACCTACTGTCTCGAGAGGAAATGTTTCGGTAATTTCCTTTGACTCGTAAACACTTTGGTGATGATCTTCCAAACGAGAAAGATGATCGGCCGCTAGATTCTCGGCTACTTTTTTGTCAAGGATGTAGGATATGTAAATCTTTCTTATGTTTTAGTGAAAGAAAGTGATAGAAAGATAGATGATTTCACACATACTTTAGAGAGAAAAAGTGATTAAATTTGTGTAAAGTTGAAATGAAACCACACCCTCTCCATCTAAGGAGAGGGTTTATATACCAATCCCATAAGATGGGCTTGGGCTTACAATTGGGCCAGCCATACAAACATGGACCAGGATTTTCCTTGTTTGATATATTAAAAGATATATAGACTACGAGTTACTACTTAATATATTCTCGGAGAGACCGAATCTTCCTAAATACGTAAAAACGTATTTCCAACAATCTCCCCCTAAGGGAGATCACTCCAAATAAGGGCGTTACCCAAGTTACAATAATAAAATAAACCTAGCATACTATGCTTGTCTTGAGTTCGTAGTCTTCGTTTTTCTTTTCTTTTTCTTTTCTGGTGAACATGCTGATGTGATCTTTGATATCAATCTTGAGCATTAATCTCTTGCCTTGATCTTGCGCATCCATCACTTGTGATCTTCGCCTCTTCGTGACTTCATGTCCCACATACTTATACCTTCATAATTCTTGAAAGCTTCAGAGTTCGATACAGCGAAAGACTTAACTTTTAGGCTTTCTTGAATTAGATGAGGTATTAAGTGCATAAAGTATAAGCATGCGGGGACGAATTCTTCTCGGATTCCGCAACGCCACCGTCTTCAAATGCCGCAACATAAGTAGAAACGAACGAAATGGATTTGAACATTTCATTCTAATTCGGTAGCATTTTACCTCCGGTCGGTGAAGACCGTTGGAGGATATAAAATATCGTACTTGTGACAGGTAGATTTGATAAAAAATCTCCTTGACAAGATTTCGCAGGTAAACCCATTCTCTTTACTCGACCGTCCAAAGCTGACCGCGAACATAAAGAGTGAATCATTTGGATAAAATTATTCGCATGATTGAAGCCGTCAATTCTGATTCCTTGAACAAGTTTGATTCATTAATGAATCGCACCATCGTTGCTTTCCAGTTGTCACGAGCTTGATTCATATTGAATCTTGCAAGTTACCTACCAAGTCCTGTTTATGGTTAACACTAGAAGGATTTCCACTCATCACTGTGAAAACTAAGGTATCAGTCTGAGTGTTCTGGCAAGATCACTTAGATATTGCATAGAGGCCTGGAATGTGTTTAAATTCAATTAATAATTAAACAACCGTTGCTTTTGAGTTATCACAAGTTTAATTCATAAAGAATCGCACAAGTCACCTAACATGAGCTTTTTGATATTCGCTCAAGAAGGATTTCCATCTTCATTGTAAATACTTTCGTATTACTCGGATGTTCAGGAAAGATCATGAAGATTTTGCGTAGGACTAAGATCTTTTTTACTTGTCACAAACTGTGAATAAGCAAGGAATTATGAAAGTGTGTCCTAATGAGATATATGATGATCTTAAATGGCTCTAGACTCGATCGTGCATTTTGGATTTTAGTGATCGGAGGCTGGAGTGTTGGTGTTCCTAGTTAAAGGACACGTTTGTGTTTTGGTAGCCTTGGTACACCTAGTTAAAGGGCATGCTTTCTTCGCTTTAGTGGGAGTGATCCTAGTTAAAGGGCACGCATTTCCTACTATAGTAAAAGTTCTACCAGTGGGGCGCCACATCCAACCAACTTGGGTTAACACTTTCCCAGTCGGTTTCCATTCTAATCCATTTTTCGGGCGCTCATCTCATTCACATGGCCAATAAGGCAAGAATCATGATGACTAGAAAACATACATTCATTGCAATTCCAACATTTCAAATTAGAATTCACAGTAGGCTTAGAACGCTGCACAACCGCAAAGCCTTTAGGTTTAGCTACATGATTCTTTTTATTCAAAACAGAAATAACATTCCTAGGGTGGGCTTCTACTTTTTTCTTCACTTGACTACTAGATGGGGGCAAGATCCTATCATTCTTCTTGTTTCTTTTAATCTTAGATCTTTGAGCCTTAGTAGTGGTTCTTACTCATGTAGAAGGCAACACGGGAATATTAGAAGCTGGTTTTGATTCCGCCTTATCTTTAGTGACCAAAGTTTGAGATGGTTTCATCCTAGGGCCCTTGTTAAGTGGTGTGACGGCGATAAGGTTCCTTTCGATTGCACTAGAGGACGTTGTTGAGACAGTGGCTGCGTTATCCACAACATTCTTACCTTTAAGGTACGAAGTGTTTCCTTTAACTTAGTCAAAGCCAGATTTTTATCACAAATTTGTTCCCTCAAATCAGATATTTCCACCGACTTTCAATTCAATTGTTCAATCAATGATTGATTCTGTGCAGTGGTATTAGCACATGCCGGCTTTACTGAATCGAAGAGTTGTGTATTTTTATGTTTTAAGTTATCAACTTTGGACAAAATCTTGGAAACTCGATTATCTAGATCAACTTTAAAAGTCTCAGCGGCCTCAAGTACGTTCACACAATTAAGCTCTTTAGATTTCTCTATGTCTATCGGCAAAGACTTAGCAACCTTGTCACTCGGCTGACGCATTTTTGATTCTAAATTCAATAAAAAGTTCCTTTGAAAATTTGACTCATCTATATTAACACCTTCGAATGAAGTTTCAAAGATCTCTTGAATAAATTGTTGCTTGCATTCAAGCGAAATACAATTTTTTTGGATCTCATCAAATTTTTTTGAAAGCAAAGTATAAGAACCTTGAAGCTTTAAAAATTCAGTGTCAGATTTTTGACGAGTATTATCTACCACATTATTCACAGATTCAACATTACGCACAATAGAATCATTATTATCACTTTTATTCACACAGAAGGAAACTATATCATGAGACATCACTTGCTTCAGAAGCTGATCATTTTGGCGTGAAACTCGTTCTATTTCAAGTAAACTGTTTTCATAAGCATCATCCATTTCATTGAAAACACGTCTAACTTCATCTATTTCCAAAAGCAAATCTTGATCAACATTACTAAGACAATCTTTAACATTGTTTACAAATGGAACAATTTGGTCTTGGAACGCAGCTCTAGTGTGCTCAAAATTCCATTCACCTTCCGTTATGGCCGAAGCCGTCGTACGTTCCAAAATGACCTTGTTAAAATCGACTAAGTGTTGGTGTACCGCATTTAAGCTAACGGACGCCTTACTTACCGGTGGAATTAACTTCGTTAAATCCATTTTGACAAGTGTAGGAGACGTACTAGGAGGGTTTTCATTTGACAAACTTTGGGGCACAAGAACTGTAAATTCATCCAATTCCTTTTGTAAGCGAATACGTGTCTTTTTAGAAAATTGATCTTTATTATGCTTATCATAATCAATCTTATGGAATTTTGAAAGCATTTTAGAATGAGTTTCTTCCGCAAGTGACTGTGTCTCCTCAGTACTACGAACAAAAGGTGCTTCTTTCGATTTGCCAATTAGGTTCATATCATAAAGACACGGAATATATTCCTGAGCTTTTTTTGCATTACCGGGATTAGGTGGTAAATCTTGAAGACGCTTAAGTTCGAGTTCTTTAAACGATTTAATTAAAAGATGAACCTTTTTTGTGGAAGCGTATTGTTTTAAAAGCTGTTGTTCTTTGAATTTAAGAATTTTGGTAGCATTAATTTTCGATTCAAACTTTTTTGACTCGAGAGTTTCGAAATCCATTTTAAGTTTCTGAAAATCATTGACAACCGACTCTTTTGCTTTTAATTCATCAGAAATATTAGCTTTTAATGATTCTATTTCTTTCAAGTGTTTAATCTTTACAAAACGAAATTGGTCAAATTCAGAACATGTTATTTTCTCTGCTTGAGGGACCATTTCAAAAGCTTTGACCTTTTCTCTATGCAACACAAGCTCAGTAGTTAGGGTGGAATTTGTATCTACTGATTGTCTGAGAGCCATATGCATTTGATCAATAATATGTTTAGGCACAATGACCAAATCATGTTGAGCATAAGATTCCATACCCGTCGTAGTATTTCGTTGAGGTTCACTCAAATGTGTAGGATTTGGTACCACATCATTTGAGTTACTAGTTCCCGAATGCTGTTCGAGGTTGTCATTTTCATGCCCAACTTGATGTGGTTTATCATCATTACCAAGATTGGTTGTGGTGGGTACCTCACTGACGACATCAGAACCGTAGTAAGAAAGATTAGCAACGAGAGCAGCTGAGTCTGAGTGAATGTCATAACAATCTGAATCATATGCATCAAGATCGTCCTCTTGATATGCTGCATTTGAAGCAGAAACGACTTCAATGCCTTCATTATCTGCTGCCCCTGGGTCTGCAAGAAATGCTAACTCTTCTAAATCCAAAATCTTTCCCTTAGACTGAGTATCAACCAAATACATCTTCTCATGAAACCATGTTGCATCCCTTCTTCTTTTTGACTGAGTGTATTCCCTAGCCATATGACCTTATCCTCTACAATTTTAGCAAGTCACAACCTTTTAAGGACCAATAGGGCTTGCATTTCCATTAGCTTAAGAATTCACAACTTGAGCATTCACAGTCCTTGTAGGAGGTCCATATGAAGTTTGCCTTCCCTGAATAGGTTGCACCGTCACTTGAACATCTTGAACAGTGGCTTGTTGTCGAGGATTTGAAGAGGTGTGGAGTTGATTGTTTGTTGGTGGAAATCCTCTAGTTACAACAAGTTTTGACAAGTAGGCAGTGAGATGGTTTAGAACATCAGCTGGCGTATCATTTGTAGTAAAGACCGGTGCTTGGATTGGTGGAAGTTCATTGGAGTAGAAGGCTTGTGCTGGTTGTGCTTCAATTGGAAAATATCCTTGCTGAGGAATATAGCCCATTGGAGAAGTGTTGGCTTGTGATGGTGATGTCTGATGTGGTGGTTGCTGTGGAAAAGATTTTTGATGAACACTTTGTTGAAATGCTTGCTGTGGCATCATTAGTGGTTGATAAGATGGTTGCTGTGGTTGCTGATAGGTGTGTGGTGGTGGCTGCTGCAAGTAGGATGGTTGTTGATAAGTATAAGCCATGTTTTGTTGAGAAGCATACATGGCAAGTGGATCATGAACTTGAGGTGTATTCAACCGAGCCTCGATCACATGGCATTTGTGTTGTTGAAGAAAAGCTTGAAGTTGATCCACATTGGTGTTATGAAAGTCCTTAGGCAATTTTACATCTGTCACGTACTATTTCCATTCTAAAGGAAGAGTGTTCAAATACTTGGTGTTCAATTGAAACGTAGGAATTTCCATGCCATAGATATTGAGCTCATTCAACAATAGGGTAAATCTCATATAGTAATCATTGAGAGTCTCCCCTGGCACATAGGCAAACTTATCAAAAGTATCATAAAGCTTACACTCTCGTTCTTGTTTAGTTAACGAAGTACCTTGCACTAGAACACGAATTTTATCCCATAACTCTTTGGCAACTTTATGTTTACTGACGAGTTTGTAGACATTTGGAGGAAGGGCTTGGAGAATGATATTTGTAGCTTGTTTATCACACTTGTCTTGTATCTTAGCATCTCCAGTTAGTTCAACCGTTGTGCGAGGACGAGTAACAACACCTTCCGTCACAGTACCATATACCAATAGTCAATTGAGCACTGGTGCCCAAATTAGATGTCCATTTTCTTTGTTCAACATATAAAGTTCCATTCGGGAAGCCCAATCCTCATACATAGACTTCACCAACATTGGTGGACGATTATCCGTACCCGAGAGGATTGACTTATCCGTGAGAGATGTGTACTCCATTTCTATAACTTAAGATTTACAAAGTTGATCGGTCAATGAAAGAAAGTAAATGTATTTGTTGTTGTGTGTTGAAGCCGAGAAATAATGTTTAAATCCCCTAAGTTATGTCCTCGATAAACACGTTTTTGAAAATTTTTGGATCGCAACACTTGATCTTAGTGGAGTTCGTAACCTTAGATCGTGACGAGTGATCGTACCCTATTATCGCATCCAATGATCGTACTCACTGATCGTAATCACTGATCTTACTCCCTGATCGTACTCCCTTATCGCAACGAGTGATCGTACTAGTGATCGCAACGAGTGATCGTACTAGTGATCGCAACGAGTGATCGTACTCGTGATCGCAACGAGTGAGCGTACTAGTGATCGCAACGAGTGATCGTACTCGTGATCGCAACGAGTGATCGTACTCGTGATCGCAACGAGTGATCGTACTCGTGATCGCAGCGAGTGATAGTACTATTGATCGTGATATTGGATCACAAGTAGAAACCCCAGGTTTATGCGATCACAATACACAGATCGTACTATGGAACAAACTTACCACTTTTCTAGGACAGTACATGTAACACTCTCATTTTTCGTATCGGTACAGCGGAAGGGTCTTTCAGAGTGTTACGGGATAGCACAATAACTCCAATCATAGACAACACATAAAAATGGTTGTACAAGGTTTAACAAACATTCATTCGATAAAAAGTTTCAAAAGTGTACAACAGGTCCCAATTTATACAGGTCATTAAGTTTACAAAACACTGATCGAATGAACATTTTTAATATTAAGTGTGGGCCATCAGAGTCGATCTCCATCCGGATTACCTTCAAGCACCTGAGATAGAAAACATGCAAAAATCATATCAGCGAATGCCGAGTGAATTGATAGAGTTTAATGAAAACCGTTATATAAAACAATCATTTACAATCATTGAAAATCAGAACACAAGTATAATATCGGAAGTAAGTCCACATATTGCTAGTCAGGCAATATATAAATCAAGCATACATCTGAAACCGTCCATGAGACCGTAGTCTCTATATTACCATGATAGATAATATATTCGTCGTTAATAGCGTCGTTATCATATATAGGATACATTTTTATTTGAATTTGGTTGTAGGATTATTATTAGCCGCATGACATTGTTACCTTACTGTGAAAACAGCGGGCCGCGAACCCGACAAACAATTTTCCCATCTAAGTTAGCGTGTCGTCACAAAAATCACGCTATGGAATCTTCTCATACATAAATTCGCTTACCAATCAATGTGGTACGACGGGGATCAACCGTCAAGGCGCGAACTGGGGTGATCGTCCCCAAATAGTACTATCAAATGCATAAGCGTCTACCAAATCCCGGTAGTTCAGAATTCATGCTAATGGGACTTTAAGTGACATAACCTAACTACTAATAATCCTTTTAGTCTCGAATATAGGGTCATAGCATCATTCGGGTCCATATCATTTAGCATACAATCGGGACTACTTGTGTTCTATTTTTATAAAAATCTAGCATGTTATCTCCCTCGCGGGTTTACAAATCATTTTATAAAACATTTAAAAGAGTGCGAGGCTATGAACTCACGTTGTTAATGAAAGGCGGATTATCGGCTACGGGCGTGCTTCGGTCACGGAAACCTATATAAATAATAATCGGTCTTAGACTCGGTCCAATGACTTTTATCAAAATAACAATATACATATATATGATTTTTGTACATATGATGATGATCAAGTGGGTTCATAAATCCTTGTTTACTCATTTTAGCGTTTACATCTTGATAACGTCTTACTAGTTCACTAGTTTTATCGATTTTACCTATTTTAAGTCCATTAATTCTTTTATAAGTTCTTTTACTTGTTTTTACCCATTTTATACCTATATGATCATTATATATATTTTTCATGTTGGGCCCAAATGGGTTAAGCCCAAATAATTCTTTTTACAAGTTTTTATCTTATTAAGTCCAATTATTAGTCTAATAGGTTTAGTTAGCTCGTAAATGTCCGTAATTCTTATAGTTCGGGTTTTATCGGTTTTTACTTGTCTTAGTTACTTATACATCAGTATATAACTTTTATAAACTTTACATTAGACGGGTTTGGTCGTCTAAGTTTTATTTGATGAAAAACGTTAATTTCACGGCTATAGCCGAAAAAGTCGTAAAAATCAAGTTTATAGTTTTTATTATTTATAAATATTATTTTTACCATCATTTATATAATTTACCCATTTAATTAACCTTTTATACATTTATATAAATAAGTTTTATAAGTTAGTGGGTTTACATTTTACATTTTATACATTATAAAGTGAGTGCTTATATAATAATAATAAACATTATTTCCAAAATCTGATTTTTAACTTCATGTTCACCATTTTTACCATATCTAGAGTTCTACAATGACTTAGAAGCTCATTTTTGGATGACAACTTCTTCATAATATTTACTACATATAACTTAGTTATAGCTACTGCCCATTTTGAGTCTAAGTTGCCTTAACAGTCCCTACAAAACTGCTTATTCAGATTGTACCACCTAACTTGTTTTGATCATATCTCACTCATTATTTTGATTCCATTGCATGGCCAACTCTCACATGTGTATAACATCATCTACTTACTGTAAATAGATCAAACCATGCAATTTTATCAGTTCATAATTTAGTTATCTACTGTTTTTATACAGCCAACTAATTAGTCATGATTTTAGCTTCATTTCTTATGGTTATCATCATTTTTAAGCATGTTTATCAACACTTGATCCCCACACAACATTTTTATCATCATATATACATCATATACATATACAAAATGAAAGAAAATACATTTGTTCTTTATAAAATAATAAGAGAAAAATGTAGAGGATGATCTTCTTTACCAATCCAAGTGGATTTCTTGTTTTAGGAAGGCAAGAACTTGATGAACACAACAAGTATCTCCAAGACCATCAAATATCAAGATCATATGTTGGAAAATCAGCCCTAGGACACAAGCAAATCACCTCCAAAGTTGTTTATATGGCCACCAAATGATCAAGGCTTCAAGGAAACACCTTAATAGGACTAGTAAACATGTGGTTTGTAGCTTGAAAAGATCAATGAGGGTGTTTGTTGCTTGATTTGGGACGGCACAAGGGTGGAGTAGAGAGAGTTTTAGAGTGGATTGCATGGATGAAATGGTAAGAATGAAAACCATTTGTTAGTTTTGTTTAGTTGGTGGGAAGGGTTAGCTTAAAGTGTAAGCACAAGCTTACACTTGTGCAAACTAGCTAAAACTTGTGCCACCTATGTGTGGTGTGTCAACATTGCCGTCCCATATAAGCTAGTGGGATGGGGCAAAGTGTTTTGTCCCATCTCACTAGTTTACGGTGTTGGGTCAAAAAGTTGATGTGGCAGAAACTCAAAAATGAAAAAAACGTGAAGTTATTGTCTAAGCGTTGTCAAGAGTTAATCAAGCGTTGACAAGAGTTAATTAGGCGTTGATGGCTCAAGCATTGTCGTGTGCAATCCAAGCATTGTCACATGCAATTCAAGCATTGACAAAACGTAGACAAAGAAGCTTATGGAAGCTTCTATTTAGATAAACATGCAAAAGATATTTTGCATAAATTTATTTAAATAGAAGATTTACTTGTTTATTCATCCTTATCTCTTGTAAACCCTAATACTTACACTATAAAAGGAACCAAGGGTCATAGGTTTTATTCATTCAATTCATTCACAATGTAAACCTAAAGTGTGTGTCGACTAGACGTGGGATTCAATGTATACACGTCTAGTGATTGTTGATTATTAATATAATTAGCAATCCATTTGTTTTAATTCATGTTATTGTGCCTAAACACCTTGTTTGTTGATCCCAAACTTAGATCGATTAGCTTTGTGTATACGAGATTAGATCAAGTATAACACGTAGAGAAACCTTTGTTATATGCTTTGTGAATTTAAGTATTATGCGGAATTTAATACTTAAACAAGAACACAAGATGTAAACAAAACTTTCACTTTGATTATCAATGTCGAACTTGCTTACAATGAAAGATGTTTACGAATGAAAACTTAATGAAAACTTGATACTAAACATTAACCTAAAGGCCTTCTTTTATAGACTAAGAAGCCTTGTACAATAAGCTACGTATCAACTATTCTAGGTAAAGATAAACATAGAAAATACATTGTCGTTTCTATCCTTACTAGAAGTATTCTAGATCATAATAAACGTGTAGCTCACATCATCCATCAGTGCTTGTCTTCAATATGTCAACGCTTGACTTTAACTTGTCAACGCTTAAGCTGTCAGCGCTCACTTTGCTCTTGTCAACGCTTGAGTTGTTCTTGTCAGCGTTCAAGTGATCTGGCCTTAATTTATTCCCAACAATCCTCCCCTAAACTTGATATCCACTCTTATGATCAAGTTTCTGAATAAACATTAAGAACTTGGAGGAGTCTGACAAACCTTAGAGTTCAGAAGGATTGTAAGGTGATAAGGTTTGTCAGACTCCTCCAAGTTCTTAATGTTTATTCAGAAACTTGATCATAAGAGTGGATATCAAGTTTAGGGGAGGATTGTTGGGAATAAATTAAGGCCAGATCACTTGAACGCTGACAAGAACAACTCAAGCATTGACAAGAGCAAAGTGAGCGCTGACAGCTTAAGCGTTGACAAGTTAAAGTCAAGCGTTGACAGATTGAAGACAAGCACTGATGGAAGATGTGAGCTACACGTTTATTATGTTCTAGAATACTTCTAGTAAGGATAGAAACGACAATGTATTTTCTATGTTTATCTTTACCTAGAATAGTTGATACGTAGCTTATTGTACAAGGCTTCTTAGTCTATAAAAGAAGGCCTTTAGGTTAATGTTTAGTATCAATTTTTCATTAAGTTTTCATTCGTAAACATCTTTCATTGTAAGCAAGTTCGACATTGATAATCAAAGTGAAAGTTTTGTTTACATCTTGTGTTCTTGTTTAAGTATTAAATTCCGCATAATACTTAAATTCACAAAGCATATAACAAAGGTTTCTCTACGTGTTATACTTGATCTAATCTCGTATACACAAAGCTAATCGATCTAAGTTTGGGATCAACAAGTGGTATCAGAGCTTGTTGAGGAACTTTTGATCTTTGAAGAACACCAGAACGATATACGAACACCAAAACCCTAATTTTCTCAAAACCCTAAAAACATCATGTCTGAAGCAATAACCTCCTCCTCCTCATCCTTACCAAACATCAAGATTCCCATGCTTGATGCAACCAACTTTGACTTATGGAGGTTCAACTTTGAACAATATCTGGGGATCTTTGACTACACACTCTGGGACATCATTGAATATGAAAACTCATTCAATAAAGCTCAAAAAATTCTGAATGCCATTGCGACAAGAACAGCTGTTGAAGGATGTCCTGATGAACATAAGAAAGAAAAACCTGGAGATGGTAGAGCTGTAAGTGCTGAAGATATTGCAAAGAAAAGGGCTGACATGAAAGCCCTAAATATTCTGAAAGTATCTTTGGGACAAGAAAATCAGCACAAATATAGAAGCTATGAATCTGCTAAGGATCTTTGTGAAGAAATTGAAGTTGCATATGGTGGTAATGCAGAAACTAAGGAAGAAAAGAAAAAGCAACTTCTGCATGATTATGCTGTCTTCAAAGCTCAGCCCAATGAGAAACTGAGCAGTGTGAGAAGCAGATTGCTTGACATCACAAGCAAATTGTCCTTCATGGGGACACAAGTTGGTGATATTGACACCAATGCTACTTTTCTGAAAAGTCTTGGTGAGACATGGAAGATTGAGGCAAGATCTATTCTTGCCAATAATACTCACAAGAGCTGTTCGTTTGATGACATCTACAACAAACTAAGACTGTTGGAAGATGAAACTCTTTCAAGCAAAGCTAGCACCAGCAACATGGCCTTCTTCTCTCATAGTGAAGGTCAATTCAATCAGAAGGACTCTTTTATGCATCCAGTTACTGGATCATCATTTGTCAGCGCTGGAACAAGTCCTGTCAACGTCTCCTTTTCAGACGCTGACACATTCATGAATGACTCACCAAGAGTTAAACCTGCTGGTTTGGATTTGGATACTGTTTGTGCTTACATTGCTTCTTTGCCCAATGGTTCAGTGATTACATATGAGGACCTTGAGCAGATAAGTGATGAACACTTGGAAGAGATGGACATCAAGTGGAACATGGCTCTTGCTAGTATAAGAGCAAATAGGTGGAATAGAAGGTTCAAGAAGAAGATGACCTTCAATGCTAAAGACACTGCTGGATTTGATAAATCCAAAGTTGAGTGCTACAACTGTCATCGCATGGGGCACTTCATGAGGGAATGCAGATCTCCTAGAAGATCTGATGCTGGTAAACCCTCAAGTCAGGTTGTTAAAGCTCAAGACTCCAAAGCCATGGTTGCAGTTCAAGGAATTGATGGTACTGGATGGGATTGGAGCTATCTGGCTAAGGATGTTGAAGAGGACAAAGCTTTGATTGCTGATATTGAAGAAGAAGAGCATGTTGAATATGCTCTCATGGCACACTCCTCCTCTTCATCTGATAATGAGGTATATGATGATGCTTTTTGTAGCAAAGGTTGTAGGTTAAACACTGACAGACTTAACAAAGAAGTGTTAAAACTAAAAGAGGATATGAGCACTGAGAGGTGTAAATTATCCAATTACCAACTAGCTCTTACTGAAACTGAGAAAACCGTTTCTGAATACAAGAAAATGGAATTTGATTTAAAAGATAAAATAAATATCTTAAAACATGAGCTAGAGGGTAGTATGGATATTAGAAATATCATGTCAAAGGTCAATAAAGACCTACAGGCTAAGTTAGATGAGGCCATTAAGAATAAAGATAATGTTGACCTCAAGATTTAAAGATTTGATAGAGCCACCCAAGCCCTAGGAGACTGTGTAGCTAAACAAAGAGATCCTAAGGATATGATTGGGCTTGGGATGAATGAGAATGATTACTCTCTGGTTCCACCACCAGCTGGTGACTTCTATGGTGTCCTTAGAAAGGATTTATCTTGGACTGGTATACCAGAATGCCAAGAAGAGGAATTCATTCCTCCACCAAGAGTTGTCACCCCAGTAGAAGAGTATCAACAAAAACTGACTGACCTAAATGAGTGGAAGAAAGCTAACCCTACTTTATTTTTTAAGGGAGGTTTGCTATGTGAAAGTCCCAATGAATCTCCACCCATTAAGGTTACTCACCCAGTTACTGGTGAAGCTGTTGACCTAGGCTCCAACACTGTTAGAAGACCTACCATTAAATATGCAGAGATGTATAGGAATAATAGGTCACCCAAGAGCCAAGTCAACAATCATGGAACAGGTTTCTTTGTTTCTAGACCTAAGAATGTGTCTAAGAAAGCCTGTTATACTTGTGGTAGCTTTTCACATTTGGCATACAAGTGTGTCAACGCTCCCAAAGCCAACGCTGATAGGAACAATTTCAGCGCTGATAGGAAGAAAGTCAACGTTGTTAGGAAGTCAAACGTTGTCAGACCCAGACCTTGTGTGCAGCAAAGTCCACAAGTGATTAGACCAGCCCCATTCTTTACTAGAAGGTCTAACACTCATGGACAAAGACCTTTTCAAAAGACAAACACCTGGTCAAATAGGCAATGGGTTCCTGTAGCAAACCCTAGGTTCAACGCTGGCAAGCGTAATTTCAGCGTTGACAAGACAAAATCCAACGCTGACAGAAACGTGACCAGACCTAAGTATTTGCAGCCACAAGGTAAGGGGTCTAAAGCTTCTTCAAGCTTAACATGGAGACCCAAGAAAGATCAAAACCCTAATAATAATGGAATTTCAATGACTTGCAACAGGTTTAATTATATTTCAAAAGTCATTACAAAACCAATTGGGGTTAACTGGTATTTCATCCTAAAAGGGATGAGAATGGGGTTGTTGTGAGAACTAAGTCTGTTCTTATTGAACAACCAGATGAATCCAAGTCTTCTGAGACTTGGGTTCCCAAAGAAAACTAATTTGTTTTCTTTATGTGCAGGGCATTCAAAAGCAGATCAATGATTATGGATATTGGGATAGTGGATGCTCAAGGCACATGACAGGAAAGGAAGACTATCTGACGAACTTCTCTCCTATTAAAGATGGTGATAAGGTATACTTTGGAGGGGGCTACGGCACCATCACAGGCAAAGGAACCCTTCTAACCAATAATCTACGTTTTGAGAATGTCTTCCTGGTAAAAGAACTGGACTATAATCTGTTTAGTGTATCACAAGTGTGTGATAACAAAAATAAGGTTCTTTTCACTGATACTGAGTGTCTGGTGTTAAGCAAGGATTTTAAGATCCCTGATGAGAAGTATATTGAGTATAGAACACCTAGGCATAAGGACATATACAATGTGAATTTAAATGGGATTAAAGTGAATACAAATATGTCTTGTTTCTATGCTAAGGCCTCAGTTTATGAAAGTAATTTGTGGCACAGGAGACTAGGGCACATAAATTTTAAAAATATAAATAGACTTGTGAGGTTTGGTTTAGTTGATGGTTTGCCTGAAAAGGCCTTCCACAATGACCACTCTTGTGTTGCATGTCTTAAAGGCAAGCAGCACAAGGTCTCATTCAAGTCCAAGCAGGTGCATACTAGTTCCAGACCTCTTCATATGCTTCACATGGACCTCTTTGGTCCAACTAATATAGAAAGTTTGAATGGCAAGTCATATTGTTTTGTTGTCACTGATGAGTTTTCTAGGTTTACTTGAACATTCTTTCTAGCTATGAAGAGTGACACAGCTGATGTTCTTATTGAATTTATCACTCAAATTGAGAAAAGGTCTGGCAATGAGGTTAAGATGCTTAGGAGTGATAATGGTGGAGAATTTAGGAACAAGAAGCTAGATGATTTTTGTGCCAGGAAGGGAATTACTAGGCAGTTTAGTATTGCTAGAACCCCACAACAAAATGGGGTTGCTGAAAGAAAGAATAGAACCCTAATTGAAGCAGCCAGAACAATGTTGGCTGATGCTCACTTTCCCATAGCCTTTTGGGCTGAGGCTGTTAATACAGCATGCTATGTGCAAAATAGAGCATTAGTTAACAAAATTCAGAACAAGACACCTTAAGAGTTACTTTGGGGAAGAAAACCTAATATTGGTTTTCTCAGACCTTTTGGATGTCATGTAGTAGTCTTAGACACTAGTGATGCCTTAGGGAAATTTAGGGCAAAAGGTGATGAAGGTTACTTCATGGGGTATTCAGTGCAGAGCAAGGGTTATAGAGTTTATCTTAAGGAGGACAAACGTATTGTTGAAAGAGTACATGTTAGGTTCTTAGAGAATAAACCTAGTGATCCTGAAAGTCATCCTAATTGGTTGTTTGATTTGGAACCCTTATCTAGAACTTTAAATTATTTGCCTGTCACTAATCCAGACATTGTGAAGGTAACTTCAAATGTTGTGGAGGAACAAGTTGTTCATGTTTCAGGTACACAGGTTGACGAGAGGGTTGGATCACAAGCAGAAAAGGCATCTCCTACATTCGAATATGTCACAATTCCCATTTGGACTGATGCTTTTGCTGCTGCTGCTGCTGCTGGACAAGATAATGGTGGTTTCCAAATACCACCAAATACAAACATGCATGGTTCTTCAAGCGCTGACAAAGGAAAATCCAGCGCTGACAAGACCAATTCAGACGTTGACAACAACATTTCAGGCGCTGTCAGCCCTGACGCTGACAACCAAGATTCAAACGTTGACAACACTTATGGGCATCTTTTCTCTTCCAATTTTGAACAAGGTGGACCTTCCAATGTCCATGAAGAGATTCCTGTTGCTCAAAGAGAGTCTGATGAAGAAGATATTGGCAACATGGAGCGTGAAGTTGAGGACACCAGACTTTTTGAAGGAGGAGTTCTCACTTCCACAATGAAGAATCACCCCCTATCTCAGATCATTGGTGATGTTATGACTCCAGTTCAGACAAGAAGATCCTATCAAAGTCTTGGTGGATTTATTGCCAATATACACAAGAAGGTTGATACCCCTCTTGTACAAGCATGTTTGTTTGCATGTTTTCTGTCACAAGAAGAACCCAAAAAGATATTTGATGCTCTCAAAGAACCAAGTTGGGTGGAAGCAATGCAGGATGAGCTTCACCAATTTGCTATTCAGGATGTTTGGGAGCTGGTTGATTGTCCTAGATATGTCAGACCAATAGGGACAAGATGGGTTCTCAGGAACAAAAGAGATGAAAGAGGTATTGTGGTCAGAAACAAGGCAAGGTTAGTGGCTCAAGGTTATACACAAGAGGAGGGGATAGACTATGAAGAAGTCTTTGCACCAGTTGCAAGGATTGAAACTATTAGGATTTTTCTAGCCTATGCATCTTGCATGGGCTTTACAGTCTATCAAATGGATGTAAAGAGTGCATTCCTGTATGGCACCATTGTTGAAGAAGTTTATGTCATGCAACCTCCTGGTTTTGAGGATCCTGAGCATCCAGACAAAGTGTATAGAGTCAAAAAGGCTATGTATGGCCTTCATCAAGCCCCTAGAGCATGGTATGGTACTTTGTCTACCTATTTGGTGGACAATGGATTCAAGAGGGGCACCATAGATCAGACACTATTTACAAAGAAGAAAGGCAAAGATGTGTTGCTTGTGCAGGTCTATGTTGATGATATCATTTTTGGGTCTACTGATCCAAAGATGAGTGAGGATTTCTCCAAGCTCATGACAGACAAATTCAAGATGAGTGCTATAGGGGAGATGAACTTCTTTCTTGGTTTACAAGTTCAGCAGAAAGAAGATGGTATCTTCATCTCCCAAGACAAATATGTTGCTGAAATCTTGAAGAAGTTTGGCTTTTCTCCACATGAAAAGAGGGCTTCTACTCCTATGGATAGAGAACAACCTTGGGGAAAGATTGGAGATGGTAAAGATGTTGATGTTAGGCATTATAGATCCATGATTGGATCCTTGATGTATCTTACTGCTTCCAGACCTGATATCATGTTTGCTGTGTGTGCATGTGCACGTCATCAAGTGACTCCCAAAGAATGTCACCTTTATGCTGTGAAGAGGATCTTTAGGTACCTAAGATGTTTCCCTACTCTTGGTTTGTGGTACCTAAAGGATTCACCATTGGAGCTGATTGCATATTCAGATAGTGATTATGGTGGTGACAAGTTTGATAGGAAATCCACAACTGGTGGATGTCAATTTCTTGGGAACAGATTAATATCTTGGCAATGCAAGAAACAAACAGTGGTGGCTAACTCTACAACTGAAGCAGAATATGTGGCTGCAGCAGCATGTTGTGGTCAAGTGTTGTGGATTCAGAACCAGCTGTTGGATTATGGGTATAACTTCATGCATACTAAGATATTTGTTGACAATAATAGTACTTTATGCATCATTAAGAATCCTGTGCATCATTCTAAAACTAAACACATAAAAATTAGACACCATTTTATAAGAGATTGCTTTGAGAAAGGTTTAATACAACCAGATAGGGTTGACACTGAGGAAAATGTGTCAGATTTATTAACTAAACCTTTTGATGCTGGAAGATTTCAGTACTTGGTAACAAGTATTGGAATGGTTAATCTCACTTAAGTATGTGTTTTGGATTCTTTTTGTAAAAGTATGTACAGGATGATGCATCATTATTATTGGTCTTATTGATAATTTAGATTTTCCACTATATTTTTCTAACACTGACAAAGGTTGTTTGAACACTGATAAGTGTTTTTACAACGTTGTCAGCAATATAGTTGTCTAACGCTGACAAAGCTTTCTTCAACGCTGTTATGTGTTATCGGGGCGTTGTCAGCAACAATGTTAGTTTTGTGGTTTTCAATCTAAATGTGCAGATGGTGTTAGCAGTATACCATTGGATACAGAGTTGCTTATGGATCAAAGGAGAAGCATTTGGACAAGTTTTTATTTATGGATGATGGTTGGAATGTTTCATTCCTATCTTGACATAAATTTTTTATGTTCCTGCATGTTTTTAGCAAACTCTTTGTATCTTTGTTTAAGGGGAGGTTTTAGGAACCTTTAGGATTTTTGGGTATCCATATGATACTCTTATCACAATTCTAGATTGTGTCCACAGGTGAGTATGGGTTAGTTTTACTAAACCATGAGGCACTGTAGCATGCATAGTATATCAACTTTGCATGCTGCCAAGACATTTTTGGCCTAGAATTGGTTGTGGTCTGTTGGGAGACTTGGGAATCATTTTGATATGGGATTTACCTGGGAGTAACAAGAATTTTATGAGGTAACTTGGTTGTTAAGAATTTTGGTTAGCAAGGGACACTAGAGGACTGTTATGTCTATCTTGCTTTTGCAAGTGTGCATAACTGGACAGTGCTTTCCGCCCTATAATAATTATCAGCTTTTGGTTACTTTCTCTAGGATAAATTACTTGTTAAGGTCATTTTTCACTTTTTAAAACAATTTTATTTTTGGACGCTAACAAGATTTTTCCAAGCGTTGTTGTGCCCAAATTGGACGCTGACATGGCTTTAGGCGAACGTTGACAAGATTATAGCCGTTGGGCGTTGATGGGTTATATTTGACCGTTGACACTCAATGGGACCTACCCAGTTGTTACTTTTTGACATATTTTCAACCCGTAATTTTAGGAGTTGTTACTTTCATTAAATGCATGAGATAACTTATAACTTTTTCAATATTTTCATGATTAGTTTTTGAAAATCTTTGCCTATTTTTGGGCCAATCACATGCATTCATCCACTCCTATAAATTTGGCTCCTATTTTTAAACAGGGTATCTATAATTCTTGTCTAACAATTTTCTCTTATCAACCTTCATCTTTTATACTTCAAATTAACAGCTTTCATTAATGGCACCAAGATTTAACTCAGCAGAATTGGATTTGGGGTTCAAGTCTCAACACAACATGATTGCTTATCTTGTTGCTGATAATACTTTGTTCCCTCAATACACACAAATGGTGGCGTATTTGAACGCATCTCCATTAAGGTATGCTCTTTCTCATGCACCACTCATTCCAGTCACACACATTAAACAGTTTTGGAACACTGTCAGTTCCTCAACAGTTAATGGAGTGACCATATTAACTTCTATTGTTCATGGGAATCTTGGGTGGTTACTGAGGCCTTGGTACGCCAGGCCTTGCATCTTGATGATACTGATGGTATAACCATTCTTCCCATAACTGAAATAGAACAAGGGCTTAGGGCTTTGGGATACCCTATTCCTGATGAAGGTACTCTTAACAAGTACCATAAGCAGGAATTTCCCCCAGCCTGGAAGTACCTCATTCACATTCTCCTTCAATGGTTGAGTCCCAAATGTACTGCACACAATGAGATCAATAGATCCATTGCAACTGCTATTGTGTGTATTGCAACAGGGCAAAAATATAACTGGTCTAAAATGATTTTTGAAGGAATGTGTAAAAACAAGGGGACAAAAATGACTTTAGCTTATCCCCGTTTTCTGCAAATGATTTTTGATGATCAAAGATATTGTTCAAGGGATCACAAAGATTTTTATAAAATCCCTGAACAAAAGAAAGCTATTTTTACCAAGATGAATTCACCACCTCATAGAGACCTACCTTTAACCCCAGCCATGCTTGTTGTTATTGCAGCAGCACAACCCCAACCAGACCCCCAACCTCATATTGACCCTCACCCACAACTTGAACCTATCCCTGAACCTTTACCCTCACCTGACCAAATGCAAATAGACCAAGAACCCTTTGACGCTGACACATTTAATGTGGGCGTTGATGTGCCTATTTCCAACGCTGACACCCAACCATCACAATCCCAAACACCCCTTAACCAACCCACATCTACCCATTCTTCCACACCATCTTCCACACCACCTGAATATAGGTTGATCAAACGCCAAAGGACTGCTGGAGAGTTCTCCTCTCGTGGTCCTAGCCATGAAGCAGAGAGAACCACCACCACAAGTGTGGCTGGTGACCTGGATGAGGCTGGGACTATTGGTTCTGGCTTAGAAGCTGGCCAAGGCAGTCCCACCATAATTAAGTCCTCATCCATGCCCAATGAACCTGACTTGGGAGGTCAAATACCCATTTTAGAAGAGGGCAGACTAGAACCAATGACTCTTTTGGAATTGACGGCTGTCTACATTAGCTTGCAAAAGCAGAATGCAGACTTAGTACAAATTGTCAGCAACCACGGCCTTGAACTCAAGGAATTGAGGGAGAGGATTGTTGTTTTGGAGAGTGATCATGCAAGGAGAGGTATGGAGGAGTCTTCCAAAGGGGAGGAAGATCAAAGAAATCTGAGTGATAAGAGCAGTCAAGATGGTCAATCATTGGATGTTGTTGAAGCTCTTACTACTTTGAAGGAACAAACAGGTTTTGATACGTCCTTAATCTCTCCAACCAATCTAAATTTATCATTTACAGCAATGTTGAGAGAGGTTACACAAGGCGCGGAGGGAAAATATTTGGGCGTTGACAAGACAAATTTGGACGCTGATAAAAGTATTTTGAGCGCTGATAGAGGAAATTTGGGCGTTGACAGATCTGTATATGGAGGTGATGTATTCCAGTCATCATCTATCATCAAGAATGTTCCTACTCAGGTATTACCATCTACCTTACCAACAATTGCACCATCAGATAAGGGTAAGGGTAAGTTGGTAGAAGAAATTGTTCCAAAGAATGCAGCTCAGGTTGAATTTGATAGAAGATTGGCTGAGCAAATGATGGAACAAGGTGAAAAGGAAAAGTCACCATTTGTTGTGACTTCTGAAGAAGAAAGTGATGGAGCTAGCTCAGATTCAAGTGTGATGATTATTGAACCAGAAAGACTTGAGTATGGTGATGAGCTTGCTAGGGAAAAGCTGAGAGATTTAAAGTTGCAGATTGATTTTGATATGCCAGAGGTGGTTCAGATGTACAATTCTTGGGAAGAAAGCTGTATGGATAATCCAGAGTTGACCATTTCAGATCAGATATGGGGTTTGGAAATTCTTCTTAGAGTTCAGAAGGATTGTAAGGTGATTTTGAAGCACAAGGCAAGCAACATTCTCTCTGAGTTGAAGAGGGATAGAAGGAAGCTCTACTTTATGTTGCTCAAATGTCATGGAGTTGGATGGACACATCAAAAGCTGAAGGCTTTGACATTTGATGAGTTAGAACATAGGGCTTATCCTATCTGGGTGAAAGTGCAGGAAGAAAACACTTTCAGACTTCTTTCAGATGAAAGAAAGGAGCAACTTGCAGAAGAGATAGAAATCAAGAAAGCTATGATAGTTCCCAGACCAGTGAAGAAGGGATTTACACTTGAGTTTCCAAAAGATATGAATCAACTAGATTCCAGGAATCCAATTGTGAGTTATGATGAAGATGAATGTGGATTCTGGAAGATTGGAAGATATGGCAAGGAGGTACACACTTTTACCACTCTCATATCTTTATTTGCAAGTTGTGATAGAGAAGACTTGGTGGACCTTTGGAGGTTGCTAGAGACCAAGTATGAGGCTGAAGCACCAACTTCAGCTAATGGAATAAAACTTTGGACCACATTCAAAAGAATGTGTGGGACAAATGAGGAAGATCCTGAAATATGGAAGGATCTTGAAGATGATCTCAGTGGTCTTCAATGGAGGTTATATTCAGCTGCTGGTGTATACCATTTGAGTTCTACAAAGTTTGCTGAGTATTTACTTGTAGATGCTCAGTATTTCATATCCAAGGCTGTTTTGGAAAAGATGAAGGACACCCAGTTGGAGATAGATTACACAAGTGACGTGGCAAAGAATTTGATCAGATTTATTTATTACCAATATGATAAGGTTTGTCAGACTCCTCCAAGTTCTTAATGTTTATTCAGAAACTTGATCATAAGAGTGGATATCAAGTTTAGGGGAGGATTGTTGGGAATAAATTAAGGCCAGATCACTTGAACGCTGACAAGAACAACTCAAGCATTGACAAGAGCAAAGTGAGCGCTGACAGCTTAAGCGTTGACAAGTTAAAGTCAAGCGTTGACAGATTGAAGACAAGCACTGATGGAAGATGTGAGCTACACGTTTATTATGTTCTAGAATACTTCTAGTAAGGATAGAAACGACAATGTATTTTCTATGTTTATCTTTACCTAGAATAGTTGGTACGTAGCTTATTGTACAAGGCTTCTTAGTCTATAAAAGAAGGCCTTTAGGTTAATGTTTAGTATCAAGTTTTCATTAAGTTTTCATTCGTAAACATCTTTCATTGTAAGCAAGTTCGACATTGATAATCAAAGTGAAAGTTTTGTTTACATCTTGTGTTCTTGTTTAAGTATTAAATTCCGCATAATACTTAAATTCACAAAGCATATAACAAAGGTTTCTCTACGTGTTATACTTGATCTAATCTCGTATACACAAAGCTAAACGATCTAAGTTTGGGATCAACATACGGGTATTTTTCGATTCTAGTTTTCTCGATTTGCGTGCCCTCGGGTCGTTTTACGAAAAACGTTTTTATAAATTATGAATCACCGTCACAAAACGAATCCAATAAAAATTGTCTCATCAAAAACGGAGTTCAAAAACGTAAATACGAAATCCTAAGGTTTCCGGTTTAGTCGTAAAAGACGCCAAATTATGCACGTAAGCCCAAATTTAAATCCGTAAATTGTGAGTTCGTCAACCAACACAAAAATAAGTTTCAAAATATTATACGAGAAAATATTTCACTACCTGAAAATGTTAGATTTGTCACAGCTTTTCCTCCTAAAAGGGATCAACGTCCTCGTGATCCATTTCATTTGGATGTCCGTTTCTTATTGAAATCGAAGAGGTGCGGATATTTCTTCCACATTTCATCCTCTCGTTCCCAAGTACACTCTGTTCCATGCTTTGAATTCCATCGGATCTTGACAATAGGTATCCGACTTTGTTTCAGTTGCTTTACCTCACGGTCCATAACTTCTACGGGCTCTTCGATAAAATGCAACTTCCCATCTATTCGAACCTTACCTAACGGAATTTTCTCATCACTCACTGCTAGACATTTTTTCAGATTAGATACATGGAATGTGTTGTGAACACCATGAAGTTCTGGGGGTAACTCTAGTTTGTAAGCCACCGGACCTACTCGAGATAAAATCTTAAAGGGTCCAATATAACGGGGATTCAATTTTTCCTCGTTTTCCAAATCTTATAACGCCTTTCCATGGCGATACTTTCAACATTACTCGATCACCCACTTCAAACTCCATTGGCTTCCGCCGCACATCCGCGTAACTTTTCTGTCTACTACGGGCAGTCAACAACCTCTTCTTAATCTGAACTATCATCTCCGTAGTCTCCCGGATCAATTCTGGTCCCGTGAGCTGGGTATCCCCAACTTCACTCCAACATACAGGAGATCTACACTTCCTACCATACAAAGCTTCAAACGGTGCAGCCTTAATACTAGAATGGTAACTATTGTTATACGAAAACTCTGCTAACGACAAATGTTTATCCCAATTCTTACCAAAGTCTAACACACAAGCTCTCAACATATCTTTTAGTGTTTGTATCGTCCTTTCACTCTGCCCATCAGTCTGGGGGTGATAAGCAGTGCTCATATCGAGATTCGTTCCTAAAGATCTTTGGAGAGATTTCCAAAAATTCGATGCGAATCTAGGATCTCGATCTGAAATGATCGATACAGGCACTCCATTCTTGCATACAACATTATCAAGGTATATTCGAGTCAGCTTCTCCAGTGAGAACTGCTCCTTAACCGGAATGAAGTGTGCTGATTTGGTCAGTCTATCGACAATAACCCAAATCGAATTGTTTCCAGATGATGTTCTAGGAAGCTTGGTGATAAAGTCCATCGTAATTCGCTCCCACTTCCATTCAGGAATCTTTGGTTGTTGAAGTAGTCCTGATGGCTTTTGATGTTCGGCTTTAACTCTAGCACAAGTCAAGCATTGAAGAACATACATAGCTATGTCAGCTTTCATATTCGGCCACCAGTAAAACTTCTTCAAATCATGGTACATCTTATCAGATCCCGGGTGAATGGAATACTTAGATTTATGGGATTCTAACATAATCAAATCTCTTAAGCCTCCAAACTTCGGTATCCACATACGACCTCTTAAGCATTTCACTCCATCAGCTCTAACCTCTAAAGGATCTCCTTCTCCCCGGAACCCTTCATTAACAAACTTCTCCTTCTTACAAGCTTCTATTTGCGCATTTCCAATTTGCTCAGGCAAATTATTGTGCACGGTCAAGACTAGAGAACGCACCCTGATAGGCTCTCTATTTTTCCTACTCAACGCATCAGCAACAACATTGGCTTTTCCTGGGTGATACTTTATATCACAATCATAATCACTTAACAACTCTATCCATCTTCGTTGCCTCATGTTCAATTCCTTCTGGTCGAGAATATACTGTAGGCTTTTGTGATCGGTGAATACCGTACACTTGGTGCCATACAGATAATGTCTCCACAACCTAAGAGCAAAGACTACAGCTCCTAACTCAAGATCATGAGTAGTATAATTCTCCTCATTCTTCCTTAATTGCCTAGAAGCATAAGCTATCACTTTCTCTCTCTGCATCAAAACAGCTCCATAACCTCTAAGAGATGCATCACAATACACTACAAAATCTTCACTCCCGTCAGGTAATGATAAGATTGGCGCACTACATAATTTTTGCTTCAATGTCTGAAATGCTCCATCTTCATCACTTCCCCAAACGAAAGGTTTATTCTTCTGAGTAAGCTTAGTCAAGGGTTTAGCTATCAAAGAAAATTCTTTAATGAATCGCCTATAATAGCCAGCTAATCCTAAGAACTGTCGCACTTCCGTTGGCTTTGTCGGTGCAGACCAATTCTTAATAGCTTCAATCTTTGCAGGATCAACATGAATTCCATCTCTGTTAATCACATGACCAAGAAATTGCACAGAATCCAACCAGAAATCACACTTCGAAAACTTAGCATACAACCTTTCATCCTTCAACAACTTCAAAACAATCCTCAAATGTTCTCTATGTTCATCTTCATTCTTAGAATAGATTAGAATATCGTCAATAAACACAATCACAAATTTATCCAAGTAGGGCTTGCACACTCGATTCATTAAATCCATGAAAACCGCAGGTGCGTTAGTTAACCCAAATGGCATTACTAGAAATTCATAGTGTCCATAACGAGTTCTAAATGCAGTTATAGGAATATCTTCTTCACGGACGCGAAGTTGGTGATATCCTGACCGCAAATCTACTTAGAATACACACTAGATCCTTGCAGTTGATCAAACAAATCATCAATCCTAGGTAAAGGATATCGATTCTTAATTGTCAACTTATTCAGTTCCCTATAATCAATGCACATACGAAAAGATCCATCCTTCTTCTTAACGAACAAGACTGGAGCTCCCCAAGGCGACGAGCTCGGTCGAATAAAACCTTTATCAGACAACTCTTTAAGTTGCTCAGATAACTCCTTTAATTCAGAAGGGGCTAATCGGTAAGGCGCACGTGCCACCGGTGCAGCACCATGAATTAAATCGATTCGAAACTCTACTTGCCTTATCGGTGGAAGTCCGGGTAAATCTTTAGGAAATACCTCTGGAAATTCACAAATACTAGGTACATCTTCCAATCGTTTCTCCCTAGACTCATTCCCGGTCACTTGAGCTAAGAATAACTCACAACCGTTCCTGATGTACTTTTGGACTTTAATACATGAAACGATTTTCAAACGGGATTCACCACGACTACCATCAATTACTAACGTCCTATTCCTAAGAGGAATCTTAACCTTCTTCTCTCCACATAAAATAGTAGCATTATTCAACGACAACCAATCCATACCAATAATAATATCAAAACTTCCTAATTCTATCAACATCAAATAATTCGGAAAGGAATGGTTCAAGAGATTTAGAGAGCATCTTTCTAATAGCTTATTAGTTTTCACTAATTTACCATCAGCCAATTCCACCTCGTAACTGGTACTTATCTCAACAGGTTCAATATCAATAAGGGCACTAAATTTAGTGGATACAAAGCTCCTATCGGCACCCGAATCGAATAAAGCAACAGCATAATGATTGTTGAGTAAAAACGTACCGGTAACGACATTCGGATCCTCTTTCTTCACCTCAATTGTTCCAAGTTGGTAGATACCACCCTGGGGGTTTCTTCCAGGTACAATCGCTTTCAACTTGGGGCATTCTGATTTCCTATGACCTTCTTCATTACAGTTGAAGCAAATCGTTCCCTTCTTACACCTTTCAACCTTGTGTCCAAGCTTTCCGCAATTTCGGCACTTCCAGCAGTCGCCAGGATGCCTCTTGTTGCCACACTTAGAACATCTATCATCGTTGCGCGGTGCATTGTTGGTAATAGCATTTGCATTCCCCTTTATCTTGTTCTGACGGCGATTGAAATTCTTCCTATAATCACCTCTATCTACACGATCACCGTCACCCTTTCTTTTCTCACCTACACGGGCTTCATCTTCCTTATCCTGAATTATCTGTCCAATGAGTTGGTAAGCCATTCGAACAGCATCATCAATGGTCAGTGGTTTCGATGATGTTACATCCCCCCGGATATTCCTGGTTAACCCTTTCACATATTGCTCAATTCGGATCTCTTCGGGTTCAACCAATCGAGGACATAGCAAGGCCAACTCATGGAATCGATTCGTGTATCTATCAATGTCCACACCTTTCATTCTCAAATGAATCAACTCCTGTTCTAACCTAATGATCACACTACGAGGACAAAACTCCAAAGTCATCCACTTCTTGATTTCAGCCCAAGGAGTAGCATTAGCAGCATCAAGACCCATGAAAGCAATTCTCCCGTTCCACCAAGTCAACGCACGACCTTTAAGAGTAGCCATAGCAAAAGTCACCTTATCTTCCTCCTTACACTTACTAATCCTAAACACCGATTCAATCTTTTCAATCCACTGGCTTAATCCTACAGCACCTTCAGTTCCATTAAAAGGTAGAGGTTCACACTTCATGAACGTCACATAAGTACAGCCACCAACTTCAGGTGCATTCATTCCAAGTCCTCCTATATTTCCTCCAGCATTAGCATTCACATTATTAGCATTCACATTCACATTAGTACCGCCAATTCCACTACCGCCAGCTCCACTACCGCCAGCTCCACTACCGCCAGCTTCACTACCGCCAGCTCCACTACCGCCAGCTCCACTACCGCCAGCTCCACTACCGCCAGCTCCACTACCGCCAGCTTCATTTCTAGCATTTGCCATAAATTCAGTCATAGATGCGGTAACTTGATCCGTAATAATCCTACTTACATCATCCTCAGTCACAGTCTTCTTGGGCGGCATAGTTCTATAATTTCACAATTTCAAAGTATTAAGCATTCACCCAACAAAGGATTCATATAATATGGATCGAATTCAAAATCAAGATACAAATAAGGCACAATATGGAATTCAAGACAAGATACATATTTCATTCGATCTGAAACAAAATTATTGTCTGAGTACATCCATATCAAAGTTCTAACACTATATATACTCAAAATTCGTGCCAAGTCTACTACTAACAAGTCGGTTCAGTCAAAGCTACAAACACAAAAGATATAAAGGTCACTACTAAACACAGACTGGTCTACTGAGAACCGCCAGATGGTCCATCATCCATCGTCTTTTGGATCTTCGCCGGACGATCACTAGACACATCTTCAGCTGGGCGCTTACGGATTACTCCTCTTTCAACCATGTCGGCATAAAATCTACTATTCCATCCCACAGATATATTCAACTCCTTTTCAGCTTTCTCACGCATCGCACGAGCCACACTCAACTAAATCTCCATAGAATTCACCTTTCTCTTCATGGCAGCATACTCACCACTTTCCAACACTGATAACCTCCTAAAAGCCTCATTCAAACCACGTTCTACATCACTCAAATCCAAACTAAGCAATTCCCGCTCTTTCTCGCCAACCTTAGTCTTCGACTCCAAATAAGCAACCTGAGTCTGAACAACACCTAATCCAACCTCTGTCACACAACTCTTAACACGGGAAGCATCTAGATCACGTCTCAAGGCCCATGGTGCAAGACCATCAATATGAGTAGCCTCTCGAGTACTAGACGACTCTCCTATCTCACGTCTACGAGTATCAATACCATCAGTACCGTCAGGTGCATCGTCATCCTTATCCTCCTCTGATTCAGAATCAGATTCAGACGATTCAGACATTTCATCCCTAGGTAACTCATCCTCGGAATCAGACAAACAAATTGGTGGGGGCAAAGGCTCGCCCTCTGGAACATCATACGGATAAATAAGCTCAGCTTCCTCATCGTCATCAACCTCAACATCTATACCTACATCCTCCTCGACATCCTCGTCGTCAATCTCATCATCTAATTCATCTAACCCAATCTCATCATCGTTCTCAATATCAGCATTCTCAATATCCACGTCCTCATTACCCACATTCTCAATATCCACATTCTCATTACCCACATTCTCAATATCCACATTCTCATTACCCACATTCTCAATCTCATTCTCTACTAAGTCAACCTGAGGGGCAATCTGATCTCCTAGTCCTAACTTGGGCTCGGGATCCTCAAATAGTTCCTCCTCGTCATCAATATCAAAATCTACTAAGTCTAAATAAGGATCATCTTCTATATTAGGTTCGGGAATAGCATGGTTTTCTACAGGAATATTAGGGTCAGCCATGACAATCTGCATTTATATACATTTATCTCGTATTAGGTTAACATACTAGTTAAACAATTACATAATGAAATCACGATATATACATATATATAAATTATATTATATATATCAAAATATATATCTTCTCAATAGGGCTTGTTGGTAACGTCGGAGATCTCTGGCACCGTTATAGTCAAAAGATTTTTCAAATATTTTCTCAAATGTTCATTGTCAAAAGATTTTGAAAAATTTTGTTCAAAACCTTGGTTTTTAAAATCTTTTGTTCTCTACAACGAGAGCTTTGGTACCAAACTGTAACACTCTCATTTTTCGTATCGGTACAGCGGAAGGGTCTTTCAGAGTGTTACGGGATAGCACAATAACTCCAATCATAGACAACACATAAAAATGGTTGTACAAGGTTTAACAAACATTCATTCGATAAAAAGTTTCAAAAGTGTACAACAGGTCCCAAATTATACAGGTCATTAAGTTTACAAAACACAGATCGAATGAACATTTTTAATATTAAGTGTGGGCCATCAGAGTCGATCTCCATCCGGATTACCTTCAAGCACCTGAGATAGAAAACATGCAAAAATCATATCAGCGAATGCCGAGTGAATTCATAGAGTTTAATGAAAACCGTTATATAAAACAATCATTTACAATCATTGAAAATCAGAACACAAGTATAATATCGGAAGTAAGTCCACATATTGCTAGTCAGGCAATATATAAATCAAGCATACATCTGAAACCGTCCATGAGACCGTAGTCTCTATATTACCATGATAGATAATATATTCGTCGTTAATAGCGTCGTTATCATATATAGGATACATTTTTATTTTAATTTGGTTGTAGGATTATTATTAGCCGCATGACATTGTTACCTTACTGTGAAAACAGCGGGCCGTTAACCCGACAAACAATTTGCCCATCTAAGTTAGCGTGTCGTCAAAAAATCACGCTATGGAATCTTCTCATACATAAATTCGCTTACCAATCAATGTGGTACGACGGGGATCAACCGTCAAGGCGCGAACTGGGGTGATCGTCCCCAAATAGTACTATCAAATGCATAAGCGTCTACCAAATCCCGGTAGTTTAGAATTCATGCTAATGGGACTTTAAGTGACATAACCTAACTACTAATAATCCTTTTAGTCTCGAATATAGGGTCATAGCATCATTCGGGTCCATATCATTTAGCATACAATCGGGACTACTTGTGTTCTATTTTTATAAAAATCTAGCATGTTATCTCCCTCGCGGGTTTACAAATCATTTTATAAAACATTTAAAAGAGTGCGAGGCTATGAACTCACGTTGTTAATGAAAGGCGGATTATCGGCTACGGGCGTGCTTCGGTCACGGAAACCTATATAAATAATAATCGGTCTTAGACTCGGTCCAATGACTTTTATCAAAATAACAATATACATATATATGATTTTTGTACATATGATGATGATCAAGTGGGTTCATAAATCTTTGTTTACTCATTTTAGCGTTTACGTCTTGATAACGTCTTACTAGTTCACTAGTTTTATCGATTTTACCTATTTTAAGTCCATTAATTCTTTTATAAGTTCTTTTACTTGTTTTTACCCATTTTATACCTATATGATCAGTATATATATTTTTCATGTTGGGCCCAAATGGGTTAAGCCCAAATAATTCTTTTTACAAGTTTTTATCTTATTAAGTCCAATTATTAGTCTAATAGGTTTAGTTAGCTCGTAAATGTCCGTAATTCTTATAGTTCGGGTTTTATCGGTTTTTACTTGTCTTAGTTACTTATACATCAGTATATAACTTTTATAAACTTTACATTAGACGGGTTTGGTCGTCTAAGTTTTATTTGATGAAAAAGGTTAATTTCACGGCTATAGCCGAAAAAGTCGTAAAAATCAAGTTTATAGTTTTTATTATTTATAAATATTATTTTTACCATTATTTATATAATTTACCTATTTAATTAACCTTTTATACATTTATATAAATAAGTTTTATAAGTTAGTGGGTTTACATTTTACATTTTATACATTATAAAGTGAGTGCTTATATAATAATAATAAACATTATTTCCAAAATCTGATTTTTAACTTCATGTTCACCATTTTTACCATATCTAGAGTTCTACAATGACTTAGAAGCTCATTTTTGGATGAAAACTTCTTCATAATATTTGCTACATATAACTTAGTTATAGCTACTGCCCATTTTGAGTCTAAGTTGCCTTAACAGTCCCTACAAAACTGCTTATTCAGATTGTACCACCTAACTTGTTTTGATCATATCTCACTCATTATTTTGATTCCATTGCATGGCCAACTCTCACATGTGTATAACATCATCTACTTACTGTAAATAGATCAAACCATGCAATTTTATCAGTTCATCATTTAGTTATCTACTGTTTTTATACAGCCAACTAACTAGTCATGATTTTAGCTTCATTTCTTATGGTTATCATCATTTTTAAGCATGTTTATCAACACTTGATCCCCACACAACATTTTTATCATCATATATACATCATATACATATACAAAATGAAAGAAAATACATTTGTTCTTTACAAAATAATAAGAGAAAAATGTAGAGCATGATCTTCTTTACCAATCCAAGTGGATTTCTTGTTTTAGGAAGGCAAGAACTTGATGAACACAACAAGTATCTCCAAGACCATAAAATATCAAGATCATATGTTGGAAAATCAGCCCTAGGACACAAGCAAATCACCTCCAAAGTTGTTTATATGGCCACCAAATGATCAAGGCTTCAAGGAAACACCTTAATAGGACTAGTAAACATGTGGTTTGTAGCTAGAAAAGATCAATGAGGGTGGAGTAGAGAGAGTTTTAGAGTGGATTGCTTGGATGAAATGGTAAGGATGAAAACCATTTGTTAGTTTTGTTTAGTTGGTGGGAAGGGTTAGCTTAAAGTGTAAGCACAAGCTTACACTTGTGCAAACTAGCTAAAACTTGTGCCAGCTATGTGTGGTGTGTCAACATTGTCGTCCCATATAAGCTAGTGGGAGGGGGCAAAGTGTTTTGTCCCATCTCACTAGTTTACGGGTATTTCTTGATTCTAGTTTTCTCGATTTGCGTGCCCTCGGGTCGTTTTACGAAAAACGTTTTTATAAATTATGAATCACCGTTACAAAACGAATCCAATAAAAATTGTCTCATCAAAAACGGAGTTCAAAAACGTAAATACGAAATCCTAAGGTTTCCGGTTTAGTCGTAAAAGACGCCAAATTATGCATGTAAGCCCAAATTTAAATTCGTAAATTGTGAGTTCGTCAACCAACACAAAAATAAGTTTCAAAATATTATACGAGAAAATATTTCACTACCTGAAAATGTTAGATTTGTCACAGTACAATAACACAAAAAAAATCGAGATTCTAAGCCTAAAAATGAATCAAACACCCAAAAATTTTGTGTTTTTAACCAAAATACCAATACCAAATCACTATAACAAGTAACTAGATGAAGTATATCAAGATTAAATCATAAAACCACAAAAAAAAAATTGGTTCGTGTGATTTTGGATCAAAATGGGTGAGAGAATCAAGAACACAAACACCAAAACCAAACAATCATCCCATGGCTCTTGATACCATTTGTAGGATATGTAAATCTTGCTTATGTTTTAGAGAGAGAAAGTGATAGAAAGATAGATGATTTCACACACACTTTAGGGAGATAAAGTGATTAACTTTGTGTAAAATTGAAATGAAACCACACCCTCTCCATCTAAAGAGAGGGTTTATATACGAAGCCCATAAGATGGGCTTGGGCTTACAATTGGGCCGTCCATACAAGCATGGACCGTGCTTTTCCTTGTTTGATATATTAAACGATATCTAGACTACGAGCTACTACTTAATATATTGTCGGAGTGACCGAATCTTCCTAAATACGTAAAAATATATTTCCAACAAAGGATTTCGACATCAAATTCTTGTAGGAGTAGAATCCAACGAAGTAATATCGGCTTTGCATCTTGTTTAGCCATGAGATACTTGATAGCTGAGTGATCCGTATACACTATGCATTGAGTCAAGACGAGGTAAGGTCGGAATTTGTTAAATGCATGCACCACGACAAGGAATTCCTTTTCCGTTGTAGTGTATTTAAGTTGAGCCTCGGTCATCGTCTTGCTAGCATAGTGAATAGGCAAGAAGTTCTTTTCAAGACGTTTCCCCAATATTACCCCAATAGCGTAATCACTAGCATCACACATGAGCTCAGAGGGGAGGTTCCAATTGGCAACAACAAGAATGGGAGCTTCGGTAAGTTTCCTGTTAAGGATTTCAAAGGCTCGTACACAATCATCGTTAAAGACAAGGAGCATATTTTTCGACGAGATGTGTAATAGGTCGAGAAATCTTTGAAAAATCCTTGATGAATCGACGATAAAGCCCCGCGTGGCCTAGGAAACTCCTAGCTCCCTTAACCGTTTTGGGATGAGGTAATTTGGCAATGACGTCTACCTTAGCTTTGTCTACCTCAATCCCCGCTTTCGAAACCGTGTTCCCTAAGACAATTCCTTCCTTAACCATAAAATGACATTTTTCCCAATTAAGCACAAGGTTGGTTTCCTCACAACATTTTAACATTCTCTCAAGATTCGACAAACACGAAGTGAACGAACAACCAAACACGAAAAATCATCCATAAAGACTTCCATCGTCTTTACGATCATGTCATGAAAAATAGCCATCATGCACCTTTGAAAGGTTCCCAGTGCATTGCAAAGTCCGAATGGCATTCTGCGATAGGCAAACGTTCCATATGGACATGTAAACGTAGTTTTTTCTTGATCACGAGGATCGATGGTGATTTGGAAGTAACCGGAAAAACCATCTAAAAAGCGATAGAAATCGTTTCCCGTAAGACGCTTCAACATTTGGTCCATGAAGGGCAAGGGAAAATGGTCTTTACGAGTGGCGTCATTTAACTTACGATAGTCGATGCATACCCTCCAACCGGTCACGAGTCGAGTTGGAATTAACTCGTTGGCATCGTTTGGCACAACAGTCATTCCTCCCTTCTTAGGGACACAATGAATAGGACTCACCCAAGGGCTATCGGAAATAGGGTAAATCATTCCCGCGTCAAGGAGTTTAAGGACTTCCTTTTTGATGACATCATGAATTTTGGGGTTCACCCTCCTTTGACATTGGATTGCAGGTTTGTAGTCCTCCTCCATTAAGATTTTGTGGGTACAAAATTTAGGATCGATCCCCTGAATGTCGGATAATTTCAACGCAATTGCCCCTTTGTGATCCTTTAGAACATAGACAAGTATGGTTTTTTCATCATTCGAAAGATCTTTCGCAATAATAACCGGCAACTTGTGGTCCTCCTCCAAAAACACATATTCAAGATGAGGAGGTAAATCTTTCAACTCGAGGATTGGTGGTTCCTCAATTGAAGATTTGGGCTCGATACTCATAACCTCCTCGGGTGGAGGAAATGGGAAATCGTTAAGAAAATCCTTGATAATCGATAAGTCCTCATCGTTGTCGAGGTGTTCGTCACAAGTACGTGGAACATCAAATTCCTCCAACGTAAAACCACCACCTTCAAATGAAGTGAAGGATGGTGTCGAATTATCAAGAATGGGATCAAGCATAGTGGGATTTCCACCATTTTCATCATCACAGAAACCTAAAACTTCTTGTGAAAATTCCTCACAAACAACGTCGATCATATCAATGAGGTTTATGGTCGCGACAGAATAAACATGCGAAATTGGAGAATTTTGAGTTGCGTTTATAACAAGTTCCTCATCGTTGAAACGTAAGGTGATCTTTCTAGCATGCACATCAATCAAGGCCATAGACGTATCTAAAAACGAACGACCTAAAATAAGAGGAACTTGAGGATCCGTGGGAATATCGACAACGATAAAGTTTACCGGATAATAGAACTTTCCCACTTTCACAAAAACGTCTTCGGCCAATCCACATGCGGGAATAGTGGAATGATCGGCCAATTCGATAGACATTGGTGAAGGAGTAAAATTAGGAAGATTGAGCGACTTGAAGATTGCAAGTGGCATCAATTTAATACTAGCACCATGATCGGCCAAGACATAGCTTTCTTCCATATCTTGGATTGCACATGGAATCAAGAATTTACAGGGATCACCGACTTTTTGAGGTATGCGGTTAAGATAAACCGAGAAACAACTAAAAAATTGTTGCAATTTATCCTTGATGTTTAACATACTCTTAAAGTTAGCGGCAAATTGAGGCATCATGACCAAAGCATCGGCAAAACTCACATTAAAATGCACGTCACGAAAATTTTCATAAAAAGCTCAAATTGGTAATTGTCGTGCTCTTGACATTTCTCCTTTCTATGTCTCGATGGATAGGGCAAGGGTGGTGTGGGTTGAGGCATAGGCATAGCCTTTGGAATATCGGGTTCCAATTATGGTAATGGCTCAACCGTAGGTGTGGCATGACCGGTACTTCGTGGGATTGGGACATGCTCCTTTTCGACCACTACCTCGGGTTCTTCCTCAATTTCCTCCACCGTTGGAGTAATTGGTTGAGGAGTCGGTTCCTTAAGTGTCTTACCACTTTGTGTGGTAATCACTTTAATCTCTCCCTTAGGGTTAGATATGGTGTTGCTAGAAAGACTACTCGAAGACGGTTTACACATTATAGCCTCAAACATGGATGAAATTTTATACTCAAACTTAGATTGCCTCTTATCAGCCTTAAACATCTCTTGTTTTATTTCATGTTACCCTTGTTCCATCTTTTGTTGGTTTTGTTGTAACCTAGTTACATTTCCCTCCATTTTGTTTGTATGGATCTTAAGCTCATTTGCTAACTCATTTTTCAACTCCTGTTTCAAGTCATTCTTAAACTCGGATCTTAGGCTAATGATATCTCTTTGAATATTATCAAACCTAGCATCGTTTCCATTTTCGTATTCAACAAATTCATTTGGAAGATCTTTTAAAGTTTACAAACTCTTCTTGTTGTTTTGAAAATCATTGTTTTGATTTAGTTTGAAACTTGATTGTTATTAGCCCCTTGATTCCCATAGTTGTTACCTTTGTAATTTTTTTTGAAGCCAACTTGATTGTTTCGATAGTTGTTGTTAGCATTTTTATTGGGAGCAAAACCTGGTGGAGTAATTTGATTAGAGCGGGTAAGTTGACCGTTTTGGTTGTAAGTTCCCGTGGCTGCGTAGGCACTCGAAGTGTTACCATCGTTGGTTATGCACTGGAGAAATCATGACCTCCACCACAATACATGCAAGAAACATCAACCGCTTTAGAAGTAGCGGGAGCACTTTGTTCAGCAACTTTGAATTCATTTAAAAGACCTTTAAGCTTATCAAAGATTTTGTTTTCCAAGTTCGCCTCAATTTGGCAAGCATCGACAGTATTGGACAATGAAGGTGAAGCCGAAGACGGAGCCTTACGAACACTCGATGTGTTACGAGGACTATATACCTTAGATCTATTCTCAATAATCAACAACGCTTCCTCAACCTTTATACACAAAAAGTTACCACTCGCGGCGGCATTAAGATAATCTCTCTCATGATCATTCAATCCATTGTAAAACGTGTCAATTTGATGCAAGCAGGAAAAACCGTGATGAGGACACTCATTTAACATTTCCTTAAACCGATTCCAAGCCGTAGAAAAGCTCTCATTAAATTCTTGTGAAAATTTTGAAATCTCGTTTTTCAAATGCGTAGTCTTAGAGGGCGGGAAAAATTGGTTCACAAACTTTGAAACGACATCCTTCCACGTCAATATAGAATTGGGTGGCTCTTTCTCTAACCAAATTTTAATGGGCCCCGCTAAGGAAAATGGAAAAAGCATAATCTTAATCGAATCATTAGCAACGTCCTTAAACTTGCAAGTGGCGGTAAGACGATTGAATTGGCGGATATGGTTGTGCGGTTATCCTTTTCATCACCACGGAATTTGTTGTTTTGGATCATCGACAACAAACCCGTTTTCACTTCAAAATTCTCCGCAAGGATGGCGGGAATCACAATAGCCTTTCCATAACCCTCGGTGGGTGCTTGAAGTAACTCCATCATAGTTAAATTAGCCATGGTTGGTTCTTTTTCTACGATAGGTTCGTCAAGAGGAGACTCCTCACTAGAAAGGTTAGGTGTGGTCTCCTTTCGGTTTTTTCGTTTACGAGCACGTCTTGCTTGATTATGAGTAAGCATAAACGTCACGTACAATGTGGGGATGAACAAAGAAGATTCTTTTTGGTGTTTTAAATTTTCCTATTTTTTTGTGGTTTTTGATTGTTTTTACTTTTTTTTGGATTTTGTGAATGTATTAAGTAGACAAAAGTCTACAAATCTCTCCTCACATCAAATCTCTTGTTTAAAGGAGCCTCGAGGAATGAAAACGATCATGTGAAGTGAACGCCTTCGATGACTTTAGAACGTTGGTGGAACACCAAAACGTTCAAGAGGGTTTAATCAAATGAAACCAAGAAAATATATATGATACTTAGATAATACTTTGGTTGGTATATTTTATAATACCCGCCTTATACCCACCTTATAGTTTGTATTTGTCAAAATTAAGCTTCACGAAAGTAATTATCTATTTTGCCTTTTTTCTTGTTTGAGATTCGAATACAATGATCGAGTGATGAAATCCCGAATCAAGGTTGTGCTTTCACACTACTGGAGTACTTGTGAATTTATTGTTCTACGTATACAATATAGTAATATTCACACAAAAAACAAAAAACGATAATACGTATTAGTAGAGTGCTACTAATACAAATAGATATTATGGCCAATATAAAAACAACAATTGTTCAAATAAAAACACAACACGCCTCCCCGGCAGTTGCGCCAAAATGATGGTTGAGTTTTTACACACATTTGCTTTAGGAAAAACAAAAGGGTAATTAGGGTAAGTATTAAACGAGTGATTTAGGAAAATCACAAGTAAATGACCCAAAGTGGGGATCGTTCTCAAGGAGGCTAGTGTGTTGTGTAAAGAGATGATTAACTTTGTGATTATAATTTACAAGAAAATAATAAGAGAAAGGATGACGGTTACGATTATGGATTAAACTAAGACGAAAAGTCGTACACGTAAAACCGTAAAAAGTGAAAAAATTTAAAAATTAAACTAAAAATTCCTATAAAATTACAATAAATCCTAAGAAATGTAATTAGAGTTTACAAAAAATTAAAAATCACTCAAACCTTTTATTTAATTAAATATTAATTTTTTAATGCCAATTAAAGCCCAAAAAATTAATTTAATTAACAAAAAGCCCAAAATGAGATTTTTTAACTTGTAAACCTCTAATATGACTTAATAAAATTAGAAACTATTTTTGAAAATTTTAAAATAAATAAAAACAATTTAAAAATAATTAAAAACTCTAAAAACTTAAAATAATTCTAAAAATTAATCTAATGACAATAAAATTAATCTAAAAATTTTAAAATTCCTAACTTAATGTATTTGAACTAGGAAAAATGAAAAACATGCAAAGATCTAAAGTTTAATAATAAAATAATAATAAAATATTAATAAAAATCTAAAATTTATAAAATATTCTAAAAAGTTGCAAACAAGTTTATTTTAACCTAATAAACACAGAAATGAACTTGAAATTACCAAAATACCCCTATTGGGCCTTAAAATGGGCTAAAATAAAAAATAGTCCCTTAATGGGCTTGAAACTGGCCCAGTAAATAAAAGTCCACCAAATAAGCCCAAAATCACCTACTTGACTCAAAATTTGATTTTAAGCATAAAACTCTCAAGGCCCAAAAGCTGAAAATGTGCTTATCATAGCTTAATTGTCAACAGCTTATTCTTAATGGGCTTTTTGGCCCATTAAGCCATAAGCTAATGCCATAAGCCCTAATTTGACACACAAGCTTCTTTTAAGTTACCAAAGAGATCTATGAAAAGAAACTTTGAAAAAACACAAGAAATAAGCCTGAAATAAGCCAAAGCTCTCTACAGAAAACGACAAAATAGTCGTTTTTGAGTTTTAGGCTACCTCAAGTGCTGATTCATGTTGCAAAAGGATATAAATGACTTAATTAAGCAAAATAATCAAAAAAAATTCCAATAAGCACAAAGAATAAGCTGGAATAAGCAAATAAGCACTTATGTAAAAGTCTAACTGTTTGGTTTTCTAGTCAAACTTAAAAGTCAAACCCTAAAAAGCTCCAAATTAGTTCAATGGGTCAAATAAGGAAGATCTATCACAAAAATAAGTTGTTGCAAGTCTGGATAAGCAAAAATGGCTTATGAATAAGCTGTTGATCAAATAACACTAGTAGTGGCTAGCAACAGGGGAAAGGAGTTCCCACTGCTTGACTTCTTTGACATTTTGTCTTATGTGACTTTTTGTTGGATTCAAGTTAAGCAAAGGCACCCAAGTAATTAGTGGATCACAAGGAGTCAATAACAACAATAAAATCACAAATTCACCAAGCCAATTAGTACAGTTTAATCAAAACATCTACAGATATGCACCAGACATGAACACAAGCAGTTATGAACTTAATAAGCAGATTTAGCAAGAATAATCCAACCAAATTGAACCAAATGCACACAACAGCTTATATTAATTCAAATGAACATAAACAAATATGTTTCATGCAATGATTCAAAGTTTAGACAAAGATTCAAGCCAATGGAAGTTACTGATGAACAAGAACAAGCAGATTTGATACTTTGCTGATATACTTGACCACAAGACCAGATTCAAACCCTCAAATCTTCTTAACAGGTTATAATAACTATGTTTAATCACATGTTATATGCATGCATACAAACAAAGTGTTACCAAGATCCTAGGTCAAAACAAGTAGATTTCAACTTTTTTAAGCACAATTAAGAATTTGATGTTCAAAAGCCAAAAACTTGCAGCAAATAGCACTCAACCAAGTATATATCATATACCAACACAAATGAACAACAAACAATAACTCAAATCCAATTTGCAAGCTTAAACAGGTTAACCCAAACACCCCTTAACTTTTTTCAATCCAAGATTAACCAAGTAAATGTGTGATTCAGTTTATCCCAAGCCCAATTTAACACAATAACATCATTATCATGCAGTATCAAGCAATTTTAAGCAACAAAAACAAAAAGTACAATAGCAAAACACAAATTCACCTAAAATCAAGACTTTTATCAGATTTTGGGTAAAAGGACGTAAACCTCATGAACGTACATCCACACTCACGAATTTTTGAGCTTATGTGCCTAGCAAAACAAGGCACAAGATTCCACAACAACCCTGCTAAGAATAAACAAGGTTAGAGCACAAATATATAAAACAGAAAGATGAAAAATCTTGATTAATGCAACCTTTGTACCCACTTCTTGATTATCCCCAAACCACAAGCTCCCAACACCTTGATAATATTCTTATCAGGGTATTTAGATCACTTGTAATCCAAAAAATCCAAGAATGTACCAAAGACTTTGCAAAATATCAAGTTTTTAGAAAACTTGGCAATTTCTTGCACAAGATTTAAGAACACGTTTTAAGATTCAAACAACAAAACATATATCAATAACAAGCAATGAATTTTGGCACTTGGATTTCATCAGCAATATCAAACACTTTTCATTAAAAATGAACAAGGCTTGACAAATTTGTGATAAAGGAAAAACCAAGAGCAAAGCAAAAATGTGCAGCCCTAATGCCTTAAATAGGCTACAAGAATGAACTAGAAAGCTTGAAAACTATAAACCCTAGTTGGTGAAGTCCCAAAATTGCCCTTGAACTTTTGAAAATCTCTTGACTGAATTTGACTCCTTGGCGTTTTGTAAAGGTGGAAAGGGGTGGAATTGTGATCAATAGCTCACAATGAGCTTAGGATGTAAGCAGCTTTCTGGTTGGTAGATTTCTCCGTCACTTTTGGCATCTTCCTCAAAAGCATATAGTAAGGTTCAACATGTGAGCTTTGTGATGACGTGGCATGGGTTTTGAGAGTTGGGATGTGTTTATGATTACCCTAATCATAATTCTGGATAATATGGTGGGTTAATTACAAGTAATTAACAAATGCCAAATTGTGTTCATACGGTGAATAGTGTCAAGTTTAATCTGATTTTGGGTTTAAAATATGTGTTAGGCGCCAATTAATAAACTAATCAAAGATTAGTTAAAATCTGGTATGAGTGGGAAGTGACGTGGGGGAATGGTGGGTTTTTATTGGTTGAGAGGGTGAGTGGGACAGGTGTCACAAGCTGGTTGGCCTAGGTAACTTCTCTTGTCAGCTAGTTTTAACCCCCTTTTCTTCTATTCTTGTCACTTGAGGTTTAATTACACAAAGTCCAAATTCCTATATAAACCAAGTTTTAAACTTTAGACATTTTCCCCAAAACTTTTGCAAAGGTAATTTTAGGGGTATTTCTTGCCAATTCTTGATTCTTGAAGGGCTATTTTGGCATTTCTTCAAACATTATGGTCTTGACTTATATTGTTGACTTTGTAGAGGACTAATATTGACAAGTCTTCATTTATGATGGACCATTCTTCCAATTCTTCAAAGTGGAGTGCCCTTTTTTGTAATTTTGACAAACTTTAAGGACCAAACTTGTAATTATGAATATACAAGGGTTTAAAGTGTCAATTCTTCAATATTGGAGGAACCTTCTTGTATAATCTTCAAATCTTCAAGGGTTATTCTTGGAAAATCACCATTTAGGGCTTGGTTCATTGTGCTACTTCGTTTCCCGTGTTTGTTTTTGCTTGTTTCTTGTGATCTTTTGTCATTTTCTCAATATTCGTACCTAAAATACACATGTAACAAACACAAGTATATATTTGGCATTTTTCATGATATTTTATGTATTTTAAGCCCATTTTTCATGATATTTAAAAGTAGTCTCATCATCAGGATGCTTTGAAGCTTCAAAACATAGAGGTTGCATAACATACACCTCCTCGTCAATTGTGCCATATAAAAAAGCACTTTTTACAAACATTTGATAAACTGTGAAACCCATGCAAGATGCATAGGCTAGGAAAATCCTGATTGCTTCAATTCTTGCAATAGGTGCAAAAACCTCTTCATAGTCTATCCCTTCTTCTTGTGTATATCCCTGAGCAACTAAACGTGCCTTGTTTCTGACCACAATCCGTCTGTCATCCTTTTTATTCCTTAGAACATAACGTGTCTCAATAGGTCTGACATACCATAGACAGTCCACTAGCTCCACAAAATCTTGAATTGCAAAATGGTGAAGCTCATCATGCATTACTTCAACCCAACTTGGTTCTTAAAGAACTTAAAAAATCTTCTTGGGTTCCTTTTTTGACAGAAAACATGCAAACAGACATGCTTGCACAAGAGGGTTATCTTCCTTCTTGTGAATATTAGCAATGTATCCACCTTGAGTCTGGTGAGTCCTCCTTGTTTGGACAAGAGTCCGAATATCCTCAATTATTTGGGAAGGAGGATGATCTTTGGCCACCTTTGTAAATATTCCTCCCCCAAATAGTGAGTTGTCATGTATAATGGATTCCATGTTGCCAATATCGTCTTCATTACTACTCCCATCCCCACTTGAACTTGAATGTATGTTGTCAGTGGTTGGAACTGGGCGACTGACATCTTGATTGGGTATGGGGTCTTCAACATGTTTAAAAATATTTCTGTTGGCTGAAGAATTTTTTTTTCCAAACATACTATCAGCGGCTGAATTCAATGTGGATGCATCAACTGGTTTTTCTTGTGGCCCTTCTTCCTCCTTTCCAGCAGCAGTAGATGCTTGCACAAACCCATCAGTCCATATAGGTATGGTGACATAATCAAATATGGGAGTTGGCTCAACAGCATGTGATCCTTCTTCTTTAGCAACCTGTGTACCTGAAATCTCAACAATAGGTTCTTCCAAAGCATTTGGATCCTTCTCCACATAGTCTGGATTAGTAACAGGCATATAATTCAAGGTCCTAGATAATGGTTCCAAATCAAATAACCAATCTGGTCCATTCTCAGGATCACTAGGCTTACTTTCTAAGAACTTAACATGCACCTTTTCAAGAATGCTTTTTTCCTTCTTGTTGTAAACCCTATACCCTCTGCTATTCATAGAATAACCCAAAAAATATCCTTCATCACCTTTTACATTAATATTTCCTAATCCATCACTAGTATCTAATATCACTACATGACATCAAAAGGGTTTAAGAAAGTCAATATTAGGCTTCCTCTTCCAAAATAGCTCATAAGGTGTCTTATTGTGGATTTTTTTGACCAAGGCTCTATTTTGAGCATAGCAAGCCGTGTTCACATCCTCAGCCCAAAAAGCAATGGGAAACTTAGCATCTGCTAACATGGTCCTAGCTGCTTCTATTAGAGTTCTATTCTTTCTTTTAGTTACACCATTCTGCTGTGGAGTTCTAGCTATGCTAAACTCCCTAGAAATTACCTTATTGACACAAAAGGAATCTAGAAGATTGCTTCTAAACTCACAACCATTATCACTTCTAAGAATTTTAACCCTCATTACCCGTTTTCTTCTCAATCTGTGTGATGAAGTTAATTAAAGTCTTAGCAGTGTCACTCTTTAAAGCCAAAACGAAAGTCTAAGTAAACCTAAAATAATCATCAATGACAACAAAACAATAAGATTTACCATTTAGGCTTTCTATATTGATTGGGCCAAATAAGTCCATGTGTAGCAAGTGAAGTGGTTTAGAACTAGAACGCACACTTTTAGACTTAAAGGAGACCTTATGTTGTTTGCCTTTAAGGCATGCAACACAAGAGTGATCATTGTGAAAAGCATTTGAAGGGAAACCATCAACAAGATCATGTCTCACAAGTCTATTAATGTTCTTAAAGTTAATGTGACCTAACCTTCTGTGCCATAAATTACTCTCATCTACTGATGCTTTAGCATAAAGACATGACAGATTTTTGTTCATCTTAATTCCTTTTAAATTAAAATTATAAATGTCCTTATTCCTAGGTTTTCTATAATTAATAAACCTCTCATAAGAAATCTTAAAATCCTTACTCAACACCAAGCATTCAGTATCAGTAAAAAGAACTTTATTTTGGTTGTCACAAACTTGTGACACACTCAACATGTTATAATCAAGTTCCTTTACCAGAAAAACGTCTTCAAAACGCAAGTTGTTGGTGAAAAGAGTGCCTTTGCTAGAGATATTTCCATTGCCTCCACCAAAGTACACTTTGTGTAAAATCCATGATTTTACCATGATTTTATGTAATGATGTCTTATCTAAAGATCTTAAGAACAATCACTCATGTGTTGTAATCCTATAAGATGTGTGTGTGTGAACTTATTATTATGTACTTTTACATCTACAATCATTTGTTTTTGGTGATAGATTACATAGTATATAAGAGTGAGAGATCAAATAATGAACCATTCATATATATGAAGCAAATGTATGGATGCAACATTTAACAAATCATGGAAATATGTTGTGATAAGTATATATGCCACTTATATATAAGTGTAAACTTTAGGCTTTCATGCACACCTTGGACTAGCCAAAAATTCACTACCTTTTTGGTGCTAGCCCAACACAAGCCCACAAAATGAGCCCATTTCCCTTTTTGGCTACAAATGACACGCACCCCTTAGGTGGAAGGTGAAGAGATGCCTTGGGAACACAAGTGTCATGCCTTGGGAACACAAGTGTCATTCCTTGGGAACACAAGTGTCAACACTTGGCACAAATGTTCTTACCAAGGTATTCACACCCTTAACTTGCTTTCTCTCTCCCCTTTTAGCCGAAAACCCACACATACTCTTCACATTCCCTCTCAACTAGATCTCACTCTCCGTTCCCTTTTCTCTCTCAAACATTTCGGCTATAAGCCACCAAAAATCCAAGGTTGTTCATCCAATCTACTAGATCCTTGTCCCATAGTAATCACCAATCATATGGTAACATCATCATCATCTTTAGAAGTGTTGTAACAAGCCCTAGCCGAATATATAAAGGCCACAACTTAGTTATCTTTAGGGTTTTCTTCACCATTTTGACTAGATCTCTAGTCTCCTTGTTCATATAGATCTTCCTTGGTAACATTTAGGTAAGAAAGGTACTCCTTATGTTTCATCATTTTTCACTTGCATGCATCATCATCCATCTATAAACACATGTATATATAACTAGTTAAAAATCAAGGTTTGGTAATAGCCATGACCTTAAAGGTCACGGCCTATTTTTGTGTACCATTTATCATGGTTAAAAATCTTTTAATAAGAAATCTATGATTAGTACTATATCTTTAAACTTGATTTAAAATCATATGAAAATATTTATAAGCTTAATGTAGAAAGGGTTACAAATCTTACTTTATGGGACTTTGGTCATAGATCTCATAAAATAAACATGTGTAACTAAGAACCATGAAAACCATGACCTAGAAGGTCACGACATATATGATTAATGAATACCTGATTTATGTGTTAAGTTTAAATGATGGAATACGTATCACTACATGTTAAATGGACTATTGAAATGACAAATGTTATATGTGTACTTAGATGATCTTTTAGTGTACATGCATGAATATGTGGAACCTAGATTTGTGGTTAAGTGGTAATTATGAAACTAGCTAAAAACCATATCTTGGAAATACCAAGATTTAAATGACTAACCGTAAGTTATATATGGTGTACATCGACTTTGACTTTTTTCTTATTATATACATAGCTAGATCTTAATATTGAAACAGTTGCAAGTGCATGCAATCTTAAAACAAGACTTGACACACCTTAATAAACTATGGTAATCATAGCCGTGGGTCTTAAGCTCATCGTTAGAACTTATGACTTGTATAAAACCTTGTAACAAACCTAGATCTAAATTAGTACATCACATGAAACGAAGTATAAGTTTTATTCTCCTATTTTAGATTCAAAACTAAATATGAATAAACTAAAGGCAAGCTTATAAGAATATCCTAAGTTAAAACATACATAAAAAGGTAAAGTAGTGTTAATGGACTATTTGAGCCCATAAAATGTTAATTCAAAACTTAATGGACCCAATAAGCCCATTTAATAAATCCTAGTAACTTAATGGACTTAAGATTACACTTAGGACCATTTAACTAATTAAAGGACTTAAAAATATAGTTAAGCCCACTAAAATAGCCCATTAGATGTTTAGCCCATTTAATGAGCTCATATACTATTTTGAGTGTTAAATAAAAGTTTTTATAATAAAAATATAACTTATAAAACTTTTTGGATGAAAATGACAATTTATAAGACTTAAGGACTAAAACCGTAATTTATAAAACTTGTTTTGATAAACTAGTAAGCACAAGGACTGAAAATGTAAATACTCAAAAGTCTAGGGTTTAATAATTACTATACATGGCAAATTAATCCCTAGGGACCATTTTGGGAAGGTTCAAAAAGATATATTGTCATTTTAAAACCCTAAGGACTATTTTTGTAATTTACCGAAACCTAAAGAAGCCCTAAGTGTTGTTTGTGTAATTTTGGTAAAGTTACAAAACTTAGATAAAACTAGGGGACCAAATCTGCCATAAGCCGAAACTTTAACAAACCCTAGGTACTAATTATGTAAAATCTGAAAGTTACACTTGTTTAAAATATAGAGGGACTAGTTTTGCCATATCCCGAAACATTACCAAGCCCTAACCCTAAAATCTATCTTTAATTATAATAAAACATAATTAAAATACTTAGAACAAAAGAATTAGGGTATAAATTCTTAAGTTTAAATTATTTTATAAATACTAAAATAATTTATGAAAACTTTAAAGTAAAATAAAATATTATATTTTTTTTACTTTAAGAAATAATTGTATAAACAATTATGAATATGTGTTACTCATACATAAACTCATATACTCTTAGAAAATAAAATTTATATGAACGTTAGATAAATTGAATGTTAATATTTAAGTAGAACATTTTATGTCTACTTAACTAAGAAACTTAATATATGTTAATACATGTATGCTAACTGATATTAATAGTTAAACATTTTATGTTTACCTAGAAATGAATATTGATGCTACTTGAACTACGGTTATTTAGATAAATACCATAGTATGAATGAATTGAATAAAATCAGTATAAGCATAAATATATGTTCTTTGTACTATCTATTAAAACTGTACTATCTGATTAGGCATAACTTCGGTGTGAGCTTTAATTGGATATCTATGTTAAAAAAGCAATTGCCTACTTCCAGGTGAGTTTACAGCCCCATATAAACTTTGATAAAACTTTCCCTTTTTGGGAAAGAAAATATGCAAACATATATTAGACATAACTGAATTGTATAAACTTGATTATGATTAATTATTGTTGAAACTGTTAAATTGTTGTAAATCTCCCGAATGTTATAAATAGATCTATTAGGGATTGACCATCCCCGTCTGGGTGAGTCATGCTCACTGTGCCTTGGCCGGGACAACAGACGTATACCATGTTGGAACCGAAATGGGTGTCTTTTTGTAAGACACTACGTCCTCATCTGTTGAGGACTATGGGGTTAAGCTTCCGTTTCTAATAATAAACAAATGTTATTTACATTTTAGTAAGAATGCTTTGTGCATTATTACTTCTATGATTATTGTATGTCCAAACTAATTAATTGATTAAAATCTGTAAATTCACCAACTTTATGTTGACCCCCGTTAGTATGTTTTGCACAGGAATATGAAGTTAGTACGTGGTGTGTGCATGGTCTCCAGCATCTTAGTAATCTACATTGTAGGAATCGTCCGGGGTTCTATTTGGGAAACTCAAACAAACACTCTTCACCATGTTTAAGACAATTTTTATTTATTTGTTTAAATAAACATGTAATATGATTTGACTAACTCTTTATCTTATGCTCTATGGACTATATACTATTGATCCACCCTTGTGACATCTCCATGGATATATTCCGCATATTTTGACCCTACCCGGGGTGTCATAGAGAATGGTATCAAAGCATTAGTAATAGAGAACCAGATAAAGTTTTAAATAAAATAAAAATAAATTGATTTTTCTTTTATTTAAAAACTGGACTATAACTTATAAAAATCTTTTTGGGATATTATTTTGGGACCCTATTAGTTAAGCATATAGATCTTAGGGCATTTTATGCTATGTGAACTAATTATATATATATGTATGTTTAATGAACTTGATCATAAATACTGTTTAGTGAGATATTGCTATATGTTAGACGTGCTAAACTTGAAAAATTTACACTACATAGTAAAATAATGAAATGAGAATATGGGTAATATTAGACTAAACTTCACACTTACAAATAGATAAATGAACTGCTTAAATGATAATACGTATATGTATATATAAGTATTAATCTATATAACCTTAAAACATTATAATAATTGTTTAAAAAGGGATATATTTCATAAAGCATGTAATCTAAAATAATACTGTTCTTTGTTTGTAAGCTTATACTCACTTCAAACTTAAAATAATACTATTTTAGAGCATCATGACTCCGCCTACCGCATCCTCGACTCTTCTACCCGTAGTAGCTCCTACCCCAGTTGTTTGTTAATCTCCACGATTGGTGCAGCATGGATGGTTGTCTGCCTCGGATTTATAGGATGACCCAACTATCGAGGCTGTACTCCCAGAGGACCCATTTCCTACCTCTACATCAGCTATACTGGCCCCTACCTCTATGGAAGAGGACCAGGTTCTTCCTAGCCTACAACCTACCGTGCCTCCATTTTTATCATCGGGCTATTTCTCCGGGTCCGTACCCGTCTCTACTTATGAGACCGGGGAAGGCTCCAAAGCGAGACATGTCGATCCCGTTCAGGCTCAGATTGTCGCACTGGCTGCACGCCAGGAGAAAGAGATATCGGATCTCCGCAATCTACTGATAGCCGGCCAACAAGGCCACACCGTCATCAATGATCGTATTGACACTTTCTCCCGCACCATGAGAAGAGAAGCCCAGGCCTTTAAGGGTGTCTAGGCCAAGACTGATAAAGCATTGAAGTGGCTCATAGAGGAGAACCGTCGTCTTCACCAACGTATCCAGGTTATGTAGGGTCCACAGCATCAGACCCATACGAACCTATCTGCTCAGGAGCAATCGTTGTCTATCTTTTGTGATCTCGCCACCGTCCGATATGACGGGATTACAGCAGAGATGACTCATCTCCGAATAGCCACCAATAGACTCCGGACCCATTTGCTGACAGCATTCCATGTGCTCAAGGAGACCCGAGCGACGATTCAGGCATTACAGGGTTCCCGAAGAGCATTTGTAGCTCCACCAGCTTCATCAACACCATCAGCACCAACCACACCTAGTGGATCATCTAGGCAAGACTAGTATACATGTACCGGATTTCTTGTACATCATGACAAGCTTACGGGTCGTATCCCAGCTATCATGATATGAGACCTTCGTACTTTTATTTCTTTTCAAGCTTTTGTTGATGCATTCTTGTGTTGTACCTCTCTTTTCTGGCATGTATTTTTGGGATTTGATGTACTTAAGACTATGTGTACCACTACCCAGGACAAGGCTAGCTAAGTCTCTGTCCCGGATTTGATATGCTCGATGAATGTTTAATTCCTTATTGAAATTTGCATGCAATCATTCTCTTATGTTATATCTTTTGTACAAAGTATTATATTATGAAATCCTGACAGGTTATCCAAATTTGTTATGAATTTTACGCATGAAATCATCTCTAGCAAATAATATAAAAATTGCACTAACGTTTGAACTAATAGTCTCATTTTGGGTATGATTATAGACAAATGGTGATTACGCGATCAAACCCCAATAATGCAATCGCTCCCAACACCGCTAACACCTAGGCTCCTGAAGCTACTCATAATGTTACCGCTGCTCAACTCGGAGAGATGATTGGTGAAGGCATTACGGCAGCTATGGCAGCAAGAGAATTTAATATAAGCAATGAACCGAACCACAACATGCACAGAAACAACTTCAACAGGGGTTGTTCTTACCCTGACTTCTTGAAATGCAAACCCTCATACTACCAAGGAAAAGAAGGCGTTGTTGAATTGATGCAATGGTTTGAAAGACTAGAGACAGTTTTTCGCATCAGCGATTGTGCTGACGAGAACAGAGTTAAGTTTGCGACAGGCACTCTGCTTGAGAGCGCCCTTACTTGGTGGAACTCTGTGGTCGCCATCCTTGGACAAGACACTGCCTATACTCTCACTTGGGCCAACCTCAAGGAAACAATGACTGAAAAGTATTATCCTAGAGGTGAAATGAAGAAGTTGGAAGTCGAGCTGTGGGATCTCAAGTGTGAGAACAATGATATCCTTTGGTACAACCGAAGATTTCAAGAGTTAAGCATGATGTGCACCAGAATGTTTCCTCTAAGGAGTGACAAGATTGAGAAGTATGTCAGCGGACTCCCTGACAACATTCATGACAGTGTGCTAGCTTCACAACCCACTACCATGGAAGGTGCAATGGAATTTGCGACAGAGCTGATCAAGAAGGGAGCTCACAGCCTGTCCGAAAGAAAAACGGACAACAAGCAGAAGTCGGGTAAAACTACTCGTAGCAAGCACCGACAATCTTCCAAAAGACAAAACATTGAGAAAACTAATGACACTACTCCCACAACCCGCAACAAGAAATACTTAGGATCCAAACCTAAGTGTTTAAAATGCAACTACCATCATGATGTTGGAAAACCATGTAAGGGAAACCAAAACCCCGCAAGTGAAAGTAATCATGGGCTAAAGAAAGTTGTAGTATGTTACGAATGTGGGACCCCCGGACATGTGAGACTTGATTTTCCCAAGTTGACCAACTGGAAGGAGGACAACAAAGGAACCTCATCACAAGTATACATGACTAGCGATGCCCAAGCCAATCCAAATTCCAACATCGTCACCGGTACATTTCTACTAAACCAACGATATGCATCTGTCCTATTTGACACCGGGGCAGATCGAAGCTTTATATCAACGGAATTTAGTAGAGTATTGGAAATTACTCCATCAGTCTTAGACTCCTACTATACGGTAGAACTAGCTGACGGAAAAATGGTGACAGTTGACACCATCAATCGAGGCTGTACTTTAAACCTCTCCAACCACCCGTTCAACATCGATTTGATCCCAGTAAGTCTGGTAGCTTTGATGTCATCATTGGCATGGATTGGCTGTCAAAGTACCATACAGTCATCTTATGTGATGAAAAATTGGTCCCTATACCTTGGAGAAACGAAACTTTGATTATACGAGGGGATGGTAACCCTGATATAATCAACACTAGACTTGGTGTCATTTCTTGAACCAAAGCACAAAGGTACTTGAACAGAGGATGCACTATCTTCCTAGCACACATCTCCGAAATCGAGGAAGAAGACAACCCCGAGGAGACCCGAATCGAGGACGTGCCAATTGTCCGAGATTTTCCCGAGGTATTTCCTAAGGAACTACCGGGTATGCCCCCAGTACGACATATAGAATTCCAAATTTATTTGAATCCTAGGGCTGCACCTGTAGCTAAGGCTTCCTACAGGCTAGCACCATCAGAATTGAAGGAACTGGCCAAACAACACCAAGAATTATCATAAAAAGGATTCATTAGGCCTAGCTCTTCTCCATGGGGAGACCCTATTCTGTTTGTCAAGAAGAAAGACGGTTCTTTTCGAATGTGCATCGATTACCGAGAATTGAACAAACTAACGATAAAGAATTGCTATCCTTTACCTCGCATTGACGACTTGTTTGATCAACTCCAGGGATCAAGCATGTATTCTAAGAGTGATCTGAGGTCTTGATACCATCAACTAAGTGTACGGGAAGAAGATATCCCTAAGACAGCTTTCAGAACTCGTTATGGTCATTTCAAATTTAGAGTTATGCCTTTTGGGTTGACAAACACACCGGCAATATTCATGGATCTCATGAACCGAGTGTGTAAACCCTATTTGGATAAATTCGTAATAGTCTTCATCGACGACATACTTGTTTACTCCAAGAACAAGCAAGACCATGCTGAGCATCTGGCCCAAGTACTGAAAATACTCAAGGAAGAGCAGCTATATGCAAAAGTTTCCAAATGCGAGTTCTGGATACCCAGAGTCTATTTCCTAGGACACGTCATTGACAACGATGGTATTCACGTAGATCCTGTAAAGGTTGAATCCGTCAAGAGTTGGGCATCTTCCAAATCACCAACGGAGATCCGGCATTTCCTAGGCCTCACCGGATACTATCGCTGATTCATCGAAGACTTCTCCAAAATAGCCAAACCAATGACAAAGCTCACTCAAAAAGGAGTAAAATTTAATTAAGGAGAAAAAGAGGAATCAGCTTTCCAATTGATAAAACAGATGTTGTGTAGTGTGCCTCTCTTATCCTTACCCGAGGGCAATGATGACTTTGAGGTATATTATAACGCCTCATATAAAGGATTGGGAGCAGTGTTGATGCAAAGAAAGAAAGTGATTTCCTACTCTTCTAGGTAATTAAAGAAGCATGAGAAAAACCACACTACCCACGACTTAGAACTTGGAGCAGTAGTCTTTGCCTTAAAAATTTGGAGGCATTACCTTTACGGAACAAAATGTACAGCGTACACCGACCACAAGAGCCTACAACACATATTAGATCAAAAAGAGCTTAATATGAGGAAGTGTCGTTGGATCAAACTGTTAAGCGATTACGATTGTGAAATAAATACCATCCAGGTAAAGTAAACGTAGTTGCTGATGCACTGAGCCGTAAAGATAAAGACCCACCCATGAGGGTTCGAGCCTTAACCATGACCATCAACCTGGATCTGCCCAAACAAATCCTTGAAGCACAAACCCAATCACAGAAACCCGAAAACCTCTTGAAAGAAGATATAGGAGGAATGCTCCGAACTGACCTCTCTAAAGAGAAACTGGAACCAAGGGCGGACGAAACATTGTGCTTACACGGGAGGAGTTTGTTACCCCGTTATGGGAAATTGAGGGACATAATCATGCACGAGTCACATAAATCCAAATACTCAATACATTCGGGATCGGAAAAGATGTATCAAGATATGAGGAAATTGTATTGGTGCCCAAACATGAAGGCTGACATCGCCACTTATGTTCAGAAATGTCTGACATGCGCACGTGTCAAAACATAACACCAAAGGCCATCCGGTCTACTGGTACAGCCTAAGATACCTGAATGGATGTGGGAAAACATCACCATGGACTTTGTGACCAAACTCCCAAAATCATCTCGGGGATATGATGCCATATGGGTGATAGTCGACCGACTCACCAAGTCTGCTCATTTCATACCCATTAAGGCATCCGCCTCCTTATCCAAGTTGGCAAGGACCTACCTTAAGGAAATTGTAACCAAACATGGGGTACCAGTCTCAATAATCTGTGACCGGGACAGCAGATTCACCTCCAACTTCTGGGGGGCTCTCCAACGAGCACTGGGTACCCAACTAGATATGAGCACTGCCTATCATCCCCAAACGGATGGTCAAAGTGAGCGAACCATCCAAACTCTAGAAGACATGCTAAGGGCATGTGTGATTGATTTTGGAAATAGTTGGGTCGAGCATAGACCATTAGTTGAGTTCTCCTACAACAATAGCTATCACGCCAGTATCAAGGCAGCCCCTTTTGAAGCCCTTTATTGAAGGAAATGTCGCTCTCCTGTATGTTGGGCAGAGGTAGGCGAGTTCCAACTCACTGGGCCTGAATTGATTCAGGAGACTACAGACCGAATTGTCCTTATAAAGCAAAGATTACAAGCTGCTCGTGATCGACAAAAGAGCTACCTAGAGAAGAAACGCAGACCCGTGCAGTTCAAAGTAGGAGATCACGTCATGTTAAAAGTATCACCATGGAAGGGAGTTATACGATTTGGAAAGCGGGGAAAGTTGAATCCACGATATGTGGGTCCTTTCAAAGTGATAGCCAAGATCGGGGAAGTGGCTTACCGTTTAGAATTGCCACCACAGTTAAGTCGGATACACCCCACCTTCTATGTGTCAAATCTGAAAAAGTGCTACGCAGAGGAACCTTTGGTTATGCCCTTAGAGGGGGTCCATATCGATGACCAACTCCAATACATCAAGACACAAGTGGAAATCATGGAGAGAATAACCAAGAAGTTGAAACGTAGCCGCATCCCGTTAATCAAAGTACGATGGGACTCGAAGAGAGGCCCCGAGTACACCTGGGAACGAGAATACATCTTCAAAGCCAAATACCCTCATCTTTTCACTTAAAAGATAACTACGCTTTTAGTAGCTTTGAGGACAAAGCTAAAATAACAGGGTGGTGCTGTAAAATCCATGATTTTACCATGATTTTATGTAATGATGTCTTATCTAAAGATCTTAAGAACAATCACTGATGTGTTGTAATCCTATAAGATGTGTGTGTGTGAACTTATTATTATGTACTTTAAAATCTACAATCATTTGTTGTTGGTGAAAGATTACATAGTATATAAGAGTGAGAGATCAAATAATGAACCATACATATATATGAAGCAAATATATGGATGCAACATTTAACAAATCATGGAAATATGTTGTGATAAGTATACATGCTACTTATATATAAGTGTACACTTTAGGCTTTCATGCACACCTTGGACTAGCCCAAAGTTCTCTACCTTTTTGGTGCTAGCCCAACATAAGCCCACAACATGAGCCCATTTCCCTTTTTGGCTAAGAATGACACGCCCCCCTTAGGTGGAAGGTGAAGAGATGCCTTGGGAACACAAGTGTCATGCCTTGGGAACACAAGTGTCAACACTTGGCACAAATGTTCTTACCAAGGTATTCACACCCTTACCTTGCTTTCTCTCTCCCTTTTTAGCCGAAAACCCACACATACTCTTCACATTCCTTCTCAACTAGATCTCACTCTCCCTTCCCTTTTCTCTCTAAAACATTTCGGCTATAAGCCACAAAAAATTCAAGGTTGTTCATCCAATCTACTAGATCCTTGTCCCATAGTAATCACCAATCATTTGGTAACATCATCATCATCTTTGGAAGTGTTGTAACAAGCCCTAGCCGAATCTATAAAGGCCACGACTTAGTTATCTTTAGGGTTTTCTTCACCATTTTGACTAGATCTCTAGTCTCCTTGTTCATATAGATCTTCCTTGGTAACATTTAGGCAAGAAAGGTATACTCCTTATGTTTCATCATTTTTCACTTGCATGCATCATCATCCATCTATAAACACATGTATATATAACTAGTTAAAAATCAAGATTTTGTAATAGCCATGACCTTAAAGGTCACAGCCTATTTTTGTGTACCATTTATCATGGTTAAAATTTTTTTAATAAGAAATCTATGATTAGTACTATATGTTTAAACTTGATTTAAAATCATATGAAAATATTTTATAAGCTTAATGTAGCAAGGGTTACAAATCTTACTTTATGGGACTTTGGTTAACAAATAATCATAGATCTCATAAAATAAACATGTGTAACTCAAGAACCATGAAAACCATGACCTAGAAGGTCACGACATATATGATTAATGAATACGTGATTTATGTGCTAAGTTTAAATGATGGAATACGTATCACTACATGTTAAATGGACTATTGAAATCACAAATGTTATATGTGTACTTAGATGATATTTTAGTGTACATGCATGTATATGTGGAACCTAGATTTGTGGTTAAGTGGTAATTATGAAACTAGCTAAAAACCATATATTGGAAATACTAAGATTTAAATGACTAACCGTAAGTTATATATGGTGTACATGGACTTAGACTTGTTTTCTTATTATATACATAGCTAGATCTTAATATTGAACACTTGCAAGTGAATGCAATCTTAAAACAAGACTTGAAACACCTTAATAAACTATGGTAATCATAGCCGTGGGTCTTAAGCTCATGGTTAGAACTTATGACTTGTATAAAACCTTGTAACAAACCTAGATCTAAATTAGTACATCACATGAAACAAAGTATAAGTTTTATTCTCCTATTTTAGATTCAAAACTAAATATGAATAAACTAAAGGAAAGCTTATAAGAATATCCTAAGTTAAAACATACATAAAAAGGTAAAGTAGTGTTAATGGACTATTTAAGCCCAAAAAATGTTAATTCAAAACTTAATGGACCCAATAAGCCCATTTAAAAAATCCTAGTAACTTAATGGACTTAAGATTACACTTAGGCCCATTTAACTAATTAAAGGACTTAAAAATATAGTTAAGCCCACTAAAATAGCCCATTAGATGTTTAGCCCATTTAATGAGGTCATATACTATTTTGAATGATAAATAAAAGTTTTTATATTAAAAATATAACTTATAAAAACTTTTTGAATGAAAATGACAATTTATAAAACTTAAGGACTAAAACCGTAACTTATAAAACTTGTTTTGATAAACTAGTAAGCACAAGGACTGAAAATGTAAATACTCAAAAGTCTAGGGTTTAATAAATTACTATCCATGGCAAATTAAATCCTAGGGACCATTTTAAGAATGTTCTAAAAGATATATTGTCATTTTAAAACCCTAAGGACTATTTTTGTTATTTACCAAAACCTAAAGAAGCCCTAAGGGCTGTTTGTGTAATTTTGGTAAAGATACAAAACTAAGATAAAACTAGGGGACCAAATCTGCCATAAGCCGAAACTTTAACAAACCCTAGGTACCAATTATGTAAAATCCGAAAGTTACACTTGTTTAAAATATAGAGTGACTAGTTTTGCCATATCCCGAAACATTACCGTGCCCAAATCCTAAAATCTATTTTTAATTATAATAAAGCATAATTAAAATACTTAGAACAAAAGAATTAGGGTATAAATTCTTAAGTTTAAATTATTTTATAAATACTAAAATAATTTATGAAAACTTTAAAGTAAAATAAAATATTATATTTTTTTTACTTTAAGAAATAATTGTATAAACAATTATGAATATGTGTTACTCATACATAAACTCATATACTCTTAGAAAATAAAATTTATATGAACGTTGGTTAATTGAATGTTAATATTTAAGTAGAACATTTTATGTCTACTTAACTAAGAAACTTAATATAAGTTAATACATGTATGCTAACTGATATTGATAGTTAAACATTTTATGTTTACCTAGAAATGAATATTGATGCTACTTGAACTACGGTTATTTAGACAAATACCATAGTATGAATGAACTGAATAAAATCCGTATAAGCATAAATATATGTTCTTTGTACTATCTATTAAAACTGTACTATCTGATTAGGCATAACTTTGGTGTCAGCTTTAATTGGATATCTGTGTTAAACAAGCAATTGCCTACTCCCATGTGAGTTTACAGCCCCATATAAACTTTGATAAAACGTTCCCTTTTTGGGAAAGAAAATATGCAAACATATATTGGACATAACTGAATTGTATAAACTTGATTATGATTGATTATTGTTGAAACTGTTAAATTGTTGTAAATCGCGTGAATGTTATAAATAGATTTATTAGGGATTGACCATCCCCGTCTAGGTGAGTCATGCTCACTGTGCCTTGGCCGAGACAACAGACGTATACCATGTTAGAATTGAAATGGGTGTCTTTTTGTAAGACACTACGTCCTCATCTGTTGAGGACTATGGGGTTAAGCTTCAGTTTCTAATAATAAACAAATGTTATTTACATTTTAGTAAGAATGCTTTGTGCATTATTACTTCTATGATTATTGTATGTCCAAACTAATTAATTGATTAAAATCTATAAATTCACCAACTTTATGTTGACCCCCGTTAGTATGTTTTGCACAGGAATATGAAGTTAGTACGTGGTGTGTGCATGGTCTCCAACATCTTAGTAATCTGCATTGTAGGACTCCTACGGGGTTTTATTTGGGAAACTCAAACAAACACTCTTCACCATGTTTAAGAAAATTTTTATTTATTTGTTTAAATAAACATGTAATATGATTTGACTAACTCTTTATCTTATGCTCTATGGACTATATGCTATCGATCCACCCTTGTTACATCTCCGTGGATATATTCTGCATATTTTGACCCTACCCGGGGTGTCACACTTTGTCACCATCTATAATGGGGATAAAATATGTCAAATAATCTTCGTTCCGCGTCATGTGCCTAGAGCATCCACCGTCCCAATATCCATGATCATTGACCTATTTTTGAATTCGCTGCACATAAAGAAAACAAATTAGTTTTCTATGGGAATCCAAGCCTGTACAGACTTGGATTCATGTGGTTGTTCAACAAGAACTGACTTATTCCTTGTAACAACCCCTTGCACATCCCTTTGTGGCATGAACACCCAATTTACCCCAACTGGTTTAGTAATGACCTTTGAAAGATAATTAAATCTGTTGCAGGTCATAGAAATTCCATCTGAATTAGGATGTTGGTCTTGTTTAGGTCTCCATGCCAAACTAGATGAAGCTTTAGATCCCTTTCCCTTAGGTTGTAAATACCTATTCCTTGGTCTAACGTGAGGTCTAACATAAGCTAGTTGTGGTATATTTATAATACTTTGGTTGGTATATTTTATAATACCCGCCTTATACCCACCTTATAGTTTATATTTGTCAAAATTAAGCTTCACGAAAGTAATTATCTATTTTTCCTTTTTTCTTGTTTGAGATTCGAATACAATGATCGAGTGATGAAATCCCGAATCAAGGTTGTGCTTTCACACTATTGGAGTACTTGTGAATTTATTGTTCTACGTATACAATATAGTAATATTCACACAAAAAACAAAAAACGATAATACGTATTAGTAGAGTGCTACTAATACAAATATATATTATGGCCAATATAAAAACAACAATTGTTCAAATAAAAACACAACACGCCTCCCCGGCAGTGGCGCCAAAATGATGGTTGAGTTTTTACACACATTTTCTTTAGGAAAAACAAAAGGGTAATTAGGGTAAGTATTAAACGAGTGATTTAGGAAAATCACAAGTAAATGACCCAAAGTGGGGATCGTTCTCAAGGAGGCTAGTGTGTTGTGTAAAGAGATGATTAACTTTGTGATTATAATTTATAAGAAAATAATAAGAGAAAGGATGACGGTTACGATTATGGATTAAACTAAGACGAAAAGTCGTACACGTAAAACCGTAAAAAGTGACAAAATTTAAAAATTAAACTAAAAATTCCTATAAAATTACAATAAATCCTAAGAAATGTAATTAGAGTTTACAAAAAATTAAAAATCACTCAAACCTTTTATTTAATTAAATATTAATTTTTTAATGCCAATTAAAGCCCAAAAAATCAGTTTAATTAACAAAAAGCCCAAAATGAGATTTTTTAACTTGTAAACCTCTAATATGACTTAACAAAATTAAAAACTATTTTTGAAAATTATAAAATAAATAAAAATAATTAAAAACTCTAAAAACTTAAAATAATTCTAAAAGTTAATCTAATGACAATAAAATTAATCTAAAAATTTTAAAATTCCTAACTTAATGTATTTGAACTAGGAAAAAGGAAAAACATGCAAAGATCTAATGTTTAATTTTTAATAATAAAATAATAATAAAATATTAATAAAAATCTAAAATTTATAAAATATTCTAAAAAGTTGCAAACTAGTTTATTTTAACCTAATAAACACAGAAATGAACTTGAAATTACCAAAATACCCCTATTGGTCCTTAAAATGGGCTAAAATAAAAAACAGTCCCTTAATGGGCTTGAAACTGGCCCAGTAAAAAAAAGTCCACCATATGAGCCCAAAATCACCTACTTGACTCAAAATTTGATTTTAAGCATAAAACTCTCAAGGCCCAAAAGCTGAAAATGTGCTTATCATAGCTTAATTTTCAACAGCTTATTCTTAATGGGCTTTTGGCCCATTAAGCCATAAGTTAATGCCATAAGCCCTAATTTGACACACAAGCTTCTTTTAAGTTACCAAAGAGATCTATGAAAAGAAACTTTGAAAAAACACAAGAAATAAGCCTGAAATAAGCCAAAGCTCTCTACAGAAAACGACAAAATAGTCGTTTTTGAGTTTTAGGCTACCTCAATTGCTGATTCATGTTGCAAAAGGATATAAGTGACTTAATTAAGCAAAATAATCAAAAAATTTTCCAATAAGCACAAAGATTAAGCTGGAATAAGCAAATAAGCACTTATGTAAAAGTCAAACTGTTTGGTTTTCTAGTCAAACTTAAAAGTCAAACCCTAAAAAGCTCCAGATTAGTTAAATGGGTCAAATAAGGAAGATCTATCACAAAAATAAGTTGTTGCAAGTCTGGATAAGCAAAAATGGCTTATGAATAAGTTGTTGATCAAATAACACTAGCAGTGGCTAGCAACAGGGGAATGGAGTTCCCACTACTTGACTTCTTTGACTTTTTGTCTTATGTGACTTTTTGTTGGATTCAAGTTAAGCAAAGGCACCCAAGTAATTAGTGGATCACAAGGAGTCAATAACAACAATAAAATCACAAATTCACCAAGCCAATTAGTACAGTTTAATCAAAACATCTACAGATATGCACCAGACATGAACACAAGCAGTTATGAACTTAATAAGCACATTTAGCAAGAATAATCCAACCAAATTGAACCAAATGCACACAACAGCTTATATTAATTCAAATGAACATAAACAAATATGTTTCATGCAATGATTCAAAGTTTAGACAAAGATTCAAGCCAATGGAAGTTACTGATGAACAAGAACAAGCAGATTTGATACTTTGCTGATATACTTGACCACAAGACCAGATTCAAACCCTCAAATCTTCTTAAGAGGTTATAATAACTATGTTTAATCACTTGTTATCCCTATGCATGCATACAAACTAAGTGTTACCAAGATCCTAGGTCAAAACAAGTAGATTTCAACTTTTTTAAGAACAATTAAGAATTTGATGTTCAAAAGCCAAAAACTTGCAGCAAATAGCACTCAACCAAGTATATATCAGATACCAACACAAATAAACAACAAACAATAACTCAAATCCAATTTGCAAGCTTAAACAGGTTAACCCAAACACCCCTTAACTTTTTTCAATCCAAGATTAACCAAGTAAATGTGTGATTCAGTTTATCCCAAGCCCAATCTAACACAATAACATCATTATCATGCAGTATCAAGCAATTTAAAGCAACAAAACAACAAGTACAATAGCAAAACACAAATTCACAAAAAATCAAGACTTTTATCAGATTTTGGGTAAAAGGACTTAAACCTCATGAATGTACATCCACACTCACGAATTTTTGAGCTTATGTGCCTAGCAAAACAAGGCACAAGATTCCACAACAACCCTGCTAAGAATAAACAAGGTTAGAGCACAAATATATAAAACAGAAAGATGAAAAATCTTGATTAATGCAACCTTTGTACCCACTTCTTGATTATCCCCAAACCACAAGCTCCCAACACCTTGATAATATTCTTATCAGGGTGTTTAGATCACTTGTAATCCAAAAAATCCAAGAATGAACCAAAGACTTAGCAAAATATCAAGTTTTTAGAAAACTTGGCAATTTCTTGCACAAGATTTAAGAACACGTTTTAAGATTCAAACAACAAAACATATATCAATAACAAGCAATGAATTTTGGCACTTGGATTTCATCAGCAATATCAAACACTTTTCATTAAAAATGAACAAGGCTTGACAGATTTGTGATAAAGGAAAAACCAAGAGCAAAGCAAAAATGTGCAGTCCTAATGCCTTAAATAGGCTACAAGAATGAACTAGAAAGCTTGAAAACTATAAACCCTAGTTGGCGAAGTCCCAAAATTGCCCTTGAACTTTTGAAGATCTCTTGACTGAATTTGACTCCTTGGCGTTTTGTAAAGGTGGAAAGGGGTGGAATTGTGATCAATGGCTCACAATGAGCTTAGGATGTAAGCAACTTTATGGTTGGTAGATTTCTCCGTCACTTTTGGCATCTTCCTCAAAAGCATATAGTAAGGTTCAACATGTGAGCTTTATGATGACGTGGCATGGGTTTTGAGAGTTGGGATGTGTTTATGATTACCCTAATCATAATTCTGGATAATATGGTGGGTTAATTACAAGTAATTAACAAATGTCAAATTGTGTTCATACGGTGAATAGTGTCAAGTTTAATCTGATTTTGGGTTTAAAATATGTGTTAGGCGCCAATTAATAAACTAATCAAAGATTAGTTAGAATCTGGTATGAGTGGGAAGTGACGTGGGGGAATGGTGGGTTTTCATTGGTTGAGAGGGTGAGTGGGACAGGTGTCACAAGCTGGTTGGCCTAGGTAACTTCTCTTGTCAGCTAGTTTTAACCCCCTTTTTTTCTATTCTTGTCACTTGAGGTTTAATTACCCAAAGTCTGAATTCCTATATAAACCAAGTTTCAAACTTTAGACTTTTTCCCCAAAACTTTTGCAAAGGTACTTTTAGGGGTATTTCTTGCCAATTCTTGATTCTTGAAGGGCTATTCTGGCATTTCTTCAAACATTATGGTCTTGACTTATATTGTTGACTTTGTAGAGGACTAATATTGACAAGTCTTCATTTATGATGGACCATTCTTCCAATTCTTCAAAGTGGAGTGCCCTTTTTGTAATTTTGACAAACTTTAAGGACCAAACTTGTAATTATGAATATACAAGGGTTTAAAGTGTCAATTCTTCAATATTGGAGGACCCTCCTTGTATAATCTTCAAATCTTCAAGGGTTATTCTTGGAAAATCACCATTTAGGGCTTGGTTTATTGTGCTACTTCGTTTCTCGTGTTCGTTTTTGCTTGTTTCTTGTGATCTTTTGTCATTTTCTCAATATTCGTACCTAAAATACACATGTAACAAACACAAGCATATATTTGGCATTTTTCATGATATTTTATGTATTTTAAGCCCATTTTTCATGATATTTAAAAGTAGTCTCATCATCAGGATGCTTTGAAGCTTCAAAACATGGAGGTTGCATAACATACACCTCCTCCTCAATTGTGCCATATAAAAAAGCACTTTTTACAAACATTTGATAAACTATGAAACCCATGCAAGATGCATAAGCTAGGAAAATCCTGATTGCTTCAATTCTTGCAACAGGTGCAAAAACCTCTTCATAGTCTATCCCTTCTTCTTGTGTATATCCTTGAGCAACTAAACGTGCCTTGTTTCTAACCACAATCCCTCTGTCATCCTTTTTATTCCTTAGAACATAACGTGTCTCAATAGGTCTGACATACCATAGACAGTCCACTAGCTCCACAAAATCTTGAATTGCAAAATGGTGAAGCTCATCATGCATTACTTCAACCCAGCTTGGTTCTTAAAGAACTTAAAAAATCTTCTTGGGTTCCTTTTTTGACAGAAAACATGCAAACAGACATGCTTGCACAAGAGGGGTATCTTCCTTCTTGTGAATATTAGCAATGTATCCATTTTGAGTCTGGCGAGTCCTCCTTGTTTGGACAAGAGTCCGAATATCCTCAATTATTTGGGAAGGAGGATGATCTTTGGCCACCTTTGTAAATATTCCTCCCCCAAATAGTGAGTTGTCATGTATAATGGATTCCATGTTGCCAATATCGTCTTCATTACTACTCCCATCCCCACTTGAAATTGAATGTATGTTGTCCGTGGTTGGAACTGGGCGACTGACATCTTGATTGGGTATGGGGTCTTCAACATGTTCAAAAATATTTCTGTTGGCTGAAGAATTTTTTTTTCCAAACATACTATCAGCGGCTGAATTCAACGTGGATGCATCAACTGGTTTTTCTTGTGGCCCTTCTTCCTCCTTTCCAGCAGCAGTAGATGCTTGCACAAACCCATCAGTCCATATAGGTATGGTGACATAATCAAATATGGGAGTTGGCTCAACAGCATGTGATCCTTCTTCTTTAGCAACCTGTGTACCTGAAATCTCAACAATAGGTTCTTCCAAAACATTTGGATCCTTCTCCACATAGTCTGGATTAGTAACAGGCATATAATTCATGGTCCTAGATAATGGTTCCAAATCAAATAACCAATCTGGTCCATTATCAGGATCACTAGGCTTACTTTCTAAGAACTTAACATGCACCTTTTTAAGAATGCTTTTTTTACTTCTTGTTGAAAACCCTATACCCTCTGCTATTCATAGAATAACCCAAAAAATATCCTTCATCACATTTTACATTAATATTTCCTAATCCATCACTAGTATCTAATATCACTACATGACATCCAAAGGGTTTAAGAAAGTCAATATTAGGCTTCCTCTTCCAAAATAGCTCATAAGGTGTCTTATTGTGGATTTTTTTGACCAAGGCTCTATTTTGAGCATAGCAAGCCGTGTTCACAGCCTCAGCCCAAAAAGCAATGGGAAACTTAGCATCTGCTAACATGGTCCTAGTTGCTTCTATTAGAGTTCTATTCTTTCTTTTAGTTACACCATTCTGCTGTGGAGTTCTAGCTATGCTAAACTCCCTAGAAATTTCCTTATTGACACAAAAGGAATCTAGAAGATTGTTCCTAAACTCACAACCATTATCACTTCTAAGAATTTTAACCCTCATTACCCGTTTTCTTCTCAATATGTGTGATGAAGTTAATTAAAGTCTTAGCAGTGTCACTCTTTAAAGCCAAAACGAAAGTCTAAGTAAACCTAAAATAATCATCAATGACAACAAAACAATAAGATTTACCATTTAGGCTTTCTATATTGATTGGGCCAAATAAGTCCATGTGTAGCAAGTGAAGTGGTTTAGAACTAGAACGCACACTTTTAGACTTAAAGGAGACCTTATGCTGTTTTCCTTTAAGGCATGCAACACAAGAGTGATCATTGTGAAAAGCCTTTGAAGGGAAACCATCAACAATATCATGTCTCACAAGTCTATTAATGTTCTTAAAGTTAATGTGACCTAACCTTCTGTGCCATAAATTACTCTCATCTACTGATGCTTTAGCATAAAGACATGACAGATTATTGTTCATCTTAATTCCTTTTAAATTAAAATTATAAATGTCCTTATTCCTAGGTTTTCTATAATTAATAAACCTCTCATCAGAAATCTTAAAATCCTTACTCAACACCAAGCATTCAGTATCAGTAAAACGAACTTTATTTTGTTTGTCACAAACTTGTGACACACTCAACATGTTATAATCAAGTTCCTTTACCAGAAAAACGTCTTCAAAACGGAAGTTGTTGGTGATAAGAGTGCCTTTGCTAGAGATATTTCCATTGCCTCCACCAAAGTACACTTTGTGTAAAATCCATGATTTTACCATGATTTTATGTAATGATGTCTTATCTAAAGATCTTAAGAACAATCACTCATGTGTTGTAATCCTATAAGATGTGTGTGTGTGTGAACTTATTATTATGTACTTTTACATCTACAATCATTTGTTTTTGGTGATATATTACATAGTATATAAGAGTGAGAGATCAAATAATGAACCATTCATATATATGAAGCAAATGTATGGATGCAACATTTAACAAATCATGGAAATATGTTGTGATAAGTATATATGCCACTTATATATAAGTGTAAACTTTAGGCTTTCTTGTACACCTTGGACTAGCCCAAAATTCACTACCTTTTTGGTGCTAGCCCAACACAAGCCCACAAAATGAGCCCATTTCCCTTTTTGGCTAAGAATGACACACACCCCTTAGGTGGAAGGTGAAGAGATGCATTGGGAACACAAGTGTCATGCCTTGGGAACACAAGTGTCATGCCTTGGGAACACAAGTGTCAACACTTGGCACAAATTGTGACAATCCGTCAATTTCAGGTCGTTATTTTAATCTCGACTATTAAATATTATATGTTCACTTTAATGAGAATTTTAAATTATCAATTAACCGAGAAGGTTATGGCTTGAAACTTAACGTAAGAATGTCGTTTCGATGAAGACCGACAAGGAATATGTTAAGTATCGATATTATATTCTCAAATAATCATGGAAATGATTTTCTTATATTTATTTTTATTTCTCGTATTTTTCGTTTTAACGAATGACGAGAATTACGAATGATCGCGATACCGACGGATGCCCAAAAATTTACGTTTTATTATCGATTGTCTCGATATTTAATATTTTCGACGTTTTCGATTTAATTACGTTTTAAGTCGTGTCGAAGTTATATTAATTTATTTTTGAAGCGTTTAACTTTTAAAAAAAAAAAAGTATTTTTACGAAACCCGAGTCCCGTAAATATTTTTAAAATGTAATATTTACATTTTCTACCCTTATAACCATTTAATTACTTTTTGGACCAAAACTATACCTTATTGGCAAAAACTACCCTCACCCCACTATATAAAAACTCCCCACTAACACAAAATCTCATTTTATTCATTTAAAAATTTTTTCATCCTCCCCTCACTCTCTCTCTCTAACCTACGGCTCAAAAACCACCCTCAAACCCATTTGATTTTCAAAATCAAGTTTGAATCAAGAGAAACTAAGAAAAGACCCATGTTGCAAATCTTCTTGTGATCATTTTGATCTAAGAAAATCCCACATGCAAGAACTTTAATTTTTCCAAAAGATTTTGAAGATGAACATGAGTTTGATCCATTTGGATTGTTGTAAGATTCCTTGTTTATGTTATTATTATTATATTAATTCTTTATTTTTGAGTGCATGCATTTGTTTTTAATTTTGAATTGATGCATATGATCATGCAAGTGAATTTAAGAATTAGGAGTTGTTGTAGATGATGGGTATAACATATTTAAGGTGTAGATGATGATAAAAATGGGTCAAATTGGTTGTTGGTATGATTTTTAAAGAGTCATTTTAGACCAGTAGGTAAAACGTAATTTTTGAAAATCTTACTGTTTGAAAATGTTGAAACTAATAGGATAGGCTTGTAGAGGATTCTTTTAGCTTCGATTTGCCGCTTGAATGAGCTTCTAACTCATTTCGAGCGAAAAGTTATGCTACTTTTAGTATTCGTGTACCGGGAGACGGGTATCGGCACAATCCGAAAATTGTTGTCGATATTTGGATCGAATCTCGGGGACTATAGAATGAGTTTTAAAAATGTTCAAGGACTGATGTAAGTTGCTAAACCTCAGGTCATGAGTCTATTTTCAAACCCGAGTGTCGGTTTTATAAACGGAATTGTTTAGATAAGTCGAAATGGTTTTACAAGTAAAAGACGTAAAACTGTCCGGTTTTTATAACACGAAGATGTGTCGGGCAGAAGGTCTTAGAAGTAATATTTTTGAATGAAACTTTTACTGAGTCTTATTCATATTATGTGTGAGTTTGTCACCAAGTTTCGTCGAAATCGGACAAGTGTAGATAGGGTAGATTGGTGTGTACATTTGGAGTGTACATGCTGAGTGGTATTTTGGACACGTAGTTCAATACTTGTGTGGCGTGAGTTGAGTGTTCGCCATTGGACATGGTAATTTACTCAAGTGTTAAGTCATTATATAAATGACTTAGCTACTGGTCCGAGGGAAGTAAAATGATAAGTTGACTTGCGTTGACTTGGCGTCTTATGGCGGGTCAATATCGAGAGTGCAAGTGTTTAAAAGAATAGTGTTGAATAAAAAGGGTATAGTAATAACACTTGTATTATTAAAATTTTCGGGATTGTCTTGGTTTTGTAATTTTGATTTTTATATTATTTAAGTATGGTTTATAATTAAGTCGATTATTTACGAACGCGCCTTATTTGGTAGGTTGCGGTTTTCGTGTTTTAACGGGCATCACTAATCGTCGGCGATCGTCTCATTACCACCAATGGCTAAGGTGAGTCTATAGCCTCGCTCTTAACATGTTTACTTGTTTTATAAAACCCGCGAGGGGGATAACATGCTTGTTTTACTAAAATAAAAGGGGGCAACGAGAAGTTGTGGAAACCCTTATTTTACTTGAAGTTATTGAAATTAAAGGGTACAACAACAAGTTGTGGAAACTCTACTTATTAGAAGAGTAGGGGTGCAACGAGAAGTTGTGGGAACCCTTATTATTGGAAAAGTATTTATTATAAATGAAAGGGTGCAACGAGAAGTTGTGGTAAACCCTCATTCTTTTAAAATTGAACACAAAGGAACTTGATTGTATGCTTAGATGAAAGTTGTTATATAAGTTTGTTTAGCCTTAAAGACCCATGAATCGTGAATTGTTAATCGAAAAGAACGCTAATACTATGGATAGATCTATCGGGGTGACGCCCAGTCCGGTCGCGACTAGCTATCGCGTGGTGTTGTGATGCACCAGTAATGAAACATCGGATGCATTGTATAAGAGAAATATACGCACTTGGCTAGGTGTGTTGGGCTGAAATAATATATGTTAACGTTCAATTTCACGAGACTTATAGAAATAACAACGATAATTATGTCCATACAACATAGTCGTGTTTGATAAATTATTAACCATGGAAGGTTATTTTTCATACTTGTGTTCACTTTATTTAAATAAAAACTCTATAGATTCACTCGGCAAATTTTGCTGACTTTTTAAGCATGTTTTATCTCAGGTCCATTTAGAAGGCACTCGAGGAAGGCGGTTTCGTGAAGCTTGCATATTTGAAATGTTTTGGCCCACTTTTCTAAAACATATCCATTCAAATAACTTTTATCATTTATAATAGTTTGTAAACTTTTGAATCATCTGGGACCGTGTATGAAATTTTATCTTGATTAAATGAAATTGAATGGATGTTTATTAAAACGTCTCGTTTTGAGCCGTTTTCTATGATTATGAGATTGAACCATGATAGTAACACCCAATGACCCTTCCGCTTTTATGAACGAAATTGGGGGTGTTACAGATTGGCATCAGAGCTCAAGTTATAGAGAACGAAAAGATTTTCCAAAAATGAATTTTTGAAATCTTTTAACTATAACGGTTGCAAGCGAAACCTCCGAGTTGCCAATGGACGAGAATGATAGTATTTATATATATATGTCATTATATATGTTGCTGTAATCTTTATCGATTATTTGAACTTGTGAATTACAAAGTATGGTTTCATTTATTTAATTATAAATGATAGTTTTATATTAATACGAGGTATTATTATGACGCAGATTGTCATGGTTTTGTAACCAATCGCATATCGACTTGTTTAAATTCGATTGTTATCATCGTATCGTGATGTGCCATTTTTGGACATCTCCTTTCGAAACGTAATTAATAAATGCGATGTTCGTGTTTTCGTTACTACTTATGATTTTGAAGAATCATTTATCTGAGGCGACATCTTCTATGTAATGCGACGTGTGATTTGAGTTTATATGACCACGTTTTATTGGCGAAAAGGAGAATGCCAATGTTGGACTTAAGATATATATATCCTAATCAAATATATATAGTTTGGGTACAACAATGATATGCTCGTAGTAGCCATTCGGTTGAGTGACTTAATATTGTGTATCTAAATGGAATGGGACATTTAGATATATAGATTTTAACTCACCCAACTAAGAGTCGTTTAATGTTGTCTTACTTAAATGGATTAGGACATTTGAATAAGAAAATTTTAAACGACTGGACCTTAGATCGTTATGATCTCCTTATTCAAATGGAATGGGACATTTGAATACGGAAATCATGATGTAAGTTTATTGACACCTTGTATTTATCATGGTATTTTGATATGATCGTGTTGAGAGGTAGTAATACTTGAGTAGGTTGACTTATAATCGTTTTGTTGAATTGGAATGGGACGCCTTTTCATTTGAACAAGAAAGTTATAAGTTCCCGAACCGTAAATTTATAAACTCTTGTACACATGGAAAGGGACGCCTTTTGATGTAGACAAGGAGTTATAAATGAGTGGGCCCAAGTATGTCTGGCTCGATTTGTGGATTTTTGGTGTGCGTACGTCTTCCTTCGACTCGTATTTCGTTGGTAAGAATCGTTCGATGTTGTCGTCATTATGATGATCGTCGATTATCATCTATGTACGAATAACCCGTTGTACTTCTCTCGAGTTATGATTTGTTTTGATGGACCATTTCTAATGTGTCTCGATGATCGCGAGCTTTATAAACAGATTGTTAAGAACCGTTGACCGTTCCGAGAATAAGCGACTCGCTTAAGCGTCACCATGATTTATGTGTGTACTTGCGGATTGACTGAGGATCAAGTTATCAACGACAACTTATCGTGGATGTGAAGATTTTGTAATTTTACTTGCTACTATCGAAGGGTCACCGAAGACTTTTCTTGATGACGAAACTCTTGGGGCTAGTATGACGAACTAAAAACGAGGAATATGATGCATCACCTTGAGCACTAAAGTCGAAATTATTGGGACGCCTTTGTACGATGAACGCTGAAGCAAAAATTAGTGGGACGCTTTTGTACGTTGAACACTGGAGTAGAACTTAATGGTATGCCCGATGTGTTGTGAATTCTTGCCAATGGACCGAATTTCTTAATGACTGGAATTAACAAATTCGTTTTCACTTCGAAGAGTAGGTTGTTGCCGACACTGCAAGTGGAAAGACTTTAGAGATCGAGTTGTATTATCAAGGGCTAGTCCAAGGTTTTATCGATGATCAACGACGGAGATTTACATTTGATATTTATGTTTGACCTTTGTTTTTAGGTACTTATGTGGTATGTGATCGAGTTGAGTGATCGTAAGTTGTGAGAACTTGAGGCGGCATTGTCCAATGACGTCCGATCATGGAGAACATGTACCATATAATATCTTTTGACTTTTTTTTGGAACTTAGACGATGACTTTCCTGTTTTTCACTCTTCACTGTTACACTGAAGACTATCGTATGCGAATTAAGCGCCGGGACGTCGCTTCCTAGGAAAAGTTATGCCAAGCTATCACCATGAGAAGGTGTTATGTATTTTGGAAAACGTGGGAAGTTAAGTCCCCGTTAGTTTGGACCATTCGAGATGATATCGATGGAAGGTCCGATGGCATGAAAACTTAAATTACCTCGAGAGCCGCAAGGAATTCACGATACTTTTCATATGTCGAACCTAAAGAAATTTCTTCTCGTCGAAGATCTTATTATCTCTCTTGATGAAGCATGAATCGACAGTAAGTTGCATTTCATCAAAGTACTTGTAGATATTATCGATAAGGAAGTTAGGCAACAGAAACGAAGTCGGACTTTTATTGTCATGTGTGATGGAACTCTAGACGAGGACCAAAATACGTTTAACTCTTTGATTTCAACAAGCAATCGAGGAAGAACGCAAGTTGATCTTCGGGACGAAGATCCCAATTTGGTGGGGATAATGTGACAATCCGTCAATTTCAGGTCGTTATTTTAATCTCGACTATTAAATATTATATGTTCACTTTAATGAGAATTTTAAATTATCAATTAACCGAGAAGGTTATGGCTTGAAACTTAACGTAAGAATGTCGTTTCGATGAAGACCGACAAGGAATATGTTAAGTATCGATATTATATTCTCAAATAATCATGGAAATGATTTTCTTATATTTATTTTTATTTCTCGTATTTTTCGTTTTAACGAATGACGAGAATTACGAATGATCGCGATACCGACGGATGCCCAAAAATTTACGTTTTATTATCGATTGTCTCGATATTTAATATTTTCGACGTTTTCGATTTAATTACGTTTTAAGTCGTGTCGAAGTTATATTAATTTATTTTTGAAGCGTTTAACTTTTAAAAAAAAAAAAGTATTTTTACGAAACCCGAGTCCCGTAAATATTTTTAAAATGTAATATTTACATTTTCTACCCTTATAACCATTTAATTACTTTTTGGACCAAAACTATACCTTATTGGCAAAAACTACCCTCACCCCACTATATAAAAACTCCCCACTAACACAAAATCTCATTTTATTCATTTAAAAATTTTTTCATCCTCCCCTCACTCTCTCTCTCTAACCTACGGCTCAAAAACCACCCTCAAACCCATTTGATTTTCAAAATCAAGTTTGAATCAAGAGAAACTAAGAAAAGACCCATGTTGCAAATCTTCTTGTGATCATTTTGATCTAAGAAAATCCCACATGCAAGAACTTTAATTTTTCCAAAAGATTTTGAAGATGAACATGAGTTTGATCCATTTGGATTGTTGTAAGATTCCTTGTTTATGTTATTATTATTATATTAATTCTTTATTTTTGAGTGCATGCATTTGTTTTTAATTTTGAATTGATGCATATGATCATGCAAGTGAATTTAAGAATTAGGAGTTGTTGTAGATGATGGGTATAACATATTTAAGGTGTAGATGATGATAAAAATGGGTCAAATTGGTTGTTGGTATGATTTTTAAAGAGTCATTTTAGACCAGTAGGTAAAACGTAATTTTTGAAAATCTTACTGTTTGAAAATGTTGAAACTAATAGGATAGGCTTGTAGAGGATTCTTTTAGCTTCGATTTGCCGCTTGAATGAGCTTCTAACTCATTTCGAGCGAAAAGTTATGCTACTTTTAGTATTCGTGTACCGGGAGACGGGTATCGGCACAATCCGAAAATTGTTGTCGATATTTGGATCGAATCTCGGGGACTATAGAATGAGTTTTAAAAATGTTCAAGGACTGATGTAAGTTGCTAAACCTCAGGTCATGAGTCTATTTTCAAACCCGAGTGTCGGTTTTATAAACGGAATTGTTTAGATAAGTCGAAATGGTTTTACAAGTAAAAGACGTAAAACTGTCCGGTTTTTATAACACGAAGATGTGTCGGGCAGAAGGTCTTAGAAGTAATATTTTTGAATGAAACTTTTGCTGAGTCTTATTCATATTATGTGTGAGTTTGTCACCAAGTTTCGTCGAAATCGGACAAGTGTAGATAGGGTAGATTGGTGTGTACATTTGGAGTGTACATGCTGAGTGGTATTTTGGACACGTAGTTCAATACTTGTGTGGCGTGAGTTGAGTGTTCGCCATTGGACATGGTAATTTACTCAAGTGTTAAGTCATTATATAAATGACTTAGCTACTGGTCCGAGGGAAGTAAAATGATAAGTTGACTTGCGTTGACTTGGCGTCTTATGGCGGGTCAATATCGAGAGTGCAAGTGTTTAAAAGAATAGTGTTGAATAAAAAGGGTATAGTAATAACACTTGTATTATTAAAATTTTCGGGATTGTCTTGGTTTTGTAATTTTGATTTTTATATTATTTAAGTATGGTTTATAATTAAGTCGATTATTTACGAACGCGCCTTATTTGGTAGGTTGCGGTTTTCGTGTTTTAACGGGCATCACTAATCGTCGGCGATCGTCTCATTACCACCAATGGCTAAGGTGAGTCTATAGCCTCGCTCTTAACATGTTTACTTGTTTTATAAAACCCGCGAGGGGGATAACATGCTTGTTTTACTAAAATAAAAGGGGGCAACGAGAAGTTGTGGAAACCCTTATTTTACTTGAAGTTATTGAAATTAAAGGGTACAACAACAAGTTGTGGAAACTCTACTTATTAGAAGAGTAGGGGTGCAACGAGAAGTTGTGGGAACCCTTATTATTGGAAAAGTATTTATTATAAATGAAAGGGTGCAACGAGAAGTTGTGGTAAACCCTCATTCTTTTAAAATTGAACACAAAGGAACTTGATTGTATGCTTAGATGAAAGTTGTTATATAAGTTTGTTTAGCCTTAAAGACCCATGAATCGTGATTTGTTAATCGAAAAGAACGCTAATACTATGGATAGATCTATCGGGGTGACGCCCAATCCGGTCACGACTAGCTATCGCGTGGTGTTGTGATGCACCAGTAATGAAACATCGGATGCATTGTATAAGAGAAATATACGCACTTGGCTAGGTGTGTTGGGCTGAAATAATATATGTTAACGTTCAATTTCACGAGACTTATAGAAATAACAACGATAATTATGTCCATACAACATAGTCGTGTTTGATAAATTATTAACCATGGAAGGTTATTTTTCATACTTGTGTTCACTTTATTTAAATAAAAACTCTATAGATTCACTCGGCAAATTTTGCTGACTTTTTAAGCATGTTTTATCTCAGGTCCATTTAGAAGGCACTCGAGGAAGGCGGTTTCGTGAAGCTTGCATATTTGAAATGTTTTGGCCCACTTTTCTAAAACATATCCATTCAAATAACTTTTATCATTTATAATAGTTTGTAAACTTTTGAATCATCTGGGACCGTGTATGAAATTTTATCTTGATTAAATGAAATTGAATGGATGTTTATTAAAACGTCTCGTTTTGAGCCGTTTTCTATGATTATGAGATTGAACCATGATAGTAACACCCAATGACCCTTCCGCTGTTATGAACGAAATTGGGGGTGTTACACAAATGTTCTTAAAAAGGTATTCACACCCTTAACTTGCTTTCTCTCTCCCCTTTTTGCCGAAAACCCACACATACTCTTCACATTCCCTCTCAACTAGATCTCACTCTCCCTTCCCTTTTCTCTCTCAAACATTTCGGCTATAAGCCACCAAAAATCCAAGGTTGTTCATCCAATCTACTAGATCCTTGTCCCATAGTAATCACCAATCATATGGTAACATCATCATCATCTTTGGAAGTGTTGTAACAAGCCCTAGCCGAATCTATAAAGGCCACGACTTAGTTATCTTTAGGGTTTTCTTCACCATTTTGACTAGATCTCTAGTCTCCTTGTTCATATAGATCTTCCTTGGTAACATTTAGGCAAGAAAGGTACTCCTTATGTTTCATCATTTTTCACTTGCATGCATCATCATCCATCTATAAACACATGTATATATAACTAGTTAAAAATCAAGATTTGGTAATAGCCATGACCTTAAAGGTCACGGCCTATTTTTGTGTACTATTTATCATGGTTAAAAATCTTTTAATAAGAAATCTATGATTAGTACTATATCTTTAAACTTGATTTAAAATCATATGAAAATATTTTATAAGCTTAATGTAGCAAGGGTTACAAATCTTACTTTATGGGACTTTGGTCATAGATCTCATAAAATAAACATGTTTAACTAAGAACCATGAAAACCATGACCTAGAAGGTCACGACATATATGATTAATGAATACGTGATTTATGTGTTAAGTTTAAATGATGGAATACGTATCACTACATGTTAAATGGACTATTGAAATGACAAATGTTATATGTGTACTTAGATGATCTTTTAGTGTACATGCATGTATATTTGGAACCTAGATTTGTGGTTAAGTGGTAATTATGAAACTAGCTAAAAACCATATCTTGGAAATACCAAGATTTAAATGACTAACCGTAAGTTATATATGGTGTACATCAACTTTGACTTTTTTTCTTATTATATGCATAGCTAGATCTTAATATTGAAACACTTGCAAGTGCATGCAATCTTAAAACAAGACTTGACACACCTTAATAAACTATGGTAATCATAGCCGTGGGTCTTAGGCTCATGGTTAGAACTTATGACTTGTATAAAACCTTGTAACAAACCTAGATCTAAATTAGTACATCACATGAAACGAAGTATAAGTTTTATTCTCCTATTTTAGATTCAAAACTAAATATGAATAAACTAAAGGCAAGCTTATAAGAATATCCTAAGTTAAAACATACATAAAAAGGTAAAGTAGTGTTAATGGACTATTTGAGCCCATAAAATGTTAATTCAAAACTTAATGGACCCAATAAGCCCATTTAATAAATCCTAGTAACTTAATGGACTTAAGATTACACTTAGGACCATTTAACTAATTAAAGGACTTAAAAATATAGTTAAGCCCACTAAAATAGCCCATTAGATGTTTAGCCCATTTAATGAGCTCATATACTATTTTGAGTGTTAAATAAAAGTTTTTATAATAAAAATATAACATATAAAACTTCTTGGATGAAAATGACAATTTATAAAACTTAAGGACTAAAACCGTAACTTATAAAACTTGTTTTGATAAACTAGTAAGCACAAGGACTAATAATGTAAATACTCAAAAGTCTAGGGTTTAATAATTACTATCCATGGCAAATTAATCCCTAGGGACCATTTTGGGAAGGTTCAAAAAGATATATTGTCATTTTAAAACCCTAAGGACTATTTTTGTAATTTACCGAAACCTAAAGAAGCCCTAAGTGCTGTTTGTGTAATTTTGGTAAAGTTACAAAACTTAGATAAAACTAGGGGGACCAAATCTGCCATAAGCCGAAACTTTAACAAACCCTAGTAACTAATTATGTAAAATCCGAAAGTTACACTTGTTTAAAATATAGAAGGACTAGTTTTGCCATATCCAGAAACATTACCAAGCCCTAACCCTAAAATCTATCTTTAATTATAATAAAACATAATTAAAATACTTAGAACAAAAGAATTAGGGTATAAATTCTTAAGTTTAAATTATTTTATAAATACTAAAATAATTTATGAAAACTTTAAAGTAAAATAAAATATTATATTTTTTTTACTTTAAGAAATAATTGTATAAACAATTATGAATATGTGTTACTCATACATAAACTCATATACTCTTAGAAAATAAAATTTATATGAACGTTAGATAAATTGAATGTTAATATTTAAGTAGAACATTTTATGTCTACTTAACTAAGAAACTTAATATATGTTAATACATGTATGCTAACTGATATTAATAGTTAAACATTTTATGTTTACCTAGAAATGAATATTGATGCTACTTGAACTACGGTTATTTAGGTAAATACCATAGTATGAATGAATTGAATAAAATCAGTATAAGCATAAATATATGTTCTTTGTACTATCTATTAAAACTGTACTATCTGATTAGGCATAACTTTGGTGTGAGCTTTAATTGGATATCTGTGTTAAAAAAGCAATTGCCTACTCCCAGGTGAGTTTACAGCCCCATATAAACTTTGATAAAACTTTCCCTTTTTGGGAAAGAAAATATGCAAACATATATTAGACATAACTGAATTGTATAAACATGATTATGATTAATTATTGTTGAAACTGTTAAATTGTTGTAAATCGCCCGAATGTTATAAATAGATCTATTAGGGATTGACCATCCCCGTCTGGATGAATCATGCTCAGTGTGCCTTGGCCGGGACAACAGACGTATACCATGTTGGAACTGAAATGGGTGTCTTTTTGTAAGACACTACATCCTCATCTGTTGAGGACTATGGGGTTAAGCTTCAGTTTCTAATAATAAACAAATGTTATTTACATTTTATTAAGAATGCTTTGTGCATTATTACTTCTATGATTATTGTATGTCCAAACTAATTAATTGATTAAAATCTGTAAATTCACCAACTTTATGTTGACCCCCGTTAGTATGTTTTGCACAGGAATATGAAGTTAGTACGTGGTGTGTGCATGGTCTCCAGCATCTTAGTAATCTACATTGTAGGAATCGTCCGGGGTTTTATTTGGGAAACTCAAACAAACACTCTTCACCATGTTTAAGACAATTTTTATTTATTTGTTTAAATAAACATGTAATATGATTTGACTAACTCTTTATCTTATGCTCTATGGACTATATGCTATTGAAACACCCTTGTGACATCTCCATGGATATATTCCGCATATTTTGACCCTACCCGGGGTGTCACAGAGAATGGTATCAAAGCATTAGTAATAGAGAACCAGATAAATTTTTAAATAAAATAAAAATAAATTGATTTTTCTTTTATTTAAAAACTGGACTATAACTTATAAAAATCTTTTTGGGATATTATTTTGGGACCCTATTAGTTAAGTATATAGATCTTAGGGCATTTTATGCTATGTGAACTAATTATATATATATGTATGTTTAATGAACTTGATCATAAGTACTGTTTAGTGAGATATTGCTATATGTTAGACGTGCTAAACTTGAAAATTTTACACTACATAGATAAATGAACTGCTTAAATGATAATACGTATATGTATATATAAGTATTAATCTATATAACCTTAAAACATTATAATAATTGTTTAAAAAGGGATATATTTCATAAAGCATGTAATCTATAATAATAATGTTCTTTGTTTGTAAGCTTATACTCACTTCAAACTTAAAATAATACTATTTTAGAGCATCATGACTCCGCCTACCGCATCCTCGACTCTTCTACCCGTAGTAGCTCCTAACCCAGTTGTTTGTTAATCTCCACGATCGGCGCAGCATGAATGGTTGTCTGCCTCGGATTTATAGGATGACCCAACTATCGAGGCTGTACTCCCAGAGGACCCATTTTCTACCTCCACATCAGCTATACTGGCCCCTACCTCTATGGAAGAGGACCAGGTTCTTCCTAGCCTAGAACCTACCGTGCCTCCATTTTTATCATCGGGCTATTTCTCCGGGTCCGTACCCGTCTCTACTTATGAGACCGGGGAAGGCTCCAGAGCGAGACATGTCGATCCCGTTCAGGCTCAGATTGTCGCACTGGCTGCACGCCAGAAGAAAGAGATATCGGATCTCCGCAATCTACTGATAGCCGGCCAACAAGGCCACACCGTCATCAATGATCGTATTGACACTTTCTACCGCACCATGAGAAGAGAAGCCCAGGCCTTTAAGGGTGTCTAGGCTAAGACTGATAAAGCATTGAAGTGGCTCATAGAGGAGAACCGTCGTCTTCACCAACGTATCCAGGTTATGGAGGGTCCACAGCATAAGACCCATACGACCATATCTGCTCAGGAGCAATCGTTGTCTATCTTTTGTGATCTCGCCACCGTCCGATATGACGGGATTACAGAAGAGATGACTCATCTCCGAGTAGCCACCAATAGACTCCGGACCCATTTGCTGACAGCATTCCATGTGCTCAAGGAGACCCGAGCGACGATTCGGGCATTACAGGGTTCCCGAAGAGCATTTGTAGCTCCACCAGCTTCATCAACACCATCAGCACCAACCATACCTAGTGGATCATCTAGGCAAGACTAGTATAGATGTACCGGATTTCTTGTACATCATGACAAGCTTACGGGTCGTATCCCAGCTATCATGATTTGAGACCTTCGTACTTTTATTTCTTTTCAAGCTTTTGTTGATGCATTCTTGTGTTGTACCTCTCTTTTCTGGCATGTATTTTTGGGATTTGATGTACTTAAGACTATGTGTACCACTACCCAGGACAAGGCTAGCTAAGTCTCTGTCCCGGATTTGATATCCTCGATGAATGTTTAATTCCTTATTGAAATTTGCATGCAATCATTCTCTTATGTTATATCTTTTGTGCAAAGTATTATATTATGAAATCCTGACAGGTTATCCAAATTTGTTATGAATTTTACGCATGAAATCATCTCTAGCAAATAATATAAAAATTGCACTAACGTTTGAACTAATAGTCTCATTTTGGGTATGATTATAGACAAATGGTGATTACGCGATCAAACCCCAATAATGTAATCGCTCCCAACACCGCTAACACCTAGGCTCCTGAAGCTACTCATAATGTTACCGCTGCTCAACTCAGAGAGATGATTGGTGAAGGCATTACGGCATCTATGGCAGCCAGAGAATTTAATATAAGCAATGAACCGAACCACAACATGCACAGAAACAACTTCAACAGGGGTTGTTCTTACCCCGACTTCTTGAAATGCAAACCCTCATACTACCAAGGAAAAGAAGGAGTTGTTGAATTGATGCAATGGTTTGAAAGACTAGAGACAGTTTTTCGCATCAGCGATTGTGCTGACGAGAACAGAGTTAAGTTTGCGACAGACACTCTGCTTGAAAGCGCCCTTACTTGGTGGAACTCTGTGGTCGCCATACTTGGACAAGACACTGCCTATACTCTCACTTGGGCCAACCTCAAGGAAAAAATGACTGAAAAGTATTGTCCTAGAGGAGAAATGAAGAAGTTGGAAGTCGAGGTGTGGGATCTCAAGTGTGAGAACAATGATATCCTTTGGTACAACCAAAGATTTCAAGAGTTAAGCTTGATGTGCACCAGAATGTTTCCTCTAAGGAGTAACAAGATTGAGAAGTATGTCAGCGGACTCCCTGACAACATTCATGACAGTGTGCTAGCTTCACAACCCACTACCATGGAAGGTGCAATGGAATTTGCGACAGAGCTGATCAAGAAGGGAGCTCATAGCCTGTCCGAAAGAAAAACGGACAACAAGCAGAAGTCGGGTAAAACTACTCGTAGCAAGCACCGACAATCTTCCAAAAGACAAAACATTGAGCAAACTAATGACACTACTCCCACAACCCGCAACAAGAAATACTTAGGATCCAAACCTAAGTGTTTAAAATGCAACTACCATCATGATGCTGGAAAACAATGTAAGGGAAACCAAAACCCCGCAAGTGAAAGTAATCATGGGCTAAAGAAAGTTGTAGTATGTTACGAATGTGGGACCCCCGGACATGTGAGACTTGATTTTCCCAAGTTGGCCAACTGGTAGGAGGACAACAAAGGAACCTCATCACAAGTATACATGACTAGCGATGCCCAAGCCAATCCAAATTCTAACATCGTCACCGGTACATTTCTGCTAAACCAACGATATGCATCTGTCCTATTTGACACCGGGGCAGATCGAAGCTTTATATCAACGGAATTTAGTAGAGTATTGGAAATTACTCCATCAGTCTTAGACTCCTACTATACGATAGAACTAGCTGACGGAAAAATGGTGACAGTTGACACCATCATTCGAGGCTGTACTTTAAACCTCTCCAACCACCCGTTCAACATCGATTTGATCCCAGTAAGTCTGGTAGCTTTGATGTCATCATTGTCATGGATTGGCTGTCGAAGTACCATACAGTCATCTTATGTGATCAAAAATTGGTCCGTATACCTTGGGGAAATGAAACTTTGATTATACGAGGGGATGGTAACCTTGATATAATCAACACTAGACTTAGTGTCATTTCTTGAACCAAAGCACAAAGGTACTTGAACAGAGGATGCACTATCTTCCTAGCACACATCTCCGAAATCGAGGAAGAAGACAACCCCGAGGAGACCCGAATCGAGGACGTGCCAATTGTCCGAGATTTTCTCGAGGTATTTCCTAAGGAACTGCCGGGTATGCCCCCAGTACGACATATAGAATTCCAAATTGATTTGATTCCTAGGGCTGCACCTGTGGCTAAGGCTCCCTACAGGCTAGCACCATCAGAATTGAAGGAACTGGCCAAACAACACCAGGAATTATCAGAAAAAGGATTCATTATGCCTAGCTCTTCTCCATGGGGAGACCCTATTCTGTTTGTCAAGAAGAAAGACCGTTATTTTTGAATGTGCATCGATTACCGAGAATTGAACAAACTAACGATAAAGAATTGCTATCCTTTACCTCGCATTGACGACTTGTTGGTTCAACTCCAGGGATCAAGCATGTATTCTAACAGTGATCTAAGGTCTGGATACCATCAACTAAGTGTACGGGAAGAAGATATCCCTAAGACAGCTTTCAGAACTCGTTATGGTCATTTCGAATTTAGATTTATGCCTTTTGGGTTTACAAACACACCCGAAATATTCATGGATCTCATGAACTGAGTGTGTAAACCCTATTTGGATAAATTCGTAATAGTCTTCATCGACGACATACTTGTTTACTCCAAGAACAAGAAAGACCATACTGAGCATCTGGCCTAAGTACTGAAAATACTCAAGGAAGAGCAGCTATATGCAAAAGTTTCCAAATGCGAGTTCTGGATACCCAGAGTCTATTTCCTAGGACACGTCATTGACAGCGATGGTATTCACGTAGATCATGCAAAGGTTGAATCCGTCAAGAGTTGGGCATCTCCCAACACCAACGGAGATCCGACAATTCCTAGGCCTCACCGGATACTATCGCTGATTCATCGAAGACTTCTCCAAAATAGCCAAACCAATGACAAACTCACTCAAAAAGGAGTAAAATTTAATTGAGGAGAAAAGGAGGAATCAGCTTTCCAATTAATAAAACAGATGTTGTGTAGTGTGCCTCTCTTATCCTTACCCGAGGGCAATGATGACTTTGAGGTATATTATAACGCCTCATATAAAGGATTGGGAGCAGTGTTGATGCAAAGAAAGAAAGTGATTGCCTACTCTTCTAGGCAATTAAAGAAGCATGAGAAAAACCACACTACCCACGACTTAGAACTTGGAGCAGTAGTCTTTGCCTTAAAAATTTGGAGGCATTACCTTTACGGAACAAAATGTACAGCGTACACCGACCACAAGAGCCTACAACACATATTAGATCAAAAAGAGCTTAATATGAGGCAGTGTCGTTGGATCAAACTGTTAAGCGATTACGATTGTGAAATAAATACCATCCAGGTAAAGTAAACGTAGTTGCTGATGCACTGAGCCGTAAAGATAAAGACCCACCCATGAGGGTTCAAGCCTTAACCATGACCATCAACCTGGATCTGCCCAAACAAATCCTTGAAGCACAAACCCAATCACAGAAACCCGAAAACCTCTTGAAAGAAGATATAGGAGGAATGCTCCGAACTGACCTCTCTAAAGAGAAACTGGAACCAAGGGCAGACGAAACATTGTGCTTACACGGGAGGAGTTTGTTACCCCGTTATGGGAAATTTAGGGACATAATCATGCACGAGTCACATAAATCCAAATACTCAATACATCCGGGATCGGAAAAGATGTATCAAGATATGAGGAAATTGTATTGGTGCCCAAACATGAAGGCTGACATCGCCACTTATGTTCACAAATGTCTGACATGCGCACGTGTCAAAATATAACACCAAAGGTCATCCGGTCTACTGGTACAGCCTGAGATACCTGAATGGATATGGGAAAACATCACCATGGATTTTGTGACCAAACTCCCAAATCATCTCGGGGATATGATGCCATTTGGGTGATAGTCGACCGACTCACCAAGTCTGCTCATTTCATACCCATTAAGGCATCCGACTCCTTATCCAAGTTGGCAAGGACCTACCTTAAGGAAATTGTAACCAAACATGGGGTACCAGTCTCAATAATCTGTGACCGGGACAGCAGATTCACCTCCAACTTCTGGGGGGCTCTCCAACGAGCCCTGGGTACCCAACTAGATATGAACACTGCCTATCATCCCCAAACGGATGGTCAGAGTGAGCGAACCATCCAAAGTCTAGAAGACATGCTAAGGGCATGTGTGATTGATTTTGGAAATAGTTGGGTCGAGCATAGACCATTGGTTGAGTTCTCCTACAACAATAGCTATCACGCCAATATCAAGGCAGCCCCTTTTGAAGCCCTTTATGGAAGGAAATGTCGCTCTCTTGTATGTTAGGCAGAGGTAGGCGAGTTCCAACTCACTGGGCCTGAATTGATTCAGGAGACTACAGACCGAATTGTCCTTATAAAGCAAAGATTGCAAGCTGCTCGTGATCGACAAAAGAGCTACCTAGATCAGAAACGCAGACCTGTGCAGTTCAAAGTAGGAGATCACGTCATGTTAAAAGTATCACCATGGAAGGGAGTTATACGATTTGGAAAGCGGGGAAAGTTGAATCCACGATATGTGGGTCCTTTCAAAGTGATAGCCAAGATCGGGGAAGTGGCTTACCGTTTAGAATTGCCACCACAGTTAAGTCGGATATACCCCACCTTCCATGTGTCAAATCTGAAAAAGTGCTACGCAGAGGAACCTTTGGTTATGCCCTTAGAGGGGGTCCATATCGATGACCAACTCCAATACATCGAGACACCAGTGGAAATCATGGAGAGAATAACCAAGAAGTTGAAACGTAACCGCATCCCGTTAATCAAAGTACGATGGGACTCGAAGAGAGGCCCCGAGTACACCTGGGAACGAGAAGACATCTTCAAAGCCAAATACCCTCATCTTTTCACTTAAAAGATAACTACGCTTTTAGTAGCTTTGAGGATAAAGCTAAAATAACAGGGTGGTGCTGTAAAATCCATGATTTTACCATGATTTTATGTAATGATGTCTTATCTAAAGATCTTAAGAACAATCACTGATGTGTTGTAATCCTATAAGATGTGTGTGTGTGAACTTATTATTATGTACTTTAAAATATACAATCATTTGTTGTTGGTGATAGATTACATAGTATATTAGAGTGAGAGATCAAATAATGAACCATTCATATATATGAAGCAAATGTATGGATGCAACATTTAACAAATCATGGAAATATGTTGTGATAAGTATACATGCCACTTATATATAAGTGTACACTTTAGGCTTTCATGCACACCTTGGACTAGCCCAAAGTTCTCTACCTTTTTGGTGCTAGCCCAACACAAGCCCACAACATGAGCCCATTTCCCTTTTTGGCTAAGAATGACACGCACCCCTTAGGTGGAAGGTAAAGAGATGCCTAGGGAACACAAGTGTCATGCCTTGGGAACACAAGTGTCAACACTTGGCACAAATATTCTTACCAAGGTATTCACACCCTTACCTTGCTTTCTCTCTCCTTTTTTAGCCGAAAACCCACACATACTCTTCACATTCCTTCTCAACTAGATCTCACTCTCCCTTCCCTTTTCTCTCTAAAACATTTCGGCTATAAGCCACCAAAAATTCAAGGTTGTTCATCCAATCTACTAGATCCTTATCCCATAGTAATCACCAATCATTTGGTAACATCATCATCATCTTTGGAAGTGTTGTAACAAGCCCTAGCCGAATTTATAAAGGCCACGACTTAGTTATCTTTAGGGATTTCTTCACCATTTTGACTAGATCTCTAGTCTCCTTGTTCATATAGATCTTCCTTGGTAACATTTAGGCAAGAAAGGTATACTCCTTATGTTTCATCATTTTTCACTTGCATGCATCATCATCCATCTATAAACACATGTATATATAACTAGTTAAAAATCAAGATTTTGTAATAGCCATGACCTTAAAGGTCACGGCCTATTTTTGTGTACCATTTATCATGGTTAAAATTTTTTTAATAAGAAATCTATGATTAGTACTATATGTTTAAACTTGATTTAAAATCATATGAAAATATTTTATAAGCTTAATGTAGCAAGGGTTACAAATCTTACTTTATGGGACTTTGGTTAACAAATAATCATAGATCTCATAAAATAAACATGTGTAACTCAAGAACCATGAAAACCATGACCTAGAAGGTCACGACATATATGATTAATGAATACGTGATTTATGTGCTAAGTTTAAATGATGGAATACGTATCACTACATGTTAAATGGACTATTGAAATCACAAATGTTATATGTGTACTTAGATGATCTTTTAGTGTACATGCATGTATATGTGGAACCTAGATTTGTGGTTAAGTGGTAATTATGAAACTAGCTAAAAACCATATATTGGAAATACTAAGATTTAAATGACTAACCGTAAGTTATATATGGTGTACATGGACTTTGACTTGTTTTCTTATTATATACATAGCTAGATCTTAATATTGAAACACTTGCAAGTGAATGCAATCTTAAAACAAGACTTGAAACACCTTAATAAACTATGGTAATCATAGCCGTGGGTCTTAAGCTCATGGTTAGAACTTATGACTTGTATAAAACCTTGTAACAAACCTAGATCTAAATTAGTACATCACATGAAACAAAGTATAAGTTTTATTCTCCTATTTTAGATTCAAAACTAAATATGAATAAACTAAAGGAAAGCTTATAAGAATATCCTAAGTTAAAACATACATAAAAAGGTAAAGTAGTGTTAATGGACTATTTAAGCCCAAAAACTGTTAATTCAAAACTTAATGGACCCAATAAGCCCATTTAATAAATCCTAGTAACTTAATGGACTTAAGATTACACTTAGGCCCATTTAACTAATTAAAGGACTTAAAAATATAGTTAAGCCCACTAAAAGCCCATTAGATGTTTAGCCCATTTAATGAGGTCATATACTATTTTGAATGATAAATAAAAGTTTTTATAATAAAAATATAACTTATAAAAACTTTTTGAATGAAAATGACAATTTATAAAACTTAAGGACTAAAACCGTAACTTATAAAACTTGTTTTGATAAACTAGTAAGCACAAGGACTGAAAATGTAAATACTCAAAAGTCTAGGGTTTAATAAATTACTATCCATTGCAAATTAAACCCTAGGGACCATTTTAGGAATGTTCTAAAAGATATATTGTCATTTTAAAACCCTAAGGACTATTTTTGTAATTTACCAAAACCTAAAGAAGCCCTAAGGGCTGTTTGTGTAATTTTGGTAAAGTTACAAAACTAAGATAAAACTAAGGGGACCAAATCTGCCATAAGCCGAAACTTTAACAAACCCTAGGTACTAATTATGTAAAATCCGAAAGTTACACTTGTTTAAAATATAGAGTGACTAGTTTTGCCATATCCCAAAACATTACCAAGCCCAAACCCTAAAATCTATTTTTAATTATAATAAAGCATAATTAAAATACTTAGAACAAAAGAATTAGGGTATAAATTCTTAAGTTTAAATTATTTTATAAATACTAAAATAATTTATGAAAACTTGAAAGTAAAATAAAATATTATATTTTTTTTTACTTTAAGAAATAATTGTATAAACAATTATGAATATGTGTTACTCATACATAAACTCATATACTCTTAGAAAATAAAATTTATATGAACGTTGGATAAACTGAATGTTAATATTTAAGTAGAACATTTTATGTCTACTTAACTAAGAAACTTAATATAAGTTAATACATGTATGCTAACTGATATTGATAGTTAAACATTTTATGTTTACCTAGAAATGAATATTGATGCTACTTGAACTACGGTTATTTAGATAAATACCATAGTATGAATGAACTGAATAAAATCCGTATAAGCATAATATATGTTCTTTGTACTATCTATTAAAACTGTACTATTTGATTAGGCATAACTTTGGTGTCAGCTTTAATTGGATATCTGTGTTAAACAAGAAATTGCCTACTCCCAGGTGAGTTTACAGCCCCATATAAACTTTGATAAAACTTTCCCTTTTTGGGAAAGAAAATATGCAAACATATATTGGACATAACTGAATTGTATAAACTTGATTATGATTGATTATTGTTGAAACTGTTAAATTGTTGTAAATCGCATGAATGTTATAAATAGATCTATTAGGGATTGACCATCCCCGTCTGGGTGAGTCATGCTCACTGTGCCTTGGCCGAGACAACAGACGTATACCATGTTAGAATTGAAATGGGTGTCTTTTTGTAAGACACTACGTCCTCATCTTTTGAGGACTATGGGGTTAAGCTTCATTTTCTAATAATAAACAAATGTTATTTACATTTTAGTAAGAATGCTTTGTCCATTATTACTTCTATGATTATTGTATGTCCAAACTAATTAATTGATTAAAATCTATAAATTCACCAACTTTATGTTGACCCCCGTTAGTATGTTTTGCACAGGAATATGAAGTTTGATGAGATGGCATTTATACATGATCTCATCGTTCTTTTCGGGCTTTAAATGCATTAAAATGTCATAAAATACCATATATATGCTTGTGTTTGTTTACTTGTGTATTTTAGGTATGGATATCGTGAAAAAGACAAAAGATCACAAGATACAAGGAAAAACGAACACGAGAAACGAAGCCGTACAAAGAACCGGGCCCTAATCATGGAATTTTCATCAAATACCCTTGAAGACTTGAAGACAAACAAGATTGATCCTTATTTATTGAAGAAATGACACTTAAAACCCTTGTATATTAATAATTACAAGTTTGGTCCCTTAAGTTTGTCAAAATTGCAAAAAGGTCCTTCAACTTTGAAGAAATGACAAGATTGGTCCCTCAACAAAATCAAATTGTCAAATATAGTCCCTCATGAAGTTTAAGAGACATTGAAGACCTTTGAAGATCAAGATTGTCCAAGTTCAGTCCCTGAATTATCCAAAAAAGTCAAAAATAACCCTTTGATAACCTTTTTCCCAAGTTGGTGCCAAAAGTGTAAAGTCTTGAAAGATATTAACAAAGCAAAATCGTTTTAGGGCTGAAAAAACCTTAAATGCCAAAAATTCCAAAAGAAAAGGACTGAAGTTGCCAACTGAAACATTCAAATCCAAAAAAGGCGCCTAACACTACCTTTTCCCCTAAAAACGGATCAACAGGTTTACTATTCACTTTCACCCCCACCCAGAATTTACCCCGACTTAACCTTGGGTAAAAACTAATTAAACTCTCCCACGTGTAATTCACACACACCAAAACCATTCCCACTCCTAAAACCCGCAACCCACTCACTGTAGACCCCACCCCCAATTCCCCTCTCAACCAATCACATCACACCTTGTCCTCCAAGGCATGTGACGTGTCCCAAATCAAAGGCTAAGGATATTTGCTTACTCACAACGCCAAAACAAACGTCCAGGATCAAATTTGGACAACTCATCACTCAAAACCGTCAAGGGCAACTTTGGGATTTTCTATGTATTAGGGTTTATAATTTTATGGTTCTAGATTATTCTAATAGCACTATAAAAAGAGACCCCAACCTGTGGGTGATCCTTTGTTCCAGTTTCAAGCTTTAACCTTGTAATTCCTTTTTAAAGAAATAAAAGTTTGGTTTTTGAGAAATTCAATTATAATTCCTTTTTATTGTTTTTAAAAGTTGTGTGTTGTGTAAAGCTTGATTCTGAGTTCCACTTTTTATATTTGGTTGAGTGATTTTGAGTTTCAAAATTGTTCAAAGTTTCTGAAAATTGAGATATTTTTGGAGAAATTTGTTCCAGGGTGTTTGATGTTAAGAAGTGTCATTGGTTAGTGATATTAGGTTATTAAAACATGTTAAGTAGTTTGGAAAAGTTTTGGAAAAGATTTTAAGAAGAAAAGAAAAGAATCAGAAATATATAGTTTATGCTTGAATTTTTGTGTTCTTTTTGATTTGTCTTAAGCAGGTTGAAAAGATTGTTGATCCAAGGGTCTGCACCAGCCCCAGCTGGTAAGGAGGTGGTTATGCTACCACTAGGGCTTTGGATGTAAAGCCCTAAGGTAACTTCCCTTTTACCTTGAAAAATTTCAGAAAAAGTTTGTTTCAAGTGATTGTTTGATTTGGTGATCTTTGTGTGTTAGCTTTCTGGATTTGTGTTCTTTTGTGTCCATATGCATGTTAAATGATATGTGAACCAGTTTGAGTAAGTTTGCAAGTATTTTGGATTGAAAATTTTGGTTTCATAATTTTAACAGGGTGTTTGGATAAGGGTATAAGCAGGGCAACAATTTTGATTTGTGTTTCAAATACGTGTTAGCTAGGTCAAAAAGGAGTAAGATAGGTTGTTGGCTAGTAGTAAGTAAATTTTGAACAAGTTTGAAGCCATTTGTGTGATTAAAAAAGGAAAAGAGTAGCTAGAAATCTGCATGTTTACAATCTGCTTGTTTTTCTTGGATTTTGGTGCTTGATTTTTGTGAATCTGTGAGTGATTAGGGTGATTTAAGGTTTGATATTGCTTAAGTGCTAGTTGAAGAGTGTGTGTGCTAAGTTTGGTGGATTAAAGATCACTAGTGTGCTAGATATAAGCCCATAAGTTCCCAGACCTGTCATAAACATCACAGAAACTGCATAGTGCTAGGGTGTGCTTTGATTTGCTTTTTGGTGTGTGCTAAGTGTTTATTTAGCTTAATCCTTGACTCCTTGTGCTTAAATAAGCACAAGGGTGCCCCTATTGTCCCAAAACATCCACCAAATAAGCTCAAACCAAGCCCCTCTTGGTTCCAAGAGTGCTAAATTGTGCACTCACCATTGTTCATCAGAAAAACAACCAACCTGGCACGTTTTTGATCTTAAAATTTGTTTAATCTTGGCATAAAAAGGGAATTGGAGTTGGATTATAAGTCATTCAAGGTCACTAGTTGGTTAGAAAAAGAAAAAAAAAATAAAAAAGAAAAGTTTTGCAAAAACCACTAGCCTGGCTTCGAACCCCTGACCTCTCGTTGGAGGGTTCAAGGCTCTTACCAGTGTGCTAGCTTTAATCTTGTGTATAGAAGGGCAAGGCCTATTACTTAAGGAGGTTTTGCATTGGCTTATCTAAAATAAGCCGTGGCTTGTTTTCCACTTTTCAGCTTATTTAATAAGCAATTTTAGCTTCTTTTTATTTCCCTAGAATCTTATTAGGTTTGTTGATTTTTCTAGCTTATTTTTATATTTTTCCATTTATTAGTTTATTTTCTAGGATTTATTTAATATACGTTTTTTATTAAATCAATAAAAAATACCAAAAAGAGTTTAAATTTTTAGGAAAAATAATTTTTAGGTTTTAAAATATTATTTTGAGGTTTACATTTAGTTTTGGTTTTAAAAACTTTAATTTTTAATTTTATAATATTTTAAGGTTTTTTATAAACTTTAAGGATTTTTATAAAATTATCAAAAAGGTTTTAGGAGCTCTAATTAGTGTTTTTCTCTTAATTATATTATTTAGAATTTTTAGAAATTTTTTAGAATTAATTTTAGTAACTTTTTATTTTTAGCAATATTTTAATATTATTTTATTATTAATTTTTCAAAGTTTTATTTTTCTTTCCTTTTCATTTTTCCTAGGTTCTTTATCATTAATTAGGACTATTTCCATTTTTAGAATATTTTTATAACTTTTAGATTTATTTTTATAATTATTTTAAGTTTAATTAGGTTTTAATCATTTTTAATCATTTTTAGAGTTTTAAAAATAGTTTTAATAGGTTTTAATTTTTAGAAAATTACTTTTTAGTCTTCTAATAATATAAGTTAAGTGATTATTCAATAAAATCATATTTTAGACATTTGAGTTAGTTATATTTAATTTTAGGGCTTTAATTAGCATTTAAAATTAAATATTTAATTAATAAAAGGTTTTAAAATATCTTTGTTGGATTTTTATCTTTAGTTATATTATTTTAGACTTCTTTTTAGTCTTTTTAATTATTGATTTTGTTTTTGGTCTTAGTATAATAATTTTTAAATTTGGGTAGTTTTTCACGACTTTACGTCTTTTACGTCGTAGTTTAATTTTAACGTAACCGTCTTTCATTTTCTCATCCCCATTCTTCTCAATATTAATCTCAAACACATACAAGTTAATTCACAACACATATACCTCCTTGGGAAACGAACTCTTTCTCTCTTTATTTGATTGAGGGTCATTTGTGCACGGTTTTCCTAAACCGTCGTACGTAATACTTTCCGCTATTTACGCTCTTTTCCTAAAGAGTAGTAAAACTCTACAATCATTTTGGCGCCGCTGCCGGGGAGGTGTGTTGTGCTTTAATTTGGAAGCTTTTGTTTTTGATATTATCCATAATAAGTATTTGTGTTAAGTGGAACTCCCTTAACACGTATTATCGGTTTTCTTGGTTTTTCTTGTACAAATATTATTAATATATTGTATTAAGTATCACAATCAAAATACAATATCTCCAAAAGTGTGAAAACACAACCTTAATTGGGATTTGATCTCCTAATTATTGTATTCGAATCTCAAACAAAAAGAAAAGGCAAAAATAGATAAATACTTTCGTGAAGCTCGATTTTGAGAAATACAAACTATAAGGTGGGTATAAGGCGGGTATTATAAAATATACCCTAAGGAAAAAGGATCTTAAGTGCTTCGCGCCGCCTCGTTTCCCCGCTTGCTTGTGAGTATTTTAAGATTGAAGGCTAATCGAGGGTTTTGCCGCCCAAAGTATTAATACGTATACTATATTTGCTTGGTTTTCTTTGTGATTAAACCCTCGTGAACAATTTGGTTTTCACCAAAGTTCTAAAGTCATTCGAAGGCGTTCACTCCACGTGATCGTTTTCATTCCTTTGAGGCTTCTTTAATCAAGAGTTTGATTCGAGGAGAGATTTTGTAGATTGTTGTCTACGAAGATACACCAAAATCCAAAAAAATTAAATATCATCAAAAACACAAAAAAAAAAAAAAATTGAAAATCCACAAAACAACCAAAAAGAATCTTCTTTGCTCACCTCCCATTCTTCGTGTAGTTTATGATCACTCGCAATCAAGCTAAACGAGCTCGTAAACGTCTTCAAAAGCAAGCAAATCAAGGATCGTTGATTGTTGAAGAACCTCCAATTGTTGAACCTATTATAGAACAAGAAGTCGTCATGGCTAATCGTACTATGATGGAGTTGCTACAAGCACCCACCGAGGGTTTTGGAGAGGCCATTGTTATTCCCGCCATCCTTGCGGAGAATTTCGAGATTAAGACGGGTTTAATGTCTATGTTGCAAGCAAACAAGTTTAGAGGTCACGAGAAAGACAACCCGCATTACCATATTAGGAATTTCAACCGTCTCACCGCCACTAGCAAATTCAAAGATGTTCCACATGACGCCATTAAGATGATGTTGTTTCCATATTCGTTGGATGGACCCGCAAAAATTTGGCTCGAGAAAGAACCGCCAAATTCAATTTTGACATGGGCCGATCTCGTTTCTAAGTTTGTGAACAAATTTTTTCCACCATCGAAAACAACACACTTAAAAAATGAGATTTCACGATTTGTGCAACGTAACAATGAAAGTTTTTCAATGGCATGGGAACGATTTAAAGAGATGTTACATGAATGTCCTCACCATGATTTTTCGGAATTGCATCAAATTGATACCTTTTATAATGGGCTTAATGATCATGAACGAGATTATTTGAATGCCGCCGCGGGTGGTAATTTTTTGTGCAAGACGACAAATGAGGCTTTACAAATCATTGAAAATCGATCTAAGGTTTATAGCCCTCGTAACACACCGAGTGTTGCCAATATGGGTTCGTCATCGTCGTCACAATCATCTCGTAGCATTAATGCCTTACATGATGAAGCTAATGAGGAAAATCGGTTTTTTGATAGATTTGCTAATCTAATGTCCCATTGGAAGGCTCAAGAAGCTTCCAATTCCGCTTCGGTTAAAGCGGTTGCTAAGAGTTGTTTATCGTGTGGAGGAGCTCATGATCTTTCCGAGTGCATTACCGCGGATGGTAACACTTCGAGTGCTTATGTAGCAACGGGAACTTACAACCAAAACGGCCAAGGTTCCCGCCAAAATCAAGCTCCACCAAATCAAAATGCTAATAATTATCAAAACAACAACCAAGGTAATTACCAAGGCAACACACGCAACTACAACAAAGGGAATTATCAAAGTGGGAATGGACAAATCTCTAATCAAAATCAAAACCGTGATTTTCAAAACACTACACAAGGTTTTCAAAATGCTCACACGAAAAATTTGCAAGGAGAATTTTTGGATTATGCAAAAGCAAATGATGCTAAATTTGATAATATGCAACGTGAGATGATTAGCTTAAGGTCCGAGTTGAAAAACGAGCTTAAAAATGAACTTGCTAATGAACTTAAAACTCATGCAAACAAAATGGAAGGAAATGTCCAACGTCTTCAACAAAACCAACAAAAGATGGAATTAGGACAACATGAGATTAAGCAAGAGTTATTGAAAGCGGATGCTAGGCACTCAAAATTTGAGGACCGAATGGCTAAGATGTTTGAAGCAATCATGTGTAAGCCCTCTTCTTCGGGTGGTCTTCCTAGTGATACCATTAACAACCCGAGGGGAGAATTGAAGGTTGTTGCTACACGAAGTGGTAAAACTTTCAAGGAACCAATCTCTCGTCCAAGTACTTCTACGGAGAAGGAAATCGAGAAAGAACCCGAGGTGATGGTCGAAAAGGAGCATATTACAATCCCACGAAGTACCGCTCATACCACACCTACGGTTACACCAACACCAATCATGGAACCCGAGTTTCCAAGGCCATTGCCTAATCACCAACCCACACCACCTTTACCTTACCCTTCGAGACGAAACAAAGAGAAAGCACAAGAAAGAAACAATTATCAATTTGAGCTATTTATGAAAATGTTTCGTGATTTGCACTTTAATATAAGTTTTGCCGATGCTTTAATCATGATGCCTCGATTCGCCGCAAACTTCAAAAGTATGCTTAACAACAAAGAGAAGTTACAACAAACGTCTAGTTGTTCATCGGTTTTTCTAAGCCGCATACCACAAAAAGTCGGTGATCCCGGGAAATTTTTGATTCCGTGTGCAATTCAAGATATGGAGGAATGCTACGCCTTGGCCGATCTTGGCGCTAGTATTAATTTGATGCCTCTCGAGATTTTCAAATCGCTTTCGCTTCCGGCTCTTACTCCTTCGAACATGTCCATCGAAATGGTCGATCATTCTACGATTATGGCATGTGGAGTAGCCGAGGACGTTTTCGTTAAAGTCGGAAAGTTTTACTATCCCGTTGACTTTATCGTTGTAGACATTCCCATCGATCGAAAAGTTCCTCTCATTTTGGGTCGTTCATTTTTGGATACATCAAGAGCACCTATCGATGTTCATGCTCGAAAAATCACCCTTCGTTTCAATGAGGAAGAACTTGTCATCAATGCAACACAAAACTCCAATCTTTCTCATGTCTATTCTATTGCAACTTTAAACCATGGTGACTCGACCAATGTCGTTTGCAAAGAATTTTCACCAAGAGTTTTAGGGAATGTCTCCAAAAACAATTTACCATTTCCTCCGCCGGTGGAGGTTATGAGTATTAAGCCTACAAAGAAGAAACCATCAATACTTGAATCGAAAAATCCTTCGCCTCATCTCGAACATTCATTCTTGAAAAGTGTTGATAAGTTGCCGGTTTCTACGGAAGATCCTTCGGATGATGAATATGTAAACCCCGATGGGGAGGTTTTCTTCGTCAATAAACGTTTTGAGAACTTGCCACCACCAAAACCAAAACGGTTTCAAAATGTGAGAATTTTTAGTGTGACTAACATCGTCTTAGAAACACCGAATATTTTCGACATAATCAAAAAGGGTTTTCATAAGGAGAGTTTAAAAGATAACAAAGGAAAAGATCTTAAATGTGATTTAATTGATTTTTCTACAAATCTAACTCCGTCATCACCGCGTGTTTTGAGTGCTACAAACTCGTCTACTCCTTTTGACGATGTTTTGTGTGGTTCTAGTATGGGGGAAGCCCCTTATGTTCCCTCATCCTTGTCCACCGAGGACGAGATATTCGATCCCGGAATTTCATGTAAAGGGAAATCTCGGTCTTCCACCGATGCAATAAATGGAAACTATATCTATTTGCTTGGTGCGAGTCTACCTCGAGTAGCTCAAACGTTTGTCTTACCAATTGTCTCACCCTTCTACTTCTCATCTATTTTCTTCAAACTCTTTGAGTTTATGGCACATGTTGAAGTGGTGTTAATTTGTTTTTCCAATAAAAACGAGAACGCCATCTTCGACCCCGGTATTTTGCATCATTTAAGGACTTAGTCCTTTATACCGGTTGCTTTTTGGGCCTTGTTTATCATGTAAGCCCCATCTAAAATTGACCACACCATGATATCCCTAAATGTTCACATTTTGAGGGGATCGAGTCGAGCTCATGACTCGGTAATCAAAAACGAGGTGCCTCGTGGGGGAGATCCCATGCTTATCGTTATGCTTATTATTCACTAATAAGGGGACTTGTACCCTTCCAACTCGTTGTCTCGTGGTTGTTTGTGATTGTGTTATCTAGATCATCATCATCGTCTACGATTGAAGACTCTCGTGTTCGTTTACGTGAGCCTCCATCGTTCGTTTGAAGAAGTTTTTCACGATTCCATGACATATCCTTTATTGTTCTAACAATTATCTTTTAGCATAAGTAATAAACGGCTTTAGATATATTGTTGATCACCCTTTCCATGCTAGATCCTAAGCATTCGACTCTTCGTCTCTAGTATGGGGGTGCTCCACCTTTAGACTCGAAACATTGAGGACAATGTTTACTTTTAGTATGGGGGGGTGAATAGGTACTTGCTTTGCTACGCCCTCACGTTTTCCAACTTTCAATGTTTTGTTTTGCTAATAAGGCTAAAAATGGCCAAATTTTAAAATTTTTCTTAGTTTTCATAAGTGTTTTCAAGACACGAATGTATATTTTCCGATGGGTAGAATAAGAGTTAATTTTTGACTTGATGGGCATTTGGAGCCATTTACATTCCTTAACCCGCTCAATTCAAGTTTTGCTAGACTTTTATATAGGGAGCTTTAAAACGCGAAAGTCTTAATTCATTCGGGTTAAGAACAAGAACTTTTCGCAAGTTCCTATAATTGATTCTAGAAAGTCACTTATCAAGGGAACTTTAAAACGCATTCTCTAAACTTGAAAAAGTCCAAGAAAGTGCAAGATTCTATAGGTGGCTTGAAAACCCAAAACTTTGATTTGATATAGTCTTAATGGAAGCTAATCCAAATTTGGCTTAAATTTTGACTTGCATGGCTAAGTATTCACGAGTCTCTTTAATTAGAGGTCTTTATATAGTGAAGAACGAGAAATGATAGAGTTAGACAAGTGATCATGCTAAACGTAGAACATGAAAGTGTTGTTTCAAAAACTCATATGTTTTTAATTGTGGCTTTTTCTTCCCATAAGATCAATGCATTAGGAATAAAACATAATTGCAATAAGTAAGGTCGTACGATTTGAAAGGTTACTTAGCCTCTAGCGCAAGATCGTTTAAAAGTTGCTCGGGGTTGAATAGAGTTCATAGCCAAGGCATAACTTATTGAAGCGGGACGTGAAGATTGGCGATTATCCAAAAAGGCCCTAACAAGGCATGAGGAGCTCTATTTTTGCTAAAGATCCAAAGATGATGTGAAGTATCATTATTCCTAAATCAATATGAAGGATCGAGACACACGACGAGAAGCTATTACTCCCCTAAAGAATGGAGAAAGTCTATCCAAAAAGACCCTAACAAGGTATGAGGATAAATATATCCAAGTCCGAAAAGGAGGCGGATCGTTGTATATCAAAATCCAAAGTAAAGATTGAAGAAAAATGATGAAGTCGTGGTCCTATATGAAGAATCTCTCAAAAACGTCAAGTGAAGAAATTCCAAATATATGAAGAGAAGACCATAATTTCGAGAACGTCTTCCCAATATTTGAAGTATGAAGTACATGCCAAATATCGGTCCGAGAAAGGTCTCAAATCGTGAAACGAGTTATGCCAAGATATGAACTTAAGGAGATACACGAGAAGCCGTTTTAAAAGATTTTGTCCTTCGGCTAACTATTGATCAAATCGTGCTACTTTGCTTTCGGACTAATAACTACTCAAATAAGTCAATATGAATCACTTGTGATCCATGACAAATAGATAAAAAATGCTAGTAACCCATTTCCTTTTATAATAACTAGGATTGCGGGGAGAAAAAGTATTACACAATTTGAACGTATGAGTAGTGTTAGCATTGTGACTTGTACCAACAATGATCTTGTTTTTGCACTTAGCATGGAATGTATGACAATCAAGGATGACAAAGTTTACTCTAAGGGACATTAACTTGTTTCTATTCTTTGACCCTAAAAGTCACATTTTGGTGATGAAAATCATACATTATGTCTTTACACATTCTCGTAGTATGTTGCAAGTCTTTTACTCTTCAATAAAGGTTAATAAAATTGAACTTTGGTGATGCTTAGATACTTTATTCTAGCATTGCGTGAGGGCACGGCAATGGCTTAGTATGGGGGAGTGATGAGATGGCATTTATACATGATCTCATCGTTCTTTTCGGGCTTTAAATGCATTAAAATGTCATAAAATACCATATATATGCTTGTGTTTGTTTACTTGTGTATTTTAGGTATGGATATCGTGAAAAAGACAAAAGATCACAAGATACAAGGAAAAACGAACACGAGAAACGAAGCCGTACAAAGAACCGGGCCCTAATCATGGAATTTTCATCAAATACCCTTGAAGACTTGAAGACAAACAAGATTGATCCTTATTTATTGAAGAAATGACACTTAAAACCCTTGTATATTAATAATTACAAGTTTGGTCCCTTAAGTTTGTCAAAATTGCAAAAAGGTCCTTCAACTTTGAAGAAATGACAAGATTGGTCCCTCAACAAAATCAAATTGTCAAATATAGTCCCTCATGAAGTTTAAGAGACATTGAAGACCTTTGAAGATCAAGATTGTCCAAGTTCAGTCCCTGAATTATCCAAAAAAAGTCAAAAATAACCCTTTGATAACCTTTTTCCCAAGTTGGTGCCAAAAGTGTAAAGTCTTGAAAGATATTAACAAAGCAAAATCGTTTTAGGGCTGAAAAAACCTTAAATGCCAAAAATTCCAAAAGAAAAGGACTGAAGTTGCCAACTGAAACATTCAAATCCAAAAAAGGCGCCTAACACTACCTTTTCCCCTAAAAACGGATCAACAGGTTTACTATTCACTTTCACCCCCACCCAGAATTTACCCCGACTTAACCTTGGGTAAAAACTAATTAAACTCTCCCACGTGTAATTCACACACACCAAAACCATTCCCACTCCTAAAACCCGCAACCCACTCACTGTAGACCCCACCCCCAATTCCCCTCTCAACCAATCACATCACACCTTGTCCTCCAAGGCATGTGACGTGTCCCAAATCAAAGGCTAAGGATATTTGCTTACTCACAACGCCAAAACAAACGTCCAGGATCAAATTTGGACAACTCATCACTCAAAACCGTCAAGGGCAACTTTGGGATTTTCTATGTATTAGGGTTTATAATTTTATGGTTCTAGATTATTCTAATAGCACTATAAAAAGAGACCCCAACCTGTGGGTGATCCTTTGTTCCAGTTTCAAGCTTTAACCTTATAATTCCTTTTTAAAGAAATAAAAGTTTGGTTTTTGAGAAATTCAATTATAATTCCTTTTTATTGTTTTTAAAAGTTGTGTGTTGTGTAAAGCTTGATTCTGAGTTCCACTTTTTATATTTGGTTGAGTGATTTTGAGTTTCAAAATTGTTCAAAGTTTCTGAAAATTGAGATATTTTTGGAGAAATTTGTTCCAGGGTGTTTGATGTTAAGAAGTGTCATTGGTTAGTGATATTAGGTTATTAAAACATGTTAAGTAGTTTGGAAAAGTTTTGGAAAAGATTTTAAGAAGAAAAGAAAAGAATCAGAAATATATAGTTTATGCTTGAATTTTTGTGTTCTTTTTGATTTGTCTTAAGCAGGTTGAAAAGATTGTTGATCCAAGGGTCTGCACCAGCCCCAGCTGGTAAGGAGGTGGTTATGCTACCACTAGGGCTTTGGATGTAAAGCCCTAAGGTAACTTCCCTTTTACCTTGAAAAATTTCAGAAAAAGTTTGTTTCAAGTGATTGTTTGATTTGGTGATCTTTGTGTGTTAGCTTTCTGGATTTGTGTTCTTTTGTGTCCATATGCATGTTAAATGATATGTGAACCAGTTTGAGTAAGTTTGCAAGTATTTTGGATTGAAAATTTTGGTTTCATAATTTTAACAGGGTGTTTGGATAAGGGTATAAGCAGGGCAACAATTTTGATTTGTGTTTCAAATACGTGTTAGCTAGGTCAAAAAGGAGTAAGATAGGTTGTTGGCTAGTAGTAAGTAAATTTTGAACAAGTTTGAAGCCATTTGTGTGATTAAAAAAGGAAAAGAGTAGCTAGAAATCTGCATGTTTACAATCTGCTTGTTTTTCTTGGATTTTGGTGCTTGATTTTTGTGAATCTGTGAGTGATTAGGGTGATTTAAGGTTTGATATTGCTTAAGTGCTAGTTGAAGAGTGTGTGTGCTAAGTTTGGTGGATTAAAGATCACTAGTGTGCTAGATATAAGCCCATAAGTTCCCAGACCTGTCATAAACATCACAGAAACTGCATAGTGCTAGGGTGTGCTTTGATTTGCTTTTTGGTGTGTGCTAAGTGTTTATTTAGCTTAATCCTTGACTCCTTGTGCTTAAATAAGCACAAGGGTGCCCCTATTGTCCCAAAACATCCACCAAATAAGCTCAAACCAAGCCCCTTTTGGTTCCAAGAGTGCTAAATTGTGCACTCACCATTGTTCATCAGAAAAACAACCAACCTGGCACGTTTTTGATCTTAAAATTTGTTTAATCTTGGCATAAAAAGGGAATTGGAGTTGGATTATAAGTCATTCAAGGTCACTAGTTGGTTAGAAAAAGAAAAAAAAATAAAAAAGAAAAGTTTTGCAAAAACCACTAGCCTGGCTTCGAACCCCTGACCTCTCGTTGGAGGGTTCAAGGCTCTTACCAGTGTGCTAGCTTTAATCTTGTGTATAGAAGGGCAAGGCCTATTACTTATGGAGGTTTTGCATTGGCTTATCTAAAATAAGCCGTGGCTTGTTGATAAGTGTGAAAACACTTATCAATAATGATCCTAAAACCATTAAAAACACAGTCAAATACATTATTTTAACTGTAAATTATCATAATTACGCGTGTATTTGGTGTTTGTGTATTTTCAGGTAATATAGGTACATTTGAGATGAACACGAGTTTTCAAGGACTTATTTGATCAAAAGACGAAGAAAAAGACGAAAGATGCTTTCAAGGACCAATCTTGCCACTACTTCAAAGATCGAGGGTTCAAGTTGTAACTTTTGACAAAATGAAGGATGAAAAGAAAGAACTTAAAAGTTTTAACCACTTTTGAAACAAAATGTGAAGTTGAGGGACCAAAAAGAAAAGGACCAAATAGAAAGTTTGAAAAAGTTTATTAACTTGGTAAGTTGACCAAACCGGTCAATGACACAAACAAACACACACGTCTGCGTCTTCTTCTCCAAGAGAAGAGAGAGAAGGAGTTTACATCTTTTTTCCTCTCTTAACCTGCAAATCAAAATAAAGGATGATCCAAGGGTTTTCAGACGAAGTGTTAAACTACAAAAATACTCCTCTCTTTCTCATCTACAAGATGGGAGTAGTCAATTAGATCAAGACCCAAGGACGAAGAAACGCCCAATTTGGATTGAAGATGAAGGACGAGTAAACCTCGTATTAAACACGTGTCAAGCAGTCATTGGATTAACCACGTCACATCAATCCACTCGCTGGCTATAAATAGAAGATGAGGCCCTCATTTGCAACCGGTTAGCTTAGGGTAGTTTCACATAGTTAGTATTAGATAGGATTAGGAGTAGTGTAATATAGTTTTTACACTCAGTTAATGAGTTTGTTTTCAAAGTCGTTTTAATTCAGTTGATTCTGTTACATGTTCTGTTATTCAGTTACATTTTTCCACCATTAATGAAATATTAAGCTTTCTCAATCTTCTTTTCTCTTCTATATTGTTACTAGAATAATCAGAATCTCTTTTACTCTTTACTGTTATGAATTCCGTATCTTTAGTTCTAAGAGGTTTGTGTTTGATTTTGGATACTGAGCATTCAAGCTTTTCATATAATCGAGTTAGTCAAGCCTTTTGGACTTTCAATCTTATTAGCAGTTGAGTTCTTAGTTTTTCAGCTTATTTTCAGCTTAAAATTTCTTCTTTTGTTCTTATTCAGTTTCTGTTCTATTATAAGCTCTTTTGAGCTTAAATCTCTTAGTTTCTAAATCTTTTTAAAAAAAGCTCATTTTTCAGTTTTGATTCTTCTTACAGTAATTCATATTCTTACTGATTTAGAGTTTGAGTGAGTTTAAGTCTAAAAGAGCATTAGACTTTTAAGCTTGTAAGCTCATAAGAGTGTATTAGAAGGTAACTGTGAAATTTCGAGTCAATTCAGTTGAAAAAGATATATGAACAGTTAGTTGAATCTTTTACAAAGCCGTGAGTTAAAATGGTCGAGTTACGATCCTTGCAAGCTTATTTCAGATGAGTTTTTACTATCAACTTTTTCAGTTTAGTTGTCCTTCAGAATCAATTTGATTATATTCAGTAGGAGTGACTTGGAAGTAAGATTCAGATAGGATTTTGGATTCGTAGAAGCATTTCCACGTTTGTTTTGCAGATTTGAATTGGCAGGGTGTTTGATATTGATTTACGGTCTTCAGCCATGGATTATAGCAGAACGGCGGTTGGAGAGTAGGTGCATTTGATCTAAGCCGGCTCAGCGCCGTGCTTCGTCTCAGCGGACTAGACTACGGATGATTGGTTAAGCGCATCTAAGTTTCTGTATTTCAGTGTGAATTTACTTGAACTGTTCTTGTTTCTTAGTTTAGATTAACGATTTTAGCTTACGTCATTCTTGATTAAATTCTGTTTTCTAGTGTACGATTTTAGTTTGTTAATTGATGTCCGTCATAGTATTTCTGCCTTAGTTTCATGAACTGGTGTTTGGCAGTTTATAGTTTTGCTTATGTGATTTGCTTCTGATTGAAGTTCTATTTTAGATTTCTATTGCTTTTAGATTTCTGCATTATAGGTTGTTTGATAGTAATCTGTTAGTAGTAATTTTGGAAAAAAATTGCTTGAATTCGTTTTGGTTAAAATTTGTAGTCTCTGGATTCGTTATCTTGTTTACTGTTATAGTCCAAGTCATTTTTCTGTCTAATGTGCAAAATATTCAAGTTTCGCAGTATACACATTTAGTCCCTGTTCTTGTATACTTCCATTACAGTCACAGTTAGTGGACAGTTAAGTCTCATGGGCTAAGTGAATCATTTGGGCTTAGTTTTGTAACAAGACATTATTTTGAAATTCTGAAATTCAGATAGATTTTAATTTCAGTTGTGAAATCTGTTTTTTTTAGAATCATAATTTTTGATATAAAAGTTTACATATAAAAGTTTACTTTTAAATTTCGTATTTGGTACTTTTACTTTGTAGTATAATCTTGTATATTATTTTTTTACAATTTGTGCCTTTAAATGTCTTACGTGCAACGTGTTTTAGTGTAGTACATATACGTAGCTAGATATTTTTACAATTTTTACATGCTTTGTGCCAAGTAGACATAGATTCCAAACAAGTTTTACAACCAAAAACAATAAGTCGAGCTTAAAAACGTTATATCAATTCGAATCGAGCTGAGAAGACAACTATACTAAAAAACGGAATATTAAATGGCGCCGCTGCCGGTTCTTTTCGTGAAGATTAACGATTTCGAGTGAGACGATTGGATTTTGGGATCCGTTCACTTTGTGAACGTTATTTTTACGTATTATAATCAAAAACATAAAAAAATCAAAAAGATAAAAATACAAAAAAAATAAAAAATCACAAAAATCAATTCTTTTCCTAAAGAATTGAACCAAAAAAATAAAAAATCCAAAAAGTAATCTTTTTCCTAAAAGATTACAACAAAAAAATATATATTATTCGTTTTTATCGGTTTTTACGTAGATATAGTATTTTTCTTAAAAAAAAAAAACAAATAAATACAAAAATATTTTTTTTATATATTATTATATGTAGATACGTATAAGTATAAAAACAACCAATACACATATCTTCCATAAGTATTGCCGAGGCAATACACCGTGTTGAGGGGCGTTCCGGTCCTTGACACGCGTATCGATCAAATAAAATTAAGCAAGAATAGATAAATACTTCCAATTGGCAATAATTCGAAGAATACAAACTACAAAGTGAATAGATAGGCGACGTGCTATAAAATGCCGTCTAAGGGTCAATAGGTACTTAAGTGCTTCGCGCCACCTAACCCCCCGTTCACTAGTGCGTATTCTAAGAAGGAAGGCTTAATTGGAGGTCTTGCACCCAAGTAGTAATTATATATATACTTTCTTGTGGATATTTTATATCGAACCTCGAGGGAGATAATCTCTTCTCTCTTAAAAGTCGACCGAGGGCTACTCCCTCATTCCTCGTGTTTACTTACACGTGTACTCGCACACGTGTAATCATACCACCTTTGGTGTATTACTTCCTTTCCCAAGGAAGCTTTTCGACGTCATTATACTTGTATATACATTCGGCCACCTTGTTAAACATGGATACTCGTTCCATGTTGGAGATTTTGCAACAACGATCCGCCAACGCTAATTATTCGTCTTGTTCGAATTGTGGTGGTCCCCACGATACGTATTTATGTGATCACAATAATGGTTATTATGGGGAGGGATATGCTTACAATGGAACCGAGAACCCTAATTTTCAACCTAACACTCAAATGGACTACACTTGTAATGACTATATGGGATATTCCGGTTTTTCATCACAACCTCCACCATCATTTCATGATCAAACCTTTAATGTGCCATACCAAAACCAAGGATTTTCCAATTATGGAGGTTTTCAGAATCATGATAATTTTCAAGGCTATAATCAAGAAACCTTTCATAATCAAGGATTTTCAAATAATGAAGGCTTTCAAAATGATGAAAATTTCCCATGCTATAATCAAGAAACCTTTCATAATCAAGGATTTTAAAATAATGAAGGCTTTCAAAATGATGAAAATTTCCCATGCTATAATCAAGATACTTTTCAAAATCAAGGATTTTCACATTATGAGGGTTTTCAAAATGAAGGAAATTTTCAAGGTTACAATCATGATAACTTTCATAATCAAGACTCTTTTCAAACCTATAATTCACCTAATTATGGAAATCCACCTCCACCCTATTCTTCGACTTATTCATGTGAGTTTTGTGGAAAAGAACCCCATTATGGTTATGATTGTCGACCAAGGGATCCGCCTTCTTATGCTCTTAGTGATCTCGATGAGCTTTCTTTTATACTCGAGCAACGAGGAAGAGACAATGGATATAGATTAAAGGCTTTTAAACGTATGAGAGAGATGAGCCTCGAGGAAATGAAAGAAGAAACTCGGTGGTTAAGGGAGGAAATTAAGTCTCTTGAGGATGATGTAAGGAACAAGCGGTTTAATAAAAAGAAATTTGGTGATATGTATAGTGAATCGGTGAACGAATCCTCTCAGTTCCTCAAGGGAAATTTAGATGATTTACTCTTTAAGATTGATAAAAAAGAGGAAGAAGAACGATATTTTGCTAATCGTGCTCGTTTGCTTAAACAATGCTTATATGACGATGATTACTATCCTTCGAGTTGTATGACACTTAATGATGACACATCTTCATCACCTTTACCTCACGTGGAACCCACCGACTCTTTAACCATGGGGGACGAGCCTCTTAGCACTAATACAAACACCGATTTGGATGAATTAACCGTTTCTAGTGTTGAGAACCTTATCCCAATCCAAAGAGAGCTTGAGAGGGTTTCCATTGAACCATGTGACGAGCTTTGTCTTAATACCTCTTCTCTTCATGATCACATTGAGATTTTATCACATATTGACCTTCATGCTACTACTAGTGATTTTGGTGACTTTGATCTTGATGAATTGTTTAAAGAAAGGGATAATGAGATTGAGGAAGAGTTTGTGAAAGACTTGACACAAATGGAGGATGAAAATTGTGATTCTAGTGACGCGTCTTATGCTATATCATCCGATGATTTGTCTTGTCAAGATAACATTCCTAATTTGGATGAAGAGTTTGCTCCTATAGCAAAAGTGGATCCTTCTCCTCTACCACCTTATGATTCTTGTGATGAAACCTTTGATGATCCTTATGATAGTGATGAGTCTTTTACTTCTGATGATGATGACTCCATGTCTTCTATGACTCTTTCACCTATTCCTCTAAGTGATTTTGTGATACATTCAAATCCTCTTTTTGAGACATGTTTTGATAACCCACTTTTTGAGGAGTGTGAAGAACCTAATAATGAGTCTATAGAAGAAGAACCCTTGATTGATATTCCTTCACTAGTTTTTGAGGATACACCTATTGATTTTCATGATCATATCATCCCTTTGAGTGATTTTCTCATTAATACACCTCCTTTTGAGCCTTATGTTCCCACCCTCCCACCCTTGAAGTTGGTTATTGATGAAGATCCTTTCCTCTTAGAGATTGATACTTTTTCATCTAAGGCACCTTTAGAACTCAAAACCTTTGATATGGACTCTTTTATGGAGATTGATGCCACCATAGAGGATAATCTTGCACATTTTGATATAGAGGTCGATGATAGTGTTTCTAATTTGCATGAGGAGGTTCGTCTTATTACTACATTGCTTTTTGGGAACATAGAGACTACACCTTCTCCACAAGACACTATTGATCTTGATCCTCCTTTCACTATGCCTTCTATGGAAGATTACCCACCTTTTGATGATGATGATGAGCCTAATATGGATATACTTGTTATGAATGTTTTGATACCTACACCTTCATATTCTCATGATGATTTGATCACTAAGGGGGAATCTTATATGGTTGATATGAATTCATCTTCTTATTTTCCCATGAAGGGAAAGGTTTTTGATCCTGGGATACGTAAATTTGAGACACCTTGGTTTTCATCTACTCCACTTAAGAGTGTGCCTTCGATTGATATGCGCTTCTTGTATGAGCTTACTTTGGTGATGCTACCTATTTTGGAGTTGTTCACTTGTCGAGATGGAAATTATGTATTTGATCCTGGGGTTCTTCCTATATGAGAGATTTTGTATGTTGGACAAACTTGAGACACGTTGGACCGTTCCATTTATCGAGGCAGATTTGGTAAATCTTATAGTAAATGGCAACGTGTTAAGTTTGAGTGTGTTATGTGAGACGAGCTTCAAAGTGGATATTCTTTATTCTCCATGATGGTTTCCCCAAGGACAACTTAATTCGGGGCCGAGTAGAGCTAGCGACTTAGGGTTAAAAAAACTCAAGCATTGAATAACTAGGTTAGAAAACGTAGAGTAGATTTTCAATAGGTTAGGTTTAATTAAAAGGATGTTATAGTAGAGTTGAAGTGGAGGGGTGCCTTTCTTCGTCTTTTGGTGATTGTTTCAAGGGTTGCTCTCTCTCATTTTCATGCTTGGAGCTTATGGAGGAGGCCCGTGTATCTGGTTCACTTCGATTAGTTTTTGCTATCATGATATTCAAAACACTTGTGCTTAAAATGAATATCCTTTAGTTGTCTCTTCCTTAACTTGGGTTAAGCAAGGTTATCAATGTCATAAGTGTAGGGGAGTTTACTCCAATACTCTTAAACATTGAGGATAATGTTTATCTTAAGTGTAGGGGAGACTTCTATCGAAGTGACCTTACCTATACCATTGCCTTAACTTCATGATAACTGGAAAAATTTAATTTTTCAAACATTTTTTCAAATTTTTGATCTACTTTGGCCACCAAAAATATGCATTCATAATTTTTGCATTAATCATTTTTCATTTTGCATAACACATTTGCATTGTATATATTTCTTCTTTTATTTTTCATCAAAAATATATAAAAAGGAAAAATAAAATAAAACATGGTTTTAACAAGTTTAGATTTCTTTGACATATTAGGCCTGCCATGGATATTTTGACTCAACCCGAGTTTGCTTATTTTAGCACTCTCTAGCTAGTATCCTTAACCATTTAGTCCTTCATTGGTCTATTAGGCTAAGCTTCCACTAATTTCATTCTTTGAAATTTTAAATTTGTGGAGAATGGGAAATGATAGAGTTGAAGCAAGTATAAAAGGGCTAGATAGACTTCATGGCAATTACTTGTGGCTAAACCCTTCTCTTCTCTACCTCTACTTTCTTCGCATGTATATAATTGTTAATAAATAATCAAGTACGGTTTTAATTGGTTTGTAATCTCTTATGCATTTTTGGCTAATCATTTATGGTTGATATGAGTACGTCTTAAGATTCTAAGTTAGCACGTTTTATGTGTACTAGACTTATGTCATGCTCCATATTTAGCGGGTGTTTTTCCTTTTCTTCTTTGCAAATTTCTTGGTGAGGAATAAAGAAAAATAAGAGCGGCTTATGAAAAAAAAATGAGTGGCTAGAAAAAAAAAAGAAAAGAAAAAAATAAAAAATAAAAAAAAAATAATGCAAGACTCCCAAGAGGGGCAGTGTGGTGTTAATTATAGTGACTATTGAGTTCCAATATTACCTTGACGGGTTGCGGGGATTCAATAGATTGCTCCAATCCAATATTACCTTGACGGGTTGCGGGGTTGAAGATCCAAAATCTCAAAAAGATGCGGATGTAAATTATTGCGTGAGTTTTATTTTTCTTTCCTTAGCGAGTGTGTAGTTACTTATGAAAGCATGACATGAGGATTTTACACATAAGGCGAATGACTTATTACTCTTAATACGGACTTATATTAATTGTGAGCGGTTTTTCAAGTAATGGATGAGAAGATTACTTAGGATTAAAACCGTGCTTCCTTATTTTTGGATTTTACATTTCTTATATTTCACACTTGAATAATGACAAATTTGCCCATAAGCAATTTGCTCAAATAATAACCGGTTCCACATTTAATTGTCATGAATAAGTTGATGCAATTTTTACTTGTGAATGCAATGATTCCATTTATAAGCTTGGTATGGGGAAAGTGAAACTTGAGGGTGATAAATGTCCATGGTACCAAAGCCCTAATCCAAGTCATTGAATTCTTTATGAGTTATTTCCATCAAAACCATTTCAATAAAAATCAAAAATATATTAATAGAATTGTTTTCTTTGCATTGCATTGTAAATATTCAAAATCATGCATCATATAGTGTAGAGTAGTGTAGATGCATTCCATAATGGCCAAGGTTGGTTAATTATGAGAAAAGTGTAATTTAGAGCTTTAAAATGCTGCATTGCATGAGGACATGGCAATGGTCAAGTGGAGGGGAGTTGATAAGTGTGAAAACACTTATCAATAATGATCCTAAAACCATTAAAAACACAGTCAAATACATTATTTTAACTGTAAATTATCAGAATTACGCGTGTATTTGGTGTTTGTGTATTTTCAGGTAATATAGGTACATTTGAGATGAACACGAGTTTTCAAGGACTTATTTGATCAAAAGACGAAGAAAAAGACGAAAGATGCTTTCAAGGACCAATCTTGCCACTACTTCAAAGATCGAGGGTTCAAGTTGTAACTTTTGACAAAATGAAGGATGAAAAGAAAGAACTTAAAAGTTTTAACCACTTTTGAAACAAAATGTGATGTTGAGGGACCAAAAAGAAAAGGACCAAATAGAAAGTTTGAAAAAGTTTATTAACTTGGTAAGTTGACCAAACCGGTCAATGACACAAACAAACACACACGTCTGCGTCTTCTTCTCCAAGAGAAGAGAGAGAAGGAGTTTACATCTTTTTATCCTCTCTTAACCTGCAAATCAAAATAAAGGATGATCCAAGGGTTTTCAGACGAAGTGTTAAACTACAAAAATACTCCTCTCTTTCTCCTCTACAAGATGGGAGTAGTCAATTAGATCAAGACCCAAGGACGAAGAAACGCCCAATTTGGATTGAAGATGAAGGACGAGTAAACCTCGTATTAAACACGTGTCAAGCAGTCATTGGATTAACCACGTCACATCAATCCACTCGCTGGCTATAAATAGAAGATGAGGCCCTCATTTGCAACCGGTTAGCTTAGGGTAGTTTCACATAGTTAGTATTAGATAGGATTAGGAGTAGTGTAATATAGTTTTTACACTCAGTTAATGAGTTTGTTTTCAAAGTCGTTTTAATTCAGTTGATTCTGTTACATGTTCTGTTATTCAGTTACATTTTTCCACCATTAATGAAATATTAAGCTTTCTCAATCTTCTTTTCTCTTCTATATTGTTACTAGAATAATCAGAATCTCTTTTACTCTTTACTGTTATGAATTCCGTATCTTTAGTTCTAAGAGGTTTGTGTTTGATTTTGGATACTGAGCATTCAAGCTTTTCATATAATCGAGTTAGTCAAGCCTTTTGGACTTTCAATCTTATTAGCAGTTGAGTTCTTAGTTTTTCAGCTTATTTTTAGCTTAAAATTTCTTCTTTTGTTCTTATTCAGTTTCTGTTCTATTATAAGCTCTTTTGAGCTTAAATCTCTTAGTTTCTAAATCTTTTTAAAAAAAGCTCATTTTTCAGTTTTGATTCTTCTTACAGTAATTCATATTCTTACTGATTTAGAGTTTGAGTGAGTTTAAGTCTAAAAGAGCATTAGACTTTTAAGCTTGTAAGCTCATAAGAGTGTATTAGAAGGTAACTGTGAAATTTCGAGTCAATTCAGTTGAAAAAGATATATGAACAGTTAGTTGAATCTTTTACAAAGCCGTGAGTTAAAATGGTCGAGTTACGATCCTTGCAAGCTTATTTCAGATGAGTTTTTACTATCAACTTTTTCAGTTTAGTTGTCCTTCAGAATCAATTTGATTATATTCAGTAGGAGTGACTTGGAAGTAAGATTCAGATAGGATTTTGGATTCGTAGAAGCATTTCCACGTTTGTTTTGCAGATTTGAATTGGCAGGGTGTTTGATATTGATTTACGGTCTTCAGCCATGGATTATAGCAGAACGGCGGTTGGAGAGTAGGTGCATTTGATCTAAGCCGGCTCAGCGCCGTGCTTCGTCTCAGCGGACTAGACTACGGATGATTGGTTAAGCGCATCTAAGTTTCTGTATTTCAGTGTGAATTTACTTGAACTGTTCTTGTTTCTTAGTTTAGATTAACGATTTTAGCTTACGTCATTCTTGATTAAATTCTGTTTTCTAGTGTACGATTTTAGTTTGTTAATTGATGTCCGTCATAGTATTTCTGCCTTAGTTTCATGAACTGGTGTTTGGCAGTTTATAGTTTTGCTTATGTGATTTGCTTCTGATTGAAGTTCTATTTTAGATTTCTATTGCTTTTAGATTTCTGCATTATAGGTTGTTTGATAGTAATCTGTTAGTAGTAATTTTGGAAAAAAATTGCTTGAATTCGTTTTGGTTAAAATTTGTAGTCTCTGGATTCGTTATCTTGTTTACTGTTATAGTCCAAGTCATTTTTCTGTCTAATGTGCAAAATATTCAAGTTTCGCAGTATACACATTTAGTCCCTGTTCTTGTATACTTCCATTACAGTCACAGTTAGTGGACAGTTAAGTCTCATGGGCTAAGTGAATCATTTGGGCTTAGTTTTGTAACAAGACATTATTTTGAAATTCTGAAATTCAGATAGATTTTAATTTCAGTTGTGAAATCTGTTTTTTTTAGAATCATAATTTTTGATATAAAAGTTTACATATAAAAGTTTACTTTTAAATTTCGTATTTGGTACTTTTACTTTGTAGTATAATCTTGTATATTATTTTTTTACAATTTGTGCCTTTAAATGTCTTACGTGCAACGTGTTTTAGTGTAGTACATATACGTAGCTAGATATTTTTACAATTTTTACATGCTTTGTGCCAAGTAGACATAGATTCCAAACAAGTTTTACAACCAAAAACAATAAGTCGAGCTTAAAAACGTTATATCAATTCGAATCGAGCTGAGAAGACAACTATACTAAAAAACGGAATATTACTTGTTTTCCACTTTTCAGCTTATTTAATAAGCAATTTTAGCTTCTTTTTATTTCCCTAGAATCTTATTAGGTTTGTTGATTTTTCTAGCTTATTTTTATATTTTTCCATTTATTAGTTTATTTTCTAGGATTTATTTAATATACGTTTTTTATTAAATCAATAAAAAATACCAAAAAGAGTTTAAATTTTTAGGAAAAATAATTTTTAGGTTTTAAAATATTATTTTGAGGTTTACATTTAGTTTTGGTTTTAAAAACTTTAATTTTTAATTTTATAATATTTTAAGGTTTTTTATAAACTTTAAGGATTTTTATAAAATTATCAAAAAGGTTTTATGAGCTCTAATTAGTGTTTTTCTCTTAATTATATTATTTAGAATTTTTAGAAATTTTTTAGAATTAATTTTAGTAACTTTTTATTTTTAGCAATATTTTAATATTATTTTATTATTAATTTTTCAAAGTTTTATTTTTCTTTCCTTTTCATTTTTCCTAGGTTCTTTATCATTAATTAGGACTATTTCAATTTTTAGAATATTTTTATAACTTTTAGATTTATTTTTATAATTATTTTAAGTTTAATTAGGTTTTAATCATTTTTAATCATTTTTAGAGTTTTAAAAATAGTTTTAATAGGTTTTAATTTTTAGAAAATTACTTTTTAGTCTTCTAATAATATAAGTTAAGTGATTATTCAATAAAATAATATTTTAGACATTTGAGTTAGTTATATTTAATTTTAGGGCTTTAATTAGCATTTAAAATTAAATATTTAATTAATAAAAGGTTTTAAAATATCTTTGTTGGATTTTTATCTTTAGTTATATTATTTTAGACTTCTTTTTAGTCTTTTTAATTATTGATTTTGTTTTTGGTCTTAGTATAATAATTTTTAAATTTGGGTAGTTTTTCACGACTTTACGTCTTTTACGTCGTAGTTTAATTTTAACGTAACCGTCTTTCATTTTCTCATCCCCATTCTTCTCAATATTAATCTCAAACACATACAAGTTAATTCACAACACATATACCTCCTTGGGAAACGAACTCTTTCTCTCTTTATTTGATTGAGGGTCATTTGTGCACGGTTTTCCTAAACCGTCGTACGTAATACTTTCCGCTATTTACGCTCTTTTCCTAAAGAGTAGTAAAACTCTACAATCAAAGTTAGTACGTGGTGTGTGCATGGTCTCCAACATCTTAGTAATCTGCATTGTAGGACTCCTACGGGGTTCTATTTGGGAAACTCAAACAAACACTCTTCACCATGTTTAAGATAATTTTTATTTATTTGTTTAAATAAACATGTAATATGATTTGACTAACTCTTTATCTTATGCTCTATGGACTATATGTTATCGATCCACCCTTGTTACATCTCCGTGGATATATTCTACATATTTTGACCCTACCCGGGGTGTCACACTTTGTCACCATCTATAATGGGGATGAAATATGTCAAATAATCTTCGTTCCGCGTCATGTGCCTAGAGCATCCACTGTCCCAATATCCATGATCATTGAGCTATTTTTGAATTCCCTGCACATAAAGAAAACAAATTAGTTTTCTATAGGAATCCAAGCCTGTACAGACTTGGATTCATGTGGTTGTTCAACAAGAACTGACTTATTCCTTGTAACAACCCCTTGCACATCCCTTTGTGGCATGAACACCCAATTTACCCCAATTGGTTTAGTAATGACCTTTGAAAGATAATTAAATCTGTTGCAGGTCATAGAAATTCCATCTGAATTAGGATTTTGGTCTTGTTTAGGTCTCCATGCCAAACTAGATGAAGCTTTAGATCCCTTTCCCTTAGGTTGTAAATACCTATTCCTTGGTCTAACGTGAGGTCTAACATAAGCTAGTTGTGGCATTTTCATGCCAAACCTAGATCTGTCAGCGGCTGATTTTATCTTGTCAGCGGCCAATTTGTTCATGTCAGCGTCAAAATTAAGGATTGCTACAGGAAACCATTCTCTGTTAGACCAAGTGTTGGTGTTTTGAAAGGGCCTTTATCCATGAGTATTAGTCCCTTTAGAAAAGAAGGGATCTGGTCTAGTGGCCTGGCGACTTTTTTGGACAAAAGGTTTGGGTTTGACCTTGGTTGACCTATTACCAGCGGTGAACTTAGAGCCGCTGATACACTTTTAGGCCAAATGAGAAAAACATCCACATGTGTAACAAGCCATTCTAGACATAACCTTAGGTCTAGATTGAATGAACCCTGTCCCATTAACACTTGCTTGGCTTTGAGGTGATCTAGGTTTCCTATACATTTTAACATATTTAACACTAGATTTTCTTTTAGTTGTAGAGCCAAGGTCAATGGTTTTTCCAGTGGTGGGGTTTAATAAGTGTGAAAACACTTATCCTTTTACCACTTAATTATAATAATAACCAAGCCAAAACATGTATTTTATGTCGTAAATGTCGGAATTATGTGTGGTTTGTGTTTTTGTTGTGATTTAGGATCAAAATATGAAAAAGGAAGAAAACACGGGCTTTCACGGGCTTTTATCGAAAAAAACACAAAAGACGAAGTCAAAGATCAAGAGTGCAAAAGATTAGAAGTCAATGGGCTTATTTTGAAGATTTATTGAAGAAAAGGACCAACGACGAAAGATTTACAAGTCGAAGAACCCAACTCTAATAAATGAAGAAATTATAAGACGAGTTCAAGATTTTTATCGACAAATCCCGAGCCAAAGTCGAGACGTCAATTTAATTTAAAGACGAGACGACAAAAAGAAAAGAAAAGAAAGAAGACAAATAAGCATCCACCAAACCACCTACCACTTTCCCCTATATATACTCCACCTTCATTTCATTTTATTCTTGTTAGTTATTTTGACAAAATAACTCTCCACCTTTATTTTCATGTCTTTTTAATACTTGCCATTTAATTTCATGTCTTGCTTTTAATTTGTTGTTGAATCCTTATCATTTTAATTAAGTTTTACTTTTAATCTCATCCTTCCTTTCTTGTTTTATTTTAATTAAGTGTTTGGTTGATTGATTTTGTTGATTTAGTTTTGATTAATCAAGTGGGTTTCATAGTTTTATTGATTTTGATTCCATAAGGTTTGTTGATTTAGATGCTTTAATGCTTGGTAGATCTTAATTAGTGATTTATTGTTTTTTTTTTATTGTTTTTGGTTGATTTATGTTTTATTAATTAAGTGGGTTTTGATTGATTTGGTTTTTATTCTTAGTTTTATTGATTTGGTTTGATTGATTGTTGTTAGATAATGATTAGTGGTTAGTTTTGTTGAATCCTTAGATTTAATTTTGTTAATTTTAGATTCATTCGTGTTCTTAAGTTTTTAATCTGTTCCATCTATTCTAGTCCCTGTTATTTTTGTTTTCCCGAACCAACCAGTATATTCCGAATAAACAAATTTCCCCGAACCAATAAATTTTCCCGACACTCCTGAAATTGCATTCGTTTTCCCGAACCAAATTAATGTTTCCCGAACCAAGGGTTTTATACAAAAATCCCGAACCAAGAAGTTTTAAAAAATATTCTGAATGAAGCTATTAAAAATATTCGAAGGAAGCTTATTTAAAAAATACCGAATGAGTTATTTAAAATTCCGAATGAAGTATTTTTTTTTCTAAAAAAGATTCCGAATGACTAAAAAGAACTTCTCGAACGAGTAAAAATTTCCACCAGCTTGCCTGCTTGCTTCCTATAATTTTCCCGCCAAAATCCAGCTACTTTCCTGCGTACTTGAGCTGGTAGCTTGCGTGCTTGTTTTTTATTTAATATTGTTCCGTAATCGATTAGTTTTATATGAAAAATCAGTATTTTTAGTTATACTTTTCATCTAATTTAGTATTAGTAATTTTTCGTAAAGTTTAAGTTTTATCTTTTATTTAGCGCCCGCTTTAGTTTTTGTCTCGTTTAGTTTTAAAGTACCCTCATTGTTTTATTTTCTCCTTTTTCATTAAGTAAACTTTATTTTCAAGTCGAAAGTTAATTTCATCGTTGATATGTGTGAAAACACACATCTTTTCTACCACTTAATTACAATAATAACCGGACCAAAACGTGTATTTTATGTCTTTTATGTCGGAATTATGCGTGGTTTGTGTTTTTGTTGTGATTTAGGACGAAAAGGTGAAAAGTGGAGAAAACACGGGAATTCACGGGAATTTACGGACTTTTATTGAAGAAAAGGATGAAAGACGAAGTCAAGAAGTCACGAGTGCAAAAAGAACGGAAGTCCAAGACCAATTCTGAAGACTTATTGAAGAAAAAGTCAAAAGACGGAAGTTTACTGAAAGACGAGGAACTCAAGTCTTATTTATCGAAGAATTAAAAGACGAGTCCAAAGAAATCCCGAGATCAAAAGTCATTAAAGACCAAGATTAAAGAAGATTTGAAGGCTTAAGGACTAATGGCACAATTAACAAAAAGATTAAAGAAGAGGAGGGACCTAAGCATGCAATTAAGGAAGAAAGGAAAGAGGGGAGGAAGTTTCCTCTAACCACCTCCCTAATCCCCTATATATAGTCTTTAACTAATCACTTTTCATTTGGTTGGCTAGATTGACAAACTAGTTCTTCCACCTTTATTTTTATGCTCCTTTAATTACTTGCCCCTTTAAATACATGTTTTGCACCTTTAATTACCTTTAATTTCAAGTAAGTGTTTCTTTTAATTACTTGCATCTTTACTTTATCTTGTTAATCTTCTTCTACCTTTCTTTAATCTTTGCTTTACACGTTTTTATCTTGTTAAGTTGTTTAAAGATTTGATTTTTTATGCTTTTGATTGTTTTAAATCTCTTATTTTCATAGCTTATTTGGTTTATTTTCAAGTTTATATAGTTTTTACAAAAGTTATTTTTATATAAAAAGTTGTTTTTCTTAAAGTTTATCCTTTTCGTGTCTTAAAAGTTTCTAACTTTCAGTTTCGTAGCTTATTTTTACACGGTTTTACCTTAGGATTTAGTCTTGTGCTTATTAGAATCATAGCTTATTATTATAGCTTATTTTGCACTTTTTCTGCCGGATTCCGATTGTTACAAATCGGAAAAGGGTTTTAAAATTCCGATCAAGGGGGACTTTGGTATTCCGATCGTGGACAAGGTAAGTAGTATTCCGATTGGGGTCCAGTGACAGTTATTCCGATTGGTGCTCTTCTCCATATTCCGATTGAGGTGTTATTTTGGGTATTCCGATCGTAGCTAAGGTGACAGCTATTCCGATCACGGATTCCGATAAACATTCCGACCAAAGGTCTTTTCCATATTCCGATCAGAGTAGGTTTTATACATTCTGATCTGAGGCTAAAGTTTGGTTATTCCGATTGGGTTAAGTGACATATTCCGATTGGGGTTTTCCGATCTTCATTCCGACAGATAAGGGGAGTATATACCGACGTGTTTGATCGGAATATATTCCGATTGGGGAGTTATTTTTAGTACTTTGTCTTGTTTTATTTTTACGTTATCATTTTAATACTTGTCTAATTTTAATTTCCGTCACGCTTTATTTTAAGTCATTTAATTAAATTTACTTTCCGTCACGTTATTAAATATCGCACATTTAATTTTAATTAGATTTAGATTTAATTTTTACGCACTTTTAATACTTGCCCTTTACTTTAACGACATTTACTTTTAAGTCTTTGCACATTTAAATTTTAAAACCAACCGACACATCTTTGTTTCACCAAAGATCAACTGAGTCACACATTAAACATAAGTTTTTCAATTCGATTAGACTGGAACAACGAATATTTTTAACTTGAGTAAAACCTAGTTATCAAATGGCGCCGCTGCCGGCTCTTTTCGTTAAGATCAACAGTTTTCTGTGAGAGACACGTTGCTTTTTGGGATCCGTTCACTTGTGAACGTTACTTTTCTTGCATAAAAAATTCCAAAAACTCATAAAAATTAAAAATTGATAAAAATCCATAAAAATTAAGAATTTCAAAAATCCAAAAAGATTTTATCTTTATTGTGTATATATATTGTCTTTGTGTTTGGTTTCTTTTTCTTTTGCATTTTCAGGTGTATGCGTACTAGATCTTCTAATTATCAAGAGCCCGAGCCTCAAGAAGATTTAGATATGGCAGGTGTTAACAACAACAACATTCCACCGAACCTGAATAATAATAATAACAACAATGCTCTTCCACAGCCCGATCTTCGGACCATGGAGGAACTTTGTCAACCAACAATGTTTGGACGAGGAGGACCGATTGCGCCGATGCAGATCAACGCTCCTGAGTTTTCGTTGAAGCATCACATGATTCAGCAAGTACAAACAAACCCATTTAGAGGATTGCCTGATGATGATGCCAACAAACACCTCGACAAGTTCATTACAATCACCCAAAGCATGAAGTTGGCTGGTGCCACAATGGATGAACTTCGCCTACAACTCTTTCCACATACTTTATTACATCATGCCGAGAAATGGTTTGATCGTCTCCCGAAGAATTCTATTCACACTTGGGATGACATGACTCAACGCTTTTTGTCGCGCTACTTCCCACCATCCATGGTCACAAGCCTTCGCAATCAAATCAGCGGTTTCATGCAAGACCCTGATGAATCTCTTTTCGACGCTTGGGAGAGATATAATGTCTTGATCGATAGATGTCCAAACCACAACATGCTCCCTGTGACCTTAATTGATACTTTCTACAACGGTTTGACCTTTCGAGATCGTGATACGATTAATGCAGTCGCCGGTGGCACATTCATGAAAAGGAGACCCGAGGAGTGTAGAGAGCTTATTGAGAACATGACTACTCACCACAAAAACTGGGATTCCTCTGCTTCTTCTAGGAACAACCCGAGAGTCAATGTTTCTTCTACCTCAGCAAACCCTGAGATGACCGAACTCACCCGCATGATGACTGAAATGAGCAAAAGTATTACGCTTCTCGCTTCAAATCAACAACAACAAGTTAAAGCGGTTGCTAATCCTTGTGAAACATGTGGCGGTCCTCACTCATACACCGATTGTCCTTCGACACAAGGAAATCCGGAAAATGTGTATGCAGCTTATGGTAATTATTCACCGGAAAATTACCATGCTCGACAAGGGGATAGGAATCTGCTGAGTTACCGTTCCAACAACTACCTTTCACCCGGTTTTTCTCCTCAAAACCAAAACCCCGCCAACAACTACACTAGAAGCAACCAAATCCCACCAAGAGCTTCTAACCCTTATCACCCACCCGCCCAACAAACCCCACCCAGTAATCCGGATGTTGAGGCCATCATGAGAACCCAAGGTGAGCAAATCAAGAATCTGCAGAGCCAAATTATCAATCTGAAAGGAGATATCACAAAGCAAGGAAATGAGATAAGATCCGAGCTTCGAGATAACATTCAATCCTCCTTCAGCAGTCAAACCAATGATTTGAAGAATATGCTTGCTAGTTTCTTGCCATCCGCTCAACCTTCTACTACAAGTTCTCTACCTTCAAACACCGTCACCAATCCGCGAGCTAATGTGAGTGCTATTACTACTCGTAGTGGAGTCACCATCGTAGGACCAACAATCCCACCCCCATCATCTACACCTCCTCCACCACCATGTGTCCCTACTCCTCCTACACCTAGTATTAGTGCACCATTACCGTCTCCGCCTCGACGTGATGAAGTTCCCATGAATGACCCTTCAACATCCCAACCCTTACCGACTACACCTTCACCTTACACCTATAAACCTAGAATCCCATACCTTTCTCGCATAGGCAAGACCAACGAGCTAACCAAGAATGACTGTCAAGTATCGAAATATGTGGAAATGCTATCTCAAATGACAATCAACATTAGCCTTGTTGAAGCACTTTGCCACATGCCGAAATTTGTCAAAGCATTCAAGGAATTGCTTAGCAAGAAGGAGAAGCTGATTGAACTCGCCAACACACGCTTAAATGAAAACTACTCAGCAGTTATTCTTAAAGAATTACCGGAAAAGCTTGGAGATCCCGGTCGTTTTGTGTTGCCTTGCGTGTTCAACAAAACTGAAGAATTTACTGCCCTAGCCAATCTCGGGGCTAGTATAAATTTGATGCCACTCAGTGTTTGGAAAACACTATCATTGCCCGACCTCATTCCAACAAAGATGAGTCTCGAACTTGAAAACCGCACTCTCGCTTACCCCGTTGGTATAGCCGAAGACGTGTTTATCAAAGTTGGCACATTTACTTTCCCGGTCGATTTTGTCGTAGTTGATTATGAAATGGACCCTCGTATTCCTTTAATACTTGGTCGGCCATTCTTGAGAACCGGACGTGCTTTAGTAGATGTGGCCGAAGGTGAGTTAATCTTACGAGTCGGGGATGATTCTAAAGTTTTTAAAATGGGGAAGCTTACAGGAAAATCCTTTGGAGGCCGAGAATCAGTGAATATGATAAATGTGCTCGATGACTTTACCGTCTACGATAATCCTTTATTCGAGTCTTCCACTGATAATCCACTCTTTAAAGATGATGTGGATGATTCTCTCCCTACTTTGGACGCTTCTCCCATTTATGATTCTCAACCGGTCTTCGATGCTTATGATGATGATGATTCTAGCTCAGACTCGGATGATTTTGATTGTACTTCTGAGTATCCCGAGCTGCCCACTTTCGATGATTTTGATGAGGCTGATACTCTCTCGAGCGATTCTTCACATGCTGAAGATCCTCCGCCATCACTCGATCCTACCTTGGACGATTATTCATTTGAGGAAGATTTCTCTGAATTTCTCAACACATACTTCCCTCGTGAGAGTGATGCTCCTCCTTTGGACTTTGAAGATTATCGTCTTGATCCTACTTTGGATTTGAAGAGCATTTTGTCCAAGGAGAAGAAACCGGTCGACACCGAAATCCGTTGCACTTATGATTTGACACCTCTTTGTCCCCCTTCTGAGGTCGAGGTTGTGCTTCTTTGCGGATCTTCTTCACACTCGGCTGCGCCTGAGTGCTATTTTCCCCTGAAGGAAAAGGTGTTCGACCCCGGTATTGAAGTCTTTAAGCCATCTCAGTATCCACCTGATGAAATAAAAGGAAAAATCTTTGGACCCATTGAAGACATGCTTGCACCACTTCATCCTTGCTTCTACTGTGCTCCATCACTGCTTAAGGGAACCCTGCCTACTCTTCTTTGGCTTGCCTTGTTCGTCTTAAGCTCTTGCTTATTGATGGATGAAAACTATGTCTTTGATCCTAGTGGATATGTTTCATGTTTCTTCCGTTGATGATCAAGGTCGAGTAAGGCTAATGACTCGGTTAACAAAAATCAAGCGCTTCTTGGGAGGCAACCCATGCATCTATCTTTTTGATTTCTTTAGCATAAGTGTAGGGGAGACCCGTTGGTGTTTGCTCTCTCTTCTCTTCTACTAATCAGGGATTCGAGCTTCAATGATCCACTCTTGATGATTCTTGACGACCCGTGATTCCGTGTTCTACTTCTTCCCGGTTCTATCCTAAACTCTTTTCGATTCACTATTTTATATTTTCTCAATATTAAAATAGGAATCTCTTTAGTTGTCTTTTCCTTAGCGAGATTTAAACAAAGTGCACAATGTCCTAAGTGTAGGGGAGTTTCCTCCCACATGCTTAAACATTGAGGACAATGTTTATATTAAGTGTAGGGGGGACTTCTATCGAAGTTAAGTGGTCTTTTCCTTGTATTTGTCCTCATTTTAACCGGAAAATCAATTTTTCGACATTTTTCAAAATTTTTTTATCTATTTTGGCCTATTAGTTGTTATCTTTGTATAGTTATTTTCTTCCTTTTCTAGAATAAATCTTTGAATAAGTGGTTTTAGTTTTCAAACGTTGTGAATCTTTTGACTCAATCCGAGTTTACTCTAGCTAGTACCCTTAACGTGTTTAAGTCAAGTTTTGCTAGGCTTTTATATAGGGAGCTATAAAACGCGAAAGTCTTAACTCTCACGGGTTAAGAACAAGAACTTTTCGCAAGTTCCTATAATTGATCCTAGAGAGTCGTTTATCAAGGGAACTTTAAAACGCGATTTCTAAACATGAAAAAGTCTAAGAATTTGCAAGATCCTATAGGCGACTCGAAAACCCAAAACTTTGATTTAATAGGCTAAGCATTCACGAGTCTCATTACTTGAGATTTTAAACTGTGGAGAACGAGAGATGATAGAGTCAATTATAAGTCCGGTATTCTTTCGTGAATTTATGTGAGTTAATTATGAGCCTATTCTCCCATCGCTTGCTAATAATTTATCTGCTAATAAATAAGGTTCTACGATTTGAAAGGTTACTTAGCTTCTAGCCCCAGATCGTTTAAAAGTTGCTCGGTATGGATTAGAGTTCATAGCCAAGGCATAACTTATTGAAGCGGGACGCGAAGATTGGCGAGTCCGAAAAGGCCCTAACAAGGCATGAGGGCTATGTTTTGTTGCTAAAGATCCAAAGTGATGTGACAAATCATTTATCGAAAATCAATATGAAGGATCGAGACACACGACGAAAAGCAAATACTCCCCAAAAGTCATGGAGAAGTGTATCCGAAAAGACCCTGACAAGGTATGAGGATAAATAGATCCAAGTCATAAAAGGAGGCGGATCGTTGTATATCAAAATCCAAAATAAAGATTAGAGAAAAATGAAGAAGTCGTGGTCCAAGTATGAATCTCTCAAAAAGTTCAAGTGAAGAAATTCCAATTATGAAGAGAAGACCATTATTTCATGAACGTCTCTCAAGATTTGAAGTATGAAGTCGCTGCCAAATATCGGTCCGAGAAAGGTCTCAAATCGCGAAGCGAGTTATGCCAAGATATGAACTTTATGAGGTCCCGAGAAGCAGTTTTAAAAGATTTGGTCCTTTAGCTAACTATTGATTAAATCGTTCACTTTATTTTCAGACTAAATAACTATCGAAATAAGTCAAACAATGCATCCTCGTGATCATTCAAGACAACAATAAAATATAAGAGATACCCCAGGAATAAGGGAGTCTAAGTGAATAATTGGCCCACATGAGTTCGTGTTAGTCTACTAACTTATAATAACAATGATCTCGTTTTTACGCTTGGTTTGGAGAAAGTGAAAAGTTGAGGATGATGATTATTCATGACATTTTCAAGACCCAATGTATGCTTTTGATTTCTCTATTTTGAATAATTTTAATTTTCTATCTCTTTAATAAAGGCCAACGTGGATTAATTTTGATGAAAAATGTAAACGTGCTTTGTAACTAATGCATTGCATGAGGACATTGCAATGGTCAAGTGTAGGGGATTTGATATGTGTGAAAAGACACATCTTTTCTACCACTTAATTACAATACTAACCGGACCAAAACGTGTATTTTATGTCTTTTATGTCGGAATTATGCGTGGTTTGTGTTTTTGTTGTGATTTAGGACGAAAAGGTGAAAAGTGGAGAAAACACGGGAATTCACGGGCATTTACGGACTTTTATTAAAGAAAAGGATGAAAGACGAAGTCAAGAAGTCACGAGTGCAAAAAGAACGGAAGTCCAAGACCAATTCTGAAAACTTATTGAAGAAAAAGTCAAAAGACGGAAGTTTACTGAAAGAGGAGGAACTCAAGTCTTATTTATCGAAGAATTAAAAGACGAGTCCAAAGAAATCCCGAGATCAAAAGTCATTAAAGACCAAGATTAAAGAAGATTTGAAGGCTTAAGGACTAATGGCACAATTAACAAAAAGATTAAAGAAGAGGAGGGACCTAAGCATGCAATTAAGGAAGAAAGGAAAGAGGGGAGGAAGTTTCCTCTAACCACCTCCCTAATCCCCTATATATAGTCTTTAGCTAATCACTTTTCATTTGGTTGGCTAGATTGACAAACTAGTTCTTCCACCTTTATTTTTATGCTCCTTTAATTACTTGCACCTTTAAATACATGTTTTGCACCTTTAATTACCTTTAATTTCAAGTAAGTGTTTCTTTTAATTACTTGCATCTTTACTTTATCTTGTTAATCTTCTTCTACCTTTCTTTAATCTTTGCTTTACACGTTTTTATCTTGTTAAGTTGTTTAAAGATTTGATTTTTTATGCTTTTGATTGTTTTAAATCTCTTATTTTCATAGCTTATTTGGTTTATTTTCAAGTTTATATAGTTTTTACAAAAGTTATTTTTATATAAAAAGTTGTTTTTCTTAAAGTTTATCCTTTTCGTGTCTTAAAAGTTTCTAACTTTCAGTTTCGTAGCTTATTTTTACACGGTTTTACCTTAGGATTTAGTCTTGTGCTTATTAGAATCATAGCTTATTGGTATAGCTTATTTTGCACTTTTTCTGCCGGATTCCGATTGTTACAAATCGGAAAAGGGTTTTAAAATTCCGATCAAGGGGGACTTTGGTATTCCGATCGTGGACAAGGTAAGTAGTATTCCGATTGGGGTCCAGTGACAGTTATTCCGATTGGTGCTCTTCTCCATATTCCGATTGAGGTGTTATTTTGGGTATTCCGATCGTAGGTAAGGTGACAGCTATTCCGATCACGGATTCCGATTAACATTCCGACCAAAGGTCTTTTCCATATTCCGATCAGAGTAGGTTTTATACATTCCGATCTGAGGCTAAAGTTTGGTTATTCCGATTGGGTTAAGTGACATATTCCGATTGGGGTTTTCCGATCTTCATTCCGACAGATAAGGGGAGTATATTCCGACGTGTTTGATCGGAATATATTCCGATTGGGGAGTTATTTTTAGTACTTTGTCTTGTTTTATTTTTACGTTATCATTTTAATACTTGTCTAATTTTAATTTCCGTCATGCTTTATTTTAAGTCATTTAATTAAATTTACTTTCCGTCACGTTATTAAATATCGCACATTTAATTTTAATTAGATTTAGATTTAATTTTTACGCACTTTTAATACTTGCCCTTTACTTTAACGACATTTACTTTTAAGTCTTTGCACATTTAAATTTTAAAACCAACCGACACATCTTTGTTTCACCAAAGATCAACTGAGTCACACATTAAACATAAGTTTTTCAATTCGATTAGACTGGAACAACGAATATTTTTAACTTGAGTAAAACCTAGTTATCAATCGTTTAGTTTTATTTTTATTAATTGTTTTGTTTTAATTTACGTTTTATTATTTGTTTTGCTCCTTTATTATTAGTTATTTGTTTTTAGCTTATTTTTATTACGTTTCGCTCTTACCTTTTATGTAGAAATAGAAAACCAAACTTCCCTTTTTCTTAACCAAAACTAATTGCTCCACTTTGAACCCGTGACCAATTCGAATAGAATCGTGAACGAACAACAACGACATACACACAAAATTCCTATTTTAAAATGGCGCCGCTGCCGGCTCTTTTCGTGAAGATTAACGGTTTATTGTGAGAGACGCGTTGGATTTTGGGATCCGTTCACTCGTGAACGTTATTTTTCGTGTCAAAAATTTTCAAAAATTCTTAGAATAAAAAATTTTCAAAAAATCCAAAAACATTTAAAAATCATAAAAAGCAATTATTTTTCAAAAGTTTTGCACCAAAAAGATTTTATTTTTCCAAGTAAATATATTTTGTCTATTTCTTTGGTATCTTTTTCTTTTGCAGGTGTATGCGTAATAGATGTTCGTCTTATTCTGAGCACGAGACTCTTGAAGACTTAGATATGGCTGGTGTGCACAACAATAATAACCCACCTCACCCCAACATGAATAATAACAATCATCTTCCTCAACCCGGCCTTCGCACGATGGAGGAGCTTTGTCAACCAACAATGAATGGACGCGGAGGTCCGATTGCGCCGATGCAAATCACGGCTCCAGAGTTTTCGTTGAAGCATCACATGATCCAACAAGTTCAAAATACTTGTCCATTTCGCGGATTACCGGATGATGATGCCAACAAACATCTCGACAAATTCATGATCGTCACTCAAAGCATGAAATTGCCCGGTGTTACCATGGATTTTCATCGCCTTCATTTATTTCCACACACTTTATCCCACCATGCCGAAAAATGGTTTGACCGTCTTCCTAAGAATTCAATTCATACATGGGACGAGATGACTCAACGATTTTTGTCGCGCTACTTTCCACCATCCATGGTCACGAACCTTCAGAATCAAATCAGTGGTTTCACACAAGAACCTGATGAATCACTTTTTGATGCTTGGGAATGTTATAATGTTTTGATCGATCGATGTCCTAACCACAACATGCTCCCCGTCACCTTAATTGATACTTTCTACAACGGTTTAACTTTTCGTGATCGTGATACGATTAATGCAGCCGCCGGTGGCACATTTATGAAAAGAAGACCCAAGGAGTGTAGAGAGCTTATAGAGAACATGACTACTCGTCACAAAAATTGGGATTCATCTGCGTCTTCAAGGAATAACCCGAGAGTCAATGTTTCTTCTACTTTATCACACACCGAGATGAACGAATTCACCCGCATGATGGCCGAAATGAACAAAAATATCCTACTCCTGGCTACGAATCAACAACAACAAGTTAAAGCTGTAGCACTTTCTTGTGAGATCTGCGGCGGTCCTCATTCATACACTAATTGTCCTTCTACTCATGACAATCCGGAAAACGTGTATGAGGCTTATGGTAACTATTCAACGGAAAGCTATCAAGCCCGGCCTCAAGGTGATCGTAACTTGCTAAGTTACCGTTCCAACAACTTTCTTTCAACCGGTTTTTCTCCTCAAAACCACAACCCAAACAACTTTAATAAAAGCAATCCAAACCCACCTCGAGCTTCTAATCCATATCACCCACCCACTCAACAAGCACCACCCATTACTCCACCCACAACTTATAACCATGATGTTGAAGCTTTCATGAGGACCTAAGGAGAGGTAGTTAAGAATCTTTAAAGCCAAATCATTAACTTGAAAGGTTATATCACACAACAAGGGAATGATATTCGAACCGAGCTTCGACACGATATGCAAACTTCTTTGAGCAATCAAACGAATGATGTGAATAATATGATGGCTAGTTTCTTCCAAACCACTCAACCCTCTACTTCGGGCTCTCTTCCTTCAAATACCGTCACCAACCCAAGAGCTAATGTGAGTGCTATTACTACCCACAGTAGAGCAACTTTAGTAGGACCATCTACCCCTCCCCCAGTTACTCCATCTACACCTCCTCTACCACAATTTATCCCGCCTTCTTCCACGCCTAGTATTAGTTCACCATTACCGTGTCCACCTCTTCATGAAGAAGTACCAAAGAAAAACCCTTCACCAACCCCACCTTCCACCTTTAAACCTTCAACATCTCAACCTTCACCTTCTACACCTACACCTCCTAAGCCCAATATTCCCTATCCATCTCGGTTAGACAAGTGAAAATTGCTCACCAAGGATGACATTCAAGTGACAAACTTTTTGAAAAAGATTTTGGGAGTGAATATCACCAATAGCCTTGTTAAAGCTCTTGCCCAAATGCCGATATTCGTTAAGATGTTTAAGGAATTGCTTAGTAAGAAGGAGAAGATGCCCGAGTTTGTTAATACTCGATTGAATGAAAATTGTTCTGCAATCCTTCTTAAAGAACTTCCGGAAAAACATGGAGATCCAGGTTGTTTTGTGCTACCATGTACTTTTAACCGAACCGAAGAATTTACTGCCTTAGCCGATCTCGAGGCAAGTATAAATTTGATGCCTTTAAGTGTTTGGAAAAAGTTATCATTACCCGATGTTACACCAACAAAGATGACTCTTGAGCTAGCAAACCGAACTCTCGCTTACCCCGTTGGTATTGTCGAAGATGTGTTTGTTAAAGTTGGTACCTTCACTTTTCCGGTCGATTTTGTTGTTGTTGATTATGAAATGGACCCTCGTATTCCGTTAATACTTGGACGGCCATTCTTGGAACCGGAAAAGCTTTAGTCGATGTTGCTGAAGGTGAACTAATCTTACGGGTCGGGAATGATGCAAAAGTGTTTAAAATGGGGAATATCACAAACAAATCAAATGGAAGAGAAACAAAAAATATGATTGATGTGCTTCAAGACGAGTTTGATACAACTACTTGTGAAAGTACAAAGCTTTATGCTTTTGTCGTCTACAACAATCCTCTTTTTGATTCTTGCTATGATAATCCACTTTTCCAAGATGACGTGGATTATTCTCTCTCAACTTTGGATGCTCCACCAATCTATGATGATTATAGTTCCGATATGGATGATTATGATGATTTTACTTTAGAGTATAAAGACATGCCAACATATGATGATTTTGATGATGTTGATACTCATTCGAGTGATTCTTTACATGATGACCTTGTTCCTAGTTTTGATGAAGATCCTCCACCAACAATGCTTGATCCTACTTTGGATGACTACTCATTTGAGGAGAATTTTGCTACTTTTCTCAATACATACTTCCCCAATGAGAATGATTCTCCTCCTTTGGACTTTGATTTTGGTCTTTATCCTCCTTTGGATATGAAGAAACCCTTTTCAAAGGAGAAGAAGCCAGACGACACCGATATCCGTAGTACCTATCTCTTGACACCTCTTTATCCACCTTCATCGGATGAGATTGTGCGATTTATGAGCGGATCTTCTTCAAGGTCTACTGAGCCTGAGTGTTATTTTCCCCTAAAGGAAAAGGTGTTGCAATTTTTAAGCCATCTCAGTATCCATCTGATGAAATAAAAGGAAAGATTTTTGGAAACAATGGAGATATGCTTGCAATTCATCATACTTTCTACCACCGTGCTCAACAAATGCTTAAGGGAACCTTGCCTACTCTTCTTTAGCTTGCCTTGTTCACCTTAAGCTTGTGCTATTTGATGGACGAAACCATGTATTTGAACCCGGTGGATGTTCTTCAAGGTTCTTACCATTGTAATCAAGGTCGAGTCAGGCTCACGACTCGGTTAACAAAAACAAGTGCTTCTCAGGAGGCAACCCGCAGTATCTATCATTTTTATCCGTTTTTATAATAAGTGTAGGGGGAGACCCTAGTATGTGTTTGTTCGTTTCTTTCTTATCATGTGCAGGGATTCGAGCTTTCAAAGACCCATTGTTGATGACTTTTGACGACCCGTGATTCCGTGTAACCGTCTTCCCGGTTCTATCATAAACTCTTTTAATTCTCTATTTTATATTCTTCAATATTAAAATAGGAATCACTTTAGTTGTCTCTTCCTCGGCAAGATTTAAACAACGTGCGCAATGTCCTAAGTGTAGGGGAGTTTACTCCCACGTGCTTAAACATTGAGGACAATGTTTATATTAAGTGTAGGGGGGACTTCTATCCAAGTTAAGTGGGATTTTCCTTGTATTTGTCCTCATTTTAACCGGAAAATTGATTTTTCGACATTTTTCAAAAATTTTGATCTATTTTGGTGTAATTGTAGTTTTCTTTATATAGTTATTTTCTTTCTATGCTAGAATAAATTTTAATAAAGTGTTTTTAATTTTTAAACGTTGTGAATCTTTTGACTCAACCCGAGTTACTTATCTAAGTTTACTCTTTCTATTATCCTTAACGTGTTTAAGTCAAGTTTAACTAGGCTTTTATATAGGGAACTTTAAAACGCGAAAGTCTTAACTCTTACGGGTTAAGAACAAGAAATTTTTCGCAAGTTCCTATAAATGATCCTAGAAAGTCGTTTATCAAGGGAACTTTAAAATGCAAATTCTAAACTTGAAAAAGTCTAAGAAATTGCAAGATCCTATAGATGACTTGAAAACCCAAAACTTTGATTTAATTGGCTAAGCATCCACGAGTCTCATTCCTTGAGATTTTAAATTGTGGAGAACGAGAGATGATTGAGTCAATTATAAGTTTGGTATTGTTTCATGAGTTTATGTGAGTTAATTATGATCTTTTTTCCCATCTCTTGTTAATAAATTTAATTGCAATAAATAAGGTTGTACGTTTTTGAAAAGTTACTTAGCTTCTAGCACAAGATCGTTTAAAAGTTGCTTGGTATTAAGTAGAACTCGTAGCCAAGGCATAACTTATTGAAGCGGGATGCAAAGATTGGCGAGTCCGAAAAGGCCCTAACAAGGCATGAGGACTATATTTTGTTGCTAAAGATCCAAAGTGATGTGAAGAATCATTTATCAAAAATCAATATGAAGGATCGAGACACACGACGAAGAGCAAATACTCCCCTAAAGATCATGGAGAAGTTTATCCAAAAAGCCCTAACAAGGTATGAGGATAAATAGATCCAAGTCCTAAAAGGAGGCGTATCGTTGTATATCAAAATCCAAAATAAAGATTGGAGAAAAATGAAGAAGTCGTGGTCCAAGTATAAAGAATCTCTCAAAAACTTTAAGTGAAGAAATTCCTATTATGAAGATAAGACCATTATTTCAAGAACGTCTCTCAAGATTCGAAGTATGAAGTCACTGCCAAATATCGGTGCGAGAAAGGTCTCAAATCGTGAAGCAAGTTATGCCAAGATATGAACTTTATGAGGTCCCGAGAAGCAGTTTTAAAAGATTTTGTCCTTTAGCTAACTATTGATTAAATCGTCGTACTTTATTTTCAGCCTAAATAACTATTGAAATAAGTCAACAATGCATCCTCGCGATCATTCAAGACAACAATAAAATATAAGAGATACACCTAGGAATAAGGGAGTCTAAGTGAATAATTGGGCCACATGAGTTTGTGTTAGTTTGCTAACTTATAATAACAATGATCTCGTTTTTAAGCTTGGTATGGGTGATAGGTGTGAAAACACCCATCCTTTTACCACTTAATTCTGGCTAAAACAAGACCAAAACACGTATTTAATATCATTTGTTTGGAATTATGCGTGGTTTTTGTGTTTATTGTGTTTTCAGAGGCAACCGGATGAATATTGAAGAAAACATGGGATTGCACGGGTTTTATCGAGGAAAAAGACTCAAGACAAAGTCTATTGTCCAAGAGATGCAGAAGATTTGAAGTCATTGTGCCTATTTGAAGATTTATCGAAGAATAGAGCCAAAGATGGAAGATTCAGATATGTCGAAGAACTCGAGTCTATTAAATAAAAGATTATAAGACGAGTTGGAATTATTCACCGACACTTCTCAAATCCAAGTCGGAAACGTTTATTTAAAGACGCATGAAGACTTAAGAAGAAAGAAGAAAAAGAAGCCCAAATCGAAGCCCAATCAAAAGCCCATCACCACCATACACACGCCTATATAAAGCCCTTACTTCACAAATTTTCACACACTTAGCTTAGCTTAGTTTTCATTCTCTCTAATTTTAGAGAGAGAAAGTTTAGAACTTTCTCTCACTAGATTTCATCTTTTTCTCTTTCAAATTCAAACTTTGTATTACCTTTTCATTAATCAAGTTCAAGTCTTTATCTTTTAATATTTAATCTCATCCTTCCTTTCTTTATTTTGATTGATTTTGGTATAAATCTCGTATGATCCGTGTTGTTCATCAATGATTTGTGCTTAAAAAGTTGATTACTTTTTATGTTTCCTTAAGTTTATACACTAATAAGCTTTAAGATCCTTGTTCTTATTGGCTTATTTGTTGATTTAGCTTATTTACTTTTTAAAGTTTTTATAAAAAGTTCATTTCTTTATTGAGTAGATTAATAAGTTTGCTTATTAAAAGTTAGAAAAGTTGTTTTATTTGCTTACTTGATCAGCTTATTGTTAGATTCGAGTTAGTTTGGGTTTTAACTTATCCTAATAGCTTATTTCCCTTGCTATTTACTCGAAATTGCACCGTTTTCGGAAAGGGCAAAGCCCTTTTCCGACCGTACATTCCGACCAAGGGTCACCCCTTCTTTCCGATCTATAGATCGGATAAGGGTTTTAATTTTTCCGATCTGCCCCATTTGCCTAGATTCCGATTTAGCATTTTTCCCTATATTCCGATTGTGGCTATTGTCTTTATTCCGATTGAGCAAGTTTAAGACATTCCGACCGTAGTTCCATTTTGAGATTCCGATTGGATCTTTTATCCTATATTCCGATTGAATTCAGTTTCGTATTCCGATTGGTATAATTCTTGAGTATTCCGATTGATCCCCTTTTGTCCACTTTCCGATCAGCATCCATATTACACATTTCGATCACTCGATCGGAATACATTCCGATTGAGGCAGTTTTCCCATTATTCCGATTCACTTGTTTTGTTTTGTTCCGATCTTACTTTCTTCTAGTCTTTCCCAATCAAGTCATATTTTTACAAAGTTTTCCAAGTGTTAGTTTTTATTGAATGTTCCTTAATTTTTCTAATATAAACTTTAAGTTTTCAAGCATTTATTTTTAAACTCGTATTTTTACTTTAATCATTTAAAGCTTTAAGTTTACTCTTCGACACTTGATTTATTGTTATTAGTTTAAAATAGATAAACAACCAAACTACTTTTTATTAACCAAGAACAAATCATTCCACTTAAGGCCGAGATCAATTCGAGAGGATTCCGAGAGACAAATTGAACCTAGCAAAAATCATAGTATCAAATGGCGCCGCTGCCGGGTCTTCTCGTTAAGATCAAAAGTTTTTTGTGAGAACTTGGATTTTGGGATCCGTTCCCCGTGAACGTTACTTTTTCACAAAAATTTTCAAAAATCCTAAAAAATATAAAATTTTCAAAAATACAAAAAAAATTAAAAAACATAAAAACCAAAAATATTTTTGCCTTGTTTTTCTTTGTTAGTTCTTTTGCAGGTGTATGCGCACTCGATCCACGTCATATCAAGAGCCCGAGCCTCTCGATCACTTAGACATGGCCGGTGTACCACCTCCAAACAATAATAACAACAACAACCCACCTTTCAACAACATGAACAATAACAACAACAATGAGCCCCTTCCGGATAATCGCCCGATGATTGAATTGCTGCAAGCTCATGTAGATGGCAACACTGATCCAATTGTCATACCTCCAATTGCCGCCAACAACTTTGAGCTAAAATCAGGCTTTATCCAGATGGTCTCCGCTCAACCATTCTTGGGACGTACCATTGATGACCCACATGACCACATAAAGAGATTCTTGCAACTCACCAACACGGTCAAATTCAATGGTGTTCCACAAGAGGTTATCAGGTTACAACTTTTTCCCTTTTCTTTAGAGGGACAAGCCCGGCATTGGCTTGCTAAGGAACCGCCACAGAGTATTCTCTCGTGGACGGATTTGGAAACAAAGTTCATCAATTACTTTTTTCCACCCTCTCGTACTACCGCTTTGCGGAATGAAATCATAAATTTTGAACAAAAGTACGATGAGTCGTTCAGTGAATCTTGGGATCGTTTTAAAGATCTTTTAAGAAAATGCCCACAACATGGTTTTACCAAAGTACATCAAATTAATACTTTTTACAATTGTTTAAGCATGAGTGACCAAGATTCACTGAACAGTGCCTCGGGGGTAATCTATTGGCTAAGACTTCCAATGCTGCTTGGGACATCATTGAGAATAAATCTCGTGTGCAAACCAAGAGTGTTCGGACCAATGTCGCTAGTGCTAGCACTAATGACAGCGACAAGCGACTTGACAAAATCACCACACTTCTTGAATCGCTTGTCACCCACACCGTCAGCAACAACAACAGCAACAACGCCAAAAACGCTCAAGTAAACGCTGTCATCCAACCTTGTGAGATATGCGGTGGTCCTCACTCTTACACAACTTGTACCGCCACCCAAGACTACCCTGCTGAGAATGTGAATGCGGCATATGGCACATATCTTCAACCTGCTTATCAAGCCCCACCTCAAGGTGACCGCAATTTGCTGAGCTACCGTTCTAACAACTATCTTTCACCACCCGGTTTTCCCCCAACCAACTCAAATAAACAACAAAACCTCAATCGCCCTCCTCAACAACAACAACAGCCTCGACAACCATACATACCTCCTCACAAGCAGCAACAACCACCTCAACGTAACAACCAAGTTTACCAACAACCTGCTTATCAACCACCCGCATACAATGCTCCTCCTAACCAAACCACCACTGCATTACACCAAGAGGTTGCAACCTACATGAGGACCAATGATGTGATTGTGGAAAATCTCCAACAGGAAGTGCGAAACTTGAAAGCAGACTTGGTCAAGCAAGGAAGCGATTTAAGAGCCGACATGAGAAATACGTTGGATAGCCAAACTAATGATCTGAGGAACATGATGGCTGGTTTCTTCCAAGGTAATCAACCCTCTTCTTCGGGTACTCTTCCGAGTAACACCGTTGCGAATCCAAGAGGGGAGATGAAAGCAATCACTACTTGAAGTGGTAAAGGTACCAAGGAACCCGAGCTTCCTATACCTCCACCGGTGGTTGTGACTAAGGAGAATGAGTCACCTGTTCCCATTCCTCATCCTTCTCCTTCCCCAATTTCTCCACCTCTTCCTTCTACCCCTCCTCCACCCAAGGATGTGAGTGATCCTATTCTACCAAAGCCTTCCTCTTCTTCCAATATACCTTATCCATCTAGGTTGAGGAAAGAGAAGCTCAAAAGCAAGGACGATATTCAGGTTTCGAATTTCCTTAAAATGTTCAAACAACTGAATTTCAATATCTCCTTCGCTGAGGCTCTCGCTCACATGCCTAAATATGTGAAAATGTTTAAAGATCTTCTGAGCGACAAGGAAAAGCTCCTCGATCTCGCCAACACCCAACTTAATGAGAACTGCTCTGCAGTGCTCTTAAGGAAATTGCCAATCAAGCTTTGTGATCCGGGTCGTTTTCTTATCCCTTGCAATTTCCCGGGAGTAGAGAATTGAATGGCCCTAGCCGATCTAGGTGCCAGTATTAATCTCATGCCTCTAAGTGTGTGGAAGCAATTATCTCTCCCTGAGCTAGTCCCCACCAAAATGACTCTGGAATTGGCTAACCGTACGGTTGCTTATCCACTGGGGATAGCCGAAGATGTCATTGTAGGAGTCGACAAATTCACCTTTCCTGCTGATTTTGTTGTCGTCGACTACGAGATGGACCCCCGTGTACCACTGATTGTTGGTCGTCCATTCTTGAGGACCGGTCGCACTCTCATTGATGTTGAAGCCGGTGAGCTTATCATAAGAGTGGGTGACGATAAAGTAGTCTTCAACATGGGAAAGTTGTCTAAACAACCTTATTCATATGAGAGTGTTAATTGTATTGACGTTCTTGATGAGGCTTGTGAAGAACACTTTAATGATGCTTGCAAAAGTATTCCTACCTCTCTTCCCAATGTTGAGACCGTGTCCTCTATTGATTCATCGTTGTCTCTATTTGGAGATAGTGATTTATTTTGGAACAATCTTGAAGACACCATGGGAGATGTGAATTTAGCTACTAATGATTCTCCTACCGATGGGGATGAAGACATGAATTTCTTTGACAATCTTCTAACCGAAGACAATCCTTCTCCTCCATCTCCCACAGTCATTGCTATCGATACTCCGACTTTGAAAACGCCTCCCGTCGAAAATCCTCCGGATTTAGAACTTAAGGAGTTGCCGCCCCATCTCGAGTATGCATTCCTTGACGAAGAGAAAAAGTCGCCAGTCATCATTGCTAAGGATTTGAAAGATGAAGAGAAAACTCGCCTCATCGCCGTGTTGAAGGATCACAAGAAGGCTATTGCGTGGAAAATTTCTGATATTCGTGGAATTGATCCTCACTTCTGCACACACAAAATTCTCATGGAGGACGACTATAAGCCCACTATTCAAAGCCAAAGAAGGGTGAATCCAAAAATCCATGAAGTCATCAAAACAGAGGTTATCAAACTTCTTGATGCGGGTATGATTTACCCTATTTCGGATTCACCTTGGGTTAGTCCAATCCATTGTGTGCCCAAGAAGGGCGGAATAACCGTTGTTCCCAATGAACACAACGAGTTGATTTCCACTCGTCTCGTTACTGGGTGGAGAGTTTGTATAGACTACCGCAAACTCAATGATGCCACGAGAAAGGATCATTTCCCTCTACCTTTTATGGACCAAATGCTTGAACGTTTAGCGGGTAATGAATATTACTGCTTTCTTGATGGTTTCTCGGGTTATTTCCAAATACCCATCGATCCCCAAGATCAAGAGAAGACTACATTCACTTGTCCCTATGGCACATTTGCTTATAAAAGAATGCCTTTTGGCTTATGCAATGCCCCCGGGACTTTCCAAAGGTGCATTTTAGCTATCTTCCATGACATGGTTGAACAAACCATGGAAGTCTTCATGGATGATTTCTCGGTCTTCGGGGATTCCTTCTCTTCTTGCCTTGCCAATTTGGAACGTATGCTACAGAGGTGCGAAGACACTCGCCTTGTTCTAAATTGGGAAAAATGCCATTTTATGGTAAAAGAAGGCATCGTGCTTGGACACAAGATTTCCAAAGCCGGTCTTGAAGTAGACCGTGCTAAAGTCGATGTTATCGCCAAGTTGCCTCCACCTTCAACCGTGAAGGGTGTGAGAAGTTTCCTGGGTCATGTGGGCTTCTACCGTCGATTCATAAAAGATTTTGCTCAAATCGCTCGCCCGATGACCCACCTCTTGGAAAAAGATACTCCTTTTATCTTTTCCAAAGAGTGTCTTGAAGCCTTCAACTCGCTTAAGGATAAGGTTACTAAGGCACCCGTCTTAGTTACCCCTAATTGGGAGCTGCCTTTTGAGTTGATGTGCGATGCTAGTGATTTTGCTATTGGAGCGGTTCTGGGACAAAGAGTGAACAAACACTTCCAACCAATCCATTACGCTAGCAAGACAATGACGGGGGCACAATTGCATTATATGACAACCGAAAAAGAGCTTTTAGCTGTTGTCTATGCCTTTGAAAAGTTCCGCCCCTATCTTGTCCTTTCCACCACAATTGTGTACACCGATCATTCCGCATTGAAGTACTTGTTAACAAAGCAAGATTACAAACCAAGACTTCTTCGCTGGGTTTTGCTGCTCCAGGAATTTAAAATCGAAATTCGCGATAAAAAAGGAGCAGAAAACCTAGCCGCGGATCATCTCAGTAGACTTGAGGATCCTTACCAGGGGGATCATCCGAACAAAGAAATCAATGATTCTTTTCCCCTGGAGACCTTAATGTCTATAAACTCGACTGCTGACGAAACCCCGTGGTTTGCGGACATTGCAAACTACTTGGCGGGTGGAATCCTCGTTGACGGGTTAACATCCCAGCAAAAGAAAAAGTTCTTCAAAGACATCAAGACTTACTTTTGGGATGACCCGTATATTTTCAAACAATGTGCCGACTTGATTATTCGCCGATGTGTTGATGGACCGGCAGCTTTCGAAATCCTTGATGCTTGCCACAAAGGACCCACCGGTGGTCACTTTGGTCCCAACTACACTGCCAAAAAAGTGTTTGATTCGGGATTTTATTGGCCCACCATCTATCGTGATGCTCACGAGATGGTTAAACGATGTGATGCTTGCCAAAAACAAGGCACGATCACACATAAAGACGAGATGCCTCAGAATTTCATTCAAGAGTGTGAAATCTTTGATGTTTGGGGTATCGACTTTATGGGGCCATTCCCTTCATCTAAAGGAAACAAATACATCCTTGTAGCCGTTGACTACGTTTCAAAGTGGGTTGAAGCCAAAGCTTTACCTACTAATGATGCAATGGTGGTTTGTAACTTTTTGAAATCGCTATTCGCTCGATTCGGCGTTCCTCGTGCTATTATCAATGACCGCGGGACTCATTTTTGCAACGATCAATTTGCAAGAGTCATGGCTAAGTATGGTGTCAATCACCGTCTTTCCACCGCCTATCATCCCCAAACCAATGGGCAAGCCGAGATATCCAACCGTGGATTGAAGCGAATTTTGGAGCGTACTGTGGGAGAGCATCGTGCCGCGTGGGCCGATAAGTTAGATGATGCTCTGTGGGCTTTCCGTACTGCTTACAAGACCCCGATCGGTTGTATACCTTATCGTCTTGTGTACGGGAAAGCATGCCACCTTCCCATCGAGCTGGAGCATAAGGCGCACTGGGCCTTGAAGTGGGCTAACTTTGACATCAACAAAGCCGGTGATCATCGCAAGATTCAACTGAACGAGCTCAACGAACTGAGGAATGAAGCTTATGAGAACTCGCTGATCTACAAAGAGAAGACGAAGATCCTTCATGACGCAAAAATCAAGAACCGAGAGTTCCACGTTGGTGATCAAGTCTTACTTTTTAACTCTCGGTTGAAGATATTCTCTGGCAAGTTGAAGAGCCGCTGGTCTGGTCCATTCACCGTTGCCAAAGTCTTTCCATATGGGACCATTGAGCTTTCTCAGCCAAATGGGCCCAATTTCACGGTGAATGGCCAGCGTCTGAAGTTGTACTTTGGTGAGGACATCTCTCAGGAGATGATTCCATCCCTCACCACGTTCTCCATGAACTAATTTTGGGTCGAGTCAGGCTCGTGACTCGGTTATCAAAAACAAGCGCTCCTCGGGAGGCAACCAGTGTATCTATCCTTTTATGTTTCAACCTCCTAAGTGTAGGGGGACCTATATAGGTGTTTGTTTTTGTGTGGTGATGTGATTACAGGGATGAATGCACTCATGGAACCTACGAAGAACCGTACTCCCGTGTTATCCGAAATCCGGTTCTATCTCTCAACTATCGTGATTCAATTTTCTTCATACTCACATTTGAAATTGATCACTTTAGTCGTCTCTTCCTTAACTTGAGTTAACCAACATGCGCAATGTCATAAGTGTAGGGGAAACTTTTCCCACATGCTTAAACATTGAGGACAATGTTTATCTTAAGTGTAGGGGGGACTTCTATCGAAGTTTTAAGTGGGACTTTTCCATGAAAATGCCTTCATTTAACCGGAAAATCATCTTTTTCAGCAATTTTCAAATTTTTAATTAACTTTGGCCATTTAGTCGTAATTTTTAAATTTTTATCGTTGCTTTCATATGTATATATCCCGCAATAAAGTCAAAAATTTTAATAAAGTGGTGTAGCTAGTTTTGAAATCTTTGACATATTAGGCCCGTTGCGTTTATTTTGACTCAACCCGAGTAGACTTATCCAAGTTTATTCTCGCTAGTATCCTTAACCATGTAGACCTTAATTGGTTTATTAGGCTAAGCATCCACGAGTCTCATTACTTGAGATTTTAAATTGTGGAGGACGAGAAATGATAGAGTCAATTATAAGTCGGTATTCTTGCGCAAGCTCACTTGGTGTAATTATTTGCCTACTCTCCCATCACTTGCTAAAAACTTATCTGCAATAAGTAAGGTCGTACGATTTGAAAAGTTACTTAGCTTCTAGCCCAAGATCGTTTAAAAGTTGCTCGGTAATGATAAGAGTTCATAGCCAAGGCATAACTTATGAAGCGGGGCGCGAAGATTGGCGAGTCCGAAAAGGCCCTAACAAGGCATGAGGATTCCATTTTATTGCTGAAGATCCAAAAGTGATGTGAAAAGCATTATTCCCAAAATCAATATGAAGGATCAAGACTCACGACGAAAAGCAATCAACTCCCATAAAGATCATGGAGAAGTCTATCCGAAAAGACCCTAACAAGGTATGAGGATAAATAGATCCAAGTCCGAAAAGGAGGCGGATCGTTGTAACTCAAAATACCAATTAGAGATTGAAGAAATAATCATGAAGTCGTGGTCAACAAAGTTGGAGTACCCCTCAAAAGTCTACAAGCGAAGAAACTCTATTACGATGAGAAGACCATTATCTCAAGAACGTCTCTCAAGATATGAAGTATGAAGTACACGCCAAATATCGGCCCGAGAAAGGTCTCAAATCGTGAACCGAGTTATGCCAAGATATGAACTTTTTGATATCCCGAGAATCAGTTTTAAGAGATTTTGTCCTTTAGCTAACTATTGATCAAATCGTCCTACTTTGCTTTCAGCCCTAAATAACTATCAAAATAAGTCCAAAAATGCATCTTCATGATCATTCTAAGACAAAAATAAAATATAAGAGATACACCTATGAATAAGGGAGTTTAAGCACTTAATTAAGCCATGTGTGTAAGTGTTTGAATTGCTAACTTATAATAACAATGATCTCGTTTTTAAGCTTAGTTTGGGGAACGTGAAACTTGAGGGTGATAAATCTTCGCAGCACCGAAGCCCTAATGTAAGTCCTCGATCTCTTTACAAGTTATTTCCACGTAAGCTATTTTCCATCCTTTTGTTTACTTTAAAGTTTTAATTTCTCTTAGTACTTTAATTTTTGTTTAGTAGTATTTTAATAAGGCCAAGGTTGATTGATTATGAGGAAAGTGTAAATGTACCTTGTCACTAAGCATTGCATGATGGCATGGCAATGGTTATGTGTAGGGGATTTGATAGGTGTGAAAACACCCATCCTTTTACCACTTAATTCTGGCTAAAACAAGACCAAAACACGTATTTAATATCATTTGTTTGGAATTATGCGTGTTTTTTGTGTTTATTGTGTTTTCAGAGGCAACCAGATGAATATTGAAGAAAACATGGGATTGCACGGGTTTTATCGAGGAAAAAGACTCAAGACAAAGTCTATTGTCCAAGAGATGCAGAAGATTTGAAGTCATTGTGCCTATTTGAAGATTTATCGAAGAATAAAGCCAAAGATGGAAGATTCATATATGTCGAAGAACTCGAGTCTATGAAATAAAAGATTATAAGACGAGTTGGAATTATTCACCGACACTTCTCAAATCCAAGTCCGAAACGTTTATTTAAAGACGCATGAAGACTTAAGAAGAAAGAAGAAAAAGAAGCCCAAATCGAAGCCCAATCAAAAGCCCATCACCACCATACACACGCCTATATAAAGCCCTTACTTCACAAATTTTCACACACTTAGCTTAGCTTAGTTTTCATTCTCTCTAATTTTAGAGAGAGAAAGTTTAAAACTTTCTCTCACTAGATTTCATCTTTTTCTCTTTCAAATTCAAACTTTGTATTACCTTTTCATTAATCAAGTTCAAGTCTTTATCTTTTAATCTTTAATCTCATCCTTCCTTTCTTTATTTTGATTGATTTTGGTATAAATCTCGTATGATCCGTGTTGTTCATCAATGATTTGTGCTTAAAAAGTTGATTACTTTTTATGTTTCCTTAAGTTTATACACTAATAAGCTTTAAGATCCTTGTTCTTATTGGCTTATTTGTTGATTTAGCTTATTTACTTTTTAAAGTTTTTATAAAAAGTTCATTTCTTTATTGAGTAGATTAATAAGTTTGCTTATTAAAAGTTAGAAAAGTTGTTTTATTTGCTTACTTGATCAGCTTATTGTTAGATTCGAGTTAGTTTGGGTTTTAGCTTATCCTAATAGCTTATTTCCCTTGCTATTTACTCGAAATTGCACCGTTTCGGAAAGGGCAAAGCCCTTTTCCGACCGTACATTCCGACCAAGGGTCACCCCTTCTTTCCGATCTATAGATCGGATAAGGGTTTTAATTTTTCCGATCTGCCCCATTTGCCTAGATTCCGATTTAGCATTTTGCCCTATATTCCGATTGTGGCTATTGTCTTTATTCCGATTGAGCAAGTTTAAGACATTCCGACCGTAGTTCCATTTTGAGATTTCGATTGGATCTTTTATCCTATATTCCGATTGAATTCAGTTTCGTATTCCGATTGGTATAATTCTTGACTATTCCGATTGATCCCCTTTTGTCCACTTTCCGATCAGCATCCATATTACACATTCCGATCACTCGATCGAAATACATTCCGATTGAGGCAGTTTTCCCATTATTCCGATTCACTTGTTTTGTTTTGTTCCGATCTTACTTTCTTCTAGTCTTTCCCAATCAAGTCATATTTTTACAAAGTTTTCCAAGTGTTAGTTTTTATTGAATGTTCCTTAATTTTTCTAATATAAACTTTAAGTTTTCAAGCATTTATTTTTAAACTCGTATTTTTACTTTAATCATTTAAAGCTTTAAGTTTACTCTTCGACACTTGATTTATTGTTATTAGTTTAAAATAGATAAACAACCAAACTACTTTTTATTAACCAAGAACAAATCATTCCACTTAAGGCCGAGATCAATTCGAGAGGATTCCGAGAGACAAATTGAACCTAGCAAAAATCATAGTATCAACGGGGAACGTGAAACTTGAGGGTGATAAACACTCATGACATCTAAAACCCTAAGGTAAGTCTTTGATCTTTTTACTTGCTTTTCTTCCTTTAAATATCTTGTAATTTTCTATCTCTTTTAGTTTCCCTAATGTCTTATGTTGAATAAAGGCCAAGGTAGGTTAATTATGATGGAAAATGTAAATCTTGCATTGTAACTAATGCATTGCATGAGGGCATTACAATTGTCTAGTGTAGGGGATTTAATAAGTGTGAAAACACTTATCCTTTTACCACTAAATTATAATAATAACCAAGCCAAAACGTGTATTTTATGTCATAAATGTCGGAATTATGCGTGGTTTGTGTTTTTGTTGTGATTTAGGATCAAAATGTGAAAAAGGAAGAAAACACGGGCTTTCACGGGCTTTTATCGAAGAAAAGACAAAAGACGAAGTCAAGAGATCAAGAGTGCAAAAGATTGGAATTCAATGAGCCTATTTTGAAGATTTATTGAAGAAAAGGACCAAAGACGGAAGATTTACAAGTCGAAGAACCCAAGTCTAATAAATGAAGAAATTATAAGACGAGTTCAAGATTTTTATCGATAAATCCCTAGCCAAAGTCGAGACGTCAAGTTAATTTAAAGACGAGACGACAAAAAGAAAAGAAAAGAAAGAAGACAAATAAGCATCCACCAAACCACCTACCACTTTCCCCTATATATACTCCACATTCATTTCATTTTATTCTTGTTAGTTGTTGGAAATACGTTTTAACGTATATTAGAAGTATCGGTCACTCCAACAATATTGTAATACGTTTAGTAGCTCGTAGTTAATGGTTAAGTTATTTTTATGTTTAACCCGGCCCATGGGCTTGTCATTGGTCGGAGGCCCAAGTCAATTAAGGACTTGGGTATATAAACCCCTTTCCACCATGGAAAGGGGTGTTGGTTGTTTCACTTTTACATTAATAAAACACACATTTTCTCTCACTTTCTCTCACTACTTTCTCTCTCTAGAAACATCAACCCACCTTATTGATTCACAAGATTATCACAATTCTACAGTTGGTATCAAGAGCCATGGGATGATATAAGGTTTTTTGTTGTGTTAGTTTTTAGTTTTCATACTCTTTTAATCAAGTTATATCCGTGTTTTCAATTTTTTTGTGTTTTTCACCACAAAATCTTAGCTACAAATTGCCTACATAGTTGTGGTAGGAATTTGTGCTCTTAATATTGGTGATTTATCATAAAAAGTTGGAATTTTTAGCTTGATTTTTGGGTAAAACTTACAAGTTCAAATTTTTTTCATATACGAAATATAAGGGTTTTAGGTTGTCGGAATACAAGGGTTTACATTATTCAGGATAAGAAGCTGCAAGAATTATTCAGGATAAGAGGTACTCAAGGTATTCCGGATAAAAGGCAAGTAAGTTATTCCGGATAAAAGGGTTACATCATTCCGGATAAGGTTTTGCTGATTTTTCCGGATAAGAGGTTTCTAATCATTCCGGATAAGAAGGGTTTATGTTATTCCGGATAAAAGGGTGACATCATTCCGGATAAGGTTTGGCTGATTTTTTCGGATAAGAGGTTTATCATTCCGGATAAGAAGGGCTCAAGGTATTCCGGATAAAAGGGTTAAATCATTCCGGATAATCGTTTGCTGATTTTTCCGGATAAGAGCTTATTCCGGATAAGAGGTTTCTAATTATTCCGGGTAACAGCTTTGTTAGATCATTCCGGATAAGAAACTATTCCGAATAAAAGATTTTGCAAGATTATTCCGGATTAAGATATAGTGATTATTCCGGATAAGAAACTGGAGATTTTCCGGATAAGCGCTAGTAGTTATTCCGGATAAGAAGCTTGAGATTTTTACGGATAAGAGCTAGTAGTTATTCCGGATAAGAAGTCTGAGACATATTCCGGATAAGGGCTAGAAGTACACATTCCGGATAAGAGGACATAGAAGTTTTCAGGATAAGTTTCAGATTTCTACATCAACTCACAACAAATTTCATAACCTTATTTCATTGCTCGATCAAACCGATAATCTTTGATTCTTTAAAGTGATCAAAATGAATCTGAGTTCATTAATGCCTCAAATGACATCACTTACGGATATTTCCGTCATAACAGGAACGGATCGCCCTCCAATGCGCATTAAAGAAGTATTTGAAGCATGCCAAGGCCGTATGATGTCATACATTAAGGGAAAACCGACATATGGGAGGCTTATGGTCAAGTCCATTCTAAATGGTCCACTTGATTATGGTACCATCGTTGTTAACAATGTGACTCGACCACGGGAGTTTGAAGAACTTACGCCAGCTCAGCAACTTATTGCCGATGCAGATGAAAAGGCTCTTCAAACCATTCTCCAAGCTCTTCCACATGACATCTATCGAATGGTAAGTCAATATATTGTCGCAAAGGATTTATGGGAACGTCTACAGGTTTTGCTACAAGGTATGTCTCTTACTAAACAGGAACGCGAATGTCAGTTGTATGATCTATTTGATAGGTTCACATACAGTCCCGGGGAGACGCTTCACGACTACTACTTCAGATTCACTACTCTCATGAATGATTTGAATGTGTACAATCTCGTGATTGCTCCATTCCAGGTTAACACCAAGTTTTTGAATACTTTACCTCAAGCTGAATGGGGTGAGTATATTACTGATGTTAAGTTAACTAGGGATTTGCGTAAGTGCAATTTGGATCAACTCTATGCTTTTCTCTAGCAGCATGAGAAGCACGTGATCATGCACCGTATGCCTCGAGGTATGTACCCTGAACCTTTAGCTTTGATGGCAAATCAACCAAGCTTGTCATATAACAACACTCCTTATATCATGGGACACCAAGCTTATCATCCATCTCCGTACATGACTCCAAGCTTCCCCCAATATTCGATTCTACCTCAACCACCCACCTCACATCAGCAACAATATCGGTTTAATGCACCTTTGTCTCAGAGAGAACCACAAGCATCACAATATGCTCCACAACCTCACCCATATTCACCAGCAAGCATTGCACCCTATGCTCAGTCATCATACTCGCCATATCAAGAAAATGCAGCATATCCACCAAGCTATTCTGACCATACAAGTACTCCTTCCAGTGCTTATGCCGCTCAACAAGACCAAGCAATGTATTGTGATAATGATGAGGTTCCCATTCCTGAATTCAAACAAGGAACTCACCCAGCTGAAGTGTTAGCCACTATGTCTGCTTACCTCACAAGGACATTGAGCAAACGAGGATTTAGAGGACCAGCTCCTACTAACAATCAGCTGAGGAATTCATCTAATTCTCGACAACAAGCTACCATTGAGAATGGCAGGGTAATGGTTCAACCTATTCAACCTTATCTGGGGAGACCCACTACATCAACCACCAATGCACGCATGGTCAATACTGCTCCAATGGTCAACACTGCTCCAATGGTTACTGCTCCACGGGCTAATTCCACAGGTAAGTTGAGAATGATTACATGCTACAACTGTAAGGAAGAAGGTCACATGTCTAGGGATTGCACAAAACCCAAGAGGAGAAGGGATGGTCAATGGTTTACAGAGAAGATTTATTTGGTGAACGCTCAGGTACAAGGACACGAACTTGATGAAGAGTAGCTAGCATTTCTTGCTGATCCAGGGATTGTGGAACAAGAAGTTGTCACTACACAGAATGCAGCATACCAAGCAGATGATCTGGATGCTTACGATTCAGACTGTGATGATCTTCAATCTGCTCAGGAAGCTCTTATGGCAACTATCTCTAGCTTTGGGTCAGATCAAATATCTGAGGTACTTACTAATACCACTGATACTAGTATTCAACCACATCAACTTGGGCAAGAGGGTGCTGATCTGAATAAGTCTTCGGTGGTGAGTCTTTCAAATGAGGAGACAATAAATGATAGAAATATCAATGCAAGTCCCCAGACTTTGAGTGAATCACAACCGGGAGTCATTTCGCATACGCATATTCCTGCTCAACAAGATTTGGTCATGGTTCCTGCAAAGTTACTTAGCCAAATGAATAGTGCACTTTTAGAAACCCTAGCTACGAATAAGAATCTGTCGGCTGAGCTTGCCTTGTGCAACGAAAAAGTTCAAACTTTGGAATTAGTTCCTTCGTCCAATGTTCTAAAAAATCCCGAATATGATCATTTTCGAAACAAACAAATGGGTCATTTGCAAGAAATTGAAACCTTAAGAGCAATTCTTTCCAACGAACTTAAAGAAAAAGAGTTAGTGGTCACTAATTTTCACAAACTTCAAACGGATTTTGAATTAGTCGAGACTAAAAAGAATGAAATGGAAATTAATGCGGCTAATAGAATTAAGAGTTTAGATTATTTGCTTTTAAGACAATACGCTGCCTCTCAACTAGTGCACTTATTTGACTCGTCGTTTAAAGAATTTAACTAATCGCTTCAAAAGGACCTTCCCCCTAACCCACGGTATGCAAGACAAGCTTTTATCCATAATCCAAGACTTTATGATGCAACCAAATTAGGATTGGTCTTAGATCCGATTGTTATTTTCGAGGATCGCAAGAATAAGGCTCTAGTTGATGAGAGTTGGTCATACAACTTTGCAAAATATCCCCAGTGTGATTATTATAAAATGAATCAGGAGTTTTCAAAAAAGGACTTTAGAATTCGCTTCCATATTGATAAAGATCTCATCACAACACCAACCTACATGTTAAATGAAGAAAACCCTAGTACACTTCCTACACTTGTCAAAATGGAAGGACCTAAGGAAATTCCAAAGGATCTTCCACCAATTAGCACTGTATGGATAAACTTGCAAGAGATTAATCAATACTTTGCTAGTTTTGACAAGGTCATCCGGGAATATACGACTTCAAATGGTATAAACGCCGGAGAATGGGCTTTCGAACACATGAACGAGGTGTTTAAGAATGAGATCAACCCTATTGTCAAAAATCTAAAAGGAAGTTTTGCATCTCTTTCGAAAAATCTAGATTTTGAAATTAAAGAAGTTCAAAAAGTGTTTTATGAAATGGACACCGCTTACGAACTACAATTAATTGAAAAGGAAAAGATTTTATCCGAATATGACCGATTCTTGTCCCAAGTAATATCGTGTGATGCGCTTACTACTGTGAATGTTAATTATTCGAATGAGCTTACATCCGCTATGAATAAATGTGATGTTGTGAATATATGTGACGATGTGCATGATCTCTCGGTAAATATTGCTGAGACTGTAAATGACGTAGATAATCATTCTTGTCACGAGTCTAACGCTGAATTTTTAAAGCTTCAAGATTCTTACAATTTACTTGCAACACGTTTTAATCAACTTGAACAACATTGTATATCTTTAGAATTAAAACACCAAACTCATAATGACGATCCTTTGGTAACAAATAATTGTGAAAACAGTGTTGAGACGAGTGACAAGATGATTGAGATAGTTAAGGCATTAGAGGAAGAGATTATGAGATTAAAGAGAGATTTATCATCGAACGAAACACTAACTTTGGAACTAGAGGCTACAGAGTCTAAAAACCAGTACTTAGAAAATAGACTTTCGTCTATTCTAGGGGAGATGGATCGTGCAAGACAGGGAATGTCCACTCTTTATGGTTCACTAGAAGAACGCTTCGCTTTTAATGCGGCACAACAACAATCTTATGTTGAACAATTGAACCAAAAGTGTGAGGAAATCTTTGACTTAAATATCCAGCTCATTGACAAAAACATGGTCTTGGCCGAGTTAAAGGAGACACTTCTTCTCACCCGACAAGAGGTTGTTAGTAACTTAGCTACAAACTCTGCACCGTCCTCTAGTGCTCCATCAACCAATTCAGTTGTGCTCTATAAGAACCCGCTCCATAAGCAAAATCCGGATACTTACAATGTTTATATGAGGAGTGCAATTAAGCACGTGGATCTTGTTAGGGATATTTTAGATGATTTGTATGCGTTAGATCCCTCAGACACTATTATTCAGCTCATGCATATATTCAGTGAGTTCATTATTGCTTAGCATATTTGCAATACATAGGAAAACCGGGTTCTGCATTACTCACTAATCGACCCATTGCTGTAACTCCATTCAATAAGACCCCAGGAGCAAAACCGTCATTCACACCATCAACTAAGGCACCTTTAAAATCTGTTGCTAATGTTCCCACTTAGCCTTCTACAGGAGTAAAAGAGTCTACTAAGGCTAAAGGATCACAAGTCAAGAAAGATAGGATCAAGCCCTCCACTAGTAGTACCATCAAGAAGAAAGTAGAAGCTCACCCTAGGAATGTTATTTCAGATTTAAATAAAAAGAATCATGTTGCTAAGACTAAAAGCTCTGCGCTTGTGCAGAAGCCTAAACCATTTGTGAATTCTAGTTTGAAATGTTGAAATTGTAATGAATGCATGTTTTCTCAACGTCATGATTTGTGTCTTATTGATCATGTGAATGAAATGAATGCCATTAGGAATGATCTTGAATGCAAGCCAACTGGGAGAAATCATACCCAAGTTGGATGGCAATGACGTCGCACTGGTAGGACCTTTACATTAGATGGAAAAATGTGCCCTTTAACTAGGAATGCATCCATTGAGGTTAGGTCTCAGCATCCTTTAATTAGGCACACTAGCACTAAAGTATGGAAACCGCGCCCTTTAATTAGGTCAGCCCCCACTATAGTGCCTATCAGTGAAGAAATACCTCAGGATTTAAGCCAACTTGAATCTGCACCACCAACTAGGAAGAAGGCTAGGAAATCTAAGAAACCTAATGTTAGCAAATCTAAGATCATTAAATCTGTACCTACTAATAACAAGGAATATTCAGATTCCGAAACCTATACATTGTCCTCGTCTGGTGATATTTTCAGGTGGTCCAAATCATCCTCTGGTATTTGGACTCCGGTTGCTCAAAGCATATGACCGGAGATCGCTCGATGCTCAGAAATTTCGTCAACAAGTTTCTTGGAAAGGTTAAATTCGGTAATGATCATATAGCAAAGATGATGGGATATGGTGAATATCAGATTGGAAATCTTACGATTTCAAGGGTATACTATGTAGAAGGTCTTGGTCATAATTTATTTTCAGTAGGACAGTTCTGTGATTCCAACCTAGAGGTTGCTTTTCGACAACACACTTGTTTCATCCGCAACTTGGAAGGAAAAGACTTGTTGAAGGGGTCTCGTGGTGCAAATCGTTATACTTTGTCCCTACAAGACATGATGGCCGCCTCTCCAGTATGTCTTCTCTCCGAAGCATCTAAGACCAAGTCATGGTTATGGCATCGCAGATTATCTCATCTAAACTTTGATGCTATTAATCATTTGGCTAAAAACGAATTAGTTCGTGGTCTTCCAAAGCACAAATTTCACAAGGACCATTTATGTTCCGCGTGTTCAAGGGGGAAAAGCACCAAGAAATCATACAAGCCCAAAGCTGAAGACACCAATCAAGAAAAACTTCATCTTTTGCATATGGATCTTTGTGGGCCAATGCGAACCGAAAGTGTGAGTGGTAAGAAATTTATCCTTGATATTGTGGATGATTTCTCCAGGTTTACATGGGTTAGATTTCTACGTACAAAGGATGAAGCACCGAAGGCTATCATCACTTTCCTGAAATTCATTCAGGTACGTTTAAATACTATTGTCCGTCGTATTCGTACTGATAATGGAACAGAGTTCGTCAACCAGACTCTTCGTGATTACTATTAAGAAGTTGGTATCTCACATGAAACATCCGTTGCACGTACTCCACAACAAAACAGTGTCGTTGAAAGACGGATTCGTACGCTTATGGAAGTTGCTAGGACTATGCTGATTTATGCGAACGCTCCATTATTCTTATGGGCAGAAGCTGTATCTACTACATGTTACACCCAAAACCGCTCTATCATTCGGAAACACCATGGAAAAACACCTTACGAGCTTCTACATGATCGTAAACCCGATGTTTCATTCTTTCATGTGTTTGGTGCTCTTTGTTATCCAAACATTAATAGTGAGAATTTGCGCAAACTTCAACCGAAAGCCGGTATAGGTATTTTCATTGGTTACTCTCCCTCAAAGAAAGCATACAGAATTTACAACCGTCGTCTTGGTAAGATAGTAGAAACTATGGACGCAGATTTTGATGAGCTGACAGCAATGGCTTCTGAGTAACGCAGCTCTGAACCCGCGCTTCACGAGATGGGAACCGGTGCTATTAGTTCTGGATTAGTTCCCAATAATCCTACTTCTACATCATTTATACCACCTACAAGGCCCGAGTGGGTTAAACTATTTCAACCGTTGTTTGATGAATTATTTGATCCCCCAAGTGATGAAGTTCCAGCACCTGTAGTGATAGCTCCAATTCCTGAAGTTGTTGCTCAAGCTAATGAAGCTTCATCCAATGCATCTTCAATTAACATTGAATCGGATGCACCTCCACCAAGTAATTCTCAAACTACACCTGAATCTTCACCCTTACTTGTGCCTAATGATGATGAAGAGGATTCTGTTGATCACGATTTGGAATATGCTCACCAACAAGAGCTTCCATTCTTTGGTATACCGATACCTGAAAATCCTTCAGCCGCGTCTACCTCAGAAGAAGCTCCTACAATCGTTCACTCCAGACCACCGTGGATTGAAAATCACAGCACCAAATGGACAAAAGATCACCCAATTAGGAATATTATTGGCAGTCTCAATCGACCAGTATCGACACGCCATCAATTACAAGAGAGTGCACTCTATTGCTATTTTGATGCATTTCTCTCCGAAGTTGAACCTAAAAACTGGCAACATGCTATGACTCAATCATCTTGGATTGAAGCCATGCACGAGGAACTAAATGAATTCCAAAGATTTGAAGTATGGAAATTAGTTCCTCTCCCTGACAAGGTTAACATCCTTACTTTGTTGTGGGTTTATAAGGTTAAACTCGACGAGATGGGTGGAGTTTTGAAGAATAAGGCTAGATTGGTTGCAAGAGGATACAAACAAGCCTTGGGTATCGACTTTGAATAATCTTTTGCTCCGGTTGCACGATTGGAGGCTATTAGACTTTTCCTTGCGTATGCTGCTCATATGAACATGATCGCCTATCAAATGGATGTGAAGACGACATTTTTGAATGGTGAACTAAAGGAAGAAGTCTATGTTAGTCAGCCGAATGGGTTCGTTATCACGGAGTTTCCTAATCATGTGTACAAGCTTAAGAAGGCTCTCTATGGGTTGAAACAAGCTCCACGCGCGTGGTATGATCTCCTTTCAACATATCTCATGTCGGAAGGCTTCTCCAAAGGCAAGGTGGACCCCACTCTATTCACTCTCAAGGATGACAACGACATGATACTGGTACAAATTTATGTTGATGATATAATATTTGCAGCCTCTAACATAGAATTGTCAAACCGCTTTGAGAAAATAATGTCCACACGCTTTTAGATGTCAATGATGGGAAAAATTTCATTTTTCTTAGGATTACAAATTTCTCAGAATCCCAGAGGCATCTTTATTAATCAATCCAAATATGCTCTAGAATCATTAAAGTAATATAACTTTGAAAATTGTGACCCTGTGGATACTCCAATGGTGGAGAAATGCAAGTTAGATGAAGATAGGAATGGGATTGCTGTCGATCCGAAACTCTACCGTGGGATGATCGGCACCCTTCTCTATCTGACTGCTAGCAGGCCTGATTTGCAATTTGCCGTATGCATGTGTGCCCGGTATCAGGCTCGGCCTACCGAAAAGCACCTACATGCTGTTAAAAGGATCTTTCGGTATCTTAAAGGAACACTTCATCGTGGTCTATGGTATCCGAAAGATTCCTCTATTGCTTTAATATCATATGCAGATGCCGATCATGTTGGGTGTCAAGACACTAGGCGTAGCACTTCTGGTTCTGTGCAACTCCTTGGAGATAGATTGATTAGTTGGTCTTCAAAAAGGCAGAAAAGCGTTGTAATTTCAAGCACGGAGGCTGAATACATTGCCATGTCTAGTTGTTTTGCTCAAGTCCTTTGGATGAGATCACAACTAACTGACTACGGTCTTGGATTCAACAAAATCTCGATGTATTGTGACAACAAAAGCGCCATTGCCCTTTGCTGCAACTACGTTCAACACTCCCGGGCAAAGCACATTGACATCCGCTACCATTTCATTAAAGAGCAAGTGGAAAATGGAGTGATCGAGCTGTATTTTGTCACAACTGAGTATCAGCTGGAAGATATGTTCACAAAAGCCTTAGATCGAGGACGAATCGAGTTTTTGATCGACAAGCATGGCATGAAATCCTTCTCTCCAGCGACTCTCAAAGAGTTGGCAGAAGAATCAGCAGAATAGTGGTGGTAAACTATTCATGCGTATCCTTTGATCATGATCATGTATATTATCGTATATATATAAACCACAAAAAGAAAAATACAAAAATATAAAACCTACAAAAACCATAAAAAATATAAAACCTACAAAAACCATAAAAAATATAAAACCTACAAAATCCATAAAAAATATAAAATCAAGAAAACCCAAAAATATTTTCGTCTTTTTTAATCGGGCATGTCTTTTAGTACGGTAATATTTACGGCTTTAGAATGTCGATTAATATTGACACAGCGCCATAAATAGAATCCGTATAAAAGTTGTACATTTTTAAAACATGCCCATTATGGCTTATAGTTATTTCAGACTACAACCCGTTTTTCGCATTAAAGTCACGTATTTCCTTGGAAAACGTTGGCTCACAACGGGAATTAATTTTCTCGGGTATGATTTACAAGCCAAATCATACAAAGGGATCAAGTTTACTTTATAACTTGGTCTAACACGAGTTAGTGTACGTCTCAGGGCATTAACTTGTCAAAATAAGAGAAATCTTATTGCCACCACGAATCAATTTTTCTAAGACATTAATTGGAAAATTCTTTCATCGATATTTGGCTCGTTAAACAATGACTACAGCTCTTTAAATAGAAAACGGGTCATCGTTTAAGGGGGAGAAAATATTAAATTATCTTCGTCATCAAAACGGTTATCAAAAGTTCTCGAGAAAAATAACCGGTTAAATGTTGTTCGTCATGTGTTTGTCAAGTTTGTGGTACTTAGATATGCTCTAGATCGTTTCTCGTGCCTTTGATGGGAACTTGGAGATTAATGGCTTTTAGGCAACATCTTTAAATAAATTGATAAGTGATGTGTGATCAATAGGTAAACACATGTTTAAGTTTTAATGATCGTTAAGTCTACCCTTAACAACACGTTAAAATAAACTAAGAGTTACCTAAAGGTACTTTGAACGAAATAGGAGGGCTAAAAGTGCTAATCTACAAAACCTTTTAGGTCAAACACCCTTCCCCGCCCCTATCTTTCGTTTCACTGTTTCACTTCACAACTCACACATAAAAACATTCATTTGCCGCAATTGATTTCTAGCTCAAATCATCACCATTTCTTTTATTTTGATTTCACGATTCCAGAACAACAGGTAAACGTGTTTTCATTAAATCCTTTCATTCTAATTAATCAGCTCAGGATAGGCTTAATAGATTTGCTTGATTCAATTAGGTAGATGCGTTTTAGGGTTCGGGTTAGCCACGACCTACATCATTGTGATTCTTTTAATAGCTTAGGTGTGTTGTTAGTCAATCCCTAATTTTGTCTTCCTGATTACATGATTCAAAACGCTACTCTGAATAAGCCATCGAACGTATTATTCTGGATAAGACCTATGTAGTTTCCCTGGATAAGTCTCAACTTATTCCGGATAAGTACCCAAACTTATTCCGGATAAGTGCCCAAACTTATTCCGGATAAGTGCCCAAACTTATTCCGGATAAGTGCCCAAACTTATTCCGGATAAGTGCCCAAACTTATTCCGGATAAGTGCCCAAACTTATTCCGGATAAGTACCCAAACTTATTCCGGATAAGTGCTCAAATTTATTCCGGATAAGTGCTCAATTTTATTCCAGATAAGTGCTCAATCGTATTTCGGATAAGCTCAACTTTATTCCGTATAAGTGCTCAATTTTATTCCGGATAAGTGCTCAATCGTATTCCGGATAAGAAAAAGGATTTTATTCCAGATAAGAAAAAGTATTTTATTCTGGATAACCTAGGTATTTTATTCCGGATAAGCAGATGATTTTATTCCGGATAAGCCACACGCTGTTTCCCCGGATATGCCTTAGTACAATATTCCGGATAAAGCTGCAAACTTTATTCCAGATAAGACAGAAACTATTATTTTTTTTATAAGTCTTTTGCTCTTTATTATGGATAAGACTAGGGATATCTTGCATGTTTTCCGGATCACAGTTTTGATATGCTTGCTTAGTAGTCTGATTTGTATGTGTTTCAACTCGATGATTATTTTGGGTAATCGTTGCATGATTTTTTGATATGTCTTCGGGAAAGTTAGGTTTATACATTATGATATATATCATCGTATTGTGTATCAATATGTATGTCATGTCTTAGCAGCTATCATGTCTCGCACTCAAGAGCAACAAATGGAACTTGACAATGAACTCGTTCCTGAAGAGAACCGTCTTCCAATCACTTCCAATAATCATCGACTGAAAGAATACTTTGTTCCATCCCAAGCAGCATTCAGAATTGCCATCGAAGTCCTTGATATCTCCCTAATCAAGAATGCACTACGGATGTCAGCAAGTGTTCTCGAAATCTACATGCATGAATTTTGGGCATCCATTAAAGCCATAACAAGCACCAAGTTTTCTTTCAACATCAACGGTCAAAAGAATGAATTTTCTCTTAACAACTTCGCGAAATCTTTGAATTCCCCCAACCTAAAGGGAAAACATATGATACTGTTCCAGACTCACACAAAATAATAGATTTGATCTTGTCTCTTGGTTATGATACAGAATTTCCTATCATATCTAACTTTAACACAGCTAGGCTTGGACAACCATGGAAGGCAATCTTTACTATCATTATATGATGCTTGTCGTGTAAATCCAGAGGAGCACATTCTATGAGACTTTCTCAGGCTCGTATTTTCTATGGCATCTACAAGAGACTAGATTTGGATTATGCTGCTCTCATATGGGAAGAAATTCATTATCAAGCCTCCCGAAATGTTAAGAAGAAATCCGAACATCTTCAGTTTCCTCGATTTACAAAGCTTATCATAAATTACTTTATGAAAGCTGATGAGACAATTGATCTACGTGGTGGATTCTTTGTTAACTCAGAAGATGATGATTTCCTCGTGCTAGCCATGAGAACTGAAGGACAAAAGAACACTTACTCAGGTATTCCAGCTCCACTTCCGGATACTATGCTGAACGACAAAATCAAGAAGAGTGCCACATATTGGATTCTTCTAAAGGAAGTGGACGAACAAATCCAGAAACTAGCTGCAGGAAAATCTAAGTCACCAAAACCCAAAGGAAAAAGGAAGGAAACTGATTCTTCAGAAGCTGATACTCCAAAACAAGACCAAGGCAAAAGAACAAAAACAGTGTCTATAGGGGAGAAGAAAAAGGCCAAGGGAAAGAAAACACTTCTCTCTGATGAAGACTTGCTTGAAGACGTGGACGAACAACAATAGCCGTTGACTAAGAAACAAGAATCCAAACAATTGAAGAAGGCCTTAATACAAAGCAGAAAGGAGACGGGAGGTAGTGGATCGAAACAGCCTAAGACAGCCGAATTGTCTGACATTGATGAATTTGGAGATCCAGATAATTTCCTTGACGAACTAGTTCAGGGAGATGAAGAAGATCAACAATACGAACAACAAGACACGTTCCTTGATGATATTCAGCCAGAGACAACAGTTACAGGTAGCATCCACAAGGACAAGAGTGTTACCAAATCTTCGTCTTTGTCAGATCCAGTAGGTAAGTACTTGAACTTTGACTCACTTGAATCTGAAGTTACTAACACTGATCTTTCAACAAACCCGAACATGGTAAATGTCCCTGTAACTATGGCCACTACATCAGTACTCAGCACCACTGTCACAACTCATGTCACACATACACAATCAACTGTTCATCCAACACCATTGCTAGTATCTCTGCGAGAATCTATTGAAACCGTACTTCCTCCTCTGCGAGATGAACTGAAAGACATCGCTGCAAACAAAATGATGATCAAGTCTTCCGACACTCCGCAATCTGACTTTCTCATAGCTCAAAGACTCACCGATTACGAGATGAAGAAGCTGTTGCATGCTAAGATGATTCAAGTCGGGTCCTACAACTGAACGCCAGAACAACAAGCACTTCAGAAAGCTTTAAAGACGGCAATGGATCAAGACACCGAGATCTTTGAAAAACATGGCACCGTCGTCCCATATAGAACTCTCGATAAAGAAAAAGATGATGAAGATGAATCTTCCCAGAATGAAGATGAAGATGAAGATGACGCTAATGATGACGATGACGATGACGATGACGATGAAGATGAAAATGATGATGATGGTGACAATGCTGATAAGGGTAAGCGTAACAATGATGACGATGACAGGATGGACGAACGTATAAATGATGATGATGATGTCAACAATGATGATGATGGTGACGATGATAAGGAAAAGAATGACGAAGAGGAGGATGACAACAACAAAGATAAGTCGGATGTTGAAGCCTCAGGAAAAGGTGACAAGTATCAAAAGGAAAATCCGACATCTTCAACAGCCGAGGAAACTCAAGTATTTGAGTCACCTCCAACCGGCAGACGCACTAAACACCGTCATGATACTGATGCTAATATGACATCGGGTTTACTTCAATCAGATTCAGTTAACACATCTACATCACCACCGCAACAACTACCCATCCGAGAACCTGATCAACCAATACCTGAAACGTCTAAGTCTACACCAGTGAAGGACACTCAACGTACTCAGACACTTCGAGTAATTTTTCCAAATCGACCTCCAGCATCTGTGCAAAGTCATGATATTCAAGAATCGAGCGAACCGGCATGGGTGGATACAATTAATGTAGATGAAGATGCACCCGAGCAACCTTGGTTCACAGAAGCTGCTGGCACCTGTCCGTTAACTCGAGAAGATGAACCTGATTTCTCCCAAATAATCAACAATCCCATCAACTTCTCAGCATATCTAATCTACAAGTATGGAACTGACAATGTAACTCCAGCGATGGTAACTCGAGCTTTTCATGATCCCACCATCATTCCTACTTCAAGAATTAGTAGAATGGAGGTTGAATACAATGCGAATGAGCTATTGAAAGCAATGAACCTTCGTCAAAAAACATGTCGTCACAGGCCTGAGAATGCTCCTCTCCCGATCACTGATACTGACAATCAAATCATACGTGATTACTTTGTCTGCTATGACCTTGAGTATTTAGTAAAAGGCGCCAACAAGTATGCGACTTCCTTAACATTGGTCAAAGCTGCAACTTGGGGGTCAATACCTTGGATTGAAGAAAAAGTTGATCGTCTATGGGTAAAGAAATTGATTCATGAGTATGATCATTATGCTGAATTGGGTGCTTCACAATGGGGAGAAACCATACAGAAAGCCTACAACTACGCTTGTGATTTCAAGTCAAAGACTCCAGTAAAATCCGAGTTCAGAATCAAGGCCATTTTAGGAGTACGAATTGAACCCAAAGTCGGCTATCATCATGTAACAGAGATCCGATTAAAAAGAGAAGACGACAAATTCTATACCATCACGGAAGGAGACTTCTCGGATCTTCCTCTTGTTGACATTGAAGATATGTTATTGTTGATGACTCAAGACACACTCAAACACCTGAACACTAACGACTACATTGACCTGAATTCAGCTCTACGCATGTATACTCGTTGTATTGTGATCAAGAAAAGAGTTGAAGATTTGCAACTTGGTGTTGAGAGTTATCAGAAGAAGCTAAAGCACTTCAAAACCAGTTCCGGGCACTTTTTACTTGAATGGATCCGGTAAGAAGAAATTCATGAGAATAGCGGAACTCTCTAAGTTTAGTGACGGGACTCTTGAGCAAGTTCGGGACACATTGATTCAGATCAACAGAACCAAGAAGCATCCCCAACTTACCGTCCAGTGGCAGAAAGGGTACGCAACAAGTGCTAACTACCTGATAAACAAGATCAATGAGACGTTGAGGGGAAGACGCTTGATGAGGAGCATTGAACTATTCGTTGGTGGCAGACCATATGGAGCGCACCACAAGCTGTTGCAACGATCCATCTAATGGGTCGTACTATCTCAGGTCTATTCCATATTGGTTAAATTTGTGAATATGTAAATTTTGTAAACATTGTGCTTTTGTGGCTTGTTGTAGTGTAAAAGTGTGATATTTTTAAAGAATTTCTCTCGAGATTCTAAATCTTTCAAACATATCGTACTCAAGCACTACAACTAACCCTCATTAATTTGAGGGGGGGGGCATTAATATGTTCTATTGCCATACATTGATTTCATTTTTTACCCAAAGACTGGTTAATCCATTCAATATCCCAAATATTAATGGTTAAAATTTTGGATAAGGGGAAAAAATGGGATTAAGGAGACTTAATGATATTTGGCTAATGATGAAAAGGACTTAAAGATAATCCAACTTAATATGTGTAATGCATGTGTTAAGGGGGAGCGATTTTGATGAACAAAACACTTAAGGCACAAAAACTTTGATTATTGATTGTAGCTTTTTGCAACCCTTTAGGAAAAGAGAGGCAAAGTAGTGGTAAGCGTTAAGTGTCGGTTTAGGAAAACCGAGCACTAATGACCAAACAAGTTCGTTTCCCAAGGAGGCAAGTGCGTTGTGTTAAGAGTTGATTAATGTTTGTGATTATATGATTGAGAAAGAAATGGGATTAGAAGAGAAAGACGGTTACGAAAACGGATTAAACTACGACGAAAAAGGCGAACACGTAAAACCGTAAATAGTGCCAAAATTAAAATTTTAACCTAAAAATTCCTAAAAATTACTAAAAATCCCCAATAATATTCTAAGAGTTTCAAAAAATCCAAACTTGCTAAAACCTTTTAATTAATTAGATAATGACTTTTTAATGCTAATTAAAGCCCTAAAAATCACTTTTAATTATTAAAAAGCCTTAAACAAGATCTAATAGTTTGTAAACCTCAAAAATGTCCTAATTAAGCTAAAAACTATTTTTAAAAATTTTAAAACCAAATTAAACTATTTTTAAACACTTAAAATCTATTAAAAACAATTAAATCTTAAATTAATTCTAGAAATTAAATGAAAAGTCCTAAAACTATTTGGAAAGTGACAAAACTCCTAATTAAGTGTCCTTAACCTAGGAAAAATGTAAAAACTAAAAAAAATAAAACTTCAATTTTTAATAATAAAATAATATTAAAATATTCAAAAAAATAAAAAATTTATAAATAAATTCTAAAAAATTACCAATAATCCTAAATAATGTAACTAAAACAAAAATGCAATCCAAATTTTCTGAAACCTATTTAATAATTTTATATTAAATTTTAAATTTGTTTAAAAACCCTAAAATCCTATAAAATCAAAAATAAGCTAAATTGAAAACTTAAAAAGCTGTAAACCTCAAAAATGTAATTCAAAACCTAAAAACTATTTTTCCAGATTTTTAAATTACTTTTTTCTATTTTTTAATGACTTTCTAAAATTAAAACTTAAAATAATCCTAATAAATTAATTAATAAAGGGAAAATTATACTTTTTGCTCAGAAAAGTCAAACAACCTTATAAAAACCTAGGAAAAATCTTAAACAGGAAAATGCTTAAAGAAATAAGCTTGAAACAGCTTATTTAAAAGCTGTTAGCCAAATAAGCTAAAAAACAAGCACCTCTTAAATATCTAATGAAATGAAGCAATTACGTAAAAACCCATCAGGATCACTGGTTAACACTTTAGTCCTTGGAAAGCAAGGTCGCGTGTTCGAGCCCAGGCCAGGTGAGGTTTTTACAAACTTTTTCTTTTTTTTTTTACTTTTAAAACTTAATCCAGGTACTTAATTAACTTCTAAAACACAAACACAAACCCAAAATAACAAAGATTAAGGCTTAGGAAAGCCAAAACGTGCCCAGTTATGCACAACTTTCTGATGAACAACAAGTGGGTATATGAGTATCTTCACAAGTGAAGATATGAATCAAGAGGGCTTGATTCTGCTTTTGTGGATGTTTTGTGTTGGACAAAAGGCACCCTTATACACTTTGGAGTATAAGGAGTCAAATCAGATGCAAAGATAAGCAAGTACAACAATCAAATCACACAAAATAAGCAGATTAAGGTTGCTGATATGACTTGCACAAGGTTAATGGTATTTGCTGGTTTAGTGTGCACACAAGTGAGTTTTAAAGACTCAAATCAAGCACACAGACCTACCAACTAGCATACAAACCTAACAAAAACCTACTTAGACCTATAATCTAACAACTTTCAAGATTATGATGCACAAATTCAAGCAAAACAAGCAGACAAATGAACTTTTCTGATTAAGGCAATGTTATCCAATTCTTAGCAAGCCAAAGTGTTCAATAATCTACCAAACTGATAATCAAACTAACTCACAACCTAACAACACCCTAACAAGTGTAAAAGACAGGTTTAAACACAAGATTCTTAACAATAATCCAAATTAAAAGACAGATCCAAACACTCCTTTAAATCTCAGATAAAAAAATTTTCAAAGCAAATCTAATCAAGACTTAACCAAACTGATTGAACACTATCTAAGCATGTATACAAGTCCTATTTAAGCAGTTTTAAGCAATCAAACATACATTTAACAACTTAACAAGCAGAATCACATAAAGCACATAATTTTCAGAAATCTAAAAATTGAAATAAGAGACAAGGAGCTACCTTAAGGGTCCTACATCCAGGACCCTTAGTGGTTGAAAAACCACCTACAAACAAGCCCGGGCTTGTGCTAAACTTTGTTGAGGTTCTGATGAAGTTTGCTTAACAAAAAAAAAGTGAATAAGATTGGTTCCTTTTTGAATCCGCTAAGAGAGAAACGGGAAAAGCTGTGTAAAAAGCTTAAGGCTTGCTCCTAGCTTATAGATTAAGCTAGAAGAGAGCTTTAGCTTGTAGGTAAGGATATGATAAGCTAAAAATAGGAAATGACCAAACCAATGGCTATTTTAAACTTGGGTACCCACTACACCAGAACAAGCCATGGTGTTATGGACATACACAAGCTCAAATACCATCACTCCAACACACTTAATCACCATTGTAACAGGTTTGTATGAAAATTTAAGATATAAGAAAACTTTGAAAAAGAAACATAAACTTGGAATTTTGAAAACCTTTGCTGAAACATAAACCAAACTCAACATGAAATTAAATCAACATAAAATGTAAAAGGAACTCAATCTTTCTCATCAACAAACACTTAAACCATTTATATTCCTTAATAAACTGGATTTACAAAGCTTGTGAAAAAGGAGAAAAAATCAAGAACAGAAACTTAGCTAAGTCCTATGTGCCTTTATATAGGCTTACACTTGTGATTCTAGAAGTGAATAGAAGCTAAAAACCCTAACACTTGAACTTCCAATCTTGCCCTAGGACGATTTTTGAATTTTCAGTAAAAAATAAGCCATGTGAAGATCTTTGGCTTGTAGCTGAGATGCCAGTGATGAAAAAGAGATCTTGGACGTCCATTTAGCCTTTGGGAACACGAAATTGTTGTGGGTTGTTGATTTGTTGTCTTCATTTTGTTTGAGAGTGAATAGTGGGGCAGGGGAGGGTTGCGCAAACATGTGAGGTGATGGTGATGGGAGTTTAAGGGTGGTTTTACGTTTAAGTGAGGGTTAATCATGGATTTGGAAAGAATTACCCAAAAACCCCTTGTTTTAATTGATGTTCTTCCTGGAAATATTTAGGTTTTAAGGGAGGATTAAGGGGGTTTTAATCCGTTTGTGGATTAATGACTTTTTGAAAATGTGTTTAGGAGGGAAAGGTTTATTAAATGGGTTTAATAGCTGGTGGAATGGTGACGTGGTGAAGGGAAGAGTGGGGATTGGTGGGATTTTTGGGTGGGGTGACGTGGCAAGCAGGGAGTGGAGGGTGAGAGATTGTTTGTCTGGCAGGTTTGCCCCCTCTCTTTTCAAACTTTGTTCACTTTGTATTAAATTGCTAACAACGCCCATTTAACACATAACAACTTTTGGACATTGGCAATTTTGGCACACAAAGTTTTGAAACTTGTTTTAAGGACTACAAGTGTAATTTTGGCAATCTTCAAGGGCTGTTTTTGACATGTCTTCATACTTCAAGGCCTTGACTTGTTTGTTGACTTCTTGGAGGACCATTATTGACAATTTAGTTTTGTTGAGGGACTAAATTTGCCAATTCTTTAAAGTTAAGGGTCCTTTTTGTAATTTTGACAAACATTAGGGACCAAACTTGTAATTATGAAGATACAAGGGTATAAAGTGTCAATTCTTCAAACTTGGAGGACCAATCTTCATAATTCTTCAAATCTTCAAGGGTTGACTTTGGAAAATTCTTCATTAGGGCTTGGTTCATCGTGCGGCTTCGTTTCCTGTGTTCGTTTTTCTTTGATTCTTGTGATCTTTTGTCATTTTCTCAATATCCGTACCTAAAATACACAAGCAACAAACACAAGCATATATTTGGGTATTTTGATGATATTTAATGCATTTTAAGCCCAATTTGGACGATGAGACTATGTATAAAAGCAGTCTCATCACTCCCCCATACTAAACCATTGCCGTGCCCTCACGCAATGCTAGAATAAAGTATCGTAGCATCTCCAAAATTCATTTTATTTACTTTATTGGAATGATAAACTAGCTACACTACTACTATTACTACTACATGTGTTTTAGACATAATGTATGATTTTCATCGCAAAATGGGACGTTTAGGTTCATAGAATAAGAACACGTGAATGCTTCGTTAGAAATAATTTCGTCGTCCTCGATTTTCACTCCAATTCCATGCCAAGCGTGCAACGAGATCATTGTCATTATAAGTTAGTAATGCTAACACTACTCATATGCCCTAATCACGTACTTATCCTCCCATTATTCCTAAGTTGTATCTCTTATATTTTATTATGTCTTGAATGTTTCACGAGGATACATTGTTTGACTTATGCGTGAATATAGATTAAGTCTAAAAATAGAGTCCTAACGGTGTAACTAAGACCATCAAATCAATAATCCCTCCTAATAGACAACGATGTTAAAAAATTAAGTTGACAAGAAGGATCGATAAACACGGTTTTATAACGGTTTTGAACATGAGACTTATTACCAAGACTTTTATACGCCCCCTAACGGAAGGGCCTTATTATCTTTGGTTTACCTCCATCTTTTATTCAACTTCGCCATGAAGCTTTTATTATGACTTCGGTCTTGCCTTGCCTTTTATTATCCGCCTCATCGGTGGTTTTATTAGCCAAAGACGTACATCCTCACGCTAAAGCGAATTTTGGATCTTTAAAGCTTCGAAGATTAAGGCATGATTCACTTTCAATTTTGCATAGATTTTAGGCCTTGTGGGGCTTCAAATTGTTTGCTAGATTTAGGTGAGCACTTGAAATCTTATTATTGGGTGAAGCTTTCGATTATTCGGGTTGCCAATACTTCAAAACCGTGACGCTGGCGATACCTTAATGTCTTCCCAATTTAATTACACGGAAGCTACTAGAAAAGACTAGAAACCCAACAATCCTAACTAAACCACTAAGTCAATATTTATTAAGCAAAAAATACTTACATGCGAAGGGAGAATAAGCAAACAACGAGAACACATGAGTTTTTGAAAGAATACGAGTACTCTACGTTTAGCATAGTAACTTATAATTAACTCTATCATTTCTCGTCCTCATTTAAGAGACTTAGCCTAATGTGTAGTTAAGGAATCAAAGCTAAGTGTTCAACACGCACGATCGAGTCAAAAATTACTCTTATTCTCGCCATCGGAAAACCTACATTCGTGTCTTCAAATACTTATAAAACATGAGAAAATTTTTAAAATTTGGCCATTTTTAGCCTTATTTTGCAACAAAAACGATAAACAAAACGATAAACTTTGGAAAGCGTGAAGGTTTGGCAAGGCAAGTATCTATTCACCCCCCATACTAAAGTTAAACATTGTCCTCAATGTTTCGAGTCTAGGGGTGCAAACACCCCCATACTAGAGACGTAGTCGAATGCCTAATCTAGCATGGAAAGGGTGTAACCATTAAATTAATAGCCGTTTATGAAGTGTGCTATAAACCTAAGGTTAGAACATCAAAAGGATATATCATGGATATTGAGAAGTGTCTCCAAAGCAAACGATCGAGTGCTCCCATAAACGAACACGAGAGGCTCCAATCGTGAAGATCATGATCTAAAAACCACATATCACAAACAACCACGGAACAAAGGTTGGAAGGGCATGAATCCCCACACGTAAGCTACATTAGAAAGCGATAATATGTACATAGGATAAGCATGGGACTCCCCCACAAGGCACCTCGTTTTTGATTACCGAGTCATGAGCTCGACTCGATCCCCTCAATACTAATTATCATTGGGGAAGGTGACTTGGTCGAGGTAGTTCAAGGATGGAACTTCCCCGCCAAAGTAGTGCTTCAACCTATGTCCATTCACCTTGAAGTTAGGACCATCATCTTGAGCTAGCTCGATGGTCCCATACGGAAACACTTGAGTCACGGTGAATGGACCGGACCAACGGGATTTCAACTTACCGGAAAAGATTTTTAATCTTGAATTAAAAAGCAAAACTTGATCACCAATGTTAAAAACCCGGTTTTTAATTTTAGAATCATGCAACTTTTTAGTTTTCTCTTTATAAATCAATGAATTTTCATAAGCAATATCCCTCAATTCATCCAATTCATTCAATTGCATTTTCCGGTGTTTTCCCGCGGTCTCCATATCATCATTACAATGCTTTAGGGCCCAATAAGCCTTGTGTTCTAACTCGATAGGCAAATGACAATTCTTTCCATACACAAGCTTATAGGGAGTGCACCCAATGGGCGTCTTATGAGCGGTCCTAAAGGCCCATAAAGCATCGTCCAACTTATCCGACCAAGTTTGTCGGTTTTCCCCTACGGATCTCTCCAAAATCCTTTTCAACGCTCGGTTTGAAACCTCGACTTGCCCACTCGTTTGTGGGTGATAAGCCGTAGAAAGACGATGTGTAACCCCATATTTCCTTAGAACCCTTTCAAATTGGTCATTACAAAAATGGGTTCCACGATCGCTTATGATAGCACGAGGGGTTCAAAACCGAGAGAACAATTGCTTCAAAAACTTGACTACCACACGAGCATCATTGGTGGGCAAGGCCTTGGCCTCCACCCACTTAGAAAGGTAGTCAACCGCAACAAGAATGTACTTATTACCATGAGATGATGGGAACGGCCCCATAAAGTCTATGCCCCAAACGTCAAAGATCTCACATACTTGAATGATATTTTGTGGCATTTCCTCTTTTTGTGAGGCTTTTCCTTGTCGTTGGCATGCATCACACGACTTCACAAGATCTTGTGCATCTCGGTAAATAGTAGGCCAAAAGAAGCCGGCATCAAACACTTTCTTAGCCGTGAGATTAGCACCGTGGTGACCACCCGTGGGTCCCTCATGGCAAGCTCTAAGGATGTAAGAAGCTTCGGTGCCAAATACACAACGTCGGATGATTTGATCCGCACAAGTTCGAAACAAGTAAGGGTCGTTCCAAAAGGAGAACTTGACGTCACGAAGGAATTTTCGTTTTTGTTGAGTCGTCATACCCTTAAGGATGAAGTTGCCCGCATGGTAATTTGCAAAGTCCGCAAACCATGGGGTAGAAGAATCAAGCTTAGAATTCACTTCACCAAGTGTCTCGAGCGGAAATGTTTCGTGATTTCCTTGGGCTCGTAAACACTTTGGTGAGGATCTTCCAAACGAGAGAGATGATCGGCCGCTAGATTCTCGGCTCCTTTTTTGTCAACGATTTTGTGATCAAATTCTTGAAGGAGGAGAATCCAACGAAGTAATCTTGGTTTAGCATCTTGCTTTGCCATGAGATACTTAATAGCTGAATGGTCCGTATACACTATGCATTTCGTCAAGACGAGATAAGGTCGGAATTTCTCAAATGCATACACCACGGCAAGGAACTCCTTTTCCGTTGTAGTGTATTTAATTTGAGCCTCGGTCATCGTCTTGCTAGCATAGTGAATAGGCAAGAAGTGCTTATCATGACGTTGCCCCAAAACGGCCCCAATGGCGTAATCACTAGCATCACACATTAGCTCAAAGGGGAGGTTCCAATTTGGAGCAACAAGAATGGGAGCTTCGGTAAGTTTCCTCTTAAGGATTTCAAAGGCTCGTACACAATCTTCGTCAAAGACAAAACGTGCCTCTTTTTCAAGAAGATGTGTAATGGGTCGAGAAATCTTTGAAAAATCCTTGATGAATCGACGATAAAAGCCCGCGTGGCCTAGGAAACTCCTAACTCCCTTGACGGTTTTGGGATGAGGTAATTTGGCGATGACGTCTACCTTAGCTTGATCTACCTCAATCCCCGCATTCGAGACCTTGTGCCCTAAGACGATTCCACTCTTAACCATAAAATGACATTTTTCCCAATTGAGCACAAGGTTGGTTTCCTCACAACGTTTTAACATTCTCTCTAGGTTCGACAAACACGAAGTGAAAGAATCACCAAACACGGAAAAGTCATCCATGAAGACTTCCATCGTCTTCTCGATCATGTCATGAAAAATAGCCATCATGCATCGTTGAAAAGTTCCCGGTGCATTGCAAAGTCCGAATGGCATTCTACGATAGGCAAACGTTCCATATGGACACGTAAACGTAGTTTTTTCTTGATCACGAGGATCGATGGGAATTTGGAAGTAACCGGAAAAACCATCTAGAAAGCAATAGAAATCGTTTCCCGCAAGACGCTCCAACATTTGGTCCATGAAGGGCAAGGGAAAATGGTCTTTTCGAGTGGCTTCATTTAACTTTTGATAGTCAATGCACACTCTCCATCCGGTCACGAGTCTAGTGGGAATCAACTCGTTGGCATCGTTTGGCACAACGGTCATCCCTCCCTTTTTAGGGACACAATGAATAGGACTCACCCAAAGGCTATCGGAAATAGGGTAAATCATTCCCGCGTCAAGGAGTTTAAGGACCTCCTTTTTGATGACGTCGTGAATTTTGGGGTTCACCCTCCTTTGACTTTGGATTATGGGCTTGAAATCCTCCTCCATTAAGATTTTGTGGGTACAAAACTTGGGATCGATTCCCTTAATGTCGGATAACTTCCATGCAATCGCCCCTTTGTGGTCCTTTAGAACATTGACAAGTGCGGTTTTTTCATCATTCGAAAGATCCTTCGCAATAATAACCGGCAACTTGTCGTCCTCCTCCAAATAGACATATTCGAGGTGAGGAGGTAAATCTTTCAACTCGAGAATAGGTGGTTCCTCAAGTGAAGATTTGGGCTCGATACTCATAACCTCCTCGGGTGGAGGAAATGGGAAATCGTTGAGAAAATCCTTGATAATCGAGAAGTCCTCATCGTTGTCGAGGTCTTCGTCACAAGTACGTGGAACATCGAATTCTTCCAACGTAAAACCACCACCTTCAAAAGGAGTGAAGGTTGGTGTCGAATTATCAAGAATTGGATCTAACATAGTGGGATTGCCACTAGTTTCTTCATCACCAAACCCTAAAACTTCTTGTGAAAATTCCTCGCAAACCACGTTGATCATATCAACGAGGTTTATGGTAGCAACCGAATAAACATGAGAAAGTTGAGAATTTTGAGTTGCGTTTATAACAAGTTCCTCGTCGTTGAAACGTAAGGTGATCTTTCTAGCATGCACATCAATTAAAGCCATAGACGTATCTAAAAACGAACGACCTAAAATAAGAGGAACTTGAGTATCCGTGGGGATATCAACGACGATAAAGTCCACGGGATAGTAGAACTTCCCCACTTTCACAAAAACGTCTTCCGCCAAACCACATGCAAGAATCGTGGAATGGTCGGCCAACTCAATAGACATTCGTGAAGGAGTAAGATTAGGAAGATTGAGCGACTTGAAGATTGCAAGTGGCATCAAGTTAATGCTAGCACCAAGATCGGCCAAGGCATAGCATTCTTCCATATCTTGAATTGCACAAGGGATAAAAAATTTACCGGGATCACCGACTTTTTGAGGTATGCGATTAAGATAAACCGACGAACAACTAGACATTTGGTGCAATTTCTCCTTGTTGTTCAACATACTCTTAAAGTTAGCGGCAAATCAAGGCATCATGACCAAAGCATCGGTGAAACTCACATTAAGGTGCAACTCACGAAACATTTTCATAAAAAGCTCAAATTGGTAGTTGTCGCGCACTTTTCGTTTCTCCTTCCTAAGTCTCGATGGGTAAGGCAAGGGTGGTGTGGGTTGGGGCATAGGCATAGCCTTTGGAATCTCGGGTTCCAATGTTGGTAAAGGGTCGACCGTAGGTGTGGCATGAGCGGTACTTTGTGGGATTGAAATATGCTCCTTTTCGACCACCACCTCGGGTTCTTCCTCAATTTCCTCCACCGTTGGAGTAATTGGTTGAGGAGTCGGTTCTTTAAGTGTCTTACCACTTCGTGTGGTAATCACTTTCATCTCTCCCTTCGGGTTTGAAACGGTGTTACTAGGTAGACCACTCGAAGTAGAGGCTTTGTTTCCCATGACGACTTCTAAAATAGCATTAAGCTTAGCATCTTGACTATTAAACTTCAAATCTTGACTAGCGGCTTTTTGGTCAATTCTTTGTTCAATCCTAGCATGACTTTGATCTATCTTGTTGTTTTAACCTCGAATTTGATTAGCAAAATCATTTTTCAAATCATTTATCATGTTAAGATTTTCCTTCACAAAATTTGCTAACTCCTTAGTGTTTTTAGCCATGTCCCTAGCTTGACTAGCCAATTGCTCTTGTATGTTTTCCAAAATCTTATCATTTGCCATGGCGTAATTCAAAAAGTCCATTGGAAGTTCTTTTGTGTAAACATTTTGAAGACCTTGACTTGTGTTTTGAAAATTACGGTTTTGATTTTGATTTTGCAATTGGCTACTAGTTCCTTGATTCCCATAGTTGTTATTACCCTTGAAATTGTTCCTTTGATTGCTTTGGTAACCAACTTGATTGTTTCGATAATTGTTAGCATTTTGATTTGGTGGAAAACCCGGTGGAGTCAATTGATTAGTGCGAGGCACTTGACCGTTTTGGTTATAAGTTCCCGCGGCCGCGAAAGCACTCGAAGTGTTACCACCGTTGGTAATGCACTCGGAATAATCGTGAGCTCCACCACAATACATACAAGAAACCTCAACCGCTTTAATCGTAGCGGGAGCGGGTTGTTCACCAACTTTAAACTCAATTAACAATCCTTTCAACTTATCAAAAATCTTGTTCTCCAAATTAGCCTCGATTTGGCAAGCATCAACGGTGTGTGACAATGAAGGCGAAGACGAAGACGAAGTCTTACGAACACTCGACGTGCTACGAGGACTATACACCTTAGACCTATTCTCAATGATTAACAATGCTTCCTCGACCGTCTTACACAAAAAATTACCACCCGCGGCGGCATTAAGATAATCATGCTCATGATCGTTCAAGCCATTGTAAAACGTGTCAATTTGATGCAAGTCGGAAAAACCATGATGAGGACATTCGTGCAACATTTCCTTAAACCTATTCCAAGCCGTTGAAAAACTCTCATTATACTCTTGTGAAAACTTTGAAATCTCGTTTTTCAAGTGCGTAGTCTTAGAGGGCAGAAAAAATTGGTTCACGAATTTTGAAACGAGATCCTTCCACGTCAATATAGAATTGGGTGGCTCTTTCTCTAACCAAATTTTTGCGGGCCCCGCTAAGGAATACGGAAAAAGCATCATCTTAATCGAGTCGTTTGAAACATCCTTAAACTTGCACGTGGCGGTGAGACGATTAAATTGGCGAATGTGGTTATGAGGGTTGTCCTTCTCATCACCTCGAAACTTGTTGTTTTGAATCATGGACAATAAACCCGTCTTAACCTCAAAATTCTCCGCAAGGATAGCGGGAATCACAATCGCTTCTCCATAACCCTCGGTGGGTGCTTGAAGCAACTCCATCATAGTTCGATTAGCCATGGGTGCTTCTTTCACTATAATGGGTTCGTCAATAGGAGACTCCTCACTAGTAGGAGTGATTGATTTGTTTCTTCGTTTACGAGCACGTCTTGCTTTGGAGCGGGTTTGCATAAACGTCACGTACAACGAGAAGGCGAGCAAAGAAGATTATTTTTGGTGTTTTTACTTTTTCAATTTTTTTTGTGGTTTTTTATTGTTTTTAACTTTTTTTGGATTTTTGGAATGTATTAGTAGACACAAATCTACAAATCTCCTCCTTAATCAAATCTCTCGATTAAAGAAGCCTCAAGGAATGAAAACGATCACGTGAAGTGAACGCCTTCGATGACTTTAGAACGATGGTGGAACACCAAATCGTTCAAGAGGGTTTAATCAAATGAAACCAAGAAAATATATATGATACTTAATAATACTTTGGGCGGCAAAACCCTCGATTAGCTTTCAAAATCAAAATACGCACAAGCAAGCGGAGGAAACGAGGCGGCGCGAAGCACTTAAGAGCCTTTTTCCTTTAGGTCGTGAAATAGAACCGCCTTATACCCACCTTATAGTTTGTATTTCTCAAAATCGAGCTTCACGAAAGTATTTATCTATTTTTGCCTTTTTCTTTGGTTTGAGATTCGAATACAATGATTGGGTAATGACCTCCCAAGTCAAGGTTGTGATTTCTCACGTATTTGGAGTACTTGTAAATTTATTGTTCTACGTATACAATATAGTAATAGTATTCACAAAAAAAAAACGAAAAACCGATAATACGTATTAGTAGAGTGCTACTAATACAATTAGCTTTTATGGCTATATATAAAAACAACAATGGTTCAACCTAAACACAACACGCCTCCCCGGCAGCGGCGCCAAAAATGATTGTAGCTTTTTGCAACCCTTTAGGAAAAGAGAGGCAAAGTAGTGGTAAGCGTTAAGTGTCGGTTTAGGAAAACCGAGCACTAATGACCAAACAAGTTCGTTTCCCAAGGAGGCAAGTGCGTTGTGTTAAGAGTTGATTAATGTTTGTGATTATATGATTGAGAAAGAAATGGGATTAGAAGAGAAAGACGGTTACGAAAACGGATTAAACTACGACGAAAGAGGCGAACACGTAAAACCGTAAATAGTGCCAAAATTAAAATTTTAACCTAAAAATTCCTAAAAATTACTAAAAATCCCCAATAATATTCTAAGTGTTTACAAAAAATCCAAACTTGCTAAAACCTTTTAATTAATTAGATAATGACTTTTTAATGCTAATTAAAGCCCTAAAAATCACTTTTTATTATTAAAAAGCCTTAAACAAGATCTAATAGTTTTTAAACCTCAAAAATGTCCTAATTAAGCTAAAAACTATTTTAAAAAATTTTAAAACCAAATTAACTATTTTTAAACATTTAAAATCCATTAAAAACAATTAAATCTTAAATTAATTCTAGAAATTAAATGAAAAGTCCTAAAAATATTTGGAAAGTGACAAAACTCCTAATTAAGTGTCCTTAACCTAGGAAAAATGTAAAAACTAAAAAAAATAAAACTTCAATTTTTAATAATAAAATAATATTAAAATATTCAAAAAAATAAAAAGTTTGTAAATAAATTCTAAAAAGTTACCAAAAATCCTAAATAATGTAACTAAAACAAAAATGCAATCCAAATTTTCTGAAACCTATTTAATAATTTTATATTAAATTTTAAAGTTTCTTAAAAACCCTAAAATCCTATAAAATAAAAAATAAGCTAAATTGAAAACTTAAAAAGCTGTATACCTCAAAAATGTAATTCAAAACCTAAAAACTATTTTTCCAGATTTTTAAATTACTTTTTTCTATTTTTAATGACTTTCTAAAATTAAAACTTAAAATAATCCTAATAAATTAATTAATAAAGGGAAAATTATACTTTTTGCTCAGAAAAGTCAAACAACCTTATAAAAACCTAGGAAAAATCTTAAACAGGAAAATGCTTAAAGAAATAAGCTTGAAACAGCTTATTTAAAAGCTGTTAGCCAAATAAGATAAAAAACAAACACCTCTTAAATATCTAATGAAATGAAGCAATAATGTAAAAACCCATCAGGATCACTGGTTAACACGCTAGTCCTTGGAAAGCAAGGTCGCGTGTTCGAGCCCAGGCCAGGTGAGGTTTTTACAAACTTTTTCTTTTTTTTTTACTTTTAAAACTTAATCCAGGTACTTAATTAACTTCTAAAACACAAACACAAACCCAAAATAACAAAGATTAATGCTTAGGAAAGCCAAAACGTGCCCAGTTAAGCACAACTTTCTGATGAACAACAAGTGGGTATATGAGTATCTTCACAAGTGAAGATATGAATCAAGAGGGCTTGATTCTGCTTTTGTGGATGTTTTGTGTTGGACAAAAGGCACCCTTATACTCTTTGGAGTATAAGGAGTCAAATCAGATGCAAAGATAAGCAAGTACAACAATCAAATCACACAAAGTAAGCAGATTAAGGTTGCTGATATGACTTGCACAAGTTTAATGGTATTTGCTGGTTTAGTGTGCACACAAGTGAGTTTTAAAGACTCAAATCAAGCACACAGACCTACCAACTAGCATACAAACCTTACACAAACCTACTTAGACCTATAATCTAACAACTTTCAAGATTATGATGCACAAATTCAAGCAAAACAAGCAGACAAATGAACTTTTCTGATTAAGGCAATGTTATCCAATTCTTAGCAAGCCAAAGTGTTCAATAATCTACCAAACTGATAATCAAACTAACTCACAACCTAACAACACCCTAACAAGTGTAAAAGACAGGTTTAAACACAAGATTCTTAACAATAATCCAAATTAAAAGACAGATCCAAACACTCCTTTAAATCTCAGATTAAAATTTTTTCAAAGCAAATATAATCAAGACTTAACCAAACTGATTGAACACTATCTAAGCATGCATACAAGTCCTATTTAAGAAGTTTTAAGCACTCAAACATACATTTAACAACTTAACAAGCAGAATCACATAAAGCACATAATTTTCAGAAATCTAAAAATTGAAATAAGAGACAAGGAGCTACCTTAAGGGTCCTACATCCAGGACCCTTAGTGGTTGAAAAACCACCTCCAAACAAGCCTGGGCTTGTGCTGAACTTTGTTGAGGTTCTGATGAATTTTGTTTAACAAAAAAAATGAATAAGATTGGTTCCTTTTTGAATCTGCTAAGAGAGAAAAGGGAAAAGCTGTGTAAAAACTTAAGGCTTGCTCCTAGCTTATAGATTAATCTAGAAGAGAGCTTTAGCTTGTGGTTAAGGATATGATAAGCTAAAAATAGGAAATGACCAAACCAATGGCTATTTTAAACTTGGGTACCCACTACACCAGAACAAGCCATGGTGTTATGGACATACACAAGCTCAAATACCATCACTCCAACACACTTAATCACCATTGTAACAGGTTTGTATGAAAATTTAAGATATAAGAAAACTTTGAAAAAGAAACAGAAACTTGGAATTTTGAAAACCTTTGCTGAAACTTAAACCAAACTCAACATGAAATTAAATCAACATAAAATGTAAAAGGAACTCAATCTTTCTCATCAACAAACACTTAAACCATTTATATTCCTTAATCAACTGGATTTACAAAGCTTGTGAAAAAGGAGAAAAAATCAAGAACAGAAACTTAGCTAAGTCCTATGTGCCTTTATATAGGATTACACTTGTGATTCTAGAAGTGAATAGAAGCTAAAAACCCTAACACTTGAACTTCCAATCTTGCCCTTGGACGATTTTTGAATTTTCAATCAAAAATAAGCCATGTGAAGATCTTTGGCTTGTAGCTGAGATGCCAGTGATGAAAAAGAGATCTTGGACGTCCATTTAGCCTTTGGGAACACGAAATTGTTGTAGGTTGTTGATTTGCTGTCTTCATTTTGTTTGAGAGTGAATAGTGGGGCAGGGGAGGGTTGCACAAACATGTGAGGTGATGGTGATGGGAGTTTAAGGGTGGTTTTAGGTTTAAGTGAGGGTTAATCATGGATCTGGAAAGAATTACCCAAAAACCCCTTGTTTTATTGATGTTCTTCATGGAAATATTTAGGGTTTAAGGGAGGATTAAGGGGGTTTTAATCCGTTTGTGGATTAATGACTTTTTGAAAATGTGTTTAGGAGGGAAAGGTTTACTAAATGGGTTTAATAGCTGGTGGAATGGTGACGTGGTGAAGGGAAGAGTGGGGATTGGTGGGATTTTTGGGTGGGATGACGTGGCAAGCAGGGAGTGGAGGGTGAGAGATTGTTTGTCTGGCAGGTTTGCCCCCTCTCTTTTCAAACTTTGTTCACTTTGTATTAAATGGCTAACAACGCCCATTTAACACATAACAACTTTTGGACATTGGCAATTTTGGCACACAAAGTTTTGAAACTTGTTTTAAGGACTACAAGTGTAATTTTGGCAATCTTCAAGGGCTGTTTTTGACATGTCTTCATACTTCAAGGCCTTGACTTGTTTGTTGACTTCTTGGAGGACCATTATTGACAATTTAGTTTTGTTGAGGGACTAAATTTGCCAATTCTTCAAAGTTAAGGGTCCTTTTTGTAATTTTGACAAACTTTAGGGACCAAACTTGTAATTATGAAGATACAAGGGTATAAAGTGTCAATTCTTCAAACTTGGAGGACCAATCTTCATAATTCTTCAAATCTTCAAGGGTTGACTTTGGAAAATTCTTCATTAGGGCTTGGTTCATCGTGCGGCTTCGTTTCCCGTGTTCGTTTTTCTTTGATTCTTGTGATCTTTTGTCATTTTCTCAATATCTGTACCTAAAATACACAAGCAACAAACACAAGCATATATTTGGGTATTTTGATGATATTTAATGCATTTTAAGCCCAATTTGGACGATGAGACTATGTATAAAAGTAGTCTCATCAATTATAATATCACAAGTGCCTTAAGTGATTTTCAAGGATTTTTCATGGTGACAATACTTACCCACAACACACTTAATTCACGACGGATGTGGTGACAAATGGGTGGTAGGTATAGGTATTAGTCCAATGATTCATCAGAACCGATGGAATCTTCGCAAGGACAATTCCCTAGATAGAATTAGAAGTCCTAGGAAAGATGGAGAATGATTGTGAACGTAGTTGAATGCCGACCAAGTACTTAAGCTAGCACTGGAACAATCACAACAAGGTGCTAGTGATGACGTATTGGTAAGCATTAAAGGGGTTGAAGAATGAAAAAGAATTGTAAAGATAATGGGTGTAAAGAAAGAAGCCCTCCTTACAACTTTAGGAAGAAACCGGGTCAATACATATGCTATTGAGATCATTTGTTAATGATTCTCGATATTGTAGAAAGACATCATGGACCCAGTGACGCAATGCACAACCCTCCCCAACTAACTCAAATATCTCTCAAAAGGTATTTGTTTTAATCACACGGAGATCAACACGTTATCTATTGGTTTATTCACTCAGAATAGACTGATATTGAATAGGTGGCACTCCTCTCCAGCCATCACTCACTAAATCAAAACGCACTATCGAGTCTAGAGCCACGAGATCATCAAATACACTTTCCATTTATTCCTTGCTTTCTCACACACTGTGAAAAGTAAGAGATCTTTATGAGTCCTACGTAGTATTCTTGTAATATTGCCAGAACATCCGAGTGATACGCAAGTATTACAATGAAGATGGAAATCCTGCTTGAGCCAACATCAAACAAGCTCATGGTAGGTGACACGTGCGATTCTTTAAGAACCAATCTTGTGAAAACTGGAAAGAAACAGTAGTTTAATTCTTAATTGAAATTAAACTCGTTCCAGGCCTCTACGCATTATCGTATGATCTTGCCAGAACACTCAGAGTGACACTCTTTAGTGTTCACAGTGACGAGTGGAAATCCTTCAAGTGTTAACATCAAACAGCACTTGGTAGGTGACGTGCAAGATTCTTTATGAATCAAGCTCGTGATAACTGGAAAGCAACGATGGTGAAAATCTTAACTGAAATTCACTTGTTCCAGGTTTCATGAATTGACGGCTTCACTCACAAGGATAATTTATCCAAGTGATTCACTCTTTATGTTCGCAGTCAAGCTTAGTGATCGTCGAATAAAGAGAACGGGTTTACCCGCGAAATCCTGTCAGGAAGTTACTTAATTGAAACTATCCGTCACAGGTACGATATCTAATATCGTCCAACGGTCTTCACCGACCGGAGGTAAAATGCTACCGATTTAGAATGAAATGTTCTAAGCCATTTCATTCGTGTCTTATTATGTTGCTGCGAAGACGGTGGCGTTGCGGTGTACCAGATGAAGTAGTTTCCACATGCTTATGTCTTTCTGCATCAAATTTCAACAAAATTCAAGAAAGTTCAAGATGAAGTCATCCGCTATACCAAACTCTGAAGCTTTCAAGAATTCAACAAAAACATAAGTGTGTGGAACATGGAGTCACGAGGAGGCAAGTATCACAAGAAGGCAAAGATCGCACATGAAGGGTCAAAAGAACAATGCTCTAATAGCCAAAGCCTAAAAGATCAACATCAACATATTCACAATGAAAAGAAAGGATAAAAGAGAAAGGGCTACGAGCTGAAGAACAAAGACTTAGTATAGTAGGCAAGGCTTAGGACTTTGTAATTTGGAGTGACCTCCCTTAGGGGGAGATTGTTGGAAATACGTTTTAACGTATATTAGAAGTATCGATCACTCCAACAATATTGTAATACGATTAGTAGCTCGTAGTTAATGGTTAAGTTATTTTAATGTTTAACCCGACCCATGGGCTTGTCATTGGTCGGAGGCCCAAGTCCATTAAGGACTTGGGTATATAAACCCCTTTCCACCATGGAAAGGGGTGTTGGTTGTTTCACTTTTACATTAATAAAACACACATTTTCTCTCACTTTCTCTCACTACTTTCTCTCTCTAGAAACATCAACCCACCTTATTAATTCACAAGATTATCGGGTGTTGGTTGTTTCACTTTTACATTAATAAAACACACATTTTCTCTCACTTTCTCTCACTACTTTCTCTCTCTAGAAACATCAACCCACTTTATTGATTCACAAGATTATCACAATTCTACATTAGTTATTTTGACAAAATAACTCTTCACCTTTATTTTCATGTCTTCTTAATACTTGTCATTTAATTTCATGTCTTGCTTTTAATTTGTTGTTGAATCCTTATCATTTTAATTAAGTTTTACTTTTAATCTCATCCTTCCTTTCTTGTTTGATTTTAATTAAGTGTTTGGTTGATTGATTTTGTTGATTTAGTTTTGATTAATCAAGTGGGTTTCATAGTTTTATTGATTTTGATTCCATAAAGTTTGTTGATTTAGATGTTTTAATGCTTGGTAGATCTTAATTAGTGGTTTATTGTTTTTAGTCTTATTGTTTTTGGTTGATTTAAGTTTTATTAATTAAGTGGGTTTTGATTGATTTGGTTTTTATTCTTAGTTTTATTGATTTGGTTTGATTGATTGTTGTTAGATAATGATTAGTGTTTAGTTTTGTTGAATCCTTAGATTTAATTTGGTTAATTTTAGAATCATTCGTGTTCTTAAGTTTTTAATCCGTTCCATCTATTCTAGTCCCTGTTACTTTTATTTTTCCGAACCAACCAGTAAATTCCGAATAAAAAAATTTCCCCGAACCAATAAATTTTCCCGACTCTCCTGAAATTGCATTCTTTTTGCCGAACCAAGTTAATTCTTCCCGAACCAAGGGTTTTATACAAAAATCCCGAACCAAGAAGTTTTAAAAATATTCTGAATGAAGCTATTAAAAATATTCCGAATGAAGCTTATTTAAAAAATACCGAATGAGTTATTTAAAATTCCGAATGAAGTATTTTTTTCTAAAAAAGATTCCGAATGAGTAAAAAGAACTTCCCGAACGAGTAAAATTTCCACCAGCTTGCCTGCTTGCTTCCTATAATTTTCCCGCCAAAATCCAGCTACTTGCCTACGTGCTTGAGCTGGTAGCTTGCTTGCTTGTTTTTTATTTAATATTGTTCCGTAATCGATTAGTTTTTTTTATGAAAGTTGTTCTGATTTTATTTCTGAAAGTCGCGTATTTTTAGTTATATTTTTCGTCTAATTTTAGTATTAGTAATTTTTCGTAAAGTTTAAGTTTTATCTTTTATTTAGCGCCCGCTTTAGTTTTTGTCTTGTTCAGTTTTAAAGTACCCTCATAGTTTTATTTTCTGCTTTTTCATTAAGTAAACTTTATTTTCAAGTCGAAAGTTAATTTCTTCGTTTAGTTTTATTTTTATTAATTGTTTTGCTTTAATTTAAGTTTTATTATTTGTTTTGCTCCTTTATTATTAGTTATTTGTTTTTAGCTTATTTTTATTACGTTTCGCTCTTACCTTTTAAGTAGAAATAGAAAACCAAACTTCCCTTTTTCTTAACCAAAACCAATTGCTCCACTTTGAACCCGTGATCAATTCGAATAGAATCGTGAACGAACAACAACGACATACACACGAAATTCCTATATTAGGGTTGGTCACAGTAATGGTTGTAAGTGCAAATGGACTCTCACTAAGCATTTCACCCTTAACAAAAAGAAAAGGGTTGGTTGCTTTCCATTGTTCAAGATCGGTCACCTTCTGTTGATATTCCTCAACTGGGAAAGCACTCTAGGTGGAGGAATAGATTCATCTTCTTGGAGTTCTGGGATACCAGTCCAAGAGAGATCCTTTTACAGGACGCCATAGAAGTTCCCAGCAGGTGGTGGAACAGTAGCATACTCATTCATCCCAATCCCAGACTTGTCCCTAGGGTCTCTATTTTTACTGACACACTTTTCTAGGGTTTGACTAGCTTTATCAAACTTTTCAATTTTAAGCCCTAAATTTTCTTTATCTTTAATGGCTTCACTTAACTAAAGTTACAAGTCAGCTCTACATTTCATTAAAGATTCTCTAGCATCATTACTGACATTCAGATCTCTAGTTAAAATATTAATTTGATCTTTTAGGTCAAATTCCATTTTCTTATATTCCTCTATCACCCCTTCAAATTGTGCAAGTGCCATTTCAGAGTTTGCAAGTCTAGCGCTTATGTCTATAACATCTGATTTTAACTTTAAACTTTCTTTGTTAAGTTTTTCAGTGTTTAACCTGCACCCTTTACTACAAAAAGCATCATTATATACCTCATTATCTGATGAAGATGAGGATTTGGCCATGAGAGCAAAGTGAACATGCTCTTCTTCTTCCTTTTCAGCAACCAAAGCTTGATTCTCTACCACATCCTTTGCCATAAAGCTCCAGTCTCATCCAATGCCATCAGTATTTTTCATGGCGACCATAGCCTTTGGCTTAGCATCTTCAACCTTGATGATTTTGCTTGAATTCTTTCTAGCATCACATCTTCTTAGAGATCTACACTCCCTCATGAAGTGTCCCATCCTACGACAATTATTTAACTCAACCTTAGATTTTTGAAATCCAGCTTTGTCTTTAGCATTAAAAGTCATCTTTCTTCCAAACCTCCTGTTCCATCTGTTAGCCCTTATGCTTGCAAGTTCCATATTCCACTTGATATACATCTCTTCTATGTCAGCATCACCGATTTTCTCAAGATCGTCATAGGTTACAAAAGAACCATTGGGTAATCCAGCAATGTAGGAACATATTATATTCAAATCAATACAAGTAGGTTTAGGGCTTGGTGAGCCAACATTGTATGTGTCAGTGTTAAAATTTGAAACGCTGACAAAGGTTGATCCACCACTGACAAAAGTTGATCCAGTAACAGGATGTACATTCAATCCATTGACATATGAGTCTTTGACAATGGCTTGAGATTCACTATGTGAGATGAAAGCCATATTCCCAGATGTTGACTTCTTTCCATGTTCAAGTAAGGTCTCATCCTCCAAAATCTTTAGTTTATTGTAGATATCATCAAAGGATGCACTCTTATGGGCATTGGTGGAAAGGATTGATCTGGCTTCGATTTTCCATGCATCACCAAGACCTCTAAGGAATGTAGCAATGATATCAGCATCTTCATGTTATGTTCCCATAAAACATAACTTGCTAGTGATATCTAGAAGCCGACTTCTTACTTCACTTAGCTTCTCATTGGGATGAGCCTTAAACATAACATATTCACTCAAAAGTTGCTTCTTCAATTCTTTGGTCGTATCTTCATTGCCACCATAGGTAACTTGAAGAGCTGCCCAAATATTTTTAGCAGAATCAAAACTTATGTATTTGTGTTGATTCTTTGGACCCAAGGAGAGTTTAAGAGTGTTGAACGTATTCGTATCATTCCTTCTCAAAGCTATATCAGCGGCTGAAATAGCTCTTCCATCTTTAGGTCTTTCATTAAGATCTGCACCAGTTGAACCAGCCTTCTTCTTGCTCCAATAGTAGCAACAATCCTAGCTGCTTTATCAAACTAATTGCCATATTCGATAACTTCCAAAAGAATATGGTAATGAACTTGAAGATATTGTTCAAAATTGAACTTTCATTGTTCAAAGTTGTCAGGGTCGAGCATAGGAATTTTGAGGTTGTGGTTTAATGAGGATGAAGATTCTGTGGTAGCCATTTGGTTTTTAGGGTTTTCAAACGATTTAGAGTTTTTGGCGATTTAGGGTTTTTAGTGTTTTGTGTTCTTTTGATCAAAGTTCCTCAACAAGCTCTAATACCACTTGTTGATCCCAAACTTAGACCGATTAGCTTTGTGTTAAACGAGATTGAATCAAGATTAACACGTAGAGAAACTTTCTGTATTTAACAATCTAAGTGTTATGTGGAATTAACACTTAGTACAAAGAACAAACAAAACAAGTAAACCAAACTTTCACTTCGATTAATAATGAAACTTGCGTACAATGAAAGTGTAAAACTTATTAAGACTGATATCAAAGTATGAACCCTACGACCTCCTTTTATAACACAAGGAGTTGTGTACAAAGGTCTACCTTTCAATCATTCTAGGTAAATATAATGTTGATCCCAAACTTAGATCGATTAGCTTTGTGTTAAACAAGATTGAATCAAGATTAACACTTAGAGAAACTTTGTATATTAAAAAAACTAAGTGTTATGTGGAATTAACATTTAGAGAAAAGAACAAACAAACTATGTAAACCAAACATTCACTCTTGATTGATAATGAAACTTACGTACAATGAAAGTTGTAAGAGTTGTAAAGACTTACTAAAAACTGATATATAACTATGAACCCTACGACCTCCTTTTATAACACAAGGAGTCGTGTACAAAAGTCTACCTATCAATTATTCTAGGTAAAGATAATTATAGAAAATACAATATTGATCGTATCTTTACTTCAAATATAAAACGTGTAAACTAAGTATTCCTATCAGTGGTTGAACTTCTTCTTTTCAGTTCTTGAATATTTCTTGTCAGTGCTCATCTGTCAGTGCCTCGTTTACTCTTGTCAGCGTCCAAGTTCCTCTTTTCAGCGTCCTAGTGACTTAGGTAATTTTATTTCCAACAATCCTTCCCTAAACTTGATATCTACTCTAGTAATCAAGTTTCTAAATTAAAAGTAAGTACAAGGAGGATTCTTACAAATACAAACTATCTCTTACTTAGAAATTGAACAAATCTAATTAAATCCTTGCTAACATCACTAGTATAGTCAACCTCTAACTATGTAGATGCCATCATCTTCAAAACATCTTTAGACATAGGATATTCATCTTCAACCAAAAGATATTTTGAAAACTTTGAGGTGCTAAGATTGTATACACCAGCAGCTGAATGTAGACGCCACTTCAAACCACTAATATCCTCAAGATCCAACCATATTGGATCAGCTTCAACTAGAGAAATAATTCTCTTGAATGTTGTCCAAATCTTTATTCCATTTGCTGAAGAAGGCTCTTCAACTTCATACTTGGTTTTCATCAACTTCCACAAATCTACCAAGTCTTCTCTATCCATACTTGCAAACAAAGAAATCAAAGAAGTGAAAGTATGTACCTTGTCACCATATCTGGTGATCACCTAGACCCCACTTGCATTGTGACAACCCAAAACTGAGGTCATTGCTTAATCTTATTTTACGATTATTTTTGAAATTTTTGGATGAGTTTGAATGATATTTATTTTTGGAGGTTTATGTTTAAACCGATGTTGGAAGGTTTATATTTTATATTTAATAAGTATAAGGAGTATTAGCAAGCGTGATGTCGATGGATGCCAAATATTTTCCGTTTTATTGTCGGTTATTCGATTTTTGTCATTTTTGATGTCTTATTTTAAATGACGTGTTAAGTCGAGTCGGGAGTTGATATTATTATTTTTGAGGTACGTTTTAAATTTTTAAAAGTATCTTTATGAAACCCGAGCCCCATAAATATTTTCAAAATTGACTAATCGTTATTTCCCGCTTTTTAGCTAACTATTTTCATTTTGAGCCACAACTATTGCAAAATTGCAACCAAGGTCCCTCATGCACTATATAAATGCTTAAACAAACACACACACTCACAAATTCTTCACTAAAATGTTTCACCATCTCCTCTTTCTCTCTCTAAATTGCCGAAACTTCACCCACCCTACCAAAACCAAACTTCAATCAATTTTAACTTGATTTTGAGGATGATTTGAGCTAAACCAAAGCAAGACCCACTCTTATAATTGATCAAGGATCATTTTGGTATGATAAAATCATACATGCAAGGCATTTTTATTTTTTGATGTTGGTAGGTAGAAACCATCATCATGCATGGTGTTCTTGCCATGATCAATGGTGATTGTTGTAAGAATTTTGTTAAAAATTTCATTTTGATCTAATGGTTTGAATTTTGATGATGATTTGAACTCATTCTTCCTTTCTTTTCTACTTTCAATCATAATCTAGCTTATTATTTCGGGATTAGTTTTTCATAACTTTTTTCAAATAAGTTAAGATTTATATAGAAGTTTGAAATAATTCATTTTATTTCAATTTTATTGTTGCCTTATTTTCCTAGATCTAGCTTATTGTTGGAGGATTTATTTAATTAGCTTTTTAGCTTTTTAAATCTCATAAGTTCTAAGCTTAGGCTTACAACTTATTTATAAGCTAGCTTTTTAATTAATTACTTTTAGTTTATATCCACTAGTTTTTTAGATCTATTAGTTTTAATTGTATCTCTTTATCATGTAATAATTATTGCATATTATCCTAACCTTTTGTGTTTTCTTGGATCTCGGCGTATCGATCTATCATTTTTTGAAGAAGAGCTTATAGTTGATTAATCTGGTTCAAGCTTGATATGGTTGATTAATTTGGTTAGAGATTGATTTGGTTGAACGTGTACTTTACGGGCCGGGTTACACTTAGTTTTGGTTTGATATTGGTTGGTCGTGTACTTTACGGGCCGCATTTTGTTGACGTTGTTGATGTTGTTTGTTTTAGAGCGTTTTCTACGGACCACGGGTACTAAAGTTCTCCTTTTTATTTTTCTAGCTTAATCGCTTTAGTTTTATTAATTAAATCGTTATAGTTTAAATTATTTTTAATAAAAGTTATATTTTTCATAAAAAAAACCGGTTTAATTGGTTTTAGTTATTATTACTGTGTTAAAAAATAGTTTAAAAGTTTTTAAAGTTAGATTTCATTTAGATAAGCTCATAATTTGTAAAAAGCTTACACCTTTTTGTGATTACTAAGCTTATTAGTATATAAAGCTTGTAGCTTTATCATCTAAAATGATTAATAAGCTTAAAAGGTTGAAGCTTTATGCTTTATTTATAAGTTTATCTTTGTGATTTTGTTTTTTGTCACTTTTATTTGCTATTACGTGCTTGTATTTAGAATAATTTTGCATTTAGATTTATTTTTAATTATAGTTTATTTTTGTTGCATTCTAGATCTATATTGTAGTTTAATTTTATTTTGCATCTTAGAGTAATTTTATTTGAACTAATTGTGCTTTTTTTTTATATATTCCTTAGCCTACATAATTTCCCCATTTTTAGTTTAAATAGACATAGATTACCAATCAAGTATTATTAACCAAAAACAATTAATCTCTACGTTAAAGTTGTTAATCAATTCGAGTGAGTCGAGGAAAAACGGTTATACTAAAAAAATATATTAAATTGGCGCCGCTGCCGCTTCGCTCGTTACGATTGACGATTTTTCATGAGAAGATTTGGGTTTTGGGATCCGTGCACTTTTGAACGTTATTTTTCTTGCTCAAACAAATCAAAAACATAAAAAAATCAAAATCAAAAACTTAAAAATACAAAAAAAAAATTAAAAATCATCAAAAGTAAACTCTTTCCTAAGATTTGCACCAAAAAATTAAAAAATTCAAAAGTAATACTTTTCCTAAAGTATTACACCAAAAATATTACGTATCATTGTTATTTTTCTTATTTCGATTTCTTTCGCTTTTTATTGTGAATATATATTTTTATAAAAAAATACAAAAATATTTTTCTTTTACTATTAGATATTACGTATAAGAACTTTAATACACAATATTCCAAAAGTATTGCCGAGGCATTACACCATATTTGGAGGCGTTCTTGTTCCTTATACGTGTATCGATCAAACAAACATAAAGGCAAAAATAGATAAATACTTTCGTTAAGCAATAATTCGAAAAATACGAACTTTGAGGTGAATAGAAAGGCGACGTGCTATAAAAGGCCGTCTAAGGAATTGCTTCGCGCCACCTCATTCCCCCGTTCACTTGTAAGTATTTTGAGAAGGAAGGCTCATCGAGGGTTTTGCCACCCAAGTAGTATTACGTATATATTTTTTTGTAGCTTTTTGATGTTGAACCTCGAGAGGAATAATCCCTTTCCTCTCAAAGTCGACCGAGGTCTCCTACCTCATTCCTCGTGTTTCGTTGTATGCCCACTCGTGCGCGTGCACACATACCGAGTGGTGTAACAAATATTTCTAATTCTTCTAAAAAGAAGAAGAAGAACAAAAAGACCGTCACTCAAGCCGATCCCGAGAATCGAGCTCGACAATACGATGGCAACGGATAACCGACCTATGATTGAGATTTTGCAATCACACGTTGAGGGAAACGATGACGCTATCGTTGTCCTTGCAATTGGAGCAAATAATTTTGAAATTAAAACGGGTTTTATTCAAAAATATGGGGAAACGTTTAGTGAGTCTTGGGACCGCTTTAAGGAGCTTTTACGAAAATGTCCACAACATGGTTTTACAAAAGTGCATCAAATCAATACGTTTTATAATGGTTTAACTCTTAATGACCAAGACTCACTTAATAGTGCCGCGGGGGGCAATATTCTTGTGAAATCGATGAACGAGGCTTGGGCAATAATTGAAAACAAGGCAAAAGTTCAAACCAAGAGTGTAAGGGCTACTATGGCTAGTGCTAGTACTAGTGAGGCCGACAAGAAAATTGACAAGCTTACTTCAATCATGACCGACCTTGCTTTACATGTTAAGAACAATGTGCAAGTAAATGCCTTAAAAGAGACTTGTGAAACATGTGAAACTTGTGGTGGATCACATTCGTATTATAATTGTGACAAGGTTTACAATCAACAACAACAAATTTATGCTTATAACACCAATGAAAATGAGAGGGTTCACTTTAAACCAAACGTTGATGTTAACCATTTGTCTTATAAGAGTAATAACTATTTGGCTACCCCGGGTTTTGTAGCTCCACAAAGAACACCCCCACCTGCCCAAAATACCCAATTCCAAAATAGGAACCAAGCTCCTCAAAGAGGAAATTTTCAAGGGAAATCAAATCAAGGGAATTTTAATGGTCAAAATCAAGGGTTTCAAAATAATAACTTCAACCAAGGTTTTCATAATAACAACGGTTTTCAACCTCAATATCTTCGGTTTAGACGACCCACCATTTGACCCACCCACTTTTGATCCACCAATCTTTGATGATTACGATGATGACACTTCTTTAAGTGATCTCATTATTTTTGATGACCCACCTTGTGACCTTAATGCACCCTATATCTCTATGAGTTATTCTTCCATTATGGAGACTCCTTTTGACTTTTATACCCCAATTTTAGAAGTCATGAATTTCGAGGAGACTCCTCCACTCTTAGAGATCATTCCTACTTTAGAGGATATTCCATTTGAGGAGGAGTTAGATATCTTTCTAAATACATATTTCCCTCATGAGGAAGAGTTTTCCTATGACTCCGATGATACATATGTTTTCACATCAATTTTGGAAGAGGACGACTTTCCCACTTTGGATTATTATGATATTTTGAGCTTTAATGTCAACACCTGTTGCTATTTTCCCGTTAAGGAACCGGTGTTTGATCCCGGAATAGAGACTCTTGTACTTTCATTGCTATATCAGCATACCACCCTTTCCTTTAAGAGATCGTTGCCTAAGGATACCCCACTCAACTTACACATATGTGATTTTACCACCATGGGGTTTATTTCCTTTCGTGATGTAAATTATGTGTTTGACCCGGGTGGACTTTATTGGGGTATTCCTTGTATGACTATGTTTCACCCTTTATCATGGAGAGATTTTCCTCCCTTGGAAATCTCGGTTTTCCCATGATTTTCCCATTTGAATGACGATATTCGGGAAATCGAGTCGAGCTAGAGACTCGTGATAAATAAATCAAGCATCATATAACTAGGATTTTTACCTTTTCCACCCTTTCCAACCTTTTTCGCCTTCACCCATTTCCACCAATAAGTGTAGGGGGAGCCAAGTAGGTTGTTTGTGTTGTGATATTGTGCAGGGACATGTGCTTTAATGATCCACTTTTGGTGATTTTGACGCGACCCGTGATCCCGTGTACTTGGTTTCTTCGATACGTTTTTGCTATTGTGATTCAATTTTGTATATAAATAAAACGAAAAATTGATCACTTTAGTTGTCTCTTCCTTAGCAAGATTTAAACAACGTACTCAATGTCCTAAGTGTAGGGGAGTTTATTCTCCCACATGCTTAAACATTGAGGGCAATGTTTATATTTAGTGTAGGGGGACTTCTATCGAATTTTTGTGGCATTTTCAATGAATTTGACCTCATTTAATCGTAAAATTTAATTTTTCAACGTTTTTCAAAAATTTTAATCTATTTTGGCCTCGTAGTATTTTTAATTTATTTTCTTTTATTCCCTTTGTCATCGCATCGTATGTATATATTCCATTTCAAGAATAAAGTCAAAAATAAACAAATAAATAAAATGGTTTTAACAAGTATAGATATCTTTGATATATTAGGCCCGTCGTGAATATTTTGACTCAACCAGAGTTTACTCTAGCTAGTATCCTTAACCATATGGACCTTAATTAGTTTATTAGGTTAAGCATCCACGAGTCTCATTCCTTGAGATTTTAAATTGTGGAAAACGAGAAATGATCGAGTCAATTATAAGTTTTGTATTCTTTCATGAACTTATGTGAGTTAATTATAATCTTTTTCTCCCAAAATCGTTTAAAAGTTGCTCGCGATTAATTAGAGTTCATAGCCAAGGCATAACTTATTGAAGCGGGACGCGAAGATTGGCGTATCCAAAAAGGCCCTAACAAGGCATGAGGATACCCGAGTCCAAAAAGGCCCTCGCAAGGCATGATGATTCACTTTTTTTGCTAAAGATCCAAAGATGATGTGAAGATCATTAATCCAAATCAATATGAAGGATCAAGACACACGACGAGAAGCAATTACTCCCCTAAAGATCAAGGAGAAGTCTATCCAAAAAGACCCTAACCAGGTATGAGAATAAATCGATCCAAGTCCAGAAAGGAGGCGGATCGTTGTATATCAAAATCCTAAATAAAGAAGAGGATAAATGAAGAAGTCGTGGTCAACGTTTGAAGCATATTTCACTCGAAATGAAGATGAATACCATATATGAAGAGAAGACCATAATTTCAAAATCGTCTCTCAAGATTTGAAGTTTCAAGTACATGCCGAATATCGGTCCAAGAAAGGTCTCAAATCGTGAAATGAGTTATGCCAAGATATGAACTTATGAGATTTCGAGAAGCCGTCTTAAAAGATTTTGTCCTTTAGCTAAATATTAATTAAATCGTCCTACTTTATTTTCGGCCTTAATAAATTATCGAAATAAGTCAAAAATGCATCCTCGTGATCATTCAAGACAAAAATAAAATACAAGAGATACACCGTAGGAATAAGGGAGTCTAAGTGAATAATTTACCACATGAGTAAGTGTTAGCTTTACTAACTTGTAATTACAATGATCTCGTTTTTACGCTTGGTGTGGGGAACGTGAAACTTGAGGGTTATAAATATTCATGCCACCAAAAGCCCTAATTTAAAGTCTTAGGTTTCTTTACGAGTTTCTTCCATCAAACAAATTCAAAATTAATAAATTGAATGTAAATTGTTTTATCTTTTGCTTCCTTGAATAAAGTTTTTATCCTTTCATCATTCTTTAGTTTCTTTTATTATAGTAGTAGTAGTATATTGTAATAAAGGCCAAGGTGGGTTAATTATGATGAAAAATGTAAATTTGTGCTTTAAAATTATGCATTGCATGGGGATATTGCAATTGTCAAGTGTAGGGGATTTAATAAGTGTGTAAACACTTATCCTTTTACCACTTAAAACAATGAAAAACGAGACCAAAACGTGTAATTAATATCGTAAATGTCGGAATTATGCGTGGTTTGTGTTTTTGTTGTAAATGGGTACGAAAGATCAAAAGAAAAGAAAATACGGGATTTCACGGGCATTTATCGAAGATAAAGTCAAAGAACCAAAAGTGCTAAAAGAATGAAGCTTGGAGGGCTAAGGATGAAGATTTAATGAAGTTTTAACAATGAGGACTATTTTTGACAATCTCCAAAGTCATCCACTAATAAACCACATGGAAGAGCACAAAATTACGAAGCCAACGGTCCCGACCTCACGTCGTAACTCCTCACGGTTTATTTTCTATGAACTTTTTGGTGTTGGACTTCCCAGCGGGTCACCCAAGCTAGTACTACTCTCGCCCAAGCACGCTTAACTGCGAATTTTTTATGGGATCTAGTACATTTGTGTTGGTACGAGGTGGCAGAGAATGACAGAGGTGGCAGAGAATGACGAGGTGGCAGTTGACTAAGCTTTTCAGACCAATCAGGGGATGACACGTGGCATATGTCGAATGTCAGTACAAGTTGGTCGTGTGTTAGGCTTATGATAAGAAGGTGAAGGCATGTGATCCCATAAACTTAGCCTCCAAGGAATAAAAGGCAATGAAAAGACTAAAATACCCCCACTTGTAGCTACTTATATAAAGCCCCCATCTCATTGTATTTAGCTAGTTTATTTTCACATAGTAGTAGTTTAAAATTTCTCTCTAAAGTAGTTGTATTTTCCCTTTTCAAGTTTTGTACCTAGCTTATTCATTAAACTTTTTCATATTAATAAAATTCAAGTTTTAGCTTATTCTCTTAGCTTATTCTCATTCTGCCTTTCTTTATCTTTTCTTAATAATCTAGCTTATTATTTTGGGATTAGTTTTTCATAACTTTTTCCAAATAAGTTAAGATTTATATATAACTTTGAAATAAGTCATCTTATTTCAAGCTTATTGTGGGCTTATTTTTATTGATCTAGCTTATTGTGCGTGATTTTTCATTTTGCTTTCAAGCTTTTTCAATCACACAAGTTTTAACTTAGGCTTACTACCTATTAATAAGCTAGTTTTTTTAATTAATTACTTTTAGTTTATATCTATTAGTTGTTTAGATCTATTAGTTTTAGCTTAAAATTTAAATACTTTTATAAAAACCAAAAAAATTAGTTTAGATCTATTAGCTTATTAATACTCTCTTTAGTTTAATTCTCATTCTTCCTTTTTTTTATTTTCAATTATAATCTAGCTTATTATTTTGAGATTAGTTTTTCATAACTTTTTTCAAATAAGTTAAGATTTATATATAAGTTTGAAATAATTCATTTTATTTCAAGTTTATTGTTGCCTTATTTTCCTAGATCTAGCTTATTGTTGGAGGATTAGTTTAATTATCTTTTAAATGTCATAAGTTCTAAGCTTAGGCTTACAACTTATTTATAAGCTAGCTTTTTAATTAATTACTTTTAGTTTATATCCATTAGTTTTTAGATCTATTAGTTTTAACTGAATCTCTTTATCATATAATAATTATTGCTTATTATCCTAACCTTTTGTGTTTTCTTTGATCTCGGCGTATCGATCTATCATTTTTTGAAGAAGAGCTTATAGTTGATTAATCTGGTTCAAGCTTGATATGGTTAGAGTTTGATTTGGTTGGTCGTGTACTTTACGGGCCGGGTTGCACTTAGTTTTGGTTTGATATTGGTTGGCCGTGTACTTTACGGGCCGCATTTTGTTAACGTTGTTGATGTTGTTTGTTTTAGAGCGTTTTCTACGGACCACGGGTACTAAAGTTCTCCTTTTTATTTTTGTAGCTTAATCGCTTTAGTTTTATTAATTAAGTCGTTATTGTTTAAATTGTTTTTAATAAAAGTTATATTTTTCATAAAAAAAAACCGGTTTAATTGGTTTTAGTTATTATTATTGTGTTAAAAAATAGTTTAAAAGTTTTCAAAGTTAGATTTCATTTAGATAAGCTCATAATTAGTAAAAAGTTTACACCTTTTTGTGATTACTAAGCTTATTAGTATATAAAGCTTGTAGCTTTATCATCTAAAAAGATTAATAAGCTTAAAAGGTTGAAGCTTTATGCTTTATTTTTAAGTTTATCTTTGTGATTTCGTTTTTTGTCACTTTTAATTTCTATTACGTGCTTGTATTTAGATTAATTTTGCATTTAGATTTATTTTTAATTATAGTTTATTTTTGTTGCATTCTAGATCTAAATTGTAGTTTAATTTTATTTTGCATCTTAGAGTAATTTTATTTGAACTAATTGTGCTTTTTTTTATATTCATTAGCCTACATGATTTCCCCATTTTTAGTTTAAATAGACATAGATTACCAAGCAAGTATTATTAACCAAAAACAATTAATCTCTACGTTAAAGTTGTTAATCAATTCGATTGAGTCGAGGAAAAACGATTATACGAAGAAAAAAAAATTAAATTGGCGCCGCTGCCGCTTCGCTCGTTACGATTGACGATTTTTCGTGAGGAGATTTGGATTTTGGGATCCGTTCACTTTTGTACGTTATTTTTCTTGCTCAAACAAATCAAAAACATAAAAAAATCAAAATCAAAAACTTAAAAATACAAAAAAAAATTAAAATTCATCAAAAGCAAACTCTTTCCTAAGATTTGCACCAAAAAAATTAAAAAATCCAAAAGTAATACTTTTCCTAAAGTATTACACCAAAAATATTACGTATTATTGTTATTTTTCTTATTTCGATTTCTTTCGCTTTTTATTGTGAATATATATTTTTATAAAAAAGTACAAAAATATTTTTCTTTTACTATTAGAATTACGTATAAGAACTTTAATACACAATATTCCAAAAGTATTGCTGTAAAACCCGCATGCTTTTACAATGAATAGTACCCTTAAGATCGTACGTACTAGATTAAAACTTTCCTATTATAGCATGATTACGATTACGTGTTAGGATTTTACGTATTACGTACGTGTTAGAACACGATAAGTATTTACTACGCACGAGCACGCAATAATTATTTGACAATAATTAATCACGAACATGCAATCATGAAATCATAAACGTAATTAAATCACGAACTACTATTAATTACGTATATATATTTATTACGAGCGTAAATAAATATATTAGGTCACGGTAATTATTTAACGAGAACACATTAAACGCTAACACAAATAATCACGAACGAGTAACTAAGCATCGAGACACGGAAAACGGTACGGGTACCCCATGTGGGGGCCCTACCCGCGGCAACAAGGGAGAGATGGGCCAAGCCCATCTCAATTTTTCACTAAAAGGGGGTTAAGGGAAAAATACTACTCATTTTCACTTTACAGAGGATTTTCACAAAAACCTAAAAAGTTCTTCCTCCTCCTTCTTTTTCTTTTTGGCCGCCACCCTCAAACACACCAAAGGGATGTTTAATTGATCTTGGATCTTGGATTTGTTGCTAGTGTTCATGTTTGTTCATCATTGTTTAGATCCACGCATTCGGTAATTCTTTTAACCCTTTTCTTTTGATTTAATCTTTTAAATAATTTAGAACATGATATGTTTTTTTTAAAAACCTAATTAAATCATAGATCTAACATGAAATTGGTTTTGGAATAAATAAAAAAGGGTGATTTAGGGGTGTTTGTTTTTGGCCGGCGCCTAAACCGAACCCGAGGGGGTCTCGGTTTGGCTACACGACCACCACCGAGACCATATGATCCCGGTTGGTTGGTGTGGGTCCCACGACAGCAACAAGACAAGGGTAACCCCGAATTAGTTCATGGTATGGCGTCGATTTCATATCCGGTTCATGGTTCTTAGTCAAGATCCGGTTCACGGTGTATGTTAAGATTATTTTTCTTTTATAATCTTATGTTAAAATTAAATTAATGAACATGACATGATTAATTTAATAACATGACTTAGGTTATATTAATTATTAAAATCATGAATTATTAACCTAAGTATTTTATATTTTTAAGACTTATAATTAATTAATTATTTAAAAACCATGGTTATAATTAATTAATTAACATGACTTAGGTTATATTATTAATAAATAATAATACATGTTTTAACCTAAGTATTTAACTTTATTTATTTAAAAACATGATATACTTTAATTAAATATTTTAACCTATAGTTTATTTTAATTACATGAAATAATTAATAAACTATACATTATATCATATGACTTAGAAAATAATCATGAAAACACTTAGGCTTATATACTTAGCTTATTTAACCAGCTTATATCTAATTATGGAAACATTCTATTTTTAGAAACTTATTTAAATAAGGCAGCTAATTTATTTATGGAAACTTTCTATTTTTAGAAACTTATTTATTTCAGGCAGCTAATCTATTTATGGAAACTTATTTAAATAAGGCAGCTAATATATTTATGGAAACTTTCTATTTTTAGAAACTTATCTATTTTAAGAAGTAATTCTATTTTTGGAAACTTTCTATTTTTGGAAACTTTCTATTTTTGGAAACTTTCTATTTTTGGAAACTTTATATTTTTGGAAACTTTCTATTTTTGGTAACTTTCTATTTTTGGAAACTTTCTATTTTAGGAAACCTGCTATTTTTGGAAAGTTACTTATTATTACACAGTAAGTATAATAATACATGAAATACCAGAAATACTTAATCAGAGTAAACAGAATATAAGATAAACATAGTTTAAGGCTTTAAACAGTAAAATATGATAAGAACATATGAAATAAGCTAAGACATGACATAGAATCAGTTACGTATTAGTAAGCAGATACTTATTCATGTATGTATTTATGTAGCATTAGTGATACGGAAGTAGGAGTCCTCTCAGTTCATCTTCTTCGTTCACTGGACATAAGGTACGGATTCCCATCCTTTCAGTATGGTCATTCTTTCCTTATTAGGATTCCCCGTATGCAGCCAAATGTTTTCCTGTAGTATAAGTATGTGTTTGAATTGCTTATGTTTAATTTAGAATACCTATAGCCATATACATGCATGACCAGTTTCACCTAGTTATGGAGGTACCATAACCATAACATTAGAGGCACTGATGTTATGACTTCACCACGGCGGAGTGATTGCTCGTGGTGTCCCTTCAGCTTTTGGCCATTTATATTATATTTATCATGTGGGACGTATGGGTGCATCCTAGTTACATCTTTTCAGTCAGGATTTCATGGTGAATGTGGTGTGTGCCTTGCATACTTCACAAGGAGCTGATCCATCCTACCCAAAAACCAGTATATTAAATTAGAGGCAGCCCCTCTAATTTGCATGATGAGGTCACCCATCCAAGTATTCATGCACGGTAGATTTTCATGACCTATATTGGCTAATGGTAAAATATGATAAACAGTTTTTACAAGATAAACATAAAGCTTTTCAAACTATAAAACCAGTTTTACCAAGACTTAACCAGATTACTTGGGACTTAGTTTCTTCCGCTGTTATATGTTATATGCTTATCCTATTCATGCTTTATTGTACATCCGTGCACTAAGCGTATTGCTCAGCCGTTTTCCTTTTCTATGTTCCCAAAACGACAGGTACTCAGGGACGCTCGTAGACTTTAAGAGTACGTGCATATGGACTGGAAGCTTTCTAGCCTTTCTTTACTTTATACATTTCCTTTCTTTTGATACATTGCTTTGGACATAGTTTAGTCCTTTCCTTTACTATACTTATGTTTGTATGTGATGAGCTTTACTTTTGGACTACCGATGTTTGATTCCGGTATTTTCCTTTATGGTCATGTAATGTTTAGACATTTTTCCTTGTATGCTTTGATGACACGCCATAATTGCATGTGACATTTCCATTATCAAAATGGGGTGTTACAATTATGGTATCAGAGCCAAGGCTTCGACCTGTAGGCTCTCAAATATGACATGTGATTAGTGGGTAGTCACTACGGTCTTCCTAGAACTGACTGTTGTTTTCATGCATTCATCATTTTTACGCATACAGATATATGTCATTGTCGCAGATTTATGACTAAGTAATGGTTGGTACAGGACTGACCCTATTTAGTCGCATGTGTTTTATCGAAACTTTTATATTTGGGACCGACCGATAGGCGTCCCCTCGCCATGACTTTTGTTTTGGGTGAACTGACCATAGGCATTCACTCTCGAGCATACAAAAGTTTTCATAAAACTGCATCATGCATTCATACACAAAATTTTCTTGCATAAAATTTTTCTCGTGAAATTTTGGTATAAATTTTTTTTCATGAATATATATTTTATGTTTTGATCTATTTAATCATATGTTTATGTTATACTGTTTGATGGTTCTCACACGCGAACAGGAACAACTCAATGCTGCAATTCAAGCTGCTATGCAAGCTTTGCTTCCTCAACTGAGGAATGACATCAGGGCTGAAGTTCAAGCTGCCAACAATCAACAGCATAATCAGGCACCACCTCCTCCTCCTCTAGTGACATTAGCAGTATGGCTGGAGAGATTCAACAAGCTCCGCCCTCAAGCTTTTGAGAAGACAGATAGCCCCAGTGATGCTGAAAGATGGTTGGCTCACATCGAGAAGATTTTCAATGCTATGGGTTGTGACCCCGCATACAAGGCGAGGTTGGCATGCTATCGGTTCGAAGGCGATGTACTAAATTGGTGGTTAGCATTGATGCAGTCCGAGGGTGGTGACGAGTGGGTTGCTGGTTTGACTTGGGCTCAGTTCAAGGACAGGGTGATGGAGCAGTTCTTTCCCAAGGCTGAACAGGACAAGCTTAAGAGAGAGTACCATGGGATCCGACAGAGAGCTGGGGAGAATAGCAATGAGTTTGTGCAGCGCTTTCTTTGCTTAGCTGGTTTCCTTCGTGCGGCTGCAGGTACTCCTGAAGAGCAGGCACACCACTTTAGGTGGGCTCTTCGCACATTGGTCGCAAACAATCTGGTGTGTGCTACGTTCAACACTGTAGCACAAGTGGCCGATGCAGCACGTAAGCTGGAGATGCTGCAAGAGAAAGATGAGTTCGGGGAAGCTGAGAGACCCGACAAGAGGTAAACATTCGTATTCAAGCGGTGATCAATCCGTATACTTTCCATATATGTCAATTATTCATCTCTTTAAATGTATCTTCCAAGCAGAAAACTGGGGACCGGTCTCAGCCGGCTACTCAGCAGCAGCCTCATCAGCCCAAGGGAAACGGGTAGACTAACGACCGTTCTGCTACGGATAGGCGTGGCGGTAATGATAATTACCGTAACAACGCTGGACACTCCAACATCAGCAGGTCCTAATACTTACGCATTTCATTATGATTTCATGTTATAACTCATATTCTGACACTTTAGCAAAACTTCTACCAGGAACCATGGAAACGGTAGGGACCAGAACCAGAGAGGTTCACAACCTACCCGTCCAGCTATCACTGGTATTGAATCTTACGATTTCCGCATTATCCTTTGTACCCTATTATCATGTCTTATGTAAAATGTTTTATCAGGTTCCCAGCCAGCCAGAGCACCTGCTGGAGGATTTACCCATCCCCTTTGCTTTACTTGCCACCATAGGCACCCAGGGCCATGTCGCCATAATACTGACGCATGCTTCAAGTGTGGTCTTCCTGGCCATATCATGAAGGATTGTCGTAAGCGCGAGATGGAGGGTACATCGGGACATGCCGATTCCAAGCCGCCTCCTACTACCGGGCGTGTCTACACGACATCTCGAGACCAGGCCAACAAGTCTATAGGTACCATCACTGGAATCTTGTATATGTATGGTCAAGCTGCTTGTGTTCTTTTCGATACGGGTGCTACGCACTCGGTTATTTCTACTGCTTATACTAAGAACATTAGGATGCTCCCCATGCCACTAGAAAATAGGCTTACTATTTCCACTCCTTTGAGGGGGACTCTATATTAATCACTCATGTATACAAGAGACTTCCCCTAGAATTTGACGATAAGGTTCGACCTGTTGACGCACTTCCGCTGGACATGAATGAATTCGACATGATTTTGGGCATGGATTGGCTATCCAAGCATCATGCTACCATACATTGCCATTCATATCGAGTTATCTTCGGTGATGTTAATGCACCAGAGTACATTCATAACGGGTTTATACCCGGACGGTCTTTACAAGCCCTGCAAGTGCGTGCACTACTGTCACATGGCTGCGAGGGTTATCTAGCTACGGTTCACGACATGGATGCTGAATCCCCATCAATTCAGGATCAACCTATAGTGTCGGAATTCCAAGATGTTTCTCCAGCAGAACTTCCGGGCATACCACCTGCATGAGAAATGGAATTCAGTATCGAGCTTATTCCAGGAGCTGAATCCATCTCCAAGGCTCCTTATCGCATTGCTCCCGTAGAGCTGAAGGAGCTGAAGGATCAACTGCAAGAACTTCTTGAACGAGTTTTCATTCGACCAAGCGCATCTCCATGGGGCGCACTGGTCTTGTTTGTTAAGGAGAAGGACGGCAGTATGCGTCTTTGCATAGACTATCGCGAGCTCAACAAGATTTCTATCCGGAATAGATATCCACTTCCACGTATAGACGATCTGTTTGACCAACTCCAAGGGGCCAAACACTTCTCCAAGATTGATCTTAGGTCAGGCTATCATCAGCTACGGGTCAAGGAGCAGGACATTGCTAAGACTGCCTTTCGTACCCGCTATGGCCACAACGAGTTTGTAGTTATGCCATTTGGCCTAACAAATGCTCCAGCAGTGTTCATGGACTTGATGAACAGAATCTTCCATGAATTTCTGGACAAGTTCGTCATTGTCTTCATCGATGACATACTGATTTTCTCAAAGTCCAAGGAGGAACACGCAGACCATCTTCGTACAGTACTACAGATGCCAGAAGCAGCTGTATGCTAAATTCTCCAAGTGTGAGTTCTGGTTAGACAAGGTGGCATTCTTAGGTCACATTGTATCAGCAGAAGAAATCACTATGGATCCAACGAAGGTTGAGGCCATTACTAAGTGGCCAAGGCCGACATCAGCGACGGAAGTCCGCAGTTTCTTAGGCTTAGCTGGCTATTACCGTAGGTTCATGGAGAACTTTTCCCGCTTAGCACTACCATTGAACAAACTGATGCGGAAAGGGGAGAAATTCGTCTGGACTGAAGATCGAGAGAAGAGCTTTGAAGACCTGAAGCAAAAGCTAGTATCTGCACCTATTCTTACTCTCCCATCTGGTACGGGTGGATTTCAAATCTACAACGATGCATCGGGGAAGGGACTTGGTACTTAGTTTTGTATGGTTTGTTCTTGCCATTCTCAAGTATTATTATGTCTTTAAAGTATGGTTTACAACATGTTTATATTCAATAATGACTTATTCATATGTATTTTCCATTCATAGGTTATCATTCTTGATTTTACAACTCATTTATAGGGATTCTAGGGTTTCTATGGGAATTTAGGGCATCATAGTTACATTTGAGATGTTCTTATTAATATTGAACTTATTAGATTAGTTTTTATATCTTAGACTTGATATATACATTGTATTGACAACATATAAGAATATGTTGTAATGGTAGTTCAGGTTGTGAGAAGCATTTCATTTTACCAAGTAAGGTACAGAAAACAAAAATTTCTAGCCAAATTTTCATATTGAGACAGTCATAGCTTATAGCATAGATATGAATTTTGAGCATTGTCATAGTCTCTCCTCCTTAAATAAATCTCTTCCCAAGATTTAAGGGTAACATAGCTTATGAAGGGCAAACATAGCTCGTAGGTGTTCAAATTCTTTCTTAGAATTTTATTCACATATCAAGAATACAACTTTGTGGTTGGTATTTAGTTTTAAATCGATCTCTTTTATCATCATTTTCATCATAATGGTTATATATGAGATATCATTCATGTCTTAGTGGTCAATATCATATTATTACCTCATAAGAATTTAATTTAATACCGAATGAAATATAGAAAAAATGCCAGTTAATCACATAAGTGGTCCTTATATTCCAAAATACGAAAAGGATTGTGATTATTACTGAGTTCTTTGAGAAACTCAATTCAATATGTCACTGCTCAATTCAAAATCTTGAATTGATTATCACTTTTTCAAAATCACTTTGGGTAATTGATAGAGAAAAGATAATTTTCAACTAGATAATGTTTAATATGGTGTAGTTTCTCATTTACAATGAAAATTTTTCATCAAAATAATCTCTTGGATTATCTTAAATCACTATTTTAATCCAGCGGATACCTAATTATCACCAGTTAATGCTCTACGAAGTTCTATTATAATCTTTCCAATAGTTTCATGAACTAATTTGGGTTTCGTAAGTTGAAAATCTCCAACTTTAGCCCAGCAAATACGTAAATGGCACTTCTTTCGATAGAGTTCTTCAAGTAGTATTGCTTTGATTCTAACTTGAAAACTATTGTTACACTGGAAATTTTTTCCAATGGTAAGTGTTCTTTCTAAACTTATAACACATACATGGAGTATATAGTTTAGTATTTTGGATAGTTCTTCCACTTAACACATTAGTATACCTATTTAAGTATAGCACAAAAATTTGAAGTATACTTTTAGGATCAAGATGTGAAGCACTCGTCATGATCTTATATGATAGATATTGATTCTCTATGTCAACGGACTATTTCCTGTATAATCTTGTCAGAGTTTCCATATTATCAGTTTCCTAGATAGGAATAGATCCTGTAGATCTAATAAGATAATTGACAATGATTCGGATGGCATCATGTCTACTTTAAGTAACAAAATCCTCATTGTTCTTTCCTATTTCCATGGAGGAAATTCAGGTTGAACTAGTAAACAGATGACTTAATATTTGATTGTGGTAAATTACACCTTTTAGGAAAAAGGCGTAAAAGCGGTAAGTATTGAACAAATGACTTTAGGAAAAATCAAGTGTTAATGACCCAATTAAGTTCGTTTCCCAAGGAGGTATATGTGTGTGACTAAGATGTACAAGATTTGAGATTAATATTTGGTTTAGAAGGGGATTAGAAGAGAAAATGACGAAGTCGTAAAAATAAAAATTAACTCAAAATCACTATTAGAAAGTTAAAACGTAGAACCTTAAAAACCACAAAAATAAAAATAAATTCTAAAAATTACCAAAAATTTACCAAAAATCAAAAATAATAAACTAAGAGTTTACCAATGATCAAAACTTTTTCAAACCTTTTAAATAATTAAATATTCAATTTTTAAATGCTAATTAAAGCCCTAAAAATCAAATAAATTATCAAAAAGCCCAAATAAAGATTTTTCAATGGATAAACCTCTAAAATGACCTAAAATGATTAAAAACTATTTTTAGAAATTTTAAAACTAATCAAAACTTATTTAAAATGACTTAAATACTATTAAAACTTAAAATAATTATAAAAATTAATCAATAAGTGATAAATTATTCTAAAAGTTACTAAATTCCTATTTTAATGTATTTAACCTAAGAAAAATGTAAAAAGTTGGAAATTGTGAAATTTTAAAAATAATAATAAAATAATAATAAAATAATATTAAAAATCCAAAAATTCTAAAAAATTCTAAAAACTTGCAAACTAGTTTATTTTAACCTAAATAATCAGAAAATGAAATTGAAATTACCAAAATACCCCTAATGGGCCCTCAAATGGGCCAAATCCAAAAACAGTCAACCTAAATGGGCTTTTGGGCCCAAAAAGTCAAACTTGGCCCAATTGACTTGGAAAAGCCCTATCTGACTTAAAATTTAATTCTAAGAACAAAACTCTAAAGGCCCAAAAGCTGAAAATGTGCTTATCACAGCTTATTGAACACAAAGCTTATTCTTATTGGGCTTTTCAGCCCATTAAGCCATAAGCTAATGCCATAAGCTCTAATTTGACACACAACCCTCTTTTTGGATGCTTAAGAGATCTGTCAAAAGAAATTTTCAATAAGCTCACTCAATAAGCCAGAAAATAGAAAAGCAAAATTCCACAAAACGACAAAATAGTCATTTTTGAGAAATACTCAACCTCAGAAGCTGATTCAACTTGCAAAAGCTTTCAAATGGACTCAATAAGCAATAACAATCAACAAAAATCCAATAAGCTCAAGCAATAAGCCAAAATAAGCACAAATGAACTTATGTAAAAGTCAAAGGACTTGGTTTTCTAGTCAAACCTAAAAGTCAACCACCCAAATGCTCCAGGATGAACAAATGGGTCAAAATATGAGCACCTATTACAAAAAGAAAGTTGTTGCTGGTTAAAATAAGCTATTATAGCTTATTGATAAGCTGACACCAAAAATGCACTATCAGTGGCAACCAGCAGGGGAAAGGAGTTCCCACTGCTTTGACTAATTGACCAAGCTTATTTGAGAGTTCTGGTTTGATTCAATTGGAAACAAAGGCACCCTTGTGATCAGTGAACCACAAGGAGTCAATAGCAACAATAAAATCACAAAATGATCCACACAATAAGCCAAGCAGTCACCAGATAAGCACCAGATATGCTAATAAGCAGTTAAGCACTTAATAAGCAGATTTCAGCAAAATAAGCCAACCAAACTTAACCAGATGCACACACAAGCTATATAAACTAACAATAAACACAAAGCAACAAGAATCAAACACTGAATCAAAGTAAATAGCAAGATCAAAGCACAAAAAATTACTGATGAACAAAGAACATATGTAGAAACAAGTTTGCTAATATACTTGACACTTGATCCAATTTCAAGCCTCAAATCCCTCTACCCTGGTGTGATTAGCTATGATTTAGCACTTGGTACCCTTAACCTAAGCTTAGATCTAGGTGTCCTTAAAATCCTAGCCAATTTTACCAAGTTATTAAGATTTTATAGCCAATCTGTGAATCTATGTGTTCATGACCTTAAAACCTGCAAACAGATGAACATATGCTCCCAAATAACAGATACCAATACTTGCATAAAACACACAAGCACTTAACAAACCTCAAATCCAACTTATGCAGTAATCCCAAACACCCTTTTAAAACTTATTTTCACAAATTTTCAAAGGATCATTAAGATTCAACCCACAAATCAGATCAATAACACCTCATTAACATCAAACAAAGCCAAATCACCAATAAACATCCACAATAACACAGATTCAAGCACAAATCCACAAAAATCACAAATATTCAGAAACTTAAAGAGAAAATGAAAAGGGAAGAAGGTGCAAACCTCCAAGACCTACATCCAGGCCATGGATTGTTTGAGCTGAGGTACTAGCAAAACAAGTACCAGCTTCCAATGCTGCTAAGATGAACAAACACAAGGGTGAGATCAAATAATCAAGGACTTTCTGATTTTTGATGCACAAGTTTTATCACTTAAAACCTTGCCTCAAAAACCTTCAAACATATAAATGGAACTCAGATTTTAGCTTCTCAAACACCAAACTTTTATAAACAAGAACAAGATTTCTCAAAATTTCTGAAAATCAAATTTTATTTCATAAAAAGGAATTACAAAGATTAAAAGCTAAATAGGGAACAAAGGGACTCTCACATGTTGAGGTCTCCTTTTATAGGCAAATGCCTGGCTAACACTATTCATAAACCCTAGAACTGAATTCCCAAATGTGCCCTTGAGGTCTTCTAGACGTTTTCTGATTTTGAGCTGTCCAATTTGATCAAGGCTGTTCATTTTAGCTTTGGAATGAAGCAAATGTTGTGGGCTGTTGATCTTGACACGTCACATGACTTGGAGGCTAAGTTGCTTGCTGATTGGTGGAAAGGGAATTGGGGGTGGGGTCCTTTGTGAGTGGGAGTGAGGGTTTTATGTGTGGGATGTGTTTAAGGTGAGGTGAATCAAACGTGTGCCAAGGTAATTTCATTTTACCCTTTGATTTAAGTTGTGTAAAATCTGGGCTGTAAAAGGTGAATAGTACTCTTGTTTGATCCGTTTTTGTAGGGTGGAAAGATGTTTGGCGCAAAATGTGTTTGAATGTTTCATTTGCACAAGTTCAACCCTTGTTCTTCCTCTCTCTTGTCTTTTGTGTTTTAAAACCCATCAGCGCCCATTTAAGCTTGTAACAACTTTCACCATTTGGCAATTTTGGCACATAACTTTTCAAAAGGGTTTTCAAGGGTTCTTTTTGCCATTTTGAGATATTTCAAGGACTGATTTTGAACATTCTTGATCTTCAAAGGTCTTTATTGCATCTTTGACTTTATGAGGGACCATTATTGGCAATTTTGATTTGTTGAGGGACTATTCTTGCCATTTCTTCAAAGTTGAAGGACCTTTTGTGTAATTTTGACAAACTTAAGGGACCAAACTTGTAATTATGAATATACAAGGGTTTTAAGTGTCATTTCTTCAATAAATGAGGATCAATCTTGTTTGTCTTCAAGTCTTCAAGGTATTTTGTTGAGAATTCCATGATTAGGGCCCGGTTCTTTGTACGGCTTCGTTTCTCGTGTCCGTTTTTCCTTGTAACTTGTGATCTTTTGTCCTTTTCACGATATCCATACCTAAAATACACAAGTAAACAAACACAAGCATATATATGGTATTTTATGACATTTTTATGCATTTAAAGCCTGAAAAGAACGATGAGATCATGTATAAATGCCATCTCATCACTCCCCCATACTAAACCATTGCCGTGCCCTCACGCAATGCTAGAATAAAGTATCTAAGCATCACCAAAGTTCAATTTTTATTAACCTTTATTGAAGAGTAAAAGACTTGCAACATACTACGATGATGTGTAAAGACATAATGTACGATTTTCATCACAAAAAGTGACTTTTAGGGTCAAAGAATAGAAACAAGTTAATGTACCTTAGAGTAAACTTCGTCATCCTTGATTGTCATACATTCCATGCTAAGTGCAAAAACAAGATCATTGTTGGTACAAGTCACAATGCTAACACTACTCATACGTCCAAATTGTGTAATACTTTTTCTCCCCGCAATCCTAGTTATTATAAAAGGAAATGGGTTACTAGCATTTTTTATCTATTTGTCATGGATCACAAGTGATTCCTATTGACTTATTTGAGTAGTTATTAGTCCGAAAGCAAAGTAGCACGATTTGATCAATAGTTAGCCGAAGGACAAAATCTTTTAAAACGGCTTCTCGTGTATCTCCTTAAGTTCATATCTTGGCATAACTTGTTTCACGATTTGAGACCTTTCTCGGACCGATATTTGGCATGTACTTCATACTTCAAATCTTGGAAAGACGTTCTTGAAATTATGGTCTTCTCTTCATATATTTGGAATTTCTTCACTTGACATTTTTGAGAGATTCTTCATATTGGACCACGACTTCATCATTTTTCTTCAATCTTTACTTTGGATTTTGATATACAACGATCCGCCTCCTTTTCGGACTTGGATATATTTATCCTCATACCTTGTTAGGGTCTTTTTGGATAGACTTTCTCCATTCTTTAGGGGAGTAATAGCTTCTCGTCGTGTGTCTCGATCCTTCATATTGATTTAGGAATAATGATACTTCACATCATCTTTGGATCTTTAGAAAAAATAGAGCTCCTCATGCCTTGTTAGGGCCTTTTTGGATGATCGCCAATCTTCGCGTCCCGTTTCAATAAGTTATGCCTTGGCTATGAACTCTATTCAACCCCGAGCAACTTTTATACGATCTTGCGCTAGAGGCTAAGTAACCTTTCAAATCGTACGACCTTACTTATTGCAATTACGATTTATTCCTAATGCATTGATCTTATGGGAAGAAAAATCCACAATTAAAAACATATGAGTTTTTGAAAGAACATTTTCATGTTCTACGTTTAGCATGATCACTTGTCTAACTCTATCATTTCTCGTTCTTCACTATATAAAGACCTCTAACTAAAGAGACTCGTGAATACTTAGACATGCAAGTCAAAATTAAGCCAATATTTGGATTAGCTTTCATTAAGACTATATCAAATCAAAGTTTTGGGTTTTCAAGCCACCTATAGGATCTTGCACTTTCTTGGACTTTTTCAAGTTTAGAGAACGCATTTTATAGTTCCCTTTCTAGAATCAATTATAGGAACTTGCGAAAAGTTCTTGTTCTTAACCCGTATGAATTAAGACTTTCGCGTTTTAAAGCTCCCTATATAAAAGTCTAGCAAAACTTGAATTGAGCGGGTTAAGGAATGTAAATGGCTCCAAATGCCCATCAAGTAAAAAATTAACTCTTATTCTACCCATCGGAAAATATACATTCGTGTCTTAAGAACTCTTATGAAAACTAAGAAAAATTTAAAATTTGGCCATTTTTAGCCTTATTAGTAAAACAAAACATTGAAAATTGGAAAGGGTGAGGGCGTAGTAAAGCAAGTACCTATTCACCCCCCATACTAAAAGTAAACATTGTCCTCAATGTTTCGAGTCTAAAGGTGGAGCACCCCCATACTAGAGACGAAGAGTCGAATGCTTAGGATCTAGTATGGAAAAGGTGATCAACAATATATCTAAAGCCGTTTATTAATTATGCTAAAAGATAATTGTTAGAACAATAAAGGATATGTCATGGATTCGTGAAAAACATCTTCAAACGAACGATGGAGGCTCACGTAAACGAACACGAGAGTCTTCAATCGTAGATGATGATGATCTAGATAACACAATCACAAACAACCACGAGACAACGAGTTGAAAGGGTACAAGTCCCCTTATTAGTGAATAGTGAGCATAAAAGATAAGCATGGGATCTCCCCCACGAGGCACCTCGTTTTTGATTACCGAGTCATGAGCTCGACTCGATCCCCTCAATGTTAATTATCATTGGGGAAGGTGTCTTGGTCGGGGGCAACCATTGAAGGAATTTCACCACCAAAGTAGTGCTTAAGCCTATGTCCATTCACCCTGAAATTAGGACCATCATCTTGAGCTAGCTCAATGGTCCCATATGGAAACACTTGTGAAATGGTGAACGGACCCGACCAACGAGATTTCAATTTCCCTGAAAATATCTTAATACGAGAGTTAAAAAGCAACACTTGATCACCAATGTTAAAAACCCAGTTTTTAATCTTTGAATCATGAAACTTTTTAGTCTTTTCTTTAAAATTAATGAATTTTCATAAGCATTATCCCTTAATTCATCCAATTCATTCAATTGTATTTTCCGGTGATCTCCCGCGGTCTTCAAGTCAAAATTAACATGCTTAAGGGCCCAATATGCCTTATGCTCCAACTCAATGGGCAAATGACAATTCTTCCCATAGACTAACTTATAAGGAGTGCAACCGATAGGTGTCTTATAAGCGGTCCAAAAGGCCCATAAAGCGTCATCGAGTTTGTCGGACCATGAAGCACGGTTTTCTCCAATTGACCTCTCTAAAATCCTCTTCAAAGCTCGGTTCGAAACCTCGACTTGCCCACTCGTTTGCGGGTGATAAGCCGTAGAAAGACGATGTGTAACTCCATATTTCTTTAGAACCTTTTCGAATTGGTCATTACAAAAATGGGTTCCACGATCGCTTATAATAGCACGAGGGGTTCCGAACCGAGAGAATAGTTGCTTCAAAAACTTCACTACCACACGAGCATCATTAGTAGGCAAAGCCTTAGCTTCCACCCATTTAGAAAGGTAGTCCACCGCGACGAGGATATATTTGTTGCCATGAGACGATGGGAACGGCCCCATAAAGTCTATTCCCCATATGTCGAAAATCTCACATACTTGAATTATGTTTTGCGTCATTTCATCACGTTGAGACGATTTTCCTTGACGTTGGCACGAATCACACGACTTCACAAGTGCGTGTGCATCACGATAGATAGAAGGCCAAAAGAAACCGGCATCGAACACTTTCTTAGCCGTGGGATTAGCACCGTGGTGACCACCCGTGGGTCCCTCGTGACAAGCTCTAAGGATATTAGAAGCTTCGGCACCAAACACACAACGTCGAACGAGTTGATCCGCACAAATCCGAAAGAGATAAGGGTCGTCCCAAAAATAGAACTTGACGTCACGAAAGAATTTTCGTTTTTGTTGTGTCGTCATACCCTTGATTATGAAATTGTCCGCATGGTAATTTGCAATGTCGGCAAACCATGGGGTGGTGTCTTTAGAATTCACTACACCGAGAGTCTCAAGAGGAAATGTTTCGGTAATTTCCTTGTTCTCGAAAACATCTTTGTGAGGATCTTCTAGACGAGAGAGATGATCGGCTGCTAGATTCTCGGCTCCTTTTTTGTCAAGCACGGTGACATCAAATTCTTTGAGGAGGAGCATCCAACGAAGCAATCTCGGCTTAGCATCTTGCTTAGCTAAGAGATACTTGATAGCCGAATGGTCGGTATACACAATGCTTTTAGTCAAGACGAGATAAGGTCGGAATTTCTCAAAAGCATAGACCACGGCAAGGAATTCCTTTTCCGATGTGGTGTAGTTTAATTGAGCCTCGGTCATTGTCTTACTAGCATAGTGGATAGGACGAAAATGCTTGTCATAACGTTTCCCTAAGACGGCCCCTATAACATAATCACTTGCATCGCACATGATTTCAAAGGGTAATTCCCAATTAGGAGCAACAAGAATGGGAGCTTCGGTAAGTTTCCTTTTGAGAGTCTCGAAAGCCTTAACACAATCCTCATTAAAGTTAAAAGGAGCATCCTTCTCGAGAAGGTGTGTCATAGGACGAGAAATCTTCGAAAAGTCCTTGATGAAACGACGATAAAAGCCCGCGTGGCCTAGGAAACTCCTAACTCCCTTAACGGTTTTGGGATGAGGTAACTTGGCGATGACGTCTACTTTAGCTTTATCGACCTCAATCCCCGCCTTCGACACCTTATGTCCTAAGACGATTCCTTGTTTACACATGAAATGACATTTCTCCCAATTAAGCACAAGATTGGTTTCTTCACAACGTTTTAACATTTGTTCGAGATTAGATAAACATGACGTGAACGAATTACCAAACACCGAGAAGTCATCCATAAACACTTCCATCGACTTCTCGATCATATCGTGAAAAATCGCCATCATACACCGTTGAAACGTACCGGGTGCATTACAAAGTCCGAAAGGCATCCTACGATAAGCGAACGTTCCATAAGGACACGTAAACGTAGTCTTCTCTTGATCACGAGGGTCGATAGGGATTTGAAAGTAACCGGAAAAACCATCTAAAAAGCAATAGAATTCATTTCCCGCAAGTCGCTCCAACATTTGATCCATGAAGGGCAAAGGAAAGTGGTCTTTACAAGTGGCGTCATTTAACTTTCGGTAGTCAATACACACCCTCCAACCGGTCACAACACGAGTGGGAATTAACTCGTTGTTTTCATTAGGCACAACGGTCATTCCTCCCTTTTTAGGGACACAATGGATTGGGCTCACCCATGGGCTATCGGATATAGGATAAATCATTCCCGCATCAAGGAGTTTAAGGACCTCCTTTTTAATGACATCGTGAATTTTCGGATTCACCCTTCTTTGACTTTGAATTGCGGGTTTGTAGTCCTCCTCCATTAAAATCTTGTGAGTACAAAATTTTGGGTCAATACCCTTAATGTCGGATATTTTCCACGCAATTGCCCCTTTATGAGCCTTAAGAACTTTCAAGAGCTCGGTTTTTTCATCATTAGCAAGACCTTTTGCAATAATAACCGGCAACTTGTCATCACCTTCCAAGAATGCGTATTCGAGGTGAGAAGGAAGATCTTTCAATTCAAGGATAGGTGGTTCCTCGATTGAAGATTTTGGTTCAACACTCATAACTTCCATCGGCGAAAGAAATAGTGGAATAGAAGTATCATCACTAATCAACACCTCATCTTCATTGTCGATTTCATTTGAAGTGAGATCGCCTCCTTGGAATGGAGTGAGATTTGGTGTGGAATTAGCAAGAATCGGATCCAAAATAGTGGGATTGCCACTTGACGAGCTATCAGAAAAACCTAACACTTCTTGTGAAAACTCATCGCAAACCACATCAACGATGTCAATGTGATTGATGGTAGCGATTGCATAAACATGAGAAGGTTTCGAGTTTTGAGTAGCGTTTATAACAAGTTCCTCTTCGTTGAATCTCAAAGTGATAGTTCTCGCATGAACATCGATAAGCGATCTCGAAGTGTCTAAAAATGATCGACCTAAAATTAGAGGAACTTGAGGATCCGCGGGGATGTCAACTACTATAAAATCAACGGGATAGTAGAACTTCCCCACTTTCACGAAAACATCTTCGGCTACTCCACATGCCATAATCGTAGAATGATCTGCCATCTCGATGGACATGTTCGAAGGAATGAGAGCCGGAAGCGAAAGCGATTTCCAAATTGAAAATGGCATCAAATTAATGCTCGTACCAAGATCGGCCAAGGCGAGGCATTCTTTCATATCTTGTATGTCACAAGGAATGAGAAACTTTCCGGGATCACCAACTTTTTCCGGTATGCGGTTAAGATAAACCGAAGAACAATTAGCAAGCTTTGAAAGCTTTTCCTTATCGCTCATCATACTTTTAAAAGTGGAAGCGAAACGAGGCATATATAACAACGCGTCGGCTAAACTCACATCAAAATGCACTTGTTGAAACATTTTTATAAAAAGCTCGATTTGTTGTTTGTTACGTTCTTGCAACTTCTCTTTGTTTCGTCTCGAAGGGTAGGGTAAAGGTGGTGTGGGTTGGTCATTAGGAAACGGCCTTGGAAACTCGGGTTCCACAATTGGTATTGGTTCAACCGTAGGTGTGGTATGAGCGGTACTTCGTGGGATTGTAATGTGCTCCTTTTCGACCATCACCTCGGGTTCTTTCTCGATTTCCTTCTCCTTAGAAGTACTTGTACGAGAGATTGGTTCCTTGAAAGTTTTACCACTTCGTGTAGTAATAACCTTCATTTCTCCCTTCGGGTTTGCAATGGTATCACTAGGAAGACCACCCGAAGAAGAGGGCTTACACATGATTGCTTCAAACATCTTAGCCATTCGGTCCTCATATTTTGATTGCCTAGCATCCGCTTTTAATAACTCTTGCTTAATCTCATGTTGTCCTAATTCCATCTTTTGTTGGTTTTGTTGTAGACGTTGGACATTTCCTTCCATTTTGTTTGCATGAGTTTTAAGTTCATTAGCAAGTTCATTTTTTAGCTCGTTTTTCAACTCGGACCTTAAGCTAATCATCTCACGTTTCATGTTATCAAATTTAACATCATTTGCTTTTGCATAATCCAAAAATTCTCCTTGCAAATTTTTAGTGTGAGCATTTTGAAAACCTTGTGTAGTGTTTTGAAAATCACGGTTTTGGTTTTGATTAGAGATTTGTCCATTCCCACTTTGATAATTCCCTTTGTTGTAATTGTGTGTGTTGCCTTGGTAATTACCTTGGTTGTTGTTTCGATAATTGTTAATATTTTGGTTTGGTGGAGCTTGATTTTGGCGGGAACCTTGGCCGTTTTGGTTGTAAGTTCCCGTTGCTACATAAGCACTCGAAGTGTTACCATCCGCGGTAATGCACTCGGAAAGATCATGAGCTCCCCCACAAGATAAACAACTCTTAGCAACCGCTTTAACCGAAGCGGAATTGGAAGCTTCTTGAGCCTTCCAATGGGACATAAGATTAGCAAATCTATCAAAAAACCGATTTTCCTCATTAGCTTCATCATGTAAGGCGTTAATGCTACGAGACGATTGTGACGAAGATGACGAACCCATATTGGCAACACTCGGTGTGTTACGAGGGTTATAAACCTTAGATCTATTTTCAATGATTTGTAAAGCCTCATTTGTCGTCTTGCACAAAAAATTACCACCCGCGGCGGCATTCAAATAATCTCGTTCATGATCATTAAGCCCATTATAAAAAGTGTCCACTTGATGCAATTCCGTAAAATCATGGTGTGGACATTCATGTAACATCTCTTTAAATCGTTCCCATGCCATTGAAAAACTTTCATTATTTCTTTGCACAAATCGTGAAATCTCATTTTTTAAGTGTGTTGTTTTAGATGGTGGAAAAAACTTGTTCACAAACTTAGAAACGAGATCGGCCCATGTCTAAATTGAATTTGGCGGTTCTTTCTCGAGCCAAATTTTTGCGGGTCCATCCAACGAGTATGGAAACCACATCATCTTAATAGCGTCATGTGGAACATCCTTAAACTTGCTAGTGGCGGTGAGACGGTTGAAATTCCTAATATGGTAATGCGGGTTGTCTTTTTCATGACCTCTAAACTTATTTGCTTGCAACATTGACATCAAACCCGTGTTAATTTCGAAATTCTCCGCAAGGATGGCGGGAATTACAATAGCCTCTCCAAATCCCTCGGTGGGTGCTTGTAGCAACTCCATCATAGTACGATTAGCCATGACGACTTCTTGTTCTACAATAGGTTCAACAATTGGAGGTTCTTCAACAATCAACGTCTCTTGATTGGCTTGCTTTTGAAGTCGTTTACGAGCTCGTTTTGCTTGATTACGAGTGATCATAAACTTCACGAAGAATGGGAGGTGAGCAAAGAAGATTCTTTTTGTGTGTTTTGTGAATTTTCAATTTTTTTGTGTTTTTGATGATATTTAATTTTTTTGGATTTTGGTGTATCTTCGTAGACAACAATCTACAAAATCTCTCCTCGAATCAAACTCTTGATTAAAGAAGCCTCAAAGGAATGAAAACGATCACGTGGAGTGAACGCCTTCGAATGACTTTAGAACTTTGGTAAAAACCAAATTGTTCAAGAGGGTTTAATCACAAAGAAAACCAAGCAAATATATTATACGTAATAATACTTTGGGCGGCAAAACCCTCGATTAGCCTTCAATCTCAAAATACTCACAAGCAAGCAGGGAAACGAGGCGGCGCGAAGCACTAAGAGCCTTTTTCCTTAGGGTATATTTTATAATACCCGCCTTATACCCACCTTATAGTTTGTATCTTTCAAAATCGAGCTTCACGAAAGTATTTATCTATTTTTGCCTTTTCTTTTTGTTTGAGATTCGAATACAATAATTAGGAGATCAAATCCCAATTAAGGTTGTGTTTTCACACTTTTGGAGATATTGTAAATTTATTGTGATACTTAATACAATATAGTAATAATATTTGTACAAGAAAAACCAAGAAAACCGATAATACGTATTAGTAGAGTTCTACTAATACAAATACTATTTGGTTAATATTAAAAACAACAATGCAAATTAATCACGACACACCTCCCCGGCAGCGGCGCCAAAGTGATTGTGGTAAATTACACCTTTTAGGAAAAAGGCGTAAAAGAGGTAAGTATTGAACAAATGACTTTAGGAAAAATCAAGTGTTAATGACCCAATTAAGTTCGTTTCCCAAGGAGGTATATGTGTGTGACTAAGATGTACAAGATTTGAGATTAATATTTGGTTTAGAAGGGGATTAGAAGAGAAAATGACGAAGTCGTAAAAATAAAAATTAACTCAAAATCACTATTAGAAAGTTAAAACGTAGAACCTTAAAAACCACAAAAATAAAAATAAATTCTAAAAATTACCAAAAATTTACCAAAAATCAAAAATAATAAACTAAGAGTTTACCAATGATCAAAACTTTTTCAAACCTTTTAAATAATTAAATATTCAATTTTTAAATGCTAATTAAAGCCCTAAAAATCAAATAAATTATCAAAAAGCCCAAATAAAGATTTTTCAATGGATAAACCTCTAAAATGACCTAAAATGATTAAAAACTATTTTTTGAAATTTTAAAACTAATCAAAACTTATTTAAAATGACTTAAATACTATTAAAACTTAAAATAATTATAAAAATTAATCTATAAGTGATAAAATTATTCTAAAAGTTACTAAATTCCTATTTTAATGTATTTAACCTAAGAAAAATGTAAAAAGTTGGAAATTGTGAAATTTTAAAAATAATAATAAAATAATAATAAAATAATATTAAAAATCCAAAAATTATAAAAAATTCTAAAACTTGCAAACTAGTTTATTTTAACCTAAATAATCAGAAAATGAAAATGAAATTACCAAAATACCCCTAATGGGCCCTCAAATGGGCCAAATCCAAAAAACAGTCAACCTAAATGGGCTTTTGGGCCCAAAAAGTCAAACTTGGCCCAATTGACTTGGAAAAGCCCTATTTGACTTAAAATTTAATTCTAAGAACAAAACTCTAAAGGCCCAAAAGCTGAAAATGTGCTTATCACAGCTTATTGAACACAAAGCTTATTCTTATTGGGCTTTTCAGCCCATTAAGCCATAAGCTAATGCCATAAGCTCTAATTTGACACACAACCCTCTTTTTGGATGCTTAAGAGATCTGTCAAAAGAAATTTTCAATAAGCTCACTCAATAAGCCAGAAAATAGAAAAGCAAAATTCCACAAAACGACAAAATAGTCGTTTTTGAGAAATACTCAACCTCAGAAGCTGATTCAACTTGCAAAAGCTTTCAAATGGACTCAATAAGCAATATCAATCAACAAAAATCCAATAAGCTCAAGCAATAAGCCAGAATAAGCACAAATGAACTTATGTAAAAGTCAAAGGACTTGGTTTTCTAGTCAAACCTAAAAGTCAACCACCCAAATGCTCCAGGATGAACAAATGGGTCAAAATATGAGCACCTATTACAAAAACAAAGTTGTTGCTGGTTAAAATAAGCTATTATAGCTTATTGATAAGCTGACACCAAAAATGCACTATCAGTGGCAACCAGCAGGGGAAAGGAGTTCCCACTGCTTTGACTAATTGACCAAGCTTATTTGAGAGTTCTGGTTTGATTCAATTGGAAACAAAGGCACCCTTGTGATCAGTGAACCACAAGGAGTCAATAGCAACAATAAAATCACAAAATGATCCACACAATAAGCCAAACAGTCACCAAATAAGCACCAGATATGCAAATAAGCAATTAAGCACTTAATAAGCAGATTTCAGCAAAATAAACCAACCAAACTTAACCAGATGCACACACAAGCTATATAAACTAACAATAAACACAAAGCAACAAGAATCAAACACTGAATCAAAGTAAATAGCAAGATCAAAGCACAAAAAATTACTGATGAACAAAGAACATATGCAGAAACAAGTTTGCTGATATACTTGACACTTGATCCAATTTCAAGCCTCAAATCCCTCTACCCTGGTGTGATTAGCTATGATTTAGGACTTGTTACCCTTAACCTAAGCTTAGATCTAGGTGTCCTCAAAATCCTAGCCAATTTTACCAAGTTATTAAGATTTTATAGCCAATCTGTGAATCTATGTGTTCAAGACCTTAAAACCTGCAAACAGATGAACATATGCTCCCAAATAACAGATACCAATACTTGCATACAACACACAAGCACTTAACAAACCTCAAATCCAACTTATGCAGTAATCCCAAACACCCTTTTAAAACTTATTTTCACAAATTTTCAAAGGATAATTAAGATTCAACCCACAAATCAGATCAATAACACCTCATTAACATCAAACAAAGCCAAATCACCAATAAACATCCACAATAACACAGATTCAAGCACAAATCCACAAAAATCACAAATATTCAGAAACTTAAAGAGAAAATGAAAAGGGAAGAAGGTGCAAACCTCTAAGACCTACATCCAGGCCCTGGATTGTTTGAGCTGAGGTACTAGCAAAACAAGTACCAGCTTCCAATGCTGCTAAGATGAACAAACACAAGGGTGAGATCAAATAATCAAGGACTTTCTGATTTTTGATGCACAAGTTTTATCACTTAAAACCTTGCCTCAAAAACCTTCAAACATATAAATGGAACTCAGATTTTAGCTTCTCAAACACCAAACTTTTATAAACAAGAACAAGATTTCTCAAAATTTCTGAAAATCAAATTTTATTTCATAAAAAGGAATTACAAAGATTAAAAGCTAAAATCTGGAACAAAGGGACTCTCACATGTTGAGGTCTCCTTTTATAGGCAAATGCCTGGCTAGCACTATTCATAAACCCTAGAACTGAATTCCCAAGTGTGCCCTTGAGGTCTTCTAGACGTTTTCTCATTTTGAGCTGTCCAATTTGATCAAGGCTGTTCATTTTAGCTTTGGAATGAAGCAAATGTTGTGGGCTGTTGATCTTGATACGTCACATGAATTGGAGGCTAAGTTGCTTGCTGATTGGTGGAAAGGGAATTGGGGGTGGGGTCCTTTGTGAGTGGGAGTGAGGGTTTTATGTGTGGGATGTGTTTAAGGTGAGGTGAATCAAACGTGTGCCAAGGTAATTTCATTTTACCCTTTGATTTAAGTTGTGTAAAATCTGGGCTGTAAAAGGTGAATAGTACTCTTGTTTGATCCGTTTTTGTAGGGTGGAAAGATGTTTGGCGCAAAATGTGTTTGAATGTTTCATTTGCACAAGTTCAGCCCTTGTTCTTCCTCTCTCTTGTCTTTTGTGTTTTAAAACCCATCAGCGCCCATTTAAGCTTGTAACAACTTTCACCATTTGGCAATTTTGGCACATAACTTTTCAAAAGGGTTTTCAAGGGTTCTTTTTGCCATTTTGAGATATTTCAAGGACTGATTTTGAACATTCTTGATCTTCAAAGGTCTTTATTGCATCTTTGACTTTATGAGGGACCATTATTGGCAATTTGGATTTGTTGAGGGACTATTCTTGCCATTTCTTCAAAGTTGAAGGACCTTTTGTGTAATTTTGACAAACTTAAGGGACCAAACTTGTAATTATGAATATACAAGGGTTTTAAGTGTCATTTCTTCAATAAATGAGGATCAATCTTGTTTGTCTTCAAGTCTTCAAGGTATTTTGTTGAGAATTCCATGATTAGGGCCCGGTTCTTTGTACGGCTTCGTTTCTCGTGTCCGTTTTTCCTTGTAACTTGTGATCTTTTGTCTTTTTCACGATATCCATACCTAAAATACACAAGTAAACAAACACAAGCATATATATGGTATTTTATGACATTTTTATGCATTTAAAGCCCGAAAAGAACGATGAGATCATGTATAAATGCCATCTCATCAATATTCTGCTTTATTTCTAAAAGCATAATATAAGGATTTTAAAGTTTCTTGAGTTGAATGGAATACTTCAACTTACAAATTCCAAATCTAAGACGAATATTCACATATTCTCACTTAATGTTCGAACTTTTTATTAAGTCCACACTTGTCTTATATCGAATCTGTTTAAGTCCATTTATAAATTCTCACTAACATAAAGATGCGTCCAACTTTATGCAAGGAAGAAATTATAAATTTGGGTATTTAAATTTATTTATTTGACTGAAGAAGCGTCCTAAGTCAATCAAATAAACAAAATGCAATCATTGACTTAGAAATTTCCAACATATCACGAGTATAGACAAATATTCTAGCATTATATTCCCATATTTCTTTCTTACTTCTGGTTAGGTAAGATGTCCTGTATATAAAATCTAAGAATACGATTTTCTAAAGACGAACCACGTTGAAAAATAGAAGATGGTATTTTATTCCCTATAAAATACAGAATATTCCTACGAAACATATAATTTGTAAGGCTACTTTCCCTTACAAATCCTAGTCCAATGATCTAATATGTTGAAAATCCAATACCAGATGGTGCAAATTTCTGTGTGATGCAGGGTGCATTTCTTACACAGTTATGATAGTTTCTTGTTTCATTAAAAATTACAGATGTTCATTAACTGCCGAGTTTACGCTTAAGATTTTTTTCTGATTTTTGCATAGGATTGTGCTTAATTACCTCGTTCATCAACTTTTGGGATATGTTAATGTCTTTTTCCAATATTTTGGGATTTTGGAAGTGGTAATCTTTCTTCAAAATCTTCGATAAAATTCCTAACAAAATCATTTGATGGAGTCTCCTTAATAAAATTTCAAATGAAATTCCATGATAAAATCTTCTGATGAAGGCTTTTATCGCTCTATGGAATAGGATCTAACTCTACAAACTCTTGAACTTTCCTCGTGTATGTCTCGAGATTAATTCCTTTTATCTTTTGTAAGCGGAGTTCTTCTTTTATCTTCTAGATCATTTTTCTAAGAAACATTTGAAATTTAATCAAGCGATCTTATGTACTCCTTTTATCTCAATGGGTTGTGTCTAAAGAATTTACCAAGATAACTGACGAAGTGCTATCTTCTTACAGCAAGCTTCATTAATAATTTCAAATATGATTAATACAATAGCAAACTGAATTGGCTCTTTTAATCCAACGGGTGATACTAATAGCATCTTTTCTTCCTTAGATATCAAAAACTAATTAGTCCTCAAGTCTTCTTCCAGATAATACTTCTTATTTACAATTTTTAATTGCAGGATTGCAGCCGCGTGATCGTCAGTTCTTCGCCAAATACTGTTTAAGGTTTAGAATGAGGGGAAAGAATAATCCATAATCCAAGGTATACTCATATCAGAAAACATTTGTCACATATGTATATGGATACATATAAATTCTTATTGAACATAAGGTATATCTTTTTGGGTTTATAGGAAACTCACTATGTTGACTATCATTCATATATAAGGATAATAAATCCAACTAAGAAACATAGTTCCAAAGTTTACAACGGATTTATAAAGATATGACTCATGCATAATCTCAACATAATTTTTCCATGATATGGAATGGAGGAATATAACTAAAGATGTAAAAACTCGTCTTATAGGACAAGCTTCTCTTTTACATATCCTATAAAAGAATCATTTGATGGACAAAATTCGAGAATATAATATTTCTAGAAAAATTGGGAAGTTTCCTTTCTCTTTCTTCAAACTTGCAGGTTATGTTCAACTTGATAATTATCATTATCATAGAAGATAACATAAATTCCAAAAATATATACTTTATCAAGTATATGCTTTTCTTAGAATTAACGCAATTTCATTCATAATCATTTATGAGAAAACCAAGAAATAGGGGTTTGTTTCTCCTCAAAAATAAATATGAAACGACAAGCTAAGAAAACACGACTATTATTTATTAACAACTTGCCTTGTTTAAAATTACAAGACAAGCTTCTTTGTTAATGATGAGACTGCTTTTATACATAGTCTCATCGTCCAAAACGGGCTTTAAATGCATTAAATATCATAAAAATGCCAAATATATGCTTGTGTTTGTTACTTGTGTATTTTAGGTACGGATATTGAGAAAATGACAAAAGATCACAAGAAACATGCAAAAACGAACACGGGAGACGAAGCCACATAATGAACCAAGCCCTAATGAAGATTTTCCAAGAAAAACCCTTGAAGATTTGAAGATTATGCAAGAAGGGTCCTCCAATATTGAAGAATTGACACTTTAAACACTTGTTTATTCATAATTATAAGATTGGTCCTTAAAGTTTGTCAAATTTACAAAAAGGGCGCTCCACTTTGAAGAATTGGCAAGAATGGTCCCTCAACATCATGACTTGTCAATATTAGTCCTCCAATATTGAAGAATTGACACTTTGGGATATGTTAATGCCAAAACAACCCTTCAAGCATCAACAAATGGCAAGAAATACCCCTGAAAATACTTTGAAAAAGTATTTGTGGCCAAAGTATGAAAATGAAACTTGTATAACAAAGGGAATCCGGTTTTGGTTATTTAAACTTCAAATGAAAGAAGGAAGAAAAGAGAAGGACTGAATTGGGCAGACAAACAAAGTTACCTAGACCTCTCACCATCCTACACGTGTCCCACTCACCCTCTCACCCAATCAGAATCCCCCATTTATCCACCTCACCAATCCACTCACAACAACTTTTAACTAATCTGGATAGTTAAATATTACGCGCTAAACACAAACATTTAAACCCAAAACAAATCAAAACTTGCACTGTTTATCATATGAACAAAATTGGGTTTTTTTCTAATGGCTTGAAATTAAACTCTAATCTCTTCCGGAATTAAGATTAGGGTGTCCCTAAACACATCCCAACCTCTAAAACTCTTGCCACGTCACTCATTTGCTCACATGATAAACCCTCCTTTGGCGTTTTTTGGGAAAATGCCAAATCTTGCCAGGAAATCAACACTCAGTATTCAGCTTTCATTCTACGCTTCATTCTTGGCCCTTGGATGCAATTCTACCTTGGACACCTCACACAAACTGCCAATACATCATCACATGTTCAAGAAAAGTTCAAATCTGCAAGGGAAAATTGGGGACTTCACCAAGCATTAGGGTTACGTTTTTTATGTTCTTAGTTAAACGTTGTAGCCTATATAAGGCATAGGGCCTCATACATTGAGCCCTGCTCTTGGTTTTTCCTTTTTTCATGTTTTGTAAATCCATTTTCATGTTTAATGAATTATGTTTGAATCTTTGAAGAAATCCAAGTGCCAATCTTTCTAGTTACTTGTTATTGTTATATGTTTGATAAACTTGAACTCAAAACGTTTTCTTGAGCTTTCTGCAAGAAATTGCTCAAAGTTCTAAAACCTTGATATTTTGTTAAGTTCCTTGGTACACCTTGGAATTCTTGGTCTATAAGTGAATCATAGCATCCTGATATTGTGTTATCAAGGTGTTGTGAGGCTTATAACTTGGGGATAATCAAGGGTGGGGTACAAGGGTTGCATTAATCAAGATTTTGTCACCTTTATGTTTTATATTTTTTGCTTCTAACTTTGTTCTATCTTAGCAGCTTGATATTGGAAGCTCGTGCTTGTTCTTGCTAGCACATCAGCTCAAACATACGTGGGTGTGGATGTACATCCATGAGGTTTGAACCCTTAATCTCAAAATCTGTCAAAAAATTGGATATTTGTGATATTTGAGTTATGCTTGTGTATGTGTTGATCTTTGGCTCCAAATCTTGTTGTTTCTGTTTAAATTTGATGTTTTGATGCTTATGTATGCATGTGCTAACCTGAATCTAATTTATGATTTGAAAATCTTGATTTGAAAATATAAAGGGGTGTTTGGGTCAAATGCATATTGAAGTTATTGTGTTATTGGTTAAGTGTTTGTTGTTGTATGTTTCTAGTTCTTGTTTAAAAAGTGTAATAGAGTGATAATCTACAAGTTGTATGCTTTTGAACACATGAATCAATCATATGCTTATAAAATCTTGATTAGTTGATATTTTGGACTGTGATTTGGTGCATACCTAGTTCTAGGCTTAGACTTAGGATAAAAAGTGATAAATCATATCCAACATAACCTGTTAAGAAGATTTAAGTGTTTGAATTTGTCTGTGTGGTCAAGTATATCAGCAATTGTCAAAACTGCATGTTCTTTGTTCATCAGTAACTTTTGTATGCTTGAATCTTGATCTAGACCTTGAACCATTGCATGAAACCTGTTTAGATTTGTTCATCTGAATTTATTATAGCTTGTGTATGCATTTGGTGAAGTTTGGCTGGCTGATTTTTGCTAAAAGTGCTTATTGAACCAAAACCGCTTATTGTCATATCTGGGCAAGGTCTGTGGATCTTTTGAATTAACTGCACTGATTAGCTGTTTGAAATTGTGTTTCTGTGAACGATATTGACTTCATATGATTAACTGATCATTTGGGTGCCTTTTCTTAACTTGAATCCACAAAAAAGTCACAAAAGACAAAAAGTCAAAAAGGTCAAGCAGGGGGAAAAGTTCCCACTACTCAACCTCCAAAACTAGCCTCTGCTAGTGTAAATCTTCAAACAGCTTATTCATAAGCCATATTGGCTTATCCAGACTTGCAACAACTTATTTTTTGTGATAGATCTTCCTCATTTGACCCATTTATTTGATCTGGAGCTTATTATACTTTGACTTTGACTTTTTACTAGAAAACTCATTAAGTTGACTTTAAAACAAGTGCTTATCTGCTTATTTTGGCTTATAGTTTGTGCTTATTTGAAAACTTTTTGATTATTTTGCTTAGTTAAGTCATTTAAAATCTTTTGAAAGTTGAATCAGCACTTGAGGTGGTCTATAACTCAAAAACGACTATTTTGTCATTTTGTGAAGAGAGTCTTGGCTTATTTCAGGCTTATTTCTTGTGCTTTTTCCATATTTCTTTTTTATAGATCTCTTAAGTAACTTAAAAGAAGCTTGTGTGTCAAATTTGAGCTTATGGCATCAGATTATAGCTTAATGGGCCAAAAAGCCCATTGAGAATAAGCTGCTTTGAAATAAGCTAGCTTAAACACATTTTCAGCTTTTGGGCCTTCAGATTTTTGTTCTTAAAATCAAATTTAAGTCAGATAGGAGATTTTGGGCTTATTTGTACAACATTTTTCTTATTGGGCCTATTTTAAGCCCATTAAGGAACTGTTTGGACTTTTAGCCCATTTCAAGGCCCAATAGGGGTATTTTTGTAAACTCAACTTCATTTCTGTTTTATTTAAGTTAAAATAAACTAGTTTGCAACTTTTTAGAAGTTTTTATAAATTTTGGATTTTTATTAATATTTTATTATTATTTTATTCTTAAAAATTAAAATTTAGATTTTTCAAAGTTTTTCATTTTTCTTAGTTCAAATAAATTAAGTTAGGAATTTTACAATTTTTAGAATATTTTTATTGTCATTAGATTAATTTTTAGAATTATTTTAAGTTTTAATAGTTTTTAATTGTTTCAAAATAGTTTTTATTAATTTTAAAATTTTTAAAAATAGTTTTAAATTTAGTTAAGTCATTTTAGAGGTTTACAAGTGAAAAAAACTCATTTTGGGCTTTTTTTTTAATTAAATTGATTTTTTGGGCTTTAATTAGCATTAAAAAATTATTATTTAATTAAATAAAGGGCTTGAGTGATTTTTTATTTTTTGTAATCTCGAAATTACATTTTTTAGGATTTATTGCAATTTTCTAAGAATTTTTAGGGTAAATTTTTAATTTTGTCACTTTTTACGGTTTTACGTGCACGACTATTCGTCTTAGTTTAATTCGTAGTCGTAACAGTCATTCTCTTCTAATCTCTTTTCTTCTTTTCATTTCTAATCAATACAATCACAAACTTTTAATCATCTCTCTACACAACACACTTGCCTCCTTGGGAAACGAACTTGAACTTCATTGGTCATTAGTGCTTGGTTTTCGCAAACCGACACTTAATACTTGCCCTATTTACCTCCTTTTCCTAAAGGTGTGTAAAATCACTACATCATTTTGGCGCCGCTGCCGGGGAGGCGTGTTGTGTTTTGATTTGAACAATGGTTGTTTTTATATAGCCATAATAGCTAATTGTATTAGTAGCACTCTACTAATACATATTATCGGTTTTTCAGTTTTTTGTGAATATTATTACTATATTGTATATGTAAGACAAAAAAATTCACGAGTACTCCAAAAGTGTGAAAACACAACCTTGATTGGGAGGTCATTACTCAATCATTGTATTCGAATCTCAAACAAGAAAGAAAAGGCAAAATAGATAAATACTTTCGTGAAGCTTAATTTTGAAAAACACAAACTATAAGGTGGGTATAAGGCGGGTATTATAAAATATACCCTAAGGAAAAAGGCTCTTAAGTGCTTCGCGCCGCCTCGTTTCCCCGCTTGCTTGTGCGTGTTTAGATAAAAAGGGCTAATCGAGGGTTAGCCAACAAAAGTATTATCTACATATGATATATATTTTCTTGGTTTCATTTGATTAAACCCTCTTGAACGTTTTGGTGTTCACCAACATTCTAAATTCATCGAAGGCATTCACTTCACGTGATCGTTTTCATTCCTTGAGGCTTCTTTAATCAAGATATTTGATTAAGGAGGAGATTTGTAGATTTTTGTCTACCTAATACAATAACAAAAATCCAAAAAAATTAAAAACAATCTAAAACCACAAAAAAAAAGATTTGAAAAATTAAACACACCAAAAAGAATCTTCTTGGCTCATCCCCACATTGTACGTGATGTTTATTCTTACTCGTAATCAAGCAAGACGTGCACGTAAACGAAAAAACAGAAAGGAGTCAACACCTACTCCTAATCTTTCTAGTGAGGAGTCTCCTATTGACGAACCTATCGTAGAAGAAGAACCAACCATGGAGAATCGAACTATGGCGGTGTTACTTCAAGCACCCACCGAGGGTTATGGAGAGGCTATTGTAATTCCCACTATCTTTGCGGAGAATTTTGAAGTGAAAACGGGTTTGTTGTCGATGATCCAAAACAACAAATTCCGTGGTGATGAAAAGGACAACCCACACAACCATATCCGCCAATTCAATCGTCTTACCGCCACTTGCAAATTTAAGGATGTTGCTAATTATTCGATTAAGATGATGTTAGTTCCGTATTCCTTAGCGGGGCTCGCCAAAATTTGGTTAGAGAAAGAGCCCCCCAATTCTATATTGACGTGGAAGGATCTCGTTTCTAAATTTGTGAACCAATTTATTCCGCCCTCTAAGACTACGCATTTGAAAAACGAGATTTCAAAATTTTCACAAGAATTTAATGAGAGTTTTTCAACGGCTTGGAATAGGTTTAAGGAAATGTTATATAAGTGCCCTCATCACGGTTTTTCCGACTTGCATCAAATTGACACATTTTACAATGGTTTAAATGATCATGAAAGGGATTATCTAAATGCCGCCGCGGGTGGTAATTTTTTGTGTAAAACGGTTGAGGAAGCATTGTTGATAATTGAGAATAGATCTAAGGTGTATAGTCCTCGTAACACATGGAGTGTTCGTAAGGCTTCGTCTTCGGTTTCACCTTCTTTGTCCAATACCATTGATGCTTTCCAAATTGAGACGAACATGGAAAACAAAATCTTTGATAAGCTTAAAGGACTTTTAATTGAATTCAAAGTTGGTGAACAAAGTGCTCCCGCTACGGCTAAAGCGGTTGAGGTTTCATGTATGTATGGTGGTGGAGGTCATGATTTCTCCGAGTGCATTACCAACGGTGGTAACACTTCGAGTGCCTACGCGGCCACGGGAACTTACAACCAAAACGGTCAAGTTACCCGCTCTAATCAACTGACTCCACCGGGTTTTGCTACCAATCAAAATGCTAACAACAACTATCAAAACAATCAAGTTGGTTTTAAAAACAATTACAAGGGAAACTATGCGAATCAAGGGGCTAATAACAATCAAGTTTCAAACAAAAATCAAAAAAATGATTTTCAAAACAACAACAAGGGTTTGCAAACTTTGAAAGATCTTCCAAATGAATTTGTTGAATACGCTAATGGAAACGGTGCTAGGTTTGACAACATTCAAAGAGAAATCATTAGCCTAAGATCCGAGTTTAAGAATGACTTGATGAAGGAGTTGAAAAACGAGTTAGCAAATGAGCTTAAAATCCATACAAACAAAATGGAAGGAAATGTAACTAGGTTACAACAAAACTAACAAATAATGGAACACGGGCAACATGAAATAAAACAAGATATGATTAAGTCCGACAAGAGGCAATCCATGTTTGAGGATAAAATTTCATCTATGTTTGAGGCTATAATGTGCAAACCGTCTTCGAGTTGTCTTCCTAGTAACACCGTATCGAACCCTAAGGGAGAGATGAAAGTGATTACCACATGTAGTGGTAAGACACTTAAGGAACTTGTTGGGAATAAATTAAGGCCAGATCACTTGAGTGCTGACAAGAGTAAAACAAGCGTTGACAAGAACAAAACAAGCGCTGACAGCTCAAGCGTTAACAAGATAAAGTCAAGCGTTGACACATTGAAGACAAGCACTGATAGGAAGATATACTCTACGTGTTTATTGTATTCTAGATTACTTCTAGTAAAGATAGGAACAACAATGTATTTTATATATTTATCTTTACCTTGAATAGCTGATACGTAGATTATTGTACAAGGCTTCTTATGTCTATAAAAGAAGACTTTTAGGTTAATGTTTGATATAAGTTTTCATTCGTAAACTACTTTCATTGTAAGCAAGTTTGATATTGATAATCAAAGTGAAAGTTTGTTTATATCATTGTGTGTTCTTGTTTCAGTGTTAAATTCCGCATAACACTTAAATTCATAAGCATATACAAAGGTTTCTCTAAGTGTATTACTTGATCTAATCTCGTATACATAAAGCTAAATCGATCTATGTTTGGGATCAACAAGTGGTATCAGAGCTTGTTGAGGAACTTTTGATCTTAAAGAACACAAGAACCCTAAAAATCAACAAAACCCTAATTTTCTCAAAAACCCTAACAACATCATGTCTGAAGCAATAACCTCCTCCTCCTCAGCTTTACCAAACATCAAGATTCCCATGCTTGATGCAACCAACTTTGACTTGTGGAAGTTCAACTTTGAACAATATCTGGGGATCTATGACTACACACTCTGGGAGATTATTGAATATGGAAACACATTCAATAAAGCCCAAAAGATTGCTAATGCCATTGCTGCAAGAACAGCTGTTGTTGGATGTTCTGAAGAGGATAAGAAAGAAAAACCTGGAGATGGTAGAGTTGTGGCTGCTGATGACATAGCAAAGAAAAGGGTTGACATGAAAGCCCTAAATATTCTGAAAGTCTCTTTGGGACAAGAAAACCAGCATAAATATAGAGGCTATGAATCTGCTAAGGATCTTTGGGAAGCTCTTGAAGTTGCATATGGTGGCAATGCAGACACTAAGGAAGAAAAGAAAAAGCAACTCATGCATGATTATGCTGTCTTCAAAGCTCAACCCAATGAGAAACTGAGTAGTGTGAGAAGCAGATTGCTTGACATTACAAGCAAGTTGTCCTTCATGGGGACACAAGTTGGTGATGTTGACATCAATGCTACCTTTCTTAAAAGTCTTGGTGAGGCATGGAAGATTGAGGCAAGATATATTCTTGCCAATAATACTTACAAGAGCTCCTCGTTTGATGACATCTACAACAAACTAAGGCTGTTGGAAGATGAAACTCTCTTAGAGCATGGAAGCAAGTCTACCAACAGTAACATGGCCTTCTTCTCTCATAGTGAAGGTCAATTCAATCAGAAGGACTCTTACATGCATCCAGTTACTGGATCATCATAGTGAAGGTCAATTCAATCAGACGCTGACACATTCAAGAGTGACTCCCCAAGAGTTAAACCTGCTGGTTTAGATTTGGATACTGTATGTGCTTATATTGCTTCTCTGCCCAATGGTTCAGTGATTACAAATGAGGACCTTGAGCAGATAAGTGATGAGCACTTGGAAGAGATGGACATCAGGTGGAACATGGCTCTTGCTAGTATAAGAGCAAATAGGTGTAACAGAAGATTTAAAAAGAAGATGACCTTCAATGCTAAAGACACAGCTGGATTTGATAAATCCAAAGTTGAATGCTACAACTGTCATCGTATGGGGCACTTCATGAGGGAGTGCAGATCTCCTAGAAGATCTGATGCTGGTAAACCCTCAAGTCAAGTTGTTAAAGCTCAGGATTCCAAAGCCATGGTTGCAGTTCAAGGAATTGATGGTATGGGATGGGATTGGAGCTATCTGGCTAAGAATGTTGAAGAGGATAAAGCTTTGGTTGCTGATATTGAAGAAGAAGAGCATGTTGAATATGCTCTCATGGCACAGTCCTCCTCTTCATCTGACAACGAGGTATATGATGACGCTTTTTGTAGCAAAGGTTGCAGGTTAAATACTGAAAGACTTAACAAAGAGGTGTTAAGATTATTAGATGATATGAGTACTGAAAGATGTAAATTGTCTAATTACCAACTAACTCTCACTGAAACTGAGAAAACCGTTTCTGAATACAAGAAAATGGAATTTGACTTAAAAGATAAAATAAACATCTTAAAACATGAGTTAGATGCTAGTATGGATATTAGAAACATCATGGAAAGGGTTAATGGTGAGTTACAGGCTAAGTTAGATGAGGCCATTAAGAATAAAGATAATGTTGGCCTTAAAATTCAAAGATTTGATAGAGCCACCCAAACCCTAGGAGAATGTGTGGGTAAACAAAGGGATCCTAAGGACATGACCGGGATTGGGATGAATGATTACTCTTTGGTTCCACCACCAGCTGGTGACTTCTATGGTGTCCAACAAAGGGACTTATCTTGGACTGGTTTGCCAGAGCTCCAAGAAGAGGAATTCATTCCTCCACCAAGAGTTGTCACTCCAGTTGAAGAGTATCAACAAAAGTTGACTGACTTGAATGAATGGAAGAAAGCTAACCCTACTTTATTTATTAAGGGTGGCTTACTATGTGAAAGTCCCAATGAGTCAACACCCATTAAAGTTACTAACCCACTCACTGGTAAAATTGTTGACCTAGGCTCAAACACTGATAGAAAACCTAGCATTAAATATGCAGAAATGTATAGGAATACTAGGTCACCCAAGAGCCAAGTTAGCAATAATGGAACAGGCTTCTTCTCTTCTAGACCTAAGGTTGTGTCTAAGAAAGCTTGTTACACTTGTGGTACCTTTTCACACATGGCATACAAGTGTGTCAACGCTTCCAAAGCCAGCGCTGACAGGAACAATTTTAGCGTTGACAAGAAACAAAGTCAACGTTGTTAGAAAGTCAAACGTTGTCAGACCCAAACCTTGTGTGCAGCTAAGTCCACAAGTGATTAGACCTGCCCCATTCTTTACTAGAGGGTCTAACACTCATGGACAAAGACCATTTCAAAAGACAAATACCTGGTCAAATAGGCAATGGGTTTCTGTAGCAAACCCTAGGTTCAACGCTGACAAGGGTAATCTCAGCGTTGACAAGACTAATTCCAACGCTGACAGAAACGTGACCAGACCTAAATATTTGCAACCACAGGGTAAGAGGTCTAAAGCTTCTTCAAGCTTAACATGGAGACCCAAGAAAGATCAAAACCCTAATGATAATGGGATTTCAATGACCTGCACCAAATTTAATTACATTTCAAAGGTCATTACAAAACCTATTGGGGTTAACTGGGTATTTCATCCTAAGAAGGATGAGAATGGGGTTGTTGTGAGAACTAAGTCTGTTCTTAGTGAACAACCAGATGAATCCAAGTCTTTTAAGACTTGGGTTCCCAAAGAAAACTAATTTGTTTTCTTTATGTGCAGGGCATTTAAAGATAGGTCAATGATTTTGGATATTGGGATAGTGGATGCTCAAGGCACATGACAGGGAAGGAAGACTGATAAGGTATACTTTCGAGGCGGATATGGAACTATCACAGGCAAAGGAACCCTTCTCACCAAGAATTTGCGTTTTAAGAACGTCCTCCTGGTAAAAGAACTTGATTACAACCTTTTTAGTGTATCACAAGTTTGTGATAACCAAAATAAAGTTCTGTTTACTGATACTGAGTGTTTGGTGTTAAGCAAGGATTTTAAGATCCCTGATGAGAAATATATTGAGTATAGAACACCTAGGCATAAGGACATATATAATGTGAATTTGAATGGGATTAAAATGAATAATAATATGTCTTGTTTTATGCTAAAGCCTCAGTAGATGAGAGTAATTTGTGGCACAGGAGACTAGGGCACATAAATTTTAAAAATATAAATAGACTTGTGAGGCTTGGTTTAGTTGATGGTTTGCCTGAGAAGGCCTTCCACAATGACCACTCTTGTGTTGCATGTCTTAAAGGCAAGCAACACAAGGTCTCATTCAAGTCCAAACAGGTGCACACTAGTTCTAGACCTCTTCATATGCTTCACATGGACCTCTTTGGTCCAACCAATATAGAAAGTTTGAATGGTAAGTCATATTGCTTTGTCATCACAGATGACTTTTCTAGGTTTACTTGGACATTCTTTCTAGCTATGAAGACTGACACAGCTGATATTCTAATTGATTTTATCACTCAGATTGAGAAGAGGTCTGGCAATGAGGTTAAAATGCTTAGGAGTGATAATGGTGGAGAATTTAGGAATAAGAAGCTAGATGATTTCTGTGCCAGGAAAGGAATTACAAGGCAATTTAGTATTGCCGATTAACCCCACAACAAAATGGGGTTGCTGAGAGGAAAAATAGAACCCTAATTGAAGCAGCCAGAACAATGTTGGCTGATGCTCATTTTCCTATAGCCTTTTTGGCTGAGGCTGTTAATACAACTTGTTATGTTCAAAATAGAGCATTGGTTAACAAAATTCAGAACAAAACACCTTATGAGTTACTTTGGGGAAGAAAACCTAATATTGGTTTTCTCAGACCTTTTGGTTGTCATGTAGTAGTATTGGATACTAGTGATGCCTTAGGAAAATTTAGTGCAAAAGGTGATGAGTGTTACTTCATGGGGTATTCAGTGTAGAGCAAGGGATATAGGGTTTATCTTAAAGAAGAAAAACGTATACTTGAAAGAGTACATGTTAGGTTTTTAGAAAATAAACCTAGTGATCCTGAAAGTGGTCCTAATTGGTTGTTTGACTTGGAACCTTTATCTAGAACTTTAAATTATATGCCTGTCACTAATCCAGACATTGTGAATGTAACTTCAAATGTTATGGAGGAACAAGTTGTTGATGTTTCAGGTACTCAGGTTCATGAAAAGGTTGGATCATAAGCAGAAAAGACATCTCCTATCCTAGAATATGTTAACATTCCCATTTGGACAGATGCTTTTGCTGCTGCTGCTGCTGGACAAGATAATGGTGGTTTCCAAGCACCACCAGATACAAACATGCATGGTCCTTCAGGCGCTGACAAAGGCAAATCTAGCGCTGACAAGACCAATTCAGACGTTGATGGCTCAGACGTTGACAACAACAGTTCAAGCGTTGTTAGCCCAAGCGCTGACAGACAAGGTTCAGACGTTGACAACACTTTTGCACATCTTTTCTCTTCCACTTTCTAACAAGGTGAACCTTCCAATTCTTATGAAGAAGGTCATCCCTACGTTGATATAAGAGAGTCTGATGAAGAAGATATTGGCAACATAGAGAATGAGGTTGAGGACACCAGACTTTTTGAAGGAGGAGTTCTCACTTCCACTTTGAAGAATCACCCCACTTCTCAAATCATTGGTGATGTTAATACTCCAGTTCAGACTAGAAGACTCATCAAGGTCTTGGTGGGTTTATTGCCAATATACACAAGAAGGTTGATACCCCTCTTGTGCAAGCATGTTTGTTTGCCTGTTTTCTGTCACAACAGGAACCTAAGAAAATATTTGATGCTCTCAAAGAACCAAGTTGGGTGGAAGCAATGCAGGACGAGCTTCACCAATTTGCAATTCAGGATGTTTGGGAGTTGGTTGATTGTCCCAGATATGTCAGACCTATAGGGACAAGATGGGTTATAAGGAACAAAAGAGATGAAAGAGGCATTATGGTCAGAAACAAGGCAAGGTTAGTGGCTTAGGGATATACACAAGAGGATGGGATAAACTATGAGGAGGTCTTTGCACCAGTTGCAAGGATTGAAGCTATTAGGATTTTTCTAGCCTATGCCTCCTGCATGGGCTTCACAGTCTATCAAATGGATGTCAAGAGTGCCTTCCTCTATGGAACCATTGTTGAGGAGGTATATGTGATGCAGCCTCCAGGCTTTGAGGATCCAGAGCATCCAGATAAAGTGTATAGAGTCAAAAATGCTATGTATGGCCTTCATCAAGCCCCAAGAGCATGGTATGGTACTTTGTCTACTTATTTGGTGGACAATGGATTCAAGAGGGGCACCATAGATCAGACACTGTTCACAAAGAAGAAAGGCAAGGATGTGTTGCTTGTGCAGGTCTATGTTGATGATATCATTTTTGGGTCTAGTGATCCAAAGATGAGTGAGGATTTCTCCAAGCTTATGACAGACAAATTCAAGATGAGTGCTATGGGGGAGATGAACTTCTTTCTTGGTTTACAAGTTCAGCAGAAAGAAGATGGTATCTTCATCTCCCAGGATAAATATGTTGCTGAGATCTTGAAGAAGTTTGGCTTTTCTCCACATGAAAAGAGGGCTACTACTCCTATGGATAGAGAAGACCCTTGGGGAAAGATTGGAGATGGGAAAGATGTTGATATCAGGCACTATAGATCCATGATTGGATCCTTGATGTATCTAACTACCTCCAGACCTGACATCATGTTTGCTGTGTATGCTTGTGCACACCATCAAGTGACTCCCAAAGAATGTCACCTTTATGCTGTGAAGAGGATCTTTAGGTACCTAAGATGCTATCCTAGTCTTGGTTTGTGGTACCCAAAGGATTCACCATTGGAGTTGATTGCATATTCAGATATTGATTATGGAGGTGATAAATTTCATAGGAAATCCACAACTGGTGGATGTCAGTTTCTTGGGAGCAGGTTGATATCTTGGCAATGCAACAAACAAACAGTGGTGGCTAATTCTACAACTGAAGCAGAGTATGTTGCTGCAGCTGCTTGTTGTGGCCAAGTTTTGTGGATTCAGAACCAGCTGTTGGACTATGGCTATAATTTCATGCATACAAAGATATTTTTTGACAATAACAACACTTTATGCATCATTAAGAATCCTGTACATCATTCTAAAACTAAACACATAGAAATTAGACACTATTTTATAAGAGATTGCTTTGAGAAAGGTTTAATACAACCAGATAGGGTTGACACTGAGGAAAATGTGTCAGATTTACTAACTAAACCTTTTGATGCTGGGAGATTTCAATACTTGGTAACAAGTATTGGAATGGTCAATCTCACATAATATGTGTTTTGGAGTCTTTTGGTAAAAGTATGTACAGGATGAGGCATTGTTATTGTTCTTATTGATGATTTAGATTTTCCACTATATCTTTCTAACGCTGACAAAGGTTGCTTGAACGCTGACAAGTGTTTTTGCAACGTTGTCAGCACTATAATTGTGTAACGATGACAAAGCTTCCCTCAACGCTGTCATGTGTTATCGGGGCGTTGTCAGCAACAATGTTAGTTTTGTGGTTTTCAATCTAAATGTGCAGATGGTGTTAGCAGTATACCATTGGATACAGAGTTGCTTATGGATTAATAGAGAAGCATTTGGACAAGTTTTTATTTATGGATGATGGTTGGAATGTTTCATTCCTATCTTGACATAATTTTTTTTTATGTTCATGCATACTTTTAGCAAACTTTTGTATCATAGTTTAAGGGGAGGTTTTAGGAACCTTTAGGATGTTTGGGTATCCATATGATACTCATATCACAATTCTAGATTGTGTTCATAGGTGCGTATGAGTTAGTTTTACTAAATCATGAGGCACTGTAGCATGCAAAATTGATATACTATGCATGCTGCCAAGACATTTTTGGCCTAGAATTGGTTGTGGTCTGTTGGGAGACTTGGGAATAATTTTGTTATGGGATTTACCTGGGAGTAACAAGGAATTTTGTAATGTAACTTGGTTGTTAAGAGTTTTGGCTAGCAAGGGACACTAGAGGACTGTTATGTCTATCTTGCTTAAGCAAGTGTGCATAACTGGACAGTGCTTGCCGCCCTATAATAATTATCAGCTTTTTGGTTATTATCTCTAGGATAAATTACTTTGTTAAGGTCATTTTTCATTTTTAAAACATTTTTATTTTTGGATGCTGACAAGAATTTTCCAAGCGTTGTTGTGACCAAATTAGACGCTGACATGGCTATAGGCAAACGTTTCCAAGATTATAGCCGTTGGGCGTTGATAGGTTATTTTTGACCGTTGACACTCAATGGGACCTACCCAGTTGTTACTTTTGACATATTTTTAGGCCGTAATTTTGGGAGTTGTTACTTTACATTTAATGCATGAATATAGGTTGATGAAACGCCAAAGGACTACTGGAGTGTTCTCCTCTGGTGGTCCTAGCCATGTAGGAGAGAGAACCACCACCACAAGTGTGGCTGGTGACCTGGATGAGGCTGGGCCTATTGGTTCTGGCTGAGAAGCTGGCCAAGGCAGTCCCACCATCATTAAGTCCTCATCCTTGCCCAATGAATCTGACTTGGGAGGTCAAATACCTATTTTAGAAGAGGGCAGACTGGAACCAATGACTCTTATGGAATTGACGGTAGTCTACGTTAGCTTGCAAAAGCAAAATGCAGACTTAGTACAAGTTGTCAGCTCACAAGGCCTTGAACTCAAAAAATTGAGGGAGAGGATTGTTGTTTTGGAGAGTGCTAGTGCAAGGAGGGGTATGGAGGAATCTTCCAAAGGGGAGGAAGATCCATTAAATCTGAGTGATAAGGGCAGCCATGATGGTCAATCTTTGGATGTTGCTGAGGCCCTTACAACTTTGAAGAAACAAACAGGTTTTGATACGTCCTTAGTCTCTCCTACCAACTAAAATTTATCATTTACAGCTATGTTGAGAGAGGTTACAAAAGGCGCTGAGGGAGGATATTTGGGCGTTGACAAGGAGAATTTGGGCGCTAACAGAAATATTTTGGGCGCTGATAGGACCAAATTGGGCGTTGACTGCACATGAAGGTGATGTATCCCAGTCATCATCTATCATCAAGGAGGTTTCTAAACAGGTATTACCATCTACATTACCAACCATTTCACCATCTGATAAGGGTAAGGGTATAATGGTAGAAGAGATTGTTCCAAAGGATGCAGCTCAAGTTGAGTTTGATAGAAGATTAGCTGCACAAATTATGGAACATGATAAAAAGGAGGTTAAAGAGTCACCATTTGTTGTGACTTCAGAAGAAGGAAGTGATGGAGCTAGCTCAGACTCAAGTGTGATGATAATAGAACCAGAAAGACTTGAGTATGGGGATGAGTTGGCTAAGGAGAAGCTGAGAGAGTTGAAATTGCAGGTTGACTTTGACATGCCAGAGGTGGTTCAAATGTACAATGCTTGGGAAGAAAGATGTATGGAGAATCCAGACTTGACCATTTCAGATCAAATATGGGGTTTGGAGATTCTTCTTAGAGTTCAGAAGGATTGCCAGGTAATTTTGAAACACAAGGCAAGCAACATTCTCTCAGAGTTGAAAAGGGATAGAAGGGAGTTATATTTCATGTTGCTCAGATGTCGTGGAGTTGGATGGACTTACCAGAAGTTGAGGGCATTGACATTTGATGAATTGGAATGCAAGGCATATCCCATTTGGGTGAGAGTGCAGGAAGCAAACACTCTCAGACTTATTTCTGATGAAAGAAAGGAAGAACTTGCAGAAGAAATGGAACTCAAGAAAGCTATGTTTGTCCCCAGGCCAGTGAAGAAGGGAATTTCTCTTGAGTTTCCCAAAGATATGGATCTACTATATCCAAGTGAAGCTGTCATCAGAAAGAGCCTCAAGCTCTCACCATTAGAAGCTTCAGATATGGTGCAACTGTTACCATTAGATTCCAGGAACCCAATTCTGAGCTATGAAGAAGATGAATGTGGGTTTTGGAAGATTGGCAGACATGGCAAAGAGGTACACACTTTTACCACTCTCATATCTTTGTTTGCAAGTTGTGATAGAGAAGACTTGGTGGACCTTTGGAGGTTGCTGGAGACCAAGTATGAGGCTGAAGCACCAACTTCAGCTAATGGAATAAAACTTTGGTCCACATTCAAAAGAATGTGTGGACCAAAAGATGAGGATCCTGCAATTTGGAAGGATCTTGAAGATGACCTCAGTGGTCTTCAATGGAGGTTATATTCAGCTACTGGTGTTTACCATTTGAGTTCTACAAAGTTTGCTGAGTATCTACTTGTGGATGGTCAGTATTTCATATCCAAAGCTATTTTGGAGAAGATGAAGGACACTTAGCTGGAAATAGATTATTCAAGTGATGTGGCAAAAGATTTGATCAGATTTATTCATTATCAATATGAGAAGGTTTGTAAGATTCCTCCTAGTCCTTAATGCTTATTCAGAAACTTGATCATAAGAGTGGATATCAAGTTTAGGAGAGGATTATTGGGAATAAATTAAGGCCAGATCACTTGAGCGCTGACAAGAGTAAAACAAGCGTTGACAAGAACAAAACATGCGGTGACAGCTCAAGCGTTGACAAGATAAAGTCAAGCGTTGACACATTGAAGACAAGCACTGATAGAAAGATATACTCTACGTGTTTATTGTATTCTAGATTACTTCTAGTAAAGATAGGAACAACAATGTATTTTCTATATTTATCTTTACCTAGAATAGCTGATACGTAGATTATTGTACAAGGCTTCTTATGTCTATAAAAGAAGACTTTTAGGTTAATGTTTGATATAAGTTTTCATTCGTAAACTACTTTCATTGTAAGCAAGTTTGATATTGATAATCAAAGTGAAAGTTTGTTTATATCATTGTGTGTTCTTGCTTAAGTGTTAAATTCCGCATAACACTTAAATTCATAAGCATATACAAAGGTTTCTCTAAGTGTATTACTTGATCTAATATCGTATACATAAAGCTAAATCGATCTAAGTTTGGGATCAACAGAACTGACTCCTCAACCAATTGCTCATACGGAGGATCCAATTGAGGAAGAATCCGAGGTTGTGGTCGAAAAGGAGCAAGTCCCAATCCCACGAAGTACCGCTCATGCCACACCTACAGTTGACCCATTACCATATTTGGAACCCGAGATTCCAAAGTTTATGCATATGCCTCAACCCACACCACCTTTGCTCTATCCATCGATACTTAGAAACGAGAAACGTCAAGAGCGCGACAGTTACCAATTTGAGCTTTTTATGAAAATGTTTCGTGACGTTCATTTTAATGTGAGTTTTGCCGATGCTTTGGTCATGATGCCTCGATTTGCCGCTAACTTCAAGAGTATGTTGAACAACAAGGAGAAATTGCAACAATTGTCTAGTTGTTCATCGGTTTATCTTAACTGCATACCTCTAAAAGTCGGTGATCTCGGTAAATTCTTGATTCCTTGTGCAATCCAAGATATGGAAGAATGCTATGCCTTGGCCTATCTTGGTGCTAGTATTAACTTGATGCCACTTGCAATCTTCAAGTCGCTCAATCTTCCTAATATTACTCCTTCACTAATGTCTATCGAGTTGGCCGACCATTCCACGATTCCCGCATGTGGATTGGCGGAAGACGTTTTTGTGAAAGTGGGAAAGTTCTATTATCCGGTAGACTTTATCGTTGTCGATTTTCCCACGGATCCTCAAGTTCCTCTCATTTTAGGTCGTTCGTTTTTAGATACGTCTATGGCTTTAATTGATGTGCATGATAGAAATATCACCTTACGTTTCAACGACGAGGAACTTGTTATAAACGTAACTCAAAATTCTCCAATTTCTCATGTTTATTCCGTTGCAACCGTAAACCTCGTTGATATGATTGACGTTGTTTGCGAGGAATTTTCACAAGAAGTTCTAGGTTTTGGTGATGATGAAAATAATGGCAATCCAACTATGTTAGATCCCATTCTTGATAACTCGACACCAACCTTCACTCCATTTGAAGGTGGTGGTTTTACGTTGGAATAATTCGATGTTCCACGTACTTGTGACGAAGACCTCGACAATGATGAGGACTTCTCGATTTTCAAGGACTTTCTAAACGATTTCCCATTTCCTCCACCCGAGGAGGTTATGAGTATCGAGCCCAAATCTTCAATTGAGGAACCACCTATCCTCGAGTTGAAAGATTTACCTCCTCATCTCGTATATGTATTTTTGGAGGAGGACGAAAAGTTGCTGGTTATTATTGCAAAAGATCTTTCGGATGATGAAAAAACCGCACTTGTCGATGTTCTAAAGGATCACAAAGGGGCAGTTGCGTGGAAGTTATCCGACATTAAGGGGATCGATCCCAAATTTTGTACCTACAAAATCTTAATGGAGGAGGATTACAAACCTACAATCCAATGTTAAATGAGGGTGAACCCCAAAATTCACGACGTCATCAAAAAGGAAGTCCTAAAACTCCTTGACGCGGGAATGATTTACCCTATTTCCGATAGCCCTTGGGTGAGTCCTATTCATTGTGTCCCTAAGAAGGGAGGAATGACCGTTGTGCCAAACGATGCCAACGAGTTAATTCCAACTAGACTCGTGACCGGATGGAGAGTGTGCATTGACTATCATATGTTGAATGAAGCCACTCGAAAAGACCATTTTCCCTTGCCCTTCATGGACCAAATGTTGGAGCGTCTTGCGGGAAACGATTTCTATTGCTTTTTAGATGGTTTTTTCGGTTACTTCCAAATCCCCATCGATCCTCGTGATCAATAAAAAACTACGTTTACGTGTCCATATGGAACGTTTGCCTATCATAGAATGCCATTCGGACTTTACAATGCAACCAGGAACCTTTCAAAGGTGCATGATGGCTATTTTTCATGATATATCGAGAAGACGATGGATGACTTCACGGATGACCTTTCCGTGTTTGCTAGTTCGTTCACTTCGTGTTTGTCGAATCTTGAGAGAATGTTGAAGAGTTGTGAGGAAACCAACCTTGTTCTAAATTGGGAAAAATGTCATTTTATGGTTAAAAGTAGAATCGTCTTAGGGCACAAGGTTTCGAAGGCGGGGATTGAGGTAGATCCAGCTAAGGTAGACGTCATCGCCAAATTACCTCATCCCAAAACCGTTAAGGGAGTTAGGAGTTTCCTAGGCCACGCGGGCTTTTATCGTCGATTCATCAAGGATTTTTTAAAGATTTCTCGACCTATTACACATCTCCTCGAAAAAGATGCACGTTTTGTCTTTGACGAAGATTGTGTACGAGCCTTTGAAATCCTTAAGAGGAAACTTACCGAAGCTCCCATCCTTGTTACTCCCAATTGGAACCTCCCCTTTGAGCTCATGTGTGATGCTAGTGACTACGCTATTGGGGCCGTATTGGGGAAACGTCATGAAAAACACTTCTTGCCTATTCACTATGCTAGCAAGAAGATGACCGAGGCTCAACTAAAATACACTACAACGGAGAAGGAATTCCTTGCCGTGGTGTATGCATTTGAGAAATTCCGACCTTATCTCGTATTGACTAAATGCATAGTGTATATAGATCATTCGGCTATCAAGTATCTTATGGCTAAACAAGATGCAAAGCCGAGATTACTTCGTTGGATTCTCCTCCTTCAAGAATTTGATCACAAAATCGTTGACAAAAAAGGAGCCGAGAATCTAGCGGCCGATCATCTTTCTCGTTTCGAAGATCCTCAACAAAGTGTTTACGAGCCCAAGGAAATCATTGAAACATTTCCGCTCGAGACACTTGGTGTAGTGAATTAAAAGCTTGATTCTTCTACCCTATGGTTTGCGGACATCACAAATTACCATGCGGGGAATTTCATCATCAAGGGTATGACGACTCAAGAAAAACGAAAATTCTTTCGTGACGTCAAGTTCTATTTTTGGAACGACCCTTATTTGTTTCGAACTTGTGCGGATCAAATCATTAGACGTTGTGTCTTTGGTACCGAAGCTTCTAACATCTTTAGAGCTTGTCACGAGGGACCCACGGGTGGTCACGACGGTGCTAATCTCACGGCTAAGAAGGTCTTTGATGCCGGTTTCTTTTGGCCTACTATTTACCGAGATGCACATGCACTTGTGAAGTCGTGTGACTCATGCCAACGACAAGGAAAAGCCTCACAAAACGATGAAATGCCACAAAATATCATCCAAGTGTGTGAGATCTTTGACGTTTGGGGCATTGACTTTATGGGGTCGTTCCCATCATCTCGTGGTAATAAGTACATCCTTGTCGCCGTTGACTACCTATCTAAGTGGGTGGAAGCTAAGGCTTTGCCCACCAACGATGCTCTTGTGGTAGTCAAGTTTTTGAAAAGATTGTTTTCTCGGTTTGGAACCCCTCGTGCGATCATAAGCGATCGTGGAACCCATTTTGTAACGACCAATTCGAAAGGGTCCTAAGGAAATATGGGGTTACACATCGGCTTTCTACGGCTTATCACCCACAAACGAGTGGGCAAGTCGAGGTTTCAAACCGAGCTTTGAAGAGGATCTTGGAAAGATCTATTGGAGAAACTGACAATCTTGGTCAGATAAGTTGGACGATGCTTTATGTGCCTTTAGGACCGCTCATAAGACGCCAATCGGGTGCACTCCTTATAAGCTTGTGTATGGGAAGAATTGTCACTTGCCAATTGAACTTGAACACAAAGCTTATTAGGCCCTTATGCATTGTAATGATGATATGGAGACCGCGGGAAAACATCGGAAAATGAAACTTAATGAATTAGATGAATTGAGGGATGATTGTATCGTTTTCGTACACCCGAAGGTTATCGTAGTTCCTGGCGAAGTGTGAATGGAAATCCACGTTTATGTCTAAAGTTTGATGCTCGAATAAAAAGAGTTTATATTTTTATATTTAAATCTACTAATTTGAAAAGACTAAAAATATTAAACGATATAAAAGCGGCAATTATACTACGAATTTTAAGCTAAAGGTACCTAAAATAATACTATGGACAATAACGATGGTAAATAAACGAGCATATTCAAAACTAATATAATCTCGACATTAAAATTAAACAATAATAAGGAAACAATATAGAAGTTAACTAAATAACGACAAGGAAATAGATAGAGAAACGAACCCGAGCGAATAACCGGAGACGCCGAGCTCAAAAGACAATAAACGTTAACGACAAAGCTAAACGGCATTTTAAAACTAATTTATGAAAGTTATTTTATTTTAAAATCAAATTTTTTTTAAACATTTAATAACTATAAAAACTTATTTAATTGTAAATAAAAAAATATAACAAAGTGAGGATAAAAAAATAAGGACAGGGAAATCTATCTATACGAATGTTAAAATTCAAAGGAAATCTGCAACTTACACTCCTATTAATAAATCAAGGATATGGAAGTATCTTTTTTGTAGGGAAGTAAAACAAAGAAATTGAAGATACATCCAAACTAAAACTACCCTACCTCCTCTTGATAAAAAAACGCATCTCCCAAAAGTAATGAAAAAGAATCTTTTATATGGAATGTTTTAAAGCTTCCTTTCTACGCCACACATAAAGAAAGAAAAAAATGGAGACTTCTACTAATAAAGAAAACGCAGGGAAACATAGTTATAAATGTGAGGATAAGATTTCAAAAATAAAATGGAATATGAATTGTCCTATCTAAGCTGCGTAAATATCTTCACAAAAAATTAAGACAAGAAAAAATAAAACACTGCGAAAAAAATAACAGAAAGTGAGGATTCTATATTGATGTCTAATCTATTCTATCCTAAAAAATGGAGCATAAATCTTTCCATATTCTACTAGAACTAAAAAAATGCAGGTACAATAATAAGTGAAGATAAGATCTATTGTTTTATTTCTACCTACCAAATATAAAAGTAAAATCAAACGCAGGGACAAAAAAAATGAGGAGTGAAAATCAATTGGAAAGATCTGCTAAACAAAAGTGTTTAAAGTAAGAAAATGAACAGAGAAAAAAAAACAAATCCTATCCTAAAACTATAACTATCTAAGAAAAATGAAACGCATGGTAAGATGAAGAAATAAAAGTGTGTCCCCAAAAAATGTGTTGCGTCACTTTTGCTAAGATCTGATCTCCCCTCCTAACGTGAGGTGGGCTTGCTAGCCTCCTTTTGGGCTTTCTTTCATTCTTTTTCAATATTCTTCACGTGAGGTTTTTTTGGGCTTGTGTTGGTTATGGGCCTAAATGGGCTGCTGACTAAAAGCGGGCTGCTGAGCTTAAGATGTATTAATGGGTCGGTTCGACCCATTTAAATGGTGTCGGGCCGGCCCAATAAAACACGAATGCGCCATCAAACTCGATTTCCCGTGCTCTTTCCATTTCTCGTACTCGATTTTTGGCTCTTTGGCTTGATCTTTGTTCCTTTCCTTGATATCCGTACCTAAAATAATAAATAACAAATATAAACGATATATGCACCAGAAATACATTTTTGCTATTTATTATGCCATAAACGAAGGGATATTAGCACTAAAAACACGAATAATTACGTGTTTAACAAGGGATATTGCTTATGAAATTTCATTGATTTACAAAGAAAAAACTAAAAAGTTTCATGATTCAAAAATTAAAAACCGGGTTTTTAACATTGGGGATCAAGTGTTGCTTTTTAACTCTCGTTTGAAAATCTTTTCCGGTAAGTTGAAATCCCGTTGGTCTGGTCCATTCACCGTGACTCAAGTTTTTCCATATGGGACCATCGAGCTAGCTCAAAATGATGGCCCCAATTTCAAGGTGAATGGACATAGGTTGAAGCACTACTTTGGCGGGGAAGTTCCATCCTTGAAATACCTCGACCAAATCACCTTCCCCAATGATAATTAGTATTGAGGGGATCGAGTCGAGCTCATGACTCGGTAATTAAAAACGAGGTGCCTCGTGGTTGAGTCCCATGCTTATCCTATGTACATATTATTGATATTTGAGATTTTGTATGGGTTCAGATTTGTTCTCGGAATCTTCTCGAATTGATCACGGTTCAAAGTGGAATGGTTGTTCTTGGTTACTAAAAAGGGGTTGGTTTGATTATCTATTTTAAAAATAAAAGCAAGGATGAAATTGTCGTTGAGCTAAATTAAAGCGTTTAAATATTAAAATAAAAGCTATTTAGAAAGAACTTTATAAAACTTAAAAACATAAAAAACTTAGTCCATCGGAATATTGCAAATCATGTCCATCGGAATGAACCAAAATCACAACCATCGGAATACATAAATGTAAAGCTGTCGGAATGTTAAAGTCAATTCTATCATAATATGGCTCTGTCGCAATGTGCATCTATCGGAATATAGCTTTCGAAAAATGGGCAGAGTTTCGTCTTAACCAAGACCTTAGTCCCGTCGGAATATGCGATCGCAATGAGCGATCGCAATCCAGATCGGAATAAGGGGGAATGACCAACCGATCGCAAAGTAAAACCCTTAAGGGTTATTGCGATCAAAACCAGTAACCCGTCGGAATGTGGAGAATCCCCAGGATTGCGATGGAAGCTCTACTTAATCCGAAAATGGTGGCAACCTTAGAACTCAATAAGCACAATCAATAAGTTATTTTACCCGCAACTTAAACACTTCAAAAAGCTTAAATTTGACAACTTTCGAGAACATAAATCATAAACTATATAAACGAAACTTTTGAGTGACTAAAACCTTGATGAAATCTGAAAACCAATAAGCTAAAACAAGAAATTAGCCAATAAGCATAGAGAGCTTATAGCTTATACGTGTAAGAGCTTATGTATAAACTAAGAAGTTTAATCCTTTAATCACGAAATCATCAAATCACATGAATGAAGTATGTAATTCGGATCAAAGATAAAACAAACCAAGAAATATAGAACGAGATTAAAGAACACAAAGCTTAAACTTAAACTTGAATTTGATTAAGGGAATCCAAATGCAAAGATTAAAGAAAGCTTAAATTTAAAAGATGAAAACAAAGAAAAACTTAATGAGAGAAAGTTGGGAACTTTCTCTCTCTAAAACTAGAGAAATGAAAAAATGTAAAATTCACTTCCAAGGATTGTGAAGAGAAGTCCTATTTATAGGCGTTTGATTGTGGGCTTGTAAATGGGCTTCTCTTCTTCTTTCATCTTTGGTCTTTACGTCTCTTTAAACAAATGTTTCCGACTTTGGATTTTGAGAAGTGTCGGTGAATAATTCCAACTCGTCTTATAATCTTTTGTTTAATAGACTCGAGTTCTTCGAGATATATGAATCTTCCATCTTTGGCCCTTTTCTTCGATAGATCTTCAAATAGGCACAATGACTTCAAATCTTTTGCATCTCTTGGACAATAGACTTCGTCTTGAGTATTTTTCTTCGATGAAACCCGTGCAATCCCATGTTTTCTTCAATATTCATCCGGTTGACTCTCAAAACACAATAAACACAAAAACCACGCATAATTCCAAACAAATGATATTAAATACGTGTTTTAGTCTCGTTTTAGCCAGAAATAAGTGGTAAAAGGATGGGTGTTTTCACATCTATCAAATCCCCTACACTTAACCATTTCCATGCCCTCATGCAATGCTTAGTGATAAAGCAATTTTACACTTTTCTTATAATCAATTAACCTTGGCCTTATTAAAATACTACTAAACAAAAATTAAAGTACTAAGAGAAATTAAAACTTTAAAGTAAACAAAAGGATAGAAAACCATTTTCACTTGAAAATAGCTATATGGAAATAACTTGCAAAGAGATCAAGGACTTACATTAGGGCTTTGGTGCTGCGAAGATTTATCACCCTCAAGTTTCACGTTCCCAAACTAAGCTTAAAAACGAGATCATTGTTATTATAAGTTAGCAAATCAAACACTTACACACATGGCTTAATTATATGCTTAAACTCCCTTATTCCTAGGTGTATCTCTTATATTTTATTTTTGTCTTAGAATGACCATGAAGATGCATTTTTGGACTTATTGCGATAGTTTATTTAGGCTGAAAGCAAAGTAGGACGATTTGATCAATAGTTAGCTAAAGGACAAAATCTCTTAAAACTTCTTCTCGGGATATCAAAAAGTTCATATCTTGGCATAACTCGGTTCACGATTTGAGACCTTTCTCGAGCCGATATTTGGCATGTACTTCATACTTCATATCTTCGAGAGACGTTCTTGAGATAATGGTCTTCTCTTTGTTAATAGAGTTTCTTCACTTGGAGACTTTTGAGGGGTACTCCAACTTTGTTGACCACGACTTCATGATTATTTCTTCAATCGCTAATTGGGATTTTGAGATACAACGATCCGCCTCCTTTTCGGACTTGGATCTATTTATCCTCATACCTTGTTAGGGTCTTTTCGGATAGACTTCTCCATGATCTTTATGGGAGTTGATTGCTTTTCGTCATGAGTCTTGATCCTTCATATTGATTTTGGGAATAATGCTTTACACATCACTTTGGATCTTCAGCAATAAAATTGAATCCTCATGCCTTGTTAGGGCCTTTTCGGACTCGCCAATCTTCGCGCCCCGCTTCATAAGTTATGCCTTGGCTATGAACTCTTATCATTACCGAGCAACTTTTAAACGATCTTGGGCTAGAAGCTAAGTAACTTTTCAAATCGTACGACCTTACTTGTTGCAGATAATTTATTAGCAAGTGATGGGAGAATAGGCAAATAATTACGCCAAGTGAGCTTGTGCAAGAATACCGACTTATAATTGACTCTATCATTTCTCGTTCTCCACAATTTAAAATCTCAAGTAATGAGACTCATGTATGCTTAGCCTAATAAACCAATTAAGGTATACATGGTTAAGGATACTAGCTAGAATAAACTTGGATAAGTTTATTCGGGTTGAGTCAAAATAATCGCAACAGGCCTAATATGTCAAGGACTTCTAAACTAGCTACACCACTTTATGAATATTATTGACTTTATTGCGGGATATATACATATGAAAGCAACGATAAAAATTTAAAAATTACGACTATATGGCCAAAGTTAATTAAAAATTTGAAAAATGCTGAAAAAGATGATTTTCCTCATAAAATGAAGGCATTTTCATGGAAAAGTCCACTTAAAACTTCGATAGAAGTCCCCCCTACACTTAAGATAAACATTTTCCTCAATGTTTAAGAATGTGGGAAAAGTCTCCCCTACACTTATGACATTGTGCACGTTGGTTAAATCAAGTTAAGGAAGAGACGACTAAAGTGATCAATTTCAAATGTGAATATGATGAAAATTGAATCACGATAGTTGAGAGATAGAACCGGATTGCGGATAACACGGGAGCACGGTTCTTTAGAGATTCCAAGAGTGCACTTATCCCTGTAATCACATCACCACACAAACACAAGCAACCTATAGAGGCCCCCCTACACTTAGGAGGTTAAAACGGAAAAGGATAGATACTCGGGCTGCCTCCCGAGGAGCGCTTGTTTTTTATAACCGAGTCACGAGCCTGACTCGACCCAAAATTAGTTCATGGGAAACGTGGTGAGGGATGGAATCATCTCATGAGAGATGTCCTCACCAAAGTACAACTTCACTCGTTGGCCATTCACCTTAAAATTAGGTCCATTAGGTTGAGCGAGCTCGAGAGTACCATATGGAAAAATTTGGGCAATGGTGAATGGGCCGGACCAACGAGATTTCAGCTTGACCGAAAAGATTTTCAGCCGAGAGTTAAAGAGTAAAACTTTGTCTCCAACTTGGAACTCTCGGTTCTTAATCTTAGAGTCGTGAATGAGCTTAGTCTTCTCCTTATAGATCAAAGAATTTTCATAAGCCTCATTACGGAGTTCATTCAGCTCATTGAGTTGGATCTTGCGTAGGTCACCGGCTTTGTTGATATCAAAATTAGCCCACTTCAAGGCCCAGTAAGCCTTATGCTCCAACTCAATGGGGAGGTGGCATGCTTTCCCGTACACGAGACGATATGGTGTACAACCAATCGGAGTCTTGTATGCGGTACGAAAAGCCCACAAAGCATCATCAAGTTTATCAGCCCATGAGGCACGATGCTCTCCCACGGTTCTTTCAAGAATTCGCTTTAATCCTCGGTTAGAGATTTCAGCCTGTCCATTAGATTGTGGGTGGTATGCGGTGGAAAGACGATGATTTACACAATACTTAGCCATGACTCTTGCAAATTGGTCATTGCAAAAATAAGTCCCGCGATCACTAATAATGGCACGAGGCACACCGAATCTAGCGAATAGCGATTTCAAAAAGTTACAAACCACCCTTGCGTCATTAGTGGGTAAAGCTTTGGCTTCAACCCATTTGGAGACGTAGTCACCGGCTACAAGGATGTATTTGTTTATTTTAGAGGAAGGGAATGGCCCTATAAAGTCGATACCCCAAACGTCAAAGATTTCACATTCTTGAATAAAATTCTGAGGCATCTCGTCTTTATGTGTGATCTTGCCTTGTTTTTGGCAAGCATCACAACGCTTAACCATCTCGTGAGCATCACGATAAATGGTGGGCCAATAAAATCCCGAGTCAAACACTTTTTTGTTGGGACCAAAGTGACCACCGGTGGGTCCTTTGTGGCAAGCGACAAGGATTTCTAAAGTTGCCGGTCCATCAACACATCGGCAAATAATCAAATCAGCGCATTGTTTGAATAGATACGGGTCATCCCAAAAGTAAGTCTTAATGTCTTTGAAGAACTTCTTCTTTTGTTGGGATGTTAATCCGTCAACGAGAATTCTACCCGCCAAGTAGTTTGCAATGTCCGCAAACCACGGGGTTTCATCAGAAGTTGAGTTGATAGACATTAAGGTCTCCAGGGGAAAAGAGTCATTGATCTCTTTGTTCGGATGATCCCCTTGATAAGGATCCTCAAGTCTACTGATATGATCCGCGGCTAGGTTTTCAGCTCCCTTCTTATCACGAATTTCGATTTTAAATTCTTGAAGTAGCAAAACCCAGCGAAGAAGTCTTGGTTTGGAATCTTGTTTAGTTAACAAGTACTTCAACGCGGAATGATCGGTATAAACGATTGTGGTGGAAAGGACAAGATAGGGGCGAAATTTTTCAAAAGGATAGACAACAGCTAAAAGCTCTTTTTCGGTTGTCGTTTAATGCAATTGAGCCCCCGTCATTGTATTGCTAGCGTAATGGATCGGTTGGAAGTTTTTGTTCACTCTTTGGCCCAAAACCGCTCTAATAGCAAAGTCGCTAGCATCGTACATCAACTCAAAGGGAAGCTCCCAATTAGGGGTAACCAAGACCGGTGCCTTAGTTACCTTATCATTTAGAAGGTTGAAGGCTTCAATACACTCATTGGAAAAGATAAAAGGAGTATTTTTTTTCCAAGAGGTGGGTCATCGGGCGAGCGATTTTAGACAAATCTTTGATAAAGCGACGGTAGAAGCCCGCATGACCAAGGAAACTTCTCACACCCTTCACTGTTGAAGGTGGAGGCAGCTTAGCGATAACATCGACTTTAGCATGGTCCACTTAAATACCGGCTTTGGAGATCTTGTGTCCTAGTACGATGCCCTCTTTTACCATGAAATGGCATTTTTCCCAATTAAGAACAAGGCAAGTGTCTTCACACCGCTTAAGCATACGTTCTAAATCGGCAAGGCAAGCAAAGAAAGAATCGCCATAAACCGAGAAATCATCCATGAATACTTCCATAGTTTCTTCAACCATGTCATGGAAGATAGCCATCATACACCTTTGGAATGTCCCAGGAGCATTGCATAAACCAAAAGGCATACGTTTGTAAGCAAATTTTCCGTAGGGACAAGTGAATGTGGTCTTGTCTTGGTCTTTGGGATCGATGGGAATTTGAAAATACCCAGAGAAACCGTCTAAGAAGTAGTAATAGTCATTACCCGCTATATGTTTGAGCATTTGATCCATGAAAGGAAGAGGAAAATGATCTTTTCTCATGGCATCATTGAGCTTGCGATAGTCAATACAAACTCTCCACCCAGTAAAGAGACGAGTGGGAATCAACTCGTTGTGTTCATTGGGAACAACGGTTATTCCGCCCTTCTTGGGCACACAATGGACGGGACTTACCCACGGCGAATCCGAGATAGGGTAAATCAAGCCGGCATCAAGAAGTTTGATAACCTCTTGTTTGATGACGTCATGAATGCGAGGATTAACCCTTCTTTGGCTCTGGATCGCGGGTTTAAAGTCATCTTCCATGAGAATCTTGTGAGTACAAAAGTTTGGATCAATTCCGCGGATGTCGGAAATTTTCCAAGCAATTGCCTTCTTATGAGCTTTAAGCATGGCGATGAGGCGAGATTTCTCTTCTTCGTTCAAGTCTTTAGAAATGATGACGGGCGACTTCTTCTTATCTTCAAGGAACACGTACTCGAGATGGGGCGACAACTCCTTAAGTTCTAAATCCGGAGGATTTACGATGGGAGGCGTATTCAAAGTCGGTTCATCGATAACAATAGCCTTGGGGGATGGTGGAGAAATATTGTCTTCTTTAAGAAGGTTCTCAATGAGGCGAAGATTTTCATCCCAATTGGTGGGAGAATCAACATGTTCTAAGTTCACATCTCCCATGGTGGCTTCCAAATCTTTCCAAAGGAAATCACTTTCTCCAAATAGATATAGTGATGAATCTATAGAGGAAACGGTCTCAACATTGGGAAGAGAGGTAGGAATACTTTTAAAGCATCTTTGAAGTGTTCTTCACACGCCTCATCAAGAACGTCAATACAATTATCATTCTCGTATGAATAAGGCTGTTTAGAAAGCTTTCCCATGTTGAAGACGATTTTATCGTCACCAACTCTCATGATAAGCTCACCCGCTTCAACATTGATGAGAGTGCGACCAGTCCTCAAGAATGGACGACCAACAATTAATGGCACACGAGGGTCCATGTCGTAGTCAACGACAACGAAATCGGCAGGAAAAGTGAATTTGTCGACTCCTACAAAAACGTCTTCGGCTATCCCCACTGGATAAGCAACCGTATGATTAGATAATTCCAAAGTCATTTTGGTGGGGACTAGCTCAGGGAGAGATAATTGCTTCCAAACGCTTAAGGGCATTAAGTTAATACTGGCACCTAGATCGGCTAGGGCCATGCAATTCTCTACTCCTGGGAAGTTGCAAGGGATTAAGAAGCGACCCTGATCACCAAGCTTGGTTGGCAATTTCCTTAAGAGCACAGTAGAGCAATTCTCATTAAGTTGGGTGTTAGCAATATCAAGAAGCTTCTCCTTGTCGCTAAGAAGATCTTTGAACATTTTTTCGTATTTAGGCATGTGAGCGAGAGCCTCAGCGAAGGAGATGTTAAAATTCAATTGTTTAAACATTTTGAGAAAGTTCGAAACATGAATATCGTCCTTGCTTTTGAGCTTCTCTTTCCTCAACCTTGAGGGATAAGGTATATCAGAAGAAGAGGAAGTCTTTGGAATCGAAGGATCACTCACATCCTTGGGTGGAGGTGGGGTAGAAGTAAGAGGTGGAGAAATTGGGGAAGTAGAAGGATGAGGAATATGAGCAGGTGACGTGTTTTCCTTAGTCACAATCACCGGTGGAGGTATAGGAAGCTCGGGTTCCTTGGTACCTTTGCCACTGCGAGTGGTGATTGCTTTCATCTCCCCTCTTGGATTCGCAACGGTGTTACTCGGAAGAGTACCTGAAGAAGAGGGTCGATTACATTGGAAGAAACTAGCCATCATGTTCCTTAAGTCATTCGCTTGACTTGCCAAAGTGTTTCTCATATCAGCTCACAGATCGTTCCCTTGTTTCACCATGTCTTCTTTCAAGTTGAGCACTTCCCGTTGGAGATTGTCCACGATCTCATCATTAGTCCTCATGTAGGTTCCAATATCTTGGTGTAATGCGGTGGGTTGGTTGGGAGGAATATTGTAGGCGGGTGGTTGATAAGCAGGTTGTTGGTAAACTTGGTTGTTTCTTTGAGGTGGATATGGTTGTTTGTGAGGTGGTAGGTATGGTGCACGAGGTTGTTGTTGTTGTGGGCGGTTAAGGTTTTGTTGTTGGTTTAGGTTGTTAGGAGGAAAACCGGGTGGTGAAAGAAAGTTGTTTGAGTGGTAGCTAAGCAAGTTGCGGTCACCTTGAGGACGTGCTTGATAAGCGGCCAGAGGATAGGTACCGTATGCTGCAATAACATTCTCAGAAGGATAATCTTGGGTGGCGGTACAAGTGGTGTAAGAGTGAGGACACCCGCATATTTCACATGGTTGGATAACAACAATGACTTGAGCGTCTTGAGCGTTTTTAGCGTTGATGTTGTTGGTATTGTTAGCGGTGTGGGTAACAAGCGATTCAAGTAGTGTAGTAATTTTGTCAAGTCGCTTGTCGATGTCACTAGTACTAGCACTAGCGGCATCGGTCCGCACACTCTTGGTTTGCACACGAGACTTATTTTCAATAATATCCCAAGCGGCATTAGAAGTCTTAACCAAAATATTACCCCCCGAGGAACTGTTTAGTGAATCTTGGTCATTCATGCTTAAACCATTATAAAAAGTATTAATTTGGTGCACTTTGGTAAAACTATGTTGTGGGCACTTTCTTAAAAGATCTTTGAAACGGTCCCAAGATTCACTAAAAGACTCATCGTACTTTTGTTCAAAATTGATAATTTCATTCCGCAAAGCGGTAGTACGAGAGGGTGGGAAAAAGTAGTTTATGAACTTGGTCTCCAAATCCATCCACGTCAGAATACTTTGTGGCGGTTCCTTTGCAAGCCAATGCCGGGCTTGTCCCTCTAAAGAAAAGGGAAAAAGTTGTAAACGGATTAGCTCTTGTGGAACACCATTGAATTTGACCGTATTCGTGAGTTGCAAGAACCGTTTGATGTGGTCATGAGGATCATTAATGGTATGCCCCAAGAATGGTTGAGCGGAGACCATCTGAATAAAGCCGGATTTAAGCTCTAAGTTGTTGGCTGCAATCGCGGGTATGACAATTGGATCATTGTTGCCCTCCACATGTGCTTGTAACAGTTCAATCATAGGGCGATTGTCCGGTAGAGGCTCATTGTTGTTGTTATTATTGTTGTTGAGAGGTGGATTGTTATTGTTGTTATTGTTTGAGGTGGGTTATTGTTGTTGTTTTGTACACCGGCCATGTCTAAGTCTTCGAGAGGCTCGGGCTCTTGATAAGACGTTGATCGTGTACGCATGCACCTGCAAAAGAACTAACAAAGCAAACAAGAAATATTTTTGGTGTTTATGGTTTTTTTAATTTTTTTTAATTTTTTTTTTTGGATTTTTGAAAATTTTATATTTTTTAGGGTTTTTGAAAATTTTATGAAAAAGTAACGTTCACGGAGAACGGATCCCAAAATCCAAGTTCTCACAAAAAACTGTTAATCTTAACGAGAAGAGTCGGCAGCGGCGCCATTTGATATTTGAGATTTTGTATGGGTTCAGATTTGTTCTCGGAATCTTCTCGAATTGATCACGGTTCAAAGTGGAATGGTTGTTCTTGGTTACTAAAAAGGGGTTGGTTTGATTATCTATTTTAAATTAAAAGCAAGTATGAAATTGTCCTTGAGCGAAATTAAATCGTTTAAATATTAAACTAAAAGCTATTTAGAAAGAACTTTATAAAACTTAAAAACTTAAAAAACTTAGTCCATCGGAATATTGCAAATCATGTCCATCGGAATGAACCAAAATCACAACCATCGGAATACATAAATGTAAACCTGTCGGAATGTTAAAGTCAATTCTATCGGAATATGGCTCTGTCGCAATGTGCATCTATCAGAATATAGCTGTCGAAAAATGGGCAGAGTTTCGTCTTAACCAAGACCTTAGTCCCATCGGAATATGCGATCGCAATGAGCGATCGCAATCCAGATCGGAATAAGGGGGAATGACCAACCGATCGCAAAGTATAACCCTTAAGGGTTATTGCGATCAAAACCAGTAACCCGTCGGAATGTGGAGAATCCCCAGGATTGCGATGGAAGCTCTACTTAATCCGAAAATGGTGGCAACCTTAGAACTCAATAAGCACAATCAATAAGCTATTTTACCCGCAACTTAAACACTTCAAAAAGCTTAAATTTGACAACTTTCGAGAACATAAAATCATATACTATATAAACGAAACTTTTGAGTGACTAAAACCTTGATGAAATCTGAAAACCAATAAGCTAAAACAAGAAATAAGCCAATAAGCATAGAGAGCTTATAGCTTATACGTGTAAGAACTTATGTATAAACTAAGAAGTTTAATCCTTCCATCACGAAATCATCAAATCACATGAATGAAGTATGTAATTCGGATCAAAGATAAAACAAACCAAGAAATATAGAACGAGATTAAAGAACACAAAGCTTAAACTTAAACTTGAATTTGATTAATGGAATCCAAATGCAAAGATTAAAGAAAGCTTAAATTTAAAAGATGAAAACAAAGAAAAACTTAATGAGAGAAAGTTGGGAACTTTCTCTCTCTAAAACAAGAGAAATGAAAAAATGAAAAATTCACTTCCAAGGATTGTGAAGAGAAGTCCTATTTATAGGCGTTTGATTGTGGGCTTATAAATGGGCTTCTCTTCTTCTTTCATCTTTGGTCTTTACGTCTCTTTAAACAAATGTTTCCGACTTTGGATTTTGAGAAGTGTCGGTGAATAATTCCAACTCGTCTTATAATCTTTTGTTTAATAGACTCGAGTTCTTCGAGATATATGAATCTTCCATCTTTGGCCCTTTTCTTCGATAGATCTTCAAACAGGCACAATGACTTCAAATCTTTTGCATCTCTTGGACAATAGACTTTGTCTTGAGTCTTTTTCTTCGATGAAACCCGTGCAATCCCATGTTACCTTCAATATTCATCCGGTTGACTCTGAAAACACAATAAACACAAAAACCACGCATAATTCCAAACAAATGATATTAAATACGTGTTTTGGTCTCGTTTTAGCCATAAATAAGTGGTAAAAGGATGAGTGTTTTCACACCTATCAATTATCGCTTTTCTAATGTAGTAACATGTGGGGATTTGTGCCCTTCCAACCTTTGTTCCGTGGTTGTTTGTGAATTGTGGATTTTAGATGACCATTATCTTCACGATTGGAGCCTCTCATGTTCGCTTTATGGGAGCACTCGATCATTTGCTTTAAAGACTTTCTAAATATCCATGATATATCCTTTGATGTTCTAACCTTAGGTTTATAGCACACTTCATAAATGGCTTTAAATTTAACGGTTACACCCTTTCCATGCTAGATTAAGTATTCGACTACGTCTCTAGTATGGGGGTTTCCAACCCTTAGACTCGAAACATTCAGGACAATGTTTAACTTTAGTATGGGGGGGTGAATAGATACTTGCCTTGCCAAACCTTCACTCTTTCCAAAGTTTATCTTTTTGTTTATTGTTTTGTTGCAAAATAAGGCTAAAAATGGACAAATTTTAAAATTTTTCTCATGTTTTATAAGTGTTTGAAGACACGAATGTAGATTTTCCGATGGCGAGAGTAAGAGTAATTTTTGACTCGACCGTGCGTGTTGAGCACTTAGCTTCGATTCCTTAACTTTATATTATGCTAAGTCTCTTAAATGAAGATGAGAAATAATAGAGTTAATTATAAGTTACTATGCTAAACGTGGAGTACTCATATTCTTTCAAAAACTCATGTGTTCTCGTTGTTTGCTTATTCTCCCTTCTCTTGTAAATATTTTTTGCTTAATAAATATTGACTTAGCGGTTTAGTCTTGATTGTTGGTTTCTAGTCTTTTCTAGCAGCTTCCATATAATTAAATTAGGAAGACATTAAGATATGGTCAGCGTCACGGTTTTGAAGTATTGGCAACCCGAATAATCGAAAGCTTCACCTAATAATAAGATTTCAAGTGCTCACCTAAATCAAGCAAACAATTTGAAGCTCACAAGGCCGAAAAATTTATGCAAAATAGAAAGTGAATCAAGCCTTAATCTTTGAAGCTTTAAAGATACAAAATTCGCTTTTAGCGTGAGGATATACGTCTTTGGCCACAATAAACACCTCATGGCGAGGTTAAATAAAAGGCAAGGCAAGACCGAAGTCATAATAAAAGCTTCATGGCGAAGTTGAATAAAAGATGGAGGTAAACCTATGATAATAAGGCCCTTCCGTTAGGGGCGTATAAAAGTCTTGGTAATAAGTCTCATGTTCAAAACCGTAATAAAACCGTGTTTATCATCCTTCTTGTTGACTTAATTTTTTGACATTGTTGTCTATTAGGAGGGGTTAGTAATTCGATGGTCTTGGTTACACCGTTAGGACTCTATTTTTAGACCTAAATCTCTATCATCGCATAAGTCAAACAATGTATCCTCGTGAAACATTCAAGACAAAATAAAATATAAGAGTTACAACTTAGGAAAATGGGGGGATAAGTACATGATTAGGGCATATGAGTAGTGTTAGCATTACTAACTTATAATGACAATGATCTTGTTGCGCGCTTAACATTGAATTGAGGTGAAAATCGAGGACGATGAAATTATTTCTAACGAAGCATTCACATGTTCTTGTTCTATGAACCTAAACGTCCCATTTTGCGATGAAAATCATACATTATGTCAAAAACGCAAGTAGAAGTAATAGTAGTAGTGTAGCTAGTCTATCATTCAATAAAAATGAATTTTGGAGGTGCTACGATACTTTATTCTAGCATTGCGTGAGGGCACGTCAATGGTTTAGTATAGGGAGTGATGAGACTGCTTTTATACATACTCTCATCGTCTAAAACGGGCTTTAAATGCATTAAATATCATCAAAAATGCCAAATATATGCTTGTGTTTGTTACTTGTGTATTTTAGGTACGGATATTGAGAAAATGACAAAAGATCACAAGAAACATGCAAAAACGAATACGCGAGACAAAACCGCACAATGAACCAAGCTCTAATGAAGATTTTCCAAGAAAAACCCTTGAAGATTTGAAGATTATGCAAGAAGCGTCCTCCAATATTGAAGAATTGACACTTTAAACCCTTGTTTATTCATAATTACAAGATTGGTCCTTAAAGTTTGTCAAATTTACAAAAAGGGCCTCCACTTTGAAGAATTGGCAAGAATTTTCCCTCAACAATCATGACTTGTCAATATTAGTCCTCCAAAAAGTCAATCATACAAGTCAAGACCATTATCTATGAAGAAAATGCCAAAACAACCCTTCAAGAATCAACAAATGGCAAGAAATACCCCTGAAAATACATTGGAAAAGTATTTGTGGCCAAAGTATGAAAATGAAAACTTCTATAACAAAGGGAATCCAGTTTTGGTTATTTAAACTTCAAATGAAAGAAGGAGGAAAAGAGAAGGACTGAATTGGGCAGACAAACAAAGTTACCTAGACCTCTCACCATCCTACACGTGTCCCACTCACCCTCTCACCCAATCAGAATCCCCCATTCATCCACCTCACAATTCCACTCACAACAACTTTTAACTAATCTGGATTAGTTAAATATTGCGCGCTAAGCACAAACATTTAAACCTAAAACAGATCAAAACTTGCACTATTTATCATATGAACAAAATTGGGTTTTTTTCTAATGGCTTGAAATTAAACCCTAATCTCTTCCAGAATTAAGATTAGGGTGTCCCTAAACACATCCCAACCTCTAAAACCCTTGCCACGTCACTCATGTGCTCACATGATAAACCCTCCTTTGGCATTTTTGGAGAAAATGCCAAAGCTTGCCAGGAAATCAACACTCAGTATTCAGCTTTCATTCTAAGCTTCATTCTTGGCCCTTGGATGTAATTCTACCTTGGACACCTTACACAAACTGCCAATACTTCATCACATGTTCAAGCAAAGTTCAAATCTGCAAGGGCAAATTGGGGACTTCACCAAGCATTAGGGTTAAGTTTTTTATGTTCTTAGTTAAACATTGTAGCCTATATAAGGCATAGGGCCTCATACATTGAGCCCTGCTCTTGGTTTTTCCTTTGTTCAAGTTCTGTAAATCCATTTTCATGTTTAATGAATTGTGTTTGAATCTTTGAAGAAATCCAAGTGCCAATCTTTCTAGTTACTTGTTATTGTTATATGTTTGATAAACTTGAATCTCAAAATGTTTTCTTAATCTTTGTGCAAGAAATTGCTCAAAGTTCTAAAACCTTAATATTTTGCTATGTTCCTTGGTACACCTTCGAATTCTTGGGCTATAAGTTGATCATAGCATCCTGATATTGTGTTATCAAGGTGTTGTGAGGCTTATAACTTGGGGATAATCAAGTTTGGGGTACAAGGGTTGCATTAATCAAGATTTTGGCACCTTTCTGTTTTATATTCTTTAGCTTCTAACTTTGTTCTATCTTAGCAGCTTGATATTGGAAGCTTGTGCTTGTTCTTGCTAGCTCATTAGCTCAAACATACGTGGGTGTGGATGTACATCCATGAGTTTTGAACCCTTAATCTCAAAATTTGTCAAAAAATTGGATATTTGTGATGTTTGAGTTTTGCTTGTGTATGTGTTGATCTTTGGCTCCAAATCTTGTTGTTTCTGTTTAAGTTTGATGTTTTGATGCTTATGTATGCATGTGCTAACTTGAATCCAAATTTTGATTTGATAATCTTGATTTGAAAATATAAAGGGGTGTTTGGGTCAACTGCAAATTGAAGTTATTGTGTTATTGGTTAAGTGTTTGCTGTTGTATGTTGCTAGTTGTTGTTTAAGAAGTGTAATAGAGTGATAATCTACAAGTTGTATGCTTTTGAACACATGAATCAATCATATGCTTTTAAAATCTTGATTAGTTGATATTTTGGACTGTGATTTGGTGCACACCTAGTTCTAGGCTTAGACTTAGGATAAAAAGGGATAAATCATATCCAACATAACCTGTTAAGAAGATTTAAGTTTTTGAATTTGGCTGTGTGGTCAAGTATATCAGCAATTGTCAAAACTGCATGTTCTTTGTTCCTCAGTAACTTTTATATGCTTGAATCTTGATCTAGGCCTTGAACCATTGCATGAAACCTGTTTAGATTTGTTCATTTGAATTTATTATAGCTTGTGTATGCATTTGGTGATGTTTGGCTGGCTGATTTTTGCAAAAAGTGCTTATTGAACCAAAACTGCTTATTGTTCATATCTGGGCTAGGTCTGTGGATCTTTTGAATTAACTGCACTGATTGGCTGTTTGAAATTGTGTTTTTGTGATTGATATTGACTCCTTATGATTAACTGATCATTTTGGTGCCTTTGCTTAACTTGAATCCACAAAAAAGTCGCAAAAGACAAAAAGTCAAAAAGGTCAAGCAGGGGGAAAAGTTCCCACTGCTCAACCTCCAAAACTAGCCCCTGCTGGTGTAAATCGTCAAACAGCTTATTCATAAGCCATATTGTCTTATCCAGACTTGAAACAACTTATTTTTTGTGATAGATCTTCCTCATTTGACCCATTTATTTGGTCTGGAGCTTATTAGACTTTGACTTTGACTTTTTACTAGAAAACTCATTAAGTTGACTTTAAAACAAGTGCTTATCTGCTTATTCTGGCTTATTGCTTGTGCTTATTTGAAAACTTTTTGATTATTTTGCTTAGTTAAGTCATTTAAAAGCTTTTGAATGTTGAAACAGCACTTGAGGTGGTTTAGAACTCAAAAACGACTATTTTGTCGTTTTGTGAAGAGAGTCTTGGCTTATTTCAGGCTTATTTCTTGTGCTTTTTCCAATTTTCTTTTTTATAGATCTCTTAAGTAACTCAAAAGAAGCTTGTGTGTCAAATTTGAGCTTATGGCATCAGCTTATAGCTTAATGGGCCAAAAAGCCCATTAAAAATAAGCTGCTTTGAAATAAGCTAGCTTAAACACATTTTCAGCTTTTGGGCCTTCGGAGTTTTGTTCTTAAAATCAAATTTTAAGTCAGATAGGAGATTTTGAGCTTATTTGGACAACATTTTTCTTATTGGGCCTATTTCAAGCTCATTAAGGAACTGTTTGGACTTTTAGCCCATTTCAAGGCCCAATAGGGGTATTTTGTAATTTCAACTTCATTTATGTTTTATTTAGGTTAAAATAAACTAGTTTACAACTTTTTAGAATTTTTTATAAATTTTGGATTTTTATTAATATTTTATTATTAAAAATTAAAATTTAGATTTTTCAAAGTTTTTCATTTTTCTTAGTTCAAATACATTAAGTTAGGAATTTTACAATTTTTAGAATATTTTTATTGTCATTAGATTAATTTTTAGAATTATTTTAAGTTTTAATAGTTTTTAATTGTTTTAAAATAGTTTTTATTAATTTTAAAATTTTGAAAAATAGTTTTAAATTTAGTTAAGTCAGTTTAGAGGTTTACAAGTGAAAAAATCTCATTTTGGGATTTTTGTTAATTAAATTGATTTTTTGAGCTTTAATTAGCATTAAAAAATAATTATTTAATTAAATAAAAGGTTTGAGTGATTTTTGATTTTTGGTAAACTTTAAATTACATTTTTTAGGATTTATTGCAATTTTTTAGGAATTTTTAGGGTAAATATTTAATTTTGTCACTTTTTACGGTTTTACGGGCACGACTATTCGTCTTAGTTTAATTCATAATCGTAACCGTCATTCTCTTCTAATCCCTTTTCTTCTTTTCATTTCTCATCAATATAATCACAAACTTTTAACCATCTCTCTACATAACACACTTGCCTCCTTGTGAAACGAACTTGAACTTCATTGGTCATTAGTGCTTGGTTTTCCTAAACCGACACTTAATACTTGCCCTATTTACCTCCTTTTCCTAAAGGTGTGTAAAATCACTACATCAGTTAACATAAATTTAAAGACATGATGTTGAAAGTATTTACAACTTAGTAGTCTACTGTTTTCATCTCTCCCTCTTAAGTTCTTTGATGGCATCAAAATGACTTCGTATATTGGCTCGATGTCTAATTTGAATGTCCTCAATGACTAACTCAAGAGTAGAAATCTTCAGTCGAGCTTGAACAATCTCTTCATCTTGTATCATCTATCTTCTCTACAACTTAGCTTTAGCTTCTTCTACATCTCCTTCTAACATCTCAAAATCTTATTGTATAATTCTTCGGGCTTTCCTAAGCCCTTCAACTTTATCTTCAAGATCTTCAATATGCTCGGGAGAAACTTCTTGCATATAGGGTAGGACATCTATAAGTTGTTGTTCGTAGGCACTTTTAGGTAAGGTTTCAGATATAGGTGATGGTATATTAATAGGGTAAGGTGATGGAAAATCTTGGTGTCGAGGTGTAAAATCTACTTCTTCATTATATGCTCGTATAACTTTGTTTATAGGGGTTGTCATCAAAGGGTGATACAAGCATTTTGTATGGGTTCAATTAATCTCTCAGAATCCTCTCGAATTGATCTCGGCCTTAAGTGGAATGATTGTTCTTGGTTACTAAAAAGGGATTGGTTTTCTAATCTACTAAGGGTTTAAATGCACTAAGATGTAAACTTAACCTAAAAGCAATTAATTTAATAGCAATTAATAAAACTTGAATTAAAATTTAAGCATTAAAAAAAACAGTAAATATCACTTAAAAATGCTCAAAAGAAAATTGATTCGGAAGTTTCTACTTTACCTTGATCCGGAACTTCGTCCGGAACTTTCGTTCGGAACTTTCGTTCGGAACTTTCGTTCGGAACTTTCGTTCGGAACTTTCGTTCGGAATTTTCGTTCGGAACTTTTCGGAACTTTTCGTTCGGAACTTTTCGTTCGGAACTTTCGTTCGGAACTTTCGTGCGGAACTTTTCGTGCGGAACTTTTCGTTCGGAACTTTTCGTTCGGAACTTTTCGTTCGGAACTTTTCGTTCGGAACTTTTCGTTCGGAACTTTTCGTTCGGAACTTTCGTTCGGAACTTTTCGTTCGGAACTTTTCGTTCGGAACTTTTCGTTCGGAACTTTTCGTTCGGAACTTTTCGTTCGGAACTTTTCGTTAAGAACTTTTCGTTCGGAACTTTGAGTTCAGAACTTTGAGTTCAGAACTTTGAAAAACTAAAGAACAGTAGGATATAGAAAAAAACAGGGGAACACGATTCCAAGCCAAAATCTACCAAGTTTTTCAACAAAAACTTTAATAAACTAATCACTAATGATTTACTAACCAATAACTACAAATCCCATCAACAAAAACATAAATCCCAACAACTTTTAAGGATCAAATCAATCAAATAAGAACTTGAAAACTTGAAATAAAAGATGATGATGAACAAGATGAAATGGAAAGATTTAAACAAGAACTTGTATTGAATGATTACTGTTTTAACAATCACAAAACAAAGATGAAAATTACAAGATTAAAAATCAAAGATCAAGATCACCAAACACCCTAGTGGTGTTGGTGATGATACGAAACAGAAAAAGAGAAAAAAGGGGAAGAGAAGAAAAACTAAAAACTAACTAAAATGTGTGAGGGTGGACTATTTATAGGCTTTTCTTTTGGTTGGTGAGTGGGCTTTCTCCCGTTCTTCTTGTCTTCTCGTCTTTTCAGAAAAGTTGACGTTTTCGATTCTGATTCGGGATTCGTCGTCGATTAAATTCAACTCGTCTTTTAATTTCTTCGTTTAATAGACTTGAGTTTCTTCGACTTATATAAATCTTCCATCTTTGGTCCTTTTCTTCGATAAATCTTCGAATAGGCCCAGTGACTTCAAATCTTTTGCATCTCTTGGACAATAGACTTCATCTTGAGTTTTTTTCTTCGATAAATCCTGTGCAATCCCATGTTTCTCCAATATCCATCCGGTTGGCTCTGAAAACACAATAAACACAAAAACCACGCATAATTCCAAACAAATGATATTAAATACGTGTTTTGGTCTTTTTTTAGCCAGAATTAAGTGGTAAAAGGATGGGTGTTTACACACCTATCAAATCCCCTACACTTAACCATTGCCATGCCCTCATGCAATGCTTAGTGATAAAGCAATGTTTTACACTTTTCTCATAATTAATCAACCTTGGCCTTATTCAAATACTACTAGACAAAAATTAAAGTACTTAAAAGAAATTAAACTTTAAAGGAAACAAAAGGATAGAAAACCATTTTCACTTTAAAATAGCTACATGGAAATAACTTGCAAAGAAATCAATGACTTACATTAGGGCTTTGGTGCTGCGAAGATTTATCACCCTCAAGTTTCACGTTCCCTAAAGTAAGCTTAAAAACGAGATCATTGTTATTATAAGTTAGCAATTCAAACACTTACACACATGGCTTAATTAAATGCTTAAACTCCCTTATTCCTAGGTGTATCTCTTATATTTTATTTTTGTCTTAGAATGATCATGAAGATGCATTTTTGGACTTATTTCGAGAGTTTATTTAGGCTGAAAGCAAAGTAGGATGATTTGATCAATAGTTAGCTAAAGGACAAAATCTCTTAAAACTGCTTCTCGGGATATCAAAAAGTTCATATCTTGGCATAACTCGATTCACGATTTGAGACCTTTCTCGGGCCGATATTTGGCATGTACTTCATACTTCATATCTTGAGAGACGTGCTTGAGATAATGGTCTTCTCATCGTTCATAGAGTTTCTTCACTTGGAGACTTTTGAGAGGTACTCCAAGTTTGTTGACCACGACTTCATGATTATTTCTTCAATCTCTACTTGGGATTTTGAGATACAACGATCCGCCTCCTTTTCGGACTTGGATCTATTTATCCTCATACCTTGTTAGGGTCTTTTCGGATAGACTTCTCCATGATCTTTATGGGAGTTGATTGCTTTCTGTCGTAAGTCTTGATCCTTCATATTGACTTTGGGAATAATGATTTTCACATCACTTCGGATCTTTAGCAATAAAATGGAATCCTCATGCCTTGTTAGGGCCTTTTCGGACTCACCAATCTTCGCGCCCCGCTTCATAAGTTATGCCTTGGCTATGAACTCTTATCATTACCGAGCAACTTTTAAACGATCTTGGGCTAGAAGCTAAGTAACCTTTCAAATCGTACGACCTTACTTATTGCGGATAAATTATTAGCAAGTGATGGGAGAATAGGCAAATAATTACACCAAGTGAGCTTGTGCAAGAATACCGACTTATAATTGACTCTATCATTTCTCGTCCTCCACAATTTAAAATCTCAAGTAATGAGACTCGTGGACACTTAGCCTAATAAACCAATTAAGGTCTACATGGTTAAGGATACTAGCTAGAATAAACTTGGATAAGTCTATTCGGGTTGAGTCAAAATAAACGCAACGGGCCTAATATGTCAAAGACTTCTAAACTAGCTACACCACTTTATTGCGGAATATATACATATGAAAGCAACGATAAAAATTTAAAAATTACGACTAAATGGCCAAAGATAATAAAAAATTTGAAAAATGTTGAAAAATATGATTTTCCGGTTAAATGAAGGCATTTTCATGGAAAAGTCCACTTAAAACTTCGATAGAAGTCCCCCTTACACTTAAGATAAACATTGTCCTCAATGTTTAAGCATGTGGGAAAAGTCTCCCCTACACTTATGACATTGTGCATGTTGGTTAACTCATGTTAAGGAAGAGACGACTAAAGTGATCAATTTCAAATGTGAGTATGAAGAAAATTGAATCACGATAGTTGAGAGATAGAACCGGATTTTGGATAACACGGGAGCACGGTTCTTCAAAGTTTCCAAGAGTGCACTAATCCCTGTAATCACATCACCACACAAAGACAAACACCCTATAGAGGTCCCCCTACACTTAGGAGGTTAAAACATAAAAGGATAGATAAATTATCATTAAAACACCCATCTTTTCTACCACTTAATTACATTAAAACGGGACCTAAACGTATATTTTATGTCGTAAATGGCGGAATTATGCGTGGTTTGTGTTTTTATTGTGTTTCAGGGTCGAGAAGGTGAAAAGTGGAGAAAACACGGCTTTCACGGGCTTTTATTTAAGGAAAAGACAAAAGACGAAGTCGAAAGATCAAAAGTGGAAAAAGAACGGAAGTCCAAGACCAATTCTGAAGATTTATCGAAGAAAAAGTCAAAAGACGGAAGTTTACTAAAAGCCGAAGAACTCAAGTCTAAATTATGAAGAAATTACAAGACGAGTTCAAAGAAATCCCAAGACGAAGTCTGAAAAGTCGAAGAATTTAAAAAGACTGAAAGACTGGAAGACTGAGGACCAAGAAAGAATGAAAGAAAGAGGGAGCCACCAACCACTCCCCTCTCCTATAAATACCACCCTCACAACATGTGAGATGGTGGGTTAGTTTTAGGATTAGATTAGGACTAGGTAGTTTCTCTCTCTAGATTTATGCTTTATCTCTCTAGATTAATTTGTGTTTTAAGCTTTTGTTATTGAATCTTTACTTTTTAATTAAGCTTTTAATTCATCATCTTCTTCCTTTCTAGTTCGATTTGTTCTTATTCATCATTGTTCATGTTCTTGAGTTTTTATGATTTTGATCAAGTGGGTTTTGATTGATTTGGTTATGTTTGTTAGTTTTGATGATTTGTTTTGATTGATTATTGTTTGTTGATGCTTATTGGTTGTTTTGGTTTAATCTTTCGTTTGATTTTAATTGATTTAAGGATAAATCGTTGTTACTGTTTATACCCTGTTCTTCGTTTGGTGGTTACTGTATTCCATCATTCCCAGGTAAGCTTCATCCGGAACTTGAAAAGTTCCGAATGAATCAAGCTTCATTCGGAAGATTTGAAGCTTCATTCGGAAGATTTGAAGCTTCATCCGGAAGTTGGGCTTCATCCGGAAGGTGGGTTTCATCCGGAAGTTTGTTGGGGCTTCATTCGGAAGTTGTTCTTCATCCGGAAGTTGTTTTTCATCCGGAAGTTGGGCTTCATCCGGAAGTTGGGCTTCATCCGGAAGTTTGTTCTTCATCCGGAAGTTTGGGCTTCATCCGGAAGTTTTTAACTTCCGAATGAAGGTTTTTGTCTAATTTTCTTTGTGGTTTTTCTGTTTAAGTATTTTTGTCTTTTATTTTCAAGTTTTATTTTTCCCGCCTTTTTCGTTAATTGAATTTTTATCCGCTTTCTTTTTAGTTTAAGTTTTGATTTGATTCATGTACTTTATTTACCTTTTAATTTTCTCGCAATTTACTTTTCGCCAAGATTTAATTTTACGTCCTTTCATTTCTCGTCATTTAATTTTAAAGTTTTAAATATCGCACCGTTTACATTTTAACTTGTTTTAATTTCTCGTCATTTATTATTAAGTCTTGCTCATTTATTTTCCAAAACCAAAAATATTTGTTTCACCAAGAACAACTAATCTCGCACAATTAACTGGAAATCAATTCGATTAGACACCGAGAAAACAAACTTTCAACGAGTAAAATCTCTGTATTAAAATGGCGCCGCTGCTGGCTCTTTTCGTGAAGATCGAAGGTCTTTTGTGAGTGACGCGTTGGATTTTGGGATCCGTTCACTTGTGAACGTTATTTTTCTTGTCAAAAATTTTCAAAAATCCAAAAACATTTGAAAAATCATAAAAAGCATTTCTTTTTCAAAGTTTTGCACAAAAAATATTCTTCTTGCTTATCTATCTTTCTTCATGGATTTTTATGTCCATTGCGTCCGGTGTGGGAAACAATTATCTGGCAACAACTCTTGTCAATGGTGTACATGTGAGCGGTGCGGAAACGATATCGACTACACACAATTCGGATTTTGTCCCTTGTGCAACTCGACTAATTCACTCTTTTTGAACCCACCTCCTGTTCCCCCGTGCATCTATTGTGGAAGCGATTCTAATTGGCATGTTTCGTGCCCGGTTCGATACCCGTATGGTCACGGGCAAGAACCAGGGTACAATTATGACAATGAAAATAGCTATCCACAAGATGCACTTGATTTTTCTCCATACCCGGTTTGCAACAACTGTGGGGGTCCTCACGATACCTATTATTGTCAACCGATGAACAACTATGAGCCACAACCGTGCTATAATTCTGGTTTTCAAAATCTTGAGCCCCCACCGCACTCACTCGATCATCAGCCTCGTCACGGGATGAGTTACCAAGAACCAATTGACGATCTTGCTACAGCTTTTCAAGAGCAAACGAAAGAGCTTTTACACACGCTGCGAACTTGTATGGAGTCCTTTTTACAGCCGCAAGATCAGACGAGTACTCATATCCCTAAGCATATTATTGGCCCTATAAATAATGAGGAGAGTGATGACGATATTGAGGTTATTTTCGACGAGGAGGAATTTCTAAAGCAAAATACTTCACTCCTTAGTGATGATGGTTTTCACATTCCTGAGATCGATGAGTTTCTTAATATTGATACACCCGTGGAATTCATATCCGGGTATTCTGATGTGGAGGGAGATATACTTTTTCTAGAGGATTTATTACATGATGACACTATACCTTCTATCCCAGAGGTGGAAAGACGTGAATCGACTGAAAAAGGGACGCCGGTGGAAGGTAATTGTTCTCATACTTCTCATATTATATTGCCACCTCATCCTCCCACGTGCACACCCAAGCGGGTGATGTATCACTTTTACTCTACTCGTTTTACACCAGGAAATGAGGATGAGTGCTTTGACCCGGGAGGTGACAATGACAATTCTATGATTAATACCATTACGGCTTTGCCGTTTGCTCAGCATCCATTGTCTTTGGGGGAGGACAATATGCTTACTATACCCAACCCACCTCCCGTGGACTTTGAATTCACATACAATACGTATGTTGAAAGGACCTTTCTCCCTTTTAAGACTTATCCCCCCGCCTCTCCTTTGTTGATGTCCTCCGGGAACGAGGACAAGGTCTTTGATCCCGGTATCACATTTGAGGCTTCCCCATGGACTATTTAATTCGGGGACGAGTCAGGCTCGTGACTCGGTTAACAAAAACAAGCGCTTTTTGGGAGGAAACCCAAGTATCTATCTATTTTCACCATAAGTGTAGGGGGAGACCCGTTGGTGTTTCTTGTTCTCTTTCTTATCATATGCAGGGATTAGAGCTTCAAAGACACACTCTTGATGACTTTTGACGAACCGTGATTCCGTGTTCCCTTCTTCACGGTTCTATCATCAACTCTATTCGATTCACTATTTTATATTTCTCAATATTAAAATAGGATTCTCTTTAGTTTTCTTTTCCTTAACGCAATTTAAACAAAGTGCACAATGTCCTAAGTGTAGGGGAGTTTACTCCCACATGCTTAAACATTGAGGACAATGTTTATATTAAGTGTAGGGGGGACTTCTATCGAAGATAAGTGGTCTTTTCCTTGTATTTGCACTCATTTTAACCGGAAAATCAATTTTTCGACATTTTTCAAAAATTTTAATCTATTTTGGCCTAGTTGTAGTCTCCTTTATTTTTGTTACTTTCTAAGCATTTTAATAAAATGGTTTTAGCAAGTTTAGTTACCTTAGATATATTAGGCCCATTGTGAATTTTTTGACTCAATCCGAGTTTACTTATCCAAGTTCACTCTAGCTAGTATCCTTAACCATGTAGACCTTAATTGGTTTATTAGGCTAAGCATCCACGAGTCTCATTCCTTGAGATTTTAAATTGTGGAGAACGAGAAATGATAGAGTTGGTTACAAGTTTGGTATTCTCTCATTAACTTATGTGAGTTAATTGTGATCTTTTTCTCCCATCACTTGCTAATAAATTTTCTGCAATAAGTAAGGTCGTACGATTTTAAAAGTTACTTAGCTTCTAGCCCAAGATCGTTTAAAAGTTGCTCGGTAATGATAAGAGTTCATAGCCAAGGCATAACTTATGAAGCGGGGCGCGAAGATTGGCGAGTCCGAAAAGGCCCTAACAAGGCATGAGGATTCAATTTTATTGCTGAAGATCCAAGGTGATGTGAAAAGCATTATTCCCAAAATCGATATGAAGGATCAAGACTCACGACGAAAAGCAATCAACTCCCATAAAGATTATGGAGAAGTCTATCCGAAAAGACCCTAACAAGGTATGAGGATAAATAGATCCAAGTCCGAAAAGGAGGCGGATCGTTGTATCTCAAAATCCCAAATAGAGATTGAAGAAATAATCATGAAGTCGTGGTCAACAAAGTTGGAGTACCTCTCAAAAGTCTCCAAGCGAAGAAACTCTATGAACGATGAGAAGACCATTATCTCAAGCACGTCTCTCAAGATATGAAGTATGAAGTACATGCCAAATATCGGCCCGAGAAAGGTCTCAAATCGTGAACCAAGTTATGCCAAGATATGAACTTTTTGATATCCCGAGAGGCAGTTTTAAGAGATTTTGTCCTTTGGCTAACTATTGATCAAATCGTCCTACTTTGCTTTCAGCCTAAATAAATTATCGAAATAAGTCAACAATGCATCCTCGTGATCGTTCAAGACATCAATAAAATATAAGAGATACCCATAGGAATAAGGGAGTTTAAGTGATTAATTGAACCGCATTAGTAAATGTTTTTTATGCTAACTTGTACTAACAATGATCTTGTTTTTAAGCTTGGCATGGGGAACGTGAAACTTGAGGGTGATAAACATTCATGACACACAAGCCCTAATGTAAGTCTTAGATTTCTTTACATGTTTCTTCCTTGATTGCATCTTGTTATTTTCTATCTTTTTTATTTTCCTTAGTTGTTTAATAAAGGCCAAGGTAGGTTGATTATGATGGAAAGTGTAAACCTTGCTTTATTGCTAAGCATTGCATGAGGGCATTGCAATGGTTAAGTGTAGGGGATTTGATAGGTGTGAAAACACCCATCTTTTCTACCACTTAATTACATTAAAACGGGACCTAAACGTATATTTTACGTCGTAAATGGCGGAATTATGCGTGGTTTGTGTTTTTATTGTGTTTCAGGGTCGAGAAGGTGAAAAGTGGAGAAAACACGGCTTTCACGGGCTTTTATTGAAGGAAAAGACAAAAGACGAAGTCGAAAGATCAAAAGTGGAAAAAGAACGGAAGTCCAAGACCAATTCTGAAGATTTATCGAAGAAAAAGTCAAAAGACGGAAGTTTACTAAAAGCCGAAGAACTCAAGTCTAAATTATGAAGAAATTACAAGACGAGTTCAATGAAATCCCGAGACGAAGTCTGAAAAGTCGAAGTATTTAAAAAGACTGAAAGACTGGAAGACTGAGGACCAAGAAAGAATGAAAGAAAGACGGAGCCACCAACCACTCCCCTCTCCTATAAATACCACCCTCACAACATGTGAGATGGTGGGTTAGTTTTAGGATTAGATTAGTAGTAGGTAGTTTCTCTCTCTAGATTTATGCTTTCTCTCTCTAGATTAATTTGTGTTTTAAGCTTTTGTTATTGAATCTTTACTTTTTAATTAAGCTTTTAATTCATCATCTTCTTCCTTTCTAGTTCGATTTGTTCTTATTCATCATTGTTCATGTTCTTGAGTTTTTATGATTTTGATCAAGTGGGTTTTGATTGATTTGGTTATGTTTGTTAGTTTTGATGATTTGTTTTGATTGATTATTGTTTGTTGATGCTTATTGGTTGTTTTGGTTTAATCTTTCGTTTGATTTTAATTGATTTAAGGATAAATCGTTGTTACTGTTTATACCCTGTTCTTCGTTTGGTGGTTACTGTATTCCATCATTCCCAGGTAAGCTTCATCCGGAACTTGAAAAGTTCCGAATGAAGCAAGCTTCATTCGGAAGATTTGAAGCTTCATTCGGAAGATTTGAAGCTTCATCCGGAAGTTGGGCTTCATCCGGAAGTTGGGTTTCATCCGGAAGTTTGTTGGGGCTTCATTCGGAAGTTGTTCTTCATCTGGAAGTTGTTTTTCATCCAGAAGTTGGGCTTCATCCGGAAGTTGGGCTTCATCCGGAAGTTTGTTCTTCATCCGGAAGTTGTTCTTCATCCGGAAGTTTGGGCTTCATCCGGATGTTTTTAACTTCCGAATGAAGGTTTCTGTCTAATTTTCTTTGTGGTTTTTCTGTTTAAGTATTTTTGTCTTTTATTTTCAAGTTTTATTTTTCCCGCCTTTTTCTTTAATTGAATTTTTATCCGCTTTCTTTTTAGTTTAAGTTTTGATTTGATTCATGTACTTTATTTACCTTTTAATTTTCTCGCAATTTACTTTTCGCCAAGATTTAATTTTACGTCCTTTCATTTCTCGTCATTTAATTTTAAAGTTTTAAATATCGCACCGTTTACATTTTAACTTGTTTTAATTTCTCGTCATTTATTATTAAGTCTTGCTCATTTATTTTCCAAAACCAAAAATATTTGTTTCACCAAGAACAACTAATCTCGCACAATTAACTGGAAATCAATTCTATTAGACACCGAGAAAACGAACTTTCAACGAGTAAAATCTCTGTATTAAAATGAGGATAATTTATTTCAAAAGTTGTTGGGTTTTATGTTTTTGTTGATGGGATTTGTAGTTTATGGTTAGTAGATGCTTAGTGATTAGTTTATTTAAGTTTTTGGTGAAAAACTTGGTGATTTTTGGCTTTAAATCTTCTTCCTTGTTCTTCGGGGTTTGTTACTGTATCTGTGTTCCCAGGTTCCGGATGAACACCAAATGTTCCGGATGAACACTGATATGTGTGAAAACACACATCTTTTCTACCACTTAATTACAATAATAACCGGACCAAAACGTGTATTTTATGTCTTTTATGTCGGAATTATGCGTGGTTTGTGTTTTTGTTGTGATTTAAGACGAAAAGGTGAAAAGTGGAGAAAACACGGGAATTCACGGGCATTTATGGACTTTTATTGAAGAAAAGGATGAAAGACGAAGTCAAGAAGTCACGAGTGCAAAAAGAACGGAAGTCCAAGACCAATTCTGAAGACTTATTGAAGAAAAAGTCAAAAGACGGAAGTTTACTGAAAGACGAGGAACTCAAGTCTTATTTATCGAAGAATTAAAAGACGAGTCCAAAGAAATCCCGAGATCAAAAGTCATTAAAGACCAAGATTAAAGAAGATTTGAAGGCTTAAGGACTAATGGCACAATTAACAAAAAGATTAAAGAAGAGGAGGGACCTAAGCATGCAATTAAGGGAGAAAGGTAAGAGGGGAGGAAGTTTCCTCTAACCACCTCCCTAATCCCCTATATATAGTCTTTAGCTAATCACTTTTCATTTGGTTGGCTAGATTGACAAACTAGTTCTTCCACCTTTATTTTTATGCTCCTTTAATTACTTGCACCTTTAAATACATGTTTTGCACCTTTAATTACCTTTAGTTTCAAGTAAGTGTTTCTTTTAATTACTTGCATCTTTACTTTATCTTGTTAATCTTCTTCTACCTTTCTTTAATCTTTGCTTTACACGTTTTTATCTTGTTAAGTTGTTTAAAGATTTGATTTTTTATGCTTTTGATTGTTTTAAATCTCTTATTTTCATAGCTTATTTGGTTTATTTTCAAGTTTATATAGTTTTTACAAAAGTTATTTTTATATAAAAAGTTGTTTTTCTTAAAGTTTATCCTTTTCGTGTCTTAAAAGTTTCTAACTTTCAGTTTCGTAGCTTATTTTTACACGGTCTTACCTTAGGATTTAGTCTTGTGCTTATTAGAATCATAGCTTATTGTTATAGCTTATTTTGCACTTTTTCTGCCGGATTCCGATTGTTACAAATCGGAAAAGGGTTTTAAAATTCCGATCAAAGGGGACTTTGGTATTCCGATCGTGGACAAGGTAAGTAGTATTCCGATTGGGGTCCAGTGACAGTTATTCCGATTGGTGCTCTTCTCCATATTCCGATTGAGGTGTTATTTTGGGTATTCCGATCGTAGGTAAGGTGACAGCTATTCCGATCACGGATTCCGATTAACATTCCGACCAAAGGTCTTTTCCATATTCCGATCAGAGTAGGTTTTATACATTCCGATCTGAGGCTAAAGTTTGGTTATTCCGATTGGGTTAAGTGACATATTCCGATTGGGGTTTTCCGATCTTCATTCCGACATATAAGGGGAGTATATTCCGACGTGTTTGATCGGAATATATTCCGATTGGGGAGTTATTTTTAGTACTTTGTCTTGTTTTATTTTTACGTTATCATTTTAATACTTGTCTAATTTTAATTTCCGTCACGCTTTATTTTAAGTCATTTAATTAAATTTACTTTCCGTCACGTTATTAAATATCGCACATTTAATTTTAATTAGATTTAGATTTAATTTTTACGCACTTTTAATACTTGCCCTTTACTTTAACGACATTTACTTTTAAGTCTTTGCACATTTAAATTTTAAAACCAACCGACACATCTTTGTTTCACCAAAGATCAACTGAGTCACACATTAAACATAAGTTTTTCAATTCGATTAGACTGGAACAACGAATATTTTTAACTTGAGTAAAACCTAGTTATCAAATGGCGCCGCTGCCGGCTCTTTTCGTTATGATCAACAGTTTTATGTGAGAGACACGTTGCTTTTTGGGATCCGTTCACTTGTGAACGTTACTTTTCTTGCATAAAAAATTCCAAAAACTCATAAAAATTAAAAAATTGATAAAAATCCATAAAAATTAAGAATTTCAAAAATCCAAAAAGATTTTATCTTTATTGTGTATATATATTGTCTTTGTGTTTGGTTTCTTTTTCTTTTGCATTTTCAGGTGTATGCGTACTAGATCTTCTAATTATCAAGAGCCCGAGCCTCAAGAAGATTTAGATATGGCAGGTGTTAACAACAACAACATTCCACCGAACCTGAATAATAATAATAACAACAATGCTCTTCCACAGCCCGATCTTCGGACCATGGAGGAACTTTGTCAACCAACAATGTTTGGACGAGGAGGACCGATTGCGCCGATGCAGATCAACGCTCCTGAGTTTTCGTTGAAGCATCACATGATTCAGCAAGTACAAACAAACCCATTTAGAGGATTGCCTGATGATGATGCCAACAAACACCTCGACAAGTTCATTACAATCACCCAAAGCATGAAGTTGGCTGGTGCCACAATGGATGAACTTCGCCTACAACTCTTTCCACATACTTTATTACATCATGGCGAGAAATGGTTTGATCGTCTCCCGAAGAATTCTATTCACACTTGGGATGACATGACTCAACGCTTTTTGTCGCGCTACTTCCCACCATCCATGGTCACAAGCCTTCGCAATCAAATCAGCGGTTTCATGCAAGACCCTGATGAATCTCTTTTCGACGCTTGGGAGAGATATAATGTCTTGATCGATAGATGTCCAAACCACAACATGCTCCCTGTGACCTTAATTGATACTTTCTACAACGGTTTGACTTTTCGAGATCGTGATACGATTAATGTAGCCGCCGGTGGCACATTCATGAAAAGGAGACCCGAGGAGTGTAGAGAGCTTATTGAGAACATGACTACTCACCACAAAAACTGGGATTCCTCTGCTTCTTCTAGGAACAACCCGAGAGTCAATGTTTCTTCTACCTTAGCAAACCCTGAGATGACCGAACTCACCTGCATGATGACTGAAATGAGCAAAAGTATTACGCTTCTCGCTTCAAATCAACAACAACAACAAGTTAAACGGTTGCTAATCCTTGTGAAACATGTGGCGGTCCTCACTCATACACCGATTGTCCTTCGACACAAGGAAATCCGGAAAATGTGTATGCAGCTTATGGTAATTATTCACCGGAAAATTACCAAGCTCGACAAGGGGATAGGAATCTGCTGAGTTACCGTTCCAACAACTACCTTTCACCCGGTTTTTCTCCTCAAAACCAAAACCCCGCCAACAACTACACTAGAAGCAACCAAATCCCACCAAGAGCTTCTAACCCTTATCACCCACCCGCCCAACAAACCCCACCCAGTAATCCGGATGTTGAGGCCATCATGAGAACCCAAGGTGAGCAAATCAAGAATCTGTAGAGCCAAATTATCAATCTGAAAGGAGATATCACAAAGCAAGGAAATGAGATAAGATCCGAGCTTCGAGATAACATTCAATCCTCCTTCAGCAGTCAAACCAATGATTTGAAGAATATGCTTGCTAGTTTCTTGCCAGCCGCTCAACCTTCTACTACAAGTTCTCTACCTTCAAACACCGTCACCAATCCGCGAGCTAATGTGAGTGCTATTACTACTCGTAGTGGAGTCACCATCGTAGGACCAACAATCCCACCCCGATCATCTACACCTCCTCCACCACCATGTGTCCCTACTCCTCCTACACCTAGTATTAGTGCACCATTATCGTCTCCGCCTCGACGTGATGAAGTTCCCACGAATGACCCTTCAACATCCCAACCCTTACCGACTACACCTTCACCTTCCACCTATAAACCTAGAATCCCATACCCTTCTCGCATAGGCAAGACCAACGAGCTAACCAAGAATGACTGTCAAGTATCGAAATATGTGGAAATGCTATCTCAAATGACAATCAACATTAGCCTTGTTGAAGCACTTTGCCACATGCCGAAATTTGTCAAAGCATTCAAGGAATTGCTTAGCAAGAAGGAGAAGCTGATTGAACTCGCCAACACACGCTTAAATGAAAACTGCTCAGCAGTTATTCTTAAAGAATTACCGGAAAAGCTTGGAGATCCCGGTCGTTTTGTGTTGCCTTGCGTGTTCAACAAAACTGAAGAATTTACTGCCCTAGCCGATCTCGGGGCTAGTATAAATTTGATGTCACTCAGTGTTTGGAAAACACTATCATTGCCCGACCTCATTCCAACAAAGATGACTCTCGAACTTGCAAACCGCACTCTCGCTTACCCCGTTGGTATAGACGAAGACGTGTTTATCAAAGTTGGCACATTTACTTTCCCGGTCGATTTTGTCGTAGTTGATTATGAAATGGACCCTCGTATTCCTTTAATACTTGGTCGGCCATTCTTGAGAACCGGACGTGCTTTAGTAGATGTGGCCGAAGGTGAGTTAATCTTACGAGTCGGGGATGATTCTAAAGTTTTTAAAATGGGGAAGCTTACAGGAAAATCCTTTGGAGGCCGAGAATCAGTGAATATGATAAATGTGCTCGATGACTTTACCGTCTACGATAATCCTTTATTCGAGTCTTCCACTGATAATCCACTCTTTGAAGATGATGTGGATGATTCTCTCCCTACTTTGGACGCTTCTCCCATTTATGATTCTCAACCGGTCTTCGATGCTTATGATGATGATGATTCTAGCTCAGACTCGGATGATTTTGATTGTACTTCTGAGTATCCCGAGCTGCCCACTTTCGATGATTTTGATGAGGCTGATACTCTCTCGAGCGATTCTTCACATGCTGAAGATCCTCCGCCATCACTCGATCCTACCTTGGACGATTATTCATTTGAGGAAGATTTCTCTGAATTTCTCAACACATACTTCCCTCATGAGAGTGATGCTCCTCCTTTGGACTTTGAAGATTATCGTCTTGATCCTACTTTGGATTTGAAGAGCATTTTGTCCAAGGAGAAGAAACCAGTCGACACCGAAATCCGTTGCACTTATGATTTGACACCTCTTTGTCCCCCTTCTGAGGTCGAGGTTGTGCTTCTTTGCGGATCTTCTTCACACTCGGCTGCGCCTGAGTGCTATTTTCCCCTGAAGGAAAAGGTGTTCGACCCCGGTATTGAAGTCTTTAAGCCATCTCAGTATCCACCTGATGAAATAAAAGGAAAAATCTTTGGACCCATTGAAGACATGCTTGCACCACTTCATCCTTGCTTCTACTGTGCTCCATCACTGCTTAAGGGAACCCTGCCTACTCTTCTTTGGCTTGCCTTGTTCGCCTTAAGCTCTTGCTTATTGATGGATGAAAACTATGTCTTTGATCCTGGTGGATATGTTTCATGTTTCTTCCGTTGATGATCAAGGTCAAGTCAGGCTAATGACTCGGTTAACAAAAATCAAGCGCTTCTTGGGAGGCAACCCATGCATCTATCTTTTTGCTTTCTTTAGCATAAGTGTAGGGGAGACCCGTTGGTGTTTGCTCTCTCTTCTCTTCTACTAATCAGGGATTCGAGCTTCAATGATCCACTCTTGATGATTCTTGACGACCCGTGATTCCGTGTTCTACTTCTTCCCGGTTCTATCCTAAACTCTTTTCGATTCACTATTTTATATTTTCTCAATATTAAAATAGGAATCTCTTTAGTTGTCTTTTCCTTAGCGAGATTTAAACAAAGTGCACAATGTCCTAAGTGTAGGGGAGTTTCCTCCCACATGCTTAAACATTGAGGACAATGTTTATATTAAGTGTAGGGGGGACTTCTATCGAAGTTAAGTGGTCTTTTCCTTGTATTTGTCCTCATTTTAACCGGAAAATCAATTTTTCGACATTTTTCAAAATTTTTGATCTATTTTGGCCTATTAGTTGTTATCTTTGTATAGTTATTTTCTTCCTTTGCTAGAATAAATCTTTGAATAAGTGGTTTTAGTTTTCAAACGTTATGAATCTTTTGACTCAATCCGAGTTTACTCTAGCTAGTACCCTTAACGTGTTTAAGTCAAGTTTTGCTAGGCTTTTATATAGGGAGCTATAAAACGCGAAAGTCTTAACTCTCACGGGTTAAGAACAAGAACTTTTCGCAAGTTCCTCTAATTGATCCTAGAGAGTCGTTTATCAAGGGAACTTTAAAACGCGATTTCTAAACTTGAAAAAGTCTAAGAATTTGCAAGATCCTATAGGCGACTCGAAAACACAAAACATTGATTTAATAGGCTAAGCATTCACGAGTCTCATTACTTGAGATTTTAAACTGTGGAGAACGAGAGATGATAGAGTCAATTATAAGTCCGGTATTCTTTCGTGAATTTATGTGAGTTAATTATGAGCCTATTCTCCCATCGCTTGCTAATAATTTATCTGCTAATAAATAAGGTTCTATGATTTGAAAGGTTACTTAGCTTCTAGCCCCAGATCGTTTAAAAGTTGCTCGGTATGGATTAGAGTTCATAGCCAAGGCATAACTTATTGAAGCGGGACGCGAAGATTGGCGAGTCCGAAAAGGCCCTAACAAGGCATGAGGGCTATGTTTTGTTGCTAAAGATCCAAAGTGATGTGACGAATCATTTATCGAAAATCAATATGAAGGATCGAGACACACGACGAAAAGCAAATACTCCCCAAAAGTCATGGAGAAGTGTATCCGAAAAGACCCTAACAAGGTATGAGGATAAATAGATCCAAGTCATAAAAGGAGGCGGATCGTTGTATATCAAAATCCAAAATAAAGATTGGAGAAAAATGAAGAAGTCGTGGTCCAAGTATGAATCTCTCAAAAAGTTCAAGTGAAGAAATTCCAATTATGAAGAGAAGACCATTATTTCATGAACGTCTCTCAAGATTTGAAGTATGAAGTCGCTGCCAAATATCGGTCCGAGAAAGGTCTCAAATCGCGAAGCGAGTTATGCCAAGATATGAACTTTATGAGGTCCCGAGAACCAGTTTTAAGAGATTTGGTCCTTTAGCTAACTATTGATTAAATCGTTCACTTTATTTTCAGACTAAATAACTATCGAAATAAGTCAAGCAATGCATCCTCGTGATCATTCAAGACAACAATAAAATATAAGAGATACCCCTAGGAATAAGGGAGTCTAAGTGAATAATTGGCCCACATGAGTTCGTGTTAGTCTACTAACTTATAATAACAATGATCTCGTTTTTACGCTTGGTTTGGAGAAAGTGAAAAGTTGAGGATGATGATTATTCATGACATTTTCAAGACCCAAGGTATGCTTTTGATTTCTCTATTTTGAATAATTTTAATTTTCTATCTCTTTAATAAAGGCCAACGTGGATTAATTTTGATGAAAAATGTAAACGTGCTTTGTAACTAATGCATTGCATGAGGACATTGCAATGGTCAAGTGTAGGGGATTTGATATGTGTGAAAACACACATCTTTTCTACCACTTAATTACAATAATAACCAGACCAAACGTGTATTTTATGTCTTTTATGTCGGAATTATGCGTGGTTTGTGTTTTTGTTGTGATTTAGGACGAAAAGGTGAAAAGTGGAGAAAACACGGGAATTCACGGGCATTTACGGACTTTTATTGAAGAAAAGGATGAAAGACGAAGTCAAGAAGTTACGAGTGCAAAAAGAACGGAAGTCCAAGACCAATTCTGAAGACTTATTGAAGAAAAAGTCAAAAGACGGAAGTTTACTGAAAGACGAGGAACTCAAGTCTTATTTATCGAAGAATTAAAAGACGATTCCAAAGAAATCCCGATATCAAAAGTCATTAAAGACCAAGATTAAAGAAGATTTGAAGGCTTAAGGACTAATGGCACAATTAACAAAAAGATTAAAGAAGAGGAGGGACCTAAGCATGCAATTAAGGAAGAAAGGAAAGAGGGGAGGAAGTTTCCTCTAACCACCTCCCTAATCCCCTATATATAGTCTTTAGCTAATCACTTTTCATTTGGTTGGCTAGATTGACAAACTAGTTCTTCCACCTTTATTTTTATGCTCCTTTAATTACTTGCACCTTTAAATACATGTTTTGCACCTTTAATTACCTATAATTTCAAGTAAGTGTTTCTTTTAATTACTTGCATCTTTACTTTATCTTGTTAATCTTCTTCTACCTTTCTTTAATCTTTGCTTTACACGTTTTTATCTTGTTAAGTTGTTTAAAGATTTGATTTTTTATGCTTTTGATTGTTTTAAATCTCTTATTTTCATAGCTTATTTGGTTTATTTTCAAGTTTATATAGTTTTTACAAAAGTTATTTTTATAACAAAAGTTGTTTTTCTTAAAGTTTATCCTTTTCGTGTCTTAAAAGTTTCTAACTTTCAGTTTCGTAGCTTATTTTTACACGGTTTTACCTTAGGATTTAGTCTTGTGCTTATTAGAATCATAGCTTATTGTTATAGCTTATTTTGCACTTTTTCTGCCGGATTCCGATTGTTACAAATCAGAAAAGGGTTTTAAAATTCCGATCAAGGGGGACTTTGGTATTCCGATCGTGGACAAGGTAAGTAGTATTCCGATTGGGGTCCAGTGACAGTTATTCCGATTGGTGCTCTTGTCCATATTCCGATTGAGGTGTTATTTTGGGTATTCCGATCGTAGGTAAGGTGACAGCTATTCCGATCACGGATTCCAATTAACATTCCGACCAAAGGTCTTTTCCATATTCCGATCAGAGTAGGTTTTATACATTCCGATCTGAGGCTAAAGTTTGGTTATTCCGATTGGGTTAAGTGACATATTCCGATTGGGGTTTTCCGATCTTCATTCCGACAGATAAGGGGAGTATATTCCGACGTGTTTGATCGGAATATATTCCGATTGGGGAGTTATTTTTAGTATTTGTCTTGTTTTATTTTTACGTTATCATTTTAATACTTGTCTAATTTTAATTTCTGTCACGCTTTATTTTAAGTCATTTAATTAAATTTACTTTCCATCACGTTATTAAATATCGCACATTTAATTTTAATTAGATTTAGATTTAATTTTTACGCACTTTTAATACTTGCCCTTTACTTTAACGACATTTACTTTTAAGTCTTTGCACATTTAAATTTTAAAACCAACCGACACATCTTTGTTTCACCAAAGATCAACTGAGTCACACATTAAACATAAGTTTTTCAATTCGATTAGACTGGAACAACGAATATTTTTAACTTGAGTAAAACCTAGTTATCAAACACCCAAGTTCCGAATGAGTTTTTCGTCTAAAAAGTTCCGAATGAAGTGGTAGTACCGAATGAATGTGTCTTTAAAAAGTTCCGAATAAACTTCTTTTAAAATCTTCCGAATAAAGTTGTTTTCCAAAAAGTTCCGAATGAACAGTAAGTTCCGGATGAACCTAAGTTCCGAATGAACAGTAAGTTCCGGATGAACCTAAGTTCCGAATGAAGCAAAACTTCCGGATGAACCAAAGTTCCGAATAAACTTCCGATTAAAGTTCCGGGTGAAAAGTTCCGACCCAACTTCCGAGCCAAACTTCCGAATCAACTTCCGAAGAAAGTTCTGAATGAAGGATTTTTCAAAAGTTCCGAATGAAGACTTCCGAGTGAAAAGTTCCGGATGAATAAAGTTCCGAATCAAGGGTATACTTCCGAATCAAGTTCCTTTTGAGCTTCATTAATTGTTAATTGTTACTGTTTCTTTAGGTTACTGTTTCCTCATTTTAACTTTAACTTCAGTTTTAATTTTAATTTTTATTCAAGTTTTTATTAATTGTCATTAAAGTAATTGTCTTTGATTTAAGTTTTAATTTTAAGTACGCTTTAACATTTAGTATATTATAAAACCAAATCCTTTTATTTAGTAACCAAGAACAATCATTCCACTTAAGGCTGAGATCAATTCGCGAGGATATCGAGAGTAAATCTGAACCCAATGAAAATGACAGTATCAAATGGCGCCGCTGCCGGCTCTTCTCCTTAAGATCAAAAGTTTTTTGTGAGAACTTGGATTTTGGGATCAGTTCCCCATGAACGTTACTTTTTCATAAAAATTTTCAAAAAAATCCTAAAAAATATAAAATTTTCAAAAATACAAAAAAAATTAAAAACATAAAAACCAAAAATATTTTTGCTTTGTTTTTCTTTGTTCGTTCTTTTGCAGGTGTATGCGCACTCGATCCACGTCTTATCAAGAGCCCGAGCCTCTCGATAACTTAGACATGGCTGGTGTACAAAACAACAATAACATACCACCTCCAAACAACAATAATAATAACAACAACCCACCTTTCAACAACATGAACAATAACAACAACAATGAGCCCCTTCCGGATAATCGCCCGATGATTGAATTGCTGCAAGCTCATGTAGATGGCAACACTGACCCAATTGTTATACCACCAATTGCCGCCAACAACTTTGAGCTAAAATCAGGCTTTATCCAGATGGTCTCCGCTCAACCATTCTTGGGACGAACCACTGATGATCCACACGACCACATCAAGAGATTATTGCAACTCACCAACACGGTCAAATTCAATGGTGTTCCACAAGAGGTTATCAGGTTACAACTTTTTCCCTTTTCTTTAGAGGGACAAGCCCGGCATTGGCTTGCTAAAGAACCGCCACAGAGTATTCTCTCGTGGACGGATTTGGAGACTAAGTTTATAAATTACTTTTTCCCACCCTCTCGTACTACCGCTTTGTGGAATGAAATCATAAATTTTGAACAAAAGTACGATGAGTCGTTCAGTGAATCTTGGGATCGTTTTAAAGATCTTTTAAGAAAATGCCCACAACATGGTTTTACCAAAGTACATCAAATCAATACTTTTTACAATGGTTTAAGCATGAGTGACCAAGATTCACTGAACAGTGCCTCGGGGGGTAATCTTTTGGCTAAGACTTCCAATGCTGCTTGGGATATCATTGAGAATAAATCTCGTGTGCAAACCAAGAGTGTTCGGACCAATGTCGCTAGTGCTAGCACTAGTGACAGCGACAAGCGATTGGACAAAATCACTACTCTTCTTGAATCGCTTGTTACCCACACCGTTAACAACAACAGCAGCAGCAACGCTAAAAACGCTCAAGTTAACGCTGTCAGCCAACCTTGTGAGATATGCGGGGGTCCTCACTCTTACACCACTTGTACCGCTACCCAAGACTACCCTGCTGAGAATGTGAATGCAGCATATGGCACCTATCCTCAACCTGCTTATCAAGCTAGACCTCAAGGTGACTGTAATTTGCTTAGCTACCGCTCCAACAACTACCTCTCACCACCCGGTTTTCCTCCTACCAACCCAAACCAACAACAAAACCTCAATCGCCCTCCTCAACAACAACAACAACCTCGTACACCATACATCCCACCTCACAAGCAGCAACAACCACCTCAACGAAACAACCAAGTATACCAGCAACCTGCCTATCAACCACCCGCATACAATGCTCCTCCCAACCAACCCACCGCTCTTCACCAAGAAGTGGAAACCTATATGAGGACTAACGATGTGATAGTGGGAAATCTTCAGAGAGAAGTGCTCAAACTGAAAGCAGACCTGGTCAAGCAAGGGAACGATTTGAGAGCCGACATGAGAAACACGTTGGATAGCCAAACAAATGACATGAAGAACATGATGGCTAGTTTCTTCCAAAGTAATCAACCCTCTTCTTCGGGTACTCTTCCGAGTAACACCGTTGCGAATCCAAGAGGGGAGATGAAAGCAATCACCACTCGAAGTGGTAAAGGTACCAAGGAACCCGAGCTTCCTATACCTCCACCGGTGATTGTGACTAAGGAGAACGAGTCACCTGCTCCTATTCCTCATCCTTCTCCTTCCCCAATTTCTCCACCTCTTCCTTCTACCCCTCCTCCACCCAAGGATGTGAGTGATCCTATTCTTCCAAAGCCTTCCTCTTCTTCCAATATACCTTATCCATCTAGGTTGAGGAAAGAGAAGCTCAAAAGCAAGGATGATATTCAGGTTTCGAATTTTCTTAAGATGTTCAAACAATTGAATTTCAACATCTCCTTCGCTGAGGCTCTCGCTCACATGCCTAAGTACGCAAAAATGTTTAAAGATCTTCTGAGCGACAAGGAAAAGCTCCTCGATATTGCCAACACCCAACTTAATGAGAATTGCTCTGCAGTGCTCTTAAGGAAATTGCCAACCAAGCTTGGTGATCCGGGTCGTTTCTTAATTCCTTGCAATTTCCTGGGAGTAGAGAATTGCATGGCCCTAGCCGATCTAGGTGCCAGTATTAATCTTATGCCTCTAAGCGTTTGGAAGCAATTGTCTCTCCCTGAGCTAGTCCCCACCAAAATGACTTTGGAATTAGCTAACCGTACGGTTGCTTATCCAGTGGGGATAGCCGAAGACGTCATTGTAGGAATCGAAAAATTCACCTTTCCTGCTGATTTCGTTGTTGTCGACTACGAGATGGACCCTCGTGTGCCACTAATTGTTGGTCGTCCATTCTTGAGGACCGGTCGCACTCTCATTGATGTTGAAGCCGGTGAGCTTATCATGAGAGTGGGTGACGATAAAGTAGTCTTCAACATGGGAAAGTTGTCTAAACAGCCTTATTCATATGAGAGTGTTAATTGTATTGACGTTCTTGATGAGGCTTGTGAACAACACTTTAATGATGCTTGCAAAAGTATTCCTACCTCTCTTCCCAATGTTGAGACCGTGTCCTCTATTGATTCATCGTTGTCTCTATTTGGAGATAGTGATTTATTTTGGAACAATCTTGAAGATACCATGGGAGATGCGAACTTATCTACTGATGATTCTCCCACCGATGGGGATGAAGACATGAATTTCTTTGACAATCTTCTCACCGAAGACAATCCTTCGCCTCCATCTCCCACGGTCATTGCTATCGATACTCCGACTTCGAATACGCCTCCCGTCGAAAATCCTCCGGATTTAGAACTTAAGGAGTTGCCGCCCCATCTCGAGTATGTATTCCTTGAAGAAGAGAAGAAGTCGTCAGTCATCATTGCTAAAGACCTAAAGGAAGAAGAAAAAGCCTGACTTGTCGCCGTGTTGAAAGATCATACGAAGGCTATTGCATGGAAGATTTCTGATATTCGTGGAATTGATCCTCACTTCTGCACACACAAAATTCTCATGGAGGACGACTTTAAGCCCACTATTCAAAGCCAACGAAGGGTGAATCCAAAAATCCATGAAGTCATCAAAACAGAGGTCATCAAACTTCTTGATGCGGGTATGATTTACCCTATTTCGGATTCACCATGGGTTAGTCCAATCCATTGTGTGCCCAAGAAGGGCGGAATAACCGTTGTTCCCAATGAACACAACGAGTTGATTTCCACTCGTCTCGTCACTGGGTGGAGAGTTTGTATAGACTACCGCAAACTCAATGATGCCACGAGAAAGGATCATTTCCCTCTACCTTTTATGGACCAAATGCTTGAACGTTTAGCGGGTAATGAATATTACTGCTTTCTTGATGGTTTCTCGGGTTATTTCCAAATACCCATCGATCCCCAAGATCAAGAGAAGACAACATTCACTTGTCCCTATGGCACATTTGCGTATAAAAGGATGCCTTTTGGCTTATGTAATACCCCCGGGACTTTCTAAAGGTGCGTGTTAGCTATCTTCCATGACATGGTTGAACAAACCATGGAAGTCTTCATGGATGATTTCTCGGTCTTCGGGGATTCCTTCTCTTCTTGCCTTGCCAATTTGAAACGTATGCTTAAGCGGTGCGAAGACACTCGCCTTGTTCTGAATTGGGAAAAATGCCATTTTATGGTAAAAGAAGGCATCGTGCTGGGACATAAGATTTCCAAAGCCGGTCTTGAAGTAGACCGTGCTAAAGTCGATGTTATCGCCAAGTTGCCTCCACCTTCAACCGTGAAGGGTGTGAGAAGTTTTCTGGGTCATGCAGGCTTCTACCGACGATTCATCAAAGATTTTTCTCAAATCGCTCGCCCGATGACCCACCTCTTGGAAAAAGATACTCCTTTTATCTTTTCCAAAGAGTGTCTTGACGCCTTCAACTCGCTTAAAGATAAGCTAACTAATGCACCCGTCTTGGTTATCCCTAATTGGGAGCTTCCCTTTGAGTTGATGTGCGATGCTAGTGATTTTGCTATTGGAGCGGTTCTGGGACAAAGAGTGAAAAAACACTTCCAACCAATCCATTACGCTAGCAAGACAATGACAGGGGCACAATTGCATTATACGACAACCGAAAAAGAGCTTTTAGCTGTTGTCTATGCTTTTGAAAAATTCCGCCCCTATCTTGTCCTTTCTACAACAATTGTGTATACCGATCACTCCGCGCTGAAGTACTTGTTGACAAAGCAAGATTCCAAACCAAGACTTCTTCGCTGGGTTTTGCTGCTCCAGGAATTTAAAATCGAAATTCGCGATAAAAAAGGAGCAGAAAACCTAGCCGCGGATCATCTCAGCAGACTTGAGGATCCATACCAAGGGGATCATCCAAATAAAGAAATCAATGATTCTTTTCCCTTGGAGACCTTAATGTCTATAAATTCGAATTCTAATGAAACCCCGTGGTTTGCGAACTTTGCAAACTACTTGGCGGGTGGAATTCTCAAGGAAGGGTTGACGTCCCAACAAAAGAAAAAGTTCTTCACCGACATTAAGACTTACTTTTGGGACGACCCTTACCTATTCAAACAATGTGCCGACCTGATTATTCGCCGATGTGTTGATCGACCGGCAGCTTCGGAAATCCTTGATGCTTGCCAAAAAGGACCCACCGGTGGTCACTTTGGACCAACTACACCGGTGGAGGTATAGGAAGCTCGGGTTCCTTGGTACCTTTACCACTTCGAGTGGTGATTGCTTTCATCTCCCCTCTTAGATTCGCAACGGTGTTACTCGGAAGAGTACCCGAAGAAGAGGGTTGATTACTTTGGAAGAAACTAGCCATCATGTTCTTCAAGTCATTTGTCTGGCTATCCAACGTGTTTCTCATGTCATCTCTCAAATCGTTCCCTTGCTTGACCAGGTCTGCTTTCAGGTTGAGCACTTCTCTCTGAAGATTTCCCACTATCACATCGTTAGTCCTCATATAGGTTTCTACTTCTTGGTGAAGAGCGGTGGGTTGGTTGGGAGGAGCATTGTATGCGGGTGGTTGATAGGCAGGTTGCTGGTATACTTGGTTGTTTCGTTGAGGTGGTTGTTGCTGCTTGTGAGGTGGGATGTATGGTGTACGAGGTTGTTGTTGTTGTTGAGGAGGGCGATTGAGGTTTTGTTGTTGGTTTGGGTTGGTAAGAGGAAAACCGGGTGGTGAGAGGTAGTTGTTGGAGCGGTAGCTAAGAAAATTACGGTCACCTTGAGGTCTAGCTTGATAAGCAGGTTGAGGATAGGTGCCATATGCTGCATTCACATTCTCAGCAGGGTAGTCTTGGGTAGCGGTACAAGTGGTGTAAGAGTGAGGACCCCCGCATATCTCACAAGGTTGGCTGACAGCGTTAACTTGAGCGTTTTTAGCGTTGTTGCTGTTGTTGTTGTTAACAGTGTGGGTAACAAGCGATTCAAGAAGCGTAGTGATTTTGTCCAATCGCTTGTCGCTGTCACTAGTGCTAGCACTAGCGACATTGGTCCGAACACTCTTGGTTTGCACACGAGATTTATTCTCAATGATATCCCAAGCAGCATTGGAAGTCTTAGCCAAAAGATTACCCCCCGAGGCACTGTTCAGTGAATCTTGGTCACTCATGCTTAAACCATTGTAAAAAGTATTAATTTGATGTACTTTGGTAAAACCATGTTGTGGGCATTTTCTTAAAAGATCTTTAAAACGATCCCAAGATTCACTGAACGAATCATCGTACTTTTGTTCAAAATTTATGATTTCATTCCGCAAATCGGTAGTACGAGAGGGTGGGAAAAAGTAATTGATAAACTTTGTTTCCAAATCAGTCCACGAGAGAATACTCTGTGGCGGTTCCTTAGGAAGCCAATGTCGGGCTTGTCCCTCTAAAGAAAAGGGAAAAAGTTGTAACCTTATAACCTCTAGTGGAACACCATTGAACTTGACCGTGTTGGTGAGTTGCAAGAATCTCTTGATATGGTCGTGTGGATCATCAATGGTACGTCCCAAGAATGGTTGAGCGGAGACCATCTGGATAAAGCCTGATTTTAGCTCAAAGTTGTTGGCGGCAATTGGAGGTATGACAATTGGATCCGTGTTGCCATCTACATGAGCTTGCAGTAGTTCAATCATCGGGCGATTATCCGGAAGGGGCTCATTGTTGTTGTTATTGTTCATGTTGTTGAAAGGCGGGTTGTTGTTGTTATTATTATTGTTTGGATGTGGTATGTTGTTGTTGTTTTGTACACCGGCCATGTCTAAGTTATCGAGAGGCTCGGGCTCTTGATAAGACGTGGATCGAGTGCGCATACACCTGCAAAAGAACCAACAAAGAAAAGCAAAGCAAAAATATTTTTGGTTTTTATGTTTTTTTTTTAATTTTTTTGTATTTTTGAAAATTTTATATTTTTTAGTGTTTTTGAAAGTTTTTATGAAAAAGTAACGTTCACGGGGAACGGATCCCAAAATCCAAGTTCTCACAAAAAGCTTTTGATCTTAACGAGAAGAGCCGGCAGCGGCGCCTTTTGATACAAGCATTTTGTATGGGTTCAATTAATCTCTCAGAATCCTCTCGAATTGATCTCGGCCTTAAGTGGAATGATTGTTCTTGGTTACTAAAAAGGGATTGGTTTTCTAATCGACTAAGGGTTTAAATGCACTAAGATGTAAACTTAACCTAAAAGCAATTAACTTAATAGCAATTAATAAAACTTGAATTAAAATTTAAGCATTAGAAAAAATAGTAAATATGACTTAAAAATGCTCAAAAGAAAATTGATTCGGAAGTTTCTACTTTACCTTGATCCGGAACTTCGTTCGGAACTTTCGTTCGGAACTTTCGTTCGGAACTTTCGTTCGGAACTTTTCGTTCGGAACTTTTCGTTCGGAACTTTTCGTTCGGAACTTTCGTTCGGAACTTTCGTTCGGAACTTTTCGTTCGGAACTTTTCGTTCGGAAATTTTCGTTCGGAACTTTTCGTTCGGAACTTTTCGTTCGGAACTTTCGTTCGGAACTTTTCGTTCGGAACTTTTCGTTCGGAACTTTTCGTTCGGAACTTTTCGTTCGGAACTTTTCGTTCGGAACTTTTCGTTCGGAACTTTTCGTTCGGAAATTTTCGTTCGGAACTTTTCGTTCGGAACTTTTCGTTCAGAACTTTTCGTTCAGAACTTTGAAAAACTAAAGAACAGTAGGATATAGAAAAAAACAGGGGAACACGATTCCAAGCCAAAATCCACCAAGTTTTTCAACAAAAACTTTAATATACTAATCACTAATGATTTACTAACCAATAACTACAAATCCCATCAACAAAAACATAAATCCCAACAACTTTTAAGGATCAAATCAATCAAATAAGAACTTGAAAACTTGAAATAAAAGATGATGATGAACAAGATGAAATGGAAAGATTTAAACAAGAACTTGTATTGAATGATTACTGTTTTAACAATCACAAAACAAAGATGAAAATTACAAGATTAAAAATCAAAGATCAAGATCACCAAACACCCTAGTGGTGTTGGTGATGATACGAAACAGAAAAAGAGAAAAAAGGGGAAGAGAAGAAAAACTAAAAACTAACTAAAATGTGTGAGGGTGGACTATTTATAGGCTTTTCTTTTGGTTGGTGAGTGGGCTTTCTCCCGTTCTTCTTGTCTTCTCGTCTTTTCAGAAAAGTTGACGTTTTCGATTCTGATTCGGGATTCGTCGTCGATTAAATTCAACTCGTCTTTTAATTTCTTCGTTTAATAGACTTGAGTTTCTTCGACTTATATAAATCTTCCATCTTTGGTCCTTTTCTTCGATAAATCTTCGAATAGGCCCAGTGACTTCAAATCTTTTGCATCTCTTGGACAATAGACTTCATCTTGAGTCTTTTTCTTCGATAAATCCCGTGCAATCCCATGTTTTCTCCAATATCCATCCGGTTGGCTCTGAAAACACAATAAACACAAAAACCACGCATAATTCCAAACAAATGATATTAAGTACGTGTTTTGGTCTTTTTTTAGCCAGAATTAAGTGGTAAAAGGATGGGTGTTTACACACCTATCAAAGGGTAAAACGAATTTTGGGATTTTCTGGTCTTTGGGTGTATTTTTTGAAGTATCATAAGGGTTATTCGTCTGGAGAGTGGAAATATACTTTGGGAAGTTACCATGAACACTTGCAGAACGCAATTCTTGAGAATCCGATAAGATGATAACAGGAGGGAGATAGGGATACCTATTTCTAGAGACATCAATAAATCCTAACTTATTTATAGTAGGTTACGTATACATAAACATGGTATCATTTACACATTGTTCTACAGGGTAGCAGTACTAGTATTGGTATAATATTACCTCATTCTTGTAGCAGCACTGGCATTGGCACGGAGGACTTTCTTGAAATTATTTTAAAAGTAGTTATAGTCAATTTTTATTTCTTGTTCTCTATAACCATGGCTCTTAGTACCAATCTGTAACACCCCCATCTTACCTTTACGCAACGGAACATTGATCTGGGGAATTACTTCATAGAACACAAGTCATAATAATGAAAAACAACTTAAAAGAGTGATGAAATCAACTTTTTTTTATATTTCATTGAAAAATCAGAGTTTTACAATATAGGGTTCCCAAAATCTAGAATAATTTCATTATTGTGCCTCTTCATGCCATCCTTGTACTGCTCCATGCTATCAGTCAACACTTGTCTGAGATATATGTTAAAGTCAACACAAAGGTTGAGTGAATTCATAGGTTTTAAAAATCAGTTTGACTACAAGATCCTTTTTCCGAGCTACATTGTTATATGCTCTTAAGTTTGAATAATATGATGATTCAATTACACTAAGCTTATGATACCACGAATAGATATAGGAACCAACAATTTGCCCTTATGAGGAAGTCTGCCAAACTATCCTTATTTGTAAAATAAAGTATGCATGTTTGACCACTGAGGTGCTAGCAAGTGCGAGTTGCCCAGACAGGAGATGTCAGTCTTCAATAGTACTATTTACGATATTAGCGATCATTCCGAGAAATGATTAACGGTTCACAATTAAAAAGGGACTTTCATAGGCAGCTATAAACATAGTGTCAATTGATCATATCTGGAAAGCATACCAAAAATACTTGTATTCTATTTTTAGCATATATCCCCCTCACGGGTTTTTAAATCATTTAGAAAGAATTTAAAAGTAAGGCTATGAACTCACCTTATGTCCATAGAATCCGAGCTATAATCAGATAAATTTCATTCACAGATAAACAGCTTGATCATACAAACCACAACTTGATGTCATAAACAACATCTTGATCTCACACAAACCTGGATTAATACATTGTGTATAGTATCAAGTATTTGATTTTTAGTTTAATATTGTTAAGTGTTGGTTATATATTCTTCTGTTATTTTTTGGTTGTAATTCTAGCACCATTGTTCGGGCCATCATACTCAGAAGCCATTTTATAAACGTTTGGGGAGCGAGGGAACTTTAAATCGTAAACCAACCACTCAGCCAGAATGTAATATCGAGATGGAACATCTTTGTACAAAGTTCCCTACTAACATGATACTTTCATTACTTCCTCATATTCATAATTAATCTTCTTTAGTTTCAAAATTGGCAAAAATAGCCCTTTTGGTTATATTTTGGTATAATTACACTTGTAACCCTTAAAGTATATAGTTTTTGTATTTGCATTTTAAACCCTCAATATTTAACCTTAGGACCTTAAACATTCCAATATTTATTCTTATAGCTTATTAATAAGTGTGTAAACACTTATCCTTTTGCCACTAAAATCAAGTAAAAACAAGACCTAATCATGTGTGTAATATCGTAAAAGTCGGAATTACGCATGGTTTTGTGTTTTTGTGTGAAATAGGTACAAAAGATCAAAAGGAAAGAAAACCACGGGATTTCACGGTCAAATGTTGAAGAAAAGTCCAAGAAAGAGACAAAGACAAAGTCAAAGAACCAAAAGTGAACCGAAGATCACGAAAACCGGCAAAATCACACAACTTTGAAGAAATGATCAACGACGCCAAAATCGAGTTCGTTTTTAGCGGATTTAATCTTTTTGAAGATATTTGAGCTTTGTGGGTCCCACATTTGGGTATTGGACCCAAAAGCCCAATAAGGAGTTCAAGTTAACTAATTATTGGATTCAAAGCCGAAATAATGGCCCAATTCTAAATAAACGGATGGAGTGTATTTTTTGAGCCCAAGCCCATTTGCAAAGGATACGGATGGAGTATGTTTAAACAAGATTGGGCCTAAGGCCTATTAAACATGAGACGGTGGATATACATTCTATAAAGTGAAAGACTTCACTTTGTTTTATTCAACTCACACCAACCGTTTTATTTACTTTCACCAAACCCACACATTCGATACAACCTAGATAACCCACTCACCTTTCACTCGTCTCTCTCCTACAAAAAACGCAGACACTCTTTTTTACCCCAACCCTAAATAACCCTGATAATTCACTATTCACCAAACCCTAGTTAAAATAAATTGGGGCTTTTTTGTGAGCATGTTATTCACACGATGGGGAATTAAATCCCCATCTTAATCCGAGATGAACATGATGTGGTCCTCTCATCTACGTGGCTCATCCCCCTCTCCTTATTGGTCTCAACAAATCACCACTACCAATCAGTCCAATCAAATGAGGCTACGTCTTCATTGAAGAAGCACAAGAAACACAACCCCTTGACACGTTGTCAATCCTTGTGCAAGGGGTGTGTTTTCCACCGTTGATCAAAAAAAAGAGAGAGGAAAGAAGAAAAGAACGGCTATGATCATTCTACTTGCTCACCAAGTTTCACCAACAAGGTTTTTAGGGTTTTCCTATAAAAACCCCTCATCTTGTAATTCATTGTGTGCCTTTTTTATTTTTTTATTTTATTTTATGAAAATTAGTTTTTAGTATAAAATTGTAATTTCCTTTTTCTTAGTATTGTACTCAGTTATTATTATTAATAAAATTTATTTACGTTTTAATAAATTCGTGTCTTTTTTCTTTTCTGTTAAAATTTATTATTGCAATTTACCTTTAAAACTGTTTGGATTAATTAAAAGAAAATAAAAGAGGTTGATAAACTTCCCTACTGGAAGTTTTATAAAAAAACTGGTTCGTAAATAGTAGTTGTTAATCTGGTTCGAGAGTTGATATATGTGGTTCACGAATGGTGTTGATGGTAAAGGTGGTGTTCTGATTCGGTTCATCAGTCCGCTCAGCGCGTGACTGCTTCTCAACGGATTTGACACAAGGTTTCAATTCCTTTTAATTTTTTTTTAATTTTTAGATTAATATTTATTTTAGTTCTTGTTTATTAAATCTGCTTGTGTAGTTTAGTATCTTTCTGGATTAGAGTTTGTTTGGATCAGCTAGTTTTGTTATCTGCTTATTGTTTTTTAATCTGTTTATTGTTCTTTGGATCGAATCTGCTTTACTTTTGGTATAATATAGTCTGCTAGTTTTTGGTTTAGTATTGCTGATTGTTTAAGTTTATTTGCTTTTATTCAAAAATATTGATTTTGCTTTGCTGCTTCGTTTTGTTAGTAATTAGCTTATTTGATTTAGATAAGTTTACATTTGATTATTTTTAGTTTTTGACTCATCTGCCTATTATCAGTTTGAGTTTAGGTGCTTATTTGGTTTAGATCTTAGTTGCTATATAGTTTTCGATTGCTTCTTATTAGGTCTTATAGCTTACTTGATTGCGTTGTATTCAGTTTGCTTTGCTTATTGTTATAAGTTTATTATCAGTTTTTATTTGCTTTTTTTTAAGTGTCAGCTTATAAGCTTATTGTCTGTTTATTTTTATATGCTTATATTGAGATTTGCTGATTTGTTAATGCAACAGACCCACTTGGTCTGTATGTTTAAACTGCCAAAAATTTAATTCCAAAAAGAAAAATAATAGCCAAAAAGGTCACTGCGGGACTCGACCCCCCGACCTCACGTTTAACAGCAACACGTCTTAACCATTCGGACTAGACCCTTATTTGTGTTTTATTACGCGTTTAGTAATTAATATAGTATTTAATTTGCTGTCAGCTTTGATAATTAGTTTAATCAAAAGTTTTAGTTAGTAATTTTTAAATTAAAAAGTTTTTTCTACAAATATAATTTTGTTTAAGTTTTTAAAAAAAAAACAGACAAAATATTTTTATTACTTTTAGAGATTTTAAATTGCTTTCATACATTAGTTTTTATTTAGTCTTATTAAATATTTTTTAGTTAGTTTAAAATAGTTTATAATATTTAAATTAGATTTGTTTTAATTATTTTAATTAGTTTTAAAGTTTTTTTTAATAGTATAAAAGTATTTACTCTTTAATTAGATTAAATAGTTTTTAATTAAATAGTCTTTAGTTTTAAAATACCAAAAAGAGTTTTAATTACCAAGAACAATTAATCCACGTTAAATTTGATATCAATTCGAGTGAGTCGAGGAAAACGAACTTAATCACACAAAAATACCACCATTAAATTAGCGCCGCTGCCGCTTCGCTCGTTACGATTGAAGATTTTCGTGAGACGTTTGGATTTTGGGATTCGTTCATTTTGAACGTTATTTTTCTTGCTAAAAAATCAAAAAACATAAAAAATCAAAAAAAAGATAAAAATACAAAAAAATTTAAACAATCACAAAAGCAAACTCTTTCCTAAGATTTGCACAAAAAAAATTATAAAATCCAAAAGTAATACTTTTCCTAAAGTATTACACCAAAAATATTACGTAATATTGTTATTTTTCTTATTTCGATTTCTTTCGATTTTTATTGTGAATATATATTTTTCTTTAAAAAATACAAAAAGATTTTTTCTTTTACTATATTGTATTACGTAGAACAGACAAGACCTTAGTTGGGATTTCATCACCTAACTATTGTATTCGAATCCAAAACAAGGAAAAAGGGCAAAATAGATAAATACTAGTAAGACGTTTGAACTCGATTTATACAAACTATAAGGTGGGTATAAGGCGACGCGCTATAAAAGGCCGTCTAAGGAAAAAGGTTTTTAAGTGCTTTGTGCCACCTCGTTTCCCCGCTTGCTTGTGCGCATATTGAGAGGGACGACCGATTATTGGTTTACCAACTCAAGTAGTATTAAGTATATATTTTTGTAGCTTTCTAATATTGCACCTCGAGAGGGATAATCCCTTTCTACTCAAAGTCGACCGAGGTTTCCTACCTCATTCCTTGATTTTAATTGTATGCGCACTCGCGCGCATACATACATACCGACTGGTGTATCAAATACTTCTAATTCTTCCAAAAAGAAGAAGAAAAACAAAAAGATCGCCATTAAAGCCGATCCCGAGAATCGAGCTTTGAAAAACACGATGGAAACGGATAATCGACCAATGATTGAGATTCTACAATCTCACGTTGAAGGAAATGATGACGCGATTGTGGTACCGAATATTGGAGCGAATAATTTTGAACTTAAAACAGGTTTTATTCAAATAGTTTCCGCTACACCATTTTTAGGTCGTACTAATGATGACCCACACGCTCATATCAAACGTTTCATACAATTGGCAAACACCGTCAAATACAATGGGGTGCCACAAGAGGCTATTCATTTACAACTCTTTCCTTTTTCCCTCGAGGGACAAGCCCGGATTTGGCTTGATAAGGAACCACCCCAAAGTATTACCACATGGATTGATTTAGAGACCAAGTTCATTAACTACTTTTTCCCACCATCACGGACCACCTCTTTAAGGAATGACATCATTACCTTTGAACAACAATATGGGGAAATGTTTAGTGAGTCTTAGGATCGTTTTAAGGAGGTTTTAAGAAAATGTCCACAACATGGTTTCACTAAAGTGCATCAAATCAATACGTTTTACAATGGTTTAACTCTTAATGACCAAGACTCACTTAATAGTGCCGCGGGGGGGTAATATTCTTGTGAAGTCTATGAACGAGGCTTGGGCCATAATTGAAAACAAGGCTAAAGTGCAAACCAAGAGTGTTAGGGCTACTATGGCAAGTGCTAGTTCTTGTGAGAGCGACAAGAGAATCGATAAACTTACTTCGCTTGTTGAATCAATTGCTATACAAACCGCTAATAATACCAAAGCCATCAATGTGAAAGTCAATGCCTCAAAAGAAACTTGTGAAACGTGTGAGACTTGTGGTGGACCACATTCGTATTATAATTGTGACAAGGTTTACAATCAACAACAACAAGTTTATGCTTATAACAATAATGAAAATGAGCGGGTTCAATTCAAACCAAATGTTGAGGTTAACCATTTGTCTTATAAGAGTACTAACTATTTTGCTCCCCTGGGTTTTTTAGCTCCACAAAGACCACCCCCACCCGCCCAAAATAGGAACCAAGGTCCTCAAAGAGGAAATTGTTAGCCCTGAAATGTGAGCGCCATTTACGAAATTACATTAGTTTCATATGGGCAAAACATGGAGGGACTACTTTTGCTAAGTTGTCAAAGTCACTCCAGTTCTAGCCTATATATACCCCTCCATACTTGCATGGAGGGGTGAGGCTTTTCATCTTTGTGTATTTCACTTTCTCTTTCTAAATACACACTCCTTTCAAGTTTTACTTTCTCTCTCTAAAAATGTCTAAACATCACTTTTATCCTCCCCAACCTCCGGATCACCCTCTTTTTAGCTTTGAATCTTATGGTTAACAATTGGTATCAGAGCTAACCGGGGGTGTTTTGTGTTTTAGTTTGCTTATTTTTTGGTGTGTCACGGTTTTCAGCTGCTTATTCTTTGATTATTTTTAAGCTAAAAGGATCTGACGGTGTTCAGTTCATTATGGTGTCAATGTGTCCTCCAATCTGTCAAAAGTCCAATTTAATCATGTATCCTAGTCAAAGCTTTACAACTGTTTCTTTTATTGTTTCTATTTTCTTCTCTTCTTTCTAACCAATCAGTCTTTCCATGAATAAAGTGATCTGGAATCACCAGATCCACCTTTTTCGGGTAAAAGAAAAAACTTTTTTACTATTAGGAACCAAAAAATCCATCGCAATGTCTAGGGTTTTGACATTGCGACATATATTGCGATGGAACTTTCAGATTGATCTTTACGATGGATTTCAGCTGAGTATTGCGATGGGGGTATGGATACATTGCGATTGTGCATTATTTTCATGTTGGCATTGCGACAGATGGTTGCAAACATTCTGATAGCATGTTTTTTGAAAAAACACATTGCGACAGATGGTGATTTTAACATTGCGACAAATGACTCGGTTGAAAAAGACATTGCGACAATATGACTCGGTTGAAAAAAAACATTGCGAGTTCATGACTAAACAGAAAATTCCGAGACCTTTGTCACATCAACATCTATCCCCACCTAAACCCATCGAACCAGACTCAATCATATATAACCCTTCGTCTTATACATCATCAAACCCAATGCTAATCCTATCCCATCTTCTCTTGTATTCCTCAACCATCTAGACTCAAAACAAATGAAAAAAATAACAAGATCTCTGATTCAATTCTTGATTTGACATGCATGTCAAGATCTAAACCCACGAATTTGATATCATAACTGATCTCTGTTGAAGTCTATAACTTCTCATCAATATTCGAAAATCCAAGAATGAATTATAACAACTTTGTTATATTCAAATATTTGTTTCAAGTTAGTAAACACATAACGAAAAAAAAGCAACACCTACCCGAGACCTATTCAAGATCTTGAAGACTATTCAACTCGTGTTCTTCGTAAGTTTTTTATTCGTCCTCAGTATAACATGATGAAGGGTTGCTACGTTACGTTTATTGGGTTGAATGAGATGGATTTTAGTTATGATGAATATTGAGATGATGGTCTGAGATGAGAGATTTGGGATGGTGACTGAGTTGTCTAGCAAGAAGAGACGGAGGCTTCTATATGAGATAGGGATTGTAGTGACTGGTGGGTAAGTTATAAAAAGAGGCAGAGTAAACTATGAGATGGATCTATAGGGTAAAGTTTATTTTATATATTCTAAGACAGATCGGGTCTAATTTCCTTTGTCATGGGCCGAGTAGAAGGACAGACAAGATAATTGTTTCATATGGCTGGCAACATATACTGGACTAGACACGGGCCCTCCTCTTTGACCCATCTGACTAATATCCGTTTTGGGCTTGCCTCTTGCCTATGCGACATGTGTTGGGCTGAAATTTTAGATAATGGGTACCAATATTCGACTATAACATCATTTGGGCTATGAAGACTTATTTTTTTATGTCGGATATTGGTTATGGTTCAATCAAAAATGCTTCAACGACAAAGAAAATTTTAGGCTTTAAACCTAATATTTTCGAAAAAAAATTTGACTCGATTCGCGCATCAGTTGGGCATGTGACTGACGTTAAGCTGCAATGACAAGTTATCTAGACAAATTATCCTTTAATGATATTTTATCATTTGTTCTAGATAACGACATTTTCAAACACAACACCAAAGCAAACAAAACACTTAACGCTAAAAAGATCCGATATAAGATTCACTTAAACGACAACGTCTAGTTTTGATTCTACAAAGACAAGTGATCACGAAGTGGATTTGGTATTCTTTATTTGAAGTTGAAGTAGGATTTCATGAAGGCGTCTACTTATTTCATCATCGAGCCTTCCTTCTATTTTTCTACCCCTTTTCTTTAAACCCAGTCTATCGATTGATGACTTGCTTGGGAGATAAAATTTATGATTGAGACTTGAATTATCTAGTTTCCACTATCAAGGGGTGGATGGTCGACGACATGGATTACTATCATTTTTGAGAGCTTGGTTGCAGTTCTCAGTGTCACACGTAGTTGCTCGTGTGGATAACTTCAAGAGGTATAAGAGACTTATTTCTGCACCGTTCTTCAATCGACATAAGTCAAAGCTTAAGTAAAAAATTTAGGGGATTGTACTTCAGCTTCAAGTTTGGAATATCGGGTTTACTTCACATATGGTCACAACAAATAGCCGAATGAATTCAAGGTTGGTAAGTTAGACAGAGAGAGATGGAATCAACAATCAATTCTCACAGGATATTTATGAGCCTCATAACGACAATGGTACTTCATAGTCTAAGCAAAAATATTTCAAAGTTTCTTAATGATTTCAAAACTTTTCAAGACATTTGCTTAAGACTAAGAACTTCTCGAGTATATGGACGTCCACGATAATGATGCTTCCGAGTGTTCGAAATCATAATGGGGGAAGATCGTGTACATTAAAGTAATCGAATCAACTTCCAGGGGGAAGTAGTGTACATGGAATGGTATCTACTTACTTTATATGATTTTTATGAAGTATTCTGCAGGCGTGAGAAGAATTGATGCAGATTTCCTGCATGTTACCCAAAACGGATTATCACCAATACCTAAACGACATGAAAAAGTATAGAAGCAGTATTATTTGGTGTGGTTTTTCTACAAATTTCTGTTGTGCACTTAAACCGATGAGCTAGAAGATTGTTCAAACTACATCAAAGTGTCAGAATCTGCTTTTGATACAGATATTGGTTTGGGGGAAGCTGATTCAGAAACTTCGTCAAAAAGAAGTCTATGAAGAAAGTTTTTTTTAATACATGCTGCATGAATTGGGGGGAAGTTAATCCAAATCATGCATATTACAATTGTTCCACAACAAGCAAAGACAAAGAGGATACAAGCTAAGGTACAAGTTATAAAGACAAGAAGAATTAAAAGACATCCTCAACATTGGAAGCGCCTTGGAAGACTTTATTTTGTTGTATTTTTACTTGTTAGGAACATTGTAAGTAATTCCGTATGTCTCCACATTGGGGGAAGATTGTTAGCCCTAAAATATGAGCGCCATTTACGGAATTACATTAGTTTCATATGGGCAAAACATGGAGGAACTACTTTTGCTAAGTTGTCAAAGTCACTCCATGTCTAGCCTATATATACCCCTCCATACTTCCATGGAGGGGTGAGGCTTTTCATCTTTGTGTATTTCACTTTCTCTCTCTAAATACACACACTACATTCAAGTTTTACTTTCTCTCTCTAAAAATGTCTAAACATCACTTTTATCCTCCCTAACCTCCGGATCACCCTCTTTTTAGCTTTGAATCTTATGCTTAACAGAAATTTTCAAGGGAATGCAAATCAAGGAAATTTTCAAGGGAATGCAAATCAAGGGAATTTTCAAGGGCAAAATCAAGGGTTTCAACATAACAATTTCAGCCAAGGTTTTCATAATAACAACGGTTTTTAACCTTAATATCAAAACCAAGGTTTTCCTAATCAAGGGTTTAATCAAATGAACATGCATAATCCTCAAATGGACTTGGTTCTCCAAAAATTGACCGAACATGAGAGAATTATAAAACAAATGCAAGAGTCCACCGATATAAAGTTCGTGCAAATGTTGCAAGCCCTTAGACCCCAAGGAGCCTTACCTTCTAATACCAAGATTAACCCTCGTGCTAATGTGAGTGCTATCACTAATCGAAGTGGAGCCACTTTAGTGGGACCTTCCATCTCTTCGCCCATAAAGGAGAGACAAGGCCCGGAGGTCATAATGAGTAATCCTACTCCCCCTTCGGTGATTCCTCCCACTACCACTCCTAGTACTAGTTATTCATTACCTAATGAGCCTAACCCTAAGGTTGTTCAAGAAGCGATTCCTTCTCCTTCTCAACCTTCAAAGCCTAAACCCAATATCCCTTATCCCTCTAGGATGTACAAGGCTAAAGTGCTAACCAAAGATGACGTTCATGTTTCCATCTTTTTGAAAATCATTTCCAACGTGAATGTTAACATTAGCCTTATTGAAGCATGTCACACCCCACCATGGCGGAATATGGGGCGCGACGTATGGAAATCATCACAACAACAGCGTGTCTATAGAGAGAACTAAATGAAATTGAAATATCATAGATGGCGACACAAATGTCGTGACAATATCTCAACAATGCAGGCGTCTAGGTAAGTAGGTAACAGGCCTACCTCTTACCAAAGACATACAAATAAACAAACATCAAACATATAGGTACCACAAAGTTCACTTAATCAAAACACAAAATAAAATCTAAGAGGAAAGGGGATTCCTCCGAATGCAATCCTAGCAGCCTCTATACTCTAGCCACTTCTAACATCATCTTGCACAACTACCTCACCTGAAAATGACACTAAAATCTGTCAACATAAAGTTGGTGAGAACATAGGTTTAAGTTATCTAGAACATCATAAGAAACCTTGACATCCGCTGTAAATAAGTTGAAGAAAAACAATTTATAGTAATGGACCATAATGTGATAATCATGCTACATGCATCCACAACAAAACTCAAGCCAAGTACCAATCACATCTACAATTCACAAAGAACATTATAACAATCAAGAAGTATCCCGTCACACGCACAAGAACACACACCACACTATCCGGATCTTTCCCACACCACCTGTGGAAGATGAACTATATCCCCGTCGAGATATCTTGCCTCCGAAGAGACGATGCACAAGTACTCGGACGGATCGTGCCCCACGCTCCACACACATCACAACTGGTCCCATAGACGCCCATACATCTATGTACCAAAGCTAATCACAATCCAAACAAGATTCACATAGCAGACACGTACCAAAGCACATATGAGAACACATAAGCACGCAAGTCACACAATAACACATTTATGTCCACACATTTTATAACATAGTACTAAATCATGTTAAAGAACATTACAAGTGTCATCTCCATCCCATACTGGAAAAAAAAACATTTAAAAACGTAGTAAAATGGGACTATGAACTCACCTGATTGCTTCTCCAAAGTCCTTGCTCTAGCCCCAAGCTAATAATCCAAAAACACATAAATCAATACATGAACCAACCTCTAAAATGGTTCATTAACCTATGATGGAAATCTAACCTCCTCTCATATAAATACCCCACTTATAACTCTAAACACCCCATTACCCTTCCCTAACAAGTCCTTAACTTGGTTAAGTTTAATAGCTATCCCGTTCACAATTTTACACAAAACAGTCCCAGTTTTAGGTCTCAAAACATTAAGTCAAACGTCCACTTAAACATACCCATGGTTTCTGTAAAAGGAATATTCATACCCTTACATATGTTGGCTAACACCTCCCACTTGCCCTAACATTAAAGCTACTGTTAAGGTCCTGATATATATATATACTTTTGTCATTCCAGTTTTCCTGATTTTAAACGTATGAAAAGTTCATTACCATTAGAGGGTCTTACCCTAAACCACAATCTTAGCCCAAGTGCAGATCCTTATTAAAATATATAAACCATCTCTCATGTTCGTGAGAAGATCCCAATGCAACCCTAAGTACCCCAAACAACCCAAAACTTAAAAAGAAAACAGGCTGAATTTAAAACTGTTTTGACCTCCGACTGTTGTAACCTATTTTTGACCCCCTTCCCAACCTCTAATTTAGTTCTAGTTTCTTGTATTGGAAAGTCACTTCAAATACCTTTTCAGGGGTATGTGGATCGTAAGATAAGAGTTTGTAGAACTCCCAATATGATCAAAACAATTGACTAAAAAATCTGCCCAGTTTTTAAAAACGGGTTTAACAAAATCAACCACATTAATTAACCCTAATTCCTCTAATTACAAGCCCTAACCCATGTAATCATTATATTATGATTATTACAACATTAATTTACTGTTTATATATAAACCCTAACCTTTAATCCATCATAAGAATGATTAATTAAACATAAAAACAATTAATATGAAAAGGGTTATGAAGATTTTACCTTTTATTTAATGGAAGATGAAGAAAACCTAATTTTATGAAGAACCCTAATTTTCCTCTTCTTTTAGTCGACTATAACTCCAGGGAAAGAAAAAAAAATGCGTTTGATTTAGTGTTGGGGGTTCCTTATATAGCCAAAACAATCCTTGTCCAACCCAATTACCACTTACCATAAATCTTTTCCTTTTTCCTTTTTTTTCTCTTCTAAACCGACCCAAACACCCCTACTTTCGTTTTTTTCTTTATTTTTTTTTCTTTTTATTGTTAATTAATATCTTATTAATATTACCTTAATTTACCTTAATTTATTTCAGCTCCTAAAACTCCCAAAACCTCAAAACCGTAAAACTAGTCAAATTTACGCGTTTTACCGTAAAAGACGTAAAATATACACTTTTAAAAAAAATCTCAAATTCTTAAATAAACTTTATAACTAAGTCCTAAATGACTTAAAACCATCCCGAAAAATATTCTTTTGGATAATTACCTCACCCGATACCTCTAAACGCTAAACCGTAAATCCAAAAAAAAAAATACTATTACTATAATACTTATACGTATACGTAAACACCACAATATCACCATTTTCATTTCATAGTCACCACTTGTGAGCTCATGAACATGAAATAACCGTTCCTCGATTTACTTATGAGTACTCTATACTCATAAACGATAACCACACCAACCTCGTTCACACAAAATAAACACATAAACACACAATTCAAGTAAGCACACATAAAATAACCTAAAAGTAAGACCAAGTGACAAACCCAAAACCTAGGGTTGTCACATCACTCCCTCCTAATAGAAATCTCGTCCCGAGATTTACTCCCAAACTCAAACTTATTCTCAGCAAACAAACGAGGATACATATCCTTGATAAAACCTTCACGTTCAAACGTGAACTCAGTTTACACGAAAATAATCTCAACCAACAACACATGAGCCTTAACCGTCCGCGAGGAAACTTATCAAAACCATAAATCAAAACTCATCAAAATATAACCACGTATAATAAGGTCTAAAGAACTCTCAAATTCCTTCCCAACTCATTTCTATGTTAACCCTCCAAGTGTTCATTACCGAAATATACCCAAAACACGAGTTTAAACCATGTTGTCCGAAAATTAACCTTGAACTCAACACTTGTACAATTAATTCGACCAAGCTACTGACTTCCAATTACGAAACTTTCTGAATATTTGAAAAGTATGTTCCGAGTACATAATTTGAAAAGTATGTTCCGGGTACGTAATTTTAGGCTTTTGAATCACCCAAAAACCTTTAAAAACGAATAAGTTATGACCAAAACGATTTTTCTCAAAATCTGCCTAGGCATTAGCGACAGTTTCTGACATTTAGCGACATATTTTGACAGTTTAGCGACAGTTTCTGCCTACTCCGATTTATACCAAAAAAAAAAACGATTTTTAAACCCTAAAAAAAAACCCGTTATTAATTACAAAATTCAAGGTCTAATTTATTTTAATTCTAGAAAATTTAAACTCTCACCTCTCATATGATTAATACATGATTTAACATATTTAAGTTAATAAGAACAAGAATTCTAACTAAAGAACAATAACTTTAGGTGATCAAAACCAAAATATTTTAGAATAAAAAGGCCATGCTTATATAAAAAAAATAAATTATATTCCACCTTATTTCAAACACATTTTCGACACTTCCTTATTTCATCGACTACCAACAACTATTTTTTTTTCAATTTGCAAGTTCTATATTTTTTTTTACCATGTATAACTCGAAACAAAAGACATCGTTACCCCAAAAAGAAATCTCCACCATCTCAAAATCCTTCACGCCAAAAGTACCGTACAAACAAACATGTGAAATGAGGACCCGAGAAATGCGCTACTACAGAAGTTGAACATCTCAAAGAGAAACGAGCTAGCAACCATCCCAAGAATACAACCGGTAAGTAGAAAATAATTTTACATACATAGGCATAAGCGTACATACACTCAAATCCATCCAACATATACTATACAAACATGTATTAACTCTCTTTCATGCAATCATACTTGAAAGTCCAGTGGTGTTGTGGCACATATATAAATATGTAGGCCTCCATAATTATACATGTTCCCTTTCACTAATGTACTCCCTCCTATGTTGACACTTATAAGAAATTAATACTACACATAACACATAATCCAACAACTCACAAGCACATAACCACACAAGATAAGATCCAAAACCCCATGTATTAAAATAACATAGTCAATGCACGAAACACATAAACTCGTAGTCCAGCTGAACCAGCGTAGACAAAATTCAAAATGTATAAAGAACATGAAAACATAATTAAACGAAATCCAACAATAACTAGCGTATACGACCATGGTTCCACCCGCACTAATCAAAACTCGTAAAGAAAATAACATGTAGTTAAGTATGAACCATATTAGTTCATAACCTAACAAATACTGCGAAAATAATATTCAAACACATCAACTACTATAAAATGCACACATACTCCTATGGCGCCTATATGCAGGGACCCTTAAGCTATAGACTAGGCTACACGACTAGGAAACCTAATTCTCTATAACCATTGTCTCTGATACCATTCTGTCACACCCCACCATGGCGGAATATGGGGCGCGACGTATGGAAATCATCACAACAACAGCGTGTCTATAGAGAGAACTAAATGAAATTGAAATATCATAGACGGCGACACAAATGTCGTGACAATATCTCAACAATGCAGGCGTCTAGGTAAGTAGGTAACAGGCCTACCTCTTACCAAAGACATACAAATAAACAAACATCAAACATATAGGTACCACAAAGTTCACTTAATCAAAACACAAAATAAAATCTAAGAGGAAAGGGGATTCCTCCGAATGCAATCCTAGCAGCCTCTATACTCTAGCCACTTCTAACATCATCTTGCACAACTACCTCACCTGAAAATGACACTAAAATCTGTCAACATAAAGTTGGTGAGAACATAGGTTTAAGTTATCTAGAACATCATAAGAAACCTTGACATCCGCTGTAAATAAGTTGAAGAAAAACAATTTATAGTAATGGACCATAATGTGATAATCATGCTACAGCATCCACAACAAAACTCAAGCCAAGTACCAATCACATCTACAATTCACAAAGCACATTATAACAATCAAGAAGTATCCCGTCACACGCACAAGAACACACACCACACTATCCGGATCTTTCCCACACCACCTGTGGAAGATGAACTATATCCCCGTCGAGATATCTTGCCTTCGAAGAGACGATGCACAAGTACTCAGGACGGATCGTGCCCCACGCTCCACACACATCACAACTGGTCCCATAGACGCCCATACATCTATGTACCAAAGCCAATCACAATCCAAACAAGATTCACATAGCAGACACGTACCAAAGCACATATGAGAACACATAAGCACGCAAGTCACACAATAACACATTTATGTCCACACATTTTATAACATAGTACTATATCATGTTAAAGAACATTACAAGTGTCATATCCATCCCATACTGGAAAAAAAAACATTTAAAAACGTAGTAAAATGGGACTATGAACTCACCTGATTGCTTCTCCAAAGTCCTTGCTCTAGCCCCAAGCTAATAATCCAAAAACACATAAATCAATACATGAACCAACCTCTAAAATGGTTCATTAACCTATGATGGACATCTAACCTCCTCTCATATAAATACCCCACTTATAACTCTAAACACCCCATTACCCTTCCCTAACAAGTCCTTAACTTGGTTAAGTTTAATAGCTATCCCGTTCACAATTTTACACAAAACAGTCCCAGTTTTAGGTCTCAAAACTTTAAGTCAAACGTCCACTTAAACATACCCATGGTTTCTGTAAAAGGAATATTCATACCCTTACATATGTTGGCTAACACCTACCACTTGACCTAACCTTAAAGCTACTGTTAAGGTCCTGATATATATATATATACTTTTGTCATTCCAGTTTTCCTGATTTTAAACGTATGAAAAGTTCATTACCATTAGAGGGTCTTACCCTAAACCACAATCTTAGCCCAAGTGCAGATCCTTATTAGAATATATAAACCATCTCTCATGTTCGTGAGAAGATCCCAATGCAACCCTAAGTACCCCAAACAACCCAAAACTTAAAAAGAAAACAGGCTGAATTTAAAACTGTTTTGACCTCCGACTGTTGTAACCTATTTTTGACCCCCTTCCCAACCTCCAATTTAGTTCTAGTTTCTTGCATTGGAAAGCCACTTCAAATACCTTTTCAGGGGTATGTGGATCGTAAGATAACAATTGACTAAAAAATCTGCCCAGTTTTTAAAAACGGGTTTAACAAAATCAACCACATTAATTAACCCTAATTCCTCTAATTACAAGCCCTAACCCATGTAATCATTATATTATGATTATTACAACATTAAATTACTGTTTATATATAAACCCTAACCTTTAATCCATCATAAGAATGATTAATTAAACATAAAAACAATTAATATGAAAAGGGTTATGAAGATTTTACCTTTTATTTAATGGAAGATGAAGAAAACCTAATTTTATGAAGAACCCTAATTTTCCTCTTCTTTAAGTCGACTATAACTCCAGGGAAAGAAAAAAAAATGCGTTTGATTTAGTGTTGGGGGTTCCTTATATAGCCAAAACAATCCTTGTCCAACCCAATTACCACTTACCATAAATCTTTTCCTTTTTCCTTTTTTTTCTCTTCTAAACCGACCCAAACACCCCTAATTTCGTTTTTTTCTTTATTTTTTTTCTTTTTATTGTTAATTAATATCTTATTAATATTACCTTAATTTACCTTAATTTATTTCAGCTCCTAAAACTCCCAAAACCTCAAAACCGTAAAACTAGTCAAATTTACGCGTTTTACCGTAAAAGACGTAAAATATACACTTTTAAAAAAAATCTCAAATTCTTAAATAAACTTTATAACTAAGTCCTAAATGACTTAAAACCATCCCGAAAAATATTCTTTTGGATAATTACCTCACCCGATACCTCTAAACGCTAAACCGTAAATCCAAAAAAAAATACTATTACTATAATACTTATACGTATACGTAAACACCACAATATCACCATTTTCATTTCATAGTCACCACTTGTGAGCTCATGAACATGAAATAACCGTTCCTCGATTTACTTATGAGTACTCTATACTCATAAACGATAACCACACCAACCTCGTTCACACAAAATAAACACATAAACACACAATTCAAGTAAGCACACATAAAATAACCTAAAAGTAAGACCAAGTGACAAACCCAAAACCTAGGTTTGTCACAAAGCACTTGCTCAAATGCCTAAATTTGTGAATATGTTTAAAGATTTGCTTAATAAGAAAGAAAAAATGGTTGAGCTCGTGAACACTCGTTTAAATGAGAATTGTTCCGCGATTCTTCTCAAAGAGCTTCCCGAAAAGCTAGGAGATCCCGGACGATTCGTTTTACCTTGCTCGTTTCCTCAAATTGATGACTGTATGGCTTTAGCGGATCTCGGCGCTAGCATCAATCTTATGCCACTCTCGGTATGGAAACAATTATCATTACTCGACCTTGTACCGACTCGCATGACTCTCGAATTAGCTAATAGAACTCTCGCATACCCCGCTGGTATTGCCGAGGAAATTTTTGTTCGAGTTGGTACATTCACTTTTCCCTTGGACTTTGTCGCCGTCGACTATGAAATGGATCCTCGTATTCCGTTAATACTTGGTAGACCACTCTTACGATCCGGAAGAGCATTAGTTGATGTGGCCGAAGGGGAGTTAATTCTTAGGGTTAGGGATGAACAACAAGTTTTTAGAATGGTAAAAATCACAACAAAATCAAATGGAAAAGAGTCGCTCAATATGATTGATGTTCTTAATTATGATAATGAAGAGATTTTTATTAATCCTTTTGGAATTCAAAAGTCTACTCAAAATGATTTTGTGATAACTTCATTCCTTCCCTTAGAGCCTCAAACTTTTTGAAACTCCTATTTACGATACTTATAGTGATGACACTTCTTTAAGTGATCACACTATCTTCGGTTTTGACGACCTATCTTTTGACCCACCCACTTTTGACCCACCCATTTTTAATCCACCAATCTTTGATACTTACGATGATGACACTTCTTTAAGTGATCTCATTACCTTTGATGACCCATCCCATGATCTTAATGCACCTCGTATCTCTATGAGTGATTCTTCCATGGAGACTCCTTTTGAATTTTATACCCCAATTTTAGAACTCATGACTTTTGAGGAGGATCCTCCACTTTTAGAGATAATTCCTACATTAGAGGATATTCCATTTGAGGAGGATTTAGATATCTTTCTAAATACCTATTTTCCTCACGAGGATGAGTTTTCCTATGACTACGATGATACTTATGTTTTCACATCAAGTTTGGAACAGGACGACTTTCCCACTTTGGATTATGATGATATTTTGAGCTTAAATGTCAACACCTCTTGTTATTTTCCCGTTAAGGAACCGGTGTTTGATCCCGGAATAGAGGCTTTCGTGTTATCATTGCCTTATCACCATAACACCTTTCCTCGTAAGAAATGTTTGACCAAGGGTACCCCACTTTTCTTTGCCTTGATTTTACCACGTCAGGGTTTATTTCCTTTCGTGATGGAAATTATGTGTTTGACCCGGGTGGATTTTTATGGGGTATTCCTTATATGACTTTGTTTCACCCTTTATCATGGAGAGACTTTCCTCTCTTGGAAATCTCGGTTTTTCCCATGATTTTCGAAGGCTGATATTCGGGAAATCGATTCGAGCTAGAGACTCGTGATAAATAAATCAAGCATCGTATAACTAGGTTAGATTTTTACCTTTTTCCATCCTTTCCACCCTTTTTTTTCGCTTTCACCCATTTCCAACAATAAGTGTAAGGGGAGCCAAGTAGGTTGTTTGTGTGTTGTGATGTTGTGCAGGGACATGTGCTTTAATTATCCACTTTTGGTGTTTTTGACGCGACCCGTGATCCCGTGTTCCCGGTTCTATCAAAACTATTGTGATTCACACATGTATATAAATAAGACGAATAAATGTAATCACTTTAGTTGTCTCTTCCTTAGCTTGATTTAAACAACGTACTCAATGTCCTAAGTGTAGGGGAGTTTATTCTCCCACATGCTTAAACATTGAGGACAATGTTTATATTAAGTGTAGGGGGGACTTCTATCGAATTTTAGTGGGCTTTTCCATGAATTTGACCTCATTTAACCGAAAAATTAAAAAAATTTCACTATTTTTCAAATTTTTTATCTATTTTGGCCTAGTAGAATTTCCATTTATTTTCTTTCCTTTTGTCATCACATCGTATTTATATTTTCCATTCCAAGAATAAAGTCAAAAAAATAAATAAATGATTAATATGGTTTTAACAAGTTTAGATATCTTTGATATATTATGCCCGTCGTAAATATTTTGACTCAATCGAATTTACTTATCCAAGTTTACTCTAGCTATTATCCTTAACCATATGGACCTTAATTGGTTTATTAGGCTAAGCATCCATGAGTCTCATTCTTTGAGATTTTAAATTGTGGAGAACGAGAGATGATAGAGTTGATAATAAGTTTAAGGGTTAATTCTTGCTTATATGAGTCTTTGTGGCTCTTTCTTCCCGCTTGTATATTTAATTGCTTAATAAATGAGGATTTTTGCGATGTAGATTCGATATCTTAGCTCTTAGCCAAATCTTTTATCTCCTTGTAATTAAAGCATGAACACATTGAGGGTGCCAGCGTTGTGGACTTCCGACTAAGGTGGCTCATAAACACTAAGTAGGAGGTATTCAGACCATGGGACCGTGGAATTTGGCCTACTATATATATCATAAATAAGAAAGAATAAGATTGAAACATGAACTCAAGGAGCCTTAGGGTGTGGGGCATGTAGCACGAACCTTGTCATTAGAGCCTTAGGCTGTATGGCATGGTAAGTGTTGAATAAAAACTGATCAAAAAATCAATTCCCTCGTTTATCGTTCAAGGAGCCTTAGGGTGTGGACAATAGATGAGGAGCATTTTTACATCTTAAAGAGCCTAAGGGTATATGATGTGAACTTGCTAAACTCCACATAAAGTCTACATGACTTTGGAGGAATAATTAATAAGTAGTACTATTGGCCAAATTTTGGATCCAGGAATTTATTCCCCAAATCGTGTTAAATCATCCTTGATGTGGGCTTACTTTAGTGACAACGTTTTTGAGGACGAGGTTAGGTTTTGAGTGTCGGGTTTGCACCGTTTTGCCTTCATTTTTAGACTAATAATTATCAAATAAGTCAAATGAGCCTACGGGTGAATGAAAATCCTACAAAGCTAGAGATACAATTTAGGAATTGGAGAAAGAGTATCACACAATTGTCTTATATAAGTGGTTTTAACTTGAGAACTTATGTAAACAATGATCTCGTTTTTAAGCTTGGTATGGGGAACAAGAAACTTGAGGGTGATTAATATTCATGACACCAAAGACCTAATTTAAGTCTTAGATTTCTTTACGAGTTTCTTCCATCAAATAATTTCCAAGTTAAATTGTTTTTACTTTTGTTTCCTTTTAAGTTTTTATCTTTTCATCGTAGTAGTAATAGTATATCTTAATAAAGGCCAAGATGGGTTAATTATGAGAAAAATGTAACTTTATGCTTTAAAACTATGCATTGCATGGGGTCATTGCAATGGTCAAGTGTAGGGGATTTAATAAGTGTGTAAACACTTATCCTTTTGCCACTAAATAAAGGAAAAACAAGACCTAATCATGTGTTTAATATCGTAAAAGTTGGAATTACGCGTGGTTTTGTGTTTTTGTGTGAAATAGGTACAAAAGATCAAAAGGAAAGAAAACACGGGATTTCACAGTCAAATGTTGAAGAAGAGTCCAAGAAAGAGACAAAGACAAAGTCAAAGAACCAAAAGTTAACCGAAGATCACGAAAACCGGCAAAATCAACACAACTTTGAAGAAATGATCAACGAAGACAAAATCGAGTTCGTTTTTAGCGGATTTAATCTTTTTGAAGATATTTGAGCTTTGTGGGTCCCACATTTGGGTATTGGGCCCAAAAGCCCAATAAGGAGTTCAAGTTAACTAATTATTGGATTCAAAGCCCAAATAATGGCCCAATTCTAAATAAACGGATGGAGTGTATTTTTTGAGCCCAAGCCCATTCGCAAAGGATACGGATGGAGTATGTTTAAACAAGATTGGGCCTAAGGCCTATTAAACTTGAGACGGTGGATATACATTTTATAAAGTGAAAGACTTTACTTTGTTTTAGTCAACTCACACCAACCGTTTTATTTACATTCACCAAACCCACACATTCGATACAACCTAGATAAACCACTCACTTTTCACTTGTCTCTCTCCCACAAAAAACGCAGACACTCTTTTTACCCCAACCCTAAATAACCCTGATAATTCACTATTCACCAAACCCTAGTTAAAATAAATTTGGGCTTTTTTGTGAGCATGTTATTCACACATTGGGGAATTAAATCCCCATCTTAATCGAAGATGAACATGATGTGGTCCTCTCATCTACGTGGCTCATCCCCCTCCCCTTATTGGTCTCAACAAATCACCACTACCAATCAATCCAATCAAATGAGGCCACGTCTTCATTGAAGAAGCACAAGAAACACAACCCCTTGACACGTTGGCAATCCGTGTGCAAGGGGTGTGTTTTCCACGGTTGATCAAGAAAAAGAGAGAGGAAATAAGAAAAGAACGGCTATGATCATTCTACTTGCTCACCAAGTTTCACCAGCAAGGTTTTTAGGGTTTTCCTATAAAAACCCATCATCTTGTAATTCATTGTGTGCCTTTTTTATTTTATTATTTTATTTTATGCAAATTAGTTTTTAGTTTAAAATTGTAATTTCCTTTTTCTCAGTATTGTACTCAGTTATTATTATTAATAAAAGTTATTTACGTTTTAATAAGTCCCTGTCTCATTTCTTTTCTATTAAAATTTATTATTGCAATTTACCTTTAAAACTGTTTGGATTAATTAAAAGAAAATAAAAGAGGTTGATAAACTTCCCTACTAGAAGTTTTATAAAAAAAAACCGGTTCGCGAATAGTAGTTGTTAATCTGGTTCGAGAGTTGATATATGTGGTTCGTGAATGGTGTGGATGGTAAAGGTGGTGTTCTGATTCGGTTCATCAGCCCGCTCAGCGCGTGACTGCTTCTCAACGGATTCGACACAAGGTTTCAATTCCTTTTAATTTTTGTTAATTTTTAGATTAATATTTATTTTAGTAATTGTTTATTAAATCTGCTTGTGTAGTTTAGTATCTTTTTGTAAAACCCGCATGCTTTTACCATGAATAGTACCCTTAAGATCGTACGTACTAGATTAAAACTTTCCTATTATAGCATGATTACGATTACGTGTTAGGATTTTACGTATTACGTACGTGTTAGAACACGATAAGTATTATTACGCACGAGCACGCAATAATTATTTGACAATAATTAATCACGAGCATGCGATCATGAAATCATGAACGTAACTAAATCACGAGCTATTATTAATTACGTATATATATTTATTACGAGCGTAAATAAATATATTAGGTCACGGTAATTATTTAACGAGAACACATTAAACGCGAACACAAATAATCACGAACGAGTAATTAATCAACGAGACACGGAAAACGGTACAGTACCCCATGTGGGGCCCCTACCCGCGGCTACAAGGGAAAGATGGGCCAATCCCATCTCAATTTTTCACTAAAGAGGGTAAAAGGAAAAACCACTACTCATTTTTCACTTTTACAGAAGATTTTTACAAAAACCTAAAAAGTTCTTCCTCCTCCTCCTTTTTCTTTTTTGGCCGCCACCCATAAACACACCAAGGGGTGTTTATTTGATCTCTGATCTTGGATTTGGTGCTAGTGTTCGTGTTTGTTCATCGTTGTTTAGATCCACGCATTCAGTAATTCTTTTAACCCTTTTCTTTTGATTTAATCTTTTAAATAATTAAGAACATGATATGTTTTTTCTTAAAAACCTAATTAAATCATAGATCTAACAAGAAATTGGATTTGGAATAAATCAAAAAGGGTGTTTTAGGGGTGTTTGTTCTTGGCCGTCGCCTAAACCAAACCCGAGGGGGTCTCGGTTTGGCTATTCGACCACCACCGAGACCATATGGTCCCGGTTGGTTGGTGTGGGTCCCACGGCAGCAACAAGACAAGGGGAACCCCGATGTGGTTCGGGGTATTGTGTCGATTTCATGTCCGGTTCATGGTTCTTAGTCAAGATCCGGTTCACGGTGTATGTTAAGATTATTATTTTTTTAGAATCTTATGTTAAAATTAAATTAATAAACATGACATGATTAATTTAATAACATGACTTAGGTTATTTTAATTATTAAAATCATGAAATTATTAACCTAAGTATTTTATAATTTTAGACTTATAAATTAATTAATTATTTAAAAACCATGGTTATAATTAATTAATTAACATGACTTAGGTTATATTATTAATAAATAATAATACATGTTTTAACCTAGGTATTTAACTTTATTTAATTAAAAACATGATATACTTTAATTAAGTATTTTAACCTATAGTTAATTTTAATTACATGAAATAATTAATAAACTATACATTATATCATATGACTTAGGAAATAATCATGGAAACACTTAGGATTATATACTTAACTTATTTAACCAGCTTATATCTAATTATGGAAACGTTCTATTTTTAGAAACTTATTTAATAAGGCAGCTAATCTATTTATGGAAACTTTCTATTTTTAGAAACTTATTTATTTCAGGCAGCTAATCTATTCATGGAAACTTATTTAAATAAGGCAGCTAATCTATTTATGGAAACTTTCTATTTTTAGAAACTTATCTATTTTAAGCAGTAATTCTATTTTTGTAAACTTTCTATTTTTAGAAACTTTCTATTTTTGGAAACTTTCTAGTTTTGGAAACTTTCTATTTTTGGAAACTTTCTATTTTTGGAAACTTTCTATTTTTGGTAACTTTCTATTTTAGGAAACTTGCTATTTTTGGAAAGTTACTTAATATTACACAGTAAGTATAATAATACATGAAATACCAGAAATACTTAATCAGAGTAAACAGAATATAAGATAAACACAGTTTAAGGCTTAAAAACAGTAAAACATGATAAGAACATATAAAATAAGCTAAGACATGACGTAAAACCAGTTACGTATTTAGTAAGCAGATACTGAAGTAAGATTCCTCTCAGTTCATCTTCTTCGTTCACTGGTCATAAGGTACGGATTCTCGTCCTTTTAGTATGGACATTCTTACTTATTAGGACTCCCCGTATGCAGCCAAATGTTTTCCCGTAGTATAAGTATGTGTTTGATTTAGAATACCTATAGCCATATACATGCATGACCAGTTTCACCTAGTTATGGAGGTACCATAACCATAACATTAGAGGCACTGATGTTATGACTTCACCACGGTGGAGTGATTACTCGTGGCGTCCCTTCAGCTTTTGGCCATTTATATTATATTTATCATGTGGGGCGTATGGGTGCATCCTAGTTACAAGTTTTCATTCAGGATTTCATGGTGAATGTGGTGTGTGCCTTGCATCCTTCACAAGGAGCTGATCCCTCCTACCCAAAACCAGTATATTAAATTAGAGGCAGCCCCTCTAATTTGCATGATGAGGTCACCCCTCCAAGTATTCATGCACGGTGGATATTCATGAGCTATATTGGCTAATGGTAAAATATGTTAAACAGTTTTCAGAAGATAAAAATAAGGCTTTTCAAACTATAAAACCAGTTTTATGAACATGTTCCAGGTTTTCCACGACTTATACAATTCCGCTACTATTAAGTCTTTATTATGTTTTAGTCATGTATACTATGTCTGTATTCGTGCACTGAGCGTTTTGCTCAGTCGTTACTTTCCTTTCATGTCCCAAAACGGCAGGTACCCTAGGAAAGACTCGAGCATTTGGAGGACGTGCATAGGATGGAAGCTGCTAGAGACTTCTTTTCCTTTTTGCCTTCATATACTTATGCTTGTTTAGTCTTTCATTCATTTCTTTTGCTTTATTATGTTTTGGGCTTATGTTTGGGGACCGATGCTTGATTTCGGATTATCCCTATGGTCATGTAATGTTTTAGACATTTATCCTTGTATGCTTTGATGACACACCATAATTACGCGTGACATTCCATTATCAAAATGGGGTGTTACAATTATGGTATCAGAGCCAAGGCTTCGACCTGTAGGCTCTAAAACTCGACCTGTGACTAGTGGGTAGTCACCAGGAGCTTCCTAATCCAACGTTTGTTATTCTACGTATCGATGTTTTCAGCGCATTGTTGTTCTAACCATGATGTTTTTCACACCTTGAAGTTTTAACCTTGATGTTTTCATCGATATTGTTTTACTAATATGGATGGAATACCATCATTCATATGTAGTTATGTGTCATTGTTTCATGCATAATGTTCCTCGTGAACTGTGGCTATGTGGACTGAACCCCAGTAGTTCATAATTAGTCACATAAAATTTTTTTATGATAAGTTTTAATAGATGAGTTTCAAGTATTTATGTTTCATGTATCATTGTTGCAGGGATTATGACTAAGTAATGGTTGGTACAGGACTGGCCTTATTTAGTCGCATGTGCTTTTATCGAAACTTTTAACTTTGGGACCGACCCATAGGCGTCCCCTCGCCATGTCTTTTGTTTTGGGACCGACCCATAGGCGTCCCCTCGCACACATAAAAGATTTTTATAAACTAACATTACGCATTCATGCACTGTTTTCATGCATAAAATTTTTCTCATGATTTATTGGCATAAATTTTTTTTTTCATGTCCCCTCATAAGTTACTATGTTTTTATGTCAAGTATGTTTTCATACTGTCATGGTTAACTTCAGTTTCATGCTGATTATGTTATACACTCCTTTATGATAGATCGTTTTATGTTCCTTCATGATAATTCTGTCTTCATGTTGATTACGTTTTACGCCTCTTTTGTTATTTATGCTTTCACGCAAGACATTGTTGGATTTCATTGGATTCTCTTTCATGATATTCATGGTTGGTTTTCATTGATCATGCTGTCAGGCAAATCATCGTTGAATTTTGTGTAACCACACTTTAGCGTTTCTATATGCAACCAGAATGAGGTATATACTGGCATTGCCAGGTTATCATGATGGTTTTCCTAACCGTTTAACCGATATACTTTCCTTAAATCATGATAAATGATCGACCCCATACTGATCATTTCATGTGCATTCTACGTGTACTCCACGTACCGTATTTCATGTGTATTACACGTACCTTAATCCATGTGTATTTCACTTGCAATACTTCACGAGTATTCGCTAGTCGATTCTGAATCACCTCAGGCGTATTTTCAATTGCTTATATTCTACAAGATTGCTGATGCCGCTCATAACTGGGAGATGTTACTAAAGGTTGATGCTGCTGACGTTCGGAGACGCTACGAGATGCGGATGCTGTTCACAACCTGGAGATCCTACAAGACGAAGACAAAGGCGTCAGAGCAAAGCAATCGGACGAGAAGATTCTTCACCATCAGAAGATTTCCATCAATCATTGTCCCTAATTCTTAGTTACATGTCAGACATCATTCGGCTGTCATTTCCGCCATATGAGTGCAAACCGGTACCAGTCGGCCACTCAGCTGAATAGTTACATGAATCACGGTCATGAGAATGACCGTCATGGAACGGACAGACAAGACGATAGTAACCACTACTATGACAGAACTATCCTAGAAATTGCAACAGAGGCTCCGGCCGCGGACATGATCAGACATACAAAGGATCGGTAGTCCAACCAATCCGCCAAGTCTGGCAAAATAACCTAATATTGTAGTTCTATTGAATTACGTCTCGAGACACATGTCAAGACATAAGTCAAGACACATATCTCACGTATACTTTCTGAAGAAACATGTCAAGACACCAGTCAAGACATATGTCATGCTTATAGTTCCAAGAAACGAGTCAAGACACATGACTCACGTCCAACTATGGAACATTTCTAAGAAATTCAGGGTACCCTCCAAGGGTATATCCATTTTGTTGTGCCATGTATTAATCAGGCCACAAGAATTTCAATACCATTACCGGCGCATCAGTGAGAACCGTCACGTTGCCGATGTCACTTTCATTCTTGTAACCATAAATCATTGATTCATGACCATGAAGGACGCCTTTCGTATTCACACGTATACGAAGGTTTTCCTTCAGCTTAATGACGAGATCCAAGCTGCTAACGCATTTCCTCAGACAGACACGAGATGAATTTTATCCTAATTATGTACTATGAACAGCACACCATGCTACGATTCATTATTATGTACAGTAATGTTCTGGCTCTTGAATACATTCAGCTTGATTTTCCATCAGGAAAATCCGTACAAATTATCTATGCTTACAAGCATGTGCGTTGTTAGCCATGGTCGCTAAACTTTTCTAGCTATCAATAAGACACGACTACTTAAGTCCTTTTTCGCATAGCTAGTCGATTATTCCAAAATCTTCCCATATATTCCAGAAGAACCTTCAAGGAGAAGGACGGTACCATGAGATTATGTGTCGACTAGCGTCGATTTAAACGAATCACCATTCACGACCGTTATTCTCCTCCACGTATTGACAACATGTCCAATCGACCTTATAGTGTTAATCACTTTCCGAGATCGAACTCATGATCAGGCTACCAACAGTGACGAGTGAAAGAGCAGGACATGTCAATGACTGCTATTCGTACACGACTTGGTCAGGCTAAATTCATGATTCTGTATTAGTCTCATAAATGCTCCAACGGCATTATGAAATTAATAAACTGAGTTCCATGAACTCATAAGCAAATTCATCAGCGTTTTCATTGAGGATAACCTGATTTCCTCTAAGTTTAGAGAAGAACAGGAAGAACATATATGCACTATGTTGCAAATTCTATGACAAGAGAAATTTTACCCTAGAAATGTTTCCAATATCAATTCTGTTTGATTACAGCGACACGCTGAATCACATGGGTTTCTACGGTTAATCTTACCATGACTCAGCTTATACGTAAAGGAGAGAACCCTACACTACATTAGGTGTTCTAGACATTCCTACGCTAGGAGAAGTCTAGATTCAGAGACTCAGTGTTTCGCAACTCCTATGTATCAAGTTCTGCGAAGCAAGATACAGTTACGTTCATATCTAAGTACCTGACATACCAACAGGTTAAGATAGGACACCAACAGACTGGGATGTTTTCATCATCTAAAATTGTGAATTGAAATGGGACAAGATCTCCATGGATTTTGGTTACCAGATTAACGCAAACTCAGAAGAAGCATGATGCTATCAGGGTTATTGCAAACAGTTTGATCAAGTCAGCAGAATCCTTACATCCGCAAGGATTTCAGAACCAACAGATTGATCGGACATGTTCCAGCCAAGGCTCATCCGATCACTTGGAAATCCCTCAGTTATCGGGTTAGATAAAGATTCGCAATTGTACTCCTTAATTACTTCACGTCTTCATTCTAATTCCACGACTTGCTTTCGCGCTCGCGTTCATGACACTATTCACGTTCATGATGGTATCTCGGCTTACGATTTTGTGTTCATTTTTCTCATTCTGAGAAGTTTTGCAAGAACTTGAGAGACCAGACCCAAGTTTGGTATAACTCCCTATCCTCAGATAGACGTTTCTCGTCATATTCTATGTCTCACCTTGTAGCGTTTGGTGTTACCGCCATTATATTCTATGTTCAAGATATGTTCCACATGTCATGTTCAGTCCACGTTCCTCATATCATGATCAAGATATGTTACACGTATCATGGATCATGATATGTTTACTCATACTACACTCGCCATATCTCCACGTAGGACGTTCAAAATTTTTCAGGTATCACGTTCAAAATTTTTCACGTACTACGTTTCTTTATGTCTCGCGCATCATTTCTAATTATCAGTTAAGTCAGATTGTCTTGCATCGTAACGTTTCAGTTACCTTAGCACGTTAACTCTTATTTTTCTTGATCGAATTTATGGGATCTACCTTCCGTTGATATCCAAGAACTTCTTCGTATTCCAAGTCAAGGTCAGGAGGACCAAGATTTATCATTAGTGTCAAGATCTTCTAAAGGAACCATTCCAAGAGGGAGGCCACTTGGAAACAGACAAGTTCATCCGGACTTTCATCCCTTTTCTCTCATCAATTAGATATGTCCTTTCAGTCACGTCACGTTCCATGTCCTTTCAAGACATGTCACGTTCCCCGTTCCTTCTACCATGTCACTTGTACGTTCATTAATCTTACATACCCTCTCAGTTTGATTCGGGTATGTTTCTCTTTCAGTTACGTTATCTATAATCCGGGGACGAATTATTCTTTTTAGGGGGGAAGACTTGTAAAACCCGCATGCTTTTACCATGAATAGTACCCTTAAGATCGTACGTACTAGATTAAAACTTTCCTATTATAGCATGATTACGATTACGTGTTAGGATTTTACGTATTACGTACGTGTTAGAACACGATAAGTATTTACTACGCACGAGCACGCAATAATTATTTGACAATAATTAATCACGAGCATGCGATCATGAAATCATGAACGTAATTAAATCACGAACTATTATTAATTACGTATATATATTTATTACGAGCCTAAATAAATATATTAGGTCACGGTAATTATTTAACGAGAACACATTAAACGCGAACACAAATAATCACGAACGAGTAATTAATCAACGAGACACGGAAAACGGTACGGTACCCCATGTGGGGCCCCTACCCGCGGCTACAAGGGAAAGATGGGCCAAGCCCATCTCAATTTTTCACTAAATAGGGTAAAAGGAAAAACCACTACTTATTTTTCACTTTTACAAAAGATTTTTACAAAAACCTAAAAAGTTCTTCCTCCTCCTCCTTTTTCTTTTTTGGCCGCCACCCATAAACAAACCAAGGGGTGTTTATTTGATCTCTGATCTTGGATTTGGTGCTAGTGTTCGTGTTTGTTCATCGTTGTTTAGATCCACGCATTCGGTAATTCTTTTAACCCTTTTATTTTGATTTAATCTTTTAAATAATAAGAACATGATATGTTTTTCTTAAAAACCTAATTAAATCATAGATCTAACATGAAATTGGTTTTGGAATAAATCAAAAAGGGTGTTTTAGGGGTGTTTGTTCTTGGCCGTCGCCTAAACCGAACCCGAGGGGGTCTCGGTTTGGCTATTCGACCACCACCGAGACCATATGGTCCCGGTTGGTTGGTGTGGGTCCCACGGCAGCAACAAGACAAGGGGAACCTCGATGTGGTTCGGGGTATGGTGTCGATTTCAGGTCCGGTTCATGGTTCTTAGTCAAGATCCGGTTCACGGTGTATTTTAAGATTATTATTATTTTTATAATCTTATGTTAAAATTAAATTAATAAACATGACATGATTAATTAAATAACATGACTTAGGTTATTTTAATTATTAAAATCATGAAATTATTAACCTAAGTATTTTATATTTTAGACTTATAAATTAATTAATTATTTAAAAACCATGGTTATAATTAATTAATTAACATGACTTAGGTTATATTATTAATGTAAAACCCGCATGCTTTTACCATGAATAGTTGATTGATGTAAAATTACACTTTTAGGAAAAAGGCGTAAAAGCGGTAAGTATTGAACAAATGACTTTAGGAAAACTCAAGTGTTAATGACCCGATTAAGTTCGTTTCCCAAGGAGGTATATGTGTGTGACTAAGATGTACAAGATTTGAGATTAATATTTGGTTTAGAAGGGGATTAGAAGAGAAAATGACGAAGTCGTAAAAATAAAAATTAACTAAAAATCACTATTAGAAAGTTAAAACGTAGAACCTTAAAAACCACAAAAATAGAAATAAATTCTAAAAATTTCCAAAAATTTACCAAAAATGAAAAATAATAAACTAGGAGTTTACCAATTATCAAAACTTTTTAAAACCTTTTAAATAATTAAATATTCAATTTTTAAATGCTAATTAAAGCCCTAAAAATCAAATAAATTATCAAAAAGCCCAAATAAAGATTTTTCAATTGATAAACCTATAAAATGACCTAAAATGATTAAAAACTATTTTTAGAAATTTTAAAACTAATAAAAACTATTTAAAATGAATTAAAAGTTATTAAAACTTAAAATAATTATAAAAATTAATCTATAAGTGATAAAATTATTCTAAAAGGTGCTAAATTCCTATTTTAATGTATTTAACCTAAGAAAAATGTAAAAAGTTGGAAAAAGTGAAATTTTAAAAATAATAATAAAATAATAATAAAATAATAATAAAAATCCAAAAATTATAAAAAAATTCTAAAAACTTGCAAACTAGTTTATTTTAACCTAAGTAATCAGAAAATCAAAGTGAAATTACCAAAATACCCCTAATGGGCCCTCAAATGGGCCAAATCCAAAAACAGTCAACACAAATGGGCTTTTGGGCCCAAAAAGTCAAACTTGGCCCAATTGACTTGGAAAAGCCCTATCTGACTTAAAATTTAATTCTAAGAACAAAACTCTAAAGGCCCAAAAGCTGAAAATGTGCTTATCACAGCTTATTGAACACAAAGCTTATTCTTATTGGGCTTTTCAGCCCATTAAGCCATAAGCTAATGCCATAAGCTCTAATTTGACACACAACCCTCTTTTTGGATGCTTAAGAGATCTGTCAAAAGAAATTTCCAATAAGCTCACTCAATAAGCCAGAAAATAGAAAAGTAAAAATTCACAAAACGACAAAATAGTCGTTTTTGAGAAATACTCAACCTCAGAAGCTGATTTAACTTGCAAAAGCTTTCAAATGGACTCAATAAGCAATATCAATCAACAAAAATCCAATAAGCACAAGCAATAAGCCAGAATAAGCACAAAAGAGCTTATGTAAAAGTCAAAGGACTTGGTTTTCTAGTCAAACCTAAAAGTCAACCACCCAAATGCTCCAGGATGAACAAATGGGTCAAAATATGAGCACCTATTACAAAAACAAAGTTGTTGCTGGTTAAAATAAGCTATTATAGCTTATTGATAAGCTGACACCAAAATTGCACTATCAATGGCAACCAGCAGGGGAAAGGAGTTCCCACTGCTTTGACTATTTGACCAAGCTTATTTGAGAGTTCTGGTTTGATTCAATTGGAAACAAAGGCACCCTTGTGATCAGTGAACCACAAGGAGTCAATAGCAACAATAAAATCACAAAATGATCCACACAATAAGCCACAATAAGCCAAACAGTCCACAGATAAGCTCTAGATATGCAAATAAGCAGTTTAGCACTTAAAAAGCAGATTTAAGCAAAATAAGCCAACCAAACTTAACCAGATGCACACACAAGCTATATAAACTAACAATGAACACAAAGCAACAAGAATCAAACACTGAATCAAAGTAAATAGCAAGATCAAAGCTCAAAAAGTTACTGATGAACAAAGAACAATATGCATAAACAGTTTGCTGATATACTTGGCACTTGATCCATCTTCAAGCCTCAAATCCCTCTACCCTGGTGTGATTAGCTATGATTTAGCACTTGTTACCCTTAACCTATGCTTAGATCTAGGTGTCCTCAAAATCCTAGCCAATTTTACCATGTTATGAAGATTTTATAGCCAATCTATGAATCTATGTGTTCAAGACCACAAAACCTGCAAACAGATGCACAAATGCTCCCAAATAACAGTTACCAGTACTTGCATACAACACACAAGCACTTAACAAACCTCAAATCCAACTTATGCAGTAATCCCAAACACCCTTTTAAAACTTATTTTCACAAATTTTCAAAGGATCATTAAGATTCAACCCACAAATCAGATCAATAACACCTCATTAACATCAAACCAAGCCAAATCAACAATAAACATCCACAATAACACAGATTCAAGCACAATTCCACAAAAATAACAAATATTCAGAAACTTAAAGAGAAAATGAAAAGGGAAGAAGGTGCAAACCTCCAAGACCTACATCCAGGCCCTGGATTGTTTGAGCTTAGGTACTAGCAAAACAAGTACCAGCTTCCAATGCTGCTAAGATGAACAAACACAAAGGTGAGATCAAATAAACAAGGACTTTCTGATTTTTGAAACCCAAGCTTTATCAACTAAAACCTTGCCTCAAAAACCTTCAAACATGTAAATGGAACTCAGATTTTAGCTTCTCAAACACCAAACTTTTATAAACAAGAACAAGATTTCTCAAAATTTCATAAAATCAAATTTTATTTCATAAAAAGGAATTACAAAGATTAAAAGATAAAATCTGGAACAAAGGGACTCTCACATGTTGAGGTCTCCTTTTATAGGCAAATGCCTGGCTAACACTATTCATAAACCCTAGAACTGAATTCCCAAATGTGCCCTTGAGGTCTTCTAGACGTTTTCTGATTTTGAGCTGTCCAATTTGATCAAGGCTGTTCATTTTAGCTTTGGAATGAAGCAAATGTTGTGGGCTGTTGATCTTGACACGTCACATGACTTGGAGGCTAAGTTACTTGCTGATTGGTGGAAAGGGAATTGGGGGTGGGGTCCTTTGTGAGTGGGAGTGAGGGTTTTATGTGTGGGATGTGTTTAAGGTGAGGTGAATCAAACGTGTGCCAAGGTAATTTCATTTTACCCTTTGATTTAAGTTGTGTAAAATCTGGGCTGTAAAAGGTGAATAGTACTCTTGTTTGATCCGTTTTTGTAGGGTGGAAAGGTGTTTGGCGCAATAAACATTTGAATGTTTATTTTTCCCATATTTGGCCCTTGTGTTTTCAGAAAGTGGGTAAAACGTGTTTTCAACCACAAAAACTTCCATTCCTTTGTTAATAAGTTTCATGACTTGGTAGTTTTGGCACATTACTTTTCCAAAAGGATTACAAGGGTTGTTTTTGCCATTTTGAGATTATTCAAGGGCTGATCTTGGACATTGTTGATCTTCAAAGGTCTTCATTGTATCTTTGACTTCATGAGGGACCATTATTGGAAATTTTGATTTGTTGAGGGACTATTCTTGCCATTTCTTCAAAGTTGAAGGACCATTTGTGTAATTTTGACAAACTTAAGGGACCAAACTTGTAATTATGAATATACAAGGGTTTTAAGTGTCATTTCTTCAATAAATGAGGATCAATCTTGTTTGTTTTCAAGTCTTCAAGGGTATTTGTTGAAAATTCCATGATTAGGGCCCGGTTCTTTGCACGACTTCGTTTCTCGTGTCCGTTTTTCCTTGTAACTTGTGATCTTTTGTCTTTTTCACGATATCCATACCTAAAATACACAAGTAAACAAACACAAGCATATATATGGTATTTTTATGACATTTTTATGCATTAAAGCCCGAAAAGAACGATGAGATCATGTATAAATGCCATCTCATCACTCCCCCATACTAAGCCATTGCCGTGCCCTCACGCAATGCTAGAATAAAGTATCTAAGAATCACCAAATTTCAATTTTATTAACCTTTATTGAAGAGTAAAAAGACTTGCAACATACTACGAAGATGTGTAAAGACATAATGTATGATTCTCATCACAAAAAGTGACTTTTAGGGTCAAAGAATAGAAACAAGTAAATGTCCCTTAGAGTAAACTTCGTCATCCTTGATTGTCATACATTCCATGCTAAGTGCAAAAACAAGATCATTGTTGGTACAAGTCACAATGCTAACACTACTCATACGTCCAAATTGTGTAATACTTTTTCTCCCCGCAATCCTAGTTATTATAAAAGGAAATGGGTTACTAGCATTTTTTATCTATTTGTCATGGATCTCAAGTGATACATATTGACTTATTTGAGTAGTTATTAGTCTGAAAGCAAAGTAGCACGATTTGATCAATAGTTAGCCGAAGGACAAAAACTTTTAAAACGGCTTCTCGTGTATCTCCTTAAGTTCATATCTTGGCATAACTCGTTTCACGATTTGAGACCTTTCTCGGACCGATATTTGGCATGTACTTCATACTTCAAATCTTGGGAAGACGTTCTTGAAATTATGGTCTTCTCTTCATATATTTGGAATTTCTTCACTTGACATTTTTGAGAGATTCTTCATATTGGACCACGACTTCATCATTTTTCTTCAATCTTTATTTTGGATTTTGATATACAATGATCCGCCTCCTTTTCGGACTTGGATATATTTATCCTCATACCTTGTTAGGGTCTTTTTCGATATACTTTCTCCATTCTTTAGGGGAGTAATTGCTTCTCGTCGTGTGTCTCGATCCTTCATATTGATTTAGGAATAATGATACTTCACATCATCTTTGGATCTTTAGCAAAAAATAGAGCTCCTCATGCCTTGTTAGGGCCTTTTTGGATGATCGCCAATCTTCGCGTCCCGCTTCAATAAGTTATGCCTTGGCTATGAACTCTATTCAACCCCGAGCAACTTTTAAACGATCTTGCGCTAGAGGCTAAGTAACCTTTCAAATCGTACGACCTTACTTATTGCAATTATGATTTATTCCTAATGCATTGATCTTATGGGAAGAAAAAGCCACAATTAAAAACATATGAGTTTTTGAAAGAACACTTTCATGTTCTACGTTTAGCATGATCACTTGTCTAACTCTATCATTTCTCGTTCTTCACTATATAAAGACCTCTAATTAAAGAGACTCGTGAATACTTAGCCATGCAAGTCAAAATTAAGCCAAATTTGGATTAGCTTTCATTAAGACTATATCAAATCAAAGTTTTGGGTTTTCAAGCCACCTATAGGATCTTGCACTTTCTTGGACTTTTCCAAGTTTAGAGAATGCATTTTATAGTTCCCTTGATAAGTGACTTTCTAGAATCAATTATAGGAACTTGCGAAAAGTTCTTGTTCTTAACCCGAATGAATTAAGACTTTCGCGTTTTAAAGCTCCCTATATAAAAGTCTAGCAAAACTTGAATTGAGCGGGTTAAGGAATGTAAATGGCTCCAAATGCCCATCAAGTCAAAAATTAACTCTTATTCTACCCAACGGAAAATATACATTCGTGTCTTAAAAACACTTATGAAAACTAAGAAAAATTTTAAAATTTGGCCATTTTTTGTCTTATTAGCAAAACAAAATATTGAAAATTGGAAAGCGTGAGGGCGTAGCAAAGCAAGTACCTATTCACCCCCCCATACTAAAAGTAAATATTGTCCTCAATGTTTCGAGTCTAAAGGTGGAGCACCCCCATACTAGAGACGAAGAGTCGAATGCTTAGGATCTAGCATGGAAAGGGTGATCAACAATATATCTAAAGCCGTTTATTAAGTATGCTAAAAGATAATTGTTAGAACAATAAAGGATATGTCATGGAATCGTGAAAAACTTCTTCAAACGAACGATGGAGGCTTACGTAAACGAACACGAGAGTCTTCAATCGTAGACGATGATGATGATCTAGATAACACAATCACAAACAACTACGAGACAACGAGTTGAAAGGGTACAAGTCCCCTTATTAGTGAATAGTGAGCATAAAAGATAAGCATGGGATCTCCCCCACGAGGCACCTCGTTTTTGATTACCGAGTCATGAGCTCGACTCGATCCCCTCAATGCTAATTATCATTGGGGAAGGTGTCTTGGTCGGGGGCAACCATTGAAGGAATTTCCCCACCAAAGTAGTGCTTAAGCCTATGTCCATTCACCTTGAAATTAGGGCCATCATCTTGAGCTAGCTCAATGGTCCCTTATGGAAACACTTGTGTAATGGTGAACGGACCCGACCAACGAGATTTCAATTTCCCGGAAAATATCTTAAGACGAGAGTTAAAAAGCAACACTTGATCACCAACGTTAAAAACCCGGTTTTTAATCTTTGAATCATGAAACTTTTTAGTCTTTTCTTTAAAAATTAATGAATTTTCATAAGCATTATCTCTTAATTCATCCAATTCATTCAATTGTATTTTTCGGTGATCTCCCGCGGTCTTCAAGTCAAAATTAGCATGCTTAAGGGCCCAATATGCCTTATGCTCCAATTCAATGGGCAAATGACAATTCTTCCCATAGACTAACTTATAAGGAGTGCAACCGATAGGTGTCTTATAAGCGGTCCTAAAGGCCCATAAAGCGTCATCGAGTTTGTCGGACCATGAAGCATGGTTTTCTCCAATTGACCTCTCTAAAATCCTCTTCAAAGCTCGGTTCGAAACCTCGACTTGCCCACTCGTTTGCGGGTGATAAGCCGTAGAAAGACGATGTGTAACTCCATATTTCTTTAGAACCTTTTCGAATTGGTCATTACAAAAATGGGTTCCACGATCGCTTATAATAGCACGAGGGGTTCCGAACCGAGAGAATAATTGCTTCAAAAACTTCACTACCACACGAGCATCATTAGTAGGCAAAGCCTTAGCTTCCACCCACTTAGATAGGTAGTCCACCGCGACGAGGATATATTTGTTGCCATGAGACGATGGGACGGCCCCATAAAGTCTATTCCCCATATGTCGAAAATCTCACATACTTGAATTATATTTTGCGGCATTTCATCACGTTGAGACGATTTTCCTTGACGTTGGCACGAATCACACGACTTTACAAGTGCGTGTGCATCACGATAGATAGAAGGCCAAAAGAAACCGGCATCGAACACTTTCTTAGCCGTGAGATTAGCACCGTGGTGACCACCCGTGGGTCCCTCGTGACAAGCTCTAAGGATATTAGAGGCTTCGGCACCAAACACACAACGTCGAACGAGTTGATCCGCACAAATCCGAAAGAGATAAGGGTCGTCCCAAAAATAGAACTTGACGTCACGAAAGAATTTTCGTTTTTGTTGTGTCGTCATACCCTTGATTATGAAATTGCCCGCATGGTAATTTGCAATGTCGGCAAACCATGGGGTGATGTCTTTAGAATTCACTACACCGAGAGTCTCAAGAGGAAATGTTTCGGTAATTTCCTTGTTCTCGAAAACATCTTTGTGAGGATCTTCTAGACGAGAGAGATGATCGGCCGCTAGATTCTCGGCTCCTTTTTTGTCAAGCACGGTGACATCAAATTCTTGGAGGAGGAGCATCCAACGAAGCAATCTCGGCTTAGCATCTTGCTTAGCTAAGAGATACTTGATAGCCGAATGGTCGGTATACACGATGCTTTTAGTCAAGACGAGATAAGGTCGGAATTTCTCAAAAGCATAGACCACGGCAAGGAATTCCTTCTCCGTTGTGGTGTACTTTAATTGAGCCTCGGTCATCGTCTTACTAGCATAGTGGATAGGACGAAAATGCTTGTCATAGCGTTGCCCTAAGACGGCCCCTATAGCATAATCACTTGCATCGCACATGATTTCGAAGGGTAATTCACAATTAGGAGCAACAAGAATGGGAGCTTCGGTAAGTTTCCTTTTGAGAGTCTCGAAAGCCTTAACACAATCCTCATTAAAGTTAAAAGGAGCATCCTTCTCGAGAAGGTGTGTCATAGGACGAGAAATCTTCGAAAAGTCCTTGATGAAACGACGATAAAAGCCCGCGTGGCCTAGGAAACTCCTAACTCCCTTAACGGTTTTGGGATGAGGTAACTTGGCGATGACGTCTACCTTAGCTTTATCGACCTCAATCCCCGCCTTCGACACCTTATGTCCTAAGACGATTCCTTGTTTACACATGAAATGACATTTCTCCTAATTAAGCACAAGATTGGTTTCTTCACAACGTTTTAACATTTGCTCGAGATTAGATAAACATGACGTGAACGAATTACCAAACACCGAGAAGTCATCCATAAACACTTCCATCGACTTCTCGATCATATCGTGAAAAATCGCCATCATACACCGTTGAAACGTACCGGGTGCATTACAAAGTCCGAAAGGCATCCTACGATAAGCGAACGTTCCATAAGGACACGTAAACGTAGTCTTCTCTTGATCACGAGGGTCGATAGGGATTTGAAAGTAACCGGAAAAAACCATCTAAAAAGCAATAGAATTCATTTCCCGCAAGTCGCTCCAACATTTGATCCATGAAGGGAAAAGGAAAGTGGTCTTTACGAGTGGCGTCATTTAAGTTTCGGTAGTCAATACACACCCTCCAACCGGTCACAACACGAGTGGGAATTAACTCGTTGTTTTCATTGGGCACAACGGTCATTCCTCCCTTTTTAGGGACACAATGGATTGGGCTTACCCATGGGCTATCGGATATAGGATAAATCATTCCCGCGTCAAGGAGTTTAAGGACCTCCTTTTTAATGACATCGTGAATTTTGGGATTCACCCTTCTTTGACTTTGAATTGCGGGTTTGTAGTCCTCCTCCATTAAAATCTTGTGAGTACAAAATTTTGGGTCAATACCCTTAATGTCGGATATTTTCCACGCAATTGCCCCTTTGTGAGCCTTAAGAACTTTCAAGAGCTCGGTTTTTTCATCATTAGTAAGACCTTTTGCAATAATAACCGGCAACTTGTCATCACCTTCCAAGAATGCGTATTCAAGGTGAGAAGGAAGATCTTTCAATTCAAGGATAGGTGGTTCCTCGATTGAAGATTTTGGTTCAACACTTATAACTTCCATCGGCGAAAGAAATGGTGGAATAGAAGTTTCATCACTAATCAACACCTCATCTTCATTGTTGATTTCATTTGAAGTGAGATCGCCTCCTTGGAATGGAGTGAGATTTGGTGTAGAATTAGCAAGAATCGGATCCAAAATAGTGGGATTGCCACTTGACGAGCTATCGGAAAAACCTAACACTTCTTGTGAAAACTCATCGCAAACCACATCAACGATGTCAATGTGATTGATGGTAGCGATTGCATAAACATGAGAAGGTTTCGAGTTTTGAGTAGCGTTTATAACAAGTTCCTCTTCGTTGAATCTCAAAGTGATAGTTCTCGCATGAACATCGATAAGCGATCTCGAAGTGTCTAAAAATGATCGACCTAAAATTAGAGGAACTTGAGGATCCGCGGGGATGTCAACTACTATAAAATCAACGGGATAGTAGAACTTCCCCACTTTCACGAAAACATCTTCGGCTACTCCACATGCCATAATCGTAGAATGATCGGCCATCTCGATGGACATGTTCGAAGGAATGAGAGCCGGAAGCGAAAGCGATTTCCAAATGGAAAATGGCATCAAATTAATGCTCGCACCAAGATCGGCCAAGGCGAGGCATTCTTTCATATCTTGTATGTCACAAGGAATGAGAAACTTTCCGGGATCACCAACTTTTTCTGGTATGCGGTTAAGATAAACCGAAGAACAATTAGCAAGCTTTGAAAGCTTTTCCTTATCGCTCATCATACTTTTAAAAGTGGAAGCGAAACGAGGCATATATAACAGCGCGTCGGCTAGACTCACATCAAAATGCACTTGTTGAAACATTTTTATAAAAAGCTCGATTTGTTGTTTGTTACGTTCTTGCAACTTCTCTTTGTTTCGTCTTGAAGGGTAGGGTAAAGGTGGTGTGGGTTGGTCATTAGGCAACGGCCTTGGAAACTCGGGTTCCACAATTGGTATTGGTTCAACCGTAGGTGTGGTATGAGTGGTACTTCGTGGGATTGTAATGTGCTCCTTTTCGACCATCACCTCGGGTTCTTTCTCGATTTCCTTCTCCTTAGAAGTACTTGTACGAGAGATTGGTTCCTTGAAAGTTTTACCACTTCGTGTAGTAATAACCTTCATTTCTCCCTTCGGGTTTGCAATGGTATCACTAGGAAGACCACCCGAAGAAGAGGGTTTACACATGATTGCTTCAAACATCTTAGCCATTCGGTCCTCAAATTTTGATTGCCTAGCATCCGCTTTTAATAACTCTTGCTTAATCTCATGTTGTCCTAATTCCATCTTTTGTTGGTTTTGTTGAAGACGTTGGACATTTCCTTCCATTTTGTTTGCATGAGTTTTAAGTTCATTAGCAAGTTCATTTTTAAGCTCGTTTTTCAACTCGGACCTTAAGCTAATCATCTCACGTTGCATATTATCAAATTTAGCATCATTTGCTTTTGCATAATCCAAAAATTCTCCGTGCAAATTTTTAGTGTGAGCATTTTGAAAACCTTGTGTAGTGTTTTGAAAATCACGGTTTTGATTTTGATTAGAAATTTGTCCATTCCCACTTTGATAATTCCCTTTGTTGTAATTGCGTGTGTTGCCTTGGTAATTACCTTGGTTGTTGTTTCGATAATTGTTAACATTTTGGTTTGGTGGAGCTTGATTTGGGCGGGAACCTTGACCGTTTTGGTTGTAAGTTCCCGTTGCTACATAAGCACTCGAAGTGTTACCATCCGCGGTAATGCACTCGGAAAGATCATGAGCTCCCCCACAAGATAAACAACTCTTAGCAACCGCTTTAACCGAATCGGAATTGGAAGCTTCTTGAGCCTTCCAATGGGACATTAGATTCGCAAATCTATCAAAAAAACGATTTTCCTCATTAGCTTCATCATGTAAGGCGTTAATGCTACGAGACGATTGTGACGAAGATGACGAACCCATATTGGCAACACTCGGTGTGTTACGAGGGTTATAAACCTTAGATCTATTTTCAATGATTTGTAAAGCCTCATTTGTCGTCTTGCACAAAAAATTACCACCCTCGGCGGCATTCAAATAATCTCGTTCATGATCATTAAGCCCATTATAAAAAGTATCCACTTGATGCAATTCCGTAAAATCATGGTGTGGACATTCATGTAACATTTCTTTAAAGCGTTCCCATGCCATTGAAAAACTTTCATTATTACGTTGCACAAATCGTGAAATCTCATTTTTCAAGTGTGTTGTTTTAGATGGTGGAAAAAACTTGTTCACAAACTTAGAAACGAGATCGGCCCATGTCAAAATTGAATTTGGCGGTTCTTTCTCGAGCCAAATTTTGGCGGGTCCATCCAACGAGTATGGAAACTACATCATCTTAATGGCGTCATGTGGAACATCCTTAAATTTGCTAGTGGCGGTGAGACGGTTGAAATTCCTAATGTGGTAATGCGGGTTGTCTTTCTCGTGACCTCGAAATTTGTTTGCTTGTAGCATCGACATTAAACCCGTCTAAATCTCGAAATTCTCCGCAAGAATGGCGGGAATCACAATAGCCTCTCCAAAACCCTCGGTGGGTGCTTGTAGCAACTCCATCATAGTACGATTAGCCATGACGACTTCTTGTTCTACAATAGGTTCCACAATTGGAGGTTCTTCAACAATCAACGTCTCTTGATTGGCTTGCTTTTGAAGTCGTTTACGAGCTCGTTTTGCTTGATTACGAGTGATCATAAACTTCATGAAGAATGGGAGGTGAGCAAAGAAGATTCTTTTTAGGTGTTTTGTGAATTTTCAATTTTATTTTTTTTGTGTTTTTGATGATATTTAATTCTTTTGGATTTTGGTGTATCTTCGTAGACAACAATCTACAAAATCTCTCCTCGAATCAAACTCTTGATTAAAGAAGCCTCAAAGGAATGAAAACGATCACGTGGAGTGAACGCCTTCGAATGACTTTAGAACTTTGGTGAAAACCAAATTGTTCAAGAGGGTTTAATCACAAAGAAAACCAAGAAAATATAGTATACGTAATAATACTTTGGGCGGCAAAACCCTCGATTAGCCTTCAATCTCAAAATACTCACAAGCAAGCGGGGAAACGAGGCGGCGCGAAGCACTTAAGAGCCTTTTTACTTAGGGTATATTTTATAATACCCGCCTTATACCCACCTTATAGTTTGTATTTTTCAAAATCGAGCTTCACGAAAGTATTTATCTATTTATGCCTTTTTCTTTTTGTTTGAGATTCGAATACAATAATTAGGTGATCAAATCCCAATTAAGGTTGTGTTTTCACACTTTTGGAGATATTGTAAATTTGTTGTGATACTTAATACAATATAGTAATAATATTTGTACAAGAAAAACCAAGAAAACCGATAATACGTATTAGTAGAGTTCTACTAATACAACTACTATTTGGTTAATATTAAAAACAACAATGCAAATTAATCACGACACACCTCCCCGGCAGCGGCGCCAAAGTGATTGATGTAAAATTACACCTTTTAGGAAAAAGGCGTAAAAGCGGTAAGTATTGAACAAATGACTTTAGGAAAAATCAAGTGTTAATGACCCGATTAAGTTCGTTTCCCAAGGAGGTATATGTGTGTGACTAAGATGTACAAGATTTGAGATTAATATTTGGTTTAGAAGGGGATTAGAAGAGAAAATGACGAAGTCGTAAAAATAAAAATTAACTAAAAATCACTATTAGAAAGTTAAAACGTAGAACCTTAAAAACCACAAAAATAGAAATAAATTCTAAAAATTTCCAAAAATTTACCAAAAATAAAAAATAATAAACTAGGAGTTTACTAATTATCAAAACTTTTTCAAACCTTTTAAATAATTAAATATTCAATTTTTAAATGCTAATTAAAGCCCTAAAAATCAAATAAATTATCAAAAAGGCCAAATAAAGATTTTTCAATTGATAAACCTATAAAATGGCCTAAAATGATTAAAAACTATTTTTAGAAATTTTAAAACTAATAAAAACTATTTAAAATGAATTAAAAACTATTAAAACTTAAAATAATTATAAAAATTAATCTATAAGTGATAAAATTATTCTAAAAGTTGCTAAATTCCTATTTTAATGTATTTAACCTAAGAAAAATGTAAAAAGTTGGAAAAAGTGAAATTTTAAAAATAATAATAAAATAATAATAAAATAATAATAAAATAATAATAAAATAATAATAAAATAATAATAAAAATCCAAAAATTATAAAAAAATTCTAAAAACTTGCAAACTAGTTTATTTTAACCTAAATAATCAGAAAATCAAAGTGAAATTACCAAAATACCCCTAATGGGCCCTCAAATGGGCCAAATACAAAAACAGTCAACACAAATGGGCTTTTGGGCCCAAAAAGTCAAACTTGGCCCAATTGACTTGGAAAAGCCCTATCTGACTTAAAATTTAATTCTAAGAACAAAACTCTAAAGGCTCAAAAGCTGAAAATGTGCTTATCACAGCTTATTGAACACAAAGCTTATTCTTATTGGGCTTTTCAGCCCATTAAGCCATAAGCTAATGCCATAAGCTCTAATTTGACACAGAACCCTCTTTTTGGATGCTTAAGAGATCTGTCAAAAGAAATTTCCAATAAGCTCACTCAATAAGCCAGAAAATAGAAAAGTAAAAATTCACAAAACGACAAAATAGTCGTTTTTGAGAAATACTCAACCTTAGAAGCTGATTTAACTTGCAAAAGCTTTCAAATGGACTCAATAAGCAATATCAATCAACAAAAATCCAATAAGCACAAGCAATAAGCCAGAATAAGCACAAAAGAGCTTATGTAAAAGTCAAAGGACTTGGTTTTCTAGTCAAACCTAAAAGTCAACCACCCAAATGCTCCAGGATGAACAAATGGGTCAAAATATGAGCACCTATTACAAAAACAAAGTTGTTGCTGGTTAAAATAAGCTATTATAGCTTATTGATAAGCTGACACCAAAATTGCACTATCAGTGGCAACCAGCAGGGGAAAGGAGTTCCCACTACTTTGACTATTTGACCAAGCTTATTTGAGAGTTCTGGTTTGATTCAATTGGAAACAAAGGCACCCTTGTGATCAGTGAACCACAAGGAGTCAATAGCAACAATAAAATCACAAAATGATCCACACAATAAGCCACAATAAGCCAAACAGTCCACAGATAAGCTCCAGATATGCAAATAAGCAGTTTAGCACTTAAAAAGCAGATTTAAGCAAAATAAGCCAACCAAACTTAACCAGATGCACACACAAGCTATATAAACTAACAATGAACACAAAGCAACAAGAATCAAACACTGAATCAAAGTAAATAGCAAGATCAAAGCTCAAAAAGTTACTGATGAACAAAGAACAATATGCAGAAATAGTTTGCTGATATACTTGGCACTTGATCCAATTTCAAGCCTCAAATCCCTCTACCCTGGTGTGATTAGCTATGATTTAGCACTTGTTACCCTTAACCTATGCTTAGATCTAGGTGTCCTCAAAATCCTAGCCAATTTTACCAAGTTATGAAGATTTTATAGCCAATCTATGAATCTATGTGTTCAAGACCACAAAACCTGCAAACAGATGCACAAATGCTCCCAAATAACAGTTACCAGTACTTGCATTCAACACACAAGCACTTAACAAACCTCAAATCCAACTTATGCAGTAATCCCAAACACCCTTTTAAAACTTATTTTCACAAATTTTCAAAGGATCATTAAGATTCAACCCACAAATCAGATCAATAACACCTCATTAACATCAAACCAAGCCAAATCAACAATAAACATCCACAATAACACAGATTCAAGCACAAATCCACAAAAATAACAAATATTCAGAAACTTAAAGAGAAAATGAAAAGGGAAGAAGGTGCAAACCTCCAAGACCTACATCCAGGCCCTGGATTGTTTGAGCTTAGGTACTAGCAAACAAGTACCAGCTTCCAATGCTACTAAGATGAACAAACACAAAGGTGAGATCAAATAAACAAGGACTTTCTGATTTTTGAAACCCAAGCTTTATCAACTAAAACCTTGCCTCAAAAACCTTCAAACATGTAAATAGAACTCAGATTTTAGCTTCTCAAACACCAAACATTTATAAACAAGAACAAGATTTCTCAAAATTTCAGAAAATCAAATTTTATTTCATAAAAAGGAATTACAAAGATTAAAAGCTAAAATCTGGAACAAAGGGACTCTCACATGTTGAGGTCTCCTTTTATAGGCAAATGCCTGGCTAACACTATTCATAAACCCTAGAACTGAATTCCTAAATGTGCCCTTGAGGTCTTCTAGACGTTTTCTGATTTTGAGCTGTCCAATTTAATCAAGGCTGTTCATTTTAGCTTTGGAATGAAGCAAATGTTGTGGGCTGTTGATCTTGACACGTCACATGACTTGGAGGCTAAGTTGCTTGCTGATTGGTGGAAAGGGAATTGGGGGTGGGGTCCTTTGTGAGTGGGAGTGAGGGTTTTATGTGTGGGATGTGTTTAAGGTGAGGTGAATCAAACGTGTGCCAAGGTAATTTCATTTTACCCTTCGATTTAAGTTGTGTAAAATCTGGGCTGTAAAAGGTGAATAGTACTCTTGTTTGATCCGTTTTGTAGGGTGGAAAGGTGTTTGGCGCAATAAACATTTGAATGTTTATTTTGCCCATATTTGGCCCTTGTGTTTTCAGAAAGTGGGTAAAACGTGTTTTCAGCCACAAAAACTTCCATTCCTTTGTTAATAAGTTTCATGACTTGGCAGTTTTGGCACATTACTTTTCCAAAAGGATTACAAGGGTTGTTTTTGCCATTTTGAGATTATTCAAGGGCTGATCTTGGACATTGTTGATCTTCAAAGGTCTTCATTGTATCTTTGACTTCATGAGGGACCATTATTGGCAATTTTGATTTGTTGAGGGACTATTCTTGCCATTTCTTCAAAGTTGAAGGACCATTTGTGTAATTTTGACAAACTTAAGGGACCAAACTTGTAATTATGAATATACAAGGGTTTTAAGTGTCATTTCTTCAATAAATGAGGATCAATCTTGTTTGTTTTCAAGTCTTCAAGGGTATTTGTTGAAAATTCCATGATTAGGGCCCGGTTCTTTGCACGGCTTCGTTTCTCGTGTCCGTTTTTCCTTGTAACTTGTGATCTTTTGTCTTTTTCACGATATCCATACCTAAAATACACAAGTAAACAAACACAAGCATATATATGGTATTTTTATGACATTTTTATGCATTAAAGCCCGAAAAGAACGATGAGATCATGTATAAATGCCATCTCATCAATAGTACCCTTAAGATCGTACGTACTAGATTATAACTTTCCTTTTATACTACCATTACGTTTACGTGTTAGGATTTTACGTATTACGTACGTGTTAGAACACGATAAGTATTTATTACGCACGAACACGCAATAATTATTTAAACAATAATTAATCACGAACATGCGACCATGAAATCATTAACGTAATTAAATCACGAGCTAATATTAATTACGTATATATATTTATTATGAACACGAAAAAATATATTAAGTTACGATCGATAACTAATTAAAACACGTAAATTATGAACACGAGAACACACTATAATATTTAGACTCAGGAAATGTATGGGTTAACCCATGTGGGCCCCATACCACGAAATTAGGGAGGGAAGATGGGCTTAGCCCATCAATTTTTACTAAAACAAGGAATTAGGAAAGATTTTGGTCATTTTTCACTTTACCGGAAAACACCAAAAACCCTAAAAAGGATTTCTCCTTCTCCTCTTCTTCTTCTTTTTGGCCGCCACACATAAACACACCAAAGAGGGTGTTTATTTGATTTTGATCTTAGTTTTTGGTGCAAGTGTTCGTGTTTGTTCATCCTCGTTTAGATCCACGTATTCGGTATATTCTTTTTACCCTTTTCTTTTTGATTTGATCTAATAATTAAATAAGAACATGGTGTTTTTAAAACCTAATGAAAACATAGATCTAACATGAAAATGGTTATTGGGTAAATCAAAAAGGGATGTTTTAGGGGTGTTTGTTCGGCTGGCGCCTAAACCGAACCCCAAGGGGGTCTCGGTTTCGCTACTCGACCACCACCGAGACCATATGGTCTCGGTTGAGTGGTGTGGGTCCCACGGCAGCAGCAAGACAAGGGGAACCCCGAAGTGGTTCGGGGTATGGTGTCGATTTCATGTCTGGTTCATGGTTTCTAGTCAAGATCCTGTTCACGGTTTATGTTAAGATTATTTTTATATAATCATATGTTAAAATTTAATTAGTAAATATGACATGATTAATTTAATAACATGACTTGGGTTTTAATTTAATTATAGATCATGAAATTATTAACCTAAGTATTTTATATTTTTAGACTTATAATTAATTAATTATTTAAAAACCATGTTTATAATTAATTAATTAACATGACTTAGGTTATATTATAAATAAATAATAATACCTGTTTTAACCTAAGTATTTAACTTTATTTAATTAAAAACATGGCATACTTTAATTAAATATTTTAACCTATAGTTTATTTAAATTACATGAAATAATTAATAAACTATACATTATATCATTATGACTTAGAAAATAATCATGAAAACACTTAGGCTTATATACTTAGCTTATTTAACCAGCTTATATCTAATTATGGAAACTTTTTATTTTTAGAAACTTATTGAATTCAGGCAGCTAATCTATTTATGGAAACTTATTTAATTAAGGCAGCTGATCTATTTATGGAAACTTTTTATTTTTAGAAAATTATCTATTTTAAGCAGTAATTCTATTTTTGGAAACTTTCTATTTTTGGAAACTTTATATTTTTGGTAACTTTCTATTTTTGGAAACTTACTGTTTTTGGAAACCTGCTATTTTTGGAAAGTTACTTATTATTACACAGTAAGTATAATAATACATGAAATACCAGAAATACATAATCAGAATAGACAGAATATAAGATAAACACAGTTTAAGGCTTAAAACAGTAAAACATGATATGAAAATATAAAATAAGCTAAGACATGATATAAAACCAGTTACGTATTTAGTAGTCAGATACTTATTCATGTATGTATTCATGTAGCATTAGTGACACGGAAGTAGGATTCCTCTCAGTTCGTCTTCTTCTTCGTTCATTGGACATAAGGTACGGATTCCCGTCCTTTCAGTATGGACATTCTTTCCTTATTAGGATTCCCCGTATGCAGCCAACTGTTTTCCCAGTATTTGTTTTATATGTTTTTGAATTGCTTATGTTTAATTAGAATACTTAAAGCCATATACATGCATGACCAGTTTCAGCTAGTTATGGAGGTACCATAACCATAACATTAGAGGCACCGATGTTATGACTTCACCACGGCGGAGTGATTGCTCGTGGTGTCCCTTCAGCTTTTGGCCATATTCTTATATTTATCATGTGGGGCGTATGGGTGCATCCTAGTTACATGTTTTCAGCCAGGATTTCATGGTGAATGTGGTGTGTGCCTTGCATCCTTCACAAGGAGCTGATCCCTCCTACCCAAACCAGAATATTAAATTAGAGGCATCCCATCTAATTTGCATGATGAGGTCACCCCTCCAAGTATTCATGCACGGTGGATTTACATGACCTATATTGGCTAATGGTAAAATATGATAAATAGTTTTTACAAGATAAACATAAGGCTTTTCAAACTATAAAACCAGTTTTATGAACATGTTCCAGGTTTTCTAGGACTTATACATTTACGCTGCTATTAAGTCTTTATTATGTTTTATTCAATTATACCATGTCTATATCCGTGCACTGAGCGTTTTGGTCAGCCGTTACTTTCCTTTCCATGTCCCAAAACGGCAGGTACCCTAGTAAAGAATCGAGCATTTGGAGGACGTGCATAGGATGGAAGCTGCTAGAGACTTCTTTTCCTTTTTGCCTTCATATACTTATGCTTGCTTAGTCTTTCATTCATTTCTTTTACTTTATTATGTTTTGGGCTTATGTTTGGGAACCGATGTTTGATTTCTGTTATCCCTATGATCATGTAATGTTTCAGACATTTATCCTTGTATTCTTTGATGACACGCCATAATTACGCGTGACATTCCATTATCAAAATGGGGTGTTACAATTATGGTATCAGAGCCAAGGCTTCGACCTGTAGGCTCTAAAACTCGACCTGTGACTAGTGGGTAGTCACCAGGAGCTTCCTAAGCCAACGTTTGTTATTCTACGTATTGATGGTTTTAGCGCATTGTTGTTTTAACCATGATGTTTTCAGCACCTTGAGGTTTTAACCTTGATGTTTTTATCGATATTGTTTTACTATTATGGATGGACAACCGTCATTCATATTTAGTTATGTGCCATTGTTTCATGCATAATGTTCCTCGCGAACTGTGGCTATGTGGATTGATCCCCAGTAGTTCATAATTAGTCACATAAAAAAAATTTCTGATAACTTTTGACATATGAGTTTCATTTATTTATGTTTCATGTATCATTTTTGAAGGGATTATGACTAAGTAATGGTTGGTACAGGACTGGCCCTATTTAGTCGCATGTGCTTTTATCGAAACTTTTAATTTTGGGACCGACCCATAGGCGTCCCCTCGCCATGTCTTTTGTTTTGCGACCGACGCATAGGCGTCCCCTCGCACATATAAAGGTTTTTATAAACTACATTACGCATTCATGCACTGTATTTCATGCATAAAATTTTTCTCATGATTTATTGGCATAAATTTTTTTCATGTCCCCTGATACAAGGATTTTGCTTGGGTTTAATTTTGTCTCGGAATCCTCTCGAATTGATCTCGGCCTTAAGTGGAATTATTGTTCTTGGTTACTAAAAAGGGGTTTTAGATTTCTAATCTACTAAAAAGTTTAAATGTATTAAAATGAAAATTTTAATCAAAAACAATTAATTTAAGGACAACTAACAAGACTAGAATTAAAATTAAAATTAAAACAAAGAAACAGTAAGAAATAGTAATACAGTAACTCTTAAAAATATTCAAAGAAAACTGATTCGGAAGTTTAACCTTGATTCGGAACTTTACACCCGGAAGTTGGTTCGGAACTCTTGATCCGGAACTTTTCACCCGGAAGTCTTCATTCGGAACTTTTGGAAAATCCTTCACTCGGAACTTTCTTCGGAAGTTGATCCGGAACTTTCTTCGGAACTTTGATTCGGAAGATTATTCGGAACAATCAATTCATTCGGAACCTTTTAACTCATTCGGAACTTTTAAACATAAAACTCATTCGGAACTTTTTAAACTTAAATTTATTCGGAACTTCAAAAACAAACGTTCATTCGGAACTTTTTGAAAATAACATTCATCCGGAACTTTGGTTCATTCGGAAGATTGGGTTCATCCGGAACTTTCAGTTCATTCGGAACTTTCTACTGACTCGGAACTTTTTGAAAGGAAACTCATTCGGAACTTAGCTGTTCATCCGGAACTTAGTGTTCATCCGGAAGTTTTTGGTTCATTCGGAACCTGGGGAATTCAAGAACAGTAGTTTTACCCGAAGAACAAGGAAATCAATTTTAATGCCAAAAATCACCAAGTTTTTCACCAAATCTTAAATAAAACTAAACACAAAGCATCTACTAACCATAAACTACAAATCCCATCAACAAAAACATAAAACCCAACAACTTTTAAAGATCAAATCAATAAAATAAGAACTTAAGAACTTGAAGAGAAAGATGATGATGAACAAGATGAAATGGGAAGATTAAACAAGAACTTGTATTGATGATTTAATGTTTTAACAATAACAAAACAAGGATTAAAATTACAAGATTGAAAAGAACAAAGATCAAGATCACCAAACACCCTAGTGGTGTTGGTGATGATACGAACTAAAAAGGAGAAAAAAGGGGAAGAGAAGAAAACAAAAACTTACTGCCTAAATGTGTGAGGGGTGGACTATATATAGGTGTTCCCCTTGGTTGGTGAGTGGGCTTTCTCCCGTTCTTCGTGTCTTCTCGTCTTTTCAGAAAAGTTGACGTTTTCGATTCTGATTCGGGATTTGTCGTCGATTAAATTCAACTCGTCTTTTAATTTCTTCGTTTAATGGACTTGAGTTTCTTCGACTTATATAAATCTTCCATCTTTGGTCCTTTTCTTCGATAAATCTTCGAATAGGCCCAGTGACTTCAAATCTTTTGCATCTCTTGGACAATAGACTTTATCTTGAGTCTTTTTCTTCGGTAAAACCCGTGCAATCCCATGTTTTCTTTAATATTCATCCGGTTGGCTCTGAAAACACAATAAACACAAAAACCACGCATAATTCCAAACAAATGATATTAAATATGTGTTTTGGTCTCGTTTTAGCCAGAATTAAGTGGTAAAGGATGGGTGTTTACACACCTATCAAATCCCCTACACTTAACCATTGCCATGCCCTCATGCAATGCTTAGTGATAAAGCAATTTTACACTTTTCTCATAATTAATCAACCTTGGCCTTATTATTAAAATACTACTTAAACAAAAATGAAAATACTAAGAGAAATTAAAACTTTAAAATAAACAAAAGGATGGAAATAACTTGCAAAGAAATCAAGGACTTACATTAGGGCTTTGGTGCTGCGAAGATTTATCACCCTCAAGTTTCACGTTCCCCAAACTAAGCTTAAAAACGAGATCATTGTTATTATAAGTTAGTAAATCAAACACTTACACACATGGCTTAATTAAATGCTTAAACTCCCTTATTCCTAGGTATATCTCTTATATTTTATTTTTGTCTTAGAATGATCATGAAGATGCATTTTTGGACTTATTTCGTTAGTTTATTAAGGCTGAAAGTAAAGTAGGACGATTTGATCAATAGTTAGCTAAAGGACAAAATCTCTTAAAACTGCTTCTCGGGATATCAAAAAGTTCATATCTTGGCATAACTCGGTTCACGATTTGAGACCTTTCTCGGGCTGATATTTGGCAGGTACTTCATACTTCATATCTTGAGAGACGTGCTTGAGATAATGGTCTTCTCATCATTCATAGAGTTTCTTCACTTGGAGACTTTTGAGAGGTACTCCAACTTTGTTGACCACGACTTCATGATAATTTCTTCAATCTCTATTTGGGAATTTGAGATACAACGATCCGCCTCCTTTTCGGACTTGGATCTATTTATCCTCATACCTTGTTAGGGTCTTTTCGGATAGACTTCTCCATCATCTTTATGGGAGTTGATTGCTTTTCGTCGTGATTCTTGATCCTTCATATTGACTTTGGGAATAATGCTTTTCACATCACTTGGATCTTTAGCAATAAAATGGAATCCTCATGCCTTGTTAGGGCCTTTTTGGACTCCCCAATCTTCGCGCCCCGCTTCATAAGTTATGCCTTGGCTATGAACTCTTATCATTACCGAGCAACTTTTAAACGATCTTGGGCTAGAAGCTAAGTAACCTTTCAAATCGTACGACCTTACTTATTGCAGATAAATTATTAGAAAGTGATGGGAGAATAGGCAAATAATTACACCAAGTGAGCTTGTGTAAGAATACCGACTTATAATTGACTCTATCATTTCTCGTCCTCCACAATTTAAAATCTCAAGTAATGAGACTCGTGGATACTTAGCCTAATAAACCAATTAAGGTCTACATGGTTAAGGATACTAGCTAGAATAAACTTGGATAAGTCTATTCGGGTTGAGTCAAAATAAACGCAACGGGCCTAATATGTCAAAGACTTCTAAACTAGCTACACCACTTTATTAATATATATTTTTTTTGACTTTATTGCGGGATATATACATATGAAAGCAACGATAAAAAATTAAAAATTGCGACTAAATGGCCAAAGTTAATAAAAAATTTGAAAAATGTTGAAAAATAGGATTTTCTGGTTAAATGAAGGCATTTTCATGGAAAAGTCCACTTAAAACTTCGATAGAAGTCCCCCCTACACTTAAGATAAACATTGTCCTCAATGTTTAAGCATGTGGGAAAAATCTCCCCTACACTTATGACATTGTGCACGTTAGTTAACTCAAGTTAAGGAAGAGACGACTAAAGTGATCAATTTCACATGTGAGTATGAAGAAAATTGAATCACGATAGTTGAGAGATAGAACCGGATTTCGGATAACACGGGAGCACGGTTCTTCAAAGATTCCAAGAGTGCACTTATCCCTGTAATCACATCACCACACAAATACAAACACGTATAGAGGTCCCCCTACACTTAGGAGGTTAAAACATAAAAGGATAGATACTCGGGCTGCCTCCCGAGGAGCGCTTGTTTTTGATAACCGAGTCACGAGCCTGACTCGACCCAAAATTAGTTCATGGGGAACGTGGTGAGGGATGGAATCATCTCGTGAGAGATGTCCTCACCAAAGTACAACTTCACTCGTTGGCCATTCACCTTAAAATTAGGTCCATTAGGTTGAGCGAGCTCGAGAGTACCATATGGAAAAATTTGGGCAATGGTGAATGGGCCGGACCAACGAGATTTGAGCTTGCCCGAAAAGATTTTCAACCGAGAGTTAAAAAGTAAGACTTTGTCTCCAACATGGAACTCTCGGTTCTTAATCTTAGAGTCGTGAGTGAGCTTAGTCCTTTCCTTATAGATCAAAGAATTTTCATAAGCCTCATTACGGAGTTCATTGAGCTCATTGAGTTGGATCTTGCGTAGGTCACCGGCTTTGTTGATATCAAAATTAGCCCACTTCAAGGCCCAGTAAGCCTTGTGATCCAACTCAATGGGGAGGTGGCATGCTTTCCCGTACACGAGACGATATGGTGTACAACCAATCGGAGTCTTGTATGCGGTACGAAAAGCCCACAAAGCATCATCAAGTTTATCAGCCCATGAGGCACGATGCTCTCCCACGGTCCTTTCCAGAATCCGCTTCAGTCCTCGGTTGGATATTTCAGCCTGGCCATTAGTTTGTGGGTGGTAGGCTGTGGAAAGACGATGATTTACACCGTACTTAGCCATGACTCTTGCGAATTGGTCATTGCAAAAATGAGTCCCACGATCACTAATAATGGCGCGAGGCACACCGAATCTAGCGAATAGAGCTTTCAAAAAGTTACAAACCACCCTTGCGTCATTAGTAGGTAAAGCTTTGGCTTCAACCCATTTGGAGACGTAGTCTACGGCTACAAGGATGTATTTGTTTCCTTTGGAAGAAGGGAATGGCCCCATAAAGTCGATACCCCAAACATCAAAGATTTCACACTCTTGAATGAAATTCTGAGGCATCCCGTCTTTATGTGTGATCGTGCCTTGTTTTTGGCAAACATCACATCGTTTAACCATATTGTGAGCGTCACGATATATGGAGGGCCAATAAAATCCCGAATCAAACACTTTTTTGGCGGTGTAGTTGGGACCAAAGTGACCACCGGTGGGTCCTTTTTGGCAAGCATCAAGGATTTCTGAAGCTGCCGGTCCATCAACACATCGGCGGATAATCAGGTCGGCACATTGTTTGAATAGGTAAGGGTCGTCCCAAAAGTAAGTCTTAATGTCGGTGAAGAACTTTTTCTTTTGTTGAGACGTCAACCCTTCCTTGAGAATTCCACCCGCCAAGTAGTTTGCAAAGTCCGCAAACCACGGGGTTTCATCAGAATTCGAATTTATAGACATTAAGGTCTCCAAGGGAAAAGAATCATTGATTTCTTTATTCGGATGATCCCCTTGGTAAGGATCCTCAAGTCTGCTGAGATGATCAGCGGCTAGGTTTTCTGCTCCTTTTTTATCGCGAATTTCGATTTTAAATTCCTGGAGCAGCAAAACCCAGCGAAGAAGTCTTGGTTTGGAATCTTGCTTTGTCAACAAGTACTTCAGCGCGGAATGATCGGTATACACAATTGTGGTGGAAAGGACAAGATAGGGGCGAAATTTTTCAAAGGCATAGACAACAGCTAAAAGCTCTTTTTCGGTTGTCGTGTAATGCAATTGTGCCCCTGTCATTGTCTTGCTAGTGTAATGGATTGGTTGGAAGTGTTTGTTCACTCTTTGTCCCAGAACCGCTCCAATAGCAAAATCACTAGCATCGCACATCAACTCAAAGGGCAGCTCCCAATTAGGGGTAACCAAGACAGGTGCCTTAGTTAGCTTATCCTTAACCGAGTTGAAGGCTTCAAGACACTCTTTAGAAAAGATAAAAGGAGTATCTTTTTCCAAGAGGTGGGTCATCGGGCGAGCGATTTGAGAAAAATCTTTAATGAATCGACGGTAGAAGCCCGCATGACCCAGAAAACTTCTCACACCCTTCACGGTTAAAGGTGGAGGCAACTTTGCGATAACATCGACTTTAGCACGGTCTACTTCAAAACCGGCTTTCGAGATCTTGTGTCCCAGCACGATGCCTTCTTTTACCATAAAATGGCATTTTTCCCAATTCAGAACAAGGCGAGTGTCTTCGCACCGTGATTGGAGTAAAAACACGACTCTTGTTTAGGAAAACAAAAGAACGTATATGAGCGGTAAGTATCGAGTGATGATTTTAGGAAAAATCAACACTAATGACCCACAATCACTTAAAAGAGATGAAAGATTCGTTTCCCAAGGAGGCATGGTGTTGTGAATTAACTTGTATTTCTTTGAGATTAATATTGAGAAGATGGAATGACGGTTTCTTGGAAATTACACTATGACGTAAAAAACGAAAACGTAAAGCCGTAGAAAAACCACAAAAATTAAAAATTATTAAAACCAAAAACAAAATATCAAAAATAAAAAGACAAGTCTAAAATAATATAAATAAAGATAAAAATCCAACAAAGATATTTTAAAACCTTTTGTTAATTAAATAATTAATTTTAAATGCTAATTAAAGCCCTAAAATTAAATTTAACTAATTCAAAAGTCTAAAATATGATTTTATTGAACAATTACTTAACTTATATTATTAGAAGACTAAAAAGTAATTTTCTAAAAATTAAAACCTATTAAAACTATTTTTAAAACCCTAAAAATGATTAAAAATGATTAAAACCTAATTAAACTTAAAAATAATTATAAAAATAAATCTAAAAGTGATAAAAATAATCTAAAAATGGAAATAGTCCTAATTAATGACAAAGAACCTAAGAAAAATGAAAAATAAAGAAAAAAGAAAATTTTGAAAATTAAATAATAATAAAATAATACAAAAAAAATAAAAGTCACTTAGTTGCGCCGCAACGTTTGTGTCTTGCGCCGCAACTAGTGTTGCGAGATCACCAAGGTCAGCAGCACCTTCAGTTGCGCCGCAATGCTTCTGTCTTGCGCCGCAACTTGTGAAACGGGAACACCTTTGGTCTGTAGATCCTTGTGTTGCGCCGCAACTAGTTGGTCTTGCGGCGCAATTGGTGTGACGGACCAGCTATGAACTTTAGCACAAGCAGGTTTGAGCTTGTGTTTTGCTTGAGATTTTATGCCAAGAGGACTTGGGCTTATTGAGCTTATTTGGATGAATATTTTGGACAAAAGGGCACTCTTGTGATCCTTTGATCACAAGAAGTCAAGACAAACAAGCACAAATCACTTAGCACTCAAATTCAAGAAATCAAATGCACCAAAGATCATAAAAACAAGCAAGATAACACTTATGCAGATTTTTAACACCCTTTTTACCTTAAAAACCTAACAAACTTGTTCAAATCTTGTTCCAAACTAATTAACTACTTACTAATAACCTTAATCAACCCTAAACAAGCAATCTAACACCTTTTAATTATCAAAACAAATCTAGATGTCCTGCTTAAACCTGTTGCCAAACACCCTTTTAAAATCTAAAAACCAACTTTTAACATACCAACATGCTTACAAAAGCTACCAAATTGATTCCAAGTGCATCTAACATGTAAACATACACACTAGAACACAAATCATGCAATATAAACACACTTAATCACCAAATCACTTAAGATCATACAACTTGCTATTTTTGAACTTTTTCAAGGTAAAAGGAAGATACCTTAGGTTCTTACATCCAAGAACCTAGAGGATGAAAATCCTCCTCCAATCCAACCCGGGTTGGAGCTGAACTAAATCAACAAGCCTTCAACCTATTTGAACACAAAACAAAGAAACAAGAACAAAAATAATATGATATGATATGATTCTTTTTTTTTTTTTCTCTTTTTTAAAACTCTTCCAAAACCTTTTCCAATTACTTAAAACGTATCATAAACCCTTAAATTACCAAAATCATGAACCAAGAACACCAAAATACCTTTTGAGAAGATTTTACCAAAATCTCTCAAAATCTCAAAACCTTAAACAACTTTTGAAAATCAAAGTTGCTTAACCATAAAACAAAGTGGAACTCAGAATCAATCTCCTCACAACACACAAACTTTTAAAAACAATAAAAAAGGAATTACACTTGAATATTTCAAAAACCAAACTTTTTATTTCTTTAAAAAGGAATTACATGTGAGAGACTAGAAACTGGAACAAAGGGATCACCACAACTTGGGTCTCCTTTTATAGAGCCTATAGAACATCCTAGAAGCATAAAAACATAAAACCCTAATACATAGAAAATCCCAAATGTGCCCTTGAGTGCATTTTGTCCTCTCATTTGATCTTGGACGTTTATTTTGCTTTGGGAGGAAGCAAATAATCTTGGCCATTGATTTAAGCCACGTCATGTGCTTGGGGGCTAAGGAATGATGTGATTGGTGGATTGGGGAATTGGGGGTTTGGTGCACATGAGTGGGATGCAGGTTTTTAGGAGTGGGATAGGTTTTGGCATGTGTGAATTACTTGTGTGCAAGTTTAATTGGTTTTTACCCAAGGAAAAGTGAAGGTAAATTCTGGGTGGTAAGAACAATGAATAGTAACCATTTTGATCCTAAAAAGGGGGAAGCATATGTGTTAGGCGCCACTTTCATTTAAATGTTTGGGAGTTGTCACTTTTGGTCCCTGGCTTTTGTTATTTTTGGCTTTTAAGGATTTTCAGCCTAAAATCTCCTTTCCTTTGTTATTAACTTTCCCACTTTGACAATTTTGGCACCAACTTTTGATAAAAGGTTATCAAGGATGTAATTTGACATTTGGTGATTCTTTAAGGACTAATCTTGGACAATTTTGATCTTCAAAGGTCTTCAATGAGTCTTTCACTTGTTGAGGGACCATTATTGGCAATTTGAAAATGTTGAGGGACTAAACTTGCCATTTCTTCAAAGTTGAAGGACCTTTTTGTAATTTTGACAAACTTAAGGGACCAAACTTGTAATTATTAATATACAAGGGTTTTAAGTGTCATTTCTTCATTCTTGGATGATCAATCTTGTATTGTCTTCAAGTCTTCAAGGGTTTTTGATGAAAATTCCATGATTAGGGCCCGGTTCTTTGTACGGCTTCGTTTCTCGTGTCCGTTTTTCCTTGTATCTTGTGATCTTTTGTCTTTTTCACGATATCCATACCTAAAACACACAAGTAAACAAACACAAGCATATATATATGGTATTTTATGACATTTTTATGCATTTAAAGCCCGAAAAGAACGATGAGATCATGTATAAATGCCATCTCATCACTCCCCCATACTAAGCCATTGCCGTGCCCTCACGCAATGCTAGAATAAAGTATCTAAGCATCACCAAAGTTCAATTTTATTAACCTTTATTGAAAAGTAAAAGACTTGCAACATACTACGAGATTGTGTAAAGACATAATGTATGATTTTCATCACCAAAATGTGACTTTTAGGGTCAAAGAATAGAAACAAGTTAATGTCCCTTAGAGTAAATTTCGTCATCCTTGATTGTCATACATTCCATGCCAAGTGCAAAAACAAGATCATTGTTGGTACAAGTCACAATGCTAACACTACTCATACGTCCAAATTGTGTAATACTTTTTCTCCCCGCAATCCTAGTTATTATAAAAGGAAATGGGTTACTAGCATTTTTTATCTATTTGTCATGGATCACAAGTGATTCATATTGACTTATTTGAGTAGTTATTAGTCCGAAAGCAAAGTAGCACGATTTGATCAATAGTTAGCCGAAGGACAAAATCTTTTAAAACGGCTTCTCGTGTATCTCCTTAAGTTCATATCTTGGCATAACTCGTTTCACGATTCGAGACCTTTCTCGGACCGATATTTGGCATGTACTTCATACTTCAAATCTTGGGAAGACGTTCTCGAAATTATGGTCTTCTCTTCATATAATTGGAATTTCTTCACTTGACGTTTTTGAGAGATTCTTCATATAGGACCACGACTTCATCATTTTTCTTCAATCTTTACTTTGGATTTTGATATACAACGATCCGCCTCCTTTTCGGACTTGGATATATTTATCCTCATACCTTGTTAGGGTCTTTTTGGATAGACTTTCTCCATTCTTTAGGGGAGTAATAGCTTCTCGTCGTGTGTCTTGATCCTTCATATTGATTTTGGAACAATGATACTTCACATCATCTTTGGATCTTTAGCAAAAATAGAGCTCCTCATGCCTTGTTAGGGCCTTTTTGGATGATCGCCAATCTTCGCGTCCCGCTTCAATAAGTTATGCCTTGGCTATGAACTCTATTCAACCCCGAGCAACTTTTAAACGATCTTGCGCTAGAGGCTAAGTAACCTTTCAAACCGTACGACCTTACTTATTGCAATTATGTTTTATTCCTAATGCATTGATCTTATGGGAAGAAAAAGCCACAATTAAAAACATATGAGTTTTTGAAAGAACACTTTCATGTTCTACGTTTAGCATGATCACTTGTCTAACTCTATCATTTCTCGTTCTTCACTATATAAAGACCTCTAATTAAAGAGACTCGTGAATACTTAGCCATGCAAGTCAAAATTAAGCCAAATTTGGATTAGCTTTCATTAAGACTATATCAAATCAAAGTTTTGGGTTTTCAAGCCACCTATAGGATCTTGCACTTTCTTGGACTTTTTCAAGTTTAGAGAATGCGTTTTAAAGTTCCCTTGATAAGTGACTTTCTAGAATCAATTATAGGAACTTGCGAAAAGTTCTTGTTCTTAACCCGAATGAATTAAGACTTTCGCGTTTTAAAGCTCCCTATATAAAAGTCTAGCAAAACTTGAATTGAGCGGGTTAAGGAATGTAAAGGGCTCCAAATGCCCATCAAGTCAAAAATTAACTCTTATTCTATCCATCGGAAAATATACATTCGTGTCTTAAAAACACTTATGAAAACTAAGAAAAAAATTTTAAAAATTTGGCCATTTTTAGCCTTATTAGCAAAACAAAACATTGAAGGTTGGAAAACGTGAGGGCGTAGCAAAGCAAGTACCTATTCACCCCCCCATACTAAAAGTAAACATTGTCCTCAATGTTTCGAGTCTAAAGGTGGAGCACCCCCATACTAGAGACGAAGAGTCGAATGCTTAGGATCTAGCATGGAAAGGGTGATCAACAATATATCTAAAGCCGTTTATTAATTATGCTAAAAGATAATTGTTAGAACAATAAAGGATATGTCATGGAATCGTGAAAAACTTCTTCAAACGAACGATGGAGGCTCACGTAAACGAACACGAGAGTCTTCAATCGTAGACGATGATGATGATCTAGATAACACAATCACAAACAACCACGAGACAACGAGTTGGAAGGGTACAAGTCCCCTTATTAGTGAATAATAAGCATAAAGATAAGCATGGGATCTCCCCCACGAGGCACCTCGTTTTTGATTACCGAGTCATGAGCTCGACTCGATCCCCTCAATGCTAATTATCATTGGGGAAGGTGTCTTGGTCGGGGGCAACCATTGAAGGAATTTCCCCACCAAAGTAGTGCTTAAGCCTATGTCCATTCACCTTGAAATTGGGACCATCATTTTGAGCTAGCTCAATGGTCCCATATGGAAACACTTGTGTAATGGTGAACGGACCCGACCAACGAGATTTCAATTTCCCGGAAAATATCTTAAGACGTGAGTTAAAAAGCAACACTTGATCACCAACGTTAAAAACCCGGTTTTTAATCTTTGAATCGTGAAACTTTTTAGTCTTTTCTTTAAAAATTAATGAATTTTCATAAGCATTATCCCTTAATTCATCCAATTCATTCAATTGTATTTTCCGGTGATCTCCCGCGGTCTTCAAGTCAAAATTAGCATGCTTAAGGGCCCAATATGCCTTATGCTCCAATTCAATGGGCAAATGACAATTCTTCCCATAGACTAACTTATAAGGAGTACAACCGATAGGTGTCTTATAAGCGGTCCTAAAGGCCCATAAAGCGTCATCGAGTTTGTCGGACCATGAAGCACGGTTTTCTCCAATCGACCTTTCTAAAATCCTCTTCAAAGCTCGGTTCGAAACCTCGACTTGCCCACTCGTTTGCGGGTGATAAGCCGTAGAAAGACGATGTGTAACCCCATATTTCTTTAGAACCTTTTCGAATTGGTCATTACAAAAATGGGTTCCACGATCGCTTATAATAGCACGAGGGGTTCCGAACCGAGAGAATAGTTGCTTCAAAAACTTCACTACCACACGAGCATCATTAGTAGGCAAAGCCTTAGCTTCCACCCACTTAGAAAGGTAGTCCACCGCGACGAGGATATATTTGTTGCCATGAGACGATGGGAACGGCCCCATAAAGTCTATCCCCCATATGTCGAAAATCTCACACACTTGAATTATATTTTGCGGCATTTCATCACGTTGAGACGATTTTCCTTGACGTTGGCACGAATCACACGACTTTACAAGTGCGTGTGCATCACGATAGATAGAAGGCCAAAAGAAACCGGCATCGAACACTTTCTTAGCCGTGAGATTAGCACCGTGGTGACCACCCGTGGGTCCCTCGTGACAAGCTCTAAGGATATTAGAGGCTTCGGTACCAAACACACAACGTCGAACGAGTTGATCCGCACAAATCCGAAAGAGATAAGGGTCGTCCCAAAAATAGAACTTGACGTCACGAAAGAATTTTCGTTTTTGTTGTGTCGTCATACCCTTGATTATGAAATTGCCCGCATGGTAATTTGCAATGTCGGCAAACCATGGGATGGTGTCTTTAGAATTCACTACACCGAGAGTCTCAAGAGGAAATGTTTCGGTAATTTCCTTGTTCTCGAAAACATCTTTGTGAGGATCTTCTAGACGAGAGAGATGATCGGCCGCTAGATTCTCGGCTCCTTTTTTGTCAAGCACGGTGACATCAAATTCTTGGAGGAGGAGCATCCAACGAAGTAATCTCGGCTTAGCATCTTGCTTAGCTAAGAGATACTTGATAGCCGAATGGTCGGTATACACAATGCTTTTAGTTAAGACGAGATAAGGTCGGAATTTCTCAAAAGCATAGACCACGGCAAGGAATTCCTTTTCCGTTGTGGTGTACTTTAATTGAGCCTCGGTCATCGTCTTACTAGCATAGTGGATAGGACGGAAATGCTTGTCGTAACGTTGCCCTAAGACGGCCCCTATAGCATAATCACTTGCATCGCACATGATTTCAAAGGGTAATTCCCAATTAGGAGCAACAAGAATGGGAGCTTCGGTAAGTTTCCTTTTTAGAGTTTCGAAAGCCTTAACACAATCCTCATTAAAGTTAAAAGGAGCATCCTTCTCGAGAAGGTGTGTCATAGGACGAGAAATCTTCGAAAAGTCCTTAATGAAACGACGATAAAAGCCCGCGTGGCCTAGGAAACTACGAACTCCCTTAACGGTTTTGGGATGAGGTAACTTGGCGATGACGTCTACCTTAGCTTTATCGACCTCAATCCCCGCCTTTGACACCTTATGTCCTAAGACGATTCCTTGTTTACACATGAAATGACATTTCTCCCAATTAAGCACAAGATTGGTTTCTTCACAACGTTTTAACATTTGTTCGAGATTAGATAAACATGACGTGAACGAATTACCAAACACCGAGAAGTCATCCATAAACACTTCCATCGACTTCTCGATCATGTCGTGAAAAATCGCCATCATACACCGTTGAAACGTACCGGGTGCATTGCAAAGTCCGAAAGGCATCCTACGATAAGCGAACGTTCCATAAGGACACGTAAACGTAGTCTTCTCTTGATCACGAGGGTCGATAGGGATTTGAAAGTAACCGGAAAAACCATCTAAAAAGCAATAGAATTCATTTCCCGCAAGTCGCTCCAACATTTGATCCATGAAGGGCAAAGGAAAGTGGTCTTTACGAGTGGCGTCATTTAACTTTCGGTAGTCAATACACACCCTCCAACCGGTCACAACACGAGTGGGAATTAACTCGTTGTTTTCATTAGGCACAACGGTCATTCCTCCCTTTTTAGGGACACAATGGATTGGGCTCACCCATGGGCTATCGGATATAGGATAAATCATTCCCGCGTCAAGGAGTTTAAGGACCTCCTTTTTAATGACATCGTGAATTTTGGGATTTACCCTTCTTTGACTTTGAATTGCGGGTTTGTAGTCCTCCTCCATTAAAATCTTGTGAGTACAAAATTTTGGGTCAATACCCTTAATGTCGGAAATTTTCCACGCAATTGCCCCTTTGTGAGCCTTAAGAACTTTCAAGAGCTCGGTTTTTTCATCATTAGCAAGATCTTTTGCAATAATAACCGGCAATTTGTCATCACCTTCCAAGAATGCATATTCAAGGTGAGAAGGAAGATCTTTCAATTCAAGGATAGGTGGTTCCTCGATTGAAGATTTTGGTTCAACACTCATAACTTCCATCGGCGGAAGAAATGGTGGAATAGAAATATCATCACTAATCAACACCTCATCTTCATTGTCGATTTCATTTGAAGTGAAATCGCCTCCTTGGAATGGAGTGAGATTTGGTGTGGAATTAGCAAGAATCGGATCCAAAATAGTGGGATTGCCACTTGACGAGCTATCGGAAAAACCTAACACTTCTTGTGAAAACTCATCGCAAACCACATCAACGATGTCAATGTGATTGATGGTAGCGATTGCATAAACATGAGAAGGTTTCGAGTTTTGAGTAGCGTTTATAACAAGTTCCTCTTCGTTGAATCTCAAAGTGATAGTTCTTGCATGAACATCGATAAGCGATCTCGAAGTATCTAAAAATGAACGACCTAAGATTAGAGGAACTTGAGGATCCGCGGGGATGTCGACTACTATAAAATCAACGGGATAGTAGAACTTCCCCACTTTCACGAAAACATCTTCGGCTATTCCACATGCCATAATCGTAGAATGATCGGCCATCTCGATGGACATGTTCGAAGGAATAAGAGCCGGAAGCGAAAGCGATTTCCAAATGGAAAATGGCATCAAATTAATGCTCGCACCAAGATCGGCCAAGGCGAGGCATTCTTTCATTTCTTGTATGTCACAAGGAATGAGAAACTTTCCGGGATCACCGACTTTTTCCGGTATGCGGTTAAGATAAACCGAAGAACAATTAGCAAGCTTTGAAAGCTTTTCCTTATCGCTCATCATACTTTTAAAAGTGGAAGCGAAACGAGGCATGTACAACAACGCGTCGGCTAAACTCACATCAAAATGCACTTGTTGAAACATCTTAATAAAAAGCTCGATTTGTTGTTTGTTACGTTCTTGCATTTTCTCTTTGTTTCGTCTTGAAGGGTAGGGTAAAGGTGGTGTGGGTAGGTCATTAGGCAACGGCCTTAGAAACTCGGGTTCCATACTTGGTATTGGTATAACCGTAGGTGTGGTATGAGCGGTACTTCGTGGGATTGTAATGTGCTCCTTTTCGACCATCACCTCGGGTTCTTTCTCGATTTCCTTCTCCTTAGAAGTACTTGTACGAGAGATTGGTTCCTTGAAAGTTTTACCACTTCGTGTAGTAATAACCTTCATTTCTCCCTTCGGGTTTGCAATGGTATCACTAGGAAGACCACCCGAAGAAGAGGGTTTACACATGATAGCTTCGAACATCTTAGCCATTCGGTCCTCAAATTTTGATTGCCTAGCATCCGCTTTCAATAATTCTTGCTTAATCTCATGTTGTCCTAATTCCATCTTTTGTTGGTTTTGTTGAAGACGTTGGACATTTCCTTCCATTTTATTTGCATGAGTTTTAAGTTCATTAGCAAGTTCATTTTTAAGCTCGTTTTTCAACTCGGACCTTAAGCTAATCATCTCACGTTGCATATTATCAAATTTTGCATCATTTGCTTTTGCATAATCTAAAAATTCTCCTTGCAAATTTTTCGTGTGAGCATTTTGAAAACCTTGTGTAGTGTTTTGAAAATCACGGTTTTGGTTTTGATTAGAGATTTGTCCATTCCCACTTTGATAATTCCCTTTGTTGTAATTGCGTGTGTTGCCTTGGTAATTACCTTGGTTGTTGTTTCGATAATTGTTAACATTTTGATTTGGTGGAGCTTGATTTTGGCGGGAACCTTGGCCGTTTTGGTTGTAAGTTCCCGTTGCTACATAAGCACTCGAAGTGTTACCATCCGCGGTAATGCACTCGGATAAATCATGAGCTCCTCCACACGATAAACAACTCTTAGCAACCGCTTTAACCGAAGCGGAATTGGAAGCTTCTTGAGCCTTCCAATGGGACATTAGATTAGCAAATCTATCAAAAAACCGATTTTCCTCATTAGCTTCATCATGTAAGGCATTAATGCCACGAGACGATTGTGACGAAGATGACGAACCCATATTGGCAACACTCGGTGTGTTACGAGGGCTATAAACCTTAGATCGATTTTCAATGATTTGTAAAGCCTCATTTGTCGTCTTGCACAAAAAATTACCACCCGCGGCGGCATTCAAATAATCTCGTTCATGATCATTAAGCCCATTATAAAAAGTATCTATTTGATGCAATTCCGAAAAATCATGATGAGGACATTCATGTAACATCTCCTTAAATCGTTCCCATGCCATTGAAAAACTTTCATTGTTACGTTGCACAAATCGTGAAATCTCATTTTTTAAGTGTGTTGTTTTCGATGGTGGAAAAAACTTGTTCACAAACTTAGAAACGAGATCGGCCCATGTCAAAATCGAATTTGGCGGTTCTTTCTCGAGCCAAATTTTAGCGGGTCCATCCAACGAATATGGAAACAACATCATCTTAATGGCGTCATGCGGAACATCTTTGAATTTGCTAGTGGCGGTGAGACGGTTGAAATTCCTAATGTGGTAATGCGGGTTGTCTTTCTCGTGACCTCGAAATTTGTTTGCTTGTAGCATCGACATTAAACCCGTCTTAATCTCGAAATTCTCCGCAAGGATGGCGGGAATAACAATGGCCTCTCCAAAACCCTCGGTGGGTGCTTGTAGCAACTCCATCATAGTACGATTAGCCATTACGACTTCTTGTTCTATAATAGGTTCAACAATTGGAGGTTCTTCAACAATCAACGATTGATTGGCTTGCTTTTGAAGACGTTTACGAGCTCGTTTTGCTTGATTACGAGTGATCATAAACTTCACGAAGAATGGGAGGTGAGCAAAGAAGATTCTTTTTGGTTGTTTTGTGGATTTTCAATTTTTTTGTGTTTTTGATGATATTTAATTTTTTTGGTTTTTTTTTTGGTGTATCTTCGTAGACAACAATCTACAAAATCTCTCCTCGAATCAAACTCTTGATTAAAGAAGCCTCAAAGGAATGAAAACGATCACGTGGAGTGAACGCCTTCGAATGACTTTAGAACTTTGGTGAAAACCAAATTGTTCACGAGGGTTTAATCACAAAGAAAACCAAGCAAATATAGTATACGTATTAATACTTTGGGCGGCAAAACCCTCGATTAGCCTTCAATCTCAAAATACTCACAAGCAAGCGGGGAAACGAGGCGGCGCGAAGCACTTAAGAGCCTTTTTCCTTAGGGTATATTTTATAATACCCGCCTTATACCCACCTTATAGTTCGTATCTTTCAAAATCGAGCTTCTCGAAAGTATTTATCTATTTTTGCCTTTTCTTTTTGTTTGAGATTCGAATACAATGATCGAGTGATGAAATCCCGAATCAAGGTTGTGTTTTCACACTTTTGGAGATATTGTATTTTGGTTGTGATACTTAATACAATATATTAATAATATTCACAAAAAACCGAGAAAACCGATAATACGTGTTAAGGGAGTTCCACTTAACACAAATACTATTTTGGATAATATTAAAAACAAAATTTTCCAAATTAAATCACGACACACCTCCCCGGCAGCGGCGCCAAAATGATTGGAGTAAAAACACGACTCTTGTTTAGGAAAACAAAAGAACGTATATGAGCGGTAAGTATCGAGTGATGATTTTAGGAAAAATCAACACTAATGACCCACAATCACTTAAAAGAGATGAAAGATTCGTTTCCCAAGGAGGCATGGTGTTGTGAATTAACTTGTATTTCTTTGAGATTAATATTGAGAAGATGGAATGACGGTTTCTTGGAAATTACACTATGACGTAAAAAACGAAAACGTAAAGCCGTAGAAAAACCACAAAAATTAAAAATTATTAAAACCAAAAACAAAATATCAAAAATAAAAAGACAAGTCTAAAATAATATAAATAAAGATAAAAATCCAACAAAGATATTTTAAAACCTTTTGTTAATTAAATAATTAATTTTAAATGCTAATTAAAGCCCTAAAATTAAATTTAACTAATTCAAAAGTCTAAAATATGATTTTATTGAACAATTACTTAACTTATATTATTAGAAGACTAAAAAGTAATTTTCTAAAAATTAAAACCTATTAAAACTATTTTTAAAACCCTAAAAATGATTAAAAATGATTAAAACCTAATTAAACTTAAAAATAATTATAAAAATAAATCTAAAAGTGATAAAAATAATCTAAAAATGGAAATAGTCCTAATTAATGACAAAGAACCTAAGAAAAATGAAAAATAAAGAAAAAAGAAAATTTTGAAAATTAAATAATAATAAAATAATACAAAAAAAATAAAAGTCACTTAGTTGCGCCGCAACGTTTGTGTCTTGCGCCGCAACTAGTGTTGCGAGATCACCAAGGTCAGCAGCACCTTCAGTTGCGCCGCAATGCTTCTGTCTTGCGCCGCAACTTGTGAAACGGGAACACCTTTGGTCTGTAGATCCTTGTGTTGCGCCGCAACTAGTTGGTCTTGCGGCGCAATTGGTGTGACGGACCAGCTATGAACTTTAGCACAAGCAGGTTTGAGCTTGTGTTTTGCTTGAGATTTTATGCCAAGAGGACTTGGGCTTATTGAGCTTATTTGGATGAATATTTTGGACAAAAGGGCACTCTTGTGATCCTTTGATCACAAGAAGTCAAGACAAACAAGCACAAATCACTTAGCACTCAAATTCAAGAAATCAAATGCACCAAAGATCATAAAAACAAGCAAGATAACACTTATGCAGATTTTTAACACCCTTTTTACCTTAAAAACCTAACAAACTTGTTCAAATCTTGTTCCAAACTAATTAACTACTTACTAATAACCTTAATCAACCCTAAACAAGCAATCTAACACCTTTTAATTATCAAAACAAATCTAGATGTCCTGCTTAAACCTGTTGCCAAACACCCTTTTAAAATCTAAAAACCAACTTTTAACATACCAACATGCTTACAAAAGCTACCAAATTGATTCCAAGTGCATCTAACATGTAAACATACACACTAGAACACAAATCATGCAATATAAACACACTTAATCACCAAATCACTTAAGATCATACAACTTGCTATTTTTGAACTTTTTCAAGGTAAAAGGAAGATACCTTAGGTTCTTACATCCAAGAACCTAGAGGATGAAAATCCTCCTCCAATCCAACCCGGGTTGGAGCTGAACTAAATCAACAAGCCTTCAACCTATTTGAACACAAAACAAAGAAACAAGAACAAAAATAATATGATATGATATGATTCTTTTTTTTTTTTTTCTCTTTTTTAAAACTCTTCCAAAACCTTTTCCAATTACTTAAAACGTATCATAAACCCTTAAATTACCAAAATCATGAACCAAGAACACCAAAATACCTTTTGAGAAGATTTTACCAAAATCTCTCAAAATCTCAAAACCTTAAACAACTTTTGAAAATCAAAGTTGCTTAACCATAAAACAAAGTGGAACTCAGAATCAATCTCCTCACAACACACAAACTTTTAAAAACAATAAAAAAGGAATTACACTTGAATATTTCAAAAACCAAACTTTTTATTTCTTTAAAAAGGAATTACATGTGAGAGACTAGAAACTGGAACAAAGGGATCACCACAACTTGGGTCTCCTTTTATAGAGCCTATAGAACATCCTAGAAGCATAAAAACATAAAACCCTAATACATAGAAAATCCCAAATGTGCCCTTGAGTGCATTTTGTCCTCTCATTTGATCTTGGACGTTTATTTTGCTTTGGGAGGAAGCAAATAATCTTGGCCATTGATTTAAGCCACGTCATGTGCTTGGGGGCTAAGGAATGATGTGATTGGTGGATTGGGGAATTGGGGGTTTGGTGCACATGAGTGGGATGCAGGTTTTTAGGAGTGGGATAGGTTTTGGCATGTGTGAATTACTTGTGTGCAAGTTTAATTGGTTTTTACCCAAGGAAAAGTGAAGGTAAATTCTGGGTGGTAAGAACAATGAATAGTAACCATTTTGATCCTAAAAAGGGGGAAGCATATGTGTTAGGCGCCACTTTCATTTAAATGTTTGGGAGTTGTAACTTTTGGTCCCTGGCTTTTGTTATTTTTGGCTTTTAAGGATTTTCAGCCTAAAATCTCCTTTCCTTTGTTATTAACTTTCCCACTTTGACAATTTTGGCACCAACTTTTGATAAAAGGTTATCAAGGATGTAATTTGACATTTGGTGATTCTTTAAGGACTAATCTTGGACAATTTTGATCTTCAAAGGTCTTCAATGAGTCTTTCACTTGTTGAGGGACCATTATTGGCAATTTGAAAATGTTGAGGGACTAAACTTGCCATTTCTTCAAAGTTGAAGGACCTTTTTGTAATTTTGACAAACTTAAGGGACCAAACTTGTAATTATTAATATACAAGGGTTTTAAGTGTCATTTCTTCATTCTTGGATGATCAATCTTGTATTGTCTTCAAGTCTTCAAGGGTTTTTGATGAAAATTCCATGATTAGGGCCCGGTTCTTTGTACGGCTTCGTTTCTCGTGTCCGTTTTTCCTTGTATCTTGTGATCTTTTGTCTTTTTCACGATATCCATACCTAAAACACACAAGTAAACAAACACAAGCATATATATATGGTATTTTATGACATTTTTATGCATTTAAAGCCCGAAAAGAACGATGAGATCATGTATAAATGCCATCTCATCACACCGCTTAAGCATACGTTCCAAATTGGCAAGGCAAGAAGATAAGGAATCCCCAAAGACCGAGTAATCATCCATGAAGACTTCCATGGTTTGTTCAACCATGTCATGGAAGATAGCTAACATGCACCTTTGGAAAGTCCCGGGCACATTACATAAGCCAAAAGGCATTCTTTTGTAGGCAAATGTGCCATAGGGACAAGTGAATGTTGTCTTCTCTTGATCTTGGGGATCGATGGGTATTTGGGAATAACCCGAGAAACCATCAAGAAAGCAGTAGTATTCATTACCCGCTAATCGTTCAAGCATTTGGTCCATAAAAGGTAGAGGGAAATGATCCTTTCTCGTGGCATCATTGAGTTTGCGGTAGTCTATACAAGCTCTCCACCCAGTAACGAGACGAGTGGAAATCAACTCGTTGTGTTCATTGGGAACAACGGTTATTCCGCCTTTCTTAGGCACACAATGGATTGGACTAACCCATGGTGAATCCGAAATAGGGTAAATCATACCCGCATCAAGAAGTTTGATAACCTCTGTTTTGATGACTTCATGGATTTTTGGATTCACCCTTAGTTGGCTTTGAATTGTGGGCTTAAAGTCGTCCTCCATGAGAATTTTGTGTGTGCAGAAGTGAGGATCAATTCCACGAATATCAGAGATTTTCCAAGAAATAGCCTTCTTGTGATCTTTCAACACGTTGATAAGTCAGGCTTTTTCTTCTTCCTTTAGGTCCTTAGCAATGATGACTGGCGACTTCTTCTCTCCTTCAAGGAATACATACTCAAGATGGGGCGGCAACTTCTTAAGTTCTAAATCCAGAGGATTTTTGACGAGAGGCGTATTCGAAGTCGGAGTATCGATAGCAATGACCGTGGGAGATGGAGGAGAAGGATTGTCTTCGTTGAGAAGATTGTTAAAGAAATTCATATCTTCATCCCCATCGGTGGGAGAATCATCAGTAGCTAAATTCACATCTCCCATGGTGTCTTCAAGATTTTTCCAAAACAAATCACTATCTCCAAATAGAGACAATGATGAATCGATAGAGGCAACGGTTTCAACATTGGGAAGAGAGGTAGGAATACTTTTGCAAGCATTTTGGAAGTGTTCTTCACAAGCCTCATCAAGAATGTCAATACAATTAACACTCTCGTTTGAATAAGGTTGTTTAGATAACTTTCCCATGTTGAAGACGATTTTATCGTCACCCACTCTCATGATAAGCTCACCAGCTTCAACATCGATAAGAGTGCGACCAGTCCTCAGGAATGGACGACCCACGATCAAGGGAACACGAGGGTCCATCTCGTAGTCGACGACGACGAAATCGGCAGGAAAAGTGAATTTGTCGACTCCTACAAAGACGTCTTCGGCTATCCCCACTGGATAAGCAACCGTACGGTTAGCTAATTCCAAAGTCATTTTGGTGGGGACTAGCTCAGGGAGAGATAATTGCTTCCAAACACTTAGAGGCATGAGATTAATACTAGCACCTAGATCGGCTAGGGCCATGCAATTCTCTACTCCCGGGAAATTGCAGGGGATTAAGAAACGACCCGGATCACCAAGCTTGGTTAGCAATTTCCTTAAGAGGACTGCAGAGAAATTCTCATTAAGTTGGGTGTTGGCAATATCAAGAAGTTTTTCCTTGTCGCTCAAAAGATCTTTAAACATTTTCGCATATTTAGGCATGTGAGCGAGAGCCTCAGCGAAGGAGATATTGAAATTCAGTTGTTTAAACATTTTAAGAAAGTTTGAAACCTGAATATCGTCCTTGCTTTTGAGCTTCTCTTTCCTCAACCTAGATGGATAAGGTATATTGGAAGAAGAGGAAGGCGTTGGAAGAATAGGATCACTCACATCCTTGGGTGGAGGAGGGGTAGAAGGAAGAGGTGGAGAAATTGGGGAAGGAGAGGGATGAGGAATAGGAGCAGGTGACTCGTTCTCCTTAGTCACAATCACCGGTAGAGGTATAGGAAGCTCGGGTTCCTTGGTACCTTTACCACTGCGAGTGGTGATTGCTTTCATCTCCCCTCTTGGATTCGCAACGGTGTTACTCGGAAGAGTACCCGAAGAAGAGGGTTGATTACCTTGGAAGAAACTAGCCATCATGTTCTTCAAGTCGTTTGTTTGGCTATCCAACGTATTTCTCATGTCGGCTCTCAAATCGTTCCCTTGTTTGACCAAGTCTGCTTTCAGGTTGAGCACTTCTCTCTGAAGATTTCCCACTATCACATCGTTAGTCCTCATATAAGTTTCCACTTCTTGGTGAAGAGCGGTGGGTTGGTTGGGAGGAGCATTGTATGCGGGTGGTTGATAAGCAGGTTGTTGGTAAACTTGGTTGTTACGTTGAGGAGGTTGTTGCTGCTTGTGAGGAGGGATGTATGGTGTACGAGGTTGTTGTTGTTGTTGAGGAGGGCGGTTTAGGTTTTGTTTTTGGTTTGGGTTGTTTGTAGGAAAACCGGGTGGTGAGAGGTAGTTGTTGGAGCGCTAGCTAAGCAAATTACGGTCACCTTGAGGTCTAGCTTGATAAGCGGCTTGAGGATAGGTGCCATAAGCTGCATTCACATTCTCAGCAGGGTAGTCTTAGGTGGCGGTACAAGTGGTGTAAGAGTGAGGACCACCGCATATCTCACAAGGTTGGCCGACAGCGTTAACTTGAGCGTTTTTAGCGTTGCTGCTGTTGTTGTTGTTAACGGTATGGGTGACAAGCGATTCAAGAAGCGTAGTGATTTTGTCCAGTCGCTTGTCGCTGTCACTAGTGCTAGCACTAGCGACATTGGTCCGAACACTCTTGGTTTGCACACGAGATTTATTCTCAATGATGTCCCAAGCAGCATTGGAAGTCTTAGCCAAAAGATTACCCCCCCCCCGAGGCACTGTTTAGTGAATCTTGGTCACTCATGCTTAAACCATTGTAAAAAGTATTAATTTGATGTACTTTGGTAAAACCATGTTGTGGGCATTTTCTTAAAAGATCTTTAAAACGATCCCAAGATTCACTAAACGACTCATCGTACTTTTGTTCAAAATTTATGATTTCATTCCGCAAAGCGGTAGTACGAGAGGGTGGGAAAAAGTAATTGATGAACTTGGTTTCCAAATCCGTCCACGAGAGAATACTCTGTGGCGGTTCCTTAGCAAGCCAATGCCGGGCTTGTCCCTCTAAAGAAAAGGGAAAAAGTTGTAACCTGATAACCTCTTGTGGAACACCATTGAACTTGACCGTGTTAGTGAGTTGCAAGAATCTCTTGATATGGTCATGTGGGTCATCAATGGTACGTCCCAAGAATGGTTGAGCGGAGACCATATGGATAAAGCCTGATTTTAGTTCAAAGTTGTTGGCGGCAATTGGAGGTATGACAATTGGATCAGTGTTGCCATCTACATGAGCTTGCAGCAGTTCAATCATCGGGCGATTATCCGGTTGAGGCTCATTGTTGTTGTTATTGTTCATGTTGTTGAAAGGTGGGTTGTTGTTGTTATTAATATTGTTTGGAGGTGGTATGTTGTTTTTGTTTTGTACACCGGCCATGTCTAAGTGATCGAGAGGCTCGGGCTCTTGATAAGACGTGGATCGAGTGCGCATACACCTGCAAAAGAACGAACAAAGAAAAACAAAGCAAAAATATTTTTGGTTTTTATGTTTTTTAATTTTTTTTTGTATTTTTGAAAAATTTATATTTTTTAGTGTTTTTGAAAATTTTTATTAAAAATTAACGTTCACGGGGAACGGATCCCAAAATCCAAGTTCTCACAAAAAACTTTTGATCTTAACGAGAAGAGCCGGCAGCGGCGCCATTTGATACAAGGATTTTGCTTGGGTTCAATTTTGTCTCGGAATCCTCTCGAATTGATCTCGGCCTTAAGTGGAATGATTGTTCTTGGTTACTAAAAAGAGGTTTTAGATTTCTAATCTACTAAAAAGTTTAAATGTATTAAAATGAAAATTTTAATCAAAAACAATTAATTTAAGGACAACTAACAAGACTAGAATTAAAATTAAAATTAAAATAAAGAAACAGTAAGAAACAATAATACAGTAACTCTTAAAAATATTCAAAGAAAACTGATTCGGAAGTTTAACCTTGATTCGGAACTTTACACCCGGAAGTTGGTTCGGAACTCTTGATCCGGAACTTTTCACCCGGAAGTCTTCATTCGGAACTTTTGGAAAATCCTTCACTCGGAACTTTCTTCGGAAGTTGATCCGGAACTTTCTTCGGAACATTGATTCGGAAGTTTATTCGGAACAATCAAATCATTCGGAACCTTTTAACTCATTCGGAACTTTTAAACAAAAAACTCATTTGGAACTTTTTAAACTTAAATTGATTCGGAACTTCAAAAACAAACGTTCATTCGGAACTTTTTGAAAAAAACATTCATCCGGAACTTTGGTTCATTCGGAAGATTGGGTTCATCCGGAACTTTCAGTTCATTCGGAACTTTCTACTGACTCAGAACTTTTTAAAAGGAAACTCATTCGGAACTTAGCTGTTCATCCGGAACTTAGTGTTCATCCGGAAGTTTTTGGTTCATTCGGAACCTGGGGAATTCAAGAACAGTAGTTTTACCTGAAGAACAAGGAAATCAATTTTAATGCCAAAAATCACCAAGTTTTTCACCAAATCTTAAATAAACTAAACACAAAGCATCTACTAACCATAAACTACAAATCCCATCAACAAAAACATAAAACCCAACAACTTTTAAAGATCAAATCAATAAAATAAGAACTTAAGAACTTGAAGAGAAAGATGATGATGAACAAGATGAAATGGGAAGATTAAACAAGAACTTGTATTGATGATTTAATGTTTTAACAATAACAAAACAAGGATTAAAATTACAAGATTGAAAAGAACAAAGATCAAGATCACCAAACACCCTAGAGGTGTTGGTGATGATACGAACTAAAAAGGAGAAAAAAGGAGAAAAAAGGGGAAGAGAAGAAAACAAAAACTTACTGCCTAAATGTGTGAGGGGTGGACTATATATAGGTGTTCCCGTTGGTTGGTGAGTGGGCTTTCTCCCGTTCTTCGTGTCTTCTCGTCTTTTAGAAAAGTTGACGTTTTCGATTCTGATTCGGGATTTGTCGTCGATTAAATTCAACTCGTCTTTTAATTTCTTCGTTTAATGGACTTGAGTTTCTTCGACTTATATAAATCTTCCATCTTTGGTCCTTTTCTTCGATAAATCTTCGAATAGGCCCAGTGACTTCAAATCTTTTGCATCTCTTGGACAATAGACTTTATCTTGAGTCTTTTTCTTCTGTAAAACCCGTGCAATCCCATGTTTTCTTTAATATTCATCCGGTTGGCTCTGAAAACATAATAAACACAAAAACCACGCATAATTCCAAACAAATGATATTAAATACGTGTTTTGGTCTCGTTTTAGCCAGAATTAAGTGGTAAAAGGATGGGTGTTTACACACCTATCATCCCCTCATAAGATAATATGTTTTTATGTCAAGTATGTTTTCATACTGTCATGGTTAACTTCAGTTCATGCTGATTATGTTATACACTACTTCATGTTGAATTGTTCATGTTTCTTCATGATAATTCCGTCTTCATGTTGATTACGTCTTACGCCTCTTTTGTTATTTATGCTTTCACGTAATACATTGTTGGATTTCATTGAATTCTGATTTCATGATAGTCATGGTTGGTTTTCATTGATCATGCTGTCAGGCAAATGATCGTTGAATTTTGTGTAACCACACTTTAGCGTTTCTCTATGCAACCAGAATGAGGTATATACTGGCATTGCCAGGTTATCATGATGGTTTTCCTAACCGTTTAACCGATATACTTTCCTTAAATCATGATAAATGATCGATCCCGTACCGATCATTTCATGTGTATTCCACGTGTACTCCACGTACCGTATTTCATGTGTATTACACGTACCTTAATCCATGTGTATTTACTTGCAATACTTCACGAGTATTTGCTAGTCGATTCTGAATCACCTCAGGCGTATTTTCAATTGCTGATATTCTACAAGATTGCTGATGCCGCTCATAACTGGGTGATGTTACTAAAGGTTGATGCTGCTGACGTTTGGAGACGCTACGAGATGCGGATGCTGTTCACAACCTGGAGATCCTACAAGACGAAGACAAAGGCGTCAGAGCAAAGCAATCGGACGAGAAGATGCTTCACCATCAGACGATTTCCATCAATCATTGTCCCTAATTCTTAGTTACATGTCACACGTCATTCGGCTGTCATTTCAACCATATGAGTGCAAACTGGTACCAGCCGGCCACTCAGCTGAATAGTTACATGAATCACGGTCATGAGAATGACCGTCATGGAACTGACAGACAAGACGATAGTAACCACTACTATGACAGAACTATCCTAGAAATCGCAACCGAGGCTCCAGCCGCGGACGTGATCAGACATACAAAGGATCAGTAGTCCAACCGATCCGCCAAGTCTGGCATAATAACCTAATAATGTAGTTCTATTGAATTACGTCTCGAGACACATGTCAAGACATCAGTCAAGACACATGTCTCACGTATACTTTCTGAAGACACATGTCAAGACACCAGTCAAGACATATGTCATGCTTATAGTTCCAAGAAACTAGTCAAGACACATGACTCACGTCCAACTATGGAACATTTCTAAGAAATTCAGGGTACCCTCCAAGGGTATATCCATTTTGTTGTGCCATGTATTAATCAGGCCACAAGAATTTTAGTACCATTACCGGCGCATCAGTGAGAACTGTCATGTTGCCGATGTCACTTTCATTCTTGTAACCATAAATCATTGATTCATGACCATGAAGGACGCCTTTCGTATTCCCACATATACGAAGGTTTTCCTTCAGCTTAATGATGAGATCCAAGCTGCTAACGCATTTCCTCGGACAAGCACGAGATGAATTTTATCCTAATTATGTATTATGAACAGCACACCATGCTACAATTCATAATTATGTACAGCAATGTTCAGGCTCCTGAATACATTCAGCTTGATTTTCCATCAGGAAAATCTGTACAAATTATCTATGCTTACAAGCATGTGCGTTGTTAGCCATGGTCGCTAAAATTTTCTAGCTGTCAATAAGACACGACCACTTAGTCTTTTACGCATAGCCAGTTGATCATTCCAAAATCTTCCTATACATTCCAGAAGAACCTTCAAGGAGAAGTACGATACCATGAGATTATGTGTCGACTACAGTCAATTTAAACAAATCACCATTCATAACCGTTATTCTCCTCCACGTATTGACAACATGTCCAATCGACCTTATAGTGTTAATCACTTTTCCAAGATCGAACTCATGATCATGCTGCCAACAATGACGAGTGAAAGTGTAACACCCCATTTTGATAAATGGAATGTCACGCGTGATTATGGCGTGTCATCAAAGCATGCAAGGTGATATGTAGTAAAACATACATGACCATAGGGAAAACTGGAATCAAACATCGGTTCCCAAACATAAGCCCAAAACATAAATAAAGGAAATGAACTGAATAAAGACTAAACAAGCATAACTATATGAAGGCAAAAAGGAAAAGAAGTCTCTGGCAGCTTCCATCCTATGTGCGTCCTCCAAATGCTCGAGTCTTGGGTACCTGCCGTTTTGGGACATGGAAAGGAAAGTAACGGCTGAGCAAGACGCTCAGTGCACGGATGTACAATAAAGCATGAAATAGGATAAGCGTGTAACATATAACAGCGGAAGACTAAGTACTGAGTAAACTGATTAAGTATCATGAAAACTGGTTTTATAGTTTGAAAAGCCTTATGTTTAACCTGTGAAAACTGTTTTAACATATATATACCATAGCCCATATAGGTCATGAAAAGGTCACGTGCATGAATACTTGGAGGGGTGACCTCATCATGCTGATTAGAGGGGATGCCTCTAATCAATATACTGATTTGGGTAGGAGGGATCAGCTCCTTGTGAAGGGTGCAAGGCACACACCACATTCACCATGATAAACTGAGTAAAACATGTAACTAGGATGCACCCATACGCCCCGACTGATATAATAATATGGCCAAACTGAAAAGGGACGCCACGAGCAATCACTCTGCCGTGGGGAAGTCATAACATCGGTGCCTCCAATGCTATGGTTATGGTACCTCCATAACTAGGTGAAACTGGTCATGCTTGTATATGGCTATAGTTTATGCTAAATTAACATAAGCAGTTCAAAACAATAAAACAAATGCTGGGGAAAAACAGTTGGCTGCATACGGGAAATCCTAATAAGGAAAGAATGTCCATACTGAAAGGACGGGAATCCGTACCTCAAGTCCAGTGAATGAACGGAAGAAAGACTCCTACTTCTGGATCACTAACGCTACATGAATACACACGTGTATAAGTATCGATTCACTGATTACGTACAGGGTTCCGTGTCTCATTATAGCTGATTTGGTATGTTTTAGGTCATGGTTCACTGTTTAAAGCCTTAAACTGTGTTTATCTTGTATTCTGATTAATTTGATTAAGTATTACTGGTGTTTCATGTATTAATATACTTACTGTATAATAATAAGTAACTTTCCAAAAATAGCAGGTTTCCAAAAATAGAAAGTTTCCAAAAATAGAAAGTTTCCAAAAATAGAAAGTTACCAAAAATAGAAAGTTTCCAAAAATAGAAAGTTTCCAAAAATAGAATTTACTGCCTAAAATAGATTAGTTTCTAAAAATAGAATTTACTGCCTAAAATAGATCAGCTGCCTTAATTAAATAAGTTTCCATATATAGAAGGTTTCCATAATTAGATTAGCTGCCTGAAATAGATTGATTTCCATATATAGAAGGTTTCCATAATTAGAATTAAGCTGATTTCATAAGCTAACATACAAGTCTAAGTGTCATAAGCTTACTACTTAAGTCATATGATATAGTGTATAGTTTAATTATTATTTCATGTATTTTAATTAAACTATAGGTTAAGCATTTTAATTAAAGTGTAACATGTATAATTAAAATGAAATGAAAATACTTAGGTTAAAATGTGTATTATTATTAATAATAATATAACCTAAGTCATATCTAAATTAATTAATTATAGGCATGTTTTAATAATTAATTAATTAGAACTTATAACATAAAATACTTAGGTTAAAATAATGTCATGATAAACTAATAATTAAAATAACCTAAGTCATGATTTAATTAATATTTCATGTTATTAATTAATTATATCCTAAGTTCATGATTCATAAAAATTACATGTAACATAGATCATGATTTTAACCAACGAACCGTGAATCGGGTATGAATTCGACACCGTACCCCGGGCCAAACCCGGGGTACACGTGTCCCCTTGCTGCTGTGGGTCCCACATGAGCCAACCAAGACCAATTGTGGTCTTGGTGGTGGCGGCAATAGCAAACCAAACCCCCCCTCGGGTTTGTTTTGCTAGGCGGCTAGAAACAAACACCCCTTTAAATCATTCCTTGATTTTATTTAATACCAAAACATGTTAGATCAATGATTAATTATCTTGTTTTCATAAGAAAAATAATAACATGTTCATGAAAATAATCAAAGATTAAAGGAATTAAAAAGAATTAAAAAGAAGGGTTAGAAAGGTATACCACTATGTAGCTTGGAAAAAAGGATGAACAAACACGTATTCTAACACTTGTTTTTAAGATCAAAATCAATCAAACACCCACTTATGGTGGTGTAAGGGTGGCGGCACAATAAGGAGAAAAAAGAGAGGAGAAAACTCTTTTTAGGGTTTTATGTTTATTTCTTGAAAAATGAAAATGAAAACATGTTTTTACTTTTACCCCCCCTTAACTTGAAAAGTCCATGGGCTAAGCCCATTTCATGCATGTGTGCCGTGGGTATGGGGGCCCCACATGGGGTACCCGTACCTTTCTCGTGTCCCGATATTTCGTGTTCGTTCGTGGTTAAACGTGCTCGTGTTTAACGTGTTTCTGTTTCTTTTAACGTGTCGTTTATCGTAAACTTAACGCTCGTAAATATATTATAAGTATTTACGTAATTATTTTAGTTAGTATTTTAAATGGTGTTCATGATTTAATTATGTTCACGTGATATATTATTAACTGTTTATCATGGGGTCGTACGTAATCGATACTTGTCATGACATACACGTATGCACTTGCTTGATTATTAGCACATGAATGTGATCAGTACTACATGAGGTAAGTTTTAATCTAGAACGTACGATCTTAAGGGCACTATTCATGGTAAAAGCATGCGGGTTTTACAATTCTTCCCCCCTAAAAAGAATAATTCATCCCCGAATTATAGATAAAGTAACTGAAAGCGAAACATACCCGAATCAAACTGGAAAGGTATGCAAAATAACGGAAATGAAGGTGACATGGTAGAAGGGAACGTGGAACATGACATGTCTTGAAAAGACATGGAACGTGACGTGACTGAAAGGACATATCTAATCGATAAGAGGAAAATGGATAAGAAGTCCGGATGAACTTGTCCGTTTCCAAGTGGCCTCCCTCTTGGAACGGTTCCTTCAGAAGATCCTGACACTAATGATAAATCTTGGTCCTCCTGACCTTGACTTGGAATACGAAGAAATTCTTGGTTATCAACGGAAGGTAGATCCCCTACATTCGATCGAGGAAAATAAGAGTTAACGTGCAAGGGTAGCTGAAACGTTACGACGCAAGACCATCTGACTTAACTAACAATTAGAAACGATGCGCGAGACTTAAAGAAACGTAGTACGTGAACAATTTTGAACGTGATACGTGAAAAATTTTGAACGTGCTACGTGGAGATATGGCGAGTGTAGTATGAGAAAACATATCGTGATCCATGATACGTGTAACATATTTTGATCATGATATGAGGAACGTGGAATGAACGTGACATGTGAGACATATCGTGATCATAGAATATAATGGCGGTAACGCCAAACGCTACAAGGTGAGACGTGGAATATGACGTGAAACGTCTATCTGATGATGGAGAGTTATACTAAACTTGGGTCTGGTCTCACAAGTTCTTGCAAACTTCCCAGAATGAGGATAGAAATGAACGTAAAATCGTAAGCCAAAATACGATCATGAATGTGAATAGTGTCATGAACGTGAGCGCGAAAGCAAGTCGTGGAATTAGAATGAAGACGTGAAGTATGTTAGGAGTAAAATTACGAATCTTTGTCTGACCCGATAGCTGAGGGTTGCCAAGTGATCGGATGAGCCTTGGCTGGAATATGTTCGTCCAATCTGTTGGTTCTGAAATCCGTACGGATGTAAGGATTCTGCAGACTTGATCAAACTGTTGACAATAACCCAGATAGCATCATGCTTCTTCTGAGTTTGATGAAATCTGGTAACTAAAATCCATGGAGATCTTGTCCCTTTTCGATTCACAATTTCATATGATGAAAACATACCCGTCTGTTGGTGTCCTATCTTAGCCTGTTTGCATAACAGGTATGAAGATATGAACGTAACTGTATCCTGCTTCGTAGAAACTTGATACATGGAAGGTTGCAAAACTCTGAGTCTCTGAATCTATACTTATCCTAGCGTAGGATTTTATAGAACACCTAATGTAGTGTCGGGTTCTCTTCTTTACTCATAAGCTGAGTCATGATAAGATTAACCGTAGAATGCCATGTGATTCCGCGTGTCACTGAAATCAAACAGAATTTATATCGGAAAGAATTTCAGGGTAAAATTTCTCTTGTCATATAATTTGCAACGTAGTGCAGATATGGTCTTCCTGTTCTTCTCTAGGCTTAGAGGAAATCAGGTTATCCTCAATGAAAACGCTGATGAATTTGTTTAGGAGTTCATGGAAACTCAATTTATTAAGTTCATAATGCGGTTGGAGCATTGATGAGACTAATTCAAAATCATAAATCTGGCATGACCGAGTCGTGCACGAATAGCAGTCATGGACATGTCCTGCTTTTTCACTCGTCACTGTTGGCAGCATGATTGTGAGTTCGATCTTGGAAAAGTGATTAACACTATACGGTTGATTGGACATGTTGTCCATATGTGGAGGAGAATAACGGTCATGAATGGTGATTTGTTTAAGTCGACGGTAGTCGACACATAATCTCATGGTACCATCCTTCTCCTTGAAGGTTCTTCTGGAATGTATAGGAAGACTTTGGAATAATCAACTAGCTATGCGTAAAAAAAGTTAGGTGGTTGTGTCTTACTGACAGCTAGAAAATTTTAGCGACCATGGCTAACAATGCACATGCTTGTAAGCATAGATAATTGCATAGATTTTCCTGATGGAAATCAAACTGAATGTATTCAGGAGCCTGAACATTACTGTACATAATTATTAATCATAGCATGGTGTGGTGTTCATAGTACATAATTAGGATAAAATTCATCTCGTGTCTGTCCGAGGAAATGCGTTAGCAGCTTGGATCTTATCATTAAGCTGAAGGAAAACCTTCGTATGCGTGGGAATACGAAAGGCGTCCTTCATGGTTATGAATATATGAACTATGGTGAAAGAAATGCAAGTGACATCGGCAACGTGACAGTTCTCACTGATGCGCCGATAATGGTATAGAAATTCTTGTGGCCTGATTAATACATGGCACAACAACATAGATATACCCTTGGAGGGTACCCTGATTTTCTTAGAAATGTTCCATAGTTGGACGCGAGTCATGCGTCTTGACTCGTTTCTTGGAATTATAAGCATGACATATGTCTTGACTGGTGTCTTGACATGTGTCTTCAGGTGATATACGTGAGACATGTGTCTTGACTGATATCTTGACATGTGTCTCGAGATGTGAAACAAATAGAACAACAAATATTAGGTTAATATGCCAGAATTGGCGGATCGGTTGGACTACTGATCATTTGTATGTCTGATCACGTCCGTGGCCGGAGCCTCGGTTGCGATTTCTAGGATAGTTGCTGTCATAGTAGTGGTTACTATCATCTTGTCTGTTGGTTCCATGACGGTCATTCTCATGACCGTGACTCATGTAACTGTTAGTTGAGTGGCCGGCTGGTACTGGTTTGCACTCATATGGCTGAAATGACAGTCGAACGACGTGTGACATGTAACTATGAATTTGAGACAATGATTGAAGGGAATTGTCTGACGGTGAAGCATCTTCTCGTCCAATTGCTTTGCTCCGACGCCTTTGTCTTCGTCTTTTAGGATCTCCAGATTGTGAACAGCATCAGCATCAGCATTTCGTAGCGTCTCCCAACATCAGCAGCATCAACCTTCAGTGACATCTCCAAACTATGAGCGGCATCGACAATCTTGTAGAATATCAGTAAGTGAACATACGCCTGAGATGATTTAGAATCGACTAGCGAATACTCGTGAAGTATTGCAAGTGGAATACTCATGGATTAAGGTACATGTAATACACATGAAATACGGTACGTGGAGTACACATGGAATACACATGAAATGATCGGTATGGGCTCGATCATTTGTCATGATTTAAGGTAAGTATATCGGTTAACGGTTAGGAAAACCATCATGATAACCTGGCAGTATTAGCATAGACATCATTCTGGTTGTAACGGAAACGTTAAAGTGTGGTTACACAAAATTCAACGATGATTTGCCTGACAGCATGATCAATGAAAACCAACCCTGACTATCATGAAAGCAGAATTCAATGAAATCCAACAATGTCTTGCGTGAAAGCATAAATAACACAAGAGGCGTAAGACGTAATCAACATGAAAATGGAATTATCATGAAGGAACATAAAACGATCTATCATAAAGGAGTGTATAACATATTCAGCATGAAACCGAAGTTAACCATGATAGTATGAAGGCATACTTGACATAAAAACATAATAACTTATGATGGGACATGAAAATTTTTTTTTTTATGCCAATTTAAATCATGAGAAAAATTTTATGCAAGGAAAACAGTGCATGAATGCGTAATGTAGTTTATAAAACCTTTATATGTGCGAGGGAACGCCTATGGGTCGGTTCCAAAACAAAAGACATGGCGAGGGGACGCCTATGGGTCGGTCCCAAAGTTAAAAGTTTCGATAAAAGCACATGCGACTAAATAGGGCCAGTCCTGTACCAACCATTACTTAGTCAAAATTCCTGCAACAGATGACATATGATATAAATTCATGAATGCATGAAACATAAATAATTAAAAGTCATTGTCAAAACTTAACAGAAAAAATTTTATGTGAAAATTATGAACTACTGGGGTTCAGTTCAAATAATCACAGTTCACTAGGAACATCATGCATAGAGACTGACACATAACTAAATATGGATGACGGTTGTTCATTCCATATTGGTAAAACGATACTGGTGAAAACATCATGGTTAAAACAACAAGGTGCTGAAAACGTAATGGTTAAAACAAAAAGGTGCTGAAAAACGTCAATACGTGGAATAACAAGCGTTGACTTAGGAAGCTCCTGGTGACTACCCACTAGTCACAGGTCGAGTTTTAGAGCCTACAGGTCGAAGCCTTGGCTCTGATACCATAATTGTAACACCCCATTTTGATAAATGGAATGTCACGCGTGATTATGGCGTGTCATCAAAGCATGCAAGGTGATATGTAGTAAAACATACATGACCATAGGGAAAACCGGAATCAAACATCGGTTCCCAAACATAAGCCCAAAACATAAATAAAGGAAATGAACTGAATAAAGACTAAACAAGCATAACTATATGAAGGCAAAAAGGAAAAGAAATCTCTGGCAGCTTCCATCCTATGTGCGTCCTCCAAATGCTCGAATCTTGGGTACCTGCCGTTTTAGGACATGGAAAGGAAAGTAACGGCTGAGCAAGACGCTCAGTGCACGGATGTACAATAAAGCATGAAATAGGATAAGCGTGTAACATATAACAGCGGAAGACTAAGTACTGAGTAAACTGATTAAGTATCATGAAAACTGGTTTTATAGTTTGAAAAGCCTTATGTTTAACCTATGAAAACTGTTTTAACATATATATACCATAGCCCATATAGGTCATGAAAAGGTCACGTGCATGAATACTTGGAGGGGTGACCTCATCATGCTGATTAGAGGGGATGCCTCTAATCAATATACTGATTTGGGTAGGAGGGATCAGCTCCTTGTGAAGGGTGCAAGGCACACACCACATTCACCATGATAAACTGAGTAAAACATGTAACTAGGATGCACCCATACGCCCCGACTGATATAATAATATGGCCAAACTGAAAAGGGACGCCACGAGCAATCACTCCGCCGTGGGGAAGTCATAACATCGGTGCCTCCAATGCTATGGTTATGGTACCTCCATAACTAGGTGAAACTGGTCATGCTTGTATATGGCTATAGTTTATGCTAAATTAACATAAGCAGTTCAAAACAATAAAACAAATGCTGGGGAAAAACAGTTGGCTGCATACGGGAAATCCTAATAAGGAAAGAATGTCCATACTGAAAGGACGGGAATCCGTACCTCAAGTCCAGTGAATGAACGGAAGAAAGACTCCTACTTCTGGATCACTAACGCTACATGAATACACACGTGTATAAGTATCGATTCACTGATTACGTACAGGGTTCCGTGTCTCATTATAGCTGATTTGGTATGTTTTAGGTCATGGTTCACTGTTTAAAGCCTTAAACTGTGTTTATCTTGTATTCTGATTAATCTGATTAAGTATTACTGGTGTTTCATGTATTAATATACTTACTGTATAATAATAAGTAACTTTCCAAAAATAGCAGGTTTCCAAAAATAGAAAGTTTCCAAAAATAGAAAGTTTCCAAAAATAGAAAGTTACCAAAAATAGAAAGTTTCCAAAAATAGAAAGTTTCCAAAAATAGAAAGTTTCCAAAAATAGAATTTACTGCCTAAAATAGATTAGTTTCTAAAAATAGAATTTACTGCCTAAAATAGATCAGCTGCCTTAATTAAATAAGTTTCCATATATAGAAGGTTTCCATAATTAGATTAGCTGCCTGAAATAGATTGATTTCCATATATAGAAGGTTTCCATAATTAGAATTAAGCTGATTTCATAAGCTAACATACAAGTCTAAGTGTCATAAGCTTACTACTTAAGTCATATGATATAGTGTATAGTTTAATTATTATTTCATGTATTTTAATTAAACTATAGGTTAAGCATTTTAATTAAAGTGTAACATGTATAATTAAAATGAAATGAAAATACTTAGGTTAAAATGTGTATTATTATTAATAATAATATAACCTAAGTCATATCTAAATTAATTAATTATAGGCATGTTTTAATAATTAATTAATTATAACTTATAACATAAAATACTTAGGTTAAAATAATGTCATGATAAACTAATAATTAAAATAACCTAAGTCATGATTTAATTAATATTTCATGTTATTAATTAATTATATCCTAAGTTCATGATTCATAAAAATTACATGTAACATAGATCATGATTTTAACCAACGAACCGTGAATCGGGTATGAATTCGACACCGTACCCCGGGCCAAACCCGGGGTACACGTGTCCCCTTGCTGCCGTGGGTCCCACATGAGCCAACCAAGACCAATTGTGGTCTTGGTGGTGGCGGCAATAGCAAACCAAACCCCCCTCGGGTTTGTTTTGCTAGGCGGCTAGAAACAAACACCCCTTTAAATCATTCCTTGATTTTATTTAATACCAAAACATGTTAGATCAATGATTAATTATCTTGTTTTCATAAGAAAAATAATAACATGTTCATGAAAATAATCAAAGATTAAAGGAATTAAAAAGAATTAAAAAGAAGGGTTAGAAAGGTATACCACTATGTAGCTTGGAAAAAAGGATGAACAAACACGTATTCTAACACTTGTTTTTAAGATCAAAATCAATCAAACACCCACTTATGGTGGTGTAAGGGTGGCGGCACAATAAGGAGAAAAAGGAGAGGAGAAAACTCTTTTTAGGGTTTTATGTTTATTTCTTGAAAAATGAAAATGAAAACATGTTTTTACTTTTACCCCCCCTTAACTTGAAAAGTCCATGGGCTAAGCCCATTTCATGCATGTGTGCCGTGGGTATGGGGGCCCCACATGGGGTACCCGTACCTTTCTCGTGTCCCGATATTTCGTGTTCGTTCGTGGTTAAACGTGCTCGTGTTTAACGTGTTTCTGTTTCTTTTAACGTGTCGTTTATCGTAAACTTAACGCTCGTAAATATATTATAAGTATTTACGTAATTATTTTAGTTAGTATTTTAAATGGTGTTCATGATTTAATTATGTTCACGTGATATATTATTAACTGTTTATCATGGGGTCGTACGTAATCGATACTTGTCATGACATACACGTATGCACTTGCTTGATTATTAGCACATGAATGTGATCAGTACTACATGAGGTAAGTTTTAATCTAGAACGTACGATCTTAAGGGCACTATTCATGGTAAAAGCATGCGGGTTTTACAGAAAGAGCAGGACATGTCCATGACTGCTATTCGTACATGACTCGGTCATGATAGATTTATGATTTTGAATTAGTCTCATCAATGCTCCAACGACATTATAAGAATGAGTTTCCATGAACTCATAGCAAATTCATCAGTGTTTTCATTGAGGATAACCTGATTTCCTTTAAGCCTAGAGAAGAACAGGAAGACCATATTTGCACTATGTTGCAAATTCTATGACAAGAAAAAAATTTACCTAGAAATTTTTCTGTTTGATTACAGTGACACGCTGAATCACATGGGTTTCTACGGTTAATCCTACCATGACTCAGCTTATGCGTAAAGGAGAGAACCCTACACTATATTAGGTGTTCTAGAAAATCCTACGCTAGGAGAAGCCTAGATTCAGAGACTCGGAGTTTCGCAAACTCCTATGTATCAAGTTCTACGAAGCAAGATACAGTTACGTTCATATCTAAGCACCTGACATACCAACAGGTTAAGATAGGACACCAACAGAATGGGATGTTATCATCATCTGAAATTGTGAATCGAAAAGGGACAAGATCTCCATGGGTTTTGGTTACCAGATTAACGCAAACTCAGAAGAAGCATGATGCTATATGGGTTATTGCAAACAGTTTGATCATGTCTGCAGAATCCTTACATCCGTAAGGATTGCAGAACCAACAGATTGATCGGACATGTTCCAGCCAAGGCTCATCCGATCACTTGGCAATTCCTCAGTTATCGGGTCAGACAAATATTCATAATTGCGCTCCTTATTTAATTCACGTCCTTGTTCTAATTTCACGAATTGCTTTTGCGCTCGCGTTCATGACACTACTCACATTAATGATGGTATCTTGGCTTACGACTTTACGTTCATTGTTCTCATTCTGAGGAGTTTTGCAAGAACTTGAGAGACCAGACCCAAGTTTAGTATAACTCTCCATCATCAGATAGACGTTTCACGTCATATTCCACGTCTCACCTTGTAGCGTTTGGCGTACCGCCATTATATTCTTTGTTCACGATATGTTTCACATGTCATGTCCTTCCCACGTTCCTCATATCATGATCAAGATATGTTACACGTATCATGGATCACGATATGTTTACTCATACTACACTCGTCATATCTCCACGTAGCACGTTCAAAAATTTTCACGTGTCAGGTTCAAAATTTTTCACGTACTATGTTTCTTTAGGTCTCGCGCATCGTTTCTAATTATCAGTTAAGTCAGATTGTCTTGAATCGTAACGTTTCAGTTACCCTTGCACGTTAACTCTTATTTTTTTCTCTTTCCTCGATCGAATTTAGGGGATCTACCTTACGTTGATAACCAAGAATTTCTTCGTATTCCAAGTCAAGGTCAGGAGGACCAAGATTTATCATTAGTGTCAAGATCTTCTGAAGGAACCGTTCCAAGAGGGAGGCCACTTGGAAACGGACAAGTTCATCCGGACTTTTACCCGTTTTTCTCTTATCAACTAGATATGTCCTTTCAGTCACGTCACGTTCCATGTCCTTTTAAGACATGTCACGTTCTGCATTCCTTCTGCCAGGAAACCCGCACGTTCATTTATCTTACATACCCTCTCAGTTTGATTCGGGTATGTTTCTCTTTCAGTTTACGTTATCTATAATCCGGTGACGAATTATTCTTTTTAGGGGGGAAGAGTTGTAAAACCCGCATGCTTTTACCAAGAATAGTACCCTTAAGATCGTACGTACTAGATTAAAACTTTCCTTTTATAGTACGATTACGTTTACGTGTAAGGATTTTACGTATTACATACGTGTTAGAACACGATAAGTATTTATTACGCACGAACACGCAATAATTATTTAAACAATAATTAATCACGAACATGCGATCATGAAATCATGAACGTAATTAAATCACGAGCTAATATTAATTACGTATATATATTTATTATGAACACGAATAAATATATTAAGTCACGATCGATAACTAATTAAAACACGTAAATTATGAACACGAGAACACACTATAATATTTTAACTCAGGAAATGTATAGGTTACCCCATGTGGGCCCCATACCACGAAATTAGTGAGGGAAGATGGGCTTAGCCCATCAATTTTTACTAAAACAAAGAATTAGGAAAGATTTTGGTCATTTTTCACTTTATAGGAAAACACCAAAAACCCTAAAAAGTTTTTCTCCTTCTCCTCTTCTTCTTCTTTTTGGCCGCCACACATAAACACACCAAAGAGGGTGTTTATTTGATTTTGATCTTGGTTTTTGGTGCAAGTGTTCGTGTTTGTTCATCCTCGTTTAGATCCACGCATTCGGTATATTCTTTTTACCCTTTTCTTTTTGATTTGATCTAATAATTAATTAAGAACATGGTGTTTTTTAAAACCTAATTAAAAACATAGATCTAACATGAAAATGGTTATTGGGTAAATCAAAAAGGGATGTTTTAGGGGTGTTTGTTTGGCCGGCGCCTAAACCGAACCCCAAGGGGGGGTTTCGGTTTGGCTACTCGACCACCACCGAGACCATATGGTCCCGGTTGAGTGGTGTGGGTCCCACGGCAGCAGCAAGACAAGGGGAACCCCGAAGTGGTTCGGGGTATGGTGTCGATTTCATGTCCGGTTCATGGTTTCTAGTCAAGATCCGGTTCACGGTTTATGTTAAGATTATTTTTATATCATATGTTAAAATTAAATTAATAAATATGACATGATTAATTTAATAACATGACTTAGGTTATAATTTAGTTATAGATCATGAAATTATTAACCTAAGTATTTTATATTTTTAGACTTATAATTAATTAATTATTTAAAAACCATGGTTATAATTAATTAATTAACATGACTTAGGTTATATTATTAATAAATAATAATACATGTTTTAACCTAAGTATTTAACTTTATTAAATTAAAAACATGACATACTTTAATTAAATATTTTAACCTATAGTTTATCTAAATTACATGAAATAATTAATAAACTATACATTATATCATATGACTTAGAAAATAATCATGAAAACACTTAAGCTTATATACTTAGCTTATTTAACCAGCTTATATCTAATTATGAAAACTTTCTATTTTTAGAAACTTATTTAATTCAGGCAACTAATCTATTTATGGAAACTTATTTAATTAAGGCAGCTGATCTAGTTATGGAAACTTTCTATTTTTAGAAACTTATCTATTTTAAGCAGTAATTCTATTTTTGGAAACTATCTATTTTTGGAAACTTTCTATTTTTGGAAACTTTCTATTTTTGGAAACTTTCTATTTTTGGAAACTTTCTATTTTTGGAAACCGGCTATTTTTGGAAAGTTAATTATTATTACACAGTAAGTATAATAATACATGAAATACCAGAAATACTTAATCAGAATAGACAGAATATAAGATAAACACAGTTTAAGGCTTAAAACAGTAAAACATGATATGAACATATAAAATAAGCTAAGACATGATATAAAACCAGTTACGTATTTAGTAGTCAGATACTTATTCATGTATGTATTCGTGTAGCATTAGTGATACGAAAGTAGGATTCCTCTCAGTTCGTCTTCTTCTTCGTTCACTGGACATAAGGTACGGATTCCCGTCCTTTCAGTATGGAAATTCTTTCCTTATTAGGATTCCCCGTATGCAGCCAACTGTTTTCCCAGTATTTGTTTTATATGTTTTTGAATTGCTTATGTTTAATTAGAATACTTAAAGCCATACACATGCATGACCAGTTTCACCTAGTTATGGAGGTACCATAACCATAACATTAGAGGCACTAATGTTATGACTTCACCACGACGGAATGATTGCTCGTGGCGTCGCTTCAGCTTTTGGCCATATTCTTATATTTATCATGTGGGGCGTATGGTTGCATCCTAGTTACATGTTTTCAGTCAGGATTTCATGGTGAATGTGGTGTGTGCCTTGCATCCTTCACAAGGAGCTGATCCCTCCTACCCAAACCAGAATATTAAATTAGAGGCATCCCCTCTAATTTGCATGATGAGGTCACCCCTCCAAGTATTCATGCACGGTGGATTTTCATGACCTATATTGTCTAATGGTAAAATATGATAAATAGTCTTTATTATGTTTTAGTCATTTCTACCAGTTTTATGAACATGTTCCAGGTTTTCCAGGACTTATACATTTCCGCTACTATTAAGTCTTTATTATGTTTTAGTCATTTATACCATGTCTATATCCGTGCACTGAGCGTTTTGCTCAGCCGTTACTTTCCTTTCCATGTCCCAAAACGGCATGTACCCTAGGAAAGACTCGAGCATTTGGAGGACGTGCATAGGATGGAAGCTGCTACAGACTTCTTTTCCTTTTTGCCCTCATATACTTATGCTTGCTTAGTATTTCATTCATTTCTTTTACGTTATTATGTTTTGGGCTTATGTTTGGGAACCGATGTTTGATTCCGGTTATCCCTATGGTCATGTAATGTTCCAGACATTTATCCTTGTATGCTTTGATGACACGCCATAATTACACGTAACATTCCATTATCAAAATGGGGTGTTACAATTAATAAATAATAATACATGTTTTAACCTAAGTATTTAACTTTATTTAATTAAAAACATGATATACTTTAATTAAATATGTTAACCTATAGTTTATTTTAATTACATGAAATAATTAATAAACTATACATTATATCATATGACTTAGGAAATAATCATGGAAACACTTAGGCTTATATACTTAACTTATTTAACCAGCTTATATCTAATTATGGAAACGTTCTATTTTAGAAACTTATTTAAATAAGGCAGCTAATCTATTTATGGAAACTTTCTATTTTTAGAAACTTATTTATTTCAGGCAGCTAATCTATTCATGGAAACTTATTTAAATAAGGCAGCTAATCTATTTATGGAAACTTTCTATTTTTAGAAACTTATCTATTTTAAGCAGTAATTCTATTTTTTAAAACTTTCTATTTTTGGAAACTTTCTATTTTTGGAAACTTTCTATTTTTGAAAACTTTCTATTTTTGGAAACTTTCTATTTTTGGTAACTTTATATTTTAGGAAACTTGCTATTTTTGGAAAGTTACTTAATATTACACAGTATAATAATACATGAAATACCAGAAATACTTAATCAGAGTAAACAGAATATAAGATAAACACAGTTTAAGGCTTAAAAACAGTAAAACATGATAAGAACATATAAAATAAGCTAAGACATGACGTTAAACCAGTTACGTATTTCGTAAGCAGATACTTATTCATGTACGTATTTATGTAGCATTAGTGATACGGAAGTAGGATTCCTCTCAGTTCATCTACTTCGTTCACTGGACATAAGGTACGGATTCCCGTCCTTTCAGTATGGACATTCTTTCCTTATTAGGACTCCCCGTATGCAGCCAAATGTTTTCCCGTAGTATAAGTATGTGTTTGAATTGCTTATGTTTGATTTAGAATACCTATAGGCATATACATGCATGACCAGTTTCACCTAGTTATGGAGGTACCATAACCATAACATTAGAGGCACTGATGTTATCACTTCACTACGGCGAAGTGATTGCTCGTGGCGTCCCTTTAGCTTTTGGCCATTTATATTATATTTATCATGTGGGGCGTATGGGTGCATCCTAGTTACATGTTTTCAGTCAGGATTTCATGGTGAATGTGGTGTGTGCCTTGCATCCTTCACAAGGAGCTGATCCCTCCTACCCAAAACCAGTATTTTAAATTAGAGGCATCCCCTCTAATTTGCATGATGAGGTCACCCCTCTAAGTATTCATGCACGGTGGATTTTCATGAGCTGTATTGGCTAATGGTAAAATATGTTAAACAGTTTTCAGAAGATAAACATAAGGCTTTTCAAACTATAAAACCAGTTTTATGAACATGTTCCAGGTTTTCCAGGATTTATACAATTCCGCTGCTATTAAGTCTTTATTATGTTTTAGTCATGTATACTATGTCTATATCCGTGCACTGAGCGTTTTTCTCAGCCGTTACTTTCCTTTCATGTCCCAAAACGGCAGGTACCCTAGGAAAGACTCGAGCATTTGGAGGACGTGCATAGGATGGAAGCTGCTAGAGACTTCTTTTCCTTTTGGCCTTCATATACTTATGCTTGTTTAGTCTCTCATTCATTTCTTTTGCTTTATTATATTTTGGGCTTATGTTTGAGGACCGATCTTTGATTTCGGATTATCCCTATGGTCATGTAATGTTTTAGACATTTATCCTTGTATGCTTTGATGACACGCCATAATTACGCGTGACATTCCATTATCAAAATGGGGTGTTACACTTTTTGGATTAGAGTTTGTTTGGATCTGCTAGTTTTGTTATCTGCTTATTGTTTTTTTAATCTGTTTATTGTTCTTTGGATCGAATTTGCTTTACTTTTGGTATAAAATAGTCTACTAGTTTTTGGTTTAGTATTGCTAATTGTTTAAGTTTATTTGGTTTTATTCAAAAATATTGATTTTGCTTTGCTGCTTCGTTTTTTTTAGTAATTAGCTTATTTGATTTAGATAAGTTTACATTTGCTTATTTTTAGTTTTAGACTCATCTGGCTATTATCAGTTTAAGTTTAGGTGCTTATTTGGTTTAGATCTTAGTTGCTATATAGTTTTCGATTGCTGCTTATTAGGTCATATAGCTTACTTGATTGCGTTGTATTCAGTTTGCTTTGCTTATTGTTATAAGTTTATTATCAGTTTTTATTTTCTTTTTTTAAGTGTCAGCTTATAAGCTTATTGTCTGTTTATTTTTATAGGCTTATTTGGTTTTGAGATTTGTTGATTTGTTAATGCAACAGACCCACTTGGTCTGTATGTTTAAACTGCCAAAATTTTAATTCCAAAAAGAAAAATAATTGCCAAAAAGGTCACTACGGGACTCGAACCCCTGACCTCACGTTTAACTGCAACACGTCTTAACCATTCGGACTAGACCCTTATTTGTGTTTTATTACGCGTTTAGTAATTAATATAGGATTTAATTTGCTGTCAGCTTTGATAATTAGTTTAATCAAAAGTTTTAGTTAGTAATTTTTAAATTAAAATGTTTTTTCTACAAATTTACTTTTGTTTAAGTTTAAAAAAAAAGAAACAAAATATTTTTATTACTTTTACAGATTTTAAATTGCTTTCATACATTAGTTGTTATTTAGTCTTATTAAATAGTTTTCAATTAGTTTAAAATAGTTTATAATATTTAAAATAGATTTGTTTTAATTATTTTAATTAGATTTAAAGTTTTTTTTATTAGTATAAAAGTATTTACTCTTTAATTAGATTAAATAGTTTTTAATTAAATAGTCTTTAGTTTTAAAATACCAAAAAGAGTTTTAATTACCAAGAACAATTAATCCACGTTAAATTTGATATCAATTCGAGTGAGTCGAGGAAAACGAACATAATTGCAAAAAAAAATTCCCAACATTACTTATACTTTTATAAAATGACCCTTTTGGCCCAATATGTTAAATAGTTTCAAAAATGGAACAAATGATCTAGGATTTTAAAACAAAGTTTCAAACCATGTTTATAATCATAATAAAAACATTTATTCAGAATTATAGCTTTTGAAATGGGTTTTTGCTTATTATTTATGTAAATTACAAAACTAGGGTTTTAAGACATTTTTAGCTTATAACTTCCATTTAAAATGATGAAATGACTTATTTTATTTTATATTATCTTTCTAACATCTTATTAACAGTATAAAAACTCTAAGAAAGTATTATAACAAGATCAAAGCATAACTAACAAACTGATTACCTAGGATGCTCTAAAATGGCTCCTAATGAGGTATATGGACTATATCCTCTTCATAACTCTTCAAGAGCTCCTAGAACTTCTTCCAAAGCTTGCTACTGATCTTAGGGACTTCAATGTAGGTGTAAGAACAAAATGTATGTGTGTTTATGTAAGAAATGGAAGGATGATTCTAAAATGAAGCTAAAGACCCATATTTATACTATTTTCAAGCCTTAGCCTCCAAGGAATGCCATGAAACGTGTAAGGACCCGAGATTAGTGACTAAGGAAGCCTAGGAAAGATCTATGCAAGTCTAGGAATGAGTCATGAATTCAAGATTCAAAAATATCTATGTATGTGGCTAATACTAGCTCACGACAACAATTAGATTGGATCAATGATCTGTAGCCTTCAAGTAGTTACATCTGTTTATGGTTTAGGCAGTTAATGTTTTGATAATAAAGCTTTGCTTTAATCGAGATCCCTACTGGAATTATCGATCTAATTGTTCTTTTAATTCATATGCTATTCAATCGTTACAGATCTGAATCATTTGGTATCAGAGATTTTGTACTAATTGTCGAACGGAATCGTGGAGAATATCAAATTCATAGATTCGTCGGATGAGGCAATGAACGAGATCCACGTGAAGTGATGTTTGCAAGCCTTAAGCAACGGATTCAAGAACTCGAGCGCCGACACGACAAGATCAAATCTAGATGAGCAAGGGAAACCCTAAACTGGGAAATTCCATTTTCGTATGTTTGTGATCGTGGAAGTCATTGTGAAGGCGTTCGGAAGGAAACCTTATGTAGGCTCGGGTTACTAGTTGAGATAACTGAGTGCGTCGGTAAGGCTGCTTCAAACTATCATGGTTCCTGTTAATACAAAAGTTGGATGATCCTTACTAGACCCGAATTAGGCTTAATTCGGGTAGGCTGGGCTCCGGCTCTTGCACCAAGTGAATAACTTGCTGAGACCCTGTACACTAAATCAACACGCGTTAGACTTACCGTGGGAGCGTATCCCACGATTAGACTCTGGCGTCAGAGTAAGTAATCGGTTAGGGTTAAGAATCAGATGTGAGATGAGAGTATGGAGAATGTAATACCTTTGTGGAACCCTTGGAGGTTCCTTATATAGGCAGTGAAACCCTAATGGGCTCACTGTTTACTTCGGCCCCAAGTATAAGATAACCACCGTAATTAGCTTGATTGTTATCTTCTAACTGTGGTTAGTGTCTATCCTATACTTAAAAGTAAATCACAATCCTAATAAGATTGTGATTCTGTCTAAACCTGTCCCAGCTGTACCGGGTCGTGGGTCGCACATACTGTATGCGGCCACTGTTCATTCAAGCCTATAAGCTTAACTGATTAATCCAACCCATTCGTGATGGGTCGGATGCTGGTAGTACCCGTGGGCCGGGTTCATGACCCGGTTGGGGACTATACCTCATCATGTCCCCCCAGTCTTGTTGTTACAACCATAGGCGGAATATCTAGACTAACAAGATGCCCCTCGAACGTACCAAGAAAGAACATCTTGAAATGTTGAATTTGAAAACCATGTTTCGGCCGCACGTGGAAACTTTGTTAGGAATTCATTCCTATGGTACCTCAGCCGCACGTGACGACTGAGACACATTAAATGAAACATTGAATATGGTCTTACGTATGACCGTATATCCTGACACAATTGACTGTTCATCTGTCATTTTGACTGACAAAGTGCAAACAGTCAGTACCTCGAGCGACGCAATCTTCTAAGGCAAAAGTGACCCGTGGGTCCCGCCTGACTGTTTACTTGCCACTTACCTCCCTAACCCCACGATTTAGGTTAATGGAAGACATGTGTCATGAGTCCAACGAACCATTACCAAACGAGGCAACCCTATAAATAGGTTGCCCCCACGGCTGTGTGTGACACACAGTCTTTTGCTAGATTTTTGCCATTAACGCTTTCTTCCTTACCACCACCTTCTTTCGCACGGATCTTCCCCCACACAGGTTAGAATACCACGCCTTTCATCATTCTTTAATAATTATGGCTCATAGGAACAACCCTACCATCGGATCTGTGCTGAATGTAATAACGGAAGAAAAACTAGGGGAGTTTTGCTCTGACTTCTTCATTCCTAGCAACCTTCATCCCTCTCTCCCTGGTGTCGGGGACCTTATAACTGAGGCCCCCAAGGAAAGAGTGGCCTATACACTCGTCTTTTTTATGCGGCTAATTACCGCATCCCTTTTACCAGATTCCTTGTAGATTTACTAAGTTAATACGATGTACATATCACCCAGTTACACTGCATAGACGCATGTAAGATTAGCCAGTTCGAAATCCTATGCCGTGCACGAAGCATCCCCCCACCGTAGAGTTATTTAGGCTGCTTTATACCCCCAACTTAGTGAATGGTTGGCTTTCCTTTAAGAAACGATCCCCAACCAGCCCTATGTGTCACAATAAAGCCATGGACTCGCTGAAAAATTGGTACGACCACTACTTCTTTATTAGCGTAGTAGTATGTCCGACTGAATTTGTATATAAGCATAGATTTACTCCCTGACTTTCCTCCATGGGCTGGTACATACAACGCCCAGCACACTCAAGAAATAGATAGGAATAGGACAGGGTTTCATAGGAATCTACCCGACTCATTCCTTTGTCTACTAGGGATTAGTCGTAACTACTTTGGCCCATCGAACAGATACCCTGTATTTTGGAGAGGCCGTGCCGAAGGTAGGTATAGCATACGTAACCGCAATGATACATAAATGCGTTGTTCGTAACTAACATACTCCTTTGCTTTGCAGAGATGAATTTCTTTGGAGTCCTACGCCAGGGAGATCCTAAGGCTATACCGGAGGGAGCGCGCCCTAGACGAGAAAACGAGCTACCCCTTCTCGAGCATACCAGAAATGTGATAGTCGCCCTGGCAGCCGTACCTGACCACCAATCTCATGAGGAGGATACAACTCTCTTGAAGACCCCCCATAGATTTTGACAAAGAAGACGGGGACGCCATTATGTTGGAGAATGAAGTTGGGCCCTCCTCACCGCCGAAGACTACCACCCATGTTCATGAGGAGGAGCAGGGTGATAATATGGAGATAACTACCTCCAGCCTCCGCTAAATGCTGGGTGAGGATGATGAGGAGGCACAACAAGTAGATGAAGAAGAGGAGGAAGAAGCTCAACCCATCCCAAAGCGTACCCGTAGAAAGAATAAGAGGGTAAGGAAAACTACCGAGGCCGTGATAGGAGAGCACAATGCCCCCTCAAATAGACTGCATGAAGAACACCCCCTCTATCAATCTAGGGAAAGCACAAATCAAGCTTCGGGAACGGCGCAGGATGCCCACATAATTCAGAACGTGCCACCCCTAGTTTTGGAGCCAGTCACCCAGGTTCCTCCCACCACGTCAGAGCTGGAGAAAACCAACATGTACGTCATTCGCACATTCCTGTCATTATTTCTCTTCTCCAAGTAAAAGGTATGTCCATTGGTAATAATACTAATGTGTATGACAATGTTTGTTGCAGGGATGACCAGGCTGGTGTCGCACCTGTCCGAGGGACGAGGAAAGGGAAGGAACCTATCCTGCACGCCGTAGCGACCAAATCTGGTCCAGCCTTTGAGGAAGGTACTCCCACGGCTTCGCAGGAAATTCCGGTGTCCGGCTCCCCCACATATTTTATGTAAAATCCATGATTTTACTATGATTTTATGTAATGAAGTGTCACCCATAAATCTTAGAACACATACTCATGTGTTGTGTTTCAATAAGTTGCGTGTGAACTTGTCCATTATGTACTTATAGTTTTACATTCATACTTGTTGTAAGAAGTTTCATAATATAAACCTTGTATATAAAACTAGGGAAAACAAGTAGTAAAATGTATAATCAATATTTAAAGTTTACAACACTTAATAAAATTTGGAAATATACTACATTAGGTAATTGTAGCCGTGTATATGTGTGTATGTAGACTAGGAGTTTACTTAAACCTTGGACTAGCCCAAGAGTAGATACCATTTGTGAGCAAGCCCAACACAAAGCCCATGTCCAAAGCCCATCTTCCCCTTTGGTGAGTTTTACACGGCACATAGGCTTGTGTGGAAGGAGAACAGTTGCCTTGGAAAGGCAAGGGATGACACTTGGCACAATATGTCTAACCAAGGTAAATCATACCTTTTGTCATTCCCTCTCTCACTCTTCTTTAAGCCGAAACACACACACACAACACACACACATTCTCATTTCAAATGCATCTAATCTCACTCTCCTTATTTCTCTCTCAAATCATTCGGCTTTACGCCACAAAAATCCCAATTTGTTCATTAAATCTACTAGATCCTTGTCCTATATTAACCACTAATCATTTGGTAGCATCATCATCTTTGGAATCACTATAACAAGCCCTAGTCGAAACCTTAAAGGTCACGGCTTGGTTATAGTTAGGGTTTCCTCCATCATTTTGATTAGATCTCTAATCTTCTTGATTCACCTAGATCTTCCTTGGTAACATTTAAGCAAGAAAGGTATACTCCTTATGTTTCTTTATTTTCACTTGCATGCATCATCATCCATCTATAAACAGATGTAAATAACTTGTTAAAATCAAGATTTGGTAAATACCATGACCTTTAAGGTCACGACATATTTTTGTGCACCCTTAGTCATGGTTAAAAATCTTTTTAATAAGAAACCTATGACTAGTACTATATGTTTTAGCTTGATTTAAAATCATATGAAACATTTTATAAATTTAAATGTAGAATGGGTTACAAATCTTACTTTATGGTACTTTGGTTAACTAATAATCATAGATCTCATAAAATAAACTTGTGTAACTTTAAAATTATGAAGACCATGACCATAAGGGTCACGGAATAATTTAGTGGTTAACTTATGATTTATGTACTAAGTTTTAATAATGGAATATGTAATATTACATGTGAAATAGAATACTAAAAATCACTAAAATGATTTATGTGAACATATATAGTCGTGGGCTATATATGACCATGAATAGGTTTTAGATGTACATGCATGATTATATAAGACCTAGATCTAATGATAGGAGTTTAACTTAACATGATAAACATAAAACAAGCTTATAGATCTTGTGGGAACATTGGGAGAAAACAATATAGCCGTGGGCTATATGTAGTTTTCTTGCAATAATGATAACCTTAGAAACATGCATGAAACCTAGATAATCATGTTGTATTTTTGTAAATATTTACAAGACATAAAACTAGCTAAAATGTTCATCTTGGAAATACCAAGATTTAAAATTGTAGCCGTGGACTATATGTATGTATGTATGGACTTGTGACTTGATTTCTTGATTTGTACATAGCTAGATCTTATTTTGGGGAAACTTATAAGTACATGCAACTTTAAAATAAGTTTTGAAATCATCTCAATAAACTATAGTTAATTATAGCCGTGAGTTATAAGCTCATATTAGGGCTTATGACTTGCATGCAACCTTGTAACACATCTAGATTTAATTTGGTACCTCACATAAAATAAACTGTAAGTTTTATTCTTTTATTAAGATTTAAAACTAAATATGGATAAGCTAATAATAAGCTTATAAGAAAATCCTAGACTAATACTTACATAAAATGAAAAGTAGTGTTAATGGACTAATTAAGCCCATGCAACATTAGTCCAAGACTTAATGGACCTAATAAGCCCATTTGATAAATCTTAGTATCTTAATGGACTTGAGATTATACTTAGGCCCATTTAATTAATTAAAGGACTTAAAAGTGTATTTAAGCCCAATAAATGTGTTAAAGGCCCATTTAACAAGTTAGTAAACTTATAAATGTATTTAGGCCCACTAAAAGGCCCATTAGATGTTTAGCCCATTTAATGAGCCCATATAATGTTTAGAATGTTTAAATAAAATTTTTTATAAAGAAATGTAACTTATAAAAACTTTTGGAGTAAAATGACAATTTATGAAACTTAAGGATTAAAACCGGGACTTATGAAACTTGTTTTGATAAATTAGTAAACACAAGGACTGAAAATGTAATTATCCAAAAGTCTAGGGTTTAATAAATACCATTCGTGGAATATTAAACCCTAGGGACCATTTTGGGATGTTTCTAAAAGTTATTTTGTCATTTTCAAACCCTAGGGACCATTTTGGTAATGATGTGAAACATAAAGAAGCCCTAGAGGCTGTTTTGGTCATTTTATGAAAGTTATAAAACCTATATTTAACTAGGGGGACTAAATCTGCCATAAGCCAAAACTTTAACTAGCCCTAACCCTAATTCTATTTTTAAAATTAGTAAAACTTGAAACAAACCCTAAACTATAAGAATTTATAATATAAATTCTTAAACTTGTAATTTATAAATTATTTTATAAATGTTAAATAATTTATGGGAACTTTTAAGTTAAATAAAATATTTTATTTTATTTTTCAATGATAAAATATTTATAGTTTGCTTTATGAAATAAATTGTATAAACAATATGGATACGTATTACTAATACATAAACTCATATACTTTTAGGAAATAAAATTATATGAACGTTGAATAGGTTGAATACTAATATTATAAGTAGAACACCTTACGGTTACTTAAAATATAAAACTTAATAGTAAGTTTAAATGGATGATTATAATACATGAACTACGAACGTAAACTAATATAAAGTAGAACCTTTTTATGTTCACTTAATTATGAAACTTAATAGTAAGTTTAAATGAATGATTATAATAAATGAACTGTGAACGTGAACTAATATTTTAAGTAGAACATTTTATGTTTACTTAGAAATGAAACTTATAAAGATAAGTTTTAATGGATATTGTTAATACTTGAACTACGGTTATTTAGATAAATGCCGTAGCATAAATGAACTGACTAAAAATCTTTATAAGCATACACATATGTTCTTTGTACTATCTATTAAGACTGTACTATTTGATAAGGCATAACTTTTGGCGTGAGCGTTATTTTGATATTCGTGTTATACAGCTATTGCCAACTCCTAGGTGAGTTTAAAGTCCCATATAACTATTGATAAACTTTTCCTCTACGGGGGAGAAAACATGCAACTATTTTAAAATGGACATAACTTAATTGTATAAACTTGACTATGATTGACTATTATAGAAACTGTTAAATTGTTGTAAATCGTCTGAATGTTATAAATAGATCTATTAGGGATTGACCATCCCCATTTGAGTTGTAGACGTACAGTCGGTTAAGGGCCCAGCCCGACAGGCCCGCGGCCCACACACACCTTACTTATCCTACAAGAAACCCTAAGCCTATATAAACAGGGGTAGGGGTCTCATTCTACATCGAGTTCTCTCTCTTAACCACACCTCTTATACAATATATCGATCAATACTAACTTGACCGTCGGAGTTGGACCCCGGGGCTCCGGCCTCGGGTCCACGTCTAACCGGTTTACCTTTGTTTGCAGCATTACTCAGGACTCGGAAAGACGACGAACGGCCCAGGAGAGTCGTCAGACCGGCCTAGCCAAATTATGCTCCAACAAGTTGGCGCCATCCGTGGGACACGACTAAACTATGATCCGTGTTCTCATATCCCGAAAAGCAAAAGCGCCGAACAGGGTAACTCTAAAACCTTCGCTTTAATGTTTTCGTTTGCATGAAAAAAATATAGCATGAGCAGTTTTTACAATTTTTTATTAAAAAAGTCACCAGACTTGATCACGATTCCTAGATTACCAATCTAGATTGATTTTATGAAGTCAATTTTCTTAACGGGGCATCAGTTCATGAGGGGAGCATATATTGTATACAATATCCTCTAGACTACATTAATTACTTACTGGGCATCAGGCCATCTATACGGTTTTTTTTATTATTCTTTTTTGCTGCTTATCATATAATGTTATACATTATACCCGTACTCTAATTCCTAAAAACATGCGGCGTCTAGATCTATTATTGCGGCTATGTCTATTTTGATTTAGCAATATAATTTATAAAATATTACCCGATCTTTTATTTATACAAAGATATTTTCAATATCTTATTTTTATATTAAAAAATATATTATCGATATTTATAAAAGATATTACGAATATCCTTTAATCGGTTATTATACTTTCTTTACATATCGCGGTCATGGCACGTCTATCCATGGCAGTCTGCCCTTTTGCGATTTCGATGTCGGTTTTGATGTCAATCTCTTAAAATCCCCGTACCTTTGTTTTCGCTCACGGTACCATGCATCCATCAATTGTAGTTATATGTATCAACAATCTAAATATTTTATTATTTGAGCAATATTCATACGAATGAATATACGGATGATTTGACGAATGGCATGTTCCAAACGAATGATTTGAAAATTGCTATATTTTCAAACGACATTTTCGTACAAAATCTTATAGATGGATGAGTTGACTATATCTCATATATTTCAGATAATACTTATATAAGTTCCCGTCTAAACAGCATCTATATTTTCGTACGTGTATTTAAACAATATCGTACGATATTTTACGAATTGATGTTTGCTATATTTCAAAATATCCACTATTATTATATCTGCGGTCATGGTATGTCCAGCCGTGCTCGTCTGTATGTTAGATTATATTTTATTTTTTCACTGCGGTCATGAGCCGCGTCTTCCATATTAAACCCCGCGTCTTGTTATATTTTTTATATTAATAAAAGATATTATACATATCATTTATATTACTAAAAGATATTGTCTATTTTTTAAATCTGGTAAGGATATATTCTGATATTTTTAGATTTATAAAACTGCTATGCATACCTTTTTCAATAGGTAACAAAATATTACCTATATTTTCCTATATTATGTATATCTCTTAACTTGATAACAACATCTAATATATCTTTTAGCTCTGTGCGAACTTCTTTTATTACGATAAATATTCGCATTATTCAATACATATCTAGGTAGATATTTTCATGTCTAGTATTAAGTGATTACTTAGTATACATATATATATGTTAGTCCGTACACTCGGATATATTCTGCCTACGGGCGTATGATAGGTGTGAAAACACCCATCCTTTTACCACTTATTTCTGGCTAAAACAAGACCAAAACACATATTTAATATCATTTGTTTGGAATTATGCGTTGTTTTTGTGTTTATTGTGTTTTCAGAGTCAACCGGATGAATATTGAAGAAAACATGGGAATTGCACGGGTTTTTTAACACCCCCAAATTTATACAACTTAGTACAGCGGAAGACTAGTTGGTGTTACGGGATAGCACATTACTCACATCATAGACAACGCATAAAAATCGCGTCGTTTAATAATAAATCATTTCCATTCATAAACATCAAAGTTACATCGGTCCCAAGTCATTACATTTCATACAAAGTTTTACAAAGTATTTGAATGGAAAAATATTGTTTAGGTGCGGGCCATGAATTCTTGTCATCTTCCCGAGAATTACCTTCAAGTACCTGAGATAAAACATGTTAAAAGAAAAGGTCAGCGATAACGCCGAGTGAATTCATAGAGTTTAATAAATTCCATCAATATAATATCAGTATAAAATTATTACTGAAAATCATTTTGTACAAATCATTTTAATAGGCCATAAAATAGCCAAAGTCATTTTATACAAATCTTTATCGAAAATCATAATATAGGCATTTGCCTTAAAAACCATTATACGAATCATTGTCGTTAAAAACATCATACAATACGTTTTGCAACGTTGTATAGATTAAATAAAAACCATTATATGAATATGGTTGTAAAAAATCCTTAAAAATCATTATACGAGCCAATGTCGTAAAAACGTCATACAATACGTCTTACGACGTAGTATGAAAATAAAACCGTTATATGAGTATGGTTATGAAAACCAAAACACAAACATAATATCAATAGTATGACCCTGTATTGCTAGTCAGGCAATACATCGCAATTCGGAGCGTCTATTAGTATTTTGTTAATTTTGGATTATTACAAGCCGCATGACATTGTTACCTTACTAAACCAAAACGGGTAGCTAACCGGATACCAATTTTGCCCATCTAAAGTAGCGTGTCGTCACAAAGGTCACGCTATTGGAAATCTTCTTATACATAAATTCGCTTACCAATCAATGTGGCACGACGGGGATCAACCGTCAAGGCGCGAACTGGGGTGAGCGTCCCCAAATAGTACTATTAAATGCATAAGCGTCTACCAACTCCCGGTAGTTCACAATTCATGCTAATGGGACTTTTAGTGACATAACCTAACTTTAATAATCCATTTAATTTCATCTATCGGGTCCATTAATCATTTATCGAGTCATACAATCGGGTCATTCAATCATTCGGGTCTAAAATCAATAAACAAACAATCGGGACAAATGGTGTCCAAACTTTTATAAAAACTAACATGTTATCTCCCTCGCGGGTTTATAAAGCATTTATAAAACATTTAAAAGAGTGCGAGGCTATGAACTCACATTGATATGGGAAGGCGGGTTATCGGCAATTCGGATGTACGGTACGTGCTTCAATCACGGAAACCTAGACAAATAATACTCGGTCTTAGACGTTTGTCCAATGACTTTATAAAAATAACAAGTATGTATACATATGATGTTTATATATATATGATGATCAAGTGGGTTTACATATTCTCGTTTACTCATTTTAGAGTTGTGTGTCGATAACTTTTATACTAGTTTACTAGTTTTGCCTATTTACGTGTTTTAAGTCCAATAAACTTATTATAAGTTATTTAACTCTTATTAATCCTTTTCATACTTATATTATCAGTACTTAACTTTACAAGTTGGGCCTAAATGGGTTAAGCCCCATAAGTTCTTTTTATAAGTTTTTATTTTATTTAGTCCAATTATTAGTCCAATATGCTTAATTAGCTCGTAAATGTCCGTATTTCTTATAGTTCGGGTTTTATCGGTTTTTACTTGTTATACATGTCTATATATCAGTATATAAGTTTTATAAAGTTTTCATTAGACGGGTCCAACCATCTAAGTTTTATTTAACAAAAACGTTAATTTTACGGCAATAGCCGAAAAAGTCGTAAAAATCATATTTATAGTTTTTATTACTTATAAACATTATTTCACCACCATTTATATAATTTATCCATTTGATTAACCTTATATATATATATATATATATATATATATTTATATAAATAAGTTTTATAAGTTAGTGGGTTTTTATTTTACATTTTATATATTAAAATGTGAGTGCTTATATAATAGTATTATTCTTTAATTTCCAAAAATCTGATTTTTAACTTCATCTTCACCAAAACTGCCATATCTTGAGTTCTACAGTGAGATAGAAGCTCAAATTTTTATCACATAAACTGCATGATATGTGCTACATTTAACTCTTCTATAGCTACTGTTGAATCATCTTCTAAATATTTTTTAAAAATCGTCCAAAACAGTAACTTCAGATTTATACCCTAAACTTGTTTTGATCATATCTCACTCATTATTTTGATTCCATTGCATGGCCAACTCTCACATGTGTACAAGACCCATAGCTTACTGTAAATCTATTCCACTTCATCATTTTATCAGTTTATGACTTACTTCTTTACTGTTTTCTACAGCCATCAAATTTAACCAAGATTTTAACCTTGTTTCTTATGGTTTTTCACCTTTTTATCCATGATTATCAACAACAAATCCCCACATAACATTTTTATCATCATATAATCATCATAAATATATACAATAGGAAATAAAATACATGTTTACATAATCAAAATAACAAGAAGTTGAGGAGGACAATCTTTATACCACCAAGTTGATGTAGGTTATGAGTTTGGCATGGTTTTGGATGGAGAAACTTATGATGCACCAAGACCACCTTCATGACCACCATTCTTCCTAGAAAACTTGTGGAAAATCAGCCCTCCTACTCCATGAAAACTTCTCCTTGAATGTTATAAGTACCACCAATCAATAGGATTTTGAAAGGGCTTCAACATATGTAAGTATAACATATGGTTTCATGGTTGAATCAAGATCAATTTGGGTGTTTTTGGGGTGGATATGGACGGCAATCTAGAGAGAGAGAGGAGAGTTTGGAGTAGTTTGCATGTATGTAAATGAGTTTGTTAGTTTGGTTTGGTGGTTTTGATGTGTAGTTAGCTTACCAAGTAAGCTTAAGATGACAAGTGTTGTCTTAGCTAGCATAATGTGGTGTGGTGGTGTAGTTTAAGCCGGTTTTGAAGTGGGGTGGGACAAGTGTCCCACTTGTCTCATCCCATTTATTTACGGGTACTCCTCGATTCTAGTTTCCTCGATTTGCGTGCCCTCGGGTCGTTTTACGAAAAACGTTTTTATAAATTATGAATCAGCGTCACAAAACGAATCCAATAAAAATTATTTCATCAAAAACGGAGTTCGAAAACGTAAATACGTAATCCTAAGGTTTCCGGTTTAGTCGTAAAGGATGTTAAAATAAAAAATCGTAAGTCCTAGTTTCTTCTCGTAAATTTGTGAGTTTATGAACTAACACAAATTTAAAACTCCAAAATAATATTCTCAGATAAATTTATTTTCTGAAATGTCGGACTGTCACCAAAGACGGTGTATGTAAACGTAAGCACGTAACGTTGAATCCTCCGGTTTAGATGTAGTCGATGCTACTCCAAGATGTAAATCCAAATTTCTTCCCAAAAATATGTGAGTTCATATTGTAAATTGTTTTTTTAAATAATATTGAGAATAAAATATCAACAATAAATTGACGGATTGTCACAGCATTTACCCCTAAACAGGATCTTTGTCCTCAAAGATCATCTTACCTTACTACTCGCTTCTTATAGAGTTAAAGCCATGTGGGTATTTCCTCCACACTCGGTCTTTTCTCACAAGTGTAATCCATTATAATACGCGAGTTTCATCATACATAACTACGGAAATAAGATCAGGCTTAATGTTGACTTACTTTCTCTATCCATGATGTTCACGGGTTTTTGATGAATGCAACTTTTCGCCGATCTAAGCTTTACTAAGAACAATCAGATTTTCACTTGATAGATATTCCATCAAGTTCGATTTACGAAACATAATTCACGCAGTCTTTGAAGTCCTAGGGTAGATCCAGCTTATATGCCTTTCAATCCCAACTTTTACATCATCTCAATGGTCCCAAACAACGGGGACTTATATCCCATGATTTGTCAGATCATGAATTCATTTTCCCAAGTTTAAAAATTTTGGCATAACTTCGCTACCCATTTGGCACTTCAAGATCTACATTTCATATTCACATAACCTCTTGCCCACTATTGGCAGTCAATAATCAAATCCTAATTTCAACAATCATTTCAGATTTCGCGGGTCAGGTATTTTGCAAGGATAGGTTCGCCATCATGGGAAACCTTAAACCTAAGAGACATGTCCAACTCACAATGGGTGTATGTCGGATGTCTTCATCTCAATTCCTGCTTACAGATTCTCTAAGATTTAGATCCTAACAAGATTTGATCTCAATCCTAATACGATAATTATCAATGATAATCCTTCCAAAGGAAAACGATTATACGGTCTATTACCAAAGGTCAATCATTCAAACATAAAACAGCACTTATATTACTTTGTATCGTTACTTTACCTCGTCCCTTCGATTTAGGATGGTACATAGTACTCTCATCAAGGTTCGTTCTTATTGATTTCTGAGCAAATCTCTAGAAATTCGATGCGAAGCGAGGATCTTGATATAGATGATCGATACAAGCACACTATGTTTATATAACTCTTTTGCATTTATCATTAACGAGAATGATATTAGCAGATTTGGTCAGTCTGTCGACGATGACCCAAATCGAATCAAATTTAGATGATGACCTTTGCAATAGCTAAACATTTACTAATGTATGAGGCGATGTCTGCCTTCATAATTGCCATTACCACAACTTCTTCAGACAAAGATACTCTTAGTCAAAAATGACATACATATAATACTTATACTTACAAATTCCAATATAACTATATCTCACAATTTTCCATATTTAGGCAATCACATGTGGTCTTTTATACATTTAACGCCATCGGCTTCTCAATTTTTAATGGTTCATATTAGTCGTGAACCCCTTTTAGTATCTATATTATCCTTCTTACAAACATCGTTTATTTTTATATTGTTCGGCAATTTATTTTGCACCTTCATTATTAAGAAATACATCCTAATTGGTTCTTTCTATTTTCGACATAATGTGTCAGTATCTATATTCACTTCTCATGATGATATAATTATCATGTCCACAATTTACTCAGATATTCTTTCTATATTAAGCGTCAGTAATTACGTTCACTTTCTCCTGATGAAATAATGATCATAACTTTATTTAGTCAAAATTCTTTCTTCATATTCTTTATGTTTCAGTTTCGTCTCAACTATCATTTTTATCAGTTTTTCTCAATCCGGCGTCTAAGGCGTCGATAATTATTATAATTAATTAAATAATTATTAGTTAATTTTTATGAAGCGTAAACGTAAAAGTTTGAAATTTCTTAGTTCGACCAATTATATAAAATGTTCAAAAATAATTTGAATTTAATTAACAAGATTTTTGTTGAATTATCGAAAATATTTAATAAGATTTCGTAAATGTTCGAAAAACCTTTGTTTATACTTTGGTCAAAGTTTTCTTAGTTAAAAGGCAAAAATTATCGTTTCAAATTTCAAGTTATGGTTTAAATAATTTCCTCAATCCTTCTTAGGTTATCTTTGAGGTATACACAAACATTTACCCCTAAACAGAAGTTTAGTTAAATGGTTTGTGTATAAGGGAATAGTCCCTTATAAATCCTTTGTTAAAATATTCGTCAAAACATATTTCCATTTCTTTCTGATAAAATCCAAAGTCTTAAAAGGGCTCTTAATTTTGAAGTGTCTATATGCATACATCTTACCATTATTAATCCAATGGTCATTTTATGTAAAGGATTAAGTTTTTAATCCCTAAGCGTTAATGGTTCTAATCTTTGAAAAGTCAATATAGCTTTCATTATCTATTAATCACACGGTTAAATCTTATAAAGGATTAAGTCCTTAATGATCACGAGCATGAATTTATCAAATTACAGCCTACACACGAGATTCACCAAATTTATGAATACTACCTGTGCATTAGTCAATCCAAACGACATAACATGAAACTCGTAATGTTCATTACAAGTACCAGATGTAGTGATTGGAATAGATAATCTTCTTCGCAGATGCGAAGTTGATGATAACCATGCTATGGATCAAATTTGCTAGAACCTTGTAAATGATCGAACAATTCTTCCATTTCGAGTTATGGATATCGTTTTCGATTGTCAATTTACTCAGTCACAGTAATCTATAAATATAAGGAAGATAACACCATAGCTCTTCAGGATGACAGGCTTGGTATAATAAAATCTTTCTCCGACAACTCTCAGTTGTACGGTAATTCCTTTAATTTAGATGGTGCTGACGTACAGTGCACAAGCCACAAGTGCAGCACCGGGAATATAATCAATACTAATTTCAACTTGCCTTAATGGCAAAAGTCTAGGTAATTCATCAACAAATACCTCCTAAAGTTTCAGATAACATAAACATCTTTTAGTACATTCATATTAGGTTCTTTCTAGATTATAATATCTATTACTAATTCACAACCATTCACGATATAATCTCAAGTCTAAATGCAGGATATGGTCATCCATCAAGAATTATTTAGATCACTTTTGATAATTAACATCTTATCATTTAGGGGAATTCTACTCGAGTTCCCATCAATTAAGACAATGTCGTCATGTCATAATCAATCAATCCATTCTACTGGCATTACCAACTTTTCAGTTTTATTGCCGTCGATAAGATGTGAACTTCTCAAAAGACTAATAATAACTCATAATCCTTCACAAAGTCAAGGATATCTGGAGACACAATTACTATCTAAAGAGTAAGGTCAACGCATAATCTACGCGAGAGAATTTCAAATTAGATACAGACGAAAACATTTAACGAATATGAATATATCCCATGTTTTCATAATTTGAGTACGCATTCGAAAGCTCCTCGGACCGTTACCCAGGTCATTCAAATGAAATCAAATCAAAAGAAATGATAGGAACGTTGATACATCCAGTCGGGTATCAACACTCGGTAATCAAGTACTTTTCCTTAGAATCTTATTACGGGAGAATGGACAAGAACGGAATATCAATTGTCAAATAAGACAAATTCCACAGATGAGTAAATTCAACTCAGAAGAATAGGTGTTATAGGCACATATGTAGGTGTCCCTAACATTATGTCCTTATTTTTCACTTCTTGCAGATCTCATTAAAATTTAATCTTTCACAATCCTCAAAGAAAATGTAGTGTTTATTCATTAGTTTTATGGTGACTACTAATCAGTCTTGCATAGTCCATTCCAAATTGTATGTAGGCGCGCAACTATATACAATTTCAAGATTAACGATGCAATACTCAGTTCGTCAAAACTTTACCATCATGTTTAAAATAAAAACATTTACATGCTTAATTCTTAAATAAGAATCAAGAATAAATTTACAAAGATTTTCTTTATCATGAAAACAATTAAGTTTTCCAAAGTGTTTTGTAAACAACTTCATTTCGATAACAATCACTTACAAATCTTACTTTGAGTAATCCTTTTAGTGATGAAAATTCAATTTTTCTCAAGGAATATTGTTTTATCTTTATAAAAACAATGAGCGATCTGCAAAGGAGTGATGAAATCTTGTTCACCAAGAATTAACTACGATATAATAGGAAATGAGCTTAGCCAAGAAATCATGAGGTTCGTGACCTCAATGGCACTCACGAAGAATAATCCACAACGTAACTCAAATCAAGATGAGTACTTGTTCAAGGGTTGCATCACTAATGCGAGCATTAGGAAGAAGCAAGAAAAGATAGATATCATCGCTACATGTAGAATTTAGCAATCAAAGGTAGTCTTTTCATTAATCACAAACAAGTCAAAATTATACCGTAACACATTATGTGTCACTATGACATACAATTCTCAAAACTCATCCTACCAACTGATATCTCAGTTAAGTTAGGGATTTTTAAAAGATACCACAATGAACACTAATCTACAAGAGTTATGGGGGTTCCACCTGTCCCAGAAGATCCATCGGTCTCGATTCAGAAGAAGATTTCTTCAATTAATTTCTTGGACACTGGGCATCCTCATTAGTGGACAATGGCCTAGGAACAACCCTTAACACAAACCTACAATCAATTAAAACCTTAAAATTCAATCACAGGACTTAACGACTTCCTCTTATCAATCTTATATTCCATACAAGTTAAATTTTTACTTCATTCAAGTTTTAATCAACTTTTACTCAATTCGATATCCTACTTCATTATCCAATACTTACAACCTTATTCTTCGGCCTTGTAAAGGCAATACAATCTCAATATAAATCAACACTTAATTTCCAATCCTATTAGCTCTTACAACAACAATTATCAAATGAGTCACTAGTATAAAATGACTCACACATTCAATTAGACTTCTCGGAAAGGTATTAGTGGCATGAGGCTTTTGGGTAATGGTTCCAATAACAGCCTCAAGTGCAACATTCACCCTTTCGATTTCAATTTAAGAATTGGATGACAACGAATCAGATGACATCTTTCTAGGTGGTAACGTTTTGTCAAACTCCACTCTATAAGAAAAGATCGTCATGACATCGATATCAGATTTAATCTCGCCAATTCTTCTTCAATATCACAATCAACTAATATCTACATTTCTACGGATATCAACCAGTTCGTTGGGATTATAAATATCCACAACTTGGTTTAGATCTAGGATAGCTAGAATTCCTACGAGAATAGCTTCGATTAATTTACTAGGGGAGTTAGGGTTACTTGTGACAATCGACGTCGTATAAATACCTCGTATAAAAATCAAAATAATCATCAAACAATCATGTAATAAAATTACATCATATATATATATATAATCCAAGTTATATATATATTAAAATAACACTTCTCAGTCTTGGCCTTGTCGGTAACTCGGGAATTCTTTGGCACCGTTATAGTCAAAAGATTTTTAGACATTTTTAGAAAAATGTTTATAGTTAAAAGATTTTGAAATGTTTTATTCAAAACCTTAGTTTTAAAAATCTTTCGTTCTCTATAACGAGAGCTCTGGTACCAAACTGTAACACCCCTAAATTTATACAACTTAGTACAGCGGAAGACTAGTTGGTGTTACGGGATAGCACATTACTCACATCATAGACAACGCATAAAAATCGCGTCGTTTAATAATAAATCATTTCCATTCATAAACATCAAAGTTACATCGGTCCCAAGTCATTACATTTCATACAAAGTTTTACAAAGTATTTGAATGGAAAAATATTGTTTAGGTGCGGGCCATGAATTCTTGTCATCTTCCCGAGAATTACCTTCAAGTACCTGAGATAAAACATGTTAAAAGAAAAGGTCAGCGATAACGCCGAGTGAATTCATAGAGTTTAATAAATTCCATCAATATAATATCAGTATAAAATTATTACTGAAAATCATTTTGTACAAATCATTTTAACAGGCCATAAAATAGCCAAAGTCATTTTATACAAATCTTTATCGAAAATCATAATATAGGCATTTGCCTTAAAAACCATTATACGAATCATTGTCGTTAAAAACACCATACAATACATTTTGCAACGTTGTATAGATTAAATAAAAACCATTATATGAATATGGTTGTAAAAAAGCCTTAAAAATCATTATACGAGCCAATGTCGTAAAAACGTCATACAATACGTCTTACGACGTAGTATGAAAATAAAACCGTTATATGAGTATGGTTATGAAAACCAAAACACAAACATAATATCAATAGTATGACCCTGTATTGCTAGTCAGGCAATACATCGCAATTCGGAGCGTCTATTAGTATTTCGTTAATTTTGGATTATTACAAGCCGCATGACATTGTTACCTTACTAAACCAAAACGGGTAGCTAACCCGATACCAAGTTTGCCCATCTAAAGTAGCGTGTCGTCACAAAGGTCACGCTATTGGAAATCTTCTCATACATAAATTCGCTTACCAATCAATGTGGCACGACGGGGATCAACCGTCGAGGCGCGAACTGGGGTGATCGTCCCCAAATAGTACTATTAAATGCATAAGCGTCTACCAACTCCCGGTAGTTCACAATTCATGCTAATGGGACTTTTAGTGACATAACCTAACTTTAATAATCCATTTAATTTCATCTATCGGGTCCATTAATCATTTATCGGGTCATACAATCGGGTCATTCAATCATTCGGGTCCAAAATCAATAAACAAACAATCGGGACAAATGGTGTCCAAACTTTTATAAAAACTAACATGTTATCTCCTCGCGGGTTTATAAAGCATTTATAAAACATTTAAAAGAGTGCGAGGCTATGAACTCACATTGATATGGGAAGGCGGGTTATCGGCAATTCGGATGTACGGTACGTGCTTCAATCACGGAAACCTAGACAAATAATACTCGGTCTTAGACGTTTGTCCAATGACTTTATAGAAATAACAAGTATGTATACATATGATGATTATATATATATGATGATCAAGTGGGTTTACATATTCTCGTTTACTCATTTTAGAGTTGTGTGTCGATAACTTTTATACTAGTTTACTAGTTTTGCCTATTTACGTGTTTTAAGTCCAATAAACTTATTATAAGTTCTTTAACTCTTATTAATCCTTTTCATACTTATATTATCAGTACTTAACTTTACAAGTTGGGCCTAAATGTGTTAAGCCCCATAAGTTCTTTTTATAAGTTTTTATTTTATTTAGTCCAATTATTAGTCCAATATGCTTAATTAGCTCGTAAATGTCCGTATTTCTTATAGTTCGGGTTTTATCGGTTTTTACTTGTTATAAATGTCTATATATCAGTATATAAGTTTTATAAAGTTTTCATTAGACGGGTCCAACCATCTAAGTTTTATTTAACAAAAACGTTAATTTTACGGCAATAGCCGAAAAAATTGTAAAAATCATATTTATAGTTTTTATTACTTATAAACATTATTTCACCACCATTTATATAATTTATCCATTTGATTAACCTTATATATATATATTTATATAAATAAGTTTTATAAGTTAGTGGGTTTTTATTTTACATTTTATATATTAAAATGTGAGTGCTTATATAATAGTATTATTCTTTAATTTCCAAAAATCTGATTTTTAACTTCATCTTCACCAAAACTGCCATATCTTGAGTTCTACATGGAGATAGAAGCTCAAATTTTTATCACATAAACTACATGATATGTGCTACATTTAACTCTTCTATAGCTACTGTTGAATCATCTTCTAAATATTTTCTAAAAATTGTCCAAAACAGTAACTTCAGATTTATACCCTAAACTTGTTTTGATCATATCTCACTCATTATTTTGATTCCATTGCATGGCCAACTCTCACATGTGTACAAGACCCATAGCTTACTGTAAATATATTCAGGCTTAATGTTGACTTACTTTCTCTATCCATGATGTTCACGGGTTTTTGATGAATGCAACTTTTCGCCGATCTAAGCTTTACTAAGAACAATCAGATTTTCACTTGATAGATATTCCATCAAGTTCGATTTACGAAACATAATTCACGCAGTCTTTGAAGTCCTAGGGTAGATCCAGCTTATATGCCTTTCAATCCCAACTTTTACATCATCTCAATGGTCCCAAACAACGGGGACTTATATCCCATGATTTGTCAGATCATGAATTCATTTTCCCAAGTTTAAAAATTTTGGCATAACTTCGCTACCCATTTGGCACTTCAAGATCTACATTTCATATTCACATAACCTCTTGCCCACTATTGGCAGTCAATAATCAAATCCTAATTTCAACAATCATTTCAGATTTCGCGGGTCAGGTATTTTGCAAGGATAGGTTCGCCATCATGGGAAACCTTAAACCTAAGAGACATGTCCAACTCACAATGGGTGTATGTCGGATGTCTTCATCTCAATTCCTGCTTACAGATTCTCTAAGATTTAGATCCTAACAAGATTTGATCTCAATCCTAATACGATAATTATCAATGATAATCCTTCCAAAGGAAAACGATTATACGGTCTATTACCAAAGGTCAATCATTCAAACATAAAACAGCACTTATATTACTTTGTATCGTTACTTTACCTCGTCCCTTCGATTTAGGATGGTACATAGTACTCTCATCAAGGTTCGTTCTTATTGATTTCTGAGCAAATCTCTAGAAATTCGATGCGAAGCGAGGATCTTGATAGATGATCGATACAAGCACACTATGTTTACATAACTCTTTTGCATTTATCATTAACGAGAATGATATTAGCAGATTTGGTCAGTCTGTCGACGATGACCCAAATCGAATCAAATTTAGATGATGACCTTTGCAATAGCTAAACGTTTACTAATGTATGAGGCGATGTCTGCCTTCATAATTGCCATTAGTACAACTTCTTCAGACAAAGATACTCTTAGTCAAAAATGACATACATATAATACTTATACTTACAAATTCCAATATAACTATATCTCACAATTTTCCATATTTAGGCAATCACATGTGGTCTTTTATACATTTAACGCCATCGGCTTCTCAATTTTTAATGGTTCATATTAGTCGTGAACCCCTTTTAGTATCTATATTATCCTTCTTACAAACATCGTTTATTTTTATATTGTTCGGCAATTTATTTTGCACCTTCATTATTAAGAAATACATCCTAATTGGTTCTTTCTATTTTCGACATAATGTGTCAGTATCTATATTCACTTCTCATGATGATATAATTATCATGTCCACAATTTACTCAGATATTCTTTCTATATTAAGCGTCAGTAATTACGTTCACTTTCTCCTGATGAAATAATGATCATAACTTTATTTAGTCAAAATTCTTTCTTCATATTCTTTATGTTTCAGTTTCGTCTCAACTATCATTTTTATCAGTTTTTCTCAATCCGGCGTCTAAGGCGTCGATAATTATTATAATTAATTAAATAATTATTAGTTAATTTTTATGAAGCGTAAACGTAAAAGTTTGAAATTTCTTAGTTCGACCAATTATATAAAATGTTCAAAAATAATTTGAATTTAATTAACAAGATTTTTGTTGAATTATCGAAAATATTTAATAAGATTTCGTAAATGTTCGAAAAACCTTTGTTTATACTTTGGTCAAAGTTTTCTTAGTTAAAAGGCAAAAATTATCGTTTCAAATTTCAAGTTATGGTTTAAATAATTTCCTCAATCCTTCTTAGGTTATCTTTGAGGTATACACAAACATTTACCCCTAAACAGAAGTTTAGTTAAATGGTTTGTGTATAAGGGAATAGTCCCTTATAAATCCTTTGTTAAAATATTCGTCAAAACATATTTCCATTTCTTTCTGATAAAATCCAAAGTCTTAAAAGGGCTCTTAATTTTGAAGTGTCTATATGCATACATCTTACCATTATTAATCCAATGGTCATTTTATGTAAAGGATTAAGTTTTTAATCCCTAAGCGTTAATGGTTCTAATCTTTGAAAAGTCAATATAGCTTTCATTATCTATTAATCACACGGTTAAATCTTATAAAGGATTAAGTCCTTAATGATCACGAGCATGAATTTATCAAATTACAGCCTACACACGAGATTCACCAAATTTATGAATACTACCTGTGCATTAGTCAATCCAAACGACATAACATGAAACTCGTAATGTTCATTACAAGTACCAGATGTAGTGATTGGAATAGATAATCTTCTTCGCAGATGCGAAGTTGATGATAACCATGCTATGGATCAAATTTGCTAGAACCTTGTAAATGATCGAACAATTCTTCCATTTCGAGTTATGGATATCGTTTTCGATTGTCAATTTACTCAGTCACAGTAATCTATAAATATAAGGAAGATAACACCATAGCTCTTCAGGATGACAGGCTTGGTATAATAAAATCTTTCTCCGACAACTCTCAGTTGTACGGTAATTCCTTTAATTTAGATGGTGCTGACGTACAGTGCACAAGCCACAAGTGCAGCACCGGGAATATAATCAATACTAATTTCAACTTGCCTTAATGGCAAAAGTCTAGGTAATTCATCAACAAATACCTCCTAAAGTTTCAGATAACATAAACATCTTTTAGTACATTCATATTAGGTTCTTTCTAGATTATAATATCTATTACTAATTCACAACCATTCACGATATAATCTCAAGTCTAAATGCAGGATATGGTCATCCATCAAGAATTATTTAGATCACTTTTGATAATTAACATCTTATCATTTAGGGGAATTCTACTCGAGTTCCCATCAATTAAGACAATGTCGTCATGTCATAATCAATCAATCTATTCTACTGGCATTACCAACTTTTCAGTTTTATTGTCGTCGATAAGATGTGAACTTCTCAAAAGACTAATAATAACTCATAATCCTTCACAAAGTCAAGGATATCTGGAGACACAATTACTATCTAAAGAGTAAGGTCAACGCATAATCTACGCGAGAGAATTTCAAATTAGATACAGACGAAAACATTTAACGAATATGAATATATCCCATGTTTTCATAATTTGAGTACGCATTCGAAAGCTCCTCGGATCGTTACCCAGGTCATTCAAATGAAATCAAATCAAAAGAAATGATAGGAACGTCGATACATCCAGTCGGGTATCAACACTCGGTAATCAAGTACTTTTCCTTAGAATCTTATTACGGGAGAATGGACAAGAACGGAATATCAATTGTCAAATAAGACAAATTCCACAGATGAGTAAATTCAACTCAGAAGAATAGGTGTTATAGGCACATATGTAGGTGTCCCTAACATTATGTCCTTATTTTTCACTTCTTGCAGATCTCATTAAAATTTAATCTTTCACAATCCTCAAAGAAAATGTAGTGTTTATTCATTAGTTTTATGGTGACTACTAATCAGTCTTGCATAGTCCATTCCAAATTGTATGTAGGCGCGCAACTATATACAATTTCAAGATTAACGATGCAATACTCAGTTCGTCAAAACTTTACCATCATGTTTAAAATAAAAACATTTACATGCTTAATTCTTAAATAAGAATCAAGAATAAATTTACAAAGATTTTCTTTATCATGAAAACAATTAAGTTTTCCAAAGTGTTTTGTAAACAACTTCATTTCGATAACAATCACTTACAAATCTTACTTTGAGTAATCCTTTTAGTGATGAAAATTCAATTTTTCTCAAGGAATATTGTTTTATCTTTATAAAAACAATGAGCGATCTGCAAAGGAGTGATGAAATCTTGTTCACCAAGAATTAACTACGATATAATAGGAAATGAGCTTAGCCAAGAAATCATGAGGTTCGTGACCTCAATGGCACTCACGAAGAATAATCCACAACGTAACTCAAATCAAGATGAGTACTTGTTCAAGGGTTGCATCACTAATGCGAGCATTAGGAAGAAGCAAGAAAAGATAGATATCATCGCTACATGTAGAATTTAGCAATCAAAGGTAGTCTTTTCATTAATCACAAACAAGTCAAAATTGTACCGTAACACATTATGTGTCACTATGACATACAATTCTTAAAACTCATCCTACCAACTGATATCTCAGTTAAGTTAGGGATTTTTAAAAGATACCACAATGAACACTAATCTACAAGAGTTATGGGGGTTCCACCTGTCCCAGAAGATCCATCGGTCTCGATTCAGAAGAAGATTTCTTCAATTAATTTCTTGGACACTGGGCATCCTCATTAGTGGACAATGGCCTAGGAACAACCCTTAACACAAACCTACAATCAATTAAAACCTTAAAATTCAATCACAGGACTTAACGACTTCCTCTTATCAATCTTATATTCCATACAAGTTAAATTTTTACTTCATTCAAGTTTTAATCAACTTTTACTCAATTCGATATCCTACTTCATTATCCAATACTTACAACCTTATTCTTCGGCCTTGTAAAGGCAATACAATCTCAATATAAATCAACACTTAATTTCCAATCCTATTAGCTCTTACAACAACAATTATCAAATGAGTCACTAGTATAAAATGACTCACACATTCAATTAGACTTCTCGGAAAGGTATTAGTGGCATGAGGCTTTTGGGTAATGGTTCCAATAACAGCCTCAAGTGCAACATTCACCCTTTCGATTTCAATTTAAGAATTGGATGACAACGAATCAGATGACATCTTTCTAGGTGGTAACGTTTTGTCAAACTCCACTCTATAAGAAAAGATCGTCATGACATCGATATCAGATTTAATCTCGCCAATTCTTCTTCAATATCACAATCAACTAATATCTACATTTCTACGGATATCAACCAGTTCGTTGGGATTATAAATATCCACAACTTGGTTTAGATCTAGGATAGCTAGAATTCCTACGAGAATAGCTTCGATTAATTTACTAGGGGAGTTAGGGTTACTTGTGACAATCGACGTCGTATAAATACCTCGTATAAAAATCAAAATAATCATCAAACAATCATGTAATAAAATTACATCATATATATATATATAATCCAAGTTATATATATATTAAAATAACACTTCTCAGTCTTGGCCTTGTCGGTAACTCGGGAATTCTTTGGCACCGTTATAGTCAAAAGATTTTTAGACATTTTTAGAAAAATGTTTATAGTTAAAAGATTTTGAAATGTTTTATTCAAAACCTTAGTTTTAAAAATCTTTCATTCTCTATAACGAGAGCTCTGGTACCAAACTGTAACACCCCTAAATTTATACAACTTAGTACAGCGGAAGACTAGTTGGTGTTACGGGATAGCACATTACTCACATCATAGACAACGCATAAAAATCGCGTCGTTTAATAATAAATCATTTCCATTCATAAACATCAAAGTTACATCGGTCCCAAGTCATTACATTTCATACAAAGTTTTACAAAGTATTTGAATGGAAAAATATTGTTTAGGTGCGGGCCATGAATTCTTGTCATCTTCCCGAGAATTACCTTCAAGTACCTGAGATAAAACATGTTAAAAGAAAAGGTCAGCGATAACGCCGAGTGAATTCATAGAGTTTAATAAATTCCATCAATATAATATCAGTATAAAATTATTACTGAAAATCATTTTGTACAAATCATTTTAATAGGCCATAAAATAGCCAAAGTCATTTTATATAAATCTTTATCGAAAATCATAATATAGGCATTTGCCTTAAAAACCATTATACGAATCATTGTCGTTAAAAACACCATACAATACATTTTGCAACGTTGTATAGATTAAATAAAAACCATTATATGAATATGGTTGTAAAAAAGCCTTAAAAATCATTATACGAGCCAATGTCGTAAAAACGTCATACAATACGTCTTACGACGTAGTATGAAAATAAAACCGTTATATGAGTATGGTTATGAAAACCAAAACACAAACATAATATCAATAGTATGACCCTGTATTGCTAGTCAGGCAATACATCGCAATTCGGAGCGTCTATTAGTATTTCGTTAATTTTGGATTATTACAAGCCGCATGACATTGTTACCTTACTAAACCAAAACGGGTAGCTAACCCGATACCAAGTTTGCCCATCTAAAGTAGCGTGTCGTCACAAAGGTCACGCTATTGGAAATCTTTTCATACATAAATTCGCTTACCAATCAATGTGGCACGACGGGGATCAACCGTCGAGGCGCGAACTGGGGTGATCGTCCCCAAATAGTACTATTAAATGCATAAGCGTCTACCAACTCCCGGTAGTTCACAATTCATGCTAATGGGACTTTTAGTGACATAACCTAACTTTAATAATCCATTTAATTTCATCTATCGGGTCCATTAATCATTTATCGGGTCATACAATCGGGTCATTCAATCATTCGGGTCCAAAATCAATAAACAAACAATCGGGACAAATGGTGTCCAAACTTTTATAAAAACTAACATGTTATCTCCTCGCGGGTTTATAAAGCATTTATAAAACATTTAAAAGAGTGCGAGGCTATGAACTCACATTGATATGGGAAGGCGGGTTATCGGCAATTCGGATGTACGGTACGTGCTTCAATCACGGAAACCTAGACAAATAATACTCGGTCTTAGACGTTTGTCCAATGACTTTATAGAAATAACAAGTATGTATACATATGATGATTATATATATATGATGATCAAGTGGGTTTACATATTCTCGTTTACTCATTTTAGAGTTGTGTGTCGATAACTTTTATACTAGTTTACTAGTTTTGCCTATTTACGTGTTTTAAGTCCAATAAACTTATTATAAGTTCTTTAACTCTTATTAATCCTTTTCATACTCATATTATCAGTACTTAACTTTACAAGTTGGGCCTAAATGTGTTAAGCCCCATAAGTTCTTTTTATAAGTTTTTATTTTATTTAGTCCAATTATTAGTCCAATATGCTTAATTAGCTCGTAAATGTCCGTATTTCTTATAGTTCGGGTTTTATCGGTTTTTACTTGTTATAAATGTCTATATATCAGTATATAAGTTTTATAAAGTTTTCATTAGACGGGTCCAACCATCTAAGTTTTATTTAACAAAAACGTTAATTTTACGGCAATAGCCGAAAAAATTGTAAAAATCATATTTATAGTTTTTATTACTTATAAACATTATTTCACCACCATTTATATAATTTATCCATTTGATTAACCTTATATATATATTTATATAAATAAGTTTTATAAGTTAGTGGGTTTTTATTTTACATTTTATATATTAAAATGTGAGTGCTTATATAATAGTATTATTCTTTAATTTCCAAAAATCTGATTTTTAACTTCATCTTCACCAAAACTGCCATATCTTGAGTTCTACATGGAGATAGAAGCTCAAATTTTTATCGCATAAACTACATGATATGTGCTACATTTAACTCTCCTATAGCTACTGTTGAATCATCTTCTAAATATTTTCTAAAAATCGTCCAAAACAGTAACTTCAGATTTATACCCTAAACTTGTTTTGATCATATCTCACTCATTATTTTGATTCCATTGCATGGCCAACTCTCACATGTGTACAAGACCCATAGCTTACTGTAAATATATTCCACTTCATCATTTTATCAGTTTATGACTTACTTCTTTACTGTTTTATACAGCCATCAAATTTAACCAAGATTTTAACCTTGTTTCTTATGGTTTTTCACCTTTTTATCTATGATTATCAACAACAAATCCCCACATAACATTTTTATCATCATATAATCATCATAAATATATACAATAGGAAATAAAATACATGTTTACATAATCAAAATAACAAGAAGTTGAGGAGGACAATCTTTATACCACCAACTTGATGTAGGTTATGAGTTTGGCATGGTTTTGGATGGAGAAACTTATGATGCACCAAGACCACCTTCATGACCACCATTCTTCCTAGAAAACTTGTGGAAAATCAGCCCTCCTACTCCATGAAAACATCTCCTTGAATGTTATAAGTACCACCAATCAATAGGGTTTTGAAAGGACTTCAACATATGTAAGTATAACATATGGTTTCATGGTTGAATCAAGATCAATTTGGGTGTTTTTGGGGTGGATATGGACGGCAATCTAGAGAGAGAGAGGAGAGTTTGGAGTAGTTTGCATGTATGTAAATGAGTTTGTTAGTTTGGTTTGGTGGTTTTGATGTGTAGTTAGCTTACCAAGTAAGCTTAAGATGACAAGTGTTGTCTTAGCTAGCATAATGTGGTGTGGTGGTGTAGTTTGGGCCGGTTTTGAAGTGGGGTGGGACAAGTGTCCCACTTGTCTCATCCCATTTATTTACGGGTACTCCTCGATTCTAGTTTCCTCGATTTGCGTGCCCTCGGGTCGTTTTACGAAAAACGTTTTTATAAATTATGAATCAACGTCCCAAAACGAATCCAATAAAAATTGTTTCATCAAAAACGGAGTTCGAAAACGTAAATACGTAATCCTAAGGTTTCCGGTTTAGTCGTAAAGGATGTTAAAATAAAATCGTAAGTCCTAGTTTCTTCTCGTAAATTTGTGAGTTTATGAACTAACACAAATTTAAAACTCCAAAATAATATTCTCAGATAAATTTATTTTCTGAAATATCGGACTGTTACCAAAGACGGTGTATGTAAACGTAAGCACGTAACGTTGAATCCTCCGGTTTAGATGTAGTCGATGCTACTCCAAGACGTAAATCCAAATTTCTTCCCAAAAATATGTGAGTTGATATTGTAAATTGTTTTTTTAAATAATACTGAGAATAAAATATCAACCATAAATTGACGGATTGTCACAGGTTTTGTAACACCCCATTTTGGAAATGGAATCTTACGCATAATCATGGCGTGTCATCAAAGCATACAAGGATAAATGTCTAAGCATTATTTGACCATAAAAGGGAAATACCGGAATCAAACATCGGTAACCCCAAAGTAGAGCTCATCACACACAAACATAAATACTGTAAAAGGAAAGGACGAAACAATGTCCATTGCAAGATGTATTAAAGTAAAGGAAATGCATAAAGTAAAGAAAGACAGTAAGGCTTCCAATCCATATGCACGTACGTTTGAGATCTACGAGCGTCCCTGAGTACCTGCCGTTTTGGGAACATGAAAAGGAAAACGGCTGAGCAAGACGCTCAGTGCACGGATGTACAATATAGCATGAAATAGGATAAGCATGTAACATATAACAGCGGAAGACTAAGTTCTGAGTAAACTGGTTAAGTATTAAGAAAACTGGTTTTATAGTTTGAAAAGCCTTATGTTTATCTTATGAAAATTGTTTTAACATAAATATACCATAGCCCATATAGGTCATGAAAAGGTCACGTGCATGAATACTTGGAGGGGTGACCTCATCATGCTGATTAGAGGGGATGCCTCTAATTAATATAATGGTCTGGGTAGGAGGGATCAACTCCTTGTGAAGGATGCAAGGCACACACCACATTCACCATGAAATACTGAATAAAACATGTAACTAGGATGCACCCATACGCCCCACATGATATAATAATATGGCCAAAACTGAAAGGGACGCCACGAGCAATCACTCCGCCGTGGGGAAGTCATAACATTGGTGCCTCCAATGTTATGGTTATGGTACCTCCATAACTAGGTGAAACTGGTCATGCTTGTATATGGCTATAGATTATGCTAATTAAACATAAGCAGTTCAAAACAATAAAACAAATACTGGGGAAAACAGTTGGCTACATACGGGGAAATCCTAATAAGAAAAGAATGTCCATACTGAAAGGACGGGAATCCGTACCTCAAGTCCAGTGAATGAACGGAAGAAAGACTCCTACTTCTGGATCACTAACACTACATGAATACACACGTGTATAAGTATCGAATCACTGATTACGTACTGGCTTTTATGTCTCATCTTAGCTTACTTTGTATGTTTTAGGTCATGGTTTACTGTTTAAAGACCTATTTGTGTTTACCTTGTACTCTGATTAATCTGATAAAGTATTACTGGTAATTCATGTATTATTATACTTACTGTGTAATAATAAGTAACTTTCCAAAAATAGCAGGTTTCCAAAAATAGAAAGTTTCCAAAAATAGAAAGTTTCCAAAAATAGAAAGTTTCCAAAAATAGAAAGTTACCAAAAATAGAAAGTTTCCAAAAATAGAAAGCTTCCAAAAATAGAAAGTTTCCAAAAATAGAAAGTTTCCAAAAATAGAAAGTTTCCTAAAATAGAATTTACTGCTTAATATAGATTAGTTTCTAAAAATAGAAAGTTTCCAAAAATAGATCAGCTGCCTTAATTAAATAAATTTCCATATATAGAAGGTTTCCATGATTAGATTAGCTGCCTGAAATAGATAGATTTCCATATAGAAGGTTTCCATTAATAGATTAGTTGCCTTATTTAATTAAGTTTCTATAAATAGAAGTTTCCATAATTAGATTTAAGCTGGTTACATAAGCTAACATACAAGTCTAAGTGTTTATAAGCTTATTTCTTAAGTCATATGATATAGTGTATAGTTTAATTATTATTTCATGTATTTTAATTAAACTATAGGTTAAGCATTTTAATTAAAGTATAACATGTTTTAATTAAAATGGAATAAAATACTTAGGTTAAAATGTGTATTATTATGTATTAATAACATAACCTAAGTCATGTCTAAATTAATTAATTATAGGCATGTTTTAAATAATTAATTAATTATAACTTATAACATAAAATACTTAGGTTAAATTAATATCATGCTAAATTAATAATTAAAAATAACCTAAGTCATGGTTTAATTAATATCTCATGTTATTAATTAATTTATATCCTAAGTTCATAATTCATAAAATTAACATGTGGCATAAATCATGATTTAACCAACGAACCATGAATCGGGCATGAACTCGACACCGTACCCCGAGCCAACTCGAGGTACTTGTGCCCCCTTGCTGCCGTGGGTCGCACATGCACCAACCAAGACCAAAATGGTCTTGGTGGTGGCGGCAAAAAGCAAACCGAACCCCCCTCGGGTTGGTTATACTAGGCGGCCAAAACAAACACCCTCATATATCATCCTTTGATTTTAATTAACCCCAAAACATGTTAGGTCTATGTTTAATTATCATGTTTTAACAAAAATAAAAATAACATGTTCATGAAAATAATTAAAGATTAAAAGAAATGAAAAGAAAGGTTTAGAATGATATACCAATACGTAGCCTGAAAGAGGATGAACAAACACGGTTTATAGCAATGATTTTTGTAATCAAGATCAATCAACAATCACCTTTGGTGGTCTTATGGGTGGCGGCACAAAGAGAGACCAAGGAGGAGGAGAGAAAACTTTTTAGGTTAAATGCTATTTTGCTTGAAATGTAAAAATGAAATGCATATTTACCATAACCCCCCCTTTCATGTAAAATTCAATGGGCTAATCCCATTTTGGTTATGTGTGCCGTGGGTATGGGGCCCCACATGGGGTACCCGTACCTTTTCTCGTGTCCCGATGTTTCGTGTTCGTTCGTGGTTAAACGTGTTCGTGTTTAAAGTGTTTCTGTTTATTTTATCATGTAGTTTATCGTATTATATACACTCGTAATTAAGTACTTACGTAATTATTTTAGTTCGTGTTTTAAAATGGTGATCATGATTTAATTATGTTCACGTGAAATATCTATTAACTGTTTATCATGAGTTTGTACGCAATCGATACTTATCATGTCATACACGTATGCACTTGCTTGATTATTAGCACATGAATGTGATCAATACTAAATAGGATAAGTTTTAATCTAGGACGTACGATCATAAGGGCACTATTCATGGTAAAAGCATGCGGGTTTTACAATTCTTCCCCCCTAAAAGGAATAATTCGTCCCCGAATTATAGATAAAGTAAACTGGAAAGAAGTAACATACCCGAACTCAAAATATGAAGTGAGGGTAAGAAGCCCGGATAGACTCCTCCGTTTCCCAAGTGGCTTCCCGCTCGGTATGGTCCCTCCAAAGAATTTTGACGAATGGAATCGTCTTCCTTCTCATGACTCGTTCTTGCCTGTCGAGAACTCGTTCGGGTTCCTCTATAAAAGTGAGATCTTCACGTATCTGTTCCAGTGGATACTGAACCATGTGAAGGGGATGATACTTGTACCCTCTGAGTAAGTACGTCTTCCGCGACGAATTACTTGGCCTGGCTAAGAGTGAATTTCCAAAATTTATATCGTTTAAACCAGGGAAAACCGTTACAAATTTTGGAAGTCGTTATCAAATGTCGTGGCCATAAGACGGATGTAATATCCGCATCACTTTGCCACAGAAGTACGAATTCTGTTGGCCTTAAGATGAATACAATATTCGCACTATGCTGCATCATTAGTGGGTATTAGAAGTACGTCTTCAAATGTTCACGATGCAGCATACGGGTTCCACCTCTACCTTCACAAAACCTTCTTATCATCCTCACGTTGGAGATGAATAAGCATGATACCTTGCCGATGCCAGTGTTACCCCGGCTATAGAAACACGTTTTCTTCTTACGGGGTCCTTACCGTTAATCACGGGAAACCAAGCATTCAAGCACAACCACCCGTCTTACGTATACATGTTTTCCCATTTCTTTCGATGTGGATATGCTTACAGGTAGTGGATATGGTGTAAAGTCTAGTAACCTCGGTGACAACCTCGCATACTAGACTGGGGGGACATGATGGAGTATAGTGGCTATGCTCACTATTCACAATCCCAACCCATCATCTTTTTGCTAAAAGGTAGCCCATTTACGAGTGAAGCCATATGTTACGGACGACCCACGGGGATGTCCTAGCAGCAAGCCGCACGCGGTTGTTAGTGAGCATGATACACGAACGAGTCTAGCATAACATGATCATGAACCATATCATACTAGACTAGGGGACATGTAGACGTACAGTCGGTTAAGGGCCCAGCCCGACAGGCCCGCGGCCCACACACACCTTACTTATCCTACAAGAAACCCTAAGCCTATATAAACAGGGGTAGGGGTCTCATTCTACATCAGGTTCTCTCTCTTAACCACACCTCTTATACAATATATCGATCAATACTAACTTGACCGTCGGAGGTAGACCCCGGGGCTCCGGCCTCGGGTCCACGTCTAACCGGTTTACCTTTGTTTGCAGCATTACTCAGGACCCGGAAAGACGACGAACGGCCCAGGAGATTCGTCAGACCGGCCTAGCCAAATTATGCTCCAACATGAGTGAGTCATGCTCACTGTGCCTTGGCCGGGACAACAGATGTATACCATGTTGGAACTGGGTTTGGGTGTCTTTCTGTAAGACACTACGTCCTCATCTGTTGAGGACTATGGAAGGTTAAGCTTCAGTTTCAAGTAATAGCAAATGTAATCTATTTTTTAGTAAGAATTCTTTGTGCCTTGTTACTTCTATGATTAATGTATGTCCAAACTAATTAATGTTAAAACCTGTAAATTCACCAACTTTATGTTGACCCTCTAAGCATTTTTATCTTAGGGAAATGAAGTTAGAACGAGATATGTGCATGGACTCAAGCATCTATGAAATCTGCATTGTAGGAATCGTCAAGGGTTCCATTTGGGAAAATGAAAAATCTACTTATGACATGTTAAAGATAATTTTTGTTTATTTGTTTAACAAACATGTAATCTGATTTGAATAACTCTTTATCTTATGCTCTAAGAACTATATGCTATTGATCCACCGTTGTGACATCTCTGTTGATAATTCCGCATATTTTGACCCTAGCCGAGGTGTCACAGAGAATGGTATCAGAGCATTAGTTATATAGAACCAGATAAATTTTTAAATAAAATAAAAATAAAGTGATTTTTCTTTTATTTAAAACTGGACTATAACTTTATAATATCTTTTGGGATTTTTTTTTGGGACCATATTAGTTAAGCATATAGATCTTAGGGCATTATGTGCTATGTGAAATAAGAGTATACTGATTTATAAATAAACTGGTTAAATGACTATATATATAAGTATTAATATATAACCTTAAAACATTGCGATGATTTTTTAAAAGGGATATACTTCATAAAACATGTAGCTAAGAATAATATTTTTCTTTGTTTGTAAGCATATACTTACTTCAAATTTAAAATAATATTATTTTCAGAGCATCATGACTTCGCCTACTGCACCTCCGACTTTTCTACTAGTAGTAGCACCTGCTCCAGCTACCCGTTCGTCTCCACGATCCGTGTAGTGCGGATGGTTATCAGCCTCTGATTCGGAGGATGATCAGACCATCGAAGTTGTACTTCCTGAGGACCCTTTTTCTGCTCCAGCATCAGTCATACCGGTCTCCACCTATATGGAGGAGGACCAGGTGTCTCCAGACCTACCATCTTCTGTACATACATCTTTACCATCGGGCCATTTTCCCAAATCCATACGCGAATCCACTTTTGAGATCGGGGAAGGCTCTGGGGTGGGACGTGCCGACAATGTCCAGGCCCAGATCGCCGCACTGGCCGCACGCCAGGAGGTGGAGATATCCGACCTCCGCAGCCTGTTGACAGCTGGTCAACTAGGCTACATTGCCATCCATGAGCGGATTGACTCCCTCGCTCATACCATGAGGGGAGAGGCACAAGCAGCCCGAGGCGTCCAGGCCAAGACTGACGAGGCATTGCAGTGGCTATGGGAGGAGAACTATCGTCTCCATCAGCGTATCCAGACCATGGAGAGTCTCTAGCACCAGACCCATGCTGCTCTATCTGCTCAGGAGCAGTCCCTGTCGATTTTCTTCAACCTTGCCAGCGTCCGTCATGACGGAGTTACTAAAGAGATGACCTATCTTCGTCGGGTCGTTGATGAGACTGCTTTTATACATGGTCTCATCGTCCAAATCGGGCTTAAATTGCATAAAATATCATAAAATATGCCAAATATATGCTCGTGTTTGTTACTTGTGTATTTTTAGGTACGGATATTGAGGAATTGGAAAAAGATCACAAGAATCATTCAAAAACGAACACAGGAAACGAAGTCGCACAATGAACCGGGCCCAAGTTTGGAATTTTGCAAAATGACCCTTGAAGAATTGAAGATTGGCAAATTTAGTCCCTCATCTTTGAAGAACTTGTCACAATTGACCCTCCAAATGTTAATTGTACAAGTATGGTCCTTATTATTTGAAGATTGTACAAGACCAGTCCATCAAGAATCAAGAAAATACATTAAAGGCCCTTGGATAAAATTTTAGAAGTTGTTGTGCCATTTTTGACAACTTGGTAAAAGTTGATAAAAGGAAACTAGGCGTTGACAGCATTTAAAAACAAAGTGAAAGAATGATAAAAGCTTGGGGGCCAAGTCTGCCAAACCACCAAACCCTTACAACCAGTCACAACTTGCCACCTCATCATGATCCACCCACTTACCCAATACCCTACCTAAACCCGTCCACCCACCCATGTCCAACCCGGTTTAACTTATTAAACTAGGTCAAATCCCCCAGTCAAACCCCACCCTTTCCCACCAAAACACCTTTTTAAATAAATCACCCCCAAATCAGGATTAAACCTCCCTTATGAACCCTAATCCACCCAGACCCAATTAATCTTGTTTCAAAGGGCTTTTACCCAATTACCTCCAGAACCCAAATTTACCTCATCCTCACTTGATCCCACACCAAAGATGTGACCCTGGACACACCCATGTGAGGGTAGGACCCTCCCCTGCCCATCGTTTTCACCCCAAACCCCAAAACCCGACCACATTAACGTTTGAGATGATTCTCCTTGGTCCCCAAGTATAAACAAACGTCCAAGATCATTTTATGCAGCTGTCCATCACATGTTTCCACCTTGACCAATTTTTCAGTCAAATCTTCAAAGGGCTTTTTAGTGAATTCAGCAACTAGGGTTTCTTTCTTGTAATATTTTAATCCTAGTTCTAGAATCATCTCTAGAGTAGTATAAAAGGAGAATGAGGCTTGTTCATTCCCTCTTGTTCCAGTTTTAGCATTTTTCATCTTGTAATTCCTTTTTTAAATTAATGAAGTTTGGTGTTTGTTAAATGCAAGTGTAATTCCTTTTATATAGTTTAAAAAGTTGTGTGTTGTGTTAAAAGCTAAAACTGAGTTCCATTTTAAAAATTGTGAAAGATTTTGTGTGTTAAGTTTTCAAAAAGGTTGTTTAAAAAGGTTTGTAAGTTTCTGAAAATCAAGGCTTTTTGAAGTGAAAGTGGATAAGAGTCCTTGATTTTTGAACTTGTGAATTGTTTTAAAAACGTGTTAAGTTCAAGTGGTAAAAAGGTTTATAAGTTTTGGAAAATCAGAAAGAATACTCTTTGTGTTTTCTTGTTTGATTTTTGCAGGATTGTTGGAGTGTGTTGCTGTTAAAGGTCCAGCTCAGGCCCCATCCTGATTGGAGGTGGTTTTTCAACCACTAAGGGACCTGGATGTAGGTCCCTTGAGGTAGCTTCCTTTTCCTATTTTCATTTTTAGTTTTAAGTGTCATTTTGGTGATCTAAGTGATTTGCTTGATAAGGTGCTAAGTGTTTGTTTAAGTTGTTTGTATTTACTGAATTGATGCTATTATACATGCTCAGAAGTCATTGAATCAGTTTAAGTAAGTTTTGAATCAAATTGATTTGAAAAAAGTGAAAACAGATTTTTAAAGGAGTGTTTGGATCAAGGGTTAAATCTGATTTTGTGGCTAAATTGTGCATCAAAAACGTGTTAGATACTATCACTAGGGTGTTTTTAGGTTGGGTGTTGATTGTTTCTCAGTTTGTTCTCAATTTTAAACAAGTTTGTATGCACAAAAGGGGGTATTATTGCCAAAAATCAGGAAACTGCTTGTCTGGATGATTTTGGAGTGATTTTGTGCCTCAAGTTTGTAAATCTGCTAGGATATAGGTTTAGGAAGGATTTGTGTTTGTTCATTGGTCATTTGTTGAGTTTGAATGCAAGATTGAAGCCTTTGATTCTCATTATTGTGCATGTAAATTGCATCAAACACCCACTGACCACTAGATAGCATATCAGCAACCTTCATTTGCTACTTGTGTCTTGTTTGTGTGGAATTTGTGCTAAGTTTTTGTGCTTACTTGTGTTTTCTTGACTCCCAATACTCCAAAGAGTATAGGGGTGCCTGTTTGTTCCAAAGAATCACCACCAACAAGCAAGCCAAGCCCCTCTTGGCTCCAAATTGCACAAGTAAACAGTCACACTTGTTCATCAGAAACCAAGTAGAACTGGTCACGTTTTTGGTTCTTGATTTGCTCAAATCATTGTTAAAATTTGGATTGTCTTTGTGTTTATTAGCTTATAAGTGTTACTGATTGGATTGAAAAAAAAAAGAAAAAAAAAAATTTTGTAAAAAGTCCACCCTGCCTGGACTCGAACACGGGACCCCTCGCTGGGGGATTGTACGTGTTAACCAGTGATCTAGATGGACCTTTTACGTTTACCTTTCATTTCAATAGTTATATAAGGTGACTTTGTTTGGTTCTTATTTAAATAAGCCGTAGCTTATTTTGGTTGTTTCAGCTTATTAAATAAGCTTAATTTTAAGTTTACATTTTTCCCAGGTTTTGATTAGCATTGTTGACTTTTCTGTTTAAAAGTTTTATTTTTCCTTTTATTTAATTATTTATTAGGATTATTTTTAGGTTTAAATTTAGAAAGTTAATTAAAAATAGTAAACAGTAATTAAAAAATCCAAAAAAATAGTTTTTAGGTTTTAATTAAGTTATTTGAGGTTTACATTTAATTAACTTTTCAAAAAGTCTAATTTTTAATTTTATTTGATTTTAGGTTTTTTATTAAAATTTAAAAATTAATATAAAATTATAAAAAAGGTTTTAGGAACTTTAATTTGCATTTTCTTCTTAGTTAGAATATTTAGGATTTTTGAGAATTTTTTAGAATTTATTTGAGAACTTTTTATTTTTTGGAATATTTTAATATTATTTTATTAAGAAAAATTCAAAGTTTATTTTTAACTTTTTTTCATTTTTCCTAGATTCTAGACATTAAAATAGGAACTTTTTCACTTTCCAAATATTTTTTAGGCTTTTCAATTAATTTTTAGAATTAATTTAAGATTTAATAGATTTAATAGTTTTTAGGAGTTTAAAAATAGTTTAATTTGGTTTTAAAATTTTTAAAAATAGTTTTTAGCTTAATTAGGTCATTTTTGAGGTTTACAAACTATTAAATCTTGTTTAGGGCTTTTTAATATTTAAAAGTGATATTTAGGGCTTTAATTAGCATTAAAAAGTCATTATTAAATTAATTAAAAGGTTTTGGCAAGTTTTGTTTTTTTTGTAAACTCTTAGAATTTTATTGTGGATTTTTAGTAATTTTTAGGAATTTTTAGGTTAAAATTTTAAATTTTGTGTTCTTTTACGTTTCTACGTCTTAACTTTCTAGTAGTGTTTTTGCCTATTTTTCTATTTTTTCGTCTTCGTCATTTTCTTCTCTCTTTTCTTGTTAATAATCTAAAACATTAATCAATCATTCATTACACAACGCACTAGCCTCCTCGAGAACGAACTCACTCTTATTTGGGTCATTAGTGCTCGGTTTTCCTAAACCGACATTTAACGCTTACCACTACTTTGTTGCCTCTTTTTCCTAAAAGGGTATACAAATCACAACTATCAGTCGTCGATAGACTCAGGACTCAGCTGCTGACAGAATTCCGCATGCTCAAGGAGGCCCGAGCGACAGTTCGGACTTTGTGGAACAGCAGGAGAGCACCTGCAGCTTCATCAGCCCCACCAGCCCCAGCCTCATCTAGCAGACCATCTAGGCAGGAGTAGGATAGATGTACTAGGTTTCTTGTACATCATGATCAGCCTATGGGTTGCAACCTAGCTGACATGGTATAGGACTTTTGTACCTTTATTTCTTTTCAGCTTTTGGTGATGTAATCTTGTACTTTATCTTTTCTTTTCTTTTGGACATGTAACCTTGGGATGTAATGTTTTAAAGACTATGTCTATCATTACCTTGGATAAGGCTCGACAGGCCTATGACTTGGATTTTGTTATACTAGATGGATGTTAAATTTCTTATGGAAATAACATGTAATCACTTTCTTTATTATGTTTGTTGTGCAATGTATTATATTATGAGATCTTGACAGGTTATCCAAATTTGTTATGAAATCAGTGCATGAATTTTCCCCATGCAAATAATATAAAAACTGTACTAACATTTGAACTAATAATCTCATTTTGTGTATGATTATAGACAAATGGTTATTACGAGATCAAATCCCAATAATGCAACTACTTCCAATGCCGATAATGCTTAATTTACAGAAGCTACTCAAAATGTCACTGCCGCATAACTCCAAGAAATGATAAGTGAAGGCATCACAGTATCTATGGCAGCCAGAGGAGCTGATCCGAATGCAAACAATGATCCAAACCTCAATGTACGCAGAAACAACACCAACAGGGGTTGCTCTTACCCCGACTTCTTAAAAAGAAAACCCTCATACTACCGAGGAAAAGAAGGAGTTGCTGAATTGAGGCAGTGGTTTGAAAGACTAGAGACAGTTTTTCGCATCAGTGGTTGTGCTGACAAGAACAGAGTTAAGTTTGCCACATGCACACTACTTGAGAGCGCCCTTCCCTGGTGGAACTCAGTGGTCGCTACCCTTGGACATTACAATGCTTATACTCTCACTTGGGCCAACCTCAAAGAGAGGATGACTGAGAAGTACTGTCCTAGAGGAGAAATGAAGAAGTTGGAGATAGAGCTGTGGGATCTAAAGTGTAAGAACAATGATATCCTTTGTTACAACCAAAGATTTCAAGAGTTAAGCATGATGTGCACCAGAATGTTCCCTCAAAGGAGCGACAAGATTGAGAAGTATCAGCGGACTCCTGACAATATCCATGATAGTGTGCTAGCTTCACGACCCACTACCGTTGAAGGTGCTATGGAATTTGAGACTGAGCTGATCAACAAGCGAGCCCGCAATTTGTCCGAAAGGAAAATGGACAACAAGAGAAAGTCAAATGAAAGCTCTCGTAGCCAGCACCAGCAGCCTTCCAAAAGGCAAAACATTGGGCAAGCTGATGACACTACTCCCACAACCCGCACCAAGAACTACTCAGGATCCAAGCCTAAGTGTTCAAAGTGCAACTATCATCATGCTGCTGGTGGACAATACCAAGGATGCTACAAGTGCTGCCAACAGGGCCATTTTGCTCGTGAATGTCAAGCAAATGTTGCTACCCCGGGTCGACCCAATAACAATCCTGGAAACAGCAACAAGGGCAAGTCCAATGCTCGTGGGAGCGGAAGTGGGCAACAGGGAAACCGAAACCCCACAAGTGGAAGCAGTAGTGGACCAAAGAAAGTTGTGGTATGTTACGAGTGTGGAACCCCTGGACATGCGAGACCCGACTGTCCCAAACTGGCCAACCAAAAGACGGACAACAAAGGAACTTCTTCCCAAGTGTACATGGCCGGAAATGCCCAAGCTAATCTAGACTCCAACGTCGTCCCTAGTACGTTTTTACTAAACCAACGATATGCATCCGTCTTGTTTGACACATGGGCAGACCAAAGTGTTATATTTACTAAATTTAGTAAGGTATTGGAAATCACTCCATTAGTTCTAGACCCCTATTATGCTGTAGAATTGCCGACGGAAAAGTTGTGACGGTTGACACCATCATTCGAGGTTGTTCCTTAAACCTTTCCAATCACCCGTTTTACATCAATCAGATTCCAGTAAGTCTTGGTAGATTTGATGTCATCATTGGCATGAATTGACTAGCATGTATCATGCAGTTATCCTATGTGATAAAAAAAATTAAAACAATTTGGTTCGTATACCTTGGGGAGATGAAACCTTGATTATACTAGGGGACGGTAACCCTGATATAGTCAACACTAGATTTAGTGTCATTTATAGCACCGAAAAGCCAGGGAATACTTGGTCAAAGGATGCCCATTTCCCTAACCTGTTTCTCCCTACCTAATCCTGAAAGGCACATCCAACTCACAATGGGTGTATTTTGTAGGGCTATGTTCGACATCCCTCGTAAAGAGATGTTGAATGTCCCATGTTTTTGTGACATTCCTTTTGCCTCTTCGGGTCCAATTAGTTTGACAATACCATCATCCACTAGACTCTGGGAGATGTAATTTCCTCTCTTTAGAAGTCAAAATTTGTACAAGTTTTGAACCAGTAATATAAATGCATGAACCTTTTTGCAGCACCCCGCAAGGCGCACATTTCTTTGTTCTTGGTATCTTCTTTTATTTCCACTATTTGAGGTACTTCTTTTATGCGCCCCTCTCGCTCAGCCCCGCAGCGAATGAAGCAAATTCTTTGCAACTTCCTACCCAATCGCCATCAACAATAATCTTAACCTCTCTGCTGGGTAGAAGCTTTAGTACTATTAACTAATGTCTGTATCCCACCAGCTTGAGGTATAATGGTAAGTATTTCGCGTAAAGCTGTTGACATAGGAGGGGTTATAGTTAAAATATTATTTTTTTTTATTTTACCTTCAACCCCCAATTTTCATCATCGGGTGTGGAGATATAACCTATATATCACCCGTGAAAAGGATGCAGATGTAGTGCATCCCCAGCTTTGCCCGCATATAAAACATGCTGGCGTGTCCTCCTCATACCAGAAACCAGCTGCAATGGATTTGCCCTCCTAACTAAATCCACAACACCATTGGTCCTCTCCCAGATCCTGGAAGGGTGTATTTGCGACCCCTGTTGAGAAGCCCATGTCTATCCATCCATAGCAGTAGTCTCCTTTACTGCTCAATCAGATGAATAGTGCGATCCAGATAAAGATCTCTTTGCATTTCCTTCTATCCATCCATAGCAGTAGTATCCTTTACTACTCAATCGGATGTATAGTGCGATCTGGATAAAGATCTCTTTGCATTTCCTTCTATCCATCCATAGCAGCAGTCTCCTTTACTGCTCAATCGAATGAATAGTGCGACCCAGATAAAGATATCTTTTCATTTCCTTCTATCCATCCATAGCAGCAGTCTCCTTTACTGCTCAATCGGATGAATAGTGCGATCTGGATAAAGATCTCTTTGCATTTCCTTCTATCCATCCATAACAGCAGTCTCCTTTATTGCTCAATCGGATGAATAGTGCGACCCGGATAAAGATCTCTTTGCATTTCCTTCTATCCATCTATAGCAACAGTCTCCTTTACTGCTCAATCGGATGAATAGTGCGACCCGGATAAAGATCTCTTTGCATTTGCTTCAATCCATCCATAGCAGCAGTCTCCTTTACTACTCAATCGGATGAATAGTGCGACCCGGATAAAGATCTCTTTGCATTGCTTCCTATCCATCCATAGAAACAGTCTCCTTTACTGCTCAATTGGATGTATAGTGCGACCCGGATAAAGATCTCTTTGAATTACTTCTTATCCATCCATATCAGCAGTCTCCTTTACTGCTCAATCGGATGTATAGTGAGACCCGGATAAAGATCTCCTTGCATCACCTTTTGTCCACCCGTAGTAGTAGAAGCCTTCATTACTGCTCAATCGGGCGTATAAGAGTAACCTATGTGTAGACCACTTCGCGTTAATGCCACCATCCCTGCCTGAGAGAGTCTCTGAAATGAACCATATACATAGAACATCTTTCACTTAAAAGATAACTACGTTTCTAGTAGCTTTGAGGACAAAGCTAAAATAACGGGGTGGTTGATAGATGTGAAAACACCCATCCTTTTTACCACTTAATTACACTAATAACCAAGCCAAAACGTGTATTTTATATCATTTATGTCGGAAATATGTGTGGTTTGTGTTTTTGTTGTGATTTAGGACGAAAAGGTGAAAAGTGGAGAAAACACGACATTCACGGGTTTTTATCGAAGAAAAAGACGAAAGATGAAGTCGAAAGATCAAGAGTGGAAAAAGAACGGAAGTCCAAGACCAATTCTGAAGATTTATCGAAGAAAAAGTCAAAAGACGGAAGTTTACTAAAAGCCGAAAAACTCGAGTCTTATTTATGAAGAAAATTCAAGACGAGTTTGAAGAAATCCCAAGACAAAGTCCAATTATTAAGAAGATTAACAAAATATTAAGAAGATTAAGGACTCAAGTGTGCAATTAAGAGAAAGAAGAAAGAGGGAGGAAGCTTCCTAAGCTCCTCCCTAATCCCCCTATATATAGATTAGGTAGTTTCAATTTTTAGTTTGTTGGAGGCCAGACAAGCCTCTCTTCCCCATTTTCATTTTCCTGTTCTTTAATTTTATGCACTTTAATCTTCATGTAATGCACCTTTAATTTTCTTTTAATTCCAAGTAAGTTCACCTTTAATTGTTGTTAATCTTTACCTTATTGCTAATCTCCTTCTACCTTTCTTGTTTGATTTGTTCTTCATTTTCATTGTTCATGTTCTTGAGTTTTATGGTTTTGATCAAGTGGGTTTTGATTAATTTGGTTATGTTTGTTAATTTTGTTGATTTGTTTTGATTGATTATTGTTAGTTGATGCTTATTGGTTGTTTAGATTTAATCTTTTGGTTTGTTTTGGTTAGATTTGATCAAATTCGTGCTTTGTTCTTCATCCCGTGTTTCATGTTCCTGCTTACTGTTCCGTCCCTAGTTATTTCGTATAGTCTTCTCATTTTGTCCTTTATTCGGAAAATCATTTTATTCCGGATAGGAGTCTTACTCGGAATGTTCAAATGTTCCGGATAGGGACCCTTATTCGGAATACTCAGTTATTCCGGATAGGGACTTTTATTCAGCATAGCATATTATTCCGCATAGTCTTTTTATTCCGAGTAGGATTTTCATTATTCCGCATAGCTCTTCATTCCGCATAGTCCTTTTATTCCGCATAGAGTTTATTTTCTTTCCAAAGATTCCAAGTAGAAATTATTCCGCATAGGACTTTTATTCCGCATAGCATTCTTTTATTCCGAGTGGGCATTATTCCGCATAGGCTTAGTTATTCCGCATAGGATCATTTATTCCGAATAGGGTTTTTTAGATTTCAGTTTTAAACTTTATTTTTCCCGCCTTTTTCTTTATTTGCACTTTTACTTGCTTTCCTTTTATTTAAGTTTTATTTCGCGTCATTTACTTTATTTACTTTTTAATTTTCTTGCAATTTACTTTTCGCCAAGTTTTTATCTTTCATTGTTTCTTTTTACCGTCTTTACTTTATTTTTAATTGTTTCAAGTCTTTATTTTTAATTAGTTTTAGACAACGACAACTCTTTTATTTGATTCACCAAGAACAACTGAGTCGCACAATTAACCAGAGATCAATTCGAAGAGATTCCGAGAAACGAACAATTTCAACTAGCAAAATCCTAATATAAAATGGCGCCGCTGCCGGCTCTTTTCGTGAGGATTAAAGGTTTTTTGTGAGAGACGCGTTGGGTTTTGGGATCCGTTCACTTGTGAACGTTATTTTTCGTGTCCAAAAATTTTCAAAAATCCCAAAAACATTGAAAAATCATAAAAAGCATTTCTTTTTCAAAAGTTTTGCACCAAAAATATTCTTCTTGCTTCTCTATCTTTCTTTATGGATTTTTATGTCCATTGCGTCGGGTGTGGGAGACGATTGTACGGAAACGACTCTTGTCAGTGGTGTACATGTGAGCGGTGCGGAAACGATATCGACAATACACAATTTCTATTCGGATTTTGTCCTTTGTGCAACTCGACTAATTCGTCCTTTTTGAACCCACCTCCTCCTGTGCCCCCGTGCATCTATTGTGGAAGCAATTCTCATTGGCATGTTTCGTGCCCGGTTCAATATCCGTATGGACACGGGCAAGAACCGGGGTACAATTATGAAAATGATAATAGCTATCCACAAGAGGCACCCAGTTTCTCTCCTTACCCATGGTGCTGTATTTGTGGGGGCCCTCATGATGCTTCTTTTTGTGATCTGTCGCAAGTCTTTGAGAAAGTACCGTGCTATCATCCTAGTGTCTATAACTTTGAGCCCCCACATCACACCCTCAATCATCAATCCTCTCAGCAAACTAGTCTTGATCAACAACTCACTTCTTTGAATGGCATTCTAGAAAGTATAGCTCAACTTCGAGCTGACTTGCATCCGGAACAACAACCTTTGCTTGATGTGGACGAAACCTTGAAAACCACCGACAGCTTTTTGAGCCAATTTAGTCGTTTTCCCTTCTTTTCTACACCAAAATGTTTAATTACAGCGTGGGATATAATTGGTGAAATTGAACATACTCGGGGCGATGAACAACAAAAGTTGCTGCATGAGCTTCTTAAAGATGTGGAGGTTATCAAGGAAGAGTTAGCCGACTACGTCACTCCTAACTGGACTCGTCCCATCTATTATGATGATGACGATGACGATGATGTCTACACTTTCAACCAATCTTTTGAAGTTGCTGCTCCTACTCTCGATGTTCCTATTGCGCCTAAGGATCTAGATTCGTTGAATGAGCTTAGTGATGTTGGTCTCGACAAGGTATTGGATGATGAGGTTTGTGACTTACCTGCTATGGAGCCTGAGGACGACATTGCTCTTACGGAAGAGGTCGATCTTAGTGATGACGATTCTTCTCTCTGCTATGAGACTTTCACTTTTGAAATTTCTCAATCTCCACCGGGAGATGTAGATGATGACGATTTATTCTCTCCGGTTTACGAGAAGTTCACTGATGAACTTAATCTTGTGGATGAGGTGGAAGACGTGCTTCTTCGCGATAGATTACGAAAAGTGCACCTTCTTATTGCTCAAATCGAAGAGTTGACTTCTCCTTCTCTTTCCAAGTCTTTACCTCCATCTATTCCTCCCGTTGAAGATAATGACCCATTGCTGGAAGAAATCGATATCCACTCCATCCCTCCAGGTATTGATGATTATGACACGGAGGGGGACATTATTTTTGATAATTTTTTGCAGGAAGGTATTGTCCCAAGTCCCTCCCCGAGCACCTTTCATCCACTCCGTTTGAGACCATCACGGAGGATGAGTGCTTTGACCCGGGAGGTGACATTGATTATGCTATCATTGATGACATCACGGCTTTGCCGCCTGCTCAGCATCTGTTGTCTTTGGGGGAGGACAATGTGCTTTCTATACCCAACCCACCTCCCGTGGATCTTGATTTCACATACTTTTCGTATGTCTAAATGGTCTTTCTCCCATTCAAGACTTATCCCCCCGCCTCCCCTTTGTTGATGTCAATCGGGAACGAGGACAAGGTCTCTGATCCCAGTATTGCATTCGAGGCTCCCCATGGATAATTTAATTCGGGGACGAGTCAGGCTCGTGACTCGGTTAACAAAAACACGCGCTTTTTGAGAGGCAACCCAATTATCTATCTATTTTAACCATAAGTGTAGGGGGAGCCCCGTGGTGCTTCTTGCTTTCTTTCTTATCATGTGCAGGGATTAGAGCTTCAAAGACACACTCTTGATGACTTTTGACGACCGTGATTCCGTGCTCCCTTCTTCCCGGTTCTATCCTAAACTCTTTTCGATTCACTATTTTATATTTTCCAATATTAAAATAGGAATCTCTTTAGTTTTCTCTTCCTTAGCGAGATTTAAACAAAGTGCACAATGTCCTAAGTGTAGGGGAGTTTACTCCCACATGCTTAAACATTGAGGACAATGTTTATATTAAGTGTAGGGGGGACTTCTATCGAAGTTAAGTGGCCTTTTCCTTGTATTTGTCCTCATTTTAACCGGAAAATTTGATTTTTCGACAATTTTCAAAATTTTTAATCTATTTTGGCCTAGTTGTATAGTTGTTTTTACCTTTGTATAGTTATTTTCTTTCTTTATTAGAATAAATTTTTAATAAAGTGGTTTTAATTTTCAAACGTTGTGAATCTTTTGACTCAACCCGAGTTTACTTATATAAGTTACTCTAGCTAGTATCCTTAACATGTTTAAGTCAATTTTTGCTAGGCTTTTATATAGGAAGCTATAAAATGCGAAAGTCTTAACTCTCACGGGTTAAGAACAAGAACTTTTCGCAAGTTCCTATAATTGATCCTAGAGAGTCGTTTATCAAGGGAACTTTAAAATGCGATTTCTAAACTTGAAAAAGTCTAAGAGTTTGCAAGATCCTATAGGCGACTCGAAAACCCAAAACTTTGATTTAATAGGCTAAGCATCCACGAGTCTCATTCCTTGTGGCTTTAAACTGTGGAGAACGAGAGATGATAGAGCCAATTATAAGTTCGGTATTCTTTCGTGAATTTATGTGAGTTAATTATGAGCCTATTCTCCCTTCGCTTGCTAATAAATTTATCTGCAATAAAAAAGGTTGTACGATTTGAAAAGTTACTTAGCTTCTAGCCCAAGATCGTTTAAAAGTTGCTCGGTATGGATTAGAGTTCATAGCCAAGGCATAACTTATTGAAGCGGGATGCGAAGATTGGCGAGTCCAAAAAGGTCCTAACAAGGCATAAGAGCTATATTTTGTTGCTAAAGATCCAAAGAGATGTGAAGAATCATTTATCGAAAATCAATATGAAGGATCGAGACACACGACGAAAAGCAAATACTCCCCAAAAGTCATGGAGAAGTGCATCCGAAAAGACCCTAGCAAGGTATGAGGATAAATAGATCCAAGTCATAAAAGGAGGCGGATCGTTGTATATAAAAATCCAAAATAAAGATCGGAGAAAAATGAAGAAGTCGTGGTCCAAGTATGAATCTCTCAAAACTTCAAGGTATGAGGATAAATAGATCCAAGTCATAAAAGGAGGCGGATCGTTGTATATCAAAATCCAAAATAAAGATTGGAGAAAAATGAAGAAGTCGTGGTCCAAGTATGAATCTCTCAAAACATCAAGTGAAGAAATTCCTATTATGAAGAGAAGACCATTATTTCATGAACGTCTCTCAAGGTTTGAAGTATGAAGTCGCTGCCAAATATCGGTCCGAGAAAGGTCTCAAATCGCGAAGCGAGTTATGCCAAGATATGAACTTTATGAGGTCCCGAGAAGCAGTTTTAAAAGATTTTGTCCTTTAGCTAACTATTGATTAAATCGTTCACTTTATTTTCGGACTAAATAACTATCGAAATAAGTCAACAATGCATCCTCGTGATCATTCAAGACAATAATTAAATATAAGAGATACACCTAGGAATAAGGGAGTCTAAGTGAATAATTGGCCCCCATGAGTTCGTGTTAGTTTGCTAACTTATAATAACAATGATCTCGTTTTTAAGCTTGGTTTGGAGAAAGTGAAAACTTGAGGATGATGATCATTCACGACATTTCCAAAACCCAAAGGTATGATTTTGATTTCTTTACTTTGTATGTTTATTATTTTCTATCTCTTTAATAAAGGCCAACGTGGATTGATTGTGATGAAAAATGTAAACTTGCTTTGTAACTAATGCATTGCATGAGGACATTGCAATGGTTAAGTGTAGTGGATTTGATAGGTGTGAAAACACCCATCCTTTTTACCTGTTAATTACAATAATAACCAAGCCAAAACGTGTATTTTATATCATTTATGTCGGAATTATGTGTGGTTTGTGTTTTTGTTGTGATTTAGGACGAAAAGGTGAAAAGTGGAGAAAACACGACATTCACGGGCTTTTGGCGAAGAAAAAGACGAAAGATGAAGTCGAAAGATCAAGAGTGGAAAAAGAACGGAGGTCCAAGACCAATTCTGAAGATTTATCGAAGAAAAAGTCAAAAGAAGGAAGTTTACTAAAAGCCGAAAAACTCGAGTCTTATTTATGAAGAAAATTCAAGACGAGTTTGAAGAAATCCCAAGACAAAGTCCAAGTATTAAGAAGATTAACAAAATATTAAGAAGATTAAGGACTCAAGTGTGCAATTAAGAGAAAGAAGAAAGAGGGAGGAAGCTTCCTAAGCTCCTCCCTAATCCCCCTATATATAGATTAGGTAGTTTCAATTTTTAGTTTGTTGGAGGCCTGACAAGCCTCTCTTCCCCATTTTCATTTTCCTGTTCTTTAATTTTATGCACTTTAATCTTCATGTAATGCACCTTTAATTTTCTTTTAATTCCAAGTAAGTTCACCTTTAATTGTTGTTAATCTTTACCTTATTGCTAATCTCTATCTACCTTTCTTGTTTGATTTGTTCTTCATTTTCATTGTTTATGTTCTTGAGTTTTTATGGTTTTGATCAAGTGGGTTTTGATTAATTTGGTTATGTTTGTTAATTTTTTTGATTTGTTTTGATTGATTATTGTTAGTTGATGCTTATTGGTTGTTTAGATTTAATCTTTTGGTTTGTTTTGGTTAGATTTGATCAAATTCGTGCTTTGTTCATCCCGTGTTTCATGTTCCTGCTTACTGTTCCGTCCCTAGTTATTCCGTATAGTCTTCTCATTTTGTCCTTTATTCGGAAAATCATTTTATTCCGGATAGGAGTCTTACTCGGAATGTTCAAATGTTCCGGATAGGGACCCTTATTCGGAATACTCAGTTATTCCGGATAGGGACTTTTATTCAGCATAGCATATTATTCCGCATAGTCTTTTTATTCCGAGTAGGATTTTCATTATTCCGCATAGCTCTTCAATCCGCATAGTCCTTTTATTCCGCATAGAGTTTATTTTCTTTCCAAAGATTCCGAGTAGCAATTATTCCGCATAGGACTTTTATTCCGCATAGCATTCTTTTATTCCGAGTGGGCATTATTCCGCATAGGCTTAGTTATTCCGCATAGGATCATTTATTCCGAATAGGGTTTTTCAGATTTCAGTTTTAAACTTTATTTTTCCCGCCTTTTTCTTTATTTGCACTTTTACTTGCTTTCCTTTTATTTAAGTTTTATTTCGCGTCATTTACTTTATTTACTTTTTAATTTTCTTGCAATTTACTTTTCGCCAAGTTTTTATCTTTCATTGTTTCTTTTTACCATCTTTACTTTATTTTTAATTGTTTCAAGTCTTTATTTTTAATTAGTTTTAGACAACGACAACTCTTTTATTTGATTCACCAAGAACAACTGAGTCGCACAATTAACCAGAGATCAATTCGAAGAGATTCCGAGAAACGAACAATTTCAACTAGCAAAATCCTAATATAAGTGGTGCTGTAAAATCCATGATTTTACCATGATTTTATGTAATGAAGTTTCACCCATAAATCTTAGAACACATACTCATGTGTTGTGTTTCTATAAGTTGTGTGTGAACTTGTCCATTATGTACTTATACTTTTACATTCATACTTGTTGTAATAAGTTTCATAATGTAAACCTTGTATATAAAACCAGGGAAAACAAGTAGTAAAATGTATAATCAATATTTGAAGTATACATCACTTAACAAAATTTGGAAATATACTACATTAGGTAATTGTAGCCGTGTATATGTGTGTATGTAGACTAGAAGTTTACTTAGACCCTTGCACTAGCCCAAGAATAGATACCATTTGTAAGCAAGCCCAACACAAAGCACATGTCCAAAGCCCATATTCCCCTTTGGTCAGTTTTACACGGCACATAGGCTTGTGTGGAAGGAGAAGAGTTGCCTTGGAAAGGCAAGGGATGACACTTGGCACAATATGTGATGAGACTGCTTTTATACATAGTCTCATCGTCCAATTAGGGCTTAAAATGCATTAAATATCATCAAAATACCCAAATATATGCTTGTGTTTGTTGCTTGTGTATTTTAGATACGGATATTGAGAAAATGACAAAAGATCACAAGAATCATGCAAAAACGAACATGGGAAACGAAGCCGCACAATGAACCAAGCCCTAATGAAGAGTTTTCCAAAGAAAACCTTTGAAGATTTGAAGAATTATGAAGATTGGTCCTCCAAGTTTGAAGAATTGACACTTTATACCCTTGTATCTTCATATTTACAAGTTTGGTCCCTAAAATTGTCAAAATTACAAAAAGGACCCTTAACTTTGAAGAATTGGCAAATTTCCTCAACAAAACTAAATTGTCAATAATGGTCCTCCAAGAAGTCAACAAATAAGTCAAAGCCTTGAAGTATGAAGATATGTCAAAAACAGTCCTTGAAGAATGAAGAAATTGCATGTTTAGTCCTTGTTTCAAGTTTATAAACAATATGTGCCAAAAATGCCAAAAGCTGAAAGTTGAAATCAAAGGAAATGGGAGTTTGCTGATTTATTACAACTTGAAGGAAAGAAGAAAGCTTGGGGGCCAATTTTGCCAGACAGCCAAACTCTCACCACCACTTATATCCTTACACGTCATCAATACCCACCCAATAACCCATTAACCCAATTACCCTACCCGTCCAACCCATTTAATTAAAACCGGTTTATTTAAAAAGGTCAAATGGTCAAACCCCTTCCCACCAAAACAGATTTTTAAATTAATCTATTTCCCTTTTTAGATTAAACTACCCCTAATCCCTCCCTTAAACCCTAAATTCCCCAGCCTTAATCACCCTCAATCCAAAGGGTTTTTGTCCCTTCTCCTCCAGATCCTTGATTGCACTCCACCTCACCAAAACCCACAACCCAAAACACCACAAGACACACCCATATGTCTTGGGGACCCTCCCCTGCTGCGTCGTTTTCCCCAAACCCTAAACCCGACACATCCAACGTTTCACACATATTCCTTTGTCCCCAAGAACATTTAAATGGCCAATATCACTTTCCACTACTGGCAAACATGTGAAGAAGGCAGAAAAATCACATGGACAATTTTTGACCCAAGCTTTAGTCAACAACCAAGAGGGCATACTTGGCATTTCAGCATTAGGGTTTTAGCTGTTTAATATTTTATTCAAGTATCTAGAAAGATCTGTAGGCTGTTATATAAAGCCATAGGACTTAGCCTTTTACTCTTGTTCTTTCTTTCTCCTTTGTAACTTCCATGTAAAGCCATTTTTATTTGAATGAAAAATGGTTTTGAGATGTTGATGAGAAACAAAGATCCACTCTTACTTTCTGCTTTGTGATTGTGCCTTATTTTATTGCTTATTTACTTTTTCAAGTCTTATTTTAAAAGTTCAGTTCTGTTTTCAAAAGTTTCTGAAACATTGATTTCACTTGTTGAAATCTTGTTTCAAGGTTGATTCTTCAGGGTTTCAAGTTAGTTTGTTTAAGTAATATCAAAGGAGGATTTTCATTTATTCAAAGTTTGTAAGAAAGGTTTTAAAAAGGTTTAAGAAAAATCAGATTTCAGTCATATTGTTTGTTCACTTTTTCTTAGCACGGTTGTGTTGAATCCTGTTGTCCAAGGTCCAGCATAGGCCCCAGCCTATAGGAGGTGACTTGGTTGTCACTGAGGGACTTGGATGTAAGTCCCTCAAGGTAAAAATCCCTTGTTTTCATTTTCATTTATGTGATTTGAGTGAATCTGCTTGAAAAGTGTTAAAAGTTGTTTAAGTTTGTGTAATTTGAGTTCATTTGGTTTAGGATGCATGATAAGAGTGTTTAGAAATAGTTTGATTGAGATTTGTCAAGATTTGCTTTGTTAAAATTTCATTATTAGATTTTTAAGGGGTGTTTGGATACGGGTTTAGTTGAGAATTTGTGACAAGTTTGTGAGTTAAATCTGTTTTGAATCACTTATTAAGGTAGTATAGTTTGTATGTTAGCATAGGATTTTAGTTTGAACAAGTTTTCAAGCAAGATTGCATGATAAAATTGGTCATATAGCTTAAAAATCAGTCATTGCCATTTTTTGCTTATTTTGTGAAGTTTGTGCATCAAGTCTTAACAATCTGTTAGAGTAGGGATCATAGCAGGGTTGAGCATTGATTGTATGCCATGTGTTCAGCTTGTATCCAAGATATGGGCTTCTAAATTTCCCTTGTGTGCCAAGTAGATCAGAAAACACCCTCAGACCTAGCAAGTTTTATCAGCAACTCTAATCTGCTTATTTGTTTGATTTGTGGCTAAGTGATTGTTTGATTTCTGTTTGATTTGACTCCTTATACTCCAAAGAGTATAAGGGTGCCCTTGTCTATCACAATCATCCACAAAAAGGCAAAGATCAAGCCCTCTTGATCATCTTTTCACAAGTGAAGAAACACTTGTGTGTTCTTCAGAAACAAACTTGTTTCTGGGCACGTTTTTTTTGCTTTCCTAAGCTTAATCTTTAATAACTTGGATTGGGATTGGTGTTTTTATTTAAGTTAGGTTACTGGATTTGAGTTCTAAAAGTAAAAAAAAAAAGAAAATAAATAGCAAAAACTCACCTGGCCTGGGCTCGAACACGCGACCTTCCGTTTGAAGGAGTAACGTGTTTACCAGTGATCCGGATGGTTTTTTACGTTTAAGTCTCATTTCATTATCTATATAAGGGTTGTTTGTTTTATAGCTTATTTGATTAGCAGCTTATAAATAAGCTATTTCTAGCTTATTTCTTTGAGGTTTTCACTGTTTAACATTTTTCTTAAGTTTATATTAGGGTTTTTGACTTTTCTGAGCAAAAAGTATATTTTTCCCTTTATTAATTAATTTATTAGGATTATTTTAAGTTTTTATTTTAGAAAGTCATTAAAAAATAGTAAAAGGTATACTAAAAATCTGAAAAAATAATTTTTAGGTTTTTAATCATACTTTTGAGGTTTACAGCTATTTAGGTTTTCAATTTAGCTTATTTTTGATTTTATAGGATTTTAGGGTTTTTAGCTAACTTTAAAATTCAATATAAAATTATTAAATAGGTTTCAGGAAATTTGGATTGCATTTTTGTTTTATTAACATTATTCTAGATTTTTGGTAGTTTTTTAGAATTTATTTATAAACTTTTTATTTTTTGATTATTTTAATATTATTTTATTATTAAAAATTGAAGTTTGATTTTTTTTAGTTTTTACATTTTTCCTAGGTTAAGAACACTTAATTAGGAGTTTTTTCACTTTCCAAATATTTTTAAGACTTTTCAATTAATTTCTAGAATTAATTTAAGATTTAATAGATTTTAATAGTTTTTAAGTGTTTAAAAATAGTTTAATTTGGTTTTAAAATTTTTAAAAATAGTTTTTATCTTAATTAGGATATTTTTGAGGTTTACAAACTATTAGATCTTGTTTAAGGCTTTTTAATAATTAAAATTGATTTTTAGGGCTTTAATTAGCATTAAAAAGTCATTATCTAATTAATTAAAAGGTTTTAGCAAGTTTGGATTTTTTTGTAAACTCTTAGAATATTATTGGGGATTTTTAGTAATTTTTAGGAATTTTTAGGTTAAAATTTTAATTTTTGTACTATTTATGGTTTTACGTGTTCGCCTTTTTCGTCGTAGTTTAATTCGTTTTCGTAACCGTCTTTTTCTTCTAATCCTATTTCTTTCTCAATCATATAATCAAAAATCAATATCAATTCTTAACACAACGCACTAGCCTCCTCGAGAACGAACTCACTTAGGGTCATTCACACACGGTTTTCCTAAATCGTCGTGCTCACTTGCCCTATTTATTGCTCTTTTCCTAAAGAGTGGTAAAAACTTCAACATCATTTTTGGTGCCGCTGCCGGGGAGGCGTGTTGTGTTTTGATTGAACCATTGTTGTTTTTATATTACCCATAATTAATATTTGTATTAGTAGCACTCTACTAATACGTATTATCGGTTTTTCATTTTTTGTGAATATTATTACTATATATTGTATACGTAGAACAATAAATTTACAAGTACTCCAAATACGTGAGAAATCACAACCTTGACTTGGGAGGTCATTACCCAGTCATTGTATTCGAATCTCAAACCAAAGAAAAAGGCAAAAATAGATAAATACTTTCGTGAAGCTCGATTTTGAAAATACAAACTATAAGGTGGGTATAAGGCGGTTGTATTTCACGACCTAAAGGAAAAAGGCTCTTAAGTGCTTCGCGCCGCCTCGTTTCCTCCGCTTGCTTGTGCGTATTTGATTTTGAGAGTGAATCAAGGGTTTTGCCGCCCAAAGTATTACTTAAGTATCATATATATTTTCTTGGTTTCTATTGATTAAACCCTCTTGAACGATTTGGTGTTCCACCATCGTTCTAAAGTCATCGAAGGCGTTCACTTCACGTGACCGTTTTCATTCCTTGAGGCTTCTTTAATCGAGAGATTTGATTAAGGAGGAGATTTGTAGATTTGTGTCTACTAATACATTCCAAAAATCCAAAAAAGTAAAAACAATCAAAAACCACAAAAAAAAAATTGAAAAAGTAAAAACACCAAAAAGAATCTTCTTTGCTCGCCTTCTCTACGTGACGTTTATGCAAACTCGCTCTAAAGCAAGACGTGCTCGTAAACGAAGAAACAAATCCATCACTCCTTCTAGTGAGGAGTCTCCTATTGACGAACCCATTGTAGTGAAAGAAGCACCCATGGCTAATCGAACTATGATGGAGTTGCTTCAAGCACCCACCGAGGGTTATGGAGAAGCGATTGTGATTCCCGCTATCCTTGCGGATAATTTTGAGGTTAAGACGGGTTTGTTGTCCATGATTCAAAACAACAAGTTTCGAGGTGACGAAAAGGACAACCCTCATAACCACATTCGCCAATTTAATCGTCTCACCGCCACTTGCAAGTTTAAGGACGTCTCAAACAACTCGATTAAGATGATGCTTTTTCCGTATTCCTTAGCGGGGCCCGCAAAAATTTGGTTAGAGAAAGAGCCACCCAATTCTATATTGACGTGGAAGGATCTCGTTTCAAAATTCGTGAACCAATTTTTTCCGTCCTCTAAGACTACGCACTTGAAAAACGAGATTTCAAAGTTTTCACAAGAGTATAATGAGAGTTTTTCAACGGCTTGGAACAGGTTTAAGGAAATGTTGCACGAATGTCCTCATCATGGTTTTTCCGACTTGCATCAAATTGACACGTTTTACAATGGCTTGAACGATCATGAGCGTGATTATCTTAATGCCGCCGCGGGTGGTAATTTTTTGTGTAAAACGGTCGAGGAAGCATTGTTAATCATTGAGAATAGGTCTAAGGTCTATAGTCCTCGTAGCACGTCGAGTGTTCGTAAGACTTCGTCTTCGCCTTCATTGTCACACACCGTTGATGCTTGCCAAATCGAGGCTAATTTGGAGAACAAGATTTTTGATAAGTTGAAAGGATTGTTAATTGAGTTTAAAGTTGGTGAACAACCCGCTCCCGCTACGATTAAAGCGGTTGAGGTTTCTTGTATGTATTGTGGTGGAGCTCACGATTATTCCGAGTGCATTACCAACGGTAGTAACACTTCGAGAGCCTTCGCGGCCGCGGGAACTTATAACCAAAACGGTCAAGTTCCTCGCACTAATCAATTGACTCCACCGGGTTTTCCACCAAATCAAAATGCTAACAATTATCAAAACAATCAAGTTGGTTACCATAGCAATCAAAGGAACAATTTCAAGGGTAATAACAACTATGGGAATCAAGGAACTAGTAGCCAATTGCAAAATCAAAACCAAAACCGTAATTTTCAAAACACGAGTCAAGGTCTTCAAAATGTTTACACAAAAGAACTTCCAATGGACTTTTTGAATTACGCCACGGCAAATGATAAGATTTTGGAAAACATTCAAGAGCAATTGGCTAGTCAAGCTAGGGACACGGCTAAAAACACTAAGGAGTTGGCTAACTTTGTGAAACAAAATCTTAACATGAGAAATGAATTGAAAAATGATTTTGCTAATCAAATTCGAGGTCAAAACAATAAGATTGAACAAAGTCATGCTAGGCTTGAACAAAGAATTGACCAAAAAGCCGCTAGTCAAGATTTGAAGTTTAATAGTCAAGATGCTAAGCTTAATGCCATTTTAGAAGCCGTAATGGGAAACAAAGCCTCTACTTCGAGTGGTCTACCTAGTAACACCGTTTCAAACCCGAAGGGAGAGATGAAAGTGATTACCACACAAAGTGGTAAGACACTTAAGGAACCGACTCCTCAACCAATTACTCCTACGGTGGAGGAAATTGAGGAAGAACCCGAGGTGGTGGTCGAAAAGGAGCATATTTCAATCCCACAAAGTACCGCTCATGCCACACCTACGGTCGACCCTTTACCGACATTGGAACCCGAGATTCCAAAGGCTATGCCTATGCCCCAACCCACACCACCCTTGCCTTACCCATCGAGACTTAGGAAGGAGAAACGACAAGAGCGCGACAACTACCAATTTGAGCTTTTTATGAAAATGTTTCGTGAGTTGCACCTTAATGTGAGTTTCGCCGATGCTTTGGTCATGATGTCTCGATTTGCCGCTAACTTTAAGAGTATGTTGAACAACAAGGAGAAATTGCACCAAATGTCTAGTTGTTCGTCGGTTTATCTTAATCGCATACCTCAAAAAGTCGGTGATCCCGGTAAATTTTTGATCCCTTGTGCAATTCAAGATATGGAAGAATGCTATGCCTTGGCCGATCTTGGTGCTAGCATTAACTTGATGCCACTTGCAATCTTCAAGTCGCTCAATCTTCCTAATCTTACTCCTTCACGAATGTCTATTGAGTTGGCCGACCATTCCACGATTCTCGCATGTGGTTTGGCGGAAGACGTTTTTGTGAAAGTGGGGAAGTTCTACTATCCCGTAGACTTTATCGTCGTCGATATCCCCACGGATCCTCAAGTTACTCTTATTTTAGGTCGTTCGTTTTTAGATACGTCTATGGCTTTAATTGATGTGCATGCTAGAAAGATCACCTTACGTTTCAACGACGAGGAACTTGTTATAAACGCAACTCAAAATTCTCAACTTTCTCATGTTTATTCCGTTGCTACCATAAACCTCGTTGATATGATCGACGTGGTTTGCGAGGAATTTTCACAAGAAGTTTTAGGGTTTGGTGATGAAGAAACTAGTGGCAATCCCACTATGTTAGATCCAATTCTTGATAATTCGACACCAACCTTCACTCCTTTTGAAGGTGGTGGTTTTACGTTGGAAGAATGTAATGTTCCACGTACTTGTGACGAAGACCTCGACAACGATGAGGACTTCTCGATTATCAAGGATTTTCTCAACGATTTCCCATTTCCTCCACCCGAGGAGGTTATGAGTATCGAGCCTAAATCTTCACTTGAGGAACCACCTATCCTCGAGTTGAAAGATTTACCTCCTCACCTCGAATATGTCTATTTGGAGGAGGACGACAAGTTGTCGGTTATTATTGCGAAGGATCTTTCGAATGATGAAAAAACCGCACTTGTCGATGTTCTAAAGGACCACAAAGGGGCGATTGCGTGGAAGTTATCCGACATTAAGGGAATCGATCCCAAGTTTTGTACCCACAAAATCTTAATGGAGGAGGATTTCAAGCCCACAATCCAAAGTCAAAGGAGGGTGAACCCTAAAATTCACGACGTCATCAAAAAGGAGGTCCTTAAACTCCTTGACGCGGGAATGATTTACCCTCTTTCCGATAGCCTTTGGGTGAGTCCTATTCATTGTGTCCCTAAAAGGGGAGGGATGACCGTTGTGCCAAACGATGCCAACGAGTTGATTCCCACTAGACTCGTGACCGGATGGAGAGTGTGCATTGACTATCGTAAGTTGAATGAAGCCACTCGAAAAGACCATTTTCCCTTGCCCTTCATGGACCAAATGTTGGAGCGTCTTGCGGGAAACGATTTCTATTGCTTTTTAGATGGTTTTTCCGGTTACTTCCAAATTCCCATCGATCCTCGTGATCAAGAAAAAACTACGTTTACGTGTCCATATGGAACGTTTGCCTATCGTAGAATGCCATTTGGACTTTGCAATGCACCGGGAACTTTTCAACGTTGCATGATGGCTATTTTTCATGATATGATCGAGAAGACGATGGAAGTCTTCATGGATGACTTTTCCGTGTTTGGTGATTCTTTCACTTCGTGTTTGTCGAATCTAGAGAGAATGTTAAAACGTTGTGAGGAAACCAACCTTGTGCTCAATTGGGAAAAATGTCATTTTATGGTTAAGAGTGGAATCGTCTTAGGGCACAAGGACTCGAAAGCAGGGATTGAGGTAGATCAAGCTAAGGTAGACGTCATCGCCAAATTACCTCATCCCAAAACCGTCAAGGGAGTTAGGAGTTTCCTAGGCCACGCGGGCTTTTATCGTCGATTCATCAAGGATTTTTCAAAGATTTCTCGACCCATTACACATCTTCTTGAAAAAGAGGCACGTTTTGTCTTTAACGAAGATTGTGTACGAGCCTTTGAAATCCTTAAGAGGAAACTTACCGAAGCTCCCATTCTTGTTGCGCCCAATTGGAACCTCCCCTTTGAGCTCATGTGTGATGCTAGTGATTACGCTATTGGGGCCGTTTTGGGGCAACGTCATGATAAGCACTTCTTGCCTATTCACTATGCTAGCAAGACGATGACCGAGGCTTAACTTAAATACACTACAACGGAAAAGGAATTCCTTGCCGTGGTGTATGCATTTGAGAAATTTCGACCTTATCTCGTCTTGACGAAATGCATAGTGTATACGGACCACTCGGCTATTAAGTATCTTATGGCAAATCAAGATGCTAAGCCGAGATTACTTCGTTGGATTCTCCTCCTTCAAGAATTTGATCACAAAATCGTTGACAAAAAAGGAGCCGAGAATCTAGCGGCCGATCATCTCTCTCGTTTGGAAGATCCTCACCAAAGTGTTTACGAGCCCAAGGAAATCACCGAAACATTTCCGCTCGAGACACTTGGTGTAGTGAATTCTAAGCTTGATTCTTCTACCCCATGGTTTGCGGATTTTGCAAATTACCATGCGGGTAACTTCATCGTTAAGGGTATGACGACTCAACAAAACCGAAAATTCTTTTGTGACGTCAAGTTCTACTTTTGGAACGACCCTTACTTGTTTCGAACTTGTGCGGATCAAATCATCCGACGTTGTGTATTTGGCACTGAAGCTTCTAACATCCTTAGAGCTTGCCATGAGGGACCCACGGGTGGTCACCATGGTGATAATCTCACGGCTAAGAAGGTGTTTGATGCCGACTTCTTTTGGCCTACTATTTACCGAGATGCACAAGATCTTGTGAAGTCGTGTGATGCATGCCAACGACAAGGAAAAGCCTCACAAAAAGATGAAATGCCACAAAATATCATTCAAGTATGTGAGATCTTTGACGTTTGGGGTATAGACTTTATGGGGTCGTTCCCATCATCTCGTGGTAATAAGTACATCCTTGTTGTGGTTGACTACCTTTCTATGTGGGTGGAGGCCAAGGCCTTGCCCACCAATGATGCTCGTGTGGTAGTCAAGTTTTTGAAGCAATTGTTTTCTCGGTTTGGAACCCCTCGTGCTATCATAAGCGATCGTGGAACCTATTTTTGTAATGACCAATTTGAAAGGGTTCTAAGGAAATATGGGGTTACACATCGGCTTTCTACGGCTTATCACCCACAAACGAGTGGGCAAGTCGAGGTTTCAAACTGAGCGTTGAAGAGGATCTTGGAGAGATCCGTAGGGGAAAACCGAAAATCTTGGTCGGATAAGTTAGACGATGCTTTATGGGCCTTTAGGACCGCTCATAAGACGCCCATTGGGTGCACTCCCTATAAGCTTGTGTATGGAAAGAATTGTCATTTGCCTATCGAGTTAGAACACAAGGCTTATTGGGCCCTAAAGCATTGTAATGATGATATGGAGACCGCGGGAAAACACCGGAAAATGCAATTAAATGAATTGGATGAATTGAGGGATATTGCTTATGAAAATTCATTGATTTATAAAGAGAAAACTAAAAAGTTGCATGATTCTAAAATTAAAAACCGAGTTTTTAACATTGGGGATCAAGTTTTGCTTTTTAATTCAAGATTGAAAATCTTTTCCGGTAAGTTGAAATCCCGTTGGTCTGGTCCATTCACCGTGACTCAAGTGTTTCCGTATGGGACCATCTAGCTAGCTCAAGATGATGGTCCTAACTTCAAGGTGAATGGACATAGGTTGAAGCACTACTTTGGTGGGGAAGTTCCATCCTTGAACTACCTCGACCAAGTCACCTTCCCCAATGATAATTAGTATTGAGGGGATCGAGTCGAGCTCATGACTCGGTAATCAAAAACGAGGTGCCTCGTGGGGGAGTCCCATGCTTATCCTATGTACATATTATCGCTTTCTAATGTAGCTTACGTGTGGGGATTTGTGCCCTTCCAACCTTTGTTCCGTGGTTGTTTGTGCGTTGTGGGTTTTAGATCATGATCTTCACGATTGGAGCCTCTCGTGTTTGTTTTATGGGAGCACTCGATCATTTGCTTTGGTGACATTTCTCAATATCCATGATATATCCTTGATTGTTCTAACCTTAGGTTTTTAGCACACTTCATAAACGGCTTTAAATTTATTGGTTACACCCTTTCCATGCTAGATTAGGCATTTGACTACGTCTTTAGTATGGGGGTGTTTGCACCCCTAGACTCGAAACATTGAGGACAATGTTTAACTTTAGTATGGGGGGGTGAATAGATACTTGCCTTGCCAAACCTTCACGCTTTCCAAAGTTTATCGTTTTGTTATCGTTTTGTTGCAAAATAAGGCTAAAAATGGCCAAATTTTAAAAATTTTCTCATGTTTTATAAGTGTTTGAAGACACGAATGTAGATTTTCTGATGGCGAGAATAAGAGTAATTTTTGACTCGACCGTGCGTGTTGAGCACTTAGCTTTGATTCCATAACTACACATTAGGCTAAGTCTCTTAAATGAGGACGAGAAATGATAGAGTTAATTATAAGTTACTATGTTAAACGTAGAGTACTCGTATTCTTTCAAAAACTCATGTGTTCTCGTTGTTTGTTTATTCTCCCTTCGCTTGTAAATATTTTTTGCTTAATAAATATTGACTTAGGGGTTTAGTTAGGATTGTTGGGTTTCTAGTATTTTCTAGTAGCTTCCGTGTAATTAAATTGGGAAGACATTAAGGTATCGTCAGCGTCACGGTTTTGAAGTATTGGCACCCGAATAATCGAAAGCTTCACCTAATAATAAGATTTCAAGTGCTCACCTAAATCTAGCAAACAATTTGAAGCCCCACAAGGCCGAAAAATCTATGCAAAAATTGAAAGTGAATCAAGCCTTAATCTTCGAAGCTTTAAAGATCCAAAATTCGCCTTAGCGTGAGGATATACGTCTTTGGCTAATAAAACCACCGATGAGGCGGATAATAAAAGACAAGGCAAGACCGAAGTCATAATAAAAGCTTCATGGCGAAGTTGAATAAAAGATGGAGGTAAACCAAAGATAATAAGGCCCTTCCGTTAGGGGGCGTATAAAAGTCTTGGTAATAAGTCTCATGTTCAAAACCGTTATAAAACCGTGTTTATCGATTCTTCTTGTCAACTTAATTTTTTAACATCGTTGTCTATTAGGAGGGGTTATTGATTTGATGGTCTTAGTTACACCGTTAGGACTCTACCTTTAGACCTAAATCTCTATTATCGCATAAGTCAAACAATGTATCCTCGTGAAACATTCAAGACATCATAAAATATAAGAGATACAACTTAGGAATAATGGGAGAATAAGTACGTGATTAGGGCATATGAGTAGTGTTAGCATTACTAACTTATAATGACAATGATCTCGTTGCACGCTTGGCATGGAATTGGAGTGAAAATCGAGGACGATGAAATTATTTCTAACGAAGCATTCACGTGTTCTTATTCTATGAACCTAAACGTCCCATTTTGCGATGAAAATCATACATTATGTCTATAACACAAGTAGTAGTAATAGTAGTAGTGTAGCTAGTTTATCATTTCAATAAAGTGAATAAAAATGAATTTTGGAGATGCTATGATACTTTATTCTAGCATTGCGTGAGGGCACGGTAATGGTTTAGTATGGGGGAGTGATGAGACTGCTTTTATACATAGTCTCATCGTCCAATTAGGGCTTAAAATGCATTAAATATCATCAAAATACCCAAATATATGCTTGTTTTTGTTGCTTGTGTATTTTAGGTACGGATATTGAGAAAATGACAAAAGATCACAAGAATCATGCAAAAACGAACACGGGAAACGAAGCCGCACAATGAACCAAGCGCTAATGAAGAATTTTCCAAAGAAAACCCTTGAAGATTTGAAGAATTATGAAGATTGGTCCTCCAAGTTTGAAGAATTGACACTTTATACCCTTGTATCTTCATATTTACAAGTTTGGTCCCTAAAATTGTCAAAATTACAAAAAGGACCCTTAACTTTGAAGAATAGGCAAATTTAGTCCCTCAACAAAACTAAATTGTCAATAATGGTCCTCCAAGAAGTCAACAAATAAGTCAAAGCCTTGAAGTATGAAGATATGTCAAAAACAGTCCTTGAAGAATGAAGAAATTGCATGTTTAGTCCTTGTTTCAAGTTTATAAACAATATGTGCCAAAAATGCCAAAAGCTGAAAGTTGAAATCAAAGGAAATGGGAGTTTGCTGATTTATTACAACTTGAAGGAAAGAAGAAAGCTTGGGGGCCAATTTTGCCAGACAGCCAAACTCTCACCACCACTTATATCCTTACACGTCATCATTACCCACCCAATAACCCATTAACCGAATTACCCTACCCGTCCAACCCATTTAATTAAAACTGGTTTATTTAAAAAGGTCAAATGGTCAAACCCCTTCCCACCAAAACAGATTTTTAAATTAATCTATTTCCCTTTTTAGATTAAACTACCCCTAATCCCTCCCTTAAACCCTAAATTCCCCAGCCTTAATCACCCTCAATCCAAAGGGTTTTTGTCCCTTCTCCTCCAGATCCTTGATTGCACTCCACCTCACCAAAACCCACAACCCAAAACACCACAAGACACACCCATGTGTCTTGTGGGACCCTCCCCTGCTGCGTCGTTTTCCCCCAAACCCTAAACCCGACACATCCAATGTTTCACACATATTCCTTTGTCCCCAAGAACATTTAAACGGCCAAGATCACTTTCCACTGCTGGCAAACATGTGAAGAAGGCAGAAAAATCACATGGACGATTTTTGACCCAATCTTCAGTCAACAACCAAGAGGGCATACTTGGCATTTCAGCATTAGGGTTTTAGCTGTTTAATATTTTATTCAAGTATCTAGAAAGATCTGTAGGCTGTTATATAAAGCCATAGGACTTAGCATTTTACTCTTGTTCTTTCTTTCTCCTTTGTCACTTCCATGTAAAGTTGTTTTTATTTGAATGAAAAATGGTTTTGAGATGTTGATGAGAAACAAAGATCCACTCTTACTTTCTGCTTTGTGATTGTGCCTTATTTTATTGCTTATTTACTTTTTCAAGTCTTATTTTAAAAGTTCAGTTCTGTTTTCAAAAGTTTCTGAAACATTGATTTCACTTGTTGAAATCTTGTTTCAAGGTTGATTCTTCAGGGTTTCAAGTTAGTTTGTTTAAGTAATATCAAAGGAGGATTTTCATTGATTCAAAGTTTGTAAGAAAGGTTTTAAAAAGGTTTAAGAAAAATCAGATTTCAGTCATATTGTTTGTTCACTTTTTCTTAGCAGGGTTGTGTTGAATCCTGTTGTCCAAGGTCCAGCATAGGCCCCAGCCTATAGGAGGTGACTTGGCTGTCACTGAGGGACTTGGATGTAAGTCCCTCAAGGTAAAAATCCCTTGTTTTCATTTTCATTTATGTTATTTGAGTGAATCTGCTTGAAAAGTGTTAAAAGTTGTTTAAGTTTGTGTAATTTGAGTTCATTTGGTTTAGGATGCATGATAAGAGTGTTTAGAAATAGTTTGATTGAGATTTGTCAAGATTTGCTTTGTTAAAATTTCATTATTAGATTTTTAAGGGGTGTTTGGATACGGGTTTAGTTGAGAATTTGTGACAAGTTTGTGAGTTAAATCTGTTTTGAATCACTTATTAAGGTAGTATAGTTTATATGTTAGCATAGGATTTTAGTTTGAACAAGTTTTCAAGCAAGATTGCATGATAAAATTGGTCATATAGCTTAAAAATCAGTCACTGCCATTTTTTGATTATTTTGTGAAGTTTGTGCATCAAGTCTTAACAATCTGTTAGAGTAGGGATCATAGCAGGGTTGAGCATTGATTGTATGCCATGTGTTCAGTTTGTATGCAAGATATGGGCTTCTAAATTTCCCTTGTGTGCCAAGTAGATCAGAAAACACCCTCAGACCTAGCAAGTTTTATCAGCAACTCTAATCTGCTTATTTGTTTGATTTGTGGCTAAGTGATTGTTTGATTTCTGTTTGATTTGACTCCTTATACTCCAAAGAGTATAAGGGTGCCCTTGTCTATCACAATCATCCACAAAAAGGCAAAGATCAAGCCCTCTTGATCATCTTTTGACAAGTGAAGGAACACTTGTGTGTTCATCAGAAACATACTTGTTTCTGGGCACGTTTTTTTTGCTTTCCTAAGCTTAATCTTTAATAACTTGGATTGGGATTGGTGTTTTTATTTAAGTTAGGTTACTGGATTTGAGTTTTAAAAGTAAAAAAAAAAAGAAATAAATAGCAAAAACTCACCTGGCCTGGGCTAGAACACGCGACCTTCCGTTTGAAGGAGTAACGTGTTTACCAGTGATCCGGATGGTTTTTTACGTTTAAGTCTCATTTCATTATCTATATAAGGGTTGTTTGTTTTATAGCTTATTTGATTAGCAGCTTATAAATAAGCTATTTCTAGCTTATTTCTTTGAGGTTTTCACTGTTTAACATTTTTCTTAAGTTTATATTAGGGTTTTTGACTTTTCTGAGCAAAAAGTATATTTTTCCCTTTATTAATTAATTTATTAGGATTATTTTAAGTTTTTATTTTAGAAAGTCATTAAAAAATAGTAAAAGGTATACTAAAAATCTGAAAAAATAATTTTTAGGTTTTTAATCATACTTTTGAGGTTTACAGCTATTTAGGTTTTCAATTTAGCTTATTTTTGATTTTATAGGATTTTAGGGTTTTTAGCTAAATTTAAAATTCAATATAAAATTATTAAATAGGTTTCACAAAATTTGGATTGCATTTTTGTTTTAGTTACATTATTCTAGATTTTTGGTAATTTTTTAGAATTTATTTATAAACTTTTTATTTTTTTTGAATATTTTAATATTATTTTATTATTAAAAATTGAAGTTTGATTTTTTTTAGTTTTTACATTTTTCCTAGGTTAAGAACACTTAATTAGGAGTTTTGTCACTTTCCAAATATTTTTAAGACTTTTCAATTAATTTCTAGAATTAATTTAAGATTTAATAGATTTTAATAGTTTTTAAGTGTTTAAAAATAGTTTAATTTGGTTTTAAAATTTTTAAAAATAGTTTTTAGCTTAATTAGGATATTTTTGAGGTTTACAAACTATTAGATCTTGTTTAAGGCTTTTTAATAACTAAAAGTGATTTTTAGGGCTTTAATTAGCATTAAAAAGTCATTATCTAATTAATTAAAAGGTTTTAGCAAGTTTGGATTTTTTTGTAAACTCTTAGAATATTATTGGGGATTTTTAGTAATTTTTAGGAATTTTTAGGTTAATATTTTAATTTTTGTACTATTTACGGTTTTACGTGTTCGCCTTTTTCGTCGTAGTTTAATTCGTTTTCGTAACCGTCTTTTTCTTCTAATCCTATTTCTTTCTCAATCATATAATCACAAATCAATATCAATTCTTAACACAACGCACTAGCCTCCTCGAGAACGAACTCACTTAGGGTCATTCACACACGGTTTTCCTAAATCGTCGTGCTCACTTGCCCTATTTATTGCTCTTTTCCTAAAGAGTGGTAAAAACTTCAACATAAATATGTCTTACCAAGATAAATCATACCTTTTGTCATTCCCTCTCTCACTCTTCTTTAAGCCGAAACACACACACACAACACACACACATTCTCATTTCACATGCATCCAATCTCACTCTCCTTATTTCTCGCTCAAATCATTTGGCTTTAAGCCACAAAAATCCAAAGTTGTTCATTAAATATACTAGATCCTTGTCCCATATTAACCACTGATCATTTGGTAGCATCATCATCTTTGGAATCACTATAACAAGCCCTAGTCGAACCCTTAAAGGTCACAGCTTGGTTATAGTTAGGGTTTCCTTCATCTTTTTGATTAGATCTCTAATCTTCTTGATTAACCTAGATCTTCCTTGGTAACATTTACGCAAGAAAGGTATACTCCTTATGTTTCTTCATTTTCACTTGCATGCATCATCATCCATCTATAAACACATGTAAATAACTTGTTAAAATCTAGATTTGGTAAATACCATGACCTTAAAGGTCACGACATAATGTTGTGCACCCTTAGTCATGGTTAAAAATATTTTTAATAAGAAACCTATGACTAGTACTATATGTTTTAGCTTGATTTAAAATCATATGAAACGTTTTATAAATTTTAATGTAGCATGGGTTACAAATCTTACTTTATGGGACTTTGGTGAACTAATAATCATAGATCTCATAAAATAAACTGGTGTAACTTAAAAATCATGAAGACCATGACCTTAAGGGTCACGGCATAATTAAGTGGTTAACTTATGATTTATGTACTAAGTTTTAATGATGGAATATGTAATATTACATGTGAAATGGAATACTAAAAATCACTAAAATGATTTATGTGAACATATATAGCCGTGGGATATATATGACCATGAATGGGTTTTAGATGTACATGCATGTTTATATAAGACCTAGATCTAATGATAGGAGTTTAACTTAACATGATAAATATAAAACAAGCTTATAGATCTTGTGGGAACATTGGGAGAAAACAATATAGTCGTGGTCTATATGTAGTTTTCTTGGAATAATGATAACCTTGGAAACATGCATGAAACCTAGATAATCATGTTGTATTTTTGTAAATATTTACAAGACAGAAAACTAGCTAAAATGTTCATCTTGGAAATACCAAGATTTAAAATTATAGTCGTGGGCTATATGTATGTATGTATGTATGGACATGTGGCTTGATTTCTTGATTTGTACATAGCTAGATCTTATTTTGGGGACACTTATAAGTACATGCAACCTTAAAATAAGTTTTGAAATCATCTCAATAAGCTATAGTTAATTATAGCCGTGAGTTATAAGCTCATATTAGGGCTTATGACTTGCATGCAACATTGTAACACATCTAGATCTAATTTGGTACATCACATAAAATAAACTATAAGTTTTATTCTTTTATTAAGATTTAAAATTAAATATGGATAAGCTAATAATAAGCTTATAAGAAAATCCTAGACTAATACTTACATAAAATGAAAAGTAGTGTTAATGGACTAATTAAGCCCATGCAACCTTAGTCCAAGACTTAATGGACCTAATAAGCCATTTGATAAATCTTAGTATTTTAATGGACTTGAGATTATACTTAGGACCATTTAATTAATTAAAGGACTTAAAAGTGTATTTAAGCCCAATAAATGTGTTAAAGGCCCATTTAACAAGTTAGCAAACTTAAAAATATATTTAGGCCCACTAAAAGGCCCATTAGATGTTTAGCCCATTTAATGAGCCCATATAATGTTTAGAATGTTTAAATAAATTTTTTTATAAAGAAATGTAACTTATAAAAACTTTTGGAGTAAAATGACAATTTATGAAACTTAAGGATTAAAACCGGGACTTATGAAACTTGTTTTGATAAACTAGTAAACACAAGGACTGAAAATGTAATTATCCAAAAGTATAGGGTTTAATAAATACCATCCGTGGCATATTAAACCCTAGGGACCATTTTGGGAAGTTTCTAAAAGTTATTTTGTCATTTTAAAACCCTAGGGACCATTTTGGTAATGATCCGAAACATAAAGAAGCCCTAGGGGCTCTTTTGGTCATTTTATAAAAGTTATAAAAATTAGATTTAACTAGCGGGACTAAATCTACCATAAGCCGAAACTTTAACAAGCCCTAACCCTAATTCTATTTTTAAAATTAGTAATACTTAAAACAAACCCTAAACTATAAGAATTTATAAAATAAATTCTTAAACTTGTAATTTATAAATTATTTTATAAATGTTAAATAATTTATGGGAACTTTTAAGTTAAATAAAATATTATATTTTATTTATCAAAGATAAAATATTTATATTTTGCTTTATGAAAAAAATTCTATAAACAATATGGATATGTATTACTAATACATAAACTCATATACTTTTAGGAAATAAAATTATATGAACGTTGAATAAGTTGAATACTAATATTATAAGTAGAACACCTTACGTTTACTTAAAATATTAAACTTAATAATAAGTTTAAATGGATGACTATAATACATGAACTACGAATGTAAACTAATATTAAGTAGAACATTTTTAAGTTTACTAAATTATGAAACTTAATAGTAAGTTTAAATGAATGATTATAATACATGAACTGTGAACGTGAACTAATATTTTAAGTAGAACATTTTATGTTTACTTAGAAATGAAACTTATAAAGATAAGTTTAAATGGATATTGTTAATACTTGAATTATGGTTATTTAGATAAATGTCGTAGCATAAATGAACTGACTAAAAATTTGTATAAGCATACACATATGTTCTTTGTACTATCTATTAAGACTGTGCTATTTGATTAGGCATAACTTTTAGCATGAGCATTATTTGGATATTCATGTTATAAAACTATTGCCAACTCCCAGGTGAGTTTACAGCCCCATATAACTATTGATAAACTTTTCCTCTACGGGGGAGAAAACATGCAACTATTTTAAAATGGACATAACTGAATTATATAAACTTGACTATGATTGACTATTATAGAAATTGTTAAATTGTTGTAAATCGCCCGAATGTTATAAATAGATCTATTAGGGATTGAATATCCCCATCTGGGTGAGTCATGCTCACTGTGCCTTGGCCGGGAAAACAGATGTATACCATGTTGGAACTGGGGTTGGGTGTCTTTTTGTAAGACACTACGTCCTTATCTGTTGAGGACTATGGAAGGTTAAGCTTCAGTTTCGAGTAATAGCAAATGTAATCTACTTTTTAGTAATAATGCTTTATGAAATGTTACTTCTATGATTAATGTATGTCCAAACTAATTAATGTTAAAACCTATAAATTCACCAACTTTATGTTGACCCTCTAAGCATGTTTATCTCAGGGAAATGAAGTTAGAACGAGATATGTGCATGGACTCAAGCATCTATGAAATCTGCATTGTAGGAATCGTCAAGGGTTCCATTTGGGGAAAATGAACAATCTACTTATGACATGTTAAAGAAAATTTTTATTTATTTGTTTAATAAACATGTAATCTGATTTGAATAACTCTTTATCTTATGATCTAAGAACTATATGCTATCGATCCACCCTTGTGACATCACCATTGATAATTCCGCATATTTTGACCATACCCGGGGTGTCACATTTTAACCCCGAGTGGAAGACAACCACTACATCTAGGTTGAGGGACGTGGAAGAATGTTAAGACTACCTAAAGCAATGCATTCCACCCGGCCTGGTAAAGGACATAAATTCACTAAGTCACCCAGACTTAGTCGATGAATATAATGGGGCTTTGGTGCATTAGATGGCTATGGGTACCTCCATGCGGGTAAGATTTGAGGCCGCCCTGGATCACATTGAATCTTTAAAGAGGAAGAACGGCCGGAGGGAGAAAATGATTGAAGAAAATGAATCCCGGATTGCAGCCCTCCAGTCCCAACTCGCCACCGTTGAGGCCACCATCAAAGAACAAGTCGCGCATGCAAATACCAACGACAAACATGTTGCCGAGCTTGAAGCCCAACTTAAGGCTTCAACAGCTAAGGTAAGTATCCGTATAGTATCACACCCACGCCCATATCATGCATCATTCTAACCTTAGTGTATCACATGCAGGTGGCCGCCGTAAGAGCTTTAGCAAAGAGCTCCACTGACCAAGTATCCACCCTCTTGAAGGAGCTTGAAGATGCACAGGCATTGATCCAAGGCTAGGAGATGTTGAAAGAACAACTGGCCAAAGAAAGGACCGCGCTGGAACAGTTGATGGAGGCTTCTACGCAAAAGGATGTAGAGCTGGACGCCCTTAACACAGACCGTGATGAGGTGCTATACCCCCAACTACTAGAAGCCATTAATGGCCGTAGGTGGATGGTGGTTCATGGGGCGCGCCTAGCTGTAATGAAAGTATTGGAGGCCCCTCAATTTGTACAGCAATTTGCAGATCTTTTATTAGATGGCATCGACCATGGTCGTCATGAGGGTATGGTCATGGCCGCAAAGTTCATCAGCAAGAAGAAAAATTTTACTAAACATGCCTACTTCAACCCTGGGTCTGCAGAGAAGATGACTGCGTCCATGGCTGCTATACGGGATCTGGAGTACCCATTCTTGGCTGAGCTTGAGTCTACGAAGGATGCATCCAACAACGAGATCATGGAAAAACTAAGTCTAGGTGCATTGTCGCAAGGTGAGGGAAACTCCCGAACTCATTTCACACCCTCCCCCAACCAACTCACTCTTCCCATTTACGAGGATGTCACCAGGATCGTGGTTGGTGAGCAGACATTAAGTGAGGTTTTGGAGGCGAACGCGACCCAGGATCTGGACCAGAAAGACCATGGTGAAGCATTATCTCGATTAGCTGAAGAGCAGAGGAAGATAGGGAAGTTTCTCCCCTCGATGTAGGGCGTTCCTTTATTGGTGCAATTTCTGAACAATTTGGTTTGTAACAAATATTCGTCCATGGATTTCCACGACACTTTTTTTTGTAACACTATCTGAACACTTACAATATCATGTTTATGGGTCCCTGGTAATCACGGCGATTTTGATTGTTGGAAACTCGCTTCCATTCTTTAGATATTGTATATTTGTGTTGTATGACATGTCACGGCTTACCAAGAATAAAACTAAGTCTACATTTTACTAGACCTGCAGCGTGTGTCTTTACCATGTCTGACACTATGTAAGTACGGCATGCGGAAACTTATTACAACGTCTTGTAAATAAGGTGTCTAGTAAGGATACATGATCCGTGTCACTGGGGTTGCATCCCTCTTATGTGACAAGTTGAATTATTAGGTTCACTTAATCCTCTTACCCCGCCTGGGAGCGAATAGTACATGTACGGTTTGAATGAATGCATATGAATAAGAAATGGCATAAATAAATCTAAAAGACATAAGACAATAATTTATACAAGAACAGGCCGTGGAGCTAGCTAGGCACCACGGCATTTTATTAGAACGTTTACGATTTTTTGACAGAATGAAAATCCTAAGACAAATAGAACCTAGAAAGCATGAAAATAAAAAATACATGGATCTTCATTGAAGTTGACCACAGCGAAGTGTCCATGCGGAGGCCGAAGCCCTTTCAGAGGTAGCATCTTTTAAGGTTGCAAATATTCCATGTACGATCTAAGTCACGACCATCCATGTCACACAACTTGTACGCGCCTAGTCCCAAAGCTTCCGTGACCTCATACGGCCCTTCCCACTTTAGACCCAGCTTCCCTGTGTTCTCCGCGCGACTTGCCTCGTTAGCACGATAAACAAAATCCCCCGGTCGGAAGGAAACGCCCTTGACTTTGGAATCGTAATAGGCTTTCATGCGTGCCTTAGACTTGGCCTCATTGATGGCTGATATCTCTATTTTTTCCTCTAATAAGTCCAGATTGATCCGGAGTTGCACATCGTTCGTGACGGCATTAACCTCCGCCGTGTGGATTGTTGGCATCCTAGTTTCTATTGGGATAACAGCCTCGGTTCCATAGGCCAACGCGAATGGAGTGTCCCCATTAGCTGTTTTGATCATCGTCCTATGTGCCCATAAAACATGCAGCAGCTCATCTACCCACTTGGCACTTCGTTCATCTAGGCGTTCTATAATGCCTTCACATAGGCTTCTATTGGCCCTTTCCACGAGAACATTAGTTTGCTGGTGCTTAACCAATGTGAAACGCTGTGTGATGTTTAATGTCGCGTACCAATCCTTAAAAGGATTATCCGCGAAGTGCTTCCCGTTATCCGAGATGATTTCTCCTGGCAAGCCAAAGCGGCACACAATATTTTACCAAACAAAGTTTTTGACATGTTTTCCCGTAATGGATTTAACCGCCTTAGCTTCTATCCAGCATGTAACGTAGTCCATTGCGACGATCAAGAACTTAACTCCGCCTGCGGAAACAGGAAATGGTCATGCGATGTCGATCCCCCACTTATAGAATGGCCATGGGGATGTGATGGGTGTTAGCTCTTGCTGTGGATGTCACGGTACTGGCCTGTGCACTTGGCAATCGCTGCATTTACGAATCATGTCTCGTGCATCCTGATGCATAGTCGACCAATAGTACCCTATGTGTAAAGCTCATGCTACTACAGATCTGGGGCCCGCGTGCATGCCGCATGACCCTTCATGTATTTCACTAATCACATAGCTAGCCTGGCGCGGTCCGACGCATCGCAACCACGGCTGTAAGAAGGAACGTTTGTACAGAATCCCTTCTCGAAGTTCGAAATGTTGTGACTACCTTTTGATACGCCGTGCCGGCTTTTCATCGTCTGGAAGGGTTTCATCAGTTAAATAGTTGATGATCAGGGTCATCCATGTAGGTCCTTTTTCTTCAACTATAGTCGCGATTCCCCCCCCCCCCCCCCCCCCCCCCGTAATTGATTTTTCATTGAGTATTTCCACCAACAGTTTTTTGGATAAATGGGCGAAGCTCGTCGACGCAATCTTGCTAAGAGCATCCAACTTCATGATTTCACCCCTTGGTATCTGTTTGATAGAAAAATTCCCAAAAGTGGCTATGAGTGACTTGACTTTCTCCAAGTATTGGATCATGTTATCCTCCTTGGCTACGTATCCTCCTAGGATGTGATTTGCGACAAGCCGTGAGTCCACGTAGGCCTCAAGGTTGCGGACTCCCATCCTAGCGGCAATTTTTAAACCCGCAATCAATGCTTCATATTCCGCCTCATTATTCGTGGCTGTGAACTCAAAACGCAAGGCATAGGTAAATTCCATTCTTTCCGGATTCGTGAGAATAAGGCCGGCTCCTGATCCGTCCGTGTACGAAGATCCGTCAGTAAAAAAAACCCATGGTTCAGCTAGAATTTCCTCTTTTTGTACCATTGGTCCGTCCCCCTCTGGTTTCTCAATTAGGAAGCCTGTCAAAATTTGGCCCTTGACCGCTATCCTTGGTCTATAGGAGATGTTATGTTCTCCTAGTAGAACGCTCCACTTCTGTAGCCTCCCGACCACATCTGGCTTAGAGATGATTTGTTTTATTGGTTGATCAGTGATAACCACAATTGGGTGCGCCTGGAAATATCGGCGCAACCTTTTCGCGGCGTATACCAATGACAAAACCAACTTCTCCATAGATGAATAGTTCAGCTTCGGTCCTTGCAATGATCTGCTTATAAAGTAGACTGGAGTCTGGACTGTGTCTCGGTCGGTCATAAGGACTGCACTTATTGCTCCGTACGTAGCGGATAGGTACATGATGAGCTCCTCCTTAGGTCGGGGTGAAACTAACATAGGAAGATCCGCGAGATGTTGTTTAAGCTGCTCAAAGGCTTCCTCTGCCTCCTTTGTTCAGCGGAAATCTCCTTTCTTCGTGCACTTCTTGTGTGTTTTGAATAGAGGTAGTGATTTCTCCGTGGACTTTGACAACAACCTATTTAGCCCGGCCAACTTTCCATTTAGTGATTGTACCTTCTTGAGTGTCTGAGGGGATGGTAACTGTATCACAGCGTCCGTCTTCTCCGGACAAGGTTTAATGCCGTTTGGATTAATCATATACCCAAGGAACATCCCTTCGGTTTCCCCAAACGTGCACTTTTTTGGATTCAGTTTCTTGTTGATTCTCCTCAACGTGTCAAACGTCTCCTGTATATCACGGAGAAGTTCTTCCTCCGTATGAATCTTGATGACCAGATCGTGAACATAGACCTCGAGGTTGCGGCCTTTCTGGGAGTCGAAGGCTTTATCAACAAGTCGTTGATATGTCGCTCCGGCGTTCATTAGTCCGAACGACATTTTCGTGTAACAATACACGCCCTAACTAGTGTGAAGCACCATCTTCTCCTCATCTTCCTCCGCCATCTGGATCTGATGGTATCCTTTGTATGAATCTAAAAAACACTTGAAAGGGTATCCGCATAGGGATTATACCTTCCAATAAATTTCTGGTAGCGGATAGCAGTCTTGCGGACAAGCTTTGTTCAAGTCCGTGAAGTCCACACACATGCGCCAACTCCCGTCATGCTTCTTGACCATGACAGGGTTAAATAACCACTCGTGGTAGTATACCTCGCGCATAATTCATGCATCTACTAATTTCCGTACCTCATCCAGTATTACCTGGCTGCGTTCTGGTGCTTGACCACGCTTATTTTGTTTAACAGGAGGATATCCCTGGTGGATTTGAAGTTTATGTTCTGCTATCGAACGCGGCACACCTGTCATGTTCTTGGGCTCCCATGTGAATATATCAAGGTTCGCTTTTAGGAGGGAGCACATGTCCCTTTTCCCGTTATCCGATAGCGTTCCCCCTATGGCCACCTCTTGCTATGGGTAGTCAGGGTGGATTACCACCTTCCAATTAGGGGGTGGTGATCCTTCCTTGATGGGAACAGGCTGGACTGGTGTTGTCACTGCGTGGCATTCAGATGCCGGCACAATCGAGTTATAAATTGTAACAATTCCCCCTTCGACTGGGAATTTAATCATACCATGAGCCGTCGATGGGACAGCCCGTATGGCTAAGATCCTTGGTCTTCCATTAATACCATTATACGGGGAATGTGAATGTATCACCATAAAGTTCATCCAAGCCGTGGTGGAATGTTCTTTATCCCCAATGGTCACCAATAGATGCAGCTGTCCTATTGGCCAGATAGTATCTCCACTGAAGCCAATGAGCGGCGACGTGGCCGGCACTAACTGGCTCTTAATCTCTGGTCATAGCTGTACGAATGTATAGAACTTCTGCCGACGATCCTCCTTCCACATACATACGACGAACGTTGTGTGTTCCAATACTTACCTCAATCGTGAGAGGTGCATCGGCCACGTTGCTTGCCGTAATGGTAGGGAATGAGATCTCTCTGCCGCGTGAAAATATTTGAATAACTTTATGCTTTGTGCGGCGCTGTTGATGGTTGGAGTTTTTACACACCTTTAGGAAAAGGATGTAAAATTAGGGTAAGTGTTAACAAGTGACTTAAGAAAATCACAAGTTATGACCCAAAGTGGGGATCGTTCTCATGGAGGCTTGGTGTGTGTGTTAAGAAATGATTAATTATGTGATTATATGATTATGAGAAATAAAAGAAAATAGAAATGGGATAAGAAGAGAATGACGGTTACGATGACAGATTACACTAAGACGAAAAGGTCATACACGTAAAACCGTAAAAGCACCAAAATTAAAATTTTACTCTAAAAATTCCTAGAAAATTGTAATAAATCCTAAATAATGTATTAAGAGTTTACAAAAAATCAAAATTCACTCGAACCTTTTATTTAATTAAATAATAATTTTTTAATACTAATTAAAGCCCTAAAAATCAATTTAATTAACAAAAAGCCCAAAGTAAGATTTATCACTTTGTAAACCTCTAAAGTGACCTAACTTAATTTAAAACTGTTTTTGAAAATTATAAAATTGATTAAAACTATTTAAAAACAATTAAAAACTATTAAAACTTAAAATAATTATAAAAATTAATCTAAGGACAATAAAAATATTATAAAAGTTGTAAAATTCCTAACTTTATGTATTTGAACTAGGAAAAATGAAAAAACTAGAAAAAGAAAAAATTTCATGTTTGGTCCCTATCGTTTACACCAAATATCAAGTCTGGTCCCTATCTCAAACTAAGTGCACAGATAGTCCCTATCGTTTATATTTTGGATCAAAATTCGTCCCTATCTTGGATGGGTGTTAATTTTGTCTGTTAACTTTTGGATGTATAGGGGTAGTTTGGTCTTTTGCTAATTTATTTTTATTAAATACAAACACCTTCTCCCTCACCTATCTCTCTCTCACCTTAAATAACTCAAACCCTAATAGGGTTTCTCATTTAACCTAGCCACCATTTTTTTCTTCTCTCCCAAAAATCTGACAGCCACTAGCCGGCGACCAACTCCGGCCACCACCGGCCGTCATCCCTGCACCACTCCTCATCACGTCCACCACCACCAAATCCATAAAAACTAACTGTTCACTACCCACGACCACCATATTTGTCTCCACCACCAGTCGCCATACACCACATCCAACACCATCATCACTACCGAAGCATACCACCACAACCACAATATACCATCACCAACCAACACCATCGTCTAGATTTTCTATCACCCATCATCACCACTGTCGTGGTCTTTAACCAAACACCACCACCATCTCGTTCATATAAATCAACACCAGCAACCAATCTTTTTACTCCAACTCAACTCTCTAATAGTCCCAGGCTCCCCACACATCCTACAATACTCCTCATCCCTAATAGTCCCATTAATCGCGGCAAGCTCCCTAAGCTGCTGCCTCTTATGCTCATTCGACACCTCATCAACCGGCTGCAAGAGCTTCTCCACCATCCCCGCATCCGCATCAAGGGCCTCCTGCGTATCCGCCTCAACCAAAACATGCAAATCCTCATTCTCCTCATTATCCTGATTCAAACCCATTTTATTCTGCTTCACAGACCCCTTCCCTCTAATCACAATCTTCGCCCCAGTCTCCTTCTGCATACGTTTCTGCGTATTTCCCCTCGGCCCAATAATCAACCCAATAAAATTATACCCAGGATACTCCTTCATCGGTATATAAAGCTTCTTAAACAGCTTAGGCGGACGATAATCTGCAGGGGGCTTAAACAAAGGATTCTTCTTAATAATCTGGGAAATAATCTCCTGACGCTCTAATTCAACCGCTCTCTAGCACGATACTCGCCCGTATTGATCCTTATACCTAGCTCAAGTTAGAATTTTGGAATGAATCTGGGATGGTGAGATGAGGGATGGTGACAGTGGGGATAGAGGACTTGTGGATATAAAGATGGTTAGGTGATGATAAGATATGGTGGGTGGATAGTGGGTTTTTTTTTTGGATTAAAGTATGTAAAGGACCAAAATACCCCTCTTCTTTTACCATTTAACGATCAAATCTAACGCTCATCCAAGATAGGGACCATTTTTGATCCAAAGTGTAAACGATAGGGACGATCTGTGCACTTAGTTTGAGATAGGGACCAACCTTGATATTTGGTGTAAACGATAGGGACCAAACGTGAATTTTTTTCCTAGAAAAAACTAACTTTTAATTTTTAAAAATAAAATAATAATAAAAATCCAAAGTTTATAAAAAAGTTCTAAAAAATTACCTAAAATCAAGAAAAATGTAACTAAGATAAAAATGCAAACAAAAGTTTCCAAAACCTTTTTAATAATTTTATATTAAGTTTTAAAGTTGATAAAAAACCCTAAAATTATATAAAATAAAAAATAAGTTAATTTGAAAACTTTAATTGATGTAAACCTCAAAAATACAATTAAAAACTTAAAAACTATTTTTTTTAGATTTTTAAAACACTTTTCCTATTTTCTAATTACTTTCTAAAATTAAAACTAAAAATAATCCTAATAAATTAAATATAAACATGAAAAATAAATTTTTAATGCCAAAAAGTCTTAAACACTATGACCAACATGAGAAAAATCAAAAGAAAGAAACATGCCAAGTAAAAAAGCTGGAAAAAGCTTATTAACTCACGGCTTATATTAATAAGCCCTAATCAAATAACCCTTAAATATTAAAGAAACCAAAGGATAACCAGTCAAAGACCCTAGGGCAACTGGTTATCACGTTGGTGTGTGGGAGAGATGGCGCAGGTTCGAGTCCTGGCCAGTCTCTTTTTGTTAAAACCTTTTTTTTAATTTTTCTTTTTGCAAAAACTTAAAACCAGTAAACTTATTAACTATGAAAACACAAAACTTTTTAAAATCAAGCAAGATTTATTCCTAGAAAATACAAAAAAAAACGTTCTCAGTTAAACAAACTTGCTACAGTAACCAAATATCTTGAAAAATAGTGTTATCCGAGAACCAAAACGTTCTCAAACAATGCTAGAATCAAACTGATGATGATTGAGCTTTGAATATGGATTGATCTTGTTGGTTTGTTGGTTATTTCTTGCAAATAAGGCACCCCCACAACCAGTTGGGTTATGGGGAGTCACACCTAGCTAAAAAAACAAGTTAACATACAAGTTTAAACACAAAACAACCTCTGATGTGCACAAACAGACCTAAGAACTAGTTGCTGGTCTGTTTGACCACCAAGTGGATTTCAAGCTACTCAAAGTTTCTCCTTAGCACAACAAATCACTACTGAAAAGTTCTAAACCCTAAATAACACTAAACCCTAATAGCCTATAAAACTAGAGAGCACAAATCATCAATATGAGTCAGAAAAGTGGGCTACTGATTTTAAGCTATTATGACCAAGTTATTTAGCATGCCCTTTTTGTTTTAACCTACCAAACTGACAATTCAATCACCAAATGTACCCAAAGCAGACAAACAAAGGATGTTTAACATGTTTATAAACCAAATAGATGTCAACTCCTTGGCTTAATCCCTAATTCCAAACAACCCTTATGTTTCTGATTTTGATAATTAACAAAGTGATTAAACACAAATCTTATCCAATCTGATTTTTAACAATTTTAGCATGCATATAAAGTCAAACCAAGCATAATCAAACAGGAACAACTACAAATAAGCAAAACATACTCAATCATCATTCAAAAGCACAATAAATATCACATAAACTAGCCAATGGGTTCAAGCTTTATACCAGAGCTTAATGCTTTGCAAAGGGGTGTTTAAGGAGCTTATATGAGCTTAAGAATGAGTAGAGGATCCCTGTTGGTTGGGCTACAACAGACCTAGGGATTTCAATATCATCAAAAGAGACTGAAAGAAATGAATGAATGATGGACCTTGCTTCTTGTTTGATCCCTGCACAACACCACAAGACCAAATAGCACCTTCAAGCTTATATAAGCTGATGCTCATATGCTTGTATCAACAGCTTATGAGCAGGCTTATATAGGCAGTAAGTTATGATTAAGAAAAAAATAACCAAAAATCTTTTGAGACAAATTTTGGAAGCACCAACTTTCTAAAAATGAAACCCTTTTAAACCAAATGCTAAACTACCAAAACCACTTGAGAATACTCAACTCAAACTCAAAAAGCTAATCTCATGTATCCACTTTCACTTCTACCTGAGATTGGTTTAAGATTTGAGTTGAGAACCAAAGAAAAAAACAATTTCCTTTACCTTTTCTTTCCACTTAAATACTTAAAAACAAAGGTGAATCTCACACTTATACAACCTAAACAAGAAATCCTACCCAGGATTCTTGTTAATCAAACACTTTAAACCAAAATTTCTCACAAGAATATGATGGTCAATAAATGCTTAACAAATCAGAAAATGGAACTCAGTTTTCTTCACACAAGTCAAAACACTTTTTAAATAACTGAAAAGGAATTATTTTTACTTCAAAACACACCAACTTTCATTAATAAAACAGGTACAAAGACTTGTAAAAAAAACTGGAACAAAACCAAAGTCACAAGTCGACTTGGCTTTTATACAGGTACTAGGACTATTCTAGAATGCATAAATAAAATAATAATAAAAATGCTAAAGCCCTAAACCCTAATCTATGAGTTTCTAAAGTTGCCCTTTGAAGCTTTCAGAATATGCTCTTGGATGCTTGTTCAAACTTGGTCAAAAGAGGACTCTTGTGAATTGAGAGTGACATGCCAACTTGTAAGAGGATCATGGGCGTTTAAATTAAACTTTAGGACCAAGGAATGGCATCCAATCATTAGTTTGGTCGGATTTTGGGAGAAAGGGGACAAAGAAGTGAGCAGGGGAGGGTCCCATGGCTCACATGGGTGTGTTGGGATCATATTTTTGGTGTGGGGTGGGTTTAACACATGGTTAATCAATGATCTGGAAAGGTATAAACAAAACCCCTTTGTTTTTGTCTTGATTAAACCTGGGGATTTCTTGGGTTTATGAGGGTGATTAAGGGGGATTAGATCCGTTTTTGGGGGAGATTAATTTAAATGTTTGTTATGGAGGGAAGGGTTTATTTAACTGAATAATCAGTTAAATAAATAAGTGGGGTGTGACGTGGAGAATGGGAGGTTTGTGATTGGTTGTTGGGTGAGTGGGGGTGGCGTGGCGAGGTGTGAGTGGTGGGTATGAGAATGGTTGTCTTGTCAAGAAAGCCCCCTCTACTCCCTTTCTTTTGTTACTTGATTTCAAACAGCTTATAACTCCAGTTCCTTTGTTTTTCAACTTTGCAAACTCCCATTTTGGCCACAATAACTTTTGAAAAGTTATTCCAAGGACTAGTTTTGGCAATTCATGATATTTTAAGGACTAATTTTGGCATTTTCTTCATTCTTCAAGGTCTTGACTTGTTTGTTGACTTCTTGGAGGACTAATATTGACAATTTAGTTTTGTTGAGGGACTAAATTTGCCAATTCTTCAAAGTTAAGGGTCCTTTTTGTAATATTGACAAACTTTAGGGACCAACCTTGTAATTATGAATAAAGAAGGGTTTAAAGTGTCAATCCTTCAATATTGGAGGACCCTTCTTGTTCAATCTTAAATTCTTCAAGGGTCTTTCTTGGAAAATCAATACTAGGGCTTGGTTCATTGTGCAGCTTCGTTTCCCGTGTTTGTTTTTGATTGATTCTTGTGATCTTTTGTCATTTTCTCAATATCCGTACCTAAAATACACAAGCAACAAACACAAGCATATATTTGGGTATTTTCATGATATTTAATGCATTTTAAGCCCATTTTGGACGATGAGACCATGTATAAAAGCAGTCTCATCACTCCCCCATACTAAACCATTGACGTGCCCTCACGCAATGCTAGAATAAATTATCATAGCATCTCCAAAATTCATTTTTATTCACTTTTATTTGATGCTAAACTAGCTACACTACTAATATTACTACTACTACTTGCTTTTTAGACATAATGTATGATTTTCATCGCAAAAAGGGACGTTTAGGTTCATAGAATAAGAACACGTGAATGCTTCTTTAGAAATAATTTCATCGTCCTCGATTTTCACCCCAATTCCATGCCAAGCGTGCAACGAGATCATTTTCATTATAAGTTAGTAATGCTAACACTACTCATATGCCCTAATCACGTACTTATCCTCCCATTTTCCTAAGTTGTATCTCTTATATTTTATTTTGTCTTGAATGTTTCACGAGGATACATTGTTTGACTTATGCGATGATAGAGATTTAGGTCTAAAAATAGAGTCCTAACGGTGTAACCAAGACCATCAAATCAATAATCCCTCCTAATAGACAACGATGTCAAAAAATTAAGTCAACAAGAAGGATCGATAAACACGGTTTTATAACGGTTTTGAACATGAGACTTATTACCAAGACTTTTATACGCCCCCTAACGGAAGGGCCTTATTATCTTTGGTTTACCTCCATCTTTTATTCAACTTCGCCATGAAGCTTTTATTATGACTTCGGTCTTGCCTTGCCTTTTATTATCCGCCTCATCGGTGTTTTTATTAGCCAAAAACGTATATCCTCACGCTAAGGCGAATTTTGGATCTTTAAAGCTTCAAAGATTAAGGCTTGATTCACTTTCAATTTTGCATAGATTTTTCGGCCTTGTGGGCTTCAAATTATTTGCTTGATTTAGGTGAGCACTTGAAATCTTATTATTGGGTGAAGCTTTTGATTATTCAGGTGTCAATACTTCAAAACCGTAACGCTAGCAATACCTTAATGTCTTCCCAATTTAATTACACGGAAGCTACTAGAAAAGACTAGAAACCCAACAATCAAGACTAAACCGCTAAGTCAATATTTATTAAGCAAAAAATATTTACAAGCGAAGGGAGAATAAGCAAACAACGAGAACACATGAGTTTTTGAAAGAATACGAGTATTCTACGTTTAGCATAGTAACTTATAATTAACCCTATCAATTCTCGTCCTCATTTAAGAGACTTAGCCTAATGTGAAGTTAAGGAATCGAAGCTAAGTGCTCAACACGCACGGTCGAGTCAAAAATTACTCTTATTCTCGCCATCGGAAAATCTACATTCGTGTCTTCAAACACTTATAAAACATGAGAAAAAATTTTAAATTTGGCCATTTTTAGCCTTATTTTGCAACAAAACGATAAACAAAAAGATAAACTTTGGAAAGCGTGAAGGTTTGGCAAGGCAAGTATCTATTCACCCCCCCCCCCCCCATACTAAAGTTAAACATTGTCCTCAATGTTTCGAGTCTAGGGGTGCAAACACCCCCATACTAGAGACGTAGTCGAATGCCTAATCTCGCATGGAAAGGGTGTAACCGTTAAATTTAAAGTCGTTTATGAAGTGTGCTATAAACCTAAGGTTAGAACATCAAATGATATATCATTTGGATATTGAGAAAGTCTTCAAAGCAAACGATCGAGTGCTCCCATAAAACGAACACGATAGGCTCCAATCGTGAAGATAATGATCTAAAAACCATAATTCACAAACAACCACGGAACAAAGGTTGGAAGGGCACAAATCCCCTCTCATTAAACTAATTAGAAAGCAATAATATGTACATGGATAAGCATGGGTCTCCCCCACGAGGCACCTTGTTTTTTATAACCGAGTCAAAAGTTCGACTCGAATCCCCCATAAATGTGATCATTAAGGGATAATCTTGGTATGGTCAATTTTTAGTGTGGCTTACATGATAAACAAGGCCCAAAAACAACAGGTATTAAGGACTAAGTCCTTTGATGGTGCAAAATACCGGGATCGAAGATGGCGTTCTCGTTTTCATAGGAAAAACAAATCAACGCCACTTCATCATATGTCAACACAAACCCAAGGGGTTTAAAGAAAATAGATGAAAAGAAATAGAAGGGTGGGACAAAGGGTAAGTCACAAAAACATTGAGCTACTCGAGGTAGACTCGCACCAATCAAATAGAAATATTTTCCATTTATTGCATCGGTGGATGACCGAGATTTCCCTTTATAAGCAATTCCGGGATCAAATATCTCGTCCTCAGTGGAGAAAGGGAAGGTAACATAAGGGGCTTCCCCTACACTAAGTCCACACCAAGCATCGTCAAAAGGAGAAGACGAGCTTGTAGCACTAAAAACACGAGGTGGTGACGGAGTTAGCATTATAGAAAAATCTTTTAAGTCCAATTTAAAATTTTTTCCTTTTTCATCTTTTAAACTCTCCTTATGAAAACCTGACTTAATTATGTCAAAAATATTTGGTGTTTCTAAAGCAATGTTAGTCACACTAAAAATTCTCACATTTGAAAACCGTTTTCGTTTTGGTGGTGGTAAGTTCTCAAAACGTTTGTCGACAAAGGAAACTTCCCCATTGGGGTCAACATATTCATCATCCGAAGAATCATTCGTGATTGGAGACGTAGGCTTAACACTCTTAACCTCCACCGGCGGAGGGGACGTAAAATCGTTTTTATCATCAACTCCTAAACTCTTTTTGAAATCGTTTTACAAATGTTTTTGATGGGATTAACATTGTTCAAAGACGTGATAGAATACACATGAGAATGTGTAGAGTTTTGAGTTGCATTTATGACGAGTTCTTCCTCATTGAAACGTAGAGTGATTTTCCTAGCATGCACATCGATAAGTGCTCTCGAGGTATCCAAAAATGATCGACCTAAAATTAGAGGAACTTTAGGATCGATGGGAATGTCAACAACGATAAAGTCCACGGGATAGTATAACTTTCCAACTTTCGCGAAGACTCCTCAGCTACTCCACAAGCTAGAATCGTAGAATGATCGGCCATCTCGATTGACATTCTTGAAGGAGTGACATTAGGAAGATTGAGCGACTTAAAAATCTCAAAAGGCATCAAATTTATACTAGCACCAAGATCGGCCAAGGCGTAGCATTCCTTCATATCTTGTATTGCACATGGGATTAAAAATTTACCGGGATCACCGACTTTTTGAGGTATGCGGCTAAGAAAAACCGAAGAACAACTAGATGAATTTTGCAATTTCTCTTTGTTATTCAACATACTTTTGAATTTTTCAGCAAATCGAGGCATCATGACCAAGGCGTCGGCAAAACTTATATTAAAATGCAAGTCACGAAACATTTTCATAAAAAGTTCAAATTTATAATTATTTCGTTCTTGTGCCTTTTCCTTATTTCGTCTTGAAGGGTAAGGTAAGGGTGGTGTGGGTTGGGGCATAGGCAACGGTCTTGGAATCTCGGGTTCCACAATTGGTATTGGTTCAACCGTAGGTGTGGTTTGAGCGGTACTTTGTGGGCTTGGAATTTGCTCCTTTTCTACCACCACCTCGGGTTCTTTCTCTTTTTCCTTCTCCGTAGAAGTACTTGGACGAGAAACGGTTTCTTTGAAAGTTTTAGTAGTACGAGTAGTAATAACCTTCAATTCTCCTTTCGGGTTTACGATGGTATCACTAGGAAGACCACCCGAAGAAGAAGGTTTACACATGATAGCTTCAAACATTTTTCCCATTCGATCTTCAAACTTAGATTGCCTAGCATCCGCTTTTAACAATTCTTACTTAATCTCATGTTGACCTTGCTCCATTTTTTATTGATTTTGTTGGAGACGTTGAACATTTCCTTCCATTTTATTAACATGAGTCTTAAGTTCATTAGCAAGTTCGTTTTTCAACTCGGGTCTTAAGCTAACCATCTCACGTTGCATATTATCAAACTTAGCATCGTTTGCTTCAGCATAATTCAAAAATTCTCCTTGAAGATTTTTGGTGTGATCATTTTGAAAACCTTGTGTAGTAGTTTGAAAATCACGGTTTTGGTTTTGGTTTGAAATTTGCCCATTTCCACTTTGATAATTACCCTTGTTGTAGTTACGTTGATTCCCTTGGTAAGCACCACTTTGATTGTTGTTTTGATAGTTGTTAGCATTTTGATTTTGTGGAGCTTGATTTTGGAGGGAACCTTGACCGTTTTGGTTATAAGTTCCCGTGGCTACATAAGCATTCGAAGTGTTACCATCCGCGGTAATGCACTCGGAAAAATCATGAGCTCCACCACACGAAATACAACTCTTGGCAACCGCCTTAACCAATGCGGAATTCAAAGCATCTTGTGCTTTCCTATGAGTCATAAGAGTCGAAAACCTATCGAAAGACCGATTCTCCTCATTTGCTTCATCTTGCAAGGCACTCATGTTACGAGACGACGATGAACCGATAGTGGCAACACTCGGTGTGTTACGAGGGCTATAAACATTAGACCTATTCTTAATGATTTTCAAAGTTTCATCTCGTTCATGATCATTAAGCCCATTATAAAAAGTGTCAATTTGATGCAATTCGTAAAAATCATGGTGTGGACATTCATGTAACATTTCTTTAAACCTTTCCCAAGCCATTGAAAAACTTTCATTAGATCTTTGTGTAAATCGTGAAATCTCGTTTTTCAAATGTGTTGTTTTAGATGGTGGAAAAAATTGTTTCACAAACTTAGAAACGAGATCACCCCACGTCAAAATCGAATTTGGGGGTTCTTTCTCGAGCCATATCTTGGTGGGTCCATCTAAAAAGTATGGAAACAACATCATCTTAATGGAATCGTGTGGTACATCCTTAAAATTGTTTGTCGCGCTGAGACGATTGAATTGCCTAATGTGATAATGTGGGTTGTCTTTTTCGTGTCCGTGAAACTTGTTGGCTTGAAGCATAGACATTAAACCCGTCTTGATCTCGAAGTTCTCCGCAAGGATGACGGGAATAACAATGGCCTGTCCAAAACCCTCGGTGGGTGCTTGAAGCAACCCCATCATAGTACGATTAGCCATGATAGCTTCTTGTTCTATAATAGGTTCCTCACTTGGAGTTTCTTCACTAGAAAGATTAGGAGTAGGTGTTGACTCCTTTCGGTTTCTACGTTTACGTGCACGTCTTGCTTGATTACGAGTAAGCATAAATGTCACGTATAACGTGGGGATGAGCAAAGAAGATTCTTTTTGGTGTTTTTAACTTTTTCAATTTTTGATTGTTTTTACTTTTTTTGGATCTTTGATTGTTTTTACCTTTTTTGGATTTTTGGAATTTTATTAAGTAGACCAAAATCTACAAATCTCCTCCTTAATCAAGTCTCTTGATTAAAGAAGCCTCAAGGAATGAAAACGATCACGTGAAGTGAACGCCTTCGATGAATTTTGAACGTTGGTGGAACACCAAAACGTTCAAGAGGGTTTAATCAAATAAAACCAAGAAAGTATATATGATACTTAATAATACTTTGGCGACAAAACCCTCGATTAGCTCTCAAAATGAAATACTCACAAGAAAGCGGGGAAACGAGGCGGCACGAAGCACTTAAGAGCCTTTGTAACACCCCATTTTGGAAATGGAATCTTACGCATAATCATGGCGTGTCATCAAAGCATACAAGGATAAATGTCTAAGCATTATTTGACCATAAAAGGGAAATACCGGAATCAAACATCGGTAACCCCTAAGTAGAGCTCATCACACACAAACATAAATACTGTAAAAGGAAAGGACGAAACAATGTCCATTGCAAGTTGTATTAAAATAAAGGAAATGCATAAAGTAAAGAAAGACAGTAAAGCTTCCAATCCATATGCACGTACGTTTGAGATCTACGAGCGTCCCTGAGTACCTGCCGTTTTAGGAACATGAAAAGGAAAACGGCTGAGCAAGACGCTCAGTGCACGGACGTACAATATAGCATGAAATAGGATAAGCATGTAACATATAACAGCGGATGACTAAGTTCTGAGTAAACTGGTTAAGTATTAAGAAAACTGGTTTATAGTTTGAAAAGCCTTATGTTTATCTTATGAAAACTGTTTTAACATAAATATACCATAGCCTATATAGGTCATGAAAAGGTCACGTGCATGAATACTTAGAGGGGTGACCTCATCATGCTGATTAGAGGGGATGCCTCTAATTAATATACTGGTCTGGGTAGGAGGGATCAACTCCTTGTGAAGGATGCAAGGCACACACCACATTCACCATGAAATACTGAATAAAACATGTAACTAGGATGCACCCATACGCCCCACATGATATAATAATATGGCTAAAACTGAAAGGGACGCCACGAGCAATCACTCCGCTGTGGGGAAGTCATAACATTGGTGCCTCCAATGTTATGGTTATATTACCTCCATAACTAGGTGAAACTGGTCATGCTTGTATATGGCTATAGATTATGCTAATTAAACATAAGCAGTTCAACACAATAAAACAAAAACTGGGGAAAACAGTTGGCTGCATACGGGGAAATCCTAATAAGGAAAGAATGTCCATACTGAAAGGACGGGAATCCGTACCTCAAGTCCAGTGAATGAACGGAAGAAAGACTCCTACTTCTGGATCACTAACGCTACATGAATACACACGTGTATAAGTATCGAATCACTGATTACGTACTGGGTTTTATGTCTCATCTTAGCTTACTTTGTATGTTTTAGGTCATGGTTTACTGTTTAAAGCCCTATCTGTGTTTACCTTGTACTCTGATTAATCTGATAAAGTATTACTGGTAATTCATGTATTATTATACTTACTGTGTAATAATAAGTAACTTTCCAAAATTAGCAGGTTTCCAGATATAGAAAGTTTCCAAAATAGAAAGTTTCCAAAAATAGAAAGTTTCCAAAAATAGAAAGATTCCAAAAATAGAAAGTTTCCTAAAATAGAATTTACTGCTTAATATAGATTAGTTTCTAAAAATAGAAAGTTTCCAAAAATAGATAAGCTGCCTTAATTAAATAAGTTTCCATATATAGAAGGTTTCCATAATTAGATTAGCTGCCTGAAATAGATAGATTTCCATATATAGAAGGTTTCCATTAATAGATTAGTTGCCTTATTTAATTAAGTTTCTAAAAATAGAAGTTTCCATAATTAGAATTAAGCTGGTTACATAAGCTAACATATAAGTCTAAGTGTTTATAAGCTTATTTCTTAAGTCATATGATATAGTGTATAGTTTAATTATTATTTCATGTATTTTAATTAAACTATAGGTTAAGCATTTTAATTAAAGTATAACATGTTTTAATTAAAATGGAACAAAATACTTAGGTTAAAATGTGTATTATTATGTATTAATAACATAACCTAAGTCATGTCTAAATTAATTAATTATAGGCATGTTTTAAATAATTAATTAATTATAACTTATACCATAAAATACTTAGGTTAAATTAATATCATGCTAAACTAATAATTAAAAATAACCTAAGTCATGGTTTAATTAATATCTCATGTTATTAATTAATTTATATCCTAAGTTCATAATTCATAAAATTAACATGTGGCATAAATCATGATTTAACCAACGAACCAAGAATCGGGCATGAACTCGACACCGTACCCCGATTCAACTCGGGGCACTTGTGCCCCCTTGCTGCCGTGGGTCCCACATGCACCAACCAAGACCAAAATGGTCTTGGTGGTGGCGGCAAAAAGCAAACCGAACCCCCCTCGGGTTGGTTATACTAGGCGGCCAAAACAAACACCCTCATATATCATCCTTTGATTTTAATTAACCCCAAAACATGTTAGGTCTATGTTTAATTATCATGTTTTAACAAAAATAAAAATAACATGTTCATGAAAATAATTAAAGATTAAAAGAAATGAAAAGAAAGGTTTAGAATGATATACCAATACGTAGCTTGAAAGAGGATGAACAAACACGGTTTATAGCAATGATTTTTGTGATCAAGATCAATCAACAACCACCTTTGGTGGTCTTATGGGTGGCGGCACAAAGAGAGACCAAGGAGGAGGAGAGAAAACTTTTTAGGTTAAATGCTATTTTGCTTGAAATATAAAAATGAAATGCATATTTACCATAACCCCCCCCCCCCCCTTTCATGTAAAAGTCAATGGGCTAAGCCCATTTTGGTTATGTGTGCCGTGGGTATGGGGCCCCACATGGGGTACCCGTACCTTTTTCTCGTGTCCCGATGTTTCGTGTTCGTTCGTGGTTAAACGTGTTCGTGTTTAAAGTGTTTATGTTTATTTTATCATGTAGTTTATCGTATTATATACACTCGTAATTAAGTACTTACGTAATTATTTTAGTTCGTGTTTTAAAATGGTGATCATGATTTAATTATGTTCACGTGAAATATCTATTAACTGTTTATCATGAGTTTGTACGTAATCGATACTTATCATGTCATACACGTATGCACTTGCTTGATTATTAGCACATGAATGTGATCAATACTAAATAGGGTAAGTTTTAATCTAGGACGTACGATCTTAAGGGCACTATTCATGGTAAAAGCATGCGGGTTTTACAATTCTTCCCCCCTAAAAAGAATAATTCGTCCCCGAATTATAGATAAAGTAAACTGGAAAGAAGTAACATACCCGAACTCAAAATATGAAGTGAGGGTAAGAAGCCCGGATAGACTCCTCCGTTTCCCAAGTGGCTTCCCGCTCGGTATGGTCCCTCCAAAGAATTTTGACGAATGGAATCGTCTTCCTTCTCATGACTCGTTCTTGCCTGCCAAGAACTCGTTCGGGTTCCTCTATAAAAGTGAGATCTTCACGTATCTGTTCCAGTGGATACTGAACCATGTGAAGGGGATGATACATGTACCCTCTGAGTAAGGACACATGGAACACGTTATGCACGTGCGAAAGCTGAGGAGGTAATGCCAATCGGTAAGATACTTCACCGATTCGTTCAATGATATCAAATGGTCTGATGAAACGAAGACTGAGTTTCCCTTTGATCCCGAAGCGTTTAACACCACGTGCCGGCGAAACCTTGAGGAAGACGTGGTCTCCCACATTAAAATGTATGTCCCTATGATGCTTATCAGCGTAACTCTTCTGACGTGACCGTGCTTCCTGCAGCTTCTGCTTAGCTACTTCGATCTTCTCATTGGTCATTTCTATAATTTCTGGTCCTTCGAGTGTTCGCTCTCCCACTTGATCCCAGCAGATTGGAGCGCGACACTTCCTGCCATACAACATTTCGAAAGGAGCACATTTGATACTTGCGTGCCAGCTGTTGTTGTATGCAAACTCGACCAAAGAGATGTAATCGTCCCAATCACCTGTCCATTCCAACGCACACGACCTTAACATATCTTCCAATGTCTGAATTGTTCGCTCCGACTGTCCGTCCGTTTGAGGATGAAAGGCCGTACTCAGCTTAAGTTTTGTACCCCAAGCTTTTTGCAGACCTTTCCAGAATCGCGACGTGAAACGAGGATCTCTGTCTGAGACGATGCTGGAGGGAGCACCGTGGAGTCTCATGATCTCCCTTCTGTAAGTATCTGCGAGTTTACTTACCGGATCTTCCTTGCGTATCGGTAAGAAATGAGCTGATTTGGTGAGTCGATCGACGATGACCCAAATGGCATCGTGCTTCTTCTTGGTAGGCGGAAGACCGGTAACAAAATCCATGGTGATTTTGTCCCACTTCCACTCTAGAATATCCAACGGTTGAAGGAGACCGCCCGATCGCTGGTGCTCAATCTTAACCTGCTGGCAGGTAAGACATTTGGAGACATAAGTGGCTACATCATGTTTCATACCACTCCACCAAAAGTACTGTCTGATGTCATGGTACATTTTTGTCAACCCAGGATGTATAGAAAATGGGAAGCTGTGAGCTTCAGCTAACAATGCTTCCCGGAGTTCTTGATTGTCAGGAACACAAAGTCTCGTGCCCTGCCAAACGATACCGTCTGCGTCCATTCTGAATTCTGTCTGCTTCTCCAAATTCTGAATTATCGCCCATATTTCTCCATCATCCTTCTGAGCATCCTTGATCCTAGACAGTAACTCGGGTTCTACTCTAAGATTCGCCCAGTATCCGTGCTGCCCACGTACCATGATTTCGATGTCTAGCCGCTCCAAGTCTCTTATGTTTTGTTCCTTGATTTCAATGCCGTTGATCATTCCGGACTTTCTGCTGAGTGCATATGCTACTACATTAGCTTTTCCGGGATGATATTGTAGGTTAATATCATAATCCTTCAACAGTTCCAACCATCTCCTTTGTCTCATGTTCAATTCACGTTGAGTGAAGATATATTTCAAGCTCTTGTGATCCGTGAAAATGTCGCATGATTCTCCGTATAAGTAGTGCCTCCATATTTTCAATGCGAACACCACTGCAGCAAGTTCCAGGTCATGCGTAGGGTAGTTTTCTTCATAGGGCTTAAGCTGCAGTGAAGCATACGCGATCACTTTCCCGTGTTGCATGAGAACACAGCCCAGTCCCTTCCCCGATGCATCGCTATAGATCTGAAATCCACCTGTACCAGATGGGAGAGTAAGAATAGGTGCAGACACTAACTTCTGCTTTAGGTCTTCGAAGCTCTTCTCTCGTTCTTCCGTCCAGACGAATTTCTCTCCTTTTCGCATCAGTTTGGTGAGAGGTAATGCCAAGCGGGAAAAGTTCTCCACGAATCTGCGATAATATCCAGCTAAGCCTAAGAAACTGCGGACTTCTGTCGCTGACGTTGGTCTTGGCCATTTAGTGATAGCCTCAACCTTCGCTGGGTCCATAGTGATCCCTTCTGCTGATACAATGTGACCTAAGAATGCCACTTTGTTTAACCAGAACTCACACTTGGAGAATTTCGCATACATCTGCTTCTGACGAAGAATCTGTAGTACCGTACGGAGATGGTCTTCGTGTTCCTCCGTGGACTTTGAGAAAATCAGGATGTCATCGATGAATACAATGACAAACTTATCAAGGAATTCGTGGAAGATTCTGTTCATCAGATCCATGAATACTGCTGGAGCATTAGTCAGGCCGAATGGCATGACTACAAACTCATAATGGCCATAGCGGGTACGAAAAGCAGTCTTGGCAATATCTTGCTCTTTAACCCTTAGCTGATGGTAGCCTGACCTTAGATCGATCTTTGAGAAGTGTTTGGCTCCTTGAAGTTGGTCAAACAGATCATCTATACGTGGCAGTGGATATCTATTGCGGATGGTAATCTTATTAAGTTCACGGTAGTCTATGCAAAGTCGCATGCTGCCGTCCTTCTTCTTAACGAACAAGACCGGTGCGCCCCATGGAGATGCGCTTGGTCTAATGAACCCTCGCTCAAGAAGTTCCTGCAGTTGGTCCTTCAGTTCTTTTAGCTCTATGGGAGCCATACGATACGGAGCCTTAGAGATTGGTTCAGCTCCTGGAACAAGGTCGATGTTGAACTCCACTTCTCGTGCAGGTGGTATGCCTGGAAGTTCAGTTGGGAAGACGTCTTGAAATTCCGAAACTACTGGTTGATCCTGAATCGATGGGGATTCAGCATCCATGTCGTGAACCGTAGCTAGATAACCCTCACAGCCATGTGACAGTGATGCACGTGCTTGCAAGGTAGATATGACTTGTCCGGGTATGAACCCGTTATGAATGTACTCTGGTGCATTAATGTCGCCTAAGATCACCCGATATGAGTGGCAGTCTATGGTAGCATGGTGCTTGGATAGCCAGTCCATGCCGAGAATCATATCGAACTCAATCATGTCTAGGGGAAGTGCATCTACTGCACGAACTTTATCGTCAAACTCTAGAGGAATACTTTTGTATAGATGAGTTATTAATACAGAGTCCCTCAAAGGCGTGGAAATGGTAAGCCTATTTTCTAATGGCAAGGGAAGTGTCCTGATGTTCTTAGCATATGTAGTGGAAATAACTGAGTGAGTGGCACCCGTGTCGAAAAGAACACATGCAGCTTGGCCGTACATATACAAAATTCCAGTAATGGTACCTGTAGATTTGTTTGCCTGATCGCGAGATGTCATGTAGACACGCCCAGTGGTAGGAGGCGGCTTACTATCAGCATGACCTGAGGTACCCTCCATTTCACCCTTACGGCAATCTCTCATACGATGGCCAGGGAGACCGCACTTGTAGCACGCGTCGGAATCACGACGACATGGGCCAGGGTGTCTGCGATGGCAAGTATTGCAAAGAGGATGAGTGAATCCTCCAGCAGGAGTCCTTGCTTGCTGAGGGCCTGCTGATGACAAAATGTGTTAAGATAAAGTATATGCACGAGTATAAGACATATGCATCATAAGATGTTCACCAGTGATAGCTGAACGGTTAGGATGCGAACCCCTGTGGTTCTGGTCCTTCCCGTTACCGTGGTTCCTGGTAGAGGTTAATATAGTGTCAGCATGAGAGATATAACATGAAATCATAAGAAGATGCGTAAATAGTAGGACCTGCTGTTGTTGGAGTGTCCAGCGTTGTTACGGTAATTATCATTACCGCTACGCCTTTCCACAACAGAACGGTCGTTAGTGTGACCGTTTCCTTTGGGCTGATGAGGCTGCTGCTGAGTAGCCGGCTGAGACCGGTCCCCAGTTTTCTGCCTCTTGTCGGGTCTTTCAGCTTCCCCGAACTCATCTCGTTCCTGCAGCATCTCTAGCTTCCTTGCTGCATAAGCCACTTGTGCCACACTATCCAACGGGGCACCCAATAAATTATTGGCAATCCTTGGGTTAAGGCCCCAACGAAAATGTAGTGCTTGTTCTTCCGTGGTGCCTGCGGATGCCCTCAGGATAGCTGTGTACCCGAGGAACCTCTACATGAACTGACCACAATTCTCGTCGGGTCTCTGTCTCATGGCGTAGTATTCCCTCATGAGTCGATTCCTTCCTTCCATGGGGAAAATGATAGGTGGGGGAGGATATTCGTCGTCATGAAGAATGGCGTCTTGCCTTTCTGCCTCCATGTCTGCAAATAACTCCCAGAGTTTGTCTGTGTTTGCCATCTGACAGTATAACATAAAACATATGATTGACAGTTCAAAACATAAAATATAAATTATATATATACATGAAAAAAAATTTTATACCAAAATTTCACGAGAAAAATTTTATGCAAGAAAGTTTTTGTATGAATGCATGATGCAGTTTTATGAAAACTTTTGATGCTCGAGAGTGAACGCCTCTGGTCAGTTCACTAAAAACAAAAGACATATCGAGGGGACGCCTATGGGTCGGTCCCAAATCTAAAAGTTTCGATAAAACACATGCGACTAAATAGGGCCAGTCCTGTACCAACCATTACTTAGTCAAAAACCCTGTAACAATGACATGTATATGTATGCTTAAAAATGATGAATGCATGAAAACAACTGTCAGTTCTAGGAAGACCGTAGTGACTACCCACTAATCACAGGTCATATTTGAGAGCCTACAGGTCGAAACCTTGGCTCTGATACCATAATTGTAACACCCCATTTTGGAAATGGAATCTTACGCATAATCATGGCGTGTCATCAAAGCATACAAGGATAAATGTCTAAGCATTATTTGACCATAAAAGGGAAATACCGGAATCAAACATCGGTAACCCCAAAGTAGAGCTCATCACACACAAACATAAATACTGTAAAAGGAAAGGACGAAACAATGTCCATTGCAAGCTGTATTAAAATAAAGGAAATGCATAAAGTAAAGAAAGACAGTAAAGCTTCCAATCCATATGCACGTACGTTTGAGATCTACGAGCGTCCCTGAGTACCTGCCGTTTTGGGAACATGAAAAGGAAAACGGCTGAGCAAGACGCTCAGTGCACGGACGTACAATATAGCATGAAATAGGATAAGCATGTAACATATAACAGCGGAAGACTAAGTTCTGAGTAAACTGGTTAAGTATTAAGAAAACTGGTTTATAGTTTGAAAAGCCTTATGTTTATCTTATGAAAACTGTTTTAACATAAATATACCATAGCCCATATAGGTCATGAAAAGGTCACGTGCATGAATACTTGGAGGGGTGACCTCATCATGCTGATTAGAGGGGATGCCTCTAATTAATATACTGGTCTGGGTAGGAGGGATCAACTCCTTGTGAAGGATGCAAGGCACACACCACATTCACCATGAAATACTGAATAAAACATGTAACTAGGATGCACCCATACGCCCCACATGATATAATAATATGGCCAAAACTGAAAGGGACACCACGAGCAATCACTCCGCCGTGGGGAAGTCATAACATTGGTGTCTCCAATGTTATGGTTATGGTACCTCCATAACTAGGTGAAACTGGTCATGCTTGTATATGGCTATAGATTATGCTAATTAAACATAAGAAGTTCAAAACAATAAAACAAATACTGGGTAAAACAGTTGGCTGCATACGGGGAAATCCTAATAAGGAAAGAATGTCCATACTGAAAGGACGGGAATCCGTACCTCAAGTCCAGTGAATGAACGGAAGAAAGACTCCTACTTCTGGATCACTAACGCTACATGAATACACACGTGTATAAGTATCGAATCACTGATTACGTACTGGGTTTTATGTCTCATCTTAGCTTACTTTGTATGTTTTAGGTCATGGTTTACTGTTTAAAGCCCTATCTGTGTTTACCTTGTACTCTGATTAATCTGATAAAGTATTACTGGTAATTCATGTATTATTATACTTACTGTGTAATAATAAGTAACTTTCCAAAAATAGCAGGTTTCCAAAAATAGAAAGTTTCCAAAATAGAAAGTTTCCAAAAATAGAAAGTTTCCAAAAATAGAAAGTTTCCAAAAATAGAAAGTTTCCTAAAATAGAATTTACTGCTTAATATAGATTAGTTTCTAAAAATAGAAAGTTTCCAAAAATAGATCAGCTGCCTTAATTAAATAAGTTTCCATATATAGAAGGTTTCCATGATTAGATTAGCTGCCTAAAATAGATAGATTTCCATATATAGAAGGTTTCCATTAATAGATTAGTTGCCTTATTTAATTAGTTTTCTATAAATAGATGTGGCATAAATCATGATTTAACCAACGAACCAAGAATCGGGCATGAACTCGACACCGTACCCCGATTCAACTCGGGGTACTTGTGCCCCCTTGCTGCCGTGGGTCCCACATGCACCAACCAAGACCAAAATGGTCTTGGTGGTGGCGGCAAAAAGCAAACCGAACCCCCCTCGGGTTGGTTATACTAGGCGGCCAAAACAAACACCCTCATATATCATCCTTTGATTTTAATTAACCCCAAAACATGTTAGGTCTATGTTTAATTATCATGTTTTAACAAAAATAAAAATAACATGTTCATGAAAATAATTAAAGATTAAAAGAAATGAAAAGAAAGGTTTAGAATGATATACCAATACGTAGCTTGAAAGAGGATGAACAAACACGGTTTATAGCAATGATTTTTGTGATCAAGATCAATCAACAACCACCTTTGGTGGTCTTATGGGTGGCGGCACAAAGAGAGACCAAGGAGGAGGAGAGAAAACTTTTTAGGTTAAATGCTATTTTGCTTGAAATATAAAAATGAAATGCATATTTACCATAACCCCCCCTTTCATGTAAAAGTCAATGGGCTAAGCCCATTTTGGTTATGTGTGCCGTGGGTATGGGGCCCCACATGGGGTACCCGTACCTTTTTCTCGTGTCCCGATGTTTCGTGTTCGTTCGTGGTTAAACGTGTTCGTGTTTAAAGTGTTTATGTTTATTTTATCATGTAGTTTATCGTATTATATACACTCGTAATTAAGTACTTACGTAATTATTTTAGTTCGTGTTTTAAAATGGTGATCATGATTTAATTATGTTCACGTGAAATATCTATTAACTGTTTATCATGAGTTTGTACGTAATCGATACTTATCATGTCATACACGTATGCACTTGCTTGATTATTAGCACATGAATGTGATCAATACTAAATAGGGTAAGTTTTAATCTAGGACGTACGATCTTAAGGGCACTATTCATGGTAAAAGCATGCGGGTTTTACAATTCTTCCCCCCTAAAAAGAATAATTCGTCCCCGAATTATAGATAAAGTAAACTGGAAAGAAGTAACATACCCGAACTCAAAATATGAAGTGAGGGTAAGAAGCCCGGATAGACTCCTCCGTTTCCCAAGTGGCTTCCCGCTCGGTATGGTCCCTCCAAAGAATTTTGACGAATGGAATCGTCTTCCTTCTCATGACTCGTTCTTGCCTGCCAAGAACTCGTTCGGGTTCCTCTATAAAAGTGAGATCTTCACGTATCTGTTCCAGTGGATACTGAACCATGTGAAGGGGATGATACCTGTACCCTCTGAGTAAGGACACATGGAACACGTTATGCACGTGCGAAAGCTGAGGAGGTAATGCCAATCGGTAAGATACTTCACCGATTCGTTCAATGATATCAAATGGTCTGATGAAACGAGGACTGAGTTTCCCTTTGATCCCGAAGCGTTTAACACCACGTGCCGGCGAAACCTTGAGGAAGACGTGGTCTCCCACATTAAAATGTATGTCCCTATGATGCTTATCAGCGTAACTCTTCTGACGTGACCGTGCTTCCTGCAGCTTCTGCTTAGCTACTTCGATCTTCTCATTGGTCATTTCTATAATTTCTGGTCCTTCGAGTGTTCGCTCTCCCACTTGATCCCAGCAGATTGGAGCGCGACACTTCCTGCCATACAACATTTCGAAAGGAGCACATTTGATACTTGCGTGCCAGCTGTTGTTGTATGCAAACTCGACCAAAGAGATGTAATCGTCCCAATCACCTGTCCATTCCAACGCACACGACCTTAACATATCTTCCAATGTCTGAATTGTTCGCTCCGACTGTCCGTCCGTTTGAGGATGAAAGGCCGTACTCAGCTTAAGTTTTGTACCCCAAGCTTTTTGCAGACCTTTCCAGAATCGCGACGTGAAACGAGGATCTCTGTCTGAGACGATGCTGGAGGGAGCACCGTGGAGTCTCATGATCTCCCTTCTGTAAGTATCTGCGAGTTTACTTACCGGATCTTCCTTGCGTATCGGTAAGAAATGAGCTGATTTGGTGAGTCGATCGACGATGACCCAAATGGCATCGTGCTTCTTCTTGGTAGGCGGAAGACCGGTAACAAAATCCATGGTGATTTTGTCCCACTTCCACTCTGGAATATCCAACGGTTGAAGGAGACCGCCCGATCGCTGGTGCTCAATCTTAACCTGCTGGCAGGTAAGACATTTGGAGACATAAGTGGCTACATCATGTTTCATACCACTCCACCAAAAGTACTGTCTGATGTCATGGTACATTTTTGTCGACCCAGGATGTATAGAAAATGGGAAGCTGTGAGCTTCAGCTAACAATGCTTCCCGGAGTTCTTGATTGTCAGGAACACAAAGTCTCGTGCCCTGCCAAACGATACCGTCTGCGTCCATTCTGAATTCTGTCTGCTTCTCCAAATTCTGAATTATCGCCCATATTTCTCCATCATCCTTCTGAGCATCCTTGATCCTAGACAGTAACTCGGGTTCTACTCTAAGATTCGCCCAGTATCCGTGCTGCCCACGTACCATGATTTCGATGTCTAGCCGCTCCAAGTCTCTTATGTTTTGTTCCTTGATTTCAATGCTGTTGATCATTCCGGACTTTCTGCTGAGTGCATATGCTACTACATTAGCTTTTCCGGGATGATATTGTAGGTTAATATCATAATCCTTCAACAGTTCCAACCATCTCCTTTGTCTCATGTTCAATTCACGTTGAGTGAAGATATATTTCAAGCTCTTGTGATCCGTGAAAATGTCGCATGATTCTCCGTATAAGTAGTGCCTCCATATTTTCAATGCGAACACCACTGCAGCAAGTTCCAGGTCATGCGTAGGGTAGTTTTCTTCATAGGGCTTAAGCTGCAGTGAAGCATACGCGATCACTTTCCCGTGTTGCATGAGAACACAGCCCAGTCCCTTCCCCGATGCATCGCTATAGATCTGAAATCCACCTGTACCAGATGGGAGAGTAAGAATAGGTGCAGACACTAACTTCTGCTTTAGGTCTTCGAAGCTCTTCTCTCGTTCTTCCGTCCAGACGAATTTCTCTCCTTTTCGCATCAGTTTGGTGAGAGGTAATGCCAAGCGGGAAAAGTTCTCCACGAATCTGCGATAATATCCAGCTAAGCCTAAGAAACTGCGGACTTCTGTCGCTGACGTTGGTCTTGGCCATTTAGTGATAGCCTCAACCTTCGCTGGGTCCATAGTGATCCCTTCTGCTGATACAATGTGACCTAAGAATGCCACTTTGTTTAACCAGAACTCACACTTGGAGAATTTCGCATACATCTGCTTCTGACGAAGAATCTGTAGTACCGTACGGAGATGGTCTTCGTGTTCCTCCGTGGACTTTGAGAAAATCAGGATGTCATCGATGAATACAATGACAAACTTATCAAGGAATTCGTGGAAGATTCTGTTCATCAGATCCATGAATACTGCTAGAGCATTAGTCAGGCCGAATGGCATGACTACAAACTCATAATGGCCATAGCGGGTACGAAAAGCAGTCTTGGCAATATCCTGCTCTTTAACCCTTAGCTGATGGTAGCCTGACCTTAGATCGATCTTTGAGAAGTGTTTGGCTCCTTGAAGTTGGTCAAACAGATCATCTATACGTGGCAGTGGATATCTATTGCGGATGGTAATCTTATTAAGTTCACGGTAGTCTATGCAAAGTCGCATGCTGCCGTCCTTCTTCTTAACGAACAAGACCGGTGCGCCCCATGGAGATGCGCTTGGTCTAATGAACCCTCGCTCAAGAAGTTCCTGCAGTTGGTCCTTCAGTTCTTTTAGCTCTATGGGAGCCATACGATACGGAGCCTTAGAGATTGGTTCAGCTCCTGGAACAAGGTCGATGTTGAACTCCACTTCTCGTGCAGGTGGTATGCCTGGAAGTTCAGTTGGGAAGACGTCTTGAAATTCCGAAACTACTGGTTGATCCTGAATCGATGGGGATTCAGCATCCATGTCGTGAACCGTAGCTAGATAACCCTCACAGCCATGTGACAGTGATGCACGTGCTTGCAAGGTAGATATGACTTGTCCGGGTATGAACCCGTTATGAATGTACTCTGGTGCATTAATGTCGCCGAAGATCACCCGATATGAGTGGCAGTCTATGGTAGCATGGTGCTTGGATAGCCAGTCCATGCCGAGAATCATATCGAACTCAATCATGTCTAGGGGAAGTGCATCTACTGCACGAACTTTATCGTCAAACTCTAGAGGAATACTTTTGTATAGATGAGTTATTAATACAGAGTCCCTCAAAGGCGTGGAAATGGTAAGCCTATTTTCTAATGGCAAGGGAAGTGTCCTGATGTTCTTAGCATATGTAGTGGAAATAACTGAGTGAGTGGCACCCGTGTCGAAAAGAACACATGCAGCTTGGCCGTACATATACAAAATTCCAGTAATGGTACCTGTAGATTTGTTTGCCTGATCGCGAGATGTCATGTAGACACGCCCAGTGGTAGGAGGCGGCTTACTATCAGCATGACCTGAGGTACCCTCCATTTCACCCTTACGGCAATCTCTCATACGATGGCCAGGGAGACCGCACTTGTAGCACGCGTCGGAATCACGACGACATGGGCCAGGGTGTCTGCGATGGCAAGTATTGCAAAGAGGATGAGTGAATCCTCCAGCAGGAGTCCTTGCTTGCTGAGGGCCTGCTGATGACAAAATGTGTTAAGATAAAGTATATGCACGAGTATAAGACATATGCATCATAAGATGTTCACCAGTGATAGCTGAACGGTTAGGCTGCGAACCCCTGTGGTTCTGGTCCTTCCCGTTACCGTGGTTCCTGGTAGAGGTTAATATAGTGTCAGCATGAGAGATATAACATGAAATCATAAGAAGATGCGTAAATAGTAGGACCTGCTGTTGTTGGAGTGTCCAGCGTTGTTACGGTAATTATCATTACCGCTACGCCTTTCCACAACAGAACGGTCGTTAGTGTGACCGTTTCCTTTGGGCTGATGAGGCTGCTGCTGAGTAGCCGGCTGAGACCGGTCCCCAGTTTTCTGCCTCTTGTCGGGTCTTTCAGCTTCCCCGAACTCATCTCGTTCCTGCAGCATCTCTAGCTTCCTTGCTGCATAAGCCACTTGTGCCACACTATCCAACGGGGCACCCGTAAAATTATTGGCAATCCTTGGGTTAAGGCCCCAACGAAATGTAGTGCTTGTTCTTCCGTGGTGCCTGCGGATGCCCTCAGGATAGCTGTGTACCCGAGGAACCTCTACATGAACTGACCACAATTCTCGTCGGGTCTCTGTCTCATGGCGTAGTATTCCCTCATGAGTCGATTCCTTCCTTCCATGGGGAAAATGATAGGTGGGGGAGGATATTCGTCGTCATGAAGAATGGCGTCTTGCCTTTCTGCCTCCATGTCTGCAAATAACTCCCAGAGTTTGTCTGTGTTTGCCATCTGACAGTATAACATAAAACATATGATTGACAGTTCAAAACATAAAATATAAATTATATATATACATGAAAAAAAATTTTATACCTAAATTTCACGAGAAAAATTTTATGCAAGAAAGTTTTTGTATGAATGCATGATGCAGTTTTATGAAAACTTTTGATGCTCGAGAGTGAACGCCTCTGGTCAGTTCACTCAAAACAAAAGACATATCGAGGGGACGCCTATGGGTCGGTCCCAAATCTAAAAGTTTCGATAAAACACATGCGACTAAATAGGGCCAGTCCTGTACCAACCATTACTTAGTCAAAAACCCTGTAACAATGACATGTATATGTATGCTTAAAAATGATGAATGCATGAAAACAACTGTCAGTTCTAGGAAGACCGTAGTGACTACCCACTAATCACAGGTCATATTTGAGAGCCTACAGGTCGAAACCTTGGCTCTGATACCATAATTGTAACACCCCATTTTGGAAATGGAATCTTACGCATAATCATGGCGTGTCATCAAAGCATACAAGGATAAATGTCTAAGCATTATTTGACCATAAAAGGGAAATACCGGAATCAAACATCGGTAACCCCAAAGTAGAGCTCATCACACACAAACATAAATACTGTAAAAGGAAAGGACGAAACAATGTCCATTGCAAGCTGTATTAAAATAAAGGAAATGCATAAAGTAAAGAAAGACAGTAAAGCTTCCAATCCATATGCACGTACGTTTGAGATCTACGAGCGTCCCTGAGTACCTGCCGTTTTGGGAACATGAAAAGGAAAACGGCTGAGCAAGACGCTCAGTGCACGGACGTACAATATAGCATGAAATAGGATAAGCATGTAACATATAACAGCGGAAGACTAAGTTCTGAGTAAACTGGTTAAGTATTAAGAAAACTGGTTTATAGTTTGAAAAGCCTTATGTTTATCTTATGAAAACTGTTTTAACATAAATATACCATAGCCCATATAGGTCATGAAAAGGTCACGTGCATGAATACTTGGAGGGGTGACCTCATCATGCTGATTAGAGGGGATGCCTCTAATTAATATACTGGTCTGGGTAGGAGGGATCAACTCCTTGTGAAGGATGCAAGGCACACACCACATTCACCATGAAATACTGAATAAAACATGTAACTAGGATGCACCCATACGCCCCACATGATATAATAATATGGCTAAAACTGAAAGGGACACCACGAGCAATCACTCCGCCGTGGGGAAGTCATAACATTGGTGCCTCCAATGTTATGGTTATGGTACCTCCATAACTAGGTGAAACTGGTCATGCTTGTATATGGCTATAGATTATGCTAATTAAACATAAGAAGTTCAAAACAATAAAACAAATACTGGGTAAAACAGTTGGCTGCATACGGGGAAATCCTAATAAGGAAAGAATGTCCATACTGAAAGGACGGGAATCCGTACCTCAAGTCCAGTGAATGAACAGAAGAAAGACTCCTACTTCTGGATCACTAACGCTACATGAATACACACGTGTATAAGTATCGAATCACTGATTACGTACTGGGTTTTATGTCTCATCTTAGCTTACTTTGTATGTTTTAGGTCATGGTTTACTGTTTAAAGCCCTATCTGTGTTTACCTTGTACTCTGATTAATCTGATAAAGTATTACTGGTAATTCATGTATTATTATACTTACTGTGTAATAATAAGTAACTTTCCAAAAATAGCAGGTTTCCAAAAATAGAAAGTTTCCAAAATAGAAAGTTTCCAAAAATAGAAAGTTTCCAAAAATAGAAAGTTTCCAAAAATAGAAAGTTTCCTAAAATAGAATTTACTGCTTAATATAGATTAGTTTCTAAAAATAGAAAGTTTCCAAAAATAGATCAGCTGCCTTAATTAAATAAGTTTCCATATATAGAAGGTTTCCATGATTAGATTAGCTGCCTAAAATAGATAGATTTCCATATATAGAAGGTTTCCATTAATAGATTAGTTGCCTTATTTAATTAGTTTTCTATAAATAGATGTTTCCATAATTAGAATTAAGCTGGTTACATAAGCTAACATATAAGTCTAAGTGTTTATAAGCTTATTTCTTAAGTCATATGATATAGTGTATAGTTTAATTATTATTTCATGTATTTTAATTAAACTATAGGTTAAGCATTTTAATTAAAGTATAACATGTTTTAATTAAAATGGAATAAAATACTTAGGTTAAAATGTGTATTATTGTGTATTAATAACATAACCTAAGTCATGTCTAAATTAATTAATTATAGGCATGTTTTAAATAATTAATTAATTATAACTTATAACATAAAATACTTAGGTTAAATTAATATCATGCTAAATTAATAATTAAAAATAACCTAAGTCATGGTTTAATTAATATCTCATGTTATTAATTAATTTATATCCTAATTTCATAATTCATAAAATTAACATGTGGCATAAATCATGATTTAACCAACGAACCATGAATCGGGCATGAACTCGACACCGTACCCCGAGCCAACTCGGGGTACTTGTGCCCCCTTGCTGCCGTGGGTCCCACATGCACCAACCAAGACCAAAATGGTCTTGGTGGTGGCGGCAAAAAGCAAACCGAACCCCCCTCGGGTTGGTTATACTAGGCGGCCAAAACAAACACCCTCATATATCATCCTTTGATTTTAATTAACCCCAAAACATGTTAGGTCTATGTTTAATTATCATGTTTTAACAAAAATAAAAATAACATGTTCATGAAAATAATTAAAGATTAAAAGAAATGAAAAGAAAGGTTTAGAATGATATACCAATACGTAGCTTGAAAGAGGATGAACAAACACGGTTTATAGCAATGATTTTTGTGATCAAGATCAATCAACAACCACCTTTGGTGGTCTTATGGGTGGCGGCACAAAGAGAGACCAAGGAGGAGGAGAGAAAACTTTTTAGGTTAAATGCTATTTTGCTTGAAATGTAAAAATGAAATGCATATTTACCATAACCCCCCCCCCCCTTTCATGTAAAAGTCAATGGGCTAAGCCCATTTTGGTTATGTGTGCCGTGGGCATGGGGCCCCACATGGGGTACCCGTACCTTTTTCTCGTGTCCCGATGTGTTGTGTTCGTTCGTGGTTAAACGTGTTCGTGTTTAAAGTGTTTCTGTTTATTTTATCATGTAGTTTATCGTATTATATACACTCGTAATTAAGTACATACGTAATTATTTTAGTTCGTGTTTTAAAATGGTGATCATGATTTAATTATGTTCACGTGAAATATCTATTAACTGTTTATCATGAGTTTGTACGTAATCGATACTTATCATGTCATACACGTATGCACTTGCTTGATTATTAGCACATGAATGTGATCAATACTAAATAGGGTAAGTTTTAATCTAGGACGTACGATCTTAAGGGCACTATTCATGGTAAAAGCATGCGGGTTTTACAGCCTTTTTCCTTAGGGTATATTTTATGATACCCGCCATATACCCACCTTATAGTTTGTATTTTTCAAAATCGAGCTTCACGAAAGTATTTATCTATTTTTGCCTTTTTCATTTGGTTTGAGATTCGAATACAATGATTGGGTAATGACCTCCCAAGTCAAGGTTTTGTTTTCACACTTTTGGAGTACTTGTGAATTTATTGTTCTACGTATACAATATAGTAATAGTATTCACACAAAAAATGAAAAACTGATAATACGTATTAGTAGAGTGCTACTAATACAATAGATATTATGGCTAGTATAAAAAACAACAATGTCCAAATCAAAACACAACACGCCTCCCCGGCAGCGGCGCCAAAATGATGGTTGGAATTTTTACACACCTTTAGGAAAAGGAGGTAAAATTAGGGTAAGCGTTAACAAGTGACTTAGGAAAATCACAAGTTATGATCCAAAGTGGGGATCGTTCTCAAGGAGGCTTGGTGTGTGTGTTAAGAAATGATTAATTATGTGATTATATGATTATGAGAAATAATAGAAAATAGAAATGGGATAAGAAGAGAATGACGGTTATGATGACGGATTACACTAAGACGAAAAGGTCATTCACGTAAAACCGTAAAAGCACCAAAATTAAAATTTTACTCTAAAAAATCCTAGAAAATTGCAATAAATCCTAAATAATGTATTAAGAGTTTAAAAAAAATAAAAATTCACTCAAACCTTTTATTTAATTAAATAATGATTTTTTAATGCTAATTAAAGCCCTAAAAATCGATTTAATTAACAAAAAGCCCAAAATAAGATTTATCACTTTTTAAACCTCTAAAGTGACCTAACTTAATTTAAAACTATTTTTGAAAATTTTAAAATTGATTAAAACGATTTAAAAACAATTAAAAACTATTAAAACTTAAAATAATTATAAAAATTAATCTAAGGACAATAAAAATATTCTAAAAGTTGTAAAATTCCTAACGTTATGTATTTGAACTAGGAAAAATGAAAAAACTAGGAAAAAACTAACTTTTAATTTTTAATAATTAAATAATAATAAAATAATAATAAAAATCCAAAGTTTATAAAAAAAATTCTAAAAAATTACCTAAAATCAAGAAAAATCTAACTAAGGTAAAAATGCAAACAAAAGTTTCCAAAACCTTTTTAATAATTTAATATTAAGTTTTAAAGATGATAAAAAACCCTATAATTATATAAATTCAAAAGTAAGTTAATTTGAAAACTTTAATTGATGTAAACCTAAAAAATATTATTAAAAACTTAAAAACTATTTTTTTAGATTTTTGAAACACTTTTTCCTATTTTTTAATTACTTTCTAAAATTAAAACTAAAAATAATCCTAATAATGTAAATATAAACGTGAAAAATAAATTTTTAATGCCAAAAAGTCTTAAACACTATTACCAACATGAGAAAAATCAAAAGAAAGAAAAATGCCAAGTAAATAAGCTGGAAAAAGCTTATTAACTCACGGCTTATATTAATAAGCCCTAATAAATTACCCTTAAATATTCAAGAAACCAAAGGATAACCAGTCAAAGACCCTAGGGCAACTGGTTATCACGTTGGTATGTGGGAGAGATGGCGCAGGTTCGAGTCCTGACCAGTCTCTTTTTGTTAGAACCTTTTTTTATTATTTTTCTTTTTGAAAAAACTTAAAACCAGTAAACTTATTAACTATGAAAACACAAAACTTTTTAAAATCAAGCAAGATTTAATCCTAGAAAATACAAAAAAACGTGCTCAGTTAAACAAAATTGCTACAGTAACCAAATATCTTGAAAAATAGTTCTATCCGAGAACCAAAACGTTCTCAGACAATGCTAGAATCAAACTGATGATGATTGAGCTTTGAATATGGATTGATCGTGTTGGTTTGTTGGTTATTTCTGGCAAATAAGGCACCCCCACAACCAGTTGGGTTATGGGGAGTCACAAGTAGCTAAAAAAAACAGGTTAACATACAAGTTTAAAAACAAAACAACCTCTGATGTGCACAAACAGACCTAAGCACTAGTTGCTGGTCTGTTTGACCACCAAGTGGATTTCAAGCTGCTCAAAGTTTCTCCTTATCACAACAAATCACTACTGAAAAGTTCTAAACCCTAAATAACACTAAACCCTAACAGCCTACAAAACTAGAGAGCACAAATCATCAATATGAGTCAGAAAAGTGGGCTACTGATTTTAAGCTATTATGACCAATTTATTTAGCATGCCCTTTTTGTTTTAACCTACCAAACTGATAATTCAATCACCAAATGTACCCAAAGCAGGCAAACAAAGGATGTTTAACATGTTTATAAACCAAATAGATGTCAACTCCTTGGCTTAATCCCTAATCCCAAACAACCCTTATGTTTCTGTTTTTGATAATTAACAAAGTGATTAAACACAAAACTTATCCAATCTGATTTTTAACAATTTTAGCATGCATATAAAGTCAAACCAAGCTTAATCAAATAGGAACAACTACCAATAAGCAAAACATACTCAATCATTATTCAAAAGCACCATAAATATCACATAAACTAGCCAATGGGTTCAAGCTTTATACCAGAGCTTAATGCTTTGCAAAGGGGTGTTTAAGGAGCTTATATGAGCTTAAGAATGAGTAGAGGATCCCTGTTGGTAGGTCTACAGCATACATGGGGATTTCAATATCTTCAAAAGAGACTGAAAGAAATGAATGAATGATGGACCTTGCTTCTTGTTTGATCCCTGCACAACACCACAAGACCAAATAGCACCTTCAAGCTTATATAAGATGATGCTCATAAGCTTGTATCAACAGCATATGAGCAGGCTTATATAGGCAGTAAGTTATGATTAAGAAAAAAAAGAACCAAAAATCTTTTGAGACAAATTTTGGAAGCACCAACTTTCTGAAAATGAAACCCTTTTAAACCAAATGCTAAACTATCAAAACCACTTGAGAATACTCAACTCAAACTCAAAAAGCTAATCCCAGGTATCCACTTTCACTTCTACCTGAGATTGGTTTAAGATTTGAGTTGAGAACCAAAGAAAAAAACGTTTTCCTTTACCTTTTCTTTCCACTTAAATACTTAAAAACAAAGGTAAATCTCACACTTATACAACCCAAACAAGAAATCCTACCCAGGATTCTTGTTAATCAAACACTTTTAACCAAAATTTTTCACAAGAAAATGATGGTCACAAAATGCTTAACAAATCAAAAAATGGAACTCAGTTTTCTTCACACAAGTCAAAACACTTTTTAAATAACTGAAAAGGAATTATATTTTTTGTGACAATCCGTCAATTTGTGGTTGATATTTTATTCTCAAATATTATTTAAAAACATTATTTTAATGTTACATTATGAACTCACTTAATTTTGGGAAGAAATTTGGATTTACGTCTTGAATTAGCATCGACTACGTCTAAACCGGCGGATTCTACGTTACGTGCTCACGTTTACATACACCGTCTTTGGTGACAGTCCGACATTTCAGAAAATAAATTTGTCCGTGAATATTATTTTGAGATTTTAAATTTGTGTTGGTTCATAAACTCACAAATTTACGAGAAGAGATTAGGACTTACGTGTAACAACTCGAGTTTTTCGTGTCTATTAGTTTATGAATGAAACGCACGAAGTTATTAAACGTATTATGCATTGCCGTGTGTCTATTTGAATTAATTGCTGAATCCCTCGAGGTCACGCATATTCGTCTTTGATTCAAGTCGTGTGTCGATTTGTTATCGAGTCGTGCATATTAAGTTTTCGCGTCTAAGACCTAGACACTTGACAAACCTGGGCCGAATGGTATATTAGTGCAAAATGTACAAGAATTTAAATTGTGAACTTTTATTTACTTTTATTTCAAAAACTTGTTCAACAAGAGTCAATATTCAGTCATGACTTGATTACATTGTTTATTCACCCACTAAACACTACAATCCAGCACACATGCCAAGTTAAATGGGTACATCACAAGCATACCATTTTCAGTTTTAGTCTAACCCTAAACTAATAATACAAGTTAAATACAGTCCAAACTTTATCCAATGTCCAAACATAACACAAACAATATTCACAGTCCAAATATTACAAAAATTGTTCCTGGACAAGTTTTAAACACAAATCCTGGGTGAAAGTGAAGAGTAGTGTCAAAGCCGATCCATCCCTTCTCGTCCACACCTGCAAACCGAAACGAAACATCCATTGTGAGTCTTTTAATCACCTCTTCATTTTTCTGTACAAGTCCTAGTTGTGCTCGTCATTTGTAACCAAACCTGCGAAAATAAAACAAATGTGTTAGTTTTGTTACGGTTCAATTTTAATCAAAAAATGTAAAGATAAATCATAGCATTTAACTTGGACTTTGACCATAACCCCATTATTTTCTGTCAAGAGCAAACCGAGACCCCATTACCATATCTTTACGTTATTTCTGTCACAACCAAACCGAGACCCAAACCGAGACCCAAACCGAGACCAAACCGAGACCCAAACCGAGAACCAAACCAAGACCAAACCAAGACCCTTGTTTCTGCCGAAACCTTTACCACTCAAAGGTAACCATAACCCAAGATTGATCTATTTCATTTTACAGAAACATCACCAAACCCTCAAATAAGCCGCGGGTATAAAACCCCCTTTTTAATTCAAAACCCTAAAAATTGTAAACCTTTTTATTTACGAAATTAATACATTATATATTCCAAAAACATTATTTAATTTCAAATAATCAACCGTGTACAAAAACCCCCAATTTATATAAACCCTAATTTCATTTTATTAATTTAAACCCTAATTAAACCCAATCCAAACCCGAATTAATTAATTTAATTGGAACCGAGGTATGAATAAACCCTCAAATTTGACCGAAACCCTAATTTTTACAAATCGGCTATATGTTGAAATTAACATGTTTTTATGATAGAAAACGTTAATTAATTGTTATTAAACATGAGATTTGGAAAAACCCCCAATTATTTTCGAAACCCTAATTCGTTTTTATTAAATTCGAGAGCCTTTGTTCACAGCATGTTTATACGAATGATTTAAAACCACAAATCTTTTATAAACGAAAATCAATAGACCATTTTATTAAAAGGAAAAAGAGATGAAAACTTATCTTTGAATAATGAAGCAATAACTTAAACCCCTGGGAAAAACACCTCGAAAACCGAATCGGTTTGATGTGGGGATGAAACCCCACATCCCACGCGAGTTTAATCACCATAAACCATCACAAATGATTTATGTATTAATCTGGAAACCATCTTAGCCATGGGAGAGTTTAGATCTGATCCATTTTTAGAGAGAGAGAGAATAGGGGCGGTGGGAATGTTTTCGAGAGAAGAGAGAGAGATGTCTGAGTGTTTTGGGAAGTTGTGAGTTAACAAAACACGTATTAACCCCTTTCCTCCCTTGTTTGTATCGCCATTGGGTCGGGCCAGGTTAAATAACCTTTGGGCCGGACCATGGGGTGGGTAAGTTGGGTATTGTTGGGCCAGTTTTGGTGTATTGGGTTATTAAAGGCCCAAAACGAAATTTGTTAACTTAAAGGTATTATTTAGCCCGTAAATCTCGATTGTTTAATACCCGACTTTTATGTATCGTGTTTTTCCGTAAACGAAAAGTATTTTCAAGCACAACTAGGGTGTCGAGTCTTTTTATTAGTATAATTTTTAATGTCGTAACACGATCCTTATAATTAAATAGGTCGCGGCTAGCGTAACCGTACTCTCGAGCTACCTTTACCTTTGTCACTTTGCTGATTTACGAGGTGAGTTTATAGCCCCATGTTTAACTATTTTTACTGATTTTTGGGGTGAGACATTGCTTGATTTAACGTATGAACACAAGTGCATTTACTGATTTATATATTAGTCTAAGTCCCACTAAAAACCCAGTTGCTTTGGCCCGTGAATCGTGAACCGTTAATTACTTTGTGTAAGCGCGAATGTTATGGATAGATCTATCGGGATTGACGTCCTTGTCTGTCTTGTCCAACAAGGGGACAAGCGGGCACAGTTTCATTTGAGTCTGAGATAGGATGTCGTGGGTTTAGGCATCCAGTTGGGCTACATTTATATGATTATACTACCGGTGTTGTTAACGCTTCGGTGTCACGAGCTTAGACTGTAATAAATACTTTTAGGATGACTTTGTATTTGTTATATTGTCATCACTTTTGGGAAAATCTTGTGGTTCATTAAACATTTCAAATTAACTAAACCTATGAACTCACCAACTTTATGTTGACGCTTTAGCAATGTTTTTCTCAGGTATTAAGAAGGAAGATTCTAAGTGAGGTCTCATGTATTGCCGTCATTTCTTTTGAAACAAAGATCATTTGTACTATTTGGAAAACTATGTTTTGTAACTGTGACCAGTTTTATGCTTCCGCACTATGTTAAAACTATTTATTTTATCAATTACAAGTGATCTATTTTCCGAACGTCTCATTTAGAGGTCGTTCTTTGTAACTGTGTGTGTATGATAATCATGACGTCACCACTCCCTTGTCGCCATTATACTCTGATATTTTGGGAGTGTGATAGATTGGTATCAGAGCCATGGTTATAGAGAACTAGGTTGCATTTAGTAACTCTAGACTATAACTGCTATGTGTTTAATCGATTATCATACGGATTGTAAGTATTAAGTACATATATATACATGGATATATATAAGTAATAAATGGGATACATGTGATTTAACAATTACGAGGTATATTTACATGGGTTACATGTGCAAAAACAAAATCTGAATTATGTTATATGGGATACATGTGGATTCAACAATGATTGCTATGTTATGTTAATGTCCCTTTTTACGGACTAATTATATGAGGTATTTACACACATTTATTTTGTTTATGTTACAGCGATGTCTTCTTCTGATGATTCCACGTCTACAGGAGCATACTACAACCGCAGTTCACAGTCGACTATCAGTTCATCAGTAGGACTACCTAGAGGATCACCATCAGGATATCCGTGGTACCGGATGATTTCAGATGATGAGACTGAGAGAGAGACTGAGGAGGTTCATCGTTCACCGATCCGTATCCCTGATGCATCAGCTGATGACGTGCTTAGCCTAGAAGGCGGAGGAGAGGATGACCTAGACGCTGATGTGGTGCAGTCACCAGGTCAGGCATCAGTCACTAGGGATGAGACGATGGAGGAGACAGAGGATGATGATATGGAGTTCACCGATGGGGAAGGTGAACCCATGGAGGTCACTGACACTGAGGACCCTCCTACTACATATGCTGCTACTCCTGAGGTTTCCCTCGCACACATCTCCTCATCTTCATCTGAAGACGAAGGGGAGAGGACTGACATCCCTGCTCCAGCACCTGGTACTCTACCTTTCTACTATGTGAGGCGACGTCTTCGGGGGAGAGCTGCTCGACCACCACTTTCACCTTACCGACCCCTCATACCCTTCACTGCCACTGACAGGCATGCAGCCCGCACACCTTCCAGTCCCGTTCCAGAGGTGCCACTACTACTACCACCACCAGAGACTGTACCTGCTGTGTACCAGGAGATGCTTGCTGATGTTGGCATCTCTACTGGGCCGAGAGCTACGACTCCTCTTCCTAGGAGAGCTACATCGACAGTGGTGATGCTTGGGGCAGCAGATGGATGTGTGACGACCCGTTTAAACAGGTTGGAGGATGCTGTAGAGGCTTTGGGTGAGGAGTATAATGAGGTACAGGATAAGCTGGAGGCACTGGCAAAGAAGAGTCCAGTTAGGGATGAGACAGTGTTGACGGTTTGTGTGACCCGTCTACGAGGACAACTCCATGCTGTTCTTGATCAGATAGATACCATGCCGAATGCTCGTCTTGAGGAGATCGAGAGCCTGATGACCCGTTGGGGAGTAGAGCCATTGGTTGAGACAGGCGGACTAGAGGCACCTGTAGAGGACCCTGTTGCAGACTTGGATAAGAGGTTTAGAGCCGCTTGTTATGATACCGATGTTAGACTTAGAGATTCCCAGGCTCGTGAGATCGTGGTTGAGAGGAGGTTAGCAGAGTTGGAGAGAGAGCTTCATCAGCGCCGTGAGGGCACTAGTTAGATTTACCCTGTACCATTGACTTATCGTTGTATGACCACTAAGCTTTGAAGTTTATCTCAGCTAGTTGGCATTTTCATTTTTTTTTTTATTATGTATGACAAATTATGATGTATTACAAAACAATTCTATGAATGATATTATGGGTTACAAGAATTGTGAGATCATTATATATCGTGTATTATACCCTGGAGCATTTCATAATTGTATTGTGCGTGCCATGCATGTTATGTCTGGCGAAACTCATTGTCCTATTACCTTTTTAGATTATGGCGCCAGTTAGAAGCTCTGAAACGCAGAATCCACCAGCTACTACCGATGGAATTGACACCGTCATGCTAAGTCAAATGATCGCCGAACGGGTGGCCGAGGCACTCGCAACAGCCGAAGCAAATCGTACAGCAAGCACACAGGAGGAGACCAACCAAGGAGCTACTAATGCCATTGCACGGACTTGTACCTACAAAGAAATTTCGTGCTGTTACGCAAGTAAGTTTCCGCGGTACTGAAGGAGCAGTAGGTTTAACCAGATGGTTTGAGAAGCTAGAATCCCAATTTGGGATTAGCAATGTTGCTGAAGCTGATAAGGTAAAGTTTGCGTCAAGCACGTTAGTGGATGGTGCTTTGACTTGGTGGAACGTCTATGCTCGTGCAGTGACCATTGACGTTGCCCAAGCGACGTCCTGGAGTGAGTTTAAAGCTATGTTTGTGAGGAAATACTGCCCACGAAATGAAGTCAAGCAGATGGAGGTTGAGCTGTGGAACCTGAAGGTCAAGGGTACCGCTCTTACTGCTTACAATCAGCGCTTTCAAGAGCTGATCTTGTTATGTCCCGAAATGGTGCCCAACGACGACCGATTTTTGGAGCGATACATTGAAGGACTACCTTTGAGCATCAAAGGGAATGTGACTTCATCCAAGCCAACTGATTTGCACGAGGCAATCGATATGGCTCAGAGTCTGATGTACCAAGTGGTACAAGAGTTGGGAGAAAATACTGGGGATAAGAGGAAGTGGTCTGGCAACCACTACAACAACAATACCAACAATGCCAACAACAGCAACAACACAAACAACTACAACCAGAACAAGCGACAAGAAGTAGCAAGGGTGTTTACTGCTGGACAAGGTAATACTGGAAACTACGCTGGAAGACTTCCTTTCTGTGGAAAGTGTGGCCGACACCACGAAGGAGCATGTCCCCCTACGTGCTACAACTGTGGGAAGGCCGGACATAAGGCAAAGGAATGTCGAGCACCACCTCGTCCTACTAACCAAAGAGGACCTGGAACACAAGGTGGCCAAGGAGCAAATGTCACTTGCTTTGGATGTGGAGAGAAAGGTCACTACAAGAATAAGTGTCCAAGCAGTGGGAACCAAGGCCGTGGTAACCAGATTCGAGGCAATCAGAATCACAACCAAGGAAACCAGAAGCAGAATCAAGGGAACCGGGGAGGGAATAACCGAGCCACAACTAGTACTCCTGGAGGATTCACGGCACCTAGCAAAGTGTATCATCTATGTGCTGAAGCTGCGGTGCAAGACAACAATGTTGTGACTGGTACGTTTCTAGTCAATAACAACTATGCTTCAGTACTATTTGATTCTGGTGCGGATAGGAGTTTTGTGTCATCTGTATTTAGTGAACGCCTAAATATTACCCCTACTGCGTTAGATGTTAAGTATAATGTAGAATTAGCCGATGGGAAGTCAGTAACCACCGACGCTATTCTAAAAGGATGTAGTATAAGGTTACAAGATCGTTCGTTCAGTATCGACTTACTCCCCATAGAATTGGGAAGTTTTGACGTCATCATTGGAATGGATTGGATGTCGAAGCATCACGCGGAAATTGTATGTCATGAGAAGTGCGTCAGTGTTCCTTATGGAAACGATGTACTAATCATACAAGGCGAAAGAAGTGGAGTGAAGAATGGATCAAGACTGGAAGTCATCTCATGTATTAGAACCCAAAGATACATTGAGAAGGGATGTCCAGTATTCTTGGTTCAAATAACACAAAAGGAAGGAGAAGAAGATCACGAAAAGAAAGTGGAAGATGTACCGATCGTTAGAGACTTTCTAGACGTATTCCCAGAGGATTTACCTGGATTACCACCAGCACGGCAAGTGGAGTTTCACATCGAGCTTACACCAGGAGCCGCGCCTGTCGCTAGAGCCCCATACCGCTTAGCACCGGCCGAGATGACAGAGTTAGCTGAACAAATAAAGGAACTTTCTGACAAAGGTTTCATTAGACCAAGTTCCTCACCTTGGGGAGCACCGGTCTTATTTGTCAAAAAGAAAGATGGATCCTTTAGCATGTGTATCGATTAACGAGAATTGAATAAGCTGACGATAAAGAACCGTTACCCATTGCCAAGAATTGACGATCTTTTCGACCAATTGCAAGGATCTAGCATATACTCGAAGATCGATTTAAGGTCAGGATATCATCAACTAAGGGTTAGAGAGGAAGACGTTCATAAGACGGCTTTTAGAACCCAGTACGGACACTACGAGTTCCAAGTTATGCCTTTTGGTTTGACAAACGCGCCTGCGGTATTCATGGATCTCATGAACCGAGTTTGCAAACCATACTTGGACAAGTTTGTGATTGTATTTATCGATGATATTCTCATCTACTCTCGTAATAAAGAAGAACACAAGGAGCATTTGAAAACCATACTAGAGCTTCTAAGGAAGGAGAAGTTATATGCAAAGTTTTCCAAATGTGAGTTTTGGATAAACACGGTGCAATTCCTTGGGCATGTGATCGATAGCAGTGGTATTCACGTTGATCCTGCTAAGATCGAGGCCGTGAAGGATTGGGCGACTCCAACAACACCCACGGAAATCCGCTAATTTTTAGGTCTTGCTGGTTACTATAGGAGATTCATTGAAGGTTTCTCCAAGATAGCTAAACCAATGACGGAGTTGACTCAAAAAGACAAGAAATTTGAGTGGAAAGAGGATCAAGATTTGGCATTCCAGACATTGAAGCAGATGTTGTGTGAAGCACCTATACTAGCCCTACCCGAGAGTAATGAAGACTTTGTGGTGTATTGTGATGCATCCATAAAAGGGTTAGGTGCGGTACTGATGCAAAGGACTAAGGTCATAGCTTATGCATCAAGACAACTAAAAGTGCACGAGAAGAACTACACAACTCATGACCTAGAGTTGGGAGCAGTGGTGTTTGCCCTGAAGATTTGGAGACACTACCTTTATGGTACCAAGTGTGTTGTATTCACTGATCATAAGAGTCTACAACACATTTTCAATCAAAAGGAACTCAACATGAGACAACGACGTTGGCTAGAGTTGCTCAGTGATTACGATTGCGAGATCCGTTACCACCCGGGCAAGGCAAATGTCGTGGCCGACGCTTTGAGTCGAAAGGAGAGATTTCTTAGGGTGAAGGCCTTGGTGATGACCATTGACTTATACCTTCCATCCTTAATTCTCAAGGCTCAGAAAGAGGCAGTCGAGGAAGAAATTCTCAAGACTGAAGATGTTGAAGGCATGATAAAGAAGTTAGAAGCTCGCTCGGATGGAACGTTATGCCTTGATAATAGGAGTTGGTTACCATGCCATGGTGACCTACGATCTTTGATTATGCATGAGTCGCATAAGTCAAAATACTCCATACATCCGGGATCTGACAAAATGTATCATGATCTGAAGATGTTGTATTGGTGGCCGAACATGAAGGCGGACATTGCTACATACGTTAGCAAGTGCCTGACTTGTGCCAAGGTCAAGGCCGAACATATGAAACCATCAGGATTGTTGGTCCAACCCGAACTGCCAGAATGGAAGTGGGAAAGGATCACTATGGACTTCATTACGAAGCTACCTAAAACCTCAGCCGGATTTGACACCATTTGGGTAATCGTCGACCGACTCACCAAATCGGCTCATTTCATACCAATCAAGGAGACTGATGGAATGGATAAGTTAGCAAGAACATACTTGGAGGAAGTAGTCACGAGGCATGGTGTGCCTGTGTCTATAATCTCCGACCGAGACAGCCGATTTACTTCGCAGTTCTGGAAGTCGCTGCAGAAGGCATTGGGAACGCAGTTGGATATGAGCACTGCGTACCATCCCCAAACTGACGGTCAAAGTGAAAGGACCATTCAAACCTTAGAAGATATGCTGAGAGCTTGTGTGATCGACTTCGGAAATAGATGGGATAGACACCTACCTCTGGTGGAGTTCTCCTACAACAATAGTTATCACACTAGCATTAAGGCAGCACCATTCAAAGCACTGTATGGTAGAAAGTGTCGTTCACCCGTGTGTTGGGCAGGGGTTGGTGAAGCACAACTCACTGGACCCGAGATCATACACGAGACTACTGAGAAGATCTTTAAGATCAAGAGCTGTATGCAAGCCGCAAGAGATCGACAAAAGAGTTATGCTGACATGAGACGCAAACCCCTTGAGTTTGAGGTTGGCGATAGAGTCATGTTGAAGGTCTCACCTTGGAAGGGTGTGATTCGCTTTGGAAAGCGTGGAAAGTTGAATCCTCGTTACATTGGACCCTTCAAGATTATAGAGAGGATTGGCCCCGTAGCCTATCGTTTGGAGTTACCCCAAGAACTTAGCCGAGTGCATAATGTGTTCCACATTTGCAATCTGAAGAAATGTTTAGCCGACGAGACACTCGTTATTCCTTTAGAAGAGATTCAACTCGACGACAAACTCAACTTCATAGAAGAACCGGTGGAGGTCATGGACCGTTAGGTCAAACAACTCAAGCAAAGTCGTATACCTATTGTAAAAATCCGTTGGAATGCGCGTAGAGGTCCAGAATACACGTGGGAACGTGAAGACCAATTCAAGAGCAAGTATCCTCATCTTTTCGCTAATCATCCTACTACAACATCGTCTTGATTTCGTGACGAAATCTCTAAAACATGGGAATACTGTGACATCCGTCAAATTTCCATCTTAAATTCTTCATATAGTGGAGTACCTTAATTATTTACCAATGAGTTGTCGATATAAATGTGTTATTTACTTTGCTTTGCGGACAAAGCCCTCTTTAGGGAGAGCGAATGTAACAACTCGAGTTTTTCGTGTCTATTAGTTTATGAATGAAACGCACGAAGTTATTAAACGTATTATGCATTGCCGTGTGTCTATTTGAATTAATTGCTGAATCCCTCGAGGTCACGCATATTCGTCTTGGATTCAAGTCGTGTGTCGATTTGTTATCGAGTCGTGCATATTAAGTTTTCGCGTCTAAGACCTAGACACTTGACAAACCTGGGCCGAATGGTATATTAGTGCAAAATGTACAAGAATTTAAATTGTGAACTTTTATTTACTTTTATTTCAAAAACTTGTTCAACAAGAGTCAATATTCAGTCATGACTTGATTACATTGTTTATTCACCCACTAAACACTACAATCCAGCACACATGCCAAGTTTACCCAAAATGGGTACATCACAAGCATACCATTTTCAGTTTTAGTCTAACCCTAAACTAATAATACAAGTTAAATACAGTCCAAACTTTATCCAATGTCCAAACATAACACAAACAATATTCACAGTCCAAATATTACAAAAATTGTTCCTGGACAAGTTTTAAACACAAATCCTGGGTGAAAGTGAAGAGTAGTGTCAAAGCCGATCCATCCCTTCTCGTCCACACCTGCAAACCGAAACGAAACATCCATTGTGAGTCTTTTAATCACCTCTTCATTTTTCTGTACAAGTCCTAGTTGTGCTCGTCATTTGTAACCAAACCTGCGAAAATAAAACAAATGTGTTAGTTTTGTTACGGTTCAATTTTAATCAAAAAATGTAAAGATAAATCATAGCATTTAACTTGGACTTTGACCATAACCCCATTATTTTCTGTCAAGAGCAAACCGAGACCCCATTACCATATCTTTACGTTATTTCTGTCACAACCAAACCGAGACCCAAACCGAGACCCAAACCGAGACCAAACCGAGACCCAAACCGAGAACCAAACCAAGACCAAACCAAGACCAAACCAAGACCCTTGTTTCTGCCGAAACCTTTACCACTCAAAGGTAACCATAACCCAAGATTGATCTATTTCATTTTACAGAAACATCACCAAACCCTCAAATAAGCCGCGGGTATAAAACCCCCTTTTTAATTCAAAACCCTAAAAATTGTAAACCTTTTTATTTACGAAATTAATACATTATATATTCCAAAAACGTTATTTAATTTCAAATAATCAACCGTGTACAAAAACCCCCAATTTATATAAACCCTAATTTCATTTTATTAATTTAAACCCTAATTAAACCCAATCCAAACCCGAATTAATTAATTTAATTGGAACCGAGGTATGAATAAACCCCTAAATTTGACCGAAACCCTAATTTTTACAAATTGGCTATATGTTGAAATTAACATGTTTTTATGATAGAAAACGTTAATTAATTGTTATTAAACATGAGATTTGGAAAAACCCCCAATTATTTTCGAAACCCTAATTCGTTTTTATTAAATTTGAGAGCCTTTGTTCACAGCATGTTTATACGAATGATTTAAAACCACAAATCTTTTATAAACGAAAATCAATAGACCATTTTATTAAAAGGAAAAAGAGATGAAAACTTATCTTTGAATGATGAAGCAATAACTTAAACCCCTGGGAAAAACACCTCGAAAACCGAATCGGTTTGATGTGGGGATGAAACCCCACATCCCACGCGAGTTTAATCACCATAAACCATCACAAATGATTTATGTATTAATCTGGAAACCATCTTAGCCATGGGAGAGTTTAGATCCGATCCATTTTTAGAGAGAGAGAGAATAGGGGCGGTGGGAATGTTTTCGAGAGAAGAGAGAGAGATGTCTGAGTGTTTTGGGAAGTTGTGAGTTAACAAAACACGTATTAACCCCTTTCCTCCCTTGTTTGTATCGCCATTGGGCCGGGCCGGGTTAAATAACCTTTGCGCCGGACCATGGGGTGGGTAAGTTGGGTATTGTTGGGCCAGTTTTGGTGTATTGGGTTATTAAAGGCCCAAAACGAAATTTGTTAACTTAAAGGTATTATTTAGCCCGTAAATCTCGATTGTTTAATACCCGACTTTTATGTATCGTGTTTTTCCGTAAACGAAAAGTATTGTCAAGCACAACTAGGGTGTCGAGTCTTTTTATTAGTATAATTTTTAATGTCGTAACACGATCCTTATAATTAAATAGGTCGCGGCTAGCGTAACCGTACTCTCCAGCTACCTTTACCTTTGTCACTTTGCTGATTTACGAGGTGAGTTTATAGCCCCATGTTTAACTATTTTTACTGCTTTTTGGGGTGAGACATTGCTTGATTTAACGTATGAACACAAGTGCATTTACTGATTTATATATTAGTCTAAGTCCCACTAAAAACCCAGTTGCTTTGGCCCGTGAATCGTGAACCGTTAATTACTTTGTGTAAGCGCGAATGTTATGGATAGATCTATCGGGATTGACGTCCCTGTCTGTCTTGTCCAACAAGGGGACAAGCGGGCACAGTTTCATTTGAGTCTGAGATAGGATGTCGTGGGTTTAGGCATCCAGTTGGGCTACATTTATATGATTATACTACCGGTGTTGTTAACGCTTCGGTGTCACGAGCTTAGACTGTAATAAATACTTTTAGGATGACTTTGTATTTGTTATATTGTCATCACTTTTGGGAAAATCTTGTGGTTCATTAAACATTTCAAATTAACTAAACCTATGAACTCACCAACTTTATGTTGACGCTTTAACAATGTTTTTCTCAGGTATTAAGAAGGAAGATGCTTAGTGAGGTCTCATGTATTGCCGTCATTTCTTTTGAAACAAAGATCATTTGTACTATTTGGAAAACTATGTTTTGTAACTGTGACCAGTTTTATGCTTCCGCACTATGTTAAAACTATTTATTTTATCAATTACAAGTGATCTATTTTCCGAACGTCTCATTTAGAGGTCGTTCTTTGTAACTGTGTGTGTATGATAATAATGACGTCACCACTCCCTTGTCGCCATTATACTCTGATATTTTGGGAGTGTGGCATTACGATTATAATTTAACGTCCTTTACGACTAAACCAAAAACCTTAGGATTAGGTATTTACGTTTTCGAACTCCGTTTTTGATGAGACAGTTTTTATTAGATTCGTTTTGTACCGTTGATTAATAATTTATAAAAACGTTTTTCGTAAAACGACCGGAGGACAAGCAAATCAAGGAAACTAGAATCGAGGAATACCCGTAAATTAGTGGGTTGAGACAAAACAAGTTTTGCCCCACCCCACTATATGGACGGCCAAACTTACTCCAACACACCTCATGAGGTTTCAACATTTGGTTTCAAGTGGTTACACTTGTTAGCTTAAGCTTAACAAGTAAGCTACTAGCTAACAAAACCACCAAAACCATTTCCACTCAAACCATTATCTTTCATGCAATACCACTAAACTCACACACAATTCTCTCTCCCACTCCCACCCTTGCTGGCCATATCACCATCACCACCACCATATTCATCAAATTTTCTACCATGAATCTTATGTTTAACTTGCATAAGATGGAAACCCTTTGAAGACTTATTGATTGAAAGTGATCATAACATCCACAAAGGAGATTTCATGAAGATCAAGGGCTGATTTCTCAAGGAGTCTACAAATATTTGGTGATCCTATAAGTGGTGTTGATATCTCATAAGATTGGTTACCCAAAACCAAGCCTTGTTCATCATCAATCCCATATTTTCATCAACCTTGGTGGTATAAAGATTTTTCTTCCCATCCTCTTGTTATTTTGATTATGTAATCTTGTAATTTCTTTATTTATTTATATGTATATGATGATGAATGATGATTAAAAATATTATGTGGGGATTTGGTGTTGATAGATTTGATAAATATGGTTAAAAAGATGGAAAACCATATGTAAAAAGGTTAAAATCTTGCTTAATAAGTTGGCTGTATAAAAACAGTAACTAACCACATGTTAAACTGATAAATGGCAAAGTGGAATCAATATACAGTAAGTATTAGGTCTTGTACACATGTGAGAGTTGGCCATACAATGAAATCATTATAATGAGTGAGATATGATTAAAACAAAATTGAAGTACCAATCTGAATAGTCAGTTTTGGACGGACTGTTAGGGATATTTAGAGTTAGATTGAGCAGTAGCTAAAGCTAAGTTAATTGTAGCACATATCATGTAGTTTATGGTGTCCAAAAATGAGCTTCTATCTTCTTGTAGAACTCAAGATATGGTAAAAATGGTGAAAGTGAAAGTAAAAATCAGATTTTGGGAAATTAAAGTATAATAGTATTATAATATCACTCAAATAAATATAATATAAAATGTGAATTAAAACACACTAACTTATATATTACATTTATATAAATATGTATAAGGATAAATAAATGGACATTATATAAAAATGGTAGTTTGATAAGTTTTATAAGTTATAAAACTATAAACATGATTTTTACGTCTTTTCGGCTAGTATAGTAAAATTAACGTTTTTCGTTAATTAAAACTTAGACGATCGGACCCGTCTAATGTAAACTTTTTAAAAGTCATATACTGATATATAAGTACCTAATACAAGTAAAAACCGATAAAACCCGAGCTTTACAACATATAGACATTAACGGGCCAAAGTAGCCTTATTGGACTATAAACCCGACTAGTTAGTAAAACACTTATAAATTTACTTATTAGGCTTAACCCACTTGGGCCAAACATGTAAAATATAATACTGATAATAAAAGTATAATTGGGCTAATAAAATGTATTGGGCTTGTAATGGGCCTATTGGGCCTCCAAAATGTAAACAAGTTGAGCTAAGTGTAACTAGTATAAAAATTACCAACACATAAACACTATAATGAATGAGTAAAAATGTACAATCCCATTTGATCATCATCATATGTATACATAATTGTTATTTTTATAAAGTCATTGGACAAGAGTCTAAGACGAGTATTATTTGTCTAGGTTTCCGTGATTGAAGCACGTACCGTACGTCCGAATTGCCGATAACCCGCTTTCCCACATCAACGTGAGTTCATAGCCTCGCACTCTTTTTAATGTTTTTATGAAATGTTTTATAAACCCGCGAGGGAGATAACATGTTAGTTTTTATAAAATAGGACACTAGTTGTCCCGATTGTTTGTTTATTGATTTGGACCCGAATGATTGTATGACCCGATAAATGATTATATGACCCGATAGATGAAATGAAATGGACTATTAAAGTTAGGTTATGTCACTAAAAGTCCCATTAGCATGAATTGTGAACTACCGGGATTTGGTAGACGCTTATGCATATAATAGTACTATTTGGGGACGATCACCCTAGTTCGCGCCTTGACGGTTGATCCCCGTCGTGCCACATTGATTGGTAAGTGAATTTATGTATGAGAAGATTTACACAAGCGTTATTATTGTGACGACACGCTAAATTAGATGGGCAAATGAGTTTCGGGCTAGCTACCCGTTGTTTGTTGTAGTAAGGTAACAATGTCATGCGGCTTATAATAATCCAAATAACGAAAATACTGCTTTATGCATTGAATTATGATACATTGCCTGACTAGCAATACACTTATTATTGATTTTATGTTCATGTTTTGGTTTTACATAACCATATTCATATAACGGTTTTTTTTATTTAACTTTATACAACGTTATAAGACGTATTGTATGATGTTTTTACGACATTGGCTCGTATAATGATTTTGAAGGCAAATGCATATATTATGATTTTTGATAAGGATTTGTATAAAATGACTTTGGCTATTTTATGGCCTATTATAAAGATTTGTATAAAATGATTTTCGGTAATAATTATGTACCGATGATATATTAATGGTTTTATTAAACTCTATGAATTCACTCGGCGTTATCGCTGACCTTTTCTTTTAACATGTTTTATCTCAGGTACTTGAAGGTAATTCTCGGGAAGACAAAAAGGATTCATGGCCCGCACTTAAATAACAATTTCCATTCAAATATTTTGTGAAATTGTATGAAATGACTATGACTTGGGACCTATGTAAATTTGATATTTATGAATTAAAATGCTTTATTATAAAACGACGCGATTTTTAAGCGTTGTCTATGATGTGAGTAATGTGCTATCCCGTAACACCAACGAGTCTTTCGCTGTATTGAATTGTATAAATTTGAGGGTGTTACAGTTTGGTACCAGAGCTCTCGTTATAGAGAACGAAAGATTTTTAAAACCAAGGTTTTGAATAAAACATATCTTTTAACTATAAACATTTTTCTCAAAAATGTCTAAAAATCTTTTGACAATAACGGTGCCGAAGAATTCCCGAGTTACCGACAAGAACACACTGAGAAGTTTTATTTTAATATATATATATAACTTGGATTATATATATATATATATGATGTAATTTGATTACATGATTGTTTGACGATTATTTTAATATTTATACGAGGTATTTATACGACGTAGATTGTCACAAGGAACCCTAAATCCCCTAGTAAATTAATCGAAGCTATTCCCGTAGGAATTCTAGCTATCCTAGATCTAAAACAAGTTGTGGATATTTATGAGCCCAACAAAATGGTTGATATTCGTAGAAATGTCGATAGTAGTTGATTATGATCTTAAAGAAGAATTGGCGAGATTAAATATGATATCGATGTCATGACGATCTTTTCTTATAGAGTGGATTTTGACAAAACATTACCACCTAGAAAGATGTCATCTGATTCGTTGTCACCCAATACTTAAATTTTAAATCGAAAGGGTGAATGTTACACTTGAGGCTGTCATTGGAGCCTTTACCCAAAAGCCTCATGCCACTAGTACCTTTCTGAGAAGTCTAATTGAATATATTAGTCAATTCATACTAGTGACTCATTTGATAATTGTTGTTGTAAGAGCTATAGGATTGGAAATTAAGTGTTGATCATATCAAGCTTTTATTTCCCTTTCAAGGTCTAAGAATAAAATTGTAAGTATTGAAGAATAAGGTAGGATGTTGCATTGAGTATAAGTTGATTAAAACTTGAATAAAGTAAAAATTTAATTCGTATGGAATATGAGATTGATAAGAGGAAGTCCTTAAGTTCTGTGATTGAATTATAAGGTTTTAATTGATTGTTGATTCGTGTTAAGTGTTGTTCCTAGACCATTGTCCAATGACGAGGATGCCGAGTGTCCAATAAATAAATTGAAAAAATCTTCTTCTGAATTGGGACCGATGGATCTTCCAGGACAAGTGGGACACCTAATGACTCTTGTAGATTAGTATTCATTGTGGTATCTTTTAAAAATAATCCCTAACTTAAATGAGACATCAGTTGGTAGGATGAGTTCTTGGAATTGTATGACATAGTGACACATAATGTGTTACGGTACAATTTTGACTTGTTTGTGATTAATGAAAAGACTACCATTGATTGCTAAATTCTACATGTATCGATGTTATCTATCCTTTATTGCTTCATCCTAATGTTCGCATTAGTGATGCAACCATTGAACAAGTACTCATCTTGATTTGAGTTACGTTGTGGATTATTCTTTTCGAGCGACAGCAAGGTCATGAACCTCATGATTATTTGGCTAAGCTCATTTCCTATTATATTGTAGTTAGTTCTTGGTAAACAACTCTTCATCACTCTTTTGCAAATCACTCATTATTTTTATAAGATAAAACAGTATCCCTTGATAAAGATTGAATTTTCATCCCCATATGGATTATTTAAAGTGAAATTTATAAGTAATCATTATTGAAATAAAGTTGATTATGAAATACCTTGGAAAACTTAATTGTTTTCATAACAAAGAAAATCTTTGTAAATTTATTTTGATTCTTATTTAAGAATTAAGCATGAAAATGTTTTTATTATAAACATGATGATAAAATTTTGACGAACTGAGTATTGCATCGTTAATCTTGAAATTGAATATAGTTGCGCACCTACATACAATTTGGAATGGACCATGCAAGGCTGATTAGTAGTCACCATAAAACTGATTAATAAACACTAGATTTTCTATAAAGATTGTGAAAGATTAAATTTTATGAGATCTGCAAGAAGTTAAAGATAGGGACATAGTGTTAGGGACACCTACATATGTGCTTGTAGCATCTATTCTTCTGAGTCGAATTTACTCATCTGTGGAAATTTTCTTATTTAACAATTGACAATTCTTTCGTGTCCAATTCTCCCGTAGTGAGATTCTTAGGAAAAGTATCTGATTAACGAGTGTTGATACCCGACTGGATGTATCGACGTTCCTATCATTTCTTTTGATTTGATTTAATTTGAATGACCTGGGTAACAATCCGAGGAGCTTTCGAATGCGTACTCAATTCATGAAAACATGGGATATATTTATATTCATTAAACGTTTTCGTTTGTATCTGATTTGAAATTCTCTCGGGTAGATTATGCGTTAACCTTACCCTTTTAAGGTTAGTTATGTCTCCAGATATCCTTGAATTTATGAAAAATCATGAGTTATTATTAGCCTTTTGAGAAGTTCGCATGTTATCAACGACAATGAAACTGGAAAGTTGATAGTGCCAATAGAATGGATTGATTGATTATGACATGACGACATTGTCTTAATTGATGGGAACTCGAGTAGAATTCCCCTAAAAGATAAGATGTTGATTATCAAAAGTTATTTAAATAATTCCTGATGGATGACCATATCCTGTATTTAGACTTGAAATTATACCATGAATGGTTGTGAATTAGTCATAGATATTATAATCTAGAAAGAACATTAAATAAATGTATTAAAAGATGTTTATGTTATCTGAAACTTCAGGAGGTATTTGCTGGTGAATTACCTAGACTTTCTCCATTAAGGCGAGTTGAATTTGGTATTGATTATATTCTCGGTGCTGCACCTGTGGCGTGTGCATTGTACGTCAGCACCATCTGAATTAAAGGAATTACCGTACAACTGAGAGAGTTGTCGGAGAAAGATTTTATTCTACCGAACTCGTCATCATGAAGAGCTATGGTGATTATCATTCCTTATGCTTACTGATTACCGTGAGCTAAGTAAACTGACGATTAAAAATCTATATCCACTACCCAAGATGATAGATTGTTCGATCATTTACAAGGTTCTAGCGTATGTTCTAAAGATTTGATTCACGGCATGGTTATCATCAACTTCGCGTCCGCGAAGAAGATTATCTATTCCAATCACTACATCCATAACTTGTAATGAACATTACGAGTTTCATGTTATGTCGTTTGGATTGACCAATGCACATGTAGCATTCATAAATTTGGTGAATCACGTGTGTAGGCTGTAATTTTATAAATTCATGCTTGTGATCATTAAGGACCATTTGTTTGTATATAAGAATAAGAAGGAGTTAATAATTATTTATAGATTGCCCTGAATTGGCCGAACAATGAAAACCTGTACCTTGAATATTTAAACATGAGATTTAATGCTTAATACTTTACATAAAATGACCGTTTGATTAATGATGGTAAGATATATATATATATTGACTCTTCAAAAATTAGAAGTCATTCAAGACTTTGGGTTTTACCGAAAAGGAGGTGCAAATATGTTTTGACAAATGTTTTAACAAAGGATTTTTAAGGGATTATTCCCTTATACCCAAAACATTTAACTAAACTCCTGTTTAGGGGTAAATGTTTCTGTATACCTCAAGACAACCTAAGAGGGATTGAGGAAACCATTTAAACCATGACTTGGAATTTGAAACGACAATTTTTGATTTTCAACTAAGAAAATTTTGACCAAAGTATAAACAAAGATTTTCGAACATTTACGGATCTTATTAATTATTTTCAATAAATCAACCAAAATCTTGTTCATGAAATTCAAATTTATTTTGAACATTTTCATATAATTGGTCAAACTAAGAAATTTAATTTTTTTTTTACGTTTACGTTTCATAAAAATTAAATATTTATTATTTAATTAATTGTAATAACTATCGATGCTTTAAGCGTCGAATCGAGCAAAACTGAAAAAAATAAAAAATGATAGTTGAGCCAAAACAAAAACTTGTAAAATATAAAGAAAGAATTTCTGAGTAAATTGTGGACATGATAATTATTTCATCAGTAAAGATTAATATAAATACTGACGCATTATGTAAACAGGATAAAGAATCAATTAGGATGTGTTTCTTAATAATGACTGTGCAAAATAAATTGCCGAACAATATAAAAAATTAAACGATGTTTGTAAAAAAGGGGTTCGCGGCTAATGTGAACCATCAGAATTGAGAAGCCGACGGCGTTAGATGTATAAAAGGCCACTTGTGGTTGTCTAGATATGGATGATTGTGAGATATAGTTATGTTGGAATCTCATAAGTATGTATTCTATTCATGTCGTTTCTGATTTAATGTATCTTATCTGAAGAAGTTATACTGATGGCAAATTATGAAGGCAGACATCGCCTCATACATTAGTAAACGTCTATCTAACGCAAAGGTCATCATCTGAATTTGATTCGATTTGGGTCATCGTCGACAGACCGACCAAATCTACTAATATCATTCCTGTTAATGATAGATTCTTGATGAAGAAATTGACTCTTTTGTATTTAAAGGATTTGTGTAAACATAGTGTGCCTGTATCGATCATCTCTATCAAGATCCTCGCTTCGCATCGAATTTCTAGAGATTTGCTCAGAAGTCATTGAGAACGAATCTTGATGAGAGTATTGTGTACCACCCCAATCGAAGGGACGAGGTAAAGTAACGATACAAAATACTAGAAGTTCTGTTTTATGTTTGAATGATTGACCTTTGGTAATAAATCATATAATCGCTTTCCTTTGGAGAGATTATCATTGAAAAATATCGTATTAGGATCGAGATCGAGTCTTGTGAGGATATATATTAGAGCATATGTAAGTAGGAGTTGGGATGAAGACGCCCGACATACACCCATTGTGAGTTGGACATGTCTTTTAGGTTTAAGGTTTCCTATGATGGCGAACCTAACATTTCAAAATACTCGACCCGCGTGACCTGAAATGATTTTTGAAATTAGGATCTGATTATTGACTGCCGGTAGTGGGCAGGAGGTTATGTGAATATGAAATGTAGATCCTGAAGTGCAGAATGGGTAGCAAAGTGATGCCAAAAAATTTCACCTTGGAAAAATGAATAGATGATCTGAAAGATCATGGGATATAAGTCCCCGTTGTATGGGACCATTGAGATGATGTACAAGATTGGTTTGAAAGGCATATAAGCTGGATCTACCCTAGGACTTCAAGAGCTGCGTGAATTATGTTTCGTATATCGAACTTGATAAAATGCCTATCAAGTGAAAATCTGACTATTCGTTAATGAAGTTTAGATCGGCGAAAAGTTGCATTCATCAAAAACCCGTAAACATCATGGATAGAGAAAGTAAGTCAACAATAAGCCTGATCTTATTCCCGTAGTTATGTTTGATGTAACTCGCGTATTGTAATTGATTACACTTGTGAGAAAAGACCGAATGTGGAGGAAATACCCACATGGCTTTAACTCTAGAAGAAGCGAGTAGTAAGATAAGATGATCTTTGAGGACAAAGATCCTGTTTAGGGGTAAATGTTGTGACAACCCTCAATTTGTGGTTGATATTTTATTCTCAAATATTATTTAAAAACATTATTTTAATGTTACATTATGAACTCACTTATTTTTGGGAAGAAATTTGGATTTACGTCTTGAAGTAGCATCGACTACGTCTAAACTGGAGGATTCAACGTTACGTGCTCACGTTTACATACACCGTATTTGGTGATAGTCCGACATTTCAGAAAATAAATTTGTCCGTGAATATTATTTTGAGATTTTAAATTTGTGTTGGTTCATAAACTCACAAATTTACGAGAAGAGATTAGGACTTACGATTATAATTTAACGTCCTTTACGACTAAACCGGAAAACTTAGGATTAGGTATATACGTTTCCGAACTCCGTTTTTGATGAGACAGTTTTTATTAGATTCTTTTTGTGCCGTTGATTCATAATTTATAAAAATGTTTTTCGTAAAACGACCGGAGGACACGCAAATCAAGGAAACTAGAATCGAGAAATACCCGTAAATTAGTGGGATGAGACAAAACAAGTTTTGCCCCACCCCACTATATGGACGGCCAAACATACTTCACCACACCTCATGAGGTGTCAACATTTGGTTTCAAGTGGTTACACTTGTTAGCTTAAGCTTAACAAGTAAGCTACTAGCTAACAAAACCAACAAAACCATTTCCACTCAAACCATTTTCTTTCATGCACTACCACTAAACTCACACACAGTTCTCTCTCCCACTCCCACCCTTTCCGTCCATATCACCATCACCACCACCATATTCATCAAATTTTCTACCAAGAATCTTATGTTTAACTTGCATAAGATGGAAACCCTTTGAAGACTTGTTGATTGGAGGTTATCATAACATCCACAAAGAAGATTTCATGAAGATCAAGGGCTGATTTCTCAAGGAGTCTACAAATATTTGGTGATCCTAGAAGTGGTGTTGATATCTCATAAGATTGGTTACCCAAAACCAAGCCTTGTTCATCATCAATCCCATATTTTCATCAACCTTGGTGGTATAAAGATTGTTCTTCCCATCCTCTTGTTATTTTGATTATGTAATCTTATAATTTCTTTATTTATATATATTTATATGATGATGAATGATGATTAAAAATATTATGTGGGGATTTGGTGTTGATAGATTTGATAAATATGGTTAAAAAGATGGAAAACCATATGTAAAAAGGTTAAAATCTTGCTTAATAAGTTGGCTGTATAAAAACAGTAACTAACCACATGTTAAACTGATAAAATGGCAAAGTGGAATCAATATACAGTAAGTATTAGGTCTTGTACACATGTGAGAGTTGACCATACAATGGAATCATTATAATGAGTGAGATATGATTAAAACAAAATTGAAGTACGAATCTGAATAGTCAGTTTTGGACGGACTGTTAGGGATATTTAGAGTTAGATTGAGCAGTAGCTAAGCTAAGTTAACTGTAGCACATATCATGTAGTTTATGGTTTCCAAAAATGAGCTTCTATCTCCTTGTAGAACTCAAGATATGGTAAAAATGGTGAAAGTGAAAGTAAAAATCAGATTTTAGGAAATTAAAGTATAATAGTATTATGATAGCACTCAAATAAATATAGTATAAAATGTGAATAAAAACCACTAACTTATATATTAAATTTATATAAATATGTATAAGGATAAATAAATGGACATTATATAAAAATGGTAGTTTGATAAGTTTTATAAGTTATAAAACTATAAACATGATTTTTACGTCTTTTCGGCTAGTACCGTAAAATTAACGTTTTTCGTCAATTAAAACATAGACGATCGGACCCGTCTAATGTAAACTTTTTAAAAGTCATATACTTATATATAAGTACCTAATACAAGTAAAAACCGATAAAACCCGAGCTTTACAACATATAGACATTAACGGGCCAAAGTAGCCTTATTGGACTATAAACCCGACTAGTTAGTAAAACACTTATAAATTTACTTATTGGGCTTAACCCACTTGGGCCCAACATGTAAAGTATTATACTGATAATAAAAGTATAATTGGGGTAATAAAATGTATTGGGCTTGTAATGGGCCTATTGGGCCTCCAAAATGTAAACAAGTTGAGCTAAGTGTAACTAGTATAAAAATTACCAACACATAAACACTATAATGAATGAGTAAAAATGTACAATCCCATTTGATCATCATCATATGTATACATAATTGTTATTTTTATAAAGTCATTGGACAAGATTCTAAGACGAGTATTATTTGTCTAGGTTTCCGTGATTGAAGCACGTACCGTACGTCCGAATTGCCGATAACCCGCTTTCCCACAACAACGTGAATTCATAGCCTCACACTCTTTTAAATGTTTTTATGAAATGTTTTATAAACCCGCGAGGGAGATAACATGTTAGTTTTTATAAAATAGGACACTAGTTGTCCCGATTGTCTGTTTATTGATTTGGACCCGAATGATTGTATGACCCGATGAATGATTGTATGACCCGATGAATGATTATATGACCCGATAGATGAAATGAAATGGATTATTAAAGTTAGGTTATGTCACTAAAAGTCCCATTAGCATGAATTGTGAACTACCGGGATTTGGTAGATGCTTATGCATATAATAGTACTATTTGGGGACGATCACCCTAGTTCGCGCCTTGACGGTTGATCCCCGTCGTGCCACATTGATTGGTAAGCGAATTTATGTAAGAGAAGATTTACACAAGCGTGATTATTGTGACGACACGCTAAATTAGATGGGAAAATGAGTTTCGGGCTAGCTACCCGTTGTTTGTTGTAGTAAGGTAACAATGCCATGCGGCTTATAATAATCCAAATAACAAAGATACTGCTTTATGCATTGAATTATGATACATTGCCTGACTAGCAATACAGGGTCTTATTATTGATTTTATGTTCGTGTTTTGGTTTTACATAACCATATTCATATAACCGTTTTTTATTTAACTTTATACAACGTTATAAGACGTATTGTATGATGTTTTTACGACATTGGCTCGTATAATGATTTTGAAGGCAAATGCCTATATTATGATTTTTGATAAGGATTTGTATAAAATGACTGGCTATTTTATGGCCTATTATAAAGATTTGTATAAAATGATTTTCGGTAATAATTATGTACCGAAGATATATTAATGGTTTTATTAAACTCTATGAATTCACTCGGCGTTATCGCTGACCTTTTCTTTTAACATGTTTTATCTTAGGTACTTGAAGGTAATTCTCGGGAAGACAACAAGGATTCATGGCCCGCACTTAAATAACAATTTCCATTCAAATCTTTTGTAAAATTGTATGAAATGACTATGACTTGGGACCTATGTAAATTTGATATTTATGAATGGAAATGCTTTATTATAAAACGACGCGGTTTTTAAGCGTTGTCTATGATGTGAGTAATGTGCTATCCCGTAACACCAACGAGTCTTCCGCTGTATTGAATTGTATAAATTTGGGGGTGTTTCATTTTTACTTCAAAAAACATCAACTTTCATTAATGAAACAGGTACAAAGACTTGTAAAAAAAACTGGAACAAAACCAAAGTCACAAGTCGAGTTGGCTTTTATACAGGTACTATGACTATTCTAGAATGCATAAATAAAATAATAATAAAAATGCTAAAGCCCTAAACCCTAATCTGTGAGTTTCCAAAGTATCCCTTTGATGCTTTCAGAATATGCTCTTGGATGCTTGTTCAAACTTGGTCAAAAGAGGAATCTTGTGAATTGAGAGTGACATGCCAGCTTGTAAGAGGATCATGGGCGTTTAAATTGAACTTTGGGACCAAGGAATGGCATCCAACCATTGGTTTGGTTGGATTTTGGGAGAAAAGGGACAAAGACGTGAGCAGGTGAGGGTCCAAGGGCTCACATGGGTGTGTTGGGATTATATTTTTTGTGTGAGATGGGTTTAACACATGGTTAATCAATGATCTGGAAAGGTATAAACAAAACCTCTTTATTTTGGTCTTGATTAAACCTGGGGATTTCTAGGGTTTATGAGGGTGATTAAGGGGGATTAGATCTTATTTTGGGGGAGATTAAATTAAATGTTTGTTATGGAGGGAAGGGTTTATTTAACTGAATAATCAGTTAAATAAATAAGTGGGGTGTGACGTGGAGAATGGGAGGTTTGTGATTGGTTGTTGGGTGAGTGGGGGTGACGTGACGAGGTGTGAGTGGTGGGTATGAGAATGGTTGTCTGGTCAGGAAAGCCCCCTCTACTCCCTTTCTTTTGTCACTTGAGTTCAAACAGCTTATAACTCCAATTCCTTTGTTTTTCAAGTTTGCAAACTCCCATTTTGGCCAGAATAACTTTTGAAAAGTTATTGCAAGGACTAGTTTTGCCAATTCATGATATTTTAAGGATTGATTTTGGAATTTTCTTCATTCTTCAATGTCTTGACTTGTTTGTTGACTTCTTGGAGGACTAGTATTGACAATTTAGTTTTGTCGAGGGACTAAATTTGCCAATTCTTCAAAGTTAAGGGTCATTTTTGTAATATTGACAAACTTTAGGGACCAATCTTGTAATTATGAATATACAAGGGTTTAATGTGTCAATCCTTCAATATTAAAGGACCCTTCTTGTTCAATCTTCAATTCTTCAAGGGTCTTTCTTGGAAAATCAATACTAGGGCTTGGTTCATTGTGCGGCTTCGTTTCCCGTGTTCGTTTTTGATTGATTCTTGTGATCTTTTGTCATTTTCTCAATATACGTACCTAAAATACACAAGCAACAAACACAAGCATATATTGGGGTATTTTCATGATATTTAATGCATTTTAAGCCCATTTTGGATGATGAGACCATTTATAAAAGCAGTCTCATCAGCTGCCAAGATTGACCAAATGTTTGAGTTTACCCGATTTGATTAGTGACTCAATGTGCTACTTATCGTACTATTTGTTATCCTTCTCCTGCTTCCAATCCTTGACCAAATGTTTGAGTTTACCCGATTTGATTAGTGACTCAATGTGCTTCTTGAGCTGGATGCATTTCTCTGTGTCGTGGCCGTTGTCGTTGTGGAATTCGAAGAAGCGATTTCCTTGACGGCGGGTCCACTAGAGTTGTCATTGGGGGAGCCTTGGGAACTTCGCCCCCTCTGTCAACAAGATATCCCGGTAAGTCATCTTTAGAGGGGTGAATTTTTCATCCGACCTCCTTCCTTTATTCTGACTCTTGTAGTCCGAGCTCCTTCCATTGCCTTGGGTGTTTTGTCCCCCTGATTGCCTCTTGGGCTGGTCGTTCGATCGATAGTTATGGTTTCCCTTTGTAGGATATGCCGCGGCTACCGCGGTTTCTCCTTCTACAAAGTTTCTGACCCTTCCATGAGGTCGTCATACCTCTCCGGTCGCTTTTCATTGAGGCGCCTAATTAATTCCTTGTCAGTTATGGCATGCATGTAATCAGAAATTTTTTAGGAGCTCTGACATCGTTTTTGTGTGCGTGCACTCGTCATTGAAACGTTCCGTGAAGTCCTCTGTGGACTCTCCGGGCCGCTGCTTGACGGTTGCTAATGAGACCGGATCCCTATTATACTTCTTTCGCTGAGTACAATTGTTTTATAACGCAGTGCGCAACTCGGCGAAGCTATCAATGCTTCTGGAAGGGAGCCTTTCAAACCAATCACGGGCATTGCCAATCAAGGTTGAGTTGAACATCTGGCACCATATAGGCATTGGCCATCGTTCAATTTTCGCCTGTGTGTCAAATATCTTTTGGTGTTCATCAGGATTACCAGATCCATCATAGGTCTTAACACACGCCGGCATACGGCGCTTCTTATCCTTAGAATAGTTCTGTATGCGGAGAGTGAAGGCATCTTCTCTGTAATCACACCATGGACAAGAAAGATCCTCCTCTTCGTTCCGATATTAGGGATCATCATAGTATCCCTCATCGTCGGACGGTGGTGGGGGAGTAAACCTAGGTCGGTGACGCTTGGGGGGATGGTCATCCGAATCCGACCCCGAAGGGCCGGGAGGAGGGGGCGGTGCCCCACTTCTCGGCTGAGGACCACTTTTCTGAGAAGAGCTAGGAGCTTTCTTCCCACTATTCATCCTATCCCACACGCTGGTGTGGAGATTGTTCCTAGTTGATTCCAACACCGGGCGTTCGGCAGAGCCGTCAGACCTATCTCCTTCCTCACGAGATTGTATTAATTCCTGCATAACGCGATCCCCTATGCGCTCGAACACATTCCGAGGTTGAGGGTTTTCCTCAAGGGGGTTTGTTCTGGCCGGCGCTCCCTCCTCTTCTTTTGAGTTTGAGGAGAGGTGTCGGACGCGGTCCTGCCAAAGTTGAGCCTAGATTGGAGGTTCCTACCTAGGTTTAACCTTGACGCGATACCTGGGACGATCCTGTCAAAGTTCTGTGTGAGAACACGGGCGAGGTCTTCGTCAGTAAGTTGTTCCACTTTGTTGGGACTTATATATCTTGAGTTGATATGACAATAGAAGATGAAGGACTTAATAATAAATAGGTAGCTTTGTAAGTAAGCTAGGGTTGTGATGTAACCCTAGTACCTCTATTATATAAATAGGGTTAGGCACACATGGTTATTCACTCATTCATATACAATGTAAACTAATGGTCTGTGTGCGTTCTCCTGGTGTCAAGCCTATTAGGCATCAGGAGTAGTAGTAGCTTATTAGTATTTTATGAATAAGAAAGCCCTGTTCATAAATTTGATTGTGTATTTTATGTTCCACTGTGCTTATTACAATCATTGTTATATATCCCTGATGAGTCTAGATCCTAAGACTCAACAAGTGGTATCAAAGCTTGTTGGCTCTCGATCTGGTTGATTTACAAGGTTTTCGTTGTTATGGTATTTTCTATTTTTGAATAGATAATGTTCCTGCTGATTCCACCAAACCCTAGATGATTGTTGATGTTCATCTGATGTTGTTCATATGATGTTGCTGCTGATGTTGGTACTGGTTCTTTGATATGGTTGTTGTCTCTTGATGTTGTTATGCTTATACTCGTGATACAATTATACTAGCCTTGGTGAGTTAATTGTTGAATCAACAATGAACCCTAGTATAATCTAAGGTTTTATGACTGTTGTGATTTGAAAATGCGTCTTTTAGGGTTTTGTGCATATATGAAACACTAGAACATATTGATGGCAGGAGATGGTATACACAACAGCAGACTAGATATGGATGTTTGAGCAGGAAGTTTGGTTCACGTATGGACATAGCTTGTGCGTACTTTGGTCCAATGATCAAAAAGTAACCAATGGTAGGATGGATATTGGTTTATTTTTCACGTGAGCGACATTGAGGAAAGAAAGCATGAAAGTGACGGCTGCTAAGATATTGGGGTTAAAACTTGTCACGTGACTCGTCTAGGTCAGCAACAACAATAGTTTAGTGACGGACACTGTGTCGCTAAAAAGTTTAGAGGTGATATCAGCAACAGCTTTAGCGACAGTGTGGGGACAAAATGAAAAAAATGAAAAACAAATGAGAAAAAAATAATTAAAAAAAGAGGAAAGGTGTTTTTGAGATGCTCCTGGTTGGTTATTTCTTGCTACTGGTTGGTTCCTCCTGGATGGTTCCTATTGGTCTTTTCCTCCTAGTCGTTCTTACTGGTTATCTTGAACAATGAAGAGGTATATGGTTCATTTTGAAAGTTCAGTTTATACTATAATTCTTGATTGGAACAGTTACACGCTCTTTTACAAATATTTAGGGGGCATATGATACCATACAGTTCATGATATGATCATCACAAAATTAGCATGATCATAAGCATCGAGTGGTTTCTGGTTGATCCGTCAGAGCTCACTAAGACTATCGGCCATTGCATGTGATCGCCATGCATATATTGATTACAAGAATTATCCAAAGACATTTTATTACATGTTATTGTAATAAGCATGTCTTTTTCACACTGAAGGAGTAGATGATCTATACTACTGAATTTAAGATGCAAGAGATGGTTAGCTTATGGTTCCTACTGGTGAGTTATGGTTTCTTGACGAAGACAGTTGATTATTGCTTATTTGATGTTGGAGTTGATTTTCACAAACTTGTTATCTTCTTATATCTCAATTAGGTGAACAATACACCTTGTCTTTGGACTAAATATATTGTTACAACTTACAACTGGCTCATAGTTGTGAAGGTTATCAGTTCCCATGTACCAAAAACTGTTGGTGAGCAATACACCTTGTCATTTTGACTAAATATATTGTTATAGCTAATAGCTGGCTCATAGTTGTGGAGGTTACCAGTACCGTATGTAACAAAAACTGATAGGTGAGCAATACACCTTATCGTTGGATTAAATATATTGTTATAGCTAACAGCTGGCTTATAGTTGTGGGGGTTCCCAGTCCCATGTAATAAAAACTGAGATGATATAAGACACAAGTTTGGGATATTTCACTTCTTCATAAAATTCGTTATACTTGATTTTATTCATCAATGATCACTCTAAGGAATCCTAGTGGATTCGACATGCACTTCTTAAGGGGAAGACGATCCCTTTTGAGTTGATGTGACAAAAAGGGGAAGAATGCATGGATCGAGGGGAAGCTTAGCCTTCATCTATATTTGCTTCAGGGGAAGCTTGTGCTTACTGGTTTTGTCAAATCAACTAGGGGAAGATTGTTGGGACTTATATATCTTGAGTTGATATGACAAAAGAATATGAAGGACTTATTAATAAATAGGTAGCTTTGTAAGTAAGTTAGGGTTGTGATGTAACCCTAGTACCTCTATTATATAAAGACGGTTAGACACACATGGTTATTCACTCATTCATATACAATCTAAACTAAAGGTCTGTGGGCGTTCTCCTGGTGTCAAGCCTATTAGGCATCAGGAGTAGTGGTAGCTTATTAGTATTTTATGAATAAGAATGCCTTGTTCATAACTTTGATTGTGTTCTTTATGTTCCGCTGTGCTTATTACAATCGTTGTTATATATCCCAGATGAGTCTAGATCCTAAGACTCAACACACTTCTAATTATGTCTTGATTGATGGCCTGTGCGGCTCTTTGTTAGGGGCGTTAGGCGCACTCCCCAGATCAGGATTATCCATGGTAATGGTTGGTGGTGGGGTATTGCTGGACGTGCTTGTCCCCCAAAAGGCTGAAAGACGTTTCGGTTATTCGGCCCACCTGTTTGGTTGCCAGGGGACTGGGTGGAGATGAGTATCCCGTCCCCCGTGGACTTCCGATTCGCAGGATTCGTGTTGCTGGGATTCCCTTGCGGATGTCCCTTCGTCATTAAAAGAGATCGTTGATTGAGATTCTAGCTTAGTGTTTGGGTCCCACGGATGGCGCCAACTTGTTGATACAAAAGTTCTATAATCCTTGCTAGACCCGAATTAGGCTTAATTCGGGTAGGCTGGGCTCCGGCTCTTACACCAAGTGAATAACTTGCTGAGATCCTGCACACTAAAGCAACATGCGTTAGACTTACCGTGGGAGCGTTGATAGTTGTAAAATCACACTTGTTTAGGAAAGCAAGGCAATTAGGGTAAGCATTAACGAGTAGTTTAGGAAAACCACAAGTTATGACCCAAAAAGTAGAGTGAGTTCGTTCTCGAGGAGGCACGTGTGTTGTGTGATGAATTGATTAATGTTTGATTTTATTGATATGAGAAGAAAAGAAAATAGAAGAAATAAGAAAGAAAGGACGGTTACGAAGACGGATCGAGCTAAGACGAAAAATCGTTCACGTAAAACCGTACAAAACTACAAAATTAAAAATTTTAAACCTAAAAATTAATTAAAAGCAAAAAGTAGTCTAAAATAATATAAATAAGAATAAAAATCCAATAAAAATATTTTAAAACCTTTTATTAATTAAATATTCAATTTTAAATGCTAATTAAAGCCCTAAAATTAAATATAATTAATCAAAATGTCCAAAATATTATTTTATTGAACAAATAACTTAACTATATTATCTAAAGACTAAAAAGTATTTTTCCTAATTTTTGAAAACTATTTAAATTTTTAAATCACTAAAAACTATTTTAAAACTAAAATAATTATAAAAAATAATAAAATAATGCTAAAAATAAGTTGACACTTAAAAATCCTAATTTACTCTAATGAACAGAAGAAAAATGAAAAAGTTTGAAAAATATTAAATTTTTCACTAAAAGACAAAAACAGTTTAATTAAAACCCTAATTAACTTAAATTAATTCTAAAAAAATAAATAAAAAGGTGAACACAGTGAAAACTTTTTTAACCAAAAATCTTAAAATATTATTCTAAGTCTAGGAAAAATTATAAAACAGAAAAATATTAACTTTTGTCACTAAAAGAAAAAAACAGAAACATTAAAAAGTATTAAAAAAGGCTATTTAATCTAAAAAATATAAAATGAACAGTAATAAAAAATCTAATTAAACTAAAAATTCATAAATAAAATTAGAAAAATAATGGCACAAGTTTGAAACCCTAACTCTTGATTAAGTTCACAAAAGACAAAAATCAAATATTTTTGAAAGTGACATGTCAAAGACTTTTGTCTTGTAGCTTAGCAATGGTAACTGATGGGCAAGCAGGGGGAATTATGTTCCCACTGATAGTGCAAAATTTAGGTCAGTTGACCAAATGAGCTTAGGAAAGCTCTTGATTGGGTTTTTCTTGGAAACAAGGGCACTCCCACAACCAGTTGGGTTGTGGGAAGTCAATTCAACAAGAAAAATCACAAGTCTCTTAGCAAAATTGCACATAAATCACCAAAAAAGTTACTGATAAACTGGCAATGTTTCTGATGAACAGTAGAGTATTGTTTACTTGCACAAATACGAATTTCAATGGCCAATAACTTGAACAATGATCAACTAAATGACATACAAACAATTCACAATCCTAGATTAGCCTATAATCTAACAATGGGCAAGATATGATGAGCTAATTCAACAAAAATCAGTCACCACAAAGCACTTCTGAATTTTGGTATATTATCCAATTTTTGACATGCAACTTGATTAAAGCTTATCAATATGAAACCCTATGACCAATATCACCCTAAACTACCAATACAAACATGTCTAGCATAGTTCTAATCCAAGAACTTGTCATAAACTCTGCCTAAAACACAAATCCAAACACCCCTTTATATTTCTGAAAATGATTTTTTCAAACTAAATCAAATCAAATGACACCCAAACTAATCTAAAACTAATCTAGCATGCATACAATATCTAAATAAGCAATATTAAACACTCAAACAAACACTTAACCAGTTTTCATGCAAAATCACATAAACCAAAATTTTGACAACTTGAAAACTAGAAACAAGGATTTACCTTGTGGGACCCACATCCAGGTCCCACAATGGCTGCATAGCCATCTACAATCAGGTCCGGACCTGAGCTGAACCTTGGATAACAAGCAACAAGCAAAACCTGCTAAGAAAGAAAGTAGAACACAAATATGCACTTTCCTGATTTTGAAACCTTTTTAAATCCTTTTTGAAATAATCTTCTCAACTATCTTCCTATCAAAAACACTTAACAAAACCAATTCCAACCTTGGAAAACCAAATCACAGAACAAGACTTTACAAAAGAAGTCAATTTTCAGAAACTTGAAAATGTAACTTAACCTTGAAAATCTTTGAACTTAAATCTCAAATATGGAACTCAGACTATTCTCAAGCACACACCAACTTCTAAAACCACAAAAGGAATTACAATTTTTTTAAAAAATACCAACTTTATAAACTTTTAAAAAGGGATTACAAATGCTTGGAAAAAATCTGGAACAAAGGGAAATGAAAAATCCTAGTGCCTTTTATAGGCGTACATAGATGATTCTAGATACTTGAACAAATGTTAAACCCTAATGGATGAATTTCCATGAATGCCCTTGGTCTTCTTGGGGAATCTTGGTCAAAATCACCACATGTGATGGCCTGCTGTTGTATAGCTGTTTGTGGAGTAATCCGAGGCGTTGGACAACCTTTGGGACCAAGAAATCCAATCCAGCCGTTCCTTTTGTCGGGTTTAGGGTTTTGGTGTGAAAGTGATGGGCAGGGGAGGGTCCTACCCAACACATGGGTGTGTTGGGAGGGAATCTTTGAGTGGGTTTGGGTTTAGGTTGAGGTAAATTAACCATCTGGAAGCTTTTGAACAAAACCCCTTTGATTTAGTTAAGAATGGGATTAGGGTTTATGTGGGTGAATTAGGGGAAAATTAGGGATGGTGGGTGAACAGTAATAGTTTCCCACGTAATTTTGGGTTTAAAAAGATTAGTAAATTAATCTGTTATTTAAGTGGTGAGTGGATGGTGACTGGGATGGGGTAAGTGACGTGGTGGAGTAGTATTGGTGGAAGGGGTTGAGGTGGAAACTTGATTGGCTGTGGTAAGTTTAAGTGTCTGGCAATTTTGGCCCCCAAAGGTTCATACTTCCTTCATCTTGTAATAATCATCAACATTAACTTTTCCCTTTGTAAACAACTTTGACTAAGTTGTCATTTTTGGCACATCTCATTTTCAAACTTTAGACAAGGGCTTCTTTTGTACTTTCTTCATTCTCCAAGGACTGAATATGCAAATCCTTGATAATTTAGGGACCCAAATGCAATAAATGAGATTTGCAAGGGTATAAATTGCCAAGTCTTCAATAGTAGAGGGACCATTCTTGACAATCTTCAATTTTTCAAGGTCATTTTTCGAAATTCCAGATTTGGGCCTGGTTCATTGTGCGGCTTCGTTTCCCGTGTTCGTTTTTGAATGATTCTTGCGATCTTTTTGTCTTTTCCTCAATATCCGTACCTAAAATACACAAGCAACAAACACGAGCATATATTTGGCAGTTTTAATGATATTTTATGCATTTTAAGCCCGATTTGGACGATGAGACTATGTATAAAAGCAGTCTCATCACTCCCCCATACTAAACCATTGCCGTGCCCTCACGCAATGCTAGAATAAAGTATCATAGCATCTCCAAAATTCATTTTTATTCACTTTATTGGAATGATAAACTAGCTACACTACTACTGTTATTACTACTTGTGTTTTAGACATAATGTATGATTTTCATCGCAAAATGGGACGTTTAGGTTCATAGAATAAGAACATGTGAATGCTTCGTTAGAAATAATTTCATCATCCTCGATTTTCACCCTAATTCCATGCCAAGCGTGCAACGAGATCATTGTCATTATAAGTTAGTAATACTAACACTACTCATATGCCCTAATCACGTACTTATCCTCCCATTATTCCTAAGTTGTATCTCTTATATTTTATTTTGTCTTGAATGTTTCACGAGGATACATTGTTTGACTTATGCGATAATAGAGATTTAGGTCTAAAAATAGAGTCCTAACGGTGTAACTAAGACCATCAAATCAATAACCCCTCCTAATAGACAACGATGTCAAAAAAATAAGTTGACAAGAAGAATCGATAAACACGGTTTTATAACGGTTTTGAACATGAGACTTATTACCAAGACTTTTATACGCCCCCTAACGGAAGGGCCTTATTATCTTTGGTTTACCTCCATCTTTTATTCAACTTCACCATGAAGCTTTTATTATAACTTCGGTCTTGCCTTGCCTTTTATTATCCGCCTCATCGGTGGTTTTATTAGCCAAAGACGTATATCCTCACGCTAAAGCGAATTTTGGATCTTTAAAGCGTCGAAGATTAAGGCTTGATTCACTTTCAATTTTGCATAGATTTTAGGCCTTGTGGGGCTTCAAATTGTTTGCTAGATTTAGGTGAGCACTTGAAATCTTATTATTAGGTGAAGCTTTCGATTATTCGGGTGCCAATACTTCAAAACCGTGACGCTGGCGATACCTTAATGTCTTCCCAATTTAATTACACGGAAGCTACTAGAAAAGACTAGAAACCCAACAATCCTAACTAAACCGCTAAGTCAATATTTATTAAGCAAAAAATATTTACATGCGAAGGGAGAATAAGCAAACAACGAGAACACCTGAGTTTTTGAAAGAATACGAGTACTCTACGTTTAGCATAGTAACTTATAATTAACTCTATCATTTCTCGTCCTCATTTTAGAGACTTAGCCTAATGTGAAGTTAAGGAATCAAAGCTAAGTGCTCAACACGCACGGTCGAGTCAAAAATTACTCTTATTCTCGCCATCAGAAAACCTACATTCGCGTCTTCAAACACTTATAAAACATGAGAAAAATTTTAAAATTTGGCCATATTTAGCCTTATTTTGCAATGAAACGATAACAAAAAGATAAACTTTGGAAAGCGTGAAGGTTTGGCAAGGCAAGTTTCTATTCACCCCCCATACTAAAGTTAAACATTGTCCTCAATGTTTCGAGTCTAGGGGTGCAAAAACCCCCATACTAGAGACGTAGTCGAATGCCTAATCTAGCATGGAAAGGGTGTAACCAATAAATTAATAGCCGTTTATGAAGTGTGCTAATAACCTAAGGTTAGAACATCAAAAGGATATATCATCTGGATATTGAGAAAGTCTCCAAAGCAAACGATCGAGTGCTCACGTAAAACGAACACGAGAGGCTCCAATCGTGAAGATCATGATCTAAAAACCACAATGCACAAACAACCACGGAACAAAGGTTGGAAGGGCACAAATCCCCTCACATTAACTAATTAGAAAGCAATAATATGTACATGGATAAGCATGGGTCTCCCCCACGAGGCACCTTGTTTTTGATAACCGAGTCAAAAGCTCGACTCGAATCCCCATAAATGTGATCATTTAGGGATAATCATGGTATGGTCAAATTTTAGTGGGGCTTACATGATAAACAAGGCCCAAAAACAACCGGTATAAAGGACTAAGTCCTTTGATGGTGCAAAATACCGGGATCGAAGATGGCGTTTTCGTTTTCATTGGAAAAACAAATCAACGCCACTTCATCGTGTGCCAACAAAAACTCAAAGAGTTTCAAGAAAATAGATGAGAAGAAATAGAAGGGTGGGACAATGGGTAAGTTATACAAACATTGAGCTACTCGAGGTAGACTCGCACCAATCAAATGAAAAGATTTTCCATTTATTGCATCGGTGGAAGACCGAGATTTCCCTTTATAAGCAATTCCAGGATCAAATATCTCGTCCTCGGTGGAGAAAGGGGAGGGAACATAAGGGGATTCCCCCACACTAAGTCCACACAAAGCATCGTCAAAAGAGAAGACGAGCTTGTAGTACTCAATACACGCGGTGATGACGGAGTTAGAGTTGTAGAAAAATCTTTTAAATTCAATTTAAAATCTTTTCCTTTTTCATCTTTTAAACTCTCCTTGTGAAAACCCGATTTAATTATGTCAAAAATATTTGGTGTATCTAAAGAAATGTTAGTCACACTAAAAATTCTCACATTTGAAAACCGTTTTGGTATAGGTGGTGGTAAGTTTTCAAAACGTTTGTTGACAAAGAAAACTTCCCCATCGGGATCAACACATTCATCATCCGAAGAATCATTCACAATTGGAGTCGTAGGCTTAACACTCTTAACCTCCACCGGCGGAGGGGACGGAACTTCATTTTTCTCAACAACTCCTAAAACTCTTTTTGAAATCTTTTTGCAAATGTTTTTGATGGGATTGACTTTGTACAAAGATGTGATCGAATACACATGAGAAAGTGTGGAGTTTTGAGTTGCATTAATGACGAGTTCTTCCTCATTGAAACGAAGATTGATTTTCCTTGCATGCACATCGATAAGTGCTCTCGAGGTATCTAAAAAAGATCGACCTAAAATTAGAGGAACTTTAGGATCGATGGGAATATCAACAACAATAAAGTCTACGGGATAGTAGAACTTTCCAACTTTCACAAAGACGTCCTCGGCAACTCCACAAGCTAGAATCGTAGAATGATCGGCCATTTCGATTGACATTCTTGAAGGAGTGAGATTGGGAAGATTGAGCGATTTAAAAATCTCAAGAGGCATCAAATTAATACTAGCACCAAGATCGGCCAAGGCTTAGCATTCTTCCATGTCTTGTATAGCACATGGGATTAAAAACTTGCCGGGATCACCGACTTTTTGAGGTATGCGGCTAAGAAAAACCGATGAATAACTAGACGATTTTTGCAATTTCTCTTTGTTATTCAACATACTTTTGAAGTTCGCGGCAAATCGAGGCATCATGACTAAGGCGTCGACAAAACTTATATTAAAATGCAAGTCACGAAACATTTTCATAAAAAGTTCAAATTGATAATTATTTCGTTCTTGTGCCTTTTCCTTGTCTCGTCTTGAAGGGTAAGGTAAGGGTGGTGTGGGTTGGGGCATAGGCATCGGCCTTGGAATCTCGGGTTCCATGATTGGTATTGGTTCAACCGTAGGTGTGGTTTGAGCGGTACTTCGTGGGCTTGGAATGTGCTCCTTTTCGACCACCACCTCGGGTTCTTTCTCTTTTTCCTTCTCCATAGAAGTACTTGGACGAGAAATAGGTTCTTTGAAAGTTTTACCACTACGAGTAGTAATAAGCTTCAATTCTCCTTTCGGGTTCACGATGGTATCACTAGGAAGACCACCTGAAGAAGAGGGTTTACACATGATAGCTTCAAACATTTTTCCCATTTGGTCTTCAAACTTAGATTGCCTAGCATCCGCTTTTAACAACTCTTGCTTAATCTCATGTTGACCTTGCTCCATTTTTTGTTGATTTTGTTGGAGTCTTTGAACATTTCCTTCCATATTATTAGCATGAGTTTTAAGTTCATTAGCAAGTTCGTTTTTAAGCTCGTTTTTCAACTCGGATCTTAAGCTAACCATTTCACGTTGCATATTGTCAAACTTAGCATCGTTTGCCTTAGCATAATTCAAAAATTCTCCTTGAAGATTTTTGGTGTGATCATTTTGAAAACCTTGAGTGGTAGTTTGAAAATCACGGTTTTGGTTTTGGTTTGAAATTTGCCCATTTCCACTTTGATAATTACCCTTGTTGTAATTCCTTTGATTGCCTTGATAATTACCACCTTGGTTGTTGTTTCGATAGTTATTAGCATTTTGATTTGATGGAGCTTGATTTTGGCGGGAACCTTGGCCGTTTTGGTTATAAGTTCCCGTGGCTACATAAGCACTCGAAGTGTTACCATCCGCGGTAATGCACTCGGAAAGATCATGAGCTCCCCCACACGACAAACAACTCTTAGAAACCGCTTTAACCGAAGCGGAATTTGAAGCTTCTTGAGCTTTCCAATGGGACATAAGGTTAGCAAATCTATCAAAAAACCGATTTTCTTCATTTGCCTCATCATGTAAAGCATTAATGCTACGAGACGATGACGAGCGCATTTTGGCAACACTCGGTGTGTTACGAGGGCTATAAACCTTAGACCTATTCTCAATTATGACCAAAGATTCCTCAACCGTTTTACACAAAAAATTACCACCCGCGGCGGCATTTACATAATCTCTTTCATGATCATTAAGTCCATTGTAAAACGTGTCAATTTGGTGCAAGTCGGAAAAACCGTGAAGAGGAAATTCATGTAACATCTCCTTAAACCTATTCCAAGCCGTTGAAAAACTTTCATTTGATTCTTGTGAAAATTTAGAGATCTCATTTTTCAAATGCGTAGTCTTAGAGGGCGGAAAAAATTGGTTCACAAATTTTGAAACGAGATCCTTCCACGTCAATATAGAATTGGGTGGATCTTTCTCTAACCAAATTTTAGCGGGCCCCGCTAAGGAATACGGAAAAAGCATCATCTTAATCGAGTCATTCGAGACATCCTTGAATTTGCAAGTAGCGGTAAGACGATTGAATTGGCGGATATGGTTGTGGGGATTGTCCTTCTCATCACCACGGAATTTGTTGTTTTGGATCATCGACAACAAACCCGTTTTCACCTCAAAATTCTCCGCAAGGATCGCGGGAATCACAATAGCTTCTCCATAACCCTCGGTGGGTACTTGAAGTAACTCCATCATAGTTCGATTCGCCATGGTTGGTGCTTCTCGTACAATGGGTTCGTTAATAGGAGACTCCTTACTAGAATGAGTTGGAGTGGGAGTTTTGTTCTTTCGTCTACGTGCACGTTTTGCTTGATTACGAGTTAGCATAAACGTTACGTACAACGAGGAGACGAGCAAAGAAGATTCTTTTTGGTGTTTTTAATTTTTCAATTTTTTTGTGGTTTTTGATGGTATTAACTTTTTTTGGAAATTGGTGAATGTATTAAGTAGACAAAAATCTACAAATCTCCTCCTTAATCAAATCTCTCGATTAAAGAAGCCTCAAGGAATGAAAACGATCACGTGAAGTGAACGCCTTCGATGACTTTAGAACGATGGTGGAACACCAAATCGTTCAAGAGGGTTTAATCAATAGAAACCACGAAAATATATATGATATGTAATAATACTTTGGGCGGCAAAACCCTCGATTCACTCTCAAAATCAAATACTCACAAGCAAGCGGAGGAAACGAGGCGGTGCGAAGCACTTAAGAGCCTTTTTCCTTTAGGTCATGAAATACAACCGCCTTATACCCACCTTATAGTTTGTATTTTTCAAAATCGAGCTTCACGAAAGTATTTATCTATTTTTGCCTTTTTTTCTTTGGTTTGAGATTCGAATACAATGATTGGGTAATGACCTCCCAAGTCAAGGTTGTGATTTCTCACGTATTTGGAGTACTTGTGAATTTATTGTTCTACGTATACAATATAGTAATAGTATTCACACAAAAACCGAAAAACGATAATACGTATTAGTAGAGTGCTACTAATACAAGTACCAATTATGGCTATATAAAAAACAACAATTTTTCAATCAAAACACAACACGCCTCCCCGGCAGCGGCGCCATTTTCAAGTTTCTGAAAATTGACTTCTTTTGTAAAGTCTTGTTCTGTGATTTGGTTTTCCAAGGTTGGAATTGGTTTTGTTAAGTGTTTTTGATAGAAAGATAGTTGAGAAGATTATTTCAAAAAGGATTTAAAAAGGTTTCAAAATCAGGAAAGTGCATATTTGTGTTCTACTTTCTTTCTTAGCAAGTTTTGCTTGTTACTTGTTATCCAAGGTTCAGCTCAGGTCTGGACCTGATTGGAGATGGCTATGCAGCAATTGTGGGACCTGGATGTGGGTCCCACAAGGTAAATCCTTGTTTCTAGTTTTCAAGTTGTCAAAATTTTGGTTTATGTGATTTTGCATGAAAACTGGTTATGTGTTTGTTTGAGTGTTTAAGATTGCTTATTTAGATATTGTATGCATGCTAGATTAGTTTGGGTGTCATTTGATTTGATTTAGTTTGAAAAAATCATTTTCAGAAATATAAAGGGGTGTTTGGATTTGTGTTTTAGGCAGAGTTTATGACAAGTTCTTGGATTAAAACTATGCTAGACATGTTTGTATTGGTAATTTAGGGTGATATTGGTCATAGGGTTTCATATTGATAAGCTTTAATCAAGTTGCATGTCAAAAATTGGATAATATAGCCAAAATTCAGAAGTGCTTTGTGGTGACTGATTTTTGTTGAATTAGCTCATCATATCTTGCCCATTGTTAGATTATAGGCTAATCTAGGATTGTGAATTGTTTGTATGTCATTTAGTTGATCATTGTTCAAGTTATTGGCCATTGAAATTCGTATTTGTGCAAGTAAACAATACTCTACTGTTCATCAGAAACATTGCCAGTTTATCAGTAACTTTTTTGGTGATTTATGTGCAATTTTGCTAAGAGACTTGTGATTTTTCTTGTTGAATTGACTTCCCACAACCCAACTGGTTGTGGGAGTGCCCTTGTTTCTAAGAAAAACCCAATCAAGAGCTTTCCTAAGCTCATTTGGTCAACTGACCTAAATTTTGCACTATCGGTGGGAACAAAATTCCCCAAGCTTACCCATCAGTTACCACTGCTAAGCTACAAGACAAAAGTCTTTGACATGTCACTTTCAGAAATATTGGATTTTTGTCTTTTGTGAACTTAATCAAGAGTTAGGGTTTCAAACTTGTGCCATTATTTTTCTAATTTTATTTCTGAATTTTTAGTTTAATTATATTTTTTATTACTGTTCATTTTATATTTTTTAGATTAAATAGCCTTTTTAATACTTTTTAATGTTTTTGTTTTTGTCTTTTAGTGACAAAAGTTAATATTTTTCTATTTTATAATTTTTCCTAGACTTAGAATAATATTTTAAGATTTTTGGTTTAAAAAGATTAGTAAATTAATCTGTTATTTAAGTGGTGAGTGGATGGTGACTGGGATGGGGTAAGTGACGTGGTGGAGTAGTATTGGTGGAAGGGGTTGAGGTGGAAACTTGATTGGCTGTGGTAAGTTTAAGTGTCTGGCAATTTTGGCCCCAAAAGGTTCATACTTCCTTCATCTTGTAATAATCAGCAACATTAACTTTTCCCTTTGTAAACAACTTTGACTAAGTTGTCATTTTTGGCACATCTCATTTTCAAACTTTAGACAAGGTCTTCTTTTGTACTTTCTTCATTCTCCAAGGACTGAATATGCAAATCCTTGAACATTTAGGGACCCAAATGCAATAAATGAGATTTGCAAGGGTATAAATTGCCAAGTCTTCAATAGTAGAGGGACCATTCTTGACAATCTTCAATTCTTCAAGGTCATTTTTGGAAATTCCAGATTTGGGCCTGGTTCATTGTGCGGCTTCGTTTCCCGTGTTTGTTTTTGAATGATTCTTGTGATCTTTTTGTCTTTTCCTCAATACCCGTACCTAAAATACACAAGCAACAAACACGAGCATATATTTGGCAGTTTTAATGATATTTTATGCATTTTAAGCCCGATTTGGACGATGAGACTATGTATAAAAGCAGTCTCATCAAGCGTATCCCACAATTAGACTCCAGCGTGAGAGTAAGTAACCGGTTAGGGTTAAGAATCGGATGTGAGATGAGAGTATGGAGAATGTAATACCTTTGTGGAACCCTTGGGGGTTCCTTATATAGGCAGTGAAACCCTAATGGGCTCACTGTTTACTTCGGCCCCAAGCATAAGATAACCACCATAATTAGCTTGATTGTTATCTTCTAATTATGGTTAGTGTATATCCTATACTTAAAAGTAAATCTCAATCCTAATAAGGTTGTGATTCTGTCTAACCGTGTCCCGACTGTACCGGGCCGTTGGTCGCACACACTTTATGCGGCCACTGTTCATTCAAGCCCATAAGCTTAACTGATTAATCCAACCCATTCGTGATGGGCCGGATGCGAGTAGTACCCGTGGGCCGGGTTCATGACCCGGTTGGGGACTATACGTCATCAGTTCCTTATGTCGTCTTAGGATGAGAGTTTCAAGTCCTGAGTGTGTCGATAAGGCTCCATACCCTAGGTTTCATGATGACCATCATGATAACCCTTTATTCACAAAGTAAACCGAATCAGAACCTATTAGCTGGGATATAGGAGATAAGGAAGAGGAGTATCCTTTTGTTGACAATTATCCAACTTTTCAAGAGGAAGAAAACGATGTGTCATCTCCAGATGTTGGGTTAGGTGTTGAAGAAGAATCGATGCCAGTTTATGATACTGATATTGAGGGTGTTGTCGAGGAAGTGGTTACATGTGGAGATGGAGATGTTATTCATATTGATCATGTGGAATGTCTTATGATCCAACATGTTTCAAGTGGTGATTTTTGCGGATGACATTAATAGAAAATCACATGAGTTGACGTGGTTTGGAAATAGTATTCTTATCAATGTTAGTAAAGGTTTGTTCAAATTTGTGATTAGTAAACAATATCAAAAATATTTGAAAGTTGCACCCATGATCGATTAGTTGGTTTGTAAGATGATTAAGGTTCGAGGTCGAGTCATAATCAACAAAGGGAATTTGATGCAGCGTATACAAACTTGAATGCTACGAGTACAAGGGACGAGTGAACCAAACTCGAGGACGGGTTTTTTTTCAAGTGGGCTAGGATGATGTAGTTATGAACTCAAGACAAATCCGAACTACTACTTTTGAGTTTTAAGGTTTATTTTGTAATTTTTTGTATGCAATGTTTTAGTTTCATTTTTAAGTTTTATTAGCTTTCTTTCCAAGCTAATGAATAAGTTTAAATAGTTACATTTTTTTAGGGTTTAGGCAGTTAATGTTTTGATAACAAAGCTTTGCTTTAATCGAGTTCCCTACTGAAATTATCGATCCAATTGTTCTACTAATTCATAATTTGTTCGGCCGTTAATGATCTGCATCATGGTGAGTGTAATATAAGACATATGGTGGATGATGATACTTGGAACTTATCGTGACCGTCATATGAGGAACGTGGAATGAACATGACATGTGAAACATATCGTGAACATGAGATAACTGAGGAGGTAACGCCAACGATACGAGGTGATGGAAAGTTTATTAGACTTGAGTCTGATCTTCCAAGCTTCTTCAAAACTTTCCAGAACAAAATATGAAACGTAAATCGAAAGCCAAGTTACGATCATGAACGTGAGTGCGAAGGAAAGTCGTAAAATTGGACAAGGACATGAACGTAGCAATGAATATGAACGTGAACCTATGTCCGGTCTGATAGCTGGAGGAGTATCAAGTGATAGGATGATCCTTGGCTAGAAAATGTCTGATTATCTGCTAACTGTGAAATCCTTGTGGATGAAAGGATTTTGCAGACTTGGTCAAACTGTTGATAACACCCAGGCAGCATAATGCTTCCTCTAAGCCTGCCGTAGCCAGGTAACAAAATCCTTGGAGATTTTATCCCTTCTCTGTTCACAATTTCCAAAGGTGGAAATAACTCCTAGCATGTTGGTGTTCTATCTTAGCCTGCTGGTATGTCAAGTACTTAGATATAAATGTAGCTGTATCTTGCTTCATAGAGACTAGATACATAGAATTCGGAAAATTATGAGTCTCTAAAATTAGACTTCTCTTAGTGTAGGATCCTCTAGAACACATAATTTAGTGTAGGATTCTCTCCTTTATGCATAAGCTGAGTCATGGTAGGATTAAATGTGAGAATCAATGTGATTCAGCGTGTCACTGAAATCAACTAGAATTTGTACTAGAAAAACATTTTAGGTGAAATTTCTTCTACCGTAGGATTTGTAACGTAGTAAGAATGTGGTATTTGTGCCCTTCTCTAGACTTAGAGAAGATCAGATTGTCATTAATGAAAATACTAATGAATTTGCTTACGAGTTCATGGAAACTCAATTTATTAATTCCACAATGTTGTTGGAGCATTCCTAAGACTAAAACAAAATCATGAACTTAGCATGTCCAAAGCGAGTGCGAAAGCAGTCATGGAAATGTCCTGCGCTTTCATTCATCACTGTTGGCAGCATGATCGCAAATCGATATCGGAAAAGTGCTTAGCACCCTGTAGTCGATCGGACACGTCATCAATACGGGGAGGAGGATAACGGTTATGAATGGTGATTTGTTTAGATCGACGATAGTCGACAAATAATCTCGTGTTACCGTCCTTATCCTTGAAGGTTCTTCTAGAGTTTATATGGAAGATTTTGGAATAATCGGCTGGTTATGTATAAAAAGAACTTCAGTAGTCGTGTCATAAATGTTAGCTAGAAAATTTTCGCAGCCATGGGCTAACAAAACACGTGCTTGTAAAGCATAGATAATTTGTACAGATTTTCTTGATTTAAAACCATGTTGAATGTATTCAGGAGCCTGAACATTACTGTACATAATCTAATATAAATGGCGACCAGTCGTAACATGGTGTGTTGTTCATAGTTAAAAATCAGAATCATATTAACTCGCATCTATCCGAGGTAAGTGCGTTCGCAGATTGAATCTTATCATTAGACTGAAGGAAAAAACTTCGTATACATGGGTGATAGGAATGGCGTCCTTTATGGTCATGGATATATGAAATATGAAATCAAGAAATGAAAACATCATGAAGCAAACGGGACAGATCTCACTGAATGTATTTTGCCTATCTCGCGCAGAATGAATCCTGTGTGTCCAAACGCGAATAATACGCTGGTGTTGGTACTAAAATTCTTGTGGCATGATTAATACATGGAACAACAAAATGGATATACCCCTTGGAGGGTACCCTGAATTTCTTAGGGCTGCTTCAGAAGATAGACGTGAGTCATGTATCTTGACTCGTGTCTTGAGAAAATATGCTTATGACATGTGTCTTGACTGATGTCTTGACATGTGTATTCAAAAAATATACGTGAGACATGTGTCTTGACTGATGTCTTGACATGTGTCTCGCGGTGTGAAACTAATAAAATTGAAACTCTTTGGTTATCATGCCAGAATTGGCGGATCGGTTGGACTGCTGACCCTTTGTATTTCTGATCATGTCCATGACCAGTGTTCTGTTGTGATTGCTAGGATAGTTGCGGCCATAGTAGTGGTTACTATCGTCTTGTCTGTCAGTTCCATGATGGGTCATTCTCATGACGGTGATTCATGTAACTATTCAACTGAGTGGTCAGATGGTACCGGTTCTCACTCATATGAATGAAAGACAAATGAATGACGTGTGACATATAAATAAAAGATAGGGACATGGATTGTGATGAAAATCGTCTGGTGGTGAAGCATCTTCTCGTCCGATCGCTTTGATCTAACGCCTTTGTGTTCGTCTTGTAGGATCTCCAGGTTGTGAACAACATCAGCATCTCGTAGCGTCTCCAAATAATAAGCAGCATCAACATTTAGTAACATCTCCATGTTATGAGCGACATCAACATCTTGTAGAATATCAACAAGTGGAATACGCCTGAGATGATTTAAAATCAACTAGTGAATGCTCGTGGAGTATTGTATGTGAAATACACATGGATAACGATACATTTAATACACATAGGATACGGTACATGGAGTACACGTGGAATACGGTACATTTAGTACACATATGCACATGAAATGATCGGTATGGGGTCGATCATCTAACATTATTTTAAAGGAAAATAATTTGTTCAACGGTTAGAAAACCAAACTTGAATGAGCATCATGATAGCCTGGCAATTCTAGCATAGATATTATTCTGGTTGCATTGAGAAACTCTAAAAGTGTGGTTAAACAATATTCAACGATGATTTGCATGAAAGCATGATTAATGAAAACCAACCATGATTATCATGAAAGCAGGATTAAATGAAATCCATCAATGTCTTGCATGAAAGCATAATCGACATAAGAGACATAAGACATGATCAACATGAATACGAAATCAACATGAAGAAACATGGAACAAAATTAACATGAAAGAGCATAAAACATAATCAGCATGAAAACGAAGTTAACCATGATAGTATGAAAACATAATTGACATAAAGAACATAACAATTAATGAGGGGACAAGAAAGAAATATGATCGTAATGAAATAAATCTAAAAAAAATTGCTGGTGTGGACGACCATGGGTCGGTTCATGATAAGTGTGAAAACACTCATCAATTATGATCCTAAAACCATTAAAAACACTGTCAAATACATTATTTTAACTGTTAATTATCAGAATTACGCGTGTATTTGGTGTTTGTGTATTTTCAGGTAATATAGGTACATTTGAGACAAACACGAGCTTTCAACGACTTATTTGATCAAAAGACGAAGAAAAAGACGAAAAGATGATTCAAGGATTTTATTTGCCAAACTTCCAAAGATCGAGGACTTAAGTTGCACTTTTAACAATTCAAAGGATGAAAGAAATGTGCTTCAAAGTCTTATAACCATTTTGAAAAGAAATGAGAAGATTAAGGACCAAAAGGAAAATAGAGAGAAAATATTTACTTAACTTGGTCAAAAAGACCAAGACCGGTCAACTTAACACACATCAAACGCGTCTTCGTCTTCTCAAAGAAGAGAGAGAAAGATCAAAGGCGGTTATATCTTTTCTATCCTCCCAAACCTGCAATCAATTATTGAGGACGAATCATGAAGATTCAGAAGAAGATTACAACTACAAAAATTATCCTCTCATTCTCCTCTACATAAGGGTACAAATCAATTAGATCAAGACGCGAAGATTAAGAAACCCCCAATTCAGTTGAAGATGAAGAACGAAGAGTGTAAACCTCGTATTTACACGTGTCCATATATGATTGGAGGATACACGTCATCGCATCACCCTCTCGCGGCTATAAAAAGACATGAAGACCCTCATTAGAAATCGGTTAGCTTAGGTGTTAGTTTTCACATAGTTAGATTAGTTAGAATAGATAGTTAGGTTTTCTTTCAAAGTTTATCAATTTTCAGTTAATCTTTCAGTTTAAAATTAGTTAGATTCAGTTTGATTTTGTTAAATCTCGTTGTAACCGAATTCTGTTTTCCTCCATTAATGAGAAATCAAGCTCTTATTTTCAGTTTTACATATTTTTGTTTTTGGTTCAATTACGTTTCTAGTTTTCTCAATCCTCTAATTTTTCTTGTCTCTTCTTATCAATCTTTTTTATTAAGCTTCGAGTCATAAGCTGTTTTAGCTTATGAGAGTTGATCTAAAGTCTAGTAATGATTCTTTACTGTTCACGTATTTGTTAGGAGTAGTTTGTCTACAGCAAAAATCTGCCTATTAGATTGCTAGTCTGATTTGGAGTATATTTGGTTCTTCCTATTGTTCGATTGGTTAGATTGTTTAGGGGTTTGGTTGGACTGATAAGCTCACAACTTATAAGTTGAATTTCTGTTACGAATTATAATTTTCTAATCATTCAGTTTAGATAGGGTTGATGCAATAGGATCGTGTGGTTAAGCAGTTTTATTAAATTTCTAGTGTATCGAAGAAGTTTTTCTTATTTTCAGCTATCAGTTCAATAAAGTTTGTTTTAGATCAGCTTATACAGTGAGTTTGATACAAGATTACTAAAACTTCAGTATACACCAGTAGGAAGAACTGATCTTACTCATGTTTTGAGTTACAATTCTTGATTCTGTTTAAGAGCTTTCGAAAAGATTTGTTCAAGTTTATGCAGGTTAGGAATCGAAAGATCTTGTCAAGTTTTTCTTTGCTTTATTTCAGATTTTGCAGGTTAACGGATTTGCAGGTTTTGGATTCAGTTTGGTGGTGTTTTGTTTTAAACCGGCTCAGCGCCGCGTTTCTCGTCTCAACGGACTAGGCTTCGGATGATTGGTTAAGCTCGTTTAGTTTCTATGTTCATTAGAGTAATATGCTAATTCATATTCGTAGTGTAAAGATTGCTTATTAGTTCGATTTATATGTTCGATTTATATGTTTTAGATTCTGCTTATATGCTCATATATTTTAGATTGTTTTCACTTACTGAATTTGTAGTTTCTGTTATAATCAGTGTTTCAGATTCCTAGTGATTAAGTTTTTTTTTTAGCAGCTCTTGCATAAAAAGATAAAAGTTGTTAAATAGTTTTAAAAGAACTGTTGGATTAATTCATTTTCAATTAGTTTGTTAAGAATACAGTTTTAATCCTTTACTTAGATACTTCTCATTTCAATCACAGTCCTAGTTAGTTAGAAATAATGCTTGTTAGTCCTTCAGCTGGTTAGTGAGATACACTGTTAGTCCCTTCGCTAGTTAACAAGCATATTACTCAGTTAGATTTAACTGAATTTTAGTACTACTGATTTGAGTAGTGGGCCTTTACTCTTATTGGACTTCCTTTCATTTTGGGCCTGAACTTGTATTAAATCATATTGGGCCTATTAGGTTTTAATTTGGATTTGGCTTTATTTTGAATATTAGTGAATGTTAATTGGTAAATTTTGAATTTGTAGATTTAGAAAAGTTACATTTTTACTTTTATAAAAGTCAGATTTAGATAAAATTTTGGATTTAGAATTTTATATTTGTAGTATAAAATTGTATTTGTTTTTTTTTTTTTAGTTTTAAAATACGTGCATTAAATGTGATAAGTGCAATGTGTTTTTAGAGTAGTACATATACATAGTATTATAGAATATTTTTACCTTTTTACTTGCTTTGTGCCAAATAGACATAGAATCCAAACAATTTTGTATAACCAAAAACAATTAAGTCTTTGCTTGGATAGTTATATCAATTCGAATCGAGCTGAGAAGACAACTACACTAAAAAACGAAATATTAAATGGCGCCGCTGCCGGTTCTTTTCGTGACGATTAACGATTTCGAGTGAGACGATTGGATTTTGGGATCCGTTCACTTTGTGAACGTTATTTTTTACGTATTATAAATCAAAAAGAAAAAAAAATCAAAAAGATAAAAATACAAAAAACTAAAAAAATCACAAAGTCAATTCTTTTCCTAAAGAATTGAACCAAAAAAATAAAAAATCCAAAAAGTAATCTTTTTCCTAAAAGATTACACTCAAAAATATATATTATTCGTTTTCATCGCTTTTTACGTAGATATAGTATTTTTCTTAAAAAAATCAAATAAATACAAAAATATTTTTTATATATTATTATATGTAAATAAGTATACGTATAAAAACTACCAAGTTACCTATCTCCATAAGTATTGCCGAGGCAATACACCGTGTTGAGGGGCGTTCCGGTCCTTGACACGCGTATCGATAAAATTTAATTAAGCAAGAATAGATAAATACTTCCAATTGGCAATAATTCGAAGAATACAAACTACTAAAGTGAATAGATAGGCGACGTGCTATAAAATGCCGTCTAAGGGTCAATAGGTACTTAAGTGCTTCGCGCCACCTAACCCCCCGTTCACTAGTGCGTATTTTGAGAAGGAAGGCTTAATTGGAGGTCTTGCACCCAAGTAGTAATTATATATATACTTTCTTGTGGATATTTCATATCGAAACTCGAAGAGGATAATCTTATTCTTTTCAAAGTCGACCGAGGGCTACTCCCTCATTCCTCGTGTTTACTTACACGTGTACTCGCACACGTGTAAACATACCACCTTTGGTGTATCACTTCCTTTCCCGAGGGAGCTTTTAAACGTCATTATACTTGTATATACATTCGGCCACCTTGTTAAACATGGATACTCGTTCCATGTGGGAGATTTTGCAACAACGATCCGCCACCGCTAATTATCCGTCTTGTTCGACTTGTGGTGGTCCACACGATACTTATTTATGTGATCTAAATAATGGTTATTATGGGGAGGGATATGCTTACAATGGAACCGAGAACCCTAATTTTCAACCTAACACTCAAATGGACTATACTTGTAATGACTATATGGGATATTCCGGTTTTTCATCACAACCTCCACCATCATTTCATGATCAAACCTTTAATGTGCCATACCAAAACCAAGGATTTTCCAATTATGAAGGTTTTCAAAACAATGATAATTTTCAAGGCTATAATCAAGAAACCTTTCGTAATCAAGGATTTTCAAACAATGAAGGCTTTCAAAATGATGAGAATTTTCCTTGCCATAATCAAGACACCTTTCAACATCAAGGATTTTCATATTTGACCACTTTGCCACACTTGGTTAATCGTCCTATGTTGGAGATATTACAAGACGAGCAATATCGAGCTATGTATGGGCCTTGTGCGACTTGTGGAGCATCACATAATGAAAATAATTGTGATCTATACGCGAGTAATTATGATCAAGGGTTTGATGAGGATTTTCAAAATCAAGAATTTTTAAATCAAGATGATTTTCAAAATGAAGAAAATTTTCAAAGTCCTAATAAAAAAACGGTTAACAATCAAGGCATTTATCATTTCTTGAGTAAAGACGCTTTTAATATGGTAATGCAAGCACTTGAGTCAATGCAAGAGGCAACTGATCCGAAAATCTTAGGCTTGAGCACATACATCTTGCAACACATGAGACCGAACGATGCTTTACCTGATGATGAGCCTTCTTTGAGAGTAGATGTTGAGGATGATACACTTAGTGATGTTCTTATTATAGACCCTTCCATCTCTCCACCGACTATATTTGAGCCATACACACCTTCATCACCTTTACCTCACGAGGAACCCACCGACTCTTTAACCATGGGGGACGAGCCTCTTAGCACTAATACAAACACCGATTTGGAAGAATTAACCGTTTCTAGTGTTGAGAACCTTATCCCAATCCGAAGAGAGCTTGAGAGGGTTTCCAATGAACTATGTGATGAGCTTTGTGTTGATACCTCTTCTCCTCATGATCACATTGAGATTTTATCCCATATTGACCTTCATGCTACTACTAGTGATTTTGGTGATTTTGATCTTGATGAATTGTTTAAAGAAAGGGATAATGAGATTGAGGAAGAGTTTGTGAACGATTTTCCACAAATAGAGGATAAAAATTGTGATTCTAGTGACGCGTCTTATGCTATATCATCCAATGATTTGTCTTGTCAAGATAACATTCCTAATTTGGATGAAGAGTTTGCTCCTATAGGGAATATGGATCCTTCTCCTCTACCACCATATGATTCTTGTGATGAACCCTTTGATGATCCTTATGATAGTGATGAGTCTTTTACATCTGATGATGAATCCATGTCCTCTATGACTCCTTCACCTATTCCTCTAAATGATTTTGTGATGAATTCGAATCCTCTTTTTGAAACATCATTTGATAACCCACTTTTCCATCATGCTGAAGAAACTAATGAGGATTTTAGTGATGATGAACCTTCTCTTTGTGATACACCAATATATGATGATTATAGTGATAATGAGTTTTCCACTTGTGAATCTCCATTTTTTGATGATCACACTTCCTTGAGTTTTAAGGAGTCACCAATCTTTGACAAACCAATCTATGATTCCTATAGTGATGAGGAGGGGTCTATCATTGATGAGAATGAGGAGATTCTAAAGACTGAAAGATTGCTTAGTGAAGATGAGTTGATAGATAAACAAATTGAAGATTATCTTAAGAGAGATGATATTGTGGTTGATACATCTTCTTCTAATTGGGAAGAGGATATTCGTCTTATTGAGAACATGCTTTTTGGGACCCTAGAGCCTACACCTTCTCCACAAGACACTATTAATCTTGATCCTCCTTATTCTATGCCTTCTATGGAAGATTACCCACCTTTTGATGATGATGAGCTCAATATGGACATAATTGTTATGAATGTTTTGATACCTACACCTTCATATTCTCATGATGCTTTGCTCACTAAGGGGGAATCTTATATGATTGATACGAGTTCATCTTCTTATTTTCCCATGAAGGGAAAGGTTTTTGATCCTGGGATACGTATATTTGGGAAAAATTGGTTTTCATCTACTCCACTTAAGAGTGTGCCTTCGATTGATATGCGCTTCTTGTATGAGCTTACTTTGGTGATGCTACCTATTTTGGAGTTGTTCATATGTAGAGATGGAAACTTTGTATTTGATCCTGGGGTGCTTCATATTTGAGAGATTTCGTATGTTGGACAAACTTGAGACACGTTGGACCGTTCCATTTATCGAGGCGGATATTGTAAATCTTATAGTAAATGGCAACGTGCTAAGTTTGAGTGTATCATGTGAGATGTGCTTCAAAGTGGATATCCTTTATTCTCCATGATGGTTTCCCCAAGGACAACTTAATTCGGGGCCGAGTCGAGCTAGCGACTTAGGGTTAAAAAAACTCAAGCATTGAATAACTAGGATAGAAAACGTAGAGTAGATTTTCAATAGGTTAGGTTTAATTAAAAGGATGTTATAGTAGAGTTGAAGTGGAGGGGTGCCTTTCTTCGTCTTTTGGTGTTTGTTTCTAGGGTTGCTCTCTCACATTTCATGCTTGGAGCTTATGGAGGAGGCCCGTGTATCTGGTTCACTTCGATTAGTTTTTGCTATTGTGATATTCAACACTTGTGCTTAAAATGAATACCCTTTAGTTGTCTCTTCCTTAACTTGGGTTAAGCAAAGTAATCAATGTCATGAGTGTAGGGGAGTTCACTCCAATACTCTTCAACATTGAGGACAATGTTTATCTTAAGTGTAGGGGAGACTTCTATCGAAGTGACCTTACCTAGACCATTGCCTTAACTTCATGATAATTGGGAAAATTAATTTTTCGATCATTTTTCAAATTTTTGATCTACTTTGGCCACCAAAAATATGCATTCATAATTTTTGCATCAATCATTTTTCATTTGCATAACACACTTGCATTGTATATATTTCTTCTTTTATTTTTCATCAAAAAAATATATAAAAAGGAAAAATATAATAAAACATGGTTTTAACAAATTTAGACTTCTTTGACATATTAGGCCCGCCATGGATATTTTGACTCAACCCGAGTTTGCTTATTTTAGCACTCTCTAGCTAGTATCCTTAACCATGTAGTCCTTCATTGGTCTATTAGGCTAAGCTTCCACCAATTTCATTCTTTGAAATTTTAAATTTGTGGAGAATGGGAAATGATAGAGTTGAAGCAAGTGTAAAAGGGCTAGATAGACTTCATGGCAATTACTTGTGGATAAACCCTTCTCTTCTTGACCTCTATTTTCTTCGCTTGTATATAATTGTTAATAAATAATCAAGTACGGTTTTAATTGGTTCGTAATCTCTTATGCATTTTTGGCTAATCATTTATGGTTGATATGAGTACGTCTTAAGATTCTAAGTTAGCACGTTTTATGTGTATTAGACTTATGTCATGCTCCATATTTAGCGGGTGTTTTTCCTTTTCTTCTTTGCAAATTTCTTGGTGAGGAATAAAGAAAAATAAGAGCGGCTTATGAAAAAAAATGAGTGGCTAGAGAAAAAAAAGAAAAAGAAAAAAAAAATAATGCAAGACTCCCAAGAGGGGCAGTGTGGTGTTAATTATAGTGACTATTGAGTTCCAATATTACCTTGACGGGTTGCGGGGATTCAATAGATTGCTCCAATCCAATATTACCTTGACGGGTTGCGGGGTTGAAGATCCAAAATCTCAAAAAGATGCGGATGTAAATTATTGCGTGAGTTTTATTTTTCTTTCTTTAGCGAGTGTGTAGCTACTTGTGAAAGCATGACATGAGGATTTTACACATAAGGCGAATGACTTATTACTCTTAATACGGACTTATATTAATTGTGAGCGGTTTTTCAAGTAATGGATGAGAATATTACTTAGGATTAAAACCGTGCTTCCTTATTTTTGGATTTTACATTTCTTATATTTCACACTTGAATAATGACAAATTTGCCCACAAGCAATTTGCTCAATTAATAACCGGTTCCACATTTAATTGTCATGAATAAGTTGATGCACTTTTTACTTGTGAATGCAATGATCCCATTTATTAGCTTGGTATGGGGAAAGTGAAACTTGAGGGTGATAAATGTTCATGGTATCCAAGCCCTAATCTAAGTCATTGAATTCTTTATGAGTTATTTCCATCAAAACCATTTCAATAAAATCAAAAAAAATATATAAATAGAATTGCTTTTCTTTGCATTGCATTGTAAATATTCAAAATCATTCATCATGTAGTATAGTTTAGTTCATTAAATCATAAAATGGCTAAGGTTGGTTAATTATGAGAAAAGTGTAACTTGATGCTTTAAAATGCTGCATTGCATGAGGACATGGCAATGGTCAAGTGGAGGGGAGTTGATAAGTGTGAAAACACTCATCAATTATGATCCTAAAACCATTAAAAACACTGTCAAATACATTATTTTAACTGTTAATTATCAGAATTACGCGTGTATTTGGTGTTTGTGTATTTTCAGGTAATATAGGTACATTTGAGACAAACACGAGCTTTCAACGACTTATTTGATCAAAAGACGAAGAAAAAGACGAAAAGATGATTCAAGGATTTTATTTGCCAAACTTCCAAAGATCGAGGACTTAAGTTGCACTTTTAACAATTCAAAGGATGAAAGAAATGTGCTTCAAAGTCTTATAACCATTTTGAAAAGAAATGAGAAGATTAAGGACCAAAAGGAAAATAGAGAGAAAATATTTACTTAACTTGGTCAAAAAGACCAAGACCGGTCAACTTAACACACATCAAACGCGTCTTCGTCTTCTCAAAGAAGAGAGAGAAAGATCAAAGGCGGTTATATCTTTTCTATCCTCCCAAACCTGCAATCAATTATTGAGGACGAATCATGAAGATTCAGAAGAAGATTACAACTACAAAAATTATCCTCTCATTCTCCTCTACATAAGGGTACAAATCAATTAGATCAAGACGCGAAGATTAAGAAACCCCCAATTCAGTTGAAGATGAAGAACGAAGAGTGTAAACCTCGTATTTACACGTGTCCATATATGATTGGAGGATACACGTCATCGCATCACCCTCTCGCGGCTATAAAAAGACATGAAGACCCTCATTAGAAATCGGTTAGCTTAGGTGTTAGTTTTCACATAGTTAGATTAGTTAGAATAGATAGTTAGGTTTTCTTTCAAAGTTTATCAATTTTCAGTTAATCTTTCAGTTTAAAATTAGTTAGATTCAGTTTGATTTTGTTAAATCTCGTTGTAACCGAATTCTGTTTTCCTCCATTAATGAGAAATCAAGCTCTTATTTTCAGTTTTACATATTTTTGTTTTTGGTTCAATTACGTTTCTAGTTTTCTCAATCCTCTAATTTTTCTTGTCTCTTCTTATCAATCTTTTTGATTAAGCTTCGAGTCATAAGCTGTTTTAGCTTATGAGAGTTGATCTAAAGTCTAGTAATGATTCTTTACTGTTCACGTATTTGTTAGGAGTAGTTTGTCTACAGCAAAAATCTGCCTATTAGATTGCTAGTCTGATTTGGAGTATATTTGGTTCTTCCTATTGTTCGATTGGTTAGATTGTTTAGGGGTTTGGTTGGACTGATAAGCTCACAGCTTATAAGTTGAATTTCTGTTACGAATTATAATTTTCTAATCATTCAGTTTAGATAGGGTTGATGCAATAGGATCGTGTGGTTAAGCAGTTTTATTAAATTTCTAGTGTATCGAAGAAGTTTTTCTTATTTTCAGCTATCAGTTCAATAAAGTTTGTTTTAGATCAGCTTATACAGTGAGTTTGATACAAGATTACTAAAACTTCAGTATACACCAGTAGGAAGAACTGATCTTACTCATGTTTTGAGTTACAATTCTTGATTCTGTTTAAGAGCTTTCGAAAAGATTTGTTCAAGTTTATGCAGGTTAGGAATCGAAAGATCTTGTCAAGTTTTTCTTTGCTTTATTTCAGATTTTGCAGGTTAACGGATTTGCAGGTTTTGGATTCAGTTTGGTGGTGTTTTGTTTTAAACCGGCTCAGCGCCGCGTTTCTCGTCTCAACGGACTAGGCTTCGGATGATTGGTTAAGCTCGTTTAGTTTCTATGTTCATTAGAGTAATATGCTAATTCATATTCGTAGTGTAAAGATTGCTTATTAGTTCGATTTATATGTTCGATTTATATGTTTTAGATTCTGCTTATATGCTCATATATTTTAGATTGTTTTCACTTACTGAATTTGTAGTTTCTGTTATAATCAGTGTTTCAGATTCCTAGTGATTAAGTTTTTTTTTAGCAGCTCTTGCATAAAAAGATAAAAGTTGTTAAATAGTTTTAAAAGAACTGTTGGATTAATTCATTTTCAATTAGTTTGTTAAGAATACAGTTTTAATCCTTTACTTAGATACTTCTCATTTCAATCACAGTCCTAGTTAGTTAGAAATAATGCTTGTTAGTCCTTCAGCTGGTTAGTGAGATACACTGTTAGTCCCTTCGCTAGTTAACAAGCATATTACTCAGTTAGATTTAACTGAATTTCAGTACTACTGATTTGAGTAGTGGGCCTTTACTCTTATTGGACTTCCTTTCATTTTGGGCCTGAACTTGTATTAAATCATATTGGGCCTATTAGGTTTTAATTTGGATTTGGCTTTATTTTGAATATTAGTGAATGTTAATTGGTAAATTTTGAATTTGTAGATTTAGAAAAGTTACATTTTTACTTTTATAAAAGTCAGATTTAGATAAAATTTTGGATTTAGAATTTTATATTTGTAGTATAAAATTGTATTTGTTTTTTTTTTTTTTAGTTTTAAAATACGTGCATTAAATGTGATAAGTGCAATGTGTTTTTAGAGTAGTACATATACATAGTATTATAGAATATTTTTACCTTTTTACTTGCTTTGTGCCAAATAGACATAGAATCCAAACAATTTTGTATAACCAAAAACAATTAAGTCTTTGCTTGGATAGTTATATCAATTCGAATCGAGCTGAGAAGACAACTACACTAAAAAACGAAATATTAGTTCACAAAACAAAATTGACATGAGTAAGGATGAACGCCTATGGGTCGGTTCATCAAAACAAAATTGACATGAGCAAGGGTAAACACCTATGGGTCGGTTCACCAAAACAAAATTCGAATAAAAGCACATGCGACTAAATATGGCCAGACCTGTACCGACCATTACTTAGTCAAAATACCTGCAACAATAATACATGAAAATAAATAAAGGAAAATCACTGTCGAAACATAACAGAAACCGTGTGACCAAGTATGAACTATGTGTTCTAGTCCATATTAGCCAAAGTTCACAAGGAAACATCATGCATAAAACAATGATATGTAACTAATTATGGATGATGGTTTTTCAATCTATATTAGAAAAAATTTAATCTGGGAAAACATCATGGTTAAAAGAAAAAGGTGCTGAAAATATCAATGCGTGGAATAACAAGCGTCAGTTTAGGAAGCTCCTAGTGACTACCCACTAGTCGTAGGTCAAGTTTTAGAGCCTACAGGTCGAAACCTTGGGCTCTGATATGTAATTGTAACACCCCACTTTGATAAGTGGACAGTTACGTGTATTTATGGCGTGTCATCAAAGCATGAAAGGTAATATGTACTAAAACATACATGACCAAAAGGGAAGACCGAAACCAAACATCGGTTCCCAAACATTAGCCCAAAACATAATAAAGTAAATGAAATGAGAAGGACAAAACATGTGTCCAAACAAGCATAAGTATAAGAAGGAAAAAGGAGATGAAGTATAAGGCATCTTCCATCCTATGCACGTCCTCCAAATGCTCAAGTCTGTCCATGGGTACCTGTCGTTTTGGGACATGGAAAGGAAAGTAACGGTTGAGCAATACACTCAGTGAACAGATATATAACATGATATGAATGACTGAAATATAAGTAAAGACTAAAAAGCATCAGAAATGTATAAGTCCTGGAAAACCTGGTACATGTTTATAAAACTTGTTTTATAGTTTGAAAAGACTTATATTTTTATATGAAGATTGTATTAATTAGCCAATAGCCCATATAGGTCATGAGGTTCTATCGTGAATGAATACTTGGAGGGGTGACCTCATAATGCAATTAGAGGGGATGCCTCTAATTAAATTTATCTAGGTAGCAGCGATCAACTCCTTGTGAAGGATGCAAGGCACACACCACATTCACCATGAAAATCCTCTAAAAACTTGTAACTAGGATGCACCCATACGCCCCACATGATAGTATAAATATATTGCCAAAACTGTAAAGGGACGCAACGAACAATCACTCCGTCATGGGGAAGTCATAACACTGGTGCCTCCAGTGTCATGGTTATGGTACCTCCATAACTAGGTGACATGGCATGCATGTATATGGCTTAGGCATTTAAAACTAAGATAAGCGGATCGAAACATATAAAACATTTACTTAGGGAAAACAGTTGGCTACAAACGGGGAATCCTAATAAGGAAAGAGAATGTCCATACCGAACGACGGAATATTCGTACCTTATGTCCAGTGAACGATGAAAGATGAAATGATGGAAAGTCTTACTATGACTTCACAAGTGCTACATAAATAAGGGACATGTATGAGTTGTCTGATTACTGAGTGTGTTACTGGTTCTTGTGTGTTTTTAACTTATTTTATATGTTCTCGTCATGTTTTACTGTTTAAAATGTTATTTTGTATTGTATTCATGTTTTAATGGTATTCTAATTATGTATTTCATGTGTTATTGTATCACTATTCTTGTAGTCTAATAATATGTAACTTCCTAAAATAGAAAGTTTCCAAAATAGAAAGTTTCCAAAAATAATATATTTCCATAATTAGTAATAAGCTTGTTTAGTAAGCACGTGATATAAGCTAAAGCTTAATATATATTTTATAAGTCATTATTCATTTAAATGAAAATATAGTAAAGTTTATTCAATAATAACATAACATGTCCTAACTCATAGTTAATTATTAACTAATAATATACATGGTTTAATGGATTATTAATTAATAAAGCATGATTATAACACTTTACCATAAACTTGATAGTTTAATAATTAGATTAAAGGTTATAATTAATTTAATTATATCATGGCTAAAATGGAACTAATTAAATAAGCTTAGTATTTATTTAATTAAATTTAAACTAATGTCATGCTTGATTTCATGAATAATACACTAAATGGTTATTACATGTCTAAAATTAATCTAATTAAATATAACATGATCAATCTAATATAACTGATTAAATCAGTTAGCCCATATTAATATACCACTAAAACGAAACACACCCTTGTCCTTCGTGTACTGATGAGACTGCTTTTATACATGGTCTCATCGTCGAAAACGGGCTTAAAATGGTGAAAATATCATAAAAGTGCCATATATATGCTTGTGTTTATTCAATGTGTATTTTAGGTACGAAAATCAAGAAAATGAAAAAAAATCACAAGAATAAATCAAAAACGAACACGGGAAATGAAGCCGCACAAAGAACCGGACCCGAACGATGAATTTTCGAAGAAGTCCTTGAAGTTTGAAGATTTGTCAAGAATGGTCACTCAACTTTTGAAGACTTGTCTTTTTAAACCCTTGCAAAACTCAAAAATTGCATTTGGGCCCTAAAATGATGAGATATTACATATTGGGTCCTTGAAGAATGCCAAAATTGCATAAGTGGTCCTTCATAAAAGTTTGGCAAAGACAATGTGCCAAATTTGAAAATGAAGCCAAAGTTATTTCAAAGGGAAAAAGATTATAGTTGTTTGAAACTTGATATAGCAACAAGTGGGAAGTTGAGGGACTAATATTTCCAAGACAAACAATCCTCCACCACCAACCATCAGCTAACACCTCACACTCCCCACTCCACCTCACCAGACACGTCACTCCCACCCTACTAATACTTAAATTCGGTCAAATATAGTCAAAAAAAACCCCTAAACCCGCTAAACATATTCATAATCCCCTTTTAAGATTAAAACTTGCACTATTTATCATCACCCACAACATAAACCCTAGCTTCAATCAACGACAAATCAAAGGGTTAACAACCCCTAGTATCCAGAACACCAATTATCACCCACTTAATGATAATCCCACTCCAAAAAACTTGTCCACGTCACCCTGGTCCCCTCCCAAAGATTCCACTGCACCATCTTTGCTAAAAGACAAAAAGATGACAGAAAATCTACGGCATTGGACGATTTCTTCTCTGCAAAGACATCCAACAAGGGCTGAGATTAATTTGACCAGATGGCATCTCATGTGAAGACCTCAGAGATCACGGGATACCTCAATTTTAACCAAGAGCAATTCAAATTCACAAGGGAATTTATGGGATTTTCACTACTAGGGTTTTTAGTTTTCATATTCTTGTAACCCTCTATATAAAGGGCCCTAGTGATAGCTGTTAGTTTTTGTTCTTGTTTTTTTCCTTTTTTCACAGCCTTGTAAATCCAACTTTTTATGAATGAAAAAGTGGTGAAGAGTTTGATGATGAGAAACAAGTCCCAGTTTACTTACATTGTTTGATGTTCTCTTAAATTTGATTGTTTTTTATTCGGGTTCAAAAGTTTTCATTTTAGCATTTATTTACCAAGTTTCTTAGTCAAGTTTTTGTTTAGTATAAGCAGTTATTTTGATCATATATACCTAATATTCTTATTGAATATCAAGTATAAGTGAAGGATATACTGGTGGTGTGTTTTGCTTAATGTTCAAGAAAGTTTTTAAGAAAGACATTATACAAGTTTTCAGTTTTTGTTCAAAAGTTTTAAGTACCAAAGTATGCATTAGGGTAACATAAGTTGCTATTATCTGGGCTTAGATAGGACCATGTCCAACTGATATTAAGGAAATATCAAGGGATGTAGATATCCAAGTTTAGGTGAAAAATATTGTGGGACCTAGGCTGCTCATTCAGTCACTTTTTTTGGAAATAAATAACAATAGAAATCTCCTGGTGTTCTTTGCTTAAACTAACTTTAACTATAGCAAGATCAATCTTGCTACTTGGATTTTTCTTGTTTTGGTTTTTGTGTGTATCAGGTGGAAGAAATTGATCAATCTTTCCTTCCCCATGGGCTTGGTTCTTCTGTAGAACCACAACAAGATCTTACTAAAGTTATCACCCTTCTTGTTACCACCATGTTTCTTTCCACTCCAAGATACCCTGAAATGTCCAAGATTGGTGTTTCTATGGGCTGAGCAAGCCCATAGTAGGTACTATTCCTTCTTTTCTTTAAAAATTTATTTGATCTGCATGTTGTAAATGGTCTAAGTGTATGTGAGTTGTAATGCTAAATGTTACTGATGTATGCTTCATTCAGCCATGATTGTGTATGTTATGTATGTTTGAGTAAGTCTGCTAGGTTATCAACTATTTTCCCTCACTTGACTTTTAAAAGAATTTGTTTTTAACTCTTAAGAGGTGTTTGGCTGTATTGCTTATGTAAGCATTTGACAACACACTATGTTATTATCGGTCTAATCATAAGTTCTCTTAGGTTGTTAAGGTAATTTTTAGGTCCAATTTACAAATTTAAGAGTAGAAGTATTTGTATAGATATCTTATATGTGTGCATAAAACAAGCATATTCATACAGTGTGTATTTCAGGCCTTGTTTTAGTACTTGCTCACTTGTGATCTTGGAGTCTGTTAGACACTAGGGAGTTCTAGGGCTGTGTGCTTGTGGTTCAAGGTTTGGATAGCTCATTTAATTGATTACTTTAGTCTAAATCTCACCATAGTGCAATCTAGATCAGCAAACTTTTTCCTGTCTACTTGTTACACCATCAGTGTTCTTGTTCTTACCATTTTGGCTTGATATTTGCTCATATTATGTTTGGGTTTGCTTTATTCTTGCTTGAATCACTCCCTACAACTCCACTAGTTGTAAGGGTGCCCCCATTGTCCAAAGAAACCAACTAAAACAAGCTCAAAAAGAGCCACATTCACTTTCAGTGAACCATCAGTGGGAACTCCTTTCCCACTGATATTCTTTGCAAGCCAATGCTTAGCCTAAAGACAAAAACAATCCACTTGTCACTATAAGTTTGTATGATTTTTATTTTTAGTGATAAAACTTAGGTGTTTTTCATATTTTCCAATTTTCCTTTGTAAAGTTAATTATTTAAGATTTTTGGAAAAAGAAATTTTATTTTTCTGATTAGTTTAATATTTTTTGCATCATTTTGAATTTAAATTAGTTTTAAATTAATATCTTTTTGTCCTATTAGGCTAAAATTTACTTTTTCAAACTTTTTCACTTTTCTCATTTTAAATACATTAAGTTAAGATTTTTAGAAAAGAAAAATTATTTTTCTCATCATTTAATTACTTTTTAGGATTATTTTTATATTTTAATAGTTTTTAACCATTTAAAAAAAGAAAATAAGTTTTAAAACGTCTAGAAAAATACTTTTTAGTTTCTATATAATATAAGTAAGATACTTATTTGATAAAATCATATTTTGGATTTATTTTTAATTTTATTGAATTTTAAGGCTTTAAATAGCATTTAAAATATAATATTAAATTAGAAATAAGTTTTAAAATATTTTTGTATAATTTTTATTCTTATTTATATTATTTTAGATTTGTTTTTAATTTTAATTAATTTTTAGATTAAAATTTCAATTTTGTCACGTTTTTACGTTTTACGTTTTATTATTCGTCGTAGTTTAATTTTTACCGTAATCCGTCATTTTCTTTTTCCTTTAGTCTCATTAATATTAATCTCAAATATCATCAAGTTTAACACAAACATTAATCCTCCTCGAGAACGAACTCACAACAAGGGTCATAAGTGTATACGTTTTCCTAAAACACGTAATCATACAACTATCATGTACCCGAGCCCCAAAAGACTAAGCCTATCGAGACCCTAACGATCTCGGTTGCACGCAAACAATACCAACCAAACACCACAGCCTCCCCCCGGCTGTGGTTCCCTGCCACTGACAGTGGCTTTTAGCCACTATCCAACTGCCTTACCCCCTGGCCGAGAGCATGTACCCACCAGCTACAGTCGGTTTCCCACCGACTGCTCAAAAGTCCCACGGAGGCATGAGCCTCGGTTGCCACTTCTTGAGTCAAACACCCCCCTGTGGGTTGGTGCTGCGGCTGAACCAACAAAACAGCCACCGACCCCCACTGTGGGTGCGACTGGCCGAATCAAACCCACACCGAGAACCTTGTGCTCTCGGTTTCCGTGCAAAACCAAACTAAAAACCCCTTTCCATCTTGTTTCTATTACTGGTTTCATAATTATTTCACATTTTCAATCATCAATCTAAAATGAATTCGTGATTAAGAGAGAATTAATACAAGAAAAGGTTTAAGAAAAGTGATACTTGTTATGATGATTAAATGAAGAAATAACACGAGCACAAACCCCGAACAATCTATCAAAGTCTTTTCCCCTCTCCCTTTTTTCTGGTTTCTGCCGGCGGCCACAACCAAAACCAAAACCCTAGTGTTTGTTTTTATTTTTCTCAAAATGGTTCCTCCTGGTTGTGTAATTTACTAATTGGGCCGCGCCTAAAACCCTTTTTTCTTGTTTTCTTTTGTTTCACACGCCACCCACACACATACATTCAATGTTTGCGTTTTCGTTTCAAGTCCTAATTATCTATCGTACATGTTCGTGTTTTAAGTTCGTGTTTTAAATACTATATTTAAATATTTATCGTGTATTAATAATATACACGTTACGTAATTTAATGTTCGTGATATTTGTCGTGATATTTGTCGATTTAGGTGCTAGCATCAATCTCATGCCTCATTCTCTTTGGAAATTGATGAGATTGCCTAGACTTACCCCCATAAACATGACTATCGAGCTAACAAATTGTACGCCTTTAATACCAATTGGGATAGCCGAGGATGTCTATGTTAGAGTTGGAAAGTTTCTTTTTCCCGCGGATTTTGTTATTTCCGATTACGAGTGTGACCCTAAATGTCCCATTATTTTCGGTCGACCATTTTTATCGACGGCTCGAACCGTAATCGACGTCCACGAGGGGAGACTAACAATAAGATATGGGGAGGAAAAAATGGACTTTTTCGCGAATAGATCCCAAGTTTCAAATGATCATGATAAAACCGAGGTTTCTAAAACCGATGTTTCAAAATTCGATAAAATCAAACCTCATACTTTAGCGGAAAAAATTAGGCTAGATTCATGTTTTGAAAGAATGAAAATTAACGGTTTTAAAGATGACGATTTTAATGAAAAAGAATAAGTTTACTTGATTCAAAAAAGTATTCGTAAATTTATGGATGAAAAATCATTTTGGGATATATTCGGCGAACAAAGTGAACAACCAATTCCGAAGGGCGACGTTAGTGCCATCACGACAATGACCAATATGGGCTCGTCTTCACCACCTGAAGGACCATGACTTTGAGGCACATACTTCTAAGCCCTTTGAAGTGCCTCCCACTCCTAGCCTCAAACCCATTAAGGCTAGGGAAGTGGCCCAACCCAATGAAATCTCACCCATCATAGAAATGTCACCTAAGCATAGCCCAAGGGCTTGTAAGACCATGGTTGTGACTCTCAAGAAATCCGCTCGAGAACTTGCTCACATCGAAACTTTCTTTGATGAAGATGGTGATTTTGCCGAGATCGAGCATATACTTGCTAATCCGCCATCCATCTTCGAGGATTTACCCTTTGATAAATCTTCAAATGTAGAGGACGATCTCATGTCGGAAATTTCTTATGATGATGAGAATGACGACACTTTCACAAGGTACTCGAATTTTGTATACGAACCTATTTTTCATTATAATCCCATTTTTGATGATGAATTCGAGGACGTTGACGACCATATCATCGATCCTCCTTCGTTTCACAATTGTGATGATAAAGAATTCTTTAAGGATTTCGATGAATTTCTCTCTATAGACACAAGTCCATTCTCGAGGAGTTACCTAATCAACACTCCTCAAATGAGAATGACGTTTACCACATTCGTGAGGATCTAATTATCAACGATCCCCACAAAAGGATGATGGTTTTTTGCTTGATCGTGATCTCTTCGAGAGAGTTTCTATAATCTTACATGAAGGGAATGAAAAACCTTGGTTTGACAAACCCATCTACGATGAATAAATCGATGAGATGCACGATCATGAGGATGACGAATATGTTGACCCCGAGGGGCGGTGTTCTTTGTTGATCTACGTTTTGAGAACTTATATAATCCACCACCCCCTAACCGCGACTTAAACGTGAGGATTTTTATCATGGCCAATTTTGAATTAGAAACGCCAAATATTTTCGCCATAATTAAATCGGGTTTTCATAAAGAGTTTTTCAACGATGAAAAAGGAAAAGATTTTAAAATGGATTTAAAAGATTTTTCTACATGTCTAACTCGGTCATCACATCGTTGTTTGTTTGCTACCACCTCGTCTACTCCCTTTGACGATGGTGTGTGTGGTTCTAGTGTGGGGGAAGCCCCTTATGTTTCTTCACACTTTACCATCGAGGATGAGATTTTCGATCCTATAATTGCTTGTAAAGGGAAATCTCGGTCTTCTACTGATGCAATAAATAGAAAATCTTTTTGTTTTCTTGGTGTGAGTCTACCTCGAGTAGCTCATTATAGTGCCTCACCCATTGTCCCACCCTTCTACTTCTTATCTCTTTTCTTCTACCCCTTTGGGGTTTTAGCACCTGTTGAAGTGGTGTTGGTTTGTTTATCCCATGAAAACGAGGACGCCATCTTCGATCCCGGTATTTTGCATCATCAAAGGACTTAGTCCTTAGTACTGGTTGCTTTTGGGAATTCTTTATCATGTAAGCCCCACCAAAAATGACCAAACCATGATTATCCCTAAATGATCACATTTATGGGGATTCGAGTCGAGCTTTTGACTCAGTTATCAAAAACAAGGTGCCTCGTGGGGGATTCTCATGCTTGTCCTTGTAAATATTATTGTTTTCTAATAATGTAACGAGGGGACTTGTGCTCTTCCAACCTTTGTTCTGTGGTTGTTTGTGATTGTGATTCATAAGGTTCATCGACATCATTGAAGCCTCTCGTGTTCGTTTTACGGATCACTCGAGCTTCGATCATTGCCTTTGGAGATTCTGATCCGATGATATCCTTTTATGTTCTAACGTTTATCTTATTAGCATAATTCATAAACCGCTTTTAGGTTATTCGTTTTACCCTTTCCATGCTCGAGATTAAGCATTCGACTTCGTCTCTAGTATAGGGGTGTTTCACCCCTAGACTCGAAACATTGAGGACAATGTTTAGTTTTAGTATGGGGGGTGAGTAGATACTTCACCTTGCTACGTCATCACGCAATCCAATTTTCATCTTTTTGTTATCATTTTGTTGCAAAATAAGGCTAAAAATGGCCAAATTTTTAATTTTTTCTTGTTTTTCATAAGTGTTTAAGACACGAATGTAGGTTTTCCGATGGTGAGAAGAAGAGTAATTTTTTACTCGACCGTACGTGTTGAGCACTTACCTTCGATTCCTTAACTTTTTTAGGCTAAGTCTCTTAAATGAGGACGAGAAATGATAGAGTTAATTATAAGTTACGTAATCTTTCATGATCTCATGTGTAGTAATTATTATCTTATTCTCCCCACACTTTTGTTTAAATAAATGCAATAAGTATGGTCCTACAATTTAAAAGGTTACTTAGCTTCTAGCACAAGATCGTTTAAAAGTTGCTTGTGTTCGAATAGAGTTCATAGCCAAGGCATAACTTATTGAAGCGGGTGTGGATCCCATTGATCGTTAGACTCAATGGTTATGAACCATTATATCTAGGTTGATCATCGTTCATATGATAACATAGCGGAATAGAACAATGATCATAACAAGGTGTTTGGACACAAAGAACACATGAATTAAAAAATTGGGTTGCTCATTATATTAATAACAAACAACCACTAGACGTGTATACATTGAATCCCACGTCTAGTGCAACACACACTTTAGGTTTACATTGTGAATGAATATTATATGAATAAAACCTAAGACTCTTGTTCCTTTTATAGTGGAAGGAACAGAATCTACAAGAGATCAAATCAAATAAACATCTAAATATTCTATTTCTATAGATATATACTGAATATATTATTTAGAATATATCCAATATATTCCGTAAATAGAAATTCCATCAGCGCCGTAGACTTCTGTCAGCGTCCAAACATGGCGTGTCAGCGTCTAGCATGTTTTCTTCGTTTTGGAGTTTCTGCCACATCAACTCATATTAATTTTGACCCAACAATCTTCCCCTAGTTGATGTCGGCAAAACTCTTTGTATATCTCTTGTAAGTTGTACATGATCTTCAAATTGCTTCCCCTCAAGTGTAGCATGCGTATCTTCCCCTTTTTGTCACATCAACAGGGAAGTAAACAATGTATGCAATCTTTGAAGATTCTCCAAATGTAGCTCTATGTAATGATCTTGAAGAACAATTAATATAATATTTTTGATGTAGAAGTAGAATAACCCAACCTTGTGTTCCATGTCTTGTACTATCCATGTGACTAAGAACATATATCAGACCAATTATAAGTAGACCTCGATCCCTTGTCAATATTCTCATCCTATGTGAGACACTGAGCACGATAATGTAACTCCTTCAAGTGTTATGACAAGTCTTCATCATTATCCATGTAAAGCACGAACAAGTTACCTTTAAAGTTAGTGAATGGTACGCCACGACTTTAAGATATGATAGAACACAAACTCGCGAAAATCTTCTTCAATCATCAAACTTACCATAAGAATTCTTCCCCTTAATCTAACACCTCTTCATGACGATTTTAATGGAATCATATCTTCATACCATATGTAAAAGTCTTGTGATGGATAACTCTTTCTCAAGGCTATCCCGATTACATAGTTTAAAATATCCATCAAATCCTCACGAATAGTTGCTAACTCGCTTTAAGATCATTAATTCCTTTTAAAATATCCGAGCCATAAATATCATCATGATATTCTAAATTAAAACGGAGATTCCATGTACCTTTGTGTGTATAATCCTCCTTTTTGTGTGCTCAAAACATACCAATTTTCTCAAACAGCAGCAATCATTGTGTTGTCCAACATCCTCCTTTATCCAATATCTTTGGCAGTTGTATTGTCCAATATCGGACAATACTTATCAGCGCTTGAAATACCCAATATCGGACAACACTGTCAACTTGACAGTGTTGACTTATTCCTGTCAGCGTCGAAATATTACTTGTCAGCGTCAACCATACCCATCAGCGTCTAACTCTTTGTAGTCCCACGTAAATAGGATATGACGTAGAGTACCTAGGACCCCACATGAAGATTGTGTCGTGTGAACACAATATATCATGAAGATATTACGTAAATATCACAAAAACAATTTGTTTATATAATCTTCACGTGACCTGTTTCTACCATAAGCATAAAATAACAATATTTCGGTTGGTATATTGATACTTTGCTTCTAAAAATATCTCACTTTTGCTGATTTTACTCCACGAGCCATTCAACAGCCAACCATCGTGTGAACAAAAGATAATCAACCAATAAGAAGCCTAGCATCGTGTGAACACGAATCTTTTCCTCCAATCAGAATCGAGCAACCGTGTGAACACTCAATTGAATCTAACGTCAATTGCTTTCATTCTTTGATCGTGTGAACGCTCTTCTTTAGCCATGTGAACACACACTATGCAATCGTGTGAACACATAAACCTCCACCAATGGGAACGAGGGACTCACGGAAATACCATAAACTAGCATGTAGAGGATCTAAAGTTTATATAATGAATATTAGGGTTTAAGCCGTGTGAATGCATGCTAGATCTAATGCAGATCGTGTGAACAGAAGACTTTTCCTCCAATAGGAATGCTTTAACCGTGTGAACATGTATTGAAGTCTCTCGATACCACAGTAATAACATAACCGTAGCACTTTTTCCTTCACTCAATCTAGGGTTTAGATTATTTGAGCATCGAAACCCTAATTAGGGTTTGTGAATAACCTTAGATCGTGTATCTTCACACGTTTTAACAACCACGAACATCATAACATTCTGCTTTCTAGGTAGATCTAGGGTTTGAGAAACCCTAGGTCATGATTTTATGTGAAAGCAAAACATTAATACCTTAACCCGCGAACTTCGACAGCAAATAACTTCTTCATTAGGGCTCAAATCGAAGATCGCTCCGGTGAGATTCAAGACACAAGTGCCATGAATCTACAGTTCAAAAATTACGAAGATCCAACGGTTAACGAAGGAGAGATCGTGTTTTGAACATGGCTGTCCACAGAAAACTGCATATACCCTGCTGCTGACTTTGACGCTTAATAACTTTTGCCTGGGGATAAAACTCGACAATCCTTCCGGTGGATGTTTAGATCTATGTATGTAGAACACACATATAAAATTTCGTGACGATCCAACGGTTCAATCAAAAGTTATGACCTTCTGAATACTGCTGCGCACACAAAAACGTCCAGAAAAACTCGATACGGATTTTTCTTCTTCACGATACACGAACACCTCGTCGGACCTAGATATCAAGAGCCTTAGGCTCTGATACCAATTGTGGAGTCCATTGATCGTTAGACTCAATGGTTATGAACCATTATATCTAGGTTGATCATCATTCATATGATAACATAGCGGAATAAGAACAATGATCATAACAAGGTGTTTGGGCACAAAAGACACGAATTAAAACAAATGGATTGCTAATTATATTAATAATCAACAACCACTAGACGTGTATACATTGAATCCCACGTCTAGTGCGACACACACTTTAGGTTTACATTGTATGAATTGAATTGTGAATAAAACCTAAGACTCTTGTTCCTTTTATAGTGAAAGGAACAGAATCTACAAGAGATAATATCAAATAAACATCTAAATCTTCTATTTAGATAAACTATATATTGTGTATATCATAAATAATATACTCAATATATTCCCTAAATAGAATTCTCCATCAAATCTTCAATATCCATCAGCATTTGACTTTTTGACTGCGTTTGACTTTTGTTGACTTTCTGTCAACGCCTGAATTACTCTTGTCAACGCCCAGATTGCTCTTATCAGCGTTGAACCTAGGGTTTGCTACAGGAACCCATTGCCTATTGGACCAAGTGTTTGACTTTTGGAAAGGTCTTAGGCCTTGTGTGTTAGACCCTCTAGTAAAGAATGGGGCTGGTCTAACAACTTGTGAACTTTTGTTCACAAAGATATTGGGTCTGACAGTGTTTGACCTATGTTGACTTTTGTCAGCGCTGAAATGGTTCCTATCAGCGTTGACATTGGAAGCGTTGACACATTTGTATGCCAAATGTGAGAAGCTACCACATGAGTAACAAGCTTTTCTAGACATAGTCTTAGGTCTAGAAGCAAAGAAGCCTGTTCCATGGTTACTAACTTGGCTTTTTGGTGACCTAGTATTCCTATACATCTCTGCATACTTAACACTAGGTTTTCTAACAGTTTTTCAATGATCATAACACCTTGTTAGAGAAGATTTGCTCTGATACCAATTGTGGAAACCTTGGTTTCCGGATCTTTTAAGCTACTTGTTATGATCATTGTTCTATTCCGCTATGTTATCATATGAACGATGATCAATCTAGATATAATGGTTCATAACCATTGAGTCTAACGATCAATGGGATCCACAATTGGTATCAGAGCCTCGTGGCTCGTGATGCTAGGACCAACAAGGTGTTCGTAATGTTGAAAAGAAGAAAAATCCGTCTAGGGTTTTTCTGGACGTTTTTGTGTGCGCAGCAGTATTCAGAAGGTCATAACTTTTGATTGAACCGTTGGATCGTCACGAAATTTTATATGTGTGTTCTACATACATAGATCTAAACATCTACCGGAGGGATTGTCGAGTTTTATCCCCAGGCAAAAGTTATTAAGCGTCAAAGTCAGCAGCAGGGTATATGCAGTTTTCTGTGGACAGCCATGTTCAAAACACGATCTCTCCTTCGTTAACCGTTGGATCTTCGTGATTTTTGAACTGTAGATTCTTGGCACTTGTGTCTTGAATCTCACCGGAGCGATCTTCGATCTGAGCCCTAATGAAGAAGTTATTCATGATCGAAGTTCGCTGCAGTAAAGGTACTAATGTTTTTGCTTTTACATGAAATCATGAACTAGGGTTTCTCAAACCCTAGATCGACACAAAAAGCAAAGTATTAGGTTGTTAAAATGTTATTGTTGCTATCATATATATGATCAAAAAGTAAATTAGGGTTTATTATAAAACCCTAAATTCATGAAGTAACGATATACAGTATGTGGTCCTGAATATGAGTGGAGAAGCAGAACTATGGGACGAAAGATTAGAGTTTTACTGATCTTCAAAGAATATAATATTCAAAGACTGTTCACACGAAGCAAGGGTTCTTATTGGTGTAACAAGGATGCATTCACACGGTCTAGGAATACATACGCATGTCTGCATTACTAAATCGAATCCTATACATGCTCGTCTATTGTTATTCACGTGGGGCTACATGTGTTCACACGGCCATTCGTTTCTTACTGGTGGAGATAGTTGTGTTCACACGCATATTTCTTATGCATTCACACGATTAATGTGATAATGGATCTACGTTTGGTTGTTAATATGTTCACACGGATCAAACCTTTTCATTGGTAGAAAAGCTTGTGTTCACACGGTTGTATATCGTGTGTTCACACAATCAAGAAAGCATTATTTACGTGAGTATAAAAAGCAATGTTGACAAATGTATTTTGACGTTGACAAAGTTTTGATGCAACGCTGACAAAGTATAGTGCAACGCTGATAAGAATTTGACGCTGACAAGAGTAAAGAATGAACGCTGACAGGATTTAAGGTTGGCGCTGACGTTTGTAATTGAATTGACGCTGACAGGAAATAGTTTGACGCTGACAGAATAAGTCAACGCTGATAGCGTTGACAGTGTCGTCCGATATATGAACTTCAACGCTGATAGGTATTGTCTGATATTGGACAATACATCTGTCAAAGATATTGGACAGAAGAAGATATTGGACAACACAAGGTTTGCTGCTGTTTGAGAAAATTAGACGTTTTAAGCACACAAAAAGGAGGATTATACACACGAAGGTACATGGAATCTCTGTTTTAATTTCGAATATCATGATGATATTTATGGCTCGGATATTTTTAAATGGATTAATGATTTTAAAGCGAGTTAGCAATTATTCGTGGGAATTTGATGGATATTTAAACTATGTAATCGGGATAGCCTTGCAAAAGAGTTATCCAGCATAACACTTTTACATATGATATGAAGATTAAGTTTCTTCATGAAGAAGTGTTAGCTTAAGGGGAAGAATTCTTATGGTAAGTTTGATGATTGAAGAAGATTTTCGCGAGTTTGTGTTCTATCATATCTTAAAGTCATGCACTTCCAGTCATGGACTTTTAAGGTAACTTGTTCGTGCTTACATGGTTGGTGACGAAGACTTGTCATATCTAGCAAACCAATTGCTATCACTTGAAGGAGTTACATTATCGTGCTCAGTGTCTCACAAAGGATGAGGATTTTGACAAATGGATCGAGGTCTACTTATACTTTGTAACATGAGTATAAGTTCTTCATCACATGGATAAACAAGACATGGAACATAAGATTGGGTTATTCTACTTCTACATCAAGAATACTTTATTTATTTTTCTTCAGGATCATTACACAGAGCCTACTTTTGGAGAATCTTCAAAGATTGCATACATTGTTTACTTCCTTGTTGATGTGACAAAAAGGGGAAGATACGCATGCTACACTTGAGGGGAAGCAATTTGAAGATCATGTACAACTTACAAGAGATACACATAGAGTTTTGCCACTATCAACTAGGGGAAGATTGTTGGGTCAAAAAGTTGATGTGGCAGAAACTCAAAATCAAAGAAAATATCAAGTAATATGTTCAAGCGTTGACAAGAGCAATCTGGGCGTTGACAAGAGTAATTCAGGCGTTGACAGAAAGTCAACAAAAGTCAAACGCAGTCAAATATTTGATTTGATCTCTTGTAGATTCTGTTCCTTCCACTATAAAAGGAACAAGAGTCTTAGGTTTTATTCATATAATATTCATTCACAATGTAAACCTAAAGTGTGTGTTGCACTAGACGTGGGATTCAATGTATACATGTCTAGTGGTTGTTTGTTATTAATATAATGAGCAACCCAATTTTTTAATTCATGTGTTCTTTGTGTCCAAACACCTTGTTATGATCATTGTTCTATTCCGCTATGTTATCATATGAACGATGATCAAATGGATAGTGCAAGATATAAGTCTTAGTTTCCTGCATTATATAAGTTCGACGTCACATGGATAGTGCAAGATATAAGGTACAAGCTTGGGAGATTCTACTTCTTCAACAAATAGGTTATATTCGTTTTTCTTCATTCGTAATCTACAATTAGAGTCTACATGGTTCGTGATTCATTTACATGCACCACTCAAGGGGAAGCGTTTATTAGTTGTTTATCTTTAGAAGACCCCTATTGGATGCGACAAAAAGGGGAAGAAGATTCAAAGATCAAGGTATACAACTTATTTTTATGTGGTGATATGTTTTACAAGAAATCTTACTTTAAGGGGAAGCTTGTTTCATTCGTGAAAGATCAAGATTTGAAGATTGGTTTTGTCATCATCAAATAGGGGAAGATTGTTGGGAATTAATTTGATGAGACAAAACAAGTATAATGAAACAAGAAGGACTTATATGCAAATATCAAGCTTTACAAGAATATGGAGCCCTTTCATACAACAAGGAGGACTTATTAGCAAAAGATGGAGGGACTTCTAATGTAATTAAAGTTTTCTTGTAAGAAAAGTCTTGTATTCTAGTATATATAGAATACAATGACCGTAGGTTTTAATATCCCATCATTCACAATGTAGTCTTAAAGTTGAGTCGTGTGTTCTAGACGTGTGTAACCTTGTAAACACGTCTAGGTTTGTTACTTGTAATCGTTTGAAGTTTAATACAAGTAAACGTTGGAAGTAAACACCTTGTTCATAATCAATGTTCTAATTCCGCTATGTTTATCATATGAACGTTGATTATCCTAGTAAGCTTAATCGATCCGTTATTATTGGTTTCCACAATTGGTATCAGAGATTTCCACTTCGAGGGTGATGGTCTTACCAGTCAAGGTCTTAACAAATATCTGCATACCACCTCTCAAACGAAGAACCAAATGCAGGGTGGATTCCTTCTGGATGTTGTAATCAGCAAGGGTACGTCCATCCTCGAGCTGCTTTCCTGCAAAGATGAGCCTCTGCTGGTCTGGTGGGATCCCCTCCTTGTCTTGGATCTTGGCCTTGACATTATCAATGGTATCTGAGCTCTCGACTTCAAGTGTGATGGTCTTGCCAGTGAGGGTCTTCACGAAGATTTGCATACCACCACGAAGACGCAAGACAAGGTGGAGTGTTGACTCCTTCTGGATGTTATAATCAGCCAGAGTACGACCGTCCTCGAGCTGCTTTCCAGCAAAGATCAACCTCTGCTGATCAGGAGGAATTCCTTCCTTGTCTTGAATCTTGGCCTTAACATTGTCAATGGTGTCTGAGCTCTCGACCTCCAAAGTAATTGTCTTACCAGTAAGGGTCTTGACGAAGATTTGCATCTTGAGAGAAGTGAATCGATACCAATCTACAAGAGATCAAATCAAATAAAAATCTAAATATTCTATTTCTATAGATATATACTGAATATATTATTTAGAATATATCCAATATATTCCGTAAATAGAAATTCCATCAGCGCCGTAGACTTCTGTCAGCGTCCAAACATGGTGTGTCAGCGTCTAGCATGTTTTCTTCGTTTTGGAGTTTCTGCCACATCAACTCATATTAATTTTGACCCAACAGCGGGATGCGAAGATTGGCAAGTTCCAAAAAGGCCCTAACAAGGCATGAGGAACTCCATTTTGTTTCTAAAGATCCAAGATGATGTGAAGTATCATTATTCCATAATCAATATGAAGGATCGAGACACACTACGAAAAGCAATACTCCCCTAAAGATTATGGAGAAGTCTATCCAAAAAGACCTAACAAGGTATGTGGATAAATATATCTAAGTCTTAAAAGGAGGCGGATCGTTGTATTTCAAAATACCAAATAAAGATTAAAGAAAAATGATGAAGTCGTGGTCCAAGTTTGAAGAAATTCCATATATGAAGAGAAGACCATTATTTCAAGAATGTCTTCGAAGATTTGAAGTTCGAAACACATGCCAAATATCGGTCTGAGAAAGGTCTCAAATCGTGAAACGAGTTATGCCAAGATATGAATTTAAGGAGATTAGGAGTATCCGTTTTAAAAGATCGTGTCCTTCGGCTAACAATCGATTAAATCGTGCTACTTTATTTCGGCCTTAATTAATTATTGAAATTAGTCAATGATGTATCCTTGTGATCATTAAGACAAAATAAAATATAAGAGATACCAATTAAAAATAAGGGAGTCTAGGTACGTAATTAACACTCATGAGTAATGATTGTGTTGCTAACTTATAATGACAATGATCTCGTTACACGCTTAGCATGGAAACAAGTGAAAATAGAGGATGACGAACTTATCTCTATGAGGCATTCATGTGTTATTATTCTTTGACACTAAAAGTCACTTAATCGTGATGAAAACATTACATTATGTCTAAAACACGTGTAGTAGTTTATTTAAGTTTATGTCTTCAATAAATGTTACATAAAAATGAATTTTGGAAGTGCTATGATACTTAATTCTAGCATTACATAGGGACACGGCAATGGTTTAGTTTGGGGGAGTGATGAGACTGCTTTTATACATAGTCTCATCTTCCAAATCAAGCTTAAAATGCTTAAAATATCATCAAAATACCCAAAAATATGCTAGTGTTTATTCATTGTGTATTTTAGGTACGGATATCATGAAATCAACAAAGATCAAAAGATTCAAGAAAAAACGAACACGGGAAACGAAGCCACATAAAGAACCAGACCCGAACGATGATTTTCCATTGAAGTCCTTTAAGTTTTGAAGATTGGTAAGAATGGTCCCTTAACTTTTGAAGACTTGTCACTTAATACCCTTGTAAATCTCAAAAAATACAATAGGGTTCCCTTAAGTTTCAAGAATATATCATTTATACCCTTGAAGTATGGTCAAAATACATATATAGTCCTTGAATCAAAGTTTGCAAATTGCTTGGGCCAAATTTGACAAGAGGTACAAAGATATAATAAGGGAAAAAGGAGTATAAAGCTGGAAAACTTTATATAGCAAGATTTTGGGACATGAAGGGCCAAAGCTGGCTAGACAACATAACTTCACCAGCCACTCACTGACCTACACATCACCAACATCACCACGTCACCACTCCACATCACCTAAACCTTAACCTGTTTTATTTATTCGGTCAACTTTGGTCAAATATTTAAAAAACGAGGGAAACAGGTATTAAGCCCCTAATCACAATCTATCATCACTGTTCATCCTCCCCCACCTCATAAACCCTAGTTCTTAATCATTAATCAAACAAAGGGGGAAGTAAAAATTGCATTTACCATTGTACAATTTACCCATTACCCATTAAATCCCTTCACCCAAAAAACGACATCTCTGCCACCTTGTCCCCTCACCAGCTATCACATGTCACGGGTTGGTTTACACAAGAGGGATTGTTGACCAAATCAAAGAATGTTATTCATTCCTTCATCCCAAAGCCTAACTGAACGACCAAGATCAAGGAACATCATCAACATCAGTCCTCAAGATCACATGTTGGCCATTTTCAAATTTCACAACAAGGGCACTTTAGGGATTATATTATCTAGGGTTTCATATTATTTTTGTATCTAGATTCTTCTATCTCCTAGTATAAATACAAGTTGGGTTGTGACTTGTGTTTTTGTTCCAACTTTTTCCTTGTAATTTTTATTCTTTTTATAAATTAATACTTAAAGTGTTTTGAAAATTTATCTAAATTGCAAGGATTAGTTGTGTTCCTATTAGTTTAGTTATCTTTGATGCGAGTTTAGTTTATGATTCTTATCAAAATATTTTTTGTGCAAAAGAATTTTTGGCAATTAAATTTTTTGAGAACCAAGTATTCACATATTGTTGTTTAGGGTGGTTTGACAACCAAACCTAAACAAAAATATTGGATACTTGTTTACATAGTTATTGGTTACCTTTTTTTACAAGTCATTGTTCCAAAGATTTTATAAAAATCTTTTGTTTTCTTTCTGCCATAGTCACTGTAGCAAAAGCTTTTGAACAAGCTTGCTTGGCAAACAAGCCTGCTCAAAAGGTCTTTGTGGTTTCACTTTATGTTTGTTGTTTGTTTGATTATTTATACGGTACAAGATATTTTCCCCCAAATTTGACTATTGTAGTCTTTTGGGGGAAGGACTGTTGTAGTCCACTCTTCTTGCTTCTCATTTTCACAACCACATGCTTAACAGCTTTTCTAATCCATATCAGAATCGAGTTGGTGACATCCAGTTGGTGTCCTTAACCTAAATAAGGTTGAGAGTAGGTAACAGTCGAACCCCCTTTATTTTATATGCTTAGTTGATTTTGTATGAGTATTGGTTTATGAATATTTGTTTTATATGCTTAGTTGATTTTGTATGAAGTTTGTTAGTTTAAAGAAGTTTATGGTTTGATTACACAAAAAATCTTTTGAAAATCTTTGGTTGAAATTTAAGTGTGTTTGGATCCGTCCTAAACTACATGTGGGTGACATACAAAAGGGGAGGGTTTGCTCTAGACACACTCGTATAGGATATGTAAGTTCATTTTTAGGCTTGGTTTAGAGTTTTAAGTATAAGAAATGGAAATTGCATGCTTGTGTTAAAAACAGCTTAGATACAACAATAAACAGATTTTGGTTTGATTTCTGAGTTTTGTGTGGTGGTTTCTTGATAACAGCCAGCAATATGATAGATTATGAGTGATTAATAGTGGATTGGTGTTTGGATAACTTGGTTGCTCTAAAAAAGCTAGGCCAAAATTCCCCTAGGAGAAAATTGCATCAACAACCTTGCTTACCCACTTGACAAACATATCAGTAAGTATTTAGGGTGGTAATTTTTGGTTTTATATTTTGATTTTTGTTACACAATTAGTTTTTAAGGTAGTCTAGCTGTGCTTGGTCTGGTACTTTAAGTTTAAATGCTTTTGGTAGCTTTTACTAGCATACATAGCTCACTGTTTAGCCTTTTTAAGACACCCAAACCCCATACAGCCTTGACAGTAGGGTGTATTTGTTGATTTTTAGCTTGACTTTGTGTTTGATTGGTTGTTTTATGATTGTATTGACTCCCCAATAGCCAACTGCTACTGTGGGTGCCACTTGTATCATAAACCAACAAGAAACAAGGGCTAAAAAGCCCTATTTCCACTCACTGTGAAGGAGCAGTGAGAACTCCTTTCCCACTGCTTGCCTTGTGCTTGCCACTGATTTGCATAAGGACAAAACCAGTCAAGCTATCATTGTCATATTCTCATTTTTTTGTCTTTAGTGCTTAATTTTTACCTTTTTCCAATTTTTTTATTTTTCCTTGCTTTATTTATTTATTTTATGATTTTTCATTAAGTTTATATTTAATTAACTGTTCATTTTATATTTTTTAGAATTAATTCCATTTAAATTATTTTTAATTAATCTGATTTTGTCTTTTAGTGCAAAATTTTGAAAAATTTTCAGTTTTAAAAATTTTCTTAGATTCAAAAAATTATTTTAAGATTTAGTTTAAAAAGTTTTACTGTTAACTCTTTTTATCTATTTTTTAGATTTAATTTAACTTTAAATGAGTTTAATTCAAAAATGTTTTGTCTTTTAGTGTAAAAAATTACTTTTTTCAACATTTTCTATTTTTCTACTATTGAGTATTATAAAATAGGATTTTTGAAACAGTAAGTTTAATTTTAGCATTATTTTATTATTTTTAAACATTATTTTAGATTAAAAAGTGTTCTTAGTGTTTTAAAAATAGAAAAATAGTTTCTAAAATTTAGAAAAAATACCTTTTAGTCTTTAATTAATATAAGTGAGTTATTAGTTTAATAAAATAATATTTTGGGTTTTCTTAATTATATTTAATTTTAGGGCTTTAATTAGTATTTAAAAATGAATATTTAATTAATAAAAGGTTTTAAAATTTATTTATTGAATTTATATTCTTATTTAAATTATTTTAAACTTAGTTTTCATATTTAATTATTTTTTAGCTTTAATTCTTTAATTTCGTCACGTTTTACGTCTTTTCGTTTACGTTTTTACGTTTATCGTCGTAGTATAATCGTAGTCGTAGCTCGTCTTTAATTTTCTCTCTGCTAAACCAAAAACGACACTAATCCAAACTTTGATTTTATATAATTGGCACACAAATCATACACCTCCGCCGAGAACGAACTCGCACTTATTCGATTCGTCGGTTTTCCTAAACCGTCGAGTTTAATACTTGCCTCTCATACGCGTTTTTCCTAAAACGTGTACGATTTACCTACAATCACTAAGCATCCACAAGTCTCATTCTTTGAGATTTTAAACTATGGAGAACGAGAAATGATAGAGTTTGAAGTATGTGTAAAGGGCTAGATAAACCTCATATTAATTACTTGTGTATATTTCACCCCCTTTCGTAACCTTTACTTTCTTGTCAACGCATGTATATATTGTTAATAAATAATCAAGAACGACTTTAATCGGTTTGTAGTCTCTTATTCATTTTTGACTAATCATTCGTGGTTGGTATAAGTACGTCTTAAGATTCTAAGTTAGAACGTCTTATGTGTACTAGACTTTTGTCATGCTTAATACTTAGCGGGTGTTTTTCTTTTAATTATTTTTCTTAATAAGAGCGGCTTAAAAAATGAGTGGCTAGAAAAAAAAGAAAAAGAAAAAGAATATAATTATTCAAGACTCCCAAGAGGGACAGTGTGGTGTTAATTATAGTAACTATTGAATTCTAATATTACTCTCACAAGGGTTGCGGGAATTCGGTAGTTGCTCCAATCCAATATTACTCTCACAAGGGTTGCGGGATTGAAGATCCAAGGTCTCAAAAGGCGGCGAATATAAATTATTGCGTGCGTTTTATTTTTCTTTTCTTAGCGAGTGAATAGCTACTTATTCAAGCATGACATAAGTTTCTTACACATAAGGCGAATGACTTATTATTTTAGGTCGGACTTATATCATATGTGGGCGGTTTTTTGAGTAATGTTAAGATGATTATCTATCATTAGAACCCTGTTTCCTTATTTTTAGATTTTACATTTCTTGTAATTCACGCCAAATAAAGAAAAATTTGCTGAAAAGCAATTTGATCAATTAAAATTATATATAGGCAAAATAAATGCGGGTATAAAGTAACACAATTAATTTTTATGAATAACTCTATGTACTTTTACTTATGAATGACAATGGTCTCGTTTTTAAGCTTGGTATGAGAAACGTGAAACTTGAGGGTGATAAATATTCATGATACAAAAACCCTAATTAAAGTCATTGATTTCTTTACAAGTTATTTTTATCAAAGTCATTTCAAGAAAATAAGAAAATAAAAAAATAAAGTTTATATCTTGCATTGCATTCTTAAAAAATTAAAACCCATGAATCATATAGAATAGTATAGTTTAGAGCATTACATAATGGCCAAAGTGGATTAATTATACGAAAAGTACACTCTAGAGCTTTAAAGTATTGCATTGCATGTGTGCATGGCAATGGTCAAGTGGAGGAGAATTTGATAAGTGTGAAAACACTTATTTATTATAACCTAAAAACCACTAAAACGAGCCAAAAAAACTGAACTATGCTTTGTAAAAGTCGGAATTATGCGGTTTTTGTATTATTTGTATTTTTTTAGGCAAAACAGGTACATTCGGAACAAATACGCGTTTTCCCAGGATTTATCTGTCAAAAGACAAAGAAAAGAAGAAACCAAGCATTTAAGGACTAAAGTTGTTGAATTTATAAAGACTAAGGATTTCGAGTACAACTGGTAAAAGATAAAAGTTGAAAGATGGAAATAAACAAATATTGGAAGATAAGGGACTTAAATGAAAATTTCATTTATCTTTATAAAACAAATGTCATTATCTCTGGCATTTATTAAAGAAATGCATCTTCTTCATTCGTTCAAGAGAGAAAATATGACACAGAAACCACCGACGATTATGGCATATCTCCATTGTTTTTAAAATCAATTTCAAGCCTGATCAAGTAAGAATCAAGAGAAGACCAAAACATTTAAATTATTCACCATTCAATTCTCTACAAGATGAGGCCATTCAATTAGATCAAGAGCAAAGAATGAAGAAACCCTCAATTCTGGAGTTTGATCAAGAACCCTAATCCTCGTATTTTCCACGTGGCTACTTATTATTGGAAGAAACACATCACAACTATATACCAACACCTCTCCAAGACTCTATAAATAGTTGTAATTTCTTTCATTTGTAAGTAATTAGCTAAGTGTAATTTTCACACATTAGGATTAGCTTTACTCCTCTCAATTTTAGTGTATAATTATACACACACAAATTAGTTACATCAGTTAGATTTTTGTTACAAATTTTGTAACCACCTCAATTTGCTATGAATAAAAGTTTCAACTATTCTCCATAAATCTTCTTCATCTCCTTTCATGATTATGAAATTACTGCCATTGAAGAACTTATCTTTGAGATGCTACTGTTCATCACCATTGATGATTTACTGTTCGTAGTTCTACTGTTGTTGTTGTGTTCGGAGAGTTCCTGTTTTTTGGTCACCGTAGATGAAGACATTGAGTTAAGAACCTACTGTTCATGGGAACAGTTTTTAGGGGAGTTTTAGTTATGAACATTGTTCAGTCGAGATAAGTTTGGTTACGGTGGTTAAGTTTCGGTATCAGTTTCAGTTCACATGGTTCGATAGCTCGGTATTGTCGAAATCAACTTTGGTTCAAGTTTCGAGTTTGATTCGAGTACAGTTTCATTATTTGTCTCGGTTCGATAGCATCGTCATTCGACATCAACGCACTAAACTACAGATGTGTTGGTTAAGCGCATTTTATATTTTTCTTCATTTTAGTTTAATTTTCTAGGAGTTTAATTGTAGAGATATAGTTTTTGTTATCTGTTAGACAGTTAAGTTCTATCTGTTATTGATTAGTTCTCTGATTCATGCGATTTAGCTATTACAAGTTTATAAACTGCTCAAAATTTTGCATATAAAAGTGTTTTGTTAACCGAATAACATATTATGTTAGATGTTTAAGTCACACTTGTATTCCTTTATCGAGCGGTTTATTAGGCTATAGATTTGAGATGGTTTATTTAGGATTTGATAAATATAATATAATACCAGTTATTAGTGAACGAATCTTTTTCTTTATAATGCAAAACCTAAAGTAGGGACTTTTTTAGGAGATTCTTTCCTTTGTAGGAAATAATTTTTTTATTTATTCTTTTAAAAAGTGTGAGTGTTTCTTAATTTAGTAACAAATGACTAATTTTCGTTCTTAGTTTTAATGAAATTAAAAATCCGGATAAAAAATATACGTGTCAAAAACGAAAAGAAAAGAACATACAGAAAAGCGGGTTGAAAATTATTATACTTTAGGGTTAAAATTATAAATAATAAAACGTTAGGGGTTATATCTCGCCTTTTTAAATCTTTTATCCAAAAGAAGAAAAAAGCTATCATACCACCACAAAATCAACCACAATCCGTCTGATGATAACCACCACAAAATCAACGAAACCATAAAGGAGGCTGATGATAACAACATAAAGGAGCTTATCCAAACCAGCAGAACATATGATGGCCCCCGTCATAGTCACAAAGGCCGATTCATTAAATCAATTACAAACCTTAATTAAGATTAATCAAAATTTCGTTTAATTGAGGGTTGTTTTTGGGATATACCAGTTTGATTCCAAAGGTATTTTTAATATTGCAGAAGAAACATAAATTCCTCGCATAAAAAGCACAGACCCTTGCTGCCTTGTGTGTGACATGGCTGCCCACAACGTTCGCTTCCATTACTACAGTCGAGAGAAAATGCTTGGATGATTCAAGAATGAGCAATACCCTTGCATCAGCTACAAAAATATTAGCATGCCATTGCTTTGAGTTGATTGAATCGGCTAGAGCTGATCAGGATCTTCTGGTTTCTTTTGTGCAATCATCTATCACCATCCTTAATCCAAGCGACATAATGATCCTCATAGCTGCAGTTGCAACAGGTGATTATTCATTCAATACATATACAATATTTTAAGTGAGACACAATTTTTGCTATAAAGTCTTTTATGACCTTGAAATAACAAACGCACATATTAATTTATGCCAAACAATTACAGGCTCAATACACATACATATATCTATTTACTTTCATGAAATATGCACTTACAATACCTCAAAGACATAAAATACATAAACTGAACACAATATACGCGAACTACACACATATTAGAATTAACGATATGAAATTACAAGTTGCATACACACAACCTCATGATACTTCCTATGGATCAACTATGTCTAACATTGGACATCGATTATTGAATTAGTACAAGTTATATGTTAATCCATATGGAGATATGTATAATAATCGAGTTTATTTAGTTCGAGATTTAGTTTATTGAATTAGGAACTATAGTTCTACATAAAACTTTGACTCATCTGTTTTTTCGCTATCTTTTCTACAGAACCGCCAAAAAATGTCTAACAGACTCCACTGCTTGTGACAAGTTTGATCCCCGTCATTTTCATGTTTATCATCCTTTAGTTCACCTAACCTTCACGTAACTGATGCTCTAATTCAAGTATTAATGTACAAAGTTATTTTTTAAGAATTTGATTCACAGACTTAGTTTTTCAAAACAATGAGCTTGACTGATAAGGGGTATCTGGGATGCAATTGAGGAATATTTATTGGCTTTAGTGTTTTCAAATATCGACCTTTTCACGTACCTTTTACCTTAGTTTCCATTATATATTATTTTCACTTCCAGTACTATTCTGAGTTACAATAATTGTTTGGAGAAATCAGTAACCAACTATTGGAATTGTACGAACAAAATAGAGCGGCACCTTCTCAAACTAATGAAGTTGGAATTCCAGGCGCAGTACCTCATCAAGATACTTCCTGCTAAACTATATCCATATAACCATGGCGGCCCACCAAGACCGGCCCAAACAAGAAGCAGTGATCATGGAAACAAAAGGAGATGTGGAAGTAAATGAAAGTAAATGACATTGCAGGCAAGAAGACGGTAATGCTTTCGAAAGAAGGGAACCAGTGGAAGCAAAGGAGAAATACCAGGAATAGAATCTGGATTACAAAGGGCAGTCACCTCATGATGCATTATAAAGATTGATTAAGATAAGGTTACAGCAGCGCTAGAGAGAGAGAGAGATCTAGAAGATAGTATTGAGTTAACATCACATATGTCAGTCTTGTGCCTAAATTTATAGTTTCCTGTCGTGTTCGGAAGATCTTGGAGTAGGTGATAATGGAGGATAAAGACAACCCTCCAATTGCCTCATTCATCATCTGGTGGTGTCGATTTTTGTACTTCATTAATGCGGCTGGTTAGGAGTTCGTAAGGCCTTCACCCATCCAGGTATCTCTAGACTGACTTTGTCTTTTGAGCTAAAATGGGTCATTTTTGTGACCCAATATCGTATATGTGTCACATGGTGTTTGGGAATAACATATAAGAAGCTTCTAAGAAGATAATCTATTTAGCTTTTAAATAAGCAATCTCAAACAACGCCTATATAATAATAACTTGAATTGGCGTGGTTTGTGTTAGCTACATGGATGTGAATGTGATAACCATGCTTTTCACATTATTTATGTTTCTTATATTGTGTGACTGCAGAAATTAGATATAAGTAGCTTAAGAGCAGTGAAGATTTTGTTTGGGCGCTTGGGCTTCCATTGAGAGGGAAATTCATTATCGATGTTGAGTATCTTGATCTTAAAAGCACATCCACGAACGTAATTCAACCATCCATCACTTCGGTAATTTAAGATTTTACGTGGCGTTTTCTATTTTCCCTCTAGAGATTCGTTAATGTGTACTTCCTTAGCTCAGGTTTAATGTTAAGGTATACACTTGGCCTGATCTCACAAAATTAGTTATTTGTTTAGAGAAGCATATGTTTTTGCTGCTATTTTGAATTGTGTCTTGGTCATTCACAATGCCTATGGTTGATAATAGGTTTAGTCGAGTTTGGGATATTGGTCATATTAATAAGTGTATCAGCGGGGAGGTTGTTGTGACGTCTGAGGATTTTGCTGAACATAATCTTTGTATCATAGTATTCTTAGCTTACATGCCCTGTCTCAACCCGAACTTGTTTTTACCCATGACCACCCTACTGATTTTGCGTTGTCTGTAGCGGCTTCTTTCTAATAATGTTATGTATTTATTAATTCCTATGCATTTTATTATTTTGTATGTTTATGAAGTAGCTTTAAAGATTGTACATTCATCTACAATGTTTTTTTATATACCAAATTTCTATAGACAATGGTCATAGTGACATACTTTAGGTCATGCTTCAATATCAGTTTAAGGAAATTCAATAGCATGTGGTATGGTACATATTCTCTTCTCTTCATCATATCACGAGCTCAGACATGATTCTAATGTTGTAATATTTGATTTGACTATTCAGGTGCAAGAGGTCAAACCTGATGTACTCCTTGGGTTGTCGGCAGTAGGTGGCATGTTTTCTAAGGAGGTATAATTTATATACTGTATTAACAAGTATGTGTTGTGGTCACAAATTCATTTTGTTATTTATGCGTTTAAAGATTCAGCATCGACTAGACCATCAATATTTGCAATGTCAAATCCCACAAGAAATGGTATGACCTGGTTGATACTGGTGGCACTTAGAAAACATAAAGCTAAATATGTTATCTTAATGGTTCAGATAAGATTTTTATGATACGAATAAGTTCCTAACACGGGAATGAAGTTAGTGTAGGTGTGGTAAGCCTTTATTCTCGTGGAGTTTTAAAACTTAAAGAAACCTTTGAAACAAAAAACACATGTTGTCGGGTCTGATGGTTTGTAGGCTGCTGAAGGGCGAAAGCAGAACAGTGTCAAACCTATGGAAAGAAAATGAGTTCTAAACCAGAGTTTGGGACATCTACTATTTACTCTTATGCAGTTCTCGAGTACTTAACAGTAGAAGTTCTAAAGTTGTTATCCATATTATTCTCCATACATGCTTAGATTTGAAAATCAATATGATAGTTTAATCTATTTTTATTCATCGTTATGATATAGAATCACATTATACCTTTTAATGGATTCTCACATTACATTCTTTCTGTATATCATGTGCCTGAGAAGTAGGCTACAAGATTTTAATCGAGATACTATGTGTGTACTATACCCTCCAAGAAGATTTATAGAGTGATATTTGCACCATGTATAGGTGATCAATATATATAAGTTAACACCTAAATGGTAGGTTTGGAGCATCTAAATCTGTATCGTATTGTGTGGTTTGAACTTTAAATTCAGAACTCTCTCTCTAAAAAAATACGTATTGTAAAAAAATTAGAAAAAAACCCGTGCGTGCACGGGTATTAAAACTAGTTAGGATAGTAATATGCTAAAAGCTGAGAATTCAAATAGCTACTGTTTTTTATAATTCATTTTCAGAAGTTTTAGGAAAGTACGACTTCAACCCTTACTACGCATGACAGTTACAGTCCATTTCAGTTAGTTGGTAGAGTCGTTAGACCTTTTTGTTATACTAAGTTGTTTGCAAGATACGTCCTTTCCGTAAAGTCTTATAGATAGTTGCTGGATCAGTTAGACGGTTAATGGATAGCTAGTAAGTTGTTGGGCTTTTGCAACTCGTTTTGGGCCTAACTGACACTAAGTTTCGGGCTAAATTCATTTAGGCAGTTAATAGTTTCAACAATTTAACTTTCAATATAGACTTTAGATTTTATAAATTTGTAACGATAGTTTTATAAAATTTTAGATTTTATAAAAAGTTTTTTTTTAGACTTTATAAAAAAATATTCTTAGTTTGGAAATTAGTTTTCATTTCATCAAAATTGATTTGTACTTTTGTAAAAATTAGCTTTTACAAATTTTGCATTTTTAGTTTTATTAAAATTAGTTTGTTAGAAAATTTGTTTTTTTATTTTTATAAAATTTGTTAGATAAAAGTTAGTTAGAAAATTTGTTAAACTTGTTAGTTTGTTATATTTTTCAAGTTTGTTAGATTTTGTTTTTGTTTTTGTTTTTTTGTTAAGAATTAGTTATAAAATTTAATTTGTTAAATGTACTTGTACTTTGTGCCTAGATAATTGTACGTGCAATTTGTTTCTAGACTATTACGTATACGTAATATAGTCTATTTTTAGCTTTTTACATGCTAATTGCTAATTGGAAATAGACTACAAAAATCCTACTAATGCCAAAAACGATAAAAGTCATTGCTTGAATTTTGTTAATCAAATCGATAAGATTTTGAGACAAACGATATACTAAAAAATGAATTATTAACGTCTCAACAAGACATTTATTTTGAAGGTACTGAGAATCGTCCTCCCATGCTTACTAAGGAGAATTACACTACATTAGCTAGTCGTCTTTTTCGTTATGCAAAATGTAAACCATTGGGAAAGATGATTGTAAACTATATCCAAAAAGGTCTGTATGGTAGAAGAACAATTACTATGCGTGGGGATCTCACAATGCTAACCCAATGGCCGAGTTTAGTCATGAGCAAACGGATGAAGAATTAAATGAAGCTGAATCTAAACAACTCGACGCTGATGATCAAGCAATTCAAGTCATTCTAATGGGACTTCCCGAAGATGTTTATGCTGCTGTCGATAGTTGTGAAACCTCACACAAGATGTGGCTCGGAATTCAGAAGATGATGAATGGGAGTGAAATTGGTTTACAATAAAAAGAGACTAAGTTGCTTCGTGAATGAGAGAAGTTTACGTCTAGTGAAGGGGAATAAATTGAACCTTACTATCATCGGTTTTCCACAGTCATGAATCATCTTAGAAGAAATAAACATGAACCTTCACAAATTGCTGCCAACATCAAATTTCTTGATAATCTTCCATCTGAATGGTCACGATGTGTAACACTCGTCAATCAAACAAGGATCTTCATGTCGTCGACTACACTCAAGTATATGATTATTTGAAGATGAATCAAGATGAAGCTAACGATGTTTGGGCAGAACGACGTGCCAAAACAAAAAATCCGATAGCTTTTATGGAAAACTCTCTGTCATCTATGTCATATCTCATGGTACCCTACCATCAACTCTCCTCGAGTAACTTCATGCCACAACAACAACAACAACTCACCACATATGGATATCAACTTCCCGCTGTTGTGGACTACTTGCAACAACCTATTAATTGATTTGATGACATCACCGATCCTACTCATGCGATTAATACTGGTCTAGCACTTCTTTCAAAGGCATTCAAATTCACCATTAACCCAACCAACAACAATCAGAGAATCTCCTCGAACACAAGAAATAGGCAGATTGCTCAACCATCCATGAATGCGAATCAAGATCGTCAATTGGTAGTTGGAGCGAACACGGGAATTAGTTTCAACAATATGGGGTTCACAATGTGGGAAATTATTATGGTCAAAATGCAGGGCAGATAGTTGGTATTTTCATAAATTAGTCCAAATATGTGCTCGAAATTTTAAAGAAATTTGGAATGGAAAACTGTGATCCTATTGGTACACTGATGAGATGGCATTTATACATGATCTCATCGTTCTTTTCGGGCTTTAAATGCATAAAAATGTCATAAAATACTATATATATGCTTGTGTTTGTTTACTTGTGTATTTTAGGTATGGATATCGTGAAAAAGACAAAAGATCACAAGATACAAGGAAAAACGGACACGAGAAACGAAGCCGTACAAAGAACCGGGCCCTAATCATGGAATTCTCAACAAATACCCTTGAAGACTTGAAGACAAACAAGATTAATCCTCCAAGAATGAAGAAATGACACTTAAAACCCTTGTATATTGATAATTACAAGTTTGGTCCCTTAAGTTTGTCAAAATTGCAAAAAGGTCCTTCAACTTTGAAGAAATGACAAGATTGGTCCCTCAACAAAATCAATTTGTCAATTATGGTCCCTCATGAAGTAAAAGACACAAAGAAGACCTTTGAAGATCAAGATTGTCCAAGATCAGCCCTTGAAAAATCTCAAAATGGCAAAAATAATCCTTGCAACACTTTTGCCAAAGTTTTGTGCCAAATGTGATAATTGGTGAAACTTATTAACAAAGGAATCAAGTTTATAGGGCTGAAAACCTTTAAATGCCAAAAACTTCAAAACACAAGGACCAAAGGTGTCAAGTTGAAACATTCAAACTGAAAAACGCGCCTAACAACTTACCTTCCCCCAAAATCGGATTGAAAGAAGTTACTATTCATCTTTTACACCTCCAGTTTTCACCTCACTTAAACATGGGTTAAAAACCAATTAACCTTGCCCACGTGTGATTCACACACGCAGGAACAAAACCCACACCTAAAAACCCCAATCCCACCACTGTGGACCCTACCCCCAATTCCCCTTTCCACCAATCAAAACACTCCTTAGGCTCCAAGGCATATGACGTGTCCCAGATCAACAGTGGAGGTTATTTGCTTCATCACAACGCAAAAACAAACGGTTTAGATCAAATTTGGACAGCTCACCACTCAAACACATCTAAGGGCAATTTGGGATTTTTCTGTATTAGGGTTTTGATTATTAGCATTCTAGATAGTTCTATGAGTAGTATAAAAGGAGACCCAAGCTTGTGGTGATCCCTTGTTCCAGTTTTCAAGCTTTGCACTTGTAATTCCTTTTTTATTAAATAAAAGTTTGGTGTTTGAGAAAATCAAGTGTAATTCCTTTTTATTCTTTTAAAAAGTTGTGTGTTGTGTAGAAGCTTGATTCTGTGTTCCAATTCTAAATTTGGTTAAGTAACTTTGATTTTCAAAGTTATTTAAAGGTTTTCTGAAATTTTGAGATTCTTGGTGAGAATCTGTTTCAGGTTTTGTTGTTAAGAGGTTCATTAAGATTGGTGTAATAGTGATATTAAAACGTGTTTGATAAGGTTTAAAAGTTTTTGGAAAAGGTTTTGAGAAGGTTAAGTGAAATCAGTATTATATAATATTGCTTGTATTTGTGCTTGTTTCTTTGATTTGTCTTAAACAGGTGGAAGACCTGTTGTTGATCTTTGTTCAGCACCAACCCGGGTTGGTAGGAGGTGGTTATGCAACCACTAGGGCTTTGGATGTAAAGCCCTAAGGTAATCTTCTTGTTACCTTCTTAAAATTTCAGAAAAGTAGTGGTTTCATGTGATCTTGTTTGATTAGGTGTTCTACATGTGTTAAGGTGTTTTGTTTGTGTTCTTTTGAGTTTTTATGCATGTTAGATACCATTAGGGTCAGTTTGAGTGGCTTTTTAATTGTTTTGGTTTGTTAAAATTTGGATTCTAAGTTTTAAAAGGGTGTTTGGAAACGTGTTTAAGCAGGGTACTTAATCCTTGATTGAGTTTGAAAACGTGTTAGAGTCATTGAATAGGATTGAGGTAGCTTGCATATTAGTTTAAGAGTAGAATAGAACAGATTAGAAGTAGTTTGTGTGTTTGAAAAGTGAAATAGCCTAACCAAATCTGCATTAGTCACTATCTGCCTGTTTTTCTTCATTTTGGTGAATGATTTTGAGAAACCTGTTAAGAGTTAGGGTAATTTAAGGTTTGAATTGGCTTGTATGTTAGTTGGTAAGGTTGTGTACCAAGTTTGGAGAGTTGAGAGTTGATATTGTGCAAGTACTTAGCTCTTGAACCACCAGACCTAGTCATTTTATTCACAGCAACTTTAAATTGCTAAGTGTGTGCTTTGGTTTGCTTATTTGGTGTGCTAGTTGTTTAATCCTTGCTTGTATTGACTCCTTGTGCTTCAATAAGCACAAGGGTGCCCCCTTTGTCCAAAATCATTCACCAAATAAGCTTACAACCAAGCTCCTCTTGGTTCCAAACTGCCAAAGTGGTGAACACCATTGTTCATCAGAAACTTTAAGAACTGCACACATTTTTGATCTTTAATCTGGTTTAATCTTCATATAAAAGGTGTATTGGATTAAGTTTCTAGCTTATTAGAGGTCACTGTTGGTTTATAAAAAGAAAAAAATAAAAAAGAAAATAAAAGCAAAAAGTCACCCGTAGCAGGACTCGAACCCCAGACCTCTCGCTGGAGGGTTAGGAGCTCTACCGCTAATCTAGATGCTTTTTTACGTTTAAGTTTGTTTTCAAACTTTATTTAACACGTTCTTCATTCCTAGCTTATTAATATAAGCCGTGGCTTATTTACCATCTTTCCAGCTTATTTGCTTTTTGATTTTGGCTTATTCAATTTTTCTTAGGACCTTTATAGGATTTAAGACTTTTCTAGCTAATTTTTATATTTTTCCCTTTATTAGATTATTTTCTAGAATTTATTTATTATACGTTTTTTATTAAATCATTAAAAAATAGAAAAAAGAGTTTTAATTTTTAGGAAAAATAAATTTTAGCTTTTAAAATAATAATTTGAGGTTTACATCTTGTTTTGGTTTTATAAACTTTTATTTTTAATTTTATATTATTTTAAGGTTTTTTATAAACTTTAAACATTTTTATAAAATTATTAAAAAGGGTTTAGGAACTTTAATTTGTGTTTTTCTCTTAGTTAGAATATTTTAAGATTTTAGAAATTTTTTAGAATTAATTTTAGAAACTTTTTATTTTTAGCATTATTTTAATATTATTTTATTATTAAAAAAATCAAAATTTTATTTTTATTTCTTTTTCATTTTTCTTAAGTTCTTTATCATTAATTAGGACCTTTTCCATTTTTAGAATATTTTTATAACTTTTAGATTTATTTTTTTTAATTATTTTAAGTTTAATTAGTTTTTAATCATTTTAAATCATTTTTAGAGTTTTAAAAATAGTTTTAATAGCTTTTAATTTTTAGAAAATTACTTTTTAGTCTTCTAATAATATAAGTTAAGTAATTATTCAACAAAATCATATTTTAGACATTTGAATTAGTTATATTTAATTTTAGGGCTTTAATTAGCATTTAAAATTAAATATTTAATTAATAAAAGGTTTTAAAATATCTTTGTTGGATTTTTATCTTTATTTATTATTTTAGACTTCTTTTTAGTCTTTTTAATTATTGATTTTGTTTTTGGTCTTAGTATAAATTTTTTAATTTGGGTAGTTTTTCACGACTTTACGTCTTTTACGTCGTAGTGTAATTTTAACGTAACCGTCTTTTTATCTTCTCATCCCCATTCTTCTCAATATTAATCTCAAATAAATACAAGTTAACTCACAACACATATACCTCCTTGGGAAACGAACTTTCTCTCTTTTTAAGTGATTGGGTCATTAACACTTGATTTTTCTTAAAGTCATTTGTTCGATACTTACCGCTATTTACGCTCTTTTCCTAAAGAGTAGTAAAATACTACAATCATTTTTGGCGCCGCTGCCGGGGAGGTGTGTTGTGCTTTAATTTGGAAGCTTTTGTTTTTGATATTATCCATAATAAGTATTTGTGTTAAGTGGAACTCCCTTAACACGTATTATCGGTTTTCTTGGTTTTTCTTGTACAAATATTATTAATATATTGTATTAAGTATCACAATCAAAATACAATATCTCCAAAAGTGTGAAAACACAACCTTAATTGGGATTTGATCTCCTAATTATTGTATTCGAATCTCAAACAAAAAGAAAAGGCAAAAATAGATATACTTTCGTGAAGCTCGATTTTGAAAAATACAAACTATAAGGTGGGTATAAGGCGGGTATTATAAAATATACCCTAAGGAAAAAGGCTCTTAAGTGCTTCGCGCCGCCTCGTTTCCCCGCTTGCTTGTGAGTATTTTAAGATTGAAGGCTAATCGAGGGTTTTGCCGCCCAAAGTATTAATACGTATACTATATTTGCTTGGTTTTCTTTGTGATTAAACCCTCTTGAACAATTTGGTTTTCACCAAAGTTCTAAAGTCATTCGAAGGCGTTCACTCCACGTGATCGTTTTCATTCCTTTGAGGCTTCTTTAATCAAGAGTTTGATTCGAGGAGAGATTTTGTAGATTGTTGTCTACGAAGATACACCAAAATCCAAAAAAATTAAATATCATCAAAAACACAAAAAAATTGAAAATTCACAAAACAACCAAAAAGAATCTTCTTTGCTCACCTCCCATTCTTCGTGAAGTTTATGATCACTCGTAATCAAGCAAAACGAGCTCGTAAACGTCTTCAAAAGCAAGCAAATCAAGGATCGTTGATTGTTGAAGAACCTCCAATTGTTGAACCTATTGTAGAACAAGAAGTCGTCATGGCTAATCGTACTATGATGGAGTTGCTACAAGCACCCACCGAGGGTTTTGGAGAGGCTATTGTTATTCCCGCCATCCTTGCGGAGAATTTCGAGATTAAGACGGGTTTAATGTCGATGTTACAAGCAAATAAGTTTAGAGGTCACGAGAAAGACAACCCGCATTACCACATTAGGAATTTCAACCGTCTCACCGCCACTAGCAAATTTAAGGATGTTCCACATGACGCCATTAAGATGATGTTGTTTCCATACTCGTTGGATGGACCCGCAAAAATTTGGCTCGAGAAAGAACCGCCAAATTCGATTTTGACATGGGCCGATCTCGTTTCTAAGTTTGTGAACAAGTTTTTTCCACCATCTAAAACAACACACTTAAAAAATGAGATTTCACGATTTGTGCAACGTAATAATGAAAGTTTTTCAATGGCATGGGAACGATTTAAAGAGATGTTACATGAATGTCCACACCATGATTTTTCGGAATTGCATCAAATTGATACTTTTTATAATGGGCTTAATGATCATGAACGAGATTATTTGAATGCCGCCGCGGGTGGTAATTTTTTGTGCAAGACGACAAATGAGGCTTTACAAATCATTGAAAATCGATCTAAGGTTTATAGCCCTCGTAACACACCGAGTGTTGCCAATATGGGTTCGTCATCTTCGTCACAATCGTCTCGTAGCATTAACGCCTTACATGATGAAGCTAATGAGGAAAATCGGTTTTTTGATAGATTTGCTAATCTAATGTCCCATTGGAAGGCTCAAGAAGCTTCCAATTCCGCTTCGGTTAAAGCGGTTGCTAAGAGTTGTTTATCTTGTGGGGGAGCTCATGATCTTTCCGAGTGCATTACCGCGGATGGTAACACTTCGAGTGCTTATGTAGCAACGGGAACTTACAACCAAAACGGCCAAGGTTCCCGTCCAAATCAAGCTCCACCAAACCAAAATGTTAACAATTATCGAAACAACAACCAAGGTAATTACCAAGGCAACACACGCAATTACAACAAAGGGAATTATCAAAGTGGGAATGGACAAATCTCTAATCAAAACCAAAACCGTGATTTTCAAAACACTACTCAAGGTTTTCAAAATGCTCACACGAAAAATTTGCAAGGAGAATTTTTGGATTATGCAAAAGCAAATGATGAAAAATTTGATAACATGCAACGTGAGATGATTAGCTTAAGATCCGAGTTGAAAAACGAGCTTAAAAATGAACTTGCTAATGAACTTAAAACTCATGCAAACAAAATGGAAGGAAATGTCCAACGTCTTCAACAAAACCAACAAAAGATGGAATTAGGACAACATGAGATTAAGCAAGAGTTATTGAAAGCGGATGCTAGGCAATCAAAATTTGAGGACCGAATGGGTAAGATGTTTGAAGCAATCATGTGTAAGCCCTCTTCTTCGGGTGGTCTTCCTAGTGATACCATTAACAACCCGAGGGGAGAATTGAAGGTTGTTGCTACACGAAGTGGTAAAACTTTCAAGGAACCAATCTCTCGTCCAAGTACTTCTAAGGAGAAGGAAATCGAGAAAGAACCCGAGGTGATGGTCGAAAAGGAGCACATTACAATCCCACGAAGTACCGCTCAAACCACACCTACGGCTGAACCAATACCAATTGTGGAACCCGAGTTTCCAAGGTCGTTGCCTAATGACCAACCCACACCACCTTTACCCTACCCATCAAGACGAAACAAGGAAAAGGCACAAGAACGAAATAATTATCAATTTGAACTTTTTATGAAAATGTTTCGTGACTTGCATTTTAATATAAGTTTTGCCGACGCCTTAGTCATGATGCCTCGATTTGCCGCGAACTTCAAAAGTATGTTGAATAACAAAGAGAAATTGCAACAATCGTCTAGTTGTTCTTCGGTTTTTCTAAGCCGCATACCTCAAAAAGTCGGTGATCCTGGAAAGTTTTTAATCCCATGTGCTATCCAAGACATGGAAGAATGCTACGCCTTGGCCGATCTTGGTGCTAGTATTAATTTGATGCCTCTTGAGATTTTTAAATCGCTCAATCTTCCAAATCTCACTCCTTCAAGAATGTCAATCGAAATGGTCGATCATTCTACGATTCTAGCTTGTGGAGTTGCCGAGGACGTCTTCGTGAAAGTTGGGAAATTCTATTATCCCGTGGACTTCATAGTTGTTGATATTCCCATCGATCCTAAAGTTCCGTTAATTTTAGGTCGATCTTTTTTGGATACCTCGAGAGCACTTATCGATGTGCATGCAAGAAAAATCACTCTTCGTTTCAATGAGGAAGAACTCGTCATTAATGCAACCCAAAACTCCACTCTTTCTCATGTTTATTCAATCACATCTTTGTACAATGTCGATTCCACCAAAAACATTTGTCAAAAGATTTCAAATAGAGTTTTAGGAGTTGTTGAGAAAAATGAAGTTCCGTCCCCTCCGCCGATGGAGGTTAAGAGTGTTAAACCTATGATTCCAATCTCGAGTGATTCTTCGGATGATGAATACGTTGATCCCGATGGGGAGGTTTTCTTTGTTGACAAAAGATTTGAAAACTTGCCACCACCTAAACCAAAAAGATTTCAAAATGTGAGAATTTTTAGTGTGACTAACATTGTTTTAGATACACCAAATATTTTTGACATAATTAAATCGGGTTTTCACAAGGAGAGTTTTAAAGATGAAAAAGGAAAAGATTTTGAATCTATTTTAAAAGATTTTTCTACAATTCTAACTCCGTCATCACCGCGCGTCTTGAGTACTACAAGCTCGTCTTCTCCTTTTGACGATGCTTTGTGTGGTTCTAGTATGGGGGAAGCCCCTTATGTTCCCTCATCCTTGTCCATCGAGGACGAGATATTCGATCCCGGAATTTCATGTAAAGGGAAATCTCGGTCTTCCACCGATGCAATAAATGGAAACTATATCTATTTGCTTGGTGCGAGTCTACCTCGAGTAGCTCAAACGTTTGTCTTACCAATTGTCTCACCCTTCTATTTCTCATCTATTTTCTTCAAACTCTTTGAGTTTATGGCACATGTTGGAGTGGTGTTAATTTGTTTTTCCAATGGAAACGAAAACGCCATCTTCGACCCCGGTATTTTGCATCATTTAAGGACTTAGTCCTTTATACCGGTTGCTTTTTGGGCCTTGTTTATCATGTAAGCCCCATCAAAAATTGACCACACCATGATTTTCCCTAAATGTTCACATTTTAAGGGGATCGAGTCGAGCTCATGACTCAGTAATCAAAAACGAGGTGCCTCGTGGGGGAGATCCCATGCTTATCTTTTATATTCACTAATAAGGGGACTTGTACCCTTCCAACTCGTTGTCTCGTGGTTGTTTGTGATTGTGTTATCTAGATCATCATCATCATCTACGATTGAAGACTCTCGTGTTCGTTTACGTGAGCCTCCATCGTTCGTTTGAAGAAGTTTTTCACGATTCCATGACATATCCTTTATTGTTCTAACAATTATCTTTTAGCATACTTAATAAACGGCTTTAGATATATTGTTGATCACCCTTTCCATGCTAGATCCTAAGCATTCGATTCTTCGTCTCTAGTATGGGGGTGCTCCACCTTTAGACTCGAAACATTGAGGACAATGTTTGCTTTTAGTATGGGGGGGGGGGGGTGAATAGGTACTTGCTTTGCTACGCCCTCACGTTTTCCAATTTTCAATGTTTTGTTTTGCTAATAAGGCTAAAAATGGCCAAATTTTAAAATTTTTCTTAGTTTTCATAAGTGTTTTTAAGACACGAATGTATATTTTCCGTTGGGTAGAATAAGAGTTAATTTTTGACTTGATGGGCATTTGGAGCCATTTACATTCCTTAACCCGCTCAATTCAAGTTTTGCTAGACTTTTATATAGGGAGCTTTAAAACGCGAAAGTCTTAATTCATTCGGGTTAAGAACAAGAACTTTTCGCAAGTTCCTATAATTGATTCTAGAAAGTCACTTATCAAGGGAACTATAAAACGCATTCTCTAAACTTGAAAAAGTCCAAGAAAGTGCAAGATCCTATAGGTGGCTTGAAAACCCAAAACTTTGATTTGATATAGTTTTAATGAAAGCTAATCCAAATTTGGCTTAATTTTGACTTGCATGGCTAAGTATTCACGAGTCTCTTTAATTAGAGGTCTTTATATAGTGAAGAACGAGAAATGATAGAGTTAGACAAGTGATCATGCTAAACGTAGAACATGAAAGTGTTCTTTCAAAAACTCATATGTTTTTAATTGTGGCTTTTTCTTCCCATAAGATCAATGCATTAGGAATAAATCATAATTGCAATAAGTAAGGTCGTACGATTTGAAAGGTTACTTAGCCTCTAGCACAAGATCGTTTAAAAGTTGCTCGGGGTTGAATAGAGTTCATAGCCAAGGCATAACTTATTGAAGCGGGACGCGAAGATTGGCGATTATCCAAAAAGGCCCTAACAAGGCATGAGGAGCTCTATTTTTGGTAAAGATCCAAAGATGATGTGAAGTATCATTATTCCAAAATCAATATGAAGGATCGAGACACACGACGAGAAGCAATTACTCCCCTAAAGAATGGAGAAAGTCTATCCAAAAAGACCCTAACAAGGTATGAGGATAAATATATCCAAGTCCGAAAAGGAGGCGGATCGTTGTATATCAAAATCCAAAGTAAAGATTGAAGAAAAATGATGAAGTCGTGGTCCAATATGAAGAATCTCTCAAAAAAACGTCAAGTGAAGAAATTCCAAAATATGAAGAGAAGACCATAATTTCAAGAACGTCTTCCCAAGATTTGAAGTATGAAGTACATGCCAAATATCGGTCCGAGAAAGGTCTCAAATCGTGAAGCGAGTTATGCCAAGATATGAACTTAAGGAGATACACGAGAAGCCGTTTTAAAAGATTTTGTCCTTCGGCTAACTATTAATCAAATCGTGCTACTTTGCTTTCGGACTAATAACTACTCAAATAAGTCAATATGTATCACTTGTGATCCATGACAAATAGATAAAAAATGCTAGTAACCCATTTCCTTTTATAATAACTAGGATTGCGGGGAGAAAAAGTATTACACAATTTGGACGTATGAGTAGTGTTAGCATTGTGACTTGTACCAAAAATGATCTTGTTTTTGCACTTAGCATGGAATGTATGACAATCAAGGATGACGAAATTTACTCTAAGGGACATTAATTTGTTTCTATTCTTTGACCCTAAAAGTCACCTTTTGGTGATGAAAATCATACATTATGTCTTTACACATCATCGTAGTTTGTTGCAAGTCTTTTACTCTTCAATAAAGGTTAATAAATTTGAACTTTGGTGATGCTTAGATACTTTATTCTAGCATTGCGTGAGGGCACGACAATGGCTTAGTATGGGGGAGTGATGAGATGGCATTTATACATGATCTCATCGTTCTTTTCGGGCTTTAAATGCATAAAAATGTCATAAAATACTATATATATGCTTGTGTTTGTTTACTTGTGTATTTTAGGTATGGATATCGTGAAAAAGACAAAAGATCACAAGATACAAGGAAAAACGGACACGAGAAACGAAGCCGTACAAAGAACCGGGCCCTAATCATGGAATTCTCAACAAATACCCTTGAAGACTTGAAGACAAACAAGATTAATCCTCCAAGAATGAAGAAATGACACTTAAAACCCTTGTATATTGATAATTACAAGTTTGGTCCCTTAAGTTTGTCAAAATTGCAAAAAGGTCCTTCAACTTTGAAGAAATGACAAGATTGGTCCCTCAACAAAATCAATTTGTCAATTATGGTCCCTCATGAAGTAAAAGACACAAAGAAGACCTTTGAAGATCAAGATTGTCCAAGATCAGCCCTTGAAAAATCTCAAAATGGCAAAAATAATCCTTGCAACACTTTTGCCAAAGTTTTGTGCCAAATGTGACAATTGGTGAAACTTATTAACAAAGGAATCAAGTTTATAGGGCTGAAAACCTTTAAATGCCAAAAACTTCAAAACACAAGGACCAAAGGTGTCAAGTTGAAACATTCAAACTGAAAAACGCGCCTAACAACTTACCTTCCCCCAAAATCGGATTGAAAGAAGTTACTATTCATCTTTTACACCTCCAGTTTTCACCTCACTTAAACATGGGTTAAAAACCAATTAACCTTGCCCACGTGTGATTCACACACGCAGGAACAAAACCCACACCTAAAAACCCCAATCCCACCACTGTGGACCCTACCCCCAATTCCCCTTTCCACCAATCAAAACACTCCTTAGGCTCCAAGGCATATGACGTGTCCCAGATCAACAGTGGAGGTTATTTGCTTCATCACAACGCAAAAACAAACGGTTTAGATCAAATTTGGACAGCTCACCACTCAAACACGTCTAAGGGCAATTTGGGATTTTTCTGTATTAGGGTTTTGATTATTAGCATTCTAGATAGTTCTATGAGTAGTATAAAAGGAGACCCAAGCTTGTGGTGATCCCTTGTTCCAGTTTTCAAGCTTTGCACTTGTAATTCCTTTTTTATTAAATAAAAGTTTGGTGTTTGAGAAAATCAAGTGTAATTCCTTTTTATTCTTTTAAAAAGTTGTGTGTTGTGTAGAAGCTTGATTCTGTGTTCCAATTCTAAATTTGGTTAAGTAACTTTGATTTTCAAAGTTATTTAAAGGTTTTCTGAAATTTTGAGATTCTTGGTGAGAATCTGTTTCAGGTTTTGTTGTTAAGAGGTTCATTAAGATTGGTGTAATAGTGATATTAAAACGTGTTTGATAAGGTTTAAAAGTTTTTGGAAAAGGTTTTGAGAAGGTTAAGTGAAATCAGTATTATATAATATTGCTTGTATTTGTGCTTGTTTCTTTGATTTGTCTTAAACAGGTGGAAGACCTGTTGTTGATCTTTGTTCAGCACCAACCCGGGTTGGTAGGAGGTGGTTATGCAACCACTAGGGCTTTGGATGTAAAGCCCTAAGGTAATCTTCTTGTTACCTTCTTAAAATTTCAGAAAAGTAGTGGTTTCATGTGATCTTGTTTGATTAGGTGTTCTACATGTGTTAAGGTGTTTTGTTTGTGTTCTTTTGAGTTTTTATGCATGTTAGATACCATTAGGGTCAGTTTGAGTGGCTTTTTAATTGTTTTGGTTTGTTAAAATTTGGATTCTAAGTTTTAAAAGGGTGTTTGGAAACGTGTTTAAGCAGGGTACTTAATCCTTGATTGAGTTTGAAAACGTGTTAGAGTCATTGAATAGGATTGAGGTAGCTTGCATATTAGTTTAAGAGTAGAATAGAACAGATTAGAAGTAGTTTGTGTGTTTGAAAAGTGAAATAGCCTAACCAAATCTGCATTAGTCACTATCTGCCTGTTTTTCTTCATTTTGGTGAATGATTTTGAGAAACCTGTTAAGAGTTAGGGTAATTTAAGGTTTGAATTGGCTTGTATGTTAGTTGGTAAGGTTGTGTACCAAGTTTGGAGAGTTGAGAGTTGATATTGTGCAAGTACTTAGCTCTTGAACCACCAGACCTAGTCATTTTATTCACAGCAACTTTAAATTGCTAAGTGTGTGCTTTGGTTTGCTTATTTGGTGTGCTAGTTGTTTAATCCTTGCTTGTATTGACTCCTTGTGCTTCAATAAGCACAAGGGTGCCCCTTTGTCCAAAATCATTCACCAAATAAGCTTACAACCAAGCTCCTCTTGGTTCCAAACTGCCAAAGTGGTGAACACCATTGTTCATCAGAAACTTTAAGAACTGCACACATTTTTGATCTTTAATCTGGTTTAATCTTCATATAAAAGGTGTATTGGATTAAGTTTCTAGCTTATTAGAGGTCACTGTTGGTTTATAAAAAGAAAAAAATAAAAAAGAAAATAAAAGCAAAAAGTCACCCGTAGCAGGACTCGAACCCCAGACCTCTCGCTGGAGGGTTAGGAGCTCTACCGCTAATCTAGATGCTTTTTTACGTTTAAGTTTGTTTTCAAACTTTATTTAACACGTTCTTCATTCCTAGCTTATTAATATAAGCCGTGGCTTATTTACCATTTTTCCAGCTTATTTGCTTTTTGATTTTGGCTTATTCAATTTTTCTTAGGACCTTTATAGGATTTAAGACTTTTCTAGCTAATTTTTATATTTTTCCCTTTATTAGATTATTTTCTAGAATTTATTTATTATACGTTTTTTATTAAATCATTAAAAAATAGAAAAAAGAGTTTTAATTTTTAGGAAAAATAAATTTTAGCTTTTAAAATAACAATTTGAGGTTTACATCTTGTTTTGGTTTTATAAACTTTTATTTTTAATTTTATATTATTTTAAGGTTTTTTATAAACTTTAAACATTTTTATAAAATTATTAAAAAGGGTTTAGGAACTTTAATTTGTGTTTTTCTCTTAGTTAGAATATTTTAAGATTTTAGAAATTTTTTAGAATTAATTTTAGAAACTTTTTATTTTTAGCATTATTTTAATATTATTTTATTATTAAAAAAATCAAAATTTTATTTTTATTTCTTTTTCATTTTTCTTAAGTTCTTTATCATTAATTAGGACCTTTTCCATTTTTAGAATATTTTTATAACTTTTAGATTTATTTTTTTAATTATTTTAAGTTTAATTAGTTTTTAATCATTTTAAATCATTTTTAGAGTTTTAAAAATAGTTTTAATAGCTTTTAATTTTTAGAAAATTACTTTTTAGTCTTCTAATAATATAAGTTAAGTAATTATTCAATAAAATCATATTTTAGACATTTGAATTAGTTATATTTAATTTTAGGGCTTTAATTAGCATTTAAAATTAAATATTTAATTAATAAAAGGTTTTAAAATATCTTTGTTGGATTTTTATCTTTATTTATATTATTTTAGACTTCTTTTTAGTCTTTTTAATTATTGATTTTGTTTTTGGTCTTAGTATAAATTTTTTAATTTGGGTAGTTTTTCACGACTTTACGTCTTTTACGTCGTAGTGTAATTTTAACGTAACCGTCTTTTCATCTTCTCATCCCCATTCTTCTCAATATTAATCTCAAATAAATACAAGTTAACTCACAACACATATACCTCCTTGGGAAACGAACTTTCTCTCTTTTTAAGTGATTGGGTCATTAACACTTGATTTTTCTTAAAGTCATTTGTTCGATACTTACCGCTATTTACGCTCTTTTCCTAAAGAGTAGTAAAATACTACAATCATTTACCAATGGACACTAAACACAAGCTTGATTTGGATATGAAAGGTGTAACACCCCCAAATGGTCAATGCAGTGGAATAGTACGTGGGGTGTTACTTTTGGTGGATCGATAGCACACAGTATATAGAGCAATGATCATCAAATGTCATTAAAACATATCACATGAATTTAATTGTGCAAATTAAGTAAATTGTCTTGAAAACACATTTATTATTAACTATAGAAATATCCCAGCCCGATGGTAAACATGAATGCTCCCTATGATGCTGGAATCCAATGCATGCACCTGTTTACTTTCCTGAGAAAACATAAAAATAAAATATGGGGGTCAACACGAAGTTGGTGAATTCACAGGTTTAGTTATAAAGTAAATGTACTGATATGCAAAACACCACGAAGATAGTAGAGCACCAAGCTACATACTATAGTTATTCCTATTGCCATGTAATAGATGCTAGACAATGTTTCTCAGGTGCCTATATGGATCATCCTGATGTTAGACCCTCAGTCCGACAATAAAATAAACCTGTTGCTTGGCCTAAGCGTTTCGTGATAGCTAATCACGCAGGCCGGGTATTATCACTACCCAAATAGATCTATTTATAACATTTCGGGCTACACTATTAACTATTACAGTCCACGGGAATAAATGGGGAAAACAATAGGCAGTAATCTGTTGTTGTCTGTAAGTGTTTGCATATACTATAATTAAGTATGTTTTCTCTCCCGGTTATAAAACAGTAAAAGATGGGGATATGAACTCACCTCAATGATAAATCACTAGTACAATGTCTATGGGTATGCTGATATGGTATGATCACGGAGCAGTAAAATTACCTAAGTAATTTATGTGACTCAGTATATGCACTATAAAATGCACAGATATACTGATGAAAATGCACGATCACCAATTAAAAAATTATTCTATTGTATAGACGTTAAACTTATAGTATGTTATCGATAAAAGTACATTTTTAGTTTCTAAAAATGTATATAAATTGTTCGTACATCAACAGTGTAATTTAAATAAATAGCTTTTATTAAGTGTTTGTAAGAAATTAATACGTTTCACCAAAATTTACTTCGGACTTTTAAATACACTAATTTAGTTCGTCCGTTACACAAATGTTATAAATAAACCCGTATTGTTTATTTAATTTAAATAATTAAAACAAAATTAATTTAATTTATTTCAAAACGATATTATAAATGTTTTAAATAAATTGCATTATAGTCCTTGTAATGATAATAGTTTCCAAAATAACCCCTACGGTTTCATTTGTTAAATGGGTTTGCATCGTTAGTCCTTGTTAGTTATATCAATCTTTTAAAACAGCCCTTAGGGCTCACATAAGTTTCAGCATAAGGCAGAAACAGTCCCTAGGGTTTACTATTTTCGGGCATGTGGCAAAACGAGTCCCTAGGGCTCGTTTAATGTTTGTAAAATGGCAATAAAACTCCCTCGAGTCTCGAAAATAATTATAAGACAAAAAAGAAGTATCTTGGACTTTTTATAAGTTTAGGAAATGATAAATATGGTCCTTGTGGTTTATTAAAGTCTCGGCTAAAACAAAACACACCCCTATACTTTTGAAAATTGACAGTTTAGCCCCTAGACTTTTCAAATGTCATGAATTTCATATATATGTTTTATAACTTTATTATTTTGACTAATTCTTTCACCTTTTGGCAATTTTGGCACGAAAAGTCTCCTAATAGTGTTTTGGAGCTTAATGGGCTCGTTAGGCCCATTAGTGATCCTGTTTGGGTTTTTGAGTTTATTAGGCTCACACATGGGCTTGTCTTATATTTGTACAAGTTTACTAAGCAATCTTATTAATCCAATTAACAACATGGGCCTAGTGGGCTTGCTTAATACTCGGCTTATTAAATAAGCCGTGTATATGGGCCTATGGCTTATTTGGTTCGTGGCTTATATATGGCTTATGAGTTTATACACGCGGCTTATTTAAGCTACTAACTTTATTTTAGAATTCATATAACCCTAAATAATTACCTTAAGCTAATAGGCTTTTTAGGCTAATGTTTATACTCAGTTTTAAATTAGGCCGCGACTTATGGGATTATATTTAGAGCTTGTGGTTTATTTGCAAAGTGTACATCACTAGATTAATAAGTCCAGCTTATTTTCAAGGTTTAAGGAAAGATTAATCTTAGTGCTCCTAGATCTAAATCTTAAGCATGTTAACCACTAAAGAAAGTCCAAGTCGTGGGTTTTGGTGTCTTTGTGTCTCGAGTTCTAGCAGGTTTTACGTATGCATGTTATCTTATTTACGTTTTTCATAGGTTTACACGTATGGGTACATGGATTTGCATTTTTATGATGAGTAAAAGGAATGAATATGGATATGGAGGTGGTTTACACACTTGTTTAGTGAAGATGGTGACGAATGAACGAAACTAGCTAGGACTCATATAGATCTAAATGTCTAGTCTTCTTAACCGTGACCTAGGGTGACTTGAGTTGCCTTGTGAGCCAAGAATCGGGATAGTTGTAGTAAATGCTTGTACTTAATGTTCCTTGACAAAGATTTGGTGTAGTAAATGATGTAGGTAAGTATGTTTCGTGTATATGTGTAGTGTGATCCGAAAATGGTGGTTTTACAAGTGAGATACAAGTGTTTATGTTAAGCTTAATATCCTAGATTTGGAAGTTATTTGTGGTTCAGTTTTAGGCCACGTCCAAAGAGAGAAGAAAGTGAGATTTGGTGATATATGTTAGTACTAGGTAATCTTGGAAGGATTTTCAAGGTACAAAACCTTAAAGGCACAAACAAGTGCATACACCCCTTTGTTCTACTCCTAGCTGTCGGGTGTAGGGGTCAAGGGGACACAAGTGATGCTAGAATAGTGTTAGTTTTAAATATAAGTGTTGTACATGTTCAAGTTAATGTCTAGTGTAAGTTTATAGGTTTTTAAGTTAGTGTAGATGTGGTCTAGGTGGTTTTCGGCTAGGATATAGTGTCTAGGTTAGTTTTATGTTCAAGTTTAGTAAAGAGGTAGAGTTACTGGGAGTCTAAGTAATGTAATGTGAGTGTAGGTTCGAGTCTAAGTCGATTTGGTTGGGTTCTAGGGTTTTTATATGAAAGTATAGTCATTAATTCATAATGTATAGTTTTATTTATTTAAAATGTAAGACAATAGATAAAATGTTATAAGGTTGCTAGATATAAACTTATGATATGACAATAGTTTTTGTTGACTTGTAGTAACACTTATAGTGTATATAAAACATATAATATATATATATATATATATATATATATATATATATATATATATATATATATATATATATATATATATATATATATATATATATATTGTAGTAGTGTAGTACTAGATAAACGTTATTAATTGTGATCATGGTTTTAGGTTTTCATAACACTAAAATGATGTATGAATTATGCTCATGTGTTTCAGGTGACTTAATAGTCCCAAAATTATGTCTTATGTTTTGTATGCTCACAAAGGTGTAGTCATACGTGCTGTTCCTGTGATTCCATGATTGAATACTCACAATCATAATGTATTGTTCAAAGTCCTTGTTGATCAAATGTCTCAACTGTTCCCAGATATGATAAACAAAGCTCTAGTGATCAAAATGATGTATGCTCATGTATGATGCATATGATTGTGCACAGTTTTCATGAGGTGCCGGGTACAATGACGTCATAGTCAAAACCTGAAAATTGTAGGCGTGACAGCACTATCCCGTAATTTTAGCTTTGTCCTCAAAGATTAAGGTGACGTTACTGCTTAGGTGAACAGGTGTGGGTACTTAGCTCTAAACGAGTCTTCGCGTTCCCAAGTGAACTCAAGAACTTTCCGAGAGTCCCAACGTATCATAACCAACGGAATTTGGCTGCACTTCAGCTTCTTGACTACTCTCTCCATGACCTCTACGGGTTCTTCTGCGTAGCACTTCTTTAGGTTCGAAACATGGATGGTAGAGTGTACCCGACTCAATTGTTGGGGTAACTCTAGATGATAAGCGACCTCACCAATTCTGGCAATCACTTTGAAAGGTCCTACGTATCGTGGGTTTAGCTTCCCACTTTTCCTAAAACGTACAAAACCTTTCCAAGGTGATACCTTAAGCATAACACGGTCACCTACTTCAAATTCCATAGGTTTCCGTTTGCGATCTGCATAGCTCTTTTGTCTGTCTTGTGCAACTTGAATTCTCTGCTTGATGAGAGTGATCTTCTCAGTTGTTTCTTGGATTAATTTGGGTCTAGTAAGCTGAAACTCCCCTACCTCTGCCCAGCACACGGGTGATATGCACTTGCAGACATAGAGAGTCTCGAATCATGCTGCTTTGATGCTGGTATGGTAGCTATTGTTATAGGATAATTCAACTAAGGGTGTATGTTCGACCCATCCTTTTCCAAAGTCGATCACACATGCTCTTAGCATGTCTTACAAAGTTTGGATTGTTCTTTCACTCTGACCATCGGTCTGTGGTTGATACGCGCGGTACTCATATATATGTTTGTTCCTAAAGCTCGTTGAAAAGCTTTCCAAAAGTTTGACGTAAACCTACCGTCTCGATCACAAATAATTGAGACTGGTATACCATGTCTAGTCACAACTTCCTTTAGGTATAGTTTTGCTAGTTTGCTCAAAGGGGTCATTTTCTCTTATGGGTAGATGAGACACCCCCAGATCAGGTATGCAGCGAAATAGTAATCGGGTGTCACATTGTGGATCACAGAACAAATGGCATACAAAGCATTCATCATAATTATATGATTTTGAAATACAATTGATACAAATATTAATTTAGTACAATCATTAGTAATGTTGAATATCGGTTTTTACAAGTATCCCAGTGAAAAAATATCCCCAGTCATTTTTGTGCTCCTAAATGATGCTCAGTCCATGCTCAAATAATCCGGCTTAATTTCCTGAGAAAAACATGCTTCAAACGGTCAACATAAAGTTGTTGAATTCATAGAGTTTTGTAAAATCATAGTTTAGGACTGTAAATGTCCTACATAAGGTTTCACAATGTTTGATATAAAAATCCAGTTCAGAGTTTCCAATTATTCCATACAATGTTGTACTAAGCAGTATAAAGTCAAGTTTAGGAACGTAAACATCAAAAAAGTAAAGTATAGCATTGCACAAATCCAAATACTATCAGTTAACTACATTTCTCCTATTGCCCGAAACTGAGGCTCTGACTCGTTAAGCCCTCAACAGATGAGGACCCTTCACCTTATAATAAGGCACCCATTTTCCACTTCCGACATGATAACCACCTGTTGTCCCGGCCAAGGGATAGTGAGCATGACTCACCCAGGTGGGGATGATCAATCCCAAATAGATCTATTTATAACATTCAGACAATTCAAAAATTTTAACATTTTCAGTTCATGGGTCATGAGGAATTATACAATAGGCAAAAGTAAATAAGGGTAACAGTTCAGTTTACGTCGTATAATTTATGTTACCTGTTTTGTCTTACAGTATTAATTAACAGTTATTAAATATAAGTATAAGGCCATGACATCACGATATTACAATCATATTATCAAAACAATTTATTGTTCTTTAGTAGCATGTCTCCCCCTCGCGGGTTAGTAAAAACATAAAAGTAGTGAAATGCGAGGCTATGAACTCACCTGAATAATAATACTGCTTGAGAACAATCAAAGTATCCAAGTCACAAAGCACACAGTACATCAAATACCTAAGTAATTGAGTAGGTCTTAGTATATGCATAAATAATAATAGTATGCGATTTAATTCATCATACGTTCGTTCTCGTTATTAATAGGTCTCAGTATATATTTAATTATTTATATATACTGTTATGACAAAGATTATATGCACGTACTGTTCGTTTACTATTTACGCGTACCCTCTATGGTTAAAGATGTACAATATTGTAGTCTTTGTTCATAAATAAATTATTAAATTTATTTAATAGTTTATTAGATTCCAAAAATAATTATTAAGAATTTATTAGTCATTAATCCCAATTTAAAACATGTTTCCCATTGGTAAAACATAATATTTCTATTTCAAAACTGTTAAAATCGTCCTTCGTGTACCAACAGTGGCTATAATAAGAAACAATGTCTATAATAAGCTGTCAGTGGCAGTAGTGGTTAATGTTAAGGCTAACGGTGGTGGATCTAAGGCTAACGGTGGCAGATCTAAGGCTAACGGTGGCAGATCTAAGGCTAACGGTGGCAATATTTAAGGAGTCGGTGGCAAGAATACCTTAGGGTGATTTCTGACCAAGTCAAAACATACCTCGAAGCTATAAGTCAGCAACCTCGCGTACCTCCATCGTCATCAGCAGTCCCATACGCCTACTTAAGCCTGCTGTTAACCCCAAACAGCCCCCCTTAAACCTTTCTGCTATCCTAAATGCACCCTTAAGACCAATATGTAGTCCCAAACATTCTTATAATATACCAGCAGCCCCAAACACCTCCTGTGAATGATTTTACCGCAGATCTAGACACCCTGGTGGATGTTAGTACCGAGCCGTTGGCGGTTGTTGATTTTCATAGTGGTGATGTGGTGGAACAAGCAGATCTGAGGTTGTTTGTACATATCGGGCTGTTTTATGTGGAGGCGATGTGGTGGCTGCGTCATGGTGATGTCGGTGGTGATAGATCGATAGATCTATGATGGTTGTCACGTGGTAGAGTGACGGTGGTTATGGCCATATGATGGTCACAATGGTGGGGTAAGGTGACGGCGGTGTGGTGGCGGTTCGAAGGTGGTTTTTATGAGGTGGACTGGTGGTGTAGACCACGATGAGGCGTCATGGTGTGGTGGTAGTAGGCGAACGACGGTGGCTGTAGTGTTGTGACGGCATGAGGACGACCACAAAGGTGGCGCTGATGGTGGTAGCAGCGTGGTAACCACCACGGCTGTGGTGTTAGCTTCGGCAAGATGTAGGGTGGTGATGTTTTGGTGACGATGATATGGTAGTTAGCATATCTAGATCGACGGGGTGGGGATATGATGGATCGGAAAGATCCGGTGATAACAAGGTCCGACGGTCAGAATCTTGGCCGGATAAAAGTGGCGGCTGCCAAAAAGAGGGAGAGTATTGTGTGTGTAGTATTTTGGAGGCTAGGGTTTTTAAGTGATGGAACCCTAATTAGGTTTGTGTATATATAACACAAAAAGTTCTAGAAATGAATTTGTAAGGTTTTATTAGTTGAGGGTTTAGGTTGCAAATGTTTCTGCAGGGACTTAGAGTGTAACTTTTCTTATATGTTTGTAAATAAATGATTCGGTACTCGTTAGTGTTTTATATATTTAAATTCGCTTTGCGATATTTGTGCCATTGGTTTTAAAATGATTTTTTCAATAAATTAAAGTATTTATACGACTTATAATTATGAATAATATGTTCATTCAATTAAATGACGATTATTTATCGATTGTCATATAAGTATATCGTTTTAATAAAAATAACTTCTCATTAAATCTCTTCGTACATTTTTACAATGAAAAATTAAACAGGTTAATTAATCATTTTATCGAAATACTTCTGAATAATTAAATATAAATTTAATTATGAGTCTAGTTATAAGTTGTATTTTCAAATATGACGATATTCATTAAGGTAAAAGTGTTTATACAATTTGAAGTTAAAATACTTCACTATTTTTATATACTAAAATCATGATTTTTGCACGTGGTAAGTCTTGTGATGATATATTGTAAAGTTGGTCCGTTAAAATATTATATGATGAATGACAATAATAATGAAGCCGACGATGTGTGTAAACCCAAATTTAGGGGATTTACATCACCTACTCGTTATTTTAGCTTTGTCCTCAAAGTTGAAGATGAAGTTACTCGTCCAAGGAACTAGTGAGGGCACTTTTTCTTGAACGTGTAATCTTGTATAATGAAGCTGGTGACCTGTCGAAAAGTAAAACCAGGGGTTTTACATCACCTATCCGTTATTTTAGCATTATCCTCAAAGCTGAGGATGAAGTTACTCGTCCAGGGAACAAGTGAGGACACTCTTTCTTGCACGGGTAATCTGGTGAACTCAAGTTTTAGACTCATAGGTGTTATTTAAAATTATAGTTATTGATCGTATGCCTCTGATGAGTGAATTTTTAATGCACAAGGTAACTTGTCTTTTATGTTTTGATAATCTACACATTTAGTCCTTCTATTTTTGCAATGTAGCCCTTATGGCATAAATGGTTTTTCAATAAAATTACTTAGGGCTCAAATTTAGTTTCAAAAGTAGCAAAGTCAACTCTTAAGGTTTTTAATCCGTGTTAAATCAACTAGGTATTCGTTTAAGTTCCTAAAGTCCACGTTTAGTCCTTATAGTTTTACAACTCTCGTCTCAAAATTATAGGGCTTATAATATGTTTGACAAATAGCAAAATAAGTTCCCGATAGTTCTAAACTTCAAGTTCAGTCCAAAAGATTTAGTAAAAGGTTCATTAAATCATATTCGAGTTTGATTATGTTATAAGGTTGAGTTGACTAGGACAAACTCGTCTTAAGTCTTGGCTTTAGTAAGAGGTGCTTCATGGGCCTTAGTGGGCCTCGATGTGCATAGATAAAGGTTGATTAACGTTTTTAATAGTTCTTCAAGATATTTTTATGTCTAATAAGCTTCAATAAGCTTATGCGATGTTGGGTTAAAAATAAAATCTTGGCTGGTATCGCTCTTTTGTCAACAACTATACACGAAAGGCTTTCTGATATACTTCTAGCCTGTAGGATGCAAACATTAGTTTGACATTAAAGCTTCACTCAGCGGAACGGTTAAGATTATTGTTGATGGTGATTGGGTAGGAAGTTGCAAAGAATCTGTTTCATTTGTGGCTACGCTGGGGCGTATGTGGCGTAGAAAAGAAGTACCTCAAATGGTGGAAATAAAAGAAGATACCAAGAATAAAGAAATGTGCATCTTGTGTGATGCTGGAAGGGTTGTGCGTCCACTATTAGTGGTACAAAGTTTGCACAAATTTCGACTTTTAAAAGAAGGAAGCCATTCATTTCAAGACTTGTTAGATGATGGTATTGTCGAACTAATTGGACCCGAAGAGGAAGATGATTGCCTAAAAGTATGGGACATCAAATATATCTTTCTGGAATATGAAAAACATAACCCTACAAAATACACCCATTGTGAGTTGGGCATGTCTTTTATGCTTGGGTTTGTCTTCCTCGTCAATCTAAGAAATGTGAGCTAAGAAGATAGGGCACACTCTTACCAAGTATTTATGGGATTTGGTACAAGAAATGACACTAAGTTTAGTTTAGATAATGTCTGTGTTACCGTCTCCTCGAATGATCAAAGTTTCATTTCCCCATGGCTAACGAACCAGCTTTATTCTCTGTGACACCCCAGATGGGTAAAATGCAGAGGAAGTGATATTTCGGTTAAAAATAAGCTGAATATCAATATCACAATGCTATGATCTAAAAGAGATGAACACGAATCTTCCATAGGTTTCTTGATGAGGATGTAATAATGATAAGATATTTTGGAGGGATCGTAAGTAAAAAATAAATGTGTTCTATAGCTGAATACATAAAATAACATCCATAATAAGTTATGTCAAATATATTTAAGCCTATTTGATTTTTAACATTTATTACATTGATAAGCGTCCTCATCCATGTAAAGTAAACATTTATAACTCCATTCGGTGACCTATGATTTCTTTATTCAAACCAAAAAGCGTCCTAATTCGTTTGAATAAGGATTTCATAGCCCAACCTACTTAAATATTCCCGGCAAGGCCTATCATTTAAAACAAATATAATATCTAAGAAAAATTTATATTATTAAGACACTTCAGAGCCCGTTTATTTATAACTTTCGTCTTCAGGCATCCCATTCCACCTTAATACGAATTTATAAATAAACTTATGTTCCGTGGCTTATGATTTCACCTTTAGATGTCCCATTCCATCTAAAGACGGAATCATAATTAACTTAGGATCAAGAGACTCAGGTTCCATATTCAAACGTCATCTAAATATATTTTCATAAATAACTTGGGTCCCACCGCATCATTTAAAGATGCAAACTTTATCCAAATAATACCACATGAAGTTATCAAAAGCAAAAGTGGTATGAGTCGTTAATAAGTTGCGTTCCGTAAGTAGGTGTTCATATCACGTGTGGCTAAAGAGAGAAGGGTGGGGGACAAGGATCTCCTTGGTTAGATCTCATGTGCTAAGTGTAGCTTCCTTGATAAAACCTAAGCATCCCTTGATCTCCCTTCCTTTTTGCCGTGTAGAAGTGACCAAAAAGGAGGTAAGAAGTTGCCATGTGTTGTCTGCAGGTTTAGCCAATGGACAAGTATGGATATTCCCAAATTTTAACAGGAAAAGTGCATGCATACATGCATGTACACGACTAGGAATAGAAGTGAGGTGGAAACATGTTAAATTTTTAAGTGTTGTGTATAATCATTAGTCTAGGCATTTTATTGTATGTCCATGTAAGGTTTCTAGGTATTGTATCATATAGTTCCTTCTAGTAAGGTATGTATATATATTACACATAAAGGCAAGTTCAAACATTTAATAAAATGTAGTACATGAGACAAAGTTCTACAGTCTATTTTTAAATGATCAAATATGTACTGTTGTTGTAAATCCTTGTTTGTCATGTGGCCAGTCAGTTGTCCATGTGGCCAAAATAGACTAATAGGTTCATAATTATCAAGTAACTATGAAAAGATAGTATGCTCAAGTAGAAATAACACTTCATGAAATTATGCAAAGGTTGTGATAATTAAGTACTAGAATTATTAAGAACAAAGGTTGATAAAGTCAAAATGGTAATTTATAATATAACGATATATTATAATAGTTATCAAATAAGTATAACGAACTATCAATGTATAAGCTTAAACTGATACAACTAGAAGTCGTGAAGGATTTTAAAATCTTTGTATAAGATTTTTAGGGTTTATTTGGATTTCATTACAATATCAAGTATATTTCTCAATTGGTAACTATTGGATAAGGTTTAAAACAAGATAAGGAGTAATTTCAAACATTGGCTAGTAATATTAGCCGAAAACTTTAATAAGAGAGTTGTTAAGATGCGGTTAGATACTAAATACTTTGGTTGATATCTCCAAAAATCAATTAAGATTTACAAAGATTAAATAAGATTTCCATAGTTTAAATAAGATTTAAAAAAAAATTATAAAATCTAAATTTAATTTTTATATAATTTATATAAATAGTTTATAAAAATAATAATACTTTATTTAGTTTAATTTAAAGTCCCTGAAGTTTCCACAATTTAATAAATAGTCCCTTGATTACAAGTTTGAGAAAATGATGGTTCTAGGCCTTTTAGTTTAGGATTTATTTAAGTTTTAATAAATTAAATGAATAAAAGGTTTTAGGGTTTGTTTAAGTTTCGGATATAGGCAAAACAAGTCCCTCCATATTTTATTAAATGTATACTTTTCGGATCTTGACACTTTTAGTCCTTAGGGTTTAATAAGTTACAAACAGAATTAATTAACCCCTAAACTTTTGAATATTTACCATGTTAGTCCTTGTACTTAATGTTTTGTCAAAATAAGTTACAAATGTCACGGTTTTAACACCTAGGCTTTATTAATTTACATTTCTAGTCCAAAAGTTTTTATAAGTTATATTTTTGGTATAAAAACTTTATTTAAGTATAAAAACACTAAGTGGGCTTATTTAATATGTCAAATGAGCTAATGGGCTTCCTAATGGGCCTAAACACATTTTAAGTCCATTAATAATTTAAGATTAGCTAAGTGGGCTCACAAGGCACTAAATGGGCCTAATGGGCTCCTAAAAACATACGACTACATTTGTTGGGCTTATTGGGATTAATAAGGCCACTAAGGAATACTAGTAATTATCCAAGTCATTTCATAGATCTAGGGTTTTTCTAAGTTTATTACATGTTTAACAAAATAAGTTAAGATCTCAAATTTGTGAGTCTAACTCACGGCATGTTTTATTTAGGGGGTTTCAATATAAGATCTAAGTTTATTTTAAGTTCACAAGTTAATCACAAGCTCCAAAAATGAGCTTCATATCCGCCGACTATATTTATCCAAGGTGTTCAAAAATGAGATCTAGGCTTGTTATATGTTTACAAGTTAACCACAAGTTTAAAAATGAACCTTATAGCCCATGTCTATATTTAATTTTTGAGAGTTTTCATGATTTTTACCAAAGCTATTATATGTACATAATCATATGTTCATTATCAAGTCATTTTTATGCATACTTTGTGACAAAACAAAAATAAGCCGTGACCTATCTAGGTCTAGATTTCTCAAGATTTATCCAATCTAATGTAGATTTTTTTCAAATATTTCTAAAGATTTCTAAAGATTTTATTTAGATTTACACTTAGATATTTCCAAGGGTTTGTTATGTATTAGGTTGTTCGTTGTTACAATGCATTGTTCGGGCCATCATACTTCAGAAGCCATTCTATAAATGTTTGAGGAGCGAGGGCACTTTAAATCATAGACCCAACCACTCAGTCAAAACGTAATATCGATATGGAACATCTTTAGTATAAAGCTCCCTACTAACATGACATGTTTATACGTTTCATTGAATACCTTGAGTATTTAAATATCTTCATAATAAATATTAAATAGTCGTAATATGTAAAGCACGTAAAGAGTTAGTATCTAGTATTATCAATAGTTATAAATGCATAGGATCATAAAAGTGCATTTAGATCATATAGTTATGCATTCTCTCTATGTTATATGCTCTCTAAGTACGTCCCCTCAAAAACCCAGTTTTGAAATTTTAATCCGGTTATAGTTCAGATAATAAAATAGAAAACAATTTTATTTTTTTATCAGAATTGCTCTGTTACCATTCCTATGACACCCCCAGATCGGGTATGCAGCGGATAGTAATCGGGTGTCACGTTGTGGATCACAGAACAAATGGCATACAAAGCATTGATCATAATTATATGATTTTGAAATATAATTGATACAAATATTAATTTAGTACAATAATTTGAAATGTTGAATATCGGTTGTTACAAGTATCCCAGTAAAAAATAGATCCCCAGTCATTTTATGCTCCTAAATGATGCTAAGTTCACGCTCAAATAATCCAACTTAATTTCCTAAGAAAAACATGCTTAAAACGGTCAACATAAAGTTGGTGAATTCATAGAGTTTTGTAAAATCATAGTTTAGAACTGTAAATGTCCTACATAAGGTTTCATAATGTTTGATATAAAAATCCAGTTCAGAGTTTTCAATTATTCCATATAGTGTTGTACTAAGCAGTATAAAGTCAAGTTTAGGAACACAAACATCACAAAAGTAAAGTATAGCATTGCACAAAGCGAAATACTATCAGTTAACTACATTTCTCCTATTGCCCGAAACTGAGGCTCTGACTCGTTAAGCCCTCAACAGATGAGGACCCTTCGCCTTATAATAAGGCACCCATTTTCTAATTCTGACATGATAAACACCTGTTGTCCCAGCCAAGGCACAGTGAGCCTGACTCACCTAGGTGGGGATGGTCGATCCCAAATCGATCTATTTATAACATTCAGGCAATTCGAAAATATTAACAGTTTCAATTCACGGGTCGTGAGGAATTCTATAATAGGAAAAAGTAATTAAGGGTAACAGTTCAGTTTGCGTCCTATAATTTATGGTACATGTTTGTCTCACAGTATTAATTAACAGTTATTAAATATAAGTATAAGGCCATGACATCACGATGTTACAATTTATATTATCAAAACAATTTATTGTTCTTTGGTAGCATGTCTCCCCCTCGCGGGTTAGTAAAAACATAAAAATAGTGAAATGCAAGGCTATGAACTCACCTAAATAATAATACTTCTTGAGAACGATCAAAGTATCCAAGTCACAAAGCACACATTACATCAAATACCTAAGTAATTGAGTAGGTCTCAATATATGCATAAATAATAGTAGTATATGATTTAATTCATCATACGTTCGTTCTCGTTATTAATAGGTCTCAGTGTATTTAATTATTTATATATACTGTTATGACAAAGATTATATGCGCGTACTGTTCGTTACTGTTTACGCGTACCCTCTATGGTTAAAGATGTACAATATTGTAGTCTTTATTCGTAAATAAATTATTAAATTTATTTAATAGTTTATTAGATTCCAAAAATAATTATTAAGAATTTATTAGTCATCAATCTCGATTATAAACATGTTTCCCGTTGGTAAAACATAACATTTCTATTTCAAAACTGTTAAAATCTTTCTTCGTGTACCAACAGTGGGTATTATAAGAAAATAGTTGTTATAATAAGCTGTCGGTGGCAATAGTGGTTAATGTTAAGGCTAACGGTGACATATCTAAGGCTAACGGTGGCGGGTCTAAGGCTAATGGTTGTGGATCTAAGGCTAACGATGGCAATATTTAAGGAGTCAGTGGAAAGAATACCTTAGGGTGATTTCTTCCCAAGTCAAAATATACCCCAAAGCTATAAGTCAGCAACCTCGCACACCTCCGTCATCATCAGCGGTCCCAAACGCCCCCTTAAGCCTGCTATTAACCCCAAACAGCCCCCCTTAAACCTTTCTGCTATCCCAAACGCACCCTTTAGACCAATCTGAAGTCCCAAACATTCTTATAACTTATCAGCAGCCCTAAACACCTCCTGTGAATGATTTTACAACAGATCTAGACACCCCGATGGATGTTAGTACCGAGTCGCATGCGGCTGATGATTTTCATAGTGGTGATGTGGTGGAACAAGCAGATCTGCGGTTGTTTGTACATATCGGGCTATTTTATGTGGAGGCGATGTGGTGGCTACGTCATGGTGATGGTGGCTACGTGGTAGAGAGACGGTGGTTATGGCCATATGATGGTCACGATGGTGGGTTAAGGTGACGGCGGTGTGGTGATGTTGTGGTGGTGGTTCGAAGGTGGTTTTTACGTGGTGGACTGGTGGTGTAGATCACGATGAGGCGTCGTGGTGTGGTGGTAGTACTGGAACAGCAGCGGCAGTAGGTGGTGGAGTGGTGGAGGCGAACGATGGTGGTTGTAGTGTTGTAACGGCATGAGGACGACCACAAAGGTGGCGCTGATGGTGGTAGCAGCATGGTAACCACCACGGTTGTGGTGTTAGCTTAGGTAAGATGGACGGTGGTGATGTTATGGTGACAATGAGATGGTAGTTAGCATATCTAGATTGACGGGGTGGGGATATGACGGATCAGACAGATCCGGTGATAACAAGGTGCGGCAGCTAGTAATATTAGCCGAAAACTTTAGTAAGAGAGTTGTTAAGATGCGGTTAGATACTAAATACTTTGGTTGATATCTCCAAAAATCAATTAAGAATTACAAAGATTAAATAATATTTCCATAGTTCAAATAAGATTTCAAAAAAAAATTATGAAATCTAAATTTAATTTTTATATAATTTATATAAATAGTTTATAAAAATAATAATACTTTATTTAGTTTAATTTAAAGTCCCTGAAGTTTCCACAATTTAATAAATAGTCCCTTGATTACAAGTTTGAGAAAATGATGTTCTAGGCCTTTTAGTTTAGGATTTATTTAAGTTTTAATAAATTAAATGAATAAAAGGTTTTAGGGTTTGTTTAAGTTCGGATATAGGCAAAACAAGTCCCTCCATATTTTATTAAATGTATACTTTTCGGATCTTGACACTTTTAGTCCCTAGGGTTTAATAAGTTACAAACAAAATTAATTAACCCCTAAACTTTCAGATATTTACCATGTTAGTCCTTGTACTTAATGTTTTTGTCAAAATAAGTTACAAATGTCACGGTTTTAACCCCTAGGCTTTATTAATTTACATTTTTAGTCCAAAAGTTTTTATAAGTTATATTTTTGGTATAAAAACTTTATTTAAGTATAAAAATACTAAGTGGGCTTATTTAATATGTCAAATGAGCTAATGGGCTTCCTAATGGGCCTAAACACATTTTAACTCCATTAATAATTTAAGATTAGCTAAGTGGGCTCACAAGGCACTAAATTGGCCTAATGGGCTCCTAAAAACATACGACTACATTTTTTGGGCTTATTGGGATTAATAAGGCCACTAAGGAATACTAGTAATTATCCAAGTCATTTCATAGATCTAGGGTTTTTCTAAGTTTATTACAAGTTTAACAAAATAAGTTAAGATCTCAAATTTGTGAGTCTAACTCACGACATGTTTTATTTAGGGGGTTTCAATATAAGATCTAAGTTTATTTTAAGTTCACAAGTTAATCACAAGCTCCAAAAATGAGCTTCATATCCGCTGACTATATTTATCCAAGGTGTTAAAAAATGAGATCTAGGCTTGTTATATGTTAACAAGTTAACCACAAGTTTAAAAATGAACCTTATAGCCCATGTCTATATTTAATTTTTGAGAGTTTTCATGATTTTTACCAAAGTTATTATATGTACATAATCATATGTTCATTATCAAGTCATTTTTATGCATACTTTGTGATAAAACAAAAATAAGCTGTGACCTATCTAGGTCTAGATTTCTCAAGATTTATCCAATCTAATGTAGATTTTTTCAAAGATTTCTAAAGATTTCTAAAGATTTCTAAAGATTTTATTTAGATTTCCACTTAGATATTTCCAAAGGTTTGTTATGTATTAGGTTGTTCTTTGTTACAATGCATTGTTCGGGCCATCATACATCAGAATCCATTATATAAATGTTTGAGGAGCGAGGGCACTTTAAATCATAGACCCAACCACTCAGTCAAAACGTAATATCGATATGGAACATCTTTAGTATAAAGCTCCCTACTAACATGACATGTTTATACGTTTCATTGAATACCTTGAGTATTTAAATATCTTCATAATAAATATTAAATAGTCGTAATATGTAAAGCACGTAAAAAGTTAGTATCTAGTATTATCAACAGTTATAAATGCATAGGATCATAAAAGTGCATTTAGATCATATAGTTATGCATTCTCTCTATGTTATATGCTCTCTAAGTACGTCCCCTCAAAAACCCAGTTTAGAAATTTTAATTCGGTTATAGTTCAGATAATAAAATAGAAAACAACTTTATTTTTTATCACCATTGCTCTGTTACCATTCCTATGACACCCCCAGATCGGGTATGCAGCGGAATAGTAATCGGGTGTCACGTTGTGGATCACAGAACAAATGTCATACAAAGCATTGATCATAATTATATGATTTTGAAATACAATTGATACAAATATTAATTTAGTACAATCATTTGAAATGTTGAATATCGGTTGTTACAAGTATCCCAGTAAAAAATAAATCCCCAATCATTTTATGCTACAAAATGATGCTCAGTTCATGCTCAAATAATCCAACTTAATTTCCTAAGAAAAACATGCTTAAAACGGTCAATATAAAGTTGGTGAATTCATAGAGTTTTGTAAAATCATAGTTTAGAACTTTAATGTCCTACATAAGGTTTCACAATGTTTGATATAACAATCCTGTTCAGAGTTTTCAATTATTCCATATAGTGTTGTACTAAGCAGTATAAAGTCAAGTTTAGGAACACAAACATCACAAAAGTAAAGTATAGCATTGCACAAAGCGAAATACTATCAGTTAACTACATTTCTCCTATTGCCCGAAACTGAGGCTCTGACTCGTTAAGCCCTCAACAGATAAGGACCCTTCGCCTTATAATAAGGCACCCATTTTCCAATTCTGACATGATAAACACCTGTTGTCCCAGCCAAGGCACAGTGAGCCTGACTCACCTAGGTGGGGATGGTCGATCCCAAATAGATCTATTTATAACATTCAGGATATTCAAAAATATTAACAGTTTCAATTCATGGGTCGTGAGGAATTCTATAATAGGAAAAAGTAATTAAGGGTAACAGTTCAGTTTGCGTCCTATAATTTATGGTACCTGTTTGTCTCACAGTATTAATTAACAGTTATTAAATATAAGTATAAGGCCATGACATCACAATGTTACAATCATATTATCAAAACAATTTATTGTTCTTTGTTAGCATGTCTCCCCCTCGTGGGTTAGTAAAAAAATAAAAATAGTGAAATGCAAGGCTATGAACTCACATAAATAATAATACTTCTTGAGAACGATCAAAGTATCCAAGTCACAAAGCACACATTACATCATATACCTAAGTAATTGAGTAGGTCACAATATATGCATAAATAATAGTAGTATGCGATTTAATTCATCATACGTTCGTTCTCGTTATTAATAGGTCTCAGTGTATTTAATTATTTATATATACTGTTATGACAAAGATTATATGCGCGTACTGTTCGTTTACTGTTTACGCGTACCCTCTATGGTTAAAGATGTACAATATTGTAGTCTTTGTTCGTAAATAAATTATTAAATTTATTTAATAGTTTATTAGATTCCAAAAATAATTATTAAGAATTTATTAGTCATCAATCTCGATTATAAACATGTTTCCCGTTGGTAAAATATAACATTTCTAAATAAAAACTGTTAAAATCTTTCTTCGTGTACCAACAGTGGGTATAATAAGAAAATAGTTGTTATAATAAGCTGTCGGTGGCAATAGTGGTTAATGTTAAGGCTAACGGTGGCATATCTAAGGCTAACGGTGGCGGGTCTAAGGCTAACGGTGGTGGATCTAAGGCTAACGATGGCAATATTTAAGGAGTCAGTGGAAAGAATGCCTTAGGGTGATTTCTTCCCAAGTCAAAATATACCCCAAAGCTATAAGTCAGCAACCTCCCACACCTCCGTCATCATCAGCGGTCCCAAACGCCCCCTTAAGCCTGCTATTAACCCCAAACAGCCCCCCTTAAACCTTTCTGCTATCCCAAACGCACCCTTAAGACCAATCTGCAGTCCCAAACATTCTTATAACTTATCAGCAGCCCTAAACACCTACTGTGAACGATTTTACAACAGATCTAGACACCCCGATGGATGTTAGTACCGAGTCGCATGCGGCTGATGATTTTCATAGTGGTGATGTGGTGGAACAAGCAGATCTGCGGTTGTTTGTACATATCGGGCTGTTTTATGTGGAGGCGATGTGGTGGCTACGTCATGGTGATGGTGGCTCCATGGTAGAGAGACGGTGGTTATGGCCATATGATGGTCGCGATGGTGGGGTAAGGTGACGGCGGTGTGGTGATGTTGTGGTGGTGGTTTGAAGGTGGTTTTTACGTGGTGGACTGGTGGTGTAGACCACGATGAGGCGTCGTGGTGTGGTGGTAGTAGTAGAACAGCAGCGGAAATAGGTGGTCGAGTGGTGGAGGCGAACGATGGTGGTTGTAGTGTTGTAACGGCATGAGGACGACCACAAAGGTGGCGCTGATGGTGGTAGCAGCATGGTAACCACCACGGTTGTGGTGTTAGCTTCAGTAAGATGGACGGTGGTGATGTTATGGTGACAATGAGATGGTAGTTAGCATATCTAGATTGACGGGGTGGGGATATGACGGATCGGACAGATCCAGTGATAACAAGGTGCGACGACTAGTTTTCCGGCGGCCAGAATCTTGGACGGATAAAAGTGGCGGCTTCCAAAAAGAGGGAGAGTATTGTGTGTGTAATATTTTTGAGGCTAGGATTTTTAAGTGATGGAACCCTAATTAGGTTTGTGTATATATAACACAAAAAGTTCTAGAAATGAATGTGTAAGGTTTTATTAGTTTAGGGTTTAGCTTGCAAATGTTTCTGTAGGGACTTAAAGTGTAAATTTTCTTATATGTTTGTAAATAAATGATTCGGGACTCGTTCGTGTTTTATAAAATTAAATTCGCTTTGCGAGATTTGCGCCATTGGTTTTAAAATGATTTCTTCATCAAATTAAAGTATTTATACGACTTATAATTATGAATAATGTGTTCGTTCAATTAAATGACGATTATTTATCGATTGTCATATAAGTATATCGTTTTAAAATAACTTCTCATTAAATCTCTTCGTACATTTTTACAATGAAAAATTAAACAATTTAATTAATTGTTTTATCGAAAGACTTCTGAATATATAAAATATAAATTTAATTATGATTCTATTTACAAGTTGTATTTTTAAATATGACGATATTCATTAAGGTAAAAGTGTTTATACAATTTTAGGTTAAAATAGTTCACTATTTTTATATACTAAAATCATGATTTTTGCACGTGGTAAGTCTTGTGATGATATAGTGTAAATGTGGTCCGTTAAAATATTATATGATGAATGACAATAATAATGAAGCTGGTGACGTGTGTAAAACCCAAATTTAGGGGTTTTACAGAAGAAAATGAGCGGATTTTGTGAGTCGATCGACGATTACCCAAATTGTATCGTAACCGTGAGATGAAGTAGGAAGTTTGGTAATGAAGTCCATGGTTATGTTGTCCCATTTCCATTTTGGTATCTCAGGTTGGACTAGTAATCCTAAAGGTCTCTGGTGTTTAGTCTTCACTCTGGCACATGTCAGACATTTCTTTACGTATGTCGCAATGCCTGCCTTAATGTTTGGCCACCAATACATCTTCTTCATGTCCTGATACATCTTTTCAGATCTGGTATGTATGGAATACTTAGACTTATGAGATTCGTGCATGATCACGCTTCTTAAGTCTCCATAACATGGTAACCAACTTCTTATATGTAGACATAACGTTCCGTCTGCTCTTGGTTCTAACTTCTCTTTGCCTAGATCGTCCTAAGCATTCCTCCTATGTCTTCTTTCCCAATGTTTTTAGGCTTTTGTGCTTGGAGTTGAGCCTCTGATATCTGCTTGGGTAGATCCAAGCTAATGGTCATAACTAAGGCTCGAACTCTCATGGGAGGATCAGTTCCCTTGCGGCTTAGTGCATCTGCAACCACGTTGGCTTTACCTAGGTGGTACTTGATGTCACAATCGTAGTCACTAAGCAACTATATCCAACGACGTTGTCTCATGTTCATCTCCTTTTGGTCTAGAATGTGTTGCAAACTCTTGTGGTCGGTATGCACAATACACTTTGTTCCGTATAGGTAGTGCCTCCAGATTTTTAAGGCAAAAACTACGGATCCAAGTTCTATATCATGAGTAGAGTAATTCTGTTCATGCTTCTTCAGTTGTTTGAATCATAGGCAATTACTTTCTTTCTTTACATTAGTACAGCACCTAAGCCTTTGTGTGAGGCATCACAGTAGACAACGAAGTCTTCGTTGTCGTCTGGCAAGGATAGAATAGGTGTGCTATATAACTTCTGTTTATTAGTTTTGAATGCTGATTCTTCCTTTCGCCCCATTCAAACTTCACGCCTTTCTGAGTAAGCTTCGTCATAGACTTAGCTATCTTAGAGAATCCTTCTATAAATCTTTGATAGTAACCGGCAAGACCTAAGCATTGACGTATCTCTTTTGGTGACGTAGGTGATGCCCAATCCTTTACGGATTCGACCTTAGCGGAATCTACTTAGATTCCCTTACTATGAATCACGTGACCAAGGAAATGTACTTTAGGAATCCAAAAATCACATTTGGAAAACTTTGCGTACAACTTCTCTTCCTTAAGTAATATCAGTACCTAGGCAAGATGTTCTCCGTGCTGCTATTCGTTCCTGGAATAAATGAGTATGTCGTCGATGACACGATAACGAATTTATCCAGATACGGTCTGCACACTCGATTCATGAGGTCCATGAATATGGCTGATGTGTTGGTCAACCCAAATGGCATAACCTAAAATTCGTAGTGACCGTAACAAGTTTTGAAAGCTGTCTTTGTTATGTCTTCTTATCTGATCCTCAACTGATGGTATCCGGATCGTATATCGATCTTGGAGTACACGCTTGATCCTTGCAGTTGATCATATATATATTGATTCGAGGATGTGGGTAACGATTTTTCATAGTTAACTTATTTAGTTCTCTGTAATCAGTACACATTCGGAAAGAACCGTCTTTCTTTTTCACAAAATAGTACTGGAGCTCCCCAAGGTGAGGAAATGGTTCTAATAAAACCTTTGTCTAACAGTTCTTGGAGTTGTTATGCCAGTTCTTTCATCTCGGTTGGTGCTAACTAGTATGGTGCTTTAGCTATAGGTGCAACTCCTGGTATCAAGTCGATCTGAAATTATACTTGACGAGTTGGTGGTAAACCAGGTAAGTCGTCTAGGAAAACTTCGGGATAATCACAAACAATTGGCACATCCTTGATTTGTTTCTTCTTTGGTTCATCTTCCTTGTCTGCTTGGGAAATATGTGCTAAAAATATAGGACATCCTTTCAGTATGTATTTCTAGACTTTGTTGCATGAGATGACACTCAGTCTGGTGTCAGACCTGTCCAAATTCCCTTCTCCTCGGACAATTAAGTTTACTTTCTCCCACGGTATACGGACTAGCTTTTCGTTACACACAATGGTTGCGTGATATTTTGCTAACCAGTCCCTACCGATGATAACGTCAAAACTACCAAGGTGTACTAGGATGAAATTGATATCAAAGGGATGGTTCAAAAGGTTTAGGGTACAACCTCTTAAAATAGCATTAGTTTTGATGATTTTACTGTCGGCTAAATCGACTCTGTAACAGTTGTCTAACTGGGTAGGAGTGATGTCTAGTAAATTACTAAACTCGGTAGATATGAAACTCCTATCAGCTCCGGTATCAAATAAAATGGATGCATATCGATTGTTTAAAAGAAACGTACCGGTAACCACATTGGAGTCGGCCATGGTGTCTCCTATCAAGTAAACTCTGGCTGGTGCTCCACCACCATTCCCGATCTTGCTTGCTTTCTTCGGGCACTCAGGTCGGATGTGTCCTGTTTCTCCACAACCATAGCAACGAACCTCATTCCATTTCACATCATTTCCACTTGTGGGAGGATGATTTCCCTGTTATCTATTTCCATAGAATTTCTGGCCATTTATGTTGTTGGGCCTAAAGGTGGTGCTAGAGTGGTTTCTATCAGCCGAAACGTAGGTATTGCTTCGTCCGTGTCTTCAGCAAGATGTGTCAATGTAGTGGTGAAAATTGCACTTGGGACACTTTGGCTTGGTGCCTACGTATGGAGGCGACCCTGAGAAAGTAGCACTGTATATCTGCCCTGAGTTCTCTCTCTTTGGTTGCTGGGTCTGATGATGATTACGGAAGTTCTCATCAGCTTTCCTCTTGTGCTCGGTCTGTCTTATCGCATGATCACGGCCTCGTTTGTTCATCAGTTCAGTGGCGAACTCGATGGCACTCTCGACTTTAGTGTGTCGAGATGCTAGCATACAGTCATGAACAGATTCTGGAAGTCCACTAACGTACTTCTCGATCTTGTCTTTCCCCTCAGGAAACATCCTGGTACACATCAAAGTCAACTCTTGAAATCTTTGGTTGTAGGCTGTGATGTCATGGTTGGTTCATTTGTGATTCCATAGTTTAATCTCTAGCTTCTTGATTTTACCGCGAGGACAATATTTCACGGTAAGCCTTTCTTTCAATGTAGTCCAAGTCATCCCATAGGCATCATCATGCCCAAGGGTAGCAACTAGTGAATTCTACCAGGTGAGATCATGTTCAAGTATTGTACAGATAACGAATTTTACCTTGTTTTCTTCCGTACAGTCACTAATACGGAACACGGTCTCGGTTCTCTCGAACCATTGCATGAGCTCGACTACTCCTTATTTGCCTTTGAAGTAACTGGGCTTGTATTTTAAGAAGTCGGGGTAAGTACACCCTTTAGTAACTCGGTCATTCCTCCTAGCGTTGGAGTTTTGACTGTCACCTTGGTTTCCGCTGGGATGTGCTTCCCGTGCGGCCAGGGCGTCAGCTACTCCTTGACCGATGAGCACTCTAAGTTGTGCTTCTGAAATAGTTGTTGTGGAAGCAGATCCGGGGTTTTGTCGGGTAACTCTTTGTGCCATTTGTCTATAACACACAAGAATGAGATTTATTAGTTGCTCAATATGATGGTTATATTAAATTGCATGGTAATATGTATGCATAGAATTCACAACAAATTGTATAACCTGTAAAGAGTTCATAGTAATATAAGTACAAGAGATAATAGAGTAATGTCGGTACAAGCCATTTCTGGCAAATAACAATGTCGTATAAGTACAACTGATCTAAGACAGGGATACAACATGCCTGTCTAAAATGGTGGTACATATGTTTTTAGCACAACAAAAGATAACCTACCTACTATGGTTAGGTGTTAAGGATAGGTATACAACTGAAAATAAGAGATATAGTAAAAAAGTCCTAAATCACGTGAGCTGAGATGCAACTCAATGCTTGGCATGATATACAAGATATCTAATCTGTATAAACTAGAAGGGGGGTTGAATAGTTTCTAGTTCAATTTGCAAAAAATTCGTTTGTTCCACAGGCCGCGGTTCCTTAAATATCACCGCGTTTCCTTATCAATAAAGAACCGCGGGTTCAATAAAGAACCGCTTACAGTGGATGCCAAATATGGATACGTTGTAAACCTTGACAATCCTTTGTATCAAATTCTCGATTAACCTTGACGAGATATGAGATGTGTTTGTAATAGGTAATAACTATAAGTAAGGAAACACACAAACACATCAAATCAAGTGTACATCAAGAAATAGTCTAAACACTAAGCACACACGTACTAAGCCTTAGCTTTTCTGCAAATAAGATGTTTAGACTAAAGGATGCACACTTGACCATAATCTAAACACGAAGCACATACGTACTAAGCCTTAGCTTTTCCGCAACTTAGATGTTTAGATTATGAGATGCATACAACACACAACATATAAATACATCTATAATAGTAAAGACATAAATGTAAAGGAAAGTACCGACACGATGATTTATAGTGGTTCGGTCACGAAGCTCCTCTTCGCCCTACTCCACTCCTCGAGTACACCTTACTCGTGAGTTACTTCACTAGTCAACAAAACTCCTTTCAAGGCGGAGAAAACCATACACGTCGCTTACACAATTTCTGACACTAAGCTAGATGTCGAGTCCTAATCTTAGGTAGGACCAATCTACACAACGTTGCCCACTTCACCATTTAACGATACAAGGCTAGATGTCGAGTTCTAATCGAAAGGTAGAACCAATCTTCACAACGTTGCCTACTTCACCATTTTACGACACAAGGCTAGATGTCGAGTTTTAATCGAAAGGTAGAACCAATCTTCACGACTCTTCACTTTGAAGCTAAGTGAGAACTTCACTAGACACAACTACATCACTTTATAGTTTAGTGAGAACTCACAAGACACAACCACGTCACTTTATAGCTTAGTAAGAACTCACAACTCTTACCTATTACAACTCAATAAAACACATATCCAAGTGTACACATGTAACTTGGATCTACACAACATAAATCCAAGTATACACATATACAATGGATTTACACAAGACTTAATCCAAGTATTCACAAATACAATGGATTAATACAACTAATCCAAGTATTCACAAATACATTGGATCTACACAATATTGATCCAAGTATACCCATATACATTGGATCTACATAAGATTGATCCAAGTATACACATATACATTGGAACTACATAAGACACAAATAAAAATGATGAACATGATGATCTTCATCAAGACTTCATATTTAATCACATCATAAATGTGTGAGTGATCTTCTCTTTGAACTTAAGAGGATGAGGAGATTGAAGGAAAGAATTACATCTTAAACAAGATTAATCTAAACTAACTAATCAAGGGTTTAAAGATGTTTTTGAAGAAACTGTGCAAAAAGGGTTGAAAGAAAACCTGGAAATGATCCACTATTTATAGGACAACATTGCAACGGACAAAAACACTCGCGGTTACTTATCTCTACCCACGGTTCCTTATCAATAAGGAACCGCGGGTTCCTTTAAGGAACCTCCGCGTTGGAGTCCGTGAAAATTTGTCCTTTAGTGGGGATATGCCATCTGGGGTAGTTTATCCCCTCAAAGGATATTCCTTTGGCAATAGGAATATGCCAAATTCAAATTAAAGAATATTCTTTGGAATATACCTTAGGGAATATTCTTTGGAATATTCCAAATTCAAATTTCCATTTTTCTATTTAATAAAACATTTTCTTAAAAATAAAGTTAATTAAAAATTACTTTGTCATTTTGCATAAAAGTGAGTTTTAAGAAAATATTAATCCTTGATCACTTAGTTAGGTTAATGACAAGTTTATTCATACCTTGAGTGATTCATGCCGAATGCGATCTTGGAGGTGTCGAGAGAAGTATAAAGAGATTATATCGACAAAGCATCGTAATGTTTGCACTAACAATCTCCCCCTTTTTGATGATGACAAACAAGTCAACCGCAACACATATTAAAATGCATAAGTTACTCGTTTAAACTTACTTCTCCCCCTTTTGTCGAATCAAAAAGGTAGTCAACGTTCTTGAAGAAGAGAAGAAGCAACGTCGAGAGAGAAAACGTCTAAATAGGTAGTCATCGAAAGCACGTCATTTGAAGAAGAAAAGAATTGACGTCACACGAGCTTGCATCCGAAAGGTAGTCTTCATTTGTAGAAGAGGAGGATCACTTTGATAGAACATGCATCCAAAAATCTAATCATCCATTGTGGTTGTCGTTTGAGAGGCCAGAATCCAAACCATAAACCCATCATACAAAAATATTGAGCTTGCGTCATCCTAGTGAAGTCTTCAATCACCATAGGTTAACCAACTCCAAGCATAATAATATGCTTATCTACGAGTGTCCAAAATGCATTACTTGGAAGATGTTCGATGAATGCAATTTGAGTGAGTCAACGATCAATGACTTGAAATCTTGAAAATGCTCCCCCTTGATATGAGCTCCCCCTTGCTTGAGGCACCAACAAAGCAAGAATAGTGACGAGCTACACAAATGGGTTAGAAGTGTCCTACAAAACAAAGTTAGTGGACAAGAGCATATACATAATGAGATGTCACCCAAACGGAGTTAGCTTTAAACAACTCGAGTAAAAAAAAGAGGAACTCGAGAGAAAGTTAAAACAATCTTAACTTTTAGAAGTGTCAAAAATATGACAAGTTAAGAAAAATAAGAGGGCTATTAGAAAGAAAATAGAACCCAACTTATTTTGCTGACACCAAAAAAATATATAAAGAGGACTAAGAGGGAAAAGAGATGTCCAATTAGAAAGAAAAATATATAATGAAAACGAGGATGATAAACAAGTCGTTTGCACAATCAATGACAAGTATTGGAGAAATAAGTGTGCACGCGAAGCTATCAATCCAAAAAAGAACAAAGGAGAGGATCTTGACAAGATCAATTCACAATTGTTGGAATAGAGGTAAAAAAGAAACATCCATACCAATTGTAATGATAATATGTCAAAGGGTAAAAAGCTTATAATTTTTGGAATCACCCAAGAAAATTCAAGATTTAACCATCAACTCTTAAAAAAAACAAGGAGATGATTTTGAGTAAATCAATTCAAAATTGTTGGAATAGAAAAGAAACATCCAAGAATTTGAAGATATCATCTAAAGGGGTTAAAAACATAGAATTGATGAAATCACCCATACTAATTGTAAATTTTAACCGCAATCAACTCTCAACAAAGAAGAACTAAAATATCTCAACCTAGAGACATTTTTTACCAAAAAGAAAAAGAAAGCCAAAAGCGGATAAATCGACGCCTTAAAAAAATATTCTGGATATAAGACATTATAGGCAAGGATGCTTATGAATGTCGATACCAAATGGTATATAGCATACGATAAACTACAAGCTCAAAGTTTCGTAGCTCTTCTCAATCATTATGAATGTTCAAAGAAAAATTAAATGACGAGGAAAGGGTGAGGCTCGACTCAACTTAATTTAGAAAGAATAGAAGAAAGTGACTCGACTTAGAAGAGCATGACTAAAATGAACTGAGAGAGACTCAACAAAGAAGTTAAGGATAACTTCACGAAACGAGAGAAGAAACTCAAAAGAGAAGAAAGAGGGAATCTTCAAGAAAACTCGTCAAAAGAGAAAAAGACCAAAACGAACAAGGGACTCAATGGCCGCGGTTCGTTAAATAGGTCCGTGGTTCATTATCAATAATGAGACCCAAGGTTATTTGAGGAACCGTGGACATTGGGTGTCCAAGAACGATTATCGACTCAAAGGAAAATCACTTGGTCAAACAATTTAACATAAGATGCTAAAAGGCTTGAAAGTCAATGCTTCGGATATGACTTTTAACAATTGCAATTGCAAGTTAAAATTGCTTGAATATTTTAAAAGAAATATTTTAAGTTGTCAATCTTACTAGGAGACGAATTAGATATAAATCTAACCTTCCTTGACAACCGAGTGAGAAAATAAAGAAGAAAAGAAAGATCACGAGAATAACGAGATCTAAGACCCAAAGACAAATCATGTTGAAAAACATGAAAGGAAATACAGGAGAGTAAAGATCATACAAAAATGTATGAATCACAAGCCTAAAACTTAAGCATAATTTTAATTCTAGTTACACTAGAAACCTAAGATTTGCTTAAATTGGGTGTCTTATTAATAAGAAATGCACATGCTTAATTATAAGACAAGGTGATGGGTGATGTGGGTGGTGGAGGATGTGGTATGTTCTCCAAAGGTGAGATGGGTGAATTTGGTGGGGTAAAAGGTGAATTCACCAAGGGTTCAACAAAGTCATTCTCAAAGGGAATGCTTTGGATAGGTTGAGGTTGAGTAGTCACATCCAAGAGAGTACTAGGAGTGAAGGGTGAGGTTAACTCATTCATTCTAGATTGGAATAAAGAGGAGGTGGAACCATGTGAATGGTTGGTACCATGGGTTGAGGTAGTCTTGCATGGTGCAAGAGGTGGTGAGGGTGATGAAGATATGAGAATGGGCACAATATCATTCTTAGGTGTGGAAAAAGGTGTAGAGTTAAGTTTGGGCAACTTAATCTTGATTTTGAGGTTCCTCTTTGAAGAGGAGGTTTTGGGTGATTTTGAGGTTCTTGTAGAAACCATGGTTGTAATGAAGGGTAAATATGAGTGGTTTGAAGTGTCAAGAACATGGTTAACAAGGAGGGTTTAAAAGGATGAGGGGTTGATAAAAAGGTTTGAAACAATGATTCCAAAGGGTGTTGGAACAATTGGGAAGTTTCAGAAAACCCGAATTTTGAGAGATTCTACTCGCGGTTCTTTATCTCCACCAGCGGTTCCATATTGATTTGGAGCCGCGGTCTATTTAAAGAACCGCCTATAGAGGCTTTGTTTAGGTGGTGAATGGAGGATTTTCCAAATCAACAAATCCTAATGTTCTAGTCTAACTTATCATAAAGTCATGCTTAAGAGCAATAAAAACTAGAACACACACAAAGGAAAAACACATGGGTTGAATTAGCACGTAGGAAGAAAGTTAAGAAAAACCTAATGGCTACAAAAGAAAAAGACTCCTAATGACATACAAAGTTCATCAAAGTAAACTATCATTAGTCATATACAGGAAGAGCCATTTAGCCAATTTAGAGAATGAGTATGAGATTATCACTAGAGGTGCTCAATTAAGGCTAAACACGACCATTTTTACGAGTTATACACCAACTCAACTTCCCACATGGATTTAATTCAACCGTTAGGTCAAATTAAGATCCTAATGCATAATTTCTCTAGTAGTCATTCTCAAGTTAGACAAAATGTAATTCCAACATTTGCCTAATAAAGTTTATCAAGGATGAAACTTGCATGGCCACACAATGCATGACCTAATGGGGTTTAAGAATGCACCATTGCATATCTTGACAAAAGAGTCTAGTTAAGGTTATTTACCTTAATAGATCTTGAGGCCAATAACATTGAATTGTACAAACCAAGTTTACACAATTTGTTAGAACACTCTTGATTGGTCTTTCAGAAATGACACATTTACCAATTGCTTTGCAATGTGAATTACTTGAGTATTTCAGATGAAACATCCAAGTTGTCAAACTGTCTCCATTGTGCATTATAAGCAATTATTAAACAAAACATGTCTAATAATTTGAACAAGTAGATTCAATATACCATGTCAACACAAGTGTGAGTTATGATCCGATGTATATTATTAATAGCCCACATTCATGTCTACACAAAAATATGTCAATTAGATTCGATAATGATATCAGTCATAATTTGAATAATAAATTGATATATATTTGAAATCTTTCTTGATTCCAACTAACACTCCATTAAGAGAAAACAGCTAAGATTTTCAAAGGGTGTTTCATGTTTTACAGTGAGACATTAATCTACTTGAACTAATAAGACAATGATCGAGTAAGACGACCCATTTCAAAAGATTTGACAAGCTCCCAAAGCTTTCAAACCTAAAAGTGTTAAAGAACATGCCAAAGTGTACAAAATATTTATGTAACATTTGTAAACCATGAGATGTTAATCCTATATGCAATGCACACATAATGTTGCAACTAAAATGCAAGAAATCTAGCATACATCCTAATTAGGAAAAACTAGATACTAACAAATACCAAGCAAGGCATAAGAGACTAGACATATAAGAAATACTACTACAAATAGCAAGGAACACTTAATAATGTCTACATATAATAATAACACACAAGGAAACACACACAAATAGTTAGCTTAACACATAAAAGCATTCGTCCATGTTTTGAGTGTTAGATACAACAAAGTATTCATAGCTTGATTTTATTTGAAAATAGTTTTTGACCTATTTAAAATATAATTAAGTTTAACACTTTGTAAATATATAAATTTTCAAATATATATTACCAAGAGATGTCCAACTTAATAGAAAAGAGTAAAACACAACTTTGACGACAAACCGACGCTCAATACTTTGGACAGAGTATGGAACTTAGAAACCATCCAAATTTTAAACTTTAAATAAAGGTTTGGAAGAATTTTTAATTGAAATAAAATTCAATTACATTCGAAATAACGGGTGACACGACTTCTACGGACTTACGGTTGATTTTATATGATTTTTCAAAGTTTTTAAAAATCTGTGTCGGACTGACCGCGGTTCCTTATTGATAAGGAACCGTGGAGAATAGATAAAGAACCGCGTCCAGAGGACAAAAATGGGGTGTTTGGCCAAATCATTTGGTAACTATTTGGAAGGACTTAGGACTCTAAAAAATCGTTTTAGACACATAGAACTAGTATTTTAGAGTTAATTATGACACAAAAGGTTTTTATACTTCCAAACATGAAAATATTTAATTCAAGCTATTATATAAAGTTTATTTAACACCAAAACTTGTATGAATGAAACAACAAAACACATTTCATAAGTAATCACTCTTCATGAACAATTTGATACAAAGATCGTCTCTATTTTTAAAAACTATTTTCATTTTTAAAAACCATTTGTTTTAAAAAAGAGAGCAAAGATCAATCCAAGCTTTAAAGTACAATATACTTCAAAGATCTTGAATAACCAGGCTCTGATACCAATTGTAGAAACTAGAAGGGGGGTTAAATAGTTTCTTGTTCAATTTGCAAAACATTTCGTTTGTTCCACTGGCCGCGGTTCCTTAAATATCACCGCGGTTCCTTATCAATAAAGAACCGCGGGTTCAATAAAGAACCGCATACAGTGGATGCCAAATATTGTTACGTTTTAAACCTTGACAATCCTTTGTATCAAATTATCGATTAATCTTGACTAGATATGAGATGTGTTTGTAATAGATAATAACTATAAGTAAGGAAACACACAAACACATCAAATCAAGTGTACATCAAGCAATAGTCTAAACACTAAGCACACACGTACTAAGCCTTAGCTTTTCTGCAACTAAGATGTTTAGACTAAAGGATGCACACTTGACCATAATCTAAACATGAAGCACACACGTACTAAGCCTTAGCTTTTCCGCAACATAGATGTTTAGATTATGAGATGCATACAACACACAACATATAAAAAAAATACATCTATAATTGTGATACCCAGAACCGAGGTCACTTATCTTACCCTAAATTACGCTTATTTTTGAAAATTTTAAGAAATTTTATTTGCTATATATTCTATCGTTTTGGTTGAAACCAATATTTGAGGTCGTAATCTTGACGATTGACGATTTAAGAAGAACGATGACGACTACGATCCCGATGGATGCCCAAATTTCTATGTTTATTTTCGTTTTATCGATATTATAATTTTTCGAGGATTTTACTTTCGGTTCATGTTATGTTGAGTCGGGTGAGTTTTATTGCTTTCCGGGTATATTTAAATTTTCCTAAAAGTATTTTGGAGTGTTCGGGATGACCCCCGACTCCCGCAAAATTTTCCAAATTGACTAGTGAGTCATTCCCGCAAACAATTGAGGTCGTTTTCATTTAAGGCCAAAAGAATGCTATAATTGCACACAAGGGCTTCCAATTTTTACAAAATGGAAATACAAACACACAAACAACACAAAATACACCAAAAAATAATTTCAATCTCTCTCTTTTCTCTCTTTAGGCCGACGGCCACAAACCACCATACCACCACCGTAATTTTTTTTCTAGCTTGTTTTAATTAAAACCAAGGTTAGACCACATCTAGTTTAATCATTCCAAGTGTTTTGATATGCTTTAATCCAACATGCATTCATAAAATTTTTCAAGAATCAAATGTGTTTTTCAAAAATTTGTTTTGATGTAAATTGAGTTCATGCATGTTTAATTGGGGTATAGTAGATGGATAATCACCCAACAAACCAACTAAAATCAATTTGTTTGGGGTTCTTTGATCACCCACACCCCACGGCCAAATGGGGGTGTTTGGTGGATCATGGTGTTTGATGTTTTGCTTATGGTTTTTGTGTTTAATTCATGTTTTTAGGTGTTTTAGAATGGGTAAACCTCATTGCATGTTTGATTTGGTGAATGGGTTTTGAGATGGATTTGGTATTTTAGGGGTTAAGGACTGATTAGGATGGTTAGTCATGGTTAGGAGTGTTTAAGTTGAGGGTAAGTGTCGATAAAATGGTTTGGAAAAGAGTGTTGGATTGATTTTTTGATGGGTAAATTTAGGCAGATTGTTTAGGCTTGTTTTCATAAATTTGATTTTGTAAACTGGTCATGAGACTAGGATATAGTTGTAGAGCGTCTTCTTAGCTTCAATTTGGTATAAGATAGAGCTTACGACTCCTAACGAGTCAAAAGTTACGATGTTTTGAAAATACGTGTACCAGGAAATGAGAACCTACATAATCCGAAATTATGTTTTGTTTTGGGTCAAATCCCGGGGACCATAGATATAGTTTGGTAATTGGTTAAAGGTTTATTTTTGGCATCAAACCTGCATTTGTGAGTCTATTAGTAGACTTAGGTGTCAAATGGGTCAATGGTATATTTTAAATGGGTCAAATAAGTCCAACATGGTCAATGTGCAAAATCAGTCCGAAAAACGTAGGTTTAGTAATGTGTTGAGTAACGGGTCGTAAAAGTGAAAACTTTTAATGGGATTAAAAATGGGTTTTCTACAGGTCTTAAGGTATTTTTTAGAATTTTTCCAATTTTATTAAAAGGTTTAAGTCTAGGAAAACAGCCCATACTTTTGGTAAGTATCGGCGAAAAACGTGAAAAGGGTAATAACGTTAATAACGTAGATGAATAGTATAAAACGAGTAACAGTTATCCATTTGGTTTTGGGATGTGTTTGTAATTATCACAATTGACTGATATGTATGTAATATACAGTACTTAAAGTTTATAAATGAGATTACTCATTACGCGTTATTGTTTGTTAGGTGTTGAATTCCCCGGGCATCCTCATCATCGTTAGTGAGCGTCACTCGAATCGTCGACTACTCTATATACATAAGGTGTGAATTTGTAGTCTCGCTTATTACTATTTTAAATTGTTTTACCCGCGAGGGAAATGCATGCTAGTTTTCTAAAATGAACATATGTCATGAATGATTATTGGACCCGAATGTTGCCTTAAATTGTGTTGAGTACCTAGTTGCAAAAGACCCTATATTCATGAATTATTAACTATTGTTTAATCCTAGTGTGGATTGAAAATAGCCGCTTATACAATTGATAGTACTATGGGGTTGACGACCCTATCCGAGACGAGGGCTAGTACGTTGAGTACCCCCTACGGACGGATAACTTGTGATAAGAGATAAGGTATAATTGCAACTGATGCCTTTAGAAGGGGCAATGGTTTCATCTTAATCACGCCGGTAATTGTTACGCGGGTGATTGAGTTAACGGATTAGTGTCATGAGCTTAAACACAATTGTCATAACCTTGAAAATAGATTGTTTGATCGACAAGTCTATGAATGATCGTGAATGATTTTTATAACACATATGTTCAAAATGAGATTATAAAACCTATGAATTCCACTCAACATTATTTGTTGACCCAATTTAGCATGTGTTTCAGGTAACTGATGAAGTATAGCATGGAGCATGCATTGGATGGGAGTTGTGTGTGGCTTGGCGTCTACTTGTTTTTCCACCCATATTTAACTTGAACATTTTAATTTTTCTGTCATGTTGTCGAAAATGTATCTTTTGGGGTTGAGATTCGTGGGGACCAAAACGCTAACTCTGTGTTGTATCATTTTGGGTTTGGAAAACCGTAGACATGTATTTTTTTAACAATGCTAAATTTATGTTAAAACTTTTACGTCTCTTTGAGTCGTTTGATATATCTTGTGTGCGATGATAACTGCCTAGCACCCAAATGTTGTAGTTCCGCTGCGCATAGCATTTGTGGAGGTGTTAGAATAATAGTAGAGACATAAATGTAATGGAAAGTACCGACATGATGATTTATAGTGGTTCGGTCACGAAGCTCCTCTTCTCCCTAATCCACTCCTCGAGTACACCTTACTCGAGAGTTACTTCACTAGTCAACAAAACTCCTTTCAATGCGGAGAAAACCATACACGTCACTTACACAATTTCCGACACTAAGCTAGATGTCGAGTCCTAATCTTAGGTAGGACCAATCTACACAATGTTGCCCACTTCACCATTTAAGGACACAAGGTTATATGTCGAGTTCTAATCGAAAGGTAGAACCAATCTTCACAACGTTGCCTACTTCACCATTTTACGACACAAGGCTAGATGTCGAGTTCTAATCGAAAGGTAGAACAAATCTTCACGACTCTTCACTTTGAATTTAAGTGAGAACTTCACTAGACACAACTACATCACTTTATAGTTTAGTGAGAACTCACAATACACAACCACCTCACTTTATAGTTTAGTGAGAACTCACAACTCTTACCTATTACAACTCAATAAAACACATATCCAAGTGTACACATGTAACTTGGATCTACACAACATAAATCCAAGTATACACATATAAAATGGATTTACACAAGAATTAATCCAAGTATTCACAAATACAATGGATTAACACAACTAATCCAAGTATTCACAAATACATTGGATCTACACAATATTGATCCAAGTATACCCATATGCATTGGATCTACACAAGATTGATCCAAGTATACACATATACATTGGATCTACACAAGACACAAATAAAAATGATGAACATGATGATCTTCATCAAGACTTCATCTTTAATCACATCACAAATGTGTGAGTGATCTTCTCTTTGCACTTAAGAGGATGAGGAGATTGAAGGAAAGAATCACATCTTAAATAAGATTAATCTAAACTAACTAATCAAGGGTTTAAAGATGTTTTTGAAGAAACTGTGCAAAAAGGGTTGAAAGAAAACCTGGAAATGATCCACTATTTATAGGACAACATTGCAACGGTCAAAACACCCGCGGTTCCTTATCTCTACCCGCGATTCCTTATCATTAAGGAACCGCGGGTTCCTTTAAGGAACCTCCGCGTTGGAGTCCGTGCAAATTTGTCCTTTAGTGGGGATATTCCTTCTGGGTAGTTTATAACCTCAAAGGATATTTCTTTGGCATATGGAATATGCCAAATTTAAATTAAACAATATTCTTTGGAATATACCTTAGGGAATATTCTTTGGAATATTCCAAATTCAAATTTCCATTTTTCTATTTAATAAAATATTTTCATAAAAATAAAGTTAATTAAAAATTACTTTGTCACTTTGCATAAAAGTGAGTTTTAAGAAAATGTTAATCCTTGATCACTTAGTTAGGTTAATGACAAGTTTATTCATACCTTGAATGATTCATGCCGAATGCAATCTTGGAGGTGTCGAGAGAAGTATACAAATGTATTCTTGAGTGATTACGAGTACCTTAACATTTTACCTAATGTTTTGCATATTATACGTTTGTCATCAACAAAAAATAAAGAGATTATATTGACAAAGCATCGTAATGTTTGCACTAACATAATCTACACTAGAGTGGCTGCCTGCTGGTACGACTAAGATAATTTGAGAGCCTCCTAGTCTCTCTGGTGAGTTTGAGAGCCTCCAAAAGCTGAATCTGGCGTGCGGTGTCTGCACTACTAAGATAATTTGTCTCTACTGTCGTCCCATGGTGACGAAACTCAGCTAAGTCGAAGAAGATCTTGAAAGTCTCCTCCTGGGTCAAGACGGCAGTGTGGGTTTCATACTGATGACCCTCAAGAGATGATAAGCGGTGGCGGAGATAAGAGTTCTCCTCAAGTAGCCACTACAAGGTGTTCTAGACAGTCGTCCATGAACCCTGAGCAGCCTGTGACTCAGCCGCAACTGACGAATAGAGAGTGTTAAGTCTCTCTTGAAGTACTACGCGTCCCTGCTGGTCCGCGCGTAGCAAGGCATGGATAACGGCGGTTTCTTGTGCCTGCCTAGCAGTCAGCGCCATCTAGCTGCGCCTGGACAGTGTCGGGTGCTGCCTGGCCGGCTCCAGAACCCTCTCCTATCTCAAATGTGGAGACAGTAGTAGAGGTGTGCCTCCTCTTGCTAGGTGGCAAAGCTCTGGTGGGGTAGCAGTAGAGTGTAGATTGTGGTGATAGAGGTGGTAGAGTAGGTACAACATGGTTTGCTTCCCTAGGTGGGGAAGTAGGTACAACTGGTGGTGATGAAGTTGGAGAATCTAACAGTACGATCACTCCTTCTATCGGGTGATCCCCAGACTCTGGATCAGACTCAAGCCGGTGTAGTACTGATGTCGGTGATACGGGCGTAGTAGCAGGAGCCATGAGAGCGTCTAAAGTAGTCACAATAGTCGGTGACGTCATTATAATCTTAAAATAATAGCATTTAAAAGTTGAGTAAGTATTAGTTTACACAATTCAAAAAGTTTTTAAAAAATCCATATCTGATGTTATGCATGCATATGGTAGTGTAATCAAAATTACGTAGGTACTTAGGTGATCATATAGCAGAAGCTATATATCAATTAACAGTTATTTCACACAATATGTATGCTCTATATGTGTATGCATAACTATAAGGGTTCCCTAAAAATCAATTTTTGTAAACCAATTGATTTTTTAATTCAGTTATAGCCTAGTTTTTAATTTTTAGTATTTAAAAATTTTAAGTTTAGATTTGGTTCCCTATAACTATGCGCTCTGATACCATTTCTGTAACACCCCCAAATGGTTAAATACAGCGGAATAGTACGTGGGGTGTTACTTTTGGTGGATTGATAGCACGCATGATATAGAGCAATGATCATCAAATGTCATTAAAACATGTCACATGAATTTAATTGTGCAAATTAAGTAAATTGTCTTGAAAACACATTTATTATTAATTGTAGAAATATCCCAGCCCGATGGTAAAGAAGAATGCTCCCTATGATGTTGGAGTCCAATGCATGCACCTTTTTACTTTCTTGAGAAAACATAAAAATAAAATGTGGGGGTCAACACGAAGTTGGTGAATTCACAGGTTTAGTTATAAACTAAATGTACTAATATGCAAAACACGATGAAGATAGTAGAGCACCAAGCTACATACAATAGAAGTTCCTATTGCCCTGTAATATATGCTAGACAATGTTTCTCAGGTGACTATTTGTATTATCCTGATGTGAGACCCTCAGTCCGACAATGAAATAAACCTGTTGCTTGGCCCTACGATTCGTGATAGCTAATCACGCAGGCCGGATATTGACTGTGACAATCCGTCAATTTATGGTCGATATTTTATTCTCAATATTTATTTGGAAACATTATTTTAATGTTATAATATGAACTCACTTATTTTTGGGAAGAAATTTGGATTTACGTCTTGAAGTAACATCGACTACGTCTAAACCGGAGGATTCTACGTTACGTGCTTACGTTTAACATACACCGTTTTGGTGACAGTCCGACATTTCAGAAAATAAATTTGTCCGTGAATAATATTTTGAGATTTTAAATTTTTGTTGGTTCATAAACTCACAAATTTACGAGAAGAGATTAGGACTTACGATTTTAATTTAACGTCCTTTACGACTAAACCGAAAACCTTAGGATTACGTATTTACGTTTTAGAACTCCGTTTTTGATGAGACAATTTTTATTAGATTCGTTTTGTGCCGTTGATTCATAATTTATAAAAACGTTTTTCGTAAAACGACCCGAGGGCACGCAAATTGAGGAAACTAGAATCGAGGAGTACCCGTAAATTATTGGAGATGAGACAAGTGGGACACTTGTCCCACCCCCACTATAACTAGCCAACACAAGCCTTGTGGCAAGTTTATACATAAACTTGCAAGACACATGTCTTGCAAGCTTAATAAACAAGCCAACAAACTACAAAACCATCTAGCCAAAACCATTCACTCATTCAACACATGCAAAACACCAACTCCTCTCTTCCTCTCTCTAAAATTCGTCCAAGAACCACCCCTAATCACCCTCATTTGATCAATTTTAACCATGAGATCATGTGTTATTCACACATATGATGAAGCCCTTTTGAAGCTCTATAGATTGGTGGTGATTATAACATCCAAGGAGGAGTTTCCATGGAGTCTTGGGGCTGATTTTCCACAAGGTGTTCATGAAGAATGGTGGTCTTGAAGATGGTCTTGGTTTACCACAAGTTTCTCCATCAAAATCCATGTCTTGATCACAACCTACATCATCATGGTGGTATAAAGATTGTTCTCCTCATCCTCTTGTTATTTTGATTATGTAATCATGTATTTTCTTTCCTATTGTATATGTATATGATGATTATATGATGATAAAAGTATTGTATGGGGATTTTGTGTTGATAATCATGGGTAAAAAGATGAAAAACTATAAGAAACAAGGCTAAAATCTTGTTTAAATTGTTGGCTGTATAAAAACAGTAACTAACCACAAGTTAAACTGATAAAATGGCAAAGAGGAATCAATATACAGTAAGTGTTAGGTCTTGTACACATGTGAGAGTTGGCCATGCAATGGAATCATTAGGATGAGTGAGATATGATCAAAACAAGTTTAGAGTACAAATCTGAGTTCACTGTTTTGGACGATTTTTAGAAAATACTTAGAGGCTGATTCAACAGTAGCTATAGAAGAGTTAAATGGAGCACATATCATGTAGTTTATGTCATAAACATTTCAGCTTCTATCTCCATATAGAACTCTAGATATGGCAGTTTCTGTAACACCCCCAAAATTTGGCCCAACGGAAGCCCACGAGTATTGGGGCTTGTTACTTCATGATTATCCGAGTCTTGATCCGAGAGAATGACCTCTATGCCAAATATCACAATGTTGACTCTAAATAATCGTACAGTCAAGTACCTGAGAATACATGCTTAAAAGTGTCAACACAAAGGTTGGCGAGTTCATAAGTTTTATTAAAATGTTTAAGACACTTTAAAAGTTTACAAGGACAACTACTAAAAGTAGTATCGTAAAAACGTTTAGAAATCCAGAGTTTCACAAATAAGGAACATTATAACAAAGCTCGGTCACGAATCAAAATTTAGAAGTAGCATAACAGTTAACACAAAAACTTCAGCTCATGCACAAGTCGTAGATCATGCTCACGGTTCATTTCAGTTCAATCTTAAGTTCATCATTAATTTCATATTCAAGTTAAATTCAATAGTCACGGTAACATACATAACAATATCATGTTCTAGGGTCATGTTAATGTCACAATCATACCAAAACTGCACATACAAATCAGGTCAACCGACATATAAGAATCATATCAAACACGCATACAAACATCATATCAGACCGGCATATAAACATCATGTCAAACTAGCACACGAGAACCATACCAAACCAGCAAGTAAACATCATTTCAAGCCCACATGCATGAATCATGTCAATACCATACATAAGGATTTTATCAATCCATGTACAATAATCATATCACATCTTATGCAAGAATCATGTCAGAACCACATATTAAATTTATGTCAAGAGCCTTACCCTACTACAGTCTCGATTCATATTGATATCACAGTTAAGATTCATATCAGATCTATACCTGATCACAGTCGATATTCATACCAACATCACGTTCATTATTCACGTTCGAGAGCATAGCAAGATCATAGTCAAGATTCACATTCAAGATCATAACAAGGTCATAATCAAGATTCATATTCAAGATTCATAGCAACAGATCATATTCAAGATTCATATTCAAGATTCATAGCAAGATGGACCGCAAAAGTTCCGTTCAAGTACCCAAGGCAACTATAGGAGATATAGTTCCAAGTGTAGGTTAAATTGGGTGTTCCAGTGTTTATGATAGCGCTAAGCTCGTGACATCGAAACTAGTGATCCAGTACATGCAATAGATTGCACATATAAATTGCCCCAATATAGTACCTAGCCAAGATAACTCCGTTCATACAAATGGTACACACTCGTCCGGCGTCAGAATGCCCGAGTGGAGGTTGTCAACCCTCAATAGATCCATCCGTAACATAAGAGCTTACTCTAGCAGAGTAACTAACGATTCACGATAGTGGGGACTATGGCTAAAGCAACTTAGGCTAATCATAAACGAAGTTCACTGAGTGTTCACAGGGTTCAATTCTTTTGCGTCCATAAGCAAGCACAAGTAGTCATTTCACTTCACAGTATTAAACATACAAAGCAGTTTAAAAAAAAAGCTATGGGATAGCCTCGATATTCACAAGTATAAATCATCAATAATCCCAAATGTATAAACACACATGTCACGTCAACAATCCACTAAAGTACAGGCACATATGCAATATAAGCAATCTTCAAAAAGATATCAACTTGTATTTATCATAATAACGCATGGAAAGTGAAGACATGTATATCGTAAACAATCATTGAAATGCATAACACGCATTTGACATCGACAAGCATGTATCTCCCCCAAAAGAGGTTCAAAACATTTATAAAGCGATTTGAAAATAAAAAGAGGGGGTATGAACTCACATCGATGTTGCAGAACAATAGTGATGCTAATAATACGCTTCGCGCAAACGAAATCTGATACGGCTCAGTCATGGTGTTGTGGTTTAACTAATCGGCTAAATCCAGTAACTTAAAAATTTGTATTCGAGTTCTCGATAAATATGAACATCAACGCGACTCGTTGGTAAAATATTTAAGTTCCAAGTTATAATAGTTCGTTGATAGGTTAAATAAAATGAATAAATTAGGCACACACACACCAAGTATTTAATGTATTACATACACAATACGTATCTCCAGACGATTATATAATTCATATGTTGAATCATATAATAGGGATAATAATCTTACAAAATAAATCAAAGTATATATATATAGTTTGTATTCACTGAAGATCGTGATAAAAATAATTAGAAATCACAATTCGACTCATTTTAAGAAAATCACCACTTAATTAATAACTGTCATTTTTAAGTAAAAGTATTATTTTCATCGGTTTATCAATATAATAGATAATAGTATAGTTTTATCGGTTTACAAATATAATAGTAGTTTATAGCGAAAAATATAAAATATAAAATTTTATTGAAATTCAACATGACTCATTCGTTTATACAATGTTTACCATATTTACCAATTAACAATATTTTCTATTAATTTTTTTAAACAATCTACATTACACTAATCGTGTTTTAACATATGTCCAACTAGAATATTTAATCGCCATAATTAAATAAAACCGAACATAACCTGTGTGTCATAAATTTGAAAGCCAAACACCCGATGTGGGCTATTTAAACACAAAATTAATCGTATAATTCTTTTTGTATTTCTCATTATATCAATAGCTTTCAACAAATTTATTTAACCATAATTAAATATATATCACCATTTTAATCCGCTTTAATACTTAATAAAATTAGATAAGCCAATAGCCGATCCTAAACCACAACCAACCATATTGTGCCTGGTACTCTAAAGCCTTAGTATCTCGCATCCAACCACACGTAAAAGCTAATAATTCAGCAATCTCCATCGTACCCTTTATAATTTTCCTGCAGACCCAAACACCCTCTTATAAACTGTCAGGAGCCCCAAACACACCCTGGTGACGTTTCTGCTGCACCAAACGCGCCCCTACGGAGTTTCTGCTGCACCAAACGCACTCCTGCTACTGATAAACAACGAATCCAAACACCCCTGCTGCTGATAAACCGCGAATCGGACGGACCTTTTGCGTTTTCCTGTTAAACCAAACGCACCTTGTGCTGATTTCTGTCATACCAGACGTACGAACCCAAGTGAGGCTGATGAAACTCAGATCGGTCATATCAACACCCACATCGACTGAATATGAACCAAAACAAACTCCCTTAGAACATTAACCACCACATCACAACAATGTACCCTCAATGGCTGATCTTTCTGCGGAACTAATACTCCACTGCTGGTGGCTGTCACCCGACGACGACAAACACCCCAATAGGGCTGAGCAAACATAGGTCAGGGATCTTGTGAAAACACGAAACAAACACCACGTTAAGGTTGTTGAAAATGAAGAATGGAGTGGTGGTGCGTGGTTCCATACCACGATGTTCGACAGAATGGTCATAGGTTACGGTTTAAATGGAATAATAGATCTATGGTGGTGGAGCATCGGTGGTGACTGCAAGACCCGATGGTGGTTCGAGTATGGTGGTTAAGATGGGGTGGTGTAGCGACGAAGAGGATGACCGGATTCCGGATGTGGTCGCCGGAAATCATTTATGAGGCGCATGAATGAGGGGATCGAATAGATCCGGATGTTATAAGACTTTTATGAAGTTTTTGTTTTTATGGCGGCGGTGGCCGGAAAATAAATCTGGCGGCCGGAATTAATGGAGAGGGAGAGAGAGGTATAAAACTTTAGGGTTTTGTGTGTGTTGTAATGAGGAAGAGAGTGTATAGATTTAATATATATATATATATATATATATATATATATATATATATATATATATATATATAATGGAAGTTATTTAATTAATGGAAAGTTGTATATAGTATAGGGTTAATAATGTAAATAGTTAATAAACTTTTATTTTATCTTGTTTAACGTGACTCGGTTATCGATCGGGATTCGATAGAATTATAATGAAAACTCGAAATTTTCACCTTTGCGTTTAAAGTAGTTTTTTTACAAGGATACGTTATTTATATAACAAGAAATTCATAAGTCACTATAAATTCATTTAAATGTTAATTATCTTCTGGATTTCTCAAACAAGCTCATTTTTAACGAAAAATGGACTTCAACTCGATTATTCGCGTTTTTAACAAACATTATTAAAATAAAAATATTAATAATTTAATAAATTATTTTATTTAAATATCTCGTCAAAATTAAATATAATATTAAATTTTTAACGTGTCGGTACGCAGACTGTGCGATTTTCAAACTTTTTCAAAATATGTCCCGTTTTCAAATCCAATGAGTTTAGTAGCGATCAAAAATGAATTTTTGAATAATAACTAGTATAGTTTATTATTATTTATGGTAAGTAAAATTCTCTGGTGTTACAGTTTTGGGTGAACATGAAGATAAAAATCAGATTTTGAGAAATTAAAGTATAATAGTATTATATAAGCACTCAACTAAAAATAGTATAAAATGTGAATTAAAACCCACTAACTTATATAATACATTTATATAAATATGTATAAGGATAAATAAATGGACATTTTATAAAAATGGTAGTTTGATAAGTTTTATAAGTTATAAAACTATAAACATGGTTTTTACGACTTTTTCGGCTATTACCGTAAAATTAACGTTTTTGTTAAATAAAACTTAGACGGTTGGACCCGTCTAATGTAAACTTTTATATACTCATATACTGATATATAAGCATATATAACAAGTAAAAACCGATAAAACCCGAACTATATAACATACGGACATTAACGGGCTAAGTTAACGTTATTGGACTAATAATACAACAAAATGGGCTAAAACACTTATAAACTTATTTATTGGGCTTAATCCATTTAGGCCCAACATGTAAAGGGTAAATACTGATAATACAAGTATGAAATGGATTAATACAAGTTAATGAACTTATAATAGGCTTATTGGACCTAAAACACGTAAATAGGTAAAACTAGTAAACTAGTAAGAAGTTACCAAAACATAAACATTAAAACGAGTAAAAGAGAATATGTAAACCCACTTGATCATCATATATATATAATCATCATATGTATACATAATTGTTATTTTTATAAAGTCATTGGACAAGAGTCTAAGACGAGTATTATTTGTCTAGGTTTCCGTGATTGAAGCACGTACCGTACGTCCGAATTGCCGATAACCCGCCTTCCCACATCAACGTGAGTTCATAGCCTCACACTCTTTTAAATGTTTTCATAAATGTTTTATAAACCCGCGAGGGAGATAACATGTTAGTTTTTATAAAATAGGACACCATTTGTCCCGATTTTTTGTTTATTGATTTGGACCCGAATGATTGTATGACCCGATGAAAGATTAAATGACCCGATAGATGAAATAAAATGGATTATTAAAGTTAGGTTATGTCATTAAAAGTCCCATTAGCATTAATTGTGAACTACCGAGATTTGGTAGACGCTTATGCATATAATAGTACTATTTGGGGACGATCACCCCAGTTCGCGCCTTGACGGTTGATCCCCGTCGTGCCACATTGATTGGTAAGCGAATTTATGTATGAGAAGATTTCCATAGCGTGACCTTTGTGACGACACGCTAATTTAGATGGGCAAATTGAGTTTCGGGCTAGCTACCCGTTGTTTGTTGTAGTAAGGTAACAATGTCATGCGGCTTATAATAATCCAATTAACGAAATACTGCTATACGCACCGAATTACGATGTATTGCCTGACTAGCAATACGGGGTCATAATATTGATATCATGTTCGTGTTTTGGTTTTATATAACCATATTCATATAACGGTTTTTATTTAATCTATACAACGTTATAATACGTATTGTATGATGTTTTTACGACATTGGCTCGTATAATGATTTTTAAGGAAAATGCCTATATTATGATTTTCGATAGGGATTTGTATAAAAATGACTTTGGCTATTTCATGGCCTATTAGAAAGATTTGTACAAAATGATTTTCGGTAATAATTTTATACCGATGTTATATTGATGGAATTTATTAAACTCTATGAATTCACTCGGCGTTATCGCTGACCTTTTCTTTTAACATGTTTTATCTCAGGTACTTGAAGGTAATTCTCGGGAAGACAACAAGGATTCATGGCCCACACTTAAACAATAAATTTCCATTCAAATTCTTTGTAAAACTTGTATGAAATACAATGACTTGGGACCTATGTAAAATTGATATTTATGAATGAAAATGCTTTATTATAAAACGACGCGATTTTTAAGCGTTGTCTATGATGTGAGTAATGTGCTATCCCGTAACACCAACGAGTCTTCCGCTGTACTGAGTTGTATAAATTTGGGGGTTTTATAGTTTGGTACCAGAGCTCTCGTTATAGAGAACGAAAGATTTTTAAAACCAAGGTTTTGAATAAAACTTTTCAAAATCTTTTAACTATAAACATTTTTCACAAAATGTCGAAAAATCTTTTGACTATAACGGTGCCGAAGAATTCCCGAGTTACCGACAAGGCCAGACTGAGAAGTGTTATTTTAATATATATATATAACTTGGATTATATATATATATGTGATGTAATTTGATTACATGATTGTTTGATGATTATTTAAATATTTATACGAGGTATTTATACGACGTAGATTGTCACAAGAAATCCTAACTCCCCTAGCAAATAAATTTAAGCTATTCCTGTAGGAAATTCTAGCTATTCCAGATCTAAAACCAAGTTGTGGCTATTTATGATCCCAACAAAATGGTTGATATTCGTAGAAATGTTGATATTAGTTGATTGTGATGTTTAAAAAGAATTGGTGAGATTAAATTTGATATCGATGTCATGACGACCTTTCCTTATAGAGTGGAGTTTGACAAAATGTTACCACCTGGAAAGGTGTCATCTGATTCAGTGTCACCCAATTCTTAAATTTGAAATCGAAAGGGTTAATGTTGCACTTGAGGCTGTCAATGGAACCATTACCCAAAAGCCTCATGCACTAGTACCTTTTTGAGAAGTCTAATTTAATGTGTGAGTCATTTCATACTAGTGACTCATTTGATAACTATTGTTGTAAGAGATATAGAATCGGAAATTAAGTGTTGATCATATCGAGCTTTTATTGCCCTATTAAGGTTTATAAATAAGGTTGAAAGTATTGGAAAATGAGGTAGGATATCGCATTGAGTATAAGTTGATTGAAACTTGAATGAAATAAAATTTAACCCGTATGGGATATGAGGTTGTTAAGAGGAAGTCATTAAGTCCTGTGATTGAATTATAAGGTTTTAAATGATTATTAGTTTGTGTTAAGGGTTGTTCCTAGGCCATTGTCCACTAACGAGGATGCCCAGTGTCCAAGAAATAAATTGAAGAAATCTTCTTCTGAATTGAGACCGATGGATCTTCTGGGACATGTGGAACACCTAATGACTCTTGTAGATTAGTATTCATTGTGGTATCTTTTAAAAATCCCTAACTTAACTGAGACATCAGTTGGTAGGACGAGTTCTTGGAATTGTATGACATAGTGACACGTAATGTGTTACAGTACAATTTTGACTTGTTTGTGATTAATGAAAAGACTACATTTGATTACTAAATTCTACATGTATCGATGTTATCTATCTTTTATTGCTTCATCCTAATGTTCGCACTAGTGATGCAACCATTGAACAAGTACTCATGTCGATTTGAGTTACGTTGTGAATTATTCTTTCTGAGTGCCATCGAGGTCATGAACCTCATGATTAAGTGGCTAAGCTCATTTCTTGATATATAGTAGTTAGTTCTTGGTGAACAACTCTTGATCACTCTTTTGCAGATCACTCGTTGTTTTATAAGTTAAAACGGTATTCCCTGAGAATAATTGGATTTTCATCACTATACGGATTATTTAAAGTGAAATTTATAAATAATCATTATTGAAATAAAGTTGATTATGAAATACCTTGGAAAACTTAATTGTTTTCATAACAAAGAAAATCTTTATAAATTTATTTTTGATTCTTATTTAAGAATTAAGCATGAAAATGTTTTTATTATAAACATGATGATAAAGTTTTGACGAACTGAGTATTGCATCGTTAATCTTGAAATTGTATATAGTTGCGCGCCTACATACAATTTGGAATGGACCATGCAAGGCTGATTAGTAGACACCATAAAACTGATTAATAAACACTAAATTTTCTTTGAAGATGGTGAAAGATTAAAATTTATGAGATCTGCAAGAAGTGAAAAATAAGGACATAGTGTTAGGGACACCTACATATGTGCCTGTAGCATTTATTCTTCTGAGTCGAATTTACTCATCTGTGGAAATTGTCTTAATTGACAATTGATATTCCCTTCTTGTCAAATTCTCCCGTAGTGAGATTCTTAGGAAAAGTATCTGATTACCGAGTGTTGATACCCGACTGGATGTATCGACGTTCCTATCATTTCTTTTGATTTGATTTCATTTGAATGACCTGGGTAACAATCCGAGGAGCTTTCTAATGCGTACTCAAATTAGGAAAACATGGGATATATTCATATTCGTTAAATGTTTTCGTCTGTATCTGATTTGAAATTCTCTCGTATAGATTATGCGTTGACCTTACTCTTTTAAGGTTAGTTATGTCTCCTAATATCCTTGAATTTGTGAAGGATTATGAATTACTATTAGTCTTTTGAGAAGTTCACATCTTATCGACGGCAATGAAACTGGAAAGTTGATAGTGCCAGTAGAATGGATTGATTGATTATGACATGACGACATTGTCTTAATTGATGGGAACTCGAATTGAATTCCCCTAAATGATAAGATGTTGATTATCAAAAGTGATCTAAATAATTCTTGATGGATGACTTGAAATTATACCATGAATGGTTGTGAATTAGTCATAGATATTATAATCTAGAAAGAACCTAATATGAATTTATTAAAAGATGTTTATGTTATCTGAAACTTTATGAGGTATTTGTTGGTGAAATACCTAGACTATTAAGGCAGATTGAAATAGGTATTGATTATATTCCCGGTGCTGCACCTGTGGCTTGTGCACTGTACGTCAGCACCATCTAAATTAAAGGAATTACTGTACAACTGAGAGAGTTGTCGGAGAAAGATTTTATTCTACCGAGCTCGTCATCATGAAGAGCTATGGTGTTATCATTCCTTATATTTATAGATTACTGTGAACTGAGTAAATTGACAATCGAAAACGATATCCATAACTCGAAATGGAAGATTTGTTCGATCATTTACAAGGTTCTAGCGTATGTTTTAAAGATTTGATCCACGGCATGGTTATTTTCAACTTCGCGTCCGCGAAGGAGATTATCTATTCCAATCATTACATCCAGAACTTGTAATGAACATTATGAGTTTCACGTGATGTCGTTTGGATTGACCGATGCACATGTAGCATTCATAAATTGGTGAATCACGTGTGTAGGCTGTAATTTGATAAATTCATGCTTGTGATCATTAAGGACCATTTGTTTGTTTATAAGAATAAGAATGAGTTAATAATTATTTATAGATTGCCCTGAATTGGCCAAACAATAAAAACATGTACCTTGAATATTTAACATGTGATTTAAGACTTAATCATTTACATTATTTGACCGTGTGATTAAAAGATAACGGAATCTATATCGACTTTTCAAAATTAAGAGCCCTTTTAAGACTTTTGGCTTTACCAAAAAGAAAGTGCAAATGTGTTTTGACAAATGTTTTAACAAAGAACTTTTGAGGGATTATTCCCTTATACCTAGAACATTTAACTAAACTCCTGTTTAGGGGTAAATGTTCGTGTATATCTCAATACAACCTAAGAAGGATTGAGGAAACCATTTAAACCATGACTTGAAATTTGAAACGATACTTTTTGCTTTTCGACTAAGAAAATTTTGACCAAAGTATAAGCAAAGATTTTTCAAACATTTACGAATCTTATTAATTATTTTCGATAAATCAACAAAAATGAAGGTCTACGGAATTAATGGCCTATTCTATATCATGGATTTGGTGGATTTATGTGGTTGATTGATTGATAATTAATGAAGAAATGAAGGAATGAGATGAAGGATTAGAGAGAGAAAGGAGAGAAAAGGGGAAATGTAGAGAGAGAAAGAAAAGATGAATTATGATTAAGTGAAAATGGAATCAACAACCCCCTCCTAACATGCTAGGAGGGGTTATATATAACCCACCCTACATGTGGGCTATATGGACCATACATAAAGTAAATAGATCACGAGCCCATTACATAATTATTGTTGGAGCGACCGATCCTTCATAAATACGTAAAACGTATTTCCAACAATCTCCCCCTAAGGGAGGTCGCTCCAAGTTACAAAGTTCTAAATAGTCTATAACTCGTGATCTATGCTAACTAAGATGTGACCGAGACTTTATTGGGAAAAACGTATTTCCAACAATCTCCCCCTAAGGGAGGTCGCTCCAAGTTACAAAGTTCTAAATAGTCTATAACTCGTGATCTATGCTAACTAAGATGTGACCGAGACTTTATTGGGAAAAACGTATTTCCAACAAAAAATCTTGTTAATTAAATTCAAATTTATTTTGAACATTTTATATAATTGGTCGAACCAAGAAATTTAAAATTTTTACGTTTACGTTTCATAAAAATTTAATAATTATTATTTAATTAGTTGTAATAATTATCGACGCTTTAGACACCAGATTGAGTAAAACAGATAAAAATAATAGTTGAGACGAAACTAAAACATAGAAGATATGAAGAAAGAGATTTTGAATTAATACGGTCATGTTATATATTTCATCAGGAGAAAGTGAACGTAATTAGTGAAACATTATGTGGAAAAAGATAAAGAACCAATTAGAACATGTTCCTTAATAATGAAGGTGCAAAATAAAATTGCCAAACAATTTAAATATGAACAATGTTTGTAAAAAGGATAATATAGATAATAAAAGGGGTTCGCGGCTAATGTGAACCATTAGAATTGAGAAGCCGATAGCGTTAAATGTTTTAAAGACCACTTGTGATTGTCTAAATATGGAGGATTGTGAGATATAGTTATGTTGAAATCTTGTAAGTATAAGTATTTTATTCATGATATTTTTGACTAAATGTATCCCTATCTGAAGAAGTTGTACTAATGGCAAATTATGAAGGCAGACACCGCCTCATACATTAGTAAACGTCTAGCTATTGCAAAGGTCATCATCTGAATTTGATTCGATTTGGGTCATCGTCGACAGACTGACCAAATCTACTAATATCATTCCTGTTAATGATAGATTCTTGATGTAGAAATTGACTCTTTTGTATTTAAAAAGAGTTGTGTAAACATTGTGTACCTGTATCGATCATATCTATCAAGATCCTCGCTTCGCATCGAATTTCTAGAGATTTGCTCAGAAGTCATTGAGAACGAATCTTGATGAGAGTACTGTGTACCACCCCAATCAAAGGGACGAGGTAAAGTAACGATACAAAATACTAGAAGTCTTGTTTTATGTTTGAATGATTGACCTTTGGTAATGAACCATATAATCGCTTTCCTTTGTAGAGATTATCATTGATAATCATTGTATTAGGATCGAGGTTGAATCTTGTTAGGATCTAAATATTAGAGCATCTGTAAGCTGGAGTTGGGATGAAGACACCCGACATACACCCATTGTGAGTTGGACATGTCTTTTAGGTTTAAGGTTTCCTATGATGGCGAACCTAACCTTACAAAATACCCGACCCGCGAGACCTGAAATGATTGTTGGAATTAGGATCTGATTATTGACTGCCGATAGTGGGCAAGAGGTTTTGTGAATATGAAATGTAGATCTTGAAGTGCCAGATGGGTAGCGAAGTTATGCCAAAAATTTTCACCTTAGAAAAATGAATAGACGATCTGAAAGATCATGGGAATTAAGTCCCCGTTATATGGGACCATTGAGATGTAAAAAGATTGGTTTGAAAGGCATATAAGCTGGATTTACCCTAGGACTTCAAGGACTGCGTGAATTATGTTTCGTATATCTAACTTGATAAAATGTCTATCAAGTGAAAATATGAATTCTTCTTGATAAAGTTTAGATCGGCAAAAAGTTGCATTCATCAAAAACCCGTGAACATCATGGATAGAGAAAGTAAGTCAACATTAAGCCTGATCTTATTCCCGTAGTTATGTTTGATGAAACTCGCGTATTGTAATGGATTACACTTGTGAGAAAATACCGAATGTGGAGGAAATACCCACATAGCTTTAACTCTATAAGAAGCGAGTAGTAAGATAAGATGATCTTTGAGGACAAAGATCCTGTTTAGGGGTAAATGCTATGACAATCCGTCAATTTATGGTCGATATTTTATTCTCAATATTTATTTGAAAACATTATTTTAATGTTATAATATGAACTCACTTATTTTTGGGAAGAAATTTGGATTTACGTCTTGAAGTAACATCGACTACGTCTAAACCGGAGGATTCTACGTTACATGCTTACGTTTAACATACACCGTTTTGGTGACAGTCCGACATTTCAGAAAATAAATTTGTCAGTGAATATTATTTTGAGATTTTAAATTTGTGTTGGTTCATAAACTCATAAATTTACGAGAAGAGATTAGGACTTACGATTTTAATTTAACGTCCTTTACGACAAAACCGGAAACCTTAGGATTACGTATTTACGTTTTTGAACTCCGTTTTTGATGAGACAATTTTTATTAGATTCGTTTTGTGCCGTTAATTCATAATTTATAAAAACGTTTTTCGTAAAACGACCCGAGGGCACGCAAATCATGGAAACTAGAATCGAGGAGTACCCGTAAATTATTGGAGATGAGACAAGTGGGACACTTGTCCCACCCCCACTATAACCAGCCAACACAAGCCTTGTGGCAAGTTTATACATAAACTTGCAAGACACATGTCTTGCAAGCTTAGTAAACAAGCTAACAAACTACAAAACCATCTAACCAAAACCATTCACTCATTCAACACATGCAAACCACCAACTTCTCTCTTCCTCTCTCTAAAATTCGTCCAAGAACCACCCCTAATCACCCTCATTTGATCAATTTTGACCATGAGATCATGTGTTATTCACACATATGATGAAGCCCTTTTGAAGCTCTATAGATTGGTGGTGATTATAACATCCAAGGATGAGTTTCCTTGGAGTCTTGGGGCTGATTTTCCACAAGGTGTTCATGAAGAATGGTGGTCTTGAAGATGGTCTTGGTTTACCACAAGTTTCTCCATCAAAATCCATGTCTTGATCACAACCTACATCATCATGGTGGTATAAAGATTGTTCTCCTCATCCTCTTGTTATTTTGATTATGTAATCATGTATTTTCTTTCCTATTGTATATGTATATGATGATTATATGATGATAAAAGTATTGTATAGGGATTTGGTGTTGATAATCATGGGTAAAAAGATGAAAAACTATAAGAAACAAGGCTAAAATCTTGTTTAAATTGTTGGCTGTATAAAAACAGTAAATAACCACAAGTTAAACTGATAAAATGGCAAAGAGGAATCAATATACAGTAAGTGTTAGGTCTTGTACACATGTGAGAGTTGGCCATGCAATGGAATCATTAGGATGAGTGAGATATGATCAAAACAAGTTTAGAGTACAAATCTGAGTTCACTGTTTTGGACGATTTTTAGAAAATACTTAGAGGCTGATTCAACAGCAGCTATAGTAGAGTTAAATGGAGCACATATCATGTAGTTTATGTCATAAACATTTGAGCTTCTATCTCCATATAGAACTCTAGATATGGCAGTTTTGGTGAACATGAAGATAAAAATCAGATTTTGAGAAATTAAAGTATAATAGTATTATATAAGCACTCAACTAAAAATAGTATAAAATGTGAATTAAAACCCGCTAACTTATATAATACATTTATATAAATATGTATAAGGATAAATAAATGGACATTTTATAAAAATGGTAGTTTGATAAGTTTTATAAGTTATAAAACTATAAACATGGTTTTTACGACTTTTTCGGCTATTACCGTAAAATTATTGTTTTTGTTAAATAAAACTTAGACGGTTGGACCCGTCTAACGTAAACTTTTATATACTCATATACTGATATATAAGCATATATAACAATTAAAAACCGATAAAACCCGAACTATATAACATACGGACATTAACGGGCTAAGTTAACGTTATTGGACTAATAATGCAACAAAATGGGCTAAAACACTTATAAATTTATTTATTGGGCTTAATCCATTTAGGCCCAACATGTAAAGGGTAAATACTGATAATACAAGTATGAAATGGATTAATACAAGTTAATGAACTTATAATAGGCTTATTGGACCTAAAACACGTAAATAGGTAAAACTAGTAAACTAGTAAGAAGTTACCAGAACATAAACATTAAAATGAGTAAAAGAGAATATGTAAACCCACTTGATCATCATATATATATAATCATCATATGTATACATAATTGTTATTTTTATAAAGTCATTGGACAAGAGTCTACGACGAGTATTATTTGTCTAGGTTTCCGTGATTGAAGCACGTACCGTACGTCCGAATTGCCGATAACCCGCCTTTCCACATCAACATGAGTTCATAGCCTCGCACTCTTTTAAATGTTTTTATAAATGTTTTATAAACCCGCGAGGGAGATAACATGTTAGTTTTTATAAAATAGGACACCATTTGTCCCGATTGTTTGTTTATTGATTTAGACCCGAATGATTGTATGACCCGATGAAAGATTAAATGACCCGATAGATGAAATAAAATGGATTATTAAAGTTAGGTTATGTCACTAAAAGTCCCATTAGCATGAATTGTGAACTACCGGGATTTGGTAGACGCTTATGCATATAATAGTACTATTTGGGGACGATCACCCCAGTTCGCGCCTTGACGGTTGATCCCCGTCGTGCCACATTGATTGGTAAGCGAATTTATGTATGAGAAGATTTCCATAGTGTGACCTTTGTGAAGACACGCTAATTTAGATGGGCAAATTGAGTTTCGGGCTAGCTACCCGTTGTTTGTTGTAGTAAGGTAACAATGTCATGCGGCTTATAATAATCAGATTAACGAAATGCTGCTATACGCACCGAATTACGATGTATTGCCTGACTAGCAATACGGGGTCATACTATTGATATCATGTTCGTGTTTTGGTTTTATATAACCATATTCATATAACGGTTTTTATTTAATCTATACAACGTCATAAAACGTATTGTATGATGTATTTACGACATTGGCTCGTATAATGATTTTTAAGGCAAATGCCTATATTATCATTTTCGATAGGGATTTGTATAAAAATGACTTTGGCTATTTCATGGCCTATTACAAAGATTTGTACAAAATGATTTTCGGTAATAATTTTATACCGATGTTATATTGATAGAATTTATTAAACTCTATGAATTCACTCGGCATTATCGCTGACCTTTTCTTTTAACATGTTTTATCTCAGGTACTTGAAGGTAATTCTCGGGAAGACAACAAGGATTCATGGCCCGCACCTAAACAATAAATTTCCATTCAAATTCTTTGTAAAACTTGTATGAAATACAATGACTTGGGACCTATGTAAAATTGATATTTATGAATGGAAATGCTTTATTATAAAACGACGCTATTTTTAAGCGTTGTCTATGATGTGAGTAATGTGCTATCCCGTAACACCAAGGAGTCTTCTGCTGTACTGAGTTGTATAAATTTGGGGGTGTTACATTGACAATACCCAAATAGATCTATTTATAACATTTCGCGCTACACTATTAACTATTACAGTCTATGGGTTTAAATGGAACAAACAATAGGCAGTAATCTGTTGTTGTCTGTAAGTGTTTGCATATACAATAATTAAGTATGTTTATAAAACAGTAAAAGATGGGGCTATGAACTACCTCAATGATAAAGAAGTAGTAGAATGTCACTGGGTATGCTAATATGGTATGATCCCGGAGTAGTAAAATTACCTAAGTAATTTATGTGACTCAGTATATGCACAATAAAATGCACATATAAATGTAACTGATGAAAATGCATGATCACCAATTAATAAATTATTATTATTGTTTAGACGTTAAACTTATAGTATGTTATCGATAAAAGTGCATTTTTAGTTTCTAAAAATGTATATAAATTATTCGTACGTCAACAATGTAATTTAAATAAATAGCTTTTATGAAGTGTTTGAAAGAAATTAATATGTTTCACAAAAATTTCCTTAGGGCTTTTAAATAAACTAATTTAATTCGTCCGTTACACAAATATTATAAATAAACCCGTATTGTTTATTTAATTTAAATAATTAAAACAAAATTAATTTAATTTATTTCAAAACGATATTATAAATGTTTTAATTAAATTGCATTATAATCCTTGTAATGATAATAGTTTCCAAAATAACCCATAGGGGGTTTCGTTTGTTAAATGGGTTTGCATCGTTAGTCCTTGTTCGTTACATCACTCTTTCAAAACAGCCCCTAGGGCTCACATAAGTTTCGGCATCAGGCAAAAACAGTCCATAGGGTTTATTATTTTCGGGCATGTGGCAAAACGAGTCCCTACGGCTCGTTTAATGTTTGTAAAATGGCAATATTAGTCCCTTAATTCTCGAAAATAATTATAAGACACAAAAGAAGTATCTAGGGCTTGTTATAAGTTTAGGAAATGACAAATATGGTCCTTGTGGTTTATTAACGTCTCGGCTAAAAGAAAATACACCCCTATACTTTCGAAAATTGACAGTTTCGCCCCTAGATTTTTCAAATGTCACGAATTTCATATATATGTTTTATAACTTTATTTTTTTTACTAATACTTTCACCTATTGGCATTTTGGCACGAAAAGTCTCCTAATAGTGTTTTAGAGCTTAATGGGCTTGTTAGGCCCATTAGTGATCCGGTTTGGGTTTTTGAGTTTAGTGGGCTCACACATGGGCTTGTTTTATATTTGTACAAGTATAGTAAACACTCTTATTAATCCAAATAATTACATGGGCCTGATGGGCTTGCTTAATACTCGGCTTATTAAATAAGCCGTGTGTATGGGCCTATGGCTTATTTGGTTCGTGGCTTATATGTAGCTTATGAGTTTATACACGTGGCTTATTTAAGCTTCTAACTTTATTTAAGAATTCATCTAACCCTAAATAATTACCTTAAGCTAATGGACTTTTTATGGTAATGTTTATACTCGGTTTTAAATTATGCCGAGACTTATGGGCTTAAATTTAGAGCTTGTGGTTTATTTGCAAAGTTTAAGGCAAGATTAATCTTAGTGCTCCTAGATCTAAATCTTAAGCATGTTAACCACTAAAAAAAGTCCAAGCCGTGGGTTTTGGTGTCTTTGTGGCTTGAGTTCTAGCAAGTATTATGTATGCATGTTATCTTATTCACGTTTTTCATAGGTTTACACGTATGGGTACATGGATTCGTATGTTTATGATGAGTAAAAGGAATGAATATGGATATGGAGGTGGTTTACTTACTTGTTTAGTGAAGATGGTGACGAATGAAGGAGACTAGCTAGGACTCCTTATAGATCTACACGTCTAGTCTTCTTAACCATGACCTAGGGTGACTTGAGTTGCCTTGTTAGCCAAGAATCAGGATAATAGTAGTAAATGCTTCCACTTAATGTTCCTTCACAAAAATTTGGTGTAGTAAATGATGTAGGGAAGTATGTTTTGTGTATGTGTGTAGTGTGTTCCGAAAATGGTGGTTTTACAAGTGAGATATAAGTGTTTATGTTAAGCTTAATATCCTAGATTTGGAGGGTGTGTGTGGTTCGGTTTTAGGCCACGTCTAAAGAGAGAAGAAAGTGAGATTTAGTGATCTATGTTAGTACTGGGTAATCTTGGGAAGGATTTTCAAGGTACAAAACCTTAAATGCACAAACAAGTACATACACCCCTTTGTTCTATTCCTAGTCGCCGGGTGTAGGGGTCAAGGGGACACAAGTGATGCTAGAATAGTGTTAGTTTTAATTACAAGTGTTTTACATGTTCAAGTTAATGTCTAGTGTAAGTTTGTAGGTTTTTAAGTTAGTGTATATGTCTAGGTGGTTTTCGGATAGGATATGGTGTCTAGGGTTGTTTTATGTTCAAGTTTAGTGAATAGGTAGAGTTACTAGGAGTCTATGTAATGTAGCGTGAGTGTAGGTTCGAGTCTAAGTCAATTTGGTTAGGTTCTAGGGTTTATATATGACCGTATAGTCATAAATTCATAATGTATAGTTTTATTTATTTAAAGTGTAATACAATAGATAAAATGTTATAAGGTTGCTAGATATAAACTTATGATATGACAATAGTTTTTGTTCACTTGTAGTAACACTTATAGTGTATAGAAAATATATAGAATATATATATATATATATATATATATATATATATATATATATATATATATATATATATATATATATATATATATATATATATATATATATATATATATATATATATATATATATATATATATATATATATATATATATATTTATATTTATATATTTATATTTGGTAGTAGTGTAGTACTAGATAAACGTTATTAATTGTGATCATGGTTTTAGGTTTTCATAACACTAAAATAATGTGTGAAATATGCTCATGTGTTTCAGGTGACTTAATAGTCCCAAAATGATGTCTTATGTTTTGTATGCTCACAAAGGTGTAGTCATACGTGTTGTTCCTGTGATTCCATGATTGAATACTCAAAATCATAATGTATTGTTCAAAGTCCTTATTGTTAAAATGTTTCAACTGTTCCTAGATATGATAAAATTCTCAAAGCTTTAGTGATCAAATTGATGTATGCTCATGTATGATGCATATGATTGTACAAAGTTTTCATGCAAAGGTGAATATATATATATATATATATATATATATATATATATATATATATATATATATATATATATATATATATATATATATATATATATATATATATATATATATATATATATATATATATATATATATATATATATATATATATATATATATATATATATATATATATATATATATATATATATATATATATATATATATATATATATATGTATATATATATATATATATATATATGTATATTTATATATATATATATATATGTATATATATATATATGTATATATATATATAGTATATATATATATATATATATATATATATATATATATATATATATATATATATATATATATATATATATTATATATATATATATATCTATATATATATATATATATATATATATATATATATATATATATATATATATATATATATATATATATATATATATATATATATATATATATATATATATATATATATATATATATATATATATATATGTATATATATATATGTATATATATATATATATATATATATATATATATATATATATATATATATACATATATATACATATATATACATATATATATATGTATATATATATATATATATATATATATATATATATATATATATATATATATATATATATATATATATATATATATATATATATATATATATATATAGATATAAATATATATATACATATATATACATATATATACATATATATACATATGTATATATATATATATATATATATATATATATATATATATATATTATATATATATATATATGTATATATATATATATATATATAAATATATATATATATATATATATATATATATATATATATATATATATATATATATATATATATATATATATATATATATATATATATATATATATACATACTAGTGGCAAAACCCGTCCGATGGACGGGTATGATTTTTTATTGTCGTTTAACTTTTTTTATTGGATACATGTTTGTAAATTTTTTTAGTATAGTTGTCTTTTAATGCATAATCAGGATTACATGTATTTGTTGTTTTTTTTGGACTTAATTGTTTGTATGTTTTTTTTTGTTTGGGTTCATATTTGTTTGTAGTTTTTATGCATAGCTTTTGTTATTAAGTGTTTTTTAGTATAATTGTTTGTTACAGCACGAATAGTCGGCATGACTTTTGTTTTTGCATATTAAAAGCTTTTTTTAACGATGTGGCATATTATGAACCATGTAACAAAAGAAATCGCATAATTATATGTGGAACGATATTTACTTAACAAATATATTAGTAAATTAAAAAGATCTCAAAAACAAATCACTTACATCGCTAGAGAAGTCAAGTATTCATAACATACCATGTAGTATGACTTGTTATTAATTTTTTGTTTAGCTATCTATCCCCTTGCACCATTATGGAAGATTCTCTTCACCTCTATAAGAAAATTTGTTGGTGGTCTCATTGCAACCATAGACCAAGTAGACCTTCAAACTTTTTTAACAAATCAAATAAAATTTATTTTAACCAACAATATAGGTTACGATCCAACCACCTCAACATTTATCTACCTAAAGAGACCTAATTGTTCTCCACATATAATTATGCGATTTCTTTTGTTACATGGTTCATAAGATGCCACATCGTCAAAAAAAGCTTTTAATAATAAAAAACAAAAGTCATGTCGACTACTCGTGCCGTAACAAACAATTATACTAAGTATGTTTTATTATTTTTGAAGTGACGCATATAATAAGTCATATTACCTTCATTGAAAATTTGTACGCCAAAAAAAAATCAAAAATATTTGTACATTAATAAAAAATTTATAAGAATCTTTTATGGTAATAACTATATAGTAGAATTTATATTAACTTAAATGAAATTGTACATGACAAAACCCGCTAAATGAGCGTTACCAAATATTTATCAAAGCACAATCTTTGATATCTCTCACTACCGTCATTTATCAGGGAAAAGTTCAATGTATATCATCTTTTTAACATACCATCGTGAGGAGAATTAAATCATCTTTCTACACATGTATATATATACTTTCGACAAACATTTTTCTGAGAAAATTCTATATGATTCGTATCACGAATCATATATGATTTTTGAAAATCATATATGATCCGTGATACGAATCATATATATTTTTCTCAGAAAAAAATAATTTCATAGAAAATATATATATGTGCCCCTAGACAGAAAGATGATCTAATTCTGTAATGGTGTATTTTTTTGCCACTTAATGATTTACCGCTTGTTAGATATTTAATTTTAAACAAAATGTGAAAAGTTTATTTGAATAAATGTGATTGGTTAATATGATTTATGCTTTAAAAAAAGCGTCTAAATTGACCTCAACTCTCATTTATCATAAGGGCGTTACCAAATATTTAGAAGAATTGAAAATGTTTAAAAAAATTTATGATGATTACATGTGTAGTAATAATTCTTTGTAATAACATTTCGTGAACCCAATGTCCTAGTGTAATATTCGATAGTCAATATGAAATAAAATATATTTTTTCCCTTTTTTCCAAGGACCCAAACTTTGTTATATTGTATGTTTTTAGTGCCTAATAGGAGCCACATTGAATCTAATTTTTCTTGCATATCATCTTATATCTTGCATAACGTTTTTTTGATACATTTTCAATGTATTATACTATCATGTTTTAAAAAACCATATATGTTTAATTTAGTTGCAAGGTTAGTTGATTTATTTTGTAATTAACTCATGAAATAAATAAAAATATATCAATAACAAAAGACGAATACGCATACAAATTTCTAATTGAACGAACATAGATGCGAGTCAAACTTTTAGATTGTAGTGGTAGTTTCCACCAATGTTTTCGAACCGGGGTTCGATTCGGTCGGGTCAACCCGTTGAAAAAGCGAGTCGTATTGAACCGGTTTTTATATTTTCGAAACCTGGATATACCTGCCGGGGTTGGGGTAAACCTGGTTCTCGAGACCCGGCCGGGGTTTCAATTTTTTTGGATCTTTTTTTAAAAAAATGTAAATTTTACGTATTTGCGACGGGATTTTACTTTCACATTATATTGTTTAGTAAATAGTTTATATGTCAATATACGAAATTTTTTATGGATTTGTATATAATTTTTGTTAATAGTTAAAAATACGAAGAATATTTTAAAAAAAAAAACGAATCGACTCGGGTCGATCCGGGTTGATCCAAAGCCAGTGACTTGACGGGGTCGATTTAAAACCCGATTTCCAAAACATTGGTTTCCACCAGATTGCCTATGGAACGACCGGGGTCACGTACAAAAGTTCAAGTAAAGCACTAATTTTATAAAAAAAACCTTTATATAACAAAGGACAACCTGTGATTATGGTTCAGTCCAACATGTTTCAGCCTATACTCAAAATTTATTTTTTTGGCATACAACTTACCCATTTTTCCAGAAACAGTTTTAGATTTCGGGACATGTTGTTTGTCCATATGAGTGTAAGTATCTCCCTTGCCTGCCATGACCTTCTTGAACTTCTTCCTGTCAGTAACCAACTAATGGCGACCTAAAATTTCGTATAGAACATTAGACTATGTAGAAAACATAATATGAAAACCCATAAGACCATCAACTCAATAATATTACTGTATGTCCATATAAAGTTAGGTAATTAAAACATACCGTAAAACTTGAACTTTGTATCCATCCATGTCATTTCTTCAAAGCATACTAACCTGTATATAACATTATATAGAATTGGTAGACATTGTTGGGTCTCCATTTCAGCAGCTAAGACGTTCTTTAAAGATACTAACCTGTAGCCTAGATATCATCTTGGCGCAACCTTTATTAAAGATACCACCTTGTTTCATTAAGTTCCTACAAATTGTATATAACAATTAACTCATCAGCCCTATAGTTAGTTAGAGATGAAACAAACCAAGATAAAAAATACCTTATGTTTTTGTGAAAAACTACTCCATCGTACATATAGTACGTGATGAAGTTCTCACATGTTCTTGGAGCAATATCACAATGCAGTTCAATGTTTAAATCGCCATGGATGGCATGCAACTGTACGCAACCTTTACGCAACCATCCTGATGGCTAAAAACCATAAACTGAGTGGGTCGCTTTCTTTCAACCAAATTACAGGTATTTATTTGAGCCTAATGTATTAGCAAACAAAAAAATATTGCTATAGTGTTAAGCACACATATTTTGACAGTACATTTAGTGTCTACATCTATCTTTTAAAACGTAATGTTTACGGAAACAATGACACCAGGTTAACTATGATGGGGGTTAGTGTAAAGAACATTTTTAGAACAAAATTACTTCTTAAATCATTCAGTTGACACGAACTTATGCCCTGATTTTTATTTAATGTTCTCGGTGCATCTAAAGGCAGTGGCTGACAGGACTTTTTTCCATACCAGAACCATAACCACCTATATTGTGATGCAGAAAAATGACCAAAGAATAATATTTGAAATACTTCGGAAAATACGATAATAAACTAAATCGACATCCTTTACATCCCATTGCGAGTGAGACCATTACTTCTCAGGGCCCGCTGCACGGTTCATTGTGCGGAGGTCCTTAAAGAGTAAGCTGTCACAATATCGGCTCTAACCACTTTTTTAGTTGTCCAGATGTTGCTCTAACCACGACAGTGGCTCAAACAGATTAAAAAATTAATGAGATAAGCACGAGAACATATAGAATGTGCCCAACAACGTAAATTTTACTCAAAGTGGAGATTTATATGTTAAGAGCTAAACTCTTAAGAATCTTACTACTTCGCCAATTAACATAAATTTCACTTGAAGTGGCAGATTAAATGTAATGAGTTATATCTAAAGACTTTTCTGATCAATTTATTGTACCTCAAATGTAATAGGATTCCGCGATCAGTTCCGACAAATACCTGGTGATGAAACAGTAATTCATCCTTGATTTTCTGCTTTAAAAGTACCTCTGCCAAGAGGTGGTGGTTATTGACGACATTTTCAAAATGCTCATCATCCTGCACTTGGCATTTCAAATAGATCTATTTCTGTAGAGAAACACAAAATTTCCTCTCATCTTCTTGAAAATCAGTCACCCATGTCAATACGTGTGAACTTGGGCTATAACACTATTGATTATCTACCTGTTTATAGGAGATGATAACACGATCAGATAACACATCAGTTCTAGAGAAACAGGATAAAGGATTCATCCATAAACTGTAAGTCTAAATCTTCTTATTGACACTGGTCATATTGATCGCAGCTTATCAGCTTCTTCTTCTTTCCTCAATACGCGATCATAACTATTCTTGAAATCAGTTCTTTCCTCAATACGTGATCATAACTATTCTTGAAATCAGCCAGTAACTTTCCTCTAAAAATGCTACACGCTTATACTTCTTTTCTTGAACTGCCATTATGTTCCTGAAATTGAGATACTAAAGAACTTAATTCACACAAATCATGCTTAAAGTATTCTCTTTTTTGCATTTAATCCAGTCAGGGTATCAAATCAGTATTCCATGTGACGCATACGCAACATAGACATCGCCTATTCCTTTGCAGTTATCTCATACCAGATCTCTTTACAAATTGTCCGTTGTAAGTTGTTGGAGCTACAAAACCGATACTTGATTTCAACCACGTCTGAACCAGTTTGGCTATTCCAGACTACTGATTATCTACTTATTTTGGGGCAAACTACGTGTTTTCAATAGGCATGTTTCAAAATGCTAATCTGATATAAGATTATAATAATTTCAGACCAAAAACATCTAACCCAAAAACTTCAAATATTTGAAAATGAACCACCTTAACACCTTTTTATCTACTTATTCTAATCCAAAACAACAACATTAAGGGGGTGTTGGGGACTGATTCCAAACAACATCTAAAAAGGGTAGATTAGGTCTTTTTAGGATCTTTAAAAATGGTAGACTGGATTGCTTTATAAGCTGATTCCACTCACTGTTTTTCAAGGCAACCAACCCAGCCCCTTCAAAAAAGTACCCATATTAAATCCTTACTCAAAACCTGCCATACCCAACCATTCTCCACCGTCAAGTTTAATGTAAAAACTTCTAGGAACTATTTAGCAACAAACACATTTAGCGAAGCTAGAAAGATATTGTTGTCGACTTTCTTTATAAAAAAATGAGTTGTGTCAAGTTCCAAGAACAATAACCATAAGAAGCATATGGAAGGGTCCTATATTAATCTGCTTATATTTCTGTTTTTCTTATCATATATGTTCTAGGTATACTTGCAGTTCATTATTCTTTCACCTTGCTTAAAATATCGTAAATGTTATTCCAATTGTAAACCATATACTCTATCAATATATGTTACAGGTTTAATATCATAAATGCCTCCACATCGAATTACTTGAAGCAATTAAAAGGTTAGTGGTTACAGATTGACTCATATGTGATGCATAGTATTCTTCAATCATTGGAGTTAAACATTCATTTACTTTTGCATCTGGAAGACTCGATACCTTCTCACGTGTGGAGCTACAGGACTTCAACTTATTTGGAGATGAAAACCACTGGGTAAAAGCTCTCTTACCTGGTTCGAGGTCTTATTGATTTACCAGTGACTTTCAAGTTATCTTTGAAAATAGGCCCAGTACCCAATTCTCATTCCAGCACCCCCATTGCACGAATACTGTCCCTGAAAACAGAAAAAGTTGTTATCAAGTTTACTGACTAAATCAAGTTTATGTAGAATGACGATACATGATATAAAACTAAGCCTTTAATAACGATCTCGTAGTCCTTCGAGTTTGGCAAACTCTGACACGCATAGCCCTGTACATCCAAGTGATCTATTCAAACAAACCAGTTAGAACAACCATGAAACACAATAGATATAAACATGTTGAACTAATAAGATCTCGTAAAAATCACACCTTACCAGGACTTGGTCACCAGGTTTTGCAGCACCGACCAACTTGTTATGCATCAGCAAGCTTACTCTATGAGGTGTACCCCCGTTCAGGGATCCCTTTAGGCGTCTCCTACATAAGAACATCATAAATTTGAAGCACATACCTCTATTTCCATAAGAACAACCCAAGTCATACAATTGATATAACATTTTTTTTAGTCTGAGAAATATTTGTTATTTTTCAACTTCTCCATAAGAAAAGTATAATATGCAAATAAATTATGGTACATCAGTAGACCATTTGCTTTTGATGATGTACTTGAGCTTCTAGCGAGGCAAGCCTGAGTAGCTCAGATAGTGTACCCCCATAAGTACGATGTAAACTGACCTAATTGCTACATATAAGGAGAAATATTAATAAACAGCTACAACTTTTCTTTTAATCACTTAGCAACAACCCAAATATGTAGAATGTAAATTCAAGATTGTGGAGGGGGTATAATAATCATAAAAGAAGAAAATATTAGTATTCCCAAATGCCTTATAAATTGGCAATGAGGATACCACTCAAGAAGTCAAGTACTTCCTACTTATATAGAGAAATTGTCTTGGCTGCTTGAAAAGCTACATGAACTGATAGAAAATGGTGACGTACTATCCCAAAACGGGCTTAAAGTCGCTGCTCTTCATGGTGACAAAGACCAGTCATCTCATATAGAGACGTTGCAGAAGTCAAAAGCCGGGATATGCCATGTTCTTTTTGCAAGTGATTTTGCTACTCGTGATCTTGAGTCAAGTCATTTAATTCATTGGTTAACCATAATATTTTTTGGACAAAGTTCAATTCAACATGACCCGATTTCGATCAAGACAAAAAATATAAGGCATCTCAGTAGTCAGTTACAGCCATCAATGTCATCAACTGACCCGCAAACTATAGTTCAGGCACTCAATGTGGCAATCTTGGGGACAAATCAAATAGACCTTATTATAACAAACGTGGCAATTTTGTGAACATATACCTAAAATCAAGAAGCTAATTGTTAATCCTTCTTGTTTTTTGCTCAAAACAAAAACAAAGACACAGTTTTTTTAGTCAAGTTGTGTAAAGAGTATGTATGGTTAACGAAAGCTCAAGATTTAGTATTGTATTACATATTCCACAATAACATTTACTTATATAAAGCTAAAAGAACTAAGCCAAATCATACCAAGATTCCACATGGAATTATGATAAAAGTACAAACGAACGTATAGTGGATAACGAAGTGTGATGCTTACATTAAGAAAGGTGTCCATCCTAATTGAACACCGGTTACCTGTGAAAGTTGAAGCATCGCAAATTTTCATAAAAAATTAGATCGATTGTAGCAGAAGGGTGAGTTTGCATCCAAACATAATAAAAAAATAAACTATAACACTGCCGGTAATATTACATCGATTGTAAGGATTGATGATTAGGGTTTTGAGAATAATAAGGGTAGGTTTTTCTGATAGGATAATTAGTGCCAATAATCTGTGTTGATGATTGTGTTTTAATTTAAATGTTTTAACCCAGAACGTGGGTCGGCCCAGGACGTGGGATGTGTTGACATGGATTAGGCTAATGATAAGTGACGTGGCAAATCTCTCCTGTTATATATAATGTAAAGATATATATATATATATATATATATATATATATATATATATATATATATATATATATATATATATATATATATATATATATATATATATATATATATATATATATATATATGTATATATATATATATATGTATATATATATGTATATATATATATGTATATAGAGTAGGGATCCAGTAAGAAGAAAAAATAAAATGAGAAGAATAAGAAGAAATCCTGACCACAAATTCCACAAAGGAAAAAGATTTTTAAGGGGAGATGCATCTGATTTTGTAGGTGCATCTGAAATGTGTGGCAGTGGTTTCTTCTCATTCTTCTCATTTTACTTAATCTTCTTATTAGATCCTAACTCTATATATATATATATATATATATATATATATATATATATATATATATATATATATATATATATATATATATATATATATATATATATATATATATATATATATATATATATATATATATATATATATATATATATATATATATATATATATATATATATATATATATATATATATATATATATATATATATATATATATATATATATATATATATATATATATATATATATATATATATATATATATATATATATATATATATATATATATATATATATATATATATATATATATATATATATATATATATATATATATATATTTCCTATATGGATACTTCTAAGTTTACTTCACCCATCAAAGGAAAGATAAAACACAACCCAAATCGACCAATTCATAAGTAATGAGTCGAAACTGACATATCAATATTGCAATTGTATTGTAGTTTCCTATAGATTGGTATTTGGTTTTCTAGCACTATGATGGTAAATATTCTGATCTTAACTCCACGCTAATGATTTACTTCCATATTATAATGCACTAATGTATTAAAAAGATTATAGATAGATGGTGAGAATTAGATGAGATCACAAAATGCCAGCTCACTCATAATTAAGGAGAACGAGTATACTTTCATGAAAATATATGACATATATAGTGATGTATAAGTGTTTGGATTATAGACATGTGGTTACGAATGCATGGGGCAGAGTAACATTGTTGGCGGGCTTCACATTGGGCAGAAGGCCAGAATATCTAGGTGCATAGTTCTGCCCTATTTAGCTCCCCTTCTATTTAAGCCTACTACAAAAATCACAACCAGTCAAGTCCTCGTCACAGATGGTTAGTTCTGATGAAATTTAAAATTGGCAATTTTTATAAACAAACTAGTTGACATTCTAGCGGTAGCACTCCTATACTGAAATGATGATGGAATATAGTTAAAACTCTGTAGATTATGAAAAAATGCATCAGGCTTAGTAAATCTCTCAAGAGAGTTTAGCAAGTATTTTAAACCATTATTTAATTAAATTATAGAAATGGGAACTTACTGACTTACGAGTTCTTTACTTTCTGAGATAAATAGGTTTCCTGGCCCACTCTAAACTACCTGTTCCAACCAACCTACTACCGGGCCCACATATACGATCATTTCAATGCCCTGCCTTCTGTTATAAAATCCTAATACTGATGATAGTGAGCAAGTAACTGGTATCCCACAAATATTACCAAGAAGATAACGTGAACATTTTTCAATATAATAAACATTTTTCATGTTAAAAAACACACACTGAAAAAAAGAACTTACTATAGTTGCTTTTTCCTAAACCTTCAAGTGAAAATACTGATTCCCTAATGTGTTAATCGATTCAGTAAACATAACCTAAACACGAATGCCCTAATGTGGCGTTAATCGATGCCCTAATAATACTCACTAATGCCCTAATAATACTCACTGACGCCCTAATAATATCCATTCTATATTTTCTTTGTTGTAATCAAACGTAAACGATTTACTAGTTTTTATACTTAAGTTAGAATCTATCTAAATTTAGAAGCAAAGATTGACTAATACTCATTGATGCACTAATAATACTAAACTGATGCCGTAATAATACACTTAATTTCGGGAAGAATTAATCATTGGAATTACCATAGAGAACTAGCAAAATTGAAACTGAAAATAAAAAGCTCCATAAAAAATATACTTCTGTAAATCTTAATCCCATGGTCTTTCTCTGTTTTAAGCAATCAATGAAAAGAAGAGAAAGCTCAATCTTTAATTTAGTTAGTATCTCCTTGAAATTTTAATGTAAATATTGAACGGGTCCTATCAGGTACATTTGATCTGAGCAACAACAGATGCTCCTTGGCCATAGCTGGAGCAATCTCGAGTATCCTTGAAGCATCAGTAGTACTGACGCTACTTTACAGGGCATCAAGCTTTTTTACTAGCGATCTGATCCTATAAAATACCAAGGAATATAAAAAGAAGAGTAAATCCTATGTATATGAAGAAGTTAAAATCAGCTACAATCTAGTTTTCAAAGATGCAACATCGACCGAAGTACTAAACAAGTGACACAATGTTTAAGTGTTTATCACCAGTTTCACATGGATACTTATATTTACCTCTTCATCACTATGAGAACTTTTTTGGATGAACATAAACCCAATCTCAATACTTTTATGCATTACAAGTCTGCAATATAAAAGGTAAAATAAAAGGGAATCATCTAAAAACATGTAATGGAAAATTAAACACCGAAATATAGATTAATAAGTATCAGCAAGTTTCAAAACTTCTAACCAAATATTTGACTCGCATAAAAAGTTTCGAGAGTGGATTTATGGTCATCCAATTTAACCGCCGTGAAATGATTCTTAGAGCCTTCTAAAGCAGTTCAACCACACCTTAAATATTCTAACCAAAATTTCTAGTAAAAAAATAGCACCATTGGTAAATAACTTGTAAAGTTCTCTTGAGCCATAACAAAACGTCAATTGCCAATACCTTATTAGTTAAACAAGTTTATACAAAGATTTACCTTCTTTGAAAAAAATTGTTCAATAATCATCCATAACTAAAAACAAACGCACTTTCTTAGGGGGTGTTTGTTTACACTTACTGCTGCAAAGGACTCTCTCTAGAACTTTAGTGATACTTCATGTGCTACACACTTGGTCTTTAGCGTTTGCGCCCACGGAGACACCATTTTACTAGACATTACTCATTTGATATTATTTACTTATTTGACAAACCGGCAGACCCTAGAAAATTACGCATGTAATGTACTGTGTATGCTTCTTGTATAGACCAGATATGAAATTACTTGAGCCTCTTTTTGAAGCACACGCTTCTTCAAAACCTACTGCAACTTTACGCTTTGTAGGTAACATTGATGCCTTGTGTTGGTTTGCAACAACACCATGAGTGGTAGGAATGATGATGGACATTAGACATGTCATGCCTATCTGATTGTTTAATAGTGATGGGTCTTGACTGGGAACAGGTTCTATTTGCGAGAGAGTTGCTGATAGTGATTGGATACGACACTATCAAACATGCATATTGTTGTTGATTACAAGAGATAATCAAGCATACGCCATCAAATCCCAGAAATACAACCTACATAAAATAGTAAGTCATGAAGGTGAGGAAGTTAACTGAATAACTTTTAAACGTACCATACAATATAAAAGCAAGTGCTTATCAAGACAGAATATGGAGCAAGAATACAACAAACTTAAATAAAGCTATATACATTCAAACAGACTTACGCATTTAGCAAGAGACGGAGATATAAGAAAGTTATCACCTAAGTTACATATAGACTACAATAAATATACCATAAACACAATAGACTAAGCATCAATATCAGACCCATATTGTATAATTAGAGATTCTACACCTACGTCTGCTATAAACAAACATCTGGATACAAAAAGGGTAATGAAACTGAACCTGATACCAGATCTGTACAGAATGAGAAATATAAATAGTTTAATTTTGCTTTGGTATCCTTTGGAAGAAACCTATTTCTGTTTTATCTTTCTAGAACTTTATGGACTAACAAATAGACGCACCAAATAATCAACTATGGTGCCCTTTTTTCGCAGACCTTGATGCACAAATAAACCAATCTTGCGTAACGCACAATACATTAAACAATGATTTCTCTAATACAAACATGTTTCATTAACAAACGTAATATCGTTTAATAATATGTTTTATTTGTGCACTGGTGCCTTAATGCAATATTAAAACGATGCTCTAATATAGCCTTAATGCCCAAATTCAGCTCCATAACAGATGTTAATCAAATACTCCGTACTATAAGCAAATGGTGCATTAAACTTAACGCACAAATATTATAAATAAGAGGATTCCTTAAATTTAAATATTCACAGCTTTTCAAGACTAATCTGTATCCACTGACAAATATTATAATAAACGTGTGCCCCATATTTAACACACCAATGCTATTTTTATTTCATAGCTATATATTTTGAACAATAAGAAAGCTAATTTACCTAATAAAATCTTGTTAATGTATCTAATTTACCCTAATGTCCTAATACAATATTAAACTAATGCCCCCTATTACAGCCTTAATACATACGCTTTAAACAAATAAATAGAAACATTACTAATAGACGCCTTAAACAAACAAGAAAACTGATGCCCCCTTACAGAAACAAACAAACAAACAAATCACCTAACCTTTAAACTAAATAGATCACTCAACTACACCTCATCACATCTGACCTAAAACATGGAATTTACCATTAGTTAAACATGTATACAAACATAAAATAAAATTAAGTCAATATTGGTCACTAGAACACATAAATGGTTACATCTGATCAAAAGCATAACGTAGTAAATTAATCAATAATTCTACATAATACATCAAAATTAAGTCGAAACCGATCGCTAATCAACATATGATTACATCTGACCTAACAATCATTTAAACTTCAAAGTGTCATGTGCCTATCTTCAACATGTGATGAAGCAGCAGTTGTGTAACAAATACGGGCTCCATAATGTGACAACCCGTCAATTTCAGGTCGTTATTTTAATCTCGACTATTACGTATTACGTGTTTACTTTAATGAGAATTTTAATTTATCGACTAACCGAGAAGGTTATGACTTGAAACTAGCGTAAGAATGTCGATTAGATGAAAACCAGCAAGGAATATGTTAGGTATCGATATTATGTTCTCAAATAATCATAAAAATGATTTTTATTATATTTAATCTTTATTTCTCGTATTTTACGTTTTAACGAATGACGATAACTATTAGTGATCGCGATACCGACGGATGCCCAAAAATTTACGTTTCATTATCGAATGTATCGATATTGTATATTTTCGACATTTTCGATGTAATTGCGTTTTAAGTCGTGTCGAAGCTTTGTTATTATATTTTGAAGCATTTTAACTTTCGAAAAGTATTTTTACGAAACCGAGCCCCGTAAATATTTTGAAAATTTACAATTTACATTTGCTACCTTGTAAATTATTTACTTGCATCTTTGGACCAAAAGAATGCATAAATGACAAAAACTACCCTCACCCCACTATATAAGGTTTTTCCACTAACTCATTTCATTTAAAAATTCATTTTAAACAAAACAAAAATCTCTCTCTTGTTCTTCCCCATTTAGGCCGTCCACCCCCCTTCACCCTAATCCATTGATTTTTGATTTTGTACTTTGAATCAAAGGAATCTAAAACAAGACCCATCTTGGAAATTCAAAGAGCTTTCTATTGGTATAATTTTTTTCTACATGCATTCACTAAATTTTTATTTTTAGTTTTTGAGGATGAACATCAAGTTTGATCTATTTTTATGGTGATAAATGGTGTTAATATTATAATATTCATAGTGGGTTTTGTTGCATGTAAGATTTTTAGTTATTTAATTTTTGTGAGATTAAATTTGAGGGTGTTATGGGTTAGTTAGATGTGTTAGTATGATATTAGGATCATATTAGGACCATAGGAATTGTTGGAATGGGTTGAAAAGGTGTCTTGGTATGATTTTTAGATGGTTTATTTTAGGCAGTAACTTTAAGGCCATTTTTGAAATTGTTACTGTGATAAACTTGGTAAACTAATAAGATAGGGTCGTAGAGAATTTCGTTAGCTTCGATTTGAGCTAAAGTAGAGCTTCTAACTCATTACGAGCGAAAAGTTATGCTACTTTTAGTATTTGTGTACCGGAGACGGGTATCGGCACAATCCGAAAATTGTTGTCGATATTTGGAACGAATCTCGGGGACTATAAAATGAGTTTTAAAAATGTTCAAGGGCTGTTGTAAGTTGATAAACCTCAGGTCATGAGTCTATTTTCAAACCCGAGTGGCGGTTTTGCAAACGGAATTGTTTAGATAAGTCAAAATGGTTTTACAAGTCAAAGGCGCAAAACTGTCCGGTTTTTGCAACACGAAGGTGTGTCGGGCAGAAGGTCTTAGAAGTAATATTTTTGAATGAAATTTAAACTGAGTCTTATTCATATTATGTGTGAGTTTGTCACCAAGTTTCGTCGAAATCGGACAAGTCTAGATAGGTTAGATTGGTGTGTACATTTGGAGTGTATATGCTGAGTGGTATTTTGGACACGTAGTTCAATACTTGTATGACGTGAGTTGAGTATTCACTACTGGACATGGTGACTTACTCGAGTGTTAAGTCATTATATAAATGACTTAGTGACTGGTCCGAGGAAAGTAAAATGAGGGTTTGACTTGCGTTGACTTGGCGTCTTATGACGGGTCAATGTCAAGGGTGTAAGCTTTTAAATGAATAAGTGTTGAACAAAAGGGCCTAGTAGTACACTTATATTTTTGTTATTTTTCGGGATTTTCATGGTCATTTGAAATTGACTTTCGTATTATTTAAGTATTATTTATACTTAAGTCGTTTATTAACGAACGCGCCTTAATTGGTAGGTTGCGGTCTTCGTGTTTAACGGGTATCACAAATCGTCGACAATCGTCACATTTCTACTATCGTACCAAGGTGAGTCTATAGCCTCGCTTTAACATGTTTACTTGTTTTATAAAACCCGCGAGGGGGATAACATGCTTGTTTTATTAAGATAAAAGGGGTACGACGAGAAGTTGTGGAAACCCTTATTATTGGAAAAACATTTATTGATAAATGAAGGGTACAACGAGAAGTTGTGGTAAACCCTCTTTCTTTTAAAAATTGAACACAAAGGACCCGATTGTATGCTTAGATGAAAGTTGTTATAAAAGTTTGTTTAGCCTGAAAAGACCCATGAATCGTGAATTGTTAATCGAAAGGAACGCTAATACTATGGATAGATCTATCGGGGTGACACCCAGTCCGGTCGCGACTAGCTATCGCGTGGTGTTGTGATGCACCAGTAATGAAACATCGGATGCAATTGTATAAGAGAAATATACGCACTTGGCTAGGTGTGTTGGGCTGAAATAATATATGTTAACGTTCAATTTCACGAGACTTATGAAATAACAACGATAATTATGTCTGATCCACATGATTGTCAACCACAGAAGGTTTATTCAGAATACTTGTGTTCATTTATTTAATTTAAACTCTATAGATTCACTCAACATTTTTGTTGACTTTATAGCATGTTTTATCTCAGGTCCATGAAGAAGGCACTCAGGGAAGGCGGTTTCATGCAGCTTGCTAAATTAAATGTTTTGGCCCACTTTACTAAACGATGTCCATTCTAAGAAACTTTTATTGTTTGGTTGGTTGTGTAAACTTTAAAACTATTTGGGACCGTGTGTGAACTGTTTTATTTTTAAACAAATGAATGGATGTATGTTTTGTTAAAACGACTCATTTTGAGGCGTTTTCTATGATACTGAGGTTGAACCATGATAGTAACACCCAATGACCCTTCCGCTGCTATGACCGAAATTGGGGGTGTTACAGATTGGCATCAGAGCTCAAGTTATAGAGAACGAAAAGATTTTCCAAAAATAAAATTTTGAAATCTTTTGACTATAACATCTGCAAGTGAAACCTCCGAGTTGCCAATGGACGAGAATAAGAAAAGTATATATGTTATACATATTTAATTATTATTTATGCTTAAAGCATAATGGATTACATTTATTTATAAATGTTTATTATTTGATTATTATAATACTAATACGTGATTTACAAACGACGCTGATTGTCACAATAGAAATCCCTGTCTTTTGATTCATTCCTCGTGAATCTTCGTTCCTCGTCTAAATTCTATTCTTTATTCTATCATCCATTCTTGTCCTTTTCATCTATCTATTCTTATTTTATGTTATTCATGATTTGTTATCACAAGCGTTGAATGAATACTCATTTTGATGTGAATTGTGTAACAGGATTATGCCGCCTAAACAGTTGACTGAGACTCAGTTACGTGCTATAGTAGCTGATCAATTTCAGATATCTATGAATGAATTTATGGCAAATTTGAATAATGGAGCCGGTGGATCTGGTGGAGCTGGTGGATCCGGTGGAGCTGGTGGATCTGGTGGAGCTGGCGATACTGGAGCTGGCAACACTGGAACTGGCGCTACTAGAGCTGGCAATACTGGAGCTGGCGCTACTGGAGCTGGCGCTACTGGAGCTGATAATACTGGAGCTGGTAATGCGGGAGCTGGCAATGCTGGTGCTGGAACTGGTGATGCTAATAGACCAGTGATTCCTAAAAACAAGAAGTGCAATTATACCTCGTTCATGAAATGCAAACCTCCAACTTTTAAGGGTACTGAAGGCGCTGTTGGGATAATGCAATGGTTTGAGAAATTGGAATCCGTGTTTCGATTTAGTGGAAGTGAGGAAGGAGATAAAGTGATGTTTGCCTCTGCTACTCTTCAAGGGCGAGCATTAACTTGGTGGAATGGAAGAATGGCATCATTGGGTATGGATGCTGCTTATGCTACACCTTGGGTTGAAGTAAGAAGGTGGATGACTGAGGAATTCTGTCCAAGGAGTGTTATTCAGAGGTTAGAACAGGAACTATATCAGCTGAGACTGAAGGGTACTGACATTGATGGATACACCAACAGATTCCATGAGCTTGCTCTACTTTGTCCAAACAAAGTTAACCCAGAATACTTGAAGGTAGAGCAGTATATTCGAGGCTTACCGACCAACATCCGTGGTGATGTGACCTCATCTAAACCTGCCAATATTGATGAAGTTGTTCGTATGGCCTACCAACTAATGGGTCAAATCATCCAAGACAAGGCTGATGGTGTTTTTGAAGGCAACAAAAGAAGAGCTGAAAATGACAGTGATGATCGTAGTGATAACCGTCAATCTCACAACAGAAATCAAAACCGAAGGAGGGGTAACGCTAATGCGATGACTGAAGCTGCAACTGCTGATAAAGGAACTAGATGTCAACGCTGCAAGAAGTCTCATACTGGTGAGTGTGCTAAGTGTGGAAGGTGCAACAAGTTAGGTCACAAGACTGAAGACTGTTGGGGACCAGGAAAGAAGGGAGTGACGTGTTATAACTGCCAAGGTAAAGGTCACATGAGGAACCAATGCCCTCAACCTCCGAAGAATGCACGTGGTAGAGATAACCAAGGAAAAGCTTATCAATTGGGTGAAGCCGAAGCGAAGCAAAACCCGAAAGTCGTCACTGGTACGTTTTTACTGAACAACCGTTATGCTACAGCTTTATTTGATTCTGGTGCGGACAAAAGCTTTGTGTCTACAAGTTTTAGTACCTTAATTGATATCAAACCGGTCGAATTAGACGCAAGTTATGAGGTAGAACTAGCTGATGGTAAATTAGTAAGTACCAATTGTGCGCTCCTAGGATGTTCTCTTAATCTCTTGAACCGTATTTTTAAGATAGACTTGATGATTGTCGAATTGGGAAGTTTTGATATTATTATCGGAATGGATTGGTTATCCAAGTATAACGCGTCTATCTTGTGTGGAGAAAAGAAATTTAGGATTCCCTTAGATGACAAGACCATGGTTATCGAAGGTGATCATCGTAGTTCACGACTAAAAATCGTTTCGTGCATTAAGGCTCGTAAGTATATCGAAAGAGGCTATGAGTTATTCCTAGCTAAAGTAGTGGAGAAGGAATCGAAGGAGAAACGTGCTGAAGATGTACCTGTTATCCGTGACTTTCCTGAAGTGTTTCCGGAAGATTTGCCTGGACTTCCTCCCCCAAGGCAGGTAGAATTCCAAATTGACCTAATTCCTGGTGCTACACCCGTGGCTCGTGCGCCATATCGTTTAGCCCCATCCGAGCTGAAGGAGTTATCTGTGCAATTGCAAGAGCTATCTGATAAGGGTTTTATACGACCGAGTTCGTCACCTTGGGGAGCCCCTGTCTTATTCGTTAAGAAGAAAGATGGTTCGTTTCGTATGTGCATTGATTACCGAGAGTTGAATAAGCTAACGATCAAGAATCGTTATCCGCTTCCAAGAATTGATGATTTATTCGATCAACTTCAAGGTTCTCGTGTTTTCTCCAAGATTGATCTTCGTTCTGGTTACCATCAACTTCGCATACGTGAGGAAGATATTCCTATCACGGCGTTTAGAACTCGTTATGGTCATTATGAGTTTCTGGTTATGCCTTTTGGTTTGACTAATGCACCTGCTGTATTCATGGATTTAATGAATCGCATTTGTAAGCCGTATCTTGATAAATTCGTGATCGTTTTCATAGATGATATTCTAATCTACTCCAAGAGTAATGAAGAGCATGCCGAACACTTAAGGATTATCTTGAACTTGTTGAAGAACGAAAAGTTATACGCTAAGTTCTCAAAGTGTGATTTTTGGCTTAATTATGTACAATTTCTCGGACATGTGATCGATAAAAGTGGAGTACATGTTGATCCTGCAAAGATAGAAGCCATCAAGAATTGGAATGCTCCGACTACTCCAACTGACGTGCGACAATTTCTAGGTTTGGCTGGGTATTACCGAAGGTTTATTGAAGGATTCTCTTTGATATCGAAACCATTAACGAAGCTGACTCAGAAGAATAAACCGTATGTGTGGGGCGATGATGAAGAAGAAGCTTTCCAAACCCTGAAGATGAAACTCTGTAGTGCGCCGATTTTATCGTTACCTGAAGGAAGTGAAGATTTTGTTGTTTATTGCGATGCATCTCTCAGAGGATATGGTGCTGTTCTTATGCAACGCGAAAAGGTGATCGCATATGCCTCTAGAAAAATAAGGAAGAATGAGGAGAACTACACTACCCATGACTTGGAATTGGGCGCTGTGGTTTTTGCTCTGCGACTTTGGAGACATTATCTGTATGGTACGAAGTGTACAGTATTCACTGATCATAAAAGCCTACAATACATATTGGATCAAAAGGAGCTGAATATGAGGCAACGTCGATGGGTTGAACTCTTAAGTGATTACGACTGCGAAATTCGTTATCATCCAGGAAAGGCGAACGTGGTAGCTGACGCGTTAAGTCGAAAGGAAAGGGAGAAACCGATTCGAGTGCGTGCTTTGGTGGTGACAGTTCATAATAACTTACCTGAGCAGATTCGAAACGCACAAATCGAAGCGTGCAAGAAGGAAAATATTGCGGCCGAAAGATTTAGAGGAGACGGTGAAACATTTGAGACGCGATCCGATGGTATCAAATGTTTGAGAGGTCGAATCTGGTTACCATTATATGGTGGACTGAGAGACTTGATTATGTTAGAATCTCATAAGTCCAAGTATTCTATTCATCCTGGATCGGACAAAATGTACCAAGACTTGAAAAAGTTATACTGGTGGCCGAATATGAAAGCTGATATTGCAACATACGTCACGAAATGCTTAACATGTGCAAAAGTGAAAGCTGAATATCAGAAGCCGTCAGGATTACTTGTCCAACCTGAAATTCCAGTCTGGAAATGGGAGCGAATTACGATGGACTTCATCACAAAACTCCCACGGACACCGTCTGGGTTCGATGCAATTTGGGTTATTGTTGATCGTTTAACTAAATCCGCTAATTTTATTCCAATCAACGAGAGGTTTGGTTTGGAGAAACTCGCCGATATTTATCTGAAGGAAATCGTGTGCAAGCATGGTGTTCCTATTTCAATCATTTCCGATAGAGATAGTCGTTTTGCTTCTGGATTTTGGAGATCACTTCAAAAGTCATTAGGAACCAATTTGGATATGAGCACAGCCTATCATCCGCAAACTGATGGGCAAAGCGAAAGAACAATCCAAACTTTGGAGGATATGCTACGTGCTTGTGTGATAGACTTTGGAAGTAGCTGGGATAAGCACTTACATTTGGCCGAATTCTCGTACAATAACAGTTATCACGCGAGTATTAAAGCTGCACCTTTTGAAGCACTGTATGGGAGAAAATGTAGATCACCCGTTAGCTGGAATGAGGTTGGTGATGCCCAACTCACTGCACCAGATTTGATTAGAGAGACGACGGATATGATTGTGCAAATCAAGAACAGGTTGTTGTCTGCTCGAAGCCGACAGAAGAGTTATGCGGATGTGAGAAGAAAACCATTGGAGTTTAACGTGGGAGATAAGGTTATGCTAAAGGTATCACCATGGAAAGGTGTTGTACGATTTGGAAAACGTGGGAAGTTAAGTCCTCGTTATATCGGACCATTCAAGGTTACATCTAGAGTTGGACCCGTGGCATACCAACTGGAACTACCACAAGAACTGTATGGGATTCATAACACTTTTCACGTGTCGAATCTGAAAAAGTGTTTATCCGATGAAGAACTCGTTATACCGTTAGACGAGGTTAAGGTTGATAAAAAGTTGCACTTTATTGAAGAACCGGTCGAGATCATGGATCGCGAGGTCAAGCAACTGAAGCAAAGCCGTATACCTATTGTCAAAGTTCGACGGAACTCTCGAAGAGGACCGTAGTTTACTTGGGAACGAGAAGACCAAATGTGGATGAATTACCCTCATCTCTTTGATTTCAACAAGCGATCGGGCAAGAACGCAAGTTGATCTTCGAGGGCGAAGATCCTAATTTGGTGGGGATGATGTGACAACCCGTCAATTTCAGGTCGTTATTTTAATCTCGACTATTACGTATTACGTGTTTACTTTAATGAGAATTTTAATTTATCGACTAACCGAGAAGGTTATGACTTGAAACTAGCGTAAGAATGTCGATTAGATGAAAACCAGCAAGGAATATGTTAGGTATCGATATTATGTTCTCAAATAATCATAAAAATGATTTTTATTATATTTAATCTTTATTTCTCGTATTTTACGTTTTAACGAATGACGATAACTATTAGTGATCGCGATACCGACGGATGCCCAAAAATTTACGTTTCATTATCAAATGTATCGATATTGTATATTTTTTACGTTTTCGATGTAATTGCGTTTTAAGTCGTGTCGAAGCTTTGTTATTATATTTTGAAGCGTTTTAACTTTCGAAAAGTATTTTTACGAAACCCGAGCCCCGTAAATATTTTTAAAATTTACAATTTACATTTTCTACCTTGTAAATTATTTACTTGCATCTTTGGACCAAAAGAATGCATAAATGACAAAAACTACCCTCACCCCACTATATAAGGTTTTTCCACTAACTCATTTCATTTAAAAATTCATTTTAAACAAAAAAAAATCTCTCTCTCTTGTTCTTCCCCATTTTGGCCGTCCACCCCCCTTCACCCTAATCCATTGATTTTTGATTTTGTACTTTGAATCAAAGGAATCTAAAACAAGACCAATCTTGGAAATTCAAAGAGCTTTCTATTGGTATAATTTTTTTATACATGCATTCACTAAATTTTTATTTTTAGTTTTTGAGGATGAACATCAAGTTTGATCTATTTTTATGGTGATAAATGGTGTTAATATTATAATATTCATAGTGGGTTTTTGTTGCATGTAAGATTTTTAGTTATTTAATTTTATGAGATCAAATTTGAGGGTGTTATGGGTTAGTTAGATGTGTTAGTATGATATTAGGATCATATTAGGACCATAGGAATTGTTGGAATGGGTTCAAAAGGTGTCTTGGTATGATTTTTAGATGGTCTATTTTAGGCAGTAACTTTAAGGCCATTTTGAAAATGTTACTGTGATAAACTTGGTAAACTAATAAGATACAGTCGTAGAGAATTTCGTTAGCTTCGATTTGAGCTAAAGTAGAGCTTCTAACTCATTACGAGCGAAAAGTTATGCTACTTTTAGTATTTGTGTACCGGGAGACGGGTATCGGCACAATCCGAAAATTGTTGTCGATATTTGGAACGAATCTTGGGGACTATAAAATGAGTTTTAAAAATGTTCAAGGGCTGTTGTAAGTTGATAAACCTCAGGTCATGAGTCTATTTTCAAACCCGAGTGGCGGTTTTGCAAACGGAATTGTTTAGATAAGTCAAAATGGTTTTACAAGTCAAAGGCGCAAAACTGTCCGGTTTTTGCAACACGAAGGTGTGTCGGGCAGAAGGTCTTAGAAGTAATATTTTTGAATGAAATTTAAACTGAGTCTTATTCATATTATGTGTGAGTTTGTCACCAAGTTTCGTCGAAATCGGACAAGTCTAGATAGGTTAGATTGGTGTGTACATTTGGAGTGTATATGCTGAGTGGTATTTTGGACACGTAGTTCAATACTTGTATGACGTGAGTTGAGTATTCACTACTGGACATGGTGACTTACTCGAGTGTTAAGTCATTATATAAATGACTTAGTGACTGGTCCGAGGAAAGTAAAATGAGGGTTTGACTTGCGTTGACTTGGCGTCTTATGACGGGTCAATGTCAAGGGTGTAAGCTTTTAAATGAATAAGTGTTGAACAAAAGGGCATAGTAGTACACTTATATTTTTGTTATTTTTCGGGATTTTCATGGTCATTTGAAATTGACTTTCGTATTATTTAAGTATTATTTATACTTAAGTCGTTTATTAACGAACGCGCCTTAATTGGTAGGTTGCGGTCTTCGTGTTTAACGGGTATCACAAATCGTCGGCAATCGTCACATTTCTACTATCGTACCAAGGTGAGTCTATAGCCTCGCTTTAACATGTTTACTTGTTTTATAAAACCCGCGAGGGGGATAACATGCTTTTTTTATTAAGATAAAAGGGGTACGACGAGAAGTTGTGGAAACCCTTATTATTGGAAAAACATTTATTGATAAATGAAGGGTACAACGAGAAGTTGTGGTTAACCCTCTTTCTTTTAAAAATTGAACACAAAGGACCCGATTGTATGCTTAGATGAAAGTTGTTATAAAAGTTTGTTTAGCCTGAAAAGACCCATGAATCGTGAATTGTTAATCGAAAGGAACGCTAATACTATGGATAGATCTATCGGGGCGACAGCCAGTCCGGTCGCGACTAGCTATCGCGTGGTGTTGTGATGCACCAGTAATGAAACATCGGATGCAATTGTATAAGAGAAATATACGCACTTGGCTAGGTGTGTTGGGCTGAAATAATATATGTTAACGTTCAATTTCACGAGACTTATGAAATAACAACGATAATTATGTCTGATCCACATGATTGTCAACCACAGAAGGTTTATTCAGAATACTTGTGTTCATTTATTTAATTTAAACTCTATAGATTCACTCAACATTTTTGTTGACTTTATAGCATGTTTTATCTCAGGTCCATGAAGAAGGCACTCAGGGAAGGCGGTTTCATGCAGCTTGCTAAATTAAATGTTTTTGCCCGCTTTACTAAACGATGTCTATTCTAAGAAACTTTTATTGTTTGGTTGGTTGTGTAAACTTTAAAACTATTTGGGACCGTGTGTGAACTGTTTTATTTTTAAACAAATGAATGGATGTATGTTTTGTTAAAACGACTCCTTTTGAGGCGTTTTCTATGATATTGAGGTTGAACCATGATAGTAACACCCAATGACCCTTCCGTTGCTATGACCGAAATAGGGGGTGTTACACATAACATTTACATCAAGTATATCCTAGTTGTAAAAGTACTTGAAGTAGATCGATCACCTATGTTGACAACAATTGCCCCAGAAACTGGTTCGACCTCAACCCACTGTTCACCGCAACCTGTAATAACCCACCAATCTCATTCTGCACAAGCACATTTAGCGCGTATGGATCAGTGTGGGAAGTCAGCCCTAGTGGGCACTGAGGATAGAAATGTGATATGTTTAACTCGCTTCCAAACATGACCACTGTTTCAACTTGTAAAACTTTATACCCAATCCTTCACATAAAATTGACATCAACTCTTCTGCTAGTCCACTTACTGCCTCGTCCCAATCCGCCAATGCTTTCCTACACATCTTCGGCACCATCTCCCATGCTGGTTCCATGGGTGACAACCACACCTGCGCAATCACAATCATCCGTTTACCATGCATCTGGGCCGGGGGGTTCCTACATCGGTACATCCGATTCGATGCAATACAATAAATATTGTATTCAGTATTTACGTTTTCGTCCCTATTTACATGTTCCAGACTTTGATAAAGGTATATATGGAGACACTAGATCCTTAAGTGAACCATATGATATATGACCAATAACGACTGTCTGAAAATAGGTTCCAACTTTTTTTGGAAATTGCAATTTCGTTAAGTTAGCAAGAAGCTTAGGCAAAAAGACCATATGTGAATATAAAGTTCTTATATATCTGTTCAGCTTTTAGATTAGTTACCATTTAGTTCGACTTAAAACAGAACAAGACTAGTTTAGCTACAATCTAAATAGTTTCTTCCATCCAACTTGAACAACAATCTACGCACTTGAATGTATTTCAGGCAGTGTCATACAGCTAAAGGCTATAACGGAGTATTATTTTACTTATATGCACTAAAATGTAACTATACTACATAAACATTCAATACATGTCATTCCATTCCGCGATAATACCAATGAAATTATAAGTATCATAATGATGCACTTAAATAACATAAAAATAATAAATTGTAACTAAAAACTTACAATTTTGTATAAATTCGTTACAATTTCAATGTCTTATGGTGTATGATGGATGGTCTGGTGTGTTGTCTAGGTGGTTTAAGCTTCTCCGATGATGGAGATGGAGGCGTCGATGGAGATGGAGGAGATGGTGACGTCGATGGAGATGGAGGCGTCGATGGAGATGGAGGAGATGGTGGCGTCGATGGATATGGAGGCTGAGATAGTGGTGGCAGCGAAGGAGATGCGGTGGAGACAGTGGTTGAGTGATGGAAATGGCGGCAGCTATAGTGGTGGCAAAAATGGAGATGAAGATGTGTGTGGATTGTACGATTTTTTTTCCTTTTCTTGTTTTCTGGAATAATAAGAATAAGAATGTGACCTTGGCAATTCTAATCCCACGGTTTTTGGTAATTTCTATTTTCTACCCTCCGGTTTCTGATTTTCAAAAGCTACCTTATATATTTGTTTTCTAGGTTTTCTATAAACACAAGGTTTTCTCTAGAACCCATCCCTATATATATATATATATATATATATATATATATATATATATATATATATATATATATATATATATATATATATATATATATATATATATATATACTAGCGTCGTAACCTGCCCAACGGGCGGGGTCGTTTCTTTTTTTATTCTGGAGGGTTTATTGTTTGTGCATTTTTAGTTTATTTTTTATGTTAGCCTTTAGTATATTTTAGTTATAGCTTACGCTCATTTGTTTCATAAATATTTTCTAAAAGTACGTTTGTATTAGATGTGCTTTTGTTAAAAAGAAAATTAAAAGAGAAGTAATCTTTTTATAATTTTAGGCCTTGGTCCACCCACCGGTCGTGTTTCGTTCTATGTGTATCGTTTTGTTTATTTGGTTATTAGTTGCATACATTACCTAGATGTATTAACTGGAATGTGAATATTTGGGCCACTAACAAACACTTTTTAATAGGTCGCCACTATTGAATATTTAGTTTTAATGAGAGGTGAATATTTTAACATAAAGCAAGAACCGAGAACTGGAATCTTCCATGATGGTGATTCACAAGGTATAATCCCCAAGAAAATGTACTATATGCCACTGTGTAATAAGTTTTTGAAGCAATGGAGGTTCGGGGTGAGCAAATCGATTAAGGACCGAAAACCGAAACGTGAACTAAGAACCGAACCCGAACTGACCCAACCCGAGCCAAATTTTAGAACTGCGGTTCAGTTGTCGGTTCGTCAATATTTCAAATTTTGGTTCTTGGTTAAGTTTGGTTCGGGACCACACTTCTACCAGAAGAGCCTGACTTTCAAATATATGAGATGTTTACTTTTTCATCCTTGTTGCAATTTCATATTTATATTTCTTCATAACAACTTTATGTTTTGCAACTTGTTGTATGTTTTTGTACCGATTAGATTAAGTGTATTGATATCGAGTTTATTTTTTTCAAAGTTCTCATATCCATCCAGTTAGTCTTCCCGTTTTAAATCATTCATTACCATTTGACAGTTTTACTTATGTTCATGTTAGAACAAAATGTTTAATAAAAACTTTGGGCATAAAAAGGTAGTAGGAGAATTTCATTTTTTTTTACTCGCAAAAACATAGTTTGTGAATTATGTAGTTGTAGAGTACATATATTAATACCACACAAGTCATTATTTAGTAAAAGCTGAGATACATTACGGTGCAAGTGTCAATATCTAAAACAGTTTTTAGTGTTTTCTAGGTTTTTGTTTCCGACTGGGTAGAACCGGAATATCCGAACCGAACTCAGAACCGAAGAGGAACTGAAACATGCATGGTCTTCATTTTGGTTTTCGTTCCTAAAGTATATGTTTTTTCGGTCCTCCTCTTTCGGTTCCGGCTCGGTTCCGTACGGTTCCGAACCGAGCTCACCCGACAAGTAACAACCAAGACTTTGTGACAATCAAATTGAGTGAAGTGACACACGAGTGAAGAAAGTCTCTCGCTGACTCTATAAATGGTGATGAAAGAATCGGTTGCACTAAAGATGACGAGCTTATGATCCATTATGAAGATCCTTCTCAAATATTATGTACGTATATACTTATTAGTTCAAGACATCATACACATACAAGAGGATCTAGGAGCACTATCCTCCTCTCGAGTTTTATTTAGATGAGTGGTTAATCTTCCTGTTTGCAAGTTATTCATTATTCTTAAGTTGTCACAATATATTGCAATCTCAGTTTTTCACTCAAAAATCAAACTAAAGTAGAATTTTGTCTAGCTTCAGAGTCTTAAAGCCTGTCACTAACATATTTTTTCATGTATATCACATTTTAATTGAAAAGTTCCGCTATCAATGTTTACATTTTACACATCTAGTCTGATTTACCATGTCATATACTCATGTATATAGATCTTATTGAGGTTCCAAACCTAAGATAATAACAAAGAAAACGACTTTCAACATAGCTAACTATTTAGAGAATGTTATGCTACACACCTGTGTTGATTTTCCTTATGTATATTTGACAGCCGTAGTGTGGAATTCTACATTAAGGAGCAAACACAAATATTGTTGGAAAGAAAAGCATACACCTTTAATTTCGATTCACCTAAATTTCACATATCAAACTTAAATGAGTGGATGATGATAAAATAGAAAAAGCTAGCTTTATTAAATAGGGTTTAGGTTTTAAATAGTTAAATATTTTTTCAAATATATACATATGGTATGGTACGTGCATTTAAAAAATTATCCCTATAACTTTCCGTGCTCATATGGTCACAGTTTTACGTATAACCGGCTATACCGGCTAATTTTGTAAAACTCGCTAACGTACGTGACATCGTTTGTCCTTTTTCCAACGTATGTCACCATCATTAGTCCTATTTTCTAAAAAAATCGAAAATATGTTTTTTTTCGACAAGTTATTTTTTTGGAGAAAAGCATTTTAAAATTATTTAGTTTTAAACGTTTTGGAGAAAAAAATATTGAATTTTGTTTTTAAAAAATAAATGTTTCTTAGATAAATCTATATAAAGAAAATGTGTATATATTTTTTAATTTATTTAAATTTATACAAGTAGTAAGTTTTATACATTCTTTTATTTTTCCTAATTATTTTTTCTGAAATTATGTTTTTTTCGAAAATATGTTTTTCTTTTAAAAAATAATAACTTTTTCCGAAAAAATAATTTCGAATTTTTTTGAGATAATATTTTTTGGAGAAAGAAATTTTCAAAAAATATATTTTTTTTGAAGGATATATGTTTTTTTTAATTTATTTTTTGAAGAAAATATTCTTTTGTCAAAAATTTACTTTTTTGCAGTTTTTTTAAATGGACCAACGTTGCAAACATTTTAAACTACCGTTTGTAAAAAGACTAACCTTACAAAATCACTACAAGTTAACTGGTAGAAAAAAGTTTTATATACCATATTAACAGGTAAAGTCAAAGTTGAGGTATTATATAAATAATCTTTAAATTTTTAAAAAGTACATGATTATTTAATAACATAAACCTTATTCCTTTCGTCTAATATTAACATTCCAGTATACTATTTTTGGACGTCCTAAATTAATAGTCCAGTCCAAAAATTGTTAAGAAATATAGATTAAGTTATCACCCTCCCTTGAGGGTATTATTACAAATAATAAAATAATTGTAAATTAATTGGTTAAGAGTAAAACTGTATTTATGTAAAAAGTAAGAGATAGAAAGCTGAAAAAATGATTCTTTTATTAAACTGCGTGTTTTTTTGATGAAGTATTATTATGAGACGGAGAGAGTATTAAATATAAACAACATCAAGTTAAAAAGTGATCAGGTTCATCTCGTGACTTGGACTTTTGCTACTAAGGGCCAGTTACGTTTGTGGGTTTATTACTGTTAGCATCTCATTAAGCCCATAATAAAACGTTTACATTGGGTTTCTAAATTTGGCGTGATGCCTTATGACATCCCCACTTTTTTAAAAAGAACATTTTGATGGGTTTTTAAGTTTTTGTCGGCTCCAATGTCTTTACACTTTCTTCACTCAAAACATTCAATTTTATTTATTACTTTTCCGTCCTAAAATTATTGTCCCCGACGTTATAAACCACGTTCGAATGACACTTTTACCATTGTCTGATTAATTAAAATCTTTTTGACATAATGACACTTTCACACTTATCTAGTTAATTAAAATCTTGTATAAAGTTTGTAATAACAATTTCAATTAAAGGTAATATAGTAAATTTAATTAAACTTCACTATCTATTTTAAGTATAGAACAACAATTTTGAGACGTCCGAAAAAAATAAGGACTATAAATTTAGGACGTAGTAATTTTTTACTTATATTATTATTTCATTCTAAATATAATAAATTAATATATTTTCTTTTTTCTATATCAAACTCAAATATTAACCAATCCTAAACCCCTTACTTTATAAACCCACGTTCAAAGTAAAACTTGACTTCAAAACAAACGGACCCTAAAGTCTTATTCATTACTTTAAACAATTAAAACTAATTCTTCTTTTCTTATGTTGAATCTCATATGTGCGATATAGACATTCTTTTTCTTCAAAATATCATGTTCTACGGTCTATCTAAAATAAAATATTCACTTACATTATAATCGGTTAACTATAGAATGTTTAAACTTTCCTGAGATACAGTCTATTTATGCTTCATGTACTTTTTCTTTGGATTCTTCAGCAGCATATGCACGAGCATTAGCATCATTAACAGCACGCAAAGCATTTGCCAACTCTTTACTATCTCTTCAATACGCCGCATTGACTCGCGCATAGGAGATTCATGCTTCAGTTTAGGCTTACAGGAATTATCACGTTCTTTTGAAGTTCCTTTTTCGCGTCAGCCCATTCACGCTCAGCTCTGTTAACATAATCTTCTTGACTCATACGGTTAGCACTTCTTGCTTCTTCTCGCACCTCTTCAGTACTTTGAATTGTGTTCATAGTGGCCTGCAACTGCTGAACTCTCTCTATAACATACAATGAACCTCTTTAAATGCTCGCTTTTCATAAATTTCTGATACTTCTTTCTGCCGCTTCAAAACAAATACTTACATGTTTAACTTCCGTGACAAGTCTTCAGCAATATGCAAAGATTCAGAAGCTTCGCGGATCTATCTTTGGTAATCCACTATCAACTGTTTAAATTCAACATTTGTTGCTATAATTCCATTTGTTTCTTCCCGTTGATGACCAAAATCTTTCAAGAACCGTTCCAATTTCTCATGTGATTTTAGTGTAATAATCTTACCTCTAAACATGTCGTCTCTTCTTCAAGAAGCTTTATACGCTCATATGCTTTTTCTTGTGCCCTTATTGAAGCTATGAGAACCTTCAAGTAGAAGTGGAACATTGTTTCTTATTTCCATTGGTGGTGTATCTAATAACTGTGATTGAGAAAAATGACGCTTATGCTCTTTTTCGTAAATTTCTTGTACATTGCAACAGATGTATGAAGTGATTCAATCATTTGTGCTTGTTCTTCCGCTCTAGCCAAACTGCATTAACTTTAGAAGCAGTTTTGTAGGTCTGATTTTGCAACTCTTTATCAAAATTATCCTTTAACTCCGCTGCTTTACTCTCAATCTGCTCGGTTAAAACACGAACCAGACCGGCGAAGCTGCACATTCTATTCAACCAAGCCGTTTATATCCTTGAAAGTCAACAACCGCTCAGAAAACACATCATCATTATCTGAAATAACGTTCAGCTGGTTTTCAACAGACGAATCATAACTAAAATATCCACCACCACGAAGTTGTATGTCACCGCATTCCTTCAATAATACTGTCACTTGTTTTTGATGATCAGTGTTCTCCTTTTGGGCTACAAGAAAATGGAAACTTTATCGATGTTTACTTACCGTGAGGTGTTGCTGTAGAGAATCCACCAGTTCTATACCTGTAGTTTTTTGTTAACCTGTAGTTTTATGCTTGCAAAGAACCTTACACTTACGACAAAAAAGTATCTTTTGTGACCAAAATATGTCAACAACAATACTAAACTAAGAAAAAAAACACAGCCGCTGATTATTCATGATCTACGTATTGTCAGACAGTGAGATTGAGGTAGTACAAAATTTATATTGAATACATATAACCACTTGCATAAGGAAAACCACAAGTTTTTTCTTTTTTATGAAAATGAGTAGATGGTAGGAGAACTTACTGATTCTTCTTCGTTTAAAATTATACATCAGATAGTCCCAACTCACATATGTGGAACCATCAAATGCTTGTGTGTAACTCAACTGCTGTGTATTTAAGATGGAATTTCAAAGTGAGCAGAAACACAAGGTTTCTCAATAGTATCTTGAGTGTAAGAGTAAAAATAAAAACCTATACTATTTTTCTATAGCCCAATACAGATATCGATACTAGTGACATTGTTCATTAGAGTTATTGCAGCAGGAGAAACAAACTGCTATCATTAGTCTTTTACATTAATTTCATTTATTACTTATCTACAACTAAGCTTTATTCATATGTTTATTTATTATGTAAAAGGACAAGATGAAAAATGAGGAAACACCAACTTCAGACGAGAAGAAAATTGACGAAACACGAGCTATGGGAGACGCCAAAGACACTAAAGAATGAACCACAAATGTTATTAAACTAAGACATCTAAACATGGAAGATATGAGTCAGGAAAAGAATCGGGTAATATAGCTTGATCCTTATTTTATTCCGTTTATATAAATGGTTTGACTATCAACTAAATTCTTAGCGGAGTATGCTACCAAACTAAATAAATCCAAATGCCATCATTTTTTACTTACTTAATTTAAAGTGTGAATGAAGTGCTGCCAAACTAAATAAAATCCGAATGCAATCATTTTTCACATACTTAATTTGAAGTGTGATTTAAGTGATGTTATAACGTATCATACCATGTATATCAGTGGCAAGCTACAATCAGCAACAATGAAGTGGTATCCGTTCCTCATGTCAATGCCTTCAAGTTCTTTTGCTTTTTTTCCTTTCTCCGTTTCACTTTTTTGATTTCTAGGAAAAAAAACAAAATATAAACCTCATTAAACTTGAGAACGATTTATGAACCTAACCTTATATGCAAGTGGATCTCTACGATTGGATCAAATGCTGTATTAAGTTCACAATATAGTGTGAACACAAAATGGTTACAGTGTTTATAGCATAAAGGTAACAAACTAACTTTAACTATTAACTAAAGTCATGTGCATCAATGGTATATTATTTTGGTTATAGGCAATACAAATATTGTACACAAATTCCTTTACGACATATCTCACAAAATAATAATTTAGTTGACGGTGGGCTTCTTCTTGTAATTTCTGTAAGTGGTTTGAAATCGCCTTCACATGTATGGATAATAGTTGACTTAAGTGTCTGTATATGTGTAGCAAAATTCGTAGTTCTAGATTAGCTTATAACTTGGACGTAGTTATTATCTGCCCATTATTAATTACTGTTTTGCTGTATAATATTTTTTCCTATGATGAGGTAAACAAATGCATGTGAGATTAGTATGTCAGATCATTCCTATTTGTGGTAGAACCAAATATAAGATTGACACTACCATTCCTTTACCTTTTGGGCAAGAATGAACTTGTGCCAAACACCCTTACTACGCTCTCGAAATATCCACAATCTATTATAGCAAGATGTGCATAAACAATACACTCTTAAGTTCCATGTAGCCAATGCACACGGTAAAATGCAAGTGCAACTCACAAAATCCATGATAAATAGAATATATAAAAGTAGGCTCCATTAAGCATTTACCTCCGTAATGACAATTTTTTTCTATCCCACCTGTTTGAGCAGTTATCAGTAATAAAATCCGAATTCAATTGTTTTCACACGCAAAAGTGAACTTACCATCTATTAGCTTCGCAAATATCCGCCTATTATGTTTCCTGTCGCTTATTGTGTTTCCGCTTATTGCATTTGTGATAACTGATTTGCACCTGCACCAGAGTAACAAACTATGTAAATGATCACACTCAGAAAACCCAAAAAATAAATGATCACATACCAAAGAATGTCCCAAAGACCAGATGAGATGAGTTTTGAGGTGAACCCAAGGAAGATTTTACACTTGACAGATGTCAGATTCTTCTCTTCCTCGCTGCAAATCTTATGCTACTTTTTCCTGTGGAAGCCTCCAATCGGCTTCAATCATAAAATAAAAACCTCAAAATATTGTACAATAGATATTGGCGGAACACTTGATGCACTTTTTGCTGAACTCTACACGGAAGATTTCATTAAATAAGCAGTAGAACACAATTATATGGAATGGGTGCATTTAAGAAATTTCTAACTATTTCACGCACCATGACCAACGACCACTGCTTATAGAAAAAAAATGTGCAGATCTGTGATACATCTCTTCACAGACGGAATACTCTTAATAGGTCATGGGTCTACTTGGCTTTCAAAATTGTTGTATCCAACGTGTTAATGTGATATATTAATATACTTGCAACTCCTAAACTAAAACATATATGTATTTGTATATCACTTTCTTTTCAAATATGTTGCATCTTCTTCTCCACCTTCATATAAAAGAAAGACAATATAGTAGATTAGTTATATCATGTATTTGTATTATTAATATACATGACACATCAGGTTGGCTGAAAGCAACCAGTTTACTTTATCGCCTCATATCATTTTTACATTTCGCTTTCCCTATGCTGTTTTTTTCCTTTGGAATCTGTATCTTTGGAGCTTCTGATTGTTCGTGCCCACGACATAAAGTAAATGATATAGCAAACCACAAGATGGAGTTTTGTTTTGAAAATTTAAAATTCTACTAATCATCTCGCTTGCTTCCATTTTTTATCCTATAATCGAAGTAGTAGATTTAACATCACATATCCCTGATAAATGGCTCTTTTTATATACAATGGAAACCGGACACGAGGTGTTGAAAGATAAAAGTTCATAGCTACATATATATGTTTTCTAAACTTTTAACGTAATTCATCTTGGTCATCAGTATCTTCATCCATATCAATTAGCTTATACATTTTCTTACTTTAATATCAATCTTATCTTTTAAAATACAAAATGAATTGGTTTCAGATGGTTGTGAAGGAGTGTTTGGATGACTGCTGTTAGAGGGTTTTGGTTGCTGGCAGAGTGTGTTTGGATGGCTGCTGTAACAGGGTGTTTGGATGTTGCTGTAAAGGGTTCCGCTACAGTTGCTGCTTAAGGGGTGTTTGTGACTTCGTTAACTTTAGCAAGTTTGCTAATAAAAAAAAATTAAATAAGCAGGGTAAGATTATACCTTAAGATATGTAACCTTATGTTCCAATTCTTCCATGACCTCAGCTAACTGGCTGTTGACTCTGAGTACACGAGTGCGCCCAGTAGCTTGATTCCAGTAAAGATAATCCCAATATGATTTTGTGGATTTTATGAGAGGAGTTAAGACTTGTGGTACAAAGCATCAACACATCTAAGCATTTCCAGAAATTAAAAGTTGCCAAAGTCAGAATAAAATGCATAGTCTCACGGATCAAATCTCACAACGAAACTGTGAGACTTGAGGGTGTTGGCGATCACAGTCCAAGTTATAATTCAAGGATATTTGGTTGTGTGGATTCAGGTATCCTGTTTGTGGTGGCTTAAGGACGCCTCCAGTTCCTCCTAATGACATCCAAGCCTGAGCAACAGTTAAAGCAACATTGCGTTTATCGTCTCTGTTTGAACAAGAACCATTTGAGTAAAATTATTACATTTATAGACTCATATGTATCTTCCGCCATTCCACAAATTACCCAAGCATACCAAGAAGCGTTTCATTATAGTTGAGTAAGGACGTTGTCCGCATTCGAATACACATTAAAAAGTATTTGTTCCATTTAATCTTTTTACTTGATATCTTATACTCGACTTTTAACGCGTTGTCAACAAAATAGAACCTGATACGACCCATTTCAGTATATAAGGTTTGAAATGGCACCTTGAAATTTAATAGAACTATATGTACCAATAGGGGCTGCGATATAGTGCATCCTGTTGTGTTCCACTGTCGATGGTACATATTTAAATATTCAGAGTTAAATGTTTTTTTATATACGTAAAAATTATAAGATTTAGAGTTAAATCTTTTAAATAAAATTGAATTATACACAGAAGAATGGTTAATCTTTTCATCAAAAAACTTTGCTATCTTAAGATATAAGAAACCAAAATCCCATATATGGAAAGTATCTTTCCTCCATTGCTTTCGGAGTTCTTCCACATCAGCAAGTTGAGAGCTGATGAGACATTTCAATTTCCATGAAATTAACCAGATCCATCACCCCGGGTATGCTCTACATACAACAACAAATCAATAATATTGTGTTATCTTTGTGTGTTTGTACATATGCTGAGTTGCTGACATCCGTAAAAGAAGGTTACCGGTTTTGGGACAAGAAAACCAGCAGGAAAGTTCCATAATGAGTAAAATGCAGAAGAAACAACATCAGCCATTTTATTGATTTTGTGTAACACGAGTAGCCACCATTCCATAGAAGGTAAAGTATGTGGTCAGAAACATGAACGTGAGATACAGTAGAAACTTGCCTGCATCGTAACAGTGAATAAAAATATTAAATAAATTGCATTCGCAAACATGTACAAACTGATATAAAAAGAAACACACCTATTGTCCTCTCAAATTTGATCATAAAGTACGTAACGATGCCATATGAAATTGTTTGGACAGCTATATACGGGATCTCCACCAGATCTTGTAAAAATATAATATCGATGATGCATTGCTGGTGGAAATAAACATCCACATATAGAGTTATTTTTGCGGTGTATCACTACATGATCTAATATCCATGATCACAACATCCGTGATCACTCTCCACATGGATTTATGGATAAACATCAGATGGTTGGTTCCCCAATAGGGCCAATTACTCTCAAATATATTTGTAAAAATCATGCTAAATGAAAACTAATCAAAACGAAATATTTCGCTTGAGTCGTTTTTAGGTTGCAAACATGAGGTTAGATTCACTGCTTCATCCAGGGATTCATTACCAAGAGCTGAAGTCACATGAGACATGGAATTTGGAGACTGAACACTAAAAGAATTAGGATCCAGAGTTGATGTGGCGGCAAACGCAGACTGTGGTGGAGTTGTAGATGGTGTATGCTGTCAAGAATAAAATCATTATTTCCAATAACTTTTACCTACTAAAACTTTATTATTAGCAATTTTTATCATTTTCATTTTATCCCATTTTCTTTATCTACACTACTTCACGTCATCCCATTTTCATGACTTTTTACCAAGATATTGTTGGGCTGAATAGAAAAAGAAGCAACAAATAAAATTTAAGTACAAATTGACAATGTTTAGGGATGTATGGGATTGCTTTATAGAAGTGACGATGATCTTATTATTCTAAAGTGTTATCTCATTCTCGAATAACAAATAAGATTCTTCGGTTTGCTATCACAAACAACCTCAAACTAACTAAATGCTAAATATTGCAATAATCTGATGACCTTTCAAAGAAGGTGTGGGGTCCAAATCTATTTAAGCATGCCGTTTCCAGAACCCGAAAAAAATTCTCGAAA